>OV815281.1:7497500-10245000 GCA_929108145.2 Limnephilus rhombicus | reverse complement strand
ACTTTCTCGGAACATCGCCTTACCGCTGTGGGAGGGATGAATTCATTTGTCCTGGACATACTGAAACCCAGATTCCTACCCACCCCTCAAACTCTTTTCCTTCCCAGAAATTCCTATCCTCCTTACCTAAAAAGACCCTTCCAAGAAGAACCCAAAGATGACATATGTAGGCCCTGAGGGGATTTTTTTGCCCCAGGGCCTCCTGTGTGGAGCTAATGAAAAATATTTTCGCTTCTGCAGTTCATTTACTCCACTAACTAACTAACTAACCACCACGCTGTTTCCCCGCAGGGGCAGACAGAGAGGACGGACCGCCAAACAACTCGGTCTTGGCACACACTCCTTGCCTCGTTCACATTCATACATCGTCTCACACACGCTCTTCTGTTATTCTGACTCTTGAAATGGCCCGAATCGAGTATCTGATTCACTTGGTCGTACCATGTCTTTCTCGGGCGTCCTCGACTTCTTCTACCATTCACATTTGCGTCATATATTCTCCTTACACTCCTTTCCTCGTTCATTCGCTCTACATGCCCAAACCATCGGAGCGTTCCTTTCTTGATCTTACTCATCACACTTACATCAGCCTTGCATACTTTGCGGATCTCCACGTTTCTCACACGATCATACATGGTTTTACCACACATACGCCTCAGGGATCTCGTTTCTACAGCATTCAATCTACTTTCATACTTCTTCTGCCAGTTCCATACCTCACTTCCATACATTAGGGAAGGTACCAGTACTCCATTACGGACGGCTAGCTTCGCGTCTTTGGACAGTTTTTTGTTGGTGCCAACGGCGTTCAGTCCTCCATTAATAGATTGCTGCATTCACCCTTCTTTCAATATCTCTATCAGCCTTCCCATCTCTTGTAAACATACTTCCCAAATAAACAAACTCATACACCTTCTCCAAGAATTCATCATTCACAACTATAACAAACTCCACTAGGAAGGAAAAGGTTCAAAAGAGGGTTTATAAAAATTTGTTACTTATTAATTATGTTGTGGCGGTACCTACATTCAGCAAAAAACTTGACAGCCATATAGATATTTTCTGGGCGTGCAACACCGAAGATTGAAAGCGAAGTGATTTGCATTTTTATCAGCGAGCCCGTTTTCATTCTCGATGGTGATTTGCTTCTGAGTGGTGATTCTCGTATAGCTCTTTATATTTGCCAAGTCATAATTAAATATTGTCGCAAGTTTGAAATGAATAAATGACTAAAGTTATACCGCGTAATTACTATTACTTTTATTATATTACCTCCTGTGATAGTGAGTCTAAAACCTAAACTGGACTGGATGCTGAGGTGAGTATCTACAAACGGGCGTCTAGTTCAGAACTTGATAATGTCTGCTTTATTATTTACATTTTTCCTAATTTCTAAAATCTCTAAATTATTTATCTGTGATGCCTTATAACCCGTATGTAATATTTTAAGTCCATGGTTTTTGTCAAAATTATGATCATTTTTTATTAAATGATTTGCGAACTCAGATTCGCTATTGCCATTTAATGCCCTGAGATGTTCTTTAACCCTTACTTCAAAGTTTCTATTTGTTCTATCTATATAAAAGCAATAACAGTCTTTACAATTTAGTTTATAAACGCCAGATTTTTTTGTTTTAATGTCGCTATCTTTAACAACAAATATAGCGACATTAAAACAAAATAATGACTTTAATGAGTTAAGTTAACCCTGCTAATGACTTTGAAATCCCCAATTTTAATAAAGTCCCCCCAATATTACCCCTTCCCCTTCCACCTTTAAGGTTTAGTATACATTTGATCCTGATGATGTGAACATCGTTCACAAAACATGTAGATTGTGTATAAATAAAAATGATGTAAACAAAGTTATTTGTCTTTTCATTAAAATAAATAATGCCATTACAAAGTGAAAACCTTTTCGAAGAAGCTTTCTTCGAAAAAATTAGTTAATATTTCTTAGGAATTTATGCTGAATTACTTCAATGAAACGTTGAAAAAGTATTTTAGTATTTTATCAAAATGAATAATTAAGAGAAAAAACACCAAATTAGAGCTACAAGTAAATAGCTACGTTCCTGCTATTTTATCTTAATATCTGAACACGAGAAGCATACGGATGCAAGTCCAAAATTTGAAGAAATGAGTTTTTGACGTAGACTTGAAGTAAATTATCATGTTTATCAGTGGCAGAAAGATACAAGTCCTTTCATGAAGAAAAGTAGGATTTTAAAAAATGTCTACGGATGCAACTACCTTTGATGCAACAACTATCTTAGAAGCAGAAAGATGTACATGGACTTGCATCTTTATGATTTAGTTCCATTTTGAGTATTACGACCCAAATCCGTTTGCATCCTTCTGCCTATAACATTAATATGCTTTATATGGAAGTAAACAATTTTCAAACATTGTTCCTTTTGTAATAGGTACACAACATAACATAACAAAATATTCCATTTCATTTTGAAGCGGTGGGACTCAAGTCCGTGTTTTTTGTAGCGTTTTTTAAACAATTAAAGGCTTTACATATAAAATATTTCGTTTTATTTGCTCGTTTTTAAAACAAAACTAATTGATTTAATATTTTTTTTGTTATCTATCGGCATGGATTATTAGACCATAGTTACAGAAAAGAATAGTTTTTTGGCTTTCCTGAACATTTACCTTTTTGGACTTGCATCCGTATGCTTCCGGGGCACAGATATTTAGACTTCATTTTTAACAAAGAACGAGTTTATGTAAGTATAAAATATTAGCTTAACTAAGTAGTTGCCTCTCTCACTGAGAGCGCGAGCGTCTAGAATTTGTTGAAATTAATAACAGCGATGACGCATGAAGGATAAAGAAAAATAATCTCCCTTCAGATAGATAAGTTTTATGAATTGGAACACTGCCAGGTTTAATTTGATAGAGATACATTAACTTTCGTTTATTTTATTCAAAGAAACGTTCAATTGAAATATTCAATTTATAAGTGGGCGCCAATTTTAAAACCATTTTTTTATGTATTAAAATTAACCACTCAGGCTAATTTGTTCGGTTTTCTGAACAACTCATGTAGGTCTCATAGAAATTGTTGTGTCTCCTTTACTACCATGGTTAGAAATATGATCAAAAGGGCATTAGAAAGAGAAAATACCACGGTTTATTTTCAAATCTTGTTAATAACGCTGGTGAGCAACTGGGCCTAACAATCAACGTCAATAAAACTAAATGGATGACATTTGGACGACTAGATCACTCTGAATCAGTGATACAGTTAAATGGTTGCAATGTCGAAAAAGTGGAAAGATTTAGATACCTCGGCAGTATTCTCACGGAGACTCTTTACCCAGATGTAGAGGTTAGATGCAGAATTGAAGCAGCAAGAACTGCGTTCATTAAAATGAAATCCCTTTTCTGCACTGACAATATCAGCTTAAAACTAAGGCAGAGAATGCTAAAATGTTATGTGTGGTCGGTCTTGCTGTATGGATGTGAAACATGGACCTTGAAAGTAAATACCATGAACAGGTTAGAGGCTTTTGAAATGTGGCTTCACCGGAGAGGTCCTTCAAGGTCCTTCAAGGTCCCATGGACTGACATGATCACCAACACAGAAATTTTCATGCGGGCTAGAGCAGATAGCGAACTGCTTACATTAATAAAAATCGAAAAATTTCATATCTGGGTCATATGCTTCGAGGGGAAAAGTATCACTTGCTCCATTTAATATTGAAAGGAAAGATAGAGGGTCGCTGAGGGCCTGGTAGGAGAAAAATGTCTTGGCTGCAAAATATACGAGAGTGGACCGGCAGTAGAAGCGTGGAGGAGCTATTCCGGGCAGCGCAAGACGGAGAGAAATTTTCAAGAGAGGTCGCCAACGTCGGGGGACCTGATACGGCACACAAAGAAGAAGAAGAATATTCAAATATAAAAAATAACCACAAAATATTTAAAATGTAAACCTTTATCAATCTAAAGTTTCCCGCCGCAATTTGAAAAAAGATTATGAAACTTTGGGAATTTTTATAAATTATTTTTATACGAATTATCGAAAAAGCAAGTTGAAAATAACGTTTATTAAACATTAGGCTAATAAAATATTTGTACATTTTAATGTTTTTTCGTTATCAGCATTTTTAGTTACAAAAAACGTAAGTTTTGTATTTAAAAAATTATGTTTAATTTGAGTTTAAAAAAAAATAAAGCGTATTTCATCACCTTTCCAGAACAGTTTTTAGTTTTCGGATAAAATCAGAAATATTCAATATATTTGGATTTTAAATAAATAAAAAAAAAATACTTCGCTTCTTTTGAAAAATTATTTGGATTTTATTGAAAAACGGAAATATTTTAACCATCTGACAAAATATGGCCGAGATCTAAGGGGAAAAACAATAGTAACGGTTTTAAAGATATAACTAAAACGCATCCAGGGCGCTAATTCCGAAGTAAGCTCGAAATGCTCTTCAACCGCAACCTTTTGACGCTGAAAAGGACGAAACGTCTCGCTATCAGTATCAGGCCCCCTAGCATGGTCGATTGATATAGGTTTTATCGAAAATGTCGGTAACTTGAAATCTCTCCCGAGCACGACTGCAGGCCACTAACGAAGAAATAACAGTTCACGTCAAAAAAATTAGGAACCCTTAGTCGTTGTGAACTGTTGCTTGTTCGTCAGCGGCCTGCAGTCGCGCTCGGGAGCGATGACAAGTTACCAACATTTTCGATAAAACCTATATCGATCGACCATGCTAGGACCCCTGGTGTTGAGTCGATCGAGCAATCGGGTCGGCATCTCCCTGTTGGGTGTGTCTGTGTACTGCTTTTGTAGAAGTTACGCGGTACATTATTCGGATAGGATTTAGCCTGGGAGAGAATGAGATAGTATAATCGGCCTCCTCTTTGTGCGGTGCTTCGAAGCCTATCGGTCTCCTCTTTGTACTGTACTCTTCTACAGTACGTTGTCTAATTTAGTTTTCTGAAGGTTTCACTTCTACCGCGTGTGAATTGCATACTCTGATTTTTCAAGTGAAAACTTGTTTAGCTCCCCATGAGGGTCCATGGGGTGTGATTTGTCAAGGTCCTGGAGGCGGACGACCAGGACACACTGAACCCCAGATTTCTACTCATCCCTTAAGCCCCTTTCCTTCCCCAAATTCTCCTCTCCTTCCTTTCCTTAAAAAAACCCTCCACACAGCATCCCCAAAGTTGACATAGGCCCTGAGGGAAATTATTTTCCTATGCGGAGCTCATGAGCCCACTCTGGCTACATACCGCTACAGTGTACCGTGTTATTTACACAAACTTTTATTAATTTTTTTTTCGACTACCACACCATGCACGCGCCATATTATGGTAGTCGAATTTTGCACAAACTGTTAGCGCATTCTAGTGGCTGCGCGTAGACTGACCTTTAAGTGTGGTTAATGAAATTTGACAGTCGATGGGATTTTATTTATGTGTTATTTGAGCTTTGACTCGCGTACTGCCGACGGACTTGTTCTTATAATTTCAGCCTAAATTGAATTTAAATTTCATCTGAGGATACCCGAAGTCTTTCTAAGAAAAGCCGTGTTCGTTTCAGGGCTTGTTCCTCCGAATTATCGGTAATCCGTTGCTTCTTTTGTAATTTTAACCAAAGATTTTAACAAAGAAACATTTTCTGCGCCCGGGGCTTTCTAAGTTTTACGGCCAACTCTCGCTAAGGGTTGCTACGTCTGAACAACGTTCTGCAAAAGAAGGCCAGTCAACATCAAAAAATGCGTCGAGTTTTTACTGGATTATTTCTTTTCGGTTGTAGTTTTTTAAATGGAAACAAACGTAAAGGTTGTCAGAATGAGTCTGTCACTGTAGAAAGAAATCATCAATGCAAATTTTCCCTTAAAGGCACAAACTACTAAGCAATGCAAAATCATGTGATTTTGATTTGAAAATTGGATAGCTGAGAAATATTTTAGGTGCTTTGAACATACATTTGCCTTTGAAATAATAAGGAACTCCAGTGAAAAATATTATGGCTTTAAAAAAATATGTTCATGTAGACCAATAAACGTTGATTCTGAATAAATAAGTTTTATTTAATAATATTAAACGCAGAGTTTAAAAAAAAAAATATAATAGCCATTTTTAATCGGGTGGTTCAAAAAAAGCCGTCAAGTTGGTATTATTAAAATGTTTAGTGGTGACATCACCGTAAAGTCATTGTATGGGAATGTAGGTATGACACAAGCCATCGTATAAATTTATTCGTTTATTTACATACTGTTTATAGAAATTTAGTTGTTGTGTTTATTAAAACATTATTTAGGCATTAATAATTCAGTTTTAAAAATAAAGGTATCTCTTTTTAGTTTATCTCTATTATTAAAAATATTCAAAAATACTCAATACTTCGAACACCAAATTTCAAAATGGCAGCAGTTGATCAGCTGATTGTCCGATCTTATAGTAACTTTTCAGGAGTTTTTTTAAATTTTTTATATAAATACCGCACAAGAGTTCAAACTGCTCCCCTCTAGAGCCAGTGAGATACATACGGTGGTTTTAGGAGGATTTTGAAAAATTAAAACTTTGACAATTATTTTAACTATTAAAACTAGCTCTAAAAAAGTTATTCATTTAAGACAAATTAAAATTGGACCGGAGTTCTCTATTGAGTAGTTTTTTGATTATTATTTTTGCAAGACCAGAAAAAAATTAAGTATTAGTCCTATTTGAAGTTTAAAATCTCCTACCTAGACTCCCTTCTTAGTTTTGGTTTTACTGCATAGTGTAAAAAAAAATATATATTTTTAATACAGAGTGGTGAACTCTTGCGTCATGAAATTTGCAGAGCTTTTTACCATAATTCAATGCAACTATTTTCATTATTTACGCATTCATACAAATAACATGCAAAAAATATGCGTTTAACATATTCATTTTGTTAAAATTAATTCATTTACGCGGTAACCTGGGCGATGCCTGGAACGTTTCGGTGAGACCCAAACGGTTGCACTGGACATATCCAAGGCTTTTGACCGGGTTTGGCACCGAGGACTTGTCAACAAACTGCATTCTTACGGACTTCCCGCATCCTTGTGTATGTGGATTGCCGACTTCTTGAGGGAGAGGTCGATTCAGACGGTAGTCGATGGTTTCACCTCTTCCTCTCACTCGATAAATGCTGGCGTCCCGCAGGGATCGGTTCTGTCTCCAACTCTGTTTTTGTTGCACATCAACGACCTTTTGTCATGTGCACCAATTCACTGTTACGCGGATGACAGTACAGTTCATGATAGCTTTTTGTTTGACAAGCCCCCAAAGGGCTCACAAACTCCAACAGCTCGTAAGGTTTTGAAGCAAAGAATGGACGGTTACCTCGAGAGTGTTTTCTCTTGGGGTAAAAATAATCTCGTTGAATTTAATGTTTCAAAGACCCAATCTTGTCTGATTACGTCTAAAAGGGATCGCAATGAAAATCTAGTATCTTTCAACGGAAGCAATCTTCCGAACAGGCCCTCCATTAATATGCTTGGTGTAACCCTAAGTGACCAGCTCAGGTATGGGGGCTCCATCGAAGCCAGAGTAAAGTTAGCCTCCCAAAAACTGGGCGTACTGTACAGGGCCCGCAGATACTTTAATAGTACACAACTGCTAACCCTGTACAAATCGCAAGTGCGCCCCACGGTTGAATTTGGCAGCCACCTCTGGTCTGGAGCTCCAAAATACCTGAAAAATACCCTCGACTCTGTGCAGAAACGGGCGGTCCGTTTGATAGATTCTCCCATCTTAACAGACGGATTGCAATCTTTAGAGCACAGGCGTCGGGTGGGAATGCTATCCTTGTTCTACCGGTATTACAATGGAAGATGCTCCGAGGAACTAGCATCATTGATCCCTTCGGCACCGGTGCATAGTCGGGAAACACGCCAAACGCGTGCCCAACATTTGTACACAGTTGACATTTGTCACATGAGAACGGGTCGTTTCTTTGACTCGTTCTTGTGTTCAACAGCTCAGCTGTGGAATGATTTGCCGGCCTCTGTGTTTCCTCCTTCCTACAACATGGGTCTCTTCAAGACCAATGTTCATTCCTGCCTCTCCTCAAAAAGACCCTCCACACAGCATCCCAGATGACATAGGCCCTGAGGGAAATTATTTTCCTCAGGGCTTCCTGTGTGGAGTTAATGTAAAAAAAAAAAAAAAAACCCCATCTTATTTTTATCGTTTTTATTTAACATTTCATAGACAATCAATCAATGCTACCAATCACAGAAAAAATATTATTGCCATATAAAACAAAGTGAATGCATTATTGACAAGTTTGTACCTGTATTTATATCAGCAGAACATGGAAATAAATGTACCAGAATAATTACACATACCCGCTATACAAACCCGGCTCTGCCAAACAAACCATTCAAAACCTTTTAAATTATGATGACATGCTGCTTTCGTAGTTTGATCTCAATCCAGTAATTCAAAGTAGGTACTTTTTTGTTTTTATTTTGACGAGAATTTATTTTATAAGATTGGTACTTCTGAAAATGTCATTTTTAATTGTCTATTATTTAAAAATGGAATATTCCGTGTGTTCCGTATTATCCGTGAAGTGTACTCTATGCATATTTACCCTATTTTCAGCTGGCAACTTAATTCTATCATGACCAATAAAGCTTTAATTTTCCACTTTTAAAAATTAAGGCAAGCAATATTGTTTGCTCGTTATTATTTAATTAAGTAGCAAAGACCCGTAAAAAATCACGGGGTTACCTTTCGAATAAACACCGGTAGTAAATCTAATTATTAATTAGTAAAAAATGGAAAAAGCGCCGACCATTGTGAAAAGACGAAATCCGAATTTACTTCTGAAGATTAACCATAAAAAAACTAAGCAAAATAAATATTCGTTTTAAATAAAGTATTAATCATTAAATTTACTCTAAAAACTAAGAAATTTATACAAAAAAAAATGCAAAAAACACGTTAGTTTATCGGTACTTTATCGATTAATCGCTTTATTATAATCAGTTCCAATAGTAAAAGAGGCCATTAAAATCAAAACAAATCCTATTTCTGGAGTTCCTTGAACCAGAGTTACGGCTAGACACATACAACCAAAATTAGTATTTTTGATTTAACCCTTAAGTACCGACGTGTGGTCTGACAGACACCTTGAGCATTCGAAAAGTCTAGTTACCTATGTTAGCGTAGTAGTATTACCCTGCACTTCTCTCTACCCCTCGAATAGTTCAAACATAACAATGTTCGTGGAGAATGGCAGTGTCGGTTGGTGCTATTTCGGCAAGTTAAGGCTGTTATAAGATCGCGAGTGGTCTGTCAGACCACACGTCGGTACTTATGTAACTTTTTTTGAATATGACTTTTTTCAGATTACAAGGCTTTCCTCTTTTATTTTCTGTCAAATGTTATCCTCATTCCAAGGGAATTGCGCTCGTAGATACAAAGAGTTCTTGGGTCAGATGTGCCAGAAAATGTAAGGGAAATGGAGGAAAACCAATCTAGAAAACTCTGTCATATCTGTCTCTCAAAATTAAAATGCAAGATTGCTTATAATTGTGACACTTTGCACGAAACATGTGTGTCTTCAATGCGGTGAGCCTGTGTGCGAAGACTGTTTGTAATATTTGATAGTTCGTACAACTTGATGCCTTGTGGTTTGTCATAAAACTGCTGATTATATATGTTTTATTTGTTTTTATAGTTTACCTACTTATGTAACTTTAAGAAAAAAATATTTTTGAGAAAAAAAACATTGTAATTAAAATATATTAAGTTTAAGGAAAAAGTCCATTTTTTTCCAAAATTTCGACGTCTGTGGTTTAAATGCTTATGATTATTAATAAACGTGTAAATCCTTATATTTTATTTTAATTAAGCAATACGAGATATATAAACAATATTTAGAAGCAATGTTTTTAGAAAAATACGAAAAAAATACATAATTTTTTTATATTAAAACTATTGTGATCTAGCAGACCTCACGTCGGAACTTATATAACTAAAGTGGTACCTCAGTTGAAAAAGGAATTATTTGAATATATATATATATATATATATATTTTTTTTTATTAATAATTTTTTTTGTTACATACATAAAAAAATATATATTAAAAAACATTTCTTTTCATAAGAAGTAAAAAAAAAGGAACTGTAAAATTAAATATGAAGCTTAAAGATATACAATAATACAATTTAACAACAAAAAAAATTACAATAGTATACATATATGTATGATAACAAAAAAAATCCCACATAGGCATCGTCAGTTTGTGGGTATACTTGTTTTTTTTTTAATGTAGTCAAGATACAACATGGCAAATTAAACTTTAAATTAGTAAATTAAAACATAATTATGTTTTAACATATATATAGAACAAATAATTCCGCATTTACAAAACTAAAGTTAAGAAAAAAAAAAAAAAAAAAAAATGAAAAACCAAAAATTTTAATTAAAAATTAGGGATTTGTAAAGTTATAACAGGTAAAATGTTATAGCAGGTATGTATTTGTGTCATTTGTAGTTACCCAAGTCTTTATTAATTAGTTCAGAGTTAGAAGGTTTTGGTTTAGCCATTCTTTGACAATGGATGTGCACTTATTTGCGTTTTCAGAGACTTCTTTCCATAATTTACCACGGGCTGTGATTGCAGTATCATCAGCATACGAGAATAGTTTTCCCGGAATACTGATATTACACAGGTCATTGATATAAATTAGGAAAAATAAAGGACCGATAACTGTTCCTTGCGGAAACCCATGTCTCACATATTCTGGTTTACTAATATTATCACCATTTTTTGTACATTGTCTGCGATCAAGTAAATAATTTGTTAATAGTGACAGACAATTATTTTTAATTCCAATATTATTTAGTTTTCTAATCAGTTTATTATGATTAACGGTATCAAACGCTTTTTTTAGGTCTAAAAAGATTGTTAAGCTTTTCATATTTAAGTCAAGATTGGTGTATATATTTTGTTGTTAGATTAAATAAAGCGTCATCTGTACTAAGACCTGTTCGGAAACCATATTGATTTGGGGACAAAAGTGCATTTGATTCTAGAAACTCTAGTACTTGTATTTTAATATTTTTTTCTAATATCTTCGCTAGTTGGGATATTAGCGATATTGGTCTGTAATTGTCAAGTTTAGAGATTGATCCAGATTTATGTATTGGTACAATATTGGAGAGTTTAAATGCGTCTGGGAAAACGTAAATCTATACACTAAACGTGTAAAAACAAAACCGAAAGCGCGTAAAATCGAAGAATAAACAATAAGACTACAGTTGCATTCATCTCATAAAAATAAACTTGTTTTTTTTTTTTAAATACTAACCTAAATTATTGCTTGAATATTTATTTGAGTTTTGTTGACTGGCCTGTTTCCGCTAAACAGCGAACATTTAATAAAGCCTCTGGGAAATCCCCATTAAAAGATTGGAATATAATTGGAGGTGATGTCGCGCCTCAGGCTATTGGGGTTTTGAACATTTAAGGATAACAATTTTTTTTTCATGATTATATTTGTTAAATTAATTTTACGTTAGGATTAATAAAAGCCAAAGAGTTTGAAGTACTTTTCGAAGACATACTGGTTTGTGTAGAGAGGTCAAAACCGTTGGTTTCAAACCCGAACGTTCGAGGTTCGATTCTCCACGAATATAATATTTAAGAACCATTATTTTCATATTATATTATGTGTATCTCATTCCAACTATGATTTGCAATCCCCAGTACAATGCTTACACAGAATTGGTAATTAATATTAAAACGATATGAACGTTTTTGATCTTTGTATTTTATATTAATAATATTATCAATAAGGCTCTTAAGACTCTTAGATTTGTTTTGAGAGCTGCAAAAGACTTCAATATTTAGCCACATTGTGAACAAAACCCTTGTCAGATTCCAACTAGAATGCAACTCTGCTTGGTGGTCTCCCTTTTACAATATTAATTCCGACAGCTTTAAAAAGATTCAACATAAGTTCCTGAGGTATATAAACTATAAATCAGACACTTTAGTAAAAAAACATTGATTATAATTATCTACTGAATAAAATGTCCCTATTAAAACTTTCAGAAAGAAGATTAAGATTTAATACTATTACATAAAATACTGAACTGTCTATCCTGAATTGCTTAATAATAATAATAACACAGGTCTACAACAAAAATGCTGTCTAGATGTTTTCAACTGGTTTCTATGTATTTAGGTATTCTGAAAACTAGAAAAATACTCAAAAAATTCCAGAACGTCAGGTTATTTTGAAAAACGGTAAACATATATATACAGATATAGATAGTATATACAATAGTGAGCTCTGGCAATAAACATTTCATTGCTAAACCATTCATCCGATTGCGATGAAACTTTGGGGATTTGATGTGTGCATGCCCGCGGTGGTTTGAGAATACAATAGTGAGCTCTGGCATCATGAAATTACGAAAAATTAATTAATTAAATAAAAATTAATCGCAGAAATGTATGTACACGCATAGCTTTTGAATGACTGCACCAAATTTGATAATTCTTTTTTTTGTGTTCGTGATTGTCAAGACAAGGTTTGTATAAAACTACTGGTGAGCTCTGGCATTATGAAATTTGTATAAAAAAATTGATAGGAAAAAATAGACCGGGATGTACCGGGACTGAATGTATGGAATGTGGGAGGGGGGAGCGGAACTCGGGTAGGGGGTTCAAGGGAGGGGGGGAGGGGAACTAGAGATCGGGGAGGGTAACCTGAATTTTTAGGCAATAACAAAGACCCTAACTACAAACAAATCGTTAAAAGCATTTCAAGCTTTAGGTTGCCTAATGAGTTTAAAAGTACATTTTCTTCGTTCCCACCTCGACTACTTTAGGATATGTGAGTGAAGAGCAAGATGAACGATTTCACCAAGATATTAAGGAGATGGAAAAAAGATACCAGGGAAGATGGAGCATCTCAATGATTGCAGACTACTGTTGGACGCTTCAGAGAGACCTTCCAGATGCTTCCTACAAGCGAAAATGTACCAAAAGGAGTCTCACTGTGAAAAATAAATGTGTTTAGTGCTTACTAATCAATGTATTTTACATTAAAAAAAAAGTTTTGCTACGCAATTATAAATAAAAAAAATTTTTTTAGTCTTTTATCTTTTATTTTAAGATGATAACTTGTTTAACATAGGTACCTACATTGTCAGAAAACGTGACGTTCTGTGACAAAATGAAAGTCATTTTCAGATTCAGCACACCCAAAGACATAAGAATTAAGCAAAAAAACCAAAACAGCTCTCAATTTTTATTTTTTTGTAGACCTGACGTGTAGTTGTTGGATGATTTCTATAGCGCCATTTTCGTGAGAAAATCCCCACAAGGGCGCTTTACAATTCATTTACACATTTAATCTATACATGTATATTACAAGTGGCTTATTACTAAGATTGGTAACTAATCTAATGACTTACAACTAAGACCTATATGACTAGTGACTTAAAACTATATATTTTTATAATCTAGTACAAAACTACTCTATTCGTATTATTAATTACGTGTATATTATATATCTTAAAAATAATTATTTATGAGTATTACACATATTTACATTTACAAATACATATTTACATTAACAAACTGATATTGTTATGATTACTGCCCGTGCTGTCAGTGTGAGTTATGAAAAATATTTAAAAACAATCTAAGTAAATTATGGACTGTGTAATGACAAACTACTGAAGAAATGAAGTTATTTTTTTGGATATGACAATTTGAAAAGACGAGTTTGTAGCTTTGCTCTGAACTCAGATTTGCTGTCGATATTTCGCAAATATGAAGGGAGTTTATTCCAAGCTGTTGGGCCTGCCACTGCAAAAGCCCGGTCTCCGAAATTGGTGTTGGGATTGCGCGTAGGTACTGAGAGTCTACCTATGGCTGTTGAAGATGCTGATCGAAGGGTTGCTTGCCGGGTTTTGACATCGTTTTGAATGCACAGTTCCGACAGGTAGGGCGACGCCATGTCGTGTGTTGTTTTAAAAACCATCCAGCAGAGTTTGAATTGGATTCTCTCAGGACACTTAAGCCAATGAAGATTACGCAGATGTTGGGAAATGTGAGAATATTTGGAAACGCCGGTTATCAGTCTTGCTGCAGCATGGAAAACTGACTGAAGTCTGTCAGTGTAAATTTTAGGGAGATTTGCATATATGCCATTGCAATAGTCCAGTCGTGATACAACATAAGAGTTTATCAGCATCTTTGTGGCCTTAGTCGGAATATTTCTCCTTATGGATTTGATTTGGCGCAGGTGAAAAAAATCTGCGCTTACTGTTTTATTAATTTGGGATTTAAGAGAAAGATCTTGGTCTTGATACACATCTAGGAGTTTAACACCATTTTTAGGGATAATGTTACAGCCCGAAGTAATATGAGGAGATTTATCTAATATTGACTGACGCCTTTTTGTTGCTGTCCAAAGAAATTCTGTTTTGGTTGGATTTAGTTTTAATTTGTTCGAAGACATCCAGTCTGTTATGGCAGTGGTGCATTTAATAGTGATATCTTTTAATTTATCTATCTCGTTCGGTGCACAGTAGAAATAGATTTGCTGATTTGCTTAAATTAATCAGCATCCATATTCCCAAAAGATCTGGCCGACATTTACCACCCTTTTACTTTAACAACACCAGGACACTGTCTTACCAAAATTCCCCGATTTCGAGACTGTGAAGTCTAATAATAAATATTCTGATCTGGGAGATATGTTTCACATTAAAAGTAACGAGTATAAACATTGTTTTTTCAAATTATCCAATGTTTCGGACAGCGTTGCAGTGTCCATCATCAGGGCAGATCCGGCAGATCCGGTAGATGTGTCAAAAACAAATGGACGAGTATATTTTCTGCAATTTTTATATACATTATTTATATGAGATATCTTATCATTTACACCAATGTATTTTATTTTATGCATTTGTTGTTACATTTGTTCATTGTATCATATATTACATTTATTGTTTAGGTTTTGAAGTATTTAAAATTACTGTGATACTCAACTTATAAACTAGAACGCTCTTTTTGTGGGCTTTTTCATATGGATGGTAAAAATTAAACGGTATTTAGTGTACGTAACTGAACTGCTTCAGTAAGCTTGCCGAGCCTGTAGACGCCTATTATCTGAACTGCCCGATGCCCGGCTTCACTCTCGCAGGCAAGTTCAGACCTAAAGGAGGCGTCTGTCTCTAGAGTCGAGCTGACGTCAACTGTGTGCGATTGTTTAATCTGGAAAACTCCAGATTCAACAGTTCGGAGGGCTTTGAAACAAATAATGGACGGTTACCTCGAGAGTGTTTTCTCTTGGGGTAAAGATAATCTCGTTGATTTTAATGTTTCAAAGACCCAATCTTGTCTGATTATGTCTAAAAGGGATCGAAATGAAAATCTAGTCTCTTTCAACGGAAGCAATCTTCCGAACAGGCCCTCCATTGATATGCTTGGTGTAACCCTAAGTGACCAGCTCAGGAATGGGGGCTCCATCGAAACCAGAGTTAAGTTAGCCTCCCAAAAACTGGGCGTACTGTACAGGGCCCGCAGATACTTTAATAGTACACAACTGCTAACCCTGTACAAATCACAAGTGCGCCCCACGGTTGAATTTGGCAGCCACCTCTGGTCTGGAGCTCCAAAATACCTGAAAAATACTCTCGACTCTGTGCAGAAACGGGCGGTCGGCTTAATACATTCTCCCATCTTAACAGACGGATTGCAATCTTTAGAGCACAGGCGTTGGGTGGGAATGCTATCCTTGTTCTACCGGTATTACAATGGAAGATACTCCGAGGAACTAGCATCATTGATCCCTTCGGCACCGGTGCATAGTCGGGAAACACGCCAAACGCGTGCCAAACATTTGTACTCGACTTGTTCTTGTGTTCAACAGCTCGGCTGTGGAATGATTTGCCGGCCTCTGTGTTTTCTTTTCCAACAACATGGGTCTCTTCAAGACCAATGTTCATTCCTTCCTCTCCTCAAAAAGACCCTCCACACAGCATCCCAGATGACATAGGCCCTGAGGGAAATTATTTTCCTCAAGGCCTCCTGTGTGGGGTTAATGTAAAAAAAAACAATATTTTGAATTTGTTTAGTGACAAATTGAAGATGACCACTGAATTGGTATAATTATTTTCCTCCATTAGAATTCTGGGCAAAGAGGAATACATATGGTAGTTAGTCCCAGAATTTCTACATTGAAATAAATCCGACTACCGGTATTAATTAGTGGAATCCAAAAGATTATCATACCAAATTAGTATACCAAAATATAATCTTTTTGATTCCACTACTATCAACTACATCATTGTATATCTAAATGCAACCTGAATTGAAATCATTTTAAGGACTTTTTTTAATATGAACACCGCACCAGAGTACCAACTGCTTCCGTATGGAGCCAGTGAGAATATGGGATCACCAATCGGGGTATTTTGTGAGGCTGAAGGCAGTGGGGAGGGAAAGAGATGTGTAGAGTGAATGGTGGAGAAGTACCTGGCTATTCAGATCTGCCGAGCGATTCTCTATGTTTTGTAAGATCGAAATATCTGACAGCAGATCTCGCCGGATATCTATCTCGATCGAGACAGGCATCGGGCGAGATCTCTTGTCAGATTTGTGTGATTTTCTAAGGCTGTTAAATTTTTTATTTTTTTATTTTTTTATTTTTTTTATTTATTTATTTTTTTATTTATTTATTTTTTTATTCATTTTTTCCTTTAGAATTTTATTTTATTTTTTTTATTAGTAATAGAAGGTACATAAATTACAAATAAATTTTATACAGTAATTAATTACACAGTAGATATATTTGATATACCCCCATAATTAAGCAAGGCTTGTGTGTATGGGGGGGTGTTATTGTATTGCTTTTTTTGATATCATTCAGTTAATTTATATCACATTTAAATTACCATTTAAACGAAGTTTTCAGTATAATTTTTAAGGAGAGTTTTAAAATTTTTTATATTGGTATTCATGTTTCTAATTTTTTCTGGTAATGAATTAAAAAATTTTGCTCCTAGATATTTATGACTCAATTGTCCAATTTTTTTTTTAGATTTTGGAGTGGGAAGTATTGATGTTTGTCTAAGACTTCTGTTATTTTTAAATGGTGCAACTTGATTTTTAATATTATCTTTATAAATTTGTAATGTTGCATGATAAAAGTATAATGCACTTAATTTTCTGACTTTAAATTGTTTGAATAAAAGTTCTGACGAATATGAGTAGGGTTTTTTTAAAATTGTTTTTATTATTAGTTTTTGTGATATGTAAATTGTTTGTGTTTGATTTGTATATGTACCGCCCCATCCTATAATGCCGTATTGTATAATTGATTGACAGAAAGCGAAATATGTGGTTCTAAGTAATTTTTCGTTTAAAATATCTCTTAAACATCTAAATATATATGTTAGTTTCCTTATTCTGTTGTTCAGAATAATTATGTGTAGAGACCATTTTAAACGCTGGTACTTAATATCAGTTTTGCTTTCTATTTTTGAACATGATATATTACATTTGTGGTTTTCTGTATTTGTCACAGAGTGGATTATTAAGTTTATTTCATTAGGTGTTTCTTGTTTTTTAATGAAAAATGGCAAATAATAGGTTTTTTTAGAATTTAAAGTCAACAGGTTTTTATCATACCATAGTTTTAGTGCATTGATATCTGTATTTGCCATTTTGTTTAATTCAGACCAGGTGTTTGCTTTTAGTAGTAGGACTGTGTCTCGTCAGCGTAGGAGACAATGTTTCCATATTTAGAAATATTGAATATATCATTGACATATATAATAAATAACAATGGTCCCAAAACTGTACCTTGGGGTATTGAAAAATCGCTATATTTTGAATCGCTGACTTGATTTAGTAATTTTACTTGTTGTGGTCTTTCATGTAAATAACTAGCTATCCATTAATTTTCTTTCCCATTATTTCCTATTGATTTTAATTTATTTATTAATTTTTTATGTGATATGCTGTCGAAAGCTTTTTTCAAGTCTATAAATATTCCGATACATTTTTTATCGGAATCTAGGGCCGTATATAAATAGTTGGTTATTTTTGCTATCACGTCGTGAGTACTTGTATTTTTTTTGAAGCCGAATTGATTATCATTAATTATTTTATTTTCATCTAAGAATGTCCAAATTTGTTTTTTTACAATTTTCTCATATATTTTTGATATATTTGATAGAAGGGAAATCGGGCGGTAATTTTGTGGGTCTTTAGGACAGTCTGTTTTATAAATGGGAGTTATAATTGCTCTTTTGTAATTATTGGGAAATTCGCCATTTGCTAGACTTAGGTTTATTATATGTGTTATTGGGAGAATTAAGTATGTTTTCATCGCTTTTATTGTCTTAGCATCTATGTTATCAAAGCCGGGGGCAGAACCTCCTTTTAATTCCGAAATAGTTCTGTCAATGTCGGCTTCTGTGACTGACTCAAATTTATTTATTTGACATTGTGTTCTGTGTTGTGGATTTGATATATTGGTCGAATTTATGGATTTTGCTAGGTTTTTTCCAACGTTAATAAAATGGTTATTTAAAATATTTCAACATTTTTTGTGTCATTTTGTACATTATATATTAATTTCCCATCTGATATTTCGGATATGTGCTTATATGTTTTATTTTTATTTATTATTTCATTTATTGTTGACCATATTTTTTTATTATTGTCTTTAGCTTCTGTTATAATTTTTGAGTAATAGTCGTTTTTCTAATTAGAGTAGTTAATATATTTTTATACTTTTTATAATATAGTACAATTTTATTGTTCACTAGTGGCCTTTGTGTTATTTTATAAATTTTATTTTTTTTTCGAATGGCTTTTATTAATCCTAGAGTAATCCATGGTTTAATTTTCTTTGTTTTTGAATTGGGGACGATCTGTGTTGTTTTTGTTGCTTCTAAAACGTGTTTATTTAAAGTTTTTTCAAACAGTAAGGCACTTTGGTTGGTGCATTTACTTTTTAAAACTTCTTCCCATTTTTCATTTATTAATGATTTTTTTAATAATTCATAGTCTATTTGGGAATATGGAAGATTTAATTTGGGTATTGTGTTTAGTTTTTTATTTGTCTCATGTAATATAAGACACGCATAATGGTCAGTTATATTGGTTTTCAAACAGTAGATTTAATATTTTTTATTTCATTTAAATGTATATTACACCGTATATGGTCTATACATGATGGAGTTTGGTTTTTAATTTCTCGAGTGTTACTATTAATACAAGATTTAAAGTTGAGGTGCGTCATCATGTTAATGAAATTATTTTTTTCTATTGAGTTATGGTTAGCAGAAATGTTTATATAGAAATCACCACACACAAAAGTAAGAATTTTCGATAATTTGCTTAGATATTCATATAGTTCATTGATGAAGTTAGTTGTGTTTGATTTGTGTGTTCTGTACACTGTTATAATTCTGTATAATTTGTTTTTTAATTTTATATCTATTTTTAGACAATTTACATGTTGTATATAAATTTCTTCAATGTTAATAATTTCACACTCGTCATGAACAAATATAATTATACCACTATTTTTATTAATTGGTGTTGTTGTTGCGATGCCTTTGTAGTTGGGTAGTGCATTGATGTATTGATCGTTATTACAGTGCGTTTCTGTTAACACTATGCAGGCGGGCGATAAAAAAAGATCATTTATATTTATCAAAAATTCATCAAGGTTTTTTGCGATGCCTCGAATGTTCATGTGTAGTAATAAAAAGGGGGAACTGTTTGTAACGCACCAATTATTAACTTCTTTAATATTTTGACATATTTCTTGGTTTATTTTGTATTTTTCGTCAATTTGTTTTGCTATGTATTCGGTCATTTTGAATTATAATTAATTTTTTCTTGAGCAAAGTTAAGCATTTTCAATCTGTGTTTGCATTTTTCACTATTTGATTTGTGGTCTGTTGGAGTCGTAGTACTAAATTTTAAATTAAGTTCTGTGCAATTAATGCATTTTGGTATTTCGTTCTTATTGTTGCAGTTTTTTAAGTTGTGCTCACCCGCACAATGAAGGCATATTGGTTTGTTCGGTGGTTGGAGGCAACGCATTGCTATGTGACCATATTTTTGGCAATGGTAACACTGCATTAGGGGGTTGCAATCCTCTACTTTAATTTATTAAATGAATAAATAATCATGCATACTTTAACGAATTCGTGTTTAAAAAGACGTCCTTAACTAAAATATGTGACAGCTCACAGCTGAAATTCTGACATCGGCCCACAGAAATAGCAAATAACAGCCAAAGAATATCGCACGAATCTGACGGGAGATCTCGTCCGATATCTAAATCGATCTCACAAAAGATAGAGAATAGCTCGGCTGGTCACCAAACACATCTAAAGTAATGAGCTTTAACGTTACTCTAATAAACGAAAAGTATGAACGAATGAACTAAAATAAAAGAATTATTATTTTTAATTGTTAAACTAACGTTTAAGACAAGATTTTTATGCATATGCGGGACTTGAACCCGTGCCCTTCTGATTGCCGGTCAACTGAGAAAACAACTGGTTGTTTTCAGGTGGAAAAAATATTATAAGCAGTAATTGTTGAATGAAACACTAGTATATATTGAATCATTTGGCGGGTATAAGATAAGCCGCCATAGCTCAATTGGGAGAGCAGCTGACCGGCAATCAGAAGGGAACGGGTTCGAGTCCCGTTGGCGTCATGTGTTTTTTCTCGCAAGATTTTTCAATGTGGATGAGTGTTTCAGGCTGATAATTATTGCTTATAATAATTGTTAAAATAAAAGAATTAATAATGGCTTACTTAGCAAGTGGTGAAAACTATTCTGGACCCGCTATATGCCATTTACGGATAACCTATTAAATAACCATCTATGAATAACCTCTCAAACTACTACTATCCGGGAAATCAAAAACTCCATACCTGCTGTTAAAATTTTAAAAAGATAATCAAGTAAAATTTTCAAATAATAAATTAACCAAAATTATGCAACAAAAAAATAGATTTGCGTCCCGAATGATTTGAATACTGGTTTAAAAATTATTTATTGACTTTGAATTATTTTTATTGGCCGAAATTATTTCCCCTCGGCTCGTGGGCACACTTTTAGCGTAGTTTGCCGACTGAATTGATGAAAGAGAACTTTCTTGTGTAAACTAATTAACTTCGTGAACACATCGTATTTTCACCGAGTCGCACTTAGATGCATCTAGATGCACTTTATTGGGCCGCAGTGGAACCTGAATAAACTCATTAATTGTACTTAGTTGGAAAACAGAAGCCGAGAGAAGGAACGAGAAATGGAATAATGTTTGTACATTGCGTTTTTAATTAACGTTTTCGGGTGGTTAATATTGAAACTGTTTAATATGTGTTTTATTGAATATATGTTAATATACATAATATTAATAAGACTACCTAAATAGGTATCTAATGAATGTAATTATATCCATTATTATATAGTATCCATTTTTTGAAAATAGTTAAAATACAGATGCGTCTATTTTCTAGCACTGTTAACTTCCAAAGCAGATTTTTCATTTCGACTAAATACGAGGGCTCTCCGTAAAATAATGTCCCCAAGGTGCTGCGGTCGCGAGGGACAATTTGGCACAACAATAATGGCGTGTAGCCTGGTTTCCTTATGTCAAATCCCTACTACGTTGCACTCTCTGCTATACTTAGTCTCGGCGTGGCAGTTGCTTTCGATGGAGCCTGCGCTCGCTGCACCCGCCAGGCTCTGTAATTAGTTTTTTTGTGCAAAGAACAAAACCCCGGTAGAAATGCATTCTCAGCTGCTTGAAATGTACGGAAAACAGTGTATGAGTACGAAAACATCCGCAAATGATGCAGAGAATTTAAAAGCATGTCGGACGGCCAACAGTTTCAGACGAAAAAATTGCCAAAGTGGTAAAAAACAATGATTTTCAGATCGACGGGTTACGGTTCGGAAGCTCTGTGATATGATCCCTGATGTCAGTAAGACCACTATTGCCAAGATTTTGACAGAACATTTAGGAAACCACAAAGTCTGCCCAAGGTGGGTCCCAAATGCTCACCGAAGTTCATAAACAACAACGGGTTGAAGCAGCCCGTGAATTCCTTAAGTGCTACGACATCGATGGCGAAGAATTCTTGGACTCATTCTTTGACTGGGGACGAGACCCAGATACTCTACATGAAACCAGAGATAAAGGAACAATCCCAGTGGTGTCATTCAGATTCGCCGAAACAAAGTTTAAAAACGAATTGCAGGGCGCAACTCACACCTGGCGGGAGCGGCGAGCAAAAGCTCCATCGCGAACGGCTGCCATGCCGAGACTTAGTATCACAGAGGATGCAAGATGCAGAGGGTAGAGATTTGGCAAGGGGAAACCAGTGTTACAGGATTGCGCTTAAAATTGTTCCTCGCGACCGCAGCACCTTAGAGACCTTATTTTACGGACAGCCCTCGTATTTAGATCAGCACCTTTATGTTAAGCATTATTTTAGAAACTTTGAATTAGTTTATGGATTGTAATTATTGGATGCCAAGGAGCCGGAAACATCCCAAGAAGACATGGTACCTACAAACATGTAATAGATAAACTTTAGTCAGGTAATGACGTAATGTCACAAGTTGGTCATAACTTTTGACAAAAGAGTTAGTATGAGATGATTTAAGAATTTGTAATTTTAAGAAAGCGAGGGGTACCTAAATGTGTTAGATAGAGTTGTGTTGAGTTAGTTAGCTGTAAAAATGTTATTAAGAGGAACGGCTGCATTCCCGTTTCATACACAATTTTGGATTGAGGCCAAAATACCCAACCAAACTGAAAAAATAGTTTTTTCCTTCTTCTCCAATGATATATATTTTAAATGTTTACCATTTACTAACAATTAATTGCCCAATTTACCTCTGTATGAAATAAAATATTAATGGCTTAATTTTTATTTGTATAATTTAAAACACAAATAAATAAAGTGACACATATCTGTACTAGATATTTGATGTAGATATCTCACGATTAAAAAAATAATTTTTCTGCTTGGTTGGATATTTTGGTCTCAAATCCAAAATTTAAATTCCGTTCCCCGTAAGACCTCAATCGATATCTTTTGCTACGTTTTCATCACTCTACTGAGTTTATTTTTAATCTTTATTATATTTAATATTAAAGCGCTCCTGGGGTGTTTTCTCAGAGAAATGCAAAAGCTTTGAAATGGGGTACATTGTGTTACATCTACATTCTACAAGGAAACCGGTATGCTTCCTTCATGTTGTTTTTTCTCGGTAGCTTCCGTTTTCTCCTTTTTCCAAGAAAGACTCTACGAAAGGGATGAATCAAAAATCAGAAAATGTACATCTTTTTAACCACTTTTAATCATGTTTGCAAATTTAATATTTTGGTTGATTCAATTAAAAAGTAAACCAAAATCAGAGATTTGGAAAAATAACCCTTAAGAAACGCAATTTTAATCAATGTATATCTTATCTTATTAATATATAAAACAAAGTCGCGTTAGTTACACTATTTATAACTCGAGATCGGTTGGACCGATTTTGATGATCTTTGATTTGTTGGATTTGTCTCCGCCCCGGATAACAGAATAACTATTAAAACATCGCAAAAACTCAGGAAAAAGAAAGTTATGAAGAAAATTTATTTTATTCATACATTTTGTATGGAACAAGTTCTCATATTTTGAAAGAACTGCAGCAATATTGTGATAGGTATAATATTAAACTGTGCGTGAATTCCAAAAATTAAAAAACTTCCAATGTCAATGCACTGATTGTTTTGACTTTGTTCTTAATTATATCCTTCTGATGAGTGGCTATGACAGTGCTTGCAACTTATTTCACATACTCAGATAGTGATATAAATTTATTCTTTATTCTTTTTTATTTTTATTTTTTTATTTAAAACCGAGACGTGCAAACATAGCATGTGCTAGTGTTAGTAATCGGCTTCTTATACTCAGATAGAGGTGTATATATATTGTTTACATGTGTGAGGAAGAAGAAGGAAGACGAGTGTTTGGTTGCAGTTATGTATGTATGTATATGTGTGTACGTGTTGGTATTGCGTACATGCCTGTATGCATATATATATGTATGTATGTATTCATGTACGTAGGGGCATATGTGTGTGTGTGTGTGTGTGTATGTTTATGTGTATATGGATGTGTGCACCTATATACACACGCACGTACGCACGCACACATATAAAAATAAATATAAAATTTTTAATATTGATATGTACATGTATATTTCCATAATCTGATCCTTACGCACTTCTTTTTCTCTTTTCTATTCTTTATTATGACTTTAACAATTTTCAACATAACTACATACTAGTACCGTAATGTTTACAGGTTTATTTTATTTACGTAATTATTTTACGCACTTCTTTTCCTCTTTTCTATTTTTTTATTATAACTTTACCAATTTACATTCTAGTGTTTACACTAGACTTCACTAAAAAGATACTATCTTTAATTGATCACCATGAAACAGGCAGCCGCCTAGTATGGTGATTTAATAAATCTAATATAATTAATTATATAATAAATGTAACATGTATTTAAAATAAATAAATATAATGTTGCCCCTCTCTCAGACACACTAAATGTCAATAGTCGAAGATGAGACAAACGGTAAACGTATGTCTCTGAACCTCTCCAAATAAAAATTAAATAATAATAAATCTCTAAAATGAAACGCATTTTTTTTACGTAAGCTCCACTCAGGACCCATGTCATCTTAGGGGATGCTGTGTGGAGGGTTTTTTTAAGGAAGGGTAGAATAGGAAGTTCTGGGAAGGAAAAAGGCATGAGGGGTGGGTAGGAATCTGGAGGTCAGTGTATCCGGCAGTGAATCCATCCCTCCAACTGCGGTGCAAGGCCATTGCGTTGACCGGAATCGACCTTTTACCTTTACCTTTCCAGCTGGACTCTTTCGACCCCTCAACAAGTCTCTCTCGATCCGGCCCGCCACGCAGCAGGTTCGCAGACGCTTCCGCCGCCAAGACCCGCACAAAAGTCACCCCATGAACCCGGGAAACCCTGCCAAATCACCAAACGTAGCGAGCAACTTGGGGTGGCCTATGGAAGAGGTGTCCAATAAATGGTTCCCGGGCGGCGGCACCCGTACCCGCTTCCTTTCAAAAATTCCCGTAAGTAAGGAGAAAAGTAAGAAAAACACAAAAAATATAAATCCGTACCCAACGCCATATCTGATACTGACAAAAACAAAACACGGACAGTTGGGCATCGATATTGCTTCATTGTGTAATTTTTAACTAAATAAAAAACTTAATTTAATTCAACAGTTATTGATTCTGAGGTATTATAAAAGAAATTGTTCTACAATGTGCGTGTCGCTAAATCCGAGAAATGAGTCCCGGTGCGATCAATGGCGTTATACGGTGTGGTAGCCCTCTATACCCCGTCCATGAAGAAGGTTCCCATTTTTATCTGAAGGGCGTGCTTTTGAAGATATAATGGCTGGAGGTTTCGCCCTCTAGAAATTTTTTTGAACAGTCCAAAACATTCGAGAGTATTCGAGAGCATTCCACAATATTCCAAAACATCCCAAAACATTCTGGAATGTTGTGAAATGTTCGGGAATAGTTTGGAACGTTCGGGAACATCCCAGATCATTGTGGAACATTTCGAAATACTATCGAATGTTGCTGAATGTTCCAGAACATTCATTAATTTGTAGAAGGAAAATTGAAGAAAAAAAAATACAGTATGAGATAATACCACAATTTTACTTTAAATAATGTAATTGGTCAAAATGGAATCGTTTTGAATATTAATTTTAGTGCGGTGCAAGTCGGTAGTTTGTATTTATGTTTAAAATCAACTCCGCTATGTATTCAACACATAAATTGCACATATATTAAAAACTCACCATTATTATTATTTGTTATATACGTATATACATATAAAAATTATTTTTTTCTCTTTATTGTATAATGCTATACTTTTTACTTACCAGCTTTATTTCTATGTACCATATGTGTAAAATCTAATTATGTTTTCTTTGTATTCTAAACACACCTGTATGCACTAAAACATAAAAATGTAAATGTATGTAAAAGCCCATAAGCGTTAATGATTAGTAAATAAATAAATAAATACCATTATAAATAAGAGGGTAACAAAGTTAAGTTTTTTTAAACCCTTATGCATAAAAACTGTATAAAGGATAATGTCAGATTCGCTTGCGCCAACATCTTTCTTGACATATTACTTTATTTGATTAATCTAGATTCTCGGAATGCTTTCAAAAGAAAATTCTAAAAGATTAGTGCGTCACTCTTAGCAGCTGTCAATGGCGAAAATAACGATATTTTACGTTTTCAAAGGAGTAGCAATGCCATTATTTCTTTGAAAACCCCTTTGTATTGTTTTTTTTTTATGCAGGGTGTTTATTTTGGTTTGTGTGTAAATAATAAAATCAGTTTATATTCGTATGAATTCATTTTTTGATATTTGTTTGCCGAATGGGAGAATTTTTATTTGTAGTTAGGTATTCTTTGAAAACTTCTTACGATATTATCAATAATAAGATATATTATCTGGTAAATAGAAAACAATCCCAAAAATGCAATTCTTTTGTGTATGATTTCGAAATCTCATCCCACGTTAAATAAAATTAATAGTTTTAGACACAGTGCTTCCTTCAAAAACAAGTACTAAAACACACTTTTGTGAATAGAAATATACAAAATAAATCTTATTTTCGACTTGGAATGCAACGAAATGAGTAACAATTTGGGAGGCGGGTGCGGGTACCGCCGCCCCGGGAACCATTTATTGGATAACCAACACCTACGCCATATATCACCCCAAGTGGTTCGGTACATGACTTACCAGAGGTTTTTTTTTTTACATGAGCTCCACACAGGAGGCCCTGAGGAAAATAATTTCCCTCAGGGTCTATGTGATCTTTGGGGATGCTGTGTGGAGGTTTTTTTTTGGGGAAAGGAAGGAGAGGAGAGTTCTGGGAAGGAAAAGGGTTTAAGGGATGGGTAGGAATCTGGGGTTTAGTGTGTCCTGGACATCCGCCTCTAAGACCTAGACAAACCTCACCCCATGAACCCGGGCACCCCTGCTAAATCACCAAACGTAGCGAACCACTTGTTCCCGGGTTTAAGGGGTGAGGTTTGTCCGGGTCTTGGCGGTAGTTGCATCTGCCCACCAGCTGCTTGGCAGGCCAGAGCGGGAGAGAATGATTGAGTTCCTTTGACTTCTCCAGCCGTACTCTCTCGGAACATCGTCTTGCATAGCAGTGGGAGGGATGGATTCATTTGTCCATCAGACTGGATACACTGACCCAAAGATTCCTACCCACCTCTAATAACCTTTTCGTTCCCAAGACTTTCTCTCCTTCCTTTCCTACAAATACCCCCCCCCCCCCACATAGCATCCCCTAAGATGACACAGGCCATGAGAGGAAATATTTTCCTCAGGGCCTCCTGTGTGGAGCTAAATTAAAAAAAAACTATTTTTTATTTTTTATTCTTAATTGCGTATTATGTAATGAAATAACTACTCGAACTAGTATAAATAACTCCTTCGCAAAATGGTCCTAAACATGGGAAGGGATTAACACCTCCCATTAATGGTTCAATGCGCTCGTTTTCCTTACTCAGTAGGATAAGTCGACATAACAGGTTGAAATAATTATTATTTAGGCATAATTATTAGACACGGCACCAAGGAGAGTAATACGATGTGAAAAGGATCCTTGTTAAACAGCATAAGCATTTTGATAATAGTTCGTACTTCTGCTAAGGATTACTGTTAAATTTTTAATTGAATTAAAAATTATACGCAGTCCAAGGTAATTTTTGTGCTTATTTGAAACTAGCACAACTCCCCGGTGTTGCCCTGGTTTAACACAGAGTTTTTTTTTTTAAATCAGACTGTAAAACTATTAGGTTGCGTGTTGGAAGATCTTTATTGAGTTCTACTAAAATCAAAATTTGCAAATAAATTCAGGAATGGATAGCGAAAAAGATTTACACAACTACCGGCACTTAGAAAAAGCCAAACGAACGTCGTTTAACTGTCAAGGTTAACTACACTACGGTTCAATATCGATGGTTCTGCATTCAAACATTTTAATATGGGCGACGCTTCTAAAAAGATGGCTATTTTTCGGAAACAATCCAAAGTATGAGGTAGCAGAGGATGGCTGCTACAAGACGAAGATAGTGACTTTCCTCTTGTTTTGAAGGTCAAGTGGGCAAAATTTCATAAACCTTTGGAAAAAGGTTGTAGATTTGTATAAAAATCAAAAGCACGTCGCTCATCCGTCCGCCACAGACACTCTGCATTAAATAAATAGATAGATAGTGTAGTCTCAGATATATTGACTGAGAATTAATGGACTGTAAACAAAATTCATGGTTTTTCAGTGTCATAGGAAAAGCTTGGTGTACAGTGGACATTTGGAAGAAACCTGGGGTGAAATGCAGATCCCGCCAATGTGGGGGATTTTAATAAAAATGCACCTTCTAGATGAGAAAAGTGTGGAAAAGTTGAATAAAAAAGAAATTAAGGTGCGCTTGGCAAAATTGAGGGAGATACAGCCGTTGAAAGAATGAATGAAATGACACTTCGTGAACTTATACATTTTGTTACTATTATGTTGGTATCTCAGACTTGCTATTAACGAAGGTTGATACGATTGTAGCCAACTTCGTGTGATATATAATAAGGCGCGTAATTATGAAAAACAGAATTAATAATGGTCACAAACCATGTTACACAAACCTGGCGTAGCCGCTAAACAACTTGAAAACTGGGATGTTTTTCTTGCGTTGACGCGAGTAGGCGTTATAAAGGGGCACAAACCATGTTACACAAACCATGTTACACAAACCTAGCTTAGCCGCTAAACTATTTGAAAACTGGGATGTTTTTCTTGCGTTGACGCGAGTAGGCGTTATAAAGGGGCACAAACCATGTTACACAAACCATGTTTAGCGTAGTCTTAGGTTAGGTTACTTTAATTTGGAAGGTGATAAACAGTTTAAAAAGTCGTTGAAAAAAAGTCCGCTAGAAAAATTTCATAATTACGCGTCTCATCTATCACATGAAGTCGGCTACAATCGAATCAACCTTCGTTAATAGCAAGTCTGAGATACCAACATAATAGTAACAAAATGGCGTAGTATAAGTTCACGAAGTGTCATTTTATTCATTCTTTAAACGGCTGTATCTCCCTCAATTTTGCCAAGCGCACCTTAATTTCTTTTTTATTCAACTTTTCTACACTTTTCTCATCTAGAAAGTGCATTTTTATTAAAATCCCCCACATTGGCGGGATCTGCATTCTTCCCAAAACCTGACTTACATTATTTTTTACGCAGCACGCTTTTGTGAGATTTGATATTATGATATCGAGGCATCACCGCGTTGATCACTGCACATGTTGATTGCATGGCAGAGAGTGCACTATACAAGTTTCCGCATCCAGATTAAAGTCACCGAAATATCACCAAAGTTAGTTCCGGGCTGCGGGGAGGTCATGGAATTTCTACTCTCTGCGAGATCAGTTTGTTAGGTAAAATTTATTAAAACAATTTTTTTTACTCCATGGCCGCCCTGTTTGTTTTCCTGCCGGTTTCTTCAAAATTTTTAAACCAGAATTTATTAAATTAACACTTAGGCACTGAGCTATCATTGGTGATGCGAACACAATTGGCGGCGTGCATCATTGTTTTGTAAAACAGAATAGAATCATTGTAGAACAGAAAAGAACAAAATCATTGTTTTTGTAAAAATGTTTTACCCGTATTATTGCTCTCCCGTAAAGCGATCAGTTGTGATATCTAAATTTACAAGAAGCGAGAAGCCACGCATAAGTGACCCCGCTCTTCTCCCCCGTTCGGAATCCCTGCTAGCACGATTGAAAATCTTTATGGCCCACCCTACAGTTGCGTCAACATACAGAGAGCTATCTTTATTCTTACATCTATCTACCAACTTTTATTAGATACATTAAATAAATAAATAATTAATAATATTATATTAGACGGCCTCCGTAGTCAAGGGGTAAGACTCTTGACTCACAATCCGAAGGTCGCGGGTTCGAATCCGGAATGCTCAAATAAATTTTATTTGATTAATTGGTGTTTTTTCACGATTAATTAATTAAAAATAATATACCTATAGTGTATTTGTGGCACGTTCCAGAGTGGAGACACTCTCTGTATAGTCCTGGTGTAAGACCACCATTCAGAATTGAAATTGAAATGGCTTTAGTCATGTTTGGTGACCAGATCTAAATAGTCAGCTACTTCCCCACCTTCCTCTTCTCCACTTCCCTCTTCCTCATCTCCTTTCCCTTCCCACTATCTTCAGCCTCACAACATACCCCATTTTCAACATTCATGCATCAATTGAATACTGATTAAAGATTTAGTTAAAAAAATAGGTGTTCAACAGTTCAATTCACTTCCTTATCATTCAAATTACTGATTTGCCTTTACAAGATTCAATTTCAAATGAATAGCCTACCTGGCATCGAGAAAAAGTCTTTGCGGAATCTGCGAACAAAAATGTACGGTCTTTCAAAGGACCAAGAGAAAAAGTACTCTCGAAGAAGATGAACAAAGTTTTTTTAATCAGCTTAGAAGAAATAAAACATTTTTTCCTCAAGGATTAATTCATGTCTGTAGATATATCTCTAGATATTGTATACGTATAAAAATCTCGTTCATGGTGTTTGTGGTCGCACTACAATATTTAAGTTTTTTTTTAATATTTGGTAGGTATGAGAATAGGTCTAAAAGTATATTTAATACCGCTAGGTGATTAGGGTGTCCCTATCTAGAAAAAAAAAATTTTTTTTGTTGACAAAAATTTATTTTGTATTTTTTTTTGGCATCAAAAAATTATTATATCCCAAAATTTTCACCCTCCTACCCCCACCCTCCATTTTTTTAATCACGACCCTCAGATTTTTTAATCGCGATTTTAGCACGTTTTATACGTCTATATGTGGCATGTTATTGCTTGGGCATCGAGCTTATTTGTGTTGGCTAAAGACGGACTGACAAAAAATATCGTACACTCAATTGCTCTTCGAAATTAATATGGATTTTCTTTATTTCATTTTCCTACTTTAAGATAAAAAAATATATTTCTTTTGTTCACTTTACATTTAACTTTATATAATATGTCCGTTACTTTAACGAAATACATTGAATTGAGAAAATGGAATTTGAATGGTTGGTTTTTTGTTTTTGTTTTTATCGGCGGTCATCGTCTACAGCACTACATTCCTCTTTCTGTCATAGATCTCATCCCCATACGCTTACCATACTTTTGTTATTTTTTATTTAACAACCAAAATGTTCACTAGAAATAATTTATATGGCTTAACAACGTTTTTCTTTGGTGTAAATGATTACCGTAAGAAGATATAATAGTTTGTCGATCTCTAGGTTGATACTAACGCTCAATGTTCATTTCAGTGGGTTCCATGCCAAATCAGAATCAATTCAACTCAACACCTCTTTGAAAAGACATTAAAAGCTAACAAAAAAATATTTAAAAATAGTTCTTAACCCTAACCTAACGTAACCTATTTAACTTATTTTTTATATATTTTTTTCATCACTTTTTATGACTTTTCAAAGGAGGTTCTGTCATTCTGAGTTGTCCCGTCACCATTTCCGTGGACAGTGTATTTATTTATTTGTAAGAAACAAACAGCTTTGGGAGGCGGGAATGGGTACCGTCGCCCCGGGAACCATTTATTGGATAACCAACACCTCTGTCACCCCAAGTGGTTTGCTGCGTTTGGTGACTTCGCAGGGGTACCCGGGTTCATAGGGTGCGGTTTGATGCGGATGACCTGGACACACTGAACCCTAGATTCCTATCCACCCCTCTTACCTTTTTCCTTCCCAACTTTTTCCCTCCTAACTTTTTACTTGCTCTCTTTCCTTTTCTTAAAAAGGCCCTACACATAGCATTCCCAAAGATAAAATAGGATCTGAGGGAAAATAATTTTTCTCAATGCCTTCTGTGTGTAGCGAATGTAAAAAAAGCTTGTACATAGAATACACAGATAAATAAATATACGTATAGGAGACGCTTGCGATAAATTCCATACTATCGTATTCATTTTCGATATTTCTGAAGGGTACTGCTAAAAATGTCTATTTTTTAAAATTTTATGTTATTTTGCGCACATATAATTATTAATTTTTTGTGACCAGATCTGAATAGCTAGTTACTTCACTTCCACTCCTTATCTCATCTCCCTCCCCATCAACATACACCAATTGATTTGGATGCCATGATCCCGCTGGCTTTTCAAATGTTCAAATTTTTTGACGAATTCACTTCCAAAAGTCAGTTTCTTCAGTGGAATCGGAAAATGTCAGAAAATTGGTAGATAGGTTTTGCATCCGAAACTGATTACGAATTACAGCTTCAGATAGGCTTAAAATGACGTAAAGAATAGACGTAATGAAATGGTGTTTATAATAACAAGGCATGGAAAGGAAGAGGATGACTAATCACCCACCACTTGATACAATATCTCACAGTAAATTAATAAACAAACTTCAAATAATCGGTATTACAGGCAACGAACTTAACTTTTTAGGAGCTACCTTGATGAACGCAAGCAACAAGTGAAAATGATGAACACACTTAGATCAGTGCTCAACTAACTATGACATACCACAAGGTAGCATATTAGGACCGTCTTTGTTCCTTTTATATATCAACGACTTATGTAACATTAATATTCAGGGAAAAATAGTTAGTTTTGCGATGACACTGTTTTACTATATGAAGCTGACACTTGGCTAGCTGTCTACAAAACAACTGGAATGGGTATAAACAATGTAAAAAAGAGGTAAGATACAAATACGCTCACTTTTAACACCGAGAAAACTAAATATGTCACATCAAGCATAAATATAACAGGTCAGCCTCATGATGATGTCTCTATTAGAATACAAAAATGTTTTAATTCCGATGAATCTTGTCACTGAGCGCACTACACAGATGAATTATCTCGGCCACACAATTGATCCATTCAAACCTACAGATGAATATTACCGTATAATTTGATATTGCATTGTAATGTCATTTTCTTTTAAATTACCTTCCATTTCTCGGCCGTTAGTGCCGCCTCTGCTTATACATATGTCATATGTTCAATGTTTTCAATTTGGGAGGCGGGAATGGGTACCGCCGCCCCGGGAACCTTTATTGGATAACCAACACCTCTGCTATAGGTCACCCCAAGTGGTTCGCTACGTTTGGTGATTTAGCAGGGGTGCCCGGGTTCATGGGGTGAGGTTTGTCTAGGTCTTGGAGGCGGATGATCAGGACATACTGAACCCCAGATTCCTACCCATCCCTTAAACCCTTTTCCTTCCCAGAACTCTCCTCCTTCCTTTCCTTAAAAAAACCCTCCACACAGCATCCCCAAAGATGACATAGGCCCTGAGGGAAATTATTTTCCTCAGGGCCTCCTGTGTGGAGCTCAGGTAAAAAAAAAAAAATATGTACTATCCTATTGATAGTTCGAGAATTTCGTTTATGTAAAATTTAATTTTTAATTTTTAATTTTTTTATTATTTATTGAAACATTTATTATAATGAAATATCCTTGTAACTACTATATTCATTTATGTACGCCTGTCTCGACACAGGTATACCCTAGTGAGACAGGCATACAAATAAAACCATTGTAAATATATTTTATTATAGATAAATAAATTAAAAAAAAAAAAATTACAATTTTACAAATAAATATTTTTTTTACAGGTTTTTTTTACTACCCTTCCATTAAAAGCATTTGCTTGTGTATGGAAGGGGAGTGTACATAAATACTATTAGTTATTAGTTAGGTATAAGTTAGTACTTAAATAATTCATTGTACATAAATATATGTGAGCTGCAGTATTTATTTGATAATGGTGTGTTTTTTTTAAAAAGAAAGAATGTTATGGAGAACTAAGATATTTGTAAGATTAGTTGACAGGAGTTTTTTTCTTAAGAATATTTTTAAAATGTCTCTTGACAGAGAGCAGTATTCGGGTTTTATCATTGATGCTTCTGATTTCTTCTGGTAGACGATTGAAAAAAGTTCTTCCCTGATAAGTGTAATGATGCTGTGCAAAAGACGTATTTAGTTTTGGGCATAAAAAACATGTTTAAGTCGAGTTCTGTTTTCATTTAAAAATGGATATTTATCTTTTTCTTTTATTATTTGAATAACTGAATTTTTAATATATAAATCTTTAAATGTGGGTACTTGAAATTCTTCAAACAGGCGTTCTGTTGGGTAGTCTAAGGATTTTTTTAATATAATTTTAATAATTGTTCTTTGTAAAATTTCTATTGGAAGAAGGTTACATTTATACGCGGATCCCCAACTAATAATAGCGTATTGTAGAGTGGATTGAACTAAGGCATAGTAGATTAAATATAGATTTTTTATCGACAGAAAATTTCTAATTCTTAAAAATATAAATATTAATTTTCTGATTTTGTTTACTACTTGACATATTTGTTCCTTCCATTTCAGATTTTTATCGATAATAACGCCAAGATATTTAATTTTATTTGTTGTTTTTAATATTGTACAGTTTGATTTGCAATAATGTTGGCTGTGAATTTTAGTGTTATCGTGTATGACAATGTTAACATTTTTGGGAGCGTCGTTTGGATGGATTGCAAATGGAATTACAATTGTCTTTTCACTATTTAGTGATAGTAAATTAGTGTCGAAAAAATTCTTAAGCGTGTTGATGTCTTCTGTGGCCTGTAATTCTACATTTTACCAAGTATTTTCACTTATTATTAAAGCTGTATCGTCGGCGTATGATCTAATTTGACCATGTAGATGTTGAAAAAAAATATCGTTTACATATATGGTAAAAAGGATTGGTCCAAGCACTGTACCTTGGGGGATAAATATATATTTTTAATATGTATTTATCCCCCAAGTCCCCATCCATTAATATGTATTTATAAATAATATTTTTAATATGTTTACAAGGTTATATACTCAATGTATTCCAGTACTAATAAGACTATTGCACAATCCACAACACATCTATAATGCAGTAAACCTGGCTTCTATCTACCTGGTCTGGTTATTTTACCACAACATCTTTCTATCTTTTTATTTCGTCTTCTGCATTTGAAAATTATTATGCATACATTATGTTCTACAGGTTTCCTTGGATGTAATATGGTAATGAAATTATTACCATTTTCCATACTTTATACATTTAAAAATAATGCAAAAAGGCATGGCTCTTCATATCTTCACCGTTTTATGAATTTTATTGTACAAAGGTTTGTTATTATGTTTGCCACTCACAAATTCGAGACAGATTTCGTAGCGTGCAATTTACAGCAATCATCTGTCATTGTCATTTATTTTATTTCTATTCTTGACACAATACAGATTATTACACCAGTTTACATAGATATTAAGTTTAGTAATAAGAACACATGTTAATGATCCGAAGCTGTACGTATATAGGTAAGTACCTAGTAATATTTTGTGAACACCTCACTAGGCGAACCTGTGCTGAGGTGTTCCCATGTTTGAGAATAATGCTATTCTGTCAACATAAGTAAAAACACCGTGTCCTCCTTGATATTGTCAAGAAGGACACTGTGGGTCGACCCATGGCGGCAGTATCGAATACATAAATTAAAGATTAGTTAGGATTTAGGATCTTATATATACAGTTATTCATAGCTTTATGTTATGCTTGCTTACATTTTTTTTTACATTAACTCCACCCAGGAGGCCCTGAGGAAAATAATTTCCCTCAGGGCCTATGTCATCTGGGATGCTGTGTGGATGGTCTTTTTGAGGGGAGGAAGGAATGAACATTGGTCTTGAAGAGACCCATGTTGTGGGAAGGAGGAAACACAGAGGCCGGCAAATAAAAAAACAGCGCTAGCGTCTGTACAGCATGAAAATTACTCTTATGCACCACGTCGCGTCGTGTAAAATTCTGGATAAAGCCGCTAGTAATAACACTCTTTAGGTAGATGACGGGAAGGTTTAAATTCTCTTTTAACACCAGCCGTCTATTGTGATTACTGTCAAAAAGCGTGTTTTATTATATTTTGAGGAGCTCATACATAAATATTTAAATGCTTTACGATCATTTTCTAAAGAATTTAATTTTTTACACTATAAAATAAAACCGTAATAGAAAAGGTGTTCATAAGAAGGAGATTTTGAACTTTGAAGCAGTTCTTATAGGCCTTATACTTTCTTTTTTTTTAGGCTTATAAAAAGACTAATAAAAAAATACTCGACAACTGCAAAGGTAAACTTGCGTTATACTCACAGTATGTTACAGTTAATACAGTTAATTATAGCTTCTAAAATATTTCCAAGCGATCTAATTTTCAAACCGAAATCGTACGCTATTATATTGCTTAGTATTGCATCACCTCTAACGTGAAGCAAGTTCACAAAAAAAATTGTGGCCAATGATAACCGAAACTAATTGAATATTTGTATAATAAAGTGGAATGGAACTAAGTTTTTTGAAGAGAAAACTTCTTTAGCAGCGTTGTGATTTAAAACTCGATGAAACGAAAAATAGCGACACTAAAAACACATAAATCTATAGGATTTGGCCTGCGAGAGAATGAGATTGTATAGCCGGTCTCCTCTTTATGCGGTGCTTCATAGCCTCCCCAATCTTGTCTACTTTAGATTTCTGAAGGTTTCACTTTAAGAGGGTCTTACCAGAGAAAACCAGAAATAGGTATGTCATTTTTAAATCAGATTTTAGAAGTATTGACTCTTTTCCACAAAATATTATAAATTGATTTCGAAAGATTGTTCTTTTATCTAGCATTCACATGTTTTAAATTTTGAGAAAAATATTTATTTTTACTATAATAAGGTTATACCATGGGTCGTTGGCAGATTTGTTAAATTTTCAAAAAAGAAATTTGTGTTATACCACACCCATTTCAAATCATATAATCATGCAGTAAAATAAATCAATACAATATCTGGGTATCGCATGTTTTAGAATTTTAATTTTAGTTTAAATAAAATCATTAAAAATATATATACATACATGTGTTTCTTGACGAAAATTGGTCCTTTTGTATATTTATTTGCGCACTTACAAACTAATATATTTCAGATTTTTTTACATTCCTATTTAACTTAGACATTATTAAAAAATTATAAATACTTATAATCAAAAAATAATTACAAAAAAAAACATTATTTTAATAGTTTTATCATCACGCCTTTCAGCATTTTTGGATGTAGGTATAAATGAAAGCAAATTTGGAATGAAATGAAATCGATATTGAGTTATAATTTTAAAAAGCTGGTACGGAGAACAATTAATCTTTCTTATTGGAACCGCCCTGTACGATCGTAAGAACAACTTTCGATGAATTGTGGATTTTCGGCCGCTGGCTGGTAAAAAGCTCTTAAAGGATACCGAGATGCTGCAAGTTGGGCTGGAATCCCGAAATTGGATTCCCAAGTTGAGAGTTATTTAGATTTAAGAAATAGTTTTGCTAATGGCCGAGATTTTTCATTCTTAACTATTTGTAGCATCGCTGCCAGCAATGTTCCGTTCACTGACGTGACCTGCAGCACATCACATCGGGGGGTACGAGAAAAACTTTTTTAATTGTTCAAGCAATTAGCCCAACTACAGTCTACTGAGTTTGTAATTGTTTTTTATGTCTTTTTTTCATTTCGCGTACTCTGCACAACCATTTGCAAATACTTAACGAATACTTGGATATTCTCGCTTTGTGCTTTGAAGAAGTCATTTGAGTCGTATAGTTCCTATCTACGATAAGTCCACTTTGGTGAAATGTTGGCAAACTATTATTTTTTAATTGCTATGTTTTTTAAGTAAAATCTGGAGAACTATTTAATTAGTGGGCTTTGTTTTTGAACTACGGACATATACGATAAACTAAAACAATAGTTTTCTTGATAGTTTAGGAGTAATTACGTAAATAAGGATGGACTTATCGGAATTTGAAACTAACTGTCATATTAAAGGTAGATAGGAACTCACCATCCTGTGACTTATCGGTGTTTGTTTCTCAACACCGTTGACACGTGGAAGGCAAGTACAGGGTCAACAAAATATATTATCTAAGTAAAACGAAAATACTTAATGATATAAATTTTTTATGCTAAGTGTTTTCGTTTATTTAAAATTACATCGGAATAAAATAAAATGAAATTCAACACAAAAAGAGCACAAATTTTTTTTCTTAAATATTTTTTTAAAAATTATAAGTTTATTAAGAAAAAAAAATATTGGGATTGAAATAGGTGTTAACTAAAGAAATCGCACAAATATTTTTTTTTAACGTAAATAATTTTTACATAAAATGAAAATTTTAATAAAATTTATTCCCGTTTATAAATTCCCATTGTATGTCATTTTTATGCAGTAACAAAAAAATAACGAAACATAATGATTTTATTATAAAAAGGAAATGCAGAGATTTGATGATTACAAAATTTCTGCATTTATCACGATAAATTCAAAAACAGTTACGCTAATAAACTAAATTAAAGTATAAAACATAAAAATATTATTATAAAAAAGAAATGCAGATGTTTCATGTATACAATTTTTCTGTCCTTAACACGATAAATTCGAAAACTATTGCGCCAAGAAAATCAGATATATTTTACATAAAAACAAGAGGATAAATTGCACAGTGGGTAAATTGGCAGGTGTGTCGCAGAGTGTTTAGAATAAATAAATAGACAATTAAAGCAAATACGAAAAAACGAATTAATAAAACAAAAAAAGTTTTTTTAATTCAAGGTCTTTAAAAAGCGGTCACGCATAAATTAAATACTAGCGGAACTTGAAAACTAAATAAAATTAAACTTGAAAACAATAAATAAAAATTCAAAAATTATTAAAAATAACTCAGTAAAGTTTTGGGAACACCCAGTAAAGGCTGACGTTCGATGTCGAATTCACTCAAAATAGGAGATTTTTAAGTTCCTGCTACGGCTATCGACGTGCTTTTTCCATGATTTCTTGTTGATAACTCTCTTTCTAGATATGTTTCCCGTCACTTGAATAACATTTATGGTTAGATCAGACATTATTTAGCTTTAAAAACTAATAAAACGGCAGACACTTTTTCAAAACAACACTTCTGTGGCCATGTTGGGATTAGCGAAATGCTTTCCGCTCATTGGCTGTCTGGACGAAATACTTCCTGCTCATTGGCTGCCTGCATGGCGGTGGACTTATCGGCGTTTGGAACATACAGCACCATGGATTTATCGTTGTTTGGAATTCATCGTAATTTATAAACCCACTTTTCATAAGATTTTACGGCCGTTTGGAACTCATTGACATATTATTAGTTTGCCAAACAACGACTAGAGAAAAACTGCATCATTACTTCATTTTTGGATCATAGTGGACTTATCGTGGATAGGAACTATGCGACTCATTTACACAACGTTGTTATTGCTCGATTGCGATTTTGTTATCTTCTTGTATCAATGCGTAGAAAATGTTTGATTCAAAGCTTTCTATTTTTTTACTGTGCATTCTAGATTGATGTAATCCTATTACAATACAGATGATATTTTGGAGTGGTTTGAAGAATGGATAACGATTTTACAAAAATAAAAATATTAATGTTTTTAGGATTTTGTAGGATTTAACCCTTGGTCTGCCGAATGTTTGTCAGGCGCTTAATACCACTAGACCAAATGAGGCGTGCATGGGACCGTGAATTTATCGTATTATATTGGAATCGAGTGCGCGTGAAATAAATTAATATTTTTAAAGGAAAACAATCACTTTGTTTGAAACCACGATTTATTGATTTAATTTTTATTTACCGACCGGTTTCGCTTAATACAAGCATCTTCAGGGTATAAATTAAAACTGATGAAAAAATACATTGTGTGAGCTTATATATACATACAGACAGAGACAAAACATAATATAAAGTAAGAGTGAGAGAGTGTAATTAACATCCTACATAGTGATAGAGAGAAAGAGACGGGTATATCTAATGAATAATTACATTATATCTACCGGGACAAAACGTCATTTGAACAGGTGATTAAGGAATAAAGGAATAAAGTGAAATAAAGAAAGCCGTTAAAACAAAAACCTAAATCCTTAATAATCAGTTAAATGTGTCCAAAAGTCCGATATTAGGAATATTTCCCATAAACTAGAAAAAAACCCGTAGCCACTTTATTCACCTGTTCAAATGACGTTTTGTCCCGGTAGATATAATGTAATTATTCATTAGATATACCCGTCTCTTTCTCTCTATCACTATGTAGGATGTTAATTACACTCTCTCACTCTTACTTTATATTATGTTTTGTCTCTGTCTGTATGTATATATAAGCTCACACAATGTATTTTTTCATCAGTTTTAATTTATACCCCGAAGATGCTTGTATTAAGCGAAACCGGTCGGTAAATAAAAATTAAATCAATAAATCGTGGTTACAAACAAAGTGATTGTTTTCCTTTAATTAATATGTCAAACCACAAAGTGACTGCTTTCTACCAAAATAATTAATATTTTATTGCTATCTCATTCTTTCGCGGGCTAAATCCTATACATGTATGTGTTTAGTATCGCTGTTTCTAGTTTCATCGAGTTTTAAATCACAACGGTGCAAAAGAAGTTTTCACTAAAAAAATTAGCAATATTTAATGTTCAAAAGAATTAGCAGATATTGTGCAATTAGTATTTATCAATCAACAAATTCAAATATTATTGTAAATGGCTAATGGTAAGAAAATTATGCAAAACAGAACTGAATCGGTTAATAAAAAGGTCTTTTTAATCTTAAGAGGAATATAAACGCTAGAAATATTTCGAACCTCATGCCGGCAAAATTTAAAAATCGAGCTACTTTTTGCACGAGTCTAGTAAGCGAAAAAGTGGTTTTTATTTATTTTGTGCATAATTTTATAAGAACGAAAAAAAGTTAGAACATGGAAAACCTCAAAAATAGTCTTGCAATAAAGGGGTATTTAATTATTATAAGCAATAATTATCAGCCTGAAACACTCATCAACATTGAAAAATCTTCCGAGAAAAGATACTTGCCGCCAACGGGACATGAACCCGTGTCCTTCTGATTGCCGGTCAGCTGCTCTTGACCACTGAGCTATGGGGGCTTATCAAATACCCGCCAAATAATTCAATATATACTAGTGTTTCATTCAACAATTACTGCTTATTATATTTTTTCCACCCGAAAACAACCAACTTTATTTTTGCGAGAGAGACATTGTAAGTGTTAAATCCCTCGCTAGGTGGCGTCGAGACAAATTATGACTACATTTATTGGGGAAATACTTAAACTTATCAAATATTAATTATTATTTTAATTTATAAACTAACGTTTAGACAAGATTTTTGTCCCGTTGGCGGCAAGAATCTTTTCTCGGAAGATTTTTCAATGTTGATGAGTGTTTCAGGCTGATAATTATTGCTTATAATAATTGTTACCCTTTGTGCTATGCATAAAAATCTTGTCTAAACGTTAGTTTGTAAATTAAAATAATAATTAAATGGGTAATTTTTTTAATATTGTTTCTTGTATTACTTCATAGTTAAAAGTCATGAAAAACATTTTTTTTGGTGGTTTGCGCTTATATTTTTTGTTAGGTAAATAATACTTTTATTGTAATTCCAATACATAGAAAAGCTAGTAAAAGCTTCGATTTATCCGTAGCATATTTTTTGATGTTCATACTGTAAGCCGATTCGTCGTAAAGATTAATCAAAATAGTATCTAAATAGGATTTCACGTATATATTCATCTTAAAAGATGAATATATACGTGAAATCCTATATGAAAAGTTTTATATTTTAAAACCTTCAATCCTTCTTCAGAAAAAAGCACTACACAGCAGAAACAATTGCAATGATATAAAAAATTCAATGTCGTACTCCTATAAAAATTTTAAAACAAGCATCGACTTTTTCGCTCCAAATTTCAACCCTTTTTAGATAATATCTCAAATTTTCTTTCATAAAAAATCCTTAGCGGGAATACCTTATTTCATGGTCAGCCAACGCAAGACTAAACACTTTTATATTTTCCCGAAAATTCTTTACAAAAAAAATGATGAAAAACTCTAATCTACTTTACTCGAATACCTGCTAAATTTTGTATTCAACGGGAAATCTTATGAAAATATTTCAAAGCCGTTTATAGTCGTATCGTGGAATATTCTACCGTCTTTAGCGCCCTCTTTCGCCATAATCCCGTCTCGAATTTTCCGTCGCGTTTTTCTCAAAGGATGGTAACCTATACCCAGAAAGTGATCGACACCACGAACTTTAACTAAAGTGTAAAGCTTACGTACACCTCATAGAAAAAGTCTTTCTTATATTCTGACCTATAGAAAAATCCGTGCAATAAAAAACTCTTTCACTCGGAACAGTAGATTTACTTGAAATTTTTTAGATAATTGGGAAATAAAGGAAAGATTTTGTATGCATTCGTATTGGCAGCCAACATATTTTTTTAAGCTCAAACGTGATAGGAGCTCAAACACTTTGAATTTTTTGCTTGGGAAGCGATCTCACCTATTTCAGTATCCAACTACTAGGCTATGATGCGTTGGAGAAAAAGATTCATCGATGGAGGTGTCGTCTAAGAAAAGTGCTTGTTTGATACTTTATAATAATAATTTATCAGTAATCGCTGATAAAAATAACGAAATGTTTTTTATTGTAATTTAATAGTTGCTTTAGTTAGACAAATTTCATTGATTTTTTTAAACTTAGGAAAAATGCTTATCTTTTTTGAAATTTGCATTCAAATATGACTCGCCCACACAGTGCAAACAACAGATTCCCAAATCCCCAAGATAGCAAACAAATAACTAAACTGTAGAAAGGGCAAAATTAAATATATTGAAGTATTTTTGACGGCGTAGTGTCATAATAAAAATATGACTTAAAATTGTCATGGTGAAATATACATCAACATCTGCCAGCTTTATTTTTAAAAGGGGCGCCACTGGTTGATTAACCAGGCTAGCAGTTAGTAAAACAATAAACCTCTCTCAGGGTCTTTGGTATGAAAACTATACGATTAAATTAGAAGGATTTTTAAAATAAAATAGACAGTATTATTAAGAAATATGAATTAAAAGATTTATTATCACATAATAAAATAAAACTGGAACCAATAAACATATTAACAGAACTTAAGACTCACCTTCCTTGAATCGACCAAAAATTTACATGATTCTAACTATCTATCTAAATTACGATCTTGAGCTTCTGGTTTTTCTCCTGAAGTATGGTCGGACAAAATACCTGGAACTGATTTCAGCCGAAAACAGTATCTGCTCCCAAAAACCAAAAGCCAGCCATGAAAATCTTGTATTATCAGGCGAGAATAATTATTCCTTCGTTATTTAACAGATTAAATTTCTTGTATTTTAAATCTTCCATGTTTTAAAATAAATTGCTTGTTACTTGGCAAGTAAATTCAAAATTAACCATCAGTTATATTCGGTGAAAATTACGAAGACAGAAATGTGTATTTACAACACTTATCGGCACCACGATTACAATAGTCGCGGCCTAGTTAATTATCATCCAGTTCGGATAAAATAATAATCGTTTTACTTTATAAAATTATTAACGTAATCAATAAGAATCACGCCCGACTTGTCAGTAAAACCCTCCACCACCATAGAAAGATTACTCAGAAGTGGGCTCTAAACAAAATATTCGATTTTTATACCCTATTCAAAAAAGAAAAAATGAATGATGTTACTTCCAAAATTTAAAAAAATAAATTTATGTAGAAGCTTATTTAATATTATTTAATCACCTCTTGAAATGAGGTACCTGCTTGCCTAAATCTATGATAAAATAAACTTCGAGATATATTGACAAATATTTTATCATAACAGTAGGTATTAATAACTTCTAAGAACATTTTCATTAGAGTGCAACTATTGCTTGATAGTTGTTACTACTTGTCTCTAGATCGTACCTTCAAACCCACGACGGATATTTCTTTATATACCCCTACCAATGGGTAGCCCTACCCATACAGAAAAGGTTTCGAATGGTCTACAATGTTACAGAACATTCCACAACATTCGAGAGTGTTCTGGAATGTGCTACAATGATCTGGAACCTTCTTCATGGATGGGGAATAGAGGGCTACCACACCATATAACTTCCTTAAACGTACCGGAACTCGTTTTTGAGATTTAGTGGCACGCACATTGGACATTTTCTTTTATAATATACTAGCTGTTTCTCGGCATGTGTTGAATGCCACATTCAAAGAAATACATTGTTTCTCCCTGAATCAGCTTTTCCTTCCTATCTATAATTATACATTGTAGCCTATATGTTATTCTGATGTATGAGCTATATTATTGTAAAGTTTCATTTAAAACAATTCAGTCAGTAGTTTTTGCGTGAAAGAATAACAAACACACATAAATTTCGCGTTTATAATATTACCAGCTTTTGCCCCCGGCATCGCACACGCCACCCCCCCCCCCCCCTACTCCGCCATCCGCACCTTCCCCCACTCACTCCCCCTCACCCACCCCTTTCCATACCCGTTACATTCATTTTTCAAACAGCTCACGTGTCACCTATTAAAACGTAACAATCAAACACGCGCAGTAAATCTTAACTATCAAAGGGTTCTCCATAGTAATCTAAACAAATAACAAAACGACAGCACACGTCAATTACTTAGCAACGCTTTGTTTTTTGTCTAGACAATAAACGTATGATAAATAATTTCATAACGTCAGAGCTTACCAATATACAGCCTATAGTACTCCCAAATAATGTAGCTTTCTATTAGTGAAAGATTTTTTAAAATCCATTCAGTAGTTTTTACGCGAAAGAGTAACAAACATACGTACATCCATACTTCCATACATCCAGACATCCATACATCCATACAAACTTTCACCTTTATTATATTAATAGGATTAATAATAATTATTATTTTTAATTGTTAAAGAAACATTTTAAGACAAGATTTTTATGCATAGCACAAAGGGTAACAATTATTATAAGCAATAATTATCAGCCTGAAACACTCATCCACATTGAAAAAATCTTCCGAGAAAAAATACATGACGCCAACGGGACATGAACCCGTGCCCTTCTGATTGCCGGTCAGCTGCTCTCCCAATTGAGCTATGGCGGCTTATCTTATACCCGCCAAATGATTCAATACATACTAGTGTTTCATTCAACAATTACTGCTTATTATTTTTTTTCCACCTGAAAACAAAAAACACTCGTTGGCGTCATGTATTTTTTCTCGGAAGATTTTTTCAATGTGCATGAGTGTTTCAGGCTGGTAATTATTGCTTATAATAAGGATTAATAATAATAGGATAGTAAGATATTGATGATTTTAACTGACGTTTTGTGGGTGACCTTTAGGAATGATACGATTTCTGCAAGCAGCTGAGACTCCAATTCTTCATCGACCAAGATCATCGATACAACAATAGGATTCACAAAATGTGTGTAAAAACGTGAAAAATCCTCTTTTATGTATTCCGACGGAAAACTCAAAGATTTTTTAATTTGGAGACAAAAGTTCTGGTTATTTTGAAAACGTGTTGAATATTCAAAGAGCATACGCGGTTGATCGTTCTCGACGATCTCTGGGCGCATTCGCGGTATTGACTTATCCAATAACCCCTTCATATCTCTGAAAGCGGATTCAAAATTCTCAAAACAATCCTCCCCCGCCCCCCTCCCCATCCTGTCAGCTCAATCAAGCCTTCCCGCCGACTTACTTTAAGCCACAGCTCTTACACTTTTCAAGGAATTTGTACGATTTTCGTAGAACCTTTCCAAGGCTCCTGTGTTGTAATCAGTTTCACTGTAGCCCAAAGCAAACGCAACCGGATTATTTATGAAAGTGGTGTTTTTAATGGAATGGTGTATGCACTCTTATCTCAACTATATTCTTTGTGAGGTTATTTAATTCACGTGGTGTAAATTAAAATCAACTGTTCACAGTTAATCATAATATTTTCTTTATGAAACACAAACAATTTTATCGCCGCGAGTGATGCCATGAACATAGAACTCATACAGATAAATTGCTTGCACCAATACACCAGGCGCGGTCCCTTTAGACATACTGTGGATGCGGCGCTTCCATTCCTTTTGAGGCGTATAATAAATAAAATAATAATTGTTATTTATTTATTCAGCATAAAAAAAGCCTTGAGCTTATTTTTTTCTAGCCGTAAACAGCAATAAATACGGCAATTTAACGACACCGTCCCAACATCAGCGGCCAAAAACAACAAAACACGACGCGCGGACCGGACCGAAATACATAATAACAACACTATTTCCGATGCTAGTGTGTCGAATGTCGCGTAAACGCACCAATACCAGCAACAGTGGATTCTTTGCTCCATTCCGCATCCACGATGTTAGAAAAAGTTTGATATTGGCGCACGCGCGTTTAGTTCTGACTGCCAAGTTTTGCCTGAAGCGGTATAGTGCACAGAATAACATAACAAAGCGTGTGAATTAATTCGGTATGTTTTAGAGAATTTGTTCGCGCGGCGTTAGGTTAGGTTAAGGGCTATTTTTCAAAACTGTTTTCATAGTCTTAAAGACTATTCAAAGAGGTGTTGAGTAGAGTTTATTCTGAGTTGTCATGAAAACACAAAAACCACCATCAAACAGTAAGTATCTTTATATTAACGGAAGATGTTCAGTAAGGTAGGTTATTTAAAAAAAATATGTTTTTTGTAAATTTTCCATAGTAAATGTAGAAGATATTTACAAAATCATTTACAAAAAGTTCAAAAATGCCGAAATTTGAAAGTAAGAATGATTTTGCTAGTATTTGAATACCATGCCTTGAGATAATTTGAATTAGGTAAATTCATATATTTTTTAAATAAAAAAATCAAAATATTCCCTCTTTATCGTGTTTTATTGAAAAATAGTTCATTTTAATGGTTTATCTTTTTTTTACATTAACTCCACACAGAAGGCCCTGAGGAAAATAAGGGTCTTTTTGAGGAGAGGAAGGAATGAACATTGGTCTGGAAGGAGGAAACACAGAGGCCGGCAAATCATTCCACAACAGAGCTGTTGAACACAGGAACGAGTCGAAGAAACGACCCGTTCTCATTTGACAAATGTCAACCGTGTACAAATGTTGGGCACGCGCTTGTATTATCTTATATTTTTTAAAGATTGGTGGTTTTTTTTTCCATATTATGTGAAATTTCAAAATCAATCCGGAGGAAGAAGATGATATCCAAAAATTATTTTTAAAAAATTAGGTGATTTTATATCTTCAATTAACCCTTTCATCACCATTAGACAAATCAAAACAATTTTTTTTTTCCCATACGGTCGTGACCTATCTTAATGTTTATATTATAATTTAATCGGCTGTCAAGCATTTCTGCGTTCACCATTTATCTAAATATCTCAATTAACAAAAGTACAGGATTGGTCTACACCAAACAAAATAAATCCGCACTGCATAGTGTGCCAAATTTTGCCCAGCAAAGCAGTCTATTGAAGTTCTCAATCATTTGTACAGTATTAAAAATTATACTCCACAGAGCTTCACTTAGTGATGAAATCACCTCGAGGACGTTGTAAGCAGTGACGTATCGAGGGGGGGGCGGCCCGCCCCGGGTGCCACCCGAAGGGGGGTGCCACTCGACCGTGGAAAAAAATGTACGAAGAACATATATTTTTTTTACATGAATACCGCACAAGAGTCCCAACTGTTCCCGTCTGGAGCCAGTGAGACTATGGCATCCCCAATTGGGGTATGTTGTGAGGCTGAAGGTAGTGAAGAGGGAAGGAGATAAGGAAGAGTAAGGTGGGGAAGTACCTGGCTATTCAGATCTGGTCACCAAACACGGCGAAAGCCACTTCAGGCAAAGTTTCAATTCTGAATGGTGGTCTTACACCAGGGCGAAATTTAGAGTATCTTCCACCCTGGAACGTGTCGAACGTAAATATGTTTTACTTTAAATCTGTATATGTATGTATTTTTTAAATAAATAAATAAATAAAAAAAAAAAAAATGAAAAATTGTGAAATACACAAATTTATCAAATAATATTTATTTGCCACGCCGCCCTGGATTCGATCCCTCGACCTTCGGAATGCGAGCCAAGCGCCTTACCGCTGCACTACGCCGGCCGTCACAAAGATATTGCGTACACATGAACACGGTCTATTATTTATATTTTCTTAGCTCTATGGCTCCACGTGGAGTGCCCCGAATCAAATTTTGTATCGGTCGGTCTTTTATAGGCGAAATAGCCTATATATTCTGAAATTCTCTGGCCACCCCCCCTCCCTCCTAAGATGGACCAATTTTATAAAGTTGAAATAAGCGTTTTGAATTTCTCAAGTCAACTTTAATGAGGGACACCACGCCCCGGGGGGTGACATCCGCCCCAGGTGCCACCCATGTATTGTAGATAAAGATTTATTTATTCTTTCAGGGTCTCCATAAAACGGCTATACACCAATATATTACGGAAAAAATACAAATACGAGGTTCATATAAGTCATAAAAAGGTCACGGGGGCAGATTTACCATTTTGCGATATGCTTCAAAAGATAGTTGCTGAACAGTTAGTAAACTACGTTTAAAATGTCGATAGTCAATGCAGTTAAATCGCATTGATGGCGTATTCTGATTTCTGCCTTTTGCGAGCATAAAAAATTGCATGGGATCTCCCACAAGTATACTTCTTAGGCATTTATAAATTAACCTCTAACCACATTGTTCCTATAATTTCAGAGATTAACTTAAAATAATGTTTAGGTAAATAATATTTTTCGGCGGGGTTCTAAGGTGTTGAAATCAAGCATTCCTATTAGCACTAACACATGAATTGCCTGCATATAACAGCTTGTTAATCGACTTCTTCATCATCTTCTTCCCCTTGTCCTATTTGCATCGACAAGGCTCCTCCATACGTCCCTGTCTTGTGCTGATTGTTTGGCCTCCGTCCATGGTAGACCCACCCTCTCCTCACACAGATTCTGGAGTTGCCTCGCCCAACTGTTTCTAGGGCGGCTCGGAATCGCACTCAGTATATTCCTCGGAATTCGGTCATCAGACATTCTTAGTACATGCCCAAGCCACCTCAGTTGCGATTTTTCTATGAAGAGTAGCAGTGGTTCAATGTTTAGATCATCTCGGATTGTCGAGTTTCTTATATGATCCCATTTCGTAACTCCTGCCACTCCTCTCAAGTACCCATTTCGGCAGCTTGGACTCTAGAGCGTGTTCGTTAATTTAGCATCCATGTCTGGTGGCCGTAAGTGAGCGTCGGGTGGTATACCGTTTTAAACACTGCCATCCTTGTCTTAATGCTGAGCTCGGCTTTTCTATTCACTGAGCTGTAGTAGAGAGGACGCAATACACTGCTTGCCGCACTTATTCTTGTATCAATTTCTCCGTCTTGCCGACCATCGCTAGAGATTTCGACCCCAGGTATTTGAACCTGTCCACCTGTTTCAGCTGGGTCCCATTAGCGAGTATGTTGCACTGAGTTTGGTCCCTTCCTATAACCATCTCCTCTGTTTTTGAGGTACTCATCTTCATTCCCGCCGCCGTGCAACCTTCGTTGAAACGTTTAATCCACTCTTGTAGTCCCTCGATAGTTAATCGACTTCAAAAATAAAAATTCCAAAGAAATTGAAAAACTAGCTAAAAAAAAAAGTGAATCAGTGAAATTTGACAAGGACATCGCTGATGTGCTGACATGATATACATGCATCAATAAACGTAGTTATGTATTGGTTATCTTTAATTCCGCGACCAATATCAGTGCTTTAATTCAGGAGGCGGCTTGACGCCACCTGAATTAAAGCACTGAACCGCAGCCCCGGGAACTATTTATTGGATTACCAACACCTCTGCCATAGGTTTGGTAATCCATTTGGTGACTTATCAGGGGTGCCCGAGTTCATGGGGAGATATTTGTCCGGACCTTGGCGGTGTATGCGTCTGCCCACTAACTGCATGACAAGCCGGATCGAAAGAGAATGGTGGAGGGAGACCTTGGTGAAGGGAGACCTTGGTGAAGGGAGACAGCAGAATTCTCTCGGAACATCGCCGTTCACGTCAGTGAAATGGACAAGCCCGTCATTCCTGGATACACTCCCAGATTCTCAACCCTCACACTTTTATCCTTCCCAGAACTCCCTCTCCCGCCTTTCCTAAAAACACCCTCCATATAGCATCCCCAAAGACGACATAGGCCCCCGGGAGAATTATTTTCCTAAGGCCCTCCTGTGTGGAGCTAATGTAAAAAAGTGCCTTCAGATTAAATACGATTAAAATATTTAGGTTTAAAAAAATAAAAATAAATTCTGGGTAAATATCTCAGTAAAACCTTTTGATATTATTGCTAGTTTTACCAGTCTTTTTACGCCAACATTATTTTGTTGCCAATTATAATTTCATGATATGAATAATGCTCTTTCGTTCATTATAACTCAATGCCCAAATTTTTCACAAATCTTTTTATGCTAAACCGGACAGAGCTTCGCATCGCACCGTCAGGCGGCTTCGTGTCATACCGGAAATGACGTCAGGTCGCGTGGTGGATCCGGAAGTGCAGCGGTTTATTCCTTTTGTAGCTCCACTTTGCCTTTGGTGGCTGCAATCAACGTACCATTCCGCCGCAAACGTTTCGAGCGGCAAAAAAAACCAGCGCTCTTTGACAACTTTGGACAAAAGATGATTATAGTCAGGAGTGTGTTTCAGAACGTTGTGAAAATTCTGAGGGTAATTTCATGGGGTGGATAATTTATTTCTGTGTTTTCATCTCTCGTTTGTCAGATATCATACGGATATGGCTCGACACTTTCATAAATGAGTTGCGAAGTGTACAATTGTCGTAATGAATACATTTTTGAAGTGAAACTTCTTTAGCCCCGTTAATGATTTGAAATTATATGACGGGTCCTCGGTTCTTATATAATACTGTAAATTCATAACTCCGCACGAGCGTCCGGTAGCGCATCGCAAATCTCGGCGGCCAGAGAAATCCTGAGAACGGAGGTTCGAATCCAAAAAAAATAAACATTTTTATTTTTTGTTATTTCTTATTTATTTTGGGGTGTAGTGCCGTGTTGCGCTACCTCCTCCTTTAGCCGACGTTTCGGACAGTGTTACAGTGTCCATCATCAAGGCAGATGTGTAATTTTTAGTGGTGAAATGTGTGCTTATTTACTTAGAAGCAATACCGTGTGGCCAGCTCCAATCCACTACGAGCTGGTATTACAGTATTACTTCACAATGGTTTTCTGCGTTTAGCTGTGGCGTTTAATTTTTATTTTTGTAAATCAATATCCAATCTTCAAACCACTATAAAATAAACTTTCTAGTTTCACTTCTATCGCATGTGAATTACAAACTACACACATTATTTTTAAATATGATCTTATTTCGGCAGTGTTTTAAATAGCGTCCACATGAAAGCCGAACATTCCACATAATTATTTCATCCGCCAATTTTTGTGATTGTATGTATATTTCTTCAATTTCTGTAAATGTTTCTACTATATAACATGATTTAACTGATATATGATGGTATCTGAGTACTTATACGGAGAGAAATGAACTTGGAGAAGCAGATTATTTAGATTCTGCTGTTCAGTGTTAATTTTTTGCTGAAATTAGTTCCTGACATTAGATCACGAAAAAAGTCCACGTCGCATTTTATGTAGTATTCCCACGCAAAGCTCGTATCTACATCACCATAGAGCATTGATTTTCAAATTTTTTATACACGAGTCCTTCTTTTCACCAAAAAAAATTCACCACTCGTGACTTTCCTGCTTTTTATGTGTTAAGCCGTCACATACCCCATTTCTATCGATTTATTACATATGTACCATAAATATTTTAAGTTTTATAGCTCTTAAAAATATATGTTATTCTTGAAGATAATATGTAGGCATTCCCCGCGCCGAAACGCAAATTATATGAAATTTCCTTGATAGAAAAAAATCTCAATGTATGCTCCAAAAAATTATTATAAATACGTTTGTTTCAGTTATTTTACAAGTTATATACGTATGAAAAAGTTCACAGTGTTTCTTGAGATGCTGTATGGCAACCCCCCTTTTTTTTTTTTTTACATGAGCTCCACACAGGAGGCCCTGAAGAAAATAATTTCCCTCAGGGCCTATGTCATCTTTGGGGATGCTGTGTGGAGGGTTTTTTTTAAGGAAAGGAAGGAGAGGAGAGTTCTGGGAAGGAAAAGGGTTTAAGGGGTGGGTAGGAATCTGGGGTTCAGTATGTCCTGGTCATCCACCTCCAAGACCTAGACAAACCTCACCCCCATGAACCCGGGCACCCCTGCTAAATCACCAAACGTAGCGAACCACTTGGGGTGACCTATGGCAGAGGTGTTGGAAACAAAAACTAAAATAGATTTTTGATATATTTTAAACGAGTCGTGTTTTATTAAACATTTTCACAATTTTCGCTTCAATTTTATCGTTTTAAATAGAAGCACACTCTTTTCGACATTCGTAATTACATATCTCTCTATCTTCTTATCTGCGGGTATACGGCCTTAAATCAGTAAGGATACAGATGATCAACCTTTTCAGCCGGGGGAGGGGGGGAGGAGGGAGAGGGGGGAGGCAATTTATCCGTTTTCAAATAAATAAAACTTTCAAATAAGTTTGAGATTCATGTGATTTCGTAAAGATTACAATTAATATTAAATATACTAGAATAGGATCTAAGTAGTTCTAAGTCAGCCAGCTGGCGGATTGAAGGCGTTCGCTCAACTCTCAAATACCTTTGGCAATCATCGTAACCATTTGTATATAAGACAAGAAAGACAAAATGACGATAAAAACGAAATTAACCAATAAACTAAAAATTTGGAAAAGGTAGTAAGTTGACCTCAAACATAAAGCCAATGTTCGACAAATTAGAAGAAAAACGTGCCCGTCGCATTGATGTGAATTTTTTTTTTTTGCCTTTATTTTTTCCCACTATACATACATTTTAAAAGTAATTTTTACATATTTTCTAAATATATACACGGTGTTCGGAAACTCGTAGTACAAGCGGGAAACTGATCAATCTACATCATCACATTTGGAGTCGATTTGTGATATAACTTTTTTGATTTGACCTTTCGTTTTCGAGTAAATCTAGTCCGAAGTTGGAATTTTTTAGGTCGAATTTGAAATAATCGGTCACTAGGGGACTAATATCAGCTGTGTAATGTCTTTTGCATGCATCGAAGGGTAAACCAGGCTCAAAAGTTTTATTAACCCTTTACTTGCCGAAAAAATGGAAAAATAGTTAAAAAATAATATAAAAATCGAAATGCCCAGATCGGAAAAATATGTTTTTTGGGTTCGCCATGATGATGTAGATTCACTAGTTTCCCGCTTGTACTACGAGTTTCCGGACAGGTTGTATAACATAACACAAGATTTAAATAATGTAAAAAATATATATAAGACAAAAGTAGATAATGGGAACCCCCTAAGGCACTGCCTGTGCGTGGGTAATATTAACTAAAGTGCTAAATTACACCGATAATTACTAAAGCACATTCTTTTTTTATTTTTGTAAGTGACGTACTTCTGTAAAATAAGGTTAGAATTATAAGTAATTTTAATGATATCTCGCGACCGGCGACCCCCACTTTGAAAACCACTGTCATAGAGGATTCGATAGTAACGCGTGAACTAACTTGCTTCTATAATATTGAGGGGTGACAATGGCCGTTTTTCTATAATTGATAAGATCATTACAATATAATGTATAAATATTTATAACGTAGTATCAATTTATTGTATCTACATTGATGATTCAGATAAGTAAATAATATTTTATGTATGCATACATTAATAAATATGCGGAATCGAAATACAATCACTAGTTTATTGGCACAATAGTATTTATTTACGTGCACAGTCGAAAACGTGTGTCTGAATAAACTATTTAGAATATGCGGGAACATGTTTAACAACAATTTTAACGAATTTCAACTTAATTATTTTATTTTTTTACATTATCTGGACATAGTAGGCCCTGATACGATGCGATACAATTGTACCACCCCAGCCAGGAGCACTCCTGTCCCGGTGAGATCGGTACACCAGGGGGAACTGATTTGTGAACTAGAAACCAGTGTTGCCAGGTGTTCGGTATTCTACTGAACCGTTCGGTATTCTACCGAACCGTTCGGTATTTAAGCATAAGCATATATATGTAAAGGAAATATATTCCCTTTAAATTTGAATCCTTTAGTGTCAATTCATCATCATCATCATCTGTGGCTCTACAACCCAGGTCGGGTCTTGGCCTCCAGCAGAGCCTGCCTCCATGACTGTCGGTGTTGTGCTGCGTTGCGCCAGTTTCGGATGCCGATGGTGCTTGCATCCTTCACCACTCCATCCAGCCATCGAAGCTTTGGTCTTTCAACTCTTCTCCGACCCCCAGGTGCACCATCTATAATTCGCTTTGGAATATCTCCTTCGCTCATTCTCTGGATATGTCCAGCCCACCTGAGTCTTCCAGTTTTGATTTCCTTGGAGATATTAGGGTCCTCGTAAAGATCGTATAGCTCCTGGTTGTATCTGATACGCCATTCTCCATTATCACAGACTGGGCCGTAAATCCTTCGCAGCACCTTCCTTTCAAAACTTTCTAGGGCTCCTTCATCACCCTTACTGATTGTCCAGCATTCCGAACCATACATAAGAACAGGTCATATAAGGGTCTTGTAAAGCAGGACTTTAGTTCTTCTGGTAAGGTGGCGAGATTTCATATGCTTCTGTAGCCCAAAGTAGTATCGATTTGCAGCTACTATTCTTCTTTTGATTTCGCTGGATACATTGTTGTCATTTGTCACCATAGTACCGAGATATACAAACTCGTTGACAGTTTCAAATGTATAATTATCTATCTGTATACTTGGTGGTTTCTGGCGTCCATGTACGGGCATATATTTTGTCTTCCCCTCGTTGATGACCAATCCCATGTTCCTTGCCGACGTAGCTAAGCTTTTAAACGCCGATTTTAGTTCATATTCTGAGCGTGCGATGATATCTATATCGTCAGCATAAGCAAGGAGCTGAACAGACTTGTAAAAAATATGGCCTGTGGTTTGTATACCTGCATTTCGGATGGCCTTTTCCAGCGCTAAATTGAATAAAATGCAGGCAAGTGCATCTCCTTGTCTTAGTCCATTGAAGGTCTTTAGGGTGTCTGACAGATCCTGTTATATTCTGACTCGGCACTCAACATTAGACATTGTGAGCCTTACTAAGTTTACCAGTTTTCTTGGGATATTAAATTCATCCAAGGCTCTGTACAGTCTTTCTCTATTTACCGTGTCATAGGCAGCCTTAAAATCTATGAAGAGATGGTATGTATCAACATTAAATTCTATTGTTTTTTCCAGTATCTGTCTCAGTGAAAAGATTTGATCAGTTGTAGATTTCCCCTTATGGAACCCAGTTTGATATTGGCCAATTATGCCATCCGAATATTTCATAAGCCTACCACACAGTACATTTGATAGGATCTTGTATGAGATATTCAGCAGCGTTATGCCCCTATAGTTAGAGCAGTTCATAGGGTCTCCTTTCTTGTGAAGGGGGCAAATTATTCCACAGTTCCATTCACTTGGCAGAGTCTCAGAGCACCAGATGGATTTAATGATATTATATATATGGACTTGAAGGTTCTCTCCGCCATATTTGAATAACTCTGCAGAGATGTTGTCAATTCCAGGTGATTTATTGTTATGTAGACTTTTAATGGCACCCACTACTTCTTCTAATGTTGGTGGCGGCTCGACATTGTCATCATCATTAGTACCACCATTAGTGGTGTTTCCATCCCTTGTCAAATTTTCACCCACACTCTCATCTACACTTCCGTTTAGCAGAGCATCAAAATATTCCACCCATCTATTCAGAATTCTTGACTTTTCATTCAAGATATTTCCCTCGCTGTCGTAGCACATTGTAATTCTGGGCTTGTATTCTTTTCTTTAATGGTTTACCTTCTGATAGAAAAGTCGACTTCTGTTTTGGGCCTTGGCTAGTTCCACTTCCTTGATTTGGTTCTCGAGAAATACTCGTTTCTTCCTTCTGTGCAGTTTTTTCTCATGCTTTCTTAGTTCTCTGTATTCCATCTCTGCTTGCCGGGTACGATGTCGCTGTTGCATTCTTAGGTATGCGTCATTCTTCACATTGGTTGCTTGTTGGCATTCTGCATCGAACCATTCAATAGTGTCAGTTAGAATGCAATAATCGATTGTCATTTGTTTTGTTATTCTATTATTTGATTGTTAGAAAAAGACCATTCAAAGTGATATTAATAAACATAAATGTCGTTTCTTAGTTAAAAAAAACTTTGCAACACAAGTGTTTTATTTAGAAATTAATATAATTAATAAAAAGGAATTAAACCTATCAACTTATTATAAAACGATATTTCGTTTTAAACCAAAAATGGAGAAAATTCAGTTCGAATTTACGCTATTACCTGGAGGCGATGGCAGGTCAAATATTATTAGCATTACAAAAATAGTCACAAGTGATGAAAAAGTGTTTACAATACCAGAAATGCTACAATCCGCCAGCCATCACGAGGAGATAATGAAAACTAATGCTTTTGGAAAAATAAAAAATAGTTTGAAAAAAGATACCAGGTTAGAAGAGTCTGGTTAACCATGACGGAAGAACTAAAAAAAACATATGTAGACGAAGATGGAAACCTACAGTTTGGAGACCAATACCTCGAAGAATTGGACGAAAAAAGTTTACAAGTACATCAAAAAGAAGATGCATTAGGAAAATTAATTCCAGCACCTGCATTGATGAACCATGAAGAGGATATCGAAGATGAATGAAAATTTTTGCAATAATTTTTTTTCCCGCGGGGGGGGAGATGTAAAGGAAATATATTCCCTTTAAATTTGAATCCTATAGTGTCAATTAGAATGCAATAATCGATTGTCATTTGTTTTGTTATATATTATTTGATTGTTAGAAAAAGACCATTCAAAGTGATATTAATAAACATAAATGTCGTTTCTTAGTTAAAAAAAACTTTGCAACACAAGTGTTTTATTTAGAAATTAATATAATTAATAAAAGGGAATTAAACCTATCAACTTATTATATATATAAGTACTCAACTTACATAGATATATCTATCTATATACCCATGTTACCACATATATATCTATATACCCATGTTACCATAACACGCACATGCAAATTGCTCATCAAGATATAACTTATCCCTACTCTCTTACCAAATAGTACTTTTTTTGATTTTATATTGTACTTGTATTTTTTACAAACACACGTGTACTTAATGTACTTGTTTTCTTATTACATTTTAATAGTATTTTAATTACACAAATGTACTTGTATTTCTTTATTTTTTTTTGATATGTATCAATTTTTAATTCAATAGTACATATTTTCCTTGTATTATTTTTAATTCAATAGTACATATTTTCTTTCATATACTTTTCATATTATTTTTAATTTTTCTGTTTTTCCATACTTATTTTTTATATTCATATATCTTAAACTTATGTAGATATTTTGCATTATTTTTAATTCCTTTATACATCATACTTGCTTTAGATGCATAAATTATTTTATTTTATTTTTATATTATTTTGTTTTACATTCAACTTATTTTTAATTTGTATTATTATACTTAACATAAAATTGGCCACTACAACACGGGCATGTGCCTAGTGTGATGGCCAAAAAATTATCCATTTACTGTAATGTATAAACTTTACTGAATAAAGAACATTAAAAAAAAAAATAAAAATAAAAATAGAAATGTGGACTTTTTTTGACTTTTCGTTATATATTTGGAAAAGATCTGGCAACCCTGCTAGGAACACGTGCCCTAAGGATGAGAAGGAGATTAGAGTTTAATCGACAATATTTAAACATGACAACCTAACAAGCCATTCTTGGAATGTAGGATGGGCAGGAATACAGGAATTAATTGAACTTTGGCTTTCTTTTCTTGCTTTTCGCTAATTTTTGCTTCCCGTTTCTTCTCGCTTCCAGCTTCCCGCTTCACGCTTCCATCTTTTCGCATCCGGCTTCCCATGTTCCCGCGTAGTTTTTTTTTGTTTCGTTATTTTATTCTCACTGTTACGCTTCCGTTGCGCCTCCAGCTTTCCTCTGCTACTTCTTTCCGCTTCCACTTATTCTTGCTTCCTGCTTCTTGTTTGCTTTCCACTTCACGCTGCTTCTCCTTTAGCGTTTCATTGCTGCCTGCTTCCCCTTTAGCGTTTCCAGCTTCCTTCTACTTCTCACTTCTCATTTCTCGCTGCTTGTTGTTTTCCGAATTCTTCTCCCGCTGCTTCTCGTTTTCTGCTACTCGCTATGCTTATTCGCTCCCCGCAGAGAGAAAAGTTCCAGTCTATTCCAATTAGATCTTCTCTGCCCCACCATGTTTTGTATCCAGGACATTCGATCTTCATATTAGTTCATAGGTGTTCATTTGCTACCATTTCCTTGTTGAGACGTTTTATGAGTTTAACTTTTTTTATTTAGCTGGTAGACTTCATCGGGGCTTCCACATAGAAGGCCCCGAGTAAAATAATTCCCCTCAGGGCCTATGTCATCTTTGAGGACGCTGTGTGGAAAGCCTTTTTAGGAAAGGAAGAAGAGAAAGTTCTGGGAAAGAAATGAGCATTAGTGGTGGGTAAGAATCTGGAAGTCAGTGGGTCCAGGACTGAGGAATGTATGAATCCATCCCTCCCACTTCGGTGCAATGCGATGTTCCGAGAGAGTACGGCTGGAGAAGTCAAAGGGACTCCCTCAGCCGTGCAGTAGGTGGACAAACATGTCGGCCGCCAAGACCTAGAAAAACCTCACCCCATGAACCCGGGCAAAAATCACCAATCGTGGCGAACCACTTGGGGCGACTGTGGCAGGGGTGTTGGTTATCCAATAAATGGGTCCCGGAGAGGCAATACCCATTCCCACCTCCCAAATCGGTGAACGTGAAATTATCGTATCGAATTTCAATTTAATTGTGTAGTTAAATTTTACAAATAATAAAGAAATATTCTTAAAATAACATTTGTACACGAAGAGAATAACAGCTTTATTAATATGATATTTATTTTCAAATGTTTCTAAAAATTAGGTCACCTATTTCATTCAGTTGACACTTGAATTAGAAGTGAAAGAGTATTGTAGTTTAGTTCTAATATTTTCCTGAAGAAGGAAGGGTTTTTCTGAAACCGGTAGAGTGTGAATAAAATAAAATTAAAGTGGTCTATAAGATTTTTCTTTCGTTTTTATTGCAAATAAGTTAATGCTTTTAACAAATATGTAATAAAATTTCCGGCTTAGAAATGCTTCCTGTAAATTGTTTCGCAAATATAACAACGATGACTTACCACCACGATTAGACAGGTCCAACTACAGCCAACATCAGTCATTGATATCCCGAATGGCTCACAAAGGCCTATTTTTCAACACGTCAACACCACATCGTGACTCTAAATCACTGTGATTTAAATCGAGATAAAAAACTGTTTACGACTTCGCAAAATACCCCAAGAATGGGGATGTTCCATCTGTACGGGCGTGAACACCATTAAATGAATAAAAATAATTTTCGTTGTCATTATGAACAATAATACGCCGAACACAGTGCGTGAATGATTGTGTTAAAATGGTAGATTTGTGATAATTGATAATATACACGAGTACATGCACGTTGGGAATCTTCGTAGGTCCGGAAAAATGTATAATCCGTTTTAAGGTTTACCCGATATTAAAAAACGACTTGAATTTTTTCGATCATGCAAGGCAGTTATGTGGACATACATTTCGACCCTTGGACCGACACGATCATCCACACAGAAATTCTCAGGCGGGCTGGAGCAGATAGAGAGCTGCTTACATTGGTGAAAGTCAGGAAAATTTCATATCTGGGTCACACATTTCGAGGGGAGAAGTATCACTTGTTCCAATTAATATTAGAAAGGCAAGATAGAGGGTCGCCGAGAGCCTGGTAGGAGATAAATGTCTTGGCTGCGAAATGTACGAGTGTGGACCAGCATTAGAAGTGTGGAGGAGCTATTCCGGGCAGCGCAAGACAGAGACATTTTCCAGAGTGATCGCCAAAGTCGGGGGGTCCTGACAGGGCACACCAAGAAGAAGAAGAAGGTAGTTATCAGCCGGGAGACAAGCTAAACCCGTGCCCAACATTAGATCACGGTTGACATTATTTGCGGCTTAAGGAAGAGTCGTAAAGACGACACATTCTTGAACTCATCGACATAGTGGTGGAACAACTTACCAGCTTTCATAATATATCTCCCTACAACATCCTTCCTCACATCCCTTCCTCAGATTTTATAAAACCCTTTGTTCGTCTTTGAATACGACCGCAGTGAGATTATAGAATCCCCAATTGGAGTATGTTGTGAGGCTGAAGGAACTGAGGAGGGGGGAAGGAACTGATGGGGCAGAGGAAGGCGGGGAATTATTTTTATGCCCACCGTTTATCAAACTTTTTAAAATTTTGATAAAAAATTTGTTAAAATAATCTCAAAAGCTTCTTAATTATTGAAAAGAAGTCGATCAAACAGTATTAATACCCTTGCATCTGCGTGGTAGAATTTCAGAACCCGACTTCGATTGCATGTCTGACGCCGAACAACATCTGTGTTCGTGAAATTTCAAGCAAAGCTTCGTTAAGATATCGCTACTTCCGTCAGCAGCTCGCATATTTCTTCCCTAGGTATAAATAAGTACTACAGATTTATAGAATTTAATTACCTTTCCGGATATGGAAAGATTGACGAATAATAGTATCACGCTGCTATATGCTATGTATATTGCATACGTCGTCATTGCGTGTCTCGGTTACTGTATCACTGTTACTTTTTATTGATGACTAGCTGTCACTGAATCACAGTGGATCCGAGGAACTTGCTATTTTTGGAACCAGTTCCTATCGAATTTATACAATGGTCACCAATACTCAAACTGGGCGAAGCCGAACTAAAAACCGCCCGTAGGGCCTAGCAGTAAAAACCTGCGGAACGGGTATTTATCTGCTAGTACTAATAAATCTAAACCAAATGTGAAACAGAACAAGATACAGAAATTAAAAAAAAGAGTATTGATCGCAACTGGGAATCCAACCCAGCATCTCTGTCTTACCGGGACAATGCCAATGCCTCAATCCACTCGGCCGTATGGGACCATATTTATAAGTTTTCACGACCGCTACGTTTTCATTTTCTGCGTCTTATTTTCTATTAGATTCATTAGTATTATCTTCTTATTTAATGATTATGTTATATTGATGGGTACAATTACACAATTACACCTTATTATGCAAACAGACGAAAATTACGACAATTACAAAAAAAAAAAAAAAATTAAGTACCACATCCAAATGTAATTATTTCACGTCACTCTGCAACTTTTCTAATAGTTGTAATAATATATAAGTTGTCCTCTCCTAAGCACAAGCATCTGCTCTAATAGAAGAGGGTATGAAATAACAAATAGAAAAACAATTATTAAGTTAACAATTAAATCATGGAAAAAAAATCCCTTCAAGAGTTTTTCCAATAAAATTGAAAAGTTTCGGTTTCATGTGAAAAACCTTGACGATTCTCGTAATAAATAACGTGTCCTTCTTTACGTGGTTTCGAAACCTCAATAAACTCCTTAGCCAGGTGTAAATTGTATTCTTTAGAGCCTCTCGCACCCTCCAAAACCTTAAACCGCCCGCGGGGTCCATTTATTTGGTGATAATGGCTTCCCATATACCTCCGATAGTTTATAGATTTTCCCGGCTATACGATCCGTGGCCTATAGCGACAGAGAGCTTTGGGGTGTCGGGTTTATTCCTTTACGAATCTGAATAATATATTATTTCGGTTTTCTCGAAAACGATATATATCATATTTCATTAAAACCAAGAGAAAGTGAAAAAGTATTCTATTTCTGTTTTTGAGAAAGTGCTTCACTCTGAGAGCTTTTAACCTTTCCCATACCATCCTAAAAATACCCTCGACAAACCGTCTTGTAACACAGCGTTACTCTATGGGATTTGGAAATTATTTCGGGTCTTTTATAAACATATTGTTGTGAATATTTTTTATTTGGCTTATATTAATTTATTGTTAGAAAAAAATATTGATTTTGTGCCCCAAAACTGAAATATTAAAAAAATAATCATGCATAATAAATAATCAAATATTATTTGAAACGCCCAACAAGCGCCCTTGAGGTGATTTTCCACGAAAACGGCGCTATATAAATTAGCCAATTATTATTATTAACAAGGCGGGCGGCTGTGACAGTGACCGCCTAGGGTCACGTTAGCCTCCAGAATAGCACCATTGTTTCAGAAAGCCACATGTGGAATGCGCTAGGTACTAGTAAGGGCTGACACCGACCTACTATCATTTTTTTAAATACATTTACAAAAAATACTTTATCGTAAAGAACTTTTTATGTTTGCTGATCTAAGTTAACACCACATTGAATGGTTTTAACACTAGTTTCGTAGAGAAATAGATTACAAGAAAAATACAATACTTAAATAACACTCGAATTTTAATTTTTTTACAGTTCTACGCAAAAGCAAACCACGAAAAAAAAAATTTTTGAAGTGAAAACTTCTTTAGCACTGTTGTGATTTGAAACTAGATGAAACGAAAAAGCGACACTAAAAGAAACAATAAGCAAACCACGAAAAAAAATATTTTATAATTATTTTGAAGTGATAAACTTCTTTACCGCCGTTGTGATTTGAAACCGGATGAAACGAAAAAGCGACACAAAAAAAAAAACAATAAACAAACCAAGAAAAAAATAATGTTGTAATTACTTTGAAGTGAAAACTTCTTTAGCACCGTTGTGATTTGAAACTGGATGAAACGAAACAGTGACACTAAAAAGAGACAAACACATGCATCTATAGCATTTAAAGAGAATGTCGGTCAAATCGGTCTCCTCTTTATGCGTTGCTTCGTAGCCTTCCGACTCTTTTTATGAAGGTTTCGCTTCTACCGGTGTGAACTGCATTAGCGGTCTGCAATTGAACAAATGCTGACTGCCCCCCTATAATATTATTTTGGCCCACCAAATGAATAGTGTTGGGCCTCTGGCTTAGACGAAAAAAGGGATATTTCTCCGCTAGACAGAACATGTCGATGATGGAAGAGAGACAAGAGACTTCTTTAATAAGCCTACAGGGAAGACGTGTCGGGGGACTAACATTATCTCAGATGGTGTGAAGCAAAAACCACCACATTGGGCATAAAAAAGACTGATGTACCTAGAGACCATCAGGGGAGGAGGCATTTCCCAGAAACAAGGTCTCTCCATGTAATGTAGAAAAGGTATCGGAAGAAGGAAAAAAAATCTAAATATCTGCATTAAGTTTACATGAAGATTGCACGGTTGTGAGAGAGACTAACCCAAACTAGTATTTTTTATAATTTAGAGATAACCTTTAGGATAAAATCTACTTTTATGAGTTGAAATAGTTTACATAGCAAATTAAAAACATTTATTTCACAGGAACATAACGACAAAAACCAATTAGGTAAATTCATATTTAAACATTAATCCGAAGTTTTTGTTATTAGTTTTTGGGGTATTATGCCGTGTTGCGCTACTCCTTCTTTAGCCAACGTTTCGGACAGCGTTGCAGTGTCCATCATCAGGGCAGATGTGTAATAGTTAGGGGTGATGTTGTACTTATCTACTTAGGAGCGATACCGTGTCGCCAGCTCTACTCCTCTACGAGCTGTTTGTAACTTTACTACAATTCAACAATACTAAGTATTCACGGTATACACGCATCTTAATCGCTCTGAACAAACATTTAAAAATATATGATTTATAACCCATGAAACACAAAGTAAAAAGTTTTAGAAGTTTTTACAGTGAAGGATTTCAATTTTAAACTAACTTATATACTGTGATATTTACTCTCTCTTTCGTTGTATTTTATTTTATCCTTATATAACTCTCCTGGTCATCGGCAAGACAGTTGTAATGTTCTGTCTTCCTTACTCGTATATTTGTCTGTATTTTATTTACTCCTGGGCACTTGGCACCAGTCGTAAATTTTTCGTTTTCTCTTGGCTCTGATCGATATTTAAATTCTTAAGGCTTTGCATATGTGTGGTAGGGATGGAGAATTCCTCCCCTACGTCACACAAGCCTTTATGAAAATTGGACCCTTACTTCCTCTGATAACTACAGAAAGCTACTTAAAGCTCCCTTGTACTACATACCTTTAGAGATATATGTACTTTACTAATAAATACGTTATTTACGACTTTGAACGTAAATATTTTCGTATTTAGGTTGTAATTAAACTCCATCAAACGTTGTGTAATTTTTTGATTTATGATATAGGACTTTAATTACTTTCATTTTTGTGGTAACCCTCTTGATTCTAAACAGAGTGTTGAATTTCAAACTGTATTGGTCTTTCTCTTGCAAATCTAACCTTAAGTAATTTCTCTAAATGAGCTAACTTCCCTTTGACGTTTATTATGATTCCCTACATCCTAATGAATTCATGAATAAACAATACTAATCGAAACTACACATGACTAATTGAACAGATAATTAAATATAACTCAAAGGGTTAAATGTTAGTAAATTTGATTATGATTGTATCTTGTATCTGCTGGGCGCCCCTCCATTTTGATTCAGCTGCTATAAGGTACATATAAAGATGGATTTAGTAGGTTAATGTAATTAGTTAATTGCATATTTGACGAACTCAGAATAACCCTTTCTGGCAAAATTTGGCTCCTGCCTCCATCAAGTAAGCAAGGTGATCAGGTGTCAACCCAAAATTCGCACAGTCTTTTGGCACGGTTCGATTGATTGATACCTAAGTTATCGCGTCCCAACCGAACCTTCCTTCGCCATCATGCGCTGCCTTCAGGTCTTCCCCCGAGCCCAGATACCTCCAAATTCCTACTCCTCCAAAGTTTACTATTTACTTAGGGCGAACCGGTTTCGTCCTATATGCAATCATATACTCACGGGTTTGTGTGGAGTTACGGGTCGTGAATCCTCCCTCCACGTTCAAGAAATGAGACGAGAGTGACCCGACAGGCCTAAAGCACTAATTGTAAGTGAGTTCGTTTCATTCAATGAACAGTACATAAAAAGATATATATGTAAACATACGTTTTGGGAAGGTTTATAACTTGCAATACGAAACTACCTGCATCGCATTCCAAGCTCGGATCTCGCCCATCAAATTCTGCGAAATTCTCAGATTGATACCGAATACATACGTAAGAATAGTGGGAGATATAAATAGATACTAATATATTAAGATCTTATCTGGCGATGTGTTCTGGAGATTCGCCAAAACTCCAAGCTTTTGTTTGGTTTTGTTGACGGTTTTGTTTGAGAGATCCGTCATCTCAATGGTTTGGGTAATGTTATAGAAGCGACCACTGCCTTCTATTGGTTGAACTGTATTTTTTTTTCTTTCCCTCCCCTCCAATGTTCAACTTTTGATAAATTCTTACTATCCCGTGATTCTCAATTGATTCATGTAAATCCTCATTACCCCTTATTAAGCTATCCCGTGATTTTCAACTGCCTCATATAAATCGTCAATACACCTTATTAAGCTATCCCGTGATTTACCAACTGTTTCATGTAAACCTTCAATACATCCTTTTTGATTTGCTATAATAAATCTGTTTATTTTCAATTGTTTAGTTTGATAGATATCTCTTTACGTTCAAATTAAAGATAGTGTTTAATTTTTTTTTCTTTTTGTTTCTAATAATTGCGCAATATAATAATTTTATCCGGTTCCTAGAAGTTAATACCTAAGTACGATATCCACTAATCAAGGTCATTTTTTTTTCTCCTTTTACCGTATTTGAACTAGTGCCCCAGTGACCGACTTATTTTGTAAACAATTTGAGTTATTTTGTAAACATTCCCGACGGCCTCGTGACCTAGATTCAAAGCGTATGATGTGTTTACTTTAGACATTCCTGACGACGTGTGAGATGGCCCTAATTTTTTTTCTTTGTTTGATAATGATGTACTTAGCGCAATTGTCTAGTCTGATCCCCGATTACGCATACATATTTATTCATTTTTATATACTTTGTCTCAATAAATAATTTATAATATTGATATGTATAATTATATTATGATTGAAATAATTTCTAATTTCATAACTTATTTCAAATGTTCTGGATTTTCTGAAATTTATATTAATACATATATAAAATTAAATATAACATATTGACTTGGAAATTTATCACACATAACTACTTTTAATAGCTATTGATGAATTCAGAGGTAGGAATCGATACCCTTTTTTCCTCTTTTTATATAAGTGTTTTTCTTTTTGATTAAAATTTTTCTTGGGAACAATAAAATTATATATATACATATATACATATATATATAAAATATACTTATTATATTTATAATATTTTAATATAGTTACATACCACATTTTAAGCGAGTAATATTTTGGTCAAATAATTAATTCAAATACCAATGTATGCTGCATTCCGCTTTCTCCTTGGAATCTGTAAACTTTTATGTAATTGGAAAACTTACCCCTACCAGGTTTTTCCGACCGGGAAATACACAGTAAAACCTTGCTGCAATTTTCCTAAATTAATTTTTAATTTCCTAATTTTAAATAAATTTTTTTGACTTCAAAATTTTTTTTTTTTCATTTAATCTAATTAATTAAAATGATGTATAAACTCTATCGTTCTAAACTGTATTTTATTTCAAAACTCGTTGGTTAAATAACACTTTAAATGATAGTTACTTCACGATTAATTTCGAGATGGTAAATTGTTGTTAAATTAAATTTTTATCCCTCCGAACTTTTATGTATTAATAAACTATTATTTTGTTTTATTATTATTATTTAAGATAATTAATTTAAATATTTATTATTTGTTAGAACACTTTCCATTTAGATTGAACACACGTATTTAATTATAACTTCTTCACGCTTAATTATCACATCACTTCAGTTATTTATTGCACTAATATTAAACGCGAAATTTCTAAGTTTAGAAATACGATATTAAGTGATTATAAAATCCGAATTTTACACTAAAACAAATTGTATTTATCACGAGCACTTTTATTTTTCACAAGTAATTAATGCGTTGACTTTATTTTTATTTTCACTGACTCTAACTGCATAGTATTTTTTTTTGTAGATCACTGGCTAGAATGTGAAAATTTTCCTAAGTCTTACAATAATTATCACTTAGAATTTTTCAACTTTTAAATTACCAACCGTTTCGTCACGTCTCGCGAACTTTCAACCTTTTCGACCACGACCGTAGACTGTTCCCAACTGGCATTTGTCTCGTCTTTTATACCCTTCTCAGGTCTAAAAGAGCGTATCTGAATCTCCTGTAATAAACCAATCTAATTACTATCAACTCGTAATTTCTTGAAACCTCCCCATTATTGTCGAATGCGGTCCCTTCATCCCTTCCGCGTTTGATACTTTAACTTCTGTCTCGTACTTCCATACTTACAAGATCCGGATTTAGTAAGATCCATGTTTAATTGCCCAACTTCCTTTGTCCTGGTGTTCATACAAAATTAGCTTGAATTTAATAATTTTAAAGTTCTATTTTCATCTATTTCGTAACATGTCCATGCGTACGGCATCTACCATATGTTCCAAATCTGTCCCCAAATTCGCCTATCAGAGATATCTTCATGTCGAAGTCTTTCTCGCAAATTGTTCATTTTTATTTTATTATTTTTCCTCGAGTTTTTCTGTATTCTATATGAACCTTTCCATTTAAAACCGAATTTTCTCTATTTACGTCGTATATTTGAATTTTCCATTTTTTCTCGAATTTTCTTTTATTCACGACACTCTTTCCATGAATTTCCTTATTTTTTCTTACGCTATTGTTCATATCTCTATAGATTTTTATATTTCAAGCCGTATTTATTTTATTCACTGTTAATCTAAGATTTCCTTTGTTTTTCTCTGTCGTATCTTCTTTCCCCTCGCTTCCCTGTACTCCCTTGATATAACCATATCGTTTTTTGATGTTTGCTGCCACTTGGAAAATTTCATTTTCTATTTGTTATTAATAAATATATCATTTTTAACATTTTTATAGGAGATACCCCCACTTCGGCCCTTAAATTCCTGTCATTTTTATTGCTTCATAGAGATCGTCCCCCAAATTCCGTCTCATTCTTACTCAAAATCCCATAAACCATATGCTTTGACAGTTGTATACGTTAATTTCTGTACCCACCTGGCAATAAATCCTTTTTTATTTCAGTGTCGTTAACTTTTACGAGAATTCTATAATGTAAATATTTCATAAGACCCATGATAATTTTTATAGCTCTTTTAACGACTAATTGCCCTTATCTAAACAATTTTCATGTTCGAATATTCCTTGTTTATCACAACAAAATACATCTGAGATCGACAACCATTGTAATGTCTCCTTTTTCCCTACAATCGCGTACTATGTTACTCTATAATCTCCATTTTAATTACGTAAAATGACTCCTTTTCCTGAGTTTTTCTATCGCAATGTTTTCAGCATTTTCCACTCCCCCCCGTACTGTACTCTATTTTCCTCTCTAACACTTGTTACTGCACTAAACCTCTGAACCGTACTCTCGCACTCTCTTTAAAACTCTCATTTTTTTTGACGTTTTCTCCCTAAATCTTTCATCGTAATATCCTCGCTCCGTCTAGAATTGATAACAATAATTTTCCATTGTTTTTTCAACATTTCCATTCCCTTTAGCACGTTTTCCCTCGAATCAATCATCTCCGGTCGTCACAAACAATCGTATTATAGATGGAAATCTCCCGCAGACGTGCCTCTCGATTCCTGCGTTTTCTACTCAATATATTATTGCTAAAATTTTTCCATCGTTATCCAAGTGTTTTTTTTCGCACCTAATATGCTTTAATGCATTCGAGAACTAAGGTTAACGATCTCTGAAATTTACTTGTTATTCATAAGATTTCTCGGGTTCATCGTACTTTTGTCCCTGAATCGAATATTCTTTCCCATGGAGTTTATTCACCTCTCGGTCCGATGAAAACGAAAGGATAATTAATTACATTCTTAATTGCCGAGTCCAAAGGTCGTTCCTTTGTTCTAAAAATGGGCTCGGCCCTCTTCTTGTTGATAGGCTGAATTGGTTTTTAATCGCTTTTGCTGCAATCCAATTGGCTGTCAAGATATCACGGCCCAAAGTATATTGGGGAGTCCCTGCCTCTGATTATTTGTTGATACCATCTGTGATTTTTTAATCAATACTCGTCTCACTTTGTCTAATTATAGATCCCTACCGTAAATATGAATTCACTTTACTCTAATCCGATAGATGTCGTAGATGTGTCCGTTTTATAAGTAATTGATATTTTCTTTTTAAATTAAAGTGGGAAGCTACGATATTTTCTAATTTTCACTGTTGATCAATGCAATTCATCACAATACTAAGAAATATTAATAAACATTTGTGAACTAATAATATAGTGAAGTGACAGTTGAACAATTGAAGTGAACATTCACCATTAACAGCAATCAGTGAATACAACAATAAACAATTATTTTTATTTCTTTGGTGCTCAGTTGCTATTATAGTCCGCTATTTTCACGGATCACCTCACGGTCTTCGTGGGTCAGTGGTATAAACAGCTGACCAAGTTTGCACGGACATTTCTGGCGACCTCGGTTCGAATCCTACTGAAGCCGACAGAAAATTTTATTTTTAATAAAAATTTCATACATTTTATTTATTAAAATAAATATATCCGATCTTCGAACCATTTTACAAAATGAATAAGCAGAAGAAACAAACTCAAAAAAAGGCGCCATCTAGCGATTCGGAAGAAGAAGACACAATGACTAATAAAATGATCAAATGCATTGAAAAAAAATTTAATGAATTAACCAATCAACTTATGAAATCTTTTAATGAGCAAAAAAAAGAACTTAAGAAGTCCGTCGAATTTTGCTGTGTGAAATTAGACGAATATGAAGAAAAAAACAAAAATAAAGAAATACTGATTAAACAACTTCAAGCAGAAAATAAAGAAATAAAACTACACATTAATAAAATGGAGCAAAATGAAAAACAAAACAATATTGAAATACAGGGTGTTCCTTTTAAGGAAAATGAAAATATCACGAATGTATTTAATAATATAATAGACATACTCAAATGTGATAAGGAAACGATTTATGTGACAAATATTTTCAGAAGCAAAAATAAAAACCCGATGAACAAAAATACTGCCATAGTAGTATCTCTACAAAACAAAGAAAGTAAAGACGTAATTATAGCACATAAAAAAAAATATGGTATTTTATACGCAAAAAACATAAATTTTGAAGAAAGCAACACAATATATATTAACGAACAACTGACCCAATTCAATAAACACCTACTATACCTAGCTAAATCATCAAGACTTGGGTACAAATTTATATGGGCAAAAAATGGAAAAATATGGATGAGAAAAAACGAAACGTCTCCAATCTTACTCATAAGAACGCCAGAAGACATCCCCTCCGAATAAAAGATAATAAAACCACATAGCAAACTACTATCAACCTTTCAAAATGTCTGAAGAAAACTATATACACGAAAATTATAAATGTAAAAACCCATGTGAACTAAATCACTTATTTAAAAATGTTAATTTCTCGATCTTAAACATGAATATTAGGAGTATAAGGAAAAACTTCGATGAGCTCTGTGTACTTATTAATAACCTAGATTTTTCTCCAAGCGTAATTATTTTAAGTGAAACCCAAATGAAACAAGTAATTCCATACAACTTACCAGAATATACAACAATTTCATCTGCCTGTAAGCACACTGGTCATGATGGAGTTACTGTCTTTTGTCATAATACTCTGAAAAATGTTGCCGCTGAATTTATTGAATTTAAAACAGCCAATTCAATAAAAGTAACTTTTTGTCAAAACAACTATAAGTATCATATACTAGCCATATATAGATCCCCTTCATTAAATGATTGTTTATTTGTAAAAGAATTAAAATCTTTTGTTAGTAAACTTGATAGAAACAATTTCACTTTTTCCATTGTGATAGGAGACATCAATATAAATATTAATGATAATAATACAAATGTAAATTGTCAAAATGAGTATCTTGATTGTTTATCAAGCTCTGGATATATGTCATACATTAACTCACCAACAAGAGTAACCTTAAGTCACTCGGCATGTTTAGACCACATATTTGTCAAGTCGCACAAGGCGGTTAATATCATCTCTTCAATTCTTGAAACAAATATCACAGATCATTACCCGACCTTTTATGGACACCATTTCAAAAATACTCCTCAAAACCGAAATTCTGAAAATCTAGAAAAAGTAGCCATTGATTATGAAACTCTAAACTCTTTACTTCGCTCAGAAAACTGGGAAAATGTGATATCAATAGAAAATCCACATCTCGCACTAGAGAATTTCTATAAAACTCTGAGAGATCATACTCTAAAAAGTGAAAGTAAAATAATTGTCACTAACAATAAATATAAAAAAATTAAGCCTTGGATAACAGTTGGATTAATTATATCAATTTAACAAAGAGATAAATTATATAGAGAAATGTTTAAATATCAAATAGATTGCCAAAAGAATAATCTCAGAACAATGCCTTATCTGAAAACAAAATATCTAATGTATCGTAACTTACTCAATAGGCTGATACGAAACTGCAAAAAGAAATACTATAGTATACAAATTGAAAATGCTAAAAATAATACTAAAAAAACTTGGAATATTATAAATGAAATTGCCAACAAAAAAAGTATGTCTTCAAATATTGTAAATGAGGTTATAATAAATAATGAAATAATAACTAACAAATCGACCATTGCAGAAAGCTTTAATAACTATTTTACAAATGTAGTAGACGTAGTACTTGAATCATCCGGCATTAATGTTAATGATGCTTATATGGAGATATCTCCCCAATTAGATTCAAATAATGATTCAATTAACTCCACTGAATATTTTCTCCTGTTACTTTTAATGAAATTGAAAAATATATTGATAACCTAAAACCATCCAACTCTAAGGGAAATGATGGATTATCTTGTGATATGTTAAAAAAAATAAAACAACATGTCCTAACTCCATTGCAACATATTTTTAATTTATGCCTCAAAAATGGTCCTTTTCCAGAGCAATTTAAAATCTCCACTATAATACCTATTCATAAATCTGGAGATACGAATAAATTAGACAATTATAGACCAATATCTCTTGTTTCAAACCTCTCGAAAATATTCGAAAAATGCATCAAGTTTAGAGTCATTGAACACTTAGAAAAATATAAAATTCTATCGAAAAACCAATACGGCTTTCGTAAAGACCTAAGCACCGAGGATGCGATATATGAACTGACAAAAAATATATACTCATCTATCGATAAAAAAAAGAAATGTCTTGCCATTTTCCTAGATTTAAGAAGAGCTTTCGACACCGTAAATCATAATTTACTTATTACAAAAATAAATCAACTAGGTTTCAAAAAAGACACACTAAAACTACTCTCTAACTATCTTACAGACAGAACACAAAAAACAAAAATTGGGAATAATTACAGTTCAGAGTCAAAGATAAAAAATGGGGTTCCACAGGGAACTGTGCTTGGCCCGATTTTATTCTTAATGTATATTAATGATTTATGTAATTTTGTAATCCCTGGTAAAATTGTTTCTTACGCAGACGACACGGCAATAATAGTGGATGGTAATCATTGGAAAGAAACTTTTTCGAAAGTAACTGATTGTATTTCATTGGTTTCAACGTGGCTAAAATACAACAAACTCGTTTTAAACTATAGCAAAACATTTTACTTACCTTTTTATAAAACCATTAAAAATAAACCTAAAGACAACCTTAAAATTAGAATCCATAATACTAGTTGCAATCAAGAAATGTGCTTCATGTGCAACGAACTCACTGATGTCGAAAATATAAAATATTTAGGAGTATCAATAGATATAAATCTTAATTGGAAATCACATATTAATCAAATCACTTCTAAATTAAGATATCTGACCTACATATTTTATAGACTTAAGGAAGTACTAAACATTGAAAAATTGAAAATGATCTACTTTTCCCTGGTGCAATCATCAATCACTTATGGCATTATAGGATGGGGTGGTGCACTTGATACATTTATGAAGCCTCTACAAATAATTCAAAAACGCATAATTAAAGTCATATATAACAAAAATAAAACATTCTCGACCAACTTATTATACAAAGAAAGTAAAATATTTAATATACGTCAATTATTTATATTACAAACTTTGAAATATGTGTTTAAAAACAAAAATAATTTCGAAATAAATGAAAACAGAACGAGCCAAAGAATAAATAATATATTTTATACTCCACAAACCAATACTAAATTATTGCAGACTCATAGCAGTTTCATTGGTCCTCGTACATTTAACCTTCTACCACTACAAACTCAAATGATAAATAAAATGATAAAATATGTAAAAGAGGTAAAAATATGGTTGAATAATGTAGATATTGAAACGCTTTTTCTATTAATTTATCCATCCATCCTTCTACAACTCATTTGCTGTAACTTCTTAACTGTAGTACAATATGTTTTCTGTTTATTTTATTATTTTTATTTTATAATTACTAAAAAAAAAAAAAAAAAATTGTATGTTTTTCTCCATATTTTTATTTTATTTTTATAATAGCTGAAAAAAAACCCTTTTCACTTATTCTACCTATGTAATACTTATTTTTTATACTATCTTTATATTTAATATGTTTTTTTAAGTCTAATTTATACTTTGGGTACTTAGAAATATAGTTTTTGTTTTAATATTACCCACACTCAGGCAGTGCCTTAGTGGGTTTTCATTTCTTCTCCATAATTGTTATTATATATTATGTTCTTGTACATATAAAATTTGCTATTATATATTATATGTACAAAGAAATGAGAATAAATAAAGTTAAAAAAAAAAAAAAAAACTCTCTATTTGTACTTATCTACTTAGGAGCGATACCGTGTCGCCAGCTCTACTCCTCTACGAGCTGGCGGTACAATACACTTCAACATGTTTTTTTGCGTTTAGCCTTGATGTAACAGTCCGGATACCAAGAACTATTGAGCTTAGCTCCGTCGTCTCTATTAATATTTATACGATTTTTGTGAATTTCAATTGCCTCCGTAATCAGGCGTGCTCTATGAGTTTTGGCCCTTCCCAGGACCTCGGGGACAAATCCAAAGTAATGGCCGGTTTCAATTAAGTGCTCGGCGATTGCCGATTTGTCAGGGTGGCCAAGTTTACAGGCACAGAAGTGTTCTGATATCCTTTTGGAAATCGTCCGTTCTGTTTGGCCTACATAAACCTTGTCACATCCAGAACAGCTGAGTTTGTACACTCCATCTGTTTCCAGAGGAAACTTGGTCTTTGCAGGCCTCAAAAGTATCGTATTTTTGTCGTGGTTCCGAAGACAGTCTTAATGCTTTCTTTTTTCAAAAGTCTGGCAATTCTGTCTGTCACATTGTGAACGTAAGGCAGGAAAGCGGAGCCCTCTGACTCTTGTTCAATTCTGTCTTCGTTTGGTGCAGATTTGGCTCTTATGATTTGCCTTGTCTGCCTTGCTGGGTAACCGTTACGCTCCAGTGCATCGGTCAGTTTTGTAATTTCTGCTCCGATTTTCGTTTTGGGTCGGACGTTTGTGGGATCGGTCATAACTTAGGCCTTAGGGCTTCAAACCGTCTGAAATTTTGGATTCTTACTAAGAATCGTGGTCTGTACACGAATCAATCAAAAAGTCTACAAGAGATTTAAAAAAAAAAATTGTTTTAACTTTGGCCCTTGGCTTCGAGAATCATGGTCTGTACACGAATCAATCAAAAAATCTGCCAAAAGAAAAATTTTTGCAAATAATCATTGTTTAACGGTAACAACAATTGTGGTCGGTCATAACTTCCGCCCTATGGCACAGAACCGTTTGAAAATTTTAATTCTTACTAAGAATCATGGTCTGTACACGAATCAATTAAAAAATCTACAAATAATTTTATTTTTCAAAGATCATCATTTTAATACTTGGGTTCGGTCGTTTTAGCACTTGGGGTCGGACGTTTGAAAACTTGGGGTCGGTCATAACTTTGGCCTTATGGCTTCAAACCGTCTGAAAATTTGAATTCTTACTGAGAACCAAGTTCTGTACACGAATCAATAAAAAAGTATACAAAGAGATTTTTTTAAAAAAGATCATCGTTTTAACACTTGGGTTCGGTTGTTTTAGCACTTGGGGTAGGACGTTTGAAAACTTGGGGTCGGTCATAACTTTGGCCTTATGGCTTCAAACCACCTGAAATTTTGGATTCTTACTAAGAATCATGGTCTGAACACGAATCAATCAAAAATCCACAGGGAGATTTAAAAAAAAAAAATTGTTTTAACTTAGAATCATGGTCTGTACACGAATCAATCATAAAATCTACAAAGAGAATTATTTTTAAAAGTTCGTTTTAACTTCCGCCCTATAGCAACCAAACCGCCTGAAAATTTGAATTCTTACTGAGAATCATGGTCCGTACACGAATCAATAAAAATATCTAGAAAGAGATTTTTTTTTAAAGATCATCGTTTTACCACTTGGGTTCGGTTGTTTTAGCACTTGGGGTCGGACGGTTGAAAACTTGGGGTCAGTCATAACTTTGGCCTTATGGCTTCAAACAGTCTGAAATTTTAGATTCTTACTAAGAATCATAGTCTGTACACGAATCAATCTAAAAATCTACAAGATTTTTTTTTTTTTAAATTCGTTTTAACTTTGGCCCTATGGCTTCGAGAATCATAGTCTGTACACGAATCAATCAAAAAATCTGCAAAGAGAATTTTTTTTAAAAAGATCGTCGTTCAAAACACTTGGGTTCGGTCGTTTTAGCACTTGGGGTCGGACGTTTGAATACTTGGGGTCTGACAAAACTTAGGTTTTATGGCTCCGAACCGTCTAAAACTTTTTTTTTACTAAGAATCATGGTCCGTACACGAATCAAGCAAAAAATTGGCCAAAAGAAGAATTTTTTCAAAAAAACATAGTAACAACAATTGTTGTTTGTCGTAACTTCCGCGCTATAGAACCTACTGATATTTTGGATTTTTACTAAGAATCATACACATCAAGAATGTACACGAATCAATCAAAAAATCAACAAAGAATTTTTTTTTTAAAGATCGTCGTTCAAAACACTTGGGTTCGGTCGTTTTAGCACTTGTGGTCGGACAATTGAATACTTGGGGTCGGTCATAACTTTGGCCTTATGTCTTCAAACCGTCTGAAATTTTGCATTCTTACTAAGAATCATGGTCTGAACACGAATCAATCAAAATATCTAAAAAGAGAATTATTTTTAAAAATTCGTTTTAACTTCCGCCCTATAGCAACCAAACCGTCTGAAAATTTGAATTCTTACTGAGAATCATGGTCTGTACACGAATCAATAAAAATATCTAGAAAGAGATTTTTTTTTTAATAAATCATCGTTTTAACACTTGGGTTCGGTTGCTTTAGAACTTGGGGTCGGACGTTTGAAAACTTGGGGTCGGTCATAACTTTGGCCTTTTGGCTTCAAACCATCTGAAATTTTGGATTCTTACTAAGAATCATGGTCTGAACACGAATCAATCAAAAATCCACAGGGAGATTTTTTTTCAAAAATTTGTTTAAACTTAGAATCATGGTTTGTACACGAATCAATCATAAAATCTACAAAGAGAATTATTTAAAAAAAAATCTTTGTTTTGACAGTCTGAAATTTTGGATCAATCACAAAATCTACAGAGAATTTTTTTTTTAAAAGATCATCGTTTTTACACTTGAGTTCGGTCATTTTAGCACTTGGGGTCCGAGGTTTGAATACTTGGGTTCGGTCATAACTTTGGCCTTATGGCTTCAAATCGTCTGAAAATTTGAATTCTTACTAAGAACCATGGTCTGTACACGAATCAATAAAAAAATCTACAAAGAGATTTTTTTTTAAAAAGACCATCTTTTTAACACTTGGGTTCGGTGGTTTTAGCACTTGGGATCGGACATTTGAAAACTTGGAATCGGATATAATAATGGCCTTATGGCATCAAACCGTCTGAAATTTAGTATTCTTACTAATAATCATGGTCTTTATACGAATCAATCATAAAATGTATAAAGAGAATTATTTTTTCAAAAAATCTTCGTTTTGACACTTGGGATCGGTCAAAACTTTGGCTTTATGGCTCCGAACCGTCTGAAATTATTGTTTTCTAAGAATCATGGTCTATCCATGAATCAAGCAAAAAATTTGCTAAAAGAAGAATTTTTGTGACAACAATTGTTGTCTGTCATAACGTCCGCGCTATAGCACCGAACCGACTGACATTTTGGTCTGTACACAAATCAATCAAAAAGTCTACATGATTTTTTTTAAAAAGATCATCGTTTTAACACTTGGGTTCGGTCATAACTCTTATGGCTTCAAACCGTCTGAAAATTTGAATGCTTTCTGAGAATCATGGTCCGTACACGAATCAATAAAAATATCCACAAAGTGATTTATTTTTAAAAGTTCGTTTTAACTATACCTATAGCAACCCAACCGCCCGAAAATTTGAATTCTTACTGAGAATCGTGGTCTGTACACGAATCAATCAAAAAATCTACAGAGAAGTTTTTTTAAAAGATCATCGTTTTAACACTTGGGTTCGGTTGTTTTAGCACTTGGGATCGGACGTTTGAAAACTTGGGGTCGGTCATAACTTTGGCCTTATGGTTTCAAACTATCTGAAATTTTGGATTCTTACTATGAATCATGGTCTGTACACGAATCAATCAAAAAAGTGTGGTCGGTCATAACTTCCACCCTTTGGCACCAAACCGTCTGAAACTTTGAATTGATTTAATTTAATTTAATTATAATTGAACTTATTAGAATTCGTGTACACGAATCAATAAAAAAATCTACCAAGGGAATTTTTTTTTAAAAGATTATCGTTTTAACACTTGATTTCGGTTGTTTTAGCACTTTAGGTCAGACGTTTGAATATTTGGGGTCGGTCCTAACTTTGGCCTTATGGCTTCAAACAGTCTGAAAATTTGAATTCTTCGTTTTAACACTTGGGTTCGGTTGTTTTAGCACTTGGGGTCGGACGTTTGAAAACTTGGGGTCGGTCATAACTTTGGCCTTATGGCTTCAAACTATCTGAAATTTTGGATTCTTGGTCTGTACACGAATCAATAAAAAAATCTACAAATAGATTTTTTTTTTAAAACGATCATCGTTTTACCACTTGGGTTTGGTTGTTTTAGCACTTGTGGTCGGACGTTTGAAAACTTGGGGTCAGTCATAAGTCATAACTCTAATCTAATGGCTTCAAACCGTCTGAAATTTTGGATTTTTACTAAGAATCATGGTCTACAGACACACACGAATCAATTAAAAAATCTACAAAGTGATTTTTTTTTTCAACTATCATCGTTTTAACACTTGGGTTCGGTCGTTAAAGCACTTTGGGTCGGACGTTTGAGCACTTGGGATCGCTCAAAACTTTGGCTTTATGTCTCCGAACCGTAAGATATTTTGTATTTTTTACTAAGAATCATTGTACTGTTCACGAATCAATCAAAAATCCAAAAAGAGATTATTTTTAATTTTTTTAACTTTGGCCCTGCGGCTTCCAAAAATCAATTAAAAAATCTGCCAAAAAAAGAATTTTTGCACAAAATCATCGTTTTACCGTAACAACAAGTGTGGTTGGTCATAACTTTCCAATGGCACCGAACCGTCTGAACATTTGAATTCTTACTGAGAATCATGGTCTGTACATGTATCAATCATAAAATCTACAAAGAGAATTATTTTAAAAAAAATCTTCGTTTTGACACTTGGGTTCGGACGTTTTAGCACTTGTGGTCGGACGTTTGAAAACTTGGGGTCGGTCATAACTCTGGCCTACTGGCTTCAAACCGTCTGAAATTTTGGATTTTCACTAAGAATCATGGTCTGTACACGAATCAATAAAAATATCTACAAAGCGTTTTTTTTTAAAACGATCATCGTTTTAACACTTGGGTTCGGTCGTTTAAGCACTTAGGGTCGGACGTTTGAACACTTGGGATCAGTCTAAACTTTGGCTTTATGTCTCCGAACCATTTGGGAGGCGGGAATGGGTACTGCCGCCCCGGGAACCTTTATTGGATAACCAACACCTCTGCCATAGGTCACCTTAAGTGGTTCGCTACGTTTGGTGATTTAGCAGGGGTGCCCGGGTTCATGGGGTGAGGTTTGTCTAGGTCTTGGAGGCGGATGACCAAGACACACTGAACCCCAGATTCCTACCCACCCCTTAAACCCTTTTACTTCCTAGAACTCTCTTCTCCCTCCTTTTCCTAAAAAAACCCTCCACACAGCATCCCCAAAGATGACATAGGCCCAAGAACCGTAAGAAATTTTGTATTTTTTACTAAGAATCATGGCTGTACACGAATCAAGCAAAAAATTGGCCAAAAGAAGATTTATTTCTAAAAAACATCGTTTTACGGTGGCCTTGTAACAACAATTGTTGTCTGTCATAACTTCCGCGTTATAGCACCGAACCGACTGATATTTTGGATTCTTACTAAGAATCATGGTCTGTACACGAATCAATCAAAAAATCTACATAGATTTTTTTTTTAAAAGATCATCGTTTTAACACTTGGGTTCGGTCGTTTTAGCACTTCGGGTCGGACGTTTGAATACTTGGGGTCTGTAAAAATTTTGACCTTATGGCTTCAAAACGTCTGTAATGTTGCATTCTTACTAAGACTCATGGTCTGTACACGAATCAATAAAAAAATCTACAATGAGAATTTTTTTCAAAGATCATCGTTTTAACACTTGGGTTCGGTTGTTTTAGCACTTGGGGTCGGACGTTTGAAAACTTGGGATCTATCAAAACTTTGGCTTTATGGCTCCGAACCGTCTAAAATTTTGGATTTTTACTAAGGATCATGGTCTGTACACGAATCAATCAAAAAATCTACGAAGAATTTTTTTTAAAAAGATCATCGTTTTAACACTTGGGTTCGGTTGTTTTTGCACTTGGGGTAGGACGTTTGAATACTTGGGGTCGGTCATAACATTGGCCTTTTGGCTTCAAAATTTCAGATCGTCCGTACACGAATCAATCAAAAAATCTGCCAAAAGAAGAATTCTTGAAAAATCATCGTTAAACGGTAACAACAATTGTGGTCGGTCATAACTTCCGCCTTGTGGCACCAAACCATCTGAAAATTTGAATTCTTACTGAGAATCATGGTCTGTACACGAATCTGAGGGAGCGGGCCGGATCGGTAGAGACGGGACGAGAAATGAAATTCGTCAGTCGGTGTCATAACACCATTAGTCATTCTACATTGACTCATTATTCAGTCTTTATTGAGCTACGTAGCGAGGGTCGGAGCGGCGCAATTAATTTGGCACAAGTGGCCGCCACAAATCAATAAAGAAATCTACAAAGATAATTTTTTTTGAAAAGATCATCGTTTAAACACTTGGGTTCGGTTGTTTTAGCACTTGGGGTTGGACATTTGAAAACTTGGGGTCAGTCATCACTCTGGCCTTATGGCTTTAAGCCGTCTGAAATTTTGGATTCTTACTAAGAATCATTGTACTGCGTGGACAGTATTGATTTCGATAGTATTTTGATTGATTCGTGGAAATCAATCAAAAATCCACAAAGAAAGTTTTTTTAATTCGTTTTATTTTTGGCCCTGCGGCTTCAAGAATCAATCATACACGAATCAATCAAAAAATCTAAATCAAAGATCATCGTTTTAACACTTGGGTTCGGTTGTTTTTGCACTTGGGGTAGGACGTTTGAATACTTGGGGTCGGTCATAACTCTGGCCTTATGACTTCAAACCGTCTGAAATTTTGGATTCTTACTAAGAATCATGGTCTGTACACGAATCAATAAAAAAATTAGCCAAAATAATAATTTTTACAAAAAAACATCGTTTTACGGGCGCTCTGTAGCAACTATTGTTGTCAGTCATTACTTCCGCGCTATAGCACCGATCTGACTCATATTTTGGATTCTTACTAAGAATCATGGTCTGTACACGAATCAATCAAAATATCTACAAATAATTTTTTTTTTAAAGATCATCGTTTTAACACTTGGGTTCGGTTGTTTTAGCACTTGGGGTCGGACGTATGAATACTTGGGGTCGGTCCATAACTTTGGCCTTTTGGCTTCAAAATTTCAGATCGTCCGTACACGAATCAATCAAAAAATCTGCCAAAAGAAGAATTCTTGAAAAATCATCGTTTAACGGTAACAACAATTGTGGTCGGTCATAACTTCCGCCTTGTGGCACCAAACCATCTGAAAATTTGAATTCTTACTGAGAATCATGGTCTGTACACGAATCTGAGGGAGCGGGCCGGATCGGTAGAGACGGGACGAGAAATGAAATTCGTCAGTCGGTGTCATAACACCATTAGTCATTCTACATTGACTCATTATTCAGTCTTTATTGAGCTACGTAGCGAGGGTCGGAGCGGCGCTATTAATTTGGCACAAGTGGCCGCCACAAATCAATAAAGAAATCTACAAAGATAATTTTTTTTGTAAAGATCATCGTTTAAACACTTGGGTTCGGTTGTTTTAGCACTTGGGGTTGGACATTTGAAAACTTGGGGTCAGTCATCACTCTGGCCGTATGGCTTTAAGCCGTCTGAAATTTTGGATTCTTACTAAGAATCATTGTACTGCGTGGAAAGTATTGATTTTGATAGTGTTTTGATTGATTCGTGGAAATCAATTAAAAATCCACAAAGAGATTTTTTTAAATTCGTTTTAGCTTTGGCCCTGCGGCTTCAAGAATCAATCATACAGGAATCAATCAAAAAATCTGCCAAAAGAAGAATTTTTGCACAAAATCATCGTTTTACCGTAACAACAAGTGTGGTTGGTCATAACATTCCTATGGCACCGAACCGTCTGAACATTTAAATTCTTACTGAGAATCATGGTCTGTACATTAGTCAATTATAAAATCTTCAAAGAGATAGTTATATATATATATATATATTTTTTTTTTAAATCTTCGTTTTGACACTTGGGTTCAGCATTTGGGGTCGGACGTTTGAAATCTTGGGGTCGATCATAACTCTTGCCTTATAGCTTCAAACCGTCTGAAATTTTGGATTTTTAATAAGAATCATGGTCTGTACACGAATCAATCAAAAAATTGGCCAAAATAATAATTTTTACAAAATACATCGTTTTACGGGCGCTTTGTAGCAACTATTGTTGTCAGTCATTACTTCCGCGCTATAGCACTGAACCGACTGATATTTTGGATTCTTACTAAGAATCATGGTCTGTACACGAATCAATCAAAATATCTACAAAGAATTTTCTTTTTAAAGATCATCGTTTTAACACTTGGGTTCGGTTGTTTTAGCACTTGGGGTCGGACGTATGAATACTTGGGGTCGGTCATAACTTTGGCCTTTTGGCTTCAAATTGTACTACGTGGACAGTATTGATTTTGATAGTATTTTGATTGATTCGTGGAAATCAATCAAAAATCCACAAAGAGATTTTTTTTAATTCGTTTTATTTTTGGCCCTGCGGCTTCAAGAATCAATCATACACGAATCAATCAAAATATCTAAATCAAAGATCATCATTTTAACAATTGGGTTCGGTTGTTTTTGCACTTGGGTTAAGACGTTTGAATACTTGGGGTCGGTCATAACTCTGGCCTTATGGCTTCAAACCGTCTGAAATTTTGGATTCTTACTAAGAATCATGGTCTGTACGCGAATCAAGCAAAAAATTGGCCAAAAGAATTATTTTCACAAAAAAACATCGTTTTACGGGCGCTTTGTAGCAACTATTGTTGTCTGTCATAACTTCCGCGCTATAGCACCAAACCGACTGATATTTTGGATTATTACTAAGAATCATGGTTTGTTCGCGAATCAAGCAAAAAATTGGCCAAAAGAATTATTTTCACAAAAAAACATCGTTTTACGGGCGCTTTGTAGCAACTATTGTTGTCTGTCATAACTTTCGCGCTATAGCACCGAACCGACTGATATTTTGGATTCTTACAAAGAATCATGGTCTATACACGAATCAATCAAAAAATCTACAAAGAATTTTTTTTTAAAAGATCATCGTTTTAACACTTGGGTTCGGTTGTTTTAGCACTTGGGGTCGGACGTTTGAATTCTTAGGGCCGGTCAAAACTCTTGCCATATAGCTTCAAACCGTCTGAAATTTTGGATTTTGACTAAGAATCATGGTCTGTACACGAATCAGTCAAAAAATCTACAAAGTATTTTTTTTACAAGATCATGGTTTTAACACTTGGGTTCGGTTGTTTTTGCACTTGTGGTATCCCGTTTGAATACTTGGGGTCGGTCATAACTCTGGACTTATGGCTTCAAACCGTCTGAAATTTTGGATTCTTACTAAGAATCATGGTCTGTACGCGAATCAATCAAAAAATCTACAAAAAAATTTTTTTTTAAAAGATCATCGTTTTAACACTTGGGTTCGGTTGTTTTAGCACTTGGGGTCGGACGTTTGAATTCTTAGGGTCGGTCATAACTCTTGCCATATAGCTTCAAACCGTCTGAAATTTTGGATTTTGACAAAGAATCATGGTCTGTACACGAATCAGTCAAAAAATCTACAAAGTATTTTTTTAAAAAGATCGTGGTTTTAACACTTGGGTTCGGTTGTTTTTGCACTTGTGGGTAGGACGTTTAAATACTTGGGGTCAGTCATAACTCTGGCCTTATGGCTTCAAACCGTCTGAAATTTCGGATTCTTACAAAGAATCATGGTCTGTACGCGAATCAAGCAAAAATTGGCCAAAAGAATTATTTTCACAAAAAAACATCGTTTTACGGGCGCTTTGTAGCAACTATTGTTGTCTGTCATAACTTTCGCGCTATAGCACCGAACCGACTGATATTTTGGATTCTTACTAAGAATCATGGTTTGTTCGCGAATCAAGCAAAAAATTGGCCAAAAGAATTATTTTCACAAAAAAACATCGTTTTACGGGCGCTTTGTAGCAACTATTGTTGTCTGTCATAACTTTTGCGCTATAGCACCGAACCGACTGATATTTTGGATTCTTTCAAAGAATCATGGTCTATACACGAATCAATCAAAAAATCTACAAAGAATTTTTTTTTAAAAGATCATCGTTTTAACACTTGGGTTCGGTTGTTTTAGCACTTGGGGTCGGACGTTTGAATTCTTAGGGCCGGTCAAAACTCTTGCCATATAGCTTCAAACCGTCTGAAATTTTGGATTTTGACTAAGAATAATGGTCTGTACACGAATCAGTCAAAAAATCTACAAAGTATTTTTTTTACAAGATCATGGTTTTAACACTTGGGTTCGGTTGTTTTTGCACTTGTGGTATCCCGTTTGAATACTTGGGGTCGGTCATAACTCTGGACTTATGGCTTCAAACCGTCTGAAATTTTTGATTCTTACTAAGAATCATGGTCTGTACGCGAATCAAGCAAAAAATTGGCCAAAAGAATTATTTTCACAAAAAAACATCGTTTTACGGGCGCTTTGTAGCAACTATTGTTGTCTGTCATAACTTCCGCACTATAGCACCGAACCGACTGATATTTTGGATTCTTACTACGAATCATGGTCTGTACGCGAATCAATCAAAAAATCTACAAAAAATTTTTTTTTTAAAAGATCATCGTTTTAACACTTGGGTTCGGTTGTTTCAGCACTTGGGGTCGGACGTTTGAATTCTTAGGGCCGGTCAAAACTCTTGCCATATAGCTTCAAACCGTCTGAAATTTTGGATTTTGACTAAGAATCATGGTCTGTACACGAATCAGTCAAAAAATCTACAAAGTATTTTTTTTACAAGATCATGGTTTTAACACTTGGGTTCGGTTGTTTTTGCACTTGTGGTATCCCGTTTGAATACTTGGGGTCGGTCATAACTCTGGACTTATGGCTTCAAACCGTCTGAAATTTTGGATTCTTACTAAGAATCATGGTCTGTACGCGAATCAATCAAAAAATCTACAAAAAAATTTTTTTTTAAAAGATCATCGTTTTAACACTTGGGTTCGGTTGTTTTAGCACTTGGGGTCGGACGTTTGAATTCTTAGGGTCGGTCATAACTCTTGCCATATAGCTTCAAACCGTCTGAAATTTTGGATTTTGACAAAGAATCATGGTCTGTACACGAATCAGTCAAAAAATCTACAAAGTATTTTTTTAAAAAGATCGTGGTTTTAACACTTGGGTTCGGTTGTTTTTGCACTTGTGGGTAGGACGTTTAAATACTTGGGGTCAGTCATAACTCTGGCCTTATGGCTTCAAACCGTCTGAAATTTCGGATTCTTACAAAGAATCATGGTCTGTACGCGAATCAAGCAAAAATTGGCCAAAAGAATTATTTTCACAAAAAAACATCGTTTTACGGGCGCTTTGTAGCAACTATTGTTGTCTGTCATAACTTTCGCGCTATAGCACCGAACCGACTGATATTTTGGATTCTTACTAAGAATCATGGTTTGTTCGCGAATCAAGCAAAAAATTGGCCAAAAGAATTATTTTCACAAAAAAACATCGTTTTACGGGCGCTTTGTAGCAACTATTGTTGTCTGTCATAACTTTTGCGCTATAGCACCGAACCGACTGATATTTTGGATTCTTACAAAGAATCATGGTCTATACACGAATCAATCAAAAAATCTACAAAGAATTTTTTTTTAAAAGATCATCGTCTTAACACTTGGGTTCGGTTGTTTTAGCACTTGGGGTCGGACGTTTGAATTCTTAGGGCCGGTCAAAACTCTTGCCATATAGCTTCAAACCGTCTGAAATTTTGGATTTTGACTAAGAATAATGGTCTGTACACGAATCAGTCAAAAAATCTACAAAGTATTTTTTTTACAAGATCATGGTTTTAACACTTGGGTTCGGTTGTTTTTGCACTTGTGGTATCCCGTTTGAATACTTGGGGTCGGTCATAACTCTGGACTTATGGCTTCAAACCGTCTGAAATTTTTGATTCTTACTAAGAATCATGGTCTGTACGCGAATCAAGCAAAAAATTGGCCAAAAGAATTATTTTCACAAAAAAACATCGTTTTACGGGCGCTTTGTAGCAACTATTGTTGTCTGTCATAACTTCCGCACTATAGCACCGAACCGACTGATATTTTGGATTCTTACTAAGAATCATGGTCTGTACACGAATCAATCAAAATATCTACAAAGAATTTTCTTTTTAAAGATCATCGTTTTAACACTTGGGTTCGGTTGTTTTAGCACTTGGGGTCGGACGTATGAATACTTGGGGTCGGTCATAACTTTGGCCTTTTGGCTTCAAATTGTACTACGTGGACAGTATTGATTTTGATAGTATTTTGATTGATTCGTGGAAATCAATCAAAAATCCACAAAGAGATTTTTTTTAATTCGTTTTATTTTTGGCCCTGCGGCTTCAAGAATCAATCATACACGAATCAATCAAAATATCTAAATCAAAGATCATCATTTTAACAATTGGGTTCGGTTGTTTTTGCACTTGGGTTAAGACGTTTGAATACTTGGGGTCGGTCATAACTCTGGCCTTATGGCTTCAAACCGTCTGAAATTTTGGATTCTTACTAAGAATCATGGTCTGTACGCGAATCAAGCAAAAAATTGGCCAAAAGAATTATTTTCACAAAAAAACATCGTTTTACGGGCGCTTTGTAGCAACTATTGTTGTCTGTCATAACTTCCGCGCTATAGCACCAAACCGACTGATATTTTGGATTATTACTAAGAATCATGGTTTGTTCGCGAATCAAGCAAAAAATTGGCCAAAAGAATTATTTTCACAAAAAAACATCGTTTTACGGGCGCTTTGTAGCAACTATTGTTGTCTGTCATAACTTTCGCGCTATAGCACCGAACCGACTGATATTTTGGATTCTTACAAAGAATCATGGTCTATACACGAATCAATCAAAAAATCTACAAAGAATTTTTTTTTAAAAGATCATCGTTTTAACACTTGGGTTCGGTTGTTTTAGCACTTGGGGTCGGACGTTTGAATTCTTAGGGCCGGTCAAAACTCTTGCCATATAGCTTCAAACCGTCTGAAATTTTGGATTTTGACTAAGAATCATGGTCTGTACACGAATCAGTCAAAAAATCTACAAAGTATTTTTTTTACAAGATCATGGTTTTAACACTTGGGTTCGGTTGTTTTTGCACTTGTGGTATCCCGTTTGAATACTTGGGGTCGGTCATAACTCTGGACTTATGGCTTCAAACCGTCTGAAATTTTGGATTCTTACTAAGAATCATGGTCTGTACGCGAATCAATCAAAAAATCTACAAAAAAATTTTTTTTTAAAAGATCATCGTTTTAACACTTGGGTTCGGTTGTTTTAGCACTTGGGGTCGGACGTTTGAATTCTTAGGGTCGGTCATAACTCTTGCCATATAGCTTCAAACCGTCTGAAATTTTGGATTTTGACAAAGAATCATGGTCTGTACACGAATCAGTCAAAAAATCTACAAAGTATTTTTTTAAAAAGATCGTGGTTTTAACACTTGGGTTCGGTTGTTTTTGCACTTGTGGGTAGGACGTTTAAATACTTGGGGTCAGTCATAACTCTGGCCTTATGGCTTCAAACCGTCTGAAATTTCGGATTCTTACAAAGAATCATGGTCTGTACGCGAATCAAGCAAAAATTGGCCAAAAGAATTATTTTCACAAAAAAACATCGTTTTACGGGCGCTTTGTAGCAACTATTGTTGTCTGTCATAACTTTCGCGCTATAGCACCGAACCGACTGATATTTTGGATTCTTACTAAGAATCATGGTTTGTTCGCGAATCAAGCAAAAAATTGGCCAAAAGAATTATTTTCACAAAAAAACATCGTTTTACGGGCGCTTTGTAGCAACTATTGTTGTCTGTCATAACTTTTGCGCTATAGCACCGAACCGACTGATATTTTGGATTCTTTCAAAGAATCATGGTCTATACACGAATCAATCAAAAAATCTACAAAGAATTTTTTTTTAAAAGATCATCGTTTTAACACTTGGGTTCGGTTGTTTTAGCACTTGGGGTCGGACGTTTGAATTCTTAGGGCCGGTCAAAACTCTTGCCATATAGCTTCAAACCGTCTGAAATTTTGGATTTTGACTAAGAATAATGGTCTGTACACGAATCAGTCAAAAAATCTACAAAGTATTTTTTTTACAAGATCATGGTTTTAACACTTGGGTTCGGTTGTTTTTGCACTTGTGGTATCCCGTTTGAATACTTGGGGTCGGTCATAACTCTGGACTTATGGCTTCAAACCGTCTGAAATTTTTGATTCTTACTAAGAATCATGGTCTGTACGCGAATCAAGCAAAAAATTGGCCAAAAGAATTATTTTCACAAAAAAACATCGTTTTACGGGCGCTTTGTAGCAACTCTTGTTGTCTGTCATAACTTCCGCACTATAGCACCGAACCGACTGATATTTTGGATTCTTACTACGAATCATGGTCTGTACGCGAATCAATCAAAAAATCTACAAAAATTTTTTTTTTTAAAAGATCATCGTTTTAACACTTGGGTTCGGTTGTTTCAGCACTTGGGGTCGGACGTTTGAATTCTTAGGGCCGGTCAAAACTCTTGCCATATAGCTTCAAACCGTCTGAAATTTTGGATTTTGACTAAGAATCATGGTCTGTACACGAATCAGTCAAAAAATCTACAAAGTATTTTTTTTACAAGATCATGGTTTTAACACTTGGGTTCGGTTGTTTTTGCACTTGTGGTATCCCGTTTGAATACTTGGGGTCGGTCATAACTCTGGACTTATGGCTTCAAACCGTCTGAAATTTTGGATTCTTACTAAGAATCATGGTCTGTACGCGAATCAATCAAAAAATCTACAAAAAAATTTTTTTTTAAAAGATCATCGTTTTAACACTTGGGTTCGGTTGTTTTAGCACTTGGGGTCGGACGTTTGAATTCTTAGGGTCGGTCATAACTCTTGCCATATAGCTTCAAACCGTCTGAAATTTTGGATTTTGACAAAGAATCATGGTCTGTACACGAATCAGTCAAAAAATCTACAAAGTATTTTTTTAAAAAGATCGTGGTTTTAACACTTGGGTTCGGTTGTTTTTGCACTTGTGGGTAGGACGTTTAAATACTTGGGGTCAGTCATAACTCTGGCCTTATGGCTTCAAACCGTCTGAAATTTCGGATTCTTACAAAGAATCATGGTCTGTACGCGAATCAAGCAAAAATTGGCCAAAAGAATTATTTTCACAAAAAAACATCGTTTTACGGGCGCTTTGTAGCAACTATTGTTGTCTGTCATAACTTTCGCGCTATAGCACCGAACCGACTGATATTTTGGATTCTTACTAAGAATCATGGTTTGTTCGCGAATCAAGCAAAAAATTGGCCAAAAGAATTATTTTCACAAAAAAACATCGTTTTACGGGCGCTTTGTAGCAACTATTGTTGTCTGTCATAACTTTTGCGCTATAGCACCGAACCGACTGATATTTTGGATTCTTACAAAGAATCATGGTCTATACACGAATCAATCAAAAAATCTACAAAGAATTTTTTTTTAAAAGATCATCGTCTTAACACTTGGGTTCGGTTGTTTTAGCACTTGGGGTCGGACGTTTGAATTCTTAGGGCCGGTCAAAACTCTTGCCATATAGCTTCAAACCGTCTGAAATTTTGGATTTTGACTAAGAATAATGGTCTGTACACGAATCAGTCAAAAAATCTACAAAGTATTTTTTTTACAAGATCATGGTTTTAACACTTGGGTTCGGTTGTTTTTGCACTTGTGGTATCCCGTTTGAATACTTGGGGTCGGTCATAACTCTGGACTTATGGCTTCAAACCGTCTGAAATTTTTGATTCTTACTAAGAATCATGGTCTGTACGCGAATCAAGCAAAAAATTGGCCAAAAGAATTATTTTCACAAAAAAACATCGTTTTACGGGCGCTTTGTAGCAACTATTGTTGTCTGTCATAACTTCCGCACTATAGCACCGAACCGACTGATATTTTGGATTCTTACTACGAATCATGGTCTGTACGCGAATCAATCAAAAAATCTACAAAAAATTTTTTTTTTAAAAGATCATCGTTTTAACACTTGGGTTCGGTTGTTTCAGCACTTGGGGTCGGACGTTTGAATTCTTAGGGTCGGTCATAACTCTTGCCATATAGCTTCAAACCGTCTGAAATTTTGGATTTTGACAAAGAATCATGGTCTGTACACGAATCAGTCAAAAAATCTACAAAGTATTTTTTTAAAAAGATCGTGGTTTTAACACTTGGGTTCGGTTGTTTTTGCACTTGTGGGTAGGACGTTTAAATACTTGGGGTCAGTCATAACTCTGGCCTTATGGCTTCAAACCATCTGAAATTTCGGATTCTTACTAAGAATCATGGTCTGTACGCGAATCAAGCAAAAATTGGCCAAAAGAATTATTTTCACAAAAAAACATCGTTTTACGGGCGCTTTGTAGCAATTTTTGTTGTCTGTCATAACTTCCGCGCTATAGCACCGAACCGACTGATATTTTGGATTCTTACAAAGAATCATGGTCTATACACGAATCAATCAAAAAATCTACAAATAATTTTTTTTTAAAAGATCATCGTTTTAACACTTGGGTTCGGTTGTTTTAGCACTTGGGGTCGGACGTTTGAATTCTTAGGGTCGGTCATAACTCTTGCCATATAGCTTCAAACCGTCTGATATTTTGGATTTTGACTAAGAATCATGGACTGTACACGAATCAGTCAAAAAATCTACAAAGTATTTTTTTTAAAAGATCATGGTTTTAACACTTGGGTTCGGTTGTTTTTGCACTTGTGGTATCCCGTTTGAATACTTGGGGTCGGTCATAACTCTGGATTTATGGCTTCAAACCGTCTGAAATTTTGGATTCTTACTAAGAATCATGGTCTGTATGCGAATCAAGCAAAAAATTGGCCAAAAGAATTATTTTCACAAAAAACATCGTTTTACGGGCGCTTTGTAGCAACTCTTGTTGTCTGTCATAACTTCCGCGCTATACCACCGAACCGACTGATATTTTGGATTCTTACTAAGAATCATGGTCTGTACGCGAATCAATCAAAAAATCTACAAAAAATTTTTTTTTTAAAAGATCATCGTTTTAACACTTGGGTTCGGTTGTTTTAGCACTAAGGGTCGGACGTTTGAATTCTTAGGGTCGGTAAAAGAATTATTTTCACAAAAAAATATCGTTTTATGGGCGCTTTGTAGCAACTATTGTTGTCTGTCATAACTTCCGCGCTATAGCACCGAACCGACTGATATTTTGGATTCTTACAAAGAATCATGGTCTATACACGAATCAATCAAAAAATCTACAAAGAATTTTTTTTAAAAGATCATCGTTTTAACACTTGGGTTCGGTTGTTTTAGCACTTGGGGTCGGACGTTTGAATTCTTAGGGTCGGTCATAACTCTTGCCATATAGCTTCAAACCGTCTGAAATTTTGGATTTTGACTAAGAATCATGGACGGTACACGAATCAGACAAAAAATCTACAAAGTATTTTTTTTAAAAGATCATGGTTTTAACACTTGGGTTCGGTTGTTTTTGCACCTGTGGTATCCCGTTTGAATACTTGGGGTCGGTCATAACTCTGGACTTATGGCTTCAAACCGTCTGAAATTTTGGATTCTTACTAATAATCATGGTCTGTACGCGAATCAAGCAAAAAATTGGCCAAAAGAATTATTTTCACAAAAAGACATCGTTTTACGGGCGCTTTGTAGCAACTATTGTTGTCTGTCATAACTTCCGCACCGAACCGACTGATATTTTGGATTCTTACTAAGAATCATGGTCTGTACGCGAATCAATTAAAAAATCTACAAAAAAATTTTTTTTAAAAGATCATCGTTTTAACACTTGGGTTCGGTTGTTTTAGCACTTGGGGTCGGACGTTTGAATTCTTAGGGTCGGTCATAACTCTTGCCATATAGCTTCAAACCGTCTGATATTTTGGATTTTGACTAAGAATCATGGACTGTACACGAATCAGTCAAAAAATCTACAAAGTATTTTTTTTAAAAGATCATGGTTTTAACACTTGGGTTCGGTTGTTTTTGCACTTGTGGTATCCCGTATGAATACTTGGGGTCGGTCATAACTCTGGACTTATGGCTTCAAACCGTCTGAAATTTTGGATTCTTACTTAGTGTTCAGGATCTGTACTTCCGCTCTCCTGACAGAGCAATCCGGCGTGGTAACACCTGATTCCAAAGGGAAGTGTGGCTGGAGTAACTCTTCAATAACAACTCCAGTTCTTGAATAATGGGTCTTTATTCACACAATAAAGACCCGTAGGGTAGCTCATGTAGGGTGAGCTCAATGATGCTATCTCTCTCCGCGGTTTTATAACCCACATGAAGTGAAAACCTGGCAGCAGACGTTTTGCCAAAAACGACCCGCCCAAGACGGATGGTAACAAGAGAAGAAGGAATTAAAATCCGTGGCAATACGAACTCGCCCTGGCAATTGCCAACACAAAAGAATGTTGCCACAACCATTAGGGTGACAATCACAAATATTAATATTTCAGTACCTGAAATCTTAACATATTCCCGCCCAAAAACGAGTATTAAGGAATAGTTGTTTTTCATACAATAATATAAGCAGAGATTGCAACATTGGTACCCAGAATTTACCCAACGAGTTCACATACAAAAATAAACAATATTCAATATATGGATATCAAAATAATAACAAAAAAACTTATAACTAAGTATATAACCCTATGTCAGACTTGACATTAAAAAATAAAGTTTAATAACGTAGAACCTTCTGGTGCGCTGCACCCACTTATGAGAAAATAGTTTAACACTTGGCACTGATGAGCCTGACGGCACTTTGATTTACACATCACATCACTTTTAGTGTTGTAATTGGTTCTTAATCCAGGTTGGAGGAAGGATCCTCCATGGGAAGTAGACAGAGCTGTGTCACGGCTCTTTTGGTGACACCTCTGGCCGTCCTCAAGGAGACGACGCGGACGCGTCCGTCTTGGCCAGGGTGGATCTCCGTCACTCGCGCCATCCTCCAGTACTGCGGAGGTAGTTGGTTGTCTTTGATGATGACCATGTCACCAGGCTGTAAACTGCGTTGACGTCCTTCTTGCCATTTGACTCGGTTCTGCAATTCTGCTAGGTATTCCCGGCTCCATCTGTGCCAAAAAGATTGAACAACGGTAGACATCTTTTGGTAAATATTAAGCCTGTTTGTAGGCAGATGGTGGATATCAAGCTCAGGCAATGCTAACAGGTTGTCGCCAATAAGGAAGTGTGACGGAGTGAGTGCGTTTAAGTCATTTGGATCTGATGTTAATGGAGTCAGAGGACGGGAATTTAAACAAGCCTCAATCTGTATTAGTATGGTATTCATGCCTTCGTATGTCAAAACAGTTGACCGCATTGCTTTTTTTTAAATGTAACTTTGTCATTTTAACTGCACTTTCCCAAAGTCCCCCGTGATGCGGTGAGCGGGGAGGCAAGAAACTCCAGCTAATATTCTGCTGGGCCAAAAAATTATGGATTTCTTTATCAGATGCCTTCAAAAAATCAAATAGTTCAGTAAGTTCCCTAAAACTACCTGTAAAGTTAGTTCCATTATCAGTAAAGAGTCGTGAGGGTTTACCCCTCCTAGCTATAAATCTTTTCAATCCATTCATAAATGCCATTGAAGTTAAATTAGTCACTAATTCTAGGTGAATTGCCTTCGTTGAAAAACAAATAAATAAACATATGTAAGATTTTACACTCTTAGCATTTCTGGTTAAACCAGACTTAATTAAAATTGGACCTGCAAAATCTATGCCGGTTACATAAAATGGTCTTTGGATTCGGAATCGGTCAGCAGGAAGGTCACCCATGAGCTGGCGACACTCGCGCGGACGGACTCGGAAACATACAATACATTTATGCAGTGCTCGCTTCACTGCGTTTTTACCATATATTGGCCAAAAACGTAAACGCAGTAATGCGAGCAGAGCATTACATCCTAAATGTAAATTCTCATAATGCAGATGGGTTATTATTAAGTCAGTCAACTTATGATTTTGTGGTAACAAAATTGGATGTTTTTGAGAGAGCGAGGTAATATCGGATTGTGATAGTCGACCTCCAACACTCAACAACCCATCCTGCATAAAAGGATTTAGTGCCTTTACCTTGCTCCGCCTAGATACAAATCTTCCATTACTCACAGACGCTGGTAACGATAAATTTTTTAGTGGGGCTACACGAGATTTAGCGCATATTAACTGTGATTGGTGAATGCCGTGTTCATCAGTAGATCTTAAATACAGACAAGCCCCATATGCTCCTTGAGATGCATCGCAAAAACCGTGTAAGCTAAAAGATTTTTTATTAAAGCAGAAAATTTTCCTCGGTACACGAATATGATTTGCTTTACTGAGACTCAGCGTGTAAGTCTGCCAGGCCAATAAAAGGTCATTGGGTAGCTTGTCATCCCAGGATGTTTTTAGCTTCCACAATCTTTGCATAATTATCTTACCGACAATGATTACTGGGCCTACCAGTCCTAAAGGGTCAAACACTTTTGACATTAATGATAAAACTTGACGTTTTGTTACTTCTAACTTTGCGTCTATGCTTTCTACCTGATAGGTAAACTCATCAAGTTTGGTGTCCCATATTAATCCGAGAATCTTAGCTTCATTGGATTCATTTGGCAATAATTCTAAATTATCTTTAGAATCATTAATCGAGGGCGCATTAGACCTCCATTTTCTAATCTCCATGCCTGCTGTAGCAAGCGCATTAATGATTTGTGATTTAAGCAAGTGACAAGTATCAATGGAGTCACTACCAGAAAGAAAATCATCTACATAAAAATTTTCCTTAAGGGATTTACTAGCTAATGGATGAGTAAATGAAACGTCATTACCTAGCTGATGCAGACAACGTATTGCTAAATAAGGCGAAGGAGCCAAACCATATGTCACCGTGTTTAGCGTATAGTGTTTCGAACAATCCTCCGCATCCTTTCTCCATAATATACGTTGGTAATTTCTGTGTTCCGGGTTGATATTAATTTGGCGGTACATCTTTGCAATATCTGCGGTGACTGCATATTGATGTTTTCTAAAAAATACCAAGTGACAAAATATATCATTTTGAATGGTGGGCCCAATCATTAGAGCGCGATTCAAAGAAATCCCTCGAGCGGGTTTAGCCGACCCATCAAAAACAACACGAATTTTAGTAGTTGTGCTTGATTCTTTAAATACAGCGTGATGTGGTAAATAATAAGTAGTTTCATCGCGTTTTGGAGGTTCACATTCAGTCATGTGACCTAATGCAAGATACTCATCAATAAATTCCGAGTATTGTTCCTTTAAACTAGGTTGTCTTAAGAATTTTCTTTCCATTGACACTAATCTACCTTTAGCAATACTAAATGAATCTCCTAATTGAGATAGGTTAGATTTAAATGGTAAGTTGACTACAAATCTACCATTTGCATCGCGTTTATGCGTGCCTTTGAAAATGTTTTCACATTCACTATCTTCCAGAGAGTGATGCTTACTATTTTCATATTCTTCAACCTTCCAAAACCTTTCTATTTGATTCTGCAAAGAATTTAATGAAATATGACAAACTTTAACTGGCCTCGTATTATGACGCCTCTGTACAGCTCCTGATATTATCCAGCCTAGCTCCGTTCGATGCAATATAGGTTTATCCTTTCCTAACTGTATCTGATCCGTACGAACCACTTGCCAGAATATCTCTGCTCCGATCAGCATATCAATAGAAGCTGGCTGGTAAAACTGCGGATCAGCTAACTGGATACCGTCTGGAATGTTCAACATTTTTGGATTAATCAAGGTCTGCGGAAGATTGCAAGAAATCTCATCTAATACCAAACAAGATATTTCATCCCGGTATTGAGAACATAATGATTTAAATTTAATGTCAACTGTTTCCTTTACATGAATTAAATTATTATGCAAACCTGAAACAGGTATATTCAACTTTGTACAATGCAAATTTAATCTTTTACAAGTATCCTTTGTAATAAAATTAGACATTGAACCCGAATCCAAAAGTGCGCGTATTTTGTGTGTTCCACCATACGCGTCTTCTATTTTTACTATTACGGTAGATAGTAAAATTTCCCGCCCATTCATGTCACTATGACATGTTAAATTTACTGGTGCCTCCGACTGACCCTTGCCAGCTGAAGTACCCGCTTGTACATTATCAGTATTGATATGTAACAGAGTGTGATGTTTTCGATCACAAACACTGCATTTTTCCTTCCACCTGCACACCTTTGAAGGGTGCCCCGGTTTTAGGCAGTTATAACATAAATTGTTCTCTGATACGAGCTTTCTTCGTGCCGCTGGTTCTTTGTTAACAAATATTTTGCACGAATAAATGAAATGACTGTCATTACACAGCATACAATTAACGTTGCCCGACGCTAACATAACCTTGTTTGTAGAATTCCTTTCCTTAAAATTAAAAAACCTTGGTTTTGTTGCAACTGGTTCCGATTTCTGTTGCATTCCACCAATGTCACCTTGGATAGTTTCCAGGATCTGAGACCTTTGTGAAATAAAATTGCTAAACTGCACGAATGTAGGATAAATTTTGTCGCACTCTATTGATTCCCAAAGGCTACGTGTGTGATTATCTAACTTTGAGGTTAGAATATGTATGATTAATGTATCCCAATGTTCTGTTGGTAGCTTTAAGTTGTGTAAAGCTCTCAAATGAATGTTTGCTTGATCAATTAAATTCCGTAATTCATGATGATTCTGTCGTTTTAACGGTGTAAAATTAAATAAGAAATTCAAATGTCTATTTGCTATAAGTCGGACATTTTCGTATCTCGAAATAAGCATTGTCCAAGCTGCACTATAATTATCCCCGGTTATTTCTAGAGAACTAATCAAATCAAGTGCCTCTCCGGACACATAACTAATAAGGTAATGAAATTTCTGAACATTATTTAATTTACTGTTATCATGAATTAAGGCAATGAACGAATTTTTAAAAGTCAACCATTTATGGTTGTCACCTGAAAACACTGGTATAGAGATTGGTGGTAAATTTACTGAGATATTTGGGACATTTTCAATCTTCTTAAATTTTGATAACATTTCCTGTCCTAATGCAATTATATTAAAATATGTACCTTCAAAATTATCCCTCGCGTCATTATCTTCTGATTTGTTCAATAAATCAATCTCCAGCTGAATTTTGGAGAATTCTATCAGAGAAGGCTTGATGGCGTCTAACCTCGATGACAATACGCCAGGTGTAATATCATTTTCGTTGCTTAAATAGGTTTCGAATCTCGTTAATGAACCTTTCAAAACCCCGCGCCGTTTAATCAACCTGTCGAGTTCCATTTTTTAACGAAATAACACTAACTTGATTTAAAAACTGAAAACACAATACGGCAGTTTGACGCGGTTTGACGTAAACAAAAATGATTAGTACTATAGATCATAGAGAACCCATTGAACCCAATCACAATACTATGGCATACAAAGACGAAACTTGCAAACGCGTGGCTAGAAATGTAGGTAGGCAAAGCAAAGTTATTCGGCAGACTGAATACAACAATAAAAATTATTATCACCAATAAATTTATGCTATATTGAAAGCATCTGATTATGAACACCCGAATGTAATTCGATATAATCAATGCGAAATAATGTGGCATCTACACAGATTTTTAGCTTATTAAAATGGAATTTGAAAGGACAATGAAAGGAAGGCTACAACCTGATTTTCTGTGCATGCGAGCGTCGTGATGAGGCTCGCTTGATCAATCCAATGATGGTGATGAGGACGCCGACTGGACCACTCCCGATGATGATGAGGCCTGACTGGGCCACTCCAAATAATGATCTTCCGTCTCAAATGGATCAATCCAAATAATGATCACCCAGCTTGAATGAATCAATCCAAATAATGATCACCCGGCTCGAATGGATCAATGTTCAGGATCTGTACTTCCGCTCTCCTGACAGAGCAATCCGGCGTGGTAACACCTGATTCCAAAGGGAAGTGTGGCTGGAGTAACTCTTCAATAACAACTCCAGTTCTTGAATAATTGGTCTTTATTCACACAATAAAGACCCGTAGGGTAGCTCATGTAGGGTGAGCTCAATGATGCTATCTCTCTCCGCGGTTTTATAACCCACATGAAGTGAAAACCTGGCAGCAGACGTTTTGCCAAAAACGACCCGCCCAAGACGGATGGTAACAAGAGAAGAAGGAATTAAAATCCGTGGCAATACGAACTCGCCCTGGCAATTGCCAACACAAAAGAATGTTGCCACAACCATTAGGGTGACAATCACAAATATTAATATTTCAGTACCTGAAATCTTAACACTTAGAATCATGGTCTGTATGCAAATCAAGCAAAAAATTGGCCAAAAGAATTATTTTCACAAAAAAACATCGTTTTACGGGCGCTTTGTAGCAACTCTTGTTGTCTGTCATAACTTCCGCGCTATACCACCGAACCGACTGATATTTTGGATTCTTACTAAGAATCATGGTCTGTACGCGAATCAATCAAAAAATCTACAAAAAATTTTTTTTTAAAAGATCATCGTTTTAACACTTGGGTTCGGTTGTTTTAGTACTTAGGGTCGGACGTTTGAATTCTTAGGGTCGGTCATAACTCTTGCCATATAGCTTCAAACCGTCTGATATGTTGGATTTTGACTAAGAATAATGGACTGTACACGAATCAGTCAAAAAATCTACAAAGTATTTTTTTTAAAAGATCATGGTTTTAACACTTGGGTTCGGTTGTTTTTGCACTTGTGGTATCCCGTTTGAATACTTGGGGTCGGTCATAACTCTGGACTTATGGCTTCAAACCGTCTGAAATTTTGGATTCTTACTAAGAATCATGGTCTGTACGCGAATCAAGCAAAAAATTGGCCAAAAGAATTATTTTCACAAAAAAACATCGTTTTACGGGCGCTTTGTAGCAACTATTGTTGTCTGTCATAACTTCCGCACTATAGCACCGAACCGACTGATATTTTGGATTCTTACTAAGCATCATGGTCTGCACGCGAATCAATCAAAAAATCTACAAAGAATTTTTTTTTAAAAGATCATCGTTTTAACACTTGGGTTCGGTTGTTTTAGCACTTGGGGTCGGACGTTTGAATTCTTAGGGTCGGTCATAACTCTTGCCATATAGCTTCAAACCGTCTGAAATTTTGGATTTTGACAAAGAATCATGGTCTGTACACGAATCAGTCAAAAAATCTACAAAGTATTTTTTTAAAAAGATCGTGGTTTTAACACTTGGGTTCGGTTGTTTTTGCACTTGTGGGTAGGACGTTTGAATACTTGGGGTCAGTCATAACTCTGGCCTTATGGCTTCAAACCGTCTGAAATTTCGGATTCTTACTAAGAATCATGGTCTGTACGCGAATCAAGCAAAAATTGGCCAAAAGAATTATTTTCACAAAAAAACATCGTTTTACGGGCGCTTTGTAGCAACTATTGTTGTCTGTCATAACTTCCGCACTAAAGCACCGAACCGACTGATATTTTGGATTCTTTCTAAGAATCATGGTCTGTACGCGAATCAATCAAAAAATCTACAAAGAATTTTTTTTTAAAAGATCATCGTTTTAACACTTGGGTTCGGTTGTTTTAGCACTTGGGGTCGGACGTTTGAATTCTTAGGGTCGGTCATAACTCTTGCCATATAGCTTCAAACCGTCTGAAATTTTGGATTTTGACAAAGAATCATGGTCTGTACACGAATCAGTCAAAAAATCTACAAAGTATTTTTTTAAAAAGATCGTGGTTTTAACACTTGGGTTCGGTTGTTTTTGCACTTGTGGGTAGGACGTTTGAATACTTGGGGTCAGTCATAACTCTGGCCTTATGGCTTCAAACCGTCTGAAATTTCGGATTCTTAATAAGAATCATGGTCTGTACGCGAATCAAGCAAAAATTGGCCAAAAGAATTATTTTCACAAAAAAAAACATCGTTTTACGGGCGCTTTGTAGCAACTATTGTTGTCTGTCATAACTTTCGCGCTATAGCACCGAACCGACTGATATTTTGGATTCTTACAAATAATCATGGTCTTTACACGAATCAATCAAAAAATCTACAAAGAATTTTTTTTTAAAAGATCATCGTTTTAACACTTGGGTTCGGTTGTTTTAGCACTTGGGGTCGGACGTTTGAATTCTTAGGGTCGGTCATAACTCTTGCAATATAGCTTCAAACCGTCTGAAATTTTGGATTTTGACTAAAAATCATGGTCTGTACACGAATCAGTCAAAAAATCTACAAAGTATTTTTTTTAAAGATCATGGTTTTAACACTTGGGTTCGGTTGTTTTTGCACTTGTGGTATCCCGTTTGAATACTTGGGGTCGGTCAGAACTCTGGACTTATGGCTTCAAACTGTCTGAAATTTTGGATTCTTACTAAGAATCATGGTTTGTACGCGAATCAAGCGAAAAATTGGCCAAAAGAATTATTTTCACAAAAAAACATCGTTTTACGGGCGCTTTGTAGCAACAATTGTTGTCTGTCATAACTTCCGCGCTATAGCACCGAACCGACTGATATTTTGGATTCTTACTAAGAATCATGGTCTGTACGCAAATCAATCAAAAAATCTACAAAAAAATTTTTTTTTAAAAGATCATCGTTTTAACACTTGGGTTCGGTTGTTTTAGCACTTGGGGTCGGACGTTTGAATTCTTAGGGTCGGTCATAACTCTTGCCATATAGCTTCAAACCGTCTGAAATTTTGGATTTTGACAAAGAATCATGATCTGTACACGAATCAGTCAAAAAATCTACAAAGTATTTTTTTAAAAAGATCATGGTTTTAACACTTGGGTTCGGTTGTTTTTGCACTTGTGGGTAGGACGTTTGAATACTTGGGGTCAGTCATAACTCTGGCCTTATGGCTTCAAACCGTCTGAAATTTCGGATTCTTACAAAGAATCATGGTCTATACACGAATCAATCAAAAAATCTACAAAGAATTTTTTTTTAAAAGATCATCGTTTTAACACTTGGGTTCGGTTGTTTTAGCACTTGGGGTCGGACGTTTGAATTTTTAGGGTCGGTCATAGCTCCATATAGCTTCAAACCGTCTGATATTTCGATTTTGACTAAGAATCATGGACTGTACACGAATCAGTCAAAAAATCTACAAAGTATTTTTTTTAAAAGATCATGGTTTTAACACTTGGGTTCGGTTGTTTTTGCACTTGTGGTATCCCGTTTGAATACTTGGGGTCGGTCATAACTCTGGACTTATGGCTTCAAACCGTCTGAAATTTTGGATTCTTACTAAGAATCATGGTCTGTATGCGAATCAAGCAAAAAATTGGCCAAAAGATTTATTTTCACAAAAAAACATCGTTTTACGGGCGCTTTGTAGCAACTATTGTTGTCTGTCATAACTTCCGCGCTATAGCACCGAACCGACTGATATTTTGGATTCTTACTAAGAATCATGGTCTGTACGCGAATCAATCAAAAAATCTAGAAAAAAATTTTTTTTAAAAGATCATCGTTTTAACACTTGGGTTCGGTTGTTTTAGCACTTGGGGTCGGACGTTTGAATTCTTAGCGTCGGTCATAACTCTTGCCAAATAGCTTCATACCGTCTGAAATTTTGGATTTTGACTAAGAATCACGGTCTGTACACGAATCAGTCAAAAAATCTACAAAGTATTTTTTTTAAAGATCATGGTTTTAACACTTGGGTTCGGTTGTTTTTGCACTTGAGGTATCCCGTTTGAATACTTGGGGTCGGTCGTAACTCTGGACTTATGGCTTTAAACCGTCTGAAATGTTGGATTCTTACTAAGAATCATGGTCTGTTCGCGAATCAAGCAAAAAATTGGCCAAAAGAATTATTTTCACAAAAAAACATCGTTTTACGGGCGCTTTGTAGCAACTATTGTTGTCTGTCATAACTTCCGCGCTATAGCACCGAACCGACTGATATTTTGGATTCTTACTAACAATCATGGTCTGTACGCGAATCAAGCAAAAATTGGCCAAAAGAATTTTTTTCACAAAAAAACATCGTTTTACGGGCGCTTTGTAGCAACTATTGTTGTCTGTCATAATTTCCGCGCTATAGCACCGAACCGACTGATATTTTAGATTCTTACTAAGAATCATGGTCTGTACGCGAATCAAGCAAAAAATTGGCCAAAAGAATTATTTTCACAAAAAAACATCGTTTTACGGGCGCTTTGTAGCAACTATTGTTGTCTGTCATAACTTCCGCGCTATAGCACCGAACCGAATGATATTTTGGATTCTTACTAAGAATCATGGTCTGTACGCGAATCAAGCAAAAAATTGGCCAAAAGAATTATTTTCACAAAAAAACATCGTTTTACGGGCGCTTTGTAGCAACTATTGTTGTCTGTCATAACTTCCGCGCTATAGCACCGAACCGAATGATATTTTGGATTCTTACAAAGAATCATGGTCTATACACGAATCAATCAAAAAATCTACAAAGAATTTTTTTAAAAGATCATCGTTTTAACACTTGGGTTCGGTTGTTTTAGCACTTGAGGTATCCCGTTTGAATACTTGGGGTCGGTCATAACTCTGGACTTATGGCTTTAAACCGTCTGAAATTTGAGATTCTTACTAAGAATCATGGTCTGTACGCGAATCAAGCAAAAAATTGGCCAAAAGAATTATTTTCACAAAAAAACATCGTTTTACGGGCGCTTTGTAGCAACTCTTGTTGTCTGTCATAACTTCCGCGCTATAGCACCGAACCGACTGATATTTTGGATTCTTACTAACAATCATGGTCTGTACGCGAATCAAGCAAAAAATTGGCCAAAAGAATTATTTTCACAAAAAAACATCGTTTTACGGGCGCTTTGTAGCAACTATTGTTGTCTGTCATAACTTCCGCGCTATAGCACCGAACCGACTGATATTTTGGATTCTTACAAAGAATCATGGTCTATACACGAATCAATCAAAAAATCTACAAAGAATTTTTTTTAAAAGATCATCGTTTTAACACTTGGGTTCGGTTGTTTTAGCACTTGGGGTCGGACGTTTGAATTCTTAGGGTCGGTCATAACTCTTGCCATATAGCTTCAAACCGTCTGAAATTTTGGATTTTGACTAAGAATCACGGTCTGTACACGAATCAGTCAAAAAATCTACAAAGTATTTTTTTTAAAGATCATGGTTTTAACACTTGGGTTCGGTTGTTTTTGCACTTGAGGTATCCCGTTTGAATACTTGGGGTCGGTCATAACTCTGGACTTATGGCTTTAAACCGTCTGAAATTTTGGATTCTTACTAAGAATCATGGTCTGTACGCAAATCAAGCAAAAAATTGGCCAAAAGAATTATTTTCACAAAAAAACATCGTTTTACGGGCGCTTTGTAGCAACTATTGTTGTCTGTCATAACTTCCGCGCTATAGCACCGAACCGACTGATATTTTGGATTCTTACTAACAATCATGGTCTGTACGCGAATCAAGCAAAAATTGGCCAAAAGAATTATTTTCACAAAAAAACATCGTTTTACGGGCGCTTTGTAGCAACTATTGTTGTCTGTCATAACTTCCGCGCTATAGCACCGAACCGACTGATATTTTGGATTCTTACTAACAATCATGGTCTGTAAGCGAATCAAGCAAATTTGGCCAAAAGAATTATTTTCACAAAAAAACATCGTTTTACGGGCTTTTTGTAGCAACTATTGTTGTCTGTCATAATTTCCGCGCTATAGCACCGAACCGACTGATATTTTGGATTCTTACTAAGAATCATGGTCTATACACGAATCAATCAAAAAATCTACAAAGAATTTTTTTTAAAGATCATCGTTTTAACACTTGGGTTCGGTTGTTTTAGCACTTGAGGTATCCCGTTTGAATACTTGGGGTCGGTCATAACTCTGGACTTATGGCTTTAAACCGTCTGAAATTTGGGATTCTTACTAAGAATCATGGTCTGTACGCGAATCAAGCAAAAAATTGGCCAAAAGAATTATTTTCACAAAAAAACATCGTTTTACGGGCGCTTTGTAGCAACTATTGTTGTCTGTCATAACTTCCGCGCTATAGCACCGAACCGAATGATATTTTGGATTCTTACAAAAATCATGGTCTATACACGAATCAATCAAAAAATCTACAAAGAATTTTTTTAAAAGATCATCGTTTTAACACTTGGGTTCGGTTGTTTTAGCACTTGAGGTATCCCGTTTGAATACTTGGGGTCGGTCATAACTCTGGACTTATGGCTTTAAACCGTCTGAAATTTGGGATTCTTACTAAGAATTATGGTCTGTACGCGAATCAAGCAAAAAATTGGCCAAAAGAATTATTTTCACAAAAAAACATCGTTTTACGGGCGCTTTGTAGCAACTATTGTTGTCTGTCATAACTTCCGCGCTATAGCACCGAACCGACTGATATTTTGGATTCTTACTAACAATCATGGTCTGTACGCGAATCAAGCAAAAAATTGGCCAAAAGAATTATTTTCACAAAAAAACATCGTTTTACGGGCGCTTTGTAGCAACTATTGTTGTCTGTCATAACTTCCGCGCTATAGCACCGAACCGACTGATATTTTGGATTCTTTTTAAGAATCATGGTCTGTACGCGAATCAATCAAAAAATCTACAAAAAATTTTTTTTTAAAAGATCATCGTTTTAACACTTGGGTTCGGTTGTTTTAGCACTTGGGGTCGGACGTTTGAATTCTTAGGGTCGGTCATAACTCTTGCCATTTAGCTTCAAACCGTCTGAAATTTTGGATTTTGACAAAGAATCATGGTCTGTACACGAATCAGTCAAAAAATCTACAAAGTATTTTTTTAAAAAGATCATGGTTTTAACACTTGGGTTCGGTTGTTTTTGCACTTGTGGGTAGGACGTTTGAATACTTGGGGTCAGTCATAACTCTGGCCTTATGGCTTCAAACCGTCTGAAATTATGGATTCTTACTAAGAATCATGGTCTGTACGCGAATCAAGCAAAAAATTGGCCAAAAGAATTATTTTCACAAAAAAACATCGTTTTACGGGCGCTTTGTAGCAACTATTGTTGTCTGTCATAACTTCCGCGCTATAGCACCGAACCGACTGATATTTTGGAATCTTACAAAGAATCATGGTCTATACACGAATCAATCAAAAAATCTACAAAGAATTTTTTTAAAATATCATCGTTTTAACACTTGGGTTCGGTTGTTTTAGCGCTTGGGGTCGGACGTTTGAATTCTTAGGGTCGGTCATAACTCTTGCCATATAGCTTCAAACCGTCTGAAATTTTGGATTTTGACAAAGAATCACGGTCTGTACACGAATCAGTCAAAAAATCTACAAAGTATTTTTTTTAAAGATCATGGTTTTAACACTTGGGTTCGGTTTTTTTTGCACTTGAGGTATCCCGTTTGAATACTTGGGGTCGGTCATAACTCTGGACTTATGGCTTTAAACCGTCTGAAATTTGGGATTCTTACTAAGAATCATGGTCTGTACGCGAATCAAGCAAAAAATTGGCCAAAAGAATTATTTTCACAAAAAAACATCGTTTTACGGGCGCTTTGTAGCAACTATTGTTGTCTGTCATAACTTCCGCGCTATAGCACCGAACCGACTGATATTTTGGATTCTTACTAACAATCATGGTCTGTAAGCGAATCAAGCAAAAATTGGCCAAAAGAATTATTTTCACAAAAAAACATCGTTTTACGGGCTTTTTGTAGCAACTATTGTTGTCTGTCATAATTTCCGCGCTATAGCACCGAACCGACTGATATTTTGGATTCTTACTAAGAATCATGGTCTATACACGAATCAATCAAAAAATCTACAAAGAATTTTTTTAAAAGATCATCGTTTTAACACTTGGGTTCGGTTGTTTTAGCACTTGAGGTATCCCGTTTGAATACTTGGGGTCGGTCATAACTCTGGACTTATGGCTTTAAACCGTCTGAAATTTGGGATTCTTACTAAGAATCATGGTCTGTACGCGAATCAAGCAAAAAATTGGCCAAAAGAATTATTTTCACAAAAAAACATCGTTTTACGGGCGCTTTGTAGCAACTATTGTTGTCTGTCATAACTTCCGCGCTATAGCACCGAACCGACTGATATTTTGGATTCTTACTAACAATCATGGTCTGTACGCGAATCAAGCAAAAAATTGGCCAAAAGAATTATTTTCACAAAAAAACATCGTTTTACGGGCGCTTTGTAGCAACTATTGTTGTCTGTCATAACTTCCGCGCTATAGCACCGAACCGACTGATATTTTGGATTCTTTTTAAGAATCATGGTCTGTACGCGAATCAATCAAAAAATCTACAAAAAATTTTTTTTTAAAAGATCATCGTTTTAAAACTTGGGTTCGGTTGTTTTAGCACTTGGGGTCGGACGTTTGAATTCTTAGGGTCGGTCATAACTCTTGCCATATAGCTTCCAAACCGTCTGAAATTTTGGATTTTGACAAAGAATCATGGTCTGTACACGAATCAGTCAAAAAATCTACAAAGTATTTTTTTAAAAAGATCATGGTTTTAACACTTGGGTTCGGTTGTTTTTGCACTTGTGGGTAGGACGTTTGAATACTTGGGGTCAGTCATAACTCTGGCCTTATGGCTTCAAACCGTCTGAAATTTTGGATTCTTACTAAGAATCATGGTCTGTACGCGAATCAAGCAAAAAATTGGCCAAAAGAATTATTTTCACAAAAAAACATCGTTTTACGGGCGCTTTGTAGCAACTATTGTTGTCTGTCATAACTTCCGCGCTATAGCACCGAACCGAATGATATTTTGGATTCTTACAAAAATCATGGTCTATACACGAATCAATCAAAAAATCTACAAAGAATTTTTTTAAAAGATCATCGTTTTAACACTTGGGTTCGGTTGTTTTAGCACTTGAGGTATCCCGTTTGAATACTTGGGGTCGGTCATAACTCTGGACTTATGGCTTTAAACCGTCTGAAATTTGGGATTCTTACTAAGAATCATGGTCTGTACGCGAATCAAGCAAAAAATTGGCCAAAAGAATTATTTTCACAAAAAAACATCGTTTTACGGGCGCTTTGTAGCAACTATTGTTGTCTGTCATAACTTCCGCGCTATAGCACCGAACCGACTGATATTTTGGATTCTTACTAACAATCATGGTCTGTACGCGAATCAAGCAAAAAATTGGCCAAAAGAATTATTTTCACAAAAAAACATCGTTTTACGGGCGCTTTGTAGCAACTATTGTTGTCTGTCATAACTTCCGCGCTATAGCACCGAACCGACTGATATTTTGGATTCTTTTTAAGAATCATGGTCTGTACGCGAATCAATCAAAAAATCTACAAAAAATTTTTTTTTAAAAGATCATCGTTTTAACACTTGGGTTCGGTTGTTTTAGCACTTGGGGTCGGACGTTTGAATTCTTAGGGTCGGTCATAACTCTTGCCATATAGCTTCAAACCGTCTGAAATTTTGGATTTTGACAAAGAATCATGGTCTGTACACGAATCAGTCAAAAAATCTACAAAGTATTTTTTTAAAAAGATCATGGTTTTAACACTTGGGTTCGGTTGTTTTTGCACTTGTGGGTAGGACGTTTGAATACTTGGGGTCAGTCATAACTCTGGCCTTATGGCTTCAAACCGTCTGAAATTTTGGATTCTTACTAAGAATCATGGTTTGTACGCGAATCAAGCAAAAAATTGGCCAAAAGAATTATTTTCACAAAAAAACATCGTTTTACGGGCGCTTTGTAGCAACTATTGTTGTCTGTCATAACTTCCGCGCTATAGCACCGAACCGAATGATATTTTGGATTCTTACTAAGAATCATGGTCTGTACGCGAATCAAGCAAAAAATTGGCCAAAAGAATTATTTTCACAAAAAAACATCGTTTTACGGGCGCTTTGTAGCAACTATTGTTGTCTGTCATAACTTCCGCGCTATAGCACCGAACCGAATGATATTTTGGATTCTTACAAAAAATCATGGTCTATACACGAATCAATCAAAAAATCTACAAAGAATTTTTTTAAAAGATCATCGTTTTAACACTTGGGTTCGGTTGTTTTAGCACTTGAGGTATCCCGTTTGAATACTTGGGGTCGGTCATAACTCTGGACTTATGGCTTTAAACCGTCTGAAATTTGGGATTCTTACTAAGAATCATGGTCTGTACGCGAATCAAGCAAAAAATTGGCCAAAAGAATTATTTTCACAAAAAAACGTCGTTTTACGGGCGCTTTGTAGCAACTATTGTTGTCTGTCATAACTTCCGCGCTATAGCACCGAACCGACTGATATTTTGGATTCTTACTAACAATCATGGTCTGTACGCGAATCAAGCAAAAATTGGCCAAAAGAATTATTTTCACAAAAAAACATCGTTTTACGGGCGCTTTGTAGCAACTATTGTTGTCTGTCATAACTTCCGCGCTATAGCACCGAACCGACTGATATTTTGGATTCTTACAAAGAATCATGGTCTATACACGAATCAATCAAAAAATCTACAAAGAATTTTTTTTAAAAGATCATCGTTTTAACACTTGGGTTCGGTTGTTTTAGCACTTGGGTCGGACGTTTGAATTCTTAGGGTCGGTCATAACTCTTGCCATATAGCTTCAAACCGTCTGAAATTTTGGATTTTGACTAAGAATCACGGTCTGTACACGAATCAGTCAAAAAATCTACAAAGTATTTTTTTTAAAGATCATGGTTTTAACACTTGGGTTCGGTTGTTTTTGCACTTGAGGTATCCCGTTTGAATACTTGGGGTCGGTCATAACTCTGGACTTATGGCTTTAAACCGTCTGAAATTTTGGATTCTTACTAAGAATCATGGTCTGTACGCAAATCAAGCAAAAAATTGGCCAAAAGAATTATTTTCACAAAAAAACATCGTTTTACGGGCGCTTTGTAGCAACTATTGTTGTCTGTCATAACTTCCGCGCTATAGCACCGAACCGACTGATATTTTGGATTCTTACTAACAATCATGGTCTGTACGCGAATCAAGCAAAAATTGGCCAAAAGAATTATTTTCACAAAAAAACATCGTTTTACGGGCGCTTTGTAGCAACTATTGTTGTCTGTCATAACTTCCGCGCTATAGCACCGAACCGACTGATATTTTGGATTCTTACTAACAATCATGGTCTGTACGCGAATCAAGCAAAAATTGGCCAAAAGAATTATTTTCACAAAAAAACATCGTTTTACGGGCGCTTTGTAGCAACTATTGTTGTCTGTCATAATTTCCGCGCTATAGCACCGAACCGACTGATATTTTGGATTCTTACTAAGAATCATGGTCTGTACGCGAATCAAGCAAAAAATTGGCCAAAAGAATTATTTTCACAAAAAAACATCGTTTTACGGGCGCTTTGTAGCAACTATTGTTGTCTGTCATAATTTCCGCGCTATAGCACCGAACCGACTGATATTTTGGATTCTTACTAAGAATCATGGTCTGTACGCGAATCAAGCAAAAAATTGGCCAAAAGAATTATTTTCACAAAAAAACATCGTTTTACGGGCGCTTTGTAGCAACTATTGTTGTCTGTCATAACTTCCGCGCTATAGCACCGAACCGAATGATATTTTGGATTCTTACAAAGAATCATGGTCTATACACGAATCAATCAAAAAATCTACAAAGAATTTTTTTAAAAGATCATCGTTTTAACACTCAGGTTCGGTTGTTTTAGCACTTGAGGTATCCCGTTTGAATACTTGGGGTCGGTCATAACTCTGGACTTATGGCTTTAAACCGTCTGAAATTTGAGATTCTTACTAAGAATCATGGTCTGTACGCGAATCAAGCAAAAAATTGGCCAAAAGAATTATTTTCACAAAAAAACATCGTTTTACGGGCGCTTTGTAGCAACTATTGTTGTCTGTCATAACTTCCGCGCTATAGCACCGAACCGACTGATATTTTGGATTCTTACTAACAATCATGGTCTGTACGCGAATCAAGCAAAAAATTGGCCAAAAGAATTATTTTCACAAAAAAACATCGTTTTACGGGCGCTTTGTAGCAACTATTGTTGTCTGTCATAACTTCCGCGCTATAGCACCGAACCGACTGATATTTCGGATTCTTACTAAGAATCATGGTCTGTACGCGAATCAAGCAAAAATTGGCCAAAAGAATTATTTTCACAAAAAAACATCGTTTTACGGGCGCTTTGTAGCAACTATTGTTGTCTGTCATAACTTCCGCGCTATAGCACCGAACCGACTGATATTTTGGATTCTTACAAAGAATCATGGTCTATACACGAATCAATCAAAAAATCTACAAAGAATTTTTTTTAAAAGATCATCGTTTTAACACTTGGGTTCGGTTGTTTTAGCACTTGGGTCGGACGTTTGAATTCTTAGGGTCGGTCATAACTCTTGCCATATAGCTTCAAACCGTCTGAAATTTTGGATTTTGACTAAGAATCACGGTCTGTACACGAATCAGTCAAAAAATCTACAAAGTATTTTTTTTAAAGATCATGGTTTTAACACTTGGGTTCGGTTGTTTTTGCACTTGAGGTATCCCGTTTGAATACTTGGGGTCGGTCATAACTCTGGACTTATGGCTTTAAACCGTCTGAAATTTTGGATTCTTACTAAGAATCATGGTCTGTACGCAAATCAAGCAAAAAATTGGCCAAAAGAATTATTTTCACAAAAAAACATCGTTTTACGGGCGCTTTGTAGCAACTATTGTTGTCTGTCATAACTTCCGCGCTATAGCACCGAACCGACTGATATTTTGGATTCTTACTAACAATCATGGTCTGTACGCGAATCAAGCAAAAATTGGCCAAAAGAATTATTTTCACAAAAAAACATCGTTTTACGGGCGCTTTGTAGCAACTATTGTTGTCTGTCATAACTTCCGCGCTATAGCACCGAACCGACTGATATTTTGGATTCTTACTAACAATCATGGTCTGTACGCGAATCAAGCAAAAATTGGCCAAAAGAATTATTTTCACAAAAAAACATCGTTTTACGGGCGCTTTGTAGCAACTATTGTTGTCTGTCATAATTTCCGCGCTATAGCACCGAACCGACTGATATTTTGGATTCTTACTAAGAATCATGGTCTGTACGCGAATCAAGCAAAAAATTGGCCAAAAGAATTATTTTCACAAAAAAACATCGTTTTACGGGCGCTTTGTAGCAACTATTGTTGTCTGTCATAATTTCCGCGCTATAGCACCGAACCGACTGATATTTTGGATTCTTACTAAGAATCATGGTCTGTACGCGAATCAAGCAAAAAATTGGCCAAAAGAATTATTTTCACAAAAAAACATCGTTTTACGGGCGCTTTGTAGCAACTATTGTTGTCTGTCATAACTTCCGCGCTATAGCACCGAACCGAATGATATTTTGGATTCTTACAAAGAATCATGGTCTATACACGAATCAATCAAAAAATCTACAAAGAATTTTTTTAAAAGATCATCGTTTTAACACTCAGGTTCGGTTGTTTTAGCACTTGAGGTATCCCGTTTGAATACTTGGGGTCGGTCATAACTCTGGACTTATGGCTTTAAACCGTCTGAAATTTGAGATTCTTACTAAGAATCATGGTCTGTACGCGAATCAAGCAAAAAATTGGCCAAAAGAATTATTTTCACAAAAAAACATCGTTTTACGGGCGCTTTGTAGCAACTATTGTTGTCTGTCATAACTTCCGCGCTATAGCACCGAACCGACTGATATTTTGGATTCTTACTAACAATCATGGTCTGTACGCGATTCAAGCAAAAAATTGGCCAAAAGAATTATTTTCACAAAAAAACATCGTTTTACGGGCGCTTTGTAGCAACTATTGTTGTCTGTCATAACTTCCGCGCTATAGCACCGAACCGACTGATATTTTGGATTCTTTTTAAGAATCATGGTCTGTACGCGAATCAATCAAAAAATCTACAAAAAATTTTTTTTTAAAAGATCATCGTTTTAACACTTGGGTTCGGTTGTTTTAGCACTTGGGGTCGGACGTTTGAATTCTTAGGGTCGGTCATAACTCTTGCCATATAGCTTCAAACCGTCTGAAATTTTGGATTTTGACAAAGAATCATGGTCTGTACACGAATCAGTCAAAAAATCTACAAAGTATTTTTTTAAAAAGATCATGGTTTTAACACTTGGGTTCGGTTGTTTTTGCACTTGTGGGTAGGACGTTTGAATACTTGGGGTCAGTCATAACTCTGGCCTTATGGCTTCAAACCGTCTGAAATTTTGGATTCTTACTAAGAATCATGGTCTGTACACGAATCAAGCAAAAAATTTGCCAAAAGAATTATTTTCACAAAAAAACATCGTTTTACGGGCGCTTTGTAGCAACTATTGTTGTCTGTCATAACTTCCGCGCTATAGCACCGAACCGACTGATATTTTGGATTCTTACAAAGAATCATGGTCTATACACGAATCAATCAAAAAATCTACAAAGAATTTTTTTAAAAGATCATCGTTTTAACACTTGGGTTCGGTTGTTTTAGCACTTGGGGTCAGACGTTTGAATTCTTAGGGTCGGTCATTACTCTTGCCATATAGCTTCAAACCGTCTGAAATTTTGGATTTTGACTAAGAATCACGGTCTGTACACGAATCAGTCAAAAAATCTACAAAGTATTTATTTTAAAGATCATGGTTTTAACACTTGGGTTCGGTTGTTTTTGCACTTGAGGTATCCCGTTTGAATACTTGGGGTCGGTCATAACTCTGGACTTATGGCTTTAAACCGTCTGAAATTTGGGATTCTTACTAATAATCATGGTCTGTACGCGAATCAAGCAAAAAATTGGCCAAAAGAATTATTTTCACAAAAAAACATCGTTTTACGGGCGCTTTGTAGCAACTATTGTTGTCTGTCATAACTTCCGCGCTATAGCACCGAACCGACTGATATTTTGGATTCTTACTAACAATCATGGTCTGTACGCGAATCAAGCAAAAAATTGGCCAAAAGAATTATTTTCACAAAAAAACATCGTTTTACGGGCGCTTTGTAGCAACTATTGTTGTCTGTCATAACTTCCGCGCTATAGCACCGAACCGACTGATATTTTGGATTCTTACTAAGAATCATGGTCTGTACGCGAATCAAGCAAAAAATTGGCCAAAAGAATTATTTTCACAAAAAAACATCGTTTTACGGGCGCTTTGTAGCAACTATTGTTGTCTGTCATAACTTCCGCACTATAGCACCGAACCGACTGATATTTTGGATTCTTACAAAGAATCATGGTCTATACACGAATCAATCAAAAAATCTACAAAGAATTTTTTTTAAAAGATCATCGTTTTAACACTTGGGTTCGGTTGTTTTAGCACTTGGGGTCGGACGTTTGAATTCTTAGGGTCGGTCATAACTCTTGCCATATAGCTTCAAACCGTCTGAAATTTTGGATTTTGACTAAGAATCACGGTCTGTACACGAATCAGTCAAAAAATCTACAAAGTATTTTTTTTAAAGATCATGGTTTTAACACTTGGGTTCGGTTGTTTTTGCACTTGAGGTATCTCGTTTGACTACTTGGGGTCGGTCATAACTCTGGACTTATGGCTTCAAACCGTCTGAAATTTTGGATTCTTACTAAGAATCATGGTCTGTACGCGAAACAAGCAAAAAATTGGCCAAAAGAATTATTTTCACAAAAAAACATCGTTTTACGGGCGCTTTGTAGCAACTATTGTTGTCTGTTATAACTTCCGCGCTATAGCGCCGAACCGACTGATATTTTGGATTCTTACAAAGAATCATGGTCTATACACGAATCAATCAAAAAATCTACAAATAATTTTTTTTAAAAGATCATCGTTTTAACACTTGGGTTCGGTTGTTTTTGCACTTGTGGTATCCCGTTTGAATACTTGGGGTCGGTCATAACTCTGGACTTATGGCTTCAAACCGTCTGAAATTTTGGATTTTGACTAAGAATCACGGTCTGTACACGAATCAGTCAAAAATCTACAAAGTATTTTTTTTAAAGATCATGGTTTTAACACTTGGGTTCGGTTGTTTTTGCACTTGAGGTATCCCGTTTGAATACTTGGGGTCGGTCATAACTCTGGACTTATGGCTTTAAAACGTCTGAAATTTTGGATTCTTACTAAGAATCATGGTCTGTACGCAAATCAAGCAAAAAATTGGCCAAAAGAATTATTTTCACAAAAAAACATCGTTTTACGGGCGCTTTGTAGCAACTATTGTTGTCTGTCATAACTTCCGCGCTATAGCACCGAACCGACTGATATTTTGGATTCTTACTAAGAATCATGGTCTGTACGCGAAACAAGCAAAAAATTGGCCAAAAGAATTATTTTCACAAAAAAACATCGTTTTACGGGCGCTTTGTAGCAACTATTGTTGTCTGTCATAGCTTTCGCGCTATAGCGCCGAACCGACTGATATTTTGGATTCTTACAAAGAATCATGGTCTTTACACGAATCAATCAAAAAATCTACAAATAATTTTTTTTAAAAGATCATCGTTTTAACACTTGGGTTCGGTTGTTTTAGCACTTGGGGTCGGACGTTTGAATATTAGGGTCTGTCATAACTCTTGCCATATAGCTTCAAACCGTCTGAAATTTTGGATTTTGACTAAGAATCACGGTCTGTACACGAATCAGTCAAAAAATCTACAAAGTATTTTTTTTAAAGATCATGGTTTTAACACTTGGGTTCGGTTGTTTTTGCACTTGAGGTATCTCGTTTGACTACTTGGGGTCGGTCATAACTCTGGACTTATGGCTTCAAACCGTCTGAAATTTTGGATTCTTACTAAGAATCATGGTCTGTACGCGAAACAAGCAAAAAATTGGCCAAAAGAATTATTTTCACAAAAAAACATCGTTTTACGGGCGCTTTGTAGCAACTATTGTTGTCTGTTATAACTTCCGCGCTATAGCGCCGAACCGACTGATATTTTGGATTCTTACAAAGAATCATGGTCTATACACGAATCAATCAAAAAATCTACAAATAATTTTTTTTAAAAGATCATCGTTTTAACACTTGGGTTCGGTTGTTTTTGCACTTGTGGTATCCCGTTTGAATACTTGGGGTCGGTCATAACTCTGGACTTATGGCTTCAAACCGTCTGAAATTTTGGATTTTGACTAAGAATCACGGTCTGTACACGAATCAGTCAAAAATCTACAAAGTATTTTTTTTAAAGATCATGGTTTTAACACTTGGGTTCGGTTGTTTTTGCACTTGAGGTATCCCGTTTGAATACTTGGGGTCGGTCATAACTCTGGACTTATGGCTTTAAAACGTCTGAAATTTTGGATTCTTACTAAGAATCATGGTCTGTACGCAAATCAAGCAAAAAATTGGCCAAAAGAATTATTTTCACAAAAAAACATCGTTTTACGGGCGCTTTGTAGCAACTATTGTTGTCTGTCATAACTTCCGCGCTATAGCACCGAACCGACTGATATTTTGGATTCTTACTAAGAATCATGGTCTGTACGCGAAACAAGCAAAAAATTGGCCAAAAGAATTATTTTCACAAAAAAACATCGTTTTACGGGCGCTTTGTAGCAACTATTGTTGTCTGTCATAGCTTTCGCGCTATAGCGCCGAACCGACTGATATTTTGGATTCTTACAAAGAATCATGGTCTTTACACGAATCAATCAAAAAATCTACAAATAATTTTTTTTAAAAGATCATCGTTTTAACACTTGGGTTCGGTTGTTTTAGCACTTGGGGTCGGACGTTTGAATATTAGGGTCGGTCATAACTCTTGCCATATAGCTTCAAACCGTCTGAAATTTTGGATTTTGACTAAGAATCACGGTCTGTACACGAATCAGTCAAAAAATCTACAAAGTATTTTTTTTAAAGATCATGGTTTTAACACTTGGGTTCGGTTGTTTTTGCACTTGAGGTATCTCGTTTGACTACTTGGGGTCGGTCATAACTCTGGACTTATGGCTTCAAACCGTCTGAAATTTTGGATTCTTACTAAGAATCATGGTCTGTACGCGAAACAAGCAAAAAATTGGCCAAAAGAATTATTTTCACAAAAAACCATCGTTTTACGGGCGCTTTGTAGCAACTATTGTTGTCTGTTATAACTTCCGCGCTATAGCGCCGAACCGACTGATATTTTGGATTCTTACAAAGAATCATGGTCTATACACGAATCAATCAAAAAATCTACAAATAATTTTTTTTAAAAGATCATCGTTTTAACACTTGGGTTCGGTTGTTTTTGCACTTGTGGTATCCCGTTTGAATACTTGGGGTCGGTCATAACTCTGGACTTATGGCTTCAAACCGTCTGAAATTTTGGATTTTGACTAAGAATCACGGTCTGTACACGAATCAGTCAAAAATCTACAAAGTATTTTTTTTAAAGATCATGGTTTTAACACTTGGGTTCGGTTGTTTTTGCACTTGAGGTATCCCGTTTGAATACTTGGGGTCGGTCATAACTCTGGACTTATGGCTTTAAAACGTCTGAAATTTTGGATTCTTACTAAGAATCATGGTCTGTACGCAAATCAAGCAAAAAATTGGCCAAAAGAATTATTTTCACAAAAAAACATCGTTTTACGGGCGCTTTGTAGCAACTATTGTTGTCTGTCATAACTTCCGCGCTATAGCACCGAACCGACTGATATTTTGGATTCTTAGTAAGAATCATGGTCTGTACGCGAAACAAGCAAAAAATTGGCCAAAAGAATTATTTTCACAAAAAACATCGTTTTACGGGCGCTTTGTAGCAACTATTGTTGTCTGTCATAGCTTTCGCGCTATAGCGCCGAACCGACTGATATTTTGGATTCTTACAAAGAATCATGGTCTTTACACGAATCAATCAAAAAATCTACAAATAATTTTTTTTAAAAGATCATCGTTTTAACACTTGGGTTCGGTTGTTTTTGCACTTGTGGTATCCCGTTTGAATACTTGGGGTCGGTCATAACTCTGGACTTATGGCTTCAAACCGTCTGAAATTTTGGATTCTTACTAAGAATCATGGTCTGTACGCGAAACAAGCAAAAAATTGGCCAAAAGAATTATTTTCACAAAAAAACATCGTTTTACGGGCGCTTTGTAGCAACTATTGTTGTCTGTCATAACTTCCGCGCTATAGCGCCGAACCGACTGATATTTTGGATTCTTACTAAGAATCCTGATCTGTACACGAATCAATCAAAAAATCTACAAAGAATTTTTTTTAAAAGATCATCGTTTTAACACTTGGGTTCGGTTGTTTTTGCACTTGTGGTATCCCGTTTGAATACTTGGGGTCGGTCATCACTCTGGACTTATGGCTTCAAACCGTCTGAAATTTTTGATTCTTACTAAGAATCATGGTCTGTACGCGAATCAAGCAAAAAATTGGCCAAAAGAATTATTTTCACAAAAAAACATCGTTTTACGGGCGCTTTGTAGCAACTAATGTTGTCTGTCATAACTTCCGCGCTATAGCACCGAACCGACTGATATTTTGGATTCTTACTAAGAATCATGGTCTGTACGCGAATCAAGCAAAAACTTGGCCAAAAAAATTATTTTCACAAAAAAACATCGTTTTACGGGCGCTTTGTAGCAACTATTGTTGTCTGTCATAACTTCCGCACTATAGCACCGAACCGACTGATATTTTGGATTCTTACAAAGAATCATGGTCTATACACGAATCAATCAAAAAATCTACAAAGAATTTTTTTTAAAAGATCATCGTTTTAACACTTGGGTTCGGCTGTTTTAGCACTTGGGGTCGGACGTTTGAATTCTTAGGGTCGGTCATAACTCTTGCCATATAGCTTCAAACCGTCTGAAATTTTGGATTTTGACTAAGAATCACGGTCTGTACACGAATCAGTCAAAAAATCTACAAAGTATTTTTTTTAAAGATCATGGTTTTAACACTTGGGTTCGGTTGTTTTTGCACTTGAGGTATCCCGTTTGACTACTTGGGGTCGGTCATAACTCTGGACTTATGGCTTCAAACCATCTGAAATTTTGGATTCTTACTAAGAATCATGGTCTGTACGCGAAACAAGCAAAAAATTGGCCAAAAGAATTATTTTCACAAAAAAACATCGTTTTACGGGCGCTTTGTAGCAACTATTGTTGTCTGTTATAACTTCCGCGCTATAGCGCCGAACCGACTGATATTTTGGATTCTTACAAAGAATCATGGTCTATACACGAATCAATCAAAAAATCTACAAATAATTTTTTTTAAAAGATCATCGTTTTAACACTTGGGTTCGGTTGTTTTTGCACTTGTGGTATCCCGTTTGAATACTTGGGGTCGGTCATAACTCTGGACTTATGGCTTCAAACCGTCTGAAATTTTGGATTTTGACTAAGAATCACGGTCTGTACACGAATCAGTCAAAAATCTACAAAGTATTTTTTTTAAAGATCATGGTTTTAACACTTGGGTTCGGTTGTTTTTGCACTTGAGGTATCCCGTTTGAATACTTGGGGTCGGTCATAACTCTGGACTTATGGCTTTAAAACGTCTGAAATTTTGGATTCTTACTAAGAATCATGGTCTGTACGCAAATCAAGCAAAAAATTGGCCAAAAGAATTATTTTCACAAAAAAACATCGTTTTACGGGCGCTTTGTAGCAACTATTGTTGTCTGTCATAACTTCCGCGCTATAGCACCGAACCGAATGATATTTTGGATTCTTACTAAGAATCATGGTCTGTACGCGAAACAAGCAAAAAATTGGCCAAAAGAATTATTTTCACAAAAAAACATCGTTTTACGGGCGCTTTGTAGCAACTATTGTTGTCTGTCATAGCTTCCGCGCTATAGCGCCGAACCGACTGATATTTTGGATTCTTACAAAGAATCATGGTCTTTACACGAATCAATCAAAAAATCTACAAATAATTCTTTTTAAAAGATCATCGTTTGAACACTTGGGTTCGGTTGTTTTTGCACTTGTGGTATCCCGTTTGAATACTTGGGGTCGGTCATAACTCTGGACTTATGGCTTCAAACCGTCTGAAATTTTGGATTCTTACCAAGAATCATGGTCTGTACGCGAAACAAGCAAAAAATTGGCCAAAAGAATTATTTTCACAAAAAAACATCGTTTTACGGGCGCTTTGTAGCAACTATTGTTGTCTGTCATAACTTCCGCGCTATAGCGCCGAACCGACTGATATTTTGGATTCTTACTAAGAATCCTGATCTGTACACGAATCAATCAAAAAATCTACAAAGAATTTTTTTTTAAAGATCATCGTTTTAACACTTGGGTTCGGTTGTTTTTGCACTTGTGGTATCCCGTTTGAATACTTGGGGTCGGTCATCACTCTGGACTTATGGCTTCAAACCGTCTGAAATTTTTGATTCTTACTAAGAATCATGGTCTGTACGCGAATCAAGCAAAAAATTGGCCAAAAGAATTATTTTCACAAAAAAACATCGTTTTACGGGCGCTTTGTAGCAACTATTGTTGTCTGTCATAACTTCCGCGCTATAGCACCGAACCGACTGATATTTTGGATTCTTACTAAGAATCATGGTTTGTACGCGAATCAAGCAAAAAATTGGCCAAACGAATTATTTTCACAAAAAAACATCGTTTTACGGGCGCTTTGTAGCAACTAATGTTGTCTGTCATAACTTCCGCGCTATAGCACCGAACGGACTGATATTTTGGATTCTTACAAAGAATCATGGTCTATACACGAATCAATCAAAAAATCTACAAAGAATTTTTTTAAAAGATCATCGTTTTAACACTTGGGTTCGGTTGTTTTAGCACTTGGGGTCGGACGTTTGAATTCTTAGGGTCGGTCATAACTCTTGCCATATAGCTTCAAACCGTCTGAAATTTTGGATTTTGACTAAGAATCACGGTCTGTACACGAATCAGTCAAAAAATCTACAAAGTATTTTTTTTAAAGATCATGGTTTTAACACTTGGGTTCGGTTGTTTTTGCACTTGAGGTATCCCGTTTGACTACTTGGGGTCGGTCATAACTCTGGACTTATGGCTTCAAACCGTCTGAAATTTTGGATTCTTACTAAGAATCATGGTCTGTACGCGAAACAAGCAAAAAATTGGCCAAAAGAATTATTTTCACAAAAAAACATCGTTTTACGGGCGCTTTGTAGCAACTATTGTTGTCTGTCATAGCTTTCGCGCTATAGCGCCGAACCGACTGATATTTTGGATTCTTACAAAGAATCATGGTCTATACACGAATCAATCAAAAAATCTACAAATAATTTTTTTTAAAAGATCATCGTTTTAACACTTGGGTTCGGTTGTTTTTGCACTTGTGGTATCCCGTTTGAATACTTGGGGTCAGTCATAACTCTGGACTTATGGCTTCAAACCGTCTGAAATTTTGGATTCTTACTAAGAATCATGGTCTGTACGCGAAACAAGCAAAAAATTGGCCAAAAGAATTATTTTCACAAAAAAACATCGTTTTACGGGCGCTTTGTAGCAACTATTGTTGTCTGTCATAACTTCCGCGCTATAGCGCCGAACCGACTGATATTTTGGATTCTTACTAAGAATCCTGATCTGTACACGAATCAATCAAAAAATCTACAAAGAATTTTTTTTAAAAGATCATCGTTTTAACACTTGGGTTCGGTTGTTTTTGCACTTGTGGTATCCCGTTTGAATACTTGGGGTCGGTCATCACTCTGGACTTATGGCTTCAAACCGTCTGAAATTTTTGATTCTTACTAAGAATCATGGTCTGTACGCGAATCAAGCAAAAAATTGGCCAAAAGAATTATTTTCACAAAAAAACATCGTTTTACGGGCGCTTTGTAGCAACTATTGTTGTCCGTCATAACTTCCGCGCTATACCACCGAACCGACTGATATTTTGGATTCTTACTAAGAATCATGGTCTGTACGCGAATCAAGCAAAAAATTGGCCAAAAGAATTATTTTCACAAAAAAACATCGTTTTACGGGCGCTTTGTAGCAACTATTGTTGTCTGTCATAACTTCCGCGCTATAGCACCGAACCGACTGATATTTTGGATTCTTACAAAGAATCATGGTCTTTACACGAATCAATCACAAAATCTACAAAGAATTTTTTTTAAAAGATCATCGTTTTAACACTTGGGTTCGGTTGTTTTAGCACTTGGGGTCGGACGTTTGAATTCTTAGGGTCGGTCATAACTCTTGCCATATAGCTTCAAACCGTCTGAAATTTTGGATTTTGACTAAGAATCACGGTCTGTACACGAATCAGTCAAAAAATCTACAAAGTATTTTTTTTAAAGATCATGGTTTTAACACTTGGGTTCGGTTGTTTTTGCACTTGAGGTATCCCGTTTGAATACTTGGGGTCGGTCATAACTCTGGACTTATGGCTTTAAACCGTCTGAAATTTTGATTCTTACTAAGAATCATGGTCTGTACGCAAATCAAGCAAAAAATTGGCCAAAAGAATTATTTTCACAAAAAAACATCGTTTTACGGGCGCTTTGTAGCAACTATTGTTGTCTGTCATAACTTCCGCGCTATAGCACCGAACCGACTGATATTTTGGATTCTTACTAAGAATCATGGTCTGTACGCGAATCAAGCAAAAAATTGGCCAAAAGAATTATTTTCACAAAAAAACATCGTTTTACGGGCGCTTTGTAGCAACTAATGTTGTCTGTCATAACTTCCGCGCTATAGCACCGAACCGACTGATATTTTGGATTCTTACAAAGAATCATGGTCTATACACGAATCAATCAAAAAATCTACAAAGAATTTTTTTAAAAGATCATCGTTTTAACACTTGGGTTCGGTTGTTTTAGCACTTGGGGTCGGACGTTTGAATTCTTAGGGTCGGTCATAACTCTTGCCATATAGCTTCAAACCGTCTGAAATTTTGGATTTTGACTAAGAATCACGGTCTGTACACGAATCAGTCAAAAAATCTACAAAGTATTTTTTTTAAAGATCATGGTTTTAACACTTGGGTTCGGTTGTTTTTGCACTTGAGGTATCCCGTTTGACTACTTGGGGTCGGTCATAACTCTGGACTTATGGCTTCAAACCGTCTGAAATTTTGGATTCTTACTAAGAATCATGGTCTGTACGCGAAACAAGCAAAAAATTGGCCAAAAGAATTATTTTCACAAAAAAACATCGTTTTACGGGCGCTTTGTAGCAACTATTGTTGTCTGTCATAACTTCCGCGCTATAGCGCCGAACCGACTGATATTTTGGATTCTTACTAAGAATCCTGATCTGTACACGAATCAATCAAAAAATCAACAAAGAATTTTTTTTAAAAGATCATCGTTTTAACACTTGGGTTCGGTTGTTTTTGCACTTGTGGTATCCCGTTTGAATACTTGGGGTCGGTCATCACTCTGGACTAATGGCTTCAAACCGTCTGAAATTTTTGATTCTTACTAAGAATCATGGTCTGTACGCGAATCAAGCAAAAAATTGGCCAAAAGAATTATTTTCACAAAAAAACATCGTTTTACGGTCGCTTTGTAGCAACTAATGTTGTCTGTCATAACTTCCGCGCTATAGCACCGAACCGACTGATATTTTGGATTCTTACAAAGAATCATGGTCTATACACGAATCAATCAAAAAATCTACAAATAATTTTTTTTAAAAGATCATCGTTTTAACACTTGGGTTCGGTTGTTTTTGCACTTGTGGTATCCCGTTTGAATACTTGGGGTCGGTCATAACTCTGGACTTATGGCTTCAAACCGTCTGAAATTTTGGATTCTTACTAAGAATCATGGTCTGTACGCGAATCAAGCAAAAAATTGGCCAAAAGAATTATTTTCACAAAAAAACATCGTTTTACGGGCGCTTTGTAGCAACTATTGTTGTCTGTCATAACTTCCGCGCTATAGCACCGAACCGACTGATATTTTGGATTCTCACTAAGAATCATGGTCTATACACGAATCAATCAAAAAATCTACAAAAAATTTTTTTTTAAAAGATCATCGTTTTAACACTTGGGTTCGGTTGTTTTAGCACTTGTGGTATCCCGTTTGACTACTTGGGGTCGGTTATGACTCTGGACTTATGGCTTCAAACCGTCTGAAATTTTGGATTCTTACTAAGAATCATGGTCTGTACGCGAAACAAGCAAAAAATTGGCCAAAAGAATTATTATCACAAAAAAACATCGTTTTACGGGCGCTTTGTAGCTACTATTGTTGTCTGTCATAATTTCCGCGCTATAGCACCGAACCGACTGATATTTTGGATTCTTACTAAGAATCATGGTCTGTACGCGAATCAAGCAAAAAATTGGCCAAAAGAATTATTTTCACAAAAAAACATCGTTTTACGGGCGCTTTGTAGCAACTATTGTTGTCTGTCATAACTTCCGCGCTATAGCACCGAACCGACTGATATTTTGGATTCTTACAAAGAATCATGGTCTATACACGAATCAATCAAAAAATCTACAAAGAATTTTTTTAAAAGATCATCGTTTTAACACTTGGGTTCGGTTGTTTTAGCACTTGGGGTCGGACGTTTGAATTCTTAGGGTCGGTCATAACTCTTGCCATATAGCTTCAAACCGTCTGAAATTTTGGATTTTGACTAAGAATCACGGTCTGTACACGAATCAGTCAAAAAATCTACAAAGTATTTTTTTTAAAGATCATGGTTTTAACACTTGGGTTCGGTTGTTTTTGCACTTGAGGTATCCCGTTTGAATACTTGGGGTCGGTCATAACTCTGGACTTATGGCTTTAAACCGTCTGAAATTTGGGATTCTTACTAAGAATCATGGTCTGTACGCGAATCAAGCAAAAAATTGGCCAAAAGAATTATTTTCACAAAAAAACATCGTTTTACGGGCGCTTTGTAGCAACTATTGTTGTCTGTCATAACTTCCGCGCTATAGCACCGAACCGACTGATATTTTGGATTCTTACAAAGAATCATGGTCTTTACACGAATCAATCAAAAAATCTACAAAGAATTTTTTTTAAAAGATCATCGTTTTAACACTTGGGTTCGGTTGTTTTAGCACTTGGGGTCGGACGTTTGAATTCTTAGGGTCGGTCATAACTCTTGCCATATAGCTTCAAACCGTCTGAAATTTTGGATTTTGACTAAGAATCACGGTCTGTACACGAATCAGTCAAAAAATCTACAAAGTATTTTTTTTAAAGATCATGGTTTTAACACTTGGGTTCGGTTGTTTTTGCACTTGAGGTATCCCGTTTGAATACTTGGGGTCGGTCATAACTCTGGACTTATGGCTTTAAACCGTCTGAAATTTTGGATTCTTACTAAGAATCATGGTCTGTACGCAAATCAAGCAAAAAATTGGCCAAAAGAATTATTTTCACAAAAAAACTTCGTTTTACGCGCGCTTTGTAGCAACTAATGTTGTCTGTCATAACTTCCGCGCTATAGCACCGAACCGACTGATATTTTGGATTCTTACAAAGAATCATGGTCTATACACGAATCAATCAAAAAATCTACAAAGAATTTTTTTAAAAGATCATCGTTTTAACACTTGGGTTCGGTTGTTTTAGCACTTGGGGTCGGACGTTTGAATTCTTAGGGTCGGTCATAACTCTTGCCATATAGCTTCAAACCGTCTCAAATTTTGGATTTTGACTAAGAATCACGGTCTGTACACGAATCAGTCAAAAAATCTACAAAGTATTTTTTTTAAAGATCATGGTTTTAACACTTGGGTTCGGTTGTTTTTGCACTTGAGGTATCCCGTTTGACTACTTGGGGTCGGTCATAACTCTGGACATCTTCAAACCATCTGAAATTTTGGATTTTTACTAAGAATCATGGTCTGTACGCGAAACAAGCAAAAAATTGGCCAAAAGAATTATTTTCACAAAAAAACATCGTTTTACGGGCGCTTTGTAGCAACTTTTGTTGTCTGTCATAACTTCCGCGCTATAGCACCGAACCGACTGATATTTTGGATTCTTACAAAGAATCATGGTCTATACACGAATCAATCAAAAAATCTACAAAGAATTTTTTTAAAAGATCATCGTTTTAACACTTGGGTTCGGTTGTTTTAGCACTTGGGGTCGGACGTTTGAATTCTTAGGGTCGGTCATAACTCTTGCCATATAGCTTCAAACCGTCTGAAATTTTGGATTTTGACTAAGAATCACGGTCTGTACACGAATCAGTCAAAAAATCTACAAAGTATTTTTTTTAAAGATCATGGTTTTAACACTTGGGTTCGGTTGTTTTTGCACTTGAGGTATCCCGTTTGACTACTTGGGGTCGGTCATAACTCTGGACATCTTCAAACCGTCTAAAATTTTGGATTTTTACTAAGAATCATGGTCTGTACGCGAAACAAGCAAAAAATTGGCCAAAAGAATTATTTTCACAAAAAAACATCGTTTTACGGGCGCTTTGTAGCAACTATTGTTGTCTGTCATAGCTTCCGCGCTATAGCGCCGAACTGACAGATATTTTGGATTCTTACTAAGAATCCTGATCTGTACACGAATCAATCAAAAAATCTACAAAGTATTTTTTTTAAAAGATCATGGTTTTAACACTTGGGTTCGGTTGTTTTTGCACTTGTGGTATCCCGTTTGAATACTTGGGGTCGGTCATAACTCTGGACTTATGGCTTCAAACCGTCTGAAATTTTGGATTCTTACTAAGAATCATGGTCTGTACGCGAAACAAGCAAAAAATTGGCCAAAAGAATTATTTTCACAAAAAAACATCGTTTTACGGGCGCTTTGTAGCAACTTTTGTTGTCTGTCATAACTTCCGCGCTATAGCGCCGAACTGACTGATATTTTGGATTCTTACTAAGAATCCTGATCTGTACACGAATCAATCAAAAAATCTACAAAGAATTTTTTTTAAAAGATCATCGTTTTAACACTTGGGTTCGGTTGTTTTTGCACTTGTGGTATCCCGTTTGAATACTTGGGGTCGGTCATCACTCTGGACTTATGGCTTCAAACCGTCTGAAATTTTGGATTCTTACTAAGAATCATGGTCTGTACGCGAATCAAGCAAAAAATTGGCCAAAAGAATTATTTTCACAAAAAAACATCGTTTTACGGGCGCTTTGTAGCAACTATTGTTGTCTGTCATAACTTCCGCGCTATAGCACCGAACCGACTGATATTTTGGATTCTTACTAAGAATCATGGTCTGTACGCGAAACAAGCAAAAAATTGGCCAAAAGAATTATTTTCACAAAAAAACATCGTTTTACGGGCGCTTTGTAGCAACTATTGTTGTCTGTTATAACTTCCGCGCTATAGCGCCGAACCGACTGATATTTTGGATTCTTACAAAGAATCATGGTCTATACACGAATCAATCAAAAAATCTACAAATAATTTTTTTTAAAAGATCATCGTTTTAACACTTGGGTTCGGTTGTTTTTGCACTTGTGGTATCCCGTTTGAATACTTGGGGTCGGTCATAACTCTGGACTTATGGCTTCAAACCGTCTGAAATTTTGGATTTTGACTAAGAATCACGGTCTGTACACGAATCAGTCAAAAATCTACAAAGTATTTTTTTTAAAGATCATGGTTTTAACACTTGGGTTCGGTTGTTTTTGCACTTGAGGTATCCCGTTTGAATACTTGGGGTCGGTCATAACTCTGGACTTATGGCTTTAAAACGTCTGAAATTTTGGATTCTTACTAAGAATCATGGTCTGTACGCAAATCAAGCAAAAAATTGGCCAAAAGAATTATTTTCACAAAAAAACATCGTTTTACGGGCGCTTTGTAGCAACTATTGTTGTCTGTCATAACTTCCGCGCTATAGCACCGAACCGACTGATATTTTGGATTCTTACTAAGAATCATGGTCTGTACGCGAAACAAGCAAAAAATTGGCCAAAAGAATTATTTTCACAAAAAAACATCGTTTTACGGGCGCTTTGTAGCAACTATTGTTGTCTGTCATAGCTTTCGCGCTATAGCGCCGAACCGACTGATATTTTGGATTCTTACAAAGAATCATGGTCTTTACACGAATCAATCAAAAAATCTACAAATAATTTTTTTTAAAAGATCATCGTTTTAACACTTGGGTTCGGTTGTTTTTGCACTTGTGGTATCCCGTTTGAATACTTGGGGTCGGTCATAACTCTGGACTTATGGCTTCAAACCGTCTGAAATTTTGGATTCTTACTAAGAATCATGGTCTGTACGCGAAACAAGCAAAAAATTGGCCAAAAGAATTATTTTCACAAAAAAACATCGTTTTACGGGCGCTTTGTAGCAACTATTGTTGTCTGTTATAACTTCCGCGCTATAGCGCCGAACCGACTGATATTTTGGATTCTTACAAAGAATCATGGTCTATACACGAATCAATCAAAAAATCTACAAATAATTTTTTTTAAAAGATCATCGTTTTAACACTTGGGTTCGGTTGTTTTTGCACTTGTGGTATCCCGTTTGAATACTTGGGGTCGGTCATAACTCTGGACTTATGGCTTCAAACCGTCTGAAATTTTGGATTTTGACTAAGAATCACGGTCTGTACACGAATCAGTCAAAAATCTACAAAGTATTTTTTTTAAAGATCATGGTTTTAACACTTGGGTTCGGTTGTTTTTGCACTTGAGGTATCCCGTTTGAATACTTGGGGTCGGTCATAACTCTGGACTTATGGCTTTAAAACGTCTGAAATTTTGGATTCTTACTAAGAATCATGGTCTGTACGCAAATCAAGCAAAAAATTGGCCAAAAGAATTATTTTCACAAAAAAACATCGTTTTACGGGCGCTTTGTAGCAACTATTGTTGTCTGTCATAACTTCCGCGCTATAGCACCGAACCGACTGATATTTTGGATTCTTACTAAGAATCATGGTCTGTACGCGAAACAAGCAAAAAATTGGCCAAAAGAATTATTTTCACAAAAAAACATCGTTTTACGGGCGCTTTGTAGCAACTATTGTTGTCTGTCATAACTTCCGCGCTATAGCGCCGAACCGACTGATATTTTGGATTCTTACTAAGAATCCTGATCTGTACACGAATCAATCAAAAAATCTACAAAGAATTTTTTTTTAAAGATCATCGTTTTAACACTTGGGTTCGGTTGTTTTTGCACTTGTGGTATCCCGTTTGAATACTTGGGGTCGGTCATCACTCTGGACTTATGGCTTCAAACCGTCTGAAATTTTTGATTCTTACTAAGAATCATGGTCTGTACGCGAATCAAGCAAAAAATTGGCCAAAAGAATTATTTTCACAAAAAAACATCGTTTTACGGGCGCTTTGTAGCAACTATTGTTGTCTGTCATAACTTCCGCGCTATAGCACCGAACCGACTGATATTTTGGATTCTTACAAAGAATCATGGTCTATACACGAATCAATCAAAAAATCTACAAAGAATTTTTTTAAAAGATCATCGTTTTAACACTTGGGTTCGGTTGTTTTAGCACTTGGGGTCGGACGTTTGAATTCTTAGGGTCGGTCATAACTCTTGCCATATAGCTTCAAACCGTCTGAAATTTTGGATTTTGACTAAGAATCACGGTCTGTACACGAATCAGTCAAAAAATCTACAAAGTATTTTTTTTAAAGATCATGGTTTTAACACTTGGGTTCGGTTGTTTTTGCACTTGAGGTATCCCGTTTGACTACTTGGGGTCGGTCATAACTCTGGACTTATGGCTTCAAACCGTCTGAAATTTTGGATTCTTACTAAGAATCATGGTCTGTACGCGAAACAAGCAAAAAATTGGCCAAAAGAATTATTTTCACAAAAAAACATCGTTTTACGGGCGCTTTGTAGCAACTATTGTTGTCTGTCATAGCTTTCGCGCTATAGCGCCGAACCGACTGATATTTTGGATTCTTACAAAGAATCATGGTCTATACACGAATCAATCAAAAAATCTACAAATAATTTTTTTTAAAAGATCATCGTTTTAACACTTGGGTTCGGTTGTTTTTGCACTTGTGGTATCCCGTTTGAATACTTGGGGTCAGTCATAACTCTGGACTTATGGCTTCAAACCGTCTGAAATTTTGGATTCTTACTAAGAATCATGGTCTGTACGCGAAACAAGCAAAAAATTGGCCAAAAGAATTATTTTCACAAAAAAACATCGTTTTACGGGCGCTTTGTAGCAACTATTGTTGTCTGTCATAACTTCCGCGCTATAGCGCCGAACCGACTGATATTTTGGATTTTTACTAAGAATCCTGATCTGTACACGAATCAATCAAAAAATCTACAAAGAATTTTTTTTAAAAGATCATCGTTTTAACACTTGGGTTCGGTTGTTTTTGCACTTGTGGTATCCCGTTTGAATACTTGGGGTCGGTCATCACTCTGGACTTATGGCTTCAAACCGTCTGAAATTTTTGATTCTTACTAAGAATCATGGTCTGTACGCGAATCAAGCAAAAAATTGGCCAAAAGAATTATTTTCACAAAAAAACATCGTTTTACGGGCGCTTTGTAGCAACTATTGTTGTCCGTCATAACTTCCGCGCTATACCACCGAACCGACTGATATTTTGGATTCTTACTAAGAATCATGGTCTGTACGCGAATCAAGCAAAAAATTGGCCAAAAGAATTATTTTCACAAAAAAACATCGTTTTACGGGCGCTTTGTAGCAACTATTGTTGTCTGTCATAACTTCCGCGCTATAGCACCGAACCGACTGATATTTTGGATTCTTACAAAGAATCATGGTCTTTACACGAATCAATCACAAAATCTACAAAGAATTTTTTTTAAAAGATCATCGTTTTAACACTTGGGTTCGGTTGTTTTAGCACTTGGGGTCGGACGTTTGAATTCTTAGGGTCGGTCATAACTCTTGCCATATAGCTTCAAACCGTCTGAAATTTTGGATTTTGACTAAGAATCACGGTCTGTACACGAATCAGTCAAAAAATCTACAAAGTATTTTTTTTAAAGATCATGGTTTTAACACTTGGGTTCGGTTGTTTTTGCACTTGAGGTATCCCGTTTGAATACTTGGGGTCGGTCATAACTCTGGACTTATGGCTTTAAACCGTCTGAAATTTTGGATTCTTACTAAGAATCATGGTCTGTACGCAAATCAAGCAAAAAATTGGCCAAAAGAATTATTTTCACAAAAAAACATCGTTTTACGGGCGCTTTGTAGCAACTATTGTTGTCTGTCATAACTTCCGCGCTATAGCACCGAACCGACTGATATTTTGGATTCTTACTAAGAATCATGGTCTGTACGCGAATCAAGCAAAAAATTGGCCAAAAGAATTATTTTCACAAAAAAACATCGTTTTACGGGCGCTTTGTAGCAACTAATGTTGTCTGTCATAACTTCCGCGCTATAGCACCGAACCGACTGATATTTTGGATTCTTACAAAGAATCATGGTCTATACACGAATCAATCAAAAAATCTACAAAGAATTTTTTTAAAAGATCATCGTTTTAACACTTGGGTTCGGTTGTTTTAGCACTTGGGGTCGGACGTTTGAATTCTTAGGGTCGGTCATAACTCTTGCCATATAGCTTCAAACCGTCTGAAATTTTGGATTTTGACTAAGAATCACGGTCTGTACACGAATCAGTCAAAAAATCTACAAAGAATTTTTTTTAAAGATCATGGTTTTAACACTTGGGTTCGGTTGTTTTTGCACTTGAGGTATCCCGTTTGACTACTTGGGGTCGGTCATAACTCTGGACTTATGGCTTCAAACCGTCTGAAATTTTGGATTCTTACTAAGAATCATGGTCTGTACGCGAAACAAGCAAAAAATTGGCCAAAAGAATTATTTTCACAAAAAAACATCGTTTTACGGGCGCTTTGTAGCAACTATTGTTGTCTGTCATAACTTCCGCGCTATAGCGCCGAACCGACTGATATTTTGGATTCTTACTAAGAATCCTGATCTGTACACGAATCAATCAAAAAATCAACAAAGAATTTTTTTTAAAAGATCATCGTTTTAACACTTGGGTTCGGTTGTTTTTGCACTTGTGGTATCCCGTTTGAATACTTGGGGTCGGTCATCACTCTGGACTAATGGCTTCAAACCGTCTGAAATTTTTGATTCTTACTAAGAATCATGGTCTGTACGCGAATCAAGCAAAAAATTGGCCAAAAGAATTATTTTCACAAAAAAACATCGTTTTACGGGCGCTTTGTAGCAACTAATGTTGTCTGTCATAACTTCCGCGCTATAGCACCGAACCGACTGATATTTTGGATTCTTACAAAGAATCATGGTCTATACACGAATCAATCAAAAAATCTACAAATAATTTTTTTTAAAAGATCATCGTTTTAACACTTGGGTTCGGTTGTTTTTGCACTTGTGGTATCCCGTTTGAATACTTGGGGTCGGTCATAACTCTGGACTTATGGCTTCAAACCGTCTGAAATTTTGGATTCTTACTAAGAATCATGGTCTGTACGCGAATCAAGCAAAAAATTGGCCAAAAGAATTATTTTCACAAAAAAACATCGTTTTACGGGCGCTTTGTAGCAACTATTGTTGTCTGTCATAACTTCCGCGCTATAGCACCGAACCGACTGATATTTTGGATTCTCACTAAGAATCATGGTCTATACACGAATCAATCAAAAAATCTACAAAAAATTTTTTTTTAAAAGATCATCGTTTTAACACTTGGGTTCGGTTGTTTTAGCACTTGTGGTATCCCGTTTGACTACTTGGGGTCGGTTATGACTCTGGACTTATGGCTTCAAACCGTCTGAAATTTTGGATTCTTACTAAGAATCAGGGTCTGTACGCGAAACAAGCAAAAAATTGGCCAAAAGAATTATTTTCACAAAAAAACATCGTTTTACGGGCGCTTTGTAGCTACTATTGTTGTCTGTCATAATTTCCGCGCTATAGCACCGAACCGACTGATATTTTGGATTCTTACTAAGAATCATGGTCTGTACGCGAATCAAGCAAAAAATTGGCCAAAAGAATTATTTTCACAAAAAAACATCGTTTTACGGGCGATTTGTAGCAACTATTGTTGTCTGTCATAACTTCCGCGCTATAGCACCGAACCGACTGATATTTTGGATTCTTACAAAGAATCATGGTCTATACACGAATCAATCAAAAAATCTACAAAGAATTTTTTTAAAAGATCATCGTTTTAACACTTGGGTTCGGTTGTTTTAGCACTTGGGGTCGGACGTTTGAATTCTTAGGGTCGGTCATAACTCTTGCCATATAGCTTCAAACCGTCTGAAATTTTGGATTTTGACTAAGAATCACGGTCTGTACACGAATCAGTCAAAAAATCTACAAAGTATTTTTTTTAAAGATCATGGTTTTAACACTTGGGTTCGGTTGTTTTTGCACTTGAGGTATCCCGTTTGAATACTTGGGGTCGGTCATAACTCTGGACTTATGGCTTTAAACCGTCTGAAATTTGGGATTCTTACTAAGAATCATGGTCTGTACGCGAATCAAGCAAAAAATTGGCCAAAAGAATTATTTTCACAAAAAAACATCGTTTTACGGGCGCTTTGTAGCAACTATTGTTGTCTGTCATAACTTCCGCGCTATAGCACCGAACCGACTGATATTTTGGATTCTTACAAAGAATCATGGTCTTTACACGAATCAATCAAAAAATCTACAAAGAATTTTTTTTAAAAGATCATCGTTTTAACACTTGGGTTCGGTTGTTTTAGCACTTGGGGTCGGACGTTTGAATTCTTAGGGTCGGTCATAACTCTTGCCATATAGCTTCAAACCGTCTGAAATTTTGGATTTTGACTAAGAATCACGGTCTGTACACGAATCAGTCAAAAAATCTACAAAGTATTTTTTTTAAAGATCATGGTTTTAACACTTGGGTTCGGTTGTTTTTGCACTTGAGGTATCCCGTTTGAATACTTGGGGTCGGTCATAACTCTGGACTTATGGCTTTAAACCGTCTGAAATTTTGGATTCTTACTAAGAATCATGGTCTGTACGCAAATCAAGCAAAAAATTGGCCAAAAGAATTATTTTCACAAAAAAACTTCGTTTTACGGGCGCTTTGTAGCAACTAATGTTGTCTGTCATAACTTCCGCGCTATAGCACCGAACCGACTGATATTTTGGATTCTTACAAAGAATCATGGTCTATACACGAATCAATCAAAAAATCTACAAAGAATTTTTTTAAAAGATCATCGTTTTAACACTTGGGTTCGGTTGTTTTAGCACTTGGGGTCGGACGTTTGAATTCTTAGGGTCGGTCATAACTCTTGCCATATAGCTTCAAACCGTCTCAAATTTTGGATTTTGACTAAGAATCACGGTCTGTACACGAATCAGTCAAAAAATCTACAAAGTATTTTTTTTAAAGATCATGGTTTTAACACTTGGGTTCGGTTGTTTTTGCACTTGAGGTATCCCGTTTGACTACTTGGGGTCGGTCATAACTCTGGACATCTTCAAACCATCTGAAATTTTGGATTTTTACTAAGAATCATGGTCTGTACGCGAAACAAGCAAAAAATTGGCCAAAAGAATTATTTTCACAAAAAAACATCGTTTTACGGGCGCTTTGTAGCAACTTTTGTTGTCTGTCATAACTTCCGCGCTATAGCACCGAACCGACTGATATTTTGGATTCTTACAAAGAATCATGGTCTATACACGAATCAATCAAAAAATCTACAAAGAATTTTTTTAAAAGATCATCGTTTTAACACTTGGGTTCGGTTGTTTTAGCACTTGGGGTCGGACGTTTGAATTCTTAGGGTCGGTCATAACTCTTGCCATATAGCTTCAAACCGTCTGAAATTTTGGATTTTGACTAAGAATCACGGTCTGTACACGAATCAGTCAAAAAATCTACAAAGTATTTTTTTTAAAGATCATGGTTTTAACACTTGGGTTCGGTTGTTTTTGCACTTGAGGTATCCCGTTTGACTACTTGGGGTCGGTCATAACTCTGGACATCTTCAAACCGTCTGAAATTTTGGATTTTTACTAAGAATCATGGTCTGTACGCGAAACAAGCAAAAAATTGGCCAAAAGAATTATTTTCACAAAAAAACATCGTTTTACGGGCGCTTTGTAGCAACTATTGTTGTCTGTCATAGCTTCCGCGCTATAGCGCCGAACTGACTGATATTTTGGATTCTTAGTAAGAATCCTGATCTGTACACGAATAAATCAAAAAATCTACAAAGTATTTTTTTTAAAAGATCATGGTTTTAATACTTGGGTTCGGTTGTTTTTGCACTTGTGGTATCCCGTTTGAATACTTGGGGTCGGTCATAACTCTGGACTTATGGCTTCAAACCGTCTGAAATTTTGGATTCTTACTAAGAATCATGGTCTGTACGCGAAACAAGCAAAAAATTGGCCAAAAGAATTATTTTCACAAAAAAACATCGTTTTACGGGCGCTTTGTAGCAACTTTTGTTGTCTGTCATAACTTCCGCGCTATAGCGCCGAACTGACAGATATTTTGGATTCTTACTAAGAATCCTGATCTGTACACGAATCAATCAAAAAATCTACAAAGAATTTTTTTTAAAAGATCATCGTTTTAACACTTGGGTTCGGTTGTTTTTGCACTTGTGGTATCCCGTTTGAATACTTGGGGTCGGTCATCACTCTGGACTTATGGCTTCAAACCGTCTCAAATTTTGGATTTTGACTAAGAATCACGGTCTGTACACGAATCAGTCAAAAAATCTACAAAGTATTTTTTTTAAAGATCATGGTTTTAACACTTGGGTTCGGTTGTTTTTGCACTTGAGGTATCCCGTTTGAATACTTGGGGTCGGTCATAACTCTGGACTTATGGCTTTAAACCGTCTGAAATTTTGGATTCTTACTAAGAATCATGGTCTGTACGCAAATCAAGCAAAAAATTGGCCAAAAGAATTATTTTCACAAAAAAACTTCGTTTTACGGGCGCTTTGTAGCAACTAATGTTGTCTGTCATAACTTCCGCGCTATAGCACCGAACCGACTGATATTTTGGATTCTTACAAAGAATCATGGTCTATACACGAATCAATCAAAAAATCTACAAAGAATTTTTTTAAAAGATCATCGTTTTAACACTTGGGTTCGGTTGTTTTAGCACTTGGGGTCGGACGTTTGAATTCTTAGGGTCGGTCATAACTCTTGCCATATAGCTTCAAACCGTCTCAAATTTTGGATTTTGACTAAGAATCACGGTCTGTACACGAATCAGTCAAAAAATCTACAAAGTATTTTTTTTAAAGATCATGGTTTTAACACTTGGGTTCGGTTGTTTTTGCACTTGAGGTATCCCGTTTGACTACTTGGGGTCGGTCATAACTCTGGACATCTTCAAACCATCTGAAATTTTGGATTTTTACTAAGAATCATGGTCTGTACGCGAAACAAGCAAAAAATTGGCCAAAAGAATTATTTTCACAAAAAAACATCGTTTTACGGGCGCTTTGTAGCAACTTTTGTTGTCTGTCATAACTTCCGCGCTATAGCACCGAACCGACTGATATTTTGGATTCTTACAAAGAATCATGGTCTATACACGAATCAATCAAAAAATCTACAAAGAATTTTTTTAAAAGATCATCGTTTTAACACTTGGGTTCGGTTGTTTTAGCACTTGGGGTCGGACGTTTGAATTCTTAGGGTCGGTCATAACTCTTGCCATATAGCTTCAAACCGTCTGAAATTTTGGATTTTGACTAAGAATCACGGTCTGTACACGAATCAGTCAAAAAATCTACAAAGTATTTTTTTTAAAGATCATGGTTTTAACACTTGGGTTCGGTTGTTTTTGCACTTGAGGTATCCCGTTTGACTACTTGGGGTCGGTCATAACTCTGGACATCTTCAAACCGTCTGAAATTTTGGATTTTTACTAAGAATCATGGTCTGTACGCGAAACAAGCAAAAAATTGGCCAAAAGAATTATTTTCACAAAAAAACATCGTTTTACGGGCGCTTTGTAGCAACTATTGTTGTCTGTCATAGCTTCCGCGCTATAGCGCCGAACTGACTGATATTTTGGATTCTTACTAAGAATCCTGATCTGTACACGAATAAATCAAAAAATCTACAAAGTATTTTTTTTAAAAGATCATGGTTTTAATACTTGGGTTCGGTTGTTTTTGCACTTGTGGTATCCCGTTTGAATACTTGGGGTCGGTCATAACTCTGGACTTATGGCTTCAAACCGTCTGAAATTTTGGATTCTTACTAAGAATCATGGTCTGTACGCGAAACAAGCAAAAAATTGGCCAAAAGAATTATTTTCACAAAAAAACATCGTTTTACGGGCGCTTTGTAGCAACTTTTGTTGTCTGTCATAACTTCCGCGCTATAGCGCCGAACTGACTGATATTTTGGATTCTTACTAAGAATCCTGATCTGTACACGAATCAATCAAAAAATCTACAAAGAATTTTTTTTAAAAGATCATCGTTTTAACACTTGGGTTCGGTTGTTTTTGCACTTGTGGTATCCCGTTTGAATACTTGGGGTCGGTCATCACTCTGGACTTATGGCTTCAAACCGTCTGAAATTTTGGATTCTTACTAAGAATCATGGTCTGTACGCGAATCAAGCAAAAAATTGGCCAAAAGAATTATTTTCACAAAAAAACATCGTTTTACGGGCGCTTTGTAGCAACTATTGTTGTCTGTCATAACTTCCGCGCTATAGCACCGAACCGACTGATATTTTGGATTCTTACTAAGAATCATGGTCTGTACGCGAAACAAGCAAAAATTGGCCAAAAGAATTATTTTCACAAAAAAACATCGTTTTACGGGCGCTTTGTAGCAACTATTGTTGTCTGTTATAACTTCCGCGCTATAGCGCCGAACCGACTGATATTTTGGATTCTTACAAAGAATCATGGTCTATACACGAATCAATCAAAAAATCTACAAATAATTTTTTTTAAAAGATCATCGTTTTAACACTTGGGTTCGGTTGTTTTTGCACTTGTGGTATCCCGTTTGAATACTTGGGGTCGGTCATAACTCTGGACTTATGGCTTCAAACCGTCTGAAATTTTGGATTTTGACTAAGAATCACGGTCTGTACACGAATCAGTCAAAAATCTACAAAGTATTTTTTTTAAAGATCATGGTTTTAACACTTGGGTTCGGTTGTTTTTGCACTTGAGGTATCCCGTTTGAATACTTGGGGTCGGTCATAACTCTGGACTTATGGCTTTAAAACGTCTGAAATTTTGGATTCTTACTAAGAATCATGGTCTGTACGCAAATCAAGCAAAAAATTGGCCAAAAGAATTATTTTCACAAAAAAACATCGTTTTACGGGCGCTTTGTAGCAACTATTGTTGTCTGTCATAACTTCCGCGCTATAGCACCGAACCGACTGATATTTTGGATTCTTACTAAGAATCATGGTCTGTACGCGAAACAAGCAAAAAATTGGCCAAAAGAATTATTTTCACAAAAAAACATCGTTTTACGGGCGCTTTGTAGCAACTATTGTTGTCTGTCATAGCTTTCGCGCTATAGCGCCGAACCGACTGATATTTTGGATTCTTACAAAGAATCATGGTCTTTACACGAATCAATCAAAAAATCTACAAATAATTTTTTTTAAAAGATCATCGTTTTAACACTTGGGTTCGGTTGTTTTTGCACTTGTGGTATCCCGTTTGAATACTTGGGGTCGGTCATAACTCTGGACTTATGGCTTCAAACCGTCTGAAATTTTGGATTCTTACTAAGAATCATGGTCTGTACGCGAAACAAGCAAAAAATTGGCCAAAAGAATTATTTTCACAAAAAAACATCGTTTTACGGGCGCTTTGTAGCAACTATTGTTGTCTGTCATAACTTCCGCGCTATAGCGCCGAACCGACTGATATTTTGGATTCTTACTAAGAATCCTGATCTGTACACGAATCAATCAAAAAATCTACAAAGAATTTTTTTTAAAAGATCATCGTTTTAACACTTGGGTTCGGTTGTTTTTGCACTTGTGGTATCCCGTTTGAATACTTGGGGTCGGTCATCACTCTGGACTTATGGCTTCAAACCGTCTGAAATTTTTGATTCTTACTAAGAATCATGGTCTGTACGCGAATCAAGCAAAAAATTGGCCAAAAGAATTATTTTCACAAAAAAACATCGTTTTACGGGCGCTTTGTAGCAACTAATGTTGTCTGTCATAACTTCCGCGCTATAGCACCGAACCGACTGATATTTTGGATTCTTACTAAGAATCATGGTCTGTACGCGAATCAAGCAAAAACTTGGCCAAAAAAATTATTTTCACAAAAAAACATCGTTTTACGGGCGCTTTGTAGCAACTATTGTTGTCTGTCATAACTTCCGCACTATAGCACCGAACCGACTGATATTTTGGATTCTTACAAAGAATCATGGTCTATACACGAATCAATCAAAAAATCTACAAAGAATTTTTTTTAAAAGATCATCGTTTTAACACTTGGGTTCGGTTGTTTTAGCACTTGGGGTCGGACGTTTGAATTCTTAGGGTCGGTCATAACTCTTGCCATATAGCTTCAAACCGTCTGAAATTTTGGATTTTGACTAAGAATCACGGTCTGTACACGAATCAGTCAAAAAATCTACAAAGTATTTTTTTTAAAGATCATGGTTTTAACACTTGGGTTCGGTTGTTTTTGCACTTGAGGTATCCCGTTTGACTACTTGGGGTCGGTCATAACTCTGGACTTATGGCTTCAAACCATCTGAAATTTTGGATTCTTACTAAGAATCATGGTCTGTACGCGAAACAAGCAAAAAATTGGCCAAAAGAATTATTTTCACAAAAAAACATCGTTTTACGGGCGCTTTGTAGCAACTATTGTTGTCTGTTATAACTTCCGCGCTATAGCGCCGAACCGACTGATATTTTGGATTCTTACAAAGAATCATGGTCTATACACGAATCAATCAAAAAATCTACAAATAATTTTTTTTAAAAGATCATCGTTTTAACACTTGGGTTCGGTTGTTTTTGCACTTGTGGTATCCCGTTTGAATACTTGGGGTCGGTCATAACTCTGGACTTATGGCTTCAAACCGTCTGAAATTTTGGATTTTGACTAAGAATCACGGTCTGTACACGAATCAGTCAAAAATCTACAAAGTATTTTTTTTAAAGATCATGGTTTTAACACTTGGGTTCGGTTGTTTTTGCACTTGAGGTATCCCGTTTGAATACTTGGGGTCGGTCATAACTCTGGACTTATGGCTTTAAAACGTCTGAAATTTTGGATTCTTACTAAGAATCATGGTCTGTACGCAAATCAAGCAAAAAATTGGCCAAAAGAATTATTTTCACAAAAAAACATCGTTTTACGGGCGCTTTGTAGCAACTATTGTTGTCTGTCATAACTTCCGCGCTATAGCACCGAACCGACTGATATTTTGGATTCTTACTAAGAATCATGGTCTGTACGCGAAACAAGCAAAAAATTGGCCAAAAGAATTATTTTCACAAAAAAACATCGTTTTACGGGCGCTTTGTAGCAACTATTGTTGTCTGTCATAGCTTCCGCGCTATAGCGCCGAACCGACTGATATTTTGGATTCTTACAAAGAATCATGGTCTTTACACGAATCAATCAAAAAATCTACAAATAATTCTTTTTAAAAGATCATCGTTTGAACACTTGGGTTCGGTTGTTTTTGCACTTGTGGTATCCCGTTTGAATACTTGGGGTCGGTCATAACTCTGGACTTATGGCTTCAAACCGTCTGAAATTTTGGATTCTTACTAAGAATCATGGTCTGTACGCGAAACAAGCAAAAAATTGGCCAAAAGAATTATTTTCACAAAAAAACATCGTTTTACGGGCGCTTTGTAGCAACTATTGTTGTCTGTCATAACTTCCGCGCTATAGCGCCGAACCGACTGATATTTTGGATTCTTACTAAGAATCCTGATCTGTACACGAATCAATCAAAAAATCTACAAAGAATTTTTTTTAAAAGATCATCGTTTTAACACTTGGGTTCGGTTGTTTTTGCACTTGTGGTATCCCGTTTGAATACTTGGGGTCGGTCATCACTCTGGACTTATGGCTTCAAACCGTCTGAAATTTTTGATTCTTACTAAGAATCATGGTCTGTACGCGAATCAAGCAAAAAATTGGCCAAAAGAATTATTTTCACAAAAAAACATCGTTTTACGGGCGCTTTGTAGCAACTATTGTTGTCTGTCATAACTTCCGCGCTATAGCACCGAACCGACTGATATTTTGGATTCTTACTAAGAATCCTGATCTGTACACGAATCAATCAAAAAATCTACAAAGAATTTTTTTTAAAAGATCATCGTTTTAACACTTGGGTTCGGTTGTTTTTGCACTTGTGGTATCCCGTTTGAATACTTGGGGTCGGTCATCACTCTGGACTTATGGCTTCAAACCGTCTGAAATTTTTGATTCTTACTAAGAATCATGGTCTGTACGCGAATCAAGCAAAAAATTGGCCAAAAGAATTATTTTCACAAAAAAACATCGTTTTACGGGCGCTTTGTAGCAACTATTGTTGTCCGTCATAACTTCCGCGCTATACCACCGAACCGACTGATATTTTGGATTCTTACTAAGAATCATGGTCTGTACGCGAATCAAGCAAAAAATTGGCCAAAAGAATTATTTTCACAAAAAACATCGTTTTACGGGCGCTTTGTAGCAACTATTGTTGTCTGTCATAACTTCCGCGCTATAGCACCGAACCGACTGATATTTTGGATTCTTACAAAGAATCATGGTCTTTACACGAATCAATCACAAAATCTACAAAGAATTTTTTTTAAAAGATCATCGTTTTAACACTTGGGTTCGGTTGTTTTAGCACTTGGGGTCGGACGTTTGAATTCTTAGGGTCGGTCATAACTCTTGCCATATAGCTTCAAACCGTCTGAAATTTTGGATTTTGACTAAGAATCACGGTCTGTACACGAATCAGTCAAAAAATCTACAAAGTATTTTTTTTAAAGATCATGGTTTTAACACTTGGGTTCGGTTGTTTTTGCACTTGAGGTATCCCGTTTGAATACTTGGGGTCGGTCATAACTCTGGACTTATGGCTTTAAACCGTCTGAAATTTTGGATTCTTACTAAGAATCATGGTCTGTACGCAAATCAAGCAAAAAATTGGCCAAAAGAATTATTTTCACAAAAAAACATCGTTTTACGGGCGCTTTGTAGCAACTATTGTTGTCTGTCATAACTTCCGCGCTATAGCACCGAACCGACTGATATTTTGGATTCTTACTAAGAATCATGGTCTGTACGCGAATCAAGCAAAAAATTGGCCAAAAGAATTATTTTCACAAAAAAACATCGTTTTACGGGCGCTTTGTAGCAACTTTTTTTGTCTGTCATAACTTCCGCGCTATAGCACCGAACCGACTGATATTTTGGATTCTTACAAAGAATCATGGTCTATACACGAATCAATCAAAAAATCTACAAAGAATTTTTTTAAAAGATCATCGTTTTAACACTTGGGTTCGGTTGTTTTAGCACTTGGGGTCGGACGTTTGAATTCTTATGGTCGGTCATAACTCTTGGCATATAGCTTCAAACCGTCTGAAATTTTGGATTTTGACTAAGAATCACGGTCTGTACACGAATCAGTCAAAAAATCTACAAAGTATTTTTTTTAAAGATCATGGTTTTAACACTTGGGTTCGGTTGTTTTTGCACTTGAGGTATCCCGTTTGACTACTTGGGGTCGGTCATAACTCTGGACATCTTCAAACCGTCTGAAATTTTGGATTTTTACTAAGAATCATGGTCTGTACGCGAAACAAGCAAAAAATTGGCCAAAAGAATTATTTTCACAAAAAAACATCGTTTTACGGGCGCTTTGTAGCAACTATTGTTGTCTGTCATAACTTCCGCGCTATAGCGCCGAACCGACTGATATTTTGGATTCTTACTAAGAATCCTGATCTGTACACGAATCAATCAAAAAATCAACAAAGAATTTTTTTTAAAAGATCATCGTTTTAACACTTGGGTTCGGTTGTTTTTGCACTTGTGGTATCCCGTTTGAATACTTGGGGTCGGTCATCACTCTGGACTTATGGCTTCAAACCGTCTGAAATTTTTGATTCTTAGTAAGAATCATGGTCTGTACGCGAATCAAGCAAAAAATTGGCCAAAAGAATTATTTTCACAAAAAAACATCGTTTTACGGGCGCTTTGTAGCAACTATTGTTGTCCGTCATAACTTCCGCGCTATACCACCGAACCGACTGATATTTTGGATTCTTACTAAGAATCATGGTCTGTACGCGAATCAAGCAAAAAATTGGCCAAAAGAATTATTTTCACAAAAAACATCGTTTTACGGGCGCTTTGTAGCAACTATTGTTGTCTGTCATAACTTCCGCGCTATAGCACCGAACCGACTGATATTTTGGATTCTTACAAAGAATCATGGTCTTTACACGAATCAATCACAAAATCTACAAAGAATTTTTTTTAAAAGATCATCGTTTTAACACTTGGGTTCGGTTGTTTTAGCACTTGGGGTCGGACGTTTGAATTCTTAGGGTCGGTCATAACTCTTGCCATATAGCTTCAAACCGTCTGAAATTTTGGATTTTGACTAAGAATCACGGTCTGTACACGAATCAGTCAAAAAATCTACAAAGTATTTTTTTTAAAGATCATGGTTTTAACACTTGGGTTCGGTTGTTTTTGCACTTGAGGTATCCCGTTTGAATACTTGGGGTCGGTCATAACTCTGGACTTATGGCTTTAAACCGTCTGAAATTTTGGATTCTTACTAAGAATCATGGTCTGTACGCAAATCAAGCAAAAAATTGGCCAAAAGAATTATTTTCACAAAAAAACATCGTTTTACGGGCGCTTTGTAGCAACTATTGTTGTCTGTCATAACTTCCGCGCTATAGCACCGAACCGACTGATATTTTGGATTCTTACTAAGAATCATGGTCTGTACGCGAATCAAGCAAAAAATTGGCCAAAAGAATTATTTTCACAAAAAAACATCGTTTTACGGGCGCTTTGTAGCAACTTTTGTTGTCTGTCATAACTTCCGCGCTATAGCACCGAACCGACTGATATTTTGGATTCTTACAAAGAATCATGGTCTATACACGAATCAATCAAAAAATCTACAAAGAATTTTTTTTAAAGATCATCGTTTTAACACTTGGGTTCGGTTGTTTTAGCACTTGGGGTCGGACGTTTGAATTCTTATGGTCGGTCATAACTCTTGCCATATAGCTTCAAACCGTCTGAAATTTTGGATTTTGACTAAGAATCACGGTCTGTACACGAATCAGTCAAAAAATCTACAAAGTATTTTTTTTAAAGATCATGGTTTTAACACTTGGGTTCGGTTGTTTTTGCACTTGAGGTATCCCGTTTGACTACTTGGGGTCGGTCATAACTCTGGACATCTTCAAACCGTCTGAAATTTTGGATTTTTACTAAGAATCATGGTCTGTACGCGAAACAAGCAAAAAATTGGCCAAAAGAATTATTTTCACAAAAAAACATCGTTTTACGGGCGCTTTGTAGCAACTATTGTTGTCTGTCATAACTTCCGCGCTATAGCGCCGAACCGACTGATATTTTGGATTCTTACTAAGAATCCTGATCTGTACACGAATCAATCAAAAAATCAACAAAGAATTTTTTTTAAAAGATCATCGTTTTAACACTTGGGTTCGGTTGTTTTTGCACTTGTGGTATCCCGTTTGAATACTTGGGGTCGGTCATCACTCTGGACTAATGGCTTCAAACCGTCTGAAATTTTTGATTCTTACTAAGAATCATGGTCTGTACGCGAATCAAGCAAAAAATTGGCCAAAAGAATTATTTTCACAAAAAAACATCGTTTTACGGGCGCTTTGTAGCAACTAATGTTGTCTGTCATAACTTCCGCGCTATAGCACCGAACCGACTGATATTTTGGATTCTCACTAAGAATCATGGTCTATACACGAATCAATCAAAAAATCTACAAAAAAATTTTTTTTAAAAGATCATCGTTTTAACACTTGGGTTCGGTTGTTTTAGCACTTGTGGTATCCCGTTTGACTACTTGGGGTCGGTTATGACTCTGGACTTATGGCTTCAAACCGTCTGAAATTTTGGATTCTTACTAAGAATCATGGTCTGTACGCGAAACAAGCAAAAAATTGGCCAAAAGAATTATTTTCACAAAAAAACATCGTTTTACGGGCGCTTTGTAGCTACTATTGTTGTCTGTCATAATTTCCGCGCTATAGCACCGAACCGACTGATATTTTGGATTCTTACTAAGAATCATGGTCTGTACGCGAATCAAGCAAAAAATTGGCCAAAAGAATTATTTTCACAAAAAAACATCGTTTTACGGGCGCTTTGTAGCAACTATTGTTGTCTGTCATAACTTCCGCGCTATAGCACCGAACCGACTGATATTTTGGATTCTTACAAAGAATCATGGTCTATACACGAATCAATCAAAAAATCTACAAAGAATTTTTTTAAAAGATCATCGTTTTAACACTTGGGTTCGGTTGTTTTAGCACTTGGGGTCGGACGTTTGAATTCTTAGGGTCGGTCATAACTCTTGCCATATAGCTTCAAACCGTCTGAAATTTTGGATTTTGACTAAGAATCACGGTCTGTACACGAATCAGTCAAAAAATCTACAAAGTATTTTTTTTAAAGATCATGGTTTTAACACTTGGGTTCGGTTGTTTTTGCACTTGAGGTATCCCGTTTGAATACTTGGGGTCGGTCATAACTCTGGACTTATGGCTTTAAACCGTCTGAAATTTGGGATTCTTACTAAGAATCATGGTCTGTACGCGAATCAAGCAAAAAATTGGCCAAAAGAATTATTTTCACAAAAAAACATCGTTTTACGGGCGCTTTGTAGCAACTATTGTTGTCTGTCATAACTTCCGCGCTATAGCACCGAACCGACTGATATTTTGGATTCTTACAAAGAATCATGGTCTTTACACGAATCAATCAAAAAATCTACAAAGAATTTTTTTTAAAAGATCATCGTTTTAACACTTGGGTTCGGTTGTTTTAGCACTTGGGGTCGGACGTTTGAATTCTTAGGGTCGGTCATAACTCTTGCCATATAGCTTCAAACCGTCTGAAATTTTGGATTTTGACTAAGAATCACGGTCTGTACACGAATCAGTCAAAAAATCTACAAAGTATTTTTTTTAAAGATCATGGTTTTAACACTTGGGTTCGGTTGTTTTTGCACTTGAGGTATCCCGTTTGAATACTTGGGGTCGGTCATAACTCTGGACTTATGGCTTTAAACCGTCTGAAATTTTGGATTCTTACTAAGAATCATGGTCTGTACGCAAATCAAGCAAAAAATTGGCCAAAAGAATTATTTTCACAAAAAAACTTCGTTTTACGGGCGCTTTGTAGCAACTAATGTTGTCTGTCATAACTTCCGCGCTATAGCACCGAACCGACTGATATTTTGGATTCTTACAAAGAATCATGGTCTATACACGAATCAATCAAAAAATCTACAAAGAATTTTTTTAAAAGATCATCGTTTTAACACTTGGGTTCGGTTGTTTTAGCACTTGGGGTCGGACGTTTGAATTCTTAGGGTCGGTCATAACTCTTGCCATATAGCTTCAAACCGTCTCAAATTTTGGATTTTGACTAAGAATCACGGTCTGTACACGAATCAGTCAAAAAATCTACAAAGTATTTTTTTTAAAGATCATGGTCTTAACACTTGGGTTCGGTTGTTTTTGCACTTGAGGTATCCCGTTTGACTACTTGGGGTCGGTCATAACTCTGGACATCTTCAAACCATCTGAAATTTTGGATTTTTACTAAGAATCATGGTCTGTACGCGAAACAAGCAAAAAATTGGCCAAAAGAATTATTTTCACAAAAAAACATCGTTTTACGGGCGCTTTGTAGCAACTTTTGTTGTCTGTCATAACTTCCGCGCTATAGCACCGAACCGACTGATATTTTGGATTCTTACAAAGAATCATGGTCTATACACGAATCAATCAAAAAATCTACAAAGAATTTTTTTAAAAGATCATCGTTTTAACACTTGGGTTCGGTTGTTTTAGCACTTGGGGTCGGACGTTTGAATTCTTAGGGTCGGTCATAACTCTTGCCATATAGCTTCAAACCGTCTGAAATTTTGGATTTTGACTAAGAATCACGGTCTGTACACGAATCAGTCAAAAAATCTACAAAGTATTTTTTTTAAAGATCATGGTTTTAACACTTGGGTTCGGTTGTTTTTGCACTTGAGGTATCCCGTTTGACTACTTGGGGTCGGTCATAACTCTGGACATCTTCAAACCGTCTGAAATTTTGGATTTTTACTAAGAATCATGGTCTGTACGCGAAACAAGCAAAAAATTGGCCAAAAGAATTATTTTCACAAAAAAACATCGTTTTACGGGCGCTTTGTAGCAACTATTGTTGTCTGTCATAGCTTCCGCGCTATAGCGCCGAACTGACTGATATTTTGGATTCTTACTAAGAATCCTGATCTGTACACGAATCAATCAAAAAATCTACAAAGTATTTTTTTTAAAAGATCATGGTTTTAACACTTGGGTTCGGTTGTTTTTGCACTTGTGGTATCCCGTTTGAATACTTGGGGTCGGTCATAACTCTGGACTTATGGCTTCAAACCGTCTGAAATTTTGGATTCTTACTAAGAATCATGGTCTGTACGCGAAACAAGCAAAAAATTGGCCAAAAGAATTATTTTCACAAAAAAACATCGTTTTACGGGCGCTTTGTAGCAACTTTTGTTGTCTGTCATAACTTCCGCGCTATAGCGCCGAACTGACTGATATTTTGGATTCTTACTAAGAATCCTGATCTGTACACGAATCAATCAAAAAATCTACAAAGAATTTTTTTTAAAAGATCATCGTTTTAACACTTGGGTTCGGTTGTTTTTGCACTTGTGGTATCCCGTTTGAATACTTGGGGTCGGTCATCACTCTGGACTTATGGCTTCAAACCGTCTGAAATTTTGGATTCTTACTAAGAATCATGGTCTGTACGCGAATCAAGCAAAAAATTGGCCAAAAGAATTATTTTCACAAAAAAACATCGTTTTACGGGCGCTTTGTAGCAACTATTGTTGTCTGTCATAACTTCCGCGCTATAGCACCGAACCGACTGATATTTTGGATTCTTACTAAGAATCATGGTCTATACACGAATCAATCAAAAAATCTACAAAGAATTTTTTTTTAAAAGATCCTCGTTTTAACACTTGGGTTCGGTTGTTTTAGCGCTTGGGGTCGGACGTTTGAATTCTTAGGGTCGGTCATAACTCTTGCCATATAGCTTCAAACCGTCTGAAATTTTGGATTTTGACTAAGAATCATTGTCTGTACACGAATCAATAAAAATCTACAAAGAGAATTTTTTAAAAAAGATCTTCGTTTTAACACTAGAGTTCGGTTGTTTTAGCACTTGGGGTCGGACGTTTGAATTCTTAGGGTCGGTCATAACTCTTGCCATATAGCTTCAAACCGTCTGAAATTTTGGATTTTGACTAAGAATCATGGTCTGTACACGAATCAGTCAAAAAATCTACAAAGTATTTTTTTTAAAGATCATGGTTTTAACACTTGGGTTCGGTTGTTTTTGCACTTGTGGTATCCCGTTTGAATACTTGGGGTCGGTCATAACTCTGGACTTATGGCTTCAAACCGTCTGAAATTTTGGATACTTACTAAGAATCATGGTCTGTACGCGAATCAAGCAAAAAATTGGCCAAAAGAAGTATTTTCACAAAAAAACATCGTTTTACGGGCGCTTTGTAGCAACTATTGTTGTCTGTCATAACTTCCGCGCTACAGCACCGAACCGACTGATATTTTGGATTCTTACTAAGAATCATGGTCTGTACGCGAATCAAGCAAAAAATTGGCCAAAAGAATTATTTTCACAAAAAAACATCGTTTTACGGGCGCTTTGTAGCAACTATTGTTGTCTGTCATAACTTCCGCGCTATAGCACCGAACCGACTGATATTTTGGATTCTTACAAAGAATCATGGTCTTTACACGAATCAATCAAAAAATCTACAAAGAATTTTTTTTAAAATATCATCGTTTTAACACTTGGGTTCGGTTGTTTTAGCACTTGGGGTCGGACGTTTGAATTCTTAGGGTCGGTCATAACTCTTGCCATATAGCTTCAAACCGTCTGAAATTTTGGATTTTGACTAAGAATCACGGTCTGTACACGAATCAGTCAAAAAATCTACAAAGTATTTTTTTTAAAGATCATGGTTTTAACACTTGGGTTCGGTTGTTTTTGCACTTGAGGTATCCCGTTTGAATACTTGGGGTCGGTCATAACTCTGGACTTATGGCTTTAAACCGTCTGAAATTTTGGATTCTTACTAAGAATCATGGTCTGTACGCAAATCAAGCAAAAAATTGGCCAAAAGAATTATTTTCACAAAAAAACATCGTTTTACGGGCGCTTTGTAGCAACTATTGTTGTCTGTCATAACTTCCGCGCTATAGCACCGAACCGACTGATATTTTGGATTCTTACTAAGAATCATGGTCTGTACGCGAATCAAGCAAAAAATTGGCCAAAAGAATTATTTTCACAAAAAAACATCGTTTTACGGGCGCTTTGTAGCAACTAATGTTGTCTGTCATAACTTCCGCGCTATAGCACCGAACCGACTGATATTTTGGATTCTTACAAAGAATCATGGTCTATACACGAATCAATCAAAAAATCTACAAAGAATTTTTTTAAAAGATCATCGTTTTAACACTTGGGTTCGGTTGTTTTAGCACTTGGGGTCGGACGTTTGAATTCTTAGGGTCGGTCATAACTCTTGCCATATAGCTTCAAATCGTCTGAAATTTTGGATTTTGACTAAGAATCACGGTCTGTACACGAATCAGTCAAAAAATCTACAAAGTATTTTTTTTAAAGATCATGGTTTTAACACTTGGGTTCGGTTGTTTTTGCACTTGAGGTATCCCGTTTGACTACTTGGGGTCGGTCATAACTCTGGACTTATGGCTTCAAACCGTCTGAAATTTTGGATTCTTACTAAGAATCATGGTCTGTACGCGAAACAAGCAAAAAATTGGCCAAAAGAATTATTTTCACAAAAAAACATCGTTTTACGGGCGCTTTGCAGCAACTATTGTTGTCTGTCATAGCTTCCGCGCTATAGCGCCGAACCGACTGATATTTTGGATTCTTACAAAGAATCATGGTCTATACACGAATCAATCAAAAAATCTACAAATAATTTTTTTTAAAAGATCATCGTTTTAACACTTGGGTTCGGTTGTTTTTGCACTTGTGGTATCCCGTTTGAATACTTGGGGTCGGTCATAACTCTGGACTTATGGCTTCAAACCGTCTGAAATTTTGGATTCTTACTAAGAATCATGGTCTGTACGCGAAACAAGCAAAAAATTGGCCAAAAGAATTATTTTCACAAAAAAACATCGTTTTACGGGCGCTTTGTAGCAACTATTGTTGTCTGTCATAACTTCCGCGCTATAGCGCCGAACCGACTGATATTTTGGATTCTTACTAAGAATCCTGATCTGTACACGAATCAATCAAAAAATCTACAAAGAATTTTTTTTAAAAGATCATCGTTTTAACACTTGGGTTCGGTTGTTTTTGCACTTGTGGTATCCCGTTTGAATACTTGGGGTCGGTCATCACTCTGGACTTATGGCTTCAAACCGTCTGAAATTTTTGATTCTTACTAAGAATCATGGTCTGTACGCGAATCAAGCAAAAAATTGGCCATAAGAATTATTTTCACAAAAAAACATCGTTTTACGGGCGCTTTGTAGCAACTATTGTTGTCCGTCATAACTTCCGCGCTATAGCACCGAACCGACTGATATTTTGGATTCTTACTAAGAATCATGGTCTATACACGAATCAATCAAAAAATCTACAAAGATTTTTTTTTTAAAAGATCATCGTTTTATCACTTGGGTTCGGTTGTTTTAGCACTTGGGGTCGGACGTTTGAATTCTTAGGGTCGGTCATAACTCTTGCCATATAGCTTCAAACCGTCTGAAATTTTGGATTTTGACTAAGAATCATTGTCTGTACACGAATCAATAAAAATCTACAAAGAGAATTTTTTAAAAAAGATCTTCGTTTTAACACTAGGGTTCGGTTGTTTTAGCACTTGGGGTCGGACGTTTGAATTCTTAGGGTCGGTCATAACTCTTGCCATATAGCTTCAAACCGTCTGAAATTTTGGATTTTGACTAAGAATCATGGTCTGTACACGAATCAGTCAAAAAATCTACAAAGTATTTTTTTTAAAGATCATGGTTTTAACACTTGGGTTCGGTTGTTTTTGCACTTGTGGTATCCCGTTTGAATACTTGGGGTCGGTCATAACTCTGGACTTATGGCTTCAAACCGTCTGAAATTTTGGATACTTACTAAGAATCATGGTCTGTACGCGAATCAAGCAAAAAATTGGCCAAACGAAGTATTTTCACAAAAAAACATCGTTTTACGGGCGCTTTGTAGCAACTATTGTTGTCTGTCATAACTTCCGCGCTACAGCACCGAACCGACTGATATTTTGGATTCTTACTAAGAATCATGGTCTGTACGCGAATCAATCAAAAAATCTACAAATAATTTTTTTTTAAAAGATCATCGTTTTAACACTTGGGTTCGGTTGTTTTAGCACTTGGGGTCGGACGTTTGAATTCTTAGGGTAGGTCATAACTTTGGCCTTATGGCTTTTAAACGTCTGAAATTTTGGATTCTTACTAAGGAATCATGATGTGTACACGAATCAATCAAAAAATCTGCCAAAAGAAGACTTCTTGCAAAATCATCGTTTAACGGTAACAACAATTGTGGTTGGTCATAACTTCCGCCTTGTGGCACCAAACCATCTGATAATTGGAATTCTTACTCAGAATCATGGTCTGTACACGAATCTGAGGGAGCGGGCCGGATCGGTAGAGACGGGACGAGAAATAAAATTCGTCATTCGGTGTCATTACATCATTAGTCAGTCTACATTGACTCATTAGTCAGTTTTTATTGAGCTACGTATCGAGGGTTGGAGCGGCGCAATTAATTTGGCACAAGTGGCCGCCACAAATCAATAAAGAAATTTACAAAGATAATTTTTTTGAAAAGATCATCGTTTTAACACTTGGGTTCGGTTGTTTTAGCACTTGGGGTTGGACGTTTGCAAACTTGGGGTCAGTCATAACTCTGGCCTTTTGGCTTTAAACCGTCTGAGATTTCGGATTCTTACTAAGAATCATTGTACTGTTCACGAATCAATCAAAAATCCACAAAGAGATTTTTTTAAATTCGTTTCAACTTTGGCCCTGCGGCTTCAAGAATCATACACGAATCAATCAAAAATCTGCCAAAAAAAGAATTTTTGCACAAAATCATCGTTTTACCGTAACAACAAGTGTGGTTGATCATAACTTTCCTATGGCACCGAACCGTCTGAACATTTGAATTCTTACTGAGAATCATGGTCTGTACACGAATCAATCAAAAATCCACAAAGAGATTTTATTTCAATTCGTTTTAACTTTGGCCCTGCGGCTTCAAGAATCATACACGAATCAATCAAAAAATCTTCCAAAAGATATCAAATTTTGGATTCTTACTAAGATTGATTCGTGTAGGTCTGTACACGAATCAATCAAAAAATCTACAAAGAGAATTTTTTTTAAATTCGTTTTAACTTTGGCCCTTGGCTTTGAGAATCATCGTCTGTACACGAATCAATAAAAAAATCTGGCAAAAGAAGAATTTTTGCAAAAAATCATCGTTCAACGGTAACAACAAGTGTGGTCGGTCATAACTTCCATCCTATTGCACCGAACCGTCTGAAAATTTGAATTCTCACTAAGAATCATGGTCTGTATACGAATCAATAAAAATTTACAAAGAGAATTTTTTAAAAAAGATCTTCGTTTTAACACTAGGGTTCGGTTGTTTTAGCACTTGGGATCGGACGTTTTAATACTGAGGGTCGGTAATAACTCTGGCCTTATGGCTTCAAAGCGTCTGAAATTTTGGATTCTTACTAAGAATCATGGTCTGTACGCGAAACAAGCAAAAAATTGGCCAAAAGAATTATTTTCACAAAAAAACATCGTTTTACGGGCGCTTTGTAGCAACTATTGTTGTCTGTCATAACTTCCGCGCTATAGCACCGAACCGACTGATATTTTGGATTCTTACAAAGAATCATGGTCTATACACGAATCAATCAAAAAATCTACAAAGAATTTTTTTTTAAAAGATCATCGTTTTAACACTTGGGTTCGGTTGTTTTAGCACTTGGGGTCGGACGTTTGAATTCTTAGGGTCGGTCATAATTCTTGCCATATAGCTTCAAACCGTCTGAAATTTTGGATTTTGACTAAGAATCATGGTCTGTACACGAATCAGTCAAAAAATCTACAAAGTATTTTTTTTTAAAAGATCATGGTTTTAACACTTGGGTTCGGTTGTTTTTGCACTTGTGGTATCCCGTTTGAATACTTGGGGTCGGTCGTAACTCTGGACTTATGGCTTCAAACCGTCTGAAATTTTGGATTCTTACTAAGAATCATGGTCTGTACGCGAATCAAGCAAAAAATTGGCCAAAAGAATTATTTTCACAAAAAAACATCGTTTTACGGGTGCTTTGTAGCAACTATTGTTGTCTGTCATAACTTCCGCGCTATTGCACCGAACCGACTGATATTTTGGATTCTTACTAAGAATCATGGTCTATACACGAATGAATCAAAAAATCTACAAAGATTTTTTTTTTAAAAGATCATCGTTTTAACACTTGGGTTCGGTTGTTTTAGCACTTGGGGTCGGACGTTTGAATTCTTAGGGTCGGTCATAACTCTTGCCATATAGCTTCAAACCGTCTGAAATTTTGGATTTTGACTAAGAATCATGGTCTGTACACGAATCAGTCAAAAAATCTACAAAGTATTTTTTTTAAAAGATCATGGTTTTAACACTTGGGTTCGGTTGTTTTTGCACTTGTGGTATCCCGTTTGAATACTTGGGGTCGGTCATAACTCTGGACTTATGGCTTCAAACCGTCTGAAATTTTGAATTCTTACTAACAATCATGGTCTGTACGCGAATCAAGCAAAAAATTGGCCAAAAGAATTATTTTCACAAAAAAACATCGTTTTACGGGCGCTTTGTAGCAACTATTGTTGTCTGTCATAGCTTCCGCGCTATAGCACCGAACCGACTGATATTTTGGATTCTTACTAAGAATCATGATCTGTACACGAATCAATAAAAAAATCTACAAAGAATTTGTTTTTAAAAGATCATCGTTTAAACACTTGGGTTCGGTTGTTTTTGCACTTGTGGTATCCCGTTTGAATACTTGGGGTCGGTCATAACTCTGGACTTATGGCTTCAAACCGTCTGAAATTTTGGATTCTTACTAAGAATCATGGTCTGTACGCGAAACAAGCAAAAAATTGGCCAAAAGAATTATTTTCACAAAAAAACATCGTTTTACGGGCGCTTTGTAGCAACTATTGTTGTCTGTCATAACTTCCGCGCTATTGCACCGAACCGACTGATATTTTGGATTCTTACTAAGAATCATGGTCTATACACGAATCAATCAAAAAATCTACAAAGAATTTTTTTTTAAAAGATCCTCGTTTTAACACTTGGGTTCGGTTGTTTTAGCGCTTGGGGTCGGACGTTTGAATTCTTAGGGTCGGTCATAACTCTTGCCATATAGCTTCAAACCGTCTGAAATTTTGGATTTTGACTAAGAATCATTGTCTGTACACGAATCAATAAAAATCTACAAAGAGAATTTTTTAAAAAAGATCTTCGTTTTAACACTAGGGTTCGGTTGTTTTAGCACTTGGGATCGGACGTTTCAATACTGAGGGTCGGTAATAACTCTGGCCTTATGGCTTCAAAGCGTCTGAAATTTTGGATTCTTACTAAGAATCATGGTCTGTACGCGAATCAAGCAAAAAATTGGCCAAAAGAATTATTTTCACAAAAAAACATCGTTTTACGGGCGCTTTGTAGCAACTATTGTTGTCTGTCATAACTTCCGCGCTATAGAACCGAACCGACTGATATTTTGGATTCTTACTAAGAATCATGATCTCTACACGAATGAATCAAAAAATCTACAAAGATTTTTTTTTTAAAAGATCATCGTTTTAACACTTGGGTTCGGTTGTTTATGCACTTGGGGTCGGACGTTTGAATTCTTAGGGTCGGTCATAACTTTGGCCTTATGGCTTTAAAACGTCTGAAATTTTGGATTCTTACTAAGGAATCATGGTGTGTACACGAATCAATCAAAAAATCTGCCAAAAGAAGACTTCTTGCAAAATCATCGTTTAACGGTAACAACAATTGTGGTTGGTCATAACTTCCGCCTTGTGGCACCAAACCATCTGATAATTGGAATTCTTACTCAGAATCATGGTCTGTACACGAATCTGAGGGAGCGGGCCGGATCGGTAGAGACGGGACGAGAAATAAAATTCGTCATTCGGTGTCATTACATCATTAGTCAGTCTACATTGACTCATTAGTCAGTCTTTATTGAGCTACGTATCGAGGGTCGGAGCGGCGCAATTAATTTGGCACAAGTGGCCGCCACAAATCAATAAAGAAATTTACAAAGATAATTTTTTTGAAAAGATCATCGTTTTAACACTTGGGTTCGGTTGTTTTAGCACTTGGGGTCGGACGTTTGAAAACTTGGGGTCAGTCATAACTCTGGTCTTTTGGCTTTAAACCGTCTGAGATTTCGGATTCTTACTAAGAATCATTGTACTGTTCACGAATCAATCAAAAATCCACAAAGAGATTTTTTTAAATTCGTTTCAACTTTTGCCCTGCGGCTTCAAGAATCATACACGAATCAATCAAAAATCTGCCAAAAAAAGAATTTTTGCATAAAATCATCGTTTTACCGTAACAACAAGTGTGGTTGGTCATAACTTTCCTATGGCACCGAACCGTCTGAACATTTGAATTCTTACTGAGAATCATGGTCTGTACACGAATCAATCAAAAATCCACAAAGAGATTTTATTTCAATTCGTTTTAACTTTGGCCCTGCGGCTTCAAGAATCATACACGAATCAATCAAAAAATCTTCCAAAAGATATCAAATTTTGGATTCTTACTAAGATTGATTCGTGTAGGTCTCTACACGAATCAATCAAAAAATCTACAAAGAGAATTTTTTTTAAATTCGTTTTAACTTTGGCCCTTGGCTTTGAGAATCATCGTCTGTACACGAATCAATAAAAAAATCTGGCAAAAGAAGAATTTTTGCAAAAAATCATCGTTCAACGGTAACAACAAGTGTGGTCGGTCATAACTTCCATCCTATTGCACCGAACCGTCTGAAAATTTGAATTCTCACTGAGAATCATGGTCTGTACATGAATCAATAAAAATCTACAAAGAGAATTTTTTAAAAAAGATCTTCGTTTTAACACTAGGGTTCGGTTGTTTTAGCACTTGGGATCGGACGTTTTAATACTGAGGGTCGGTAATAACTCTGGCCTTATGGCTTCAAAGCGTCTGAAATTTTGGATTCTTACTAAGAATCATGGTCTGTACACGAATCAAGCAAAAAATTGGCCAAAAGAATAATTTTTACAAAAAAACATCGTTTTACGGGCGCTTTGTAGCAACTATTGTTGTCTGTCATAACTTCCGCGCTATAGCACCGAACCGACTGATATTTTGGATTCTTAATAATAATTATATTTGGATGATTTATATAGCGCCCTTTTTGTGAAAAATCACCTCAAGGGCGCTGTTACTAAGAACCATGGTCTGTACACGAATCAATCAAAAAATCTACAAAGAATTTTTTTTAAAAGATCATCGTCTTAACACTTGGGTTCGGTTGTTTTAGCATTGGGTTCGGACGTTTGAATACTTGGGGTTGGTCATAACTTTGGCCTTATGGCTTCAAACCGTCTGAAATTTTGGATTCTTACTAAGAATTATGGTCTGTACACGAATCAATCAAAAGAATCTGCCAAAAGAAGAATTCTTGCAAAATCATCGTTTAACGGTAACAACAATTGTGGTCGGTCATAACTTCCGCCTTGTGGCACCAAACTATCTGAAAATTGGAATTCTTACTGAAAATCATGGTCTGTACACGAATCTGAGGGAGCGGGCCGGATCGGTAGACACGGGACGAGAAATAAAATTCGTCATTCGGTGTAATGAGTCAGTCTTTATTGAGCTACGTAGCGAGGGTCGGAGCGGCGTAATTAATTTGGTACAAGTGGCCGCCACAAATCAATAAAGAAATCTACAAAAATAGTTTTTTTTGAAAAGATCCTCGTTTTAACCCTTGGGTTCGGTCGTTTTAGCACTTGGGGTTTTAGCACTTGGGGTTGGACGTTTGAAAACTTGGGGTCGGTTTTTTTTAAAGGAGGAGGTTCTCAATTCGACTGTATTTTTTTTTTGTGTTTGTTACCTCAGATCTTTTGACTATTGTCACATAAATAATTATGTGACTAATGCAGTTCTTGCTTAGGTGGTTATTTTGTCTATGGTGTTTTTTTGGACACTGGTAATTTTTGGAAAAGAAAGAGTTCCTTTTTTGTTTATGGGCACTTCCTTCGGATCAACTTGGGCAGTTGGGTCGGAAATTGGTCACTCACCATCCTGGTGTTTAAATTTACGTTTAATCATGAGAATCTAAGTCGATTTTAAACCTAAAAGAACGCGAGGTGTTTTTTACGTAACACGCGAGGTTCGTGTACGAGTTATTTTTAGTGGATGACGTGTAAGTTAACCGATATTGATGACTCTTTTTTTTATTTGAAAGCTAGTACTTCTTCTGTGGTGCTATTTTAATTTGGTTTAGTTCCGACAGGGGCATCCATGAGAAAACCATATAAGTCTTAAATTTGCATTAAGTAGGTGCGCGACAAATGGACGAATAACTCAATATCACGCCAACCGATTTCGATGATTTTTTTTATTGGAAAGGATGTTTTTCAAGAGTAATTTTGATGAGAGTTTGGTAAGGTTCTGATTATCGGATGCATGGATCCGATAGTCATGACAAATTAACAAAACTCGGCCGAATCTCTTAATTTGACGTTATGGTCAGATTATGTCTGTCTCATATGAGCAGCACGTTTAGTAGGTTTACCCATATTCAGGCAAATTAGTTAGTGTACTTCAGATTCACTAAAAAAAAAAAAAAAAACTTAACAAAACAAAAAAACTACTTCAAAAAATGCACTAAAAAGTAATAAAATAATTTCGTATTCTTCTACAACTTCATAATCAACTTACTTTTTCTAATCATCAGTATGTAGGTACGATTGTTATTTTTAGAGTCGGTGTCAGCAAGTCGCTCGTGCGACACAAGCACATCTCACCTATAACTTTGTATGTAGTTACAAACCTACCTTGACTTTTTGAATGCCCTAACTAAATAAGCGTACCTTTTAATCCCATCCATCAAGTACACTTGACGTGACTTTATCACTATACGGCGCTATAAAAAGTTGGTAATTATTATAAATTTTATCGGCCTTGTATCCCTTCCAGATCTCCACAAATTAATATGGCTCTACCTATAATGTAACTATATGGTTTTACAACACATACATATCAGGAATCTCATTTATAAAGCATGTCAACAATTATCCTTCCTTTGCCTGTTCAATGCCTTACTTTTCAATTTGGGAGGCGGGTATGGGTGCCGCCGCCCCGGGAACCATTTATTGGATAATAACCAACACTTCTGCCAAAGGTCACCCCAAGTAGTTAGCTACGTTTCGTGACTTAGTAGGGGTTCCCGGGTTCGTGGATAGAGCTTTGTCCAGGTTTTGGCGTCAGATGCATCTGCCTACCAACTGCATGGTAAGCCGGATCGGGAGAGAATGGTTGAGGGAGTCCTTTTGACTTCTCCAGCTGTACTCTCTCGGAACATCGCTCTACACCGCAGTGGAAAAGATGGATTCATACGTCCGTCACTCCTAGACACAATGACACCCAGATTCCTACCCACCCCTTATAATATCCTTTTCCTTCTCAGAACTTCCTAACCTTCCTTTCCTAAAAAGACCCTCCACACATCATCCTCAATGATGACATAGGCCCTGAGGGGAATTATTTTCCTCAGGGCCTCCTGTGTGGAGCTATTGTGAAAAAAGCACTGCATTGTCATTGTCTTAATCAAGTCTTCCACGAAGAGATTATTTGATAAAAATAAAACGAAATTAAATTAACATTTTAATCTGGTGATATCCACACCAAGTAACGAATTATCGCCCAATTTGTCTAATTTCTAACATAGGAAAGATCTTTGAAAAAATAGTAAGAAGACAATTGGTAAATTTCCTAGATAGTAATAAAATAAAATAGTAATAATAGTAATAAAATACTACACAAAAACCAGTTTGGTTTTATTAAATCATTCAGCACACAAGATGCCATTGCTAACGTAACTTCATACATTTACAAATCATTAGATAAAGGTAAAAAATGTGCGGGTACATTTATTGACCTCAGAAAGGCATTCGATAGCATATCCCATAAGATGCTATTAAAAAAATTAAATAATATTGGCATAAAAGGCAACGCGATTAAATGGATCACCAACAAACTACTTAAAAAACCGCCCTCAAGTGGTAAAAATCAATCGTGTTAATAGTGATCAAGAGATTTCAAGCTTTGGAATCCCCCAAGGTACAGTGCTTGGACCAATCCTATTTACCATATACATATATTTACATAAACGATATTTTTTTTCAACATCTACATGGTCAAATTACATCATACGCCGATGATACAGTATTAATAATAAATGAAAAGACTTGGGAAAATGTAGAATTAAAGGCCACAGAAGACATCAATACGCTTAAGAATTTTTTCGACACTAATTTACTATCACTAAATAGTGAAAAGACATTTGTAATTCCATTTGCAATCCATCCAAACGACGCTCCCAAAAATTTTAACATTGTCATACACGATAACACTAAAATGCATGGCCAACATTATTGCAAATCAAACTGTACAATATTAAAAACAACAAATAAAATTAAATATCTCGGAGTAATTATTGATAAAAATCTGAAATGGAAGGAACAAATATGTCAAGTTACTACCTAAACAAATATGTCAAGTTGCTTACTAGCAAAATCAGAAAATTAATTTATATTTTTTTAAGAATTAGAAATTTTCTGTCGATAAAAAATCTATATTTAATCTACTATGCCTTAGTTCAATCCACTTTACAATTCGCTATTATTAGTTGGGGATCCGCGTATAAATGTAACCTTCTTCCAATAGAAATTGTACAAAGAACAATTATTAAAATTATATTTAAAAAATCCTTAGTTTACCCAACAGAACGCTTGTTTGAAGAATTTCAAGTATCCACATTTAAAGATTTATATATTAAAAATTCATTAATTCAAATTATAAAAGAAAAAGATAAATATCCATTTTTAAATGAAAACAGAACTCGACTTAAACTTGTTTTTCTATGCCCAAAACTAAATACGTCTTTTGCACAGCATCATTACACTTACCAGGGAAGAACTTTTTTCAATCGATTACCAGAAGAAATCAGAAGCATTAATGATAAAACCCGAAAACTGCTCTCTGTCAAGAAACATTTCAAAAATATTCTTAAAAAAAAAACCACTGTCATTTAATAATTAATCTTACAAAAATTCTTAGTTTTCGATAACATTCTTTCTTTTTTTTAAATACACAATGTAAACAAAATAAATACTGCAGCTCAAATATATTTATGTACAATGAATTATTTATGTACTAACTGATAACATTAATGTACACTCCCCTTCCATACAAAAGCACATGCCTTCTATGGAAGGGTAGTAAAAAAAAAAGTGAGATGCATAATTATCATGCAAATACCATGTAAAACATAATATTAAAAATAAAACATTGTTTGTTAAAAATAAAAAAAGTTATTACTTCTGAACTAATGTGGCATGACCCTGCAAATAACCCAAAACCCATAAAACTAAACAAAAAACTTCCCCCGTCATCTGATTGTCTACAATCGTAACATTTTGTCGTTAATTTTAAGGAAATACGCAGAAAGGGATTAAAAAATGACTATGGTTTGAGGATCAGGTGGTCGGTCGGCCGAACCTTCCGATGTGGTTCCTTATTTTTTTTGTTGAAAACGGAATGTCAAGCAACCCAAGTTTTTTGTAGCAAGATAATTAATATTGTCATCTCTGTTTTCAGACATTTCAAATTAATGCACTAGAAAGCGACGACAAACGTATTATGATGTCTACTTTGAGAAGTAAAATAGTCTCTACAGATAGGCAAAATGTTTAAACGTTTTATTTTACTTCTCTTTTTGTCATACATAACTAAAAGGAGATCGTAATATTGGACGTAGGTTAATGAGGTTGGAATGAATGAATGTTTTGTCTTCTCTGTTATTCCCATAGAAATTTAAAATTTGTTGTCTCATCTGACATAGAAATGTGTCGACTTTTAGGAAAACATTTTTTATTATTTTATACAGAATCGTCACAATTTTTTTAATATTTTTTACGGATGCAAAAATATATTTTTTAGGAATACCTAAAATGTTGATTTAATGATTGAAGCATTTGAGGAGTTATTGATGTTTTAAAGAGCGTTGTAAACTATAATCGCATCGTGGATCCGGGAGGGTTAAAAGCATTGGCATTATAGTCTCCTTTCTTTTAGAAAATACCATCGTAACAAGGTTGGTTTGAGTTGGTGATAACGAAATATTTTGCTTTTTGCGTTACGAAATTTCAAGTTTTATTTTTATTTTTTTCTTTGTTTTACAATTTTTTAGAGAAAATGTGTCCTTACTGGGGTACCCCGTTCTAAGGGAACATTGTACAAGTTACAAGTAAATACCTATGTTATAATATTACAAGAGGAAAATTATAAAGCTATATCTAAAAAAAAGTACAACACAAGCATTAATCTGTGTTTCCTCCTTCCTACAACATGGGTCTCTTCAAGACCAATGTTCATTCCTTCCTCTCCTCAAAAAGACCCTCCACACAGCATCCCAGATGACATAGGCCCTGAGGGAAATTATTTTCCTCAGGGCCTCCTGTGTGGAGTTAATGTACAAAAAAAAAATCTTTGTTAGGTTGCAAAATTGTATCTATATCCATGTCTTAATGCTACTTATGAAGTCGGTTATTTTTTAAAGGTTTTTATTGCAAAAGGGAGTAAATTAAATAATTTTATGGAGAAATATTGTATATTTCTTCGTCCAAAAGCCGTTTTAGTTGTAGGTTGGTGGAATGTATATTGTAATGTCGATCTTGTGAATCGGCCCGAGTTTGTCGGTGTAGAGTTGTCCTGATTTTTGAATGCGTACATTAGAATATCTTTTGTTTCAGTGACATTAAATTTCGTGCTTTAAAAACATAGTCTGTAGGAGTTCTGATGGGGACTCTAAGTATAATTTTAAAAATTGCCCTTTGTGCTATGAGGACTGGTTTTATAGTGGAATCGCATGAGCTTCCCCATCCAATAAGACCATATTAATTTATTTATTTACGCCCTAGTGAGCTTTTACAAAGATAGGTAATAATAGTTAGGCAGGAACGTAGTACACAAATAATGATTAAATTAATAGTAAAAAATAAAATTAATTAAAATTAAAATCATACATTTTATTAAAGTAATTATAAAGACTTAGTTTTATAACTAATACGGAATCTGCAAACATTTCTACAATATTCCCAAATTTATTGCCAAAATGATGTAATCTATTTATAGGTGTATGAGCCTCACAGTTTGTTTTAAAATTGTTGCAGAAGAAGATAGCACTTTGCCTCGTATTTCTGGTCGGTACGTAAAATTTTATTTTGGCGAGAATTTCAGGGTTGTCAGTGTAATTATTAATGATTTTATTTAATAGTACAAGGTTAGAGATGATCCGCCTATCTGACAGCGTAATTAAGTTGAGTTATTTCATCAAAGGGATATAGTTAATATTTTGAATTGGAATATTCAGCTTAAAGTTAATAAATCTTATAAATTTGTGCTGTACCCTTTCTATATTGTCTGTTTCATAACGCTGATGCATTTCATACGTATTTGTGTTCCAATTGACCATGCAGATCGGAGGAATCCAGATTTTTGGAATTCCGCGCAATAAGGGTGCCTACCTATACGTTAGAAAGGTGTCAAGTACCGCATTAAAGTCAGTCCGTTGCTAACCATCATCGTATCGTGATATTTTGCTCTACGTCGAAGTGTTATTTATCCTATCGTTACACAAAGTGTAAATCCTATCGTATTGTATCGTATGCTTTGTGTGAACTTCTTTCGTAAATGATTGTTCTGGTGGTTCTAATAACCGACCAGAACAATCTTATCGTACGCCTTTGGATATACCTGTGACCGTCACCGAATGGAGATCAAGCCACGAGACACAACAGTGAGTAACCACTTAATTGTGAATTACCTATCTTGTTTGGTGGTCGGGCATATTTCGTATCGAAATCCATAAGCGTCTTAGCAAAGAGTGGCCGCAAGGTTATTTCTAAACCCCCGTGCATAGTCACGATTCATTGTCGGAATGTATTTTATACAATGGGGACCAAATGGGCGAATTATATTCTACCTGGCTTCTTACTAAAGAAGTGTACAATTCTAGTGACTTAAAATCACTTGCTGTTATGCATATAAAACCAAGGACTTTTATAGCTCTATTTGTTATTTTATTTACGCAAGATGAGATTTTGATAATGCATAACAAATTTTAATTAGCTGTTCTTCATCTAAAATGTTTCTTATTGTTTTGAAAAAATAGGTTAGTTATTTGGAAATAATATATATTTATGTAATTCCTGTGGTTGTATCCTAGTAGTCGATTCCATGAGCATTAATTTATTATTTTAAGACGATTCTGGCAGCTCAAATTGTCGTAATGACGGAAACAAAAAAACAGTACTTTTTTCGGTACTAAAACAGTACTTTTTTCGATAACCGCGTGTGTAAATAATTTGGGTAATGTGCGTTTTCATCCCCCAACAAAATAACCCCGACAAAAATATCTTCCTATAAAATATCCCTCGACATAATATTCCAATGACAAAAGATATCTCTACTACGCTGAATTCTTTCGTATACCAATTTTTGAACAATACATTTATCGTCTTTACAGGATTTATTGTTATCAAGTTTAATTTGCAGAACTCCATTAAAATTTGTATATCTTTTATATCTATACTCGTATACATAAAGATCTCTTGTCACGGTGTTTGTGGTCGCACTCCTCCGAAACGGCTAAACCGATTTTTATGAATTTTTTTCTCAAATTAGTATTAGTATTTCGGCCTCACACCTAAATTCAAGTTTTGTATGAAAAAGGGCGCGAAGCTGTTCCTAAGTCCTCTTATTCTCCGGATACGCGAATCCACGCGCGGTTTGTGCGCATGCGCGCGGAAAAAATTTCGAAAAAAAAAAAGTTTGTCTGCGATCTTGACCCTTCTATGTACAGAATTTGTAGGCAAAAATTTCATTCACCTGGCAACCCCACAATATTTTTTAATGATTTTATCTGTGGCATCGAAATATTAAATTTGTCGCTATTCTTTCTGTCAAAATCCGATGCGTGTTACTTGATGCGTGAAACCTATCAATTTACGTAATTAACGCAAGTAATGTTGTTTTGATACATAGTTTATTGTTGTAGGAATGTGTTTCGGTCAATAAAATATACGATAGCTCAAAATTAATCCACAAAACATTCAATTCAAAAGTCAAAGAGGTGCTGTGTTAGGGAATTTTCATGAAAGGGCCTGGCCTTTAAGAGGTGGCTCATATTTTGTAATTTAAAACTACATATTTGCTACACATTTATACAAAACAAATCTGAGTGTGCAATTTACATGTGGTAGAAGTGAAACCTTCAGAAAACTAAAGAAGAGAAGAGTGGGGAATACTACTTTAGTAAGATTCGATTTTATTTTTTGTTTTTTTTTTATTATTATTAAGTGAAAAGAAATATAATATTTCGCTTTCTTAACTTAAATACAGAGCATATATAGTAAGGTAGTACAAGTATAGAAGTAATATTTTTAATTTTGTTCGAACATCTTAAGTTTAAATTGTTTTTTTTTTAAGTTTTTATATTCTTTTCCGTTTTTAGGTTATCTGGAAGGAGATTATATATGTGAACTTCCTCGTGGCCAAAACTTCTCTTGCCACTTTCAGTCTTGACAGTATTTGTGTACAATTTATTGTGTTGTCTAGTGTAATGTTCATGTATTTGTGATGTTTTTATAAATTTTGTGTTTGTGTGTATAAGTCCATTTGGTATTTTGTAGATTAAAAGACATATGTTATATTTGTACAATGTTCTTATTTTCAAAAGGTTCATTTCCTGGTATAGTTTTTTTGTGGGAGTGTCTGGGTTATAGTTGAAGAGTTTTTTAATAACTTTGTTCTGTATTATTTGTAAGTCGTTTAAGTACGTAATGTATGTGTTTCCCCATATTTCTATTAAATAATTTAGGTGGGACTGGATTAAGCTAAAGTATAAGCCCCTCTTTACCTCTGTTGGTAGAAGATAAGCAATTCTACCAAATACACCAATTAATGGGATGATTATTGTTTTTAGTTTTTCTATGTGTTGTTTAAATGTCAAATGTTTTTCAATATATAAGCCCAGGTATTTTTCGCTATCTAGAATATGTAGGTCTCTTTCTTCTATTTGTAATGGTTTATGCGATGGTATTATTCTTTTAGGCGAGCTTAAGATCATGTAACTTTATTTTTTACTAGCCAATCGTTTAGTACATTAAGATCCGTTTGAGATTGTTCTAATAGACTTTCTAAGTTTTTGCCGAAGTAAAAAATTGCCGTGTCATCTGCGTATAAGAAGATTTCACCATGTAGTTTTAGCTGACAGATGTCATTTATGTATATTTGGAATAAAAGTGGCTCCCGTATTGATCCTTGTGGAACTCCATAGTTTATACTCTCGAGTTAACTGTTTTTTTTTCTATTTTAACACATGATTTTCTGTTGGACAGATAGGATTTTATTAGTTTGATAGCTGGACCGGTTACACCTGTTTTTTCTATTTTTTTAATCAGTATTTCATGACTCACGGTGTCAAAGTGTTCTTGGTCAGCTGAATGTTTGGCCGCTAAGGTTCGTCAGGTGCTTTATACCCCTAAACTAGAGGAGATTTGTGTGGGACCGTGGTTTTATCGTATTATATTGGAACCAAGTATACGTGAAATAAATAAATATTTTATTGCTATCTCACATTCCCTTGCAGTAAAAATCCTATAAATGTATGTGTTTTCTTCTTCGCTGAGATGTCGCTTTTTGTGTTTTTTTGCCTGTTCAAATTGGAGTGGTTTGAAAATTGGATACTGATATTACAAAACTAATTTATTTTTTTTTGATTTCGTAAGATTCGATCCTTGGTCAGCTGAATATTTGGCCGCCAAGGTTCGTCAGGCGCTTTATTTCCCTACATTCGACTACAGGAAGTTTGCGTTAGACCGTGGATTTATCGTAGATGTATGTGTTTGTTTCTTTTTAGTGTCGCTCGATTCCGTTTCCTCGAATTTCAAATCACAACGGTGCTAAAGAAGTTTTCGTCTCCATAAATTATTCAGCTCGGTTGGGTATTGGGCTGCTATCCAAAACAAACTTTTGGATGAAAGCGGCCGCCCAGTAATTTATTTTTATACATCTTTATCAATTTTAGATGTGCAAATTGGCATCGTAGGCTTGTTGAAAAAGAATCGATATATCGGTATTTTTATTCAATATGTCGATATTTTTAGCCGACATATTTTGATCCGATATATCGATACAAAATATCCTATACCGAAAATTGTATCAAAAACGATATTTTTTTAAATTTATGTATTTAAAGTCACTAGAATCCAAAACCGTACAGGAACGAACGGAAAAAAAGTAACTGTATTGGGTCATGACATCTGGCGGTTGAAATTTTAACTATTAATAGCTTACAAATCTTACTTCGCATTAGTATTTGTGATCACCAATACTAACTCATGTGTGTAGGTACATACATAGAAATGTATGCTATTTTTGGCCATTTTTTTTCTAAGCCACTCTTATGTGTTGGTTCCCAATTGTCTATGATTATTGACTATACCTTGTTCCAAACACGAAGTTCTTTTTGACAGATTAATACGCCAATAGAATGTTACTGAGACGCATACAAACTTTGTAAGCGTCTCAGTTTACATATAAGTTAGAAGACAGCTTTTTAGTTTTTGATATTTTTGTAATTATTACGTAATAAAAATAAAAATGTGATAAAAATACCTTCATTTTTATTGAGATTTTTGTACATTAAAAAAAGAAAATTGTGTACAAAAATTACTAGTGATTATATTGAGCTGAATACACTATTATTTTTAAAAAAGCAAAATCTCTTGAAAATTTGACCGATATATCGATATTTTTTCCTCGATATATCGACGTCCATATTGATATTTTAATAAATATCGATACATCGATATATCGATATTTTTTTCACTTTCGACATCCTTAGCATCGTTCGGGTCAGATTGATTCGAAGCAGGCTCGATAGTTAAATATTTCAAAAATTCAGATCGGATAAGGTCAGGGTACCAATTACATATTTGAATTAAATTTTTTAATGTTTTTTTTTAACTTTTAATCTTTATTTTATTAAGCACACGCTCAACTGCCAAATAAGTTTGTAATCATTTCAATTTAAAAATATTAATATAACCTAAAGCACACATGACGAAAAACCACAATATAGAAAATGGATTTAGAAGAATAATATTTCAAGTAATTACGATACAAAGGCATAAAATACATAGACAGATCAATATAACAAACGCATATTTATACTTATGATCACAAACAATATCAATATACAAAACCTTTTCTAAACCATTTTAATTTTTTTTTTTGGTGGGTGGTACAATTTGAATCGCTTTTTATATGCATCGACTCTGTGCAGAAACGGGCGGTCCGTCTGATAGATTGTACTAATTTAACAAATGGATTCCAATCTTTAGAGCACTATCGTCGGTTGGGAATGCTATCCTTGTTCTACCGGTATTTCAATGGAAGATGAGCCGAGGAACTATCGCCATTGATCCCTTCGGCACCGGTGCATAGTCGGGTCGTGCCTTACATATGTACACGGTTGAAATTTGTTACATGAGAACGGGTCGCTTCTTCGACTCATTCTTGTGTTCAACATCTCGATTGTGGAAAGATTTACCGGCCTTTGTATTTCCTCCTTCCTACAACATGGGTCTCTTCAAGACCAATGTTCTTTCCTTCCTCTCCTCAAAAAGACCTTCCACACGGCATCTCAGATGACATAGTCCATCTCCTGTGTGGAGTTAAAGTAGAAGAAGAAAAAATGGCATCTTATTAGATATAATAGGCACGAGATAAACAAATGTCCGTTGCCCGTATTTGTTTGTAATTTTCGGAATGTAGGTACATCTGAATTTGGGAGGCGGGTTAGGTTAGGCCCAAACGGTTCGCTACGTCGCGTCGGGTGATTTAGCCGGGGTGTCCGGGATCTTGGGGTGAGTTTTGTAGGGGTCTTGACGGCGGATGCGTCTGCGTCACCAGCTGCATGGTAGGCGGGATCGAGAGAGAATGAGGGTATCCCTTTGACTTCTCCAGACGTACTCTCTCAGAACATCGCCTTGACCCGTAGTGGGAGTAATGGATTCATACGTCCGTCACTCCTGGACACACTGACCGCCAGTTTCCTATACACCCCTAATACCCTTTTCCTTCCCAAAACCTCCTGTCCTTCTTTTTCACACAGCATCCCCAAAGATGACATAGGCACTGAGGGAAATTATTTTCATCAGGGCCTCCTGTGTGGAGCTAATGTTGAAATAAACATACATTCATTTTCACAAACTCTTGTGCTATGCGCGTGATCTACTTTTGAAGTGAAACTTACTTAGCCCTTTTAGAGTGATTTTAAATTCGGATGAAACGGAAATGACGCACCACGGCACCTGCGAAGCATCAAACAAGGCTTCTATTGGTTGAGATATAAAACGGAAACGACGATAGGTCTCATTGGCCTCTTTGTTTTTTTCGCGCCTCGCCGAGCGCGTCCTATAGCGCAGCTGTATAGTGCGTCGCAAATCTCAGCGGCCAGAGAAATCCAATGAATCCTACGAAATCCAAAAATTTTTTTTCTCTATTTTGGTTTTTGTAAATCAATATCCAATCTTCAAACCACTTTAAAATAAACAGGCATAATAAAGCGACATCTAGCGACTTTCTAGTTTCACTTCTATCGCGCGTGAATTACTTCTTCTTCTTTGCGTGCCGTATCAGGTCCCCCCGACGTTGGCGATCACTCTTGAGAATGTCTCTCTGTCTTGCGCTGCCCGGAATAGCTCCTCCACACTTCTAATGCCGGTCCACTCTCGTATGTTACGCAGCCAAGACATTTGTCTCCTACCAGGCCCTCGGCGACCCTCTATCTTGCCTTTCAATATCAAATGGAGCAAGTGATACTTTTCCCCTCGAAGTATATGACCTAGATATGAAATTTTCCTGATTTTTATTAATGTAAGCAGTGAATTACTTACACACTCTAAATATTTTCTTTATGTGTGTGATCCGGCGATAGGTATTGGGACACAATTTTAAACATAATTTTCCTCGAACAGGTAATCTCTGATTAGTAAAATAATTTTACATCTCTTCTTGTGCATTGCAGTAAAAAGAGTTTCGCTATTAAAATTATATGTATTTCAGATAATCGTACATGTATATTATACTCGTACGTAATTCAGATATTGCACAATGTGAAGAAGTTTCCTAGATTTAACATTTTCATTCCATCGTTCCAAGTATTTCTTCATAAATACAAGATTCTGATAAATTCCAAAAATCTTTGGTTGTCCTTGATTTTATTAAATCTCTCGTCTGTCTTTCAACCTTATTGATGGCCATTTAACCTTCTTAGAATGAATGGCCTACTCTGCTTTCCGATACATATGTATTTTTCCGTATCGAATCCAGGGACAAGCCATTTATTTTATTGCCTCTGTCTTTGTAGGTACGGTTTTGAAAAAATATTTATTAAAATCGTGGCTGTTATTGGTTTTGTGTATTTTTCCCCAGACAGAGGCTTTGTAACCAGAATGGAATGTCAGACTATCTACTTACGCTCTCAACCCCTAGAGAACCGCCAATATTCACAGAAATATTTGAATAGCTAAAATAAGAATGATTTAAAAAAGAAATTGTATAATGTCAACATAATTACTAACATTGGAGGCCCTGAGGAAAATAATTCCACTCAGGGCCTATGTCATCTTTGGGGATGCTGTGCGGAAAGTCTTTTTTAGGGAAGTAAAGAGAGGAGGTTCTGGGAAGGAAAAGAAATTGTGAGGGGTGGGTAGGAATCTGGGGTTCATTGTGTCCAGTAGCGACGGCCGTATGACCCACAAGTAGCAAGGTGATGGGTCGATACCGGTCGGTCCGGCTAGAAAGGTCAAAAGTCCTCCTCACTCACCCAGTCTCTCTCGATCCGGCCCGCTACGCGGCATAGCCCAAGAGGGAAATTATTTTCCGCATGACCTCCTATGAGAAGCTAATGTAAAAAAAAGTTTGGATTTATTATTAATATTTCTTTCCAATAAAAGTTTATTTTTTGGTTCTATTGAAAGAAAATTGCTCTTAATAAATACAATATTTATTTAATTTGTGTAGTTTCGCAACAAAATTCATCAGGTATAAAATTTACGTTGTATATTGCGGCACACTCCAGAGTGGAAGATACTCTCAGCATCGCCTCGTTAAAAGACCACTATTCAGAATTCCTTGAAATGGCTTTAGCCGCTTACCTTGAGCGGTATTTACTAATATTGTAAATGCGAAAGTGAGTGTGTTTGTTTGTTACGCTCTCACGCCTCACTTTTAAAATCGGTTTAGTGGTTTACCACTAAACCGATTTTAAAAAATATTTCACCAATAGAAACCTACATTATCAGCGAGTAACATAAGCTGTATTTAATGGTAAGCTCTGGCGTTATGAAATTTGTATAAATGAAAATGTGAATATTTCTTATATTTAAGTGGCATTGAGGAAAGGCAGGGGGAAGGTACGGTTCGCTGAGAGGGAAGAGACGAGGGAGGGGGAAGGCGCAGAAGGTGGAAAGGAACGGGGACGCACGGGAAAGGACATGCAAGGAGAATCAATTTTTTATTTTTTTATTTTATTTTATTTTTATTATTAAATTAAAAGAAACATAATATTTCGCTTTCTTAACTTAAATACAGAGCATATATAGTACAGTAGTAAGAAGTAATATTTTTAATTTTGTTCCAACATTTTGAGTTTAAATAGTTTTTTTTTAAAGGTTTTTATGTTATTTTCCGTTTTTAGGCTATCTGGAAGGAGATTATATATATGAACTCCCTCGTGACCAATACTTCTCTTGCCACTTTCAGTCTTGACAGTATTTGTGTACAATTTATTGTGTTGTCTAGTATAATGTTCGTGTACTTGTGATGTTTTTATAAATGTTGTGTTTGTGTGTATAAGTCCATTTTGTATTTTGTAGATTAAAAAACATATGTTATATTCGTACAATGTTCTTATTTTCAAAAGGTTCATTTCCTGGTATAGTTTTTTTGTGGGAGTGTCTGGGTTATAGTTGAAGAGTTTTTTAATAATTTTGTTCTGTATTATTTGTAAGTCGTTTAAGTACGTAATGTATGTGTTTCCCCATATTTCTATTAAATAATTTAGGTGGGACTGCATTAAGCTAAAGTATAGGCCCCTCTTTACCTCTGTTGGTAGAAGATGAGCAATTCTACCAAATACACCAATTAATGGGATGATTTTTGTTTTTAGTTTTTCTACGTGTTGTTTAAATGTTAAATGTTTATCAATATATAAGCCCAGGTATTTTTCGCTATCTAGGATATGTAGGTCTTTTTCTTCTATTTGTAATGGTTTATGCGATGGTATTATATATAAATATATATAAATAAGACGACCAAATCTACAGGAAAAAATGCACCTGAATTAGGCGATATTTATATGGAACAAATTATCGTACACATCGCCAAAAATATGGAAAATATTAAAAAAGAAATTATATCCAAAATGGAAAAAATCACAGCTGAAACACAAAAAATCATAGAATTTATAAGCAATCAATATGACGAGCTAATAAAAAAGATAGACCTAACTCTTAGTCAAAACAAAAAAAATTGAAGATGAAATAGCAATCATCAACAAGACAAAAATACCACTATAAAACATCTGGAAATAAAACTTTCTGAAATTGAAACAAAACTCCGCTCAAATTACTTGGAAATAGCCGGGATTAAACATTCGATTTCAATTTGGGAGGCGGGAATGGGTACCGCCGCCCCGGGAACATTTATTGGATAACCAACACCTCTGCCATAGGTCACCCCAAGTGGTTCGCTACGTTTGGTGATTTAGCAGGGGTGCCCGGGTTCATGGGGTGAGGTTTGTCTAGGTCTTGGAGGCGGATGACCAGGACATACTGAACCCCAGATTCCTACCCACTCCTTAAACCCTTTTCCTTCCCAGAACTCTCCTCTCCTTCCTTTTCCTTAAAAAAAACCCTCCACACAGCATCCTCAAAGATGAAATAGGCCCTGAGGGAAATTATTTTCCTCAGGGCCTCCTGTGTGGAGCTCATGTAAAAAAAAAAAAAAAATTCAAGTGGCGAAGAGGCGACTGAAATAGTTATAAGAGTTGCTGCAGCGGCTGGCGTAGAAATCAAATATAATGAAATAACCGAAGCTAAAAGAATACCGGACCGACGTACTGATGCCCCCCCCAAACTGCTGGTTCAGTTCAAGAACAAAACTGCACGTGACAACCTCATCGCCGCGAAAAGAAACATAAACTACGCTTCCATCAAAGGACTTACAGACGACAAGATTTACATTGGAGAAGAACTCTCCCCATATCACAAAGAACTTCTATGGCATACAAAAAAATTTGCTAAAGAAAAAAACTATGCCTATGTCTGGTACAAAGAAGGGAGAATCATGATGAGGCGCATCACGAACGATAAAATTATTTATATTAAACATGTAGATGATTTTAAAAAAATTACATAAAATATCGGGTAATTAGCCTTACATATTTCCACACAATCTACACATCATACAAAATGGATAATACTACCACAATATCTAACAAAACAAACTTATCAATATACCATCAAAATATTAGATCTATAAACAAAAACTTTGACCAATTCCTCATCGAACTCGACCTTACTAAAATTAAATATGACATAATTATCCTGACAGAATGTTGGCTAACACCTTACTATACTCCTAAAAACATCCCCAATTATACCCACCATCAAACCTCAAATCACTATAGACAAAACGATGGCATAGTAGCATATACATTAAACAACACTCTTAACTCATTTAATGTCAAAGAAATTTATATTACTAACTCAAACTGTCTTCAAATAACGTACAATGTCAACACATGTATCATTGCACTTTACCGCTCTCCTTCTCAACCTAACATCTCCTCATTTTTGCGCGACATAAACTGCTATCTCACGGATCTACACAAAATAAAGAACTTAATTCTAATGGGGGATCTTAACATTAACATTTTAAAAAACAACGAACATCCCCAATGCCAAGACTATCTAAACACACTGATGTTCCACGGAATGGAAAGCACAATCAATTCAGCAACACGATATACGCCAAACTCCTCCTCCTGCATCGACAATATTATGGTTAAATCAACCAACCAATACACCTCCGAAATCCACATGTAATCAGTTACAGATCACTACGCCACCTCTTTCACAATGAGTTCCAAACACAACGTACAAAGCAAACCTCCAACTAAAACAACGAAGAAAACAATTAACTATGACAATCTTAACAAAACGATTAACTCCAAATCGTGGGACACACTCTATAACAAAACTAACATAGAGGAGGCCTGGAACTACTTCTCTACCTACCTATAAGATATCCTTGTCCAAAACACCAAAATCACCACAAACACCATTCCTAAAGCGATCAAACCTCTCAAACCTTGGATAAACCATACTATAATCAACTGCATTCGGAAACGCAATTCCTTACACAAAAAATGTGCCACAAATCCATATGATATCACACTCCATAATTTCTACAAAAGATACCGTAATATCTGCACACAAGTCATTAGGAAAGCCAAAAATCTATATTACAACAAAAAAATTTCCGAATGCAACAATGACCCTAAAAAATATGGAAAGTCCTCAAGGAAGCTACCAATTCAAATAAAGCCACCGACACCTTAAACTCTCTCAATATCAAAGATATCACTGTAGACTTTACATCGAACCCCAACACAATTGTCAATTACATAAACCAATACTTTACAAACATAGGTCCGGAACTAGCAAAAAAAATCCAAATAAATAACGATACGCTTGGTCCAAGTGACCACGCGACCAATGACGATTTCCCAACCCGCTTTGTTCTTAAAACGATTACAGAGAAAGAAGTTTCTATAGTAATAAACTCGCTCAAAAACTCTTCATCAACCGGCATTGATGAAATATCTAACAATGTTCTTAAAAAAATTGCCCCTGGTATACTTCAACCATTAACGCATCTACTTAATATTAGCATCCGCCAAGGGCTATTTCCCACCATTCTAAAACAAGGTCTCATTATCCCTATTTTTAAAACTGGCTCCAAACTTGATATTAGTAATTATCGTCCTATTACGTTGCTAAATTCCCTCTCAAAAGTATTCGAAAAGATCGTCAATAATAGTCTCATGGAATATCTGGAAACCAATAACTTAATATCGCCGCGGCAATTTGGATTCAGAAAACATAAAAGCACCAATGATGCTATAGCCACGGTCACTGACCATTAGGCAAAGAATTAGGCCTCCTCTCCAGCTTCTTATCTGACAGATCCCAATGCGTTAAACTCAATACCACAAAGAGCCAGAATTTGCCCATTAGTTACGGGGTCCCTCAAGGCAGTGTTTTATTTTATTATTTTTATTTTATTTTAAATACATAAACGGCTATACTGCCTTTTATAAATAAACATATAATAGAGTACAAAATAATATATAATAGAGTAAGAAAAATAATATCATTACATAATAGTTGTTTTAAACTTTAAAATAACATACAATTATTTTGTGTATCACAACAAAAAATAACAAAAAAGAACAATGAGAAATATCACATTTCATTTCAACATGTCCATATTGCGTATATAAAGTTACACTATGGAAAAATAATTTTTGAGTGCATGTTTATATTGCACTAATTTTAAGAAATAAATGTCGCCGATGTTAGCATATTCATTTCCCAAAATGTGTAATCGACTGATTGGTGAGTAATAATGTGATAATGTATGTGTGTTATTATAGTAGTAGTGTTATAGGTCCAACGCTCTTCCTAATATATATTAACGAGTTATGCAACCTAGATATCGATACCACTATTGTCAGTTTCGCCGATGACACTGTCCTACTCTTCCAAGCAAAAGATTGGCTTACCGCATATTCCAAAGCGGAGGAAGGAATTCAACAGGTAAAATATTGACTTGACTCGAACATATTAACTCTAAATGTACAGAAAACCAAATACTTACTGTCTAGTCTCACCAATATTCCAAAGTCAAACGCAGCCCCGCCATTAAAAATACACAAATGTCAAAATTCATCTCTAAACCGGAACTGTGACTGTCCATGCCTAGAGCAAGTAAACATTATCAAATATTTAGGAGTAACCTTCGATACACACCTGAATTGGAAGCAACATATACATAATACTACAAACAAAATCCGAAAATCTATATACTTTTTCAAACAAACACGCAATTTCCTTCACCTAAAACTTTTAAAAACAGTATATTACTCATTGTGCCAATCTCACATCGAATGCGGAATTCTAGCCTGGGGTAATGCATATTCCAATGCCCTTGATCCCATCATGAAAGCACAAAAACTAATCATAAAAATAATTCTTAAAATGCCGCTTACTACCAGCACTGACACTATCTTCAATTCCTTCAACGTTATGGACATAAAACATCTATACTCAAGATCCATATTACTTAATTTACACAAAAACAACAAAACACCATACAAAGCTACACAAACAACACACAATACCCGAGCCAAAAACAACGAACTTCTCCAAACTCCTTTTTTCAAAACCACCTTCGGGCAAAGACACTCTAAATACATAGCTTGCAAACTATACAATACACTACCAACTACGATCAGACAAAGTGACTCCTTTACAAAATTCAAACAAGATATTAAAAAATGGATTATAAGTATTGGACGCCACACTATCACGAATATCTGTAAAATAAATCACACATAGACATAAATAACTTTTCACATACAACCTAACCCATATAAAACAAATGAAAATAATGGAATCCTGTCAAATTGAACCTATAAATAGACTAGGCAGAATTGATTTCATTACTCCATCTCCAACATTTATAAAATAACTCTCTTTAAAAGATTTATTACCCTTCCAATCACCCTTCTGTTTTAATTCTATTCATAATATGTATTTTACCTGAAATATCCTTGTAATTACTATATTCATTTATATACCTGTACACCTGTCTCGACACAGGTATACCCTAGTGAGACAGGCATACAAATAAAACCATTGTAAACATATTTTATTATAGATAAATAAATAAATATATAAAAAAAAAAAATTATTCTTTTAGGTGAGCTTAAGATCATGTAACCGGTTTTATTAATATTTATTGTTAATATATTTTGTATTAGCCAATCGTTTAGTACATTAGGATCCGTTTGAGATTGTTCTAATAGACTTTCTAAGTTTTAATTTATGGCTTTGCAACGCACGCCGGGTACCAGATAGTAATAAAATAAAATAAAATAAATGTGATTTTGTTGGAGAAGATTATTTAATTTTGGCTACACATACGTACATAAATAAAAGCAAGCAAGCAAGGAAATATACTTTCATTTTTATATAATATACAGATTTAACATCTTAATGGAATAAAATGTTTTGAGAGTTTATTTTTCATTTCAGCGTTGTACAATAGGCCACTTGCATGGATTTCATAACGACTTGGAAAAAATCGTATGGATAGATTTTTTACAAAGATTACGAAAATGTTATTAAAATTTTTTAGAAATGTACAGTTTTTTTTTATTTTTAAATAAAAAAATTATTAATTAGGCCCGTGACGTCACTCCGAAAATGTTCCTATTAATTTTGTAAAATTCCACACTGATTTATTTTGTTTATATGGCAACACTTCGATTTCAGGAGAATTTTTGAATTTGACATTTAACGTTCACTAGATTTATTGTTTGTGCTGTGCGAACTTATCATTTGGTTTGAATTTTTAACAGATGTTATGAAGAGAACCTCGTATATTTTACGCTGCCGATACGTGTTTTAGAGGTATAATGGTAGTGGTGCTGATTTTAACACAATCAAATTTTATAATATTCTTATTATTTTAATTTACGAGTACAAGTATATTACATTGAATTTAGTAATACAGCCGTTTAACAATATAATGATTTATGATCAATAAGATGGATCAAGGAAAAAATATTTATGAGATGTAATATTTTTGGTATGCCTCGTTTTTCTCCTGTGACCTTTCTTGTGGAAAACGTTTTTTTTTTTTATGATTTTCGGCTATGTAATTATCGTTATATAAAATTATGTTCCATCTTTACGGTTTATAAAAAATGGTCTGATTTTTCGGATTAAAATTTTCGCAAAATCGCCAGGGTTTCAAAAATACTAAATACTAGAATATTTGCCTAAACCGGAATTTTTTTAAAAATGTGATGCATGTGGCCTATTATACCTTCACAAAATACCCCACAGAGAATTTGTACAGACCCAGAAGAAAGCAATGAGGCGTTTCTATTATCGTGTTAAAAACGTGTTATTTTTTCACATGGAATAAAATTTCATGCCGACAGACTACATTGTGGGTATCTTCATTTAAGCGTTCTGAGTATGTAAAGTAAACAAAATAGCGATCCAGGCACGTGATACGATGCCTTTCTTCCGCATAAACAGGTTGATTCAAGCAATAAAAGTTGTAGAACAGCGGAAGGGCAAGCCGCGGCCTGCGAGCCTTTTCGTACTGCCCACTTGGCTAAATAATTTTTTTATTTTTTTATTTAAATAAAACATACAACGAAGTTGCATTCCCATGAGTTATCAAAACTCATTAAGGAATCGCCAATTGGTACATTTGAAAAGATAAAACCAACCCAACCCAATATGCAGACACAATAAATAAAGAAAAAATTTACAAAACATTTTACAGAAGCAACATACAGACACAAACATATGAAGAATCAGTTTACAAATATTTCAAAAAAACATGTCTTATAAGATTTTATGAATAATATTATAACCACTCATTTGATTTATGTACTGTTGGTGTCACAAAGTTAAAATCAAGTATCCTCCATGATGGACTATAGAAATGCATAAAAAACAAATCAGGAAAAATACAATAAAAGGTACATGCTCAAAAATACACAGACCTAATACAAGATGTTTACATAAAAATACATGATAAGATTTAAAAAAGATATAAACTGCGCCCATCATATCTGGATGTACAAAGTTTGGTACTTGGAGATAATCAGGATAGCTATCAGAACAGAGTTTGTACCTACTTATGACTCGTTTTCCAAATAACATTTGAAAAAATATGATTTCAATATATCGTTTCGAGATTTTTTAGAGGCCTGTCTTAATTCTTCAGGCAATTTGTTATAGTTAGTGTACGCAACGTATTCTAATGATTTCTGTCCGAACTTTGTTGAGTGTATTTTTGATATATGTAGTTTGTTGTGTTGTCGTGTATCATATTGGTGAACGTCGTTGTTATAGTTCAGTTTTATATTTGTGTGGGTGTTGCGCTGAATAATATTTAAGATGGTGTTTGTTATCTCAAAGCTAGGAACAATCTTAAATGGTAATACAAGTGCGTGACGGTAAATATCTTTAACATGTGTATCCCAAGGCAAGCCAAAAATGTTACGTAGGGCTCTATTTTGGATTATTTGTACCTCCGATATCAATATTTTGGTAGCAAAACCCCAGATACCCGAAAGGTATGCCAAGTGGGAGTGAATCATAGCATAGTACAATGATCGCAGTATGGCTGTGGGAAGCAATCTACGTAGCCTGTACATTACACCGGTCACCGGAGCAATCTTATTCTTTATATTTTTTCTTATTCAACGGCCTTAGTTCTGTTTTGCAAAAGGGTTTAGGTGTAAACTTCAGTATTTCTTTAAAGTTTTGAATCAGCCACTCTAATTAATAAGATTTTTCTTACATATTTTTAAAAGACAACAACATTTTGTGGTTTGGCAACACTTAATTTAAGAAAAAATTCACATGTGCAGCGCAGCGCTTTTTTGTTGATGTCTATATTTTTATGTATTTTAGTGGATTCAGTTTCATCTTCTTCTTCTTCTTCAATGGCGCAAGAGCCCATTTCGAGTCTTGGTCTCCTTCAGGATAAGCCTCCACCGCCTTCTGTCCTCAGCCGTCGTCTTCCAATCTGCGACATGGAGTAGTCCTCTTGCATCCTTCCTGTCATCATCCTCCCATCTTAGCCTTTCGTTTACCTCCTGGGTGTCCTGATAGAACCTTCTTCGGTTCTCGTGTGCTTAGCATTCGGTGCACATTTCGGCTCATTTTAACCTTTGGAGGTTTTATTTTCATAAAATACCTACAGTTTTCTTGACCAATTTTTTTTAAACTTTCCTAACGATAAAAATCAACAGTTGCCTGAAATTGCAAGAATTTTTGTTTTTTAATATTTCAAAATGATAACCACCCGGGGGTCCCTCTCTAAATAAATATTCTCTCTTCTATCAAGCGTTATCAAAAATTGACTCTCCTCCATTCAACATCTCATCTCTTCTAAGTCTGAACTCTACTCCAATCTTCCATAAAATTCTGAAATTTGCACATTTAAATAAAATTAATATATAAATTCACCTTTCCTTTCTCTGTAATTATAAATGATGGCCTAGAACACCCTTGAAGGTTGAAAGCCAGAAATAATTGAAAAAAAAAAAAAAAACCACCCGGGGAAATATCATTGGTAAGGCCTTGGAGATACAAAATTTTCGCCTGCGGCGCTTCGTTTGTTATGTTCTGTAATTGTTTTGTTAAAAAAATATCATTTTATAAAACACAAATAGATTTGTGGCACCACTGACAGCCAATGTAACAGTGTCATGGGGTAGGTGTAGGTACCCAACTCCTGCGACGCGCGAACAAATTGAAAGCATAATATTTGCTAATTGCCTTCCGTCTAAAAGGTTGATGCTCGCTGTTGTAGAACTTTAAAAACATAAATGAATCGCCAAAAAAATACAGTTAAAGCCCTACTAACATAGACTAGGAAAAATTAAGGGATGTTGATAGCTGTAGGACTTGTGAAGCTGAAAGTATTTATGACATACTAGCACGTTCCCTGCATTGCCACCAACCAAGAAATTGTTTCCCTCTGCGTATCCTTTCTCATTCGTCTCGTTCCCCTTCCGCTTCCTCCTCCTCTCCCGCGTCCCCTTCCTCTCAAGCGTTCCCACTTCGCCTTCTCCGCCTTCCCTCTCCTCACTCCCCTCTCCCGCTTCTCCTGTCCCGTGTTCCATACATTCAGTCCCGATACAATCATTTTTCAAACAGCTTGCTTGCCACCTATTGCAATTTTTTTATACAAATTTCATAATGCCAGAGTTCACCGGTATGTATATAGAAACTGTCCCGGGCGTTCTAACAACAACTCACCAAAAATTCATCTCAATCGAATGAACAGATTAGGAAATAATTTCACAACGCCAGAGTTCACCTTTATTATATAGAAACTATCGCGGATATGCGCACACAAAATCCCCAAAGATGAATAGTTTAGCAACGCGTAAAGAACAAACATACATACATACGAGTTATTAATTTATTTTTATTTTTAAATAAAAAAAAGAAGATAAATTTACCCGGGTGACGAATAACCCAACAATGTTTGAAAATCTCCTACTACCACCATAGTAAGCTGAAAATATTGCCTCGAAAGGTCTTTGTTTTGTAAGAAGGAAATCGATTTTTTAAATAAAATTTAATTTTTCTCTGTAAAAAATTGATGAACGAATAGCGTTTTTCAAAATATCTATCTCATCTCTCTGGATTTTTTTTGGTATTAATTGAATTAAAGCCTGACGCCTTATCCAATTTTTTAACAGTTAAATATACATATAAAAGCTTTGTAATTTTTGGTACAGTTTGTGGTGTAAATTACGTTGGTATCTGCAAAAAGTTGCGTTGATCGAGAAATTCCAAATGAACATGAAGTTTTTTGCTGCTTCTGAAAATAGATTTCATCTTTATGGTTTACGTGATGTAACCGTATATATTGAAATTTTAACAAGCTTGTTTCAAAGGTTTTATGTCTACCCATGACAACATGTAGCCAAGCTACGTAACGAATCACGTATGCGCCTCTTTTCTAGGTATCTGTCTTGTTTGTAAATGTATCTGTCGACAAAAGTTAGTTTTCAGATAGCGTCATCATAAAAGGATAGAACTTTGGGTCTACTAAAAATGAGATCTTTGAAGATACCCGCATCTGCTCTAGGAGCGTCTTTTTGTAACTTGCCAGAAACGTTCTGTTTCACCACGGGCTTCGGTGATTAGAAAAATCCACCCCCCCCCCAGTATCAATCCTCCATTATCAAGTCTAATTTAAAGGGTTGTTTTGATGTGTCCTTTTCTACCGATAATACAATGCTGATTTTCCACACACCTTCATTTCTTTACTTTAGTGATCGAGTAGTCTAAAGCGTTATTTTCCCACCCAGATATCGCGGGTACACACTGAACCCTAGATTCCTACCCAACCCTCATACTTTTTTTCTCCCCAAAACTTCATGTCGTACCTTTCTTTAAAAATACACTCCACACAGCATCCCCAAAGATGACATCTGCCCTCAGGGAAATTATTTTCTTCAGGGTCTCCTGTGTGGAGTTAATGTAAAAAAAAATTATCTTTTCATATACTTTGGCGGCTTTTGCAATCAAAGGGATATTAATAAATTAATAATTTCATACGTCCATATGGATTTTAGAAGTCTTCAAACTGATCCAAAATATGTTGGATAGATCGTATAACCAGAAATTGATACATGCTAGATTAAAAAAAATGTCCTGGACTGATAAAATAAATTTAACGTGAAGCGACAAATTTTAATAGGGCGTGTTTTTTATAAATGACATTTCAGGGGAATATTGTCAGATATGTCGTAGTAGACGTAAAAGCCACCCGCCATGTCTTCGAAAACCACATGACTGTGGCAAATCATTGGGAGTTCAATCAAGCGACTTAAAAATCAAAGAATTTCGTCTTTCCTTGAGCAGCTTTGCTTCTTTGTCGAATATAAGGAGTCACGACATTTGAAAAGTTGATATGGAGGAGGAGGGTAGGTATCAGGTGTAAAAGTAGAATAATATTATTTGAAGAAACCACAAGTGAGAGGTAATGCAAGAAAAATGATAAGTTCACATTTGTGAAAAGGATCACGACAGGATTTATTTTGATACAAAAATAACGAAGCAAGAGAACATGAAACATTATTATTGCTTACAATTCAAATACCTTTCTTCAATATAATATCAACAAATTGTTAATTTGGTGCATTGAAAATAGACTTTATTTAAATATTTCAAAATGACAAATAGTCTATTTTCTAAATAAAAATTCCAGCAATCTTTAATTATTACAACGTTGATAACATTGCTCTTCCGACAGATAACAAATTAAAGACTTAGGCATCACTTTTCAATCACATCTTTCATTTCTTAACCACGTAACGAAAATCTCTAATAAGGGCTTAGAAATGTTGGGATTTACACTAGGTTAACTAGAAATGTTAAAAATGTAGATAGAATGTATTAAACTGTTATATTTTGCCTTTGTTAGAAGTCAACTTGAGTACAATTCTCCCGTCTGGAACCCACTTTATAATATTCATGTACAAGCTGTTGAAAGTATACATAACAAGTTCTTATCTTTTGTAAATTTTCAAATGGGTATTCCAGCAATTATGTTAAACTATAACACTGTTTTAAATGATATGAAAATGCTTAAATTGTCAGTCAGAAGGATTTCACTGACTTGGTATTTCTACACAAAATTTTAAATTATGTTGTTGATAGTCCATTCCAGTCATTTTGCATTGATAAGCTTACGGATTCCACTACGTAATACGGTCGGGATTTATTTCTGTGCAAAAATTCTGGGACTAACTGCCATACGTATTTCTCTTTGCCCAGAATACTAATGGAGGGAAATAATTATACCAAATCAGTGGACATATTCAATTTATCTTTAAATAAATATATATTTTTTACTGATGCAGTTCCGTTATGCACAATGAATACTGTGTAAAATTTATAATTTTTCTGTAAAAGCCCCTAAAACGGGCATAATTAAATAAACAAAATGTTTTGAATTAAAAATCTTTAATCTGCGTATTGTGAAAGTGATAACCGCTACGAATTTATTAACTGGTTCAAAATTAGAAACAACAAAAACTAAATGAAAAAGAAAAAAACACACAAAAGAACAAAAATTTACATTTGCTTAGTCGCTGCGCACCGAAATACAGAATTTTGGCTCTCACGCCCTTTCCATCACAGCTCGAAACCGTATTTTATGTTTTATGTAATATCCTATACGTTTTTTAGCTTCATATACGTGCGTTCCGAGATTCGCATATCCGTGCTGGGATCCTATTGGTTTTTTTTTACTATGAGGCCGTGGCGCGCCGTATATTTGTGCGGGCAAAACTATGGAGTAGGGTGTGTTGTTCACATTACAGAAATATTATCCAAGTGAGTCATGTTTATTAGAGAAAACCGACACTGACTGCAAGAATTGTTCCCCTTTAGTTGTTCCCGGCTGAGGTAAGCATTTTAAAAATTTAATTTAAAACATTTTTTTAAGAACAGCTCTCCTTTTATAACTTACTCCCATCAATGTAATATATCATTGAAGAAGAAGATTACACTAATAATCTAAACGAAAATATGAAAGAGAACAAGACACAGAAAAATAGGAAAAGATAATGGTCGCAACTGGGTCGAACCCAGAAACTTTCGTCTAACCGGGACGTGCGCTTTTACCAATTCAGCCATTGCCACCTTCCATAACACCTTATTTTTCTGTCTTGTTTTTTTTTCCATGTTTTAGTTTAGATTATTAGTGTTATCTTCTTCGTCAGTCATATATAACATTGATGGGAATAACCTTTAAAAGTTATAAAACGAAAGTTGTTCACATAGAAGATTGAATATTCATTTAGACTATTATCAAAAGATCAATATGTTCCATCTAAATAAAATCGGATGTATTTATCCGAGACGCTAACTGGTTTGTAACCTAGACGCTAGGTTACAAACCAGTTCTTAGGACGATTGTTTCCAATGAAAAAGGTAGTTGCCCATGATATGGAAAATTTGCCGAAGTTAATATTTTCGTTTTTTTGTTTTTGGGGTGTTATGCCGTGTTGCGCTACCTCCTTCTTTAACCAACATTTCGGACAGCGTTGCAGTGTCCATCATCAGGGCAGATTCGGCAGATCCGACCGATGTGTTGTTAATTCTAAAATTAAGATAATATTGTTAATTCTAAAATTTGAAAATATGAGATTGACAATTATGACGGTGTTGTGATAGATATATTTTCTAGTTGTGGTTAAACCACTTTTAGACAACTTATTTATACGATTCGAAATTCAATTTTGTGATGGTGTCTTAATTGATTTATTACCGGTTAAAACAAATTATTGAGAAAATAATTGAGATAGCAAACGATTTCAGTAAACATGTTGAAGATTGCTCTGAGAATACCCAACTTCCGCTAGGATGAGAAGAATTTCTAGACGAACCATCAATGCATTTTCCGTAGATATATTATAACTTTAGCGAAATGCAAAAGCATTGTAACTGTACTGTAAATGGCACAAATACTGTAAATCTCGTGAATCATTTAAAACTAATTAAGTGGTTGCCAAGAGAGCTTTCATTGTTCAATTCTAGACACTAAAGCTTTAATTGGATATAATGAAGGCATTGTTCTGTTAAAACATTCAAAATTGAACTAACGTTTAGTTACGTCTATCAGATCTACTTTCATCTAATAAAATTGAATTTATTTTGATTTTGTATAAAAATTCTTTAGCACCGTTGCAGTGGCGTAGCGTGGGTGTCGGCCGCCCGGGGCGGAGGAAATTTTTGCCGCCCCTTATTTGGGTACTTCAAGCACCGGTGGGGGGAGGGGGAGGGGGGTGTATGTGGAAATCATATTTTGTTTTACGACCTATTTACATATACTAGCCGATTTGTTTTAATAATCTATTGTTTTAATAATCACATTTGATGAGTGTTCTTCCTACGAAAATCATATTTATAAATTCTACTACAAAGTTTACTGCTGTTGGAAATCGAGAATGGTATCCTTGTGAGAATGGAATTCTTCTTTTCTGAGAATGGAAGTCTTTAGAACACAAGGCAGGTTTTAACATAGGATTGATTCTGCGTTAGTCCCCAAATAAGAGTTACATACGGAACAATCAATTTCTCAGAATTTTGCAGCATTTGGTACGCAACTCAAATGTAAAGCTTCTCTCGGTACACTATGAATCTGCAACTCGTTATTTAATTTATCATTGTATTCTGAACACAAAACCAGTTTGTACGCGGTGAATTATAACTACACTAATACGAAAATGGGTTTTCTTTGATTCTGGCATTAAATAAATAGAATGTTTTCCTTCGAAATGTGTCAGCAGATGAATCCAACTGGAATTTTACATTCTGACCACATAACTGGTTTAAATTAAATCTGTACCTGATGAATTCAAACTACACTCAGAACTTGAAAATGGTTATTCCTTGATTCCAGAATCAAAGAACGTTGGATTCATTTGCCAGCAGCACATACATAGTGTTCAACTAGAATAGTATAACTGCACTTCGAATAAGAGAATTTTTTCCTTCGAAATGTATCAGCAGATGAATCCTCAACTGGAAATTTACATTCTTAAAACAAAATTGGTTTAAATTAAATCTGTATGCAGCGAATAAAAAGTACACTCAGAACATGAAAATGGTTTTTCTTTGATTCTGGCAGCACATACAGGGTCTGCAACTAGAATTTTATGACGGTACTTCGAATATTAATTTATTTATTTATTAACGGTATAAATATACCATAAATACATATTACATGTCACAAAATATTAGTTGTAGGTACATAGGAAATAATTTTAAAAAGAGTTCAGTTAATTGTGGCATTTGATTAAGAAATGACACAAAGGGTTACAATTACATTCAATACTATAGTAAAAATAAAATTAATATTGATTGAAGATATATGATGGAATAGCCTTCTTGTACCTAGCTTCTGTGGATCCGCCACATCTGCGTATCTATTACTAACGTCATGTAATCTAGGTAAAAGCGAGTGTTTCGTGTACTCAGTCCTGTTGTTGTTACATTCAAACAAGATTTTGGAGCGAGTTGCTCTAGTGGGTATATGAAATTCGATGAGCTTAGTTAAATCAGGACTGTCTATTCTACCATTTACAATTTTGAACATAAATATTAAGTCGGATATAATTCTTCGATCTGAGAAATTTAATAAATTCAATTCTTTCATCTTTAATGTTTTCCTTCGAATTGTGTCAGCAGATGAATCCACAATTGGAATTTTACATTTTGAAAACTGGTTTAACCCTTTGATAATAATAAAAAAATCTATAAACTTTTGCCTGTTAAGGTCATCGAACAAAATTCCCGATTCTTCCCATGCATTTTAAATGTTTTTTTTTACACTTTTGCAAAAAACAAAATTGTTCTAAAATCTAGATAAAATCATTTTTCTGACGTGCTTTAGAACATTTTTGTTTCTAAATATAAAAATTTTGATATTGGAAATGTAAATTAGCTCAAAAATACACAACTGCGAATATTCGAATTAAAGTAAGTACTTAAAATAGAATAAACTTCAAATTTTAAATACAGATTCCTTTTCAAAAAAACTCTCTGTTCACTTTTTATAGCATTTATACAATTTTATTTAAAAATTAAATGTGTGGGACAATTTGCGACTCCTGTGATTAGACGGGTTAAATTTAATCTGTATGTAGCGAATTAAAACTACATTCAGAAAATGAAAATGGTTTCTCTTTGATTATGGCATCACATACGTAGTCTGCAACTAGAATTTTATAAATGCACTTTGAATAAAATAATAATCTCCTTCGAAATGTATCAGCAGATGAAAACACAACTGAAATTCAATCGTTACATTGTGAACACAATTCTGGTTTTAATTAAGAATGAATCTGTTAGCGAGTTCCCAGCTTTAATTAGTATTGCTCTCATAAAATGCGTACGGTTTTTGTTTTATTCGGTGTTGCCAGTCACAACAGTGATCGAGATGACACTATCGTGTATTTATTTAAAGAAATGGGATTCCCCGTTTTCTTCACAGTAAAAAGTAATAAAAAATTCCGTGCTCATTTCAATCGGTAAGAATCGTAGGTGCGACAAAAATATGAAATGCGCCCTGATAAACTCGATAAAACGGAAACTAGCGGAACTAAACAGAGACAAACACGTACAATTGTAGGATTTAGCTTGTGAGAGAATGAGATAGAATGAAAACTTACCCACGTACAGTACCTACGAAGCGTTGTGCTCTGTCAACCTGTCTTTTATACAGATAAAACAACGTTTTAATAAAACCGCCGGAAGACAAAACATAATCGTCGTAAAAAGCAACGAACGTTTTACATGTGGTAGTATTTCCAGTAATTTTTTTTTTTCATCATTTTGGCATTATTTTTTTAATATTACAAACTATTAATTTCACTGTTTCATTAACCGAGGTGTGGTGTACAACGGTCCAGGTGCGAGCATTGGTCGGTTTGATTGTGAGCTTAATTTTCAAGGCTCCTATTCGTTGAGATTGTGTTGTTAATTTGTGATAGGTACCTCTTGTTTATATATTGAAACAAATTTTTGAAACACTTCTTCAGCACCGTTGTAATTTGAAACTCTATGAATCGAAAAAGCAGCATTTTTTATTTTATTTTTTTATTATTCTTTATTCATACACATATTTTAGGTATACAGTTTTTACAATTTTTTCGACTGCCACACTAGGCACATGCCCGTATTACGGTAGTTGAATTAGCAATAAAAATAAACAAACACATATATCTATAGGATCTAGTCTGCGAGGGAATGAGATAGAATAATTGGTCTCACCTTCGTAGTCGTCCTACTCTTAATTTAATTTTCTGAAGGTTTCACTTCTACCGCGTGTGAACTGCACACTTGTAATTTTTTTTGTTCAAAGTGTTTTCTATTTTTGCTAGAACTAAATTGACGATTTGACGTAAAATCTTTGTGATGCCATCAAAAGCTAACCAGTTTTATGGATCAATTTATTTTACTGCCCTCTGAAGCAGTAGATTATTTTTCGGGAGTGCGGGAAGAATTTGTTTGTGTCTGTACTCGTCGATTCATATCTTTGGTCTGCGGAATCAAAATTACCTACATTTTTCTCCCTAGTTAGAGTTAGAAAAACTGTTTCGAATATAATGAAATCATTTTATTAACATAGACCTGTTTTATGGTTAAGATTATGAAATGGATGCTTCGATGGTGTGGGAATGTGGAGTCGATGTGTTGTTGTAGAAAACATGCTTGTAGCTCTGCCATATTCGAACCGAAGCAGAGATCTCTAGGAGAGTTTAGTAGAGTTCCGTGACTATTAATCCCGCGACAAAATACCCCCGACAAAACATCCCCGACAAACTATCCCACGGATAAAACCTCCCCCAACAAAGTATCTACTATAACCTAACCTAACCTTAACTAACCTAAACTAACCTAACCTAACCTGAAAAAAATGGGATAAAAAATAATACAGACAACCTGTAAAAACAATAATTTATTGATCAAAAATAGTACACTGGGACAAAAATAATACGAACATGCTTTAAAGACAATAAATTATGTTCAAAAATAGTACACTGGGACAAAAATAATACGAACATGCTGTAAAAACAATAAGTTAAGTTCAAAAAAAGTACACTGTGACAAAAATAATACGAACACGCTGTAAAGACAATAAATTATGTTCAAAAATAGTAAAATGTTAAATAAGGTTAGGTTAAGTTAGGTTAGGTTAAGTTTTAGTAGCTATTTTAATGGAGGATGTTTTGTCCGTAGGATATTTTTACCTTGGGGTATTATGTCTAGGGATATTTAGTCGGAGTATATTGTGACGGGGATATTTTTCGGGTTGAAAACGCTCGGTACATTTAGTAGTGATGGGATGGCCTCTTGAGTATCGATCTGGGTAGTGTGAAAGATTACTAGTAACGGGAATCCGTGGTAAGATGTTTTCAACAGAGATTTGCGTTATATAGTGCATTTATGGCGTTATCATTAAATTTGACGTAAGTTTCGATACATTACATGGATAATTGGATATGTCAACGCTTGGCTTACCAGAGAAATGCTTGAGTGCACTTCATTGTTATAGGTCCAACGCTCTTCCTATTATATATTAACGAGTTATGCAACCTAGATATCGATGCCACTATTGTCAGTTTCGCCGATGACACTGTCCTACTCTTCCAAGCAAAAGATTGGCTTACCGCATATTCCAAAGCGGAGGAAGGAATTCAACAGGTAAAATATTGGCTTGACTCGAACATATTAACTCTAAATGTACAGAAAACCAAATACTTACTGTCTAGTCTCACCAATATCCCAAAGTCAAACCCAGCCCCGCCATTAAAAATACACAAATGTAAAAATTCATCTCTAAACCGAAACTGTGACTGCCCATGCCTAGAGCAAGTAAACATTATCAAATATTTAGGAGTAACCTTCGATACACACCTGAATTGGAAGCAACATATACATAATACTACAAACAAAATCCGAAAATCTATATACTTTTTCAAACAAACACGCAATTTCCTTAACCTAAAACTTTTAAAAACAGTATATTACTCATTGTGCCAATCTCACATCGAATACGGAATTCTAGCCTGGGGTAATGCATATTCCAATGCCCTTGATCCCATCATGAAAGCACAAAAACTAATCATAAAAATAATTCTTAAAATGCCGCTTACTACCAGCACTGATACTATCTTCAATTCCTTCAACTTTATGGACATAAAACAGCTCTACTCAAGATCCATATTACTTAATTTACACAAAAACAACAAAACACCATACAAAGCTACACAAACAATACACAATACCCGAGCCAAAAACAACGAACTTCTCCAAACTCCTTTTTTCAAAACCACCTTCGGGCAAAGACACTCTAAATACATAGCTTGCAAACTATACAATACACTACCAACTACAATCAGACAAAGTGACTCCTTTACAAAATTCAAACAAGATATTAAAAAAAGGATTATAAGTATTGGACGCCACACTATCACACATATATTATCTGTAAAATAAATCACACATAGACAGAAATAACTATTCACATACAACCTAACCCATATTAAACAAACGAAAATAATGGAATCCTGTCAAATTTAACCTATAAATAGACTAGGCAGAATTTATTTCATTACTCCATCTCCAACATTTATAAAATAACTCTCTTTAAAAGATTTACCACCCTTCCAATCACCCTTCTGTTCTAATTCTATTCATAATATGTATTTTACCTGAAATATCCTTGTAACTACTATATTCATTTATGTACGCCTGTCTCGTCACAGGTATACCCTAGTGAGACAGGCATACAAATAAAACCATTGTAAATATATTTTATTATAGATAAATAAATAAATAAAATAAATTCGCTATGGTAATGGTGGTCCAATCTTTTTTTTTACATTGTGTGTATTGTAAATGTTGTCTGAATTTTTCCGCGATGCTCAATGGTTAAAACGGCCCCGCGCGTTTTCATCCTTTGATAAAATACCCCCTACAAAATATTTCGGACAAAATATTCGTCGACATGATGTCCCAAGGACAAAAGGTATCTCCAATAAGCAATTTTTTTTTATTAGGTTAGGTTAGGTTTTTGTAGATATTTTGTGGGGAATATTTTGTCGGAGGATGAAGACGCGCGGAACCGATTAAAATCGTCATCGGATAGCGGAATTACATTAATTCAAATTTCAGTCACGTCAAAAGACAATTTTAGTTGCTTTAGTGCACTTCATTCGCAATGTCAATAATAAGACGTTGTATGAATGCGAATGAAGTAAGGAGTATAATATGTCAAGACAGCGGTATTTGGCGGTCTGTCGTCTCTACGTACTCTTACGAGCAGACATGTTTAGTTAGTTATAACAATAATTTGTATTCAATTATTATTATTGTAGAAAGCAATCACTTTATGGTTTGACATATTTAATAAAATAAAATACTTTTTTGTTTAAAACCACGAGATTTATTCATTTATGAACCGACCGGTTTCGCTTTACTTAAGCATATTGAGGGTACAAATTAAAACTAAACAAGAAGTACATAATGTGTGCTTATATATAACACAATATAGAGGGAGACAACATAATACAAATATTACAAACACATAGACGGCCATAAAATACATTACATAAGTACTCAAGTAATGGTAAAAACCGAAAGATAATTATGTAGACTAATGGGTTATAATAATAAATTTGGAGAAACAAAGCATCAACTGGCATGGTGGTAAGGAGCACTGGGAATTTTTATTTTTAGGGGTTTATTGGAAACAGACCTAATACAGGACTACTTGATATGACTAATTGATTATTAAGTATATGACTTCTGGATTTTACAGCTTTTTTATTTCTAGCGCCTCTAGATTGTTTAGTCTGTTACCATGCCCGTTTTTATGTAAGATGTTAGCACCGGTGCTATGACAGAACGTATGATCTTTATCGATCAAATGATTGGCGAATTCTGAAAAACCGTTATTATTGAGGCAACGGAATCCACCAATAGTAACAGCAAACTAGCCATCAAACCGTTTCCTGCAGGGGTATACAGAGAGGACAGACCGTAAACCAACTCGGTCTTGGCACACACTCTTTGCCTCATTCACATTCATACATGGTCTCATACATACTCTTCTATTATTCTGATTTTTGAAATGGCCCGACTCAATCATTTGATTCGTTTGATCTTGTCATGTCTTGCTCGGGCATCCCCGACTTCTTCTACCATTCACATTGGCGTCATATATTCTTCTTATACTACTTTCTTCGTTCATTCGCTCTACACGCCCAAACCACCTGAGTGTCCCTTTCTTAATTACGCTTGGATCACGCATGGTTTTACCACACACTCAGGGATCTCATTTCTTCTACGTTCAGTCTACTTTCATCTTTCCTTTGCCAGTTCCATGCCTTATGCCTTCATATCATATATCAGGGTTGTGGACTGCTAGCTTCGCTTCTTTTGACAGCTTTTTTATTAGCGTCAATGGCATTCAATCCTCCATTAATAGAGTTACCTGCACGTACGACAAAATAATTTAAACAAATTAATTAGTTGGTGTTTTCTGAACAAACTTTATCTAAACATAAATAAGTGTTATTCAATAAGTTTTTACAGAATAAGTCAACCAATTATTCATCCGTATGAACTTAACAACCCTTACCTCTGTCGAAGAAATTAATGACCTGGCCCCCTTGCATGGTCGATCGATGTAGGTTTTATCGAAAATGCTCCCGAGCATGACTGCAGGCCGCTAACGAATAAACAAAAGTTTACGTCAAATATATTAGGAACCCCTAGTCATTGCGAACTATTGTTTGTTCGTTAGCGGTCTACAGTCGTGCTCGGGAGCCATCGCAAGTTACCGACATTTTCGATAAAACCTATATCGATCGACCATGCTAGGACCCCTGGGCATAACTTTCGACTCTAAATTAAACTTTATATCCCATATAAACTCAATCTATAATAAAAGTATCAAAATGCTTGCTTTCGTTCTTAGAAATTGCAGAGGTTTCAGGAATATTTCAACTTTAAAAATTTTGTATAAATCCTTAGTACGTAGTCAAGTCGAATATAACTCCTCGATCTAGTCCCGAATGTATTTTAAAATACATTCAGATTCAATCGAAAAAATTCAACACAAATTCTTAAGACACATTAATTTTAACCTCGGTATTCCCATTGAAAACATAAATTATAATTACTTGATGAAAGAATTAAATTTATTAAGACTCTCAGATCGAAGAATTATATCCGACTTAATATTTATATTCAAAATTGTAAATAGTAGAATAGACAGTCCTGATTTAACTAAGCTCATCGAATTAATTTCATATTCCTAAGAGAACCACTCGTTCTAAAATCCTTTTTAAATGCAACAATAATCGGACTGAGTATACGAAACACTCACTTTTACCTAGGTTGCATGAAGTTACTAATAGATATGCAGATGTGATAGATCTATTTAACTGCACGGAACATAGGTACAAGAAGGCTATGCTATCATATTTTTTTAATCACTATTAATTTTAGAAAAATGAAACAATATAACTTTGTATAAACCACTTATATGTTAGTTAATAATGTCAAAATAAACTGTCAAATTAGTATAAGCTTTCCCTGACGAAGGAACGTTTGTTCCGAAACCGGTCGGATTTGCACATCATATAAGTGGTTTATACAAAGTTATATTGTTTCATTTTTCTATAATGGATAACCACAAAGTAATAGCTACATTCAAAAATATACTATTAATTTTATTTGTATTATAGATTTTTGCATGTACATGTATCTCTGGTGTCACTTCCCAATGTAACGTCACAATTAACTGTTATACATACACTGTTTTATCATTACTAATATTTTGAATACGAATCTGTGACATGTAATTAGTGTTTATGGCATACTTATACCGTTTGTATTAAATATAAATATATTAAATAACGTACCCTTATTTCAATATTAATTTCATAAACTATAGTACATTTATATCCTGATGAAGAAAACTTCGGTTGTTGAAACGTTCCAGTTCCATGCCTTACTACCGTACATCAGGTTAGGTACCAGCACTCAATTGTGGACTGCTAGCTTCGTTTCTTTTGACATTTTTTTTTATTGTCAGCTTATCTTCAGAAACAATACCTATTTGATTCTTTTGTTAGTTTTTAAAACTATTACTTGGCTTTATATGCGGCAATATTTCTAAAACGCGCTGTAAAATTAGCTGAATAGTATATGCACATTATTTATGTGGCCCAATTTTGTAAAATTTAGCCCCACATGTGTTTGTACCCCGTTTTGAAGTCAGAGAGCTGTAACAGGGTAAACATGGTGCAATGGGACCCTCAAAGGAAATTTTATAGGTCCCCCTGCTCTTGTCGTGTGTCAAGGCTCACGGCAAGGTCGTTAGGCACTAAATTAATTACCAAAATTTTGGATAACATTTCAACGTTCTACATAATCACGACTGTTAGGTTTGTATGTTTGTTTGAAGTAAAAATGTACATCTTTTTTGCACACTGTTGACATTTGACATTTGTCACAGGAGAAAAGGACATATGCTATGACTCGTTCTTGAGTTCAACAGCTCGGCTGTGGAACGATTTGTCGACCTCTGTATTTCCCCTACAGCATGGATCTCTTCTCTTCGGGACTAGAAGGTCTTGAAGAGTCCCGCGTTCACTCCATCCTCTCCTCAAGACGACCCACCATACGTTATCTACAAAGATGACATAGGCCCCGAGGTAAATTATTTTCCTCAGGGCCTCCTGTGTGGAGTCAATGTAAAAAACAAAACGTAAATTTACATATTTAGTTAATTGACGAATGTAAACGATTATTTTAGACCGGCTCAAACAAACGTAATTAAGTATTATCCTTATACTTTTGAATGTAGCTATAACTTTGTGGTTATCCATTATAGATAAATGAAACAATTTAACTTTGTTTGAACCACTTTTATATTTGAGCAAATCCGACCGGTTTCAGAATGACCGTTCCTTCTTCAGGGCAAATGTACACTGATTTGACAGTTTTTAAATATGGATGGGAACAATGTATTATTGTGGTAGGGGTGGAGCCATTGCTAAGTATTAATGAAGAGTGGGTGGGTAGGGGAACATATCCTTGATTGGGCTATAAGACAATATTTTTTGTTTGTTGATAATAGATTCATTATTTTTAAGGGATTATTTTTTATTTCCAAGGCTTCTCAGTTATCTAAACGTTTTCCTTTATGATTAATATGAAGAATATTTATCCCGTATTTTTTTCAAAACTATGGTCATTTTCAATGATATGGTTAGCGAACTCAGAAAAAATATTATTATTAAGACACCTTAAATGTTCTTTGATTCTGATTTCAAAATTACGAGTTGTTTTTCAAATATAAAGATAGAAACCATAAATTGACTAATTCGAGAATATATAAACTCACATGTAATGATAGTCCCTCATTTTATATTGGAAAAACACATTGTTCTTATCCATATTTCAAAACTGTCAAATCAGTATACATTTTCCCTGAAGAAGGAACGGTCGTTCTGAAACCGGTCGGATTTACTCAAATATAAAAGTGGTTCAAATAAAGTTGAATTGTTTCATTTATCTTTAAGTTTTATCCTAATTCATTTTATTTGTTGGCGATTTGTGCAGCCCCGTTTTGTGAAAAATCCTCTCAAAAGCGTTGAAATCACCTCAAAAGTTAACTACTTAAGGTAGAATGTTTTATAACGTATGTAAACATAAATAGGAATTCGACATGATTAAATGTTCTGACCTGGGTTCAGGTGGTTATGATTGATCTCCCAATCTTTTGATTTCAAGATAAACGCGTACCCCATATTATCACCATTTAAAATAAAACAAATGATACTAATCGCTCTTTTAAGAAACCGATATAATTATGGTGACTAAATTGGGTCCTTGGAAAACGAGATAAGATAATGAGATACAAATTTCACTGCGAGTTTAGTGATCCCTAAATCCGGCGAAACCCAACCCGGCTATTACTTAATAATCCGTTAGCTACCTTAACCCCTCAAGCCTCGGAGACTCCAGATACTAATATCTACAGCCTGTATGTCGGACGAATATCTACAGCTCATATGTTGAACTAATATCTACAGAGCGTAGGTTGGACTAATCAACTAAATGTGTCCAATAGTCCGATAAGAGGGATTTTTACATACATACTTACATAAATTAAGTTTTTAAACTGCATACGCAATATTACGTTATTCCAATATGCTATAATTGCAAATCCAACCTCTGCCAGTGCTGTAGGTATTCGTCAGCACTTTGGTTCTCATAGATATTGGTCAGCAGTTTGAGCTGTAGATATTCGTCAACACTTTGGTTCTCATAGATATTAGTCAGCAGTTTGAGCTGTAGATATTCGTCAACACTTTGGTTCTCATAGATATTAGTCAGCAGTTTGAGCAGTAGATATTCGTCAACACTTTGGGTCTCATAGATATTAGTCAGCAGTTTGAGCTGTAGGTATTCGTCAACACTTTGGTTTTCATAGATATTAGTCAGCAGTTTGAGCAGTAGATATTCGTCAACACTTTGGTTCTCATAGATATTAGTCAACAGTTTGAGCTGTAGATATTCGTCAACACTTTGGTTCTCATAGATATTAGTTCGATTTTTTCAGTTTTTGGAATTCCTGTAGATATTAGTAGACGCCTCCGCCTCGGAAGGACATTACTAGCCGCACACGTCAAAATAGCCCCTAAGGACAGATCCGAACGGGGCGTCCAAACATTATAAATGTGTTTTTATATTTATTTCTTTGGATAACGAAATAATTACTCTTCTCTTCTTCTTCGTTTGCCTAATTAGGTCCCCCCAACATTGGCGATCACTCTGGTAAATGGATTTCTATCTTGCGCTGCCCGGAATGGCTCCTCCACACTTCTAATACTGGTCTACTCTCGTACAAACTCTTTTCAATTTGTCTCAAATTATGATTCTGTGCTATTTATGATTTGTGGATAAAATTTAAAAAATGTGTAAAGTAAAAAATTTTAAAGATTTTTTTCGCTGAAAGTGAAAAAAAATTATTGCATAAATGGCGTAAAAACAAAATGGCACCAAATTCCCCACACAAAAGGAGTACCATATGTTTTTTAAATATCGAACTATGGACGTTTCTAGTCAAAATGTTTCGATAAGTTTTTTGTTAATACCTATTTCATTTTTGATATTAAAACCTCGAAATGTCAATGTACCATTCAAATACAAATATCTCGATGATAAATCAATCAAGTTTCTAAGAAAGTATTTTTCTTTTTACGACAAATTTAAAAATAAGAAATGTGTAGAATTTAAAACATTTCGCAAGCATTCCGAAATTACATGAAATATCACCTTTAGTCGTTCGGAGTTGTAGGTAAAAATATTTCAAAGACTGAATTGTGGGTTAATCCCGAACTCCCCTATGGCGGTTCTTCTCGTTATAATAATGCAGCGTGTTTCATACAAACCAATTAAATTCTGACTTGCCTCAGGTCTACCGCAAGGGAAGGTGTTATGTTATGGCCACAATATTTATCAAGAGCCTAGTCTCTTTATGGTGAGGAAAGGCTACTTTCATATTCCTTTATAACACTGTATAGGATATTTTTATTTATTTATTTTATTATTGAGTTAGTTTATACTACATGAATATACACTAATAAGCACAATGTAACATTTCATTTGATAAATTTAAATATTTTTACAGTAAGCATAACATTTCTTTTTTAATACATTCATTCTTTCTTCATTCTTCATACTTTAAGGCATTTCATCATATATCTTTAGTCCTCTGTACATCAGGCAGTTTTGTGATTTTGATTTCTTCATTTGTGGCAATCGAACTCTGTTTATATTTCTTGTTTCGTAATTATGAATGTCTCTATTAAAAACAATTTCATCCTTAAAGTATTTTGGCATTTGGTTTTTCATAATTTTATGCACAAAAATTAACACGTTAAATAGTAGTCTCTTTTTTATTGGAATCCAATTTAGTTCCTCTCTCATTTGATTAATCCTTGCGTATTTGCCTTTCCCCAGTATACATCTCATAGCTTTGTTTTGTATAACTTCTAGTTTGTTCAAATTTCCTTCATTGGCCAAATATAACATTGTAGAGCAGTAGTCCAAATGTGGAGCAACGATAGTTTTATAAATGAGCTCCGTAGTGTTTCTATTTAATTTACGTATTGGTCTTCTAAGAAAATTTACCTTTTTTGATACCTTTTTTAGCACATATTCAAAGTTTACTGTGAAAGTCAGTTTTGAGTCGAGTATTACACCCAGGTATTTGATTTCATTTACTTTTCCAATTTTTTCACCATTGATTGTCAAATTTAACCCTGTGTTACATGTTTTATTGCCTTTTTCCATATATTTTGTTTTGTTTACGTTCAGTTTCAACTTGTTTAATTTCAGCCATTTTGCTATATTTTGTAGGTCTTCGTTTATTTTGTTAATTGCTTCTATGTAATCTTCCCACGAAATATAGATTAAGGTATCGTCTGCAAATAGTCTAATTTTGCAATGTTTAATAGTTTTGATAATATCATTTAGGTAAATTATAAATAGAATTGGACCTAATACCGACCCTTGCGGAACACCGTATTTTAAAAATATACACATATTAAATAAATAAATAAATGAATTACAAATATACATGTTAACGGTTTGTATTTACCGTTAGCGATATACTGATACGTTATACTCGTAAGTTGTTTTTTCGCCAACATCAACATATTTATTCAAGTTCTCTTTTCCTTGTCCGAAGAAGGATATATTGCTTCCATAAGGCACATTGTAGCTTCTGTGTCTTGCACCACTCGATAGCTTTGGTTTATATGGTCAGTTGATTCTTTGCAGCCCAGTCTGGGATGATCATATCCGTCTTGAGATGCTGATGGACTTCTAGTTTAGAGTTCTTCTTCTAGTAGGTTTTTAGTTATTTCGAAAATATTAACTAACAAAAAAAAATAACCTAAATATGCATTGGAAGTCTGCATTTACCTTTAAAACTAAACGGGAGTTCATTGGTTAATGAGGTTTTTAGTCATATAACCACTTTATTTTATCAAAGATCGGACAGAATTAATTTATCTCTCCTTATATGAATTATTAAATTCACGGATCGCGTATGCGTCTTTTTTTAAATTCTAAGATCTTCTAATGAACTAAATCCGTTCATTAAATAAGCCAGAAGTTTTATATAACAAAAGACCTTTAGGCCTGTGCCTGAGTAACTATTGCTAACTAATTTATTGTACTATTTCTTTGACATATTGCCTTGTTAAATTATATCCAATAGTTAGTAATTCTAAGCAATATTACTACCAAATTTAAATATCGAAAATATCTAAGGATGTTTTAATATTTACCGTTACGTTTCACGGTAGCAGTACCGTGACGCAAAAAAGGCAATAAACATACGTTCTTCATCGCTACATTGATGCAGCTCTTTCTTACACATTTTTTTTTTTTTTTTTTTAACTTTATTTATTTCCATTTCTTTGTACATATAATGTATAATAGCAAATATTTTAAAATAACATAATATATAATAACAATTATGAACAAGAAATGAAAACCCACTAAGGCACTGCCTGAGTGTGGGTAATATTAAAACAAAATACTATATTTCCAAGTACCGAAAGTATAAATTAGACTTAAAGAAACATATTAAATATAAAGATAGTATAAAAAATAAGTATTACATAGGTAGAATAAGTGAAAAAGGTTTTTTCAGCTATTATAAAAATAAAATAAAAATATGGTGAGACATATAAAATACGTGTGACTGTTTCCTCCAAAGTACTACTTTTTTAGTGATTTGAATTGCGTTTCATTTTATTTATACGTGTGAGGGAGATGCGTGAAAATGATTGTATGTTTCCTTTGGAGATGTACAGACATACGTTCACTGTTTGTCTCATTTTCACCGTCGGCATTTAGTGTGTAAGAAAAACCGGCAGCATTGTATATGTTTAAGAACAAATGGAAAACCGTTAGCGCATTGACATTTGACGTTTTTCTTTTTTTGGATTTCACTCACACTTCAATATTACCCTTGTTACTATATTTCATACCTTCAAAATTATCGTCACGGCAAGTGGTATTGGAAGGGTCTACGGAGACATCATGGTGCGGTGAGTGAGAGAGATGTAAGAAAATGATGATTTTTTTCCTTTGCAGGGAACAGACCTACGTACATTGTGTATCTCATCTTTTGAAAGGCCTGCAGCAGTATTGTCGATAAGGAACGTAAGTTTATTGCCTTTTTCATACCGTCACGATACGGTTACCGTGAAGCGTCCAATAGGTACGAACACGCGTTTTTGTACAAATTTTCAATAAAAAATATTGTTAACAACACTGAGTGCACTGCACGCCTTCTGCTCCGTGAACATCTCTATATCTACATCTCTACATTTTATAAATTAAAGTCCTCCGCGTCTTTTGTCTGTCTGTCTGTCTGTTCGTGATAAACTCAAAAACTACTGAACGGATTTTCATACGGTTTTCACCAATGAATAGAGTGATTCGTGGGGAAGGTTTAGATATATAATTTGTTAAGGTTATTGGTAAATTGGTTAAAAAATAACGATAATTGTTAGAATCGTCAGAAAAAGTCAAGCCGCCTGGTAGCATTCATCGAAAACACTGCCCAATCCCTTTTGAGATATAAAACAAAACAATGCATGGTGGGATATTCGGATTTTTACGGATAGCTTACTATCTCTACATTTTATAAATTAAAATCCTCCGCGTAGTCTGTCTGTCTGCCTGTTTGCAATATCTATAAGGAGAGCTTACCATATCCATTCTGTCAAAAAAAATGGTCACGTACAATGCGGTAATTGGAAAGTTATTTAGACTGTAACAGTATTAATCCTTATCAACTTAAATACGTTAGTTACCTCAAGCATTTCATGTACATTATTATAATCTTTCCTCCGCGGAAAAAGTCCTCCGCGGCGTCTGTCTGTCTGTATCTTCGTGATGAACTCGAAGATGGTGGAGGTTATAAAGGTTGGATAACCATCCAGTAGATGGCGTTGTAATGGCCGGGTCAGCTAGTATTGTATATTTGCACATGTTCCTCAACGATAAGTAATTTAACGGAACATGCCAAGAACATTATTTATATTTACGATTTCTAGTATCATTAGTGTCGTGTGAAACCTGCTTTATAGACTGCGGGGATCGGTGGGCAAAGCGTTTAAAGCGGGTACACGAATTTTGTTAAAACGTTATTGTGCAAACGCCCATTTTGGATAATTAAATGCGCTGTATCCGGGTTAGCGTGTAAATAATTATTATCTATGCTACCAACTTCTCTTCCCCTACCTAAGTAGAAACTAGGTGCCTGACCGAAATTTCAATAGAATTAACTGAATATTTACCTTCCGTAGGTATTATACCAAAATGGGGTTGTAAACGTTATTCACCGGATAGTGGAGAGCTTTTCTGAAGAGAATTGTAACCTGGACATGTTGTAGGTTTATTACCTATGTGGAGTTTGCTTAGGTAGAGTTGTTTCCTTGGACATACGGCGTTTCACCAAACAATTTGAATAATTATATTTTGTATGGTTATTATTAAACACAACAAACAACATGACGCAAGGACTCTAAACTGGTAACAATGTAACATTTGGTTTGAAAGAGGTCTGGGAATAGTTTTATATAAGCCGAGGAACTCAGTAGAAAAATAGCACAACACGAACAATCCTACTTAATATATTAATATTATAAAGGCGAATGTTTGTATATATGTATGGGTGTCTGGATGTATGTTTGTTACTCTTTCACGCAAAAACTACTGAATGGATTTTAAAAATTCTTTCACAAATAGAAATCTACATTATTTGCGAGTACTAAAGGCTATATATATTGGTAAGCTCTGGCGTTATCAAAAATCTCTGGCATTATGAAATTATTTGTCATTCGTTTTCTGTCCCTAACAAATCTATTTATTGCAAATGTCAGAAAAAAAGCAAACCAATTGTCGCCTTGGAAACGATGTTTTTTTTAAATTAGGCAATTCACCCTAAAGAGAGTGCTTTGTTGGCGTCGGTGGAGAAGGAGGGGTAGGGAGAGGGGGGTTGATGGATGAGTGAAGTGGGGAGTGGGAAGGTAGAGGGGGGGAGGAGTGCGGGGAGGGGTGGGTGGAAGGGAAGGGGGGAGAGCGGTTGATGGGGGGAGTGGAGTGGGGGGAGGGGTGGGTGGAGGGGGAGGGGGGAGGGGGGTTGATGGGGCGAGTGGAGTGGGGAGAGGGAAGGTGGAGGAGGCGGAGTGGGAATCTCCTAATACCATGCGAGCCAAGCCGCCGGAAAAAGTTGGTGAATTAATAAATAAACTCAATTACCCTTTTTAATTTTTTTTTAATTTTATTTTATTTTTTTTATTGAAATAATAGATAATACATAATATAATCAACAAACAAGTCCTGCTAAGCCAATTGAATCAGCTTGTCAACAGGTGCTAATATTTTTAAAATTTAAAATTTACATCTTATATCTACAGATACAACATTTTTTCATACATATCAAAATCAATATAAATCTTTTTTATCCGATAGCCAATTTTTCACCATATATTTAACCTTATTCATAGAATTACATTGCTTTATAGTGTCAGGTAATAAATTAAATATCTTCGGTATGATATATTCAAACGTTCTCTGTCCGTACTTATTGTTAAATTTCGGAACTATTAACCCGTCGTTACGCGTGAATCTAGTGCTGTATTTATGTTCTAATTTCTCTTTATATAATTTTTCTTTCTTCACCAGTCATTAAATTTGACGGCCTCCGTGGTTGAGAGGCAGTGTCGTAGCTAGCATGGGTGGCACCCGGGGCGGTTAGGAAATACAAATTTCTGTGCTCTTGGTGGGTGACACTCGGTCGGGTGGCACCCAGAGCGGGAAGCCCCCCCCCCCTCGCTACGCCACTGTTGAGAGGAAAGTCTTTCGAATAGCGATCCGGAAGAAGCAGGTTCAAATCCCGGCTTGCGCAAATAAATTTTATTAAAAATAATAAAACTTATAATTTTTGCGGGACGTTCCAGAATGGAAGATGTTTTCAGTATCGTCCTGGTGTAAGACGCTGCTTGAAATGGCTTTGGCCATAGTTAGGTCAGAGAAAGTCAAGCTAGTTTGGTGACCAGATCTGATTAGCCAGGTACCCCCCTGTCTTCCTCTTCCACATCTTCTTCCCTCCCCGGTACTCTCAACCTCACAGCACACCCCGATCGGGGATGCCATAGTCTCAGTAGCTCCGAATGGTTGTTAGCAGCTGTATTCAAATTAAAAAAAAACTTTAAAACCAACAACGCTAGTCGATGATTAAACTGAACTCGTCGATTTATCAGACGTACCTACCTACTACAGACTCAAAAACGACTGAACGGATTTTCATTCGGTTTTTACCAAAAGATAGAGTAATTCATGGCGAAGGTTTAGATATATAATTTGTCAAGGTTTTGTGTGAATTGGTTGAAATATATTGTTTCATAACGCTGATGAATTTCATACGTATTTGTGTTCCAATTTACCATGCAGATCGGAGGAACACAGATTTTGGACTTCCGCACGTTAAGTGTACTTACCTATACGGTGGACTAAGTCAAGTACCACAATATCGTCAGTCTATCAACAACTATCGTAACAAATAGTAACGTGACATTTCGCTCGACGTTGAAATGTTATTTTCTATCAATCGGAAGCGTGTAATGTGAAGTATTATCTCGCCGTCTTTATCGAATGCTTTGTATGAACCGCTTAATCGTATCGTGACTCAAACTCCATCGTGGTTCTAATAACCGAACAATCTTATCGTACGCCTTGGATATACCTATGACCGTCGCTGAATGAAGATCAAGCTACGAGACACAACAGTGAGTATTGCTTAATTGTGTATACCGGATCTTGTTTGGTGATTGGGCATAATTCTTATCGAAATCCATAAGCGTTTTATTTAGCAAGGAATAACCACAGGTTATTCTAAACCCCCGTGCCCTGTGCACGATTCATATATAATGTATAAAGGAGAATGTCTGTATGTGGTGAACGAGCGGGCTGGCAAGCAGGTGGATTTGTATGCAAATTAACAGATGGCGGTGGTTATAAAGGTTGGGTAACCATCTAGTAGATGGCGTTGTGTTTCGTAAGCCACAGCAACGCGTGGCCGGGTCAGCTGATAATTAATAAATAAATAAATAAATTACCATTATAACCGTCCTTCCCCCTTTTACCCACTCTTTCCATCTGCATCTTTAATTATACATTTTGTAAATTATACATTTTGTAAATTATACATTTTAAGTAAACTTTGAAGCCATACGCAGGCCGCGAAGTCCAGGGCAGAGCGGAGCAGAGCAGATTTAATAACGTTGTTGAAAGTGTTTTCGAGCGTCGGGACTACCAATGTTGAAAGGATTGTGTCCCGGGGCTGAGGAGCTGGTGGAGGATGTTTGACCTGTGCTCCGTCTTCTCATCAGACGAGTGTATACCAATACTTTACCATGAGAAATAGTCAGGCTCCTGGGGATCAAGGTAGTTTCAGGCCGCGATCCAGTGTTCAAAGATTATATTGGATGATGATTGATAACATTTTACTCTTATTTGAGTGATTTAAGATTTATTTAGGATTTAATAATTTACACGAATTAGTGTTCACGTATGAAAGGGGTAGAGAGGTACAAAACGCGAACGAGCGGTTAAATCGAGTGCTGGGAACGGAATAATCTGCTCGGTCATTCTCGAGCGGTCCCGAGATGTTTTGTCGGAGAGGTGGCGGGGGTGCCACACGTAAAAATGAATATAAGTGATGCCCATAACGTAATCTAGACATTCTCACAAACGAAAGACCCAATCTTGTCTGATTACGTCTAAAAGTGATCGAAATGAAAATCTAGTCTCCTTCAACGGAAGCAATCTTCCGAACAGGCCCTCCATTGATTTGCTTGGTGTAACCCTAAGTGACCAGTTCATAATATATGGGGGCTCCATCGAAGCCAGAGTTAAGTTAGCCTCTCAAAAATTGTGCGTACTGTACTTTAATAGTACACAACTGCTAACCCTATGCAAACCACAAGTGCGCCCCATGATTGAATTTGGCAGCCACCTCTGGTCTGGACCTCCAAAATACCTGAAAAACACCCTCGACTCTGTGCAGAAACGGGCGGTCCGTTTGATAGATTCTCCCATCTTAACAGACGGATTGCAATCCTAAGAGCATAGGCGTCGGGTGGGAAAGCTTTCTTTGTTCTACCGGTATTACAATGGAAGATGCTCCGAGGAATTAGCGTCATTGATTCCTTGCATAGTCGGGAAACACGCCAAACGCGTACCCAACATTTGTACACAGTTGACATTTGTCACATGAGAACAGGTCGTTTCTTCGACTCGTTCTTGTGTTCAACAGCTCAGCTGTGGAATGATTTGCCAGCCTCTGTGTTTCCTCCTTCCTTCACCATGGGTCTCTTCAAGATAAATGTTCATTCCATCCTCTCCTCTAAAAGATCCTCCACACAGCATCCCAGATGGAAAATTATTGTCCTCAAGGCCTCCTGTGTGGAGTTAAAGCAAAAAAAAACAGCAAGCACACAGAAGCTGAATAGGCTACTCGCATCACATTTAAAAAAAAAAAATTTCCGGTTTAGGCATATATTCTAAGACATTATATTTTTTATTTTTATTGTATTTTTGAAACCCTGGGGATTTTTTGAAAATTTCAATCCGAAAAACGAGACAATTTTTTATAAACCGGAAAGACGGGACATAATTTTATAGGTGCGAAAAAACGATAATTACATAGCCGAAAATCATTTTAAAAAAATTACGTTTTCCACACAAATGGCACAGGAGAATAACGAGGCATACCAAAAATATTATATCGCATAAATATTTTTTTCCTTGATCCATCTTATTGATCATAAATCATAATAATGTACGACGTCTATATTAATAAATCCAATGTAATATACTTGTACTTGTAAAATATAATAATAATAAGAATATTATAAAATTTGATTTGGATAAAATCAGCACCATAACCATAAGAAAGGCTACTTGGCAGTGTCCAAGCAGTCTTCTAACAGTCTTCTGGTAGCCTCCTAGCAGTCTCTTGTCAGTCTCTTAGCAGTCTCCCATCAGTCACCTGCAGTCTCCCTTCAATTACATATGCCCAATGACATCTATGTTTACGTTTTCCAAATTCTCCCCCTGCATACTTACTTTAAATAAGCCTCCATTGAGCTCAGCTTTCTTCTATCACTGCTAAAAATCTCCTTCCCAGCTTCATAGTCCCTTCTTCTTCTTCTTGTGCCCTGTCCGTTCAACGGACGTTGGCTATCATGTTGGCTATGCGGACTTTGTTTACTGCAGCCCGGAACAGCTCCACGGTAGACTGGCCATACCACTGTCTCAGGTTTTTCAACCATGAGGTTCTCCTTCTTCCAGGGCCCCGTCTTCCGGCAATCTTTCCCTGCATTATGAGATGCAGGATCTCATACTTCTCTGGATGTCTCATCACATGTCCAAGATATTGAAGTTTTCGGATTTTTATAGTTTTAATTACTTGTTTTTCTTTTTCATAGTCCCTGTTTAATACATATTGTTAGTGTTACTTATAATTCTCCCAACGATATTAATATGGTATAACTGTATTTTATTTTGTACGATTTAAATGCAACCCTTTTTCCAGGAAGAATATTTTCCTAAAACTTTTAAATTCTTTCCAGGTACAGAACTAACTAAACAGAGCCTCTGCTGAAAAGTGTGTGTTTACATGACCTATAGTAAGTTTTCACAGGTTTATGTAAACTAAATTTATTGTTGTTTTTATCGCTTTTGCCATGTATTGGTTCAAACAGTTTTTTAAAAAATAATTAATTATAAAAGGTGATGTAAGAAAAACCACTAGGAATGCAAGATTTTTAAAAATATCGACAAATCGATATCGATATATATCGAATTAAGTCTTTTTTAGTTTTTTTTAGTTTACATGACCTATAGTAAGTTTTCACAGGTTTATGTAAACTAAATTTATTGTTGTTTTTATCGCTTTTGCCATGTATTGGTTCAAACAGTTTTTAAAAAAATAATTAATTATAAAAGGTGATGTAAGAAAAACCACTAGGAATGCAAGATTTTTAAAAATATCGACAAATCGATATCGATATATATCGAATTAAGTCTTTTTTAGTTTTTTTTTAAAGCTCATAGAAATCCAATGTAGTTTTAGTTGTATGAAACATTTATCGATTATGTATGTATGTAATTTTTTATACTTATCTATGTGAATAATCACAAATTTAAGATATATATTTAAAATGTTTTTTTTTTTTCATAAATTTGTTTAAAAAAAATTATTCCATTATTTTGTACCAGCTATCGAACTTAAAAATAGTAACTTTGACAGTCTGCTTCCTTGTAGCCGGTTTCAGCTTTGAGTTATAGTGGCTCCTGACTTTGAAAAAAGACGTTCAGAAGCAACACTTGTTGCCACAATTCGTAGATGACTCATTGCCACTACAGATTGGGATATATATCTTGCATCTCTTGCCACGTTTTAAGAATGTTTACTTTTAGAGTATTTACAAGACCAGAAAGATTTAATAATAGCATCTTACCCGATTTTGTGGGGTACATTAAGGGTCGTCCATTAATCACGTCAGGCTCGAAAGGGGGGGGGGGTTCGGAAAATATCACGTAGGGGGGAGGGGGGGGGGGGGGTATGATGAGATATTGCGTGTATTTATTTTTCGTGATAATATTCTGAAAATTTCAAAATACTTTGTACTATTCAATTCAATTCAAGTGAATCATTTTTAAATCACTACAAAATAAAATTTCAATGCGTTTTAAAAGAGAATATATACATCAATGAAGCACAATCATACTAACAACAACAAAACTTGTTGTCTGAATTGTGCTTCATTGTTATTAAACACATCGATATTCGAAGTGATTCTATTTAACAACAAGACAGCTCTCCCGACTGGCATAACCATTGAAAAAAAAAGTTTTAAAAAATACACGTGATTTCGGGTAGGGGGGGGGGGGAGGTAGTCTAAAACCTCATTACATATCACCAGGGGGGAGCGGTTAAAAAGTTGCTAAAAAACATCACGTGATTAATGGACGACCCCTAATAATTATTTCATTTACAACGTCACAGCCTTATGAAAGCAAGTGAGAACTTTTGCTCCACTCTGCAGAACCTTGTCAACTTTGTTGGGTGCTATGCGGAGAGTCTTTTAAAGGGAAGGAAGGAGAGAAAGTTCTGGAAAGGAAAAGTGTAAGATGGGGTGGGTAGGAATCTGGAGTTCAGAATGTCCAGCAGTGACATTTGAATTCATCGCTCCCGCTGTGATGCAAGCTGTTCGGGTCGAGAGAGTCCGACTGGAGAGATCAATCAAAGGCCAATCAAAAGTCAAAGATCCCTCATCCGGCCTCTCCCGATCCGACCCACCACCCAACTGTTGAACAGTCGCTTTCACCACTGAAAGCTGGACAAACTTCACCCGGGCACCACTGCTAAGTTACCACGCATAGCGAACTAGGGTGACAGAGGCGTTGGTTATCCAATAAATGGTTCCCGGGGCGTCGGTACCCATACCCGCCTTCCAAATTAGAATATTGGACTACATTAGTATTCAATGCATACAGACATACCTACATACCTTTGAACTAACAAGTCCATGTTTTTTTTAGAAAAATCACTGCTAAGTTAAAAACCGTTAAGTTCAGTTAGGTCAGTGTCAGATACCTCAGAAGTTTACCTTTCCAAGATTAAAACAGAGCTAACACTAAATCTCTTAACGTATCAGCATAAATCTTAAAAGTACTTACCTTACTTTCTCTCGGCACACAAAAGAGCAAACATTTTTCATAGACTTTCATGCTTAAAAAAGAAAAGTAAATTGTGATGGAAGTGAAACAATTTTAGCAGAATACAGCTTTGAAAAACGTTTATTTTTCAAATGCAACTTGGCAAATTTTGATAACACAAACAATAATTTTATTTATTTTCAATTAAGTTCACAATACAAATCGGTAAAGTTTTCAACAATTTACAGTATAAATTAATAAATTCTGTGGTCGAATGTTAAAACTACCAATGTTCACCAGTATGGAAAAAGGAATTTCGGTTTTAACATGGCATTATCCTCATGGGTGATACTTAAAAGAATTCAAAATATTCTCTTTCACAGATGGCGCTAGTTATAGTTAAGTGAAACTATCTCACTTTGTTTGAACCACTTGTGTATTTGTTTAAAGCTGACTGGTTTTGGAACGACCGTTCCTTCCTGAGGTCAAACGTATACTGCATAAATATACAAACCACCCACGTATACTGATTTGACAATTACAAAATAGTGGGCGGGAACAACGTATTATTATAAAAATATTATCTTACAGCCCAATCATGGACATGTTCCCCCACCCACTCTTCATTAATCCCTAGCAACGCCTCCACCCCTACCACAATCCTTAGTAATAATACATTGTTCCCACCCGATATTTTGTAATTGTCAGATCAGTATACGTTTGCCTTGAGGAAGGAATGGTCGTTCCGAAACCGGTCGGCTTTAAACAAATATACAAGTGGTTCAAACAAAGTAACATTGTTTTATTTATCTATAATGGATAATCACAAAGTTATAGCTTCATTCAAAAGTATAGTTCAGTTAATTTATGAAAAAAACCTTTCGCAATTTATGCCTTCAAATATTAAGATGAATTAATTGTTTGCGTACGTACGTACACAATGTATCTATATAACCTGACAACGTTTGAAAATCTCATACTACCACCAATGGAAGCGGAAAATATTGCTTGTGCTGTGATGGAGGACTTAGTCGATTTGTGAGGCGGGAATGGGTACCGCCACCCGGGGAACCTTTATTGGATAACCAACACCTCTGTCATAGGTCACTCCAAGTGGTTCGCTACGTTTGGTGATTTAGCAGGGGTGCCCGGGTTCATGGGGTGAGGTTTGTTTAGGTCTTGGAGGGGGATGACCAGGACATACTGAACCCCAGATTCCTACCCACCCCTTAAACCCTTTTACTTCCCAGAACTCTCCTCTACTTCCCGTCCTTTAAAAAACCCTCTACACAGCATCCCCAAATATGACATAGGCCCTAAAGGAAATTATTTTCCTCATGGCCTCTTGTGTGGAGCTCATGTAAAAAAAAAAGTCAGGCCAGGAATTGTACATGCGACGTCTGGATGGGATCCAAACGCGATGCCAACCTCGCCACTGACCGGTTATATATGAATATGAATACCTAAATAGTTTTGTCCGTAAATACAATATTGCTATAAATCATTAAAAATATATTCCACTTATAAGCCTTTCTTGAAAGATTTGAGTGTGTTTGTGGACAAAACTATTTAAAGCTTATGTACAGGCGCAAAGAATTAATTCGTCTTAATATTTTAAGGCATAACTCGCAAAAAGTGTTTTCCTAAAATATTTAAACTATCGCCATCTGTGGCAGAGAAGATTTTGAATTCTTTTAGTAAGAAAGAAAGAAAGTTAATATTTCTTGAAGAACTTGGGGCGTAGTATTTACTTCATTTAAGGTTTAATAGACGAATTTTATACATTTAGCATTAGACCACAGAATTATTACAATATTTTTACAAATCAAATTCAATACACCTAATAGTAATAATAGATTCAATATTTTAAACATTTATTAAGTCAGCCGTACATTTCCATTATTCGTTTCAACAATAATTTTATTTACATTCATTATTTAGAAAACTTACATTCCGGTTTAATTGTACTAAAGCACTAAGCGCACGTCTCCAGGGATTCTCAACTGCAGGCTCCGAGAGCGAAAACGATCGCGGTTAGCAGAATCAGAAGCGTTGGCGGGCCGCTGGTGCTCGAACCCTGCTGCAACTCCGCTAGGCTCTCTTCTGGAACAATTTTAGGATATCAGATTCATAATTATTTAGTAACGAAACATTTAGAGAAAAGTTGAGAGTTTGGTTGGGTTGGTCAACGTTAAAAGTGATTGGGATGAGGAGTAGGGATTCCATGACATAAATAAAGTCTTATAAGCAATAATTATCAGCCTGAAACACTCATCAACATTGAAAAATCTTCCGAGAAAAGATACTTGCCGCCAACGGGACTTGAACCCGTGTCCTTCTGATTGCCGGTCAGCTGCTCTTGACCACTGAGCTATGGGGGCTTATCAAATACCCGCCAAATAATTCAATATATACTAGTGTTTCATTCAACAATTACTGCTTATTATATTTTTTGGAGTGTTTCAGGCTGATAATTATTGCTTATAATAATAAATTGTTACCCTTTGTGCTATGCATAAAAATCTTGTCTAAACGTTAGTTTATAAACTAAAAAATAATAATAAATAGTCATCTGAAATCCACATATCTTACAAATACAGGAATTTTTAATCGATTTTAAATTATAATTTAATATATATATATATTTTTTTTTATTTTTTAAAAAGAAAGACAAACATTCCCGGGTTACGAATAAACCAACAATGTTTGAAAATCTCCTACTACCTCCACAGAAAGCCGAAAATGTGGCTTGTATTGTGATGGAGGACTTAGTCAGCCGAGGAATCGAACACGCGCGGCCGGGTGGGACCCAAGCGCTATGCCCACTCAACCACTGACCGGTCATAATATCTAATTATAATTTCGGGGGGCCAACTGTCGGGGGAACAACTGTCGGGTCACCGCCAAAAATGAAGACTATGACTATGCCATAAAGTAGCAAGCATTTTTGGGCTTGTCTTATTAGATAAAGATGGTAATTTGGATAAGTATATGACGTGATAATGATAATGAATGGACGGTTACTTCGAGAGTGTTTTCTGTTGGGGTAAAAATAATCTCGTTGAATTTAATGTTTCAAAGACCCAATCTTGTCTGATTACGTCTAAAAGGGATTGAAATGAAAATCTAGTCTCTTTCAACGGAAGCAATCTTCCGAACAGGCCCTCCATTGATATGATTGGTGTAACCCTGAGTGACCAGCTCAGGTATGGGGGCTCCATCGAAGCCAGAGTAAAGTTAGCCTCCCAAAAACTGCTAACCCTGTACAAATCACAAGTGCGCCCCACGGTTGAATTTGGCAGCCACCTCTGGTCTGGAGCTGCAAAATACCTGAAAAATACCCTCGACTCTGTGCAGAAACGGGCGGTTCGTTTGATAGATTCTCCCATCTTAACAGACGGATTGCAATCTTTAGAGCACAGGCGTCGGGTGGGAATGCTATCCTTGTTCTACCGGTATTACAATGGAAGATGCTCCGAGGAACTAGCATTATTGATCCCTTCGGCACCGGTGCATAATCGGGAAACACGCCAAACTCGTGACCATCATTTTTACACGGTTGACATTTGTCACATGAGAACGGGTCGTTTCTTCGACTCGTTCTTGTGTCCAACAGCTCGGCTGTGGAATGATTTGCCGGCCTCTGTGTTTCCTCCTTCCTACAAAATCGATCTCTTCAAGACCAATGTTCATTCCTTCCTCTCCTCAAAAAGACCCTCCACACAGCATTCCAGAAGACATGGGCCCTGAGGGAAATTATTTTCCTCAAGGCCTCCTGTGTGGAGTTAATGTAAAAAAAGTAGGTACCTACTTAGATTACGCGAAACAAAAAAGTCGATCTTTAAATATTGATTAAAGGGTGGGGGTTAAACTGCAATTATGCTTATTGAGGTTATTCCTGCCCAAGGTTCGTAGAAAATGTGTTTAACATAAAATGCGTTTAACAAGGTAAGCTAATACAGGACTTATTCGAAAAAAAGCGTGACGTAGCTTGAAGTAAAAGACTGTCAGCTTTATTGCAGTTAATTCAAATCACCTAGTGGAGATGAACTGCAAGCTACGTCACGAATTTTTACCCCCTCGATGAGCTAATCTTTATAACGCATTTTCTACGAACCTTGCTTCTGCCTGAAGGCTTAGGGTGGGTTTCTTCATTTACCGAGACTGCTAAATGCAATGCTAATTGTAAAAATAAACGATCGAAATTTAAAAATTTCTATGCATTTGACCGTTTACTTTTACAATTAGCATTGCATTTAAATGGTTAAAATAAAAGTTCATAAGTGCAATAGGCCACTTGCATCACATTTTTTAATTTTTCTTTCCGGTTCAGGCAAATATTCTAAGACATTTTTTTTTTATTTTTTTTATCGTATTTTTGAAACCCTGGGGATATTTTGAAAATTTCAATCAGTAAAATCAGACCATTTTTATAAACCGGAAAGAGGGGACATAATTTTATAGGTGTGAAAAAACGATAATTCCATAGCCGAAAATCATTTAAAGAAAAAATAACGTTTTCCATACGAATGGCACATGAGAATAACGAGGCATACCAAAAATATTACATCTCCCAAATATTTTTTTTCCTTGATCCATCTTATTGATCATAAATCATTATAATGTACAGCGTCTTTATTACTAAATTCAATGTAATATACTTGTACTTGTAAATTATAATAATAATACTTTGATACTGTGAACCACAAAATACTTTTAGATAAACTTAAGAGGATAGGAATATCAGATACAGTTCTTCAATTATTTCATAGTTATCTAACTGATCGAACGCAATGTGTTAAAATAAACAGTACCTATAGTAGTTCCCAAAAATCATTTTGTGGCGTTCCACAAGGTAGCATCCTAGGACACTTATTATTCTTAATCTATATTAATGATCTATGTAACCTACAAATTCGTGGACAAATCACAACTTTTTCCGATGATACGGTCTTGCTATTTCACGCCAAATCTTGGGATGAAGTCTTTAAAACGGCAGAAAATGGCTTTCGTATTGTTAAAAATTGGCTTAATGATCACATATTAACCCTGAATACAGACAAAACTAAATTCCTAACATTTCGAATTTCAAATAAGCTCTTGCCTTCACGACAAAGCCTTAAACTCCACAGCTGTATACCCCTATTAACTCCATGTACCTGTCCTTCTATAAGTAGAGTTGACAGTATTAAATATCTTGGTATTCAAATAGATGATCTTCTTAAATGGAACGTACATGTTACAAACCTAACGACAAAACTGAGGAAACTCGTCTATTTCTTTTAAAAATGTTAGAGATATTTTAAATAGAAAACAACTGAAACAAGTTTACTGTGCTCTTATACAATCATCACTTGAATATGGTATTATCAGCTGGGGAAGTGCCACAAATACTTGCCTAGAGCCTTTAGTAAAGATTCAAAAACTAATTTTGAAGGTTATTCTTAAAGTCCCGTTGAGAACGAGCACTGATTTTATTTTTAAGACACTAAATGTTCCGAACCTGCAAAAATTGTATTCAAAAAATATCCTGCTTCATCAATTTAAAAATACACTCATGTTTGAAGAACGAATGAACACAAGAGCCTTAAGAGAGTCAAATGTAAAATCTTTCAACATCCCAGTTTGTCAAACTTCTTATGGGCAAAGAAGTTTTAAATATAATGCAACAAAGCTGTTCAATTCTCTACCTCCTGAAATTAGAAACACGCAAACCAAAAGTACATTTAAAAGTAAAATCATTGATCACCTCAAATAAACATATCCATCACAAGTATTTAATAACAGACTTACCTTTATACCTACTGTGTATATATGTAACCATGTACCTACTGCAATCTTCTTTTTAAATATATATATATATATGTAACATACTTGAATTGTATATTTAAAGAAAAAAAATTATATTAACCTGCCATTTTCATAATATTACTACAAAATCTTAGATAACCACTCTGTAAATTGCCTTCTCAACACAGGCGTTTCACACCTAGTGAGATGGGCAATACGTCATTTTATTACCAAATGTAATATGAAAATAATTAAATAAAAAAAATAAAATAAAATAAAATAAAAAAAATAAGTTTTTTATAAAATTTTATTTTGTTAAAATCAGCACCATAATCATTATACCTCTAAAACACGTACCGACATCATCTTCACGTTCTGAAGAGAACCCCGTACATCATTAAATATACGGGGTTCTCTTCAGAACATCTGTCAAAAAGTCGAACCAAATGATAAGTTCGCAGAGAACAAACAATAAATCTAGTGAACGAATTAAAAAATTCGAGTGAAATCAAAGTGATGCCTTATAAAAAAATAAATCAGTGTGGAATTTTAAAAAATTAATAGGAACATTTTTGGAGACGGGACATTTTAATGTAGTGACGTAACGAGCCCAAATAATGGATTTATTTATTTAAAAATAATAATAAAACTGTACATATCTAACAATTTTTTATAACATTTTCGTAATCTTAGTGAAAAGATCTATCCGCATGATTTTTTCCAAGTCGTTATGAAATCCATGCAAGGGGCCGATTGTTTAAAGTCAGAATTCTCATTGTTGGTTATTGTTTGTGTGCGGTAGCGGTTCCACTTCCAAAGTTTCCAAGGACCTTACAAGACCGTTTTTTTGTAGAAAAAAAATTACAAAAAGTTTATTTAACTTTTTAACTAGTAGATACTGTCATCCGTCACCGAGTAAAACTTGGTCATTTTCCGCGAATAACGCATCACCGTGCATCTCAAAAACTAGTTTCGGCAATATCGGAGGAACCTGAACTGAAAAATCCAATTTCAACCCTATCGATGTGTGTTTATTACTTTCCTCGAATGGAGTATCGGGATGACTTACGCGGTCATGTTACGCCGTATTGATGATTTGGCATCGACGTTATTTGTTATAACTATAACGTATCAAACGACTTTTTCAAACTGCAGGTGGTACATTTTTTAGATTTTTGCCAATTAAACCTGAAAAATATCCAGGTTTAAAAAAATACTTGCATCATAATAAAAACTATGGTCAGGTCAGTGGCGTAGCGTGGTGAGGGCGGTGGGGGCGGCCCGCCCAGGGTGGCTCTTGTAAGTGGCGGTAAAATTTCACAAACTATAATAATAATATGTCATTTCATATTTTGTCGCACCTACGAATCGGACCGATTGAAATGACCATGGAATTTTTAATTACTTATTCTGTGACGAAACCGTGGAATGTCTTTTCTTTAAATTAGTGGGTAATAATGACATCTTGCTCATTGTAGAGACTGCAACGCCATCTGAACTGAATTGCAGAAATTTCCAGTTTTTTTTGTGCTTGGATTGTTTATGACTAATATTCAGCGAGAATGACTTGAGGGAAGTCTGTAAGTGCTGCTTCGACAATTCTAAGAAAGTTCCATTCATTGATGGATCGTCCGTCAGTGTTCTAATTCACATTGCATAATCGTATGTATGTATACTTTATCAAACTGTCATTTTAGTACTCATAAGTACGTGTCGTGATTGTTAAATTATTGACTTTTGTTGAAAATTTTATTGTTTGTATACATTCGGCTTTTATATTCAATTCGCTAATAATTTAATCTTGTCGATCGTCAAGGTATAATCATAAGTTTGTATACCTGTTATATCAATGAATGTGAAATACATGTAAGAATTTTTATAATAAATGTGGTTATTATATTGCAAAATGCTTGTTACTTGCACCAGATTTAGATGTCCGGGTTTAATTTTCCCCACAGGAAAAACTAAACCCTTTCACACACTTCCCAAATGATCATCTGGTCAATCCACGTTATGCAATTGCACTATATAAGTATTATAATTACAAAACAATACAAGAACAACATGTCAACCTACCAGAGACCAGATGGGAAAATAATTCACCGACTCCAGATATTTTCATATCAGAGGGTTCGGCTCTGTGGAATTCCTAATTGAACCTATAAATCCTACTGATCCCTCAATATAAATATTAAAAAAATCTTTTGTAATCCTACATGTATTTAAAATTACCGATTTTTGCATTTTTATATATAAATTCTTTGACAAATCTAATACGCCTAAATTTTGAATCAGAGACCTAGGTATAATGCCAGTAGCCGAAATAACAAATGGTAATATTTTTATAGTCCGAGAATGCCAAATTCTTTTAATCTCATTTCCTAAATCTGTGTATTTTCTAATTTTTTCAGAAACAGTTTTTTGAATATTACAGGAATTTGGAATAGCTACATCAATGATATAAGTTATTTTTTAAATTTTGTCATGTAAAACTATATCAGGTCTATTATGGTTATTATATATAGGACTTTTTTATTTTGTAACTTGTACAGCACACAATAATAATGTATAGAGTAGTGTTCTAACGCTTGCAACGGGAGCACGTTACCGCGGTATTATATTCGCGCTTGCAACCGTAACCCTTTCATGGCGATAGAAGATCTAATAAACACGCTGAAAAATGAAGTACAAAAGATACAAACAGTCAAGGACTCTAAAACTAAAACCAACATGGAAAAAATTATATTGGATCTCGATAATGAAATAAAATCTACAATACTAATAATGCAAGAACAAATCATACATTTACAAGACAAACTTATTCAAAAAAACGATCAATTGGTGGGAAATATTGAAAAAATTATGAAAACCGCAAAAACACCATCCTACGCCCAAGTAGTATCAACAACTAAAGTTATGCCTCAAGAAGAGAGATTCTCAATCATTATATCGTCAACTAAAAAAAATGCAAAAGCCGAAGAAATTGAAAATATAATTAAAAAGGAAATAAAATAAAACAACCTAAAAATAGGAATAAACGGTTTGAGGAAAACAAAAGAAGAAAAAATAATAATATCGTGTCCTAAAAAGGAATATGCAAATATCCTAACTGATGAATTAAAAAAACTAAAAAATGAACTTGTGGTAAATGAAGTACAAAAAAGAAGACCTAAAATAATAATAAAAGGATTAAAATCCAATCTTACTGAGGAAGAAATAGTTTGCGGAATAATTACCCAGAATGAAGGAATTGAAGATGTCTACAAGGAAAGTGAAGACAACAAAATCACATTAATAGCGGAGATAAAGAACACAAACATAAATGAAAAACAGCGCCTATTCACTAACTACATCATAGAAACTAGTGGGAAAATGCGAAAAAATCTTCTAGCACTCGGTAAACTAAATATACAGTTTCAACGAGTAAAAATTGACGACTGCAGCCCTCTGACGCAATGTTTTCATTGCTGTATGTTTATGCATACGGCTAAAAGATGTCTACATCGAACCAACCCTCCAATTTGCCCACACTGCACAGGCGACCACATCCTTTCAAAATGCCCGGAAAGAGAAAATAGAACCCCAGCGTGTGTAAACTGCATCAGACAAAACACTAAATATGGAGAAAAAAAAACCTACAGACCACACGGCCAACAGTACTTTGTGCAACTATCGAAACAAGATGCTGAAAATTGCGAGAGATCGCATTGACTACGATTAATGATGTATAGTATTATTTACAATTCAAACGATAACCAAAAAAACAATACTTTAAAGAAATACTTTGATAAACTCGCCCGCAAAGGGTTAGTTTTATTACATCGGTATAATATACACCAAATCTATACATTTTATGCTAATTTCGCAAAAGTGAGTGTAATCCGAGCGCATCGTTATTGTTGTAAGTTATTTTTAATACTATCGAATACAATTATTATGGGTCAGTTTATCAAACAATTTTCGATAGCTATAAATTTGCGAAACATCCATGTAAATCCCCGCAATTTTTGGAACAAATTATTGAAACACAACAATATCAATGTCAATATTCTATTAAAAATATACCTAATATACTTTCATGTCTAACTCACTATTTGAAGATATAGACTCATCTTTCATTGTTTCAGAAAATTTCTGTCTATCCAGTTTCGAATGTAATAACTAACTATCTGAAATAGACCCTCTTAAATCATTAACAATCCTTCACTTAAATATTCGTAGCATCTATAAAAATTTTGATCTTTTTACACTAGAATTGAATGAGCTGGCCCTTAAACCTGATTGTATTGTATTGTCTGAAGCCAGAATTAGTCCCAACTCAAGTACTTATAATTTACCGGGATACAAATACTTTGTTACATCTTACAACATTAATCAAAATAGTGGAATAGTTGTTTTTGTAAAATGTATTTATAACGATGTTTCTGTTAATGAAATATTTATCGAACTTGTTAATTGTCTACATATTAAAATCAATATAAAAAATATTTCTTATGATATAATTGCATTATATAGAACTCACAGCTCAAGCATTAGTAATTTTACCGAAAACCTGAAAACTTTTATAAATACAAACCGGTTTCATAATGCAATTATTGTAGGAGATATTAATATTGACATATCCGATGATTTAGAAAACAACAGTAATAAGGAAAAAACTGAATATATTAACACTTTATCAGAACTCAATTTCAAACCATGTATAAAAAAATATACAAGAGAATGTTTTGGACAAAGGCCATCCTGTATTGACCATATTTGGTGCAATACTAATGAAACAGATAAAATAAAATCTGTTATTTGTAAAAATAATATTACTGACCATCATACATGCATTGTAGCTATTAAAACTGATAAAATAAATAAGAATAATTATTGTCGCTATAACTAACCAAAAATTCTAATTAATTATGAAAAATTACAACAACATCTTGAAAAAGAAAATTGGGAAACTGTACTATCGTCTAACAATACTGATTTATGTTCACGGAATTTTGAATTGACATTGAATAAGCATATCCAATCCTCCTCTTCCATTGTAACAAACTTTCCAAAGACTAAATTTAAAAAATTAAAACCGTGGATTACACAAGGAATTATCATATCAATTAGGCATAAAGAAAAAATTTATAAAGAGCTAAAAAAGTTTCCTGAAAACAATAAACTACGCGAATATTTTAAAAATTTTAAAAATAAATTATGTTACATAATCCGGAAAACAAAAGAAGATTTCTATAAAGATAAAATCAATATTGCTGGTAACAATAATAAAAAGGTGTGGCAAACTATTAATGAAATGATCAATAAAAAACCTAAAAATTCAAATATAAATAAAATCTCAGATATTGATAACACAATTTACAATGTCAACGCAGATCCATTGAAATGTGCAAATATCTTAAACAATTATTTTGAGTCAGTTGGTGAAAAATTAGCAATTAAAATAAAAAACAGAGATAATGAAAATTATAATCTACCAACACCTTTCATTCCTTGTAGCACACTAACACAATTTCAACGAACTAACTCTGATGAAATCAAAGATGCTATTAATGAATTAAAAGGAAATTCTTCCCCTGGTTATGACAATATTTCTGTAGAAATACTTAAAAGTAATTCTGACTCACTTTGCAAACCTTTGGCACACATCATAAAAACAAGTTTTGTTAATGGCAACTTTCCCTTAAATTACAAAAAAACTATTATTACCCCAATTTTTAAATCTGGGAACCCCTGTCTAAGCAGTAACTATAGGCCAATTTCTCTTACTTCAAACATTGCAAAAATATTTGAAAAAGTTGTAAAAAAACAAATATTTAAATTTGTGAAAGAAAATAATATATTAAATGCACATCAATATGGTTTTAGAGAAAATTTGAGCACTCAAGATGCTATCGTTGATTTAACATCTAAAATTTATAAATCTTTAGATAGTAAAAAAAAATGTATTGGAACATTTGTTGACTTAAGAAAAGCATTTGACAGTATATCGCACTCTAACCTTATCTCTAAACTAACGAAAATTGGTATAACTGACAATGCTTTAACTTGGATCGAAAATTATCTATTTAATAGAGAGCAATTTGTTAAATTAAAGGGCCTTATGAGCGATTCTCAGACCACGAATTTTGGCATCCCGCAGGGAACTGTACTGGGGCCAATTCTTTTTATCATTTATGTCAACGATATGTTTAAACTTAACATCAAATCTAAACTCATTTCATATGCAGACGACACAGCAATTCTAACTGAGGGTTTAACTTGGAATGAAACCCAGAAAACAGCAGAATTAGACTTAAACATCCTAAAAAAATGGTTCGACTCAAACTTGCTGTCACTTAATACGGAAAAAAACCTTTGTAATACCGTTCACCATTAATAAACATGCATTCCCTGAAAATTTAAAGATAAGTATACATTCATACAATTGCAATAGAAACACAAATTTATGTAAACCTGACTGCTCTGTACTCACTGTTAAAACTAATATAAAATACCTCGGTGTAATTATAGATAGCAATTTAAAGTGGAAAATACAAATCAATGCAACAGTAGAAAGATTAAGAAAATTAATGTACATTTTTCTTAGAATACGAAACATTTTAAATTTTAAACTATTAAGAACTATCTATTTCTCACTGATCCAATCTGTATTACAATATGGAATTCTTGGTTGGGGTGGTGCATTCAAAACTTCTCTCATGCCTTTAGAAATCATCCAAAAATTATTAATAAAAATAATTCTAAAAAAACCATATGACTTCCCCACCATAAGATTATTTCAAGAATTTAAAGTCCTTTCACTACACAATATTTATAAAAAAATTACACTTTTACAAATCCACAAAGATTGTTTCAACAATGATAACTCATTATCTATTTCAAACAGCAAAAGACCAAGTATTCTTGGCTCTATAACTATACCGCGTTGTAATACCACTACAGCCCAACATTTTTATAAATATATTGGAGTCAAGTGGTTTAACCAGTTACCCCTTAACTTAAGATTGGAAATTAATTATAAAAAATTCAAAAGTTCTATAAAAACACTAAATCATTAGCATATTACAATAATTCAATTTAATAATACAATAGAATGTCTCTCAACAATTGATTTTGGAAATCCATTTACTTTTATATTCTTTTCTCTTTTCTCTCTTCCTCTTTCTCTTCTTCATCTTTTTTGTACTGTTTTTCTTTTTTTTCTATTCTACTTCATATATCTTGTTTTGAAATAAATATACAAATATAATACATAAAAATAATATAATTTAATAAATATATATAATATAATACATAAAAATATATAAAAATTTATAAAAATATATAAAAATATATATTATAATTCTAAAAAAATATGTTAAATAGTTTTTCACACACGCTGCTCCACCTTTTTTACACGAGCATGCTCTAAAAAAAGGTGAATCACGTTATATAAAAAAATGTATCTGAAAAATGTAATGTCATTATTGTATGTACAAAAAAAAAATTAAATAAAAAAAAATAAAAAATAAAAAAAATAAGGGAGAGGCAAAATTTTCCTCTACCCCGGGCGGCTGACTCCCACAATTGCCAGGTACTTCTCCACCTTTCTCATCCCCATCTCCTTCCCCTCTCCGCCACTTTCAGCCTCACAACACACCCCAATTTGGGATGCCATAGTCTCACTAGCTCCAGACGGGAGCAGCTGGAACTGGGTATTCAAATAAAAAATAAAATAAAAATGCATAAAATTTTTATAAGAAAAACTCTCTTTTTATAACTTTTGAAGGTTATTCCCACCAATATAATATATCATTGAAGAATAAGATAATGATAATAATCTAAACGAAAATATGAGAGAGAACGAGAAATTTCAGAATTAACAATATTATCTTCAACTAATTTATTTTCCATATTACGGGCAATCGCCCTTTTTATTGGAAACAATGATTCTAAGGATTGATTTGTAACCTGGATAGCGTCTTGGATAAAAATATCCGATTTTAATTATATGAGACTATTGACTTTTTATAAAAGTCTAAATGACTATTCAATTTTTATAAGAAAAACTCTCTTTTTATATATCATTGAAGAAAAAGATAATAATGATAATAATCTAAACAAATTGTAAGATAATTCTTATGGAATTGGTAAACGCACGTCCCCGATAGACGAGCGCTCTGGGTTCGAGTCCCAGTTGCGACCATTATCTTTTTCTTTTTTATTATTGATTTTTAAACTTTTTATGAGTAAAATCTCAAATTATAATATTTAATTAAATGAAGACAATATTAGCGAAACTCCATCGAAATCTGGAGACAGAAAAATCAGAAAAGATATTGGCTCCGCTGGGACTCGAACCCAGGACCCTTTGCTTACATGGCAACAGCTCTACCGATTGAGCTACGGAACCCATATTAATTTGGTCACATTTAACTGTATCAAAGGGTCCTGGGTTCGAGTCCCAGCGGAGCCAATATCTTTTCTGTTTTTTCTGTCTCCAGATTTCGATTGAGTTTCGCTAATATTGTCTTCATTTAATTAAATATTATAATTTGAGATTTTACTCATAAAAAGTTTAAAAATCAATAATAAATATTCATCCTAGACTTGCAGAAAAGTCCAATAGATGTCGCGTATTAAAAATAAAATGGATAAAAAAAAAATTATCCAGACACTATCTAGATTGCATTTAGTTCGAGTTGAATCTTGCAATCATATATAAAGATAGCAGCCAATAATATGTGCGTTAAGAAAATGAAGATAATGTTGGTAGTTCTTAGTCGAAGTATGATACAGTTAAAAGTGACCGAATTAATATGGGTTCCGTAGCTCAATCGGTAGAGCTGTTGCCATGTAAGCAAAGGGTCCTGGGTTCGAGTCCCAGCGGAGCCAATATCTTTTCTGATTTTTCTGTCTCCAGATTTCGATTGAGTTTCGCTAATATTGTCTTCATTTAATTAAAAATTATCTTTTTCAGTGTCTTGTTCTCTTTCATATTTTCGTTTAGATTATTGTTATCATCTTCTTCTTCAATAATAAATACAATATTTGCTTTAGATACAAACACTATTCATAATTTTGAAAGTTATTGACTTGGGTATTTAAGGCAATAATATCAGTAACATAACGTATTACGTTACACGTGAGTAGGTTAAATGTTGGTTTATATCGAGCAATTAGAATACGTGCCAAATTATGGCAAGAACCTTATATACGTTAAAACATAAATATGAAGGTATTAGGAAAGTGCCGTTTAAATTAAACCGTGTAATAAATAGCAAGAAATCGACTCGCATGATTAAAATTATTAGGGTCTCTGTAGTTTAGATTTTACCAATACCTTTGACATGCAACACAATTGCTTGCCCTAAATGTTAAAATGTGTTTAAGGTAGGTATACCATACAAAATTAATACTTCTTATTATTCTGTATTTCAAAAATATTTAATCATGGAAATATTATGTTATATAATTGTCAAATCGAAAACCCACCGTGGAATTTTTGTGTTTACACTTTTTTATAGGCGTTCTACTGTTCTTGTATATTTAAATCATGATTACCTACCTTGTATTTTAAAAGTTGTTCAATTGTAACACAAAATTTGAATTAAAAAGATTTTGACTCGATCCTGCCGGAAAAATGTATACAGGGTGTCCGGGGGTAAAGTGCATTAACTTCGGGAGGTGATTCTATATGATGGTAGGAGTAAAAAAGATAAACAACTTTTCCCGAAATTCCAACATTTTTTTTCCCATACAAAAAGACGTACCTACTAAAAATCCTTAGTGTGAGGGGCGATCTTACTTGCTGAGAGCCTGCCGGGCCTCGATTGTGATTGGCCCGTATCGTAACAGCGGAAAATAGTAAATCTGGCCGCACACGCCGGACTAATTTTATCTGTTTACTACCAAAAAGTACCCCTAAAAGTTGGAATTTCGAAAAAAGTTATTCATCTTTTTTACTTGTACTATCATGTAGAATTACCTCCCGAAGTTAATGCACTTTACTCCCGGACACCCTATATAATCGAGTTATACGCGAAGGATAAACAAAATTTTTGACATTGAACATTGTTAACCGTTATATGTGGAAGATTAATAAGGCGGGTATAGGTACCGCCGCCCCGAGAACCATTTGTTGGATAACCAACACTTCTGCCAAAGGTCACCCCAAGTGGTTCGCTACGTTTTGTGACTTAGCATGGGTGCCCGGGTTCATGGGTGAAGTTTGTTCAGGTTTTGGAGGGCCAATGTATCTGCCCACCTGCTGTGTGGTGAGCAGGATCGAGAGAGATTGGTTAAGGGAGGTTTTTTCTTCTCCAGCCAGAATCTCTAGAACCATCGCCTTGCTCTCCTTGACACACTGACCCCCAGATTCCTCATCTCTCATACCTATTTCCTTCCCAGAACTTCCTCTCCTTCCTTTCCTTAGAAAAATCCTCCACACAGCATCTCCTAAGATGATATAGGGCCTGAGGGAAATTATTTTCCTCAGGGTCTCTTGTGTGGAGAAACAACGTAAAAAAAATCTAATTTTAAACAAAGTGAAAGCTAAAGCATAGCGGCCAGTTGTTTCACAGAGTTCGAAAAATTCATTAAATTTCAAAATTAATTTTCAAGCTCTGTAGAAGTTCTATTCAAATTCTGGTAAAATATTAGCTGTATGAAGGAACTTCAATATTGATATAATAACAGAACCTAAATACAACCTTTGCAGAACTTGGGAATGAACTTTGAAATTTGATGAATTGTCAAATTATATGAAACAGACCTCAAATTAAGCTAAATCTTAAAATTTGTCTGTGAACAGAATCAACAGTTATATTATAACAGAATTAACCATCGAGGAGTAAGTATTGATAGGACAAGAAAAATATCCTTTGGGCCTGGTCTTGCAATGTTCTACAAAAATCAGTGTTAGTATGAAGCATGGAAAATTTTAAGCGTACATTTTCATTCTACTTTAAACGAGTTTTGGAAATTGTTGAAGGTACGAGTATATCGCGAACGTAAAGACACATCACTGTTGCTAGAATCATTGTCGATTTCTGAGATATAATAAAAGATAATAATTAGTAATCCTGTTAAGCACTTAAGTAGACTAAAATTTTATCACCCTGACAACTCAGGTGGTCAACACTGTAAAATTTCGCACAAACTTAAGTGATGAGACATTTTAGTGATGATTAACCCTGCTATAGAAAGCTTGACATAGTTTCCCGTTTTTTTTCATTGTAACCGCCCTGCACGATCGTAAGAACAACTCTCGACGAAATGTGGATTTTCGTCCGCTGGCTGGTTAAATGCTCTTAATGACCTCTAGTAAGCATTCAAAAAGAAGAAGAAGTTGGTTTTAAAGGTAAATATGTAAATACGAATGTTAGACAGATTGAGATAATATTAAAAACAAGATAATAATTAAGGGAAAATGTGAAAATATTTATTTAAAATCTTTCGACAAAAATGTTTAAAATGCATTTACAGATGCACCGTGATTTTTTTTACACCTACTGTATAACGTGTTAGATAACAGAACAACATGTCTTTTTAATCATTTTCGCAGCATTCTTTGTGATTTTTTTCTTTAGGGGGAATTTTATATAAATTACCATTTCGGCTCTACAAATGTGTAGATATTATCTTCAAAAATAACATATATTTTATTAAGAACTTAAAAACTTAAAGTTTACAAGAGATAGGTTATAAATTGGTAGAAATTCGAAGTGCGCGGGCTTAATGAATCTATCCAACCAAAGAATTAGTTATACTGTCAGTGGCGTTTACAGAGTTTATGATCAGTGTAGATGTAGATAGTACGAAAAACGGATAACTCATTGATATTAATAAAAAATTACCACCGATAACGCTTTTTGCGCAAGTTATGCCTAAACTAACCTTGCTGGTAGTAGCCGATGGTTAGGAGCGCCTAAGTTAATACATCCAAATAACCGATTTATTTATGCTCATTACAAGCCAATTACTGTATACCTACTTAAAATTTCCATATTTTTTTAATCCTAAATAAAAGGACAATATTATGAAAGAGTGCCAACTATGCCAACGTAATACAAAATAAAATATTTTATTATTTCTTTAGTTATACTAATTTACAGGAACACTAAAAGTTGGCACTAATGCTGTATTTGGTATTGGCGGTATATTATTATTTGTAAGCAAAAGGCAAGGCGTCTTTTCGACACTAACACAACGAATCGTCCATTGAAGGTGCATTGATCACATGGATGCTTAAATTTTTCGTGTGGAATTTTGTGAACACTTGAATATGACGTGTACGTAATTTTGCAGACTTAGTTGAATATACTTTTTTAGCAAGGTAGTATACCCGGTAGCGTATTTACAATCCCTACCGCGATTCAGTCGCGCTACGGACTTTTTTTGTATAACGGGCTTATGGAGCACCGGGCCAATTTAGGCCCCTTTCTCCTTCAACTGAGTTATTTATGGTTGTAGAAAGTGAGATTTGTTTTTGTTTTTGTTAATTTTTTTAGTTGCAAAGGACATGGCTGCAATATGGGGGAGGATTATTACGGAGGGGATGTTTGAGGTTGGTTTTCTTTTTTACTGCGGGGCGAGGGAACAACTGGGTGGTTACCACTGTTTGAGGGACGGGGAGGGGGGGGGGGGTGAGGGGGATTTGAGGGGAGGGGGAATTTAGTGGGGTAGTGGCAGGTCGGTGGGTGGTACGTTGTGGGGTGGGGATTTCTTTGATCTGGACGAGGGTGTTTTGAAGAATTGGGGGGAGTAGTTTGGGGAGTAGAGAAGAGATTAGGGGGGGGTTGGGGGAGCCGAAGGGTTGGGGGGTGGTCGGCAGACGAGAGGTGATGGGGTAGATGGTTGGGGAGGCTGTGGGGTGGCGAGCGGTTTGGGGGGCGAAGGGGGCGCTGACGGATAGGGGGGGGCTGTCGGTAGGGGGTGCGTTGGAAGGGCGATCGGTGTTGAGGTCGGTGGGGGGGAGATTTGTGCGGGGGGCAGCACGGGGGGGATCAGTTTGGGGGGAGGTGGGGGGGAGTTTGGTACGTGGGGCAGTGAGGGGGCGAACAGTTTGGGGAGCGGTGAGGGGTCGATCGGCTAGGGTGGCGATAGGAGGGCAAACGGTTTGAGGGGTGGTAGTGGGGCGGATATCTTGAGGGGTGGTAAGGGGGTGGTCGGTTTGAGGGGTGACAGGGGGGCCATCGGTAGGGCGGTTGGTTTGGGGGGCAGTAAGGGGGGGGGGTTGGGGGGGGTTGTTTGGGCGGGGGTTAGAGATGAGGAGGGGGGGGGGTTGATGGGGAGGAGTATCCTGAATCGGGTTGGGGTGAGTTGCAGGGGGAGTTGGGAGGGGAACCATGAACTCTGCGGAAGGCCAGGGAGCAGACATGGTCTATCTCTTCAGGGGACAAGTTGTTGGGGTCGGGGTGGTTTTCGAGGAAGGACTGAATCTCGAGGGTAAGGCGTTCGTACTCTTCTGGGTTAGGGCTGGATGAGAGGGGGAGAGGGGAAGCAAGAAGATAACACTGGGAAACACAAAAGTTAGTCACTGATAGTCTGTAGATATTTGGCGGGAGAAAGCACTGAATGTTTGTGGGTAAACCTCGAGACACTGGGTAAGGACACTGAGGTAGAATGTTCCTTTACTGGGAAAGGCACTTCGTGGTATTCACAAAACTGGAGCGGAACAAGCGACGACGGCGGTGGAGTATGGCATTTTGCGAAGCCAGAGAGGTGCGACTGTCGCGGGCGGCAGTCACAGTCGGAATGAGCGCTACGGACTGCAACGCGGTAGGGATTGTAATGCATAAATCACCTTACAAACACTACCGCGTTTCAGTCGCGCTACCGACTGAAATGCGGTAGGGATTGTAATGCACAAATCACCTTACAAACACTACCTCGTTTCAGTCGCCTTACGCGCTTCGTTGCTCTATCTGTTTTTGTGAGAGTGACGATCGTAATTATAGAAGTAAATATAAATATTTTAAGGTTAAAAAGATGTTAAAAAGGTTAAAAAGTTTCAATTACATTCAACGTGATCGTCCGATCAACAATGTTTTAATGAAAGTGGGTTGAATTAAAAATCTGGAGGAGAAGGTGATAGGAAAAAAGGAAGGTGGAGAAGTACCTGGCCATTCAGATCTGGTCACCAAACACGGCTAATGCCATTTCAAGCAACGTTTCAATTCTGAATAGTGGTCTTACACCAGGGCGATACTGAGAGTATCTTCCACTCTGGAACATGCCGCAAATATACTATATATTATTTTAAATGAATAAATTGTGAAATAACACAAATTAATCAAATAAAATTTATTTGCCATGCAGGGATTCGATTCCGCGACCTTCGGATTGCGAGTCAAGAGACTTACCACTGTACTACGCCGGCCGTCAAATGATAGGCGTTGCAGAAGATTAGGACTATCGTTTAAGTTATGTCTAATCCACTGAGGAGACCCTAAGGAAGATAAAGGGATGGTGTGTGGAGGGTATTTTGAAGAAAAGAAGGAGAGGAAGTTCTAGGAAGGAAAAGGGTATGAGGAGTGGGTAGGACTCTGGGGGTCAGTGTGTCCAGGAGTGACGTACGAATCTATCTCTCTCACTGCAATTCAATGCGTTGTTCCGGGAGAGTCCTGCTGAAGGGGTCAAAAGGTCTCCTTTCACCAGCCTCTCCCGATCCGGCCTGCCACACAATTGGTGGACAAGATCCGAACAAACCTCACCTCATTAACCCGGACACCCCCGACAAGTAACCAAACTGGCAGAAGTGTTGGTTATCCAATAAATGGTGGATAATGGATCAATTTTATTTTCAAAATCAGATTTCTATTTATTGATTTACTTGCTGACACGACGAACTTCGTACCGCCTCAGAATCAATAGCTGTTGAATTAAATACAGTTTTTTTATTAAGTTAAAAATTACGCAATGAAGCAATTATCAATGCGCAACTGTCCGTGTTTTGTTTTTGTCATTATCAGAGATGGCGTTGTGTACGGATTTATATTTTTGTGATTTTCTTACTTTTACAATTACTTACGGGAATTCGGGAGGCGGATACGGGTGCCGCCGCCCCGGGAACCATTTATTGAATAACCAACACCTCTGCCATAGATCACCCCAAGTGGTTCGCTACGTTTGGTGATTTAGATTCATGAGGTGACTTATGTCCGGGTCTTGGCAGTTGATGCGCCTGCCCACCTGCTGCGTGGCGGGCCGGATCGAGAGAGACTGGTTGAGGGAGGCCTTTTGACCTTTCCAGCCGGATTCTCTCGACCCATTGCCTTGCACCACAGTTGGAGGGATGGATTCATACGTCCGTCACTCCCGGACACACTGACCCCCAGATTCTTACCCACATCTCATACCTTTTTCCTTCCCAGAACTTTCTATCCTCCCCATTCTTTAAAAAGATCCTCCACACAGCATCCCCTAAGATGACATAGGTCCTGAGAGAAATTATTTTCCTCAGGGCCTCCTGTGAGGAGCTTATGTAAAAAATGCGTTTCATTTCAGAGATTTATTATAATTATTGTATTTTTCCTTTGGAGATGTGCAGACATACGTTCTCCATTTGTCTCAATTTCGACTATTGACATTGAGTGTATAAGAAAGAAGGGCAGCATTATTTGATTAAAAATAAATGCACAACAATCAACGCATTGACATTTGACGTTTTTGAATGTTTGGAATTCATGCACAGTTGAATATTATACCCCTCACAATATTGCTGCAGTTCTTTCAAAATAGGAGAATTCGTTCCATACAAAATGTATGGGGAAAATAATTTTCTTTATAACTATTTATTTGGTTAAATTTTGTGATATTTTAATAGTTATTATCCTATCCGGGGCGGAGAAAAATCCAACAAATCAAAGATCATCAAAATCAGCCCAGCCGTTCTCGAGTTATAAATAGTGTAACTAACCCGACTTTGTTTTATATATTAAAGATACATAATATTGGCGTTTTTTACTGCTTATTCAGCTAAAATCACAAACCTTTAACATTCATAACATGAATTCCAAAACTACTATTTTGAATATTGTTTCAACTTTCCTAATACTTTCGAAGACACACTTGCGAGGGTTAACTTAACTACCTCGACTTTATGCAGTCCCCCTCAGGACCATCAAAACTTTTTATGGAGTGGTTAGAAATTAAACGTTCGCCTAGTTACTAAATTGCTGGGCGGAGCTCAAGAGGTATTTTGCTAATTGCCTGCGTAATTAAGAGAGCAATTCTCTAAATTAGTACACGGTTATAAATCCCCGAGTAACGCTACTACATCTCACGAAGCCAGACTGGGAGCAGCGGAATACTTAAGTTATTGTTTAGAACGGTGGTTCCCAAACACGGACCCCCCCCAACCCGCAAATGAAGCGTCAGAAAACGATTAGAGCTGCGGACGGAAGTGGCGCCATCTATTAGATGCCAGATCAGATGATATTGTCCAGTCTTACCCAGAACTAATTTTTAATCAGTTGCGCGACTTTTTTATAGTTCATATTAAAGACCTTCGGCTCTACTGCGTTCTTGCATAAACCTGTACAGATAGGCCTGACTCACCGCGATGCCTGTTATTGCTTGTATTTTGTGTATTGTATTGCTTGTATTGCTTGTATCTATATTTATATTTTACTTATAATAATATAATATAATGATAATAGCCTTTATTCGGACAGTAAATTATATCACATTATTTATCATAAACTTTTTCACATTTATAACACTTATTAAGCATCGACGACTCCCTGTCTGTATGTCACAGACGGGGAGTTGACAAAGTTACAAATAGTTGACAAAGGCCTCCTCCAACTCTCGCCATTTCTTTCTATCATTAGTTACTCTTGTCCATGTATTACCTGCTATGGCCTTGATGTCGTCAACCCACGTTCTAAATGGTCCACCACCTCGTTTTCTCTTCTTGTTACTTGTGAACCAATTTATGACTAATTTTGTCCATTTTTCACTTCCCCTGATTGCGTGGCCTGACCACTTCCCCTTTTTTATTGTTTTTATGACATCTTTTGTTCTTGTTTAATTGAGGGCATACATTAAGAGCCAAGCAGGGCAATGGATTTTATCGAAATTTGACAAAATAGTTCAAAAAAATGTCGCTTATGTCGCCCTCGTTGCATTTTAAGTCGATTCCGCAAAATGTTTTTAAACTTTGTTACTTGACATGGATTTGACCTTAGTATTGGCTCGTAAAAATCCGAAGTTAAACGATCATTCCCGAACACAAATTAAAAAAGAACAAATATGTCTTTACCGAATTCGTTACTCGCAAGATATCGATTTTTCCTTATAACGTGGGGAAATTTCCCTTGAGATTCCCTATTGTGATGATAAATAATTACAAAAATAAAATTAATTGCTTTTTAAAAACTGACGGATAATCACGATTCAAATAGTATGGTTTTAAAAGTAAATTGTCATTTGTTTATGGGGTTTTAATACTAAAATCTGTTTATTTTTAATTAAAAAAATATAAACGACAAAAAGTTAATCAAGTTCTTTAATAATCTACATCTTCTCAACATGACATTAATATTGGAGGTGTATTGATTTATATTACATGTATACAAATATTCCCACATTTTACAATGTGTACGCAATATTCAATAAACTCTGGGATTTTTTTAAAGGTTTCCAACCCAGAAAGACACGTGCATACGCCCGCCAAGCGAGAAAAAATGTCTCGCTGGATTGTTAGGGCTGTCACACCATGGAAATATAAACACGGTGGAAAAATAAATTTATTTATTTGAAAGTTTAGGTTTTTACAGTAGGTAGCCATAGAAAAAATTCGAGTGCAATTTACATGCAGTAGAAGCGAAACTTTACCAAAACAATCTCAAACAATATTTGAAAAGTGAGTTCACAATCAAAGCGACCAATGAGCGCAGACCTAACGTAATTTCCGTTTCATATCTCAACCAATAGGAGTCTTTAAAAATGACATCATAATCAAAGCAGCCAATGAGCGCAGTTGACGCGTTGCAGATGCGGTAATCGTCATTTCCGTTTTATCTGAAATCCAAATCACAGCGGAGCTATAGAATTTTCACTTCAAAAAACAGGTTTTATAACATGAAGAAAAAAAAAATGGGTTGGCACTCTGGTCCTGGGAGCCTCCAAACGCCTCCATGTTCCCTTTATCCCTAAAACCCTTCCCTTGAATCCCTAAGCAAGGTGTTAAGGCACCAGGATGCTGTAAAAAAAAGTGTTTTTTTATTTCATTTTCCGAACGATGAATTTGTTAATAATGCTCCCACCAAACGTTTTAAAGAAATTCAAAAAACTGACTGACATTCATCATTTCATGTGAAACCGTTCGAAACAATTTGTATGTTGAATTATCCTTCAGCAAAACTTGGAATGCGTTTTTATCGAAAATTTTTAACACGTTTTTCAACCTTGTTGTCCTGGTGCCTTAAAGTCTTGTTTAGGATTTGAGCATGGGAACATGGAGGCGTTTCGAGCCCCCCTTGAACCAGAGCCAGTGTGAACTGAATGAAAAGCTTTTAACATTACATCATCTTCTAAGGGCCGGTTTTATAACCGTCCGTTCGTCACGCTTGATACCATTTTTAACTAATATTTGGTCTACCGCTTGAATTAAACATTCGCAAGGCTACCGGTTGGTTATGTAGCGGTTAATGCTTTACTGACCGATTTTGGCCGGTTAAATGGATAACGATCCGTTTGCTGACGTTTTTTTACAGTTTTAAGTTGGAAGTTGTTCTCGGCGCTAGGTTATTTATTTACTATCGAAATCAGTCAGCAACGCCAGCCCAGCTTTATTTCTTTTATATATTAAATAATATTATTATTCAATTTATAAAAACAGCTTATTTATACACAAGTTCTGCTATACAATTATTTTTACGCGTGACAGTTATTTCGCCTAGTTTGATAATGCTTTCAGAAGGCGAAATAGATGTCACGTGTAATAATAGTTAATAATTACTTAGAAGAACTTGTTTATAAATAAACTGTTTCTTTAAAATGAATAATAATATTGTTTATAAATTGAATAATAATATTAGAAATAAAAATTAAAATGGGGTTCTACAAATTAAACTTAATAACAATTTATAAGTTATTATTATCACTACGTTTCTAAGCTGGGATCAATGCTGCAAGCAGCTGACGATTTTACAGGAATCTCCAAGTCGACGCATCCATATAACAATGCAAGTAGTAGATGACCGCTAGTAATGCACATTTGTTTATAATACATAAATTTAGATAACGAACTGATAGCGGTACGTTAACGAAAAACGGTTAGTTACGTAACTGAAATTCGGTACTTCGTTTATAAAACCGGCCCTAAGTGTAACAAATGTTTGTACTATATTGTTATTTGATTATCAATCATTGTCAATGATGGAGATACCATCAACATTATAAGGCGTGATTGTCGCAGAAGTGGGGGTGGGGCTAACCAAATTTTGTACGCAGGGTTCGGTATAAAATGTTTTCATTTCGGTCATAAATATTTACGAGCATTTCATCACCTTATTTTACGACATTCAAACAACGTTTTTATATTTTTGTTTGGCGAGTTTACTTTTACTTTAATTAGTGGAGTCAGTTTTACGATAAAACATCAAAGATGGCGAATTCATTACTTGATGGTGAATTTATAATATCGGCTGATTTAATTTCTTGTAAATTCTTAAAAATTAACAATATTCGTTTTAATTAGAATTTCATAAATCAACGACTTTTCTTTCATGAAAAAATTATTAAGCTATGAAAACAAGAACTTTTTCCGTAAAAAACCAATAACTAAACAAAATATCTAACATTCTGTCCAAATGGTTATACAAAAATGGTGGCGTTTTCCGTAGTTATTATTCAGTTTATATGATACGTAATGGTACTGACACACATGCTCATTAATAAGGCGGCTTATAAGCATGATCATCAACTATACACATTTGTTCGTAAATGAGGCTTGGTTTGAGCTTTCTCATGAATAAGCATGCTCAAAGCCAACAATTGAACACACATGCTCTTTAATGAGTATGCTCAAGTCAAACAAATGGAGTCAGTTTCATTCGCCAAGAACTAAACAAAATAATCTTATTGCTTGCAACGCAATTATTTAAGAATTTTCTGACGAAAGAAAATAAAACGGTTGATTTGGGTCCAAGATGTCAAAAAATCCGAAAATGACTAAATAATAAAAAATGAATTCTAATTTCAGTAGAATTTGGTTTAAATAAATCAAACAATTCAACAGGTTTGTTCTCAAACCGGTCGGATTTTCTCATTATATAAGTGGTTCAAACAAAGTTGAATTGTTTCATTTATCTATAATGGATAACCACAAAATGATAGCTTAGTTCAAAAATAGAATATGGTTTAATTTTGAAGGTAAATTAACTTTCGGAGAATTTTCAGAGGGAAGCGCTTAAAAAGATTTTTAAGCGCTTTCCCCCTGTCATTGGTATTTACATATTATTTCCCTTTCAAACCATCTTTAGTAACTAAAACGGAGCCCTCTATACGACGCGACGACGTCAGCAAAATGCACAGGGAAGGAAGTAAATCGTGTGATGATAATCTCGCGGTCATGCCCCTTGCGAAAATGATATCGTTAACGGAGGAAATCATAGGCAGTTCAAAGCCTTAAGGCATCGTTTCTCAATATTTTTAGTGTCACGACCTCCTTAAAAGCCAAAAATTTAAAGTCAATTCTGTAGTTGATCGCGTATTGGAAATCGCGCATATGAAAACGCATTTCCGCGAATTGAAAATTCTGTTATCAAATCGAATGTAATGCAAAAATATATTTTGCGAAGTACGCACTCTGACAGTTCACATACAACGACAGTAGCTTAGTAACAAACTTCACGTACACAGATGGTTTCCATACAGCGCGGCGCGCGGCGTCGGAGGCAAATAATCATGGACAAGTTGGGAAGCTCATATCGGTGACACAGTAAAAAAAAACTCCGTAAACTCTGCCATATATTCTGCTCCCTTAGGTCCATCTTAGATTTACAGACTATAAGAAGCGTATACTTTGCCCTTTTCTAATCCATAGCAATATACGGTATAGTGGGATGGGGTGGTTATGCTGAATCCATTCTTAGAACAATTGTTATAGTTCTAAAACTAATTCTGGGAATTATTATTACAAGCAATAATTGTCAGCCTGAAACACTCATTTACAATTATATTATATTTAAATGTCAACCTACCCATTCCGCAAATGAGCTCTTTGCCAAAATCAGGGTCTTAGATATTCGACAGATATTTACTAAAACAAGCATTTGTCATATACGAAAAAATAACCTACTTATGGCTCCACAACATCAAGCACACGCCCGTTTTTCGTCAAACCTGGGTTGGGTGGTCCCAAAAACTAATACCTCATACGCTCAACGACAATTCTGGTTCATCGCTCCTAAAATAAATAATGCTCTTAGTAGTGAAATAAAGTGAAGTAATTCTAAATCTCTTTATATAGCACATGTATAACATTGGATTTTCGAAAGGGGACGAGCGTACTTCAAAGAATATATGAATTCTTAACACTACATTTCAATTATTAATTTTTGCATTTCAAAATTTTATTTCTATTATTCTTTAAAATATATTTTTCCTCTTAGTTTTTCACTTAATTTTATTTATGTTTTAATTTATATATTTGTATAGAACACATGAGTTCTTAACACTATCTTTATTATTAGTTTATTTCAAATTTTAATTTTTAATTCTGTTTTTCTTTAAAATACGATTTTTTTCTTTATTTTTCACTTACTTTTATGTATTTCTTAATTTTTATTTCTTAATTTTTAATTATCTTTTTCAATAAAATAGTAATTTTTAATTCCTATTTAAAATATTAAATGTACGACTATCACAACACGGGCATTAGCCTAGTGTGGTAGCCAAAAAAAATCAAAAAATCTGTAACCAATAAAATTTTATGAAATTAAAAAAAATAAAGAGATATAGGTACTCGAAGTCAGGTTCTTAAATTTCAACCATACAGACGCATTAATTCTATCAGATATGGTGGTTTATTTAACATTTATTGTTGATAATTTACAAGTAATCTTAATATATAAAACAAAGTGGGGTTAGTTACACTATTTATAACTCGAGAACGGCTGAACCGATTTTTATGATCTTTGATTTGTTGGATTTGTCTCCGCCTCGGATAACATAATAACTATTAAAAGATCGCAAAAATTCACGAAAAAGAAAGTTATAACGAAAATTCATTTCCTCATACATTTAATATGGATCGCATTTTCATCTTTTGAAAGAGCTGCAGGAATATTGTGGTAGGTAGGTATAATATTGAAGTTTGCTTGAATTCCAAAAGTTCAAAAACGTCAAATGTCAATGTGCTGATTGTTTTTCTTTTGTTCTTAAACATATAATGCTGCCTCTCTTTCTTACACATTAAATGTCAACAGTCGTAAATGGGACAAATGGTCACTTCACAAAAACATCCACTTCTTTTCAAAACATTCAAGGTTCATTGTGACGTGGGGTACCTATTGTAATTCGGTGAAGTCAATCAAATACATCTGCAAATTTGTCACAAAAGTCAGTGATATGGCGGTTTTTGGCGTTGAAACTACAAATAAAAAACGATGAAATCACACGCTATCAAGTTTGTGAGCTACAATGAGGCGATTTGGCGTATATTCTCATTCCCCATTCATGAACGACATTCCATTGTTGTATATTTGGCGATGCATCTGGAGAATGATCAATGAGTTTATTTCATTACATCGAATGTTGCCAAACGTGCTGAAACACCTCCAGCAACAACATTAACCAGTTTCTTTTCGATTTGCCAATGCGATCTGTTTGCCCGGACGTTGCTCTACTCTGAGATGCCACGTTATTATACTTTGTCGAACGCTTTGTCGAAGAGATTTCCTCGTCGGAAGCACGGCGATGTGGTTACTGATCATCCGGTTGTGCTGATACTGATGCTCTTGGTCGCATTTGCACAGTTCATGTAAAAAGTAACGAATGCTTCTACTTTCGGTTGTTGCTGGTGAATTTTCGTGTGCCGACATCGTTTGAATCACAAGTCAATGGTGTAGTGTGCCCAACATTTCGTGTTGCATGTCAGCAGATCAATTTGCTTGAAAACGACACTCATTGGGACATGACAATCACTGAAGCAATTATTTCTGCTTCTCCAGTCTGATACGCACATTATTTGCTATCATTATTTCGACATGTTACCCATCGAATCCACGTGAACTATGGAACAAGTACAAAGATGACATGTCAGAAGACATTTTATATCGAATTCGTGTCAGTTCAGGGAATCCTGATCTCGAGGTGAATGGGGATATACATAAACAGGCTTTGTTTTTGATCGAAGACATGTGTTACCTCATGTGCGGCAGTTTGTTAGTCAAGTTAGGAATAACAACGCCAGATCGACGCTTCATGAATGCAATGAGACTTGCAATGGATGATGCTTTCAATCAAGAATTGGTACGTGAACGTGAATATGATCAAGATGCATTGAACCAATCACCATGTACCACTGTTGTACCTCCAACAGAAGGAAGTGCACGATACGTTAATGAAGGCAGTTGATGATGGAAATGGTGGCTTATTTTTCCTCGATGCGCCCGGTGGAACTGGGAAGACATCTAACGACAACAAAACGAAAAATGTCGGATATCACAAGGTGCTTCAATGAAGGGAATCGATCCAAGTGCAACCCACCCAGTAAATAGTTTTAACAGAAAGTAGTACAATAATGCCACGTGAATCATTTCTATTCGCTTTAATAAAGCAAATGTCTTGCTGCCACCTGAATTACATTTCTTAATTCATTTTGAGTATTAATTTTAACTTTAAAAAAATTAAATTAATTCAGCTAACACAACATTTATTGATTCTGAGGCGGTACGAAGTTCGCCGAGTCAGCTAGTTCAGAATAAAATATAATTTATTTCAATTAAGATATAACATAGTCAATATCCTTCTTCCTTACATATGAAATTGGCGTTTTGTATGGGAGGAACATAAAGTCGATTTTTTTTAAATATAATATATTTATTTAATCAAAGTATGTACCATTGCTATCTATGCACTTTTGCCATCTATAGTGCCATTTGGTAGTTCATCGATCCCTTTACTAAAAAAAACCACTCGGACGGAAATCAATAAAATCTTTGAAGGCGGTTTGGACTGCCCCATCGGAGTTGAATTTTTTCCCTTGCAAGAAGACATCCAAATTTCGAAAAAAATGGTAATCTGTTGGGGCAAGGTCCGGAGAGTACGGTGGTTGTCCAATTGAAGCTCCTCTAATTTGGTAGCCGTCTGTTGTGCAGTGTGTGGTTTAGCGTTGTCATGAAGTAGCAGTGGCCTAGTGCGATTAACCAGCCACAGTTGTTTAGCAGCTAGCTTTTCCATCATTAATCCTTCGAGCCATTTCTGCAGCACTGGTGTCACGGTGGAACTCGATAACGCGATATTTCAAGTTTTCCATTTTGTAAACTAAGTGACGCAAAGAAAAAAACAATTAAGGAAAAAACAAATGAATTATTAATATAAATTTGAATTTGGAATTCCTAACCAAAGAGAAGATATTTGAGATCAAAGTTGCCAGTACGGCAAAACGCCAATTTCATATGTGAGGACCTAATATTTTGTGAAACAAATTTAATATATAAATATATTTTTTAAATCTTTTCTGGCGTGAGTTTTCTCTGGTGTCGTAAGTAAGTTTTCCTCTGTGATAATTAATTGGGTATTCATTACCCGTAGCAGATTCCTTGGCAAATTTCGAAAGGAGCACTGGAATTAGTCGAGTGCTAAGAGTACCTACTCCATGCACGTAATTCTTAGAAGTGTGTACTTAAAGACGTTCGTCTCACCGATTCCTTACTTCTGTACTCTGATAATCCGTACGAAATCAAAATCATTCTGGACTATTTTCCTTATTACAGCAATTAGTCTTTGGCTTTAAAAGTCGAATTATGGTATTAATGATGTTGGATTTTTCGAAGTCTCTATTGTGCGCTGTTATAAGTGATGGCAAAAAAGGCAATAGACATAAGCGGCCTACACACGACACTGCATGTAGTGACTGCGGCAGTGACTGCAGAGAGGGTGGAGTTGAGCGAACTAGCGCTGTCTCGTTCTAGCGGCCCTTTAACAAACGAGACAGTGCTAGTTTGCTCAACTCCACGCTCTCTGCTGTCACTGCCGCAGTCACTACATGCAGTGTCGTGTGAAGAGCTTAATATGCTCCTTATCGCTATAACGCTGCAGCTCTTTCTTACACATACGTTAATGGTGAGACACACAAAATAAGTGTGACTGTTTCTTTTTAAGTTTTATTTTTTTGCGACGGGAAATCAGTGTCATTTTCTTTATACGTATGGGGGAGGTGTATGATAATGATTGTAATATTGTATTTTTCATATGTTCGCAGTCATCTTGAATTTGCTTCTCAGATATGGAATCCTCAATATAATATATGTATATTAAATGCATTGAAACCACCCCAAAGAAAATTTGTCCATCATTTAAATTTCAAGTTTAATATTGGTTATCATGACATAAACAGCTCGCTGAACCTTTATGGACTTAAATCATTAAAAATTAGAAGAGACTCCGCAGATACAATATATCTTCATAAAATTATCAATGGTTTTATTGATTGTTCGCCCCTTTTGGCTGAGATTAATTTTAGAGTCCCAGGCGTTAAAACCAGAGAAAAATCACTTTTTCATCTTCAAAAATGTTCTACTAATCTCAGACAAAATGCTTTTATATTCAGAGCATGCAATGTATTTGATAAGAATTTTAATAATATAGACACATTCTCATGTATAATTCAAGTACCTTAAAAAGTATGTCATAGCTAACATTAAATAATTATTTGACCGTGTTGCAAGTTACTACGTTATTGCTGTGAATCCTTTCATTTACATGCTTGGCATTTGACTTACTATTGTGTTCACTCTGTATTGTAGGTATGTATGTATGTACATATTATTATTATTGCTGTTATGGAGTGAGAATAGATTTCTGTCCCTGACTACTTTATGTTTTGAAATTAAGTAAGCAGATTATTAGTTTATATTATAGTTTATATTGTGTTTTTATATCTTTTTTTTACAATTTTCAAGGTTATATTTTTGTTAACTTCTTATGGATACAGGACGCTTACTTTTTTTACTTTTTAATTATAATTTTAATTACCGTTTTTCTCAATTTCAACTGTTGTTATTTAGTGTGTAAGAAAGAGCGGCAGCATTATACGTTTAAGAACAAAAGCAAAACCATTAGCGCATTGATATTTGACGTTTTTGAATTTTTGGAATTCACTCACTCTTCAATTTTTTTTATTTTTATTTTTATTTGATTCACTTGATATATAAATGTGTGTTACATATTTGACTAATGTGGGCCTCACTGGGTGCTTTACCCGTGCTGAGGACCTCATTTTACAGTTTGATATGATTTTTTTATTTTTATTTAAGATACATATAAAATAAAAACTAAAGAAAAAAGAGACTCAACAATAACATATGAGAATTGAAAGAAAGAAAATAGAGCAAAACAAAATAGAGTAAAATAACACTAAAATAAAACAATAGAATAAAACTATATAAATAGGATAGATACATATAAACCGATAGTGAAAATAAAAGGTTTTATATATTAGTGAGTATTGCAATGGTGTTTATGTCTATGTGTTTTTATTTTTTTTTATTTTTTTTTTATGTTGTGATTTTTTTGTAAAGTTGTCTTTTTTGGTCTTTAATCCATCTTTTAATTTTGAGTGTGAAAAGTTTTTTGTTTTCTTCTTTTCTTTAAATCGAGTGAAAGATGGTTGAATGCTTTTATTGCCTGGTATTTGTGGTGTCTTTGTCCAAAGCTTGTGTTTATCGTCGGTGTTTTTAAGTTTTGTATATTATTATCCCTTTAACTATATTATCCCTTTAACTTATTCCATACTTTCAATATTATTATCATGGCAAGTAGTATTGGTAGAGGTCTACGGTGATGTCACAGTGCAGTGTGTGAGAGAGATGTAAGAAAATGATGACTTTTTTCCTTTGAAAGAAAAGGATCTTATCTTTTGAATCTTCTTTTGAAAGAACTGCAGCATTATGGCGATAAGGAACGTATATATGTTCATTGCCTTTTTGGCGTCACGTTACCGTAACCGTGAGTCGTCACGGCAATTACAAAAGCGCATATTATTAGATTATATCAGCAACGTAACGTAAAAACTTTTTCATGAAAATTTTGTCTGCAAATAACGCTCTGTTTATTCTATGTCCTACATTAATCAACGATTAAGATTGCGGGAAATCTTAGAAATACAGATTATTTCAGGTCCTTGTAACGGGTGTTCAAGGCCATCATTTCAAATTTCATGGAGGAGTACAATGATTTTTTAAAATTTATTTTGTTTAAGTTATATTTTTTCTCATTTGACCTTTTGATTTTGATTCTGATTAAGGAGACGAGCTGCGTTTTGGACAAAAAAGAAACAACGAAAATTCTTCCATTTTTCTTGCGAATGCATATTACTAGAATTCTGTTTTTAACAGTTTTCTAGCAGGGAGGTATTGTTTTTTACATTACCTCAACACAAGAGGCCTTAGGGAATCTAAGGAGGAAAATAATTCCCCTCAGGTCCTACATTTTTGGGGATGCTGTGTGAAGGGTATTTTAAAATAAGGAATGTGAGGAATTTCTTGGAAGGAAAAATGTTTGAGGGGAGGGTAGAAATCTGGAGTGCAATGCGTCCTGGAGTAACGGACTTATGAATCCAACCTTTCCACCGCGGTGCAAGTACAAATGTTCCGAGACCGTCCTGCTGGAGAGTTAGTGGGCAGATGCAAGATGTGCCAAGACCCGGGCAAACCTCATTATTTGAACCCCGGGCACTCCTGCTAAGTCTCCATACGTAGCGAACCACTTGAGGTGCCATGTTATTCAATAAATGGTTCCCAGGGCCGCGGTACCCAAACCTGCCTCCCGAATTGAGAACTTACATTTAACGATGATACTTTTTTTTTCTTCGAAAAGTGAAAAATTACATCAGTCTCCTACTGAAACTCTGGAATGACCAACGTATGTCACGTAATGAAATTTTTAACTTATTAGGTAGATTTGAGTCAGTTTAAGAGTTCTCACCATTCTGCTACAGATATCGCCCGGATTAAATCTTTATCATTTGAATATAATAATGATTTGATAATCAACATTATCAAATCATCATTATCAAACAAATATATTTTTTCTTTAAATTTCGCAAATTCACTTTGTGGCACCATTTTATTAATGAATTAATTAAAAACACTTTGTTTTTACCACGATAATCTTTATTTAAAAGGTCAACATGTTTCAAGAACGATGTTCTCTTCATCAGGACATTATATGTACTAAAACTAAATGATCAAATATAGAAAGACAAGCGTGGGTAGAAATGGAAGTAGTGGGGGAGGAGAGAGGTGGAAAGGGGTGGTGCTTAGAAGATCAACAAGGGGGAGGAGGGGGAGGACAGGTAGAAAGTGGGGTGCTTAAAAGAACAAAGACAAAAAATTACAATGGAAATATGTTTAAGATAGGGTTATTCACAAAATTTATTTGATTGTTAATAATATTTAAATTTCTATTGACATTTTTCCTAATTTCTAATATTTCTAAAAGATCTAAGTGAAAACCACAAACGTTAATGTGTAAAGTTTTTACAACCAGTATTTATGTCAAATGAATGGTTGAATTCAATGAGATGGTTGGCAAATTCCGAATAATTATTGCTATTTAGACATCTCAAATGTTCCTTAATCCTCGTTTCAAAATTTCTGCAAGTTTTACCTATGTAAAAATGGTTGCAGTCATTACAAAGTGTTTTTAATTAATTCATAAATATATTTTTATATAATATGATCAAAGTTAATGAGAGAATTCATAAACACAACCCTAAGTTAATAATATCTTTCACACATTTTCAACCAATTACCCGAAGTTAGTTCTCACTTTGGAAATGGGCGCCCTGGGAATTATGAAGGAAAGTGAAGTGTACTCAAATCTTTCTGTAGATATTGTGAAACCTGCCTGTAATAACTTTACGTAGATCTAGGTATGTTATACTGTACTATACAATTGTAACGAATCTCAATACAACTTGTGTATTGTGTGCTGAAACTGATGGCAAGAATCTTTGCTTCAAGCTGGAACTGGAACCAATATTTGCTATGATCTCAAGTCTTGCATCATTCATATGAACCAAAAGTAGAGACCTTTGAATGTGGAGTGGATTCGAATTTTCAATGAGCATTTATTTATCCATACAAATAAAATTCCGTTATGGCTTTATATCTGTTTCTTGAAAATACATTTAAATATCATAATTAGGTAGTATTACCAGACGAATTCGCCAGATATTTTGAATAAAAAGTATATAAACAAAAATTGTCGTATTTTTTTTTTTATTATTTTTATGTTCTCCACAGAAGAAGATATTTAAAATTTCAATAGCTCATTACGGAAACGACGTTTGTGAGATGAAAACAAGTGCTTTGAGCTATAAATCGCCGAAGAAAATGTTTTAAATTTGATCACTCTTTTATGTTAGATAGAAATAAACTCAGCTTTATGTTATTATTGTTATAATTTCTGCTCTAATTATGGTAAAGTTAATATAAAATAAAGTGGTGCATAAATATATGAAACTAACAAAAAAATCACTTTGTAGGTGAAAAATTTATCGAATTTCGAACATAATGTGCTTTCTTCTGAGAAGAATATAATGCAATTGTGATCGAAACTAGTTTTTTTTTCATTAACCCCACACAGGAGGCCCTGAAGAAAAGTATTTCCCCTCAGGGCCTATGTGATCTTTTGGGGTAAGGTGTGGGGGAGTCTTTTTGAGGAAAGGAAGGAGTGTACCTGGGTCTTGAAAAGATACATGTTGTAGGAGGGAGAAATCACAAATCGTTCCACAGCCAAGCTCAAGAACCAGTCGTAGAAACCGTTCGCAAGTGACAAATGTCAACTATCTGGTCAGTGGTTGAGTGGGCATAGCGCTTGGATCCCATCCGGGCGTCGCGTGTTCAATTCCTCGGCTGGCTAAGTCCCCCATCACAACACAAGCAACATTTTCGGCTTTCTGTCGTGGTAGTAGGAGATTTTCAAACATTGTTGGGTTATTCGTAACCGGGAATGTTTGTCTTTCTTTATAAATAAAAAAAATAAAAAATATATATGTAGGGCGCGCATTTGGCCTGTTTTCCGACCGTGCACCGATGTCGAAGTAATCAATGACGCTAGTTCCTCGGTGCGTGGTCGAGCGGTAAGGCTCTTTACTCGCAATCAGAAGGTAGCGGGAACGAATCGCGGCGTGGCAAATAAATTTTATATGATTAACTAGCTGGTACCCGGCATGCGTTGCTATGCCATTTAATAAATATTTTTTTCTCCCTGCGTGTCCTTTCCCATTCTTCCCGTTCCCCTTCCGCCTCCCCTTCCCTTCTCGCGTCCCTTTCCCCTCTCGCGTTCCCACTCCGCCTCCACAACCTTCACTCTCCCCACTCCACTCCCCCCTTCACCCGTCCCGCGAACCCCCCTCCCGAGTTCCCCTCCTACTCCCAGGTTCCCCTCCCACCTTATTCATTCAGTTTTCAAACAGCTAGCGTGTCACCTATTGCAATTTTTTATTCAATTTTTATAACGCCAGAGCTCACCATTAGTTTTATACAAACCTTATCCTGACAATAACGAATATAACAAAAAAAGAAATATCCAATTTGGTGCAGTCGTTCGGAAGCTATGCGCATACATACATTTCGGCGATTCATTTTTATTTATATATAGATAGATTTGTGTTATTTCGCAATTAATTAATTTTAAATAACATATTTGTATATTTGCGGCACGTTCCAGATTGGAAGATACTCTCAGTATCGCCCTGGTGTAAGACCACCATTCAGAATTGAAACGTTGCTTGAAATGGCTTTGGTCGTGTTTGGTGACCAGATCTGAATAGCCAGGTACTTCCCTACCTTCCTCTTACCCGTCTCCTACCCCTCCCCACTACCTTCAGTCTCACAACATACCCCAATTGGGGATGCCATAGTCTCACTGGCTCCAGATGGGTGCAGCTGGGACTCTTGTGAGGTATTCATATAAAAAAGCATCATCCATTAACACGCCGATGGAAAAAGAACAGCATTCCCATCCGATGCCTGAGCTATAAAAATTGTAATCAGTTTTTTTTTATATCAGCTCAACTCCTGAGGAAAAAATCCCTCAGGGACGGAACTCATATTTAGGGATGTTGTGTGGAGGCAATTTTTAGGGAAAGGAAGGAGAGGAACTTCTGACAAAAAAGGTATGAGGGATGGGTAGGAATCTAGGGATCAATGTGTCCAGAAGTTACGGACGTGTGAATCGATCACGCTCACTGCGGTGCAAGGCGATGGGTCGAGAGAATCCGGATGGAGAGGTCTAGATTAGGTCTCCCTCAACCAGTGTCCCCACGCAGTAGGTGGGTAAATTCATTAGCCGCCAAGACCTTGACAAACCTCACTTCATTAAGGTACGAGAATCTATCAAATGGACAGCCCGTTTCTGCACAGAGCCGACGGTTTTTTCACGAATCTTCTTTACATAGTATAAAATGAAGTCGCTCACGCTGTATGTGCACTCAGATCTTTTAAACCATCGATATGCTTGGTGTAACTCTAAGTGACCAGCTCAGGTACGGGGGCTCTATCGAAACCAGAGTTAAGTTAGCCTCTCAGAAACTGGGCGTACTGTTGATTGCAATCTTTAGAGCACAGGCGTCGGGTGGGAATGCTATCCTTGTTCTACCGGTATTACAATGGAAGATGCTCCGAGGAACTAGCATCGTTGATCCCTTCGGCACCGGTGCATAGTCGGGAAACACGCCAAACGCGTGCCCAACATTTGTACACAGTTGACATTTGTCACATGAGAACGGGTCTCTATGACTCGTTCTTGAGTTCAACGGCTCGGCTGTGGAACGATTTGCCGGCCTCTGTGTTTCCTCCTTCCTACAGCATGGGTCTCTTCAAGACCCGTGTTTACTCCTTCCTTTCCTCAAAAAGACCCTCCACACAGCATCTTCAAAGATGACATAGGCCCTGAGGGAAGTTATTTTCCTCAGGGCCTCCTGTGTGGAGTTAATGTAAAAAAAAAAAAAAAAAACTACACAACGAATTTTCATGCGTTTTTCACCAATAGATATAGTGACTCATGAGGAAGGGTTTTAGGTTTATAATTTGTCAAGGTTTCATGTAAACTTGGCGGGCAGCGAGCAGCGGGCAGCGGGCAGCGGGCAGCAGGCAGCGGGGAGTGGGCTGACAAACGGCGGTGTGGATTTGATTTAACGTACGGCGTTGGTTATAAAGGTTTCATTAGCCACAGCAACGTGTAGCCGGGTCTGCTAGTTAGACAATAAATTGTGTTCAAATATTTAGTTTTGCTGATGGTTTATGTTCCACACTTATCTGGTTGTCTTTACAAATACCTTGAATATTTTACCTTTTCGTGGCATCTGTGCATAATCGTTTAAAGCGGCAATAATACTCATACATTTTGTTTCCATTAGCTCTTACCTCTATTTTGTGGCTTATTTTAATATTTACTTCAACCTCTGATTAAAATTTCAATTTGCAAAAGCCCCTGTAAAATATTCATGTATGTTAATTTTTGGCTACAAGCCGGTCTTACGCTGGTGTTTCTACCAAAACTAAATATATTGAAATTTTAATGTGCCTTGTTAAGTTAATTTATTCAAAGAAGCAAAACAGCTGATTTCAAGAATAAACGATTTTACTTGGTCTACCATTGTATCTCCGTGGAAATATTAAGACAAGCTCTAAGTTTGGTTGAACATGCATTGTGCGACGGAGGTAAAGTGTATCTAACAAGGACTATACTACTACGGCAAAGTTACCTTTGACTGGCAAACACAGCCTTATGCTATAAGCCCAGAACTTCGTAAACAAACGTCCCTTCATCAGGTTTCAGTGCTTAGAACTATTATGGAGATAATTGAAGATCTGGTCTGCAAACCCGTATGGTCTTCGTTTAACAATTAACTTCGAAGCTCATTATTTTCATTCTTAGATGTAATTTGGTAATTTGCGAAGCAGCATTTGAAGATAACTAGTCATAGATTAAAAAAAATACTTGAGATGAAAAATTTATTTATATTCTTTACTGTAGTGTTCGGATTCATGGGGTGAGGTTTGTCTATGTCTTGCGGCGAATGCGTTGGCCAACATACTGCGTGGTGGGTCGGATCGGGAGAAACTGATCGAAGCCAAAGATATTCAAATACAGAAGATATGCTATGGTGTCCGCGTAACTGTCGCCGGACTACGCGCTAATTAGCGTAGTTTTCATACGAAAAAAATTTGTTCATTTCGTTGATTATTTGAAAATGTGCATTAATATTGGTTAACAATTTAGTTTTGAATAAGGAAAGAATTCGTTCATTTAGTTTAACGTTCGTTTGGTTTATTCGTTAATTATTTGTTCTTTTAGTTTATTTGTTAATTGGTAAACAATATCGGCGACACCCGGAAGCGCAGACCCACATAGTAAAAACAGCAGATAGCACATCAACTTATATTTCAATATCTTTGATCGAAGCAGACCTAACCTAGACCTCTACAGCCGGACTCTCTAGGTCTTGCATCGCAGTGGGAGGGCATACATTTTTCCTTCTCAGAACTTCCTATCCTTCCTTTCCCCAAAAGTACCCTACACACAGCATACCCAAAGATGACAGGCCTGAGGTATTTTTTAATTGTTTTCCTCAAGACCTCCTGTATGAAGCTAACGCAAAAAGTGCCAATTGTTTCACAGAATTTGAACAAATCATCAAATTTCAAAGTTAACCTTCAAATTCTATTTTTACGTCATTGTGAGTGGCTACATAGAACTGAAATAATAATAAAACTTGAATAGAACTTTCCCAGAAGTTAACGTCCGACCTTTTTATCGCACGATTGAATAGCGATGAATATCGATGTTAACACTTATAATAACTATTTAAAAATATATATTTAAACATGTAATCACTGCTAGAACATGTGTTACAACAAGAGAATAGTTACTTTCTGTACATATTTTTGGTGGATCTCTGTTCCTGATATCCAGCAATGTTGCTATATTAAAGTAGAAATAAATGAACTAAATCAGTGGTACAAATAAATTATTCAATTACTTTGTTTATTGTTAGTGCATTTCCCTAAAACATTCTTATTGACTACCAAAAATCTTTTGGACAAATTCCTTAAAATATCTTAAAATATTTGCGCTCTCATCTGTCTAAGTCAATCTTAATCCTATTTCACCTCACAATTTGACGAAGGTAAGAAATAAGGAACACTAAGCAAATTAAGCGTACTTCGGGGTGACTCGGGACTCTAATTTTTGTCTGAAACTTTCGACTAAGGCTCGCGAGCAGGAACTTTGCGTGACATCCAGAATAAGTGTGAGTATAATCCAGAGTCTGGATAAACTCCAGATAAGTAATTAATAAGCGTCGAGTTAGCGTGGTTCCTGTACTTCTGAAAAGTTACTCTAGCCAGTAATTCTACGGTTATAATTAAAGTGTGTAAATTTTAATTCAAGTCTTTGCTTACCCAGAATTATCTACCTCTAATGTAAATAATTATAAGATGAACTGCTTTAATATTTTCTTACTGCTTTGAACGACAACGCTGCCTTGTAATTTTAGTACTCATTAAAAATAATCGTTTTCGACAATTTTTAAGACAATTGATAAGAAAACGGTCTGCACAAGTGCTGTTAGCATTCATGTCATTTTATATGTCATTTTTATACTGTCCCCATGGTTTACATTATTAACTTTCAGTAGCCCAGTTCCTCTAAAAAGGTTCATCTGATTTTTTTTAAGTGAAAAATTCTTTAGCACCGTTGTGATTTGAAACTCGATGAAACGGAAGCGAGTGACATTAAAAATACACAAATATGTACATCTATAGGATTTAGCCTTCGAGAGAATGAGATACTATAATCAGTCTCCTCTTTGTGCGGTTCTCAGTAGTCTCTCCACTCTTGTCTAATTTAGTTTTCTGACGTTTTCTCATCTACCGCGTATTCTGATTTTTTTTTAAATTTTGTCCGTTTTAATTAAAAAAGGTTGTGGGTAGCTTTTTTTCAACTTTTTCGTTTTTCAAATTAAAATATTGCAGTTTTAAAGGACCTATTGAAGTACAATATTCTATAATATAAAAATTAATCGCTAAATGTGTTGGTAAGCGCAAATCTCGAGATCAGCTGAACTGATTTCGCTAATTCTTTTTTTAGAATATTCCTTGAAGTACGAGGATGGTTCTTACGGAGAGAAAAATTAAGAAAATTTGGCAGAAAATTGGATAATTTCAGAAAACCCGCACGTTTGACAGTTCACGTGTTTGAGAATGACATTTTGAAAAATGTTAAATCAGGATTCTATTTTTGAAAAACTTTAAGGTGATAAATTTATTTAAAGTAGGTACTCCCCTAATAGCTTGAATCGAATCAAGAATTTTAGATATTTTAAATAGGTACCTATGTTAGGTACTAAATTTAATATACATGAAAAATGGAAATTTGAAAAAAAATTGTAAAAGGTGGCACGCGGGCCGTTTAAAAATCGAATGTACTGGGATTGAATATATGGAACGCGGGAGGAGGGTTGGTGGGACGAAGGAGCGGGAAAGGGAAGAGGGAAGGCGGGAAAGGTGGAAGGGGAACGCAGGAGGGGGAAGGGTACCTGGGAGGGGGGAGGGGAAATCGGGAGGGGGGTTCACGGGACGGGGGAAGGGGGGGGGGGGAAGTGGAGTGGGGAGAGGGAAGGTGAGGTTGACGGAGTGGGAACGCGAGAGGGGAAGAGGACACAGGAGAAGAAGGGGAGGCGGAAGGGGAACGGGACGAATGGGAAGAGACACTCAGGGAGAAACAATTTCTTTATTAAATGGCATAGCAACGCTTGCCGGGACCAGCTAGTTTTAAAAACAAAAATCTATAAAGTAATTTTGTCTAGTTTCTAAATTGGTATTCGTTTTAACGAAATATTAAAATGAAGAATTATATTGGACATTTAAAAATCTTCGAAAAATTTCTAAATTTGATAAGAAATTATATTGTACAATAGATAAACATCCCTGTAAAAGCTCTTACTACGAGAAATCTTAAAATTTTCCAGTAATTCCTAATATTTACTAGTAAAACCTAAGATTTACCAATTTATGGACTTTTAGAGTAGCGTATATATCTTTTTGTGACTATTTTTTTCTTTATTAGTAAGTTTTTCACAAAAAGGTTGTTGTATAAAATATTCATGACGCCGACGTTTTTTAGTAAGGCTGGTATTTAAAATGCCCGATTTCCGACATAATCAAGACTCATTTTAATGGGTGAATTGTGTCGTTATTTTGTTTACCGTTACAAATTTTCCATGAGAACCCTCCTGAATGTTGACGTCATAAATATCGTAATAATTTATTCATTACCATTCCTTACTACAAATATATTTTTATTGACGATTCGTCATTGGCTTGCCTGACATTAAGCAATATTGATTATTGCTTACCCTAAAGAATAGTATTGAGGCAGATACATGTCAACTCATACTTATTTGAATATTAAAGACTCTTTCAAATTGGTTACAAATGTCAGCCCTTGTTAAATATCTACCTGAATTAGATTTGTAATGGTCTACGAATTTTGAGGAAAATTGTGTGTTGACTACATAATTTCAGGTTTACTAGTAATGAATAAAGTAGCCCAAATCACACGCCCATTTCGGTCTACAGTAAATACAATTGTTTTCGAAAAACAAATGCTACTTACATATGTCAGGAAAATAAAGGAGCTATTCAATAGTTAGTCTTGACTCTATCTCACCAGACCAGCGAATTAAGTCCTAGTTCCGTAAACATTGTCGATGCGCTGCTATACCTCCCGAATCCATATGTACGAGTAATTCGGCGTTATTACATTGAATCGGGTGTCTTCGATCTGATTCGGTTTTAACACCATATGTCACATGTATTCATGCTAATACAAAATGCATTCAACAATGTTTTTTACGTGCTGCTTTGGAAGAATCTTAGGGCAATCCTTTGTCGTTCAATATCACCATCGTCCAAGAGGTCTTCAGTAATGATGTGCCCCAAGAATTTTACTATCTTAGATTTACTTATGTTTACCTCATTAAGTTCTACGAGCAGCATCATATAAAGATTTTTCTGCTCTGGAATGCAACTAGTTTTGTCTTCTTGGGTTTGAATATCATGGTTTGGTCATTTGCATATTAATCACAGACTTTTAATAATATTATCACCCCTTGATCGGCGTAGCTAGGAGTAACATCTCGCCCGCATAGCTTACGTGATTTAGGCATAAATTATTAATACAACAAGCTCTGATGTCCTGGCGATTTGATTACTCGTCCATGTATACATTGAACAGGATGGGAGACTTACACCCTCCTTGCCTTACTCCTGATGCCAGTATATCGCCTGTGTGTACTTCCTTTTCCACCGTACAACGTTTCGCGCTGGCAGTGCAATCGGGGTAGTGTCTTGATATTTATGGCAAGTACAATTTTAACTATCAACTTCTCCTGCAAGGTTTTATGACTGACCCTGTCGAAGGCTTTACTTAGGTCTAAGAAGCATCCGAAACAGTATTTTTAGTTTCTTGTAAAATTCTATTATTTAATTTGCAGATATATTGCCACATTGGGCATCAAAGCCCATCTGATAGTCTTTAGACTATTCTTATTAGTCTTTAGAGTTTACCATCCATTTCATTTAGAATAACCCTTTCAAATAGTCTTTCAATTATAGTTGCCTAGGGATTGGCTGGTAATTTCTGGAGTTGGTCATGTATGGCTGTCCCGATTTCAGGATCGGGGTTTCAATTGTTTTCATTATTGTACTCGGTAGATGGTTATGTTTTAAGGATTGCGATGAACAATATGTTTAGTAGTTTAGGTATGTATCTATATTAGTTGTACCATTGAAACAATCTAAAATCACAAAGATTGCGTACGATTATTGGAAGAGAAACTATTTCTTCTTCAAACATAGTGGTTGCGCCAGTTTGAATTTAAATCATTGTTGTCTATGATAGTAACCGAGTAACTGCTTTGTTCCCTTATTCCAATTCCTACCTATATAGATTGCCAAAAACGAAGTGTGCTTTGTTCGCTTTACTTGCAGTGGTAGTGTTGTCACACAAAAACTGTGAACCGCCTGTGATATACGCAAAATTTCTTATTGTATTTTTGTTCCGCTGCCCGAGCGGTATGTTTGCTCGTAAAACCGTCCGCCGATACATGTGTTGCTTTGTGACATTGCCCGCCGCTACATGTGTTGTATTTTGTTCCGCTGCCGCTACATGTAAGTATTTGAACTGCCCGCTGTGAAAGCATCGTGATTGCCATGTATTAATTGTATTTCGTTTGACCCGCACCACGGAAATCGCTAAGGATCGATCACAAGAGTGTAATATTGTGAACCCGCTATATTTCGAACCGCAACGTGAACGTGAAACATTTTACAAATACGCGTACACTAAATGTTATTTGCCGATACTGTGCATTCTTGCTTTGTGAAACTGCCCGCCGCAGTACCATCAAGTACCTATCGTTTCGTTCCCCGCTACGTAGAAGTGTTATGTTACGCTCAATACGTGAATATACACTAAATGTTGTATTGTGAACTGATTAACTGTTTATAAGTTATAAGAGACAAAACCAGTGGCCTGAAATTGACGATAGAAAGTGCAGTGGTAAGTTTATGGCACTCCAATTTACCTACCATTCCTCCATTGCAGTTACTCAGTGAATTTATTTATTTGGCACACGCACACGCCCCCGCTTACGAACGGATGCAGTTTGAAATTGTCGCAGCCATTTTGGCCCGCTCTACCACATAGCAAACATATTTTGTGGCAACATTTTAATAAAAAATAAATAGAATACTTAGTTTTTATCACTTTTATCTATATATATATATATAAATATTGTGTCACGGTGTTTGTGGTCGCACTTTTATGAAATTTTGTATGTATATTTGGTAGGTATGAGAATAGGTCGTAAAGTATATTTCATACAGCTAGGTGATTAGGGTGTCCCAATAGATATGTTTTTTTCTTTTTTTATGACAATTTTTTTTGGTATTAACAGAACGAAATATTTTTTTTTTATTGTACGACAGACAGGTGAGTCCAATTACGGTACAATTTTAATTTTCTTATAACTGACAATACATGTATATAGTTTTTTTAAAACATGGTACGGTGATATCAAACACATCTGCATTAAGCAATGCCATACCTCTTGTCATGCTGTGTTGAGCCATGACATCTGTCCGACCCTGCGGTATGTAGAATAGGGCGTGGCTACGAGTTCGACAGTATTTGTCAGGAGCGAATAAGCCACAGCATGACAGGAGATATGGACAATCAATAAGGTTTTTTATTAACTTTAATTCGAATACCATGAGTCCGGCATTACGCCTGCTCTCTAGGCTTTGATAATTTGTCTCCTTTAGCAGTTCCACGTGATGCATGAATTTCGGATATATTCCGTAAGATCGCATGTAAACATACCTTGGGAATTTTTTTTAAATTTGTTCAATCATATTTATGTATTTAAGTTGATATGGTATCCAGACAGTACTAGCGTACTCCAGCTTGCTTCTGACCACTCCGTTGAACACAGCGGTCATTGCTTCTATGTTACTGAATTGTTTGCAAGTTCTAATTACAAAACCAAGCATTTTGGAGGAAGCCGAAGTAAGCTGCACAATATGATTTGAAAATGTTAGCCTGGGATCAAAGGTCACCCCAAGATCCTTGATGACATTTACGCGTGTTAGTACTTCTCCATTCATTCTATACGGGTATAATAACGGATTTTGTGAACGACTATAAGTCATAACGACGCATTTTTTTATATTGAAATTAAGTTTATTTTCTAACGACCATTTCATGATTGAATCGAGGTCTGCCTGCAGTTTGGAATAATCGTCATCTGATTCGATTTCCATCATCAGTGTCATGTCATCCGCGAATAGGAGACATGAGCTATGACGTATGCAGTCCTGAATGTTATCTATTAGAATAAGGAATAATATGGGACCTAGATTCGATCCTTGAGGAATTCCTGACAGAGCTACGAACTCATGGGAGTCGTATCCATTTACATTTACATACTGGCTTCTATTTTTTAAATATGACGCAAAAAATATCAGTAAGGGTTGATTAAAACCTATTTTGTATATCTTTCTTAATAGAACGTCGTGATCTACTCGGTCAAATGCCTTTGCGAAATCCGTGTAGATTACGTCCGTCTGATGCCTACAGTCTAGGCCTTTTGCTACCCGTCGAGAAAAAGAGAGTAAGTTGGTTACCGTTGATTTCCTCGGTAAGAAGCCGAAAGACAGATGGCGCTACGTCCGCCTCATCGAATTCGTTCTTTATGTTTTATTTAACAACCAAAATATTCTCTAGAAATAATTTATATGGCAGAACAATTTTACCGGGTCAGCAAGTTTTTATAAAAACAAATATGTTTCATGAGCAACGCTAACTTCTTCAGGGTTTACTTAAAACTAATTCCTAAAATGCCGGGAGAAACTATTTAACAAAATGCTAAAGAGCAATATCAAAATTAACAAATCAATATGTTTCTTTATTTTATTTTTTATTTTTAACTTTATGAGTAAAACCTCGAATTGTAATATTTAAAATAAATGAAGATAATATAAGCGAAACTCAATCAAAAATCTGGAAACAGAAAAATCAGAAAAACATATTGACACCTCTTTGCCCGGAAAGCAAGAGGTCCTGGGTTCATGTCCCAGAGGTGTCAATATGTTTTTCTGATTTTTCTGTTTCCAGATTTTTGATTGAGTTTCGCTTATATTATCTTCATTTATTTTAAATTTTCAATATGTTTCATTCAAAGTATTTAACCCTTTATACTTAAACATTAAGATTACCATCCACAAGCAAAATTCCTCGCAAAATACCAATTGAAAAGAAGTTACTTCGCTTCGAATTTGAGTATCTTTCCGCATGGTTAGAAAGGGATTTTTTTAAATAATCTTCCCATCGCTACAAAGCATTAGAATGATATTTTTTACCTTTCTACGAAAATCTCTATTTGATTTTAGAATTTTTTATCATGTGGCACATTGTATCTCTCTTTAAAAGCTACGCGAGGAATTCAGGACTGGCGTAATGCCAAATGGATACACTGCAAAGCGTTTTATCTGTCAGGAATTATTCATCTCATTCTATTTTTATGTTATCATTCTATAACCTTCTCATCCAGTACCTACATCCAAAGAGGGTGTGATTTTTATTTTTTTAAATCCGCGATCTCTGAAACCATTCCAGTCCGTCACAAATTTTATGAAATGTTTTCGATGTAATTATAAATAAGGTCATGAAGAAGGCAGAGTTTATCAAAAAACTAATTGGCTAATAAATTTGTTTAAACATAACTATGTAATATTTATCAGTGCGAGCAATACATAAATTTTGAAGAGCTTCACCTATCCCAAAATAAACGAAACATCAAAAGAAAACAACTTTTACAATTTGGCAGGCGGGAATGGGTACCGCTGCCCCGGGAAACATTTTTTTTTGGATAACCAACTAGCAGGGGTGCCCGGGTTCATGGGCTGAGGTTTATTTAGGTCTTGGCGACGGCGGACTAGGACACACTGAAACCCAGATTCCTACCCACCCCTCAAACCATTTTCCTTCCCAAAAATCTTCTCTCCTTCCTTTTCTTAAAAAACCCTCCACACAGCATCCCTACAGATGATAAAGGCACTAAGGGAAATTATTTTCCTTAATCCTAATAGGAGAAAATCTGTAAAACCCCTGTCACAGTTCAGTTATGAATGTATCAGAGTGGAAGATACTCTCAGTATCGCCCTGGTGTAGAATCACCATTCAGAATCGTATCGTTGTTTGAAATGGCTTTAGCAGTGTTTGGTGACCAGATTGGAATAGTTTTGTTCTTCCCCACCTTCCTCTTCCCATCTCCTTCCCCTTTCATGGTTCATAAAGTGGCAATGAAAAGGAGATGGGAAAGAAAAGGAGATGGGGAAGACAATGGTTATGTGAAGATACCTGACTATTCAAATCTGGTCACTAAATACGGCTAAAGCCATTTCCCGTAACGTTTCGATTCTGAATGTTCTGCCTTTCACGGCGATTGTAAATATATCTACACTTCAAAACAAAGAACATGAAAAATTTGTTTGTACAGGAGGTCAAAAGAGAGAGCGATCCATCTGCAATGCACGTTTTCATCCCGCGACCAAATATCCCCTACAAAATACCCTACGGACAAAACATCTCTCAACAAAATATTTACTTAACCTAACCTAACCTACCAAAAAATAGGACAAAAATAACACAGATAACAATAATTTATTGTATTTACAAGATGTCTGTATTATTTTTGTCCCATTTTGTTGTTAGGTTAGGTTTTAGTAGATATTTTGTTAGGTATATTTTGTAGGAGGATATTTTGTCGGAGGATATTTTGTCGGAGGGTATTTTGTCGGAGGATATTTTGTCGGAGGGTATTTTGTCGGAGGGTATTTTGTCGGGGATGTTTTATCGAAGAATATTTTGTAGGGGATATTTTGTCGGAGTATATATTTTGCAGGGGATATTTTGTCAGTGGATATTTTGTCGGAGGATATTTTGTCAGGGATGTTTTATCGGAGGATATTTTGTAGGAGTACATTTTGTCGGAGGATATTTTGTCGGAGGGTATTTTGTCGGGGATGTTTTATCGGAGTATATTTTGCAGGGGATATTTTGTCGGTGGATATTTTGTCGGAGGATCTTTTCTCGGAGGGTATTTTGTCGGGGATGTTTTATCGAAGGATATTTTGTCGGGGATATTTTGTCGGAGGATATTTTGTCGGAGTATATTTTGCAGGGGATATTTTGTCGGAGGATATTTTGTCGGAAGATGTTTTGTCGCCGGATGAAAACCATCCATCAGATCCATCGGACTGCCAGCCGAACATCCCAACAACCCATATTTAGACTGTCTCAACTTTAGTAGTTATTTCATGACTGAAGAAGTATTAGTTGCTGAATCTTTAATAGCTAATAATAGGCTTTTTGTCAGACCCAGTTTTAGTACCGGCCTATAAAATGCCTTCGCCAGTTGCCCAACCCACCAAATCAACATAAAACTGTTACTTGCGATTTTCACAACATACATTTATTTAAAGATAGACTTTATCTACCTACAAGTTTAGTCTTAAACGAAAAATTCACTTGATTTTTTAAATTGTTTTTGGAAGTGAAAACTTCTTTAGCACCTTTATAATTTGAAACTCGATGAAAAGAAAAATTGCGACACCAAACGGATACAAACACATAAGTACGTCTGTAGGATTTAGCCTGCGAGAGAATGTTATATTATTTATAATCGACCTCCTCTTTGTGCGGTGCTTCGTAGACTACCCACTCTGGTGTATTTTAGTTTTCTGAAGGTTTCACTTCTACCGCGTGTGAATTGCATACCGTGCAAACAAATGAAGATGAATCATAACGCATCAATCAGTTAGTGTAAAACCACGCTTCTTTTGAATAACCTTAACTTAAAAGAAGTAATTTATTACATTCTATTGAAAACTCTCGAATGGTGAGCTCTGGAAATGAAATTTAAAACTTGCACACATCGGTCCTAAATAAAAAGATATTGTTTAATATACCCAAAATTGTAATATTTAATTAAACGAAGACAATATTCGCCCAACTCAGTCGAAAATCTAGAGACAGAAAAATCAGAAAAAGTTATTGGCACCTCTGGGACTCGAACCCAGGACCTTCGGCTTTCCGGGCCAGAGCTCTAATCACTGAGCTAACGTGTCTCTATCCGATTCGGTTATTTTTAACTGTATCATACTTCGACCAAGAACTACCAACATTATCTTAATTTTCTTGACGCATATTTTGTTGGCTGCTATCTTTATGTATTATTGCAAGATTAAATGATATATAGATAGTGTCTAGATACATTTTATTTATAATATGCGACATCAATTGACTTTTCTTATGGGTTTCTATTGAGTTTCGTTAATATCGTTGTGAGAATGGTTTTAGTGGCACGCCTGCCTTTTCAAATATGCAAGAGCGAGACGGCAGAACTGAGTATAAAAGGTGATGAATGTACCTGCTCGCTCTCCTTACCTACAGACAGCTGCGTTAACTAGCACGTAGCTTATAACTTTTATAGTACCAATAAATGTTCATCTCGTACACGTGCGTATCATTTAAGATCTGCAAGATCACACACATCACACGCCTACACTAATGTCTGTAAAAAACAATTGTATTCATTTAATTAAAAAATATATCGATTTTGAGTAAGTAATGAAGTAATTTTCCAAAATCTAAAACAGCGTCAAGAAGTAATGAAATAGTATGTAAGTTAATAAAAGTAAACAATTTTTTTCCTCAAACAAAAGTAGGTGGTATGATAATTATTGAGTTAGTTAACACGACCAATAAATTAGGGAACGTAGCCATACTACGCGACACGTTTAGGGGGGGGGGGGTCTTCAAAATGTCACGCTCCATACAAATGAGCGGCGGGTTGCTTAGGTTTTTGGTCACCGGGGTCAAAAGTCACCGAAAAACAGCCATTTGACTTTTTTACGCCCACTTATTGTTTTTAGCGAATAAGAGACAATGAGAGTAAATTGTTAAATTTCACACTTTTCGAAATCATCAAAAAAAAATTTTAAAGTCGAATAAAACGTTTAAACGTGCTTTATGCAAGCCATACATCAGTGTCGGTAATGTGTTCGCTTCTGAAATTTTTAAATCTTACTAATATTATAAACGCGAAAGTTTGTATGGATGTATGTGTGTTTGTTACTCTTTCACGCAAAAACTACTGAATGGATTTTAATGAAACTTTACAATAAAATAGCTCATACATAAGAATAACGTATAGGCTATAATTTATAAAGCTAGCTAGGAAGGAGACGCTGGATGGGAACGGGGACGCATGGGAAAGGTGATTCAGGGAGAAACAATGTATTTCTTTGAATATGGCATTCCAACGCATGCCTCCCAGCTAGGAATGTATAAATTAAGTATTTTTAAATGCTTCACAAAAAGGCGTTTAAATTTAAATGTAACTAGCTGGTTCCCGGCATGCGTTGCTACGCCATTTAATAAAGAAATTGTTTCTCCCTGCGTGTCCTTTCCCATTCGTCCCGTTCCTCTTCCGCCTCTCCTTTTTTTTCCCGTTCCCACTCCATCATCTCCACCTTCCCTCTCCCCACTCCACTCCCTCCCCCTTCCTCCGTCCCGCGAACCCCCCGCCCCAGTTCCCCTCCCCCCTCCCAGGTCCCCCTCCCCCCTCCCTCCCGCTTTCCATAGCAATAGCCGCTTCCTTGCGTGCCACCAATAGCATTTTTTTTATACAAATTTCAGAATGCCAGAGCTCACCGGAAGTTTTATAAAACCTTGTTCTGACAATAACGAACACACGAAAAAAAGAATTATCCAATTTGATGCAGTCTTTTGAAAGTTTTGCGCTTAGCAACACATTCAGCGATTCATTTTTATATTATGGAAGATATACATAAGTTTTTGCGTGAATTTTAAACTCAAGACCAGTAATATTATTTATCAGCAAAGTAATTTAATGTAAGCAAGATTAATGTGAACCATCCTATACCAGAGAATATTCGAAGAAAGCCTCACTTTACTTAAGTATCTCTTTTACATTTTTTTCTTCCTTACTTAAGTAACACAAAAGCAATAATTTGTTACTAATCCAATTTAACTTTAATATTTATATGGTGATTAGTTAAAGCTTCGATCATATTTCGATTTTACAAGTTTAAGATCGCTCATCTAACTTTACAATCATCATTTAAAACTTTTAGAAGCTTGGTACCAACTAAAAGTTTCATTCGATAATTTATTATTAATCAAAATAGTTTTCAACTTAAGAGATTAAATATTTTTATAGCTGAGAGAATGCTGTAAAAGAAGATCTGGGAATTTAAATAAACTTAGATTATTATTAACTTCACATAGCCATAGCCTGTTGTTGATTGCGATGAAGATTACGTGATATATTTTGTTCCTTTATACAAAGCTATTGGTTTAAGAAAGACATCATTATCGGGTAACGATTATTCTGAAAAACTTTGAAAAACTCTATTACCATGAATATTATATTGGGAAAATGTTGCTTCTGCAATAAGACTGATGTGGCTAGCGAACAATGCATCACATTCGCAACGCAATAACCTCTTATTGGCTACTTGTACTGCAGTAGTGGACACGGACCTTTTTATCCTAGCAACGGGTGTCGAACGAAAAGATTCAATCTGTTTCCGATTACCACCTTTCTAACAGCTCGTGAAGTGAATCGTGTTCGCTCCCCACTTCTCAATAAATATTTTGTATGAAATGTTAATTAGAGTGCTGAATTATTGTTTAATAAACCTGTAAGTACATAGCAATGCTTATTTGATTTACATACACAATACCCGTTCATGCCGCCTTAGACTTATAGCAGCTGAATTGAATGCACGACGCGCTGATACCAGGCTGGACACCAGACGCATTCATCCACATATTTACTAACCGGTGATATATTGAAATAATATTACAGTATACAAGAGAAGAAATAAAAAGGTACATTGAAAGAAATTCTTATCTTTCTTGGAAAAATATTTATAAAGATTTACTGAATAAAATCATGCTAGGTGTGAAAAAACATAAAAAAAAGTCTCAGGCGTTGCTTAGGCTTTGCGCATAGTTTAAAAAAAAAATATAAATGTAGATAGTTACCTTCCTCTTGTTATGAAGGTGGAATAAATAAAAGTTTATCAACCCAAATTTTATATACCACGCCGCCCTCCCACCATAGACATTCTTTTTTATATAAATACATCGATAGATTGAAGATAGATAGATAAACCAAAACACAACCCTTTCAGACAATGCGTGTATTTAAAAATACTTATATTTCAGAATTTTTTCCGCCCTATCAAGAGCGAATACAAATTAGTGGCTTTCGTTTTCCAATTACCAATGAACCATGCTCTGTTAGCTATATTTTTTTTAGTTCCAGATTTACTTTTTGTGTTCATTCATTCTTTATATTGCAGGAACAAAACTAGAGAACGTACAGAGTATTGTATACTTGGGCTGCAATGTAAATGATAGATGGGATCCTTCAGTTTAAATCAAATGCCGCATTGAGCAAGCTCGTGCAACCTTTATCCGCATGAAAAAAATGTTCTGCAGTCATGATCTCAACCTTGGATTACGAATGCGAATGGTCAGATGCTACGTGTTTTCGATATTATTTTATGGAATGGAAGCATGGACGCTTACTGAAGAACTAATTAGGCGACTTGAGGCATTCGAGATGTAAATCTACAGAAGAATACTTAATATAAGCTGGATGGACAGGATTACAAATGAAGATGTTATGGTTCGGATGAATAAAGAAAAGGAAGTAATTTAAACTATAAAAATTCGAAAACTTCAATATCTTGGACATGTGATGAGACATCCAGAGAATTATGAGATCCTGCATCTCATAATGCAGGGAAAGATTGCCGGAAGACGGGGCCCTGGAAGAAGGAGAACCTCGTGGCTGAAAAACCTGAGACAGTGGTTTGGCCAGTCTACCGTGGAGCTGTTCGGGCCGCAGTAAACAAAGTCCGTATAGCCAACATGATAGCCAACGTCCGTTGAACGGACAGGGCACAAGAAGAAGAAGTGTTCATTCTGGACTGAATTTTTCTCCAGATTTTTTTAAGTGAAATTTCTTTACCACTGTTGTGATTTGAAACTCGATGAAACGGAAACGAGCGACACTAAAAAGAGACAAACACATAAATCTATAGGATTTTGCTTGTGAGAGAATGAGATAGTATAAGGGGCAATCCATAAATTACGTCACACCTTTAAGGGGGGGGAGGGGAGTAGAGAAGTGTGACAAGGGGTATGGGGGGGGTCATAAGCTTTGTGACGTCACATGCGCAAAACGACTGCGACACGAAAATATTTTCTCTATCCCATTACGCCCCCTTTGTCGTGGTATTCCGTTATGCCCCCTCCGTTTTTAGCAAATGTGACCGTGACAATATTAAATGTTGTCCAAAAACCTTTAAAATATTACCGGGACGGGGGGGGGGGGAAATCATGAAATTCGTGTGACGTAATTTATGAATAGCCCCTAATGGGTCCCTTCTTTGTGCGGTGCTTCGTAGCCTATCGATCTCTTTGTGCGGTGCTTCGCAGCTCGCCACTCCTCTCTACTTCAGTTTTCTGAAAGTTTCGCTTTTACCGCGTGTGAATTGCACACTCTGCTTTTTAAAGCTACTATTTCAATGTTTAATAATTACGTACTTTTAAAAATGTAATATTATTTTATATGTTTGATGGACGTTCTACGTCTTGCAAAGCACGACCTCAGCGATCTAATGATCTTACAAATAGAAGTGTCAATAACTTCAAACTATTGAATAAAAAACAAACAATCTGTTATCAAGTAGGTATCAAATATTATGTTTTCATATTGCTTTCACACAAACGAAGTACTGAATTCCGTTAAGTCTAAACTTAAACTTTAGGTCTATTATTATTATTTTCTATTCCTGCCAGTTATTTCAGGTCTAAAAGGGTTAAGTGATAAATAATATGGTGATGTGAAAGCACACCAAATAAATAACGTAAACTTCTATTCTTATGAGAAAGAATGTTGGCAACCATCCTGCCAAATTTTTCCACGTCCTACTGTGAACACCTGTCCGCTAATTAATGTTCCCCAGTCACGAAAACCGATAACTTCTTGCACCACTTCGAACTTTCATTCTTTCTCTGATATACACCGCAATTTTTAAAAAAGCAACTTATTATACTGGAACGAGTTTTACCCTTCTGATAAATTAAATAATTTGACAGATCTTTGAGAAAAATGCGTTTGAAACATGTTTTCATCCGTCTTTCATTAAATAAAAAAACCTATGTATGACCTTTTTCTTAGTTCATTTTACCTTTCCAATTAGGAAGGCGGGCGTGGGTACCGCCGCCTGGGAACCATTTATTATTTTTTTTTGTTATTAGTTTTTGGGGTTTTATGCCGTGTTGCGCTACCTCCTTCTTTAGCCAACGTTTCGGACAGCGTTGCAGTGTCCGTCATCAGGGCAGATGTTGGGTGATGATGGACACTGCAACGCTGACCGAAACGTTGGCTAAAGAAGGAGGTAGCGCAACACGGCATAATACCCCAAAAACTAATAACAAAAATATTTTTGGCCGTGAACATCTAAAATCGTAACCATTTATTGGTTAACCAACGCCCCCGCCATAAGTTATTCCAAGTGGTTAGCTGCGTTTGGTGACTTGACAGGGTTTGGACAAGGACTACCAATCTCGAAAAAAGTTAAGTAACATACTAGTTATGATTCACCCCAAGTGCAAGAATTCTGCAAAATTTTGCAATCACCTCATTCAGCTAAGACTTTAATTTTAAGAAAATTACTCTGCACTTGCTTGATAAATGCAGAGCTGCGAAAATGGTGCAAGTCATCATATTTATTATCTCCGCAAATAATTAGGCGGGTTCTTACTTCGTGGCCGAGCAGGTGGCGAGGCGAGATAAGACGTTATTCCAGGCCGCAGGAGAATGTATGTTCCGGGGAACATTCCACTTAACTCAGACGTAAATTCCCAGAACATCAACAATTGTGTGCTCCTACAAGGAAATAGTCTTTAGGGTTTATGGACTCGCCGTCCATGTCCATTAAGGAGTCTTGTCTTAGCCAAGATTTTGTGCGGATTTTGAACTGTAGTACGTTGATTAATTGAGAGGCATTTAGAGAAATATACCAGGATACCTAAGTTTTAATTATTAATTATCTGGTTGTGTTGTGCCAGAGGTTGTAAAAACGTTGTTAATCAAAGCTAAGGTGAATTTAAATTTCTAGGACAACGCAGTTTCTGGTGTCATTTTCATTCAGTGAAAAAAGCTCCGAAAAACTGATTGGTGCCAGAGTTGCAAGTGAAGGTTCGATACATTTTGAAGTGAAAACTTCTTTGGCACCGTTATGATTTGAAACTCAATGAAATGAAAAATAGTGACACTAAAAATATACAAACACATACATCTATAGGATTTAGCCTGCGAGAGAATGTTATAGTATAATCAGTTTCCTTTTTGTTCAGTGCTTCGTAGCCTATCGGTCTGCTCTAAGTGCGGTGCTTTATAGCCTCCCCACTCTCGTCTACTTTAGTTTTCATAAGGTTTCATTTCTACCGCATGTGAAATGCACACTCTTTAAATCCACACAGTATCATCTATGGGGAAACTCTATGGAAGATCTTAATAGGAAAGAAAAGGTAAAAAGTTCTGGAAATGAAAAAGGTATGTGGGGTGGGTAGGAATCTGGGCGTCAGTCGGTCCAGGAGTGATGGACGGACGTATCCATTCCTCCCAGCGCAGTGCTAAGAAATGGGTTGAGAGAGTCCTGCGAAGATGTTAACTGGTCTCCCTCAACCAGTCTCTCCCGATTTAAGTTACCAAACATAGGAACAACCACTTTAAATCTATATTTCCAGAAGTAATTAACTCGAAAAAGAAATTTCAAAACACATTTTACTTCCAATATGTTTTAATTTTTCAGAAATTGATTTTCAATTATTAATGGTCAAAAAACATGGATTCTACAAGCATGGGTAGATATTGTTTAATAAACCTAAATAGATGAAAAAGTAATTTACTGGAGGCAAGTTTACACATGTGACCACTGTCCATATTCAAATATTGTCCAATCACATCAGTTTACGAGAGCGGCGCTTTTGGCATACAAATTAATCCTTGCCGCATACAGGCAAATTTTCCTCCCAGAAAACATCGCTTTTTACACAATTAAAACTACAATTAATGTGAGTGTTATCTATTTGAAATGTTTTTTAATGCTTATATTTTATTATTATTATTGAAGTGAAACTTCTTTAGCCCCGTTGTGATTTGGAATTCTGATGAAACGGAAATGACGCATAACAGCACTTGCGAAGCATCAAACTCCTATCAAGGCTCCTATTGGTTGAGATATAAAAAGCAAATGACTCTAGGTTTGCGCTCATTGGCCGCTTCGATTATTCAAGGTTACTTGGATCTTCATTGGTTGAGATTGTTTTGGTAAGATTCGCTTCTGCCACATGCTAACTGCACTCGATTTTCTTTTAATTAAACAATTAAAAGTCGTGAACAATAATTTTGTGTTTAATGATTGAATATTACTATTAGAGGTTTTACTTATTCAGTTATTCCAAAAATAAAAATAGAATATTCATTAAAGAAGAAAACAACACTAATAATTTAAACGAAATTATGAAAGAGAACTAGAAAAATAGAAAAAGATAATGGTCGTAACTGGGACTAATGATTTTGTTCATACCATTCAAAACATGCACCAGCACCGAGTAGGCTCGTGCGGGTGGCAGCGCGCAGGTGTAGTTACCAGCGTCGGAAGGCCCCAGCTTGCTGACCCTGAGCGTGCTCTCGGCGGACCCGCGACGTCCGACCTCCGTCTTCACCGCGACGCCGCCGCGAGTGGCGTCGCGGTGCAGGGCTCGCTGGCCGTGGAGCCACCATACCTGTAAAAATATTCATATTTTTGCATTACACATGCCCATAGAAAATAGCATTTTTCATTTATTTATTTACGTTCTTGTGTATTGTCGGGAATACCGAAGTTCGTTAATTTCGGTTACGCGACTTTTCAACCCATGCTTATAATATATGGATAAAAGAGGAACGTACCGGAAATCTCAATTCAACGATCAATCGTATATGAAGTGCATTGTGGAACCTTACGGATTTTTACATTTTTTTCCATACCTACACCCTAACCTCACGGTTCCGCGACTTTTCAACCCGCGACAAAATATCACACGGAGAAAACTAGTAAAACTTAACCTAACCTAACAAAAAATTGGATAAAAATTTACTATTTACTATTTACTATTTACAATTTATTTACTATAGATACATACAAAAGTACAAAACACATATTAGGAAGCTTTGCCTGTCCAACTAGGAAAGTTTCCCGTACCAGGACAGACAAATTTACAGGTTTAGTTCATATTATACATACATAATTACATAACAAAAAAAAATAGAAAAAGAACCTGGTAGCATAAAGTATATTCGGATTTGCGGAATTAACCTGATAACATATATATATGATTTACAGTGTATGAGATAAGTAGGTAATAAAGTTAGTAGCATTGAAAAGTCAAAAAGTGTAAACCAAGTATTTGATAACAAGTTGGAGGAATTACAACAAGATTCACAATATAGAGAGATGAAGTTATGTGTTTAAAAGTGTGAACTTATAATACATAGTTCACTTATAAGAGAAATACATAAAAATTTACAATATTAGATATAATTTATGTATGTAAAAATATATACTAAGTTGTTTTTTTATTATTTATTTATGCGCTGTAACTAATATGTAAAAAATTATGTGCAAGCATGACATTATCTTTACTGATTTAAAAACATGTTTTCAGTACATTTTATATTATACGACAATACGAATATACACCGCGCTCATGTCTTGTAGTACTCCTGCTAAAATACGAAAACAATAAACTATGAAATACTAGTGCTACTTTGGTAAAGGTATAAGTAGTATAAGACATAAGTTATTGGTGCATTATTTCGTATGTCATACAAGTTGTGATAAGTATTGTTTATTTATTATAAATCATCACCGCTATAAAGTACCAAGATTCACACAGCTAGTCTTGATGTTAGTGAGCGACGTGAGTATATTACGCCTTACGTGAAGCACTAACAGTGAAATAGCGAACAGTATTCAGGGGCACAAAACCATGAATCTCAGGTATAAAAATATCAAAAGGATGTCGAAACATTGTGAAGCCATATCAGATCTCAATGAAGTGTGGTGGGAGTTTTGGTCTAGTGATCAGGAAAGTTAGGTGATTTTGTATATCAGTTAAACAGCATACGTTCACATTCGTCTCTTCCTAAGTCCAGAATCCAGTCGTTGACTAATTTACGCAAGACGCTTGCAGTTTTCAATTTCCAAGATCCGGGTATAAAGTTGAACATTTTAGGACCTAGGTAAGAATATTGTCTTTGAGCAAGGGATGTCATAGTAGTAAGTGGAACTATTGGATTCCTCCCTGCGTGTCGGGTGTTGTGATAATGTTCTACGTAGGGGAAGAGGTGACGATATTTTTGTGTGTATAAAATAACTTTTCTTATGAAAAGTTGTCTCACATCCAAAACTCCCATCTCTTTGAATAAATCATTACTGGGGTATCTGATTTTTTTTTTAAGGATGACCCTTAATAGTGATTTTTGTGCTTTGGCTAAGGGGTCCAGTATTGATTTGGTACATCCTCCCCATCCTAAGGATGCATATTCAAGTAATGAGTTGCACATAGCGTAGTACATTAGTTTCATATCCTTTACGCAAAGAATATTTCTAATAGCCATGAAAAGATGCGTGAGTTTTCTGATCTTTGTGGAAATTGAGACGATAAATAATACAGACATCTTGTAAAGACAATAAATGATTGTTCAAATATAGTAAAACGTAAAATAAGATTAGTGTTCGCGCATTTTTATATGGGATTGATTGGGTATTGCATTCGCAGACTTGGTGGGTAGATATGTCCAAATCCTGAATTTATCCCACCTACCTAATCTTTCCTTCCTAAATGTCACCATAAAAATTTTTGCAAGAAAGTACTCAACTTTGGAGAGGTGACAGTGTGCTTTGCTGCTCAGTACAAAATAACATCTCAGACAGGGCACATGAATCGTAATCGGAACCTCTTGCTGTAAGAATATTGCGATTTTTATATTAAACATTGAGAAGTGTACACCACAAACTGGAGATCAGCGAGGCCCCTTCTGCAACGGTGAGTCCTATTTTCCTTATTCTAATCTGGGCTTATCTAATTTTCCAAAAGCACAGATCTGAACTATCGACTGACTATCCATCAGGTTTGCGAGTGTATGCTATTTAATCGTCCCGTATAACTTAGCGATCACGTAGTTTCGGGACTAGTCCTTCGAGGGTTGCATGGGCTTTGCTCTGCAGCACTTACCGCCAATTTACAGTGGAGTCGCAGTTTCGTGACACCAATTAGGTTAGGTAAGGATAGGTTTTAGTAGATATTATGTTGGAGGATGTTTTGTCCGTAGGAGAATTTGTCAGCGATATTTTGTCGCGGAATGAAAACGCGCAGAACCGTTCATGTATCACCTCCAAAAAATATATTTCACAATAATCATTGCAAACTTTTACATTCAAATTAAAACTGTATAAAATTTTTTTTGTACCAAGAACACTAGAATTATTGCCTTCCAAATAGATTGAATGGAAACCAATATCATCACTCACTTATTATCTTTTAGTTCCAGCTCATTTAGCATGCGCTCTGTCTCTCTTGGCTGCGTGACATTTTGTATGGCCATCCCATTTGAATTTCATAGTTTCAATGAAAATTATTTTTAAGGCGATTAAATTAATCGAAAGTTCGCCAAAACTTTTAATTATGCAAATGTTAATATTTGAAGTAACCACAAGAAATCAATAACTTCAACCACAAAAACTAATAATATAGTTATTTTAAGTTTGCATACTGTTTGTTAAACCTGAAAACTTTTGGAGAACTTTTGAACTCGTTGTCATTCCCATTTAATATCCAAATAACTTCGTCTAGACAGAATTGTGTGGCACAAAACTCATTTTGAAAATAATTTATTTTAGAAACAATAATCAAGACGAGGTATCATTTTTTTCCATAACATATATTTTTTTCATTTCTCTAAAAATTATACGAGTACATACCACTCGTATATTTATTTATTTATTATTTATTTATTTATTTTCGGGAAATCAACAGTTTACATTTTTCCAGTTTGTACATGTTTGTGTAGCCAAAATAAAACCAATTATGGATTTCCTCCATGTGACTTTACCTCTGATTAAACAGCATAATAACAAATTTTAAATAATAAAATTTATAATATGAGATCAAAAATTTTATAAAACAAAATATTAAGTATTTCAAACTAAAATTTACATAAAAATATCAATACATTGGTAACCATAAGAAGCCAGGTTGTACATATAAATAAAATCATAACAGAATTAAAGTATAAACGATAGAAACATAGACACAACATATTCATGAAACATCAGAGAAATACTCTTTTATGTACCCCGTATATTTGGAAAGTTCAGAATTGAAAATGTCCACCTTGGATAATATGCTATTGTAACTATTGCATAGTCTGTTCAGACAAGAATTTTGCTTACAGTTTGTCTTGCATTGATCAACCCTGAATAGGACAGAAGAGCGTGTTGTACGCGCAGGTACATTAAATTGAATTTTATTTAGCAACTCTGGGCATTGAATATTATTGTTAACTAATTTATACAGGAATATTGTATCCATATGATGCCTTCGTACACTCAATGAATCAATTTTAAAGTATGAAGCTGCCTCTGCATAATTATTAAATCTTACATATGACTTGTTACAAAGATATTTGAGGAATTTGTTTTGAATTGCTTCAATTTTGTTTATATGGATTTTATAAAATGCATTTTATTGCATTGTTATAAAAAATATGGTTATTTTAACGTATGTTTCTTGATGTTAAATAATACCTATTTAATTGAGAAAAACTCGTGTTTAGAAAGGTGGTAGTATCATGATTTGTATACATTTAATAATTTCAGAAATACTACCATGAACAAAGACGTTCAAAATCATAGACGAATACGAGTAAGTACAGAAAACAGATGTATACTAAAAAAATAACAGAAAATAAAAGAAAAACAGTTGAAAAAATAAAATACATCCATATATTTTTTTATATGAGTACCGCACAAGAGTCCCAACTGCTCCCGTCTGAAGCCAGTGAGACTATGGCATCTCCAATTGGGGTATGTTGTGAGGCTGAAGGTAGTGGGGAGGGGAAGAAGATAGGGAAGAGGAAGGTGGGGAAGTACCTGGCTGTTCAGATCTGGTCACCAAACACGGCTAATGCCATTTCAAGCAACGTTTCAATTCTGAATGGTGATCTTACTCCAGGGCGATACTGAGAGTATCTTCCACTCTGGAACGTGCCGCAAATATACTATATATTATTTTAAATGAATAAATTGTGAAATGACATAAATTAATCAAATAAAATTTATCTGCCATGCCGGGATTCGATCCCGCGACCTTCGGTGTGCCAGTCTAACTATATGTTGTACATTCACAAAAATTAAATAATTTAGGTATATGCTGATTTTTTCCAGATTCATAAAAAAAACGTACTATATCACACAACCAAATTAGTTAGCGGTAAAGTCTGTTTTCAGTTTGCTATTTTTTTTTTCAGCTTATATTTCTTTAGGAGGGGCTTGTTATCATTTAATTGCTGAGTATGTACAATTGTGTTGGACCGTTGTTGTATTTTTGGATAAGTGTTTTTTTTATTTTTATTATTGTGGATGTTTAACTGTTTCAAAAATAGCAATTATTTATAGCTAAACTAGCAGACCCGGCCACACGTTGCTGTGGCTAACGAAACACAACGCCATTACCCAACCTTTATAAAATCCACACCACCCGCTTGCCAGCTGCCCGCTGCCCGCTGCCTGAATTGAATATTTGAATTTCTCGACTTTTCTCTGCTATAATAAGCATATTTTTATACATATAAACCTTCCTCTTGAATCACTCTATCTATTGGTGAAAACCGCATGAATATCCGTTGCGTAATTTAAAAGATCTATGCGCACATACATTTTGAGCGACTTCATCAAATAAAATAATTCAAATCAAATACCTACTTACTCTAGGACATCTATTTTCCAATTTCTTCCGTAGAACGAATTTCAAAAGTGACTATAGTACGGCCCGCCAGCCGTTTTAAATCACACAAATATATGTTTTCTTTAAATTTCTCGGCTTTTCTCTAATATAATTTCCATGTATTATACATATAAACATTCCTCTTCGATCACTCTATCTATTGGTGAAATCCGTATGAAAATGCGTTGCGTGGTTAAAAGATTAACGCGCACATACATTTTGAGGGACTTCATTTTATACTATGTAATGTTAATGGAAGAATTTTTTTAGAAACTGTCTCGCTCCAGCTGAGGCACGTGGAATCAGAAACAAATTTAAGAGAAGTAGTGATCGCATAGTTACCGTAGCAGCGTTGGTTCCACTAACTGTTGGTCCTCCGCGAACCACACAGCGTAAGTACAGCGTAGAGCCTATCTCGTAGTACTGCTCGCGTAGAGGGGCGCCGGACTCGTCTACGATGGATACTTCCGGCGCTGAAACAAGGCATGATTACTATCAATAAACGAGCACCGTGTTAGTTATTTAATTGTGCATATGGATTTGTTTAATATTTCAAAAATAATTTGTGAGGCTGTTAGGGGTACCGCCGCCCGGGGAAACATTTACTTGGTAACCAATACCCCTGCCATAAGTAACTCAAAGTGGTTCGCTACGTTTGGTGACACAACAGGGGTTCCCGGATTCATGGGGTGAGATTTGTCTTGGCGGCGGATGACCTGAACAAATTGAACCCAGATTCGTTCCCAGTGTACCCACCCCTTATACCTTTTTCCTTTGTACAATTTCCTATCCTTCCTTTCCTAAAAGGACCCACCACACAGCATTATCAAAGATGACACAGGCCCTGAAGGAAATTATTTTCTCCAAGCCTCTTATGTGGAGCTAATGTAAAAATAAATGCCACTGATTTTCATTTTATGTTTTTATATTTTTATTATTATTTATAACAGTTTAAATCAATGTACATGTTTCACTTTTATCAAAAACCCCTCAACTCTTGTGAGACGGTACAGGTTATATGTTTTGGTTATGTGGAGGACGAACAAAGGACACTGTTCTGCATCGTCTGGCCACCCGATTGGTCCCTCAGGCACCAATTGGATGCAGACCTTTCCTCAAGCAACTTGCCTCGCTTGCATCAAAAACTAACGATTCATTCTGCTTTAACTCTCGGTCAGGAGTCGCTGGTCTTTAATATTTGTTCGCCCTTCACATTACTTTATTTTTGCATATATTTAAATTGGAGATTTATGTGTCTGTAAATAGTGTTAATAAACTTGTAAGTATTGAATCGAATACTTATTCGCTTTGCCATCTACACACTTACACAATAAACACATAACCCCCAAAGTTATATGAAGGTAACTACTATCATAATATCCTATCAAAATACTATCAGTTAGTGAAAAATTCAACCTATACAAATGAATGTATATCCGCAAACTGTAAACTTCACCCGCCATAACACAGGGTCATCCCTAGCATGGAGGGTGAAATATCTTAATAAATAAATAAAATCTTGTAAAAAAACACATAAGGGGAACTAACAATAAATAGCGCTTAATAATTTTACTGTTATTTTATTGAAGTATCCGGAAAACAAAACAAAAAAAACTTTCAAATACGATAAAATAAAGCCTAACAATTCCATTCGAGAGAAATCGCAACTTTATTTCTTCATCAAAAGATAATCGTTCAGATTTTTTCCCCATCATCTTTTATTTTTCGTCGTAAAATATTGCTCGTGTGTAATTGGCTCTTAAGTTTTATGGCCACTTGCTATGGCCTCCCATCCAATAACGACTAAATAAAATGTAATGGCAGGAAGTCCTTCCGTATCCCCTTAATCACATCCTGACACCGGAAACAGCTTTGCACTGTTATTCTGTATCTATAAATAGTTTGTGTTCAGAGAGCGAGAAAATTTGCGATTTTTTCGCTCTTATTTTAGCACAGTTTTTTAGTGTATGTAAGCAGTTGCTAATGCAGTACGAACATGAAATTAATGTTAATTTAAAAAAAAAAAAACGGATAACAAATTAATTTTTCAATTTGGAAGGCGAGTGTGGGTACCATCGCCCCGGGAACCATTTATTAGATAACTGGCACCTCTGCCATAAGTCACCCCAAGGTGTGATCCCCGTTTGGTGATTTAGCAGAGTTGCCCGGGTTCATGGGCTGAGATTTATCTACGTCTTGGCGGCGGAGAACTAGGACACACTGAACGACAGATTACTACCTACTCCTCAAACCTTTTTCGTTTCCAAAAATCTCCTATTCTTCCTTTTCTTAAAAAACTCTCCACACAGCATCCCTAAAGATGATAAAGGCCCCGAGGGTATGGCCGGGTTCATGGGGTGAGGTTTGTTTGGGTCTTGGTGGCGGATGCGTCTGCCCCCCCAGTTGGGTGGCAGGCCGGATCGGAAGAAAAAGATAAGAGAGTTCCATTGACTTCTCCAGCCGTACTCTCAAGGAAATCACCTTGCACCGCAGTGGGAGGGACTGATTCTTACCCCCGTTACTCCTGGACACACTGAACTAATTTGCGGCATTCGCAATTTTATAAGTTATTTTTTCATATCTCGGCAGGTAAATCGGCTACGCATTAAAAAACACGTATATATTTAAAATTTATTTGACCTTTCCAAATGCAAATTATAATTTTTCGTCATATTTCAAAATAATACCAGCGGCATTTTGATATCTATAAATTATTTTTTTTACTTTTAAAATAAAAATAAAGACACTCCCCCAAACTCAGTGGGCCCATGGGAATTCTGGCCACAAATCCAAAATAAATTTTTCTATGTATTTTTGCACACAAATCACATTCAAAATAGACTTCCCCCCTCCCAAGGGCCCCTTGGTTATGTTTGCTGACTGCCTTTTGACTTTAAGATCCGCCCCTAGTGGCGCCTTAACGATATCATTTTTGATTAGTTGATGTCTTCCTGATGAAGAAAAAATTTAAATTCTCTTCAATTTTTTAAATAAAAATGTGATCTTTGCTTTTAACGAACAAGATCTTTTAAGTGTTACAGAATCTATTTAAAATTTAAATTGATGAGTGAAATTATCCATCAAGATATGCCTTATCAAATTGTGATGTTTAACTTTGAACCACACACTGTGTAATAATTACCAGGGATTTAATATTATAATTTCGTTATAAGGTGTATGATTTATTATAGATATTTTGAGAAGAAAACATGTTGTGACATATTTCATATCAAAAATATGTTTAGCATAAACGGGGCGCTTGGGGTGAGCTATAAATTAATTTATTAAGCGATAACCGACAGCCTTGAAGACTCGGTTGCCCAAATCCTCTAATATAAAGCCTCCGAAGGTTTTTAGAAACATCTGGTCATCCCTCTGGAAATCCCGCAATAGATTTTAAGGATAGGAAATACAGTTGGTCCTGCGAAGGATGTACCAAAACTAAGAATAGTTTTCTTGGATGTTTGTGAATAGGATGTCGTAATAGGATTGCTGTCGACAAAATATAAGTTCTTCTCCAAAAAAATTTTTGCGTCATTCTTAGAAATCAAGAATTGATTGAATATGTCCAATCAAAGAAACCGAATAACAGAAAACTTTGTAAAATACAATTTTTTAATTGTGAATTCGCACCTATCGCACAAGAATCCCAACTGCAGGGAGCCAGTAGTGGCATACCCAATTAGGGTATGTTGTGAGGCGAACGAAGCGAACGAATGGAAGATGAGAAAGGCAAAGATTGGTACCTAGATATTCAAATCTGGTTACCAAACATGACCGAAGCCATTTCAAACAACGCCCATGTGATTCGATTTGTTTAAACCGTCATTTAAATATCTAATAGGATTAATAGGCTTGCGTCTGCGTGGTTGAATTTCAGAACCCGACTTCGAGTGCATGTCTGATGCCACGCCATACGCGCCGCGCCACAAATAACATCTGTGCACGTGGAATTTCAAACAAAACTACCGTTGTAATTCGGTTTCGAATTCAAGAATTCGTCACAAGATGTCGCCACTTCCGTCAGTAGGTCGGATGGGGACATGTCCCTAACTGCTACGATTTTTTTAATATGCAGTATCCCTTCGGATATGGAAAGATTGACGGTACCTAACACACAAGTTGTATCAAGCGGCTATATATTACGTATGACGTCATTGACTGTCTCGCTTACTTTGTCCCGGTTACTAGCTACACTGGATGACAGTGGATCCAAGGAACGGGCTATTTTTGGAACCAGTTCCTATTGAATTTATAAAATGGTCACCAACACTAACTGGGCGAACCCAAACCAAAAGCCGCCCTGCCCATGTTTATTTTTCTGTGTCTTGTTCTCTTTCATATTTTCTCTTTCATATTAATGTTATCTTCTTCTTCAATGATGTTTTACATAGATGGGAATAACCTTCTGAAGTAATAAAAAGAGGGTTGTTCTATTATAAATTGATTTTGTTTTAATATTATTTTTAAGGGGGCATTACCAGAGAAAACCAGAAATATGTCATTTTCAAATCAGATTTTAGACGTATTGACTCTTTTCCACAAAAAATTATAAATGGATTTCAAAAGATTGTTCTTTTAAATAAAAATATGTAAGTACATGTTGAACATGATGTTGAACACTTGACGAAAATTGGTCCATTTGTGTATTTGCGCTCTTACAAACTAATATATTTCAGATTTTTTTAACATTCTTATTATTTAGACATTATTGAAAAATGATAAATACTTATAATTAAAAAATAATTACAAAAAGTACATTATTTTAATAGTTTTATCATCACGCCTTTCAGCATTTTTGGATGAAGGTATAAATTAAAGCTAATTTGGATTGAAATAAATTCGATATTGAGTTATAATTTAAAAAAGCTGGTACGGAGATTAATTAATCTTTCTCATTGTAACCGCCCTGCACGATCGTAAGAACAACTTTCGACGAAATGTGGATTTTCGTCCGCTGGCTGGTTAAACGCTCTTCAGTTCATTTTTAATGGGAACTAAAATTAAGTGAAACTGATGACATAGACCTTAACCTTTTTTCGTTTTTTGAAGAACGACTACCATTTCATTTTCACTGAACTTTTCGTCTAAAAATACATTTTTTTAGATTCTCGAGCTTAAAACTGGCGGCTTCCTTTATATTTTGTTTCCCAAATGTCCAATATAGCACGTCCAAATTTCTTTTCAGCGCCGAGTTTTTGTGTAAATTTCGCCGAAAGGATCTCGCGGCCTCCCGACGGGCGTTAAAGTCCTTGTAAACATGTTATCATTAATCTTACTCAATCTTTCCAAAAGAGACTGGAGACTTTAAGAAATGTTGTTGTTTATAAACCACTGAAATAGGAAACAGGCACTGGATAAAGATATCGGTGGCCATTTCGTTTGAGATTTTAATTCGATGATAAACGATACTTCTTCGAGTTTAATGATATTTCAATTATTTTTAATCTTAAACAACGAATTTTGTGAATAAATGAACTGTTTAAGAAAAGCCAACGAAATTATTATTACTATTTTCGGAATTTATTTCATCCAGGTTTCAGTAGTATTGAGTCGTTTAATTTCTAAACCCGCTATATCAACTTTCACTGATTTTGAGAAAACCACAAAAAACTGTCATATCTAGGGTAAATAAATAATTGCATTTTAATTTTTTTAATGAATTGGAGTAATATTAATTCGAAAAGTGTTAATTTTTCTTTGTGTGTCTAGCAATATTTAAGTAATTTCGATAAATAAAATGGATATGGCGGATTATGAAACTCAATTCGTTATTTATTCACGATACTCACATAGGCCTTTGAAAATCAACTAAACCCGCCATATTGGCAAAATAACTGCTCGTGATTGGTTGAATTATGATGTAGTGGGTTTTGATAGTAACTCTTTCAATAATAAAACGGGTTTTGATTCAAACTCACAGTTTCAACGTGGTGTTTGATCGTGATAAGGGAAGTTTTGAAACTCAATTTTAGCTTCATCTTGTTCCTCGAAAAAATATGAACAAGATGTCATACTCAGGTCAATTTGGCACAAAGACGTATATAGCGGGTTTTGAAATTATAGGACTCTGAGTCGTTTAATTTCTATATCCGCTATATCAACTTTTACTGATTCGGAGAAAACCGCAAAAAACTGTCACATCTCTAGTGTCAATAAAAAATTGCTTTTTATTTTTTTATATAATTAAATTTTTATATAATGAATATTCATTCGAAAAGTGTTCATTTTTCAATGTATGTCTAGAAAAATTTAAGTAATTTGGATAAATAAAATGGATTTAGCGGATTTTGATACTCACTTCGTGATTTGTATGGAATATAGAGGCTTTTGAAACTCAACTGACCTGAGGGGCGTGTTTCTACACCCGCCATCTTGGCAAAATAACTGGCCGTGATTGATTGAATTCAGATATAGCGGGTTTTGATAGTAACTTCTTGAATGATATAGCGGGTTTTGTTTCTCACTCGCAGTTTTAGCATGGTTTTTGGTCGTGATAAAGGAGGTTTGAAACTCAATTTTAGATTAGTCTTGTTCCTTGCAAAAATGTGAACAAGATGTCAAACTCAGATCATTTTGTCAAAAAATCGGATAAAGCGGGTATTGAAATTATATGACTCATAAGCAATTTTAAAAATACCTTTTGTAGAGAACGATACTCAACAGCCGAATAATTGGGTTTTATACGCGGGCAACTCAGCCGACGCGCCTGCGCGAATTCCGTTCGGCGAAGTTAACGGAATTCATTCGTTTCCCGGCTACCTGACTTGCGGGCTGTTTGCTTGAGTGTCGTTCCTTATAAATCTTCCAATTAATACTTGTCGTGTTTCTAAACTTAAATAAATCGTAACTTCAGTATAAAAAATATTTCTTTCAATCAAGGTATATTTGGTAACCCAATGGAGTCAGATTAAAAAGTGTAGTGAAGTAAGTATATCACCACGCGGATCGCTGAACAGAGCCAGTGGACGCCATTATACAAAATCCTACCCACACAACATATCAATTACCAAACTTTGTCGATAAACAAACTGAAATCTTTCAATAAAGACTAACAAATGCAATATTGTATCGGTGACTAATTCCAATATTGTATGTGTTAGCCTTAACTCAAAGATTTGAGTTTGTTTATGGACAAAAGTATTTATTCATATTCACAATGAAAGAGGGCAATTAATTAATTCATTTTAATATAATTTTAAAGCATAACTTGCAAAAGGGGTTTTACCAGTAAAAACACTATGGTCATCTATAAAAGAGCAGTTGATGAACTCTTTTAAGTATCACCTTAACTTATTTTCTACAGGAATACCCTAGTAAATTTGCATTGTTAAATTAATTTTAAATAACTTTAAAAAAATTCGGTTTAATTTTCCCCACAGGAAAAACTAAACCCTTTCACACACTTCCCAAATGATCATCTGGTCAATCCACGTTATGCAATTGCACTATATAAGTATTATAATTACAAAACAATACAAGAACAACATGTCAACCTACCAGAGACCAGATGGGAAAATAATTCACCGACTCCAGATATTTTCATATCAGAGGGTTCGGCCCTGTGGAATTCCTAATTGAACCTATAAATCCTACTGATCCCTCAATATAAATATTTAAAAAATCTTTTGTAATCCTACATGTAATTAAAATTACCGATTTTTGCATTTTTATATATAAATTCTTTGACAAATCTAATACGCCTAAATTTTGAATCAGAGACCTAGGTATAATGCCAGTAGCCGAAATAACAAATGGTAATATTTTTATTGTCCGAGAATGCCAAATTCTTTTAATCTCATTTCCTAAATCTGTTTATTTTCTAATTTTTTCAGAAACAGTTTTTTGAATATTACAGGAATTTGGAATAGCTACATCAATGATATAAGTTATTTTTTTAATTTGGTCATGTAAAACTATATCAGGTCTATTATGACTAATTGTTCTGTCTGTTAGTATAGTTTTATCATAATATATTTTATAAAATTCATTTTCTAAAAATGAATTTGGTTCATATTCATAATATGGTACTATATTACGGCAGTCAATTAAGTTATGTTTAATTACCAATCTTTGGTGGATTATTTTTAAAACCTGGTTGTGCCTAAATGTATACTCGGACGGCGCTAATATAGAACATCCCGATATAATATATTCTATAGTTTCCGGAAAAGCCAAACATTTTCTACATAAATCATCAATTTGATTTATATCTTTGATTATATGCTTCCTATAATTTTTAGTATTAATGACTCTATCTTGAATGGCAAGCATAAATCCTTCTATTTCTGCGCTCAACTCTCCAATACTCAACCATTTGTTTGACGAAAGTTTGTCAACATACGTTTGGTTGAGATAATTGAAGTGTTTTGCATGAATAATTTTATTTGACCATGAATCTAATAATTCCAGGTTAGTATTTATAATAATGTTGGCATTCTCGTCATATGAATTTAAAGGTGTAATGTTTCTTGTAATGCCTTGCAAATTATTTTGTGCATTTCTGAGCTATTAGCTTTCCTATGGAAAAAATTTCTAAGCATTTCTACCTGATTGTGTTTCAAAGATGTTATTTTGACTACACCTCTACCTCCTAAATTTCTAGGTAAATTTATTCGTTCTATAGCTGAATTTGGATGATGGCAATTAAACTTTGTTAACGTAGTTCTAATTAATCGTTCTAAACTATCTAAATCTGTATTACCATTTAATTATGCCAAGTGAGTACGTTAAAAGAGGTATTGCCCAAGTATTTATTGCTTTTACTAAATTTTTAGCAGATAGATTGCATTTTAAAATTTTTCTGATCCTAGTTTGAAATTTAATCCTAATATCATTTTTAATACTAGTGTGATCTAATCTATTCGATTGCGGGTATCCTAAATATTTATAAACCTCATCCCTTTTCATACTTTTAATTTAGAAATTTCTAAATATACCCTCGTCTCCATCTACAATTTTGCCTTTCTCTATATGGATCGTTTTACATTTATCTAAACCAAAAGTCATTTTAATATCATCTGAAAAAATTTTAACTACCTTAATCATTTACTCTAAATTTGATTCAGAATTTGAAAATAATTTTATATCATCCATATATAATAGATGTGAAACTATAGTACTCTCTCTTGTATTACCCTTAATTTTTATTCTAAACTTGCTTTTAATTAACATTTTAGACATAGGATTCAATGCTAAGCAAAACCAAAGAGGACTCAATGAGTCTCCTTGAAAAATTCCTCTTTTTATTGAAATGCCCGGTACTACTATTTTCTTACCATTTAAATTTACTAGTAAATCTGTATTCCAAAAGGACATAATATTTTTCAAAAAGCTAATTATAATTGGGTTAACTTTATATATTTTTAATATTTTGATTAGCCACGAGTGCGGGACACTATCAAAAGCTTTTTGATAATCTATATAACAAGTATGTAAATTACGCTTTTGATTTTGAATTTGTTTTAAAATTACAGAATCAATAACTAATTGTTCGTTTCATCCCATTTGTTTTCTGCGACAACCTTTTTGTTGTTCAGATAAAATATTTTTTTCATCCAAATGAGTATATGTATATTAAATCTGTCAAGCAAGAGGTTAAAATTTTGTATATTGTCGGTAGACATGTAATGGGTCTATATTGAGAGGGATTATTAATATTTTCGCTTTTAGGTAACATATAAGTAATGCCCTTAGTTAGAAAATTAGGAAAATTTTGAGGTTGTTTGACAAGTTTTGAAAGATTTTTTGCAAACAGAGGATGTAAAGTAGTTAGACGTTTGTACCAAAAATTATGTATCCAATCGCAACCCGTGGCTTTCCAATTATGAGTATTTTTTATAATTTTGGCTAACAATTCAAACGATATATCAGAGAAACTCATTTGTTCAATGTCTGAACAATTGAGTTCTTCATTTTCTATCCATGGACCTGCCTCATTATGTTTTATATCTTTACTCCAAATGTTTGTCCAAAAATCGCGCATATCTGATTCAGATGGCAACGGAATATTATTATTCGAAATAATATTTTGTTTATCATCAAGTTTGGAATAAAATATTTTCTCATTTTTCTGAAATAATCTATTATTATTTCTTTTATTATACGTATAATTATATCATTTTAATCTACTAGCTTTTACACCTAATTTTTGTTTTAATAAATCATTGATTATATTTTCATTATTATTACTACCAATGTTATAACCAAATTTTCTTTAGTGTTTTTCTTACTGCCTTTTTTAATTTTTTTTTTTGTTTTGTTTTTTTTTTATTGTTTTTTTTTTTTATCTTTTATCAATTCTTCGGCATCACTCAGAAAGTTAAATTAAACTGAGAACACTGAATTTTATCTTTTGAATATTGTATTATTTTTTAAAACAATTTTAAAATTATTTTGTAAAACTTGTTATATTTTATTCACGGAAGAAAATATTAGCGACCCTTAATATTTTGATTTGCTGAAAATTTGAAACATACAATTCAGAAAAAGATACGATTGCAAAAATCAGAAAAAGTAGGATCTAGGAATTGAACCCAGGACCTTAGACTTATCGGGGCACTGCTCTACCACTAAGCTAATGGGACCCCCTCCCCTGTCATATTTAACTGAATCACACTTTGACTAAGAACTATCTTAGATACACAGATAATGTTTCCAACATCATCTTCAAAACGAATATTTGTATTGGCTGCTATCGTATGTACGAGTATGATTGGAAGATTCTTCTCGGATTGAAAGCTCTCTATATTGTGTCTTAGATAAATGTATAAATAAAAAGTGGTGTTTTACAAAGTGTGTTTTTTCATTTGATATATAATGTTACACCACGAAGTATTTGCTTCCTTCGATAAAATAGTATGAGTTTTTATTTAATGTGCGACATATATCGCATTTTCTGCAAGTCTAGGATGAATATTTTTTTAATTTAAAATAAAACAATAACTTTGTAAACACTACTTTTATAAAAGTGGTGTTTACAAAGTTATTGTTTTATTTTAAATTAAAAATGTCACATCACAAAGTATCCGCTTCATATGAACAAATATTTTTTTTGTTTAACTTGGTGAGTAAAACGCCACATTGTAATATTTAATCTCTGAAAACTACATCGGTGACACTCAATCAAAAAATTTAAGTAGAAAAATCTGATTCGTGACAATGCACAGGGTCAGAATAACCTTGCGGCCACTCCTTGCTATTTAAAAACGCTTATGAACTTCGATACTAATTACGCCCGATCACCAAACAAGGTACGGTATACACAATTAAGTCATACTCACTACTGTTGTGTCTCGTGGCTTGATCTCCATTCGGTGACAGTCACAGGTGTATCCAAAGGCGTGCGATGCAGATTGTTCTGTTGGTTATTAACCACGATAAAGTTGAGTCATGAGATGATTAACATAAGTGGTTCACATAAAGCATTCGATGAACGACGGCGATATAATGCTTCATATTACACACTTCCGATTGATAAATAACATTTCAACGTAGAGCGAAATGTCACGTTACGATGTGTTTGTTACGATGGTTGTTGACAGACCGGTAATATTGCGGTACTTGACTCATGTCCACCGTGTAGGTACACTTAATGTGCGGAAGTCCAAAATCTGGATTTCTCCGATCTGCTAGGCTGATTGAAACACAAATACGAATGAAACCCACCAGCGTTATGAAACAAAATCAGTAAAAAATACGGTCGCATCTAAAAATTAAATCCTGGAATTGATTTTTCGGCTAAAAATTTTCGATTGAGGGTCGCTAATATTGTCTTCAGTGATTGATTTTCAAACAGTATTAATAGCGTAACGACTGTACGATTGAAATTTAAGAATCCGGCTAAGAATACTACTTGACGCAGCGTCTTACTCAAAACCGTTTTCGTACGTGGAGTTTGAATACAAATCATCAGTTCCAAAATATGGCGCCACTTACTGTAACAACTAGCGTGAGGAGCATCGCTTGGCAGACGTCAGTACTATTGAATTTGTAACTTCGTGACTCTCTCTGGATATGGAGAGATTGGCGATAATATGATTTATTATTTTCACTGGCAGTTGTGAATAATAATTCCACGTGTCTATGTATTATTTATATTATTTGACGTCATTTTCTGTCACGATTGCTTTGTAACGGTAGCTTTCACTTGATCCCAGTGGATCCGAGGAATCGGATATGTTTGGAACCAGTTCCTATCGGATTTATAAAATGATCACCAATACTCAAACTGGATGAAGCCGAACCAAATCAAGCCACCAGCAGGGCCTAGTAGTAAAAAACCTACAGAGCGGGTTTATAACTGCTAGTATATTATTATTTACTTATATTGAAAAGCGACGTAGTAACAGTTGGTATCTTGTATGTTGTCCACGTGAATAAATTTAAAAAATCGCTATTAAATTTAACAGCCTGACAACAAGTGAAAAAAATCTTTCATCGCAAATTAAAAAGTACTATTAATCACCGGTTAAATCAAATATCACCATCATCTCACATAAATAACATTTTTGTTCAGTTGGTAGACATGTGCCTGGTATCTGGGATGTAGGTACCTACCATAAGCTGGTATCATTAATTTCACATGACACAAACTTCAACGAAAAATATTTTTTCACAGCCATAACATGTTCGGTAGATATAAAAAGTAGGGACTGGGGTGAAATATTACATCTAGTATTTTTTTTATATTAATGGTAGGTAGATTAATAATATAACATTTACATTTGTTTAAAATGCGAAGGTTACTGACCTCTAGCGTAACATTTCGAAGCTAGTTTATTAGTGCAGATTTCCTACTTGCAACGGCATAGTTGCACTGTTGTAGTGATAGTTGATAAAACAGATTTCTGTATATCACAGTCTGACATAGGTTTGTCAATTATTGTTTACTTGTTTAAGTAAGTATTTTTTGGTTATAAATAATGTGTTCTTTAGAAAAACGTGCCTCTTATCTCTTGAAAACAGCTAGAATCAACTAAGTTATGGTCTGAACACCATTGTAGTATTTTGTCGGGTCGGGAAAAAGTATTATTGTAACATGTGATTATAATTTAATAAATAAGTTGGAATTAGCCAGTGAAGAAATATTGCGTCTTTATTGAAGATCTTCTGCTATAAAAAATCCAAATTAGACAACATTACTTTTTTTTGTTTATTTGTGTATTTGTAAATAAATAAAATAATTCCCATCAGGGCCTATGTCATCTTTAGGGTTGCTGCATGAAGGGTCTTTTTAGGAAAGGAAGAAGAGAAAGTTCTGGGAAGGAAAAGGTATGAGGGATAGATAGGTATCTGGGGGCAGTGTGTCCAGGAGCGACCGACGTATGAATCCATCCCTCCCACTGCGTTGCAAATTCATGTCCCGAAAAAGTCATACAGTTACGGATCATTAACATTTTTTTTCTTATAACTGAACGTATTATCTATGTAAACCAATGAAATAATCTGTAAAGTGCATGTTCAAGAATAGAAATAAATAAATAAATAGCGAACTAATAGGGGTGACCTCTGGCAAAGGTGCAGATATACCCGCCTCCCATCATGATTAATCTAGACCTGTGAACGGGTATTGCCCCGCTACCCTACGGTAGAGTTTGTGGTCCTGGGGGACTTCAATGTTCATAACGAACCTTGGTTGAAGTGCTCAGGATCAACAGACTCGGCTGGACGACAAACGGAATCCTTTGCCATTTGCTACAGATTGAAGCAAATGGTTCAGGAGCCTACAAGGGTTCCTGATGTCCAGACTCAGTGTTCCAATCTGTTAGACCTATTTTTAACTACTGTGCCACACGGTTACAAGATTGAAGTCACAGCGCCTTTAGGATCGTCCGACCACTGCCTAATGACGACATCAATCCCTGTAAACTTCAGACCGCCAAACGAGAGGCTGAAGAGAAAAGTGTGGCACTATAGGTCAGCAGATTGGTTCGGTCTGCGGGCACATTTTAATGCTTTCCCGTGGTCATCTGTCTGTTTTCGAACTTCGGATCCCTCAAAATGTGCCCAGGAAATTGGTGAAGTCATCACATCCGCGATGGATGGCTTCATCAAATCTACTGTTAAGGACACTGGTGTAGGCTCAAAGCCGTGGTTCAGTCGACAATGCGCTGAAGCAGTGCGATGAAAAAACGTGGCTTACCGAGCCTACAACACATCTAGAACATCCGAAGACAGAACAAGTCACAAAAAATGGCAAAGGAAACCCAGAGAATCATAAATAGGTCAAAATTCGAGCACGACCAGCAGATCAGCAGAAAGCTGGCTGCATGCCCGCATGGCAGCAGGCAATTCTGGTCGCTTGCTGTCTCAATAGGTCGCAATTTCAGCAAATCCAGTCTGCCACCTCTTACCAGACCTGACGGCTCACTAGCAAACACCGCCACCGAAAAGGAAAATTTATTAGGTAAAATGTTTGCGGCTAACTCAACCCTTGATGACCAAGGTGCTGTCCCGACGTCGGTTCTTCATTGCGGTTTTTGTATGAAAAAGCTGAGAGTCCGGCATCGGGAAGTTCTACATGTTTTACGAGGGCTTGATGTTAATAAAGCTAGTAGGCCTGACGGAATACCTGCCCTGGTACTGCAGAGGTGTGCTGCAGAAATAGCTCCAATTTTGACGAAGCTTTTTAAAAAGTCCCTGAAGACTGGCTCTGTGCCCTCTGCTCTATTCCAAAGAAGAGTGACCGCTCCAACCCAGCCAACTACCGCCCCATAGAGATCACATCAGTTCTGTCTAAGGTGATGGAACGTGTGATCAACGACAAAGTGCTCATATACCTCGAGAAGAACAAAATTATTAACGACCGTCAATAAGGATTCCGGCGGAACCGCTCGTGCGGTGATCTTCACGCGTATGTGACGCATGTTTGGGGGCGGTTCCTGGAACGTTTCGGTGAGACCCAAACGGTTGCACTGGACATTTTAAAAGCCTTTGACCGGGTTTGGCACCGAGGACTTGTCAACACACTGCCTTCTTACGGACTTCCCGCATCCTTGTGTACGTGGATTGCTGACTTTTTGAGGGAGAGGTCGATTCAGACGGTAGCCGATGGTTTCACCGCTTTCTCACACTCGATAAATGCTGGCGTCCCACAGGGATCGGTTCTGTCTCCGACTTTGTTTTTGTTGCACATCAACGACCTTTTGTCATGTGCACCAATTCATTGTTACGCGGATGACAGTACAGTTCATGATAGCTTTTAGTTTGACAAGCCCCCAAAGGGCTCACAAACTCCAACAGTTCGTAGGGCTTTGAAGCAAAGAATGGACGGTTACCTCGAGAGTGTTTTCTCTTGGGGTAAAAATAATCACGTTGAATTTAATGTTTCAAAGACCCAATCTTGTCTGATTACGTCTAAAAGGGAACGAAATGAAAATCTAGTACCTTTCAATGGAAGCAATCTTCCGAACAGGCCCTGCATTGATATACTTGGTGTAACCCCAAGTGACCAGCTCAGGTATGGGGGCTCCATCGAAGCCAGAGTAAAGTTAGCCTTCCAAAAACTGGGCCTACTGTACAGGGCCCGCAGATAATTTAATAGTACACAACTGCTAACCCTGTACAAATCACAAGTGCGCCCCACGGTTGAATTTGGCAGCCACCTCTGGTCTGGAGCTCCAACATACCTGAAAAATACCCTCAACTCTGTGCAGAAACGGGCGGTCCGTTTAATAGATTCTCCCATCTTAACAGACGGATTGCAATCTTTAGAGCACAGGCGTCGGGTGGGAATGCTGTCCTTGTTCTACCAGTATTACAATGGAAGATGCTCCGAGGAACTAGCATCATTGATCCCTTCGGAACCGGTGCATAGTCGGGAAACACGGCAAACGCGTGCCCAACATTTGTACATGGTTGACATTTGTCACATGAGAACAGGTCGTTTCTTTGACTCGTTCTTGTGTTCAACAGCTCGGCTGTGGAATGATTTGCCGGCCTCTGTGTTTCCGCCTTCCTACAACATGGGTCTCTTCAAGACCAATGTTCATTCCTTCCTCTCCTCAAAAAGACCCTCCACACAGCATCCCAGATGACATAGGCCCTCAGGGAAATCATTTTCCTCAGGGCCTCCTGTGTGGAGTTAATGTAAAAGAATAAAAAATTCCGAGTGAGGTCTATATAACAAAAATTTTAACAAAACAAAAAAACGTGTTCAAAAAGTGCACTAAAAAGTAAAAAAATTATTTCGTATTCTTCTACAACTTAATAATCAACTTAGTTTTTCTACTCATCAACATGTAGGTACGATTGTTATTTTTGGAGTCGGTGTCAGCCAAGGTAGGTTTGTGTAACTACATACATAGTTATAGGTGAATTGTGCTTGTGTCGCACGAGCGACTTGACGAGGCGGGAGCGGGGCCGCGGCGTGAGGGGAGCTGTCGAGTGAACACGCCGGGCCGGGTACCTTCCTTTGCTGACACCGACTCCAAAAATAACAATCGTACCTACATGTTGATGAGTAGAAAAGTAAGTTGATTATTAAGTTGTAGAAGAATACGAAATTATTTTTTTACTTTTTAGTGTATTTTTTTAAGTCGTTTTTTTGTTTTGTTAAAATTTTTGTTTATTTTTGGATTTTTAGTGAATCTGAAGTACACTAACTAATTCGTCTGAATATGGTAGACCTTCTAAACGTGCTGCTCATATGAGACATACATAATTTGACCATAACGACGTTAGGGTCAAATTAAGAGATTCGGCCGAGTATCGTTAATTTGCTCCTAAGAATTGAAGAGTTCCGTTACTTTGTCATGGATCCATAATCAGAAACTAACCAAACTCTCATTAAACTACCCTTGAAGTACATACTTTCTAATTAAAAAAGAATCATCGAAATCGATTAGCGTGATATTGAGTTATTCGTCCATTTGTCGCGCACATACTTAATGCAGATTTAAGACTTATATGGTTTTCTCATGGATGCCATTGTCAGAACTGAACAAAATTAAAACGGGACCACACACCAGCTTTCAAATAAGAAAAGAATCATCAATATCGGTTCACCCAGTCGAAAGTTCTGAGGTAACAAACATAAACAAAAAAACAAAAACAAAAAAATACAGTCGAATTGATAACCTCCTCCTTTTTGGAGGTCGTTTAAAAAACAAATAATTTGTATTTTATTTTTAAGTAATAAATTTTTTAAAAAAACGTATCTTTAATAGACAAAAATGAAAATAAAATTGTAAAAATATCTCCTCCTTTTCTAAGGAATATGTCAAAGAACAATTTCCATTGTATGGTTTTGTATAAAGTCTGAATACAAATTGCTGGCAGCTTTAGAATTCGTGATCAAAACATCTTCAGCATAATCACAATTGTTCCGTTTAAAACTTCTGAAGCTCAATAAAATGTTTGAAAAAAATGAGAACGATATCAAAAGAATGATTAAAAAGCATTAACCCTTAATGATCCTAACATTTTGTTTGTCATCACGTCAGTCATCACTCAACCTTTTGGTTTACAAAAAGGACTCTTTTGCATTTCTTAATAATTTACTAATTTAATTTAATTTAACATTTCCTTCTTAGATCGTTGTCGCTCTCCCATCAAACAGAAAAGATTTATGAGTGTAATTAAAAAAGAACAAAATCTTCATAATAATAAATAAGAAAAGTCATCCATCTTTCCTGATATTTAATTTATTATAAACATTTTATTTAATGTGTATGACTGTAAATCTTCATCTTGCTTGAAGTAACTATAGATCTAAAGTTCTCAACCTTCCTCTATCCATTTCCTTCAGCCTTGGAACATATCTCGATTGGGGATAATTAATTTGGAGGAAATTTTCACCGGTTAGGGCGGCGTTACAAGACGCGTTAAAGAAAGGGTTTTTGGAAGGGATTTGTTATCCGGGAGTTGAAGAAAACTAATCAACCGAAGGAAGCATTTTGTTCCAAAAACATGGACATTTACAATAGAATGCGTTGGAGAAAATACTCGCTCTCGTGCTCTCAACTGTGAACAATATCAATATTTCCTATGAATTAATAATGTGAAAAAAAATTGTTGTACGAGAGATTACCACCCAAAACCTTTCAGTAATGGTATTATAAAGACTATTTAAGCATTTTAAGCTTTTTCTGGAACTTTTCGCGTTGTATAAATCTTGAAAATTCTTTTTTGGCAGTGAATGGAGACATGCTAATTATCACGAAGCAACTTTAACATTCATAATATGCAGAAAAAAGTCTTATTCGTTTACTGAAAATACCAATTACGTGAGTAGCAGACCAAAGTGGATTATAAAGTTATTATTATTTTGGGGGGCTTTTTGTGTAGGGTGGAATTTATTGAAGTGGAATGGAATGTTGATCCATTACCGACAAGGGAATTTTCTTACCTTTCAGGATGTTTATAAAAGCATATTTATTTAGTAGGATCAACACTTCGTTAACTGAAAAAGTTGCTCTGTAACCGAATTACTAAGAAGTCCTCTCGATTAAAAAGTTAGCGACAAAAGTTATTTCATATTTTTGCAATCGTTCAGAAAAGTTGATCTTTAATAAACAATTTTAAGTTCTAATCACAGTTATGTTGATATCTCTTCATGTTTTAAAAACATATAACTTTCTTGAATATCCGATAAATAAAAAGAAAACCACTAGAAAAACACTTTAACGGGAAGAAAGTGTAATTTTTAAGTAAATTCAAATTAAAAAGGGCGTATTTCATGATATAATCAGTTTACAATAAACTAACACATAATAACGCAATGTTACGTAAAACCCCTCCGCAACGTAAGCAGATATATGCGTTAAAAATACGACAGCAGTCAAGTACAATAAGCGTGTTTACACGTCAGCGCGTGTGTCTCCATAGAAACCGTTATAATTCCGTTATTGTTTTAGTTACATCCGTAAAATAAAAAGTGAAAGGTCGATAGTGAATCATGCTGCACATCTCTATTCAAGTTGTCCATAGAAATACATAAAAAGAACATTCTGTCAGACGCGCAGTCTGACACATAATTTATGGCGCCAAATTTCCTACGGGCGGCCGACATTGTTAATTTCTATTAAATATTTTTATATGAAATGATAAAAAAGTGAGGTAACAAAAGTGTTTATTACACATTTATACAATAGAATAAGTATTGTTGTTAACATAATCTGTGATTTTAGTACCGTTTTCACATAAAAACATCACGTGAGTCATTTTCACATTTTTTTAATGTTTGCATTCTAAATTTTAATATTTACAAATGTTAATATTTATTTGTAATATAATAATTCGAAAGCTTATTTTGTAACCTGTCTAAAACAGTTTTTACTATTCGGCTACGTTCAGAAATGTTTCATTTATAGAGCTTTAATTGTAAAGCGGTAATAATACAAAGTTTTCGTAAAATGTCATTTCGTTTAAGACACCAAAAGCTAATATTCTCGAAAATTCGGAGGGGTTTTAAAATAATATAAAACACTTAGCATCATACCATTGGAAATGCATACTCATTAATTGGTTTTGATAAAATCTTTGTTGTTAGAACTGCCTTGACTGTTGATCCAAGACTTGGTGTCTGATTTACATTTAAAATAAGTCGCCTTGTTGCAAAGTATCTAAAATTTCTTTGGCCTAAAGTTATTTTAGCATTAGAGATAAGTAAGAAATTATGCCCTTTGGTTCTCTTTATCTATGGTACATAGAGCAGTTTGGACATTTTCAAAATCAGTACTATGTTTGACCAGGTGTGCTATTTTGGTTTATACTTAATTAATACTTACCTAATTGTGATCGGTAATTTTAGTATAATCTTTATAATTAGTTTCAGAGTTTTAAAAATCCATCAATAGCGGCAGCGTTAGCACCTCCCCAGGCTATAATACCGTACTCGATTAAAAATTGACATAGTGCGTAGTAAATTGTTTTGAGTTCATTCAAGTCAAGAAAGTGGCGAGTGTGTCTCAGGAAGCATATTGATTTTCTAAGTTTGTTTGCTGTAGTGATAATATGCTCTTTCCACTAAAAATATTACCTAAGCAGGTATTTGATTTAAGTTACCGGTTCTAATTAAGGGCAATCACATTTATTAGCATTTGTCAGGGCACAAGTACATATTTTAATTTGATTTTCTGGATTACTTAAGGAATGGTTTAGAATGTACACTTTATTACTTTTTACCTTTTAAATGATACCTAATTGAAATGAACAATCACTGTTACTAGGCATTTTCCTACCTAGCATTACGATTCGCAAAAGAAAAGTTACGATTACACTCGACAATTTTTATTAACATTTTTTTGGTAATTACAATAATTGCTTTATTTAAACAACTTTATCAGGATTTAAAAAAAAATTATTATGAACAATCTCAAATTTTAAAGTTTTGTGGTATGAGCGAGGAATGCAGTGTATAAATTTGGCCGTAGGTATCTTATTCTCTCCAGAGATTTTTAAAATATGGTACGTACTGGGACCTGCATTCTCCAATACTTATATATGAATCTTATTAAAAAGACTTAGGTTCCATATAACACAGTGACTGTTTACGGACGTATTATGAATATGAATATATTAATACTTCTGAAGATAAACGTCCTTCCAGGCTGAAGGCTAGTTCTGATCTGGAGAGCTCTTGAAATCTAATGACTTCGTAAAACTACTTTCGGTCACCTTCGGCACAACTCGGCAATGAGTTCATGTTACCCGAAGAGCTCATAGACTACTTTGGTAAAATATGTACAAGATCATAGACTAAGGGCCGGTTTTATAACCATCCGTTCGTCACGCTTGATACCATTTTTAACTAATATTTGTTCTAACGCTTGATTTTGCCGTTTTATAAACATTCGCTAGGCTACCCGTCGGTTATGTTGCGGTTAATGCTTTACGGACCGATTTTGGGCAGTTAAATGGCTAACGATCCGTTTGCTGACGTTTTTTGACAGTTGTAAGTAGGTTGTAAGTTGTTCTCGGCGCTTGATTATTTATTTACTATTGAAACCAGTCAGTAACGCCAGCTCAGCTTCATTTCTTTTATGTTATATTCAATAATATTATTATTCAATTTATAAAAACAGTTTATTTATAAACAAGTTCTGCTATGTAATTATTATTACGCGTGATAGCTGTTTCGCTTAGTTTGCTAATGTCTTCAGGAGGCGAAACAGCTGTCACGAGTAATAATAATTAATAATTACATAGAAGAACTCGTTTATAAATAAACATTTTTTTTAAATGGAGTAATAATATTATTTATAAATTGAATAATAATATTAGAAAGAAATACAAATTAAAACGGGGTTCTACAAATTACACTTAATAATAATAAACATAACAATAACTAAGGTTATCATTAACACTACCTTTTTTAAGCTCTGGGATCAATGTTGCAAGCAGCTGGCGATTTTACAGGAATCTCCAAGTCGACGCTTCCGTATAACAATGCAAGTAGTGCATTGTTGTACGGAGAGTGACCCAAGTAATAAAACTTTCGGACTAAATCTAACCGATGACCGCTAGTAATGCACATTTGTTTATAATACGTAAAATAAGATAAATAACGGATAGCGGTACGTTAACGAAAAACGGAACGTTACGTAACTGAAATTTGATACATCGTTTATAAAACCGGCCCTAATATGATGCATTTTCGCCCCAAGTGCAGTATTCCCTCATGTTGTAGAAGGTTCAGAAAAAAATGTCCGAGTTTTTTCTATCTGAGGGAGTACAGCTACTACCCATGGCTCTACCCTACCGACTTTCTCTTGGGCATGCTCGGTATGAACCATCTACGGTCAGAAAGGATATGCTCATTATAACACATTTCTTCAGACTGATTCATGGATGGTTCGAAAACTCTATCTAAACTACTATCATGAAGAGGATTAGTTTCTACTTTCCCGATGGTTGCCTCCGTCACCGAAAGCATAGACTGTTTTATTTCCCGGCTTGCAGAACTAACTTGCCAATGGTAATGCCAGTCGGGAGAGCTTTCTTGTTGTTAAGTAGAATCACTTCGAAGATCAATAATATGTTTAGCATCAATGAAGCACAATTTAGACGGGAAGCTTTGTTGCTGTTAGTCTAAATCTGCTAATCTTATCTTATGTATATTCTCTTTTTCAAAAACGCTTTGAAATGTTAATTTTGTAATGTTTTTTAAACGAATAAATTGTATTTATATTTCTATTTCGGGTACCGCCGCCCGGGAATTTATTGGATAACCAACACCTCTGCCATAGGTCATGCCAAGTGGTTCGCTACGTTTGGTGACTTAGCAGGGGCTACCGGGTTCATGGGGTGAGGTTTGTCCGAGTCTTGGCTGCGGATGCATCTGCCCGCCAGCTGCTTGGCCGGCCAGATAGGGTGAGAATGGTTGAAGGAGCCCCTGTAACTTCTCCTGCCGTAATCTCTCGGAACATCGCCTTGCACCGTAGCTAGAGGGATGGATTCGTACCTACGTCCGACACTCCTGGACACACTGACCCCTAGATTCCTAACCTCACCTTATAACCTTTTCCTTCCCAGAACTTCCTCTCCTTCCTTTACTAAAAATACCCTCCACGCAGCATTCCCAATGATGACACAGGCCCTGAGGGGAATTAATTTCCTCAGGGCCTCCTGTGTGGAGCACATGTAAAAAAAAAATGAATTACAGTATGTATGTTTCACATAAGAATGTACTCACCGTCAACCCTTAAATACACTCTGATCACGCTGGGCGGGTGCGTGGACAGTTGGCACTCGTACAGCCCGTCGTCGGTCTTGTTGACGTTGGTGAGCCGCAGTCGCCAGTTGCCCGGGTAGCGGAATTGCACCGAGAAGCGTGCGTCCCCCGTGTAGGTCTGGTCGCCCACTGTCAGCAGCAGAGGGGGCTCGCCGGTCTTGCGACGCACCCAGGATACCTTGGAACGAACAAGAGGGTATACTGTTAAAGGATTCTAATCAGAACATTTGAAAACGCTTAGGCTACGTCCGCACAGACAGGCGGCTTGCTTAGCGCCTAGAGCCTAGCGAGTCACCTAGCGAGTAGCTTAGTAAAACAAATGTTCTAGAATTTTCACGACCGGCCGCACTGCGCGCTTGGCGCCTAGCTAGTCACTTAGCGTGTATTGAAGTAAACAAACGTGTTGGTTTTTTGTCACCGGGCGCGAGGCATTTTAGAAGAAAAAAATTGATGAAATTTTAAATGCATCAGCTTTTAAAGAGAACCTCTGTGGAATCCAGCTAATGAACTCCATAAAAATGCAGTTGTTTAAAGAAACTATAGGAAGTGGTAGCAATAGAAGTAGAAAAAGATGCTTTCTGCTATGCTTTTTCTAAGATGAGCTAATTTTCTTTTAACGTTACTGAGAAGTAGGTCACAAAAATGTTTCTCTGGACATATGCAAATATTCGTAAAACTATTCGTCAAAATTACGCAATTATTTATACAGAATATTAAACTCTCCAAACCGTGACTTATTTAAGTCATGAACCCAACAGGATGGATAAGGCCGTTAAATGGTATATTTTAAAGATGAATTTTCTGTAAGTAGCAGGTTTTAGAGCTATTTTGAAAGTGACATCTTGTCAACGTGCCGACAAGCAAATGATCAAGGTACCTAGCGACCCACCACGCAAAGCACCTTCAGTGCGGCTACCGCGTATCCTAGCAAGTAGCCAGAATGCAAGCCATATAGGATCTATGCACTTATCAAGCCACCTGTCTGTGCGGACGTAGGCTTAATGAATGTTAGGTAATTTTCGTTATTTATTTTTGGAGTATTATGCCGTGCTGCGCTACCTCCTGTGTTACAGTGTCCATCATCAGGGCAGATCTGTTGATGAACACTGTAATGCTGTTCGAAACGTTGGCTAAAGAACGAGTAGAGTAATATGGCGTAACACCCCAAAAATACCGTTGGCCGTGAAAATCTAAAATCATACCCAAAGTTAGGAAAATTGAAGAAAAGTTAATAGAAGTTTTAAAAAATTGCAGAGACGTCACGAAAGGTTAAGAAAAGTTTTAAAAAATTAACAAAAGTTAAAAAAGATTAAGAAAGATTAAGTTTTTTAAGGTTTAAAAAAGTTAAGACTGGATTCGTGAATCAGGAGAGTATGCAGTCAAACGATTCCATGGAACAGAAAAGTAAAAAAAAAAATCAGAAAAGTTAAGATAATTGAAGAAAATTTAGGTTTGATTAAGAAAAAATTTAAAAAGTTCAGATAAGTTAAAAAAGGTTAAGAAAAGTTAAATAAGTTAAGATTGGATTTATTAAACAGGACAGGATTTTGGTAAGCGATTCCATGAAACAGAAAAGTTAAGCAAAAAATACGAAAAGTGAAAGAAAATTTTTAAAAAAGATAAAAGTAAAAAATAATAAGAAAAGTTCCAAAAACTTTAGCAATGGTAAGAAACCTTACTTATACTAACCTAACCTAATCTAACCTAACCTTAACCTCAACTAACCCAAACTTGTATGATAATCAGTATATATACTGATTTCTCGAAGGCTTTTGATAAAGTGTCCCACAAAATACTGATCCGAAAACTTCATGCTCTGGGAATCAGAGCAAATATGTTGAACTGGCTAAGTGGTTACGTATCAGGTAGAACTTTATTTGTAAAAATAAAATCTTTTATATCCAAACCATTTTCTGCCACTAGTGGAGTACCGCAAGGTAGTCATCTTGGCCCAATTTTATTTCTTATTTTTATAAACGACATAGTCAACTGCTTTAATGACGTCAAAGTGTTGCTTTTCGCTGATGACATTAAATTATATAAAGAGATAACTATCCTTAATCACTGTGAAATTCTTCAATCAAATGTAGACATGCTAAAAATTTGGTGCTCACATAACAATCTATATTTAAATGTAGAAAAATGCAAAACTTTGACCTTTTCTAGAAAAAAAAAACATCACTGTTTTTCGACTATTCAATAAATAAAATAAATTTAGAAAGAGTATCGGAAATGCGGGATCTTGGCATAATAATGGATGAGAAACTAGACCTCACGGTTCACATTCAACAAACTGCAAATAAGGGTATGAAAACTTTAGGATTTGTGTTAAGAACAATTAAAAACTTTGAATCGTTACAAATCATTAAACAACTGTATAAATCCCTTGTTAGAAGCCTAATAGAATATAACTCCATAGTCTGGTCACCCTTCTATAAAATTCATATTCATACTATTGAAAGAATTCAAAGAAAATTTCTACGTTTTGTAACTCCTGCAATTAATAAATCTACATGTACCTACACGAACAACTAGACAAACATTGACATTTTATATACGTACATCTCATTCGAACTATGATTTACATTCTCCAATACAACGTTTGCATAGTCTTGGTAACAAATACTTAAACAATCTGGATGTATTTGACAATAATTTGAACTTAGCAAACTTCAAACGCCATATGTGCCAACTATTTATTTCTACCTATCCCGTAAACTAATGAGAACAACAATTTTAAAAATTACCTACTTTATGTCAACTACTAAAATATTATTTTATGGACTATATTTTGTTTCTTATATTTTATGTTACCTGTATTTTGTTAACGCTTATATTTTATGTAACCTAAATTTTTTATTTATTTTTTTTTTTAACCCTTATATTTTATGTAACCTATATTTTGTTTTTAACAAATATTATGTTACTTGTATTGTGTATTGTATTTTGTAAACCCATTCTTTTCACTGTAATTAAAAAAAATGTACTGCATTCTATGCAAAAGCCCTATGGGCGTTTAAATAAATTAATAAAAAAATAAATAAATAAAAATAATTCTCTGAACAGTAGACCTCGTGTCCAAACGTTATGTTTGTAATTTTTACTTACATAATCATTTTTTAACTAAATTTTCCTCTGAAATCATAACCGTTATATCGCCTTACAAATTAACCACCTACTTAATTATAAACAAAGAAAGAAATTATTAAGATTTGTTAAAAGAAACATCACTATCTCATTGACAATTATTTTTTCAAACTTTCTTCAGGCAGTTAGGTATATTGAAACAATGCAAATAAGAAAGTAAATCCATCCCATCAACTGCGGTGCAAGACTATGAGTCGAGAGCGTCCGGCTAGAGAGGACAATCCCTCAACCACTCTCTCAATCTGGTCCGCCACGCAGGACAACTGCTGGGTAGACACCTCTGCTGCCACGACCTAGACAAACGTCACACCATGAAGCCAGGGACCCCTGATAAGTCACCAAATGCAGCGAACCACTTAGGGTGACCCATGGCGTAGGGGTCGATTTTCCAATAAATGGTTCCAGGGGCGGCGGTATACACTTTCACCTCCCAAATTGCTTCATTCCAAACTGTATGATGACATGTCTGACAACCTAAATTAATGTATTTGAGCAAAGTTTTTTATAAACAATGAAATACAACTTTGTGTACGTGTTTCATAACGCTGATGGATTTCATTCGTATTTGTGTTCCAATTGGCCTAGCAGATTGGAGGAATCTAGATTTTGGACTTCCGTACATTAAGTGTACCTACCTACACGGTGGACATTAGGCAAGTACCGCAATATCGCCAGTCTGTCAACAACCATCGTAACACATCGTAACGTGACATTTCGCTCTACGTTGAAATGTTATTTATCAATCGGAAGTGTGTAATATGAAGCATTATATCGATGTCGTTCATCGAATGCTTTATGTGAACAGCTTATTCGTCTCATGACTCAACTTTATCGTGGTTAATAACCAACAGAACAATCTGCATCGCACGCTTTTGGATATACCTGTGACTGTCACCTAATGGAGATCAAGCCACGAGACACAACAGTAGTGAGTATTACTTAATTGTGTATACCGCATCTTGCTTGGTGATCGGGCATAATTCATATCGAAGTCCATAAGCGTTTTAAATAGCAAGGGTTGGCCGAAAGGTTATTCTGACCCCCGTGCATAGTCACGAACCAATATGCTTATTAGTTTATGTACCAAAAAACATAAACTATCTCAATTTTTTTTTGTATTTAGATTAAAAAATAAAGAAAATAAATTTAATTTGTTCAATGCGCAGACATCAAGTCCTTACTAAGGAAATTCAATTTGTATTTTACAAATACAAGTGCTGTGGAAAACATCAACTCTGAAAATGTTGATTATCTCGCAGGTACAAGTATATTTTACCTACCTATACACGTGTACACCCCGCTTTGAACCAGCTATTTTTCTTTTCGGAATTAACAATAAGTAATAAACACAAGCATTTAAAATGTCACTTTTGACATTGTGATGACAGTTTACAGATTCCAAAAGAGATGTTGTCAACAACTCCTTTTGACGTCTTCAGATGCAGGCCGAACCAAAACACGTGAATAGAAATTACCACGCTCAGCTGGAGTTTAACTGACAAAATTATTTTAATTAATAAATGTGGAATAATAGACTAGAATGTGCTTTGCGACAAGTATCAGTGGGAGAACACTCTAAAATAATGTTCATTTAGATCAGTGGCGGTAGGTACGATAAATTTGTGTTTTTGAAATTTGTAAAAGTATATCTATAAGAATACTAGCTTTTTCCCGCGGCTTCGCTCGCATGGTGTAAGGGGGGTTCCCACTCCGCCTCCTTCACCTCCCGAAATATCACCGTCCCCCCTCCCCCCCCCCCCCACCGCATCCCCCTCCGCCCCCTTCCCCCCCCCCATCTCTCCCTCATCTCTCCCTCCCTCCCGCTTTCCATATATTCAATCACAGTACATTCAGTTTTTAAACAGCCCGCGTGCCACCTTTTACAATTTTTATTCAAATTTCCATTTTTCATGTATATTAAATTTGGTACCTAACATAGGTACCTATTTAAAATATCTAAAATTCTTGATTCGATTCAAACTATTAGGGGAGTACCTACTTTAAATAAATTTATCAACTTAAAGATTTTCAAAAATAGAATCCTGATTTAACAATCATTGTTTTGCAAAATGTCATTCTCAAACACGCGAACTGTCAAACGCGCGATAGTCGTTAGGTTTTCTGAAATTATCCAATTTTCTGGGCAATTTTCTTAATTTTTCTCTCCGTAAGAACCATCCTCGTACTTCAAGGAATATTCTAAAAAAATAATTTGCGAAATCGGTTCAGCTGCTCTCGAGATTTGCGCTTAGCGACACATTTAGCGATTCATTTTTATATATAAGATAAGAAGATACTGCAATTAAACGAATTAGATCGTAATTAGAAAATTTAATAAAACTGGATGTTTATCATTAAATTTGGGAGGTGGGTATGGGGAACCATTTGTTGGATAACCAACACCTCTGCTGTAGGTCACTCCAAGTGGTTCGCTACGCGTAGTGGCTTAGCAGGGGTGCCCGGGTTCATGGGGTGAGATTCGTCCGGATCTCGGCGGCAGATGCATCTGCCCACCAACTGCGTGTCAGGCCAGAACGGGAGAAACTGGTGGAGGAAGAGTTTTTGACCTCTCCAACAGGATTCTCTCGGAACATCACCTTGCACCGCAGTAGGAGGGATAGATTCATATACCCGTCATTTCTGGACACTCTGACCCCAGATTCCTACCCCCCCCCTCATACCTTTTTCTTTCCCAGTACTTCCTCTCATTCCTTTCCTAAAAAAATAGCCCCAAAGAAGACATAGGCCTTTATGGGAATTATTTTCCTCAGTGTCTTTTGTAGAGATAATATAAATTTTATTTTTTTTTTTTTTCAATTACCACTAAAAATATCCTCATACAACTAGTAAAAAAGCCCCCTTCTTCTAGTAACCAGACAATAAATTTTGTATACACGTATAGAAGAGAACTGTAGGTAAGAGTTGCAATAGTTAACAAAATCATAGAAGGGATTTGTTAGGAATGTGCGAGGAAAACAGTGATGTTAACTAAAAAATGTTAATAATTATTCTACATTAAGTATTTTTATTACATTCTCGTGTTACACTCTCCTTACCCCAAGCGGTTCTTACCCCATTACAACCTAGTCTAATTAAGTAAATTAATTTACGTCAAACCACAGCGTGGCTAGATTTTACAAATGTGCTTAATTATATCTTACCGTTTTATCTCTGAGCATGCTGACTCTGCAATCAAAATGTGCGGTGTGTCCAGCCTGCGCCGTCACTGAAGAATTATCCGAAGAGGCATCTTCAAAATGTGGTCCATGTCTTCTGTCGTGTTCATGTTGCGGCCGAGCTCTCAGCCACGGCATTTGGTCTAACTGTGAGTGAACACTGCCAGTATGACCACTCAAACTGCTGCCACTATGTCCACTACCGTGACCATGTGTTACTGAACTTCCACTATGTGTATTTGATCCACCACTATGTCCATTAGAACTACCACTATGACTATTTGAATGAGAACTGTGTCCGTTTGTTCCACTATTTCCATTTGTGCTTCCACTATGTCCGTTTGAACTTCCACTATGACTATTTGAACTCCCTGTGTGTCCGTTGTGGCCGTGTGCGTTTGAACCACTGTGTCTGTGGTTATTAGCAATTTCGGTTATAAAGTCTTCTTCTCTTGATTTTGCAGTTTTTCTATTGTTATCTTCAACAAAGCTGTTTCTATTTTCGTCATCATTATCTTGCGGCACTTTGAAGAGCTTATTTAGATCAACCGTTTGATTTCCCAGCTGAAAGTATCTGGGTAGCATTGTTGTTCCCCTATAGCTGAAGAGGTATTCCTCAGTTATGAGGATGTTCGGATCCATATCGTCCCCGTACTCATCAGTATCTGTATCTGGCGATTGGGAGATGGCCTTTTCTGTAAAAAGGAGAAAAAATTACGTTAACAACACTATACACTTTTGAGAAAATAGGTGTTTTGTTGATGCAATTTAAAATTTCTGTTTCAGGATGACAGTAAAGTTTTTTTTTAAATAACTATGGTTGTATTCCATAGAAGTCTTCAATACATATCGATACATATTATAAATTAAAGTCCTCCAACGCATCTGTCTGTTTGTTCGCGATAAATTCAAAAACTAATGCACGGATTTTCATGCAGTTTTCACCAATAGTTAGAGTGATTCATGAGAAAGATTTAGGTATATAATTTGTCAAGGTTTTATGTAAATTGGTTGAAATATATAATATATAAAGGGAGCGGATGGAGTGGTTTTGATTTGTATCCAAATTAATAGATGGCGTTGGTTATAAAGGTTGGGTAACCAACCAACCAATAGATGGCGTTGCGTTCCGTTAGTCACAGCAACGCGTTCCGGGTCAGCTAGTATAATATAATAATGGTACAATCAGATCTTTAGAATGCCTATGCATATGTAAAGAAAAAACTAAAAAAATATATTTACTGATTTTTCGAAGTACTGCTTTCTTTGAGTTTAAAGTAGTCCTGGGTCGATCGATCGTTTTACACGACCCGGGTCGCGAAGACCCGCTCTTTTCGCGACACAAAATATGAAACTCGATTACGCTTCACCCAGCTACTTTCTACTACCTGAGTCGATAGAGAAGGTGGCGAAACCCGGTTGTTGACAACCCGCTCGCTCTCTCATATTACATCTATCTATCGTCGCTCGCCCCGCCACTTCCGCACCCGAAACCCAGGTAGCAGTAGTAGAGTGGTTGCGAGAAATGGGTCGCGAGACCCGGGTGCTGACGAAAAAATGACCCGCTCGCTCTTTTGTGGTCCGTGAGCGGGTTTCAATGAGCGGGTTATTCACGACCGACCCAGGACTAGTTTAAAGTATTAGTGATTTTTATTTACTTTTAGTGATTTTGCGCAATACCGGTCTTTTCGAGAGGTATTCGGCGGTTATCATTTCATAATAATACATTAAAACAATTTTAAACCTTTTTTCGTTTAATTTATTTTTGACCTTAGTTTATTATTAGTTATTATCTACTTTATCTTACATTACATCTCTTTGTGAGAGGCGTTTTCATCAAAATGAAACAGGTACCGAAAGTGTTTTAAATTCACGTGTTATGTAGAAATTCTCACAAGACTTTGCCGTACAAAAACTACATAATTAAGCACAGAGAATAATAAATGAAATATTGCAGACTGATCATTCACACTGAGTGTGTAAAGTCGCGAAGTGATTTTAGTATTGTTGTTTTCAAGAAGAAGATGACTCAAAATAAGCGTAAATTCACACGCGGCAGAAGTGAAACCTTCAGAAAACTAAAGTAGACAAGAGTGGAGACGCTACGAAACACCGCACAAAGAGGAGACCGATTTTACTATCTTATGGACGTACATGTTTGAATATTTTTAGTCGCTAGTGTCGCTATTTTTCGCTTCATCGAGTTTCAAATCACAACGGTGCTAAAGAAGTTTTTTCTTCAAAAATGTTTTTTATTGCTCCATGGCGACTAAATAATATTATTCAATAATAATCTTACATACAATAAAAAAAATATTTAAATAAAAATATTTTAAATAATATTTAAAATATTTTATGATATTAAAATGACTTTTGGTTTAGATAAATGTAAAACGATCCATATAAGAAAGGCAAAATTGTAGATGGAGACGAGGGTATATTTAGAAATTTCAAAATTAAAAGTATGAAAGGGGATGAGGTTTATAAATATTTAGGATACCCGCAATCGAATAGATTAGATCACACTAGTATTAAAAATGATATTAAGATTAAATTTCAAACTAGGATCAGAAAAATTTTAAAATGCAATCTATCTGCTAAAAATTTAGTAAAAGCAATAAATACTTGGGCAATACCTTTATTAACGTACTCATTTGGCATAATTAAATGGTCCAATACAGATTTAGATAGTTTAGAACGATTAATTAGAACTACGTTAACAAAGTTTAATTGCCATCATCCAAATTCAGCTATAGAACGAATTAATTTACCTAGAAATTTAGGAGGTAGAGGTGTAGTCAAAATAACATCTTTGAAACACAATCAGGTAGAAATGCTTAGAAATTTTTTCCATAGGAAAGCTAATAGCTCAGAAATGCACAAAATAATTTGCAAGGCAGATAGAAACATTACACCTTTAAATTTATATGACGAGAATGCCAACATTCTTATAAATACTAACCAGGAATTATTAGATTCCTGGTCAAATAAAATTATTCATGCAAAACACTTCAATTATCTCAACCAAACGTATGTTGACAAACTTTCGTCAAACAAATGGTTGAGTATTGGAGAGTTGAGCGCAGAAATAGAAGGATTTATGCTTGCCATTCAAGATAAAGTCATTAATACTAAAAATTATAGGAAGCATATAATCAAAGATATAAATCAAATTGATGATTTATGTAGAAAATGTTTGGCTTTTCCGGAAATTATAGAACATATTATATCGGGATGTTCTATATTAGCGCCGTCCGAGTATACATTTAGGCACAATCAGGTTTTAAAAATAATCCACCAAAGTTTGGTTATTAAACATAACTTGATTGACTGCCGTAATATAGTACCATATTATGAATATGAACCAAATTCATTTTTAGAAAATGAATTTTATAAAATATATTATGATAAAACTATACTAACAGACAGAACAATGAGTCATAATAGACCTGATATAGTTTTACATGACAAAATTTAAAAAAAATAACTTATATCATTGATGTAGCTATTCCAAATTCCTGTAATATTCAAAAAACTGTTTCTGAAAAAATTAGAAAATACACAGATTTAGGAAATGAGATTAAAAAAATTTGGCATTCTCGGACTATAAAAATATTACCATTTGTTATTTCGGCTACTGGCATTATACCTAGGTCTCTGATTCAAAATTTAGGCGTATTAGATTTGTCAAAGAATTTATATATAAAAATGCAAAAATCGGTAATTTTAAATACATGTAGGATTACAAAAGATTTTTTAAATATTTATATTGAGGGATCAGTAGGATTTATAGGTTCAATTAGGAATTCCACAGAGCCGAACCCTCTGATATGAAAATATCTGGAGTCGGTGAATTATTTTCCCATCTGGTATCTGGTAGATTGACATGTTGTTCTTGTATTGTTTTGTAATTATAATACTTATATAGTGCAATTGCATAACGTGGATTGACCAGATGATCATTTGGGAAGTGTGTGAAAGGGTTTAGTTTTTCCTGTGGGGAAAATTAAACCCGGACATTTAAATCTGGTGCAATATGATTTAATTTTAATTTTTTTTAATTTCATTTAGTCATAATAGACCTGATATAGTTTTACATGACCAAATTAAAAAAATAACTTATATTATCGTTTAGCTATTCCGAATTCCTGTAATATTCAAAAATCTGTTTCTAAAAAAATAAGAAAATATACAGATTTAGGAAATGAGATTAAAAGAATTTGGCATTCTCAGACTATAAAAATATTACCATTTGTCATTTCGGCTACTGGCAATTACACCGAGGTCTCTCATTCAAAATTTAGGCATATTAGATTTGACATTTATAATACATGTTGGATTACAAAAGATTTTTTAAATATTTATATTGAGGGATCAGTAGGATTTAAAGGTCAAATTAGGAATTCCACAAAGCCGAACCCTCTGATATGAAAATATCTGGAGTCGGTGAATTATTTTCCCGTTTGGTCTCTGGTAGGTTGACATGTTGTTCTTGCATTGTTTTGTATTTATAATACTTATGTAGTGCAATTGCATAGCGTGGATTGACTAGATGATCATTTGGGGAAAAATGAAAATGAAAATTTGAAAGGGTTTAGTTTTCCTGTGGGGAAAATTTAATCCGGATGTTTAAATCTGGTGCGTAAAAATGATAAATTATGAAGTCCATGGGATTCTGAATTTAACTCTAAATCATTCTTCGTTTTTTTAGGTAGGTTGGTAATGGAGCAGAGAAATATTATTATTTTGAAAAATCGTTTTATGATATTAAATTACAAATGTCAGAATGTGAACTCTAGCTTCATTTTATTTGCAGAGCTTTTTCTATCTGGGTTTATTAGATTTTTCCTGATTAATCCAACTACTTTTAGCTTTCTTCATCGTGAGCCTTGCAGCTTTGAAACTTTGATAAATGTGATACGTGTGTGCTTTGCGACTGTTCAAAAATGTAAAAGGATGTTGAAATAATAGTAAAAATAAACAAAGTATTCAATCCATGCGCGGTAGAAGTGAAACCTACAGGAAACCAACGTAGACAAGAGTGAGGAGACAACAAAGCACTTTTTTTTATCAAAGGGAAGGATTTTTTTTTCCATATTTTGGTCATCGAATTCCAGTTTTCTCTTTATTTATGTTTTTAACGCTGAAAACATTTTTACACTTGCAACACCAGCGCAGAGGAATGCTCACTCACACTGTACCAAAAAGCGGACAGCTGTCAAAAGCGACATTTCGAGAACATTCCGTTTATAGTCTACCTCGCCGCCCACCAGTGACGGGAGATTATAACATTTACCAGTGGTTATAACTTTCCTACGGGTCAAGGATTATTCAATAAAGAACATTTGTTTTTATAATTGATTTAACTTTAATTCTATTATATAAATTTGCAAGAATCCACGGCATCAGTATCAGAAGGGTTTAGAATAATTGGGTGGCGAAGAATGCTATCAGAAACGGAATGTTCTCGAAATCCCGCTTTTGTCTGTCGTTTTGAGGATGTTGCAAGTGTAAAAATCCTTACAGCATTAAAATATGTAAATAAAGAGAATCCTTGTTAAATAATAATTATAATCCCTTAAAAAAATTGGCATTTTTTTCAGATAGTCAAAATATTTTCGCTTTACAATAAAATGCAAATATTTGAAATATTTCTAAGCACATACAAAAATCAAAAGCTGTTTTAGAAAGGTGATGAAATACGCTTTCAAATTATTAGGTTTCACTCATTTTTATTTTTTTCTGTACATGTGTGTTTGTTTCTGTACATATGCAAACACACATGTACAGAAAAAAAAAAAATTATCCTGGAAACAAAAACAACAGGTACGTCTAGAATTACAAGGCACTTACTACAAAGTGCCCGATATCCATTTGATTGTTTTACACTCACATAGCAATGATGACTGGGATACAAGATCAACCAGTCGTGTTGTTTAAGGAGTCTTGGAAGTAGGTTCAACCAGCTCATATTAAAGAGCGAGAAAAAAATAGTAGTCGTGGTTTTTTCGCTAGATGTCACTTTCTTTTGTGTTTTCTTTGCCTGTTCATTTTGGAGTGGTTTAAAGATTGGATCACAAAGCACTCTTTTCAGGGTGAATTGCCTAAAACCAAAAAAGATTGGATATTGATTTTACAAATATAATAATTCCTTTTCACCATATATGTTAATGACATTTTTTTTCAACCACTACATGGCCAAATTACTTCATATGCCGATGATACGGTACTAATAGTTAGCGATAAAACTTGGGAAAAAGTAACATTTAAAGCCACCGAAGACATAAATATTTTAAAAAATTTCTTCGACGTAAATTTACTATCACTAAATAGTGATAAAACATTTGTAATTCCATTTGCAATACACAAAAATGATACCCCTAAAAACATTGACATCATCATCCATGATAATTCCAAAACACATAGTAAAAACTATAGTATCCCAAACTGCACAATATTAAAAACAACAAACACAATCAAATATTTAGGAGTTATTATCGATAAAAATTTGAAATGGAAGGAACAAATTTGTCAAGTTGTAAAAAAAATTAGAAAATTGATTTATATATTTTTAAGAATCAGAAATTTTTTATCTGTAAAAAACTTATATCTAATATATTACGCTTTGGTTCAATCAACTTTACAATATGCTATCATTAGCTGGGGATCCGCATACAAAACTACTCTTTCCCCGATTGAAGTTGTGCAGAGGCTAATAATTAAAATTATATTAAAAAAACCTTCTGACTACCCAACGGATCAATTATTTAAGGAATTCCAAGTACCTTCATTCAAAGATCTGTACAATAAAAATGCATTGATTCAAATTATAAAAGAAAAAGAAAAGTATCAATTTATAACTGAAAACCGTACAAGACATAAATATATTTTTTCATGCCCAAAATTAAACACTTCCTTCGCACAAAATTTTTATACTTATCAAGGAAGACTTATTTTCAACCGACTACCGGATGAAATTAGAAAAATTAATGATAAAATCAAATTAATAAACACTGTTAAAAAATATTTTAAAGATAATCTCAAAAAAATAAAAATAAAAGTTTCCAACTAATCTAATCTCAAAAATAACTTATAACTCAGTTTCCTAGTGATACTCCAATTCTAGATACATTATCCAAATAATAGAATTGTTTGATAGTTGATAAATACTTATAATTACAATTACATTAAACCGAACTTACAACTTATTGTTTTTTTTTTTACATTCACATTGTAATTTAAGAACTTAAGATATAATAAAGCATTTAAAAAATGTACACTACTCTTCCAGACACAAGCTAATGCTTCCATGGAAGAGTGGTATTAATTAAGATATTTGAACATGAATGTACACAAATTATTACATAATTACATTTAACATTATATTTTATATGCTAAAATAAAAAAAAAAAAAAAAAATAAAAATAAAAAAAAATAAAAAAAATTTTTTTAGTTTTTATTTCTTAAGATTCGATCCTGTGTCAAAATGTCTACAAAGATTCGTGAGGCGATTTATACCACTACACCAAAGGAGGCTCGCGTGGGACTGTGGATTTATGGTTTTATATTGGAACCGAGTACCCGTGAAATAAATAAATGTTTTATTGGTATCTCATTCTCCCGCAGGCTAAATCCTAAATGCGTTTGTCTCTTTTTAGTGTTGCTCATTTCCGTTTCATCGTGTTTCAAATCACAACGGTGCTAAAGAAGTTTTCACTTCAAAAATCAAATGAGAAATTTTCGTGAAAGTCGTTTCAAGGCACTGGCTTGTTAGCAATCGTTCTGCATGAACTGAATGCTACATTCCCAGATGCAGTTGGAATGCACTTTATGTTCTACGTGCAATGCGTGCAAGAATTTAATTAATTAAGAATGCATTCTTCCTCCCTTGAACCTCCTTCTATAAGATTCCAGATTATATTCAGATTCTCTATCGAAATGAGTTTAATCGACACATTTGTAGTACTTCATTATGGAGCGACTCATGGGAAATGATTAAAAATACATTGCTTTAATAGTAACATGTAAATAAGGTAACATCAACGTATTTCAGCTTTGGGGTCGTCCATTAATCACGTGATGTTTTTTAGCAACTTTTTAACCCCCCCCCCCCCCCCCCCCTCCACCGCTGGTAAATTATGGTGAGGTTTTAGGCTAACCCCCCCCCCCCCCAAATCACGTGTATTTTTTTTTTAGTAAAAAGTATTTTGAAATTTTCAGAATATTATCACGAAAAATAAATACACGTGATATCTCATTATACCCCCCCCTCCCTCTCGTGATATTTCGTGATTGATTCCGAACCTCCCCCCCCTTTCGAGCCTCACGTGATTAATGGACGACCCCTTTGCAATAAAATGGAATATTTTTAAACGTATCCAATAACTAAAAACTGTTTTTGAAAGGTGATGGAATGAGCTTTCAAATTCGAGTATTCTTTCAAGTATTTTTTTTAGATATAAAATGGCTCGACCCAAGTTTTTTCTAACCAAAATTACTGATATCGGAAAAAATTACAGGTGTGCAGTTCACACGCGGTAGAAGTGAAACCTTCAAAAAACTAAAGTAGATAAGAGTGGAGAGACTACGAAGCACTTTTTTTATTTTATTCAATTTTTTTCTTTATATTTTTGTTGTCGAATTCCAGTGCTCTTTTTCCTATGCATTTGGTTATCTTATTAGTATTTGTGTTTTCTTCTTCGGATTCGCTTTCTTTTGTGTTTTATTTTGCCTGCTCATTTAGGAGTGGTTTGAACATTGGATATTGAATTTACAAATATAATTTTTCTTTTTTTTTTGGATTTCGTAGGATTCGATCCTTGGTCCGCTAAATCTCTGTCCGCTGAGGTTCGTAAGGTGCTTTATACCACTACACCAAAGGAGACTTCGTGGGACTGTGAATTAATAGTATTATTTTGGAACCGATTACCCGCAAATTATTTATTTATAGTAGGTACATATTACATGATTAATGAGAAGATATATTAGGTCACCATACTAGGCAGCTGCCCGTATCATGGTGACCAATGGAGGATAGTTATTTGAAAATGAATTCTAGTAAGTATAAATATATTTAAGTAAAATTATTAAAAAAAAAACTAGAAAATTGGTAGAAATGTTTCCAAAAACTCACAAATTGCCAAAGTTGCCTGGAAAATAAACACAAATAAGTACACATACAAGTACAAATAAATACACATATACATACCCACACAAACATATATATTCATATACTAGCTGGTCCCGGCATGCATTGCTATGCCATTTAATAAAGAAATTGTTTCTCCCTGAGTTTCTTTTCCCATTCGTCCCGTTCCCCTTCCGCCTCCCCTTCTTCTCCTGCGTCCTCTTCCCCTTTCACGCTCCCACTACGTCACTTCCACATTCCCTCTCCCCACTCCACTCCCCCCCTTCCCCCGCCCAGCGAACCCCCCTCCCGAGTTCCCCCCCCCCCAGGTCCCCCACCCCCTCCCAGATTCCCCTACCCCTCCCTGGTTCCCCTCCCCCATCTCTCCCTTCCTCCCGCTTTCCATAGCAATAGCCGCTTCCGCGCGTACCACCAATAGCAATTTTTTTATACAAATTTCATTATGCCAGAGCTCACCTGAAGTTTTTAAAAATCTTATCCTGACAATAACAAACACATAAAAAAAAGGATTATCCAATTTGGTGCAGTCGTTCGAAAGTTATGCGCTTAGCAACACATTCAGCGATTCATTTTTATATTATAGACTAACTTTTTCCCGCGGCTTCGCTCGCATGGTGTAAGGGGGGTTCCCACTCTGCCTCCTCCACCCCCCCCCCCTCCCCCTTTCCCCCTCTCCACAATCCCAGTACATTCAGTTTTTAAACAGCCCGCGTGCCACCTTTTACAATTTTTATTTAAATTTCCATTTTTCATGTATATTAAATTTGGTACCTAACATAGGTACCTATTTAAAATATCTAAAATTCTTGATTCGATTCAAACTATTAGGGGAGTACCCACTTTAAATAAATTTCTCAACTTAAAGATTTTCAAAAATAGAATCCTGATTTAAAATGTCATTCTCAAACACACGAACTGTCAAACATGCGATAGTCGCTAGGTTTTCTGAAATTATCCAATTTTCTTAATTTTTCTTTCCATAAGAACCATTCTCGTACTTAAAGGAATATTCTAAAAAAAATTCTCGCAAGCGCAAATCTCTCGAGATTTGCGCTTAGCAACACATTTAGCGATTCATTTTTATATATAAGATATACACATATACTTACATACATATACATACACATACATATATACACTTAAGTTTGATGGCAGAAACAAGCCGTCAGCAAATAGTGACAAAAACAAGAACATCTGAAAGAGGTTGTTACTACTGCATGATGTATATACATACATACATATGCCTGTGTTATAAAGTTATAATATACGCATGCCATGCTTGCACGTCTCGGTTTTAAATAAAATAATAAAGAATTAACAATAACTAATACATTTATATCACTATCTGGGTATGTGAAACAAGTTGTAAACACTGTCATAGTCACTCATCAGAAGGTCAGCAAGCGCCTTTCTGAAAGTAAGATATTTGGCTTTAGACTTTATTTCAATTGATAAGTTATTTAAAATTTTATATATATTTTATTGCTACCTCATTCTATTGAAGGCTAAATCCTTTAGATGTATGGGTTTGTGTCTTTTTAGTGTCGCTTGTTTCCGTTTCATCGAGTTTCAAATCACAACGGTGCTAAAGAAGTTTTTACAACCTTTCCTGGTCTGTAATGCGTAAATACTACACATTGCTTCTAATAACTTTTATATCTCTATAAATATAATGAATTCTGGATTCAGATTTTAGGTATTCCTCCGTTATACATTTACACACTGAATTAAAAAATAGTATTTTAAATAATTCCCAAATTTAATTCAAAATCAGAGATATTTTGTTAAATATCGGGAATAAACCACAAATACAATCAACCGTGTGCCAGTGTGGACCGTGATACGCAAAGAGTGTGCGGGGGGAGATGACACGCTATGTGACGTCTCGCTCTACTTTGCTATACGGGAACATGAGAAACAGAGACCGCCGTGTTGTGTTTCGACCGTCGATACCTACGATCGCGTAGTAGCTAAACATACATAGCTGTATGTATGTATTGGGTAGCAGCCCAGCGCCCAGCGCCTCAGTCGTTCGCGGGCAATCCTTTGAGATGATCTCCTCGCCCGTTTTTTGAGCAACGGACGATGGTTTTTTCATGTTTTCAGCAATTAAATTACAATTATTATCACTTGTAACACAAATTACGGAAAACAAAAGCGATTAGCTATGAATGTTCATATATTTCCGATATAAAATCGATGATTTTAACACGTGAATTGATTACACAGCACCGGAGCGTGCGTATTTTTTTAGCACAGTAAGGGAAAGGTTAAAAAATGAAATAAGTGTAGAATATCGTGCTTAACAAAATCGAATATTCAGAAATAATAGGGAAATCGTTAATCCAAACAGAGTTAAAACTTCCCAATCCCTTTTTTATTATTTTGATAAAATATGCTAAATTATTCCAATATTGTGAAGCACCAGTGGTTTGGCGAAATCAAAGTTTAGTTAGAATGGGATAAAAGGTAAAAATATGGTGATTTATTTGAATTCTTTGGTTCTACAATTCACACAATTATTCTTCAGTGAGAATGGCAATGGGGATAAGGGGAACAGGTGTGGAAATTCAACGGAACTGAGTAATGGGTGTAAATAAATTTCGCGAGCTTAAATTTAATTACTTCGCACTTAGGTTTATTGTTAATATTTTTTTATCAGTCAACCTTTGTAACTCGACCGAGAACTTGTATTTTTATGACGCAGATGTTTCTGAAGGCAGTGAAGTGTTGTTTAAGTATTGTTGGATGGATGGTATTTCGCGTTTTCATCCCGCAGCAAAATATCCCCGACAAAATATCCCCGACAAAATATCCCACGGACAAAAAATCTACTAAAACTTAACCTAATCTATCAAAAAACTGAGAAAAAATACTACAGACACCTGTAAAGCCGATGAATTATTGTTGTTTGTATTATTTTTATACAATTTTACTATTTTTGAACAATAAATTATTGTCTTTACAGGATGTCTGTATTATTTTTGTCCCAGTTTACTATTTTTGAACATTAATTTAATGTCTTTACAGGATGTCCGTATTATTTTTGTCCCAGTTTACTATTTTTTAACATTAATTTATTGTCTTTAAGGGATGCCTGTATTATTTTTGTTCCATTTTTTTGTTAGGTTTAGTTAGGTTTTAGTAGATATTTTGTTGGGTGATTTTTTTTTTACACGAGCTCCACACAGGAGGCCCTGAGGAAAATAATTTCCCTGGGGGCCTATGGGGATGCTGTGTGGAGGGTTTTTTAGGGAAAGGCAGGAGAGGAGGGTTCTGGGAAGGAAAAGGGTTTATGGGGTGGGTAGGAATCTGGGGTTCAGTGTGTCCTGGTCATTAGACCTAAACACACCTCATCCCATGAACCCGGGCACCCCTGCTAAATCACCAAACGTAGCGAACCTCTTGGGGTGGGGTGACCTATGGCAGAGGTGTTGGTTATCCAATAAAGGTTCCCGGGGCGGCGGTACCCATTCCCGCCTTCCAAATTGAATAGTGATATTTTGTCCTTAGGATATTTTGTCGGGGATAATTTGTCGCGGGTTGAAAAGTCACGGAACCCTGAAGATATGGGTTTGGGTATAGAAAAATTTACAACAATCTGTAAGGTTCCATAATGCACTTACCCCACGATTGGTCGTTGCATTGAGATTACCCGTACGCTCCTATTTTGTGCATTTATTACATACTAGCTTTTTCCCGCGGCTTCGCTCGCATGGTATTAGGGGATTTCCACTCAGCCTCCTCCACCTTCCCTCTCCCCACTCCACTCCCCCCATCAATCCCCCTCCCCCTCCACCCAACCCTCCCCTCACTCCACTCCTCCCATCGACCCCCCTTCCCCCCTCTCCCTCCACCCACCCCTTCCCCCACTCCTCCCCCCTCCACCTTCCCTCTCCCCAGATCACTCATCTATCAACCCCCTCTCCCTGCCCCTCCTCCACCCACCCCTCCCCCAGCCCACACCCTCCCCACTCCACATCCCCCCACCTTCCTCCACCCCTCCCCCTTCCCTTCTATCCCTCCCGCCTCTTCCACACCACTCCACCTCCTCCACCTTCCCTCTCTCCACTCCACTCCCCCCACCACTCACCTCACCCCCTACCCCTCCACATTCCCTTTCCCCACACCACTCCCCCCATCAACCTCCTTCCCCCCACCCCCTACCCCTCCTCAACCCTCCCCTCACCTCCTCCACCCCTCCCCACTCCCCCCACTCGCTTCCACACATTCATTCCCGATACATTCAGTTTTCAAACTGCTCGCATGCCATCTATTATAATTTATTAAACAAATTTCATAATGACAGAACTCAACGGTAGTTTCATACAAAAAACAATTATCCAATTTGGTTCAATCGTTCGGGTTTATGCGCATACATACCTACATTTCGGTGATTCATTTTTAGAGATAGTTATTAAGTACGAATTATTATTCTTCTTTTTATATTCTACCAAAATATCCAGTACGGCAGTTTTATACTTAAAAAAATATATACCTGTCTATCCAATTAAAACAATAATTGTTGTACGATAGAAAATGTCAAAATTTGATAATGACATTTTGCAAAACAAAGATTCGTAAATAAAAATTCTATTTTAGAAAATAGTTAAATTAGTGAATTTATTTGAAGTACCTTCTTCCCTAATAATGTAAATCGATTAAAGAATTATAGATATCTTACTAATCGTGCCACCTATTGCAATTTTTTCATACAAATTTCGTAATGTCAGAGCTCTGCGCTATAGCCTATGTGTTTATATTATTGTAAAGTTTCATTAAAATCCATTCAGTAAAGTAGGAATTAGTATTTTATACATATTTGAATTTTAACATCAAAGGGATGTCCATAGTAACCTAATTAAAAAAAAAAAACATCGCTTCCAAGGCGACAATTGGCGTTTGCAATAAATCGATTTTGTTAGCGACAGAAAACGTATGATAAATAATTTCATAACGCTAGAGATTATTCACAACGCCAGAGCTTACCAATATATATAGCCTATATATCTCGCAAATAATGTAGCTTTCTATTAGTGAAAGAATTTTTAAAATCTATTCAGTAGTTTTTGCGTGAAAGAGTAACAAACATACATCCATACAAACTTTCACCTTTATAATATTAGTAGGATATGCATGTACAAGGTTCATTCAATTACATGTATGCATGTACAAGGTACATTCAAAGTGGTAGATACTTTCAGTGTCGCCCCAACGAAAGACCACCAGTCATAATCGAAGCATTACTTGAAATGGCTTTAGTTAGAAATATTTTTTTTATATTTACTCCACACATGAGCGTAGGTTCAAAAATTTTTATATTTACTCCACACATGAGCGTAGGTTCAAAGATTTTTATATTTACTCCACACATGAGTGTAGGTTCAAAGATTTTTATATTTACTCCACACATGAGCGTTGGTTCAAAGATTTTTATATTTACTCCACACATGAGCGTAGGTTCAAAGATTTTTATATTTACTCCACACATGAGTGTAGGTTCAAAGATTTTTATATTTACTCCACACATGAGCGTTGGTTCAAAGATTTTTATATTTACTCCACACATGAGCGTAGGTTCAAAGATTTTTATATTTACTCCACACATGAGTGTAGGTTCAAAGATTTTTATATTTACTTCACACATGAGCGTTGGTTCAAAGATTTTTATATTCACTCCACATATGAGCGTAGGTTCAAAGATTTTTATATTTACTCCACACACGAGCGTAGGTTCAAAGACTTTTCGTAGAATTTTACGCTCGAAGACCGCTAGATTGGTCTCATCATTTTGCTTTAGGCACCATATCTCACAACTGTGGGTAATAAAATAACCAGTGGTGGTTCGTGGCCCATCTCACCCGGGAGATTAAAAAAATACCGTCATATTTATTTTTTTTACTCTTCCATATTACGTTCATATTTTTCTGGCTAGATTTAAAAGGCTTCATCATATTAGTGCCATCCGCTGCCCGCTGCCCGCTTGCCAGCCCACTCCCTTTATATATTATATCTTTCAACCAATTTACACATAAACTTGACAAATTATATATCTAAACCTTCCTCATGAATCCCTCTATCTATTGGTGAAAACGCATGAAAATCCTTTGCGTACTTTAAAATATCTAAGCGTATAGACGGCGGGAGCGACTTTGCTTTATACTTTTGTAAAATGTCGTAATTACAACAAAAAAATTCTCACTAAAAAAATAGACTCAAAATAAAATATTCTACAGCCAGTGGCTTTAACACAAAGGCAAATACATAATTTATTAAAGAAACTATTTTTAAATTTAAAAAAATAACATTTTCAGTATTTAAATTCTTTTTATAACAACTTAAAACACAATAATCATAGAAAAAATCTGTTGACACTCGCAAATTACCATTCCCAAAGATATTAAAATATAATGAATATCTTTGACCATTCCGTACAAATTAAAAATCACATAGCATAGGGGTTGCGCACTCGGGCAGCTAGTAGATTCTGAGGTTTGCTCTGACGCCACTAGGATGTTTTGTACGAGCCTATGAAATATGACGGAAAGTCCCATAGGAGCTGATATTCATACCGCACTAATGGGATTTGGGATTCATTTCAGAGCCGCTCTTGGACTGTACGTGTATCATTCGGACGAGATTTTTCAGCACGGAATTTGAGTGACGTGCTGTATAAAGTGTGATAAAATTATAAAACAATTCAGTTTTATTTTATTACACTCGTATGTGAGATCACTGCACAACGAAGAGGAGAAAGAGTTTCTTTAGAGAAAACCGCCACTGGTAATTATGACTGATTTTCGTTACACAGTTAAACAGATTAGTCCTTTTAATTATTCTTTAATTTCAATGAAAATAATGTGAATACCACGTAAAAAAATTTAACAATATAACCAAATCTTTTAACTGTACCCATTATGTTCTTCAGTCCAGTGATTGGGATTACTTGATATATTTACAGGAATATTGAATAAAGCTTGCAGTTCGTCGAGATTTCAAATGTTGTTTATTTACGTTATCGAGAGACTTACAATGAATATTTAACTGGACTTAACGTCCATATTAATGGATATTCTGTGTATTTCTGAAGCAAGCGAACTCGGCACTGAAGGCGCGCGGCTGTCGATCGCAAATCGTCGGCTATTTTCGTAACTTAGGGTTAAACACGAACGATGACAGTTGACACTCACACATTACTGACAGTAGACTATCGAGACACCTCAAAACTACATATTGTTAGTAGCTATAGGTAGCTATTAGCTACCTGTACTAACGACATCAAGGACATTGAAACTACATACATGAAACACTCGCTTGTACCTAGGTTGCGTGAAGTTAGTAATAGATACGCAGATATACTTAACTGCATGGAAGGTAGGTGTACAAGAGGGCTATGTTATCAAATCTTTTCAATCAATATTAATTTTCAACTTTTTATAAGAAATACTCGCATTTTATAACTTTTGAGGGTTATTCCCATCAATTTAAAATATCGTTGATGATGAAGATACAATAATAATCTAAGCGAAAATATAAGAGAGAACAAGACACAGAAAAAGACAATGGTCGAAACTGGGACACGAACCCAGACCGGGACGTGCGCGTTAACCAGTTTCGCTATTGCCACCTTCTGTCAAACCGTGATCTTTGTTTATCTCATATTTCAAATTTTAGAATGACAATATTATCTTCAACTAATTATTTTTTTCCATATTACGGGCAACTACCCTTTTTATTGGAAACAATCATTCTAAGAATTGGTTTGTAACCTGGATAGCGTCTCGGATAAATATATTCAAATTTATTCATGTGGAACAATTGACTTTTTATAAAAGTCTAAATTAATATTCAATTTTTTTATTAGAAAAACTATCTCTTTATAACTTTTGAAGGTTATTCCCATCAATACATTGATGCTATATATTATTACATATATTACAATACATCATTGAAGAAGAATATAACAATAATATCAATAATAAGTAAATCTTTTCTCAGATTTCTTTAAAAATGTTTACGATGAGGAAACACCAGAAGAAAAAATTCCTTCATTCTCATTTAAAAAAACCATACATTTAACAGACTGCTACATAACAGAAGAATCTTGCAAAAAGAAACTATGTTCCTTAGACATTAACAAATCTGCAGGCCCAGACTCCATCCCGCCAATTTTCCTAAAACATTGCTCCTCTGTATTGTCTAAACCACTAACCATTCTCTTTAACCAGCTACTATCTTCTGGACATTTTCCTGTCTACTGGAAATCCAGCTATACTATCCCAATACTTAAAAAAGGCGATGAGACTGACATTTCAAACTATCGACCTATATGCATACAATCTGTATTACCCAAAATCTTTGAATCTCTAGTTCTTGATGAAATATATCCCACGTTAACAGAGATAATAAATGACAAACAACATGGCTTCATTAGAGGAAGATCAACTTCAACAAACTTATTACTCTTTCAAAACTATATATTGGAGTCATTTTCTGAAAACAAACAAGTTGACTGTATATATACTGATTTCTCGAAGGCTTTTGATAAAGTGTCCCACAAAATACTGATCCGAAAACTTCATGCTCTGGGAATCAGAGCAAATATGTTGAACTGGCTAAGTAGTTACGTATCAGGTAGAACTTTATTTGTAAAAATAAAATCTTTTATATCCAAACCATTTTCTGCCACTAGTGGAGTACCGCAAGGTAGTCATCTTGGCCCAATTTTATTTCTTATTTTTATAAACGACATAGTCAACTGCTTTAAAGACGTAAAAGTGTTGCTTTTCGCTGATGACATTAAATTATATAAAGAGATAACTATCCTTAATCACTGTGAAATTCTTCAATCAAATATAGACATGCTAAAAATTTGGTGCTCACAAAACAATCTATATTTAAATGTAGAAAAATGCAAAATTTTACCCTTTCCATAAAAAAAACATCACTGTTATTCGACTATTAAATAAATAAAATAAATTTAGAAAGAGTATTGGAAATGCGGGATCTTGGCATAATAATGGATGAGAAACTAGACTTCACGGTTCACATTCAACAAACTGCAAATAAGGGTATGAAAACCTTAGGATTTGTGTTAAGAACAATTAAAAACTTTGAATCGTTACAAATCATTAAACTACTGTATACATCCCTTGTTAGAAGCCTAATAGAATATAACTCCATAGTCTGGTCGCCCTTCTATAAAATTCATATTCATACTATTGAAAGAATTCAAAGAAAATTTCTACGTTTTGTAAATTTTAAACTTAACATCCCTTTAGAGCACATAAATTATCCGTCGTTAATGAATACTTTAAATATTCCAACATTAGAAAACCGACGAAAAATAAACGACCTAACTTTTTTATTCAAATTATTAAACTCTAAATTCGACAGTTGTGAACTCCTTCAATTAATAAATCTACATGTACCTACAAGAACAACTAGACAAACATTGACATTTTATATACGTACATCTCATTCGAACTATGATTTACATTCTCCAATACAACGTTTGCATAGTCTTGGTAACAAATACTTAAACAATCTGGATGTATTTGACAATAATTTGAACTTAGCAAACTTCAAACGCCATATGTGCCAACTATTTATTTCTACCTATCCCGTAAACTAATGAGAATGTTATGGAAATATTTGGTAGGACGTCAAAATGTTATGAAGATATTTAACCTTCACATTGGAAGCTAAAATGTTAGGAATATAATAATGGAGAGCATGAGACAAGTTAGTGTAATTATTACTGGAGAATTTCTCAGGCGTGGACCTTAAGTAGGCGGCTGTGTAATACTTTGTATGAGGATAGGTTATTTAAATGAAATAGTATTGTGCTTTGACACAGTTAAATTAATTTATTAATTATTACAAATAATAAACAGGGCTAGACTAAATTCTGAATGGGCATATTATGGAGCGTTAGTACCGTTTAATCTTGAGGAGTTGATGAATGGGTGGATGCCATATGTAGGCGATCCATGCTGCTGCTTGCTGCCTTCGGAGATGGGCGGTTAGTTCCCTCCGCTGCTGACATGTGCTGAACGGCAGGCTGGAGCGACGAACAGGCCTCCAGTCCCGCGGTTTCCCAGCGACGTCCCGTCCAAGGGCGGTTGCCAGCCAGCCGACTATGTCGATGACGGCCAAGGTGGGCGATCTTCGGCCGCATCCCTGCGAGCACCTCTGGCTCCAGGTATAGTCGGAAGGTCTTGTCATGACTGTGTCTGCAGATGCTGGATGTGGTTTTAATCCAGCAGAAATAATGTGCTCCCATGGTACTCCGCTGCTGATCCAGGATTTTAATGATTGTCCTGATGGTCTTCAATAATGGATGCCGCTGGTGGGCGCGGATTTATCAATCTTCATATGTTAAAATAATGGCGAACTATTAATATTTGATTACGTCGACCCGCCACAGGGACGGTGGCCGTGGTCACCTGTGGCTGCTCAAAGAAAAAATGAAGAGCTCAAGGCCAGTCCTGCCTAGTGAACCCCTCTCTGCAGATCCTCAGTGTCACCAACTGAGCAAAGGTAAGCATTTCAATGCTACCAATATAATGATGTTGAATGTTAACAAACTTCACACCAAAAGTACCCATACACAGATAATTCACTTGTTACATAATTTTTATGTAACATTTCCGCCCTTCCCACACAAAAAAAAAAAAATTATCCATAATTTTTTTTTTTTAAAACACTCCCTAAAAAAACACAAGCCCACTAGAAATCTAAGCTAAACTCAAAGCAAAAATAAGCATATGTAAAAACTATACAATAACAGATGATTATAAACCATAGTAGATGGGTGCCCGCATGTGAAGAAATGGACGATCCAATGCCATCTGGACGAACTCTCGAGGTTTTCGCGAAGCTAGAGGCGAACGTCTTCAATGGAATTGAAGCACCCAACCCTGTCACAGCGACCCCTGAAAAACACCAAAACAATTCTGTAGGTATTTGCAAAAGAAAAATTTAAAAAACAAATTCAAAACAGAATCAAGTAATATAATGGGCAAGATTGTATTTTTACAAAATTATAAATGCATTCTAAATTTGAGAACAAAAATAAAAGTATGAATTAATCAAAAAATAAACATTCTTTTGTAAAAATATTATTGTAAACATACTAAATATACTTGTAAATATATTGTTGTGAAATATATACTATTGTAAAATATTCTAGACATACTATACGAGACATACTGTACTAGATATACTATACTAGACATACTATACTAGACATACTATTGTAAAATATTATACTAGACATACTATTGTAAAATCTTACGGATGAGAAGCAAGTGTAAATTAATGCGAACAAACAAAGTTTTGAAACTAGAATATTATGAAATTTGGTTACGGTTGATTAGTTAGACAATAAATGTTGAGTTTATGACTATTACTGTTTTATTTTAATTTTAAGTATTTGGTAAAAGCGTGTTTGCTGAATGTATGGGGCTCAAAAACATTATCTGTCTCTTTCCAAGAGCTCAATATAAGATAATGTAAAAGGATTGATTTTGTATATTGTGACTTGATGTGAGAATTGTGAAGTGATTTATTTATCACTTTTAGTTGTAACGCGGTATGCATACATAACTCGATTTTTCAATAGAGTAATATGATAAGAGCGAGTTGTTAGGATTGACAATACTTTGAATCGAAATAAACCGAACAAACTCGAGACATTACACGCTGTTACTTTGGTATGTCCATTAATGATCAGCGTGACAACGGCCCTTCTACCTTCTGCAGGGAAAACATCCGCAGACAATAGATCCTCCGTCTTCACTCTGATCGGTTCCGAAACGTCAGGCAACGGCCCTGCTATGGCACAGACTCTCATATCAATCTGTCCATAGTTACTCCGTCTCCTGGAATGAAGATGAACGATCGAAGAATTCGAAACGTTACGAGTAGGTAGCGGCATACACTACTCTCATCTCTTCGGAACTTGTAAACAAAACATGGAAAAGTATCAATCTCCGGAATTGTACTCCCATAATTTTATAATGATGTGTTTACTGAGTGTAAACATGTTTCTCGCGGTACTTCAAGCACGGCAGGAAAACAAAAACCCTGGTTAAACAACATCGACGTCCATAATTTTTTTTTTTTTTTTTTAATTCTCTAAGTCCACAAATGTACTAAAACATTATGCCCGTAATTGAAAAAATTGAAATAATTATCAAATTTATGAAAATGTCATGATTGACAGAAACCAGATGTTAATTTCATCCAAAACAATTTTCCGAATTGTTGTTATAATCCTCTTAATGTAGAAAAATAACACAGCTTTGTTATTGTTGATAATTGATGTTGTTGTTAAATGATATTGAAGAAAATATATTAATTTGTGCCAAACCTGGATTTAAAATTATTTGAATAATGTTATGACGGTTTAAAAATTCCTGCATTCTTACGTTATTTATAAATGAATGTACCCTCTTTGCGTTGACAATTTAAAATAAATGTTTGTAAATTTGTTGCTGTGATGAGATATAGTAACAATTGTCACATAATATTTCGTAGCTAATGAAATAGAATGTAAGACCGTTTTCTATTTAGCAAATAATAATTATTTAGAATGAAAGTGAAAAGTAAACAAAATAATTCACAAACCATATTATAACAGAACTGTCATTTTGAGATTGTAAACAACATTATCTATGAAATGTCAGATTGAAATTTTAAAATGTCAACAGTGTATTATTTTGACAGGTAACAGCTGTTGCTTTGAAATCAAACCGAAAATATTTAAAAACAAAGAATAATATAGAATCGTAATAATAATACCATAAAAGATATTTGAATATAATATAATAGTTTTTAAAAACTTTTGCACGATATTGAAAAGTTTCACATTTTTATTAACCCGATGAAATAATAGTATTGCAATTTTTTTTATATTTTTAAGTTGGTATTCACCTTTGTAACTTCACTGCATAATATAACCTCAATAATTATAATATAATGTAAGACCTTTTGATAAGCAATGTACGTCGCGATAGTAATGACATTAAATCAATTTGAAATACCTGTGTAAAATTAAGACATTTTATAATGCACACAATGACTTTGATATCAACTTCTTTGAGGTTAAAAATAACATACGCGAATCGACAATTGATAATAAAGCGACGCACACGAAAACAAAAAAAGCATTAACACAACCGTAAAATTTACCAATAGTATGTATGAAATAAAATCGCCATAATCGCAAACAACAATATGATTGTTACATATGAATTGAAAATCCATCTTTACAAAAGAAACCACGCGGGAATCTTTAGGTACAATTGAAATGTGACATAGTGTCGAACAAGAAATTTACCATCAAGTAATAAAATATTTATGACTATATTATCCCAATAGAATATATCAAATTAAGTTGAGCGCCATAATGTTATTGAGTACCTACAACGAAAAAAATTATTGTCGAAAATAATTCTTAATATAGACTGCGTAAAATATATGATGCATTATTATTGAAAATACGACAGAATTGGTAATTAGCAGAAAAATAAATTGCAAAATAATAAAGAATAGCAGGTAGCAAATATGTAACATTATTATTTGTAAGAAGTTGAATTTGAATATTACTCTATCAGAATTTGAATTTTAATTAGATGGCAAGGTAGGTAGGTAGATTTAACAGAAATTAGCATTGTAGATTTGCCAACAAAAAATGTTACAATAATCAGATTAATTGTGAAGATAATATATGATATTTTTACAATGATTAACACATCAATCGAAGTTATTTTTTTCAGAGATTATTAAAAATAACCCTCTCACACAAAGTATTAGCCAATCGAGCCCAACAAACGTTGGAGCGCCAAAATGTTATGGAAATATTTGGTAGGACGTCAAAATGTTATGAAGATATTTAACCTTCACATTGGAAGCTAAAATGTTAGGAATATAATAATGGAGAGCATGAGACAAGTTAGTGTAATTATTACTGGAGAATTTCTCAGGCGTGGACCTTAAGTAGGCGGCTGTGTAATACTTTGTATGAGGATAGGTTATTTAAATGAAATAGTATTGTGCTTTGACACAGTTAAATTAATTTATTAATTATTACAAATAATAAACAGGGCTAGACTAAATTCTGAATGGGCATATTATGGAGCGTTAGTACCGTTTAATCTTGAGGAGTTGATGAATGGGTGGATGCCATATGTAGGCGATCCATGCTGCTGCTTGCTGCCTTCGGAGATGGGCGGTTAGTTCCCTCCGCTGCTGACATGTGCTGAACGGCAGGCTGGAGCGACGAACAGGCCTCCAGTCCCGCGGTTTCCCAGCGACGTCCCGTCCAAGGGCGGTTGCCAGCCAGCCGACTATGTCGATGACGGCCAAGGTGGGCGATCTTCGGCCGCATCCCTGCGAGCACCTCTGGCTCCAGGTATAGTCGGAAGGTCTTGTCATGACTGTGTCTGCAGATGCTGGATGTGGTTTTAATCCAGCAGAAATAATGTGCTCCCATGGTACTCCGCTGCTGATCCAGGATTTTAATGATTGTCCTGATGGTCTTCAATAATGGATGCCGCTGGTGGGCGCGGATTTATCAATCTTCATATGTTAAAATAATGGCGAACTATTAATATTTGATTACGTCGACCCGCCACAGGGACGGTGGCCGTGGTCACCTGTGGCTGCTCAAAGAAAAAATGAAGAGCTCAAGGCCAGTCCTGCCTAGTGAACCCCTCTCTGCAGATCCTCAGTGTCACCAACTGAGCAAAGGTAAGCATTTCAATGCTACCAATATAATGATGTTGAATGTTAACAAACTTCACACCAAAAGTACCCATACACAGATAATTCACTTGTTACATAATTTTTATGTAACAAGAACAACAATTTTAAAAATTACCTACTTTATGTCAACTACTATATTTTATGGACTATATTTTGTTTCTTATATTTTATGTTACCTGTATTTTGTTAACGCTTATATTCTATGTAACCTAAATTTTTTTTTTAACCCTTATATTTTATGTAACCTATATTTTGTTTTTAACAAATATTATGTTACTTGTATTGTGTATTGTATTTTGTAAACCCATTCTTTTCACTGTAATTAAAAAAATGTACTGCATTCTATGTAAAAGCCCTATGGGCGTTTAAATAAATAAATAAATAAATAAAATAAATAAATAAGTAATAATCTAAAAGAAAATATGAAAGAGAACAAGACATTGTCCCAGTTGCAACCATTGTCTTTATCTGTTTTTCTGTATCGTGTTCTCTTTCATATTTTCGTTTTTTTTTTTTTACATTAACTCCACACAGGAGGCCCTGAGGAAAATAATTTCTCTCAGGGCCTATGTCATCTGGGATGCTGTGTGGAGGGTCTTTTTGAGGAGAGGAAGGAATGAACATTCGTCTTGAAGAGACCTATGTTGTAGGAAGGAGGAAACACGGAGGCCGGCAAATCATTCCATAGCCGAGCTGTTGAACATAAGAACGAGTCGAAGAAATGACCCGTTCTCATGTGACAAATGTCAAACGTGTACAAATGTTGGGCACGCGTTTGGCGTGTTTCCCGACTATGCACCGGTGCCGAAGGGATCAATGATGCTAGTTCCTCGGAGCATCTTCCATTGTAATACCGGTAGAACAAGGATAGCATTCCCACCCGACGCCTGTGCTCTAAAGATTGCAATCCGTCTGTTAAGATGGGAGAATCTATCAAACGGATCGCCCGTTTCTGCACAGAGTCGAGGGTATTTTTCAGGTATTTTGGAGCTTCAGACCAGAGATGGCTGCCAAATTCAACCGTGGGGCGTATTTGTGATTTGTACAAGATTAGCAGTTGTGTACTATTAAAGTTCTGCGGGCCCTGTACAGTACGCCCAGCTTTTGGGAGGCTAACTTTACTCTGGCTTCGATGGATCCCCCATACCTGAGCTGGTCACTTAGGGTTACACCAAGCATATCAATGGAGGGCCTGTTCGGAAGATTGCTTCCGTTGAAAGAGACTAGATTTTCATTTCAATCCCTTTTAGATTATTATTGTTTTCTTTTTTTCAATGAAATATTAATATTGTGATAAGATCAAAAGTTCACGCATTCGTCGTAGCCTGGGTGTCACAGACATAAATAGTAAGCTGGAAGAACGACAGTTGAGATGGTATGGACACATAAGACGGAGACCATCAGACCACACAGTGAGGCAGGCAATGTCTATGGAGCTTCACCGACAGTCATCCAGAGGAAGAGCGAAGAACTCCTGGATGACTCAATGTTCCAAAATTCTTCAGAGAAACGGCCTGGATGAAGGCGATACCCAGAACAGAAGATATTACAACCTGAGAATGAGAAGAGCCGACCCCAACAGCCTACCTAGGCAATGAGTTGGGACAGCGCAAAAAAGATTAATTTCATCTGTACTCTAGATTTTTGAATGTAATTGTACCCATCTCAATCAAATGCCACAATTAACTGTTATACTATTTTTTATTTCTAAATTATTTTTCCTATGATTTTCATGTAATCAGTGTTTATGGTGTATTTACCGTTGATATTAAATAAATAAAAACATATTCCTATACACCGGGGGTTCCCAATCTTTTTCAGCCAGCGCCGCACTAACAAGTTTAGTATTTTGTCACGGCGCCCTACTTTAGTAAGCTATTTGGAATAGATATAGTGACTACATGTATATTATAGTCGAAAGAAATAGGTACCTACAATAATAGTAGTTGGGTAGATAGGCACAAAAATTAAAACATCCACAATATGAAATTGAGTTTTATTATATTTATAAGAATTCAGAATTGGAACAGAACAACAAAAAAGACTTAAGAAAAAAATAAAATACGATAGTTACTCAGTCAAATCAATGTGACGGGTGAGCTTGATGATTTCCGCACAGTTTTTCAAAGCGGGGAAGAGACTGCTACTCTCATTTCTTGCTCCACATTGATCTTTGAGCATTTTGTTCTTGATTACAGCTACAGCTGAAAATCCAGCTTCACATAAGTATGATTTGGCAAACGAATGAAAAATTTTAAAGCTTTCGAAGTTAAATTTGGATATTCATTTTGAATCGATACCCAAAACTCCACCAAATCGGTACTGGTGAATCTAGTTTTGAGGCTGTTGTCGCAAGAGAGTTCAATGAGACTCTCTTGCTCTTGTGTTGTGAATCCTAGCGGAGTTTGTGCACGGAAAGGATCTTGGATCCACGCAAATTATTCGATATCATCGTCAGCAAAGGCTTCGAAAACCATTCGTTGAGCTTCGATAGGTGTTCCGTGAAAAGGGCCATCAGGTCTTGTCAGACAACCAGCTCATTAGATGCCGCATATTTATACAATTGCGGGAAGCTAGCTTGACTTAAGTAAACGGACATCACGAGGAAGCAGTCGCGGGCTATGTGGGGTATCAACGGTTTTCAAGCGCGTAGGTACCTACTTTTCGGCGAGTGAGCGAAGGCGACGAGTATGTACGTAAGTTCTTTAAAGATGCGCGAATATTTGTGGTTTCAGATAATGATGATGATCGGCTCACGGCGCCCCTCTTTACTTTCTACGGCGCACACTTTGGGAACCCCTGCTATACACCACAGTACCCCAATCAAAAAGGCAACCACTCCGATCAATTTCATTGATGTTATTTGACATTTCGTTGTACACGAGTTTTCTTTTCGGACACGAAGTGTTATAAAAAAATAAAAGCTTTAGTGCTTAACCCGAGCAAATATGTGCGTAATATCTCCCTGATCCCCAGATATTTATCTGGCCTAGAACGTTTATTGCCATTTACTCGGTAAAATTGATAAATCATCGCATTCTTTTGGCAAAAGCAAAGGCCATTGACACGAGACAAATGAATATTTATTTACAGCCCATAAAATTGGGTCCAATATCCGGCCTTATATCCCACAAATGCGATAAAATAAGGCCCTGTGTCTGTCACTTTGTGGTTTACGGGCCAGTGAGCAACCGGCCCTAATGTTGTCGTTTATACAACTTAAATCTCTTTTATATAGATAACGCAACCCTTCATCGATCGGGCTGGATTAAGGGATCTCTGCTGGTATTTTGGGAATATTGTTTTGTCGGTGTATTTCTTTGGAAAATCGTGGTAATACTCGTAACAGTGAAACTCACAAACCTCAAAGCTTTAAACGCCTGAAACCGAGATATTCGGAGAGCTGATCCGTTCGGGATTAGCATTAAACAAGATTTAGAATATAGAAGACACGTTATTATAGAATTTATTTTATTTTAAATTCTTAATATTATGTATATTAGTTTACTTAGGAACTCACACGCATATTAGTTTACTATTTTTTTATTTTTTTTTTATTTAGTAAATATATAATATTTTTAACATTTTTATATGAAACAAGTTAGTTAGATGTATATATAAAATATATTCGTAGTCCTCCTCACTAGGAGATCCTGTGCTGAGGGGGACTATGCTTTGGATAAGTTTTTCAGCGAATTCTATGGTTTAACTTCATTGATTGGATAAGGTTTTCCAGAAACTTCTATGATGTTTTAAGTATACTAGTAAGTTCATTTTCCGATAGATTCTTCAGCCAACATTTAATGTCCTTAATGTAGCTATTTTTTATTTTTATTTGTTTGATACTAAGTGGGAGTTTGTTATATAACTTTACTGCTGAAAATGCAGAACTTCTTTGACCAAATGAAGAGTTACACTTTGGTATATTAAGTATGTCTGTTTGTTTGGCTTTGGTTTTATGAGCGTGTGAGGGGTCTGCCTCTGAATCATTTTTGTGGTGATGTACTAGAATGTTTTTGGCATAGATTTTCTGTGTGCTTGGAACATCAAACTGTTTAAAAATTTCTGCTGTTGACGTCCTTATGGGGACCTTTAGAATGGTCTTTATAATGCAATTCTGAGTTATCTCAAGTTGTTTTAAGTGATTAGATGCTGCTGAGCCCCATCCTATTACTCCATATTCCAATCGAGAGTGGCATAAGACACATATTTTGTATTAAAAATCGTATAAATATATCTCACCTCTTTTTGCAGATTCATTTGACCTTTTGGTTATAGATTTGTCTTAATAACTACAATTTATTAAGACATTTGTTGCCACGGACTGAAATGATAAGAAAATCGGATATTCTTACACATACGTATTACGAATAGTAAAAAAATAACCGGAAATTCTTAAAAGATGTGTGGAACGTTATGCAGAAAATTTTTCAAAAGGATTACGTGTTTTATGAAAGGGTTACCTTTTCGATATGAAAAATCTTTTGTTCAGCAGACCGATAAACCAATGAATACTGTGATAATGTGTCAGACTGAATCCATACCCTTCGGCTTGGAAGAATTACCACCACACAGTGTTCCCGCAGCACACACAGAATTGAAACCAATGGTTTAGAATATGAAAGACTGGATAAGGTGATGAAAAACAAAATTTTGTGATTTTGGTTTGAAAATTTGATCGCTCAGAAATATTAAAGATCAGGTCTATCTAGCATAGTCGATCGATAAAACCCTGTATCAATACGATATTGACCGAAATCTGACATTTATGTTTTGCTATCAATATTAGCGATGACGGTCAATAATTGGTAAAAAATATATCGACCGACGATTGATACGATTAAGCCCGAACTCCATAGTTTTATTTTTATGAATACCTCACAAGAGTAGCTGCTCCCGTCTTAAGCCAGTAGGGCTATGGCATCCCCAATTTGGGTATTTTGTGAGGCTGAAGATAGAGAAGGGGAAGGAGATGGGAAGAGGAATATGGGGAAGTACGTGATTATTCAGATATGGTCACCAAACACGGTTAACGCCATTTGATGGAATTCTGAATGGTAGTCTTACACCAGGGCGATACTGAGAGGATCTTCCACTCTGTAACGTGCCAGAAATATACTATGCATTATTTTAAATTAATGAATTGTAAAATAACATAAATTATTCAAATAAATTTTATTTGCCCACGCGCGCCGCGCCGGGTTTAGATCCCGCGACCTTCGGATTGCGATAAGTTTCAGTTAACTGTCAATATAGGCATTTATTTGGATAATGTCGTTCGTTATGCAAAATTACTGGGTTATTATTGAACGGAGTTCAACTAACGAAGGTTTTAGAATTGAAAAAAGTCGTATTGATTAATTTTTGATTTGTTTCAAAAGTAAACGCGGACTGCCAATGCATATTTGGGTTACTATTTCAGTTTAATTGTAAGTTTATTAATATTTTTATATAATTGCTTGGCGTTTGGCATTTCGTAGTGCCAATTCTTAGAAAACACCTTCTGTGTTGCCAATGTACATCGATTTGTTACTTATTCCCTTTCAATATCGGTTCGGCTATCAACGGCGAAAGCGTGCTAGGGACATCGATATAAAATCATCGGAAGTTACGCCTATCGATGCGATATTAAGTTATCGATTTCACCATGCTAGAGATTCCTGATACTTAATACTGCGAGTAGAATACATCTTGGCCTTTTTTTGAAGAACTTTTAAAAATTTGTGAATAATGAATAATAATTATGAATGATTTATAAATGATATGTGAGATTAAACGCTTTGGTAAATGTCAGAATTACACATCTCAAGGCGTTGAAATAAAGCTGGTTTAATTGACTCCATTCTGAAATGATATCAAGTCAGCTTGAAGACGCAGACGCATGCTTCTGAGAAGTAGAAATAATTTTAAATCATCAGCGAAAGGGAGAAAATGAGAAAAACGGATGGTTCCAGCAATGTCATTCATGAAATTATAAAATAGAAGAGGTCCTAGGAATGACTCTTGGAGAACCCCAGAAAAAACAAGAAATACGGTGGGTTGAAAGATTCCGTGAGTTACAAACTTTTTTCTGTTCTTGAGGTACCTTTTAAAAACTTTTTAGCATCCGAAGTGAGAAAGAAATCGAGATTTGCGGTACCAAAGACATAGTTATATGAACAGTCTACTTGGTATCTAATATCTAGGGATCTAGCAACAGAGGTAATGAACACCATTACATTAGATACGTTTTAAGATTTTCACCGCCAAAAGCATTTTCGATATTTGTTTTTGGGGTGTTATGCCGTGTTGCGCTACCTCCTTCTTTAGCCAACGTTTCGGACATCTACCGGATCTACCGGATCTGCCCTTATGATGGACACTGCAACGATGTCCGAAACGTTGGCTAAAGAAGGAGGTAGCGCAACACGGCATAACACCCCAAAAACAAATAACGAAAAAAAACCATTACATTGGTTTCTGTGGACGTGACTTGTCGGTCCATATCAGCAATATCTGCTCCTCCCAGGCCAAGCTGCTGACACTACCGGCAGGGACTCTAGCGGTAAATTAAAGCCAATAGTTTGAATTACTTTAATTACTTTAATTATGAAATCTAAAGAGTAAAAAGCTTTTTTTCAGTTTCAATTGGCTGTAAATTGAATCCCAAAAGAAAGACGCCCTTGCAATTTTTGAATAGTCAGAATTTTTCACTGAATAGAAAAAACCAAGAAGTGTAATTTTGTAATAAAACTGATGTGCTCAAATGACATACGGCTTATTGACATCTAAACCTTAGATAGTCCAATGAAATTGGTTATCTGTTCAAGAAAGAATTTCACTCGAAGTCAGATAAAATTTACTTAATTTCGAGTGCACAATATAACGTGCTTAAACTTTGGTGTATCTTTTTAATGTTAGTAATAATGCACCATTATACGAGCGACCAAGTAAATTTAACGATGCAAAAGTTTACATGATTAGAATAGAATTAGAAATTTTCTTTATGTCTATGGCACTGTCGTAACATTCGATCGTTTATTCATTTTACTAGACAACTTATTGTAGTAAACTTATTCTTGCCAGTAAACTTATTATTTTTTTTTACTTCAGTAATCAGCGAGTCATATTGAAACAATTCTAAACTTACTAAGCGACCACGAAGCAGCAATCGTGAGAGCGTTCATCCAAAAGTACTCAGCCCCTTTCGAATCACAAATTCATTTGATTACAGTACAGAGTCTGAGAACATCAGTCCGTGTGATTTGTAAAAACGGTTTGTTGTGCAACCAAAAGGCTAGAAGATGAATTTGCCAATAATGCCAAAAAGAGATTCCATTACCGGCAGATTCGGCAGCAAGAAATTAAAGGAAAAAAGGCAAACATTAAGGAAGAAAATGAATATTTTTGAACTTTGCTTATTGACATTTTATATATTCTGTTACCCTTTCTCTGTTTCTTAGATTTCAATCATATTTGACGAAATGAACCATTTTTTAAATTTTTACTACCTTTCAATTGTTAAATGCTTATTCTCAGCCTGTTTCAGCTTTTGATCCAACCCGTATCAGCTGTAAAGCGTAATGTACAAGTTCTGATTATCAGCTGATCACAATCTGACCGTAAACGTTAAGAGGGCATTACCAGAGAAAACCAGAAATATGTCATTTTCAAATCAGATTTTAGACGTATTGACTCTTTTCCACAAAAAATTATAAATGGATTTCGAAAGATTGTTCTTTTATCTAGCATTCGCATGTAATAAATTTTGAGATTTTTTGAAAATTTTTAGTATAATAAGGTTATTCCATAGGTCGTTAGCAGATTTGTTAAATTTTCAAAAAAGATTTTGTATTATGCCACACCCATTTCAAAAATATAATCATGCAGTAAAATAAATCAATACATTATCTAGCAAACGCATGTTTTAAAATTTTTATTTTATTTTCAATAAAATCATTAAAAATATGTACGTACATGTGTTTCTTGGCGAAAATTGGTCCATTTGTGTATTTATTTGCGCACTTACAAACTAATATATTCCAGATTTTTTTAACATTCTTATTAAATTTAGACATTATTGAAAAATGATAAATACTTATAATCAATAAATAATTACAAAAAGTACATTATTTTAATAGTTTTATCATCACGCCTTTCAGCATTTTTGGATGAAGGTATAAATTAAAGCTAATTTGGATTGAAATAAATTCGATATTGAGTTATAATTTAAAAAAGCTGGTACGGAGAATAATTAATCTTTCTCATTGTAACCGCCCTGCATGATCGTAAGAACAATTTTCGACGAAATGTGGATTTTCGTCCGCTGGCTGGTTAAACGCTCTTAACGTATCAAAATTTAAAATGGAGCTGGAAATGATGGTCAATTTGATTAACATCATATTTGAAACATCTTTACCTCAAATATAATGAAACATTTTAATTGACACAGACCATATATTCAACATATTTGATGCATCACAGAACACAGAAGCCTTATGGTTTCAACAAGATGAAGCCATTGCCCATGCTTCATGCGAAATTTTGCAAAAGCTCTTTCCAGGTCACATGATCTCTTTGTGGGGGGATATTCCATGGCCCCCTCGCCCTCCCGATTTGACCCCGAGTGACTTTTTCTGTAAGGATACGTCAAAGCTGAGGTAAACAAACTTTGATCTCGAACCCTTGAAGCTCTGAACGAGGCGATTGAGGACGTCATCGATGGAATTCCGCAAGATATGTTGGAAAGAGTGGCCGAAAACTTCTTTGAAAGGCTCAATATGTGTATTGCTCGCCAAGGCAGCCACGTCAGACGATATCATTTAAAAAATATCATGAAAAAAACGGCATCATTTCCCTGACCTAACGGCACCCGCCCCGCTCCTCTGCTCGGTCTGGGGGGCCTTCAGTGATTTTTTGAAATCAGTATCTCCTCTCTGCCCCACCCTACCATTTCAATGTGCGCTTCATTATAAACAACCATATCTCATAATATAAGCATTTTTCTCGTAACCTACGTTACTGTATTTTATAATTCAATTTATTGTTTCATATTATCTTTTTTATTGAATTTAATTCAATTGTAAAATGGGGGCCTCAGCACGAGCAAATTACCCGAAGAGGCCATTATCAAATAATCTTTATAAAACATAACATTTTTGAAACATTAAAAATAAAATTTCCAATATTTGACATAAACTATGTTTTCTATGAACTGAAAGTCAAAAGGTTTATCGATGGGAAACCAGAGTTCTATGAACTATTCCTATGGTCTGTTGAAAGCTCCTTTTGTTTTACAATCAACATCTATAACATCTATAAAAAGGTAGTATTGTATCACATTTTTTAAATAATAGCTTAAATAATTGCTTTGCAAAGCGCAACGAGAGGCAGTGAAACAATGGAAAACAAATGCACACCGGTGTACCTAGCAAGTCTCACACAGGTACCTAATATAGGAGATCGACCTAACAATAGGCTTTTGCTGCCTCACGTGAATTAGCATAATATAAATTATAACTGTACATAGTTTAGGCGACGCGACCTCCGGATTAACAATCAACCGCTGAAATCCACGAATGTGTGTCTAAATCAAATCTATGCATGTGTGTATGTTTAACAAAGAATTTACCAAGACCAGACATTGGGGTCATGAAATTTATGATCTTTATATGGGTCGTTATTACGTGTGCCATTTTTTAAACTCGAGGCACCAAAAACTCGCGAATGGTGAACTATGACGTGATGTCATTTTCGGTCACCGGACAACTCAGAATGAAACCAACTCAGAAGGGTCATTAAGAATGATGTTAAAAAAATATAAAAAATTGGGTAAATAGGTTAAGTTAGGTTAGGGTTACCGGATATTTAAAAATTATTTTTTCGTAGCTTTTAATAACCTTTCTGAGATGTTTCTGAGTTGGTTTCATTCTGAGTTGACATGGAACCGTCATTTTCAACTTAAATTTTATTCAATTTTTTATAAGAACTATCTTTTTATAATTTTTGAAGGTTATTTCCATCGATGTAATATTTCATTGAAGAAGAAGATAACACTAATAATCTATACAAAAATATGAAAGAGAACAAATAAAAATTTAGAAAAAGATAATGGTCCCAAATGCCACCATTGCCGTTGCCACCTTCCATCAAACCCGTTGTTAATGAACACTTTAAATAATCCAACATTAGAAAACAGGCGAAAAATAAACGACCTAACCTTTTTATTAAAATTATTAAACTCTAAATTCGACAGTTGTGAACTCCTGCAATTAATAAATCTACATGCACCTACACGAACAACTAGACAAACATTGACATTTTATATACGTACATCTCATTCGAACTATGATTTACATTCTCCAATACAACGTTTACATAGTCTTGGTAACAAATACTTAAACAATATGGATGTATTTGACAAAAATTTGAACTTAGCAAACTTCATATGTGCATCCATATATGCCAACTATGTATTTCTACCTATCCCGTAAGCTAATGTGAAAAACAATTTTGAACATTACTTACTTTATGTCAACTCCTATATTTTATGGACTATATTTTGTTTCTTATACTTTATGTGATGACCGTGGCCGGTTATCTACATTACTCTGGACTCCTGGTGGTGGATCCAGATTCCTCTTGATGGTGATCTGTGGGATTTCAATAATACTACGTGGGTAGATTATTACTGTTTATTCCGAGGTCGTACAGAGGTGCTTAGTAGGAAGCCTAAATGCTAAGAGAGGACGAGTAGACAACATTCACGCCTTTTATACGTTCCGCATGCTGTCTCACTCATACACGCATGTCTCTTTCATACTGCAAGACATACGTTCACTACACTTTATTTTACCTGTATTTTGTTAACGCTTATATTTTATGTAACCTAATTTTGTTTTTAACGCTTATATTTTATGCAATCTATATTTGGTTTTTAACATATGTTATGTTACTTGTATTTTGTAAACCCATTCTTTTCACTGTAATTAAAAAAATGTACTGCATTCTATGTAAAAGCCCTCTGGGCGCTTAAATAAATAAATAAATAAAAATATATTTTTTTTTTTAAACTTATGATATGGAAAAATTAGTTGAAGACAAGATTGTTATTTCAAAAATTTGAAAATATAACATTAAAAATTATGACGGTTTGATGGAAATGGCTGAATTGGTAAAAAGTGCACGTCCCGGTTAGATAGGAGGTTCTGGGTTCGTGTCCCAGTTGCGACCGTTATCTCTAATCAATTTTTTTTCGAAAACTCATACTGGGCTATTAACATTAATTTGTATAGCTTTTACTGCTCAAGTTTCCAGATTTCCAGCTAGTTTCAGATAGCAGAGTAATTCTCATTGGGAGCTAAATAGTACCGTAGAATAACCGTGACGATTCACGTTACGGTACCGTGATGTCATGAAAAACGCAAAAAAATACGTTTCTTATCACAATAATGCTGCAGCTCTTCCAAAAGAGAGAAACATGATCGTAGGAATGTTTCCTCCAAAGGAAAGGGATAATCATTTTCTTGCATCTCTCTCAGTCTCTCACACACCGCACCGTGACGTCTCCGTAAACCCCTATAATACCACTCGCCGTGACGATAATTTTGAGGAATATAGTTACATAGATAATATTGAAGTGTGAATAAATTCAAAAACGTCAAATGTCAATTCCCTTAAGAGCGTTTAACCAGCCAGCGGCCGAAAATCCACATTTCGTCGAAAGTTGTTCTTACGATCGTGCAAAGGACGTTTTTTTTTTTTTTTTTTTTTTTTTACATAAGCTCCACACAGGAGGCCCTGAGGCAAATAATTTCCCTGAGGGCCTATGTCATCTTTAGGGATGCTGTGTGGAGGGTCTTTTAGGGAAAGGAAGGAGAGGAGGGTTCTGGGAAGGAAAAGGGTTTAAGGGGTGGGTAGGAATCTGGGGTTCAGTGTGTCCTGGTCATCAGACCTAAACACACCTCATCCCATGAACCCGGGCACCTCTGCTAAATCACCAAACGTAGCGAACCACTTGGGGTGACCTATGGCATACCTACGTTTACAATGAGAAACCAGCTTTTTAAAATTATAACTCAATATCGATTTTATTTCATTCCAGATTTGCTTTAATTTATACCTACATGCAAAAATGCTAAAAGGCTTGATGATAGAACTATTAAAATAATGTACTTTTTGTAATTATTTTTTGATTATAAGTATATTATTTTTCAATAATGTCTAAGATAAGTAAGAATGTTAAAAAAATCTGAAATACATTACTTTGTAAGTGCGCAAATAAGTACACAAATGGACCAATTTTCGCAGAGAAACACAGGTACGTATAAATTTTTTAATGATTTTATTTAGCCTAAAATTAAAATTCTAAAACATGCGATACCAAGACAATGTATTGATTTATTTTATTGCATGATTATATGATTTGAAATGTGTTTGGTATAATACAAAATATTTTTTGAAAATTTAACAAATCTGCCAACGACCTATGGATTAACCTTATTATACTAAAAATAAACATTATTTCTCAAAATTTAAAACATGCGAATGCTAGATAAAAGAACAATCTTTCAAAATCCATTTATAATTTTTTGTGGAAAAGATTCAATACGTCTAAAATCTGATTTAAAAATAACATATTTCTGGTTTTCTCTGGTAATACCCTCTTAAGCTTCTTGTTTTTGTTCTTAATCATATAATGCTGAAACTCTTCCCTACACACTAAATAACAAGAGTCGAAAATGAGACCAACGGTGAACGTATGTCTGCACCCCCCCAAAGAAAACATGCAAGCAATTTTGCCTATTTTTGCCGTCAGCGACACCGTAAACGTAGATCGTCACGGTAATAATAACAAAAGTGCACATTTAACCATTATCACAAAATATTATAATACTAGCAGACCCGTCTACACATCGCTGTGGCTTACCCATACTTTTTAACTTACTTTTTAGCCAACGCCATCCGTTAATACACATCAAATAATAATTAATACACACCGCCCGCTTGACAGCTGCCTCCTGCCGGCTGCCTGAATTGAATCTTTGAATTTCTCGACCTTTCTGTACTATAATATGCATTTACGAGTATTATACATATAAACCTTCCTCCTGAATCACTTTATATATTGGTGAAAATTGCATGAAAATCGGTTGCTTAGTTTAAAAGATCTGAGCGCACATACAGCGGGAGCGACTTTATTTTATACTTTGTAAAGAATATGCTAAACGGCTTAATTAATTAATTAATTACTTTTTCAATTGTTCAAAAAGCAAATTTTTAAAATTGATGCAATACATTATTCGTATGCCGTTTTATTGGCACATCTAGTCAATTTAATATCAACAGACCAAGTCTCACCTTGTGAAGCAACACACATTCGCCGTACCTATTGAAGGGTAATTCGGTGTACGAATGCGGAATGAAGACCGAAATGAGTTTTCAAGGAAAGCCACCCCTTAATTAAGTTCCAATCCGATTGGGTGCCTTTAACAGACCTAAAGGCTCCAAATACAATAGTCAATTCTTGAACCCTGTACAAGTTCTGTACAAAACGTAACAAGATTATATTCAAAACAGGCAGTTCAAAACCCACTCCGCAAGTTTTTGGTGCTAGGCCCTGCGGGCGGATTTTGATTCGGCTTCTCCCTCTTTAAGTGTTGGTGACCATTTTATAAATGCGATAGGAACTGGTTCCAAAAATTGCCGGTTTCTTGGATCCAGTGATAGCTTGTCACTGGGACAAAGTAACCACGCAGACAGTGACGTCATATATAAAATATAGACATGTGGTAAAAATCACAACGTGGTAATATGTCGCAATAATAATAATTAATCCATCCATCCCTCCATACCCCGAGAGATCTACGAAAGTACGAATCCAATAGCACTGCCTGCCGGCCGATGCTCCTCGCGCTAGCTGTTAAGTGGCGCCATCTGTTGGCATTGCTTTAATTCGGTTCTATTATAAAAGACATTGGGTACCAAACTCCCACGTAAGAAAACGGTTTTGCGTAAGGCGCGGTGTCAGAGATGCACTCGAAGCCGGGTACTTAACCGTACAGTCACTAGGCTACTAATACATGCGAATAAAACCCGCCCCGCCGGTATTTGCTGCTAGGCCCTGGAAGCAGCTTTAGTTCTGCTTCGCCCAGTTTGAGTGCTGGTGACCATTTTATAAATCCGATAGGAAATTACGTCACATGTAATATATAGCCGCGTGATACTATTTTTCACAACTGTTAACAATGGAACTGACTCATGGTTGAAGTTAAAATAATTCTATCAAACAACATTTTGCATTTGTAACATGAATATTTATTAAGGTTTGCAAATTTTTTAACAATAAGTATTTTCATATAAAATGAAGAAAGTGAAATGACGATAACTTTTACAATAACTTAGGTCCTTTTTTACGTTCTAGTATTGCTTTGTTGAAAAATTATAAATGAATGTTTTTCAAAATAAAAACCGGTTTATAAATAAGTCGAAAAATATCTGGAAAATAATTGAGAAATTTTTAAATAAAGATTTTCAATTCAAAATATCAAATACTCTTAAATTTAAAAGGCACCATGGCGGTCTTTTAAGCACGGGGAAATCCATGAAAGTTTATGTATTTTGCCAGCCATCACCTCATCATCTGTCAAACATTATTTTCCAAGAAAGTATGGCTTCCAATAGATTACTCCACTTAGTAGGGTCGAACCTTTCCAAACCATTATTGACCTTTCCAAAAACTTTTTCACCCCTTTATGATTGACTCCCCTACTAAGTGACTACGTAAACCCAAAGTTTTGACGGTCGTCAAACGTGTGACCCAAACTGCCTCACACTCAATTTATCCGCATCACTCACAGACATTATTCATTGTTCATGTGCTATCGCAGAAGTATACTCACTGACTGGATCCTATGGAAGTGGTAGTACAAGATGACGCAATTGTCACCCGATGTTTTTTGGCTGTATTTTTTTTATCCATTAAAAATTTTGTTCTGCTTTTGGATTGAGTTTATTTGATGTCTTAGTTGCTGCCAGAATTGATGACCACGGGTCCGATTTATGGAATTTTCTATCACTCTTCTTAGAACTTTCGGCGGTAGGTTCTCCCATTCTTGACGGATTTTCTCTTTGAGGGCTTCAAGAGTCTAAAGGCGGAATCACATTTGTTGGTCGTGACGTGTCGTGACGCGTCAGAACGGTATCGGTTTCATACATTTAGTTGGTTTCATACACCACAAAAAAAATGGTTTGTGTTTTGAAAACGTGTAAATATATACTATCACTCGAGATACATGGCGTGTGCTCGTCGATGTTCACGGGGTAAGAAAATTATGAAACATTTGTAAAACTAAATACGGCAATAAAATATTGGAGTATGAAAATAAACGAACTTTACTTTGCCGTATTTAGACTTCGCAAATTTGTTCAATACGCGCTCCCATGTAAAATGGTCTATTCATTCAAAAGCAGAGTTTACTTTTAAGAACTAAATGGTGATATTATAAGGCGAGTTGCCTATATACTGTCATATTGAGTTATCGACGAATCACTTATCTCCAAAGTCATCTTCCCGCTCTGCGCCCCGCTGTTGTTGTTAACTACCCCTTACCTTTATGTTCTGGTCTACTAATATTCATATGTCTATGGTATGTCGCTATCTGTCGTGATGCGTTCTGTTGTGCCGCAACAGAACGCATCACGACAGATAGACACGTGATTTTCGTCAGAGTGGTGATGCTTGGGGGCGCGGGGGCGGCCGCGTCATGACAGATCAGTCAAGTGTGCACGGGCCAAGCGTCAGAACACGACTTATAAATAGGAAAACTAGCCATCACGACAGAGCACATCTTGAGAAGACACGCCTGATAAATGTAATCACACCATAAGGCTTGTTGACATAAACTCATGACTTTAAGTAACCCCACAAAAAAATCTGAAATCGGGCGATCTTGCCGACCAGTGCAAATCACCAAAACGAGAGATTAGACGACCAGGAAATGCGTTTTTTTCAAAAATCGTCGTCTTGTTGACGTTTTATTTTCTATCTGTTCATTTTACAAATGTCGACGCAGAGCTTACATTTGCCGCCATTTGCAAAAAATATGGCATCTTCCGATAGGGTGATGATTTTTGCGCCACCTTTTACAAGAAGAAACACTTCTCTCAGTGAAAACATTTTTTTTTCATTATCGCAGAATTACACTCACGTTCGTTAACATAACCTCAAAAATATTTTATTCATATAATTCATTATCATATTGTCAAAATATAAAGATACACCGGCTTTGATAATTAAAAAAAATATATTATACAATAATTTAACCGTAATACAATAATTTATAAGTAATTCTTAAATTCTAATTAATTGATATTTAGCATCAAAATTATAAAATTATATATATATATATATATATACAATGTTTGAAAATGTACCAATTTTGTCATTATGTACCTGCTGACAAACTACACAAGTTGTTTAAATGTAAATAAATAAATAATAATAATAGAAATAATATCTTTATTTGGAAAACAAACAGCTTTACAAAGATACATAAAAAAAGAGTGCTAAAATAAAACAGTAAGCCTAAAAAAATGTTTTCGCTGATAATTTTTTTTCTTTTTTTTTAGTAGCTAGACAACAAAAATATAAAGAAAAACTAAGAAAAAAATATTTAAGAGAAGCTAAATATTTAAATATGCATGATAAGAATATAGAAAAACAAACAAAATTCCTTTATTTTCAATTTCTATAAAATAATTCATTTACTCCGGCGAATGGTCAATGGGGTTCGATTCTCGAAATTGCAGTTTTTTATTTTAAATTTCAATTTTAACTATTATTTTTTTTATTTTATATTCCGTTAGGTACGTTTTACGGGTCTATGCTAGAATTATAAAAATATGATTGGAATAATCAAAAGTCGTGTAATATTAAAAATACTCTTACATCGCGCGTCTTTGTTATTTCGAACGAAATCGATCTATCTATTTATGTGAAAAGAGTGTATGTAGCAGGCAGAGAGGCAGACATATGGGTGGGCAGGCAACGAGGCTTTGTTTTTTTTTAAATAATTTTTTTAAAAAATTTTTTTTTAATTAATTAAAAATAATAGGTAAAATGTTGTATCCATGGATATTGGATATATGCACGATGATGTTATATAATAATTTTTGGACAAGTACAATGTAAGTTGAGAATAAACTGCAATAAGGGGTAAGCATATATACTATGGTCCAGTCAACATTAGTTATTAATCCAATTAGGCATTCCCTGTTCCAAAAAACTAATAATGACATCAATTTTCTTTGCTTGGTACGTAATATCAAATTTTAAGTTTTTTTATAAATTAATTAGACTGGTAATATAATATAATATAATATACAGGACTGACAGGCTTAGCTGAAAAAGATAAAATATCGTCGCATGCACAATATCGCTCGCAATAAAATCACATAGAGACCAGTGGCGGTCCGTGAGTTTTCAGTGAGCTAGAGTGCTAAGATTGAAAAATACTACGTTATTGATGTTGTTGTAGCTGAAAATATTTATTTTGTTTTCAAAATTTCAACTTTTTGTTATACTCTTCATACAAAATTTTAAATTTTGAAAAAAAAAAATTCAGCTACAACAACATCAATAACGTCATATTTTTCAATCTTAGCACTCTAACTCACTGAAAACTCACGGACCACCACTGATACACACCCGCCACACCTAAGCAGGCGATGCGCTGTAAGCTCAACGTTATACGCTGTAACCGTTTCTCACGCGATATTCGTTTCTCCGCCGTAAGGAGAGGGGTCATTCTAATCACCGAGCTGCGTAAACGTGCGGATGAAAGCTGTCAGATCCAATAGAAAGAAACGATATTTCGCGGTAGCTCCCTAATTCAATTGACCCCCCTCTCCTACCATAGGAAAAAATCGTTTATAGCGTAGTATGTCGGTACACCACATAAGCGCTCGCGATACAACAGATAAATGCCAGCGCTTTTAACGCTACGTGTGGCTGATGCTTGATGGCAAATGTAAGAAAAATACAGGTAAAAAAAAAATTTCGAAAGAAAAGAAATAAAAACGAAGACAATTGGGTGTTCGAAATAAATTATCAGATGACATTTTTTAATAATATTTCCGAATCTGACCTGCCTAAGGCTTATAACAATTTTTCTATTTTGAAACAGTTTAAGTTATGAAGGAATTTTATTATAAATTTTTGGTCCGAGGTCAGATCAGTAACGACGATCAGAATGCTTTTCTATACATCGCTTTGTTGCTCGTTGGAACAAAAAGTCATATCTGCTTTTAATTCTGGTCTGATGTTTGTATTCGTCTGTACCCATTTTGTTTTTATTTTTTGTGAATATTGAGCAAACTGTGTTCTATTGTCGAACTGCAAGTATATTAAATCGAAGAGAGCGTCGCTCGAATATCTAAAAGGTTTCTTATGAAGTGCATACTATCTTTGAAAAAAAAGGTTCACTTGAGCAGAAATATTTACACATGCTTTAAATCCCATTAATGGAAAGTTCACTCAACCAATTACAAACTGTAATAATATATCTATATATTGGGACTAAACTGGAGTGAAACTCAGAAAACGGCTGAACTAGATATAAATTTAATAAAAAAATGGTTTGATCAAAATTTACTATCTCTAAATACAGAAAAAACTTTTGTAATACCATTCACTCAGAATAAAAATGCTACCCCTGAGAATCTAAACATATGTATATACTCATATAATTGTAATCCAAAGTCATATCTATGTAAACCTAACTGCTCTATACTCACTGTTAAAACAAATGTAAAATACCTTGGTGTAATTATAGATAGTAACATAAAATGGAAATTACAAATCAATACAACAGTAGAACGGTTAAGAAAATTAATTTACGTTTTTATTAGAATACGAAACATATAAAATATTGGATTATTAAGAACCATATATTTTTCCCTAATTCAATCAGTATTACAATATGGAATTGTTGGCTAGGGTGGTGTTTTCAAAATTTATCTTTTGCCTTTAGAAATTATCCAAAGAATATTAATAAAAATAATTCTAAAAAAACCATACGATTACCCTACCATCAAATTATTTCAAGAATTTGAAGTCCTTTCACTTCATACTATTTATAAAAAAACTACGGTTTTACAAATACACAAAGATTGTTTCAAAAATGTGAGCTTAACTCTTTTTTCGAACAGCAATAGAACAAATATCCTTGGTTCTTTGACTATACCACGCTGTTACACCACCACAGCCCAACAATTCTACAAATATATTGGAGTTAAATGGTTTAACGAATTACCCTTGAAATTAAGATTGGAAACAAATTACAAAAAATACAAAAATTCAATAAAAACTCTTTTTATATAACTTATCAACATAACAACTCAATTATAATATTAGATATCCTGTTTCCTGCATTATTTTTTTCCTTTCTTTTTATCTCCTCCTCTTCAGTCAGTTGTATTTTTTTATCTATTACTAATTTTATATATATCTATTATTAATTTTATATATATATATGTATTAAAAATATTTTTTTTTCTTATTTACTGTTAAATTTTTTTTTTTTGTTTTATTTATAAAAATATTATTTTTCCTTTGCTAAATATTGTGGTTAACGTTTATCCGCCTTTTTAACTCGAGCTACGCTCTTCAAAAGGGCGTAAAACCTAGTATTTAATGTATTTTAATTGAAAAACTTTGTTTCATGTATTATAAACATTATATTTTTTATTATATTAAATAGAAAAATAAAAAATAAAATGTATATAATTATGTACATATATATGTTTATACTGTTTCTAATCAATGTTGCATGTTAGTATTTAATGATTTGAATTTAATCCGATTGTTACCTGAAAATGTAATTACTCATGATTATATTACGTGTATATGTATATAAAAACTAATAATAAAAAAATCATAATTAGTCTACGATTAGTTCTCACATTGCTTTAGTTGTTTATAGGTTTTTCATGGGTCACATGGTCTCGTTTACGAGATATACCGAGGGAGGTGTGCGGAGTCATTATGATCCTAGAGCTCCGCGGACAAAACCTAGCTTAAGGGCCCGCAACCCGAATTTCTACCGATTTCTTACATATCTCCCTTAAAGCACGTTAAGTTTTAAAGCTCTTAAAAAAATAAATGTTATTCTTGAAGATAATATCTAGACATTGCCCGCGCCGAAACGCAAATTATATAAAATTCCCTCGATAGAAAAAAATCGCAAACTATGCTCCAAAAATTATTATAAACACGTTTTGTTTCAGTTATTTTATAAGTTATATATATGAAAAAATTCACAGTGTTTCTTTAAAAGCTGTTTAAGGCAATTCCCGCGAGATTTTTGCTTTATTTTAAACGAGTCGTGTTTTATTAAACATTTTCGCAATTTTCGCATCGATTTTGCCGCTGTAAATGTTAGCGCTCTCCTCTAACATTCGTAATTTCGTATCTTCTTCTTTTCGAGCCCGGTTGCGGAGCCTTAAAGTTAGAAAGGACGTTTGTCCTCCAAACTATAACCTATACGTCAATAAACAGTCACTGTGATTCAAGAACCTAAGTCTTTTAATTAGCATATACTCGAGAATACCGTTCCAAGTACTGATAAATAATTAATTTCGCTGTAGAGGACGTAAGATATATATGTATTACACAAACCATCTAATTAAGTTCTGCAATTAAAAAAAGACCGTGTTTAAAAAAACATCTTTATGTTTTACTAGTAGGTACATTCATTCTATTAAGGTTCAACTTTCCACGAAATACGATAAACTAACAACTTCTATACGCAATTAAACTTTTTTTTCGCATACAAAGAATTATTATTCGTCCTCCATTTGCTGAAAAGGGTCTGCTAGGGTTTTCAAGTATCATAAATTCAATTTGACTTCAAAGAGGTCCAAGAATTGAAATGAAGGCCTGGTATTTGCGATCCAGCTCAGAATGAAACTCAAACATTATCAAGGAAGACACACAAAAGATACAGAAATCGTTGAAACGATATTCGGTATTCTAAACATTTGTATTTTAGTTAAAAAAATGTGAATAACCAGCATGTTTACTTCACCAGGGTTTACTTAAAACTAATTACAACAATAGACTTAAAGATCTGAATGGATGGGCGGGAGTGCGAAGGGGGGGAGGGTGAATCAAATTCCCAATCTATAACAAAGAATATACCAAATACAAAACTGTCAGCATTTTACGCAAATAATAACTAAGAAATTACACTTCTCCAAACACAGCAAACTTATTTCGTGGCATCATTTTAATTCAAAATTAATAGAATTCTTAGTTTAAACTATATAAAACAAAGTCGGGTTAGTTACACCATTTATAATTCAAGAATCTTTGATTTGATGGATTTGTCTCCGCCCCAAATAGCAGAATAGCTATTAAAACTTCGGAAAAATTCACGAAAAAAAATTATGAAGAAAACTCTTTTTCTCGCGAATTTTGGAACGAATTCTCATCTTTTGAAAGAGCTGCAGCAATATTGTAATAAATATAATATGGAATAGTGAGTGAATTCCAAAAATTCAAAAACGTCAAATGTCGATGGGCTGATTGTTTTGCTTTTGTTCTTAAATGTATGCTGCCCCTTTTTCTTGCACACTGAATGTCAATAGTCGAAAATGAGACAAACGGTGAACGTTTGTCTGCACCCCTCCAAAGGAAAAATACAATGATTATAATAAATCTCCCTCAAACGTATATAGAAAACGAAACGCAATTCCCGTAAGCAATAGAAATCCGTACCCAACGCCATCTCAAAAACAAAACACGGAGAGTTGCGCATCGACAATTGCTTCATTGTGAAATTTTTAACTTAATAAAAAATATGAATTTAATTCAGCTAATAAGTTAACACAACAGTTATTGATTCTGAGGCGGTATGTAGTTCGTCGGGTCAGCTAGTTGTTTATAAAAAAAACCATCACGTTTCATGAGCATTTCAGGGTTTACTTAAAATTAATCATAAATAATAGAATGCAAATTTGAAAGTTATTAGTACTGAAAAATTGTTTTTAAATAATCCCATATGAAACTTGTTGCTTTTGTAAATTATGCTCTATGGTCCCTCTTCCCCATTCACACCTTTCCACTTTTAATAATTAGTTTTAAGTAAACCCTAATGAGGTGAGCATTGCTGATGAAACATGTTGTTGTTTGATACCTTTTAAGATTTTCACGGTTAAAATTTTCCTTATTTGTTTTTGGGGTGTTATGCCGTGTTGCGCTACCTCCTTCTTTAGCCAACGTTTCGGACAGCGTTGCAATGTCCATCATCAGGACAAATCCGGCAGATCCGGTAGATGTGTAATTTTTAGTGGTGAAATGTGTGCTTATTTACTTGGAAGCGATACCGTGTTGCCAGCTCCACTACAGTCACCGGTACAAAATAACCAAAATGACAAGCAGTGGCGTCTTTGCCGCGGAACGGATTAGAAAGTTCACTACATCTGCCGGATCTGCCCTGATGATGGACACTGCAATGCTGTCCAAAACGTTGACTGCAGAAGGAGGTATCGCAACACGGCATAACACTCCAAAAACAAATAACGAAAAAACGTTGTTTTTTTTTAAACAATAAAATGGTTAAAACTAAGAATTCTATTTATTTTGTAAGAAAGTACATATAAAATAGTGAAAAAGGAGGCTTAAAAATTTAAAAAATCTGGAGTCTGTAAGCTAAATTGTAAATATCGTGGATTTTTTTTATGTAAGTAAAACTTGGAGGAGAACATAGGACAAGTGGGATATATTAAAAGAATAGAGAACTCCAGTCCATTTTTATTTTAATTTTTTTTAATGAATAATGATTTTATAATTTAAATAAATGCATTTTTGTTTTTATTTTTAAGGTTAGTTTTAATAGTTAAAATAATTGTCAAGGTTTTAATTTTTCAAGACCCCCCGAAAACCACCGTATGTATTTTTTTTATTTTTTATTTTATTTTATTTTATTTTTTTTTTTTTTATTGAAATAATAGATAATACATAATATAATCAACAAACAAGTCCTGCTAAGCCAATTGAATCGGCTTGTCAACAGGTGAATCATGTGACGTCATCACTCCTGAAAAATTAGTATAGGATCGGGCAATCAGCTGATCTACTGCCGCCATTTTTAATTCCGTTGTTCGAAGTATTCTCCCTAGAAATAGCATAACTATTTTTTTTGTGCAGTAGTTTTTGAATATTTTCAATAATAGAGATATACTTATAAGAGATACCTTTATTTTTGAAATATTATTTAGGCCTAAATAATGTTTGAATAAACACAACAACTAAATCTCTATAAACAGTATGTAAATAAACGAATAAATTAATAGGATGGTGGATTAATATTGGTCTATATGAACATATTTTTTTAAAGCCAGAATATTTTTCACTGACGTTCCTTATTGAGGTACAATGTAATGTTAACGCTATCCATTTAGATAAACTTAAAATCTTAGCAATAAGAGAATAATATATAATAATATAACATCTGTCATGAAGTGCTTTCTTGAATTTTAACTTCCCACCCCTATATGATTATTTCCGTCATCAGGTACTAAATATTTAATATTAGTTGTCAAAAATTGGCAACATTGTCTAGACGTTTTGATTGGCCCGAATTTTGGTGGGGGAGGGGCCCGAGGACCCTTGCACTGCGTCGAGAGCCCTGGCGAGCTTCTTCTGGTTTTATGTTCGCTACGGGTCGGTCGGTCGGTCCTCCGCATCTTGGCGGGTAGAATAGCTTTAGTTTTGGGTATTCCAACGTTTTTTGGAACACGTAATTTAAAATATAGTTAAATTTTATATATCTAAATCAACTCAGTGGTGTTTCCGGACGAGGTCCTCTGCCCAGATGAAATCCGAGACGGGGTAACGTACGTACAACTTATATTATTATGTGTTATCATTCAACCCGTTTATTATATTTTAGAATCATTAACCTTGAGTTCACAAAGAGATTAAAAGCTTTTCCTAGAAGCGTCGAGTCATTAATAAATTCACAAATTATTTAAAAGCGACAAGAGATCTTCTAATTTATTAAACCCTATCTCTATTCAATAAATGAAGCGACGATTGTTTTGAATCAAATCCGATCGAATTGAGAACACAATATCCCTGGGAGGAGCTAGCCGAGGTTTGTATTATAATTTGGTTTTTGTAAGTATTTAAATTGAACCATTGTTGTTGAGTCTTGAACATTGTGGTGTTATTTATTATTAATTTGTTATAAGTTCGTAATCAGGCGGTTCGAGCCCGTCGTTACGTAGCATTGACGCCTTTCAACGTGGGTCTAGATTTGGTTCATTATGATTTGTCGCTTTCCTTGATTTTTTTCATAAACTCCATGCTGTTTTTCGTGATGTATGTAAATAATAATAATTTTTCCCCTTTAAATGTATAGCTAAATAAGTGATTGTGAATAGTTTTAAAAAGTTCATGCGTGTTTTCAAACGCCGCCATTTTGATCCACGTGTTTTTTCAACCGCCGGTATATCAAGTGTTCGAGAAGTATTTAAAAAAGTTCACGCGTGTTTTAAGGATCCGCCATCTTGTCGGCCGCATCTCCGAATTTAAAAAACCACCACGTGTTTTTGACCGTTAAACCAAGTTTTTGTCGTTTAACAGCCACCATTTTGGAAGCGTCTCAAATTACCACATGTGCTTGACCGTTTAAATCAACACGTGTTCGTTATAAAGCCACGCCGTCTCCGCCAATAAAAACGCGCTTGAAACTATCGACATTTTGAATTTAGCCAGGGTTTTAAATATCATTTAATTTACCCAAAGTTATTTATAATTCGTGCGTTTTCGTAACAATTTATTAATTTCGGAGGAACAACGAAATATAAATATTAACTTCCCGGAAAAATATTAATTACTAATAGTATTTTTTTCTATTCGAGTGGCCAACAACAACGAAAGAAAGCATCTGCTTAGTTATTTAGAGAAGGTTATTTGAAATAAATTAAATCAAGTTTAAATCAACTTATAAAATGGACGCCCTAATTCGCTTTAAAGAAGGTATCATTGCCAAAGTCGACACTTCCAGCGTTCTGCATCTGAGAAAGGCCTTAAGAAAACGGGGTATTGTTGGAAGCAAGGATTTGTCCACCTTGCAAAAACAGGCGCGCTCTTTTAACAGGGCATTTATTCGCCGAATTAAGCCAGCCAATGATGAAAAAGATCCTGTTTCGTAAGAATCAGAAATGTTAAAGCCGCCCGCACAGGTAGAAATTAAATATGTTTTGAAGGAATCGAAGGTGACTAAATTCGCTTCTTGGAATTTGAAATTCAACGGTACGACGAATGTTCGGGATTTTTTAAATCGCGTGGAAGTGTTAATCGTAAGCCGGAATGTCAACCCTGATGAAGTAGCAAAATGCTTCAACGAACTGCTTACGGGAATAGCAATGCTTTGGTTTCTCTCCTTGCCTAGAGAAAGTTTATCGTGGTCCGAACTCACAAAACAACTTATAAGCAAATTTGAAATTCCGAATTCAACTTGGGATTGTAAACTCGAAGTTTATACCTCTAAACAAGCGCACGGGAAAACGGCCAGGGAATTTTTTTATAGAGACGCGTCATAAAAACCTTATTTTAGAGTCACCTATGCCGGAGGAAGAACTCGTGGAGACACTGAAGCGTGGTCTACTTCCGCAGTATGCTAGTATGTTGACCATGCATAGCAAAAGCTCCGCTACAGATCTAAAAATCGCGTGTACTATGTTCGAAAATTATCAAAAATTAGCCTTGCGCCTGCCCCGTGAACCGAGATCGGGAACCAATAGTTACTTGAATAGCGTGGCTTCGACGAGCCATGCTATTACACCGAAAGACCCCAAGAAAAATAGCTCAGACGACGTCTGCTACCACTGTGGGAAGACAGGACATATTCGTCACACGTGTGAGCTGTATAAAAAAGGCAGTATGAGCGGCCGCCATCGTTCCGAGAACAACTGTAATAGCACCCCGCTGCCGCCGCATAACAATCTCTTTTGTTTAACAAACCACGTGAACAAATAATATCAAATTGCTGTTTTTGTTGTTAAAGGCAATTCACCCTAAAAAGATTATTGCTGTTTAGTAGGTTGGGTAAGCCCATGTAGGTAGCTCGGAAACAAGCTAATGCTTTAGAGTGGTTAAATAGTATTTACCTATTTAAAAAATAGATTTTTAACGTTATTTTTAACGAACGATATAAAAATCTAATCGAGTTCAATTCTCGTGATTTACCAGTGAGATATATTTTTTAGTGTTCAATGATACCGCCTTCCTTATGGGATATAAATACCTACCAGTTCGAATCTGGAATGATAATAATGCAAAGCACACCGACGCAATCACCTTGCTTCAAAATTCAGTCGCGGGTTCGATTCCTTGCGAAATTATATATCTCCGTAACCATGCCGATCTCTCTCGAAGAGTAGAAACCTATTAACGATAAGATAAATATGTTTGTGCCCATGACATCTTAGGGGATGCTGTGTGGAGGGCCCTTTAAGGAAAGGAAGGAGAGGAAGGAAAGGAGGGATGAGGGGCGGATATAAATTTAGTGGTCAGTGTCCAGGAGTGACAGACGTAGGAATTCCTTTCTCCAAATTACGGTTCGACGGCAGGTAGTCAGTCCGATTTTATCCCATATGGACTCAGGCACTCGTAGCGAATGAAGCAATACCCAAGTGTAGCGAATCCCTTAAGAGGATTACCTTTAACTGAGGCGCTGATTATACAATAGATAGTTCCGGGGCAGCGGTACCCATGCCCGCAACCCCAAATTGATACGACAACGAAGTCTATGAAAACGGAAGTACGATAGCTATTTTTTTAAATAGATGAATATAATCGGTATTTATTAATTAATTATATTCCAGAGAAGTGATAGTGGGTTCGATTATTACTTTTGATTTTCGAGATTTTGCTCAGGATAGAACAAGTGTCTAGATTTATTCAACTAACGGTGTAGATTGATTGCATAGAAATCAATAGATGTTAATTGAAATTAAAGTTATTATTTGAAATAATAAGGATAAGGAACGAACTTATTTACAGATATTTAATAAGTTGATAGAAGAAGATCAAGACGGAATGCAACTAGAATGTTGGCCCATACCAATTAGAAAATAGTTATTCAAAGAAAATCAAGATGGAATCCATCTTAGCCAAGTGGAAAATTATTTCTTCAAATAATTTTGAAATTTATTTGTTTGAGTAGAGTTTCGCGCTAAGCGACGGACGTGAATCGTATTTTGACTGATTTATCACTCAAATGGTTTTGTAGGAACCGGAGAAATCAACGTATTGTGAAAATAAGATATGAAATTGACACCACACCCTTCCACACATCGTGCTGTTTTTGAAAGGACGCTTTTGGGATAGTGCATACACGTACATTACAATCGCTTCGGAGTAATTAACCGAATGTGATAACCACTAACATTCGCCACTCACACATACACTAACCTTGACACTGTTTTCGAAGGGGCCCATTCGAAAGCAGTGTGTACACACCCTACAATATGGCCACTTCGGAGTAATTAACCGGAGGTGGCTACATACACACTACACTTGTATTTTATAACTATTCATGTACATCATTCGACATTCGTATTGTATTTCATATATAACTAGCCTCTGCTTGCTATTACTTTTCACCTGTCTTTCAAGCTCGAGAATGAAGGTCGTTGGTGATTAATAATTGCGATTTGATGGTTTGCTCGTTCCGGGAAAAAACTAGCTGGCGCCCCCGCGGCACAGCCCGCGTAAATGAAGTGGAAAAGCTATACTGTTTTATGATATATTTCAACACTTTTGTCCCTGACTTCTGAATTATTATTTCATTATTATTATTGTTGTCATCATTAAAAAAAATACTATAATGCGCTAACTACAATAACTTTAAATATTGCCTTAAAACGCGATACATCGACGACAATTATATTACAGTGAATGTGATAAAACCTGAGGTATTATTAATGTGTTTTTTCAAAATTTTTGAATGGTCCTGAATTATAGGACGTTGTTTGAATGATCCTGAATTATAGGACGTTGTTTGAATGGTCCTGAATTATAGGACGTTGTTTGAATGGTCCTGAATTATAGGACGCTGTTTGGATGGTCCTGAATTATAGGATGTTGTATGAGTGTTCCTGAATTGAATTGATGCAGGACGCTGTTTGGGTCTTTAAAGGACTCTGATTTTTGTTGTCTATTTTGTTATCTGTTTTGTTTTAATATGTCATTAACCAGTAATCCGTACTGTTAAAAAGTGGATACTGACTTAACTGAGCCATTACCCGTTCTTTAAAAGGGGGTTAAATGTGCTTTTTGTTCTACGATATGTCAATACACACATCACGACATCTAATGTGGAGTTACCTTACGCTTTGATCTCTTGTTGCTTATACATTACTGTTCAGATAATTTTGTTTACTCTATGTGCCTTGATGCCTAAGTGTTTGTACCTTTCTAATAATTTTGTTATTTTGTTCCATGTTGACATTTCTCTCCTGCTGAGGATCCTGACTATTCCTCTAGACGCCCTGATGGACATTACACACTGACTTGCGCTACCTAGGAAGTTGCGTGTAACAAAGTTCCTGCCAGGCCACTTCGACGTGTTGATTTTGCTGTCTATTTGATATTTTATATAAATTGTAAACTATATAACTTATTGTAAACTGTACAACTTTTTGCCTAGGTTTTTAATGCTGAATCTCTATGTGAACGATTTTTTTTTTGTAAAGTTTATCGAGGAAATTCTTTGAAGGGTTTAGATTCAAAAAAACCTTCGTTACAACGGCGGTTTTTTCCTGGTGTTTTCGGGGATGTGTCATGAAGTGCTTTCTTGAATTTTAACTTCCCACCCCTATATGATTATTTCCGTCATCAGGTACTAAATATTTAATATTAGTTGTCGAAAATTGGCAACATTGTCTAGACGTTTTGATTGGCCCGAATTTTGGTGGGGGAGGGGCCCGAGGACCCTTGCACTGCGTCGAGAGCCCTGGCGAGCTTCTTCTGGTTTTATGTTCGCTACGGGTCGGTCGGTCGGTCCTCCGCATCTTGGCGGGTAGAATAGTTTTGGTTTTGGGTATTCCAACGTTTTTTGGAACACGTAATTTAAAATATAGTTAAATTTTATATATCTAAATCAACTCAGTGGTGTTTCCGGACGAGGTCCTCTGCCCAGATGAAACCCGAGACGGGGTAACGTACGTACAACTTATATTATTATGTGTTATCATTCAACCCGTTTATTATATTTTAGAATCATTAACCATGAGTTCACAAAGAGATTAAAAGCTTTTCCCAGAAGCGTCGAGTCATTAATAAATTCACAAATTATTTAAAAGCGACAAGAGATCTTCTAATTTATTAAACCCTATCTCTATTCAATAAATGAAGCGACGATCGTTTTGAATCAAATCCGATCGAATTGAGAACACAATATCCCTGGGAGGAGCTGGCCGAGGTTTGTATTATAATTTGGTTTTTGTAAGTATTTAAATTGAACCATTGTTGTTGAGTCTTTAACATTGTGGTGTTATTTATTATTAATTTGTTATAAGTTCGTAATCAGGCGGTTCGAGCCCGTCGTTACGTAGCACATCTTAGCGTGGCCCGCAACCCGGATTTGTACCGATTTATTACATATTTCCCTTAAACACGGTAAGTTTTAAAGCTCTTAAAAAAATATATGTTATTCTTGAAGATAATATCTAGACTTTGCCCGCGCCGAAACGCAAATTATATAAAATTCCCTCGATAGAAAAAAATCGCAAAGTATGCTCCAAAAATAATTATTAACAGGTTTGTTTCAGTTATTTTACAAGTTATTTGTATGAAAAAAATCGCAGTGCTTCTTTAAATGCTGTTTAAGATAATGCCCGCGAGATTTTTGCTCTATTTTAAACGAGCCGTGTTTTATTAAACATTTTCGCAAATTTCGCATCTTTTTTGTCGCTGTAAATGTTAGCGCTCTCCTCTAACATTTGTAATTTCGTATCTCTCCATCTTCTTCTTTTCCGGCCCGGTTGCAGAGCCTTAAGATTATCAATAATAAAAAATATTTTTCAATTCTCATTTGTAAAATGCACCCTATTCCCCTACTCTCACTCCCGCTCACCGATTCGTCTACTGTTGTTATTACTTTCGAGCAAAATGTGATGAAGTGAGCGTGAACAATAAAAGTGGTTAAAACTAAAAGCATTATTTAATTAAATGAAGGCAATATTAGCGAGACTCAATAGAAAATATGGAGACAAAAAATCAGAAAAAGATATTGGCTCCACTGGATTCCATAGCTCAGTTGGTAGAGCACTTGCCATATAAGCAAAGGGTCCTGGGTTCGTGTCCCAGTGGAATCAATATATTTTTCTGATTTTTCTGTTTCCAGATTTTCGATTGAGTTTCACTAATATTGTCTTCATTTAATTGAATATTATAATTTGATATTTTACCCATAAAGCGTAAATATTTTATTCAATTGGGAGACGACTGTATATGTGAAAATTATGAAAAGCTTGCTAATTAGAAACTGACAAAAATAGTTTATGGAAAGATATCCAGCCAAAGAGGGTAGTTTATCTATTGAGTACAACTGTTTTTAATAATAATGTAAAAAAATTGTATTTGAAACATACTTAAGTGTTTAAAAATTGCAATATTTAAAAACGCTTAACCCTGACATTTTAAAGAAAAAAGTTGAAAAATTTCGTAAGAATCAAAATTTAAAAAGGCAGTCCCTTTCTTTTCATCTCGTTAAGAATCGCAATTAAAAATTATTAAAATTATAATATTTATAATTTGGCGTGTTTCCCGACTATGCACCGGTGCCGAGGGGATCAATGACGCTAGTTCCTCGGAGCATCTTCCATTGTAATACCGGTAGAAAAAGGATAGCATTCCCACCCGACGCCTGTGCTCTAAAGATTGCAGTCCGTCTGTTAAGATGGGAGAATCTATCAAACGGAGCGCCCGTTTCTGCACAGAGTCAAGGGTTTTTTTTTAGGTATTTTGGAGCTCCAGACCAGAGTTGGCTGCCAAATTCAACCGTGGGGCGCACTTGCGATTTGTACAGGGTTAGCAGTTTTGTACTATTAAAGTATCTGCGGGCCCCGTACAGTACGCCCAGTTTCTGAGAGGCTAACACTTAACTCTACTTTTGATGGAGCCCCCGTACCTGAGCTGGTCACTTAGAGATAAACCAAGCATATCGATCGATGTTCTGTTCGGAAGATTGCTTCCGTTGAAGGAGACTAGATTTTCATTTGGAATTATTTTAGAATTAACATTATTATCTTAAGATAATTATTTTTTCATATTAAGACGTTTCATATTCCATTTTAATACTTTCCATGTAAGTATTTAAATCGTGAAATGGGGCCACCTAATTGTTTAAAAATCTTGAATGTTGTCATTGATCAGTAGAGAACGAAAGTGGAGGTTTCGGAAAGCAAAGCAATTTAATGACGGATGGCTTCCTTCTGGTGCCCGTTCCTATCAAGGTTCGTCTATCGTTAGAGAAATGTTCACCCTAAATATAAACTAGTACTCTTTATATAAGTTTCAAAGTCGAGAATCATTCAGCTAAAAATGAAGATCTCTAAAAACAGGTTGCTTGCGAAGGGTTCATTTTATATCAACGACAATACGACAAACAGCGCTAATCTTGTGCCGAAGAGTTTTGTTGTTGAAGAGTAACTCCGCAACAAAAACCAGAGTGTCTGTTGAACAGATGAACTCTTGGTGAAGATAACAGACTTCATGAATATTTGTTTTATTAAACTGAGACATTCTCTTGAAATTTTCTGTTTTTGAAATATAGGAAAATGAACGGAAGAAAGTGGCATAATATTAAACTCTAGTAAAGTTGTGGTTAGTTGACGATTAATTAGCAGTAACCAACATAACTTTTTGTCAAAAAATGATTTACTTGTTTATGTACGTAATAACAATAACTATAGTTACATCTGATTCCTTAAAACCTTGTATTAAACATATTTATAGAGTGATAAATACTCTCAGTAACTCCCTGGTGGAGGAACACCATTTAGAATCGAAATGTGGCTTGAAATGACTTTAAGCGTTATTTAAAACCTGATCTGAAAAACCCGGTACTTTTCACCTTCTTATTAATATTTAATTAAATGAAGACAATATTAGCGAAACTCAATCGAAAATCTGGAGACAGAAAAATCAGAAAAGATATTGGCTCCGCTGGAACTCGAACCCAGGACCCTTTGCTTACATGGCAAGAGCTCTACCGATTGGGCTACGGAACCATTATTAATAGTTAATTAATAGTTATCTGCCATAGTTCTACTGGCTTCGGGCAGTTGGGAACATTAGGAAAATTTTGTGGTATTCACTTTATAAAATACTAGCTGGTACCCGGCATGCGTTGCTATGCCATTTAGTAAAGAAATTGTTTCTCCCTGCGTGTCCTTTCCCAATCGTCCCGTTCCCCTTCTGCATCCCCTTTTCTCCTGCGTCCCCTTCCCCTTTCGCGTTCCCACTCCGTCTCCTCCACCTTCCCCCTCCCCACTCCACTCCCTCCTTCCCCCGTCCCGCAAACCCCCCTCCCAGGTTCCCCTACCCCTCCCTGGTTCCCCCCCCCTCCCTCCCTCCCTCCCGCATTCCATACATTCAGTTTTCAAACAGCTCGCGTGCCACCAACAGCAATTTTTTTATACAAATTTCATAATGCCAGGGCTCACCAGAAGTTTTAAACAAACCTTGTCCTAAAATAACGAATACACAAAAAAAAGAATTATCCAATTTGGTGCAGTCGTTCGAAAGTTATGCGCGTACATACATTTTGGCGATTCATTTTTATTTATATAGATATCATTTCACACACTTCACACACTCCACACACAAAGTTAGCATAAAATTTTCAATTTGCCGCCGCCCCGGGAACTATTTATTGGATAGCCAACACGTCTGCCATAGGTCACCCCAAGTGGTACGCTACGTTTGGAGATTTAGCAGGGGTGCCCAGATTCTTGGAGAAAGGTTTGTCTTGGAGTGAGGTCTTGGTGGCGAATGCGTTTCCTTACCCACTGCGTGACAGTTCGGATCGGGAGAGACTGCTTGAGGCATTATCTAGACCGCTCCAGCCAGACTATCTCGACCCATCGCCTTGCACCGCAGTGAGAGAGGTGGATTCAAACGTCTTTCACTCCCAGATTCATACCCACCCCACAAACCTTTTTCCTTCCCAGAACTTCCTCTCCCTCCTTTTCATAAAAAGACCCCCACACAGTATCCACAAATATGACATAGGCCCTGAGGGATTTTTTCCCCTGAGGGCCTCCTGTGTGGAGCTATTGTAAAGAAAATCAGAGTATGCAATTCGATTCGCAATACGCGATAGAAGTGAAACTAGAAAATCGCTAGATGTCACTTTCTTTTCTTTTGCCTGTTTTTTTTAAAGTGGTTTGAAGATTGGATATTGATTTCACAAAAATTAAAATGTTTATTTTTTTGGATTTCGTAGGATTCGAACATCCTTTCGCTGGATGTTTGTCTCTCTGGCCGCTGAGACTCGTCGAGCGCCTCGCCCGCAAAAAAATAAATTTCAGTGACGCATTTACGTTTCATCCGAATCAAATCACTAACAGGGCTAAAGAAGAGTCTCTTAAAAAAAGTCATATGAACTACAATTTACACTGAACGTCCATATTTTGCAATAGGTATGCAGTTCTACGAGTTGAAAATTTAACGTTTTTCATATTGAAATATTTGCAAATTAAGTCAATGACTTGAAAAACGTAATGTGAATTTAATTTTCTGAATTATTCATAAAAATGGTTCTGTCTGGCAGCAGGCAAAGATGGACATTAAATTCCGTATTACAATTTTGACAAATGGAAAGAACGGAGCCGCTGAAGGAAAGAGTTAAATTTAAATGACATAATTCGGATTCTCGCGGAGATAGCTCCGGGAGAAACGATCGGTTTGAATTTATGATTCCGAACTTTCCAAGACAGCATTTTTTTTAACCGATAAAAGAATTATTAATACGGCATTAGCTACTTGCTGACCACGTGCCTTATAACATAATTTATGAAAAATTTGCAAAACCGTTTTAATTCTTCATGCGAATTTGTTCGGTTTTCAGAACAACTCGTGTAGGTCAATAGAAATCATTGTGTCTCCCTTATTATAATAGTTAGAAATATTGTCTTAAGGCGATCCAATAGTCCAGGAAAAAATCGAAATCGGAATTCACGCCCTTTTATGGGAGGAGTTTAAAAATACTTGAGAAAAAGCTTTTGGAAAGGTTGGAAAAGGTAATTGAGAATTTTTTTTACAGGTTGATTTCGTAAAGGCTTGTAAAAAACATTAACTCATTTTTTACGCATTGCTTATTGTAATAAAACAGAATTTTAAAATTAATTTCACGGAACGAAGCGACGTGGAGCCTAACGTCCGTTTCGCGCTCCGTTCGGGGGCGAACTGTTAAAAAACGGGCGTGACAAGTTATGTAGCCATTCGGTGAACGGCATAGAGTTCACTTTGAAAATCCAAATTCGTCTCCTGCCAGCCGTATTGTAAAATAACAACGTGAAAATGGATATTTTATTTTATTTTGTGATCTTCGGGCGTAAATATCTTTTTTTTGCGATTATTATAAAAGAAACTGAATTTGCTACATTAAACAATAAAACCATATCCATAAAGGAGTTTATAAATAGGAAAGTTTGGACTTAAAAGTGTTTTTTACAGACTTCATATTTTATTTTTTTAAAGACTTATTAAAAGACTTATAAAAAAACTGACCGATATTTTTAAGGGCAAAGGTATGTTCTACACGCAATATTTAATAGAAGCTTCTATAATACTTCTAAGCGATCCAGTTTTCAAAACAAAAACATACGATTTTGTATGATTTTGCATTATTTAGTATGGCTTCATCTTAACGATGTTAGAAAGAAAAAATACCACGTTTTATAATCATATCTTAAAAATTAACCACAAAATAATTGAAATGTACACATTTATGAAACCAAAGTTTCCCGCAGTAAAACGATTTTTTTTATTAATTATTTTTACTCGAAATGACCAAAAAGAAAGTTGGCGATAACGTTTATGGGGATAACATTAGCTGGTTCCCGGCATGCGTTGCAATGCTATATTCAAAGATGTACAATGTTTCTCCCTGAATCACTTTCCAGTGCGTCCCCGTTCCCATCCCGCGTCTCCTTCCTAGCTAGTAGCTTTATAAATTACAGCCTATGTGTTATTGTGACGTGTGAGCTATATTATTGTAAAGTTTCATTAAAATCCATTCAGTTGCTTTTGCGTGAAAGAGTAACATACACACATACATCCACACAAAATCTCGCGTTTATAATATTAGTAAGATATACTGAACAAAATATTTGTGTATTTTTATTTTTTCAGTAATTTTAGTTAGAAAAAACGTAAGGTGAGTCATTTTTAAAACTTTTTTATGTTTGTATTAAAAAAATACATTTAAAATGTTTAATTGCGTATTTCACCACCTTTCAAAAACAGTTTTTAGTTTTCGAATGCGTTCAGAAATGCTCCATTTATTTGGATTTAATTGCCAAGCTGAAATATTTTCATCTTCAGACAAAATAGTCTCGAGGCCCGAGTGGTTGATGATTCATAATTTTAAATCTGAAAGGTTAATCTGCCAAGGTACCTACCCTACCCAACCGATCAAATCTGATTAAAAATGTGTGATAACCGGTATTATAGATGATTGTACGACCGAAATGGTTTAAACTCAAAAGTTTTTTTTTTTCATATGAATACCGCACATGAGTCTCCAACTGCTTCCGTCTGGAGCCAGTGAGGCTATGGCATTTCCAATAGGGGTATGTTATGAGGCTTAAGGTAGGGTTCGAACCTGCGCATTTCGATTGTGAGTCGAGGGTCTTACCTAGGGTCTACGGAGAACGTCATTCTGTGCATTCTATTTCGTATGTTTCCGTGCTGCTAGAAAGAGACGCAACCCTTATCAAGTGAATACGACGGCCGTGCAGCGGTAAGGCGCTTGACTCGCATTCCGAAGGTCGCGGGATCGAATCCCGCGTGGCAAATAAATTTTGTTTGATTAATTTGTGTATTTCACAATTTATTAATTTAAAATAATATATAGTATATTTGTGGCACGTTCCAGAGTGGAAGATACTCTCAGTATCGCCCTGATGTAAGACCACCATTCAGAATTGAAACGTTGCTTGAAATGGCTTCTGCCGTGTTTGGTGACCAGATCTAAATAGCCAGGTACTTCCCCACTTTCCTCTTCCCTATCTCCTTCCCTCCCCACTACCTTCAGCCTCACAACATACTCCACTTGGGGATGCCATGGTCTCACTGGCTCCAGACGGGAACAGTTGGGACTCTTGTGCGCTATTCATGTAAAAAAAAAGAATCGCCATGCTACAAACGCGCTACTCTCCTGAGAATATACATGTTAAACACTTACGTGGTAGATTGTTTTTTTTTAAATTTAGTTAAACACATTTCGTTCTCTATCACAAATTTCACAGGTTAAAATTTACATATTATTTCCGATAATTCACGATTAATAAAAAATGATAAACGTTTTGGTGTGGTTTTTCAGTAACTTATATGAAGTTTTAAAATACTATACAGTTCTTTTTCCGATAAATACCTAAAGCCTTTCACTCCACCAAGCTTTGGAACATTCTCGAAATAAAGATTCCATAAAGGCAGTGTCTCCAGGGTGGGTACTTAAGTAGAACTCTTATAAAAGGGGGTATTTCAGGAAACATTCTACATTTACATACCATACATTAATTTTTTTTCATATTCTCTATTCAATTTTTTACATTAGTTCCACACAGAAGGCCCTGAGAAAAGTAATTCTCCTCAGGGCCTATGTCATCTTTGAGGAAGCTGTGTGGAGGGTCTTTTTAGGAAAGGAAGTAGAGAGGTAGTTCTGGGAAATAAAAGAGTATTAGGAGTGGGTAGGAATCTGAAGGTCAGTGTGTCCAGGAGTGACAGACGCATGAATCCATTCCTCCTAAAGCGGTGCAAGACCATATTCCGAGAGAGTAAGGCTGGAGAACTCAAAGGGACCTTTCCAGTCGGACTCTCTGGACCCATCGCCTTGCACCGCAGTTGGAGAGATGGATTCATACGTCTGTCACTCCTGGACTCACTGACTCCCAGGTTCCTACCCACTCCTCATACCTTATTCCTTCCCAGAACTTCCTATCCTTCCCACCCTTAAAGAGACATAGGCCGCGAGGGAAATTATTTTCCTCAGGGCCTCCTGTGTGCAGTTAATATAAAAAAGATGGCCCCCTGAAATTATAAGTATTATAAAAACATGTTTTTTGTGCATTATTTACAAATTTCAATCGTAAAATCGACTTTAAATATAAATTTTACAATAAATTTTAATGTATTGTGGATGTTGAAATATACATATATAGAATACGCTGGAATATACAGTATATAGAAAAGTAGTTTTTTATCCGTGATGCATTTGAATAAAAATATGTTTCATACTTTTGTATTCGGCGGTAAATCCTCTCTGCGCACTCTTTCGGGGACACTTAGTTAAAATATGTAAGGATATATAGTATTTTCCTTAAACCGACTGCATAATGTAGATAAATATATATGCAGGTTATTACGAGACCTGTTTGGAACACAGATCTCGTTTCGAATAAGGTGAACTTTGAGTGCCTGGGTAAATTCACGAAAGTCTGGGTTGAGAGATGGCTTGTTCTTAGAGTCACAGATTAGCAATAAAATAATGTTGGTAACAGGTGTATTTTACTTCTGAACCCTCGGACACTCTATTTGTGACTCCTCTACTTTTATTGCTTGGATTATTTATTGCATTTTATTGTTTTGTGATTACCGTATATTTGTTTATTGTATATTTGTGTTTATTGTATATTTGTTTTTATTGTAAATTTGTTTTGTGTTTATTGTATGTTTGGTGTCTATTGTGTTAATTGTATATTATGAAATATTCTATTTAAATTTATTGTGTTAACTTTATTTTCAAAATTTACAGATTTGCTTTGCGAATTGTCTTGATAATAATGTAACCTATCTATTTATGTCATGTTCATTCTCTTTAGTTTATTTTTTATATGTTTTTCATAATATATTAGATAAATTGAACTCAAACTTTTTTTTTATTAATCCCCATATGGGGGTGTACTGGACCTCGTCATTGTTTATTTATTTATTTCAAAACATACGGCACAACATGTGCCATTGACATAATTTTATTTATATATATTATAAAACAATAACATAAGAAGGTGGCATATAAATGTAAAGTTAAATATAAAAACAAAAGGTAAAAGAAAGGAGTTAAGGTAATGAGTAGTAAATAGAATTATGATGTATAAAATGAAAGTATAAAGTAAAAGTGTTAATTATAAAATATAAAGTATAATGCAAAAGTAAAAAGTTAAGATAAAAAATTGAAAGGCTGGAAATAATGTAAACTATAAGTTACCTTTGTAAATAATATAAAGTACAAAAGTTATAAATATAAAAAAAGTATGACAAGTAAACAGTAAGAAATGCTCTTAGGAGCCAAATATTGAAGATAACCAAAAATTTAAAAAAAAATGTAATAAATAAAAGGAAGTTATTACGGAGTATACAAAGCGATATGAAAGTAGGTGATATGTATGATATGTTAAGCCATAGGTATTAGAGTGCATACTGGTATGACATAATATTATGGTTACATGATTATATTTATTATGATTACGTGGTAGTACTAGCAGATATTTGTCGTATTTTTGAGTTAACGTGAATTTATCCCATTTTAATATGTGAATTTACTCAGGTGCATAGTACACTACACAAGGTATGTTGACTTCTAAAACCGCAATCTTATTTATTTCATTCTTCTCTTCAGAATAATAAAACTCCTCAGGGGGTTGAATTTTTCAGTAAAACCAGGAACCTATTCATTCAAATGGGGGCATGTTTAGATTCTCAAAACGGACGCCGGACGTGGTAAACTCGCAGCGGGAAAATATTTTAGGTGTCTTTATATATAATAGTTCCCCGATGGAATATCACCTAAGGATATGTTGAATATTACACTATTGTCCACCATTGAAAGTTCCGTCGAAAAGGCATCACCCTGATAAAATACAATCAATCGAAACGTAGCCTTATCTGTGTTTAGTGATCAGCCGAGTGATTCTATATCTTTTATGGGATAGTTATGAGTAGGGCCCAGATTAAAATGTAAATACGTATTTTAATTTACACGATTTTCGGTCTCGTATGTGTTCTCTACCTAGATTATCAAATATATAGATTGTGAAAATCTCATTTTTATTTTCCATATTTTTTCCATATTTCATGGTTAAGTCCATATTTTATAAAAAAATATCACAATCATCCATATTTTCGATTTTTATAACATAAAACATGAGTTAGTTCACAAAAATTGTTATAATTTTACGTGTTTGCATTCTCGCCACCACACGGCCGCGCGTATTTCATTTCTATCGCGTATTATTTGTCGTAATTTGATTTTTCATTGTCTTCCTCTCTGCGCAGCGGCGCCGAGAGGCCAATGCGGGCGGTGCGCGGGCGGACGGGTGCCACACTGACACTGACAGTAAGTCGGCGATCACCAACGATGAGCGACGTTATAAAACTAACTAAAGTAAAATATGTGACAGCAAATATGTAAAAATCACACAAATCTGACAGGAGATTATGTCCGTTATCTCGATAACAATCCCACAAAAGATATAGAAACGCTCGGCAGATCTGGTTAGTCAGGTACATACTACCCAACATTCTTATTTACCATCTATTTTCCCACTCTGCACTCCCTTCAGCTTCTTACCAAACACCAGATTCACATGTCGTAGTGCCAGTGGATTTCTTGTGCAGTATCAAAGATGAAAAGAGGGGAAAAATCCCTGCTGTGTAGGGTTTCTTTGAAGCAGAGGTTGGGAACCTTTTTAGCGTCGCGGGTCATTTGGATGGTCATAATTTAACCCGCGGAGTCACACCAGCTACACTCAGAACATGCAAATAGTTTTCCTTAAATTCCAGCTGCACATAGTCTGCAACCAGAATTTTATAACTGCACTTTAAACACAGAATGGTTTCCGTCAAAATGCATCAGCGGATGAAACTACAACTGAAAATTTTCTTTGCATTCTGAACACAAAACTAGTTTTAATTTGCAAGGGGAATTAAAACTACACTCATAACATGAACATGTCTTTTATATAATTCTGGCATGCACCTCCTACACAAGAAATGCGTCAGCAGATGAAATCACATCTAACGTGTTTTAGTTGCATTCGTAACATAGAACTGGTTTTAATTACAGGGTGAATCTGTACGCGGGGAATTAAAATTACACTCAGAACATGAAATTGCTTTCCACCAACACCGGCAGCACAAATGCAACTACAAATTTATAACTGCACTTCAAATACGAGAATGGTTTCCTTAGCGCGCGTTAGCAAGATAAAACCCTATCTGGAATTTTGTCGTTGCATTCTAAACACAGAACTGGTTTTAGTTATAGGGTGAATCTGTGCGCGGGGAATTAAAACTACACTTAGTACATGAAAATGACTTTTCTCCAATACTGGCAGCACTAAAGCAACTAGAATTTTATAAATGCATTTCAAAAATGAGAACAAGTTTTAACGAAATGCGTAAGCAGACGAAACCACACTTGGAATTTTTTCATTACATTTTGAACACAAAACTGGTTTTACCGTTAGAGCGAATTAGATTGTGAGTCCTCAGTTTTAAATTATACCTAGCACCTAGAACACCAAAAAGGTTTTCCTCTGATTTTTTGCAGTCGGAACGCAAGAACGGTTTCCTTCGAAATGCGTTAGCAGATGAATCTGCAACAGGAATTTGCATTGTGAACGCAAGATTGGTTTCACCTAAAGAATGAATCTACATAGTCCACTAGTCCACCGGCGTAAATTTAATTGTACTCAGATTACGTAAATGATTTTTCTGCATTTTGTAGCATATTTATCGTATGCAATTAGATTGGATTAGAACGCGAATATGATTTTATGTTTATTTAACTTTTTAATAATTTACATGGAATGATTTTATTTTAATTTAACCACTTATATGGCAGAGATTTGCCAATATTTTAAAAACTCTAATAACACAACGCATTTTTTTATTCGTGTTTACCACGGTGTGAGTTTTCATAAACCTACACAAATCATTCTCAAATCAGAGCAATAACAGAAAAATACTCAAACAGTAATATCAGATGGACAATAGAGTATGTAGGTCACCCCTAATATGATGGCTGGAACTGCTTCTCTTTGGCAAGACGTGCGATATTAGTTGGCATTGATGATATTGCTACTTGCAACCGATTTTCCAGATTTGCATCGGTTAGTCTGGATCGCAGATGATCCTTTGAGATGGATAGTTTTGAATAGAACTGCTCACAGCAGTAAGTTGTTCCGAAAATAGATGCACATTTAAGGGCATGCCTTCTTAAATTTGGAAACTCATAATTTAGTATGCAGCGTTTATAGAACTCAAGCAGCAGGAGATTGTTTTAACTAGCTTTTAGTTCATCATCGCTTTGTAATTGAATAATTTCGTGCTGCAGATTATCAGGCACATTTGATGGTTCCACGTTTAACGGTGTAGTAAATATGTTCAAATCCGTTTGCTTACTTTTCACGTCCTTAAATCGTTCATTAAATGCCTCACTTAATTTAACGCAATCACCAGCGTATTCGAACGACGTAGAGGGCTTTTGTCCTTCCGGTGTTTGAAAATCCGTCCTGTTATTCACTTCGAGTCGCACTTTCCAGCCTTAATTTAGTTCCAAATGACTTCACGTTTCACTCAGCTTTAACTTTTTTTTTCTTTGTAATTGCCATTTACAGGGTTTTATTGATTTACTATCCACTTTCTTCCGCAACGATGACTAGAAAATAATGTTTATGACAGACTGCCTAAGATTCCACTCCGAATAGACTTGCCATCATTTCAGAAATATCGGGACTGTACGTATAAGAAAGTTAAAAGTACCGATGGAATTTCACTATCGTTTCACAATAACAAATTAAAAGAAAAGGGGATGTTGTATCACATTTTTATTTATATCTAAACTACTTGCTAGTAACGATTTTGTAATAACGACTTAAAAATGCAACTGAATCACCGTGAAAAAACCATCCCATTCTGTGTAATTTCGTTCTGGTTCTTTCAGCAAGCCGCACCAAAAGTGCCCGTGGGCTGCAGGTTCCCCACCCCTGCTTTAAAGGATGGAAAGGAGAGGAAGTTCTAACGAAAAACGGTATGAGGAGTGGTTAGCAATGTGGGGGTCAATGTGTCCAGGAGTGATGGGCGTAAGAATCCATCTCTCTCACTGGGGTGCCAAGAGAGACTCCGGCTGGAGAAGTCAAAAGGTCTCCTGATCCGGCCCGCCACACAGTAGGTGAACAAACGCAACCGCCTCCGTGACCTAGACAAACTTCATACCATTAGCTCGGGCACTTCTGCTAGGTCACCAAACGTAACGAACCACTTAGAGTTTAGAGTGACCAATGACAGGGGTGTTGGTTGTCTTGCAAATGGTTCTCGGAGCGGCGTACGACGGCGATGGAGAGGTTACATCGTTTTTTTCAATGGTGTACCTTTAGATTTTCAGAAATGACTAAGTCCTCTGATGTCTAAGACTATGTCACTGTCGTAATTCTATGAATTCACGAATTATCCCATGAAATCACGTAATTCCCATTATGTATTCCCGGTATCAAATTGGTTATTCGGCTCTTAGATGAGATTAATAATAATGTTCTAGATTTCCTAAATCTAGATGACAATGTTCTAGGTCCTAGAACATTGCCATACACGAATACGTCTCCATCAGTTGCAAACTACCGCTATCCAACCCATATATTATGATGCAAACACCTACCCGCCTACTTTTGATACAAACTTACATTCAGATTTTATTAGACTGTATAAAAAAAACATTATTTTATTAACTTTAATTTTTTTTATTATTTTATAAAATAAATATTTTATTTTATTAAATGAAGACAATATAAGTGAAACACAAGCGAAAATCTGGAACCAAAAAAATCAGAAAAAGATATTGACACCTCTGGGACGAGATGTCAATTTGAGGTTTCGACGCAAACCACAATTTGAGGTTTTACTCATAAAGTTAAAATAAAAATAAAATAAATATTTTATGTCCTGCACCTACGTTGTGGAGGACATTTTAAAATAGTAGATAAGTTAGATTTTTAAAATGACATCAACAAACAACCAACACAAAAAAAAAATTCAAGATAATCGGTCAATTAGAAATTGAGATTTCGTGACAAACGTTCCAAAGCATTTGTTCAGTCCATTCACTTGATAGCTAAGGGGATGGGGTTTAAAAAAATTGGACCATCAAACCTCCTGACAACTTCCAGAATCATAATCTGCAAGCTTTTCTGAGTTCAAAACTATGTCAATAATGCGGCACTCATATTTTGCACACTCAATTCCATGCAGCGCCCGGACTAATTGTTTTCTTTTATTTTTACTTTTTTTTGGTTCAACCCTTTTTCAGATTGTCAAAATATTTTCGCTTTACAATAAAATACAAATATTTGGAATGTTTCTGAGCACATTCAAAAACCAAAAACTGATTTAGAAAGGTGATGAAATGCGCTTTCAAATTAGAGAATTCGAAATAAACATTTTTTTTTTTATTATAAAATTTTTGCATACCAACATAAAAAAGTTTTCAAAATGGCTCACCTTACGTTTTTTCTAACGAAAGTTACTGATAAAAAAAAATAATAAAAACGCATACATATTTTATTAGACAAATGTACAACAAACACGTATTGTTACCTCACTTTTTTGTCGCTCTATGTAAAAATAATTTATAAAAAATTCCCGAAATTTCAATTTTTTTTTTCAATTTGCGATTCAAAACTTTGTGTACATAAAAGTGTACATTTTACTTTTTTGGCGGCTATTTTTTAGATTGGAATATAAAGCGTGGTGTTTTTTTCTTTCTAACACAGCTTATGCCTCGATGACACACGGCGAGTTACAAGCTACTATCTAAAAGCCGGTAAATCATGATGACACACAAAACTGTCCACTCGCTCAGAAGCGTAGGAAACTGAGGCCGCTGCTAGCGCCAGTAACAAGAATAACGACGACTTCGTGAACTAATTCTTCAATGTTTGACAGTCGAAATCAGCTGTTTATCGGAAGCCATGTTGGAAACATAAATAAACCAATCACGAGCAAGCGTGTAGGGGAGTAAAGTTGAACCTTTCAACTTGTTTTCGTAGATTGTCAACAATCTGCTAGTTGCTGCTAGTTAGCAAGTGACACGATGACACTGGGCGAGTTTACTAACAGATAGTGAATTTCCCAGATAGTAGCTTGTAAACTAGCCCTGTGTCATCGACGCTTTAGAACATATTTCTAAATATGATAGTAAGGGAGTTATACCGTTTTATATGAGACCTATGTGCTTTGGGACAAATATGGTCTCCTGTGATTAAACGGGTTAAATATCGAATGTTGTTATTTTATTATTCAATGATATAAAATTCCTAACACTGTTAAATATGGATGTATGAAGACTGTTGATAACGCAAAAATTGTATAAATGTATAATATATCTGGGGCTTAATGCTAGAAGTGCCTAGCGATTTAGAGTTGTCCTGGGGAACGACGTAACAGAAAATTATTGATACAATTCTTATCGATTGCCCGTGCTAGTAGTCCTGTAATTAGGGATGCAAGGTTTTTAAAAACATCGATATACCCATATATATCGATTTAAGTCGATATTTCTTCTTCTTTTAAAAGCTTATAGAAATCCAATGTAGTTTAAGATATAGCAAACGTTTATCGATTATGTATATGTATATAATTTTTTTACTTATCTATGTGAATAATCACAAAATTTGGATAGGTATAAAATATGTGTTATTTTTCATAAATTTATTTAAAAAAAAATGAATTCCAGTATTTTGTACCAGCTATCGAACTTAAAAATAGTAACTTTTGCAGTCTGCTTCCTTGTAGCCGGTTTCTGCTCTGAGCTATAGTGGCTCCTGCCTTTGAAAAAAGACGTTCAGAAGGAACACTTATTGCCACAATTGGTAGATGACTCATTGTCATTTTTAAAAGATTGGGATATATGTACACCTTGCATCTCTTGCCATGTTTCAAAAATGTTTACTTTTAAACTATTTATAAGAGCAGAAAGATATAATAATAGCATTTTACCCGAATTTGTGGGTATTTAAATTTGGGCGGGTTTTTCGATATTTCGATACGGTATATCGAGTTTTTCGATATTGATATATCGATATCGGCGTATCGTTGATATCGATATTTTTAGGGGTCGATATATCGATATTCATTGGTTTTCCGATATATCGTTGCATCCCTACCTGTAATGCGGATTGTTAATCGATTTCTTGGCGTAAAAAAGGGCGAAATCAACATTTTGAAATCTACATTCGATAGCCCACATCTTCCCCAAACTAGAGGACTATTCAATAATAGTAGTATTCAATTAAGGTGGATTTTAGAGTACTTTCAAATTACCAAAATTGACATAGACATTTTCTAGCATTAACCCCCCGATATTACGTAACTAAACTGAATTTTGACAATTACCACTAAAGTAATCGGAAAATGTTGCTTGTGTTGTGATGGAGAATTTAGCCAGTCGAGGAATCGAAAACGCGACGCCTCGGTGGGACCCGGTTCAATGACATTTGATCCGCCGACAATTGGCCCTCTGACAAACTTATACACAATCTGCTGTCGGTTTAGGGAAAATACGGTATACCTTATTACGCAAGTTATTAACCTAACCTAACCTAACCTAACCACCCTCCCCCCTCCTCCCCCTCCCCTCCCCCCCCCCACTCTCCCCTCTCACCTCTCGCATTCCACACATTCATTCCCGATACATTCAGTTTTCAAACTGCTCGCGTGACACCTATTACAATTTTTTTATATAAATTTCATAATGCCAGAACTCAACCGTAGTTTTATACAAAATAACGAAAAAAAAAAGAATTATCGAATTTGGTGCAGTCGTTCGGGTTTGTGCGCATACATACATTTCGGTGATTTATTTTTTTAGATTGTTTTTAAGTACGACGCCAACAAAGCACTCTTTTTAGGGTGAATCGCCTAATTTTAAAAAAAAAATCGTTTTCAACGCGACAATTGGTTTGACTTTTTTCTGACCTTTGCAATAAATCGATTTTGTTTGGGACAGAAAACGTATGATAAATAATTTCATAACGCCAGAGCTTACCAATATATATAGCCTATAGATCTCGCAAAAATGTAGCTTACTATTAGTGAAAGAATTTTTAAAACCCATTCTGTAGTTTTGCGTGAAAGAGAAACTTTCTTATATTAGTAGGATATTTTCATTCAAATGAATCAAGAAAAAATCTACTTGTCTGAATACTGTGTAAACCAGCGCTTTAGTACAAAAATCGACACTACGTAAATTCGTTTGATGCTCATAATCATTATTAAGGGTATTTTTTAAATCGATTTTACGTTTCAAATTGTTAAATAATATGCAAAAAATAATAATTTTATAGTCAAAACCTTTCCCGGGGGGCCAATTGTCGACGGATAAACTGTCGGGTAACCGTGGGACCCAAACGCGATGCCAACTCAGTAACTGACCGGTCTGATGATTGAACATCTACAGAATGTGCAACACCAAGAGAGGTAGAAGTTTACCGTACCATAATGTAATCGAAAAATAACATCTTAAAATAAAATCTTCCTAATTAACCCGCCATTGGTGACGTATATGTCTGTGAGACCGGGTAATTCGAAAAAGCGTAATTTTTTTACCGTTCATCAAATCACACTGCGATTTCGAGTAGCTGCCTTATTCCACGCCCCCTACCGCCAGTCTACTCCGCGACAGAGATGCGGACGCACGTTATGGTGGAGTTTTGGTGCCAACCCGGTGCATGAGACCGGCATTTATAAGAGAAAATGATAAAAAAACATAAGAATAATCAATTGGGTTTTTTTATGTTATGTTTCAACTGTCATAAGACTGATTTTGTCGTTAAATATTTAAGATTGTTGGGTGTAAATAAATATTGTTAAAATATCTGATAATTTTAATGCATCTAAAGATATTGTGTTATGTTAATAAAAAAAGAATTGATTTAAGGAATACCTATGTTTTATTGACAGGAAAAGATATCATTTTATAAACTTTCCAATGAGAAGTAGCATGAACAGTAAATTATTGAAAAAACTGGTAGTCACCCGGTGCGTGAGACCGGGGTCACCAACGATGTAATGGCGGGTTAATACCAAAGAATTCGTATCTAAATAAGAACAATTAAGAACAATTAAAAACTTTGAATCGTTACAAATCATTAAACTACTGTATACATCCCTTGTTAGAAGCCTAATAGAATATAACTCCATAGTCTGGTCGCCCTTCTATAAAATTCATATTCATACTATTGAAAGAATTCAAAGAAAATTTCTACGTTTTGTAAATTTTAAACTTAACATCCCTTTAGAGCACATAAATTATCCGTCGTTAATGAATACTTTAAATATTCCAACATTAGAAAACCGACGAAAAATAAACGACCTAACTTTTTTATTAAAATTTTTAAACTCTAAATTCGACAGTTGTGAACTTCTGCAATTAATAAATCTACATGTACCTACACGAACAACTAGACAAACATTGACATTTTATATACGTACATCTCATTCGAACTATGATTTACATTCTCCAATACAACGTTTGCATAGTCTTGGTAACAAATACTTAAACAATCTGGATGTATTTGACAATAATTTGAACTTAGCAAACTTCAAACGCCATATGTGCCAACTATTTATTTCTACCTATCCCGTAAACTAATGAGAACAACAATTTTAAAAATTACCTACTTTATGTCAACTACTATATTTTATGGACTATATTTTGTTTCTTATATTTTATGTTACCTGTATTTTGTTAACCCGTCTGCTTGTTTAGGAATAAATACATCCCAATTCACGTAATCGCATTATACTTTCATAAGTCCAAAAACGTCCCGAGCGACCTTACATTTTAAAAGCTATACATCTCTCTTCCTCTGATGCAAACATGTGTATTTTTTTCTTTTAACCAGAAAGAGAATGAAATAATGCTTCTTATTGTCTTTGAAATATGAAAGCTATCTTGCATAGATATTTTACAATCTCGATCCAAAGTGACGGTTTCAGAATTTACGCGCGGAACTGAGGCATCCGGATTGTTAGGTGCGAATATATTGAATCAAGCAGACGTGTTAACGCTTATATTTTATGTAACCTAAATTTTTTATTTTATTTTTTTTTAACCCTTATATTTTATGTAACCTATATTTTGTTTTTAACAAATATTATGTTACTTGTATTGTGTATTGTATTTTGTAAAGCCATTCTTTTCACTGTAATTAAAAAAATGTACTGCATTCTATGTAAAAGCCCTATGGGCGTTAAATAAATAAATAAATAAATAAATAAAATAAATAAATAAATTAACACGGTTCATCGTTTTACAGGATCTACTGCAGTCGTATAATCCCGGACGCAGTTGCATCCACAGACAATTGCATTAGGATTTCCCAGTCGGGTCACGACTTTGTATGGGGAGGGAGCAAGATGTCACACTACCTACTACGGGGACGTGCCGTAAATAAAAGTGTATTTATGGCGGTCACGTTTTTCTATTTTATTATTAAAGTACATTAATTTCATCAAAATGTTTATCCAGGTTTTGATTTTAAAAGGAAAATGTATTAACTTCATCACAATCGTCCATTTTTAATTAGTCGGAAAACGTCCATTCAAATCCAACATTTTTTTTTAAATATACAATTCACCCTAAAGAGAGTGCAAACATATATATATCAACCCAGGTTTTTTTGTTTTTCTAAGGTAATTACCACATAAACCAAAATCATTCGGTTCGTTTTCCTTTAAATCCCTAAAATAAGGAGATAATTAAAAATATATACATGTTTTTACAAAAAAAAAAAATTAAGTTGTTATTGAATTCTGTTGTTTTAACAATTCAATGAAAAAAGAAAACTTAAAAAAAACTTTAGAAAGTTTTGGTAAATACGTGTAAAATTTGGTTGAAACAAAAAAAAATAGAGATTCGTTAACATATTCTGACATTTTCACTTAATTACGTACCTATGCATTAATCTTAGTAACTCTATGAACGATAAGTGGGATGGAAACATACCATTAGGCTGGTAGGTAAAATACGGTATTATCTGCCATAAATTCAATATTATTGTTATAAGCCAAAAATATTAGTTTTTAAAGGAAATAAATTAAATGTTGAAATTTAATTATAATCCTGAAACTCGTACCGAAATATCACAAACGGTCCACGGGGGAATAATAGCCTGAGAGTAAATAAGCGTTTATAAGTTTCTTAATCCTGGACTGAAATGCCAGAAAACTTGGAGTGCAAATAAAAATATAACCCCTACAGCTATTTGAATGGAACTTCGCGTTGAATTTGATTAAAGTTAAAATGGTACGTTTTTTAAACCAAGTTTGATTATAACGCAAAATGCATTTTATACAATACTAGCAGACCTGGCTACACGTTGCTGTGGCTAACGAAACACAACGCCATTACCCAACCTTTATAAAATTGATACTACCCGCTTGCCAGCTTGCCGCTGCCCGCTGCCTGAATTGAATATTTGAATTTCTCGGCTTTTCTCTACTATAATAAGCATGTATTATACATATAAACCTTCCTCTTGAATCACTCTATCTATTGGTGAAAACCGTATCGTAAAATCCGTTGCGTAGTTTAAAAGATCTATGCGCACATACATTTTGAGTGACTTCATTTTATACTATGTAATAATAATGAAATGTAACAAAAGGATTTTATATTTTTATTTGTTTTACAATTAAATGTCGACGAAAATGTGAGATGTACATAATATTCATGTACAGATCAGGCTCGGCCGCAAATTTGAATGTTTGATTATTCACAGAGTAATACATTAAAAACGTAATGAATAATTTAATTGTGGGTATTATATAACCTATTTATAGAAAAGATCACTTCTTCGGTCCTTATGCTAAAATAAAATCCTTTTATCTATAATCGAAAATGTTGTGAATAAGCTCCTAACCGGTTCTTTTTTATATGAATACCGCACAAGAATTCCAACTGCTCCCGTCTGGAGCCAGTGAGACTATAGCATCCCCGATTGGGGTATGTTGTGAGGCTGCTGGTAGCGGGGAGGGGAAGGGTATAGGGGAGAGGAAGGTGAGAAAGTACCTGGCTATTCATATCTGGTCACCAAATACCGCTAAAAGCCATTTCAAGCAGCGTTTCAATTTTGAATGGTGGTCTTACATCAGGGCGATTCTGAGAGTATCTTCCACTCTGGAACGGCCGAAAATATACTACATTTTATTTTATTTTAAATTGTGAAATAACACGTTTTAATCAGATAAAATTTATTTACCACGCTGGGATACGATCCCGCGACCTTCGGTTTGCGAGTCAAGAGCCTTACCGCTAGACCATGCCGGCCGTTCTGGTAGCCAGTGTAGCCCATTTAAAAAGCACACATACAAAAGTTCACTCAAAACTGTTAAAAAATTATTTCAATTTCAAATTGGTTTAGATTAGGCTTTCGACTAGCAAACGGGTCAGTGTGTCTAGTTTTTTTTAAGAAAAGGAAGAAGAGGAAGTTCTGGGAAGGAAATAGGAATGAGGGATGGTAGGAATCTAGAGGTCAGTGTGTCTAGGAGTGACGGACATATGCATCCATCCCTTCAATCGCGGTGCAAGGCTATGGATCGAGGGTTTCTGGGTAGAGAAGTCAAAAGACCTCCCCAACCAATCTCTCTCAATTAGGGATGTCTAAAGTGAAAAAAATATCGGTATATCGATGTATCGATGTTTATTAAAATATCAATATCGACGTCAATATATCGAGGAAAAAATATCGATGTATCGATATATCGGTCAAATTTTCAAAAGATTTTGCGTTTTTAAAATAATAGTGTATTCAGCTCAATATTATGAAAAGTAATTTTTATACACAATTTGCACTATTTTAATTTACAAAAATCTCAATAAAAATGAATGTTTTTTATCAGTGTTCATTTTGATTAGGTTATAATTACAAAAATATCAAAAACTAAAAAGCTGTCTTCTAATTTTTATGTAAACTGAGACGCATACAAAGTTTGTATGCGTCTCAGTAACATTATATTGGCGTATTAATCTGTCAAAAAGTACTTCGTGTTTGTACCAAGGTATAGTCAATAATCATAGACAATTGGGAACCAACACATAGGAGTGGCTTAGAAAAAAAAGGCGAAATATAGCAAACATTTCTGTGTATGTACCTACACATATGAGATAGTATTAGTGATCACAAATACTAATGCAAAGACAATAGATTTGTAAGCAATTAATAGTTAAAATTTCAACCGCCAGATGTCATGACCCAATACAGTTACTTTTTTCCGTTCGTTCCTTTACGGTTTTGGATTTTAGTGACTTTAGTTACATAAATAAATAAAAATACCGTTTTTGATACAATTTTCGATATTGGATATTTTGTATCGACCTATCGGATCAAAATATATCGGCTAAAAATATCGATGTATTGAATTAAAAATACCGATACATCGATATATCGATAATTTTTCAACGAGCTTACTCTCGATTGGAGATTGCGAGTTAAATAGATTGCTGGAGAATGCCAGTTAAATACCCGACGTGCGCAAGTAACTTTTATTAGATTAATTTGTGCAATTTCACAATTTAGTCCTTGAAAAAATAGCGTATATTTGCAGTACGTTCCAGAGTGGAAGATACTCTCAGCATGTAAGTTGGTGGAAGATACTCTCTCCCTGTGTGACACCACCATTCAGAATAGAAACGTTGCTTGAAGTAGCGTTAGCCGTGTTTGGTGACCAGATCTGAATAGCCAGGTACTTCCCATCTTTTACTCCGCATCTCCTTCCTTTCCCCCACTACCTTCAGACTCACAACATTGGGAAATTGGGAAAGCCATAGTCTGACTTTCCCAAAGCACACATTAAAGAAAATTCTCTAAACGGCTCTACTAATCATCCAATTTGAAAAACTGCTTGCAGGACAGCATGAAGCGGAAGTAGTATTATTCTTCGGGTATATTTATTGATACAAATTTAAATTGACAATCACAAATTAATAATACTTGAAAATGATTTATTTTTTTCTGGTGGAATCTTTACTCATGTACGGAATAATAAGATGGGGTGGTGCACTTGATGCTTTTATAAAACCTTTACAAACAACTCAAAATTATATTATCAAAGTTACGTATAATAGAAATAAAGCATTTCGATAGATGTTTTATACAAAGAATCTAAGCTACTCCGTCTCAAAACAGAATCAACATTAGAAATAATAATGTATTCTTTACCAATGACTTTTATATAACATCATTGTTCTATACTCCTCAAACAAACACAAAACAAATGCAAACTCACAGTAGTTGACCTCGCACTTTCAACCTTTTACCAAAAAATACTCAAGTTAGTTAAAAATATGGCTGAACCATACAGATGTAAAAACTCTATTTATTTAATTCTATATCAGTTTATGTTTCTCACAAACTTTTCGCTTAATTATTACACTGTATACATATTATTACACTAAACACTTATTATTACCCTGTGCACTATTATTGTCCACACTTTTTGTACAAACTGTCAAATTTAAAATTTTAATCATGTTTTTGCTTTATATACAACTGTTTGTTTTTTTCTAGGCACTAAAATAAAATATATTTAACTATATTACCCACGCACAGGCTGTCCTTTGTGGGTTTCCATTATTTTTATTATTTTCAAAATATGTAACATTAAAATGTAAAATTTCGGAAAAATAAGGATTAAAAAATAATAATAAAAAAAAATCACTTTGACAAGCCGTCAGAATAATAATAATACGGTTGGCGTTTCGGATTGATGCCCTGTAACAAGTACTGCAAATCGGATGGTGAGTAGGGCCTATAAATACCGAGCACAACAAGTCCCGTCGACCCATAGATGAATTTTGTAAGAAAAATATTACAAGGACAATTTCACTGAAACCCTGAACATGTTTTCGATGCTCTTCGTATCTTCTACGCGCCATGTGGAGTTTTTTGACCGTTAGTAGATGTCTGCTAAAGATTTCATAAGAAAATGACAATTTTATTATTATTTGGTGCAATTACTATTATTTTAAAAGATTATTTGACAATGTGGGCCATCTTGCAATCCCAAACGGCGCACTTAGCTTCATCGCGCGGAATGGATTCTAGCTCGTTTCTTAGCCGGTAGAACTAGCGCGCGGGCCGCATTCATTATATTTTTAATCCTAATCACAAAATCGTTATATTTAGATAGGTAATTTATGGAATATAACTCAGTAGTTTGGTCTCCATCTTACAAAATTCACATTAATAACATTGAGCGAATACAAAGAAAATTTCTGCGTTTTATAAATTTTAAATTAAATATCCCACTAGAAGACTTGAAATATAATTTATTATTAAATGTTTTAAAAATACACACACTAGAAGACAGACGTAAAATAAACGACTTAACATTTTTATTCAAAATACTTAACTCTAAATTTGACAGTTGCGAACTACTGCAACTCATAAACTTACGAATACCGACAGTAACTACACGACAAAATACACTATTCTACTGTAGCATTCATAAGCGGAACTACATTGCCCACTCTCCGATATAACGATTTCACACTATGGGAAATCAGTACTTAGGTGATATTGACATATTTAACATAAACTTGGCAAAATTTGTTGATCTTGTAAAAAACTTATTCCAAAACTATTCCTAAACCTATCTCTTTTTCTGAAAACCTATGAAATCGCTGTATTTTTATGACTTGTGTGCTTTTTTATCAAATTTTATTTTTATTATTTCTGTATATGTTAAATAATCTGTCATGAATTATTTGTACTACCAAAATGTAAAAGACCATTGGGCGTTAAATAAATAAATAAATTTAATTTTTAGAGATTTTGCGTAATTTTATATTAAAATAAAATATGAAAGAACTGATTAGTAAAAATATGTTTTTTTATATTTTTGATAACAATTAGGTGAAAGACTGTCAGGGCGTGTGGTGCATGGTACAATTTTTTTTACGTTAGCTCCAGAAGGCCCTGACGAAAATAATTTCCCTCAGGGCCTTTGTCATCTTATTGAGGGTTTTTTAAGGAAAGGAAGAAGAGGATGTTCTGGGAAGGGTGAACGTATGAGGAGTGGGTAGGAATCTGGGGGTCAGTGTGTCTAGGAATGACGGACATATAAATCCATCCCTTGCGGCGATGGATCGAGGGATTCTAGCTGGAGAGGTCAAAAGACCCCCTCAACCAGTCGATCCGGCCCGCCACGCAACAGGTGGGTAGATCTGGTCAAACCTCACTCCATGAACACGGGCACCCCTGCTAAGTCACCAAACGTAGCGAACAAATCGGGGTGACCTAAGGCAGAGATGTTGGTTATTCAACGAATGGTTCCCGGGTACCCATTCCGGTCTCTCAAAATACAAAGATGCTGTTATTTGTCAAATTTTATTTTAAAATTAAATTATTTTTGCAGTGATGTTTTTAGCACAACGTCAGATAGTGAAACAATTTTAATCAGTTTAAACAACATAAAAATGTCCAAGAGGCTCAAATTCACAAAACATGTTTAACTGACCCCGCTCTACCTTACAGAAAACTGAAATAAAATTCATTTCACAAAGTGCAGATAAATGTAATTTGAAAACAGAACCACGGAAAAGTCGCTCTTACTGAAGTGAAAACTTCTTTGGCACCGTTGTGATTTGAAACTCTTCTTATTCTTCTTGTGCCCTGTCCGTTCAAGGACGTTGGCTATCATGTTGGCTTTGCGGACTTTGTTTACTGCGGCCCGGAACATCTCTACAGTAGACTGGCGAAACCACTGTCTCAGGTTTTTCAGCCGTGAGGTTCTCCTTCTTACAGGGCTCCGTCTTCCGGCAATCTTTCCCTGCATTATGAGATGCAAGATCTCATACTTCTCTGGAATCTTCTGTCTCATCACATTTCCGAGATTATGAAGTTTGAAACTCGATGAAATGAAAAATAGCGACATTAAAAAGATACAAATACATGGATATATTTATGGGATTTAGCCTGCCAGAGAACGCGACAGTATAATCGGTCTCCTCTTTTTGCCTGCCCACTAGCCTACCCACTCTTGTCTACTTTAGTTTTCTGAAGGTTTCACTTTACCGCGTGTGATTGTACACTCTGATATTTTTTTTTATTAATCACTGATATAAAATTCCCAACACTGTTAAATATGAATGAAGAAAGACTGTTCATAACACGAAGAATGTACGAGTATATACAAATAAAATGTATATAGTATATATATATAATAATATATCCGGGTTCATGGGTGAGGTTTGTCTGGGCTTTGGCACCGGATGCATCTGCCCATCAGCTGCATGGCAGGCCGGATCGAGAGAGAGTGGTTGATGGAGTCCCTTTGACTTATCCAGTCGTACTCTCGGAATATCGCCTTTCACCGCAGTGGGAGGGATGGATTCATACGTCACTCCTGGACACACTGACATCAAATTAACGAGATGGGGAAGAGGAAGGTGAGTAAGTACCTGGCTATTCAGTTCTATTCACCGGCTAAAGCCATTTCAAGCAATGTTCTGACTCTGAATGGTGGTTTTATACCTATCTTATTCTCTATTCACTCTGGAATGCGCCGCAAATATACGGTATATTATTTTTAAATAATTAAATAGTGAAAACACAAATCAATCATATAAAATGTCCTTGCTCAAGCCGGGATTAAACCCGCGACCTCCAGATCGCGGGTTAAGAGCATTGCCCCTCGACCGCGGAGGCCATCTACATTTTTTAAATTAAATTTTTAAAATAAAAGCATACATTTCCGGGTTACGAATAACCTGATAATGAGTCTAGTTTGTGAACTGTTAATTCGTGAGGAATTCCACTGTATTAGAATTGAAATTAAAACACTTTTGCACTTTCTTCCACTTATTTATTTTCACCAGGACTGGTTTCATCCTACTACGGACATTTTCAGACTGGTAGTTGAAATTCTTATGCTACGGTACTTATAGACACAATGTTGTGTACCCCTGCCTTCTTCTTTGTGTGCCGTATCAGGTCCCCCCGACGTTGGCGATCACTCTTGAGAATGTCTCTCTGTCTTGTCTACCCCTGCCTAAGTTTGTATAAATACCGTAGCATAAGAATTCCAACTACCAGTCGAAACCGGTCCTGGTAAAAATAAATAAGTGGAAGAAAGCGCAAAAGTGTTTTAATTTCAACTTTAACCTGATAATATTTGAAAATCTCCTACTACCACCACAGTAAGCGGAAAATGTAGCTTGTGTCGTGATGGAGGACTTGGCGACGCCTGGGTGTGACCCACACACTATGCCAACTCAACCACTGACCGGTTGATTATCAATATACAATATATTATTATATCAATATTGTTAAGGGGTGTTGGCTCTTATAAACGCTGCCTCTAAAAAGGGGGAGTAACACAACAAGACTCGACACCTCAAAAATTAAGTTAGTAAAGTCCTTAATAGACACAATATGATTTAATAGTCCAGACTAAGTTTAACGCGCTATTCCGAAATTATTAATGATCACACTTAAAACTTTGCAGTCTTTGTAGAATTAGGGAAGGGAATCTCCAACTAACAGAAGTACCTAACACTCTTGGTAAATTTACATTGAAACCAACACGCACATTCTAGAATTATTCCAGAACGTTTTTGATTAATGTTAAAACTCTCTGAAGATGTCTTTAGAAGTGATTCTGCTAAAGACACTATTAGTTTTCCACTCGACCTCGACCCGGTTGTCGGTAAAGTAGAAAAACGTGTCACTTTTGAAGTGAAGTGTGCTTGACAAAATGTTAATCCGTTTTATAATATTCACCCCGAACCTTAGCGAAATCAGTATCTAGCATAATAGACCAACCTTAGGTCCAGATAATGATATTCGACGTATTTTCCAATCAGAATTCTACAAACGTTATGAGCGTTTAACCAGCCAGCGGCCGAAAATCCACATTTCGTCGAAAGTTGTTCTTACGATCGTGCAGGGCAAACAATGAGAAAGATTAATTATTCTCCATACCAGTTTTTTTTAAAATTATTTTTTATTTTATTTTTTTATTTTTTACTGTACGACAGACAGGTGAGTCCAATTACGGTACAATTTTTATTTTCTTATAACTAACAATACATGTATATAGTTTTTTTAAAACATGGTACGGTGATATCGAACACATCTATATCCGCTGGTAGGGCATTAAGCAATGCCATACCTCTTGTCATGCTGTGTTGAGCCATGACATCTGTCCGACCCTGCGGTATGTGGAATAGGGCGTGGCTACGAGTTCGACAGTATTTGTCAGGAGCGAATAAGCCACAGCATGACAGGAGATATGGAGAATCAATAAGGTTTTTTATTAACTTTAATTCGAATACCATGAGTCCGGCATTACGCCTGGTCTCTAGGCTTTGATAATTTGTCTCCTTTAGCCGTTCCACGTGATGCATACCTTAGGATTTTTTTTTGAATTTGTTCAATCATATTTATGTATTTAAGTTGATATGGTATCCAGACAGTTTATAGTATCCAGATTATAACTCAATATCGATTTTATTTCATTCCGAATTTGCTTTAATTTATACCTACATCTAAAAATACTTAAAGGCGTGACGATAAAACTATTAAAATAATGTACTTTTTGTAATTATTTTTTGATTTTAAGTATTTATCATTTTTCAATAATGTCTAAGTTAAATAAGAATGTTAAAAAAAAATATATATATATAAGTTTGTAAGTGCGCAAATAAATACACAAACGGACCAATTTTCGTCAAGAAACACCTGTACGTATATATTTTTAATGATTTTATTTAAACTAAAATGATAATATGATTTCAAATGGGTGTGGTATAATACAAAATCCTTTTTGAAAATTTAACAAATCTGCCGACGACCTATGGTATAACCTAATTATACTAAAAATAAACATTTTTCTCAAAATTTAAAACATGCGAATGCTAGATAAAAGGACAATCTTTCGAAATCCATTAATATTTTTTTATGAAATTTTCATATGAAATCTGATTTAAAAATGACATATTTCTGGTTTTCTTTGGTAATACCCTCTTAACGGTCACGTTCATAAATCAAGACCGTAATGACCGATTCATAATTGGATCTTTTTTTTCATTGTTTGTGGCTTTCACCCTTCAAGGGTGTTCTAGGCCATCATTTAAAATTACAGAGAAAGGAAAGGTGAATTTATATATTAATTTTATTTAAATGAGCAAATTACAGAATTGTATGTAAGATTGGAGTCTTTGACGCGTGCATTTTCCTACAAGCATGGTCATATTCGTAGTTAGTGTAACTTTAAATAGTATGGTATATAAAGTTATAATAGTAACCAGACATAGCTGAAATATGTCATTTCTAATTCAAATTTTAGACGTATTGACTCTTTTCCACAAAAATATAAATGGATTTCGTAAGACTGTCGTATTATCGAGTAAAGCTATGTTTTAAATTTCGAGAAAATATGTTTATTTTTAGAACAATAAGGTTTTACCGTAGGTCGTTGGCAGATTTGATAAATTTTCAAACAAAATTTTGTATTATACAACACACATTTCAAATCATATAATCATGCAGTAAAATAAATCAATAAATTATCTGGGAAAGCTACGTTTCAGAATTTTCATTTTAGTTTAAATAAAATCATTTAAAAAAAGATCAGCACACGTGTTTTGTGACGAAAATACTTCAGTTTGTCCATTATGTAATATATTAAAGATTTTTTAATATTCTTATTTTTCTTGGACATGATTGAAAACTTATAAATACTTACGATCAAAAATAATTTAAAAAATTACATAGTTTAGTTTTATCATCACACCTTTCAGCATTTTTGAATGTAGGTACAAATTAAAGCAAATTTCGAATGAAATAAAATCGATATTTATTTATTATTAGTTTCAATAGCAAGGGTACATGTATGTATAATGTATAGTATAAGTATAGATTCTTTTTTTTCACAGACCTCCTCACTAGGATTTCCTGTTCTGAGATGGCCTGTAGTTTTTTAAAATATTTGTATTTGGTTATGGATTGTCTTTATATCATCTTCATGATGTTTGTAATTTTATTATCACTTTGATCTCTCAGCCATGTTTTTACTTTTGTTTTAAATATATTCATTTCCTTTATATTTTTGATTTGATCTGCTAGAGCATTGTAAAATTTCATAGCATGGAATTTATTATTTCTCTGTCCAATAAATGTGTTCAAACTGGGAGTAACCAGGATGTTATTGCTTACTGCCCTGGTTGAGTATTTATGTTGGGCAGTGGAGTATACATATATGTTTTTTTCATAAATATTTTTTGAATAAAGTTTCTGTACATTGAAGACTTGAAAGTTATTAAATATTTCTTCCGTCAGAGTTCCAAGCCGAACTTTCAGTGTTGTCTTTAGTACTCCTTTTTAGGCTATATTGAGCCGCTCTGTGTGAGTGCTTAAGGCAGACCCCCATCCAGTTATACCGTACTCTATTTGTGATTGACACAAAGCATAGTATACTTTTTTTAATATCGTTTATGTTGAGGATATTACGAATGTTTCTAAAGAAGCATATGTACCTGGTTAGTTTTTTTGTAATTACGTCAATTTGTGAGTTTCATCGGAGATCATCATCAATTTCAATTCCAAGATATTTGATGCTTTTGGAGTGTGCTATAGTGGGACAGAGGCATGATAAGCCTTGATTTTGTTGATAAATTCCTTGGCATGTGTGTAATTTGAGATTTAAGTCCTCCGACGGCTGCCCTCTGGCTGTTATAGAAAATGTAAGATATTTTGTTTTATTAACGTTAAGCGTGAGGGAGTTTCTTTTCAGCCAGGTTTGCAGGAGACTAAGCCCGTGTTCCGCTTCTTTGTAAGTATTTATCCAATCTTTTTCGTTAAATAAAATTACTGTGTTATTAGCAAAACTACTAATTTTTCCTCTTATTTCTAGGTTACAGATATCATTGATGTATATCAAAAACAATATTGGTCCTAGTACGCTTCCTTGCGGTACGCCATGGTTGATTAGGAGAGGTTCGCTTTTTCTCTTATTAATTTGAAAGCTCTGTGTATGCTCCATCATATAGCTTTTTAGCAAGTTTAGTGTTGTATTTATCATACCAATTTTTGTAAGTTAAGCAAAAAGTATTTTGTGGTCTATTGTATCAAAAGTCTTTTGTAAGTCTATAAAGATTGCCAAAGTTTTTTCTCCACTTTTAGTGAACATATCTGTATTTTTTTCTATTGCGTCACTAGTACTTAAGTTCTCCCATAAAAAAACCATAATTTTTATTTATTTATTTATTGATTTATTGTGAAAAACAGTATAATCCATTTACATTTCACAAGTAACAGTTTATAAATTACAGTTTATAATAAGTAAGTATATACATTTATTTGCATGGGTAAGTACATCAATACTATCTGATTAGCCAGATTTGGTAAATAGTATGCTTATTGCTGTCTTAAATTCTCTTTGGTTCAAATTGAAAATGTCAATCACAGAAGAAATGTGATTTAACAAAGTAGTTATTCTCCCCAAAGGCATGATCATTGGTAGGTTGGTCCTGCCCCTTGGAAAAATAAATAATCTGTGCTGTCTAGCTCTGATGAAATTATCAGGGACATAAAAAGAAATTCGTTCCAGAATATCTGGATTGCAAATGTGCCCATTTAGCAGCTTGTGCGCCACTAACACCATTGCAATATTTCTCCTGCCGTCTAGACGTTCTATCCCCAGCATTCCAGCGAGAAAATCAGAGGGATACAATAAAGGGTAATATCCGAACTCTCGCATGTAGAGGTAATGTGTGTGTGTGTTTCCGATAATATTTTATTGTCTTCTAAGTAGGATAAGAGTTGTTTTTTTAATATTCTCTTCAATATTTTTGAAAATGTGTTGAGTAGGCTTATTGGTCGGTAATTGTTTATGACAATTTTTACATCCTTGTTTAAAAATTGGTATAACAGTAGCTTTTTTGAGAGCCGTAGGGAATATGCTTTCAGTTATAGACAGGTTGACTAAGTATGTTAGAGGTCGATAAGTTCTTTACAGAGATATTTTATTGCATTGGTTGTGATTAAGTCCTCCCCCGAAGAAACATTTGATTTTAGAGAAGAAATTGTGTTTTTAATATAATTAATTTGCTTTTTGCTTAATATTTGTAATTTGATTAAACTCGAGTTTCTTTCCTTGTTCAGGGGGTTCATTTATTAGTACAGCGTCATTACATTGTGTAGCTTGCTTTGCTAGATTTGATCCTATATTTATGAAAAATTTATTGACATATTCAAGAATTTGGTCAGGATTATCAGCGTATGTCCTTGGGACATTGTTTTTATTCAGCACGTCAATTGATGTCATGGTAGCAGATTTAGAACTGGTTATTTCATTAATTATTTGCCACATTTTCCGGGGATTTTGCTTACAATCTACAATTTTTTTCGTGTAGTAGGTTTCTTTTGTATATGTAATAACTTTTTTGAAAATGTTTTTATATCTTTTGTAGAATCTTAACATGTGTATATCGTATGGATATTTTTTTAGTTTCTTATGTAACTCATCTCTTTTTCTTATGCAGTTTATAACATTCTGTGTAATCCATGGTTTAATGTGAGATTTTCTTAATAATTTTTGTGGTATTAGAGAGAATATTATTCTGAAAGAGTTCTATGAAGAAATTCCATGCATCATTTGCATTGTTCATACTTTGCAGTTTTTTCCGATCGGTACATTATAGATTATTTTTAATGTCATTCCAGTTTATTTCAGTCTTTTCTATTATTTGTGGTCTTTTCTTGATTTTATTTGACTTGTTTATTTTTATTGAAAGTATAGTTGTATAATGATCTGTTATAGTTGAGTTAAATACAATAGTTTGAGTAATATCTTTTGTTTTACTCATTATATGATCTTTGCAACTTTCAGTGCTGTCCACTTTTCGAGTAGGTGCATTTTACTTACCAGTCCATGGGATGCTAGCATCTGCAGATATTGAATTCTCTTGGGATGTCCATTTTCTAGGATATTTATATTTACATCTCCAATTAATAATGTTTTTCGTGTCTTTTAAAAGGCAGAGTTCCTCGACTACGGATTTAAGGAATGGGTCAATGTTTCTTGTTGAATGCGATGGATAGATTGCTAATATAGCCTTTTCTTTTCCGATTTTAATTTTTAGACAATTGGCATTTGTGATAATAATTTCCTCAACCTCGGCTTTTATTGCGTTTTTAATGTATATAATTACACCATCGTTTTGTCTTTTGTTATTCAAACTTGAGTAGGTGGTATATCGAGCCATTTCAAAATTCATGTATTTATGATTTATCCAACATTCAGTTAGTATTATTATGTGTAGATTAACTTTTAAATATTTCATTAAAATTTGTAATTCATCAAATTTTTTTCTGATGCTTGTGATGTTTGTCTTTTCTCTAAACTCTTATATTTGTCTGTATTTTATTTACTCCTGGGCACTTGGCACCAGTCGTAATGTTTCGTTTTTTCATACTTATTTAACTCTCCTTTCATTGGCAAGACAGTTGTAATATTCTCGCCTTTTCTCTTGGCTCTGATCGATATTTAAATTCTTAAGGCTTTGCATATGTGTGATAGGGATGGAAAATTCCTCCCCTACGTCACACAAGCCTTTATAAAATTGGACCCTTATTTCCTCTGATAACTACAGAAAGCTACTTAAAGCTCCCTTGTACTACATACCTTTAGCGATATATGTACTTAACTAATAAATACGTTATTTACGACTTTGAACGTAAATATTTTCGTATTTAGGTTGTAATTAAACTCCATCAAACGTTGTGTAATTTTTTGATTTATGATATAGAACTTTAATTACTTTAAATTTTGTGGTAACCCTCTTGATTCTAAACAGAGTGTTGAATTTCAAACTGTATTGGTCTCTCTCTTGCAAATTTAACCTTAAGTAATTTCTCTAAATGAACTAACTTCCCTTTGACGTTTATTATGATTCCCTACATCCTAATGAATTCATGAATAAGCAATACTAATCGAAACTACACATGACTAATTGAACAGATAATTAAATATAACTCAAATGGTTAAATGTTAGTAAATTTGATTATGATTGTATCTCGTATCTGCTGGGCGCCCCTCCGTTTAGATTCAGCTGCTATAAGGTACATATAAAGATGGATTTAGTAGGTTAATGTAATTAGTTAATTGCATATTTGACGAACTCAGAATAACCCTTTTTCTGGCAAAATTTGGCTCCTGCCTCCATCAAGTAAGCCGGGTGATCAGAAGTCAACCCAAAATTCGCACAGTCTTTTGGCACGGTTCAATTGATTGATACCTAAGTTATCGCGTCCCAATTGACCTTCCTTCGCCATCATGCACTGCCTTCAGGTCTTCCCCCAAGCCCAGATACCTCCAAATTCCTACTCCTCCAAAGTTTACTATTTACTTAGGGCGAACCGGTTTCGTCCTATATGCAATCATATACTCACGGGTTTGTGTGGAGTTACGGGTCGTGAATCCTCCCTCCACGTTCAAGAAATGAGACGAGAGTGACCCGACAGGCCTAAAGCACTAATTGTAAGTGAGTTCGTTTCATTCAATGAACAGTACATAAAAAGATATATATGTAAACATACGTTTTGGGAAGGTTTATAACTCGCAATACGAAACTACTTGCAACGCATCCCGAGCTCGGATCTCGCCCATCAAATTCTGCGAAATTTTCAGATTGATACCGAATACATACGTAAGAATAGTGGGTGATATAAATATATACTAGTACAATAAGATCTTATCTGGCGATGTGTTCTGGAGATTCGCCATAACTCCAAGCTTTTGTTTGGTTTTGTTGACGGTTTTGTTTGAGAGATCCGCCATCTCTATGGTTTGATTAATGGTCCTTGTTACAGAAGCGAACACTGCCTTCTGTTGGTTGAACTGTATTTTTTTTTTTTTCTTTCCCTCCCCTCCAATGTTCAACTTTTGATAAATTCTTGCTATCCCGTGATTCTCAATTGAATCATGTAAATCCTCATTACCCCTTATTAAGCTATCCCGTGATTTTTCAACTGCTTCATCTAAGCCTTCATTACCCCTTATTAAGCTATCCCGTGATTTTTCAACTGCTTCATCTAAGCCTTCATTACCCCTTATTAAGCTATCCCGTGATTTATCAAATGTTTCATCTAAGCCTTCAATACCCCTTATTAAGCTATCCCGTGATTTATCAAATGTTTCATCTAAGCCTTCAATACACCTTTTTGAACTATCCCGTGATTTATCAAATGCTTCATGTAAATCTTCAATACACCCCTTTTTGAACTATCCCGTGATTTATCAAATGTTTCATGTAAATCTTCAATACACCCCTTTTTCTTTTTGTTCCTAATAATTGCGCAATATAATAATTTTATCCCGTTCCTAGAAGTTAATACCTAAGTACGATATCCACTAATCAAGGTCATTTTTTTTTTTTTCTTTTTACTGTATTCGAACTAGTGCCCCAGTGACCGAATTATTTTGTAAACAATTTGAGCTTTGTAAACATTCTCTACGTCCTCGTGACCTAGATTCAAGCGTATGAGGTATGTTTACTTTAGACATTCCGGAGACGTGTGAGATGACTCTAAAATTTTCTTTGTTTGATAATGATGTACTTAGCGCAATTGTCTAGTCTGATACCCGATTACGTATACATATTTATTCATTTATATATGCTTTGTCTCAATAAATAATTTATAATATTTATATGTATATACATAAATTTTATGATTGAAATAATTTCTAATATCATAACTTATTTCAAATGCTCTGGATTTTCTGAAATTATATTAATACATACATAACATTAAATATAAAATATTGATTTGTAAATTTATCACACATAACTACTTTTAATAGTTATTGATGAATTCAGAGGTAGGAATCGATACCCTTTTCCTCTTTTTATATAAGTGTTTTTCTTTTTGATTAAAATTTTTCTTGGGAACAATAAAATTACAAATATATGTGTTTATATACATACATATATGAATATATAAAATATAATTATTATACTTATAATATTTTAATATAGTTACATATCACATATTAAGCGAGTAATATCTTGGTCAAATAATTAATCCAAATACCAATGTTTGCTGCATTCCGCTATCTCCTTGGAATCTGTAAAATTTTATAACGGAAAAGACTTACCCCTACCAAGGTTTTTTTCCGACCGGGAAATACACGGTAACCTTGCTGCGATTTTCCTAAATTAATTTTTTATTTTCCTAAATTTAATTAAATCTTTTTGACTTCAATTTTTTTTTTTTTTTCATTTAATCTAATTAATTAAAATGATGCATGAACTCTATCGTTCTAAACTGTATTTTATCTCAAAACTCGTTGGTTAGATAACACTTTAAATGATAGTTACTTCACGATTAATTTAGAGATGGTAAATTGTCGTTAAATTAAATTTTTATCCCTCCGAACTTTTATGTATTAATAAAATATTATTTTGTTTTATTATTATTATTTAAGATAATTAATTTAAATATTTATTATTTGTTAGAACACTTTCACTTAGATTGAACACACGTATTTAATTATAACTTCGTCACGCTAAATTATCACATCACTTCAGTTATTTATTGCACTAATATTAAACGCGAAATTTCTAAGTTTAAAAATACGATATTAAGTGATTATAAAATCCGAATTTTCCACTAAAACAAATTGTATTATCACGAGCACTTTTATTTTTCACAAGTAATTAACGCGTTGGCTTTATCTTTATTTCCACTGATTCTAACTGCAAAGTATTTTTTTCTGTAGATCACTGACTAGAATGTCAAATTTTTCTAAGTATCAAAATAATTATCACTTAGAATTTTTTAACTTTAAGTCACCCACCGTTTCGTCACGTTCCGCGAAGTTACAAACTTTTCGACCACGACCGTAGACTGTCCTCAACTGGCATTTGTCTAGACTTTTATACCCCTCTCAGGTCCAAAAGATCGTATCTGAATCTCCTATAATAAACCAATCTAATTACTATCAACTCGTAATTTCTTGAAACCTCTCCATTATTGTCGAATGCGGTCTCTTTGTACGTTTTGCGTTTGATACATTAAATTCTGTCTCGTACTCCCATACTTACAAGATCCGGATTTAGTAAGATCCATGTTTAATGGCCCAACTTCCTTTGTCCTGTTGTTCATACAAAACTAGCTTGAATTTAATAATTTTAAAGTTCTATTTTCATATATTTCGTAACATGTCCGTGCGTACGGCATCTACCATATGTTCCAAATCTGTCCCCAAATTCGCCTATCAGAGATATCTTCATGTCGAAGCCTTTCTCGCAAATTGTTCATTTTTATTTTATTATTTTTCCTCGAGTTTTTCTGTATTCTATATGAACCTTTCCATTTAAAACCGAATTTTCTCTATTTACGTCGTATATTTGAATTTTCCATTTTTTTCTCGAATTTTCTTTTATTCACGACACTCTTTCCATGAATTTCCTTATTTATTCTTACGCTATTGTTCATATCTCTATAGATTTTTATATTTCAAGCCGTATTTATTTTATTCACTGTTAATCTAAGATTTCCTTTGTTTTTCTCTGTCGTATCTCCTTTCCCCTCACTTCCCCGTACTTCCCTGATATAACCATATCGTTTTTTGATGTTTGCTGCCTCTTGGAAAATTTCATTTTCTATTTGTTATTAATAAATATATCATTTTTTAACATCTTTATAGGGGATACCCCCACTTCGGCCCTTAAATTCCTGTCATTTTTATTGCTTCATAGAGAACGCCTTACAAATTTCGTCCCGTTCTTACGAAAAATCCCATAAACCATATGTCTTGACAGTTGTATACATTAGTTCTTGTACCCACCTGGCAATAAATCCTTTTTTATTTCAGTGTCGTTAAATTTTATGAGAATTCTTTAATATAAATATTTCATAAGACCCATGATAATTTTTATTACCTTTTTAACGGCTAATCGTCCTTATCTAAACAATTTCCATGTTCGAATATTCCTTGTTTATCACAACAAAATACATCTGAAATCGGCAACCATTGTAATGCCTCATCTTTATCTGCAATCGCGTACTATGCTACTCTATAACCTCCATTTTAATTACGTAAAATGACTCCTTTTCCTGAGTTTTTCTATCGCAATGTTTTCAGCATTTTCCACTCCCCTCCGTACTGCACTCTATCTTCTTCTCTAACACTTGTTACTGCTCTAGACATCTGAAATGTACCCTCGCCTATTCTTTAAAACTCTCATTTTTTTTTTGACGTTTCCTCCCTAAATCTTTCATCGTAATATCCTAGCTCCGTCTAAAATTGATAACAATAATTTTCCATTGTTTTTTCAACATTTCCATTTCCTTTAGCACGTTTTCCCTCGAATCGATCATCTCCGGTCGTCACAAACAATCGTATTATAGATGGAAATCTCCCTAACGCCTTACAATACGTTTTCGTCACTTGCTTTGCAATTTTTCACTTAAACTTTTGCATCGTGTTTACGTGTATCCTTTTTTTCCGCACCTGATATGTTTTAATGCGTTCGAGAACTAGGGTTTCTGATCCCTGGAACGTACCGGTTAATGATAACATTTCTTGGGGTCATCGTTCTTTTGTCCCTGAACAGATTATTTCTTCCCATGGAGTTTATTCACCTCTCGGTTTGGTGGGAACGTCAAACTCATTAATCACATTACTAATTGCTAAGTCCAAAGGTCGTTCCTTTGTTCTAAAAATGGGTTCGGCCCTCTTCCCGTTGATTGGCTGAATTGGTTTTTAATCGCTTTTGCTGCAATTCAATTGGCTGTCAATATATCTCGGTCTAAAGTATATTGGGGAACCCCTGTTTCTGATTATTTGTTGATACCATCTGTGATCCTTTCATCAATACTCGTCTCACCTTGTCTAATTATAGATCCCTACCGTAAATATGAATTCACTTTACTCTAATCCGATAGATGTCGTAGACGTGTCCGTTTTATAAGTAATTGATATTTTCTTTTTTAAATTAAAGTGGGAAGCTACGATATTTCCTAATTTTCACTGTTGATCAATGCAATTCATCACAGTTCCCTCCTCTGAACCCAATTTGCTGTGGCTAACGTTGTATTTTATTTTAATGTCCTCTTCTTTTTTTTTTTTTTTTTTTTTTTTTTTTTTTTTTTTTTTTTTTTTTTTTTTTTTTCGTTAGACACCGAAATTGTGTTCAAATTTAGACTAGCTATCTTCCCCTCCTCATTTGGTTATCCCCTATCTCTACTCCGTGTCATATTACTTCCTATCTCCCCCTCCTCATTCTGTTATCCCCTATCTCTTTTTCGTATCCTATTACTTCCTATCTCCCCCTCCTCATTTTGTTATCCCCTATCTCTTCTCCGCATCCCATTACTTCCTATCTCCCCCTCCTCATTTTGTTATCCCCTATCTCTTCTCCGCATCCTATTACTTCCTATCTCCCTCTTCTCTTTTGCTCGGATTGTTAACAATCTTGAATTTGAATCTCATTGTATTCTTTATTTTCTTTTCGCGTAGATTTTACTTTATGAAATTTTCTTTAATTTTGATAGATTCAAAATTAATTTCTTTTTGCTGGAACACGCCCCTCGACTCGCGTGTTTTGGTGGTCCCCAACCAAATTGGACTAAGACCTCCCTTACAATGATTTAAGTAAAGATTGTTTACAATCTCGCGGCCTTTCGAACAACTGAAAAGCGGGTGGTCTCTTGGTGTGCAATTAATTGTTTTTGTTTTGTAAGTATGAATATTTTTTGTGAAATGTGGGTTTTCGCACGACCTCACCCAATCCGACAATCAGTGGTATACATGTTTCATATAAATTTTCCAGCATTTTTTTTTTTCTTTATTTATTTAAACTTTATTTTATAATTCTTAATTTCTAATTGTAATTTCTTAATTCATCCAAAGTTGTTCTAGCCTAAGTGTTGTCCACTCTAATATTTAAATTTTTATAAATGTTCTTTATTATCCTCAAATTGGTTCAGCGTTCCTTTTTTCCTTTTTTTTTTTTTCGAAATCTAAAATATTTATACCTTAATTCAAATGTTACCTTTTTATCTCTATACTTAATGTCTACCCTATATCTATAGATAAACTTTCTTATTTCAATATTTCGAAAAAAAAATTCCTAGGCATTGTTTATTTTTCAAAATGTCCCTTTTGTGTGCCATATAATATCTCTAATTCTCTCCTTCGAGTGTTCTTACTTATCTAACCCTTTTTTTTTTTTTTTTTTTTTTTTTTTTTTTTCATTAACACAAAAAAAAAGTCAATTTTTTTTTTTTTTTCAACTAGAAAATCAAAATTAACGAATTTATTTGCCTTACTCTATTTCAATAATTGAATATGATTGTCGCTTATTAAGAACTTGTCCACTCACCCTCAAAGACTTAACGATTGATCCGCCCCTCGCAAGCAATCTGATAATCTAATATTTTAGTAATTTTCTTTCTTCCCCCTCCCCAATTATAATGTACCCTAACATAATTTTATTTATATTTCTCAATCGTTTATTTATTTATTAACATTTACAAATATTTGTAAACTTCGCACTCTATCCGTTGATTTCCACTAACTGTAAACCTGATTTTTGTTTCTTATTACTTGTGTAATATCTAGCTAAATGTAAAGCGCTATAATCTCCTTTTATCTCCCGAGTTGGCTGCGACCATTAGCTCCTTCCCGGCTGTAGTTATTGTAGAATTTTCTTTTGGTGAACTGTTAACTTCGGTGCACTTGCTGCAACTAGCGTTTTCGCCCACACTTTCAATTGCGTGTATCCTCCTTTTTATGGCGCGGTAACGGTCACGGTATTTGTCCTTCTTGCTGGATTCCTCCCCACTCCTCTTCTTCATGTTCCGTTCTTCTGGTGTACATACCATTGTATCTAGTTTTCGTAGAACCTCAGCGGCGACAATCTCATCTCCTGATTGCCCCGAAAACCATAGCGATTGAATTTCCTTCGGATAATGTCTCATAATCTCGTCAACTATGCCCAACGGTGTGTCAGTAATCTTTAAAGCCTTCGCTAGCTCCCAATAGTTTGCGAAATGAGTAAGCATGGATATATTTTTCTTGGCATCATATACCCCTTCTGCAAGACGACGGCGAACTTCATTTTTCTTTATGTCTCCCCAATAGGTAGCTAAAAATCTCGTTCGAAATCTAACATAGTCTCCCATCGTTTATTGTACAATTTTGCCCACGATTTAGCTTCCCCTTTCAAATTTTCCCGTACGACGACTAATGGATCCGTTCGTTTCACTTTTCTAGTGTATTCTTTTAAATCTTCCAGGAAACTAATGGGATTTTGATTTCCACCGGAGAATGATGGTCGTTCCTGCTGTGGTAACATTTCCACTACTTGGAGAACGCTTTTCGGCGCACTATCCTCTCCTATCACCGCCACTGTTGCTGGGCTTTCCAATTGTTTCTCGAGTTCTTGCATCTTATTGACGAGCGGTGCCAAAGCTGCCTGAATTATTGTAGTTATATCTCCTATGTTTATTGTTGAAGTCTCGGTTGTGACATTTTCCCCGATTGCTGTCACTAAAGCCTGGGCTCGCCTACTTGTCCCACGTTTCCCAACCATTTTCTTTATTTTCCGAGTGCCGCCTGGTTAATGTTTATATTTTATCTTATTAAGCGACAACCTTATAATCTCTATTTTAATTTCCTAAATTACCTTATGTAAATTATGTTGCCTTCCTTATTCTATTTATTTACTTATTTTATTTTTTTTTTTCAATTTTCTCGTTTTTCTATATTTTTTTATTTTATTTTTTTATTTTTCCTTTTACTTCGTTAACTTTTCTTGTTCCTTTTCCTCGGGTTTTTCCTGTAACATACCATGTGTGAGTCTCTCTTCACACTCTCGCTTATTTTCGCCCTGTTCCTCCGATTTTGTGTCGGTCTCCCCCTCTGGCTGAACGACTTCTATCATATCCTCGACTCGTAACTTAGACCTCTTTGAACGTCTAAATATCTCCCGTAATTCATCTCCCGACGGTATTTCTTTAGCTTCTAATTCCGTCGCATCCACTTTCCTTTTTTCCGCCATTTTCTGTTTAAAATTTTTAATGAATTTAACTCAATACCAACTATTTATTATAAATATACCTATATATATTTATAATTTATTTTATTTTTATTTTTATTTTTATTTTTATTTATTTTTTTTTTTTGGAACCTGTCCCCCTATAAAACACAATATTTTCAATTATTTATATTTGTTTGCATGATGATTGTAACCCAAATTAGATCAACTCTACCATCACTCTTCATTTCAATTAAATGTAGGTAATTGCAAAAAAAACGGAATGAATATTGTTACTCCAATGTTAATGAATATCCCGTGATTTTCGTTCAACCAATAATTACTCATTGTTTAGAATGCCAACCATTCCTTCAAGTTCCGCAATACCTACGATATTTTCGCAAAATCTGTTTAGAGTTCGCAATACCTATCTTGATGTTATTTCGTCAAATCCCCTCCTTTTTTGGTCCGAATGATCAAATGTTCCCTTAAATAGGTATATACCTATAAAACATTCGTCTGTGATATTAAAGCTCTCAACTCGACACTATCCCCAATCAAATATTTTATGTTATTTTTATTTTATGTTCCTTATCTTTTATGTTATGACTTTTTATGTGATAATCCTCACATACAAACCCACAACATTAACTATAAACAAAGGGTCACTTTATGTAGGTAAGTTCCCCCGTTTTTATCTGTAAAGTCTGTTTATTTTTTCCGTAACCGAGTGTTGATATCATTTTCGAGTTTGTTTATTCTACCATCTCTTAAAGCGATGCGCGTTACCCCCGATGTCACCTACTTCAAAATTTTTCGATGTTTTGTTATCACTTTCGATGCTTAGGTTATCAATCTTTCGATGCTTACAAACACCGCGGTATCTCGTATCAGATTGTTTACATTACGGTCATTAACATTCTGGATTCAGGAATGTCAATACCATTATTCTGTCAATTTATGGCCTTGAATAAACTGTTTACGCTTGTATCTGACCTACATTCTTTGTTACGATATTTATAATCTCATAAGCAATCAACAAATTCATGGTCACTTGATTTAAACTTTATCGACACTTTTATAAATTATTTTAAAACATGTAGAGTTTATTCGTTAACACTTTTTTTTTTTTATATTTAAATGTATTGTTTATATATTTATTTTCGTATATTTATTTATTAATTTATATATTTTTTTCGTGTTTATTTAACGGCGCACTGTTCTGATTTTTATTTTATTTTTATTATCACTTCATTTAACATAACGTCCTACTTATTATTATTATTATTATTTTTTTTTTTTTTTGCAATAGATTGACCAATAAAAGTTTTTTTTTTTTTTCTAAAACAACTTGTAAAACTCTGATCTCCTGTCACGGCTGTGCAGTTGTGATGTTTGTCTTTTCTCTAAACTCTTATATTTGTCTGTATTTTATTTACTCCTGGGCACTTGGCACCAGTCGTAATGTTTCGTTTTTTCATACTTATTTAACTCTCCTTTCATTGGCAAGACAGTTGTAATATTCTCGCCTTTTCTCTTGGCTCTGATCGATATTTAAATTCTTAAGGCTTTGCATATGTGTGATAGGGATGGAAAATTCCTCCCCTACGTCACACAAGCCTTTATAAAATTGGACCCTTATTTCCTCTGATAACTACAGAAAGCTACTTAAAGCTCCCTTGTACTACATACCTTTAGCGATATATGTACTTAACTAATAAATACGTTATTTACGACTTTGAACGTAAATATTTTCGTATTTAGGTTGTAATTAAACTCCATCAAACGTTGTGTAATTTTTTGATTTATGATATAGAACTTTAATTACTTTAAATTTTGTGGTAACCCTCTTGATTCTAAACAGAGTGTTGAATTTCAAACTGTATTGGTCTCTCTCTTGCAAATTTAACCTTAAGTAATTTCTCTAAATGAACTAACTTCCCTTTGACGTTTATTATGATTCCCTACATCCTAATGAATTCATGAATAAGCAATACTAATCGAAACTACACATGACTAATTGAACAGATAATTAAATATAACTCAAATGGTTAAATGTTAGTAAATTTGATTATGATTGTATCTCGTATCTGCTGGGCGCCCCTCCGTTTAGATTCAGCTGCTATAAGGTACATATAAAGATGGATTTAGTAGGTTAATGTAATTAGTTAATTGCATATTTGACGAACTCAGAATAACCCTTTTTCTGGCAAAATTTGGCTCCTGCCTCCATCAAGTAAGCCGGGTGATCAGAAGTCAACCCAAAATTCGCACAGTCTTTTGGCACGGTTCAATTGATTGATACCTAAGTTATCGCGTCCCAATTGACCTTCCTTCGCCATCATGCACTGCCTTCAGGTCTTCCCCCAAGCCCAGATACCTCCAAATTCCTACTCCTCCAAAGTTTACTATTTACTTAGGGCGAACCGGTTTCGTCCTATATGCAATCATATACTCACGGGTTTGTGTGGAGTTACGGGTCGTGAATCCTCCCTCCACGTTCAAGAAATGAGACGAGAGTGACCCGACAGGCCTAAAGCACTAATTGTAAGTGAGTTCGTTTCATTCAATGAACAGTACATAAAAAGATATATATGTAAACATACGTTTTGGGAAGGTTTATAACTCGCAATACGAAACTACTTGCAACGCATCCCGAGCTCGGATCTCGCCCATCAAATTCTGCGAAATTTTCAGATTGATACCGAATACATACGTAAGAATAGTGGGTGATATAAATATATACTAGTACAATAAGATCTTATCTGGCGATGTGTTCTGGAGATTCGCCATAACTCCAAGCTTTTGTTTGGTTTTGTTGACGGTTTTGTTTGAGAGATCCGCCATCTCTATGGTTTGATTAATGGTCCTTGTTACAGAAGCGAACACTGCCTTCTGTTGGTTGAACTGTATTTTTTTTTTTTTCTTTCCCTCCCCTCCAATGTTCAACTTTTGATAAATTCTTGCTATCCCGTGATTCTCAATTGAATCATGTAAATCCTCATTACCCCTTATTAAGCTATCCCGTGATTTTTCAACTGCTTCATCTAAGCCTTCATTACCCCTTATTAAGCTATCCCGTGATTTTTCAACTGCTTCATCTAAGCCTTCATTACCCCTTATTAAGCTATCCCGTGATTTATCAAATGTTTCATCTAAGCCTTCAATACCCCTTATTAAGCTATCCCGTGATTTATCAAATGTTTCATCTAAGCCTTCAATACACCTTTTTGAACTATCCCGTGATTTATCAAATGCTTCATGTAAATCTTCAATACACCCCTTTTTGAACTATCCCGTGATTTATCAAATGTTTCATGTAAATCTTCAATACACCCCTTTTTCTTTTTGTTCCTAATAATTGCGCAATATAATAATTTTATCCCGTTCCTAGAAGTTAATACCTAAGTACGATATCCACTAATCAAGGTCATTTTTTTTTTTTTCTTTTTACTGTATTCGAACTAGTGCCCCAGTGACCGAATTATTTTGTAAACAATTTGAGCTTTGTAAACATTCTCTTCGTCCTCGTGACCTAGATTCAAGCGTATGAGGTATGTTTACTTTAGACATTCCGGAGACGTGTGAGATGACTCTAAAATTTTCTTTGTTTGATAATGATGTACTTAGCGCAATTGTCTAGTCTGATACCCGATTACGTATACATATTTATTCATTTATATATGCTTTGTCTCAATAAATAATTTATAATATTTATATGTATATACATAAATTTTATGATTGAAATAATTTCTAATATCATAACTTATTTCAAATGCTCTGGATTTTCTGAAATTATATTAATACATACATAACATTAAATATAAAATATTGATTTGTAAATTTATCACACATAACTACTTTTAATAGTTATTGATGAATTCAGAGGTAGGAATCGATACCCTTTTCCTCTTTTTATATAAGTGTTTTTCTTTTTGATTAAAATTTTTCTTGGGAACAATAAAATTACAAATATATGTGTTTATATACATACATATATGAATATATAAAATATAATTATTATACTTATAATATTTTAATATAGTTACATATCACATATTAAGCGAGTAATATCTTGGTCAAATAATTAATCCAAATACCAATGTTTGCTGCATTCCGCTATCTCCTTGGAATCTGTAAAATTTTATAACGGAAAAGACTTACCCCTACCAAGGTTTTTTTCCGACCGGGAAATACACGGTAACCTTGCTGCGATTTTCCTAAATTAATTTTTTATTTTCCTAAATTTAATTAAATCTTTTTGACTTCAATTTTTTTTTTTTTTTCATTTAATCTAATTAATTAAAATGATGCATGAACTCTATCGTTCTAAACTGTATTTTATCTCAAAACTCGTTGGTTAGATAACACTTTAAATGATAGTTACTTCACGATTAATTTAGAGATGGTAAATTGTCGTTAAATTAAATTTTTATCCCTCCGAACTTTTATGTATTAATAAAATATTATTTTGTTTTATTATTATTATTTAAGATAATTAATTTAAATATTTATTATTTGTTAGAACACTTTCACTTAGATTGAACACACGTATTTAATTATAACTTCGTCACGCTAAATTATCACATCACTTCAGTTATTTATTGCACTAATATTAAACGCGAAATTTCTAAGTTTAAAAATACGATATTAAGTGATTATAAAATCCGAATTTTCCACTAAAACAAATTGTATTTATCACGAGCACTTTTATTTTTCACAAGTAATTAACGCGTTGGCTTTATCTTTATTTCCACTGATTCTAACTGCAAAGTATTTTTTTCTGTAGATCACTGACTAGAATGTCAAATTTTTCTAAGTATCAAAATAATTATCACTTAGAATTTTTTAACTTTAAGTCACCCACCGTTTCGTCACGTTCCGCGAAGTTACAAACTTTTCGACCACGACCGTAGACTGTCCTCAACTGGCATTTGTCTAGACTTTTATACCCCTCTCAGGTCCAAAAGATCGTATCTGAATCTCCTATAATAAACCAATCTAATTACTATCAACTCGTAATTTCTTGAAACCTCTCCATTATTGTCGAATGCGGTCTCTTTGTACGTTTTGCGTTTGATACATTAAATTCTGTCTCGTACTCCCATACTTACAAGATCCGGATTTAGTAAGATCCATGTTTAATGGCCCAACTTCCTTTGTCCTGTTGTTCATACAAAACTAGCTTGAATTTAATAATTTTAAAGTTCTATTTTCATATATTTCGTAACATGTCCGTGCGTACGGCATCTACCATATGTTCCAAATCTGTCCCCAAATTCGCCTATCAGAGATATCTTCATGTCGAAGCCTTTCTCGCAAATTGTTCATTTTTATTTTATTATTTTTCCTCGAGTTTTTCTGTATTCTATATGAACCTTTCCATTTAAAACCGAATTTTCTCTATTTACGTCGTATATTTGAATTTTCCATTTTTTTCTCGAATTTTCTTTTATTCACGACACTCTTTCCATGAATTTCCTTATTTATTCTTACGCTATTGTTCATATCTCTATAGATTTTTATATTTCAAGCCGTATTTATTTTATTCACTGTTAATCTAAGATTTCCTTTGTTTTTCTCTGTCGTATCTCCTTTCCCCTCACTTCCCCGTACTTCCCTGATATAACCATATCGTTTTTTGATGTTTGCTGCCTCTTGGAAAATTTCATTTTCTATTTGTTATTAATAAATATATCATTTTTTAACATCTTTATAGGGGATACCCCCACTTCGGCCCTTAAATTCCTGTCATTTTTATTGCTTCATAGAGAACGCCTTACAAATTTCGTCCCGTTCTTACGAAAAATCCCATAAACCATATGTCTTGACAGTTGTATACATTAGTTCTTGTACCCACCTGGCAATAAATCCTTTTTTATTTCAGTGTCGTTAAATTTTATGAGAATTCTTTAATATAAATATTTCATAAGACCCATGATAATTTTTATTACCTTTTTAACGGCTAATCGTCCTTATCTAAACAATTTCCATGTTCGAATATTCCTTGTTTATCACAACAAAATACATCTGAAATCGGCAACCATTGTAATGCCTCATCTTTATCTGCAATCGCGTACTATGCTACTCTATAACCTCCATTTTAATTACGTAAAATGACTCCTTTTCCTGAGTTTTTCTATCGCAATGTTTTCAGCATTTTCCACTCCCCTCCGTACTGCACTCTATCTTCTTCTCTAACACTTGTTACTGCTCTAGACATCTGAAATGTACCCTCGCCTATTCTTTAAAACTCTCATTTTTTTTTTGACGTTTCCTCCCTAAATCTTTCATCGTAATATCCTAGCTCCGTCTAAAATTGATAACAATAATTTTCCATTGTTTTTTCAACATTTCCATTTCCTTTAGCACGTTTTCCCTCGAATCGATCATCTCCGGTCGTCACAAACAATCGTATTATAGATGGAAATCTCCCTAACGCCTTACAATACGTTTTCGTCACTTGCTTTGCAATTTTTCACTTAAACTTTTGCATCGTGTTTACGTGTATCCTTTTTTTCCGCACCTGATATGTTTTAATGCGTTCGAGAACTAGGGTTTCTGATCCCTGGAACGTACCGGTTAATGATAACATTTCTTGGGGTCATCGTTCTTTTGTCCCTGAACAGATTATTTCTTCCCATGGAGTTTATTCACCTCTCGGTTTGGTGGGAACGTCAAACTCATTAATCACATTACTAATTGCTAAGTCCAAAGGTCGTTCCTTTGTTCTAAAAATGGGTTCGGCCCTCTTCCCGTTGATTGGCTGAATTGGTTTTTAATCGCTTTTGCTGCAATTCAATTGGCTGTCAATATATCTCGGTCTAAAGTATATTGGGGAACCCCTGTTTCTGATTATTTGTTGATACCATCTGTGATCCTTTCATCAATACTCGTCTCACCTTGTCTAATTATAGATCCCTACCGTAAATATGAATTCACTTTACTCTAATCCGATAGATGTCGTAGACGTGTCCGTTTTATAAGTAATTGATATTTTCTTTTTTAAATTAAAGTGGGAAGCTACGATATTTCCTAATTTTCACTGTTGATCAATGCAATTCATCACATGCTTCTTATGTTTTTGTGCAATATATTAAAAGAGTTGTTGTTTATCATTGATAGGTCACTTGGTTCCGAGGTTAGTATAGTGTCAGTCATTTTTTACTTTAATTCATAAATGTTGTTTCGAAGTGCCTTTTTTTACACAATATTTTTAATATCATCTATATGTTTGATGTAGATTATTTTATCGTTTGGCATTTTTCGAGTCATTATTTTTCCATCTTTACACCAAACGTAAGAATAGTTTTTTTCTTTGGCAGCTTTTTTGGTTTTCCAGAGCAGTTCCCTTTGATATGGGCTCAATTCTTCTGCAATATAGATTGTTTCAGTAGTGATGTCTTTTATATCTTCATAATTAATATTTTTCTTTTTAGAGATTAGATTGTCTATAGTCGTTTTTTCAGCAAATTCCACTAGCAGTTTTGGTGGCGCATTGTTTCTTCTATCAGGAGTCCTTTTTACTTCAATAAGGAACTCCAGTGAAAAATATTATGGCTTTAAAAAAAATATGTTTATATAGACCAATAAACGCTGATTTTGAATAAATAAGTTTTATTTCATAATATTAAACGCAGAGTTTTTAAAAAAATAGTAAAAAGTGCATTTTTAAACCTCTCCTCAAAACACAGCGTCAATTTGGCATTACTGAAATGGTGAATGGTGACGTCACTGTTAACCTGTCACCTCAACAATTTACGAAAAAGGCTATATTTGCGGACAATCTGCAATAAAATTTTGCCTATTTGAGGTTAAAGTCGTGTCATATTTGACATTTGGTATTTATGTATTTTCAAATTGTTTTTAGCATAGGGCTTTTTATACAAGTTATTACACAATCGTCATGATCAGTGTATTATACATACCAGTGTTTCTGTATGTGTTATACATAATAGAATGTACAAAATCAAGCCTGAACACAAAATTAGATGGCTTAAGATGTCATTTGTATTTGCAATGAAAAAGATGATTTATTGTTTTTATATGGCACTTTGGTACAATACAATAACAGTAGCGATGAAATGTGGATATTCTACCAATGTTTTTCTATATTAAAAGCAGTTAATCTTGAATAAAAAACGACTTCTCACACCTAAAAGTTCACACTAGTTATCCGCCATTGTTAATTTAAAACAGGGATGTTCTCCCCAAAAAAATTATTTCCCTAGATTTCGTAGTGAAATTTCCCTAGAATTTCACATTTACGCAATTACATACGTAGCCACCTGACTGCGTAACACTAATCCTGTTATATGTTAATTAATATGATAATTTAATTGGAAAGATATCGGAACTTGGTAAATATACTAATAATACTGTGCTTTTCCAAATAAAATACTTCTTGCTACGTCAAGTAATAATTAAAAGTACGAATACACTCACCACTGAATTAGAAACTGAATTCCAAATTTAAAAAAAAAACCCTTTGCAAAATAAAAATCAACCGCAATCACCGAAAAAACGGAACTTAAAACATAAATAATTTTTTTTTTCAGAGGTCCCATTTATCTTTCTAGATACATAGGGAACGTACCCATACTACGTGACCAACTCCCCTCCCCCCGTAACCAGTAATATTGTCATATGTAATCAAAATTTTGCCAGAGTTCGAAATTTCCCTAGATTTTGTCCTGATTTCCCTTTTCCCTAAAAAATATTTTTCTCCCCTAGATCTAGTGAAATTTCCCTAGACATAACATCACTGATTCAAAATGACAACTTGAAAGTAAATAAACTATCGGTGGGTGAAGACGTCACACAATCCACCATAGATACGGTGCTTTTCGGTGGGTTTTGAAAAATTAAAACTTTGACAATTATTTTAACTATTAAAACTAACCATAAAAATAAATAAAAAAATGCAGTTATTTAAGTTTGAAGGTCTTCATAAAAAAAAAATTAAAAAAATTGGACTGGAGTTCTCTATTATCTCCTTGTGCTGGATATCCATTCCTGCCGCCGCCGCAACTTTTTTTACGATTTTAATCTGCTGCTCCCCACATATTGAGTTATTATTTTAAAAGCTGGTAGAGAGAATAATTAATCTTTCTCATTGGAACCGCCCTGTACGATCGTAAGAACATCTTTCGACGAAATTTGAATTCTCGGCCGCTGGCTGGTTAATGGCCCTTAAACCGTTAGCCTTAACCCCTCAGACCTCGAGAAAGAACGTCAGAATATTTCCTCCGCAATAAAATTCAAATAAGTGGAAATATTGCTATTGCATAATTTGAGTATTATTTCAGTGAAGTATTTATGAAGACATATTTGTAAAAAGCATTAACTTTGTGGCTCGCCATAATCAAAACATATTATTAAAAAAATAAGTGCGTCCCGCTAAAACTCTGAAACGAGTCCCGGTACGAACAAGGGGGTTATATGGTGTGGTAGCCCTCTATCATCCATCCAAGAAGAAGGTTCCCGGTTTTACCTGAAGGGCGTGCTTTGAAAAATTATTGAAAATATAAGGACAAGCGCCTTATCGCTGCACGGCGTACTGCGTCGGCTGGTGTAGTGCAGCGGTAAGGCGCTTGACTCGCATTCCGAAGGTCGCGGGATCGAATCCCGGCGTGGCAAATAAATTTTATTTCATTAATTTGTGTATTCCACAATTTATTAATTAAAAATAATATATGTATAGTATATTTGCGGAACGTTCCAGAGTGGAAGATACTTTTGAAACGTTGCCTGAAATGGCTTTAGCCGTGTTTGGTGACGAGATCTGAATAGCCAGGTACTTTCCCACCTTCCTCTTTCCTATCTCCTTCTCTCCCCATACCTTTAGCCTCAACATACCCCAATTGGGGATGCCATAGACTCACTGGCTCCAGACTGGAGCAGTAGGGACTCTTGTGCGGTATTCATGTAAAACAAAAAAAAAAATTTTCGCCCTCTAGAAATTTTTAGAACAGTCCCGAACATTCGAGAGTATTCAAGAACATTCCACAACATTCCAGAACATCCCGGAACATTCAGGAATGTTAGGGAATAGGGTATCGGGAACATCATTGTGGAACATTACAGAACACTCTCGAATATTTTGGAATGTTCTGGAACATTGTGGACCATTCGTGACTTTTTTTGTATGGATGGTGCTACCCATTGGTTGGGGTATATATAAAGCAAGATCTGTTGTTTGGGGTATATAAAGCAAGAGTTCAATTTCATATCGACTCCCTGAGCGAAGCCGGATACCCAGCTGGTTTACAATAAAAACATATAAATTTGTTATAGAGCACTTTAATTTAATTTTATTCACACACTACCGGTTTCAGAAGAAACCTTCCTTCATCAGAAAGGGTTCTAATATTCTCCTGAAGAAGGAAGGGTTCTTCCAAAACCGGTAGAGTGTGAATAAAATAAAATTAAAATGGTCTATAACAAATTTATGTGTTTTTTATTGTATTTATGAAGTTTGTTTCATCACTTATATGATAATACGGAATCTCTAAATATCTCGCCAGCATTTCCATATCTATTAACTGAATAAATATCTTATCTTACATATTAAATATCTAACCTTTAAATTCAACAATAACTTTGAAGGCACATTTAAAACTTTGCAACAAAGGCGAGCTATAGCTGATTTAAAATTTATACACAGAATTTTAAATAATAACATCGACTGTACCCTGTACCGAACTTCTTTCCCTAATTAATTTAAACATTCCTACCCGTAAGACGTAAACACCATACAGAACTATTCCACACGCTTAATTATAAAACAAATGCAGCAGCTAATTCGCCAATTAACCGTGCTCTTTATATGGTCAATAATGTTTCTCTAAATTCTAATGACATTTTCTAAGATTCACTTTTCAAATTTGAAAAGAGCATCATATCAATAATGTAATTGTTTTAAGGCGCATACATACATACATCACCACTTCTCACTTCTACAAACATACTCACACACACACCTACCCACTACGCATATCACCCGGTAATCACTTAATATAAATAAGATACTTCAATGAAACATATCATAGGTACCCAACTTGAAATATACTTAATAACGTACTGCTTGTTTCATTAATAAATAAATTACCAAAATTATGCAGTCGACTTTTAGGTGTGCCAGGACAGTGATAGTGATAAGTTTGATGTCAGCATCACCTTGTTTTCCGACAAGAATATTTAAAAATTCATTTTGTGAGATGGTGCATACGAAATTGCAGTCGAGGTGCAATATTTTTCTAACCACTTTTTAACGCCGACTAAAAAGTTAGTTTTCAGTAAAAAAAGCATTATTTTATAGAATTTCATTACATGGTGGAATACTGGTTAAATTAAATAAAAGGAACTTGCATCCGACTCGCTGCTCCGGTTTTTTACGGCCGCCAGCGTTGCATCCGTGCTGAATATTTCACGTCCCGGTTAATCCTCCAATCTGAGACTGGCCGCCGAATGAATATTGCAGCAGTTAATTCTGGTGGTTTTATAAACCGCCACGCTTCGACTAACCTCAAATTTTCAAAGATGATTATTTTAGCCCTTGATCGTAAAACACCGTGTAGTAAATTTGTAGAGGATGTGTTAATTTTAGTCATCCAATCTTTTCTTATTTATAGTCAATTGTAATCCAAATTAAACAAAAAAAGATTTACCTAACGTTTTGTGTGTTTTTTTTAAATTTTATTGAAAGAGTAGCTAATACATAAAATCAATAAGTCCTGCTAAGCCAATTGAATTGCAATTATTACAAGCAATAATTGTCAGCCGGAAACACTCATTTACATTGAAAAATCTTCCGAGAAAAGATACTTGCCGCTAACGGGACTTGAACCCGTGTCCTTCCGATTGCCGGTCGAATGCTCTGACCACTGAGCTATGGCGGCTTATCAAATACCCGCCAAATAATTCAATATATACTAGTGTTTCATTCAACAATTACTGCTTGTTATATTTTTTCCACCTGAAAACAACCAACTTTATTTTTGCGAGGAAGACATTGTTAGTGTTAAATCCCTCGCTAGGTGGCGTCGAGACAAATTATGTCTGCATTTATTGGGGAAATACTTAAACTTGTTAAATATTAATTATTATTTTTTAATTTATAAACTAACGTTTAGACAAGATTTTTATGCATAGCACAAAGGGTAACAATTATTACAAGCAATAATTGTCAGCCTGAAACACTCATTTACATTGAAAAATCTTCCGAGAAAAGATACTTGCCGCTAACGGGACTTGAATCCGTGTCCTTCCGATTGCCGGTCGAATGCTCTGACCACTGAGCTATGGCGGCTTATCAAATGCCCGCCAAATAATTCAATATATACTAGTGTTTCATTCAACAATTACTGCTTGTTATATTTTTTCCACCTGAAAACAACCAACTTTATTTTTGCGAGGAAGACATTGTTAGTGTTAAATCCCTCGCTAGGTGGCGTCGAGACAAATTATGTCTGCATTTATTGGGGAAATACTTAAACTTGTTAAATATTAATTATTATTTTTTAATTTATAAACTAACGTTTAGACAAGATTTTTATGCATAGCACAAAGGGTAACAATTATTACAAGCAATAATTGTCAGCCTGAAACACTCATTTACATTGAAAAATCTTCCGAGAAAAGATACTTGCCGCTAACGGGACTTGAACCCGTGTCCTTCCGATTGCCGGTCGAATGCTCTGACCACTGAGCTATGGCGGCTTATCACATACCCGCCAAATAATTCAATATATACTAGTGTTTCATTCAACAATTACTGCTTGTTATATTTTTTCCACCTGAAAACAACCAACTTTATTTTTGCGAGGAAGACATTGTTAGTGTTAAATCCCTCGCTAGGTGGCGTCGAGACAAATTATGTCTGCATTTATTGGGTTGTCAACAGGTGCTTATATTTTAGTTATATATACATTTTTAAAATTTAAAATATACATCTTATTATCTACAGATTCAACATTTTTTCATACATATCAATATCAATATAAATATTTTTTTCCGATAGCCAATTTTTCACCATATATTTAACCTTATTCATAGAATTACATTGCTTTATAGTGTCAGGTAATAAATTAAATATCTTCGGTATGATGTATTCAAACGTTTTCTGTCCGTACTTATTGTTAAATTTCGGAACTATTAACCCGTCGCGTCGTTGCGCGTGAATCTAGTGCTGTATTTATGTTCTAATTTCTCTTTATGCTGCGGGGTAAATATATGCTGAATTATAATTTTGAGCCAAAGTATTGCCTTAACTGGTAAAATTTTGGCACTCTGAAACAGCAACGGTTTATTTTGTCTCTGTTTGAAAATATTAGGGACGACCAATAATTTTACAATTGCGTTTTGTACAACTTGCACTTGTTTCAGATTGGTTATAGAAGTATTTCCCCATATTGTTAATCCATATCTTATAATAGATTCTGCTAGTGACATATAAATTATTTTAAGTGTTTCAATTGATAGGAAAAAAATTAATGTGTACATTCTGCCAGCAATCGATCTGAATCTTTTATAGGTTTTTTTTATATGTTTGTCCCATTTAAAAAAAACAATCTACAGTAACACCAAGATACACGTATTCCGAAACTAATTCTAAGCTTTCACATTTACAATAAGTTGGAATATTTTTATGAATGCAATTAAAATTATGAGATATAATATTAGGATTAAATTGAAATTTGGCATTAGGTGATCTTATATGCATTACTTTGGTTTTTTTAGCATTTATTAATAGTCCTGCATCATGTGACCATTTACAGAGTTGATTAAAGTCAATTTGCATGAGTTCAATTGCAATTTTTAGATCTTCATGTGATATGACCAATGCCGTATCATCTGCGAATACAAAATGTTTCACAAAAGAGAAAATTTTTTTCATTATGGTTACATAAATTATATATAGTGTAGGTCCTAATATGGAACCTTGTGGAACTCCTGCAGATACATTTTTTGTTTTACTAAAAGTATTTTAAAATGTATTTTAAAATGGGGGCACCAGATCGAGGAGTTATATTGGACTTGACTACGTACTAAGGATGTATACTAAATTTTTAAAGTTGAAATATTCTTGAAACCTCTGGAATTTCTAAGCATTTTGATACCTTTATTATAGATTGAGTTAATATTAATAATTGGTTGACTTATTCTGTAAAAACTTATTGAATAACACTTATTTATGTTCAGATAAAGTTTGTTAATAGAGCACCAACTTATTAATTTGTTTAAATTATTTTGTAGACAGGCATAATCTTCAGCGGTTTTGATGATTTTAAATATTTTTAAATCATCTGCAAAAAACAATACATCTACATCTTTATCAAATATGTCAACAATATCATTTATGAACAGTAAAAACAAAATTGGGCCTAAACGGGACCGTTGAGGTACACCACTGGTAGCTATAAATTGATTGGAATAGAACAAATTAATTTTTACAAGTAGAACTCTATCAGATAGATAGCTTGCAAACCAGTCTAAAAGTTTTCCGTCAATACCGAGCTTACATAGTTTAACCAGTAAAATTTTATGGCACACTTTGTCAAAGGCCTTGATAAAATCTGTGTATATGGAATCGACTTGAGTTTTGTTAGCTAATGTATTTGATATAAAGTTTTCATATAATGAGAGATTTGTCAGAGTTGACCTGCCAGACAAAAATCCATGTTGATTTGGAACAATGAGATGGTTAATATATGGGGACATTTTACCAAGAAGTAATTTTTCAAAAAGTTTCGGAATTATAGATAGCTTACATTTTTTTTAATTTTTTTTATTTATTTTGGTACAGTACATACAATAGATACATAAATATAATGAAAGTATATAAAAAAGAAAAAACTTAATACGATATTGTAAATACAAATATACATATTTTTTTTAAATGTTCTCCCATAATAAGCAAATGCTTGTGTGTACGGGAGGAAGTATTATTTGTTAGGTTATTTTGACATAATTTTTTTTAAATTTAGTTTATATTAAGAATAAGAGAAACATATGTGTGTATATGTATATATTTTTTTAATTATTATTATTTTTTTTTTTAGTTAAGGTTTTCAGTTTATTTTTTTAATTGTGTTTTGAAATTTTTGAAACTGTCCTTAAGGGATCTTATATTTTCTGGTAATTTATTAAAGAAATTTGTTCCTAAGTATTTATAGTTTTGTTGACCCAAAGTTTTTTTACAAATGGGAATTGGTAACATGTATTTTTGCCTGAGATTTACTGTGTTTTTGAAGGGTATGGATTTGTTTAGGATATCCTCTTTGTAAACTTGTAAGGTTGAATGATACAGGAAGAGAGTATTTAATTTTCTGACTTTAAATTCTTTGAATATGAGTTCAGATGGATATAGAAAAGTTTTTTTTTAATATTATTTTAATTATTAGTTTTTGCGCAATGTAAAGAGATTGTGTGTGAGTTTTATAGGCGCCACCCCATCCTATTATACCATATTGGATTATGGATTGACAGAATGCGAAGTACGTCATTCTCAGTAGTTCTTTACTTAGAATGTGTCTCAAACAGCTAAAAATATATATCAATTTTCGTACTCTGTTTTTAAGAATGGTTATATGCGGTATCCATTTTAGACATTGGTCAATAGTGATTCCTAGATATTTGGTTGAAGTTTTCATTTCAATATTAGTACACAATAAGTTACAGTGGTGTTGTTGAGTGTGTGGTGCAGAATGGATCCTTATGTTTATTTCATACGGCGTGTTTGGTTTTTTTAATGAAAAATGGTATGTAATGTGTTTTTTTAGAGTTTAATGTTAGTAGGTTATTGTCAAACCATGTTTTTAATTCATTTATGTCTATGTTAGCCTTTTTATTCAGTTCTAATATAGGTCATATAGGTCTATAGTTAGTGACATCACTTTTATTACCCTTTTTTAGTATAGGCGTTAGATAACAACGTTTCCAAATGTCCGGGAAGCAACCTGTATCAAGCGATTGATTAAACAATAGACAAATCGGCTCAGCCAGTGAAGCAATGCAATTTATGAGAATATTGGGGTGCGCGTTATCAGGTCCGGCCTTTTCGTTTTTGTCTAGAGATTTAATTTTAGATTTAAAGTCGTTTATATTGAAGGTGGTGGTATGTAATTTTCTGGGATATCTTCGTCATATACACTTTTAAAGTAATCAGCAAAATAGTTTATTTTTTTATTTTTTTTTATTTACATATTCATATATATTAACAATGCATTACAATGTGATCATTTGTCTGTCCAACTGGGCAGAATACCAAGTTGGACAGACAAACAGACAGACAGTTAACCTTAACTTTCATATCAGTGCTACTCTTATCTTTGAAGTAATAATTAATCGTACCTAAGCACTTAAACAAATATGGACAAAGAACGCTGGACTACATGATACCTACATGCTTAAATATGTTACCTGCTAAAATTAAAAAATGTACAAATAATGTAAGAACAAATATTATATTGAAAAATTGGCTCGCCGAAAGAAAAAGTTTGTATTAACATTCTTGTAGTACTCGTAACACAAAAAATGTCTAACTGCATTATAAGTTTTATAAAAAAAAAAAACTTCAAAGTAAAAGCACCCATTGACAAACTACTTAAAAGTAGTTTATTGGGACTTTTCTTTTTTGTAATATCTTATTTTATTTTGATTTCCTGTAATATTTTATAACTTTTTTCTTCTAATAAAAAAAAAAAAAAAAAAAAAAAAAAAGTGCATTGAAATGGGTAAACCTTGTTTGTTTTTTCTAAGAGAGTTTACGTGTGTGAAAAAGTTTTGTATATTAAAGGGTATAGATTTTTCGATTCCATTTATATAATTATAATATGATTTTTTTGACAGTTTTTTACATTGATTTCTGTAATTGTGAAATAACTTATAGTCATTAAGGGATTTAGATTCTTTAAAGTTTTTGTGTGCAGTTTTTTTGCAAATAATCAGGTTGATTAACTCGCTGTTGAACCATTTCGGGAACTTCGCTTCTTTGAAATGAGAAAGTGGTTCATAGTTTTCAATGGCCCTGTTGATAATTATGTAAAATTTTTCAAGATTGTAGTTAATATTATTGTTGAGGTGAAGAAATGACCAGTCTTCATTTGTAAGATATTAGTTCATATTAGGATAGTCAGCTTTGGAAAAATTATAAGTAAAGTTAGGAAGAATAGTTGTGTCGTCTGGTGAGTTATTCATCAAGATGGTTATGCTTAAAGCGGGGTGGTGGTAATCTAGGGGGAGGAGCTCGTCAACTGATTTAACAATGTGAATTGAGAGATCACTACAGAACACTAAATCCAGCAGCCGGTTATTGGTATTGTAGACTTGATTGACTTGATGTAGAGCGAGTAAGTTCGTCATATCTATATTATTTCACGAGCATTTTCTGGTAGGCTTAAGTTGTTATAAGAGTTTTTATTCATCCAATCAACGCTAGGGGTATTATAGTCACCAAATAAAATTGTTCTGGCATCAGGGTATTTATTTTTAAAGGTTTCGAGGTCATCAATGTGGTTTCGGTAGACTGTGATGTTGGATCCAGGAGGAATGTAGACACATCCCAGTAAAATTTTACTTGATTTAGTTTTTAGTAATACAAATACCTGTTCTACGTCTAGATGTTTGCAAACTAATCGAGTGGATGGCAGTGAGTTTTTGATGGATATGAGAACTCCTCCTCCTCTGGTTTTATTGCTGGTGGCTGGATTCCTGTCAAGGCGGTAGGTGTTATAAGATGAGAATCCAAGTTCCTCGATGTGAATATCAGGATCAAGCCAGGTTTTAGTAAGGAGAAATACATCGACGTTTTGAAGTAAAGGGATAGAAGTTTGCAACTCTAAGAGTTTGGTTCGGCAGCCGCGGATGTTTTGGCCATATCCATTGATGTGTTTGAGTTTTTTGGATTTTTCTTAACTATTGTCGGCTTGCTGTTGATATATATGATTGTTAGTCCAACTTCACCTCCCTGTATCCTACTTTCCATTGATTGACGTAGGTCTGATAAATATTTTCTTTGGTTCGGAGTTTGGTCGGAAAAAATTTTGACAGGGGAGTTGTTAAGATAAAAGTTCCTGAGAATATTCATTACTTCAGTTGAGTTTCTTAAGATCACTTTAATGGGCCTCGATTTATCAGGCCTCACTGCTCCAAGACGGAATGTATTGATGGAATTTGGTTCTATATTGTTGTCTTTTTTCTTCAGAATGGTTGTAATTTGTAAATTATCATCCTTGATTTTTTCAATTTGGTTCAGTTGTGTGCTTTCGGGAACGTTTATAATTATGAGATTATTTGCTCTGTTTTTCCTCTCATCAAGCTCCTCGGCCGCTTCACGTGTAGATTCTAATGGGTTAGGTTTGTTGGTTAATGCTTTGAAAGCTATTAGCTCGCCCTCGAGTGCTGCCATTTTTGTAGCATTTGCGCTATGGTTCCAAGAATAGCATTAGTTTTTGGAATCATTTTCGCAATTTGATCTTTGTTCAGTTTGCTACTGGGGTCTATTATTAGATCGGTTAGAGCCTCAACCGCGTTTCTCGCCTGACTGATAAATCCCTGGGAGTCCATTTTGTTAAAAAAAATTTTTTTTTTTTTTTGAAAAATGGACGATGGTTAAGCCTGGATTTAAGGTGGAGTGACTTGAACTACTTGAAAGTATGGGCCGGGTCGGGCGGTAGTAGCTTGGGTGACAATAATACTTATTGTTTTGACTTTTATTAATATTGAAATGCTCACTCAGTTATGATTTTAGAATCCAGCAGGTTTGCACTACAACTTCTTTAAACTTGCAATAATAAGTCACTGGCTCGTTATATTATCTGTTTCACTGTTTAAAACAACTGTAGACTTTTAATTAGTATTGAGCGCAAAATTGAATGTGCTCTCTGTGTCACTGTACGAAAGTTGTATGCTGCGGGGTAAATGTATGCTGAATTATAATTTTTAAGTAAAACTTCTTTACGCACGCTTGACTTGGGGAGTAATCTGGTGAATGCGTGACGAGAGCGTTACGAAAAGTGTGATCGAGCGAGGAGAACGGAAGTTGAAGGGGAGATATAAGTTAGTGAAGATAGAAAGAGAGAGTTACGTTTCGTATATTACTGTAGGGGCAAGAGAGAGAGGTGCGAGCACACATTTTCTTTCTCTCTTTCTCTCATAGCCAGTTGCGTTTCGTATACCTAAGACACAGTGCAGGCCTATTGTCTGTATAACACTGTAGGAGCAAGAGAGAGCAGTGCGCGCGCACATTTTCTTTCTCTCTTCTTTTATAAGTTACTGAAGTCTTACTTTTTTTTACATTAGTTCCCACAGAAGGCCCTGAAGAAAATAATTCCCTCACGGCCCATCTCATCTTAAGGGATGCTGTGTGTAGGGTTTTTTTAGGATAGGAATGTGAGGAAGTTATGGAAAGAAAATGGGTATTAGAGGTTGTTTAGGAATTTGGGGGTTAGTGTTTCAGGAGTGACGTATGAATCCATTCCTCCCACTGCGATGAAAGGCAATGTTCCGAGAGAGCGCGCCTGGAAAAGTCCAAGGGACTCCCTCAACCATTCTCTCCCGATCGGTTCTGCCATGCAACTGGTGGGCAGACGCATCCGCTGCCAAGACCCAAACAAACCTCATCCCATGAACCCGGCCACCCCTGCTAAGTCACCAAACGGTAACAGTAACCACTTGGGGTGACGTATAACAGAGGTGTTAGTTATCCAATAAATGGTTCCCGGGGCGGCGATACCCATACCTGCCTCCCAAATTGAAGTTAAATTCTATTCAAGTCTAATTTCATTCGTGTTTGATTCTGCCCGTATGTAAGACTGGCAGTACCAGCTCTGTTTTAGGTTGTTCTGTTTTTTGCTGTTCTGTGCTGTTTTTCCTCCTTCATATAATCCGGTCCCTTAAAGATCCGCATTAATAAATTCCTTCCTACAGGCTCTACCTTAACCCGCCTCACAACGTTTCCCAATAGGGTAGCGAAATAGTTCTCCCGTCTTTACACTGTACAGACAGGGATGCTGTTGTAAGTAATCACATAAAAAATTGCAAATTAGGTACGTGAAATTCCGTCCGTGTGTAATTCTGGTAGTGCTAATAGTGAAATTTATGACCATCTAGTTTCGTCCTTACACAGTTTGTTTCTGTAGTAAATCTGTACCTGCAGTTTCGTTGCATCAAATGTATTAAATAAAATGAAGAAAAAATACATATGTATATATAGTTTTCGTTCGTATGGTGGGGGGTTAGAGAGGGACATCTAGGTCTGCGAGCCAGCCTAGGTCCTCAGGCGTCGCCCTCTGGACCTCATCAATTCCGTCGAAGAATGAATCGAGCGGGCATTAATCGACTACATATTCGGTGATACTTTTTAAGTCCCCTTCTATGCGTCATGTGGGCACAGCGGCTATGGGAGTACTTATCCTATAAATGGCGGACCAGAGTTTACGAGTCGATGAGAACCCAGGCTGTCTCTCAGTGGGGTCTTGTACGAGATGGGCATTTCCCACGTTGGCCGATTGCCACTCAAGTTTCCACCCATCTTCTGAAGTGAGAGGTAATCGGAGGAGCCTCTCTCGTTCCATGCAGTAGGATTTCGGGACTTCGAGCGGCTTGTCAGATGAGAGACGATGTCAACATGCAAGGGTATTGCGTTTTTGGGAGCGCCTTCTGATATTCCCTCAGTGTTGCAATCTCTCGCCTGATATTTGGCGGGGTTATGTTTAAATATTATTTAGGTTAAAATAATGAGAGATAATAATACAAGTCATTAGTAAGAATGCTTTGTGACTTCATAGAGGATTTAGTTTTCTTGTTGGTTTATGTGTATTTTAAATTTAAATATCGCGAGCGGATAAATATTTGAATTTATATGTGAAAACATCCAGAGTGGGCATGGTAGAGATGGGGAGTCCAGTAAACAGTCCATCATTGACATTGAAACTGTTTTATTACAATATCGTTGAGGAAATCTCAGAAAAATTACACGTTGGTCTTTGAAGAGGGACCCCACCACCTTACTAACGGCGTTATAAGGAAGCATTTGGTTCCAATTTCACTGCACGCGTCAAGAGCCAATACTCTAATATTTAATTATGCTGGTGATATGCGTGGACAAGGTCTTTCCCATCCCTTTTTAATAGGGAGAACGATAATACAAAATAGGGAAAGTTCAGTTTAGCAATCGCTATATATATGTGTGGAAAACCAAAAGAAGAAAATTATCAAAGTAATCAAAAAATGTTACATTATTTATTAATAATATACTGTTAATATATTAATTTTTATTTTCTCAGCTTCGCGTGAATTCACCCAGCATTGCCTACCGTGAGAGTAATTACTCGCCGCGAGTATATAAGCAAGCGCTCGCTCGCTGAGTCTCAGTTCAGTCTTCATTCATGGTTCGACATTTACACATCAGGCAGTGATACAACTAAGTGCAGTGTAGTAACTCTTTACCTGCCCTCGCGGGGCAACAGCCCGCGCAGTGAACAAAATTTGTCCAGTGTGACACCAGGAACATTTCCAGCACCTTCGAGGAACTTCTCCAACCACCATCCGCTGTCCGGCCCTCCGCGCCTCGACATGAGATGTCTCCATCCGCAGCACATAAAGCCCGCCGCGCTTTCTGCTTGGGATGCGACCCATTCTCTGGCATTTCGAACCCACCGCGTTCCGCTGCCAGAGATCATCCTCATCGCCTCTCAAGGTTCCTTCCTGCGTCATGTGTGTGTGTCGACTCAAAGGCCACACAGTCGCCATACCTCGTCAACACGACGACGGTCGACCGCCTGGACCAAGGTCACTTCTACACCGCCATGGTGTAGAGCAACACGCCGGCTCCCTGAAGACCAGTGATCTTCACCGCCGTAGTCTCCTGACCTTCTTCACTCATCATCACGTAGCAGCAACACAAACGGCACCACTGTCACTCCGGTCCGCTTCGACCTCGCTATGTAGCGCAACAATAAAGAAAACAATAACACCCAAATTAAAAAGGTATAGAAACAATAAATATATAGGGGTTATTGAATCCCATAACTTTATCAAAACTAAAAGATCACACGGATGGCATTTGTAAGGTGTCACTTACACTATAAAATACAATCATATTTTAATGAAAACGGGCACAATAATGTTGTGATCAAAACGGTTTCGTTCATATTTATTTCGTAATTATTTGATAGTCACTTTAATATTGTGTAAGAAAGATTCGCTTTAATGTAATCGCTTATAAATCTTTTTTTTTCATTAAATTATTTTTTACAGATATTTAAAAAATATTTTAATTTTATCTATTGTTGAAAATGGTACGAATGGTACGAAAATAGGATATAATTAATGATAACATTTTGTTTGATCTCTCAACACTTTGATGTTAATTCATATATTTTTATCACTTATAATTTTCTTCGTTTATCATTTTATTTTTAAATTTTATTATTTTTCTTTTTTACTTAACTGTTTGGTAATGACCGATATTTGCGTGTGTTATTTTTATTAAATTGTGAAAATATTAACCCCGATACAGGCGAACCCTAGTGGGGTTAATAATTACATGCTAAAAAAAATTATATAAATTGCGAAGAAGCAATAAATAAATAAATGTTAGTCTATTTTCCATCGCGACGCTTCATCCCCTGAATTTTGTATGACGCCGTAAAATACCCCCATTTGAGCATCCGTTCGAGGGATAACCGCCGTACGTAATACTGAGGTTTTACGCGATAAATTTTACAAGATAAGCGCCGCGCTGCGCCAGAAATTGGAAGCTCGGCAGTACGTAAATCGTATCAGATCGGAATTTACATACAACATACCACCATGCACAGCACAGCGAAGGCTGTAGGCTGTAGACGCATGCAGTTCTCTGTTAAACGGCGCGTTAATGGGGCGATTAATACTTGTTGCAAATAGGGAATGATATAAGGGCAGAAGATAATGTTCTCTTGTGCTTATTACAAGGATGTACTTGGATTTTATTGCAGTTGCTGGAGATTTTTTTTGAAGTTGTCAATTCTTGATATTTATATTTATTATTCGTGTTTTTTTTTAATTTGAAAACCCCAGAAGAGTACTAACTGCTCGGAACTAAGTGGAATTATGGCATCTCCAATTGGACGGAAGAAGAGATTTTGGGTGAACCTGGTTTTATCAGATGTTATCAATAAAAGAAGACTAGAACCATTTATTTTTTAAAAATTTTGTGGTTCTCCAACAAAATACATAACATTACGATTATTACAGTAATTTACATTTTCAATATGGTTATAGCGATGATTCCACGTATATATTATGTATATGCATAAGTATGCAAATTTTATACACACATGTGTGTACATGTACATACACACATGCACACATGTACACATATTATAGAGCCAACGTATAAGTAGGTGAATGATTCAGCAATTACCAAGTGGCTCTAAGTGGAGATCGTCAGGTAAATGCAAGTATAAGTTCCTTCTGAAGGTTTTTTCTGAAGAATTATAAAATATATCCTAGTCTTCATAGTTGCAGTATTAATTATATAATCGAGTCATTCTTGTCGCTGGTTTGAAGAAACTTGTATCGATCCAAAAGATTTCAAGGTTTCTCGTGAATTTCGGGCTTACATTAAGATTAATTTGATTAATTAAAGATGAATCATACTTAAACAGGGAAATTATATCTGATGTACGTCTTTTTTTGGCTAGTGAGCTTCTGTAAAGTGAGTTAGTCTTTCAGCATAGTTACTATTTTACCTATCAAACAACATAACCGTTTTTAATAGTGATCTTTCATCGGAAAAACACTGAGATACACAATACTGTAGACACCTATTTTTATATTTTTTTATATATAAAATAACACATACCTTCGAGCGTTAATTTTAGAACTTTATTATTAAAGCGCCCTTGAGGTGATTTTTCGGCGTAAAAACGGCGCTCTACAAATTATCCAATTTAAAAATAATAATAATCATTTACATGTCCGGGTTAAATTTTCCCCACAGGAAAACTAAACCCTTTCACACACTTCCCCAAATGATCATCCAGTCAATCCACGCTATGCAATTGCACTATGTAAGTATTATTAATACAAAACAATACAAGAACAACATGTCAACCTACTAGAGACCAAATGGGAAAATAATTCACCGACTCCAGATATTTTCATATCAGAGGGTTCGGCTCTGTGGAATTCCTAATTTGACGTATAAATCCTACTGATCCCTCAATATAAATATTTTAAAAATCTTTTGTAATCCTACATGTATTTAAAATTATTGATTTTTGCATTTTTATATTTAAATTCTTTGACAAATCTAATATGCCTAAATTTTAAATAAGAGACCTAGGTATAATGCCAGTAACCGAAAAGACAAATGGTAATATTTTTATAGTCTGAGAATGCCAAATTCTTTTAATCTCATTTCCTAAATCTGTATTCTTTTTTTTTTCAGAAACAGATTTTTGAATATTCCAGTTTTGAGTATTCATATAAAAACCATTTTAACCTTTAGCTACTGACGTGATTTTTTTACGTATAGTCTGACGTGGGGGCCTGTTACTTTCAATGTTTATATATAAATTAGCGATTCATGAAAACGTTGATAACCAAATTATTATTTATACGACAATTTAAATGTATTAAAAAAATTATGTATACAAATACTTTTTTTATTGTTAAGTAACTTATATTCGACAATTTGGATATTGTATAATAATTTTTGGCAAAAATCACTTGAGATCAGAAATCAGTCTGTATTATCTATTAAACAAGATAAAAACAATGAACACTTTTGTTATAATATTTCAATAGTGTCTCGAATAAACTATAGATTTGTTTTACTAGTATAGCTACATATGTAAGCGACGTGCGCGGGGAGGGGAGTATTTCGATATTATTATTGTTGCTATTATTGGAGCGTCCCCCAAGCCAGCAGTTGAAGGTTAAAAGTACGCTATGATTATATTCATACCTGTCGTGATCTGCAGCATGGTAAGAAGCATCATGGCGGAGCATAGGTCACTCACGCCCTTCATCTCTCGGCCGGAGTGGGGAGTCCTGTTAAAGGTGCAGGGGCCTGATGTAGCCCTAGCAGCGTCCTGGAGGAGCCCTAACAGGGACTTAGCGAGGGCCTAGGAGGGGGGCTGTGCGTGGCTCGCAGGGGTCGCGCCCCACGGTGGTTGCCATCCTAACACCCTGAAAGAGAAAAAAAAACATAAAGTTTTCAACGTAATGAGGTACACACTGAACACGTTTAAAATTGTAAAATTTTACAATGTTTGGTTGTGAGACTTTCCGGTGTATATAATTCTGTTCTGTGATAAATTGCAAAGTTGCGAGTAATAGCATGACCTCCGTAGTCCAGTGGGTAAGACTCTTGACTTACTTACTTGGAGGTTGCGGGTATTTGATTAATTTGTGTTCTTTCACAATTAATTCATTTAAAAATAATATATAGTATATTTGCGGCATGTTCCAGAGTGGAAGATACTATTAGTATCGCCCTGGTGTAAGACCACCATTCAGAATTGAAACGTTGCTTGAAAATGGCTTTAGCCGTGTTTGGTGATCAGATCTGAATAGCCAGGTACTTCCCAATCTTCCTCTTCCCCACTACCTTCAGCCTCACAACATACCCCAATTGGGGATGCCATAGTCTCACTGGCTCCAGACGGGAGCAGTTGAGATTCTTGTGCGGTATTCACTGTAAAAAAAAAAAAAAAATAGTATATACAGTTATAGTGTGAAAAATGGTATTTGTACATATCATCATTGCATAGCAATTTGGGAGGCGGGAATGGGTACCGCCGCCCCGGGAACCTTTATTGGATAACCAACACCTCTGCCACCACCCTAAGTGGTTCGCTATGTTTGGTGATTTAGCAGGGGTGCCCGGGTTCATGGGGTGAGGTTTGTCTAGGTCTTGGAGGCGGATGACCAGGACATACTTAACCCTAGATTCTTACCCACCCCTTAAACTATTTTCCTTCCCAGAACTCTCCTCTTCTTCCTTTCCTTAAAAAAAACCCTCCACACAGCATCCCCAAAGATGACATAGGCCCTGAGGGAAATTATTTTCCTCAGGGCCTCCTGTGTGGAGCTCGTGTAAAAAGAAAAAAAAATGAAGTCGCTCAAAATGCCAGGTACTTCCCAACATTCCTCTTCCCCACCTCCTTCCCCTCCCCACTACCTTCAGCCTCACAACATACACCAATTGGGGATGCCATGGTCTCACTGGCTCCAGACGGGAGCAGTTAAGATTCTTGTGCGGTATTCACTGTAAAAAAAAAAAAGGCAGCGGGCAGCTGGCAGCGGGTGGTGTTAATTTTTTTAAAGGTTGGGTAATGGCGTTGTGTTTCGTTAGCCACAGCAACGTGTGGCCGGGTCTGCTAGTTTTAATATAAATCAAACGGTGAAACTGCACCCATGTTGATATAAAATGGACGGACACGGGACGAGGAGTGCAAATATTTCTGTAAATCAAAAACGCAAATATGAATCATCGAAGAAGAATAGGTATTTAAAACTATGGTTCCATGACAATTCGTCCCCCGGCATACTTATATGTGCAGACGCTTTAGGGAAAATACGTTACATATAACTATATAAAATATAACTAAGTGACCCCGTGGAGATGTGCAGAGAGGATTTACCACCCAATAACAAAATAATAAAATATATTTTCATTCCAATGCTCAAGGAAAAATCTGCTTCTCTATTTATACCAGCGCATAAGAACAAATAATCGACACTGTGCATAAATTCCTTTGATATAATTATACCAAAGTAGCTTTCTCCCGCGGCTTCGCTCGCATGGTAAAAGGGTGGTTCCCATTCTGCCTCCTCCACCTCCCCCCCTCTCACCCCCATCCCCCCCCCCTCCAACCCCCCTCCACCATCTCTCCCTCTCTCCCGCTTTCCATACATTCAGTTTTCAAACCTCGCGTGCCACCAATAGCAATTTTTTTTATACAAATTTCATAACGTCAGAGTTCACCTGAAGTTTTATAAAAATCTTGTCCTGACAATAACAAACACACAAAAAAAAGAATGATCGAATTTGGTGCAGTCGTTCGATAGTTATATTATTAGCAACACATTCAGCGATTAGTTTTTTTACGCACCAGATTTAAATGTCCGGGTTTAATTTTCCCCACAGGAAAAACTAAACCCTTTCACACACTTCCCAAATGATCATCTGGTCAATCCACGTTATGCAATTGCACTATATGTATTATAATTACAAAACAATACAAGAACAACATGTCAACCTACCAGAGACCAGATGGGAAAATAATTCACCGACTCCAGATATTTTCATATCAGAGGGTTCGGCTCTGTGGAATTCCTAATTGAACCTATAAATCCTACTGATCCCTCAATATAAATATTTAAAAAATCTTTTGTAATCCTACATGTATTTAAAATTACCGATTTTTGCATTTTTATATATAAATTCTTTGACAAATCTAATACGCCTAAATTTTGAATCAGAGATCTAGGTATAATTATACATTATTATTATTTTTTTTTTTTTTACACTCTCCTAAGAAAGCAGATACTTGTGTTTATTATTATAACGTTTACGTTTGAAATTGGTAAATAATGCACAAAAAATTACAATTTTTTAGTAAATGTCATTTCGGGGGATCAACTGTTGGGTCACCTAAAACTACGTAAACGTGCTTGTAGTAGGTACTGAAATAAGTAACATAATAAATAATCTTTAAAAGCATGCTGAGTAAATACAAAATAAAATTGGGAGGAAGTAAAATTTACAGAAAAACAACGATCACCGTAAGTAAACAAATCCATTATTGCTCCACAATTAAACTACTGCTCAACGATTCTGTTCTTGGGTAACTACAGAGAACCATATAAGTTCCAAATTCTCCAAAATAGAGCAATGAGAATAGAAGGTATAGGTACTTAGCCACTGGAGCACTTTTAGCCACAATATGGCACTATTTAAAATACCACGGATTGCTTTGCTGCTAATTTTGGTAAATTTTCTATTATTAAGAAATTAAGTAGAAATTTACGATTTTGTAATATTTTTTTATAAATCCTACAAATATGTTACAATCGAAAAAAGAAAGGTGAATTCATTGGCTATATAGTTCTATTCAGTTTGTATGTCTCTATATTAAAATTCTAAGGTATGATTTTTTAATGTGGGCGGAAAATATTCAAAATGATCACCAAAACATCTCGAGCAATCGGAGAAAAAAAAATTGCGCTGTCGCTCCAGTGGTTAGGCGAAATAGATTTTCAAAAGTAACTTAAATGTTAAAAGAACTAAATTGGCTAATAGTGCCACAGATTCTGACCTCGAACGGAAACCATAAAGTCTATACCAATTGGTACGTTCAAGATAGATGTAAGTGATATATTTTTTTTATTGTGTGCATCTATATAAAAAGGTTTACATATCTTTTTTGCCTTGCCTGACTAGTTTACAAATATTAAATAAAGTACCTATATTTTTCAATAAAGCAAAAATACATTACAAAAATTTTCAGGTTGGTAGGTAGTGGTAACAATAATGAGATGGAGGATTATAATATTTGGGTGAGGTGACTAATTATTGCACGACCTTTTCAATGATCCATTGTTTGATCAGGATTTTGTATTTGTTAATATTATTCGATTGTCTTGTTTTGTCAGGTAGGTTATTGTATATTTTAGGCGCAATGTATTTGAAATTTCTTTGACCAAATGTTGTGTTTGTTTTAGGTGTTTGTATGAGTTCTTTGGTTTTGTGCCGCATTAACATTAATTTAACCTCTAAGGCTAGTTTGTTGTTGGAATAACTCACATAGAACTCACAGAAATCGTTGTGTCCCTTACTTTCATGGTTAGAAATATGATCTGAAAGGTGTTAGAAAGTTTACCACAAAATAATTGAAATGTAAATGTAAAGAAATGGGTTCTAGTTCCAGTTGCAACCGTTACCTTTTTACGTGTCTTTTTTCTTTTCTTTAGTTCTGTTTCATGTTTCGTTTAGATTTATTAGTATTATCTTCTTCTACAATGATAATTACTTTGAAGGTTTACATAACCTTCAAAAATTATTTTAAAAAAAACTTCTCTTGGTGCTTACAATTTTCAAAGACAACGTTAAATTTAATCGAAAGTCAGCAACACGCTCTCTCTCAGTAGCTTATCCAGTCTTCTTGGTTTTCAGTACATAGCCAATTTAGTACCGTCATACAAAGTTCATGCAAAATCTGGAAGTCAAAAATCTCAGGTTTTCCTTTGTGAATGGGGCTTTAGAAAAGCATGAAGTTTTTATCTTTGCTGTTTCGAATTTTGTGTATTACCATTTCATACTGTCAAGAGAAGACATGCATATTCAATTTACAAGAGCACTCTTCAGAGAAATTGTAATAAACTTTTAAATTACGGAATATGCATAATTCCTATGAAAATTTTTGACCGGTACTCGGTGAGGAATATATTTAGGAAGCTGGAGATATTATCAAACAGAGAGTGAAACATTTTCAGAGCGGAAGATTGTAATGTTGCGTATTTCTTTATTCTCAGCTCTTTAATTCTGCGGGTGACTTCGCAAATAATATTAGGTTCACGAAAACAAACCGCTATGTTTAGAGTTTACGCATTTATAATAATAAAGCAGCAAATTCAGCCGGCCTTCTACACGACGCGACGGTTCGCTTCGCTGGCACCTGTCTATATGGGTACCCCTATCGAGAGAAGCTCTTCCCTGCTGACATTTGACGATGTCACTTGGAAGTTTTTTCAATATATTACATCAAAAGATCACCATTCAGAATTGAAACGTTTTCTTAAAATGACCGTAGCCGTATTTGGTTACCAGATCTGAATAGCTGGGTACTTCACATCTCCCTTTTCCTCCCTTTGAGGAGGAATAAGGAGATTTGAAGTACCCAGTTATGAATTAGTTCTGACGTTATGAAATTATTTATGATACGTTTATTGTCCGGGCGAAAAGCCAAGCGTTGCTAAGTAATTGTTTGACGTGCGCTGTCATTTTGTTATTTGTTTAGGTTACTATGGATATTCCTTTGACAGCAAAAATTCAAATATGTATAAAATAGGTACTATTGTACCACACCACAAATGAGGAGGTTCTCCAAAGAATCGAAGGAGGAAGGCACCTGCTCAGGACCTTGTCCGAAAGGCGCGCAAGATGGATCGGCCATGTAATAAAACAAGAAGGCCTCTTGCATGCCATAATGGAGAGTATGACCGAGGGGACAAACGCTAGGGGACGCCCACGCCGAGAGTACCTGGAGGATCTGCTGGTGGACGTGCGCTGCTCATCATATGCAGACTTCAACAGAGCCGCACAAGACAGGGAAGAGTGGAAGAAACGTATAGATGAAATTGCTGCAAACCAATCCCACAATTGAAACCAGAGAGAGAGAGGTACTATTCTACATTTAGACCTTAGCCAACAGTTATACTAATATTACAAATGCGAAACTGCGCGTATTTGATTGTTACGTTTTAATAGGTGGCATCGTGAAAAAGAATGTAACAAGGGTAAAAAGGGGGAGGAGAAAGGGGTGAGATGGGAGGGGGCAGGGGGGAGGGAAGGTAAGGTACAGGGGGTAAGAGGGGGGGGGGAGGGGGGAGGCGAATATGCGAGTGAAGCCGGGGGCAAAAGCTAGACAATAATAATAAGTAAGAACAAATTAGATACATCAATAAATAGATTTCAAGATTTAAAAGAAATAATAATAATAGATTCGAACTCTTAAAGAAGCTTCAGGTAATTTTTCAATTTAAGTTGGAATTCATGATTATTTTAGATAATTTTCAGATTTAACGGGAGCTTGTTGAAATAATAATAAATAATACCTATTATATATACAGTTAGGTATTTTTAATGTGCTTGGTATTGGGATTTTAATATTATTCTGATATATTGAAATTAAATGTATGTTATATAGCTATGTTTTGAATATATTTTATACATTTTCTCTATTTATAGGTACATTAAATATTGAAGATATTTTTACAGTAGAACACGTAGATGGTTTTTTCGGGATAACGTTAATTACCAATCTATGTAATAGAAGACACAGTTGGTATCAGTTTAACAACCTGTTTAAACATTTTTTATATTTATATTTTTCATCACTTTTAACGACTTTTCGAAGGAGGTGTTGAAGATGCACGATTGAGTTGTCCCGTCACCAACACATCATTGTAAAAGTTGCAGATTTTTTTACATGAGAATATTACAAATATTTTTTTACATGTGTAATTATTAATGCATGTTTATAGAATTTGATTTCTTACGAAATATGTCTACTATTATTTTAGGTTTTCTTTAAACTTTCCGTTAACATAAATCGTGATTACAGATATAATTTAATACTGTTCTGACACTTTTTTCGACACTTGTGCGAAATTTGGGAGGCGAGAATGGATACCGCCGCCCCGAGAACCTTTATTGTATAACTACGTTTGGTGATTTAGCAGGGGTGCCCGGGTTCATGGGGTGGGGTTTGCCTAGGTCTTGGAGGCGGATGACCAGGACACACTGAACCCCATATTTCAAACCTTCTTCTTTCTTTTGTTTTTTTCCGAGATGAAGTGTATTTAATATCAACACCCTTAAATATTATAAAAATAAGACCATTTAAAAAAAAATCAGAGTGTGCAATTCACAAGCGATAGAAGTGAAACCTTCAGAAAACGAAAGTAGACAATAGAGTAGTATACTAGAGATTACGTAGTACTTCTTTTTATCATTGTTGAAGATATTTTTTTGTTTTGAAATCCAGTGCGCCTTTTCCTATAATTTTGACATCTTATTAGTATTATTTTTTTTTGATTTCGTAGGATTCCATCCTTAGTACAAACCACCATTAGAAAATTTTACAGGAGGAGAAGGTTTTCTTTCATTATTTCATTGAAATATTACGATACTCGTAGGTGTTTAAGGTAAAGCTATTTTCAAGAAGGTAAAGGTTTCATTAGTTTAAATAATTCTTAGTTAAGTGATTGACTATCTATTTTGACTTATTTTTAATTTTAAAGTGGAGATTGAACAAAAACTAAAATGTTCGTTTGGACAATTTAGAACTAAGGCGACGATGTGTAATTTAATCCATGTGTAATACCGTTCGTGTGTAATTCTAACAGTGTAATTAATATTAGTATTTTAATGAAAAGACAAATAACTTTGTTTACATCACTTTTAGTTATACACAATCTATGTACATGTTTCGTGAACGATGTTCACATCACCAGGATCAAATGTATACTAAACTTAAAAAATAATCATAGATCACGTACGGGAGGAAGAGGTAGGAGGAAGGGGAAGGGGTAAGATTGGGGGGACTTTATTTAAACTGGGAATTTCAAAGTCATTAGTAGGGAAAGACCGGTTAAGTGGGAAAAGGTTCAAAAGAGGGTTTATAAAAAATTGTTGCTTATTAATTATGTCTGCTTTATTATTTACATTTTTCCTAATTTCTGAAATCTCTAAAGTTATTTATCTTTTCATTAAAATAAATAATGCCATCACAAAGTGAAAACCTTTCCGAAGAAGTTTTCTTCGAAAAATTAATATTAGTACGTGTTAACTCCTGTTAACGTTAACGTGGCCAAATATTGTATGCAGGTACCCTTCGTAAAAAGCAAACACATAAAGCCAATTTCATTCATTGTAGTTTCTCGCTGACAGTAATAGTAACAACACGCATTTCTGGCCCATTGAACACGCGCGAGTGTCGCGGTGATGTCATTAAAGTGATGTACGAGCATAATGTACGAATATTCTAAATATTAAATCGATCTATCAAAGAATAAAATATAGTTACATAAAACCATTTGTAAAAAGGTGTGTACACCATGAGCATACATGGTGACTTACTTCGGTGGCTAACCTTCAGAGCAGACTTCAACGTGATTCAGTTGAGGGAATTGAGTCTGGCTTCTTCCCCATGCCCTCCAGTGTACCTCAAGGTTCTCATTTAGGACCATTATTATTTAATGTGTATGTATAAGATATTCACAAATGTTTCTTAAACACTAATTACAAATCAATGGAAGACTGCATTAAACTTCAAAAGGACCTCAATCTTTTTTTTTCTACTGTAAATTACAAAATAAACTGTCAATTTACGCATTCGTATGTATTATTAGGTTGTTGGATAACTTTTAATAATTTCATTCGTTATTCCAAATTACAGACTTAGATATTAATAAACGGAGTTCAACTAAAGAAGCAGAAAGAATTGAAACAAGTCGTACACACGATCCATAGGCTTAAATAATTCAATTAAGATGCGACCAATTTATTCTGTTTAATATTTCAAAAACTTAAGTGTTTGAAATATGACTAAAGACCTGATTGAATAATTAACTCCTGTGTAGTATCAAAATTTAAATGCGGACTACCAATGCATATTTAGGTTAGTACTTCAGTTTAATTTATTTATTTATTTATTTATATCGATTTCTTATTTATTCCCTGTCACTTTCGGTTCGGCTGGAACCGTGCTAGAGAGAGAAATCGATATAAAATCATCGGAATCTACTTCTATCGATCTAATATTGTTAAGTAATCGATTTCACCATGCTAGAGTTACTGAGCACCTGAACAGTTATGCATAATAACTAGTGAGACCAACAAAAATATAAAATTTGTAATTTTTTTCAAGTATTCAATTATTTTACCTGAAAACTTCCAAGTGCATCGTTTAAAGCTGATTTATTTGCCGGCAAAAGTAATTTGAAATCAAAATGACTTTTGTCATCAAAATGACTTTTCCACACTAGTACAAGGTGATGCGTCGAGAGAATCAGGCTGGAGAGATCAAAATGTCTTCCTCAACCGGTCTCTCCTGATTCAGCCCGCCATGCATTAGGTGAGCAAAGGCATCCTCCGCCAAGACCTACACATCCCTCACCCCGTAAACATGTTCACTAAACGTAGCGAACGTAAGATCTGAATAGCCAGTTACATTTTTCATATCTCCTTCCCCTCTCCACTACCTTCAGCATCAAACCATACCAAGATTGGGGATGCCATAGTTTCACTGGCTCGAGACGGTTGGGAGCAGTTGGCACTCTTGTGTTATATTCAGACAAAAAAAAAATTATATGCAACTAGGAATCTTAAACGGTTTTTTGCCAAGCCGACTACACATATAAATAAGTATGTCGTATTTTGTTATTGCCGCATGCTTCTTCGGAGAGTCGAAATTATTAGTAAAAATATTTTTGCAGCAGATTTTCACTCAAGATGCCTTCAAATAAATCGACTTCGGTTGTACGGCCGTATATCCTATTTGCATGCTTACTTGAAGAAAAAATCTTCAAAACTTTCGGCCGGACCAACTGTTGGGATTATCAACTGTCGACCGGAACAACTGTCGGCGGACCAACTGTCGCAGGATCAATTGCCGCTGGACCAATTGTCGGGTCTCCAAATAGTATATTTAAATAAATGAAGACAATATTAGTGAAACTTAATCAAAAATCTGGACACAAAAAATCAGAAAAAGGTATTGGCACCTCTGGGACAAATACAAGGTGGCGCAAAATTAATCACCCTATCGGAAAATGTTACAATTTTTGCAAATGGCGTCGTACGTCAATCATATTTGACATTTGTGAACTAGACGGCTGCAGAATACAAACAGACAAGCAATGGAGCGCTATACTCCGCAAGAGCGTGGACTAATTGTGTCGATTTAAGCTTTAACGCTTTTAGCGATTTTGTGTCGAAAGTCATCATGAGCGACGAGGCGCATTTCCACTTAAACGGTTACGCCAATAAGCAAAATGTTCATTTCTGGGGCACTGAAAATCCGCGTGTGATGCACGAAAAGCCATTACATCCTCTCAAAGCCACTGTGTGGTGCGGCGTTTACGCGGGAGGAGTGATTGGGCCGTATTTTTGAGGACGCCATTGGCATTACAGTCACTGTTACTGGCGAACGCTACAGGGCCATGATAAACGACTTCTTACCTCTGGAATTGGATGAGCGGGGCTTGGTGAACATGTGGTTTCAACAAGATGGTGCAACTACGTACACAGCACGAGCCACAATGGATATTAAGAATAAAGCGTTTCCTGGTCGCGTAATCTCTCGTTTTAGCGATTTGGTAAGGCCAGCAAGATCACCCGATTTAACCATCCCAGACTTCTTTCTTTGGGGCTATTTGAAGTCGCGGGTTTATGCCAACAAACCTCAGACAATCGCAGCCCTTAAGGAGAATATTCGACAGAAATGCGAACAGTTATCACCGGAAATCTTGCGGAAAAGTCATGGAAAATGCGATAAAACGGGCACAAATGTGTATCAGCACTGGCGGCAGCCACTTGACGGATATCATCTTTTCCACTTAACAGAAAAAATTGTAAAAGTCCAAATAAAGATTTCTATTGCTCAAAATCTTTTTTTTTATTTAGTAAAGAAGTTATTCAAAATCAAAATTGGATGAATAATTTTGCGGCACCCTGTAGCATACACATATATTTACATATTATTTAAACTAAACTCAGAAATAGAATGAAAAAGGAAAATAAAGCAGGAAAAAAGGCTAAGATCAAATAAGGCAATGTTTTTTGACCCAATGCTTAATCCATTCCTTGACCCTGTGTCTATCTTACTTACCCATGTCTATCTATCCTACTTCTATACATATTGACTCGTGCTCTCTGTGAAAGTGGGTACCGGCTGATTAAAACCTCTACCTCCTTTCTATCCTTGAAGCATGTGTTCAGAGTCCTTAAAATAGAATTCCCGATACTGTAACGGTCACGCCGAGACAAGATTACCCTTTACTAGGGAGGGCATAATCTAATCTAAGAAGAATATATGACGTCAATGTGAATGGTAGAAGAAGTCGAGGACGCCTGAGGAAGACATTACACGATCAAGTGAATCAGATACTTTGGTCGGGCCATGTCAAGAGCCAGGTTAATAGAAGAGTGCGCATGAGACGATACATGAATGTGAATAAGTCAAAAAACGAGTTGTTTGGTGGTCCGACCTTTCTGCCTATCCCTGTGAGGAAACGGCGTGATGGTTAGTTAGTTAGTTCGTTTAAAATCTAATCATACTTTTTGGCATATGCGCAATTTGTATACTCATCTATTACATAATATAATTCAAAGTCGTTCCCGCTGTCTGTACGCGTAGATCTTTTAAATTTTCGTGCGGTTTTCACCAATAGGTAGAGTAATTTATGAGGAACGTTTAACTATAATTATATAACGTATAATTATTCAAAGGTTTTGTGTAAATTGGTTGAAATATATAATGTATAAAGGAAACCGGCTGGCAAGCGGGCGGTGTGGATTTGATGTATGCAAATTAACAGATGGCGTTCGTTATAAAGGTTGGATAATGGCGATGTCAGTAGATGGCGTTATGTTTCGTTAACACAGCAAAGTTTTGCCGGGTCAGCTAGTAACTCATAAGACTTATAATAATAATCGTACAAATTTTCTCCCGGCTGTGGTATTTGGAGATGGAAAGTTTTCTGCCTGTGACATTCAACTATTACAGCTTTAGAGTAAAATAAGAATTTTTAAACAATATGAACATTTCTCACACTTAATTAATGCGATATCTCTTTTTTTACCCTTCTCTACATATTATAAATTAAAGTCATCCACCGCGTATCTCTGTCTGTTTGCGATAAACTCAAAAACTACTGAACGGATTTTCATGCGGTTTTCACCAATAGATAAAATTATTCATAAGGAAGATTCAGGTATATAATTTGCCAAGGTTTTGTGTAAATTGGTTGAAATATATAAAATATAATGTCTGTATGTGGTGGACGAGCGGGTTTTTATATGCAAATCTACAGTTTTATGCCGAGGTTGATGAAATTTTGCACCTTTTTTACATTATCTTCACACAGTAGGCCCTGAGGAAAATAATTCCCCTCAGGGCCTGTGCCATCTTTGAGGTTGCTGTGTGGAGGGTTTTTTTAGGAAACGGAAGGAGAAATTCTGGGAAGGAAAAAAGGTAGGAATCTGGGGTCAGTGTATCCAAGAATGACGGACATGTGAATTTATCCTTACCACTGCGGTGCAGGGCAATGTTCCGAGAGAGTCCTGCTGGAGAGGTCAAAAGATCTCCCTCAACCAGGCTCCCTCACTTCGACTTGACTCGCTCAATCCGGCTTGCCACGCAGTACGCATCCGCCGCCAAGATCCGGACAAACCTCACCCTATGAACCCGCCCCCCCCCCCGCTAAGTCACCAAACGTAGTGAACCGCTTGGGGTTGCCTACGGCAGAGGTGTTGGTTATCCACTAAATGGTTCCCGTGGCGGCGGTACCCATACCCGCCTCCCAGATTGCAAACATGTGGAACCTTCAAAACAAGGGGAAGGTCACTGTCTACATTTTTTGATTTCGAGAACTCTATGTAACGGCCGGCGTAGTGCAGCGGTAAGGCGCTTGACTCGCATTCCGAAAGTCGCGGGATCGAATCCCGGCGCGCGGCATGGCAAATAAATTTTATTTGATTAATTTGTGTATTTCACAATTTATTCATTTAAAATAATATATAGTATATTTGCGGCACGTTCCAGAGTGGAAGATACTCTCAGTATCGCCCTGGTTGTAAGACCACCAACCACCATTCAGAACTGAAACGTTGCCTGAAATGGCTTTAGCCGTGTTTGGTGACCAGATCTGAATAGCCAGGTACTTCCCAACCTTCCTCTTCCCCACCTCCTTCCCCTCCCCACTACCTTCAGCCTCACAACATACCCCAATTGGGGATGCCATAGTGTCACTGGCTCCAGACGGGAGCAGTTTGGGACTCTTGTGCGGCAATCATGTAAAAAAAATGTAAAGCCCGGGAATCGCCGGGGACTTCGCCTAGTTGAAAATATGAATCAATTTGTATGCCGTCAACTGTAGGCTTTCGCTCATTTCTTGTCACTTTCCCGTCAACATGTTTATTTACGCTATAGTGAAATTGTCACACACTTTGTCATTTCGGTGACATTTTAATAAATTGGCATTATTAATATATGTCACAACATTTAAGATCCCCTTCCAAGCTCTTAATTAAAACAAGCCTTTAATATCATTTGCTCCACTGAGTATGAGGACGACCTATTTTCCTTTTACGTTTCAGAAAGCGGATAACGGCCTTCAGTGAAAATATGACCGTCATTTCTTCTGTGTTTGTGTTAAGAAAAGGTAGACATGTCCACAGTGTTTCTCATACATTTAATGTGCTTGCGCACAGTGTTTCATTTCTAAAGATTTTTCCGAAACGCTTTGTTGGAAATTTTGCAGAAGCGTTGTTGCAATTAAAAAAGAAAGTTCTTTGTAATATATTTAAAGGGTGATATGAAAACAGAGCATAAAAATAAATGTCAATCAATAAGAAATGAAACTCTTGTAAAAATTTTAAATATTTATTGAATCTACAGATTGTACAATAACTATAATTTGAGGTTGACTAAGATTTAAGGGTCGACCGAGATCTCGGCATTCTCGGCTACAAACTCTACCGAGAACTCTGTCTCGGTTCTGGGCCACAACCGAGACCGTTGTAAGTAAGCACAGTATAGGATAATGGGATAAAAATCTACCGCGCGCGTCCACATTCATCACTTGGTGTCAGTGCGTGAGAGAGCTGTCGATTGTGATTGGTCGGCTGGCAGCGAGGCGGGTTTTACTTACTGCTGCAACTAACAATTGTAGTTAAAGGAAGTTTGTTTGAATTTTGTTTGTAGTAGAAAAAAATAAGTTCTTTTGTGTGTCGTTGTGATTAATTATAATTACTTGCTAGAATAACTACATGAACATACAAATAAAATGTGTTTTAATGTCGAAATTGATTCACCGATAGGGTTTGTTAGGGTGTGTTATTTCGATGTAATGTGTGTACTAAGTAGGTATAATGTTTTATTGTTGCAGATGAAAACTAAATATGCCTTAAGTAAATCCTATTTGGGAATATTTAAAAAAACAAATTACAACGTTCAAAGGCAACGTGTAAGTTGTGTAAGAAAACGGCGTCGATTTTAATTTATTCTCGGTCTAGGCCGAGAACAAAAAAACCTGTCTCGGTCGAACCTTACTAAGATTGACTAAGACTCTTTTGTTTACATTATTTTTTTAAATATTTACATTAATTCCACGCGAATCCAGATTTGTATTATTGACACATTAATAAAAAAAAGGTAAGATCATTTTATTTCCTCTTTAAAGCGAAAATAAAAGATATCACCTAACTGTTTGTTGTAAATTATAGAAAAATATGGAGACAAAAATAACATTATACACACATATTTTAGAAACCGTTTTGATGGATTTATCTTCAAAGAGCATATAAATTTAAGTTTAAAAAACATTGGCTAGTGCTGTAGAAAAATAATAATAAAAAAAACACCACCTGAATTGTGCAGACGCAACTTGAATTTTATGAATCATCCAATTAACTTTATGTATCTACACAGTGTAAAATCGCAGTATAAAGGTAAAAAACCGAAAATATAGGAAACAGAATATTCAAGTGACAGAAAATGGCTTAGTTTAATCACCGTAAAAAGTCCCGTGTGTGCATTTAAATGCTATCTAACGAGCCACTCTCATCTTTTGTCGGGTAGAGAGTAAAACAAGAAATGTAAAAGAGACGCGCTGCCATTTTGTTAAATGCCCTTTGCAAATGGCGTCCGCCACGCAGACGAGGTTCATTAGCCAAAGAAGCTGACGGCTTTTGAAAGAGCCTTTTGCCTCCAAACTAATAAGATGGTTTAATGTGAGAACAACACGAAATGCAGCAGAACCGGAGAGTGGTTACAGTAAATTAATATATTTATAATTAAATATCAAAGACTTGAAATGGAGGCGTACTTGACCCTACAGTATTGGAGTAATATTTACTTTGCAGCAGATACGAGTATGAAATTGTGTGGTTATTTGAATTCTGCGAAATTATATAGTAAATTAAAGTTTTGAATTTGGGAGGCGGCTATGGGTGCCATTGCTATGGGGCTATGGGAGCCATTTATTAAATAACCAACACCTCTGCCATAGGTCACCCCAAGTGGTTTCGCTACGTTTGGTGACATAGCAGAGGTGCCCAGGTTCATCGGATCTTGGCGGAAAGATGCGTCTGTCCACCAACAGCGTGGCAGGCCAGATCGGGAGAGACTGATTGAGGAAGATCTTTTGACCTCTCCAGAAGGATTCTCTCGGAACATTGCCTTGCAAGTTGCAACGCAGTGGGATGGATGGATTCATATGTCCGTCACTCCTGGCACACCGACCCTCCGATTCCTACCCACCCCTCATATCCTTTTCCTTCCCAAAATTTTCTTTCCTTTATTTCTATTCATCGACCCTCTGATTCCTACCCACCCCTCTTATCCTTTTCGTTCCCAGAACTTTCTCAACTTTATTTCTTAACAAGACTCACCATCCAACATCCCCAAAGATGACATAGGCCTTGAGGGGAATTATTTTCCTCAGGGCCTCCTGTTTAGAGCTAATGTAAATATACATGTATATACAGTGGCGTGCACGAGTTTTTGATCAGGGTAGGCAGTTGGAAAACCGCCGAATTGATTCAAATAAATAAATAAAAATTTACTATAAATATCTCCCTTCGTACAAGTTTTCGCTAAGTGTGCTTGCTGCTGGTAAGACAACTAGTGGATAGAAACATATATCAACAGATGTCACTGTCGTCACTGATTGCCATTTGCTAATTTTATTCCAGAAAGCAATGACTAATACTAACAAAAAACCTCATAGAAGCAAATTCAAAACGACAGTTCTACTCTATGCTCTGTGCATTTCGTAAACATTGATATTATATCTTGTATGAAGTTAGCTCCAAGCACAAATAATTCCTGCTTATGGCCGCATTTTAGTGAGGCAGTCGGAGGGCGTGCTTGTAGTTTCTAGTTACAGTTTATGCCATGTTTGTAGTATGCCGTTTGATGAGGCGCTCACGTAGTTTCGGTTGCTCAGCTTTTCCGCGCTTATTTTTGAAAGTGCGTATTTATTTTTAGCAATAATTTTAAAAATTATAATATTATTTACATGCTTATGTTTTACAAATATAGTAGGGTAGGCAGTGCTTATGTGCCTATATGGAATGCGCGTCCCTGTGTATATATATTATACTTTTAGTTGTGTGAACAATATATGGACTTTAACCTAAAAATTTAATGTGTTAATTTTTAATGTTAATAAATTGTTGTGTATTGGGAATCCAAGTAGTTTCAGTTTCTTTTAATAGATGTCGATAGGTTAGAACTTCTACCATATCCCAATAGATGGCATCTGAAGCAGTATAGTCGTGGGAGTACCATCTATCGCCGTTCGTGTCTTGGGCACGAACTGTTACGATGATCGCCGAAGGCTCTAGTAGATAGAGCGAGCTTCCGCTGTCAGTTCGCGGCATAACCAGAACTATTTAGGAGCTAGCCTAGTAAGGACGTCTGTCCCGTATAATATAAAATTATAAATATTCACGATAACCAATAAATAAACTAGTAATCAATCAATAAACTTACTGGAAGAAAACCAAAACTTTGCAGTTGTCTGATATTGAAATTTTTTTATGAATACCTCACAAGAGTCCCAGCAGCTCCCTTCTGGAGCCAGTGAGACTATAGCATCCCCAATTGGATGTTGTGAGGCTGAAGGTAGTGGGGGGGGGGAGGAGATGGGGAAGAGAAAGGTAGGGAAGTACCTGGCTATTCAAATCTGGTCACTCAACACAGCTAAAGCCATTTCAAGCAACGTTTCAATTCTGAATTGTGGTCTTACACCAGGGCGATACTGAGAGTATCATCCTCTCTGGAACCTGCAGCAAACATACTCTAAGTTATTTTAAATTAATTGTGAAATTACACAAATAAAATTTATTTGCTCACGCAGCGCGCCAGGATTCAATCCCGCGATCTTCGGATTGCGAGTCAAGAGTCTTACCCCTCGACCACGCCGGCTGTTAATATGAAACATTACAAAGATCTCTACCAGATTTTCCTCCGAAACAGGTACTTAAATACCTACATACACAGAAATAAATCATATGAATGCTTAGATGGTCGGCAGGAGTATCACTAAAAGATAAGATCAAAAGTTCACGCATTCGTGGTAGCCTGGCTGTCACAGACATAAGCAGTAAGCTGGAGGAACGACAGTTGAGATGGTATGGGCACACAAGACGGAGACCATCAGACCACACAGTGAAGCAGGCAATGTCTATGGAGCTTCATCGACAGTCATCCAGAGGAAGACCGAAGAACTCCTGGATGACTCAGTGCTCCAAAATTCTTCAGAGAAGGCGCAAAATTTTTCAGAACAGAAGAAATTACAACCTGAGAACGAGAAGAGCCGACCCCAACAGCCTACCTAGGCAATGAGTTGGGACAGCGCAAGGAAGAAGAAGACAGAAATAAATCATATATTTAATGTAGGTAACATTTATTTTTAAATATTTTTGAATGTAGCTATCACTTTGTAGTTATCCATTACAGAAAAATGAAACAATACAACTTTGTACAAACCACTTAGGTATATAATGCGTAAATCCTACCGGTTTCGGAACAAACGTTCCTTCTTCAGGGAAAGCTTATACTAATTTGACAGTTTCAAACAATGTAAATAAATAAATATTATTTTTAAATTTCAAACATGGAATATATACAATTTGTTCAAGGAGTCGCAGTCGTAGCTATCTAAATGACCATTATTTTTCAAACTTTCTTCAAGCAAGTAGACACTATAATATTTATTATTCAGATTTGATAGCTCTTAGAAAGATCCACGCACGCCAACTCTGGCGGCATAAAAAGGCAGTACATATTCAAATCGGCTACCATCTTGAAACGGAAATGGAAAGTGCAAAAAATTTTACAGACATAATGTTTGACATTAGCGTATTTTTTAATACGCTAATGTCAAACATTATTATGTCAACTACGTGTGTTACGTTAATGTGAATTTCATCTGAAACATGTTCAAATTACACAGCCGGCGTAGTCCAGTGGTAAGACTCTTGACTGGCACTCCGAAGGTCGCGGGATCGAATCCCGGCGTGGCAAATAAATTTTATTTGATTATAATAAAATGAAACAATGCAACTTTGTATAAACCACTTATAAAATGTGCAAATCCTATTATAATGGATAACCACAAAGTAATAGCTACATTCAAAAATATATTTATTTGATTAATTTGAGTACTTTAACAATTTATTCATTTAAAATAATAAAGTATATTTGCTGCACGTTCCAGAGTGGAAGATACTCTCAGTATCGCCCTGGTGTAAGACCACCATTCAGAATTGAAACGTTGCTTGAAATGGCTTCAGCCGTGTTTGGTGACCAGATCTGAATAGCCAGGTACTTCCTCACCTTCCTCTTCCCTATCTCCTTCTCCTCCCCACTACCTTCAGCCTCACAACATACCCCAATTGGGGATGCCAAGGTCCCACTGGCTCCAGACGGGAGCAGTTGGGACTCTTGTGCGGTATTCATGTAAAAAAAAGCCGGAATGGTTTTCAAAGTGGCGTGGATTTACGATACGTTAGCATAAAATTATTATTTCCTAGAAGGTCAACGATAATGAAGTAGGTTAAAAGGATAAAGCGAAAGCATATTTGAAAAATTAAACCACGTTGTTAATAGTGGCGGTCCGTGAGTTTTTGGTGAGCTAGAGTGCTGAGATTGAAAAAATATGACATTAGTGATGATGTTGTAGCTGAATAATAATTTTATTTTATTTTTAATTTTCAACTTTTTGTATGAAGATATTTCAGTATGTGGATGCGGCGCATCCTTGACTGAGAGAGTTCTGAACATCTTCATACAAAAAGTTGAAATAAAAAAAAAATAATAATAAAAAATCGTTTTCAGCAACAATAACTAGTCACTAGTTATGTCGCCGTCGGCTTAGAGTTAAAAAATGGTGTGTCCGATTTTAGTCGAAATTGAAGTTAAGTACCTACTAAAATATTGCATTTCCTATATCTACCGTTCCAGAGACGTATATACACGTTAAAAATTTTTGTAAATTCACTGTCAATGCCAAATTATGCCAAAATATTGTAACTCCATTACAAACTTTTTTTTACTCTATGCAGTGGGGTAATTTTTTTTTCGGTTAAATATAACAGTGAAAATATTGAACCATTAAAATATTTTTATATCAGATTTTCCGAGAATTGCAAACTTTCATTATCAATTTTTATTTACAGTGATTTATGGAAAAAATACAATGTGTTATCTTTAAGTCATCTATGTATTGTAATGATAACGCGATCAAACGGGTCAAACCCGTGGTTTGCTACGTTTAGTGACTTAGCAGGAGTGCCCGGATTCATGGGGTGAGGTTTGTCACTCCTGGACACATAAATCTCCAGATTCCTACCAACCCCTCACAGTTTTTTCCTTCCCAGAACTACCTCTCCTTCTTTTCCCTCCTAAGCCCCTCCACACAGCATCTCCAAAGATGACATATTCCCTGAACGATTTTTTTAACCAGGTAAAACCATCGAACTGGGGTTAAAATTAGATATTAAAATAAATTAAGATGGAGAGGTATGTAAATACGAATGTTAGAGAGAATGCACTAATATTAAAATCGATAATATTTAAGCGAAAATTGTTAAAATGTTTAATAAAACAAGAGTAGTTTAAAACAGAGCAAAAATCTCGTGGGGATCGTCTAAAACAGCATTTAAAAAAACACCGTGATTTTTTTCATGCATGTAACTTTTAAAATAACTGATTAAAACGTGTTTATAAAACACAAATTTGCGATTTTTTTTCTATCGAAAGAATTTAATGTAATTGCCGTTTCGGCGTGGGGAGTGTATAGATATTATCTTCAAGAGTAACATACATACATATATTTTTTAAGAGCTTTAAAGTATTTAAGGAAAATATGTAATACCTGCATCGGCAGAAATGCGGGATGCCGGGACTAAAGGTCAGTTAGGTAAAATCATATAATTGCACTTAAGAGCGTTTAACCAGCCAGCGGCCGAAAATCCACATTTCGTCGAAAGTTGTTCTTATGATCATGAAGGGCGGTTACAATGAGAAAGATTAATTATTCTCCGTACCAGTTTTTTAAAAATTATAACTCAATATCGATTTTCTTTCATTCCAAATTTGCTCTAATTTATACCTACATCAAAAAATGCTGTAAGGCGTGATGATAAAACTATTAAAATAATGTACTTTTTGTAATTATTTTTTTATTATAAATATTAATTATTTTTTAATAATGTCTAAGTTAAATAAGAATGTTAAAAAAATCTGAAATATATTAGATTGTAAGTGCACAAATAAATACACAAACGGACCAACTTTTGTCAAAAAACACATGTACGTATAAATTTTTTATGATTTTATTTAAACTAAAATTAAAATTCTAAGACATGCGATACCCAGATAATGTATTGTGTCACATAAATATTATGTGACTAGTGCAGTTCTTGCCTATTTGTTTTTTTTTGTCTATGGTGTTTTTTTTGAGACTGGTAATTTTTTTTGAAAAGAGAGAAGCTCTTTTGTTTATGGTCACTTCCTTCCGATCAACTTAATAATTATAAAATACATTACTTTTGTTTTGTAAACATCAGACGACTTGTGACAGACATTTTTCATAAATAACCGACGATCTTTTGCGTTCTGTGCACAAGGATGACAGAAGGTCGTCGTCAGTTACACAATATGGACGCATATATTTTGATGTCAAATTTTGGCGAGGATTTTAGACCTCATAAGTATATTTTGATTAAAATCCTAGTTTATTTATAGGTATTTATAAGTAGTCGTTTATACATAGTTAGCTATATTTATTTATAGGTATACTTATCTTTATAATTAATACTATGCATATATTAGTATTAGAATAATACTACCTTCATATAGTTATGTATATTAAAAACTATTAAGTTTTTTAAATATTTTTTTTTTATGCGGTGGCATGAGGGAATACCAAACCTTCATACTGCTTCATTTAATTACATTTGTTTACTGAAACGTATCATGTTCGTATAAAATGTAACCTTGCGGCAGAGCAGAGACCAGGGCTCAGGATAGTGGGCCAAGTAGTTATCTGTCATGTAGGTAGGGTTTTCAGTCAAATAAAAGAAGAGGAACTTTATAAAAATGTATTGAATCCAAACCAAAAAGCAACAAAGAAGTGTACAAACTTCATACCAAGGTAACAAAAGGAAATATAAAAAATACACATACCAGATGGACTCCTAATGGACACGCTAAACTAACTATACGGAAAGACGAACGCGATCTTGCTTCGCAGTGAGAAAACACCAGACGGGACGGGAACTCCAGTCTTCCCATATGGGAACGGCGCGGAATCCAGAGCACCAAGGTCGTCCTTCTAATTAGGCAGGAGGCCGCTATACCTCCAAGGAGCGCATTCAGCCACGGGCCATCTCGACGAACTCCAATCAAAAGGCACGTGGCCCCCAACAGTATCCAAGTCTGGCGTATTACGGTTAGCAGACCGTGACTTTGCGACGCGGGGTCGTGAAGGCATATTATAGTAGCCAACACCAGGACCAATTCACTTCACGATTCCTTTTCCAGAAATAATTCCACAAAACGGCCAACCAGCCACATCGGAAAAAAGTGGGACTTTCACGTCATCCACTATAAATAACTCGTACACGAACCTCGCGTGTTACGTAAAAACACCCCGCGTTCTTTTAAGTTTAAAATCGACTTAGATTCTCATGATAAAATCCAATAAAACACTTTTCCAGTGAGTGACCAATTTCCGACCCAACTGCCCAAGTTGATCGGAAGGAAGTGACCATAAACAAAAGAGCTTCTCTCTTTTCAAAAAAAATTACCAGTCTCAAAAAAAACACCATAGACAAAAAAAAACAAATAGGCAAGAACTGCACTAGTCACATAATATTTATGTGACAATTGATTTATTTTACTGCCTGATTATGTGATTTGAAATGGATGTGGTATAAAACAAAATCTTTTTTGAAAACTTAACAAATCTGCCAACAACCTATAGTATAACTAAAAATAAACATTTTTTTCTCAAAATTCAAAACATGCGAATGCTAGATAAAAGAACAATCTTTCGAAATCCATTTTTCATTTTTTGTAGAAAAGAGTCAATACGTCTAAAATCTGATTTAATAATAACATATTTCTGGTTTTCTCTGGTAACACCCTTTTAAAGCCAAAGCACATCCAACGGGTCTAGCTTAGGTTTTGTGCGGCTCGATAATATTAATACATGATTTGAGTATGACTTGACTTGAGATTTGAGAGTTTTATAAATGCACGCGAACCGTATTATCATGTCTCAACACAGGTATACTCTAGTGAGACAGGCATCGAATAATATAATGTAAACATACCTTATACCTATAGATAAATAAAATAAAAAAATTTAAAAAATTATATTAAATGTTTGACGAGATAAAACCGCCAAACCTGTGAAATGAAAGATTAGGCGCAATTATACCACCATTTACATTGAACCATAATTAATCCACCGATTTTCAAAGCAAATGAACTCTGTCAAATCGTATTGACAAAATTGTAATACCACATGGGATGTGGACACAAGCCATATTAAATCCTCAACCAGGCCCCCTAGCATGGTCGATCGATATAGATTTTATCGAAAATGTCGGTAACTTGTCATCGCTCCCGAGCACAACTGCAGGCCGCTAACGAACCAACAACAGTCCACAACGACTAAGGGTAGCTAATTTATTTGACGTGAACTGTTATTTGTTCGTTAGCGGCCTGCAGTCGTGTTCGATAGCGATGACAAGTTACCGACATTTTCGATAAAACCTATATCGATCGACCATGCTAGGACCCCTGGTAATGCAAATGAACCGGTCAAAGCAGGTCGCCACAACCATATTAATTGCACTGTGTGGCAATGCAAACAATCCAGGTTTAAAGGTAATAGCAATATTATAATAGACTAGCGAGTTCCCGGTATACGTTGCAACACTACTCAACAAAGAGATTGTTTCTCCCTGCGTGTCAACAACTCACCAAAGATAATAATTTCATAATGCCAGAATTCACCACTACATAGAAACCTTCGCGGGCATGCTCACAACAACTCAACAAAGATTCATCGCAATCGGATGAATGGTGTAGGATATAATTTCATGACATCAGAGCTCACTATTATATATAGAAACCATCGCGGGCATGCGCTCATCAAATCCCCAAAGTTTCATCGCAATCGGATGATTGGTTTAGCAATGTGCGGCGTAGTCCAGCGGTAAGGCTCTTGACCAGCATTCCGAAGGTCGCGGGATCGAATCCAGGCGTGGCAAATAAATTTTATTTGATTTATTTGTGTTATTTCACAATTTATTCATTTAAAATAATATGTAGTATATTTGCGGCACGTTGCAGAGTGGAAGATACTCTCAGTATCGCCCTGGTGAAAGACCACCATTCAGAATTGAAACGTTGCTTGAAATGGCATTAGCCGTGTTTGGTAACCAGATCCGAATAAACAGGTACTTCCCCACCTTCCTCTTTCCTATCTCCTTCCCCTCCCCACTACCTACAGCCCCACAACATAACCCAATTGGGGATGCCATAGTCTCACTGGCTCCAGACGTGAGCAGCTGAGACTCTTGTGAGGTATCACTATAACAAAAAAAACCATAAGAAACAAACCAACATTACATATATAAGCAATCAAGCAAGCAAATATATTTAGATTTTTATATATACAGACTTGTTTACTTTTTCATGTTCTCTGTAAAATAGTAATACACCAAGTCATGGGGAATATTTCACATTAAAAAGGCATGAGGGCAGTTTTATTTTGTGCCATGCGTCATAAGGTTTTTTTTTTATTTTTTTTTATTTTTATTATTTATTTAATGAAAAGAACATGATTTTATGAATTTCTACGCCAATGAAGAGTACTAGCTCTTGAGCTTGGCGTAGGAGTTATTTTACACTATTTCATTTTTATAACATACATTTTACTTAGTGAATACAATAAATATAAACTATGTTGTGATTTCAATTTTTGATATGCTATGAATTGAAGTTATAAACATTTTGATTGGTGTTGTTATGGTTGTTGATTTTTTTAAAGTTTAATTTGACCTTTTTCTTGAATGATACGAAATCTGTTTTTTTTTTTAAATTTCTTCGGGTAGACTATTAAAATATTTTATGGCTTTGTAAATATAATTGTTGTGCATTTGTTGTGATGAGTTGAGTTTAAATTTTTTGGTTACATTTTCTTTGATTATTTGTACTATTGAAGCTTTTTTATAGAGGTCTTCAATTTTTGGTACTTCAAAAATTTTGAACAATGATGCTGAAGGGAATGTTGGTTGTTTTTTAAAAATTACATTAATAATTAGTTTTTGTACCACTTTTACAGGACTTACAATTTTTTCGTATGCACCTCCCCATCCAATGAATCCATACTGATGATTGGACTAGTGCGTAATAGACTTTTTTTAGGTTGTTTAATTTGAGAATATTTCTTAATCTATTGAATATATAGATACATTTCCTAATGCGCTTAACAAGTTCACATTTGTGTCTGTTCCATTTCATATGTTGGTCTATAATTACATTACAATTACTAATTCATAGTTTTAGTTTCTGACCTGTCTGTAAGTGACATTTGAGTCGCTCTGTTTATTGGCGCGTTCTGATAGGCATGATGGAGCGGGCCTTATCGGTAGAGACGGGACGAGAAATAAAAGGCGTCAGTCGGTGTAGTGAGTCAGTCGTTTATTAGGCTACGTAGCGGTAGCGGTAGCGGTAGGCGTATGCTGCAGGCGCTCGGAGGAGATGGAGATGGTGTGGTGAAGGTCAGCGAGTTGTTCAACACCTTGGCTGTGGAGATGACCTATCTTCCAGGCCGTTGCTTGACGCTTTGAGTCGCGGAGATGAACGGTGAGTGGCTCGGTGAGCTGAGCCACCAGCAGGTAGTCCTGGCGAGACGGAGCGTGTTTCCATGGCAGCGAAGCACAGTGCGCTTCGGGGTGCCATCAAATGGTGAGCTGATCCCTGGACTGAAGGTGACGCAAGCCTTGTAAGTCGCGGGATGTAGCTGTTCTGCGTAGCTGAAGACACGGTGGGCCTTAGAGCTGAGACGTGGTGATGGACCTCGGGAAGCTGCCCTGGATGCGTAGAGTTGCCATGCAGGAGCACTTGTGCGGAGATCTGTTACATGCTGAGATGTTGACCGACTAATGGTCTGGGACTGACTGAGCGAGCGCCGAGTTTAGTCGCTTTATATATACCAGCGCGACCGGTGGAGTAATGTTCCATTCGCCGGCAATGTGTACACTGGAAGGTACTGGAACATACCCGGTGCTGAATATTCAGGCGGCTTATAAACTCTAGACCTTTCTAGGCGGTGGCGATAGGTATGTACTCACGTAAGTAACTTGCCGGTATCGCGCGAATATCATATGTTTCTCGTGTCTTCTTTTGATGGCGAAGTTGATAATGATGTGTCGCCACAGGCAGAAGTCCTTGCTTTCGGAGTAAGTGCATGTATAAGTTAAACTCTTTCAGCGTAGGCGGATTGAGTATAGCTACAGAGATTATTTTTTTCAAATATTTTTCGGCGGGCTTCTGATGCTTGCGGTGTTTAAATCGAGAATTCCTGGGATGGATACTGAAATGGATGGAATATATTTTCCCTCATACACAGGTAACGAATAAACCTTTTTAGTACTTTTTGAAGTAAAACTTCTTTACGCACGCTCGACTTGGAGGGTAAGCTGGTGAATGCGTTACGAAAAGTAGTGATGTGTTACAAAAAGTGGTGATGTGTTACGAAAAGTGTGATGTTACGAAAAGTGTGATGTGAACGGTAATCGATGCGAACGGTGATCGATGGCGAGGCGAACGGTCGGGCCTTTACGCACGCTTGACTTGAGAAGTGATAAGGATAAGGAAAAGGATAAAGATAAGGATGGTCACCCCAAGGTCATAGGTCACCCCAAGGTCGTAGGTCACCCCAAGGTCGTAGGTCACCCCAAGGTCGTAGGTCACCCCAAGGTCGTAGGTTATCCCAAGGTCATAGGTCACCCCATGGTCATATGTCACCCCAATGTCTATGTCACCCCAATGTCAATGTTAATGTCAATGTCATACGTTCTTTTATAAGTTATTGAAGTTTTACTTCAGTCGTGTGGTCTAAAGCACACTCGTTTTTTTTCTATTTCTAGGATATGGTTTAGTTTAGAAAGGGCCAAATAATGGAGCTACATTCCAGGATGCTGCGAACAAGTGATTTATGTGTTCTACATATTCTCATTCCATTAATAAATGATCTCGTATTACGAAGAACCAATCCAAGCATTTTGTTGGCACTGTAGACAACGTTAGTGAGGCTAAATGTAGTGGAGAGGGGAAGGAGATGGGAAAGAAAAGGTGGGGAAGTTTGTGGCTGTTCAGATCTGTTCACCAAACACGGCTAAAGCCATTTCAAGCAACGTTTCAATTTTGAATGGTGGTCTTACACCAGCTTACCACCAGGGCGATACTGAGTATATCTTCCACTCTGGAACGAGCTGCGAATATACTATATATTATTTTTAAATGAATTAATTATGTAAAAACCCAAATTAATCAAATAAAATTTCTTTGACCACTCCCGTATTGGCTCCCGCAACCTTCAGATTGCCGTGTATCTGAACCTGTTTGTTTTACCAGATCTGAATAGCCAGGTGCTGCCCCACCTTCCTTCCCGTATCTCCTTCCCCTCCCCATTACCTTCAGCCTCACAATATACCTCAATTGAGGATGCCATAGTCTTATTGGCTCAGGACGGGAGCAGCTGGGACTCTTGTGAGTTATTCACACAAAAAAGAAAAAAAAGTTGTAAAAATAACAATAATAAAATTCATAAATAAAAAAAAGAAACGCTTTATTTTTTCCATGGACATTAAATAACACACTTGAAAAAATAGGGGTGCTTTTTATAATTTTCTGAGCATTCCTTGCTATTTTTTTCTATGATGGGAATTTCATATAATTACTCTTTCAACTCGACAAATAATCTAAAGAGATTTTCTTCAAAAACATCTTATACATATTTTTTTGTAAAATCTTAAAAACTTAAGGTGTTTAAGAGAAGTATGTTTGACAGGCGGGTATGGATGCAGCCGCCCTACGAACCATTTATTGGATAACCATCACCCCTGCCATAGTTCGTCCCAAGTAGTTCTCTACCTTTGGTGACTCAGCAAGGGTGGCCGGATTGATAGGGTGAGGTTTGTCTGGGTCTTGGCAGCCAATGCGTTTGCGCACCTACGGCCCATCGCTTTTCCCCGCAGTGGGAGGGATTGATTCATGCGTCTGTCACTCCAGGACACATGAACCCATCCCTCATACCTATTTCCTTCCCGAAACTTCCTCTCTCTCCTTTCCATGAAATGACCACAAAGCATTTCCAAAGATGACAGGCCCTGAACCGCTCCTCTAGGGAGCTAATGTAAAAAAATAGTACCGCGCGTTTTCTTCCCGCGACAAAATATTCCGTAGGATATTTTGTTAAGGGGTGTTTTGTCCGTAGGATATTTTGTTGGAGAATGTTTTGTCCGTAGGATATTTTGTTAAGGGGTGTTTTGTCCATAGGATATTTTGTTGGAGAATGTTTTGTCCGTAAGATAATTTGTTAAGGGGTGTTTTGTCCGTATAATATTTTGTTGGAGAATGTTTTGTCCGCAGGATATTTTGTTTAGGGGTGTTTTGTCCGTAGGATATTTTGTTGGAGAATGTTTTTGTCCGTAGGATATTTTGTTGTCTATAGAATATTTTATCGGAGGATGATTTGTTCGTAGGATAGTTTGTCGAGGATATTTTATCTGGGGGTATTTTGTCGCGGGATGAAAAGTGTCGGAACCAAAAAAAGCCACACTTCGATAGAAATTCGTAATGCAGGGTCTTGCAACTTTTTTTTATAGTAATACCTCACAAGAGTCTCAGCTGCTCCCGTCTGGAGCCAGCGAGACCATGGCATCCTCGTGGGGTATGTTGTGAGGTTGAAGGTGGTGGGGAGGGAATGGAGATGGAAAATGTGAATGTGGGGAAGTACCTGGCTTTTCAGATCTGGTCACCAAACACGGCTGACGCCATTTCAAGCAACGTTTCAATTCTGAATGGTGATCTTAAACTAGGGCGATACTGAAGTATCTTCAACTAATCACTTGCTAGGAATCAAAGTGTAAATCGGCCTTTAGGGAAAATGTAAATCGCGGTGACCAATAAATGAGCATTCACTAATAATGTTGGTTTTGTGAGGTTGGGCAAAGTGACTCTCTTTTCCCTACTAATTAATTAAAAACTGTCGAAATACAAAATCAATAATACCTATACATTCATAACTTTTATCATCAATCATAAATTCAACGCTGTTAGCACTTTAATCAATGAGGTCACCAGTGAAGTGGACTTTCATGGGGTTCCGAATATCATTTGGTTTTTGGATTAAATTAATAACTTGATAAATTAACTTTCGCATACCCGTTGACACCACTGACTATTCTTCAAATGCCTAGAAATGTGAAACTACAACATTTAAAATACAATTTATAAAGACTAAAAAAAATTCAATGGAACTCAACTACAATTCTAAGAGAAGATCGCTGCATTAAAGGCCCGGTAGTATCCGATCAAAAAGAAGAAGAAGGAGAGAAGTTAGAGGGAACGCGCTAATATTAAAAACGATAATATTTAAGCGAAAATTGTGAAAATATTTAATACAGCATTACTCGTTTAAAATAAAGCAAAAATCTCGTGGGAATGTCTAAAATAGCATTTAAAAAAACACTGTGAATTCTTTAATACGTATAACTTGTAAAATAACGGAAAAAATCGCGTTTTTTTAATAATTTTTGGAGCATACTGTACGATTTTTTCTGGCGGGGGAATTTCATATAATTGTCGTTTCGTATAATCGACGTGGAGAATGTATAGATATTTTCCTCGACAATAACATATATTTGATAAAAGCTTTAAAACTTACAGCCTTACTAAAAAAAAAAACCACAGCACTAAAACAAAAATACACTAAAACACGAAATATTACTAATAAGATTTTTTCTTAAAATGTATTTTAGATATGTCAAAAATGTAATTTTTTATAGTGTAAGTACTAAATTGTTTCTTTTCCTTCATAACCGCTAGGTGGCGGCGCCTGCGCATTCGTCGTTCGCACTCATAAATGAACTTTCGCAAAAAAACTGAACCGCGAAAAAATTTCGCTTCGCGGATGTGTGTCCAATTTTACTTAAATGTGATGGTAATTTCTATTCATATGACTAATTCACACTAATGTTTATATAATAAGTATACTTACCGTGTTTTTGTGGTTTTCCATAAGTTTTAGTTATAATAACAATAATCGTACTTTGATAATTGAAATGTCAAAAACTATTTTATATGATACATGAAAATTCAAATTTACATTTGGAGGATTTTATTTTATGAGAATTTCATGAAAGTGGTGTTTTTTTTAATATTAATATCTAATACATGTGTTCCTAACCGTACCAAAAAAATTAACGTCTTTAGAGATGCAAGAAATCTGTTGTAAAAGCCGGCATTATTTTTAGGTTTTTGGCAATAAAAAAAACTTTGAAATTTTTAATTATTTTTTTATTGGATGCACGAGGAAAAAGTGAGGTGACAGTTTCGTTCCTAATTTATTATATAAAAGGACTGTATTTGTTAAATTTAGTTTTTTTATAAATTTCTCTACCCTTTCACATAAAACGTTTTGGTAAGAATTTTTTTCCATTTTTTTCCGCATTTGAGTCTTAAAATATAGCAGTTTTTTTAAACTAAAGTGTATTTCAAACACACAAATCAAAAGGCTAATTTTATCTAGTTTTCATAAATGGTATTTGTTTTTATGACACCTTCAAAAATAAGAAATATAAAAAAACATTCAAAATACTTTGGAAAAATTCCAAATTTCGTTCAGACATCATTACTAAAACAGAGATAAACTACCCTCTCAGGCTGTGTAAACAGTGTGTATTTTTATGTATTATTAGTAATGTTTTACATCCGCGGCCGTTTGTCAATTGAATAAAATTTTCACTGGGTTTTTTAGTAAGGCTGTTAGAATTTAAGGAAAATATATAATAAATCGGTAGAAATGCGAGAAGCCGGGCCTTAAAATAGAAAGCGTATTGAAACATTTGTTTTCTTACTGTACAAGTCATTTGAAAGTTGGCAAACAGGAAAAAAAACTGTTTTAATTACTTCTAATGTCAAAAGTACTGTAAGTATCTACTTATAATTGTGTAGAAATTAGTAATCATACCTAATGAATGTAATGCATTAAATATTATAATCTTTACTAAAATCATTTTTAAACATGAATTAAAAATGTCGACAGAAATTGGAAACGTAACTCAAATAAAATAATTTTTCCTTTTACTTCATTCAAAACGTAAATCTATTATTTACTTTCCTTGGGGAGAAAACTGAACATAAGGAATGACAAACTGAATAAATTAAAAATAATGGAAACCTCTTGGAGGTGTTGAAAAGTTGTTTAAAAAATTTGAATAATTCTTCAAATATTTAAATTTAATTTTTCCCGTTCTTTGTAAGCTCGATTCAAGTTCTGTTATTTTATCATTAGAGTTCGGTTGATTCATAAATAAATAATAATCACAGAATTTGAATAGAATTTTCTCAGAACGTGAAAATTAACTTCAAATATGTTGATAATATGAATTGCTCTAATTTTTTGAAGCTACATAATAATTATTATAATTGGATAATTTGTAGAGCGCCGTTTTTGTGTAAAATCACTCAAGGACGCTGACCCATCCCAAATGTAGTCAATTTAATATAGGAATATGATTTTGTTGTTCTTATTTTGCAGTGTACAAAGCAAATTTTCGAAAAAATTGATAAAATCTTTGCGGTGTTCTTTCAGTGATCAAAAAAATGTAAAGGCTTCACCACTGACGACATATTTACATTTCCGAGAATTTAAAAAAAAGAGAGTGTCTGTGGCGGGTGGGTGGCGTGTTATTCAGTGCTTTAACTATTTGTAAAAACAAGAGTGGCAGCTAGTAAATTACAATATACTCGTAGGATCCTTACAGTACACTTCTAATAGTCAACATGGGTTTAAAATGGTGCCACGAAATAAGTTTGATGTGTTTTAAATTAACTTATATCACCTACATTAGGTCGCTACTGAAAGCTAAAAACACGAGAGAAATTATTATTTTATGTTAGAACATAAAATAATAATAAGAAAAACTACCACAAAGCTGTAGACAGCTTTTTGGTTGTTTTTCTTCGTCGTCAATTTCGCAACGTAATTTTTTGTTGATGTTTATCCCAATTCTTTTGGGTACATAAAAAAAGTATTGTGAATGAGGATCCTGTATAAAAAGGACCAGACTAAATTAAGAATAGTCGTCACACTGATCCCTGGACTAGATACAGAAAATAAGGAATATATTAACATAAAATAGTTCTCGAAATCTACCCACGTGTCGACCCCATATATGTATTTTAACCCTTAACACCACTCGCGGGGGAGTAGAGTCCCCCACCAAGCAGGTAATCCAAAATATTTCTTTTATTTTAAGCATTACGCGCTGCGGCTCCGTGTTTTCCTAGTATCACCCGAGAGGTGACCTGAGGCCTAGGACTTAGGACCTAGGACGTTTGTATGCATCGGTGACTCAGAATGTGATTGCCTGGATAATGTAAAGTGACACTACCTCTAATGCATTTTATGGCAAAAACAGGTACAAATGCAGAAAAACTTTGCCATTGCGGTCACGAGTTCGAGCGCATAACATTATTGTGCATTTGCCTGGCCTAAGAGGTCCTGCTCGATCGAAAAATACGATGACTCCTAAGAATCCATAAAAATGTTACACGTTGTTTAAAAATTGTAATAAACCAGTTTCTTGGGATTTATTACACGTCTTTCATTAATTTTAAATAAATAAATCCCAAAAAGTGCTTATTTCTATTTTTATGAAGCATAAATTCAAGGGGACCTAGGTGCACCACAAGTGAATTTCTGCAGGTTGAAAATAGTGAGTGTTGCTAAGAGTTAAATTTTTCGTGAAGAAACACATGTAAATAACTATTTATGATATCGTCGCCTTAGTTCTTATTTTTTTTTGTTCAATCTTCACTTTAAAATCAGAAATAAAGTATAAAACATTATTGTTAATCACTTAGCTAAGAATTATTTAAACTAATGAGACCCGTTCCTTTACGGAAATAGCTTTATCTTAAACGCATTTCATAACGTTTCATTGAAATAATGAAAGAAAACCTTCTCCTCCTGTAAAATTTTCTAATGGTCCTTTGGACAATTAAGGTCCACTCGGACATTGCACTTCTTTTGGATTAGATTTAGTGGATTTGGGTACCGCCGCTCCGGGAACCATTCATTAGATAACCATCACCCTTTCTATATATCACCCCAAGTGATTATCTACGTTTGGTGACTCAGCACCCGTGCCCGGGTTCATGGGGTTAGGTTTGCCTAGGTTTTTTGCGGCGAATGCATTTGCTCACCTACTGCGTAACGGTAGGGAGAGACTGGTTCAGGGAGATACAACCTAGACTTCGATTTAAAATGTTATTGATGACAAAAATGGATTTAAAATGTCATTGACATGTTTTGAACCTTCGACGTTGTGGTTACGTATGCTTGCACCCCTTCAAAGGAAACTTACAATTATTATCATACGTTTATGTAGAAATTGAAACGAAAAAAATTCATTCGTCGTGGCTGAGCTGTAGAAAGATTTATCTGTTCCCTCCAAAGGAAAAAGTAGTACCTACTTTGGAGGAAACAGTCACACGTATTTTGTGTGTGTCATGTTTCTTAATGTGTAAGTAAGGACTGCAGCATTATGACGATAAGAAACACATTTTTGTTGCCTTTTTTCCGTCACGGTACCATAACCGTAGATCGTCACGGTAATTATAAAAGCGTTAACGTATAACGTATGATTTTTTAAATAATTTTGTTTTTAAAGCCCTCAGCTTTTTAAAGTGCTCAAGAGCGCCCCTCTCAGTGCACCTGGAGTAGCACGGTAGATCAATAAAACCCCATGTCAATACGATATTCACTAAATTCGTCATCTATGGACAGTTAGCTTTTTTTACATTACGATCTACATGTAATTCCGGCAATCGGTTGACAAAAGCCACCAATTTTAGCACGGCCTCCAGAGTGTCAGATAAGCTACCAATATACACAACATTTTTAAATAAAATCGTTAGTTATGCAAAATCACTGGTTTTCTAATGAATGAGGGTGAACTAACGAAGCTCTTAGAATTGAAAAAAAAAATCAGTATGCGCGATCCATAGACTTAAAGATGCGATCAAATCATTCAGTTCGATCTTGGAGAAACGAAAGTGGTTCAAATATGACTAAAGACCTCAACTAATAAACTCAAAAATTCATAACATTAATTAATTAATTCTAAATGTCAAAACGTATATTCAAAGTGCGAATGTGTATTAAAGTTAGTATTTCAATTTGATATTGTCAATTTATTAGTATTTTTAATTTTTCATAGCGGTTTGACGTTTAAGAGTGTAAACCTAAGTGTTGCCGGCGTATACCTGTTACTCATTTATTCCCTGTCAATATCGATTCGGATGTCAACAGTGCAACCGTGCTCGGGATATCGACATAAAATCGTCGGAAGTTACATTCCGACACTACCGTTCCGATATTGTAAAGTTGTCGATTTCAGAGTGCTAGACGACCCCCCTGTACGTACAATGTTAAATCAGAGAAAGTATATCGCCATCCGGTTGGGCAACGATATGAGACGGGTTCATAAGCTTGTTTTCAAGCTATCCACAACATTACCAGACATATGTAATGACGTATGAGGCGTACTTGAGGTTCTTTAGGAATGGATGTACTTGAATGGTTTCGGATTAATTGAAGAAAAGCAGGTGTCGTTCCACTTTAAAAAAAAATAGGGAGGGTGCTCCCATCACATTAGTCGAAGTCTGAACAGTGGAATTATCTAAATATAACCTTCGGGAAACATGTATTTTCAGAACAGGCCAGAACCTTTGGCTTTCCGGGCCACAGCTCTAACCACTGGGCTAAGGTGTTTCTATTCGATTCGGTCATTTTTAACTGTATCATACTTCGACTAAAAACTACCAACATTATCTTTATTTTCTTAAGGCATATTTTATTGGCTGCTATTTATTTATTTTATTATTTATTGTTTCTTTACACTGCAGGTAAAAATGTATACAATACAAATTGTTACCTCACTAGTTGTTGCCTGTGTTGAGGTTAACAATAATTATACAAGTTAACAAAATAACACAAAATTATACAGATTTTGAAAGAACAATATTGTTGTATTTCTTACAGATTGAGATAATGGGTACCTACTAAACTGATGGCGGTAGGTAGTACATTAATGTAGACTTTTAGAGTGACCATAGTTTTGAGATCTGATTTAAAATAAAATAAATAAAGTTTTTTTATTTTGTTTTTAAGGATTAAGTTGTAAATAATAAATATATGTATATAATTTAACATGCTATAGATTTGGCAAGAGGAAGAAGAAAAAAAACGGTTTAAAAAATTATATTATTTTAGCTTATTATTATAAACATACTCATTTAGCTAATAATGTAGATAGGACAAAGTAGAGAAAATCATTTGGCAATCCTCGACTAACACAAATAATTTAAGATTATTTTTAAAAGTGTACAAGGAATTAGATGACTTTATATGTTCTGGAAGGCTATTAAATATGAGTGGAGCTTGATAAAAATAATTTCTTTGACCAAAAGAAGATTTAGTTTGAATTGCCATAAAGTTCAGACCAGAGCCAATTCTCGTAGTACGAATTTGCTGTGTTCTTTCTATATTTATGTATGTCCCTTTTAATATTCTTGCAAGAACCTTAAAGGATTAACGATCTGTCACTTATACCAGGGCAGGTAAGTGGTGGATAACTACCGATGTCTTCATTTTATTAAATATTACAATTTGAGGCTTTACTAATATAGTTCAAAATAAAAATAAACATGTATTTGCTTAATTTGTTGAAATTTCTTTATCGTACACATAATATCTATGTTGGAAAATCTCAACATTTGAGGAACACATTGTGGAATCGATTTATTACTTAGGATAAGTACGGATAGGTAAATGTTGATTCGAAAGAACCCATTCAATCCTTCTTTCCTTTCTCCGTGGCTCGTCTGGAATTTGAGCATAAGGACAAGGCAAACACGGGCAGAATCCATTATCAAAAAGCTTTGCAATTCTGTTTCCTACGTTTCAAGGACGACCAGTGAATATCTTCCAGGTTTTGGATTTTATTTTTTCAATAACTCCACAAATGAGGCCCTGCGGAAAAGATTTTCCCTCAGGGCAATCAAAAATCAAAAACCATAAATAGGCCACTTGTACCACATCTTTTAAAAAAAAATTCCGATTTAGGCAAATATTCTAAGACATTCCCTTTTTTTTAATCGTGTTTTTGAAACCCTGGTGATTTATGAAAATTTCAATCGGAAAAATCAGACCATTTACAACCGGAAAGACGGGACATAATTTTATAGGTGCGAAAAAATGATAATTACATAGCCGAAAATCATTTTTAAAAAATGGCACAGGAGAATAACGAGGCATACCAAAAATATTACATCTAATAAATATTTTTTTCCTCGATCCATAATCATTTCCATGATCATAAATCATTATAATGTATAACGTCTATATTACTAAATCCAATGTAATATACTTGTACTTGTAAATTATAATAATAATAAGAATATTATAAAATTTGATTTTGTTAAAATCAGCACCATAACCATTATACCTCTAAAACACGTGCTGACATCTAAAATGTTCGGAGTTCTCTTCAGAACATCTGTCAAAAAGTCAAATCAAATGATAAGTTCGCAGAGAACAAACAATAAATCTAGTGAACGTTAAATGTCAAATTCAAAAATTCTCCTGAAATCAAAGTGTAGTGTAGCTTTTAGGTTCATTCTATTTCTTCCAGCTAACCTAATAAATACAAATATAATACGATACTAGGCGAGGAGGCGGGAGGGGCTTTTTGGGGAGAGAAAGGAGTGAAGGAGTCTTGAAGGGACCCATGTTTTAGGAGGGAGTTATCACAGATGCCGGCAAATCGTTCCACAGCCGAGGTGTTGAACTCAAGAACGAGTCGTAGAAACGACAAATTCTCATGTGGCAAATGTCTGTTTAAAAATTGGCGCGCGTTTAGTGTGTTTGCGACTGTGCACCGGTGCCGCAGGGATCAATGGCGCTAGTTCCTCGGAGAATCCACCCGATGCCTGTGCTCTAAAGATTCGGTTTGTTGAGGGTTTTTTCAGGTATTTTTGGGCTCCAGATCAGAGATGGTCAACCATGTGGCGCACTTGTGATTTGAACAGGGTTAGCAGTTATGCACTAATAAATTATCTGCGGGCCCTAAACAGTTCAGTTTACAATTTCAACTTTTGTATAAACATAACACAAAACTGAATTATTCACACGATCTGCTTCAATTTTGATAATGACGCTTAAATTCGAAACAAATTTGAGTACACTAACTCAGATTTCACGCAGAACCAACGCATGTCACAGAAAAACAGAAATTATCGTCGTTTATGATTATTACCATTTATTTCATGGAATTTAAAAGCTAGGTTATCGAATTTTATTCGAAAGAATCACAAAATGGCGTTTAGCACCATTTTTAAATTCTCGGAAAAATTTTAAAAATCTCAAATAATTTCAAAGATACAAATTATTAATTTATCAATGGGTTGGTCTTTGCACTAAGTTATTCATATGTTTATGGTATCACGAGTTTTAAGATAAGATTTATTCGGTTCCATTACAGTTGATCCCCCGACATACTTACATACAATAAGCAGTCGGTTTAGAGAAAATATATACATACTTACACAGAATATACCTAAGAATTCCCGAAGGGGTGTGCAAAGAGATTTGTGATGAATTGCATTGATCAACAGTGAAAATTAGAAAATATCGTAGCTTCCCACTCTAATTTTAAAGAAAATATCAATTACTTATAAAACGGACACACCTACGACATCTATCGGATCAGAGTAAAGTGAATTCATATTTACGGTAGGGATCTATAATTAGACAAAGTGAGACGAGTATTGATTAAAAAATCACAGATGGTATCAACAAATAATCAGAGGCAGGGACTTCCCAATTATTTTAGGCCGTGATATCTTGACAACCAATTGGATTGCAGCAAAAGCGATTAAAAATCAAGTCAGCCTATCAACAAGAAGAGGGCCGAGCCCATTTTTAGAACAAAGGATCGACCTTTGGACTCGGCAATTAAGAATGTAATTAATTATCCTTTCGATTTCATCGGACCGAGAGGTGAATAAACTCCATGGGAAGAAATAGTCGATTCAGGGACACAAGTACGATGAACCTGAGAAATGTTATGGATAACAGGTACATTTCAGAGATCGGAAACCTCAGTTCTCGAATGCATTAAAGCATTTTAGGGGCGGAAAAACACACTTGAATAACGGTGGAAAAATTTTATCAGTAATATATTGAGTAGAAAACGCAGGGATCGAGAGGCACGTCTGCGGGAGGATTTTAAACTATAGAATAACTATGTATGACGGCCGAGATGATCGATTCGAGGGAAAACGTGCTAAAGGAAATGGAAATGTTGAAAAAACAATGGAAAATTATTGTTATCAATTCTAGACGGAGCGAGCATATTACGATGAAATGTTTAGGGAGAAAACGTCAAAAAAAATGAGAGTTTTAAAGAGTAGGCGAGGGTACATTTCAGAGGTTTAGTGCAGTAACAAGTGTTAGAGAGGAAAATAGAGTACAGTACGGGGGGAGTGGAAAATGCTGAAAACATTGCGATAGAAAAACTCAGGAAAAGGAGTCATTTTACGTAATTAAAATGGAGATTATAGTGTAACATAGTACGCGATTGTAGTGAAAAATGAGACATTACAATGGTTGTCGATCTCAGATGTATTTTGTTGTGATAAACAAGGAATATTCGAACATGAAAATTGTTTAGATAAGGGCAATTAGTCGTTAAAAGAGCTATAAAAATTATCATGGGTCTTACGAAATATTTAGATTATAGAATTCACATAAAAGTTAACGACACTGAAATAAAAAAGAATTTATTGACAGGTGGGTACAGAAATTAACGTATACAACTGTCAAAGCATATGGTTTATGGGATTTTGGGTAAGAACGAGACAAAATTTGTAGGGCGTTCTCTATGAAGCAATAAAAATGACAGAAATTTAAGGGCCGAAGTGGGGGTATCTCCTATAAAAATGTTAAAAATGATATATTTATTATTAACAAATAAAAAATGAAATTTTCCAAGAGGCAGCAAACATAAAAAAACGATATGGTTATATCAGGAGAGTACAGGGAAGCGAGGGGAGAGAAGATACGACAGAGAAAAACAAAGGAAATCTTAGATTAACAGTGAATAAAATAAATACGGCTTGAAATATAAAAATTTATAGAGATATGAACAATAGCGTAAGAATAAATAAGGAAATTCAAGGAAAGAGTGTCGTGAATAAAAGAAAATTCGAGAAAAATGGAAAATTCAAATATACGACGTAAATAGAGAAAATTCGGTTTTAAATGGAAAGGTTCATATAGAATACAGAAAAACTCGAGGAAAAATAATAAAATAAAAATGAACAATTTGCGAGAAAGACTTCGACATGAAGATATCTCTGATAGGCGAATTTGGGGACAGATTTGGAACATATGGTAGATGCCGTACGCATGGACATGTTACGAAATAGATGAAAATAGAACTTTAAAATTATTAAATTCAAGCTAATTTTGTATGAACACCAGGACAAAGGAAGTTGGGCGATTAAACATGGATCTTACTAAATCCGGATCTTGTAAGTATGGAAGTACGAGACAGAAGTCAAAGTATCAAACGCGGAAGGGATTAAGGGACCGCATTCGACAATAATGAGGAGGTTTCAAGAAATTACGAGTTGATAGAAATTAGATTGGTTTATTACAGGAAATTCAGATACGCTCTTTTGGACCTGAGAGGGGTATAAAAGACTAGACAAATGGCAGTTGGAGACAGTCTACGGTCGTGGTCGAAAAGGTTGAAAGTTCGCGAGACGTGACGAAACGGTTGGTAATTTAAAAGTTGAAAAATTCTAAGTGATAATTATTGTAAGACTTAGGAAAATTTTCACATTCTAGCCAGTGATCTACAAAAAAAAATACTTTGCAGTTAGAGTCAGTGAAAATAAAAATAAAGTCAACGCATTAATTACTTGTGAAAAATAAAAGTGCTCGTGATAAATACAATTTGTATTAGTGGAAAATTCGGATTTTATAATCACTAAATATCGTATTTTTAAACTTAGAAATTTTGCGTCTAATATCAGTGAAATAAATAACTGAAGTGATGTGATAATTCAGTGTGAAGAAGTTATAATTAAATACGTGTATCCAACCTAAATGGAAAGTGTTCTAACAAATAATAAATATTTAAATTAATTATCTTAAATAATAATAATAAAACAAAATAATAGTTTATTAATACATAAAAGTTCGGAGGGATAAAGATTTAATTTAACAACAATTTACCATCTCGAATTTAATCGTGAAGTAACTATCATTTAAAGTGTTATTTAACCAACGAGTTTTGAAATAAAATACAGTTTAGAACGATAGAGTTTATACATCATTTAAATTAATTAGATTAAACGAAAAAAAAAAAATTTGAAGTCAAAAAATTTTTTATTTAAAATTAGGAAAATAAAAATTAATTTAGGAAAATTGCAGCAAGGTTTAACCGTGTATTTTCCCGGTCGGAAAACCTGGTAGGGGTAAGTCTTTTTCCGTTATAAAATTTTACAGATTCCAAGGAGAAAGCGGAATTCAGCAAACGTTGGTATTTGAATTAATTATTATAAAAAAATATTACTCGCTTAATATGTGATAGGTAACTATATTAAAATATTATAAATATAATAAGTATATTTTATATATATATAATTTTATTGTTCCCAAGAAAAATTTTAATCAAAAAGAAAAACACTTATATAAAAAGAGGAAAAAGAGGGTATCGATTCCTACCTCTGAATTCATCAATAGCTATTAAAAGTAGTTATGTGTGATAAATTTCCAAGTCAATATTTTATATTTAATTTTATATATGTATTAATATAATTTCAGAAAACCCAGAGCATTTTGAAATAAGTTATGATATTAGAAATTATTTCAATCATAATATAGTAGTATATACCAGTATTATAAATTATTTATTGAGACAAAGAATATAAAAATGAATAAATATGTATACGTAATCGGGGATCAGACTAGACAATTGCGCTAAGTACATCATTATCAAACAAAGAAGAAAAAAAATTAGAGCCATCTCACACGTCTTCGGGAATGTCTAAAGTAAACACATCATACGCTTTGAATCTAGATCACGAGGCCGTCGGGAATGTTTACATAACTCAAATTGTTTACAAAATAAGTCGGTCACTGGGACACTAGTTCGAATACGTTAGAAAAGGAGAAAAAAAATGACCTTGATTAGTGGATATCGTACTTAGGTATTAACTTCTAGGAACGGGATAAAATTATTATATTGCGCAATTATTAGAAACAAAAAAAAAAAATTAAACACTATCTTTAATTTGAACGTAAAGAGGTATCTACAGACCTAAACAATTGAAAATAAACAGATTTATTATAGCAAATCAAATAAAAGGTGTATTGAAGATTTACATGAAACAGTTGATAAATCACGGGATAGTTTAATAAGGTGTATTGAAGATTTACATGAAGCAGTTGATAAATCACGGGATAGCTTAATAAGGGGTAATGAGGATTTACATGAATCAATTGAGAATCACGGGATAGTAAGAATTTATCAAAAGTTGAACATTGGAGGGGAGGGAAAGAAAAAAAAATACAGTTCAACCAATAGAAGGCCGTGGCCGCTTCTATAACATTAACCAAACCATAGAGATGACGGATCTCTCAAACAAAACCGTCAACAAAACCAAACAAAAGCTTGGAGTTTTGGCGAATCTCCAGAACACATCGCCAAATAAGATCTTAATTTACTAGTATGTATTTATATTTCCCACTATTCTTACGTATGTATTCGGTATCAATCTGAGAATTTCGCAGAATTTGATGGGCGAGATCCGAGCTTGGAATGCGATGCAAGTAGTTTCGTATTTCAAGTTATAAACCTTCCCAAAACGTATGTTTACATATATATCTTTTTATGTACTGTTCATTGAATGAAACGAACTCACTTACAATTAGTGCTTTAGGCCTGTCGGGTCCCTCTTGTCTCATTTCTTGAACGTGGAGGGAGGATTCACGACCCGTAACTCCACACAAACCCGTGAGTATATGATTGCATATAGGACGAAACCGGTTCGCCCTAAGTAAATAGTAAAACTTTGGAGGAGTAGGAATTTGGGGGTATCTGGGCTCGGGGGAAGACCTGAAGGCAGTGCATGATGGCGAAAGGAAGGTTCGGTTGGGACGCGATAACTTAGGTATCAATCAATCGAACCGTGCCAAAAGATTGTGCGAATTTTGGGTTGACACCTGATCACCTTGCTTACTTGATGGAGGCAGGAGCCAAATTTTGCCAGAAAAGGGTTATTCTGAGTTCGTCAAATATGCAATTAACTAATTACATTAACCTACTAAATCCATCTTTATATGTATCTTATAGCAGCTGAATCAAAATGGAGGGGCGCCCAGCAGATACAAGATACAATCATAATCAAATTTACTAACATTTAACCATTTGAGTTATATTTAATTATCTGTCCAATTAGTCATGTGTAGTTTCGATTAGTATTGTTTATTCATGAATTCATTAGGATGTAGGGAATCATAATAAACGTCAAAGGGAAGTTAGCTCATTTAGAGAAATTACTTAAGGTTAGATTTGCAAGAGAGAGACCAATACAGTTTGAAATTCAACGCTCCGTTTAGAATCAAAAGGGTTACCACAAAAATGAAAGTAATTAAAGTCCTATATCATAAATCAAAAAATTACACAACGCTTGATGGAGTTTAATTACAACCTAAATACGAAAATATTTACGTTCAAAGTCGTAAATAACGTATTTATTAGTTAAGTACATATATCTCTAAAGGTATGTAGTACAAGGAAGCTTTAAGTAGCTTTCTGTAGTTATCAGAGGAAAAAGGGGTCCAATTTTCATAAAGGCTTGTGTGACGTAGGGGAGGAATTTTCCATCCCTACCACACATATGCAAAGCCTTAAGAATTTAAATATCGATCAGAGCCAAGAGAAAACGAAAAATTTACGACTGGTGCCAAGTGCCCAGGAGTAAATAAAATACAGACAAATATACGAGTAAGGAAGAGAGAATATCACAACTGTCTTGCCGATGACCAGGAGAGTTATATAAGAATAAAATAAAAATACAACGAAAAAAGACAGAACATCACACATTGAACCACCGAACGACAAAAAAAAACATATTTTCATTCGAATGCATCAGGGATAAGACTACTTGTCTGTATATCTACTGTATAAACTAGTGAATAAGTACAAAACATCAACTATGTAAATAAATTCGTTTGATATCCATTCCAACTTTGTATTGAAGGTATTTTGTATTCTTGAAGTCGATTTTTGGTTTGAAAATGGTAAATTATACAGTGCCACTGCGAATACCGATTTACTCAGGTTTCTGTTTAAAGCAATCCATATTCATTGAAGAAGAAGATAACAACAATAATCTAAATATGAAAGAGAACAAGACACAGAAAAATAGAAAAAGACAATGGTCGCAACTGGGACTCGAACTCAGATCACTCGTCAAACCGGGACGTGCGCCTTAACCAATTTCGCTATCACCACCATGTCAAACCGTTATATTTGTCAATCTCATAGTTCACATATTTGGAATTAACAATATTAGCTTCAACTAATTCTTTTACCATATTACGGGCAACTACCCTTTTTATTGGAAACAGTCATTCTAAGAATAGGTTTTTAACCTGGATAGCGTCTCGGATAAATATATCCGAATTTATTCATACGCTACAGGTTACAAACCTATTCATAGAATGATTGTTTCCAATAAAAAGGGTATTTTTTATTTATTTTTATTTATTTACATTTAAACCCGCTAAACTACTTATGTAGTTTGTCAGCAGGTACATAATGACAACATTGGTACCTTTTCAAACATTGTATACAAATACTTTTATAATTTTGATGCTAAATATCAATTAAATAGATTATTTAAATTACGGAAATAGTATATACATGTAAGTAGTACTACAAGCCTTATATAATAAAAAAGTACAAATGGATTTAGTATAAACAAATGAAATATAATCACAAGTAAATTAAAAGTTTCATATACAGTAGATATTACAAAAATTGTATTGAATTTACCATTTTCTTAGTTGCCCGTAATATGGAAAAAGAATTAGTTGAAGACAATATTGTTAATTCTAAAATGTGAGACATGACAGTTTGACAGATAGAAGGTGGCAATAGCGAAATTGGTTAACACGCACGTCCTGGTTAGACGAGATGTCTGGGTTCGAGTCCCAGTTGTGACCATTGTCTTTTTCTATTTTTCTATTTCTGTGTCTTGCTCTCTTTCATATTTTCGTAGATTATTATCGTTATCTTCTTCTTCAATGTTATATTACATTATGGGAATAACCTTCAAAAGTTATATAAAGGGAGAATTTCTTATAAATTTTTTTTTTAAATCATGTTCATTTTAAAGCGCCCTTTAGTTAAAGTTATAAACATTTTTTAAAGTAAAAGTAATCACCTATCGCATACGCTTTGCTTAATAATTACGGTACAAAAAAATTCGGAGTAAACATTTTTCTCACTACAATAAACAATTTTTAAAATGAGGAACAACATTCACAAACAAGCGCTTGTATGTTATATTGTAGGAATTTTTTAAACGTGCCCTACTTTAAAACAAAATTCGAAATGGCGCAGGCATAATCATGGTAGCCTTGATAATATGATTGTTTGTGCTCTTTTACATTATCTCCATTTTCTTCGTGTCTCGGGCTTTTACCTGAAGAGCGAGAGGGGGGAAAACGAATTTTATTCCCTTTGAGAATTAGTTCCGTCAAAGAAGCGCATCCGTGTAACGTTACCCTTATTAGTATTCCCCTGAGCAGGTTGTCTTAGGCGTAATATTTAGTATAAATATTCGTTAGAGTGGATAGGGGTAGACAACCGTTTAATTAGGCCCAATATTTAGTATATACATATGTATTATCTACATTTAAGTTTAACTATATAAAACTTATTTATTATTTATTTTTTCAGGTTCTCCATAAAACAGTTATACACCAAATTATTACGGAGAAGATTACAAAATACAAGAGAAAAAAAGGCCAAGGGGGGCAGTTTTACTATGTTGAGACATATGTCAAAAGATAGTTACTGAACTCTCTATTGGTAACATTGAAGATGTCAATGCTCAATGCAGAATCGTTAAGCAGTTGAATTGATCTATTTAATGGGGAATTCTGAAAGGAAGAAGTTCTCGCTTTCGGAGCATAAAAAAGTGTGTGGGATCTCCCACGAGTATACGCGTTAGGGACATATAGGTTAATCTCCTTCAACATAGGTGGATTCAGTACAGTACCGGAGATCAGCTTAAAAAAATGTTTCCCCAAAAATATTTTTCGGCGGGCTTCTAAGGTATTAAGATCGAGCATTCCTGTTAAGAACAACGATGGATACAGGAATGGGTAGTATGTATATTCCCTCATATACAGGTAACGCATAAACCTTTTTTGTACTTTTTCTATTTCTAGGAAATGGTTTTGTTCAGAGGGTGCCCAAATAATGGAGCTGTATTCCAGGATGCTGCGGACAAGTGCTTCTTATGTTCTTCGTATTGCAATTCCATTAGTAAATGATCTCGCATTACGAAGAACAAATCCGAGCATTTTGTTGGCGCTAGAGACAATGTCTGATATGTGAGATTTGAAAGAGAGATTTGCTTCAAAAATCACGCCAAGGTCTTATTTATTTATTGAAGTGAAAACTTCTTTAGCGCCGTTGTGATTTGAAACTCGATGAAACGAAAAAGCGAAAGTAATGAGAGAAAAACTCAAAAATCTTATGGATTTAGTCTGGGACAAAATGAGATAGAATAATCGGTCTCCTCCTTTTACGGTGCTTGAATTTAAATTGAATTATTGTACATATTTTGTTTGAAATATTTATATCGATTACTAGCAACACTATGCATTTAGGTTTGAACATAAAGATTGATTTTAACGTTTCTTCTTCTTTTTCTTCTTTTTCTTTGCCACTTCCCGCTTTAAGTGGGGTCGGCTCTCCTAATCAATCTGCGCCAAGACGACCGGTCTTGGGTTGTTGGATTGGGGAAATTTTGAGCTATTTTTGCCATGCTGGTCCACCATGTCAGAGGGGGGCGTCCTCTTCCTCTTTTTATTTCAGGTATAGCTAGCGCTTTATGGCACACGTGTTCTTTGTCTCTTCTCATTACATGACCATACCACCGTAAGCGACTTTCTGTTAGTTTTTCAGGAAGGGGGGCTACCTTGAAACTACCTCTTATAAGTTCGTTTCGTATTTTGTCCAGTTTCGTAACCCCACCTGACCATCTAAGTATTTTCATTTCTGCAACGTGCAGTTTTTGGACGTGATTTTCCTTCACTGTCCAACACTCAGCCCCATACAGCATTGCTGGTCTCACTGCAGTTTTGTATATTTTGCCTTTTGTGCGAATGGGCATGCTTGAATCGCACAGTACTCCAGTGAGTGATCGCCACTTCTGCCACGCAACATTTACTCTGTGAGATACATCGGCCTCTACATTTGCATCTTTTGTTTTTACTGAGCCAAGGTATTTGAAGGATTCTAATTTTGGCACCGGCATTCTGTCTGGATAGTAAACGGTGGTGTTGCTCGCTGTATTGCTGAAATTGCATTCCAAGTGCTCCGTTTTTGACCTGCTGACACGAAGTCCTGATGTTTCAAGTGCTGTTATCCATTCTGTCAAGGTATTTTGCAGATCTTCCGCAGTTTTGGCAATCAGTACGATATCGTCTGCATACAGAAGGTTCCAGGGTAGTTTCTTTTGAATATTTTTGGTGATGTAATCCATTACTAAGTTGAACAGTAATGGGCTCAGCGCCGAACCTTCGTGAACTCCCACCTCAACCTCGAATTCTTTGCTCAGACCGGCCGGGCTTCTGACCCTTGTGCGGGTATTGTTATACATGTCTTCTATGAGGTTCACATAATGTTCTGGTAGTTCCTGAGCTCTCATAGCTTGCCACACAAGTCTTCTTGGCACTCGGTCGAAAGCTTTTTCTAAGTCGATAAAGATGAAGTGTAAGTTTTCCCTATTGAGACGGTGTTTTTCCATTTATTCTCACCGCCTGTAATGCGTCTGTCGTAGATTTTGATGGGGTGAAACCGAATTGATTTGGTGTGATTTTGGCAAGATCATATATTCGTTTATTCAGTATGCGTTCCCAGATTTTAAGAGTGTGTGAGATTAAAACGATTAGAACGTTTAAAAATGAAAAAAAAATTCAAAAAAAAAAAAAAAAATTCTATTTTTAAAAAAGTTATTTCCTACACGCGTTCATACATTTCACTTCTAATGAAAAAAAAGTTTTTTAGTAGTTTACGCCTACATTTTTCATAAATCAATTAACAATTTTATTTCAATTCCACTCTATGGAAACTGAAGAAAAGCTTCAATTTATCCAATGGATATGTTTCTGTATTTATTATATAAACCGATTCGTAATAAAGATTAATCGAAAATAGTGATTTAGTATTAATCTTCGCCTTATTATAGTGAGTTAATAGTTACATTTTTACAATTATATAAAATTAAAATTTAAAATTTTACAGAAGTGTAGAGAAAATAAAATATTTTATACATAAATAACAATTTTAAAGTCTTTAAAATAATAAGTAAGCAAAACAAATAAATTATTTTCAGTAAGTCTTCAGTAAATTCACCAATTGCTTGTTTTGGGCACGGTTTTTAATTTCAGCAGGTAACATATTTAAAAAACTGGGAATCATGTAATTTAACGTTCTTTGTCCACATTTATTTATATGTTTAAGTATAATTGATCCTTCATTAAAGTTAAAACTAGTATTATGGTTATGTTCCAGACTGTGTATATATAAAGGGTTATTTATGTGCTGAAATATAATTTTGTAGCACAGAATTGCTCTTTTGTTTTTTTGAAGAGTTTTATTAAATGTACATTTGTTACTTAAATTAAATTAGTTTTAATTCTGCTCGTGAATGATACGGTTGTATCGAAACCGGTCGCGGAAAATTTTAATTTAAGTAACAAATGTACATTTAATAAAACTCTTCAAAAAAACAAAATGTCTAGAAATTGTTACATAGTTAATGCCCAAGAAATACAAAAAATTCAGAATTGCTCTCACTGAAAGAATTTTGAGACTGATAAAAGTATGGAATATTATGCCTTTCTTTGTGTAAATTTTTTTCAGCTAATAATTTAACCAATTAATTAAGAAATTAATATTTTTCTTGGGTATCTATCTGTCCATCTTGGGTACCTATACATTTATATATACTCCATTTGTTGTACATGGCTATACAACAGGATGGAGTAACCATGGTGACGGGCGCAATATCTGGAGTAATATAAATTTAAAATAAATTTGGAAGAATTTCATCGATAGCCCATTTTTCTTGGGATGCTCTGATTTATATGTACCTGATCACTACAGCCGAAGTAGACATCATGACTTATTTATAGTTCATGACGGCAGAACAGACGTCTTGCAAAGCATAGCATGACGAGGGGAGTGGTGCTTTTAAATAAAATTGCAAACCATTTGGATGTAAGTGGCTGTTCTTTATATATATTTGAATATTATTGAAGAGTCACTTGCCAAATGCTGATAGGGTAACTAAATTGTGCTGTAATTGGAATTATTCGGTTTTTTTTAATTTTTTTTTTATTAGTCATTAAAAAGGTACATAAATTACAAATAAATTTTATACAGTAATTAATTACATAGTAGATATATTTGATGTACCCCCATAATTAAGCAAGGCTTGTGTGTATGGGGGGTGTTATTGTATTGCTTTTTTTTATATAATTCAGTTTATTTATATCACATTTAACTTGCCATTTAAACGAAGTTTTCAGTATAATTTTTAAGGTGAGTTTTAAAATTTTTTATATTGGTATTCATGTTTCTAATTTTTTCTGGTAATGAAGTAAAAAATTTTGCTCCTAGATATTTATGACTCAATTGTCCAATTTTTTTTTACATTTTGGAGTGGGAAGTATTGATGTTTGTCTAAGACTTCTGTTATTTTTAAATGGTGCAACTTGATTTTTAAAATTATCTTTATAAACTTGTAATGTTGCATGATAAAAGTATATTGCACTTAATTTTCTGACTTTAAATTGTTTGAATAAAAGTTCTGACGAATATGAGTAGGGTTTTTTTTTAAATTGTTTTTATTATTAGTTTTTGTGATATGTAAATTGTTTGTGTTTGATTTGTATATGTACCGCCCCATCCTATAATGCCGTATTGTATAATTGATTGACAGAAAGCGAAGTATGTGGTTCTAAGTAATTTTTCGTTTAAAATATCTCTTAAACATCTAAATATATATAGTTTCCTTATTCTGTTGTTCAGAATATTTATGTGTGGAGACCATTTTAAACGCTGGTCTATTTTGTTATGCCCAGGTACTTAATATCAGCTTTGCTTTCTATTTTTGAACATGATATATTACATTTGTGGTTTTCTGTATTTGTCACAGAGTGGATTATTAAGTTTATTTCTTTAGGTGTTTCTTGTTTTTTAATGAAAAATGGCAAATAATAGTTACTAATAATAGTTAGGCAAATAATGTTGTACAATAAAAATAAAATTAAATTAAAATAAATAAATAAAAATTTATCTTCAATGAAAAATAAGCATCTATTAGGATGGTTGTTGATTCCTGGGGTCCGTAAGAGCCTCCCGCTGTAAATTTATAAATACATCCCCAGCCACTGCTGCCTTCCTTATCTTTGATCAAGCCCGAGATTTCTAATTGCGTGGTATTCTTTATACAGGCGCTCCAATTGTTAGATGTTACGGTAAATGTACGTTATTCAATTTAAACCGATTCATTCTAATAGCATTAGCCTACCTTCTTCTGTGATAAACTTTGAATTATTTTGAATTATCTCGCTCAGGGTTATCTCAGTAATATTTTATTTACTCTTTGATTGGGAAGAAAGAGGATAATTGAATAGAATATGTAATGTCTTTATAATATTTCAAAATCTTGTTAAAAGTGCGAAACGGTAATACCAACGTCTCCTTAACCCCCTTCTCTCCGAACTTTTATTATTTGGAAAATCCTTGGTGTGAAGTAAAGCAAAAAAACAACAGCAGGTGTTTTTGTTTTGAAAATTTCATCGCCTATAATATTATAGATGCTTTAATTAAAATAATATTGCGAGTAAAATACACCCGGCCTTTGTTCAATCAAGCATTATTTATAAGCTGTAGAAAAATAAAGTAGCAAGTCCGTAAAAATTGAATTGTAAAATTTACGAACCGCTTTTCGGATACGGTTTTCTTTGTATGTTGTTAAGTTATTTAGATTAAGAGCGAAAAACCGATGATCGGACAACTTAGAATAAATTCAACTCAACGTCTCCTTTGAAAAGTCATTAAAAGTTATGAAAAAATGGGTTAAATAGTAGGTTAGGTTATGGGCTATTTTTCAATTTTTTTTTTCATGGATCTTAATGACTTTTCAAAGAGCTGTTGAGTTGAGTCGATTCTGAGTTAACTCTCAAATGGTGAGCTCTGTCCCCACAAAATTGCTTTCGAAATCTTAGATATTTAAAGCTGATCTAATTTTGTGGCGCAGAGTAATAATGTTTATTTGAATACGCACAAGAGTCCCAACTGCTCCCGTCTGGAGCCAGTGAGACTATGGCATCCCCCGTTTGGGTATATTGTGGAGCTGAAGGTAGTGGGGAGAGAAAATAGATAGGAAAGTACCTGGCTATTCAGATCTGTTCACCAAACAAGGCTAAAGCCATTTCAAGCAACGTTTCGATTTGGAATTGTGATTTTATATCAGGGCGACACTGAGAGTATCTTCCACTCTGGTACGTGCCGCAATCATACTATAATTATTATTTTTTTTAATAAATTGTAACATCATACAAATCAATCCAATAAAATTTACTTGACCACCCCAGGATTAGGATAACCTTAGCGTCGTCAAATGGAATTTAACTGAACGGAATTTAACACACTTTAAATTAATAAAAAAATATTATTTTCACTTTTAAATGTAAAATTAATGTACGAGTATAAACTGTACGTTTCCTAAATAAAGTTAAATAATATATACATATATATTTTTTAAAAAGCAAAATATCTCACAAGAAGATACCAGGGTGGAATCTTCTTGTGATATGTACAACAGTAATAATAATAACACTTCTCGACGGGATGCTTTCCAAAGGAGCAGAAAATACATGTACAAATCGCAAGACCATTACAATTTCTGTTCCAGAAAACGCCGATAAATTTTACGATTTACAGAAAGATTCGTTTGACAATCTCCGATTCAAGAAATACGACAATATATGTTAGGCTCTCCTTTATATCAATATTGAATAAGATGTTTAAAAATAAGTCGATCATCGTTACTTGCAAAAGTACGTTACTGACACGAAGTATTCACAAATGGATGATATTATATTTCATCGCCCACGATAAAATATATTTAATAAGGTTCGTCTCCATTTTCCGAAATATTTTTTACAAGAGAATGCTTAACACGATTTAATGTTAAAATGTTTTTATTTTGCCGTTATATTTTCTATTTTTATTAACAACTAGCTGGTCCCGGCATGCGTTGCAATGCCATCGATAAAGAAATTGTTTCTACAATGTGCGTGTCTTTTCCCATTTGTTCCTTTCCCCTTCCGCCTCCCCTTTTTTTCTCCCGTTTCTTCTCCGTCACCTCCACCTTCCCTCTCCCCACTCCACTCCCCCCTCCCAGGTTCCCCTCCCCCTCCCTGGTTTCCCTCCCCCATCTCTCCCTCCCTCCCGCTTTTCATAGCAATAGACGCTTCCTCGTATGCCACCAATAGCAATTTTTTTATACAAATTTCATAATGCAAGAGCTCACCGAAATCGCTTAATAAAAACCTTATCCTGACAATAACGAACACACAAAAAAAATAATTATCCAATTTGGTGCAGTCGTTCGAAAGTTATGCGCTTAGCAACACATTCAGCGATTCATTTTTATATTATAGACTAGCGAATTCTTGGCACGCGTTGCCATGCCATCAATGAAGAAATTGTTTCTCCCTGCGTGTCTTTTCCCATTCATTCCGTTCCCCTTCCGCCACCCCTCACGCGTTCCTACTCCGCCTTCCCTCTACTCTCTCCCCTCTCGGTTCCCCCGTCTCCTAATCCCCTGTCCAGCGTTCCCCTTCCCCCACCCGCGTTCCATACATTCAGTCCTGGCACATTCAGTTTTCAAGCGGCTTGCGTGCACACAATTGCAATTTTTTTACACAAATTTCGTAATGCCAGAACTCACCAGTATATATAGAAACCTTCGCGGGCATGCTCACAACGACTTATCAAAGATTCATCGCAATCGGATGAATAGTTTAGGAAATAATTGCGTATCGCCAAAGCTCACCACTATATATAGAAACCTTCGCGAGCGTGCGCACAACAACTCACTAAAGTATCATCGCAATAGGATGAATGGTTTAGCAACGAGTAATTTCATGACGCCGGAGCTCACTATTATGTATAGAAACCAGCGGGCATGCGCACATCAAATCCCCAAAGTTTCATCGCAATCGGATGAATGGTTTAGCAATGCATAAGGAACAAAAATACATACATGCAAGCAAGCAAATATATATTCATTTTCATTTATGTAGATTATCTGAAGCACCCAGCGTTGCCCGAGCTTTATTCTGATTGATGGATTGGGAAAAGGGGTGGGGTGATTTTTCAAAATATTGTGTGCAAAATTTCATCAATCTCAAAATAAGACTCTAAGTTTGTATAAAAAATACCCATAGGCACGCTATACGGGGTGCTATGGGACGAACTTGACTTACTTTAATCAGCGATTCCTTTACATTATTTGGAGTATAGGAGACTAAAAGTTCCTTTACATTATTTGGAGTATAGGAGACTAAAAGTTCCTTTACATTATTTGGAGTATAGGAGACTAAAAGTTCCTTTACATTATTTGGAGTATAGGAGACTAAAAGTTCCTTTACATTATTTGGAGTATAGGAGACTAAAAGTTCCTTTACATTATTTGGAGTATAGGAGACTAAAAGTTCCTTTACATTATTTGGAGTATAGGAGACTAAAAGTTCCTTTACATTATTTGGAGTATAGGAGACTAAAAGTTCCTTTACATTATTTGGAGTATAGGAGACTAAAAGTTCCTTTACATTATTTGGAGTATAGGAGACTAAAAGTTCCTTTACATTATTTGGAGTATAGGAGACTAAAAGTTCCTTTACATTATTTGGAGTATAGGAGACTAAAAGTTCCTTTACATTATTTGGAGTATAGGAGACTAAAAGTTCCTTTACATTATTTGGAGTATAGGAGACTAAAAGTTCCTTTACATTATTTGGAGTATAGGAGACTAAAAGTTCCTTTACATTATTTGGAGTAATAATGTAAAGGAACTTTTAGTCTCCGCCGACTTTTTAAATTTCTTTTCTTCAAAATCAAACAACAAAAAACTTCCATTGGTAGTCACGGTTCACGACGAGTTCATCGAAAACGAATTCATCGAAAATCAATTCATCGAAAACCAATTCATCGACTGATCAATTTATCGAATCGCCAATTCATCGAAAAAATATATTTTGTTGATATTTGAGAGAAATGCCGAGCGGACCGAGAAGTTAAAAAAAGCATTGGTCAACCTAAACTAACCTAACCTAACCTAACCTAACCTAACCTAACCTAACCTAACGTAACCTAACTTAATCTATTTACTTAACCTAACTTACCAATTTTAAAATTTTTTTTTATCATCACTCTTAATGACCTTTCTGAGTTGTTTATGAGTTGGTTTCATTATAAGTTGTCTGGTCACCGTTCCTAAGATATCCCTTTTTTGCAGTATCAGAAAATCGGAAATCGAAGAGATAACCTATAAATTTTATATTGTCACTACGAAACTGACAGTTGCTAAACACATTTAACTCAGTTAAACAGACCTTTTTGGATATTTAATTTTGACAGCTCTAATATCTACAAAAAAAATGTTTTTCGATGAATTGGCGATTCGATGAATTGATCACTCGATGAATTGATTTTCGATGAATTGATTTTTGGTGAACTCGTTTTTGATGAATTTGCTTTCGATGAATTGATTTTTGATGAACTCGTTTTCGATGAATTTTCTTTCGATGAATTGATTTTCGATGAACTCGTCGGTAACTGTCGTCACTGGTCACTCAGACCAGTAACAGATCAACCCCTCACCCCGTCCCTAACTACCACTAACTGATTTTTAAAGATTTATTTGAAAAAAAAACATATTAAAAATGTCACCGGAGACCAAATTTTTTTTAATCATTTTTAATCCAAACAATGTCAGTAATCACTGGTTAAAGTAAGTCAAGTTTCAATTTGAGAGGCTGGTATGGGTACCGTAGCCCCGGCAACTATTTATTGGATAACCAACGCGTCTGACATAGGTCTCCCCGAGTGGTTCCCGGGTTCATGGGGTGAGGTTTATCCAAGTCTTAGCAGCGGATTCGTCTGCCCACCTGCTGCGTGGCGGGCCGGATCGAGAGAGACTGGTTAAGGGAGGCCTTTTGATCTCGACCCATCGCCTTGAACCGCAGTTGGAGGGATGGATTCACACGTCTGTCACTCCTGGACACACTGACCTCCAGCTTCCTAACCACCCTCCATACTTTTTTCCTTCCCAGTACTTCCTTTACTTCCCTTCCTTAAAAAGACCCTCCCCACAGCATCCCCTAAGATGGCATTAACCCCGAGGGAAATTATTTTCTTCAGGGCCTCCTGTGTTGAGCTAATGTTAAAAAAAAAACAAAGTACGTCCTTTTACAACCTGTATATACATATTAAGTTAGATTTTTGTGCATTTAGGGAAAGGGTTTTTTTTTAGTAGCACGGAGAGAATTCAATTCTTATCATTTTGAAGTGATTTCTTTAGCACCGTTGTGATTTGAAACTCGATGTAGCGAAAAAGTGACACTAAAAAGGCACAAACACATACCTACATCTATTGGATTTAACCTGCGAAAGAATGAGATATAAAAATCGGTCTCCTCTTTGTGCCATGCTTCGTAGCCTATGTCTACCCTGCCCTACTATTGTCTACTTTAGTTTTCTGAAGGTTTCACTTCTACCGTGTGTGAACTGCACACTTGTAATTTTTTTAGTGTTTTATATATGTTTTTTAATTTTATCCATTTGTTAACCATTGTTTATTATTACTAACACAAATAAACATATTTGCAAATGTAAAATCCCTGATGTATGAGAGATTAATAAATAAAATAAATAAATTGAGGTACAGAAGTTAACCGTTTAATTAGTCGAGTGACAAATGCGTTCGATAAATCAATTATTGTCTCTCACTGCACAACAACATTTCCTGATAACTTTGACAGTACTAAGAGGAAATCAAATATTATCCCGATATTCGTACCCCAAAAGTATTTAAAGTAATGAAAATTCATCACAGTATTTGTATGTATTTGATTATTCGAGGGATGTTCAGAAAGTAAGTGTACTGATAAAAAAAATTACAAGATATTGTTGATACACTTGTCGACTATTTTTCCGAATAATCGTCATCCCGTTCAAAGTATGTGGTGAGCCATGGCACAAGTTTTTTTATGCCCTCCTCGAAGAATTTTCCCTCCAGTTCCTTTCCCCACTTAAAAACGACTTTCTGCACCAGTTCTTCGGTTTAAAATTTAATTTCATCCATATGTGTCTTAAGGGAGGTGAAAAAATGATAATCTGAAGACGCCAAGTCGGGGGATTACGGGGAGTGGTTTAGAATATCTCAATCAAATGAGTCCATGATCGTATTGGCGGCTAAGGCTGTGTGAGGATGAACGTTTTCGTGAAACAAACACACTTTTCTGGTCAGCATTCCCCTCTTTTTATTTTTAATGCTCCTTTTGAGTTTTTTTAGGGTACACAATATTGTGTGTCTCAACTTGATGCCGAAATTCGACCAAAAAGATGCCTTTTGGTCCCAAAACACAGAGGCCATGATTTTTTTGCACTAAATTGTGGTTTTCTATTTGACAGATGGGGAATTGGTGTGACGCCACTTTCACGACTATTTTTTACCCAGGCTTGTAATGAGTCACCCACTATCATCTCCAGTCACAATAGAGCTTAGAAATCCTCACCTTTTTTTCTTGTAGGTGTTATTCCTTCCGTGAGTAAATAGCGGATCACAGCACTTGGCGGGATTTTCTTACACGCAACTGGACACTACACCGTAAGTTTACATACTACCACGTTCCTGCAATGCTCGTTCTAGTCAGGAGACCCTGTTCTACCACTCAGTACCACTAACCCCCAAAAAGCAACAAACTACAGCCCACTATGGCTACAGTACACTTACTTTCTGAACATTCCTAGTACCTCATATAAATAGATGATTACAGACGTATTTACCTACCAAGAAATTTGTTAATCAAATACTTTGCCAATACAAACAAACGCAATTCCCGGCCAATTTTGAAACTATTTAAGGTACGCATTGCCAAATAGATTTTCAATGATTTGGCGAAATCCCCATTTGTGAGAAGTAAATCGTATTTACAGCGCGGCGTCCGTTGTTTATTTAAGTATTTACTAAGAGCGAAATCAAAATGGATTGGGAGGGCTGAATTGAGAATAATCTCCCACGCACTTTGGGCTATCCATTATGCATTGAACATATCACACAATTCTCTAATGTTCTGGGGAAATAAACACGCGCTTTATGACGCAGTACATTTCCTGAAAGGTCTTCCGGATAATCGATCACTTGGAAGTCCTTTCAGATATTAAGTTTTCACGATGAACGTGTTTATGTTTAAAATTATAATCTCTTTAAATTCGTATTATTGTATGTAAATTGTATCACTGTATGTAATTTGTGTCATTGTGTGTAATTAGTATCGTTATATGTATTTTCTCCCTCCACACAGCATCCCCAAAGATGACATAGTCCCCATGGAAATTATTTTCTTCAAGGCCTCCTGTGTGGAGCCCATGTAAAAAAAAAGTATCATTGTATGTAATTTGTATCATTGTATGTAATTTGTAACCTTTTATGTAATTTGTGACATTGTACGTCATTTATATCATTGTATGTAATTTGTAACCTTTTATGTAATTTGTGACATTGTACGTCATTTATATCATTGTATGTAATTTGTATCGTTGTACGTAATTTGTATCATTGTGTGTAATTTGTATAATTGTATGTAATTTGTGTCATTGTATGAATTTGTATCATTGAATATAATTTGTAGTATGTGCGTAACTTATTTTATTATAATATAATGTTATCTTTGGAAATAACTAAAAAAAAATGGTATTGCTCATTTGACATATCTATTTTAATTTCATGTGCGGTAGAGCCCATACCTTTTCCTTCTCAGAATCTTCTTCCCCTTCCTCTCCTAAAAATACCCTCCACACAGCATCCCCAAAGATGACGTAGGCCTGAGGGGTAATATTTTCCCCACGGCTTCCTGTGTGGAGCTAATGTAAAAAAAATCAGTCTTGCATCCTTTGTAAATATTTATTTTTCTCAAAAGATCATATATGGTTTTTCCTCACTTAAGCCTCAGGGATCTCATTTCTACAGCATTCAGTGTGGCAAATAATTCTTCCTCTTCCAGTTCATGTTCCATCAGGGTAGGTACCAGCATTCCACTGTGGACTGCAAGCTTCGTTTCTTTGGAAATAAAATTTTTACCAGTTGGCCGTGTCCAGTCCTCCAAATTGAGTTTCCTTCATTTAACCTTGTTTCTATACCTCCAACAGCCTTTTCATCTCTCGTGAACATACTTTCCAAATACGAAAACTCATCCACCTGCTCCAAGTATTCATGATTCACAACTTTATTTCTCACTGTTCTGATATTTTCTCTTTTAAACAACATGACTATACTTAGCTTATACAAGGTGTTAAGGGACGTACTTGACTTACTTTAACCAGTGATTTCTGACATTATTTGGAGTAAAAAATGTAAATGAAATTTTGGTCTCCGGTGACATTTTTGATGTTTTTTTTTTTTTCTACAAAAACATAAAAAAATGGTAGTTGTTGAACAGTTGGAGGCGGGGTAAGGGGTTCGTCTTACACCCGGCTGAGTGACCAGTGACGACATGCGGAAGAAATTTTTTTTGTTTGATTTTGAAGAAAAAAATTTTGAAAAAAAAAAAAGTCACCAAAAAAAGTCACCGGAGACGAAAATTTCATTTACATTTTTTACTCCAAATAACGTCAGGAATCACTGGTTAAAGTAAGTCAAGTACGTCCCTTAACACCCTGTATTCAACTTTTACTCTCACCCTAGGCATGAGATCCTATCATCAGCATTCGCAAACATCAAACATACTTTTAGATAACTCAATTTCGCGCCCAATCCCTCCTCACCAATTTATGCTTGCAATTATCCCATCTATAGATTCAATAACAACGGTGACATTACGAAGCCCTGCTCAACATATTTTGCAATGTCAACCAACCGTTAAACTACCCTTCATGCAACGCTTCCATTATACGTAGATGCGATCAACTTATCAAAGCCCCATTTTTCACGATTGAAATGAAGTTTCAAGCTGAAAAAAATACATTGGACTAAAAATCGTCGATGAAAAAACAATTAATTTTTTTTATCTTTTGCCGGTTGAGAGCTTTTTTTCTGTTTCAAGCATTTATACACTCTTTTATGGTTCCGCGCGTTTTCATCCCGCAACATAAATTCCCCAACAAAACATCTACTAAAACCTATCCTAACCTAACCTAACAAATTGGGACAAAAATAATACATACATCCTGTAAAGACAATGAATTATTGTTGGCTATTATTTTTGTCACATTTTACTATTTTTGAAGAATAATTTATTGTCTTTACAGGATGTCTGTATTATTTTTGTCCCATTTTGTTGGGTTAGGTTAGGATAGGTTAAGTTAGGTTTTAGTAGATAATTTGTTGGAGGATGTTTTTTCCTTAGGATATTTTGTCGGAAGATATTTTGTGGAGATATTTTGTCGCCGGATGAAAACGCGGATTACCCTCTTTTATATCGTATTTTCTGCCATTCAGGCATTTCAAAGTAATTGATTTCATTTATTGTGTTAAAATTTCACGAGAACGGTTCGAATGTACTAACCACTCTTTTGTTCAAATTGTTATAGATGTAGAGTTGTTAGCTTTTGTGTTACTTTCCTCCTACAATATTGGGCTCTTCAAGTTAACTCTTCTATAAACTTATAAATATCCTTGGCACAAGATTCCAAGATGACAAGATTTATAAAAAACATGAAATAAATGTATATACTCGTATATACTAGCGAGTTCTCGGCATGTGTTGCAATGAAAATAAAGAAAGTGTTTCTCCCTGCGTGTCCTTTACCATTCGTCCCGTTCCCCTTTCTCCCTTCGCCCGTTTTACTCCTCCTTCTCCGCCTTTCCGAACCCTCCTCTCCCCTCCCACGTTTCCCTCCCTCTCCCGCGTTCCATACATTCAGTCCCGGTAAATTCAATTTTTAAAGAACTCGCGTGCCACCTTTTGCAATTTTTCAATACAAATTTTATTATGCCAGAACTCACCAGTATATATAGAAAGCTTCGCGGGCTTGCTCGCAACAACTTACCAAAGATTATGATTTCAAGTTACTAAGAAATAATTTCATGACGCTAGAGAACACTATTATATATAGAAACCGTTGCGGGCATGCACACATCAAATCCCCAAAGTTTCATCGCAATTGGATGAATGGTTTAGCAACGCAAACATTCATACATAACAAACAGAACAAACATAATACTCTGCATCCATACAAGCAAGCAAATGTACATTCATTTGTATATATATATATATATACTAGCGAGTTCCCGGCATGCGTTTCTACGACACTTAATAAATAAATTGTTTTTCCCTGCGTGTCCTTTCCCGTTCACCACGTTCCATGTCCGCCTCCCCTTCCTCTCCCGCATCCCCTTCCCCTCACGCGTTCCCTCTCCGCCTTCCCTCTCCACACTCCCCTCCCCCGCTTTCCTCGCCCCTCGAACCCACCTTTCAAGTTTCCCTCATCCCTCCCGCATTCCATACATTCAGCCCCGGTACATTCAGTTTTCAAACAGCTCGCGTGCCACCTATTGCATTTTTTTAATATAAATTTCATAAAGCCAGAGCTCACCGCTTCTTTTATACAACCTGTCCTGACAATAAAGACAAAAAATAATAATTCCAATTTGGTGCAGTCGTTCGGTAGTTATGCGCGTACATACATTTCGGCGATTCATTTTTATTTATATTAGGCATTAGGCATGAAGTATGTACATGCCTCACACATTGATTGATTTAAAAATTAAATTTTATATATATTTAGCGTGTTCCTAAGGTTTTTGAAACAACTGTATGCCATTATTATTCTAATTCCGCAAACACATTCATCACAGAAAAATTAACATAACTTTTCAATAATAATCATCATTTAACATTTGGTTCACAATAAAAGCGTACACTACTGTTTCTAGAGGCCGGTAAGAAAGGCAATTTATATTCCTCGGAATGAGCCAACATTTCTTACATGTCATGTTTCTACTCAAATTAGATTCTTTATAATAAATAGTATGAGGCGCATTAGACCTGTATCATTAGTTTTGAAATATTACTTCAGATATCACTTTGTCAGAAAGAAATACTCGTATACATGTCTTAATCATAAATCTGTATTTTCTTATGAAAAAAAAGTTTTCCAAACATGATTTCACTTGCATAATACATTTACGTAAATAAAATTCTTATTCTTGGCTGTGCTTCTACCAAGTTAGTCTTGAAGTCTGAATAATGTTTTGCAGCAATTAAAATTTCAAATTTTAATCTTATCCTAATGTGGGTGTTACTATTGACTGCTACATGAAATGGGATGTACACATTACTAATGTTTGTAAACGTCTGCGGGCTATTGTGGGTAGGATTTATAAAATAAAATATTTCGTGCCTATAAGAACCTTTAAATTAATATACCTATCTCTGGCTGAATCCACTATCCGTTATGGACTTACTTATTCTTGTAAAACTAATATAAATTATATCCAAACATTGCAAAACTCCCTGACAAAATTATTAATCCATAAGTGCACTAATGAACACAGAAGCGATACTAAATTAATATACAAGTCTCTAAATGTTTTACCTGTCAGAGGATTATGGTTTTATAATATTTATTTATTTATTTATTTCAACGCCATAAAATGGCTATTACAATACGGTGATACATTATGCATGATACACAGGAGGGTAATTACAATGATATACAAAAAAAGAATATGAGCTCGTACAAAATACACATATTTATGCAGAGTAAAAATAACTAAATAAAGGTGACTTCTTAGAAAAATTCTCAACATCGAGTAAAATATACCTACTTTACTTTTATTTGTACATATTGTTGGATTCTAGGAATTGGCTAAAATGGAGTAACTTAGTAATGATATTATTGTTACCTTCAGTTGAAATTACTGCAGTTTGAAATTACTACAGGTACTGCTAATTAGTTCTGCTTTTCAGGGCTGTCAGTTAGAGAATCAATAATAAAAATAATAATTTTGAAAAAAAATTAAACATTTATTAGCTATCACTTAACTAGTCTGTCTGATAGTTAATATAAATTAAGTAAGTAGTTTAGAATCTATATTAGAGTTTGATGAACACTATTATACCTAACATTAATGTGCAGTTTATTATAAGTCAACATGTTATATTGTTCGATTCCTTGTATAGGGAAAAAGTTTACCATAAACATAATAAAAGATTCACTCAAAATGAAGGGTTGGTAGTTCCGAAATGTACCAATAAATACGGTGAAAGAACCCTAAACTATATTGTACCCAAAATATTTAATAAACTACCAATGACAATCAAAAATAATAACGTTTTTAATGGTAAAGTCAAATATAATCTAAGGAAATGACTATTAGATAGGGATGAATTATATTGACGCACTACCGAAGTCCTTATATTCTTTATCGATACTCACATTCAAAAGAATTGGTAAATTCATTACAATTTTTGTATCTAATACCTCATGTATTTGAAACTGTTAATTTACTTATGATTATATTTCTTTTGTTCATACTAAATCCATTTATACTTTTTTATTATATAAGGCTTATATGCTATTTACATGTGTATACTATTTCCGTAATTTAAATAATTTATTTTTAAAGGTGCCGGTAACCCGGGCAATAGTTTATTATTTACATTTACATATATGTGCGCTACCCGACTCACTAGACAATATCTGTTCTGAGCCGGGTAGCAGTATTTAGTTGATATTTAGCATCAAAATTATAAAATTATATATATACAATATTTGAAAATGTACCAATGTTGTCATTATGTACCTGCTGACAAACTACATAAGTAGTTAAGCGGGTTTAAATGTAAATAAATAAATAACGAAGAAACCATTGGATTTGAAACATATGGGTAAAATAAGTGGTGTTTACAAAGTGATTTATTATTAATTTATTTATTGATTAACAAAAACAAATAGTAGATTAGATAATTCGGGTAAAAAAATTTACAATTAATTCGTACATTACATAGTGGGTACCTATTATGTGTTTCATTGTAGTGTCTTATTTATGGTATGCGTATTAAGTAATTACCGGGAGATATATGTAGTGGGAAGCTGTGTGTGTGTGTGTGTGTGTGTGTGTGTGTGCGTGTTTGTTTGTGTGTGAGTATGTGTGTATGTATGTATGTATGCGCATTGAACAAATTATAATATTGACATGATGCTCTTTATAAATTTGGGCAGTGAATCGGAGAAAATGTCGATGTTAGAATTTAGACCAATAATATTGAACATATGAAGAGCACGATTGATTGGCGTATTGGATGCTGCATTTGTCTTGTGTGGAATAGTCCTGTATGGCGTGTACGTCTTAATGGTATGTTAAAATTAACTAGGGAAAGAAGTTCGGTACAGTCAATGTTATTATTTAAAATTTTGTGCATAAATGTCAAATCAGCTATTGCTCGCCTTTGTTGCAAAGTTTGAAATGTGCATTCAAAGTTATTGTTGAATTTGAAGGTAAGATATTTTATAAATTTGTTTTGAATATGTTCTATGGTATCTATGTATACTTTGTAATGCGGGTTCCAATTTATTATATAATTAAATTATTTATTTATTAATTTATTTCCATTTATTCCACCGTTTCTGTTTGTATATTAGCATTTTAATTTGTCCTGCGCTGGAACTCCGTTCAATATTTTTATTTATTTTCAAAATCCCACCTTGAATTTGCTTCTTTTAGTGTGGTATTTGACATTTACGTCAAAAATGGGCCACATTATTAGCTGTCCATGGTTGATTACAAATGTATTATGTATATTATATTATTCATAGATTATGATATTATTTCTGGTTGGACCGCGAAATATGGAGTGGTTTACCCCATACCTACTGGAATAATACCGTATGGTATAATAATTCATGACAATAATCCCAAGGTACCAGAGTACCAAAATTAATTCGCAAGCTCATTTGAGCCCGATTATAGCGCGATTATAATCAGCCGGCTTTATGGCAGTCGTAATAGATTAATCCGACGGAGAAAATTATTCATTCTCAGTTTTCAGTGAGCTCCCTGTTAGTTGAGCCTACTGAAAAGCATTTATGATGATTTTTCTCCCCGTTTCTTGTGATTTTATAAGAAAGCTTTACATTTATGAACTTTAATTGGCCAATTAAAAGAAAAGCACCATCATCAAATAGTATTAATACTCTTCCGTCTGCGTGGTTGAATATCAGAACCCGACTTCGATTGCATGTCTGACGCCATGCAAATAACATTTGTGTACGTGAAATTGTAAGCAAAGCTACCGTTGTTATTCGGTTTTGAGTTCAAGAATCTATCAAAAGCTGTCGCCACTTCCGTCAGTAGCGCGCATGTGGTCGTTTCCCCTTAGGTATAAGTACTACGGATTTATAGAATTTAAGTATCTTTCCGAATTTGGAAAGATTGACGGCAATTTTTGACAAGTTGTGAATCACTCGGCTATATATTACATATGACGTCATTGCGTGACTCGGTTGCCTTGTCACGGTTGCTTTATCTCGGTGACTAGCTATCACTGGATCACAATGGATCCGAGGAACTGGCTATTTTTGGAACCCGTTCCTATCGGACTTATAAAATGGTCACCAACACTCACACTGGGTGAAGCCGAACTAAAAGCCCCGTATAAAACTAATCTTTCTCTTCGTTGTAGAGAAGTTAATAATTAATATCGTATTAAAAAAACCTTCCGACCACTCAACAGATCAAAGAAAAGGTCGAAGAATTCCAAGTACCTTCATTCAAAGATACGTACACTAAAAATGCACTGTTAACTTTGATTATTTTTTATTAATTATTTTTATATGAAACAAAACCAAAAAGTTAGTTGACGATACCGTTTATAATAAATACATTTACCTAATAAAACATGGGTATGTGTGTTTTTAATTTTCTTCGTTATCAGTAAGAAAAAACGTAAGGTGAGTCATTTTCAAAACCTTTTTATGTTTGCATTAAAAAAAATTATTTAAAAAATGATATGTTTATTATGAAATTTTAAAATTTGAAAGCATATTTCATCATCTTTCAAAAATAATTTTTGTTTTAAAAATAATTTTTAGTATTCAAAATTCATTTATTTGGATTTTATTGCAAAGCGAAAATATTTTGACCTTCCGACAAAATAGACCCGAGACCTGAGGGTTTTAGAGTATGTTTTTTTATAAATTTAGCGGAAAATTTTAGACACGACAATTACTAAAAACAATTTCTTACTCTAGCTACGAATGAATTAAAGATGTATATTCGATTTGATAATCCGCCCTGGGAACCACTTATTGGATAACCAAGACGCCTGCCTTATTTCACTAGTGGTTTGCTACGGGCCGGATCTGGAGAGACCGGTTGAGGGAGACCTCTACAACCGGACCCTCTCGACCAATTGCCTTGCACCGCAGAGGGAGGGATGGATTCATATTTCCGTCAATCCTAACACACTGAACCCCAGATTTCTACTTACCCCTCGTACCCTCTTCTTCCAAGAACTTCGTCTCTTTCCTTTCCCTGAAAATGCCCTCCACTGGCATAGGCCCTGAGGCAGTTTTCTTTTCTCAGGGCCTTCAGTGTGGAGCTAATCTATATATAAAAAAATGAATGTATGCTTACTTGATTTCTGGTTTGTTTGTTTGTGCCTTGTGCGTTGCTAAACCATTCATCCGATTGCGATGAAATTTTAGGATTTGACGAGTGCATGATCTATTTATACATACTGGTAAACTGTGGTGATATGAAATTTGCATAAAAAATGTAAAATAGGTGTGAATAGTTTAAAGAATGTGTATATTTCATCGTACTTTAGCGGCAGGGAGGGGAGGGGGAATCTGAGAGCGGAAAAGAGGGTTCGACGGAGGAAAGGCGAGGAAGGTGGTGGGAAGGAGGGCCGGAGGGAAAGGGGAAGTGGGAGTGGGAGGCGGAAAAGAAACGGCGACTAATGGGAAAGGACACGCAGGGAGAAACAATTTCTTTATTTAATAGGCGTTGCAACGCATGCCGGGAACTCGCTAATATTTTTATAAAAAAGAAATACACACAATCAATAAATGTTAAAAAAATAACTATCCTTCCCTTCCCTGGATCGTCCACACTAGTTAATATTAACTGCACACCCCTAGCATTGTAGATACCCCAGTGTAACAAAATCAAAATTAAATTAATTAAGGTAATACGTACGAAAGTCACTAAAGAATCTAAAGCCATTTATTGTGAAATAACTGTCAGTTAGTAACGCATCTACCAAAAAAATATTCGACAGTTTTTCACTATAACAAAACAAAGGACCATTTAACAACGAGCAAACTGTAGTTTCATTGGATTTTATACGTCGGTAACACTGTATCGGAGTAATTTGTTTATTCTGGTACCGACAATAGTCGCTTTATCCCGTCCCGCACAACTTTTCAATTCCCACTTTTATTTATGTTTTCGGCTAAAAACATTCCCAGCTTGTTCCGCTTTCGCCGCAATGCGGTTACGATACCGTTTCAATTGAAAAATCATTAATCAAAATCGAAAATGCAATGGGCGGATAGTGTCGAAATTGAAATATAAATACTACAATCTGGAGCTAGTCGAAAAGAACAAGTTTTCTTGTAATCGAGCGTATTTTCAACCAGACTGGATTTTAACAACCTTTTCTTGAAACATTTTTGTACTGCGCAATTTTAAGCTTTGGAACAACCGAAAAGTGATGTTTCACACAAAAAGGATATTTTTTTTACACACAGGAGGAAATATTAAGGAAAAAAATAATTCCCCTCAGGGCCTATACGTCTTTGGGGATCCTGCTGGAGAGTATTTTTAGGAAAGGAAGGAGAGTTAGTTCTGGGAACGAAAAGGGCTTAGGTTTTTTTTTAGCTCCACATAGGAAATTTTTTAGCTCCACATACACCCGAGGAAAATAATTCCCCGGCGGGCCTATGTCATCTTTGGGGATGCTGTGTGGAGGGTCTTTTTATGAAAGGAAGGAAAGCAAGTTCTGGGAAAGAAAATGATATTAGGGATGGGTAGGAATCTGGGGGTAAGTGTGTCCAGGAGTGACGGACGTTTGAATCCATCACTGAGAGTACGGCTAAAGAAGTTAATGGGACTCCCTCAACCATTCTCTCCCTATCCGGCCTGCCTTACAGCTGGTAGGCAGACGCATACGTCGCCAAGATCCGGATAAACCTCACCCCATGAACCTGGGTACCCCTGATAAGTCACCAAACGTAGCGAAACAGTTGGGGTGACCTATGGCAGAGGTGTTGGTTAGACATAATAAATGGTTAGACATTCCAAACTGAAAATATATGTTTAAGTTGACCTACAAGTTCCATACGAAAATTTATTCAATTTTCAGCATGCCAGAAATCACAGGACGATAAGATTGGTCGTCTGGACCAGTTAAATATTCATTATAAACTTTACGATAAACGTTAAATAAAACAACTTGCAATCTTAACAAACCTCGATCTTATTTGGAAGTTTCCCAACACATTTCAAGTAGTCTTATCAATGGAATTAACGGACACTATAAAAATATTTTCATACGTTTAAAATATTTCACATTAAAGATACAAGTCTATTCCCTATACGCATATCGAGAAAATATAGCTATTGACCATTCTCAAATAGAAATGCAAAACTATTCTTGTTCCTTTAGCCATTTCATTCCAGATTCCTATCACTTGGCTTTGGTCCCATTGAAGCTTACGCCAAATATATAAAACTCGCATTTGAATCTATTAACGTACCTTCTGGACTTATCCATTTCCCGCTTAAATTATATTTGTTTTCTATTGAGCGCGTATTTTTAATACCAGAAACAGAGTCAAGGAGAAAACGGCCATTCCATTTCAGATTTCATCCATCAGTTTCGTTGTTATAATGCTAGATCTGCTTTCATTATGAACTACTATTTAGTGCATAGGTACATAATTATTTTCATTGAAAAAGAAGATTATATTTATAATCTAAACGAAAATAAAAAAGACAATAAGACACATATAAATAAAAAGATAACGGTCGCAACTAGGACTGGAACGCAGAAACTCTCGCCTTACCGGGACGAATGCCTTTCCAATTGTGTTACTGCCATTTCTTATTAAATTGTTATATTTGTCAATATCACAGTTCAAATTTCAGAACTAACTTACCTCCTTCCTTGCACTGCCCCAACTCATTGCTTAGGTAGGCTATTGGGGTCGGCTCTTCTCGTTCTCAGGTTTTAATAGCTTCTTCGGTTCTGGATATCGCCTTCATCCAGGTCGTTTCTCTGTAGTATTTTAGAGCATTGAGTAATCCAGGAGTTCTTTGGTCTTCCTCTGGATGACTGTCGACGAAGCTCCATAGACATTGCTTGCTTCACTGTGTGGCCTGGTGGTCTCCGTCTTATGCGCCTATACACAGCCTTCTGGATTACTACTAGCCGCGCTGTTGGAAGTCTTGCAACGTTGCGTGTAGTCTTACAATTCTCAGTCATTCGTTCACATTCCTATACAAATGTGAGCATTTTTTATGTTGCGTTGGTGGTTTTTATTAAAAATATTTCGATTCTGTTCTCAGTTTGTAATCATTGCTAAATGAAACATCAAGGTAACGTTGATACACATTTTTTGCAGTAAATATAACATTTAATATGATGTACAATGTTCTTTTAATCATTTCAAGTGTCAACACATAACCTATAATGTTGTTTTTTCAGATTCCTTCTTTACAGAATACTCGTGGTTCATGATTAAAACATATTGTGATTATGTTCATAATCAAAATTATTCATTTTATCGTGATCAGTTTTTTATGTGTTGTGAAAAGTTATTTAATAATGTACATTTTTGACTAATACTCAAATACTACAAATAATCAAATAAGTTCAAATGTTTTTTTGGGATTTCCCCATGCCCACACAGACAATCCTCGTCAAGTTCTATGAATGTAAAAACCTCCAGAGCAGAGTCTAAGCTTAAAAATGCAAGGTGGCAGAGAATATTACCATGTACAATATAATCACAAACAAATTTGAGAATCCTCAATATTGCCTATTCTTTTTTAATGAATATGGAACTATCTTTTTATTGACGACCTTTATTTCTAAATTCTCACAAACAGTTATCCTTTTGGCATTTATATAAAATAAATAAAGGTTTTAAGTGATAACATCTAACTAGCAGATAATTTTTTTTAACTGTTACCCAATTCATTCAATAACTTTGCTCTTTTAAAGGACAATTGCTTTCTTTCATTACAATGAATAAATATCAAATTGTAATACTAGAAGTGCCGATGTCCAATTTCTGAATGAGGTTTAAGATGATTGTTTATCAATTTCTTGGCACAAAAAACGCTGACTCAATATTTTGACTTGTACATTAGATAGGCTACAATTTCATCACTCTATATCCAGAGCACCTAACAAAGGTATTCAGAACATTCAAATAAGAGTACTTTCTGGTACGTAAATCAAATTACAAAAATTGACATAGGCAATTCTAGCATTAACAACCAGAAATATACATTTCCTCTTTAAAAATTCTACTACAAACGCATGAAATACAATAAAAGTCTTTCACCTATCAAATATAACATTGGTTCACACCATAAACAAAATGCAGTGTTGCCAAGTCTAACACCACGGCTTGTAAATAGAGAAGGCGTTGGCCTATACCATCTCAACTGTCGTTCCTCCAGCTTACTGTTTATGTCCGTGACACCCAGGCTACCACGAATGCGTGAACTTTCAATCTTATCTTTTAGTGATACTCCTGCCGACCATCTAAGCGCTCGCATTTCTACTGTTTCGAGTTGCCTAGAGTAGGAGTTGTACATAGTCTTCTAGTATTTTTGGGGTGTTATGTCGTGTTGCGCCACCTCCTTCTTTAGTCAACACCATCACACATCTGCCCTGATGTTGGACACTGTAACGCTGTCTGAAACGTTGGCTAAAAAACCAGGTAGCGCAACACGACTGAACACCCCAAAAATAAATAACGAAAATACATGCCGAGAAAATCTAAAATATTATCTTCGAATTTTTTTTTCCTTATTTTTGGCAACTATCTTTTTCATTGGATACAATCGTTTGAAGAACTGGTTTGTAACCTAGATAGTGTCTCGTATAAATATATCCGAATTTATATACATGGAAATTGAATTTATCTTTTTATTTTTCTGTTTCTTGTTATCTTTCATGTTTTCGTTTAGATTATGAATGTTATCTTTTTCTTATTGATACATTACTTTGATGGGAATAACAATCAAAAGTTATAAAAAGAGTTCCAATAAAAAAAATCACATTAATCTTCAATATACCACGCGCGAGGAGCACTCGTAATATTAAATCAACAGTTGCAGTACTAAAGACACGGGGTGCGGTATGGGCACATATGGATGAATTATCAGGATCGAAACAGGTTTGGACAAATCAATATAGCAAAAACTCAATCTTGCCCCCATCCCCATCTTACCCCGCCCTCCCCTACATGGGAGATAGGAATAGAAAGATCAATATGGTACAACAATATTACCGGAGACTTTTGTTAAAGCTCGTGGACATGCTTAATTATTTTATATTGGAAATCATTTGCTGGATGTTATACAACGTAATTTCCTGTTATCCTTTTGACGTTTAGTTATATTTATAATAAAAGTACACATTGTGTTTTTTAGTAATGAGATTTACGTCTAATGAAAACAGTATACGGGAGAGATAAAAAAAACGATGATAATGGACAAAGTCAATCTCACAGAACAAAAAACGATAATAATGGACAAAATCAATCTCACAGAACAAAAAACGATAATAATGGACAAAGTCAATCTCACAGAACAAAAAACGATAATAATGGACAAAGTCAATCTCACAGAACAAAAAACGATAATAATGGACCAAATCAATCTCACAGAACAAAAAACGATAATAATGGACAAAGTCAATTTCACAGAACAAAAAACGATAATAATGGACAAAATCAATCTCATAGAACAAAAAACGATAATAATGGACAAAGTCAATCTCACGGAACAAAAAACGATAATAATGGACAAAGTCAATTTCACAGAACAAAAAACGATAATAATGGACAAAGTCAATCTCACAACAAAAAACGATAATAATGGGCAAAGTCAATCTCACAGAACAAAAAACGATAATAATGGACAAAATCAATCTCACAGAACAAAAAACGACAATAATGGACAAAGTCAATCTCACAGAACAAAAAACGATAATAATGGACAAAGTCAAACTCACAGAACAAAAAACGATAATAATGGACAAAGTCAATCTCACAGAACAAAAAAATTACATATAAGAGGGGCGTAAAATCTTGTTGTGTAACTGCAAATGTGGAATTTTTTTAAATCACACAAAAACATGTTTCTTATTTTTTATTAAAATATATTTTGAAATGAAAATTTCTTTAACACCGTTATGATTTGAAGCTCGACGAAACGCAAAATAGCGACACCAAAAAGAGAAAAACGAATACATTTATAGGATTTAGCCTGCAAGAGAATGAGATAGTATAATCGGTCTCCTCTTTGTGCGGTGCTTCGTAGTCTCCCCACTCTTGTCTACTTTAGTTTTCTTAATTTTCAATGTTATTGAAGATTAAAATCATGTATCATTGTAGAAGAAGATGATACTCATAAATCTAAACGAAATGATAACCACAAGTGGTTCGCTACGTTTGGAGACTTAGCAAGGGATGAAGTTTGTCTAGGTCTTGGCGGCGTTGGTACACTTACTGCGTGGCGGGCCGGATCCGGAGAGATATGTTTATAGAGACCTAACCTAGACTTCTCAAGCCGGACTCTCTCGACCCATCGCTTTGCACCGCAGTGGGAGGGATGGATTCATTCGTCCGTCGCTCTTAGACACATTAACCCCCAGATTGCTACCCACCCCTCTTACCTTTTTTCCTTCCCAGAACTTCCTCTCCTATCTTTCGCTAAAAACCCTCTATAAGCATCCCCAAAGATGACATCGGCACTGAGGCTATCGGCACTAGGCAAAAAATTAGCATCACATGCTCGCTGTGTCAACGGTGGTTTTACAATGACTAAGATTATATATATATATATATATCTGTTTGTTTATTGTTATAAGTTGATTTTGTATTTTTTTTATTTAATAATAATGTTATGGATTACATAAAAGAAAAAAAATAAATGTTGTAATTTTATTACGTAACAAACAAAAAAATCAGAGTGTGCCATTCACACGCGGTAGAAGTGAAACCTTCAGAAAACTAAAGTAGACAAGAGTGGGGAGGCTACGATACGCCGCACAAAGAGGTGATCGTTTATTATATAGATATTATATAGATTATTATATGACCAAACATGACCTTCATTTTAATATTTTGTAAAATATATTTGTTTATATGTAACTCATATTTTTTATATTACAATAAATAAAAATAAAAAGATATGTGTGTGTAATGTTCTTTGATTCGTGTTGTGGCTCTCTAGCCCACAATGTAAGGATTACAACGAAAGTCCTTTAAGTGGTTTATTGTGAATTATAATGGGAACAAATATTGTTAAAAGCGTCTGTTTACAGGTGCTCTCTGATTAGGTCTGGCGACGCGACGGTTCTTCCGATTACTCCGCTCAGCACCGCCAGACCATCTCTGAACGAGCGCGGTCATTACGCGGCGTGTACTACATTCATACACTACAATGTGCTTGTCTCTTTTTAGTGTCACGTTTTCATTTCATCAAGTTTCAAATAACAATTGTGCAAAAGATGTTTTCACTTCAATAAAAAATTAATAATAAGCCTTCGACATAATCATTCGCAAATTATAATGAATAAAAACACGAAATGCAAATTAATAACGGAATTTTAAAGTGATATTCTCTTATCCACAAAAATTTAAAATGCTTTTACGGTACGTCATTATTTTAACACAATATGTCAACGTTTTAAATTACCTATTACTGAAAACGAACTCCCATTTCAACGCAATACCAAATTATTTTTCATTTTGTATTTCTACACCGTCAATTGAACGAAGTGAAATTAATTACTACGACAACAATGAATGCATTAGCACTCTGCTTTGTAAATTTGTAGAGTTTTAATGTTAGCAGAATACCATTGTTGACGATATACGATACAGCTTTTAAACAGTGCAAACAATTGTTATGAATTCCGTTCTCCAGCCCAGTGCAGTTTCTATCAATTACACTTACTGTGATATAATAGTTCAAATTAATCTATGCATATAAAAATCTAAATATGCTTGCTTATAAATCAATAATATAAAAATGAATCGCTAAATTTGTTGGTAAGCGCAAATCTCGAGAGCTGCTGAACCGATTTCGCTAATTCTTTTTTTAGAATATTCCTTGAAGTTCGAGGATGGTTCTTACGGAGAGAAAAATTAAGAAAATTGCGCAGAAAATTAGATAATAACAGAAAACATCGCACGTTTGACAGTTCGCGTGTTAGAGAATGACATTTTGCAAAACAATGAATGATTGTGCAATCAGGATTCTATTTTTGAAAAGTTGAAAAATTTATTTAAAGTAGGTACTCCCCTAATATTTTGAATCGAATCAAGAATTTTAGATATTTTAAATAGGTACCTATGTTAGGTACCAAATTTAATATACATGAAAAATGGAAATTTGAATAAAAATTGTAAAAGGTGGCACGCGGGCTGTTTAAGAACTGAATGTACTGGGATTGAATATATGGAACGCGGGAGGAGAGTTGGCGGGACGAGGGAGCGGTAAAGGGAAGAGGGAAGGCGGGGAAGGTGGAAGGGGAACCCGGGAAGGGGGACCTGGGAGGGGGAGGGGAACTCGGGAGGGGGGTTCGCGGGATGGTGAAGGGGGGGGAGTAGAGTAGGGAGAGGGAAGGTGGAGGTGACGGAGTGGGAACGCGAGAGGGGAAAAGGACGCAGGAGAAGAAGGGGAGGCGGAAGGGAAACGGGACGATGGGAAAGGACACTCAGGGAGAAACAATTTCTTTATTAAGTGGCATAGCGACGCATGCCGGGACCAGCTAGTATGTATATAAATGAGTTGTCTATGCATTGTTATATAAAGCACAGGAAATATTTAAAACTTTCAAAATACGCTCTTTCCACCCTCGCGAAGGTTTTTCGATCATTACAACCACATGACAATACATCTGAAAAGTTTTTTAATCATTATAAAAACACATGCGACGTCACAATTTGAGAATTAGATTTTTCAAACATCGATTGTTCAATCAAAATTCAATTTACGAATAAACTCTTTTAATTAATTAATTTAATCGAAGTACTCTCCTATGGTAATTTTAATCAAAAAATATATTTATTTTAAATAGGTACCAATGTCAGGTACCAAATTTAATTGGTTGTTCTTATAATACGCAAAAATTAATGCTTGATATTTTTTTTTACATTAACTCCACACAGGAGGCCCTGAGGAAAATAATTTCCCTCAGAGCCTATGTCATCTGGGATGCTGTGTGGAGGGTCTTTTTGAGGAGAGGAAGGAATGAACATTGGTCTTGAAGAGACCCATGTTGTAGGAAGGAGGAAACACAGAGGCCGGCAAATCATTCCACAGCCGAGCTGTTGAACACAAGAACGAGTCGAAGAAACGACCCGTTCTCATGTGACAAATGTCAACCGTGTACAAATGTTGGGCACGCGTTTGGCGTGTTTCCCGACTATGCACCGGTGCCGAAGGGATCAATGATGCTAGTTCCTCGGAGCATCTTCCATTGTAATACCGGTAGAACAAGGATAGCATTCCCACCCGACGCCTGTGCTCTAAAGATTGCAATCCGTCTGTTAAGATGTACATGAAAAATGAAAAATTTGTAAAAAAAATTGCAATAGATGGCACGCGAGCTGTTTGAAAATCTGAATGTACCGAGACTGAATACATATAACGCAAGGAATTGCGGGAGGGGGGTTCGTGGAAGAGGGGCGCGGGAAGGCGGGGAAAGTGGAGGAGGAACGCGTGTGGGAAAGGGGAAGTGGAAGGGGAAGGGGACGAATGGGAAAAGACACGCACGGTGAAACAATTACTTTATTAGTGACATTACAACGTACGCCAGGAACTCGCTAGTTTTCCATAAATATATTATGTCATGTTGTACTAAATTTCTGGTGAAATTTTCTCCCAGGAAATAACAAGATTTTTATCAACGAGTTAACAAAATACGTGGGTAAATCGGATGAAATTCTGCGTCGCGAAGTAATGATGGAATACCAACTTATCTGAAAAGACGGCACGTATCCAAAAGGTTTCGAACTGAAAATGTCAAATACTGTATTAAAAATGTAAATAATGTTTTTAAACATCTTACTAATATTATTGTGTATGTATGGATGTATGTTTGTAACTCTTTCACGCAAAAACTACAAAATGGATTTTAATGAAACCTTACGATAATATAGCTCATACATCACAATAACATTTACGAGCCGTGGCATTATGAAATTTGTATAAAAAAAAGTGTAAAAGGTGGCACGCGTGCTATTAATTGAAATTGAAAATTGAAAACTGAATGTACCGGGAATGAATGCTTGGAATGCGGGGGGGGAGGAGAATACGGGAGGAGTCAAGGGAACTCGGGACCCGGAAGGGTGGGGAGAGGGAAGGGGGAGGAATCGGAGATGGAAAGCGAGAGGGGAAGGGGACACGTGAGAGGAAGGCGAGGTGGAAGAGGAACGGGACGAATACTAATAATTTTACATGAATACCGGACAAGAGTCCCAACTGCTCCCGTCTGGAGCCAGTGGGACTATGACATCCCCAATTGGGGTATGTTGTGAGGCTGGAGGTAGTGGGGAGGGGAAGGAGATAGGGAAGAGGAAGGTGGGGAAGTACCTGGCTGATCAGATCTGGCCACCAAACACGGCTAAAGGCCATTTCAAGCAACGTTTCAATTCTGAATGGTGGTCTTACACCAAGGCGATACTGAAAGTATCTTCCACTCTGGAACGTGCCGCAAATATACTATATATTATTTTTAATGAATAAATTGTGAAATAACACCAATTAATAATATAAAATTTATTTGCCACGCCGGGATTCGATCCCGCGACCTTCGGTGTGCGAGTCAAGAGCCTTACCGCCGGACTACGCCGCCGTCTTGGTAGGAGGTTTTCAAAGATTGTTGGGTTATTCGTAACACGGCAATGTTTGTTTTTCCTTTAAAAAAAACGGTATGCAACCGCAAGAAGGCATAACTAATCGCATTCCACCGCGGAAAAATTTCCGAAAAGATGCTCCCCGTAAAACTTATTAAGGAAAATATAGCTAAGTACATCCAAGAATGTAAAATACTTGAGGCATATGCGGAGATTTCATAGATCTATTTATATATCTAGTAGACATATACAGGGTGTTAAGGGACGTACTTGACTTACTTTAACCAGTGATTCCTGACATTATTTGGATTAAAAAATGTAAATGAAATTTTGGTCTCCGGTGACTTTTTTTTTTTTTCAAAAACTTTTTCTTCAAAATCAAACAAAAAAAAATTCTTCCGCATGTCGTTACTGGTCACTCAGCCGGGTGTCCGACGAACCCCTTACCCCGTCTCCAACTGTTCAACAACTACCATTTTTTATGTTTTTGTAGATAAAAAAAAAACATCAAAAATGTCACCGGAGACCAAAATTTCATTTACATTTTTTACTCCAAATAATGTCAGGAATCACTGGTTAAAGTAAGTCAAGTACGTCCGTTAACACCCTGTATAGAATCTATATGGCCACCGAACTGGTGATATTGACTGCCACACTGGTTGCTAATGAAAAAAATCAAAGTGTGCAATTTACACGCGGTAGAAGTTAAACCTTCAGAAAACTAAAGTAGACAAGAGTTGCGAGACTACGAAGCACCACATAAATACTAAATCTCATCATCTCACAGGCTAAATCATATAGATATATGTGTTTGTCTCTTTTTGGTTTTTATTTTGAATTAGCTCCACACAGGAGGTCCTGAGGAAAATAATTCCCCTTAGGGCCTTTGGGGATGCTGTGTGGAAGAAGGTGATGCTGTGTGTTTTAGAGAAAGGAAGGAGGGGAAGTTCTGGGAAGGAAAAAGGTATGAGGGGTGGGTAGGAATCTGGGGGTCAGTGTGTCCAGAAGTGACGGTCAAATGAATTCGTCCCTTCCACTACGATACAAATCCTTCTGAAAGTCCCGCTGGAAAGGTAAAAAAGTATCCCTCAATCTATCTCTCCCAATCCAGCCTGCCATGCGATGAGCAGACCCATCCGCCGCCAAAGTCGGCACCAAAGATATTGAAATATAAGAGATGTGCTATCCGCAGTTTTTACTAGGTGGGACTCAAGGGCGGATCCAGGGGGGGGGGGCATGGGGGTCATGACCTCCCCCTGGGCTGGGTCCAGGACCTAGGTGGATCTGCTTTTTACTTGTATCTATCATTATCAAAATTAAATTATAACTTCTTGTTACTTGACTGTGTGACCCCCCCCCCCCCCCTTGGCGCTATGTGACCCCCCCCCCTGGCGCCAAAGCTGGATCCGCCCTTGGTGGGACTGCGCTTCCGGGTGTCGCCGATATTGTTACCAATTAAAGAATATACTAAATGAACAAATAATGAACCAATAAACTAAACGAACGAATTCTTTCCGTATTCAAACTATGTATATTATCAACCAATACTAATGCACACCTTCAAAAACTCGGTCGAACTCGTCGGCGGACTTCTAAATAATCGGTATCCGATTGTCACGTGGACATCATAGCATATCTCTTTTGTATTTGAATATCTTTGATCCGAACAAACCTGACCCCGTGAAGCAGGGCACCCCTGCTGTGTCAGTTTAGCTATTTTTCATTTCATCGAGTTTTAAATCAGAACGGTGTGCTACAAAAAAAGAAAACCATTTGTTGTTGCTGAAGGAATCAAATTCACCACCGACAAATCAAAAAATCAGCACGTCTTTCCCTGTCTGAGAAGGATCATTTATTATACAAGAACATTCCCCAGGGAGGCATTGATTCATCGTATTGTCTCAGTCTGCATATGCAAGGCTTATTTGAATATTTCGCCTGAATATCTTCCTATAATTCGATGTCTTCCATCATAGTGAAAAATTGTGCATTCCAATTGTGGTTGGATAGACCGGAAATTTAAAACCCTTGTCTTCCTCATCTCTATTCCCTCTTATTTGTCCTCACGGCATTTCTCAAATTGGGAGGTACCAAAGCTCTTCTTTTCAAGTATCACTGTCCGATATAAAATTAAACTTAATAAAAAATAACATCATTTTAACATTAAATTTTTTAGGGTTTTCGTTTCTCATACAATAACAGCTCATCTTATATATCCTACTAATCCTACTTCCTACTAATATTATAAAGGTGAAAGTTTGTATGGATGTATGCTTGTTACTCTTTCACACAAAAACTACTGAATGGACTTTAAAAATTCTTTCACTAATAGAAAGCTACATTATTTGCGAGATTTATAGGGTATATATATTGGTAAGCTCTGGCGTTATTAATAATCTCTGGCGTTATGAAATTATTTATCATAGGTTTTCTGTCAATAACAAAATCGATTTATTGCAAACGTCTACCAATTGTCGCCTTGGAAACGATGTTTTTTTAATTTTTTTTATTAGGCATTTCACCCTAAAAAGATTGCTTTGTTGTCGTCGTACTTAATAACTATCTCTAAAAATGAGTCACCGAAATGTATACAGGGTGTTAAGGGACGTACTTGACTTACTTTAACCAGTGATTCCTGACATTATTTGGAGCAAAAAATGGAAATGAAATTTTGGTCTCCGGTGACTTTTTTTGACGAATTTTTTTTTTTTTCAAAAATTTTTTCTTCAAAATCAAAAAAAAAAAAATTCTTCCGCATGTCGTCATTGGTCACTCAGCCGGGTGTCCGACGAACCCCTTACCCCGCCTCCATCTGTTCAACAACTACCATTTTCTTATGTTTTTGTAGAACAAAAAAAAAAAAAAAAAATCAAAAATGTCACCGGAGACCAAAATTTCATTTACTTTTTTTACTCCAAATAATGTCAGGAATCACTGGTTAAAGTAAGTCAAGTACGTCCCTTAACACCCTGTATATGCGCAAAAACCCAAACAACTGCACCAAATTAGATATATCTTTTTTTTTGTTCGTTATTTTGAATAAAACTACCGTTGAGTTCTGGCATTATGAAATTTGTATAAAAAATTATAATAGGTGGCACGCGAGCAGTTTGAAAACTGAATGTATCGGGAATGAATGTGTGGAATACGAGAGGTGAGAGGGGGGAGTGGGAAGGGGGGAGGGGGTGTTGGGAGGATGTTGGTGGAGGGGGATAGGGGAAGGGGAGGAGGGTGGGGGAAGGGGTTTAGGGGGGAAGAGGGGACGAGGGAAAGAAGGGGAAAGGGGAAGGATGTAGGGGGTGGGGGGAAGGGGATTGATGGGGGGGAGTGTTGTGGGGAGAGGGAATGTGGAGGGGTAGGAGGTGAGGGGAGGGGTGGGTGGTGGGAGAGGGGAGGGGGTTGATTGTAGGAGTGGAGTGGAGAGAGGGAAGGTGGAGGAGGCGGAGTGGGTTGGAGAGAGGCGGAGGGAAGTAAGGGGAAGGGGGAGGGCTGGAGGAAGGTGAGGGGAGATGGAGTGGGGAGGGTATGGGATAGGGAAGGGGTGGGTGGAGGGGGAGGGGGGTTAATGGGGAAAATGGAGTGGGAGGTTCAAAAACATCAAATGTCAATGCGCTGATTGTTTTGCTGTTGTTCTTAAACATGTAATGCTGCCCTTCTTTCTTGCACACTAAATGTTAACAGTCGAAAATGAGACAAAGGGTGAAAGTGTGTGCGCAGTGTGCACACCTCCAAAGGAAAAATACAACAATTAAAATAAATCTCAGCATCGATAAATAGCAGAATAGCTGTTAAAACATCGGAAAAATTCACGAAAAAAAAAATAAGAAGAAAATTCCCTTCCTCATACATTTTGTATGGAACGAATTCTCATCTTTTGAAAGAGCCGTAGGAATATTGTTATAAGTATAATATTGAGTGGTAAGTGAATTACGAAATTTCAAAAACGTCAAATGTCAATGCGCTGATTGTTTTGCTTTTGTTCTAAAACATGTAAAGCTGCCCCTCTTTCTTACACACTAAATGTCAATATTCGAAAATGAAACAAACGGTGAACGTGCGTCTGCACCCTTCCAAAGGATAAATACAATAATTATAATTAATATCCCTCACACGTATAAAGAGAATGAAACTCGATTCCCGTAGGTCGTAAATTGTTCATTTTTAACAAGATAATAAAAGTGAATAATACTGTAATGTAATGTATGTATGCATAATGTTATATAAAATGTTAAATAAGTCTAGTTAAATAAATAAATATGTAAATTTCTTTTTTTTCTAGAATAAAACATTAAAAAAAATGTAGGTACTTCAGTCATATAAAAAATATCATTATTGATTGTTATATATTTCGCTTCGCTCGCATGGTATTAGGGGATTCCCACTCCGCCTCCTCCACCTCCCCCCCCCCCCATTTCTCTCCCACCTCCCGCATTGTAAGTGGAAAAGTAAGAAAATCAAAAAAAATGTTAATCCGTACACAACGCCATCCCTGATACTGAAAAAACAAAACACGGACGGTTGCGCATCGATAATTGCTTCATTGTGTTATTTTTAACTGAATTTAATTCAGCTAATAAGTTAACACAACAGATATTGATTCTGAGGTGGTACGAAGTTCGCCGGGTCAGCTAGTTGTTTATAATGCAAAGGAGTATTCAGTTTCGGCAATATACTTTGTTTATTGTAGCCTGTATATAGTAGAAGTCGGACACATTTGGCAGTTTCAAATATCAGGAATATAATGCGACTTCGGTAAACAACAGCAAACAGTTCCTGAATGATTTTCCATTTCAAAGTGGATAAACAGCAGAAACTGAAGCGGTTGAATCACACACACAAAAATATTGCAAGCTTTGGAAGATGGTGAATAAAGAACATTAAAATGCTATTTTCTTAAATTGATTGATTTTTCAAATTTATTCTTTTAATCAAAACTCACGTATTTTTATCAATAAAATTTTTGGGAGGGATAATTGTAAATAGTTTCTCGAAGTGAAGAATGAAGGCAGAGACGTCAGAGACAAACAACTCGGTATTATACACACACTCCTTGCCTCATTTACATTCCTACATCATCTCATACATGCTCACCTATTATTTTGACTCTTGACATGGCCCGACTCAAGTGTCCGATTCACTTGGCCGTGCCTTGTCTTCCTCGGCCGTTCCCGACTTCTTTTACCATTCACATTTGCATCATATATTATCCTTACATTAGTTTCCCCGTTCATTCGCCCTTTATCAAGCTTACTCATTACGCTTACATCAGCCTTGCATTCTTTGCGGATCTCCACATTTCTCACAAGATCATACAATGATTGTGTGGTTATTGTATGTGATAGTTGGTGACATGATTGTCGGTCACATTATTGTTGGTGATATGATTGTTGGTGACATGATTGTTGGTGACATGATTGTTAGTGACATGATTGTTGGTGACATGATTGTTGATGACATGATTGTATGTGATATGATTGTTGGTGACATGATTGTTGGTGACATGATTGTATGTGGTATGATTGTTGGTGACATGATTGTTGGTGATATGATTCTTGGTGACATGATTGTTGGTGATGTGATTGTTGGTGACATGATTGTTGGTGTCGTGATTGTTGGTGACATGATTGTTAGTACGACATGATACGACCGGTCAGTGATTGAGTGGGCATCGCGTTTGGGTCCCACCCAGGCGTTCCGTGTTTGATTCTTCGGCTGGCTAAGTCTTCCACCACGACTCAAGCAACATTTTCGGCTTACTGAGGCGGTAGTAGGAGATTTTAAAATATTGTCGGGTTATTTATCACCCGGGAATGTTTGTCTTTCTAAAAAAATATATATATAAAATAAAATGATTGTTGGTGACATGATTGTTGGTGAGATTGTTGGTGGCCTGATCTGAATATCTAGATGATTCCCAACCTTCACCTCTCCCGTTTCCTTTCCTTCCCCACTCTCTTGAGTCTTACAGTGTACCCCAATTGAGATCCCTTGGCTTGAGTTAGTTGGGGTTCTTGAGTGATTCAGTATACATAGGTAAAAGTATTAACAGAGCCAAAATCTCTAATTTTCGTGTATTTCGCAATTTTCTAATAATATTATTTGATCATCTTGATCATTTTGATCAATTGCAAGGTTACCTTGATATTAATTTGCATAAAAGGGCTTTATAAAAAAAATACTTTCATTTATGAAGTCTCCACTTTGTACCGTCATTCAAGACATGCATTAATTACTCTGCTGGATTCAAGCCGGAAGGCTCACGGAGGGCCGTTTCGCAGACGAAAGGAAAACTAGTAATAAATCTTTTAAAATTGCTCTCCGAAAATGTCAACACTCGGAAAACAAAGCACGAATGGATAGCATAGCTACGTCTATGCGAAACAGAGATTTCAGAAAGTTTTGGCAAAAAACTTCAACTGTGCTGAAAGCCAAGAGTAAAGTTCCACTATGCGTCAACAACATTATGGGCGATGAAAACATTGCCAACGAATTTACGAACTTTTTTTCTTTAAGCGAGGATCAAGGAGATACCACGAAACCTTCGATAATGACATGTCTACCTGCGGCCAATGATGACCTGGTCATGAATGTAACTCCTGAAATGATTGAAAGCGCAATTAAGCAAACCGCCCACGGTAAAAGTCAAGGATACGAAGCCATTGGTATTGAGCACATAAAATACGCAGAAGAGCAACTTCATACTATTCTAGCCGCCCTGTACTCAAGCCTCCTAAGACACACACATATGCCGATGGATATGAGCAAAACTATTATCGTACCAATCCTGGAATCCAATCAGCTGGATGCATTGGTATTAGGAAATTACCGACCGATTTCCTTGGCGACAATGCTTTCGAGACTATTTGAAAAAATCTTATTCGCGCTAGTCAAAGAGAAACTATTTACCCATGACAACCAATTCGGCGTCAAGAGCGCCTCATCAACCGATATGGTTATTTATGGAGTAAAACAAACAATAACCTACTACAAAAAAAGAAAAACCACCGTCTATGGGTGTTTTCTTGACCTAAGCAAGGCGTTTGATCGTGTTTCCCATCAATTATTATGGGAAAAACTCATAAAATGAGATGTTCCAGCAGCAGTGGTCAATATGCTGGCTATTTGGTACGGTCAACAGGAAAATCACATTCAATGGGCAGGAGCTTCTTCAAGACCTTTATTCCTTAAATGCGGAAGCAGGCAAGGGGGAAATATGTCTCCAACTCTATTTAATGTGTACATTAACAACCTCTTACAAGAGTTGAATGATACACGAATCGGTTGTCATATCTGCGGACAAGGAAGTAACAACATTAATTACGCTGATAACATGGTGCTGCTTGCACCTTCGATTAAAGCGATGAAACGGCTTGTGCAAATATGCGAAGAGTACGCAAACTCTCATAACTTGTTGTACAATTCTAAAAAGTCAGTCATCGTCGCTTTCAAACACAACAAGGAGCCATCAAATATTCCTCCAATATATCTAGAAGGAAATGAATTGCTTGTGGCCTCACAGGTTAAGTATCTGGGACATATCCTAACCGAAGACATGAAGGATATAGAAGATATGGAACGACAAAGAAGAGCAATTAACACACGGGCCGGAATGCTCTCAAGGCGCTCCTACCACTGTAGCGACGATGTCAGAAAATTACTCTTCAAGACATACTGCACTGCCCTGTATACATCTGAATTGTGGACACAATACCCAGCAGCGCAATGGGACAAACTGAGGGTGTGCTACAACAATGCATACAGGCAGCTTATGCAACTACCGAGGTTCTGCAGTGCCTCCACGATGTTCACCGAGGGGAGGGTGCACTCATTCCCAGCCTTACTTCGCCACCGGCTAGCCAGCTCCTGGAGCAGGACACGAACTTCAACCAATATCATTGTCGTGGATGCATCCGAGTGGCTCAGTTCCCCAATAAATGAGCGATGGATGCAGATGATGAGGCGACCACCCTGATGGACAATCCTAAAATGTCTTTTTATTTTTTAATTCTGTTTAATTATTATTTATTTTAATTTTAGGCTTATTTTTTTGTTGTTGTTTGTGTGATGAATTTTGTTTTCATTTTATGTTTTAATTAGGTACCTACCTAATATGTAAACATTTTTTTTCTTTTATAGTTTATAGTTGTTTATGTAAGACGGCAGACTGGGATTGCACTACCCTCCTAGTCCTGCTGGAATAAAAACTTAAAATTAAAATAAATAAAATAAAAATTAGCTCCACACAGGAGACCCTGAAGACAGAGACCACAAAAGGGCCTATGTCATCTTTGGGGATGCTGTGTGAAGGGTCTTTTTAGGAAAGGAAGAAGAGGAAGTTCTGGAAAGGAAAAAGGTATAATTGATGGACGGGAATCATGGGGTCAGTGTGTCTAGGAGTGACAGAAGTATGAATCTATCTCTCCCGCTGCGGTGTAAGGCGATGTTTTAAGAGAGTCCGTGATCCTGCTGGAGTGGTCGAAAGATTTCCTTCAACCAACCTCTATTTGGATGTAAGTCAAATAATGCAAATAACTTTTTTTAGTACAGTAACAGTAATTTTGTAACGCATAATAGTATCCTATACCTTCATTTTTGCTTTTATCACACATACCTACTTTGTTAAATGTACATTCTTATTTTGTTATTATTGTAATACTGATACCCTCCTGTGTACCACTGTGTAATCTCATGTGTCACTTGAATGTAAAAGCCTAAGTAAATAAATAAATATCTTAATACGTAGTGATTAAACTATGTATAACATCACAAAGGTCAAAACACACATCACACTACCACCATAAAGTAATTTTATTCCCCTACAAAAATGTTTTGTCTGGACAACTCCTTCCATAAAATAAGCACAATTAATTAAGTTACCAGTACTAAAAGCAAAATTTGAAACGGTTAAAGTCTACCAACCATGCTCATCATCGTTATGGACTGAAAGTTTAATGATTAAATCTACCTTTTGTTCACGGAACAGGCTCAGAAATCGTGTGTTTGTCCTCTTTTTCCATTTTGTTCCACTCAATACCCGCAGTAGGTAAAAAAGTTCCACAAAGCTGCGGCCCTCATGTGGGAAAACATTAGTTTTTTTTTAAAATAATAAAACTCTTTTCAGATCATTTTGCAAAGCTCTTATCAAAGCTTTCGAAATGTAACGAAATGCTTATTTTGAAACCATTAAAATATGATTATTCTCTTAGGACGGGTGTTACTGAATTTGAACATGCAACATGGGCCGATTGTTTCACAATTCTTGGATAATTATTATAGATATGGTGAATATGTTTAGCGCGTTCGTCTTATTTTTTGTCATTTTATTTACGAAACAGTTAAATCTGTCAAATCACGAGTTTTGTCAAATTATGTATATTTTTTTTATTTTTTTTACAGTGAATGCCGCACAAGAATCTCAACTGCTCCCGTCTGGAGCCAGTGAGACTATGGCATCCCCAATTGGGGTATGTTGTGAGGCTGAAGGTAGTGGGGAGGGGAAGGAGGTGGGGAAAAGGAAGGTTGGGAAGTACCTGGCTATTCAGATCTGGTCACCAAACACGGCTAAAGCCATTTTCAAGCAACGTTTCAATTCTGAATGGTGGTCTTACACCAGGGCGATACTGATAGTATCTTCCACTCTGGAACATGCCGGAAATATACTATATATTATTTTTAAATGAATTAATTGTGAAATAACACAAATTAATCAAATAAAATTTATTTGCGCATGCCGGGTTCGAACCCGCGACCTCCGGATTGTGAGTCAAGAGTCTTACCCACTGGATTACGGAGGTCGTCAATTATCCGTATTTACCCACAAATATTTACAATAATTTATTATGATATTTATATTTTTTCCGATTTGTCAATTTGATTTTTTTTAACATTATTATCATACACGAGGGTCCCGTGAAAAATAATTCCCCCCAGGGCCTAAGTATATCGTCTTTGGGGAGGTTGTATGGAGGGTTTTTAGGGAAAGAAAGGATAAGAAGTTCTGGGAAGGAAAAGGTAAGAGGGGTGGGTAGCAATCTGGGGGTCAATGTGTGTAGGAGTGGCGGGCGTATGAGTCCATCCCTCTCACTGCGGTGCAAAGCGATGGATCGAGATAGTCCGGCTTGAGAGGTCTAGTTTAGGTCTCCGTCAACCATCTAAAGTGTCAAGCAGGAGGTGGGCAAACGTATGTGCTGTCAAGATCTAAACAAACCTCACTCCATGAATCCGGACAACCCTGCTAAGTCACCAAACGTATCGAATCACTACATACAGATGTAGGTTATCCAATAAATGGATCCTGGGGCGGCAGTACCCATAACCGCCTCCAAAATGATCGATTACAGATTTGGAGCAGAAACTCGAAAATATAAATATTTTGACATGCCTATTTTATGTGATACTCAAATCTTCAAGCTGCTGAAAGAGGAACATTTTACAAAAATAATTAAATTTATGTATATATATATATATCAATTATTAAGTTGCAAAATTATATTTGTTGTAATATAGTTGTAATTAAAATAGTGAATTATGGTCCTGAATCCCTGAGAAAACGATACATTTTTTAAATATAATTAAAAACAAATAAATATGTTATAGACCACTTTAATTTTATTCACACTAACGGTTTCGGAAGTACCGCCTTCATCAGGAGAAAATTAAAACCAACCTACGATACAAAATATTTACAGGTATATATTTAAAAAAATGATATTTCAGTATGAAATTATGAAATTTTACGAGTTCCCGGCAAGCGTTGCAATTTCACTAACAAAAAAAGTGTTTCTCCCTGCGTGTCTTTTTCCATTCGTCCCATATCCCCTCCTCTCTCCCGCGTTCAATATATTCAGCCCGGTACTTTCAGATTTTTTCAAACAGCTCGCGTGCCGCCCATTGCAATTTTTTTTTACAATTTTTTTTTTTCATATATTACAAGCATTCATTTTTGTATATTATAAGAACAATCAATCAAATTTGGTTCATAACATAGTTATCTATTTAAAATAAATATAATTTTTCCAATTTATTCAAAGTATTCGATTTTGGTTAGTACTATAGGTGAGTGCGGAAATTGAATTTTGATTTAACAATCGATGGTTTGCAAAATGTCATTTTCAAATTGTGACATTTCTAATAGTTTCGTAAGAGTTTTTTTTAATGATTAAAAAACTTTTCAGATGTATTGTCATGTGGTTGTAATAATCCAGAAACCTTCGCGGGGGTGGAAAGAAGGTAATTTGTTTTCGTTATTTGTTTTTGGGGTGTTATGCCGTGTTGCGCTACCTCCTTCTTTAGCCAACGTTTCGGACATCGTTGCAGTGTCCATCATCAGGGCAAATCCGGTACATCTACCGGATCTGCCAGATCTGCCCTGATGATGGACACTGAAACGATGTCTGAAACGTTGGCTAAAGAAGGAGGTAGCGCAACACGGCATAACACCCCAAAAACAAATAACGAAAATGCTTTTGGCCGTGAAAATCTTAAAACTTATCAGGTAGTTTGTTGTTTTAAACATTTCCTATGCTTAATATAGTAATGCAAAGACAACTCACATACATAGAAACATTATTGATTTTTGTGTGTATAGATTAAAAGAATAATGTACATACTAAAAGATTTAAGTAATTTTTATTATTTGTCGTGACTTGAGTTCACGCTATCACATAATTTAATCTGACAGCCGGGGAAAAGAAAATAACGTGCCTTTCGTGATATTGTAAAAAAACTTGTTTACCGGAGTACCTAAATCAAACATTTCCAGTTCTCATAATAAAATAATATTTTTTTAACTCCTCTGGCCTCGATCATATTCTGTCAAAAGGTTGGAAAATTTCCGCTTTGTAAAAAAAAACAAATAATTGGATTATTTATTTTTTTCCTCTACGTTAGCTCCCCACAGGAGGCCCTGAGGAATATAATTCAATTCGGGGTCATCTTTGGGGATGCTGTGTGGAAGGTCTTTTTAGGATAGGAAGAAGAGTGAGTTCTGGGAATTAAAAGGGTATGAGGGTTGGTAGGTAGGGCGTCAGTGTGTCCAAAAGTGACGGACATATGAATCCATCCCTCCCACTGCGGTGCAAGGCGATGTTCCCAGAGAGTACGGCTGGAGAAATCAAAGTCAACGTCAACCATTCTCTCCCGATCTTGCTTGCCATGCAGCTGGTGGACAAACGCATATCCAAGACCCGGACAAACCACACCCCATGAACCCGGGCACCCCTGCTAAATCACCACTTGGGGTGACCAATAAATGGTTCCCGGGGCGGCGATACCGATACCAGCCTCAAAAAAAAAATATGCACACATTGAAAAATTTAAAAAATGCATCACCCTACTTTTTTCTGACAAAAATTTTTGATAATTAAAAAAAGAAAAACACATATAAAATTCATAATTTTTGTCAAATGACGTTTAGTTTCATGGAGGTGTATATTTTAATTAGATTCGAATATAAAGCGTTGTCATGTCTTTTTAACACCGTTTAGATCACATTTCTCACCACAATAGTTAGAGAAACACAATGATTTATTCGAGACCCATTTGATCTGTTCCCAAAAGGGAGCAATTAAGAAGGTTAATATGTCTTCCTTTGCTTAATAATAATTAAGAGTGAGCACTGAAGAGAATATTTAAAGAAATTTGAAACACCAATTTGAAAGAAAATTAATTTCACCAATTTACGCACGGCCCAGACAGGACTTATTGATTTCAAACAACGATTTAGTTTAGTTTGGAGTTTGGACCATCTGTTTAAGAAATTGGTTCGATATTTTTGGAAATGTTTTATTAATTTTAAAATAAAACTTACATAAAAAGTTTCTACCGTTGTTTTCTTTTAATATATCTTTACAAGAACATATTTATTTATTTATTAACGGTATAAATATACCATAAATACATATTACATGTCACACAATATTAGTTGTAGGTACATAGGAAATAATTTTTAAAAAGAGTTAAGTTAATTGTGGCATTTGATTAAGAAATGACACAAAGGGCTACAATTACATTCAATACTAAAGCAAAAATAAAATTAATATTGATTGAAGATATATGATAGAATAGCCTTCTTGTACCTAGCTTCCGTGCAGTTAAATAGATCCGCCACATCTGCGTATCTATTACTAACGTCATGTAATCTAGGTAAAAGTGAGTGTTTCGTGTACTCAGTCCTGTTGTTGTTACATTGAAACAGACTTTGGAGCGAGATATTATGAATAATTATATTGTAAACATATGAATAATCTTTACAATAATACATCAATGTACATTTACAAAGAGTACATCAATATATCTTTGTAAACAATACGTTCATATATCTTTACAAACAGAGCGTTTCAAACACTCGCTTGTATCTAGGTTGCACAAAATTAGTAATAAGTACGGAGAGGTGGCGGATACATGTAACTGCGCGGAAGGTGGGCGTAAGAAGGCTCTATTCTCGTATCTTTTCAAACAATACTATTTAATGTTTCAAAAACCCAATCATGTCTGATTACGTCTGAAAAGGATCGAAATGAAAACGGAAGCAATCTTCCTTGATGTGCTTGGTGTAACTCTAAGTGATCAGCTCAGGTACGGGGCAACATCGAAACCAGAGATACTTTAATAGTTTACAACTGCTGTTACAAGTTCCGAGCTCCAAATTCCTGAAGAAACGGGCAGTCCGTTTGATAGATTCTTCCATCTTTGCAAAAGGATTGCAATCTTTAGAATACAGGCGTCGGGTGGGAGTGCTATCCTTGTTCTACCGGTATTTCAATGGAAGATGCTCCGAGGAAGCAGGGTCATTGATCCCCTCGGCACCGGTGCATAGTCGAGAAGCACGCCAAACGAGCGCATGCCAAACTGTATGAACACGGTTGACATTTGTCATATGAGAACGGGTCGCTTCTTTGACTCGTTCTTGAGCTTGGCTGAGGAACGGTTTGCCAGCCTATTTTATTCCTCTTTCTCTTCAGACCAATGTTCATTCCTTCCTCTCTTTAAAAAGACCCTCCACACAGCAACTCAAATTGAGGGAAATTATTTTTCTTAGGATCTCCTATATGGAGATAATGTTTAATAAATGAGTCTGTCTGTTTTATATGCTGTTAACTTTTTTTATCTCTTACTTTTATATCCTTATCAATTTTGTAACCATTTTATATTTACAGCAACTTAAATTGAGGGAAATTATTTTCCTCAGGACCTCCTATATGGAGATAATATTTAAAAAAATGTTTAATAAATGAGTCTGTCTGTTTTATATGTTGTGAACTTTTTTTTATCTCTTACTTTTATAACCTTATAAATTTTGTAACCATTTTATATTTACAGCAACTCAAATTGAGGGAAATTATTTTCCTCAGGACCTCCTATATGGAGATAATGTTTAATAAATGAGTCTGTCTGTTTTATATGTTGAGAAATTTTTTTTATTTCTTACTTTTATATCCTCATAAATTTTGTAACCATTTTATATTTTCTGATGTCATTACACGTTCTTATGCCGTTAGGTATTATTTATAAAACAGTATGCTTGCAGTCATGAGTAACATGTGACTTAAATATAACCAATGACAGACAAGGAGATTGTGAAACAGAAGTGGAATGAAGAAATTGCGTGACTAAAGACCCCATGACACAATAAAGGAATTTTGCCTTTCTTTAATTTTCAATTTTTTAAATTCTTTCTTAAACAGACTATCAATTTCAATGATCTGTCTGTGATCGAGGAGTCAAAATATCTTAATGAAATTTTGTTACATCAATTATCTCTAAAATCAATGTTGATCACACTTCTAGGTTTAATCTATTCGGTGTTTCAAGGCAATTAGTCTCAACTCCAACAAAGATATTGTTCCCAAATCAGCTGATTTATCTTAATGAAATTCTCGGTGGCCCAATTGACGTTGAATAAATCTGGATCAGTTAGATTGAGTGGCCTATTCTTTTCTCCTGTCGCACAATGGTTCCTTCCCTCACGCTTCTTCACTTGGGGGATAATGATCTCACTTAACAATAACCCTTCAGACGGTGGGATGATGAAAGAGATGACACGCAATCAACGCTGGCAAATCAGAAAATAAATCATAAAATACATATTAAATTATCAGAATATTGCCAGAAACTAGAGACCTTGCCTGATTTTCCACTCTCCCTTTTCATTGTCGAAAAACAGATTTTTTCCATGTATGAGACCTATAGACTTAGCTATAAAATATAAAAGATCATTTGGCTTGGCGTAATTCAATGGGAATATATGGCGAGTGATACGCTGAAACAGGCCAAGCCAAATGATCTTTTAAAGCTATCAATCAATCAATCTTTTAAACAATCTGTCTCTTGACGAATCACATTTAGGAAAAACAAATCCTAATAGGTACTACTGCACCACCCACCATTAAATGTTGCCTTTGCTTTCCAAAATACACTCATCAAAGAATACATTACATATTAATATTAAATATTTTTCAGGATTAAATAACATGTGTTCACAATTATGTCCTCTGCGTGCGAACTCTATCTAAATTTCTTTAAATGCACAATATACAGTGTTCATTTCAAGCCACCTTCCAGGTAAGTATGGTCCTGTTTTCATTATGTTTTAGGCAGCATCGCATTCATTGGTCAAAATATTGTACATATATTTTCGTATCGGTGATCAATGAACCGGTGTATGCAATTTTTAGCCATAAGTTGTTTTCAATTGTTTGTCTAGCTTGTAGTTTTTTTAGATTTTAGAAATGTATTGAAATGTTTGTACAGCGCCCTTGAGGTGATTTTTCACAAAAGCGGCGCTGTATATATTATCTTTTTTTTATTTTTACGCACCAGATTTAAATGTCCGAGTTTGATTTTCCCCACAGGAAAAACTAAACCCTTTCACACACTTCCCAAATGATCATCTGGTCAATCCACGTTATGCAATTGCATAACGTGGATTGACCAGATGATAATTATAATTATAAGTATATTATTTATAAGTATTATTATTTATAAGTATTATAATTACAAAACAATACAAGAACAACAAGTTTTATTATTATTATTAAGTGTGACGGCCCCCTTAATATGTGTTTTGTTTACAACATACACAGCCATTACTTTATAGTTTATTATTAAAAAAATAGCGTTTCCTCACCACAAAGAGGCAACGCCCTTAAGCTTGATGAGGGAATTCAAGTTCAATTAATAAAATGATTTGATTTTGAACAAGATTGGGAACAAGGGGCCGTTAGGTAATCAAGGTACGATTTAGAAATTGCATTATGAGCTGCAAACAAATACTACGATCTAGATCAGAGTTTCCCAATCGTTTTGGACCACTTTTCAAGTACATTTTTTTCAGTATATATAGTAGTTCTGTAATTTTTGCCAAACGCAATAAATTTGGCAAAACCTTCAGAAGGCAAAACTACTGTCACGATTCAAAACGCACGGACCTGTAATGGCTTTGTTCTTGTTCTTAAAAAAATTAAAATTGAAAAGGGAATTAAAATAATCTATGAAAATAAAAAATAAAAAATAAAAAACACAAAAATTATACTTTATTACGGTGCTTATTGTTTTGGTAACTGCATTAATAAAAAGCATTTTTTTTCGATTTACGAGTATTATTTTTAATCTGTCTGTAAGATCGAAGAGGTACCTACAATAATCACGTAGGTACTTACATTTTTGACCTATTTTTATTGTCCACCGAAACATATACAGGTATGGTGGTTTTAAAGGATAAAGTTCATGTAATTTATTTATTTAAAGTTTACGGCACAAAGTGCCATTTACATGTGTTTATTTAATTTGTTTAAACAGTCATAGTACAGGAAAGTTTTTTTTTTTAATTTCTCATAACAAGAGAAAAAGAAAAAAAAATTCTAACAACTAATGAAAACTTTAAAAGAATACAATGAAATTAAAAAAAAAAAACTTCTTATGTAGTAACCTCGTTAAAATACGTACGGCTGAAATGTATGATAAGTAGAGCATTGTATTTAAATAAGGAAATATTAAAAATATCGGCAACATTGGCATAAAAATTACCAATGGTGAGTATTCTATTTATAACAGAATTGTATCCAGCGACAGACGTTTATTGTCACAATAATACAAACTAGGGAATCTTGATCTAATGGTACGTACATGAAAGTGAATCGACTTTAATATATCAGGGCTATCCAACTGAAAATTTACAATTTTGTATAAAAATATTAGATCAAAAATTTTTCTTCTGTCACTTAACTTCAACAATTTCAATGAATGTAATAAAAAGTCATAATTTATTGATTCTAAGGGGATTCAAAGTCGAAAATTAATTCGCCTCAAAAATTTGCGTTGTACTTTTTCAATGATATTAATGTGATTATTAAAGACAGGTGACCAAATTGTAGAGTTATATTCTAGAATGCTTCTAACGGGAGATTTGAACAGAATTTTTAATGTGTGAATATTTTTAAAATCTTTGGAAATCCTTAAAATAAAACCTAACCTTTTCATAGCCCTGTTGGCTATAGAAGTTACATGAGATACAAAGCAGAGTTTCTGGTCAAAAATGATGCCTAGGTCAAGTATTTTAATGCAAAACACTCATTACATTCCTCTGTATTTGGCTTTATTAATTGGACAGCCACGATTTTTGAGTCCTTTCATCGCTTTGCAACGTCCTTAACGTTTGCACAATCCAAAATTTCCACCAATTCAATGGATTCGTTATTTTCCTGACGTGAACAGGCCTCAATAGGGGCGAAAAGATTCTCAGAAAAAAATAACAAAGTCACGCCACTGAAATAAATCTACACCTATAATGTTAACGAACACCGCGAAGAAACTCCTGTTTTTTTCATTAAAAGAGGCTTTTGTTTGGTTGATTGTTTTCTGAAAATAGATCGCCAATCTATTGTTTTACTGTCTTGAATTTTCAATTCTTGTCTTTTTATCGACGTCTTTATGGATTAGGTTTTCCTTTTTTTTCTAAACTCCTACCGCATAGAGTGTGTGTCACTATGGTATCCCTTCATCCCTTGTTAGTTTATCAGTCAGTAGCTGAGTTGACAAATACATCGAGAACCCACGCAGGAGTCGTGGGTTCAATTCTCTTCTATCTAAGTTCGCCATCATTGCACGAGTATCATTTTATCATTTAAAATAATGGTAGCAGGAGGAATATAAATATATATATATTTTAAAACACGATTAAAATTGCTTAAAAATCTACGTCAGTAGCTACCAATTGAGGAGCATTTTCACAAAGGGGAATATCAACAAAACTTTTTTCGTTAGATAGTTTTAAGTGAACAATCACTCGGGTTTAATATTTGATGATAATCTTTAATGCAAATTCAATTCAGTGTTAGACATAATAAATAATGAGAAAACTCAATTCATTTGTGAAAAGCCATGTTTATTTGAAGTATTTAAAGTCGAAAAGAGCGAATTTCGAAAATCGAGTTATACAGGATGCGGCAGGGAAACTTGCTGATTTGAATTGGATGCCGACGAGCGAGGCGTGGTCAGAAAGGGGTGGGAAGAGTCTCATTGGAAAGAAGAGTCTCATTGGAAGAAGTCCTGAAGTTTTGTTACACCGCAAGCCAGTTGTCGTCATGCGTTGGACAAAGGAACAGCGTGCGTTTGCCATCGAGGCCTACTTTTCACAACACTTCCACGAGCGCCTTATCTCCATGAGGGGTGACGTACCGTGGCCGGCGCGCTCTCCCGATTTGGCACCCTGCGATTTTTTTTATGGAGATATCTCAAATCCATCGTTTATAAAGACAAACCCCGGACCCTGCAACACCTGAAGGACAACATCCGCCAAGCCATCACTAACATTAATTTATTTCAGTGCAGTAATTCTGGAACTAACTACCATATGTATTCCTCTTTACCCAGAATACTAATGGAGGGAAACAATTATACCAAGTCAGTGGACATCTTCAATTTATCTTTAAACAAATATAAAATATTGTTACGAAGGCAGTTCAGTTATGTACAATAAATACTGTATATTTCTTACTATTGATATGTAAAAGCCCCGTAAAAGGGCGTTAATAAATAAATAAATAAATAAATAAATAAATAAATAAATAACATTCCCATCGATATGCTCGAAAGAGTGGAGTGAAACTTCAAATCTAGGGTAGATCAGTGTATTACTAATGAGGGCCGCCATTTGCTCGATGTCATTTTTAAAACTACTTACAACAAAAATTTAGAATGTGTACTATACGATACAAAAAGAATTAAATCGATATATAAAGTACTTTTTCTTTTATTGACTTTTCAAATCAGCAAGTTTCCCTGCCGCACCCTGTATCTTCACGTTTGAAAAAAAAAGTTTTAACAAAGAGAAATTCCCACACATTTCAGGTCTACAATAAAATTGATGCAGCTTTTACTGGATAACAAAGGTTTGCTTTGTCTTTCAATTGTTCCTAATTCCAAATTAAAATGTAATAATTAATTAAAGGTTAGCTCATCGAAGGGGTAGTGCGGTGATTGGCTAAAAATTTGTGACGTAGCTTGCAGTCCATGTTCCACTATGTCATTTGAATTAACTGGAAATGTTTTACTTCAAGCTACGTAACGCGTTCGAAATTTCGAAAGCGGCCTAATGAGTTTTTTTTTCGAAAAAGGCTTTTAACAAGGTATGAGCCAACCTTGTTAAAAGCATTTTCTACGAACCTTATGTAATGCCTAGACTAAAAAAAATAGGGAATCAGTAAAAAAAGTTTCTATTTTATATAACTGGGAACCTACTCAAATACAAAAAATAAAACAATAATGGTTCTTTTACATTATGTACATATCTAGTTATTTCACTATTATATGTGTTTCATTTTGTAATACACATAAAGCAGGTAAATAATGGGGAAAATTTAAGGTAAAAAGGCAATTCTTAGACACCTACATCTATCTAAATAAAAATGAATCGCCGAAATGTTTGTACAGGCTACAGGCCTTCCGAACGACTGCACTAAATTGGATAATTCTTTTTTTGTAATCGTTATTGTCAGGACAAGTTTTGTATAAAACTACTGGTGAGCTCTGTCTGGCATTATGAAATTTGTATAAAAAATGCAATAGGTGGCACGCGAGCTGTTTGAAAACTGAATGTACTGTGACTGAAGGGGGGAACTCTGGTAGGGGTTCGCGGGAGGAGAAGGGGAGGGAACCGGGAAGGGGGAGGGGAACTCGGGAGGAGGGTTCGCGGGACGGGGGAAGGAGAGAGTGGAGTGGTGAGAAGGCAGGTGGAGGAGGCGGAGTGGAAACCGAGAGGGGAAGGGGACGAATGGGAAAGAACACGCAGGGGGAAACAATTTCTTTATTAAATGGCATAGCAACGCATGCCGGGAACCAGTTAGTAGAGAATAAGAATAAAAAAACGTATTTCATAGATATTTCTCTTTGCGAAAACACTCCTCAATGAGGTATAGGAAAACAGTAAAATACGTATCGACAAACTGTCTTGTTCATCACTAATGTTAACGGATGCATCAGTAACCTGAGATTTAAGCTGACGTGCATATGCAAGGAAACCACAGCGTTTGCTCAATCCAATCACATCCCCCTTTGGATTGAGTTTCCCCGGCCATCATTAATTAATGTCCTTGCTATAATAATAAGGTATATTGTAGTGTTTACAATTAGTCTAAGTACCAACTATGCATTACTTGATTAAATTATATCGTATAATTAAATTATAATTATATAATCCTTCCTTTTGACCGACATATGTACCTACTTAGATTTAAATATTATTTAAGGCTAAGATTTACCGTCCTTAATCTCTAATCTACAAAGCACTTATGGAAAAAAAGGTAAACCGATTGTCGTGGTATTAAGGCACGTCACGCATTATTCTTCCAACGTTTTGAATATCATTAAGGGTCTTTTATCTGTGACTTTAACACAAGAGAGAGGAGATTTGAAAACAGTGATCACAAAAAAAAATATTGTTTAGATTAATCAATATATATAATACAAGAAAGTGTAAAACAACGTGCCTCCCGCTAAAATTCAGAAACGAGTCCCGATACGATCAAGGTAGCGTGGTAGGCGCGGCAGCCCTCTATCCCCCATCCATGAAGAAGGTTCCCGTTTTTACTTGAAGGGCGTGCTTTTGAAGATACAAGGGCTAAAAGTTAGAAATCTCTAGAACAGTCCAGAACATTCGAGTATTTGAGGGCATTCCACAACATTTCAGAAAATTCTGGAATGTTGTTGAATGTTCGGGAATAGGTAATCGGGAACACCCTACTCTACCCTAATCGGGAAATACTCTCGAATGTTGTGGAATGTTTTGGAATATTGTGGACTATTCGAAGCCTTTTTTGTATGGGTGGGGCTACCCAATGGTAGTGGTATACAAAAAGCAAGATCTGTCATGGGTTCGAACGTCAGTTTCTTATCAGTGAAGTGCAGTGAGTGAATAAAAACAAATAGTGAAGTGTGAGTAATCAAAGTGATACAGTGACTGAATATGAATCGAAAAAAAAGTGTGTAAAGTTAGTAAAAAGTTGATTTGATTTATATTTTATTCAATTCCCAAACGTAAGAGAGGAGGAGATCTTGCCAGCTCCCCGAGCAAAGCCGGGTTCCCCAGCTATCATTCAATAAGAAATAAAATGTTTATTTTCTAGTGCCCTTTCTAGTCGCACTAGTCACGTAAGTTTCATGATGATCTTCCTTTTCGATCAGTTTGGTATCTTGAATTTATACCCTCCTTTATGTGACCGAAATATTTGTGTTTCATATATATTCTGCTATCTTTATAACTAGTTCTGTTTTTATTAACCCCTAATTATCCCGATTGTTTTGAGGATGTTCTACGCTTCATCATCCAGTATTAAAAATCACACAGATAAATAATGAATTCACCCAACAACCATCCAAATTCTTAAAATAAAATTTCAGTGCGCACGTGAAATAATTTTATTCAATGACTTAAAATCATACAAAAATACAGTATTTTTCAAACCTAAAAGCATATAAAGGATGTAAGCATATAAAAAAAAATTGTTGCAATTTGTAAAATGAGCATTAGTTTAATATATTAAAATTTATTACTATATAATTTATTATTATTACCTTAATAAAAATTTCAAGGTAAATTTTTATTAAGGTAATGATTTTTATTGTGAAAATTTAAGGAAAATAAGAAATGTGCCACTCGCTTTGCATGAACCACTTACCTACATATTTACGAATTTTAGTATTTTAGAATATTTCGTGTAACCAAAGATATTGGAATATCTATAACATATGTGCTATCCGCAGATTTTACTGTATTTTCTGGCATCGCCGATATTGTTAACCAACACACCTTCAAAAAATAAACTAAATGAACTAGTTCTTTCTGTTCACGCCTTTATTGTTACATGGTGCCTTTTGGAACTACCTATTGGGTGCCCTCTGCCTCAGTTCAAATAAAATCATCGCACGGGGCACAAGTCCTAACAATCGCATCGCTTTGTAATTAATAATCACGCCGCAGAACTCATAAACCGCAGTTTAATACGCAAAAATATCGCTTGCTTACCATTAACTCCACAAAGCAAATATCACCAATTTCCCTTCTTCATGTTTCCAAACTAACAATTACCTTCCCAGTGACATAAACTCAGTGCATGGAGGGTGTACAGCAGTTTGGAGGTATTGGTAAGTCAACTCCAGAAATATAATAAAATAGATAAGAACCGCAATCCGCAATTTTAGAGTCCACAAAACGCAGCATTTGATCCTTCGATTTCTTGAGAGGGAACACTTGCTCCCCGCCGCAACACTCTCCGTATTCAAACTATTCCCATTAGGTAGTAGTCCACCGACGCGACGGTCGGGCGGCAATCGTAGCATATCTCTTATATTTCAATAACTTTGGGTGTAACAAATGTCCGTAAGAATACAGTGTTTTATTTCGTTAAGCGTTGTGCTGAAACATACAGAAACAAAAATTACATTCACTCAATGTCTCACGAAATATCTAACAGCTACCTCATCACAAATATTCAATCATTATTACATTTGCTGAGTAGCTAAATGTGGATGGAAAAAGCAATATCTGTACTGTGAAAGCTCATTAGGTTGTTATTAAAACTAGCAATGAAGATTATTTTTTCTCATGCTGAGCTACCAAAATACCGATGAATAAAAGACACCCATAGCCTACATACGAGTACAACCATAGGCAGTAAAGCTTTAGGAAAAGTAATATATAATAAAGTAGAATTTCAACATTGAATGCCGGATTGAGTAAAGAATTTCCCTTGAACGGTTAACCTGTCACAAAAATAAAGGAAGATCCCCCATGGTTTTTTATCGGTTCCCCTTTGTGAAAAATCTTCGCAAATGGTATACCGACATGGGGAACTAAATGTCTGGTCTTGAAACACATTACGGATACTGTTAGTAAATCAAGTTGAACGTAGAAATGTTTGTTCCGATTTATATCTATCGTGTACAGCTTTGTACTGAGAAAGTAAAATGTTCTTATTGCATGTGTCTAATTTACTACAATTCCGAGAATGGAAGGTAATTCCAGGTGATTTTGCAATTTTTCAGTAAAACCTCTAATTAATTTACTTCCGAACGAAAATGCTATTGTTATTTTAGCAGTGGAAATTTTTTCAGTGATTTAAGATTTTGAACTTTGATACTAAATTTAGCAACACTTTCTGATATGAATTATGTGAATGGGCACTTTACCATCAAAATTTTATGCTGTCGTGTAAATGGATATTTGAAAATTATTGTTTTATGATTTGATTTTTATAAAAATACGACTTAAAAAAATCGTTCTACGACAAAACAGAACAACAACAAATAAGAAAACTTTTTAATATGATATAAAGTCATGAAAAGTGATGAACTTTTTAAGGATAGTTTTTTTTCACCACTTTGAATGACATTATATTATTTTTACAGTGACAACTCTCTTTTTATAACTTTTGAAGGTTATTCCCATCAATGTAATATTTCATTGAAGAAGAAGATAACACTAATACTCTAAACGAAAATATGAAAGAGATTGAGACAGAGAAAAATAGAAAAAGATAATCGTCGCAACTGGGACTCGAACAAAGAACTTCTCGTCTAACTGGGATGGGCGTCTTTACGAATTCATCCATTGCCACCTTCCATCAAACCGTCAATCTCATATTTCAAATTTTAGAATTAACAATATTATCTTCGACTAAGTTTTAATTTGGAAAAATTAGCCGAATTTACAACAATATTATCATTTTGTTGATTCTAATTTTTTTTTCTGTGTCTTGTTCTCTTTCATATTTTCGTTTAGATGATTATTGTTACCTTCTTCTTCAATGGCTTTATTTTACATCAAAAAGTGATTAAAGTTTTTTATTTTTATGTGAATACTACTCCCGTCTGGAACCAGTGAGACTATGGCATCCCCAATTGGGGTATTTGTGAGATTGAAGGTAGTGGAGAGGGGAAGATGATGGAAGGAGAAAAGTTGGAAAGCAGATCTAGGCACCAAATACGGCTAAAGCCATTTCAAGCAAAGTTTCAATCCTGAATAGTGATTTTACTCCAGGATACTGAGAATATCTTGTCTCACTTATCTATCTTGAACGTACCTTAAATATTTATTATTTTATATTATTTTGAAATAATTAAATTGTGAAAACACAAATCATCATACGCCGGGATTTGAAACAGCGACCACCGGATCGCTGGTCGAGAGCCTTGCCCCTCGACCATGGAGGCCGTCAAAGTGGTCTGATTTATCCGGTATCAAATTTTAAAAATATTTTCTTAGCTGCCAGGTTAGGAATGTCACTGTGGGCGAACGACACGAGTATAAGTTTGGTTTTTTACAAAAAAGGTCAGTACTAACAAACTTAGTCAACTTTACTGAATACTTAACAAGCAATATGGATAATGGACACCAAGTAGATGTTATCTACACAGATTACTCGAAAGCTTTCGATAAAGTTAACCACTCTATCCTCATTAAAAAATTACACCAATTAGGAATCCATAGCGACTTACTTAGGTGGCTAACTTCATATCTGCATTGAAGAATACAGTGCGTATCAGTTGAGGGAACTAAGTCTAGCTTTTTTACTGTGCCCTCTGGCGTACCGCAAGGTTCTCACTTGGGGCCATTATTGTTTAATGTTTGTATTGTTTAATGTTTTTAATGCATACTGTCAATTAAACAAATTAATCGTAAACATTTCTAAGTGCAACAAATTATCTTTTACGCGTAACAAAAATAAAATTTATTTTAATTATAACTTTCATGATACACATATCAATGAAATAGAATCAATCCGTGATCTTCGGGTAGTACTGGATGTAAAACTAAATTTTATCAAACACATTAACGAAGTAATCAACAAAGCCAATAAAATGTTGGGATTTATAATTCGCATATCTAAACCTTTTCGCGATATTAAAACTTTGTATTCCCTATACACCACGTATATCCGCCCCCACGTATTAAACGTGCGCAAATGGTGCAGAGAATTTAAAAGCGTGCCGGACGGCCATCGGTTTCAGACGAAAAAAATGCCAAAGTGGAAAAAACAATGATTGCAGATCGACAGGTGACGGTTCGAGAGCTCTGTGATATGATCCCTGATGTCAGTAAGACCACTATTGACAAGATTTTGACAGAAAATTTGGGAGACAACAAAGTCTGCCCAAGGTGGGTCCCAAAATGCTAACAAAAACGGGTTGAAGCAGTGCGCGAATTCCTTGAGTGCTGTGACACCGATGGTGAAGAATTCTTGAACTCAATTGTGATTGGGGACGAGACCCGAATACGCTACACGACACCAGATACAAAGGAACAATCCCAGGGGCGTTATTCAGATTCGCCGAAACAAAGTTTAAAAACGAATTGCAGAGCGTAACTCACACCTGGCGGATGCGGCGAGTGGAAGCTCCATCGCGAATGGCTGCCACGCCGAGACTAAGAGTCCCAGAGGGTGCAACTTGGTGAGGATATGGCAAGGGGAAACCAGGCTACATGCAGGGTCTCGCGTAAAATCGTTCCTGGCGACGGCAGCACCTTGGAGACCTTATTTTACAGACAGCCCGCGTACATGAATAATTGTTGTAAGAAAATGAAATTACTTGGGATTTTCAAATTATTAAAAAGTAAGTTTGTTTTTCTATCTTTTTCTCAAAATTTCTTTGAATGTCATTCTTCTCTATGACACTGTCAAGTTTCAAAGCATTGTCAGTTGTTAACTGTTGTTTGTGCTCTAAAAAAATAATTGTGACAATTTTAACCTTATCTACGCGACTGTCGCATACGTGATTACATGAAGTTTCACCTAAACACATACGCTGTTTGAAAGTGTGTGGATTATATCTAAAAGAAAAGGCCAGCATTGTAAAAGTGAAAAAAAATTGGCCATTATTAATCTAGGAATTGATTTAATTTATTTATTATTTCCACTCTGCGCTTGTTTTAAGGCATGTTTGCAGATATCCATCTTATTTTTGTTTGTTTTATGTGGTATTCGTTAACATTATTTTTTAATATGTTCCGCTTATATATTCTTTGACACTTTATTATTTAGATCCATAGTTCACTTTTTGGTTTTATTGATACTTTTAATTTATTTTGTGTGTAACCTCTTTGTTTAATTTATCATTTTGGTTTATATTATCTTTGATTACTTTTCATGTTTCCAAAGTGTTATTTAACAATTATTTTTAACTGTGTTATTAAATCAAGGCTTTCCAATGAATAGAGTTCTTTGAGATGTTGAAAACAATGCAACTACAGTGATTTATTTGATGGAAACCTAGGAAAAGCCATGGAAAAGTCAATATGAATGGTCATTTCATTTAACATTTGGATGCGAATGATCCATATACATTATCCGAATACTGCACACTAATTTGGGCACCATTCTACCAATGCCATATTGACAGAATCGAAAGTGTGCGAAACAATTTTTTTAAACACATAAATTATAAATTCAAATTATTCTTTGCAAATAACACCCAATCCTTAAAATTTCACAATTTTACTCCACTTCAAACACGAAAATTAATATCTGATAAAATATTTTTATACAAAATTCTGAATAACGGCCTGGACTCTTCTGAACTTGTAAATTATTTAAGAATTCACATACCTACAAGGCCAACCAGACTAAACTATTTTTTTCATTTGCCCGCATGCAGAACCAACCTTAGAAAAAATTCTCCGATCCCCCGTATATGCGCGCAATATAACACGAAATTTAACAATATCGATATTCTTATTAATACTCTTGTGAAATACCGAAACGAAGTCAAGCGTACGACCACAAATGTTAATTAAATTAATGCACAACTATAGTAAAGGTACAGCATGAGCATCTCCTGTCCCCATCCCATCTTCCTCTGCCTCTTGCCCTTTCCTATTCCTTATTCCTTCTAATATACTTTTTTGTTGTTATTTTCATTTTCATTTAATGGTTATTACCAATTACAATTTTATATTATATCATAATAACTAATAACCAACATTAGCATAAGAAACTGTTTTGGCTTACCTCATGTTTAACCTCTTGTATAACTCATCCTGTATAAAAATTGCTATTTGTTTCTTACAATAAATAAATAAGTTTTAAATTTTAAAAAGGTCCATAACTCATACGTTGAAATAAATCAATTTTCCTGACCCGCCCCAAGACGATGTTTTACTAGTACCGACTTTTGTTAGTATTTCATAGGAAATCGCCATTTCGCTCGAAGGTATGGTACTGTTTGAGTTTCCAACCATGCCATATAGTTGTCATGATTTAGAATATTTTAAAATATTTATGATAATATGTCAAACGGCACGTCAAAAACTAACATTTCTACCTCTGTTATTTTTATGAGGAAATATGTTTCTATGTATGACACATCTTTCATTCGACCACATTAACAGAAAACTATTTTGGATTTTGTGTATTTTGTACCTACATACTGTGTGGATCAAATTCAACAATATTTTTACTTTATATTTATTAATTTTTCGAAGAAAACTTCTTCGGAAAGGTTTTCACTTTGTGATGGCATTATTTATTTTAATGAAAAGAAAAACTTTGTTTACATCACTTTTATTTATAATCAACATGTTTCGTGAACGATGTTCACTTCATGAAGATCAAATGTATACTAAACTTAAAAATTAGGGTAGAAGGGTGGGGAAGCGGTAAGAGTGGGGGAAGTTTATTGAAATTAGGAATTTCAAAGTCATTAGCAGGGAAAGACCGGTTAAGTGGGAAAAGGCTCAAAAAAAGGTTTATAAAAATTTGCTGCTTATTAATTATGTCTGCTTTATTATTTAAAATTTTCCTAATTTCTAAAATCTCTAAATTATTTATCTATGATGCCTTATAACCCCGTATGTAATATTTTAAGTCCATGGTTTTTGTCAAAATTATGATCATTTTTTAATAAATGATCTGCGAACTCAGATTTGCTATTGCCATTTAATGCACTGAGATGTTCTTTAACCCTTACTTCAAAGTTTCTATTTGTTCTATCTATATAAAAGCAATCACAGTCTTTACAATTGAGTTTAAAAACGCCCGATTTTTTTTGTTTTAATGTCGCTATCTTTGTTGTTAAGGATGAACTTTTTTAGTTTATTATTTGTATAAAACGTTGGTTGAACAGTACCGGGAATATTTTTACAAATTATTTTTGACATGCCGTTATTAAGAAATAGAATTCTACGCCATTGATTATTTATTAGTTAGAAAAAGATTCATTTGTATTTATTTGTTTTTCAATAATACAATATTTAAACAAAAATATGGCTTAGAGATGGGTAAAAGTACGAGCCCTTTGATTGCAGATATTTTTGTTAATAATATAGAGAATAAGATTTTTAATAGCAGTGAGCTTTTACTTAAAAACGTTTATTGCTGAAAACCGCATAAAAATCCGTTACGTAGTTTAAAAGATGTAAGTGCACATTACAGACAGCGTGATCGACTTCATTTTATTATAGGTATGTAAAGATAAGGATTGTAGCCAGCTCCATATGCGATCTTTATATTCTATAAGATCAGTGGTTTTTTATTGTGTTGGAAGTGAATTATATAGTTTTATCGCCTGGTATCTGCAGTGTTTTTGTTCAAAGGATGTGTTTGTTTTTTTTATATTTGTAGTTGGTGTGCATGTCTTGTATAAGATGTTGTCAAGGAAAGTTAGTATTTGTTTTGAATATAATTTTTTTAATTTTCTGCACTGGAAATATTTTGAATATGATTGAAGATTGATAATATGATATCAAACATAATATACAAGTCATGGAGGCGGGAATGGGTTCAGCCAGCGACCTTTATTTTAATGAAGTTCTGTGGCTTTATTTAATTGAAGTTTAATTTATATATCTTTTCAAACAGTTTAAATAAGTCATTTAAAAAGGAGAAAACACAAATAATCTTTAATATTTTCGTATAGTTTATTAGTGTTATTTTCTTCTTCAATTATTTATTTAAGCTGTTTGAAAAGAAATATAAATTAACCTACACTTAAATACAGCCACAGAACTGTCTTCCAATTCATGTTCAAAAAAATTTACAATTTTTCAGAGATTTTTCTTTCTATATTTTCATTAAACGACCTCCGTAGTACAGTGGGTAAGACTCTTGACTCACAATCCGGAGGTCGCGGGTTCGAACCCGGCATGCGCAAATAAATTTTATTTGATTAATTTGTGTTATTTCACAATTAATTCATTTAAAACAATATATAGTATATTTGCGGCATGTTCCAGAGTGGAAGATACTATCAGTATCGCCCTGGTGTAAGACCACCATTCAGAATTGAAACGTTGCTTGAAAATGGCTTTAGCCGTGTTTAGTGACCAGATCTGAATAGCCAGGTACTTCCCAACCTTCCTCTTCCCCGACTCCTTCCCCTCCCCACTACCTTCAGCCTCACAACATACCCCAATTAGGGATGCCATAGTCTCACTGGCTCCAGACGGGAGCAGTTGAGATTCTTGTGCGGTATTCACTGTAAAAAAAAAAAAAAAATTAAAATAAAATCCGCTGGCTGAATTCGCCAACCATATAAAATTTTACGCATTAACCCTCTAAGGGGCAATCATGAAAAACGGGTACAAATGTACCCGCCTACAATAAGGAGTATATTTCATAAGAGGCACAATTATTATTTTTTTCATTAGTTCCAAGAAGCCCTGAGAAAATTTATTTCCCTCAAGGGGTTTGATATTACAATATATTATAGGAAGGTATACAAGAGACTCAAAGTAGACCTGCCACAAACAATTTACATAGCAATCACAGTTGTTTTGGCTAATGAGGGTAATGTTTCGTTCACCCGCGAAGCCTTGATTAGGCTAACGACGCCGGCAACTTCGCCAGGAGCCATTTTTATCTACCACGAACCTCTACAGTCTACGCCGTACACCGTACACCGTACAAGTCACGTTTCACGTGTCATACGCGACTCGCGGGGGCTAAGCTTTATCCAACCCAAAAGTCCTCGGTTTTACCCTAAATACACACAACCACTTAGCAGATATTCTCCAGAAGTGTGGTCTACAATTAAAGAAAACTGACGTCTTGTAAGCCGAAACAGCTGTAACAAAAATAAAAACAATAATACTTGCAGAACTTGATAATAACATCTTTCGTCAATTTGCACCCATTGCAAGATCCTTGGACACTTAGGACCCGAGACATGCCAACATTAACCTCATAACTTTACTTATTGTTTACAAATATGTTTTTGCCTTATCACTTCTTTGAATCATTTATTAAGTAACCTATATTTTTATAACTTCTTTCCGTATTTTCTCAAAAAATCACAAATATTTTTTGTTAAATTACTAATATTTTTTTTGTTTCAATTCAAACAGATGTAAAAATATTTAGTTGTCCTTTCTTAAACACAAGCAGCTGCTTTATTAGGAGGGTGATTGAAATATTGATGTCATATTACGTTGTAAAAATTGTAACCTTGTTAAATGTTTCAATAAAAAAAAAAAAAAAATTTTTAAGTGAAACTTCTTTAGCACGGTTGTGGCTTGAAACTCGATTAAACGGAAGCTTGCGACACTAAAAAGAGACAAACACATACATCTACGGGATTTAGCCTGCAAAAGAACGAGATATACTCGGTCTGCTCTTTGTGCGGTGCTGCGTAGCCTATCGGTCTCCTCGGTCGGTAAATTGGACACTCTGAGTGATAACTTCTTTAGCACCGTTGTGATTTGAATTTAATGTACAAGATTTAGCCGGCGAGAGAATGAGATAGCAATAAAACATTTATTTATTTATCGAGTTCTTGGTTCCAATATAATACGATATACCCACGAAATTCTCTTTTGGTCTAGTGGTATAAAGCGCCTGACGAACCTTAGCGGCCAGACATTCAGCGAACCGAGGATCAAATCCCACGAAATCCAAAAAAAAAATTTGTTTTGTAAAACCAATATCCAATCTTTAAACCACTCAAAAGTAAACAGGCGAAAGAAAGCCACTCCGAAGAAGAAAACACAAATATTAATGACGAAATGTATAAGAAAAGGTGCACTGGAATTCGACGACAAAAATGTGGAAAAAATCATCCTTCACATTGATAAAAAAAAATGCTTCGTAGTGACTCTTGTCTACTCTAGTTTTCTGGAGGTTTCGCTTTCACCGCGTGTGATTCGTACACATTGATTTTTTTTTCAGAAAAAAATTAGATACCGACTTGAAAACTTTGATTCACTTAAAAAATTAAGGAAAAAATTAATCTTTCGTTGGGCACACACACACGCCCACAATACACTTAAATCGATCTCTTTGTACAGGGTTTAACACATACAACCTACTATGTACTTACTTTTCTACGACTCGAGCTAAGTTTGGCTAAGCTTAAGATAATGTTGATCATATTACGAAAGTATGAACAAGATAAATTAACATTATATACACTTACATGCATTAGGGAAAAGAGAAATGAGCCAACTTTCTCCGGTGTTTAGTTTGTGGTTTTGATTCACTAATACCTGTTTTATAATTTGTTTCATAAGTTTGCGCAAATTGTTTAAGGATTTGAAATTTCTTGGAAACTTCAAAGAATTTTTAAAATATTTTTATTTATTTTGGCGATTACTTAAGCTCCATTAAAATGTGTTTTAACGTTTTGGAAAATAGTTAAACCTGCGGTTTATAGCGCAGAATAAAGATTATCTTATTAGTAAGCAGTTAGTAGATTTTAAGGCTTTAGGACTTGGCGCGTACAGCCGGAGACCAGAAGGTTCACTTCCAAGAATATATTATTTTATTTATTACTAGTCCGGCATACGTCGCAATGCCACTCAGAGAAATAAAATGTTCTTCTGTTTAGTGCGTACACAAATAAATCGCAAGGTTTTCCGACCCGTGATCAAGCCACGTGAAGTATGCGTGAGAAGCATGGATTTTCAAAATTGACATTCTGCTATCCCCTATCCCCTACCGTTACTACGCCTCCTTTGCAATCCCTCCTTTTTCCCGTCCCACGTCCATCACCTCTCCGTCACCCCTGCCCTGCGTCTCCTTTCCCATGCTCACACATTCTCCTCCCATGTCCATTTTCCTCGTGCGTTCCCTTCCACCTTCCTTGAATTCCCTACTCCAGTGTCCCCCTGATATAGCAGAGATTTTAAAAAACAGAGATGAAAGCTGAGATTTAAAAAAAAATCAATAAAAATTATACCTTTTGAAAACTAATGTAATTTACCAACAACAATAAAACTAGAATTTCAGGAATAAAATAACAAAATGTGATTTTTTAAAGCTAGCTTGTAGGTATTGCGTACATTTATTTGTGTGTTACAATAAATGAAAAAAAAAAGAATATGATGTACTCGTAAGGTGTAGAATATTAAAAGAGAAGATTATTATTACCTAAGAAGCCAAAAGTAGATTTTATATATGTCATACCTAAGGGTCGACTGAGATCGGTTTTTCGTTCTCGGCCGAGACCGAGACCGAGAATAAATTAAAATCTCGGCCGAAACCGAGAATAGATAAATTGAGAAAAAAAATGAAAATGATCTTTTTTGCGTAATACAGTATATTTAAGAATGTAAAAATAATTTGTTATAAATAGTTTTAATATTCAAAATTGAACAACATGATGTTGTAGCACATAAAAAGCAATTTTTCTGCGTTTTCACTCTTCGAAGAGTGTCGCCTCATGTTGTATGAAGAGCTGCTCACTTGCTACGATTTTTTGCCGAGAACCGACAGTGTTCTAGGTAGAATTTGTAATATGCCGAGACCGAGACCGAGATCTCGGTCGACCCTTAGTAATACCAGCTGGGGCACCCGGCTTCGCTCAGGGAGTTGAAATGAGATTGAACCGACGCCGACGTTCGAACCCACGACGGATCTTACTACCCTACCAATGGGTAGCCCCACCCATACAAAAAAGGCTTCGAATAGTTCCCACAATGTTCTAGAACTTTCCACAACATTTGAGAGTATTCCGGAATGTTCACAATATTTCTATTATTTTATATTATATTCTAGAAATTTCTAGCGAGCGAAATTCCAGCCCTTATATCTTCAAAAGTACGCCCTTCCGGTAAAAACAGGAACCTTCTTCATGGATGGCGGATAGAGAGCTATCACACCATATAACTCCCTTGATCGTACCAGGACTTATTTCTGAGTTTTAGCGGACGCACACTTTCATACATTTTCTTTTATTATTCGCTGAAGTCCCCGGCGATGCCCGGGCTTTTCACAGAGTTTTCGAAATCAAATGTGGATAGTGAAATTCCTTTGCATACAAATCAAATCCACACCGCCCGTTTGCCAGCCCCTCGTCCACCACATACAGACATTCTCCTTAATATATTACTAGCAGACCCAACCACACGTTGCTGTGGCTAACGAAACACAATGCCACGCCATTACCCAACCTTTATACCAAAGCCATCCCCAAATCACATCCACTCCGCCCGCTTGCCAGCCCGCTACCCGCTGCCCGCTGCCCGCTGCCCGCTCCCTTTATTCTCATATTTTAACCAATTTACACAAAACCTTGACAAATTATATACCTAAAAACCTTCTTCATGAATCACCCTACCTAATGGTGAAAACCGCATGAAAATCCGTTGCGTAGTTTAAAAGATCTAAGCGCATAGACAGCGGGAGCGACTTCATTTTATACTATGTAAAGATATATTTCAACCAATTTACACAAAACCTTGACAAATTATACCCTTAAGCCTTCCTCATGAATCACTCGATTTATTGTTGAAAACGGCACGAAAATCCGTTCAGTAGTTTTTGAATTTATCCCGAACAGACAGACAGGCAGACGTGGCGTAGGACTTTTAATTATAATATTAGTTCCTTACATATGAAATTGGCGTTTTGTATGGGAGGAACATAAAGTCGATTTTTTTAAAAATATAATGCACTTTTGCCATCTCATAGGTCGATCCCTTTACTACAAAAACCATTCGGACGGGAATCAATAATCTTTGAAGGCGGTTTGGACTGCCCCATCGGAGTTGAATTTTTTCTCTTCCCTCACGAATTGAGTGAAGCAAATCAATAAACGCCCGTTTGTTTATTTGCTCAACCATTGGTGGGTACCTCACTCAATTCGTGAGGTACCCACCTTTCAAGCTTTTTCACCTTCCCAATTTGCTTCAAGTGGATTAAAACAGTTTTATCACTAACACCGCAGCCTGCAGCTAACTCGGACGTGGTTGGCGATGGATCCGCTTCCACAGTAGCCTTCAATTCTTCATTGTCCACGGGGCTTGTTCTGCGGGTCGAAATTTCCAGAACGAAAACGTTGGAACCAAAAACGCACTGTGTTTTCTTTTGCGTCACCGTTGCCATTGCCGTTTCTGCAGCACTGGCGCAACGGTGGAACTCGTACTCGTAAATAACGCGATCTTTCAAGTTTTCCATTTTGTAAACTAAGTGACGCAAAGAAAAAAAACAATTAAGGAAAAAACAAATGAATTATAATTTTCGAAACACAAATACATGAGTAAATAGCTGTATAAATTTGAATTTGGAATTCCTAACCAAAGAGAAGATATTTGAGATCAAAGTTGCCAGTAGGTACGGCAAAACGCCAATTTCATATATAAGGACCTAATATGTAGAGATATTGATTATACCTAAATGAATAAAATTAAATTGTACGGACTCATTCAAAATAAATTAGACCTAATCAAAAATGGTGAATAAAAAACTAAAGGGTCGCTCACACGAACAGCTAGTATACATGCTTTTTTGCCAAGTTTTCTTACTGAATTCCATAAAACAGATTGTTTCATGTGTTGCGTCTTTGTAAAGTCAGTTGTTTTGACAGATCCTAGAACAAATGACCACCCAATAATAAATACGGCCAAAGTTACAACGGTTACAATGTCCGAAGCAGTTACAATGTTCGAAGGCGATTTATTAAGCAAAAAGGGCGCAACCACCGCATTACCCTCCGTCCCCATCAATAGTAGGACCTTCGGTTGCCCAGAGCGGGTCTATAAATAATTTTACATGCACATCTGAATGTTTTCATTGAGATTTACCGGAGCGAAATACCAATAGGGTCGGGATCGCTTAGATCTCGGTTATTTATGCTATTATGTTCAGAACAGTTCCGTAAACAATTATCTTGTATGTTTATCTACTCGGGCGTATCTTATTTTATATTTCCTGTCCATGGACCCATATGTACTTTTAAATTGAAAGTTACGATTGTAATACTCTGTTTGGATATGTTATTTTATATGAAAATTCTAATGAACGGCAGTAATAGTGACAAATATCTTATACCTACCATGATTATATAATGCCCACTGTTTATTTTTAAAATGGCCATTTTTGGTTTGTTTCTATGGAATTAAGTTAGTAGCTATGGAATATAACTTAGTGCATAGCTACTAAGGCTCAACTATTCTAACAAAGAATAGTAGAGCCGTTACCCGTAAAAATGTTGTATCCAACAATATTCTTATTCCAAGAGAAATGAATAAAACGAAACCAGTTATGTTACATAACATTTAATATTTTAAATTCAATGAACATAAAATTCCCAAGAGTTTTAAATGAAAAGTCGAGAAGAAAGGTGAATAAATTAGAGTTTACTAGAATTTATGCTGAATCAATGGAAGAATGTTGTATTTAAAATGTTCACACACAACGTTATTCCACAAAATGTTTTTTTTACACTTCGTACCTTACAGAAAGCAACACGCCCTTCTAACGTAAATTTACCCTTATCATTGACGTATTTAAGCTTAAATAGCAAAAAAAGATCTGAATAAATGAAACCATTTACCATTGAAGAAGAAGATAACAATAATAATCTAAACGAAAATATGAAAGAGAACAAGACACAGAAAATAGAAAGAAGACAATGGTCGAACTGCGACTCGAACCCAAACCGACGAGTGGTCTTGGTTCTAGTCTCAGTTGCGACTATTGTCTTTTTTCTGTTTTCTGTGTCGTGTTCTCTTTCATATTTTCGTTTAGATTATTAAAGTTATCTTCTTCTTCAATGATATATTACGTTGGTGGGAATAACCTTCAAAAGTTGTTATAAACAGAGAGTTTTTCTTATAAAAAATTTAAATCATTTACGTTCGAGATATTGTCTTGAGATCAACTTATAACATTTTTCCACAAAACAACGGCTAAAAAGCAGCCTTAATAATATTTATTCTGGACAAATTCTACTTTCCTGCATTATTCAACTTCTTGGCATTGAGGTCTTTCTAGTTGAAGCCATAAGACGATCGTTTTCTTCATTTATTCCCATAAATTAAACCATTCTCCGTGATTTGGATAAACGGCATTTTACAACGTTCTTCCACAAAACTTTAAAATGCTGCCGAAGGCCTAAAAAAATTCTCTTTACCATAATAGCTTCCTTAAAAGGTGCATATTAATATGCCTAACATTATTCCATCAATAACTCAACATTAATTAGTTGTATACAACATTATTCCAGCCAAGGGCTCAATTATCAAATCTTTAGGACGATGCACCACGTCATGTAAAGTTCACGAAGCTTAGGCACAGATATTTAAATGTTTTACAATCACTTTCTTAAGAATTTAATTTTTCATATAATTCAATAAAACCATAACCGAAATGAGATTCGCAAGTAGGAGATTTTGAACTATAAAGCAATTTTTATAGGCCTGATAATTTATTTTTTCAGGGCTTAAAAAAAATTCAATTATTTCACAAGCAAATATACGTTTAACTCGTAGTATTTAATTAAATTATCATATTTCTGAGCGACCTAATTTTAAACCAAAATCACATGATTTTACATTACTTAGTAGTGCTTCGCCTTTCGTTTTTATGGCATCAGATATTTTTTCTTTGTTATAATTGTTTTTATAGCTAAACGCTTAACTTATTAATTCACTTTCCGTAATACGTCACCCATTTGAACAATAACAACCTTTTAGGGAGGAGTTGTTTCAACGCAGTCAAAATCAGCATAGAGCAAATGAAAATGGGACATAAGGGATAAATGGGACATTTTTATTTTTAATTCTGTCTACTTATTATTTATTTTAATTTTATGCTTATTTTTTGTTATTTGTGTGATGAATTTTGTTTTCATTTTATGCTTTAATTACGTACCTACCTAATATTTAAACTCTTTTTTCTTTTCTTTTATAGTTGTTTATGTAATATGGCAGACTGGGATTGCACTACCCTCCCAGTCTTGCTGGAATAAAAACTTAAATAAATAAAAATAAAAAAATAAGACTGTCACGAAATGTTTAAAATTACACCTTAGATGTGCGCTTTTATAATTACCATGACAATTCACGGTTACGGTAAAGTGCAATAAAAAAGGCAATAAACATACGTTTATTATCGCTTTAATGCAGCAGCTCTTTCTCACACATAAAATACAGCTGAGACACACAAAATACTTGTTACTGTTTCCTTTCACCTCTCACCCCAGAAGATAGGTGGAAGCTTGAGTGGCAATCAGCCAACGTCAAAAACGCCCATCTCGTTCAAGACCCCACTGAGAGACAGCCTGGGTTCTCATTGCCTCGCAAACTCTGGACTGCCATCAATAGGTTAAGGTGCTCCCATAGCCGTTGTGCTCACATGATGCATAGATGAGGCCTTAAAAATCGGCGATGTGTGAATGCGGTGCGGTGCAGACCACCGAACATGTGGTCAACGAATGCCCGCTCCATTTATTCCCCGGCGGGATTGATGAGGTTCACAGGGCAACGCCTGAGGTCCTAGACTGGCTGGCAGACCTAGATGTCCCCCTCTGACCCCCCACCATACGAAAGAAGAAGACTGTTTCCTTGGAAGCACTATTTTTTTGCGACGGGAATTGCGTTTAATTGGTGTTGTGGGGGGGGGGGGTGTATGATAAAGATTGTATGTTTCTTTTGGGGGGTGCAGACAGACTACACTGTTATTATTTAGTGTTTAAAAAAGAGCGGCAGTATTATATGTTTAAGAACAAAAGCAAAATGATCAGCACATTGACATTTGACATTTTAGAATTTTTGGAAATCGCTCACGTTTCAATATTATCATTGGAAATATATTTCATACTTTCCAAATTATTGTCACGGCTAGTAGTATTGGTTGGTGTCTACGAAGACGTCACAGTGCGGTGTGTGAAAGAGATTATCTTCAGTTTGGGAGGCGGGTATGGGTACCGTCGCCCCGGAAATCATTTATTGGATAACCGACACCCCTGCCATAGGTCACCCCAAGTAGTTCGCTACGTTTGATGACTTAACAGGGGTGCCCGGGGTCATGGGGTTAGGTTTGTCCAGATCATCTTGGCAGATGCGTTTGCCTACCCAGCGTGGTTGTCCCGGATCGGGAGTTGAGGGAGATCTTTGACTTCCCCAGCCGGACTCTCTCGACCCTTGTACCGCAGTGAGAGGAGTAGATTCATATGTTCGTCGCTCCTGGGCACACTGACCCACAGATTCCTACCCACCCCTCATACCTTTTTCCTTCCTCTACCCTTCACATCTTCCTCTCCTTCCTTTCCCTAAAAATACCTTCCACATAGCATCCCCAAAGATGACATAAGCCCCTAAGGAAATTGTTTTCCTCAGTGCCTCCTGTGTGGAGCTAATGTAAAATAAATAAAAAAAGATTCAAGATGATGACTTTTTTCTTTTGGAGGATACAGACCTACGTACATTGTGTATCTCATCTTTTGAAAGAGCTGTAGCATTACAGCGATAAGGAACGTAGGTTTATTGCCTTTTTGCCGCCACGGTGCCGTAGCCGTGAATCGTCACGGTAATCATAAAGGCACACAATGAGTTGCCTTTAACTTTATGAAGGCAACCAAAGTCTAAAAATATTTTGCCTTTTTGTGGTTTTGTTCAAGCGGTCGAAATAATTCTGAAATGTATTTAATACAAGCCGCCTCGCTCAGAATGCCCAGCCTGGATTTGGACATTTGTTTGGTAAAACGTTCTGAGCTGACTGTTCTCGGAAATTCTAAAAACTCGAAGGGTTTTCGAAAATATTCCAGCACGCTCTGAAATGCTTTGAAATTATGAAAATATGAAAATATGAAAATATATTATAACAAATGAATTCGTGAAATTCCTGTGCCTTGCGCATTTATCCATGTAGAATTATGATATTTGTATTTGGTTCAGGTAAATACCTATTTAGAACTTTTGGCAATCAATATCACAAAACACACTAATTACATTTTTTAATTAGGAAAACTCCATTTTTATCACTTCTGGAGGATATTCCCATCAATACAAAATATCAACGAAGAAGAAGAATATATCAATAATTGAATATTCATTTAGAGTTTTACAAGAAGGTCAATAGGTGTTACATTTAAATAAAATCGGAAATATTTATCCGAGACACTATCTAGGTTACAAACCAGTTCATCGAACACTTATTTCCAATGAGAAAAGGTAGCTGCTATTGTTAATTCTAACATTTGAAATATGAGATTGACGAAATGACATTTAAATAAGAGGTCTCAGTAGCCGAACTGGTAGAGGCGTTTGTCCTGGTAAGACAATAGGTTCTGGGTTCAAATCCCAGTTGCGACCGTTATCTTTGTATTTTCTTTGTCTTTTTGTTTTTCTTATTTTCGTTAAGATTATCAGTGTTATCGTTCTAATATTTTATTTTATTTTAGCGACTATATAAAATATTGAATCTTCTTCTTCAACGATATTTTTTTAATATTTAAAGTATCTCCATTGAGTGAGAACATTTTGAGAGTAGATAACAGTGAAATGCTCAGATGCCAATACTCAATTTTATAAATTTTGTAATAAAACGTGGTATTTGACAACTTTGCTGCGAAAAACGTCGACAATTTGAGATGTGGTGGCAACAAAGATGTGTTCTCTGCGATGTGACACATCTGCCAGATCTACCCTGATGATGGACACTGCAACGCTGTCCGAAACGTTGGCTTAAGAATGAGGTAGCGCAACACGGCATAACACCCCGAAAACAAACAACGAAAATACTTTTGGCCTTGAAAATCTAAAAACGTATCTGGAAAAATTATATTTATTATTAAAACTTCTTTTGCACCCCGAGGTCCATCACCATAGAAACCATTTTTTTTGGTAGGATCATTTACCATGGGATACTGTGATTTTTGAATGGTGTTGTTATTTGTTGTTATAACTTATTTTTCAAAGCGAGGGCGTTTACTATGAAAATCTGTTTTCATTCAGTTCGGACATTTACTTAGAAAACTATATTTTTTATACGGAAAGATTTATCATAAAAACTTTTTTGCACGCCGAAGTCAATAACCATATAAACCGTTTTTTTTATGGTTAATAATGGTGTTATTATTTACCATAAAACCTTTTTTACACGGCGAAGTCATTTACTATGAACATCTGTTTTTATTCAGTTCGACATTTACACGTTAAACTATCTTTTTTATACGAAAAGATTATTCATCAAATTGGAATATGCTCAGAATTTCAGATTATGCTCAAACCGAACATGATTAGAGGGAGATTTTGTATCCAGTTCTGATCTTCATGAGCCATTAGGGATGCTTTCAGCGTGCGATGCCACCTTTCTAACGCGCCGCACCGTTTGTCTGAGAATGAAAATCTGTGCTGTGAAAATGAGATCTCTGAGGCGTATGTGTGGTGAAACTACGTACGATCGTGTGAGAATCGTGGAGATCCAAAGAATGCAATGCAGATGTAAGCGTAATGAGTAAGATTAAGAAAGACGCTCAGATGGTTTATCCATGTAGAGCGAATGAACGAGGAAAGGAGTGTAAGGAGAATATATGACGCAAATGTGAATGGTAAAAGAAGTCGGGGACGCCTGAGAAAGACATGGCACGACCAAGTGAATCAGATACTTGAGTCGGGCCATGTCAAGAGTCAGAATAATAAAAGAGAATGTATAAGACGATGTATGAATGTGAACGAGACAAGGAGTGTGTGCCAAGATCGAGAAGTTTGGCGGTCTGTCCTCTCTGCGTGATCTGCGTGAAACGGCGTGATCGTTAGTTAGTTAGTTAAGGTAATTTATTATGGTTAACTGTCATTTTCATTCGTTAAGATAATTTACCACTGAAAACAGCCCATTTAATACAGAAAAGGCATTTTGAAGAAACACTGTCCTATTTTACACTTTTTAAAATTTTTGTGGAAAATAAATTTTTCATGGTAAATTAATTTTCTTTTAGGTCATTATAACGGCATTTAAAGTGGGAAACTGCCCTTTTTTGACAGCAAGGCCATTTATTATGGTAAACGGTCATTTTCATTCGTTAAGGTTATTAACAATTGAAAACTGCCCATTTAATACAGTTAAGACATTTTAAAAGAAAACTTTTACTTTTACTTTTTTTTAATGTTTGTGGAAAGTGAGTTTTTAATTGTAAATGTAAATCTTTTTTAGGTCATTTATAAAGGAGAACTATCATTTTTTACGTTAGGAACATTTAAAGTGGGAAACTGACCTTTTTAGACAGCAAGGTCATTTATGGTTAACTGTCATTTTTATTTGTTAACGTCATTTATAAATTGGTAACTGCCCATTTAATACGGTTAAGACATCTATGAAAGGAGAGTGTTATTTTTGCATTCTTAAAATGTTTGTGCAAAATTATTTTTTCACGGTAAATACATTTCGCTTTAGGTCATTTATAACGAGAAACTGTAATTTTTAACGTTAAGAACATTCATCGCGGTAAACGCCCTTGTAACCCATTGTGGAGATTTAAAAATGTTTGTGGAAAATGACATTTTGGTTGTAAATTCATTTCAATTTAGGTCATGTTATAACGGGGAATTGTCATTTCTTAAGTAAAGAACATAAACCATGGGAATCTGCCCATTTTACACATAAACGTCATTTTAAATGGTGTTTTATTACTGTAAACTTTCATTTGCATTCGTTGAGATCGTTTACCATTGAAAATTGCCCATTTAATACAGATAAGACGTTTTGAAGGGAGACTGTCCCCTTTTACAGTTTTTAAAATGTTTGTAGAAAGTAAGTTTTTCATGGTAAATGAATTTCCTTTAAGATCTTTTATAAAGGGAAATTATCATTTTTTACGTTAGGAACATTTAAAGCGGGAAACTGCCCTTTTAACCCTTATACATGTCTTTTAAAACATAAATCATCAGATCATTTTGTAGAAAACCATTTCCAGACAAATTAAAAATCTACCAAATTTTTTATTTATTTATTTTTTTCAGGTTCTCCATAAAACAGTTATACACCAAATTATTACGAAGAAGATTATAAAATATATGAGAAAAAAAAGGCCGAGGGGGCAGTTTCACTATGTTGAGACATATGTCAAAAGATAGTTACTGAACTCTCTTATAGGTAACATTGAAGATGTCAATGCTCAATGCAGAATCGTTAAGCAGTTGAATTGCTCTATTTAATGGGGCATTCTGAAAGGAAGAAGTTCTCGCTTTCGGAGCATAAAAAAGTGTGTGGGATCTCCCACGAGTATACGCGTTAGGGACATATAGTTTAATCTCCTTCAACATAGGTGGATTCAGTACAGTACCGGAGATCAGCTTAAAATGTTTCCCCAAAAATATTTTACGGCGGGCTTCTAAGGTATTAAGATCGAGCATTCCTGTTAAGAACAACGATGGATACAGGAATGGGTAGTATGTATATTCTCTCATATACAGGTAACGCATAAACCTTTTTTGTACTTTTTATATTTCTAGGATATGGTTTTGTTCAGAGGGTGCCCAAATAATGGAGCTGTATTCCAGGATGCTGCCGACAAGTGCTTCATATGTTCTTCGTATTGCAATTCCATTAGTAAATGATCTCGCATTACGAAGAACAAATCCGAGCATTTTGTTCGCGCGGGAGACAATGTCTGATATGTGAGATTTGAAAGAGAGATTTGCTTCAAAAATCACGCCAAGGTCTCGAATCTCGAACATGTAACCATTATCTTTAATGTATAAAACAAAGTCGGGTTAGTTACACCATTTATAACTCAAGAACGGCTGGACAGATTTTTATGATCTTTGATTTATTGGATTTGTCTCCGCCTAGAATAACTATTAAAATATCGGAAAAATTAACGAAAAAAATATTACGAAGAAAATTCTTTTACTCTTACATTTTGTTTGGAACGAATTCTCATCTTTTGAAAAGAGCTGCAGAAATATTGTGATAAATATGATATTGAATATGTAAGAGTAAATTAAAAAATTTAAAAATGTCAACGCTCTGATTGTTTTGCTTTTGTTCTTAAACATACTAGTATATGTAATGCTGCCTCTCTTTCTTACACACTAAATGTCAATAGTCGAAAATAAGACAAACGGTGAACGTATATTTGCACCCCTCCAAAGGAAAAATATAATCTTACTAATATTATAAACGCGACAGTTTGTATGGATATATGTATGTTTGGTTACTCTGTCACGCAAAAACTACTAAATGGATTTATGAAACTTTACAATAATATAGCTCATACATCAGAATAACATATAAATAAATAAATAAATAAATAATAAATAAGTGTTTATTCCAGTATGTGGGGAGAAGAGTGCAATCCCACACATGACTTGGGCATAACTTTCGACTCTAAATTAAACTTCATTTCCCATATAAACTCAATCTATAATAAAGGTATCAAAATGCTTGGCTTCGTTCTTAGAAATTCCAGAGGTTTCAAGAATATTTCAACTTTAAAAATTTTGTATACATCCTTGGTACGTAGTCAAGTCGAATATAACTCCTCGATCTGGTCCCCCCATTTTAAAATACATTCAGATTCAATCGAAAAAATTCAACACAAATTCTTAAGACATATTAATTTTAACCTCGGTATTCCCATTGAAAACAAAAATTATAATTACTTGATGAAAGAATTAAATTTACTAAGACTGTCAGATCGAAGAATTATATCAGACTTAATATTAATGTTCAAAATTGTAAATGGTAGAATAGACAGTCCTGATCTAACTAAGCTCATTGAATTTCATATTCCCACGAGAACCACTCGTTCTAAAATCCTTTTTAAACGTAACAATAATCGGACTGAGTATACGAAACACTCACTTTTACCTAGGTTGCATGAAGTTACTAATAGATATGCAAATGTGATAGATCTATTTAACTGCACGGAACAGAGGTATAAGACGGCTATGCTATCATATTTTTTTAGTCACTATTAATTTTATTTCTATTATAGATTTTTGCATGTAAATGTATCTCTGGTGTCACTTCCCAATGTATCGTCACAATTAACTGTTATACATACACTGTTTTACCATTACTAATATTTGGAATATGAATTTGTGACATGTAATTAATGTTTATGGCATACTTATGCCGTTTGTATTAAATAAATAAATAAATTCCATAAGGGGATAATATACACATACATGTACAAAGTATTTGAAAGGAAAAAAAGAAAAAGAAGGTGGATATGAATGTACACGAAACAAAAAAAGATAATAAGCTAATAGTAGTAAAAGGAAAACAAAAGAAATAATAATATTAAGCTTTCAGGATTCTGTGAGCACGTAAGGAGCCAGTATTTTTCTCCAGTGTGCATCAATACTGGATGATGGACTGAGGCGGGCTTCCGTGACGAGGATGTTTCCAGAGCTGGTTATCCTTTCCCTAATTCCTGCCACCCTGGATCTAATAAGGGCTGCAAAGCCAGGAACTCGCTCCTCCGTGAACATCCGGGAAGCGCTGCAATATCTGGGGAGACCAAACATTATGCGGAAGGCGTTGATACTGAACCCGAAATCTTTCTATACTACTCTTCTTGTAGTTTGCCCAGAGTTCACACGTATACAGTGTTGCGCAGAAGGAAAGGAAGAGCGTTCTTTTTACAGCAGTACTGCAAAGGCGGAATATATATGCTATCTATATAATGGTAAGCTCTCGCGTTATGAAATTTGTATAAACGAATGTGTGTATTTCATACATCTTAGCGGCAGGGAGGAAAGGAAGTGGCAAGTGAACGAGGGAGGTGGGGTTCGCGAAGATGGAAGAGATAAGGGAGGAGAAGGCGGGGAAGGTGGAAGTGAACGGGAACGCACGGGAAAGGACATCCAGGGAGAATCAATTTATTTCTTTAAATGGCATTGCAACGCATGCCGGGGACCAGCTTGTTATTAATAAAGCAATGGTTTACCTGGAGTGATACTGGGATTACATATCTTCCGGGTGAGATCACGGGTCTATCTTTTCGCGGTTAGACCCCTGTCAAAGTAACCTCCTCATATCTGTGTCCCTTTCTAACATCGCATCAATCATAAGCTTTATTTTCATCCCTTATAGGTATACATTTTCCCCCATAAGTCTAAAAGGGTATTCAGTAGAGATATGGTTCGAAAGACGCGATTTAATAATAAACTACTATACTGTAATTTGAATTTAATTAGGCCATTTATGAAATAGATAAATGTACTATAGAGTGAGTGATAAACATTTCCACTTTAGTAACTGTGCATGCGGGGATTCCGAAGGGAGGAAGAGAGCGGGCTCACTTATGCTTGGCTCCTCGTTTCTTGGAAATTTAGTCACAATAGTTCCCCTTTACGGGAGAGCAACGCGCTTTCTGGGTAAAACATTTTTACAAAAATTTTGTTCTTTTTTGTTCAATAATTATTCGATTATGTTTTGCAAAACAATAATTCATGCCGCCAATTTCGTCCGTATCACCAATTACAGAGTATTAATCAGTGCACAAGTGTTAATTCAATTAAATCATGTTTTAAAAATTTCGAAGAAACCGGCAGGAAATCAAACAGGGCGGCCATGGAGCAAAAAAAAAATGGTGAAATTAATTTTCCCGAACAAACTTATTTCGCGCAGAGAAGATATGCCATGACCTCCCCGAAGGCCCAGATCTAACAAGTCTTCTTACAAGTTGAGTCTACGGAAATAAACCAGCGACTATAATCTAATTAAAGAAATGTTCAACATACCCCGAGATCTGTGTCGAGAAGTTTTCGAAAATCTAAGGGTCTGATTTGAGGAATGCCAGCGGCGAGATGGCAGCCATTTTGACGAACTTGCGTGTTTTATTAAACATTTTCGCACGCATTTAAAATAGAGCAAAAATCTCGCCGGCATTGTCTAAAACAGCATTTAAAGAAACACTGTGACTTTTTCATACATATAACTTGCAATAAAATAGAGCAAAAATCTCGCAGGCATTGTCTTAAACAGCATTTAATGAAACACTGTGACTTTTTCATACATACAACTTGTAAAATGACTGAAACAAACTTGTTTATAATAATTTTTGGAGCACACTTTGCGATTTTTTTCTATCGAGGGAATTTGATATAATTTGCGTTTCGCGCGGGCAATATCTTCAAGAATAACATATATTTATTTTTAAGAGCTTTAAAACTTAACGTGTTTAAGGGAGATATGTAAGAAATCGGTAGTAATTCGGGTAGCGGACCTTTAAAAAATCTAAGCGTAGGTACAGACAGTAGGAGCGACTTTGCTATGAAAAGAAGAATTATAGCATTGCATAAATTGATGTAATTCGCCATAGTATTAAATAGTACGATTTGGTTAGTTATATAGAGCATAATTACTGGCCTTTTTAAACGACTTCAAAAAGGAGGAAGTTCTCAATTCGACTGTATTTTTTTTTTTTTTTTATGTTTGTTACCTTAGAACTTTCGACTGGGTAAACCGATATTGACGATTCTTTTTTTTATTTGAAAGCTAGTGCTTTCCCTTTGGTTCCATTTCAATTTGGTCCAGTTCTGATAATGGCATCCATGAGAAAACTATATAAGTCTTAATTTTGCATTAAGTATGTACGCGACAAATGGACGAATAACTCTATATCACGCCAACCGATTTCGTTGATTCTTTTTTTATTGGAAAGGAAGTACTTCAAGGGTAGTTTGATGATAGTTTGGTTAGGTTCTGATTATGGGTTCCATGACAAAGTAACGGAACTCTTCAATTCTTAGGAGCAAATTAACGATACTCGGCCGAATCTTTTATAGACTATCCGAATTTTTGAGTCACCTACCGTAACATCGTTATGGTCAAGTAATGTCTGTCTCATATGAGCAGCACGTTTAGTACGTCTACCCATATATTTTTTTTATGTTTGTTACCTCAGAACTTTCGACTGGGTGAACCGATATTGATGATTCTTTTTTATTTGAAAGCTAGTGCTTTCCGAGTGGTCAAAATTAGTTAGCTTACTTCAGATTCACTAAAAATATAAAAATGAACAAAAAATTTTAACAAAACAAAAAAAAACGACTAAAAAAATGCACTAAATAGTAAAAAAATATTTTCGTATTCTTCTACAACTTACAGAATAATCAACTTACTTTTTCTACTCATCAATATGTAGGTACGATTGTTATTTTTGGAGTCGGTGTCAGCCAAGGTACCCGGCCCGGCGTGTTCACTTGACAGCTCCCCTACCGCCGCGGACCCGCTCTCGCCTCGTCAAGTCGCGAGTGCGACACAAGCACATCTCACCTATAACTACAAACCTACCTTGGCTTACACTGACTCTAAAAACAACAATCGTACCTACATATTGATGAGTAGAAAAAGTAAGGTGATTATTAAGTTGTAGAAGAATACGAAATTATTTTTTTACTTTTTAGTGCATTTTTTGAAGTCGTGTTTTTGTTATGTTAAAATTTTAGTTTTTTGTGTTTAGCTCTTCCGCAATCAATGGTAAACAGACAGCGCAAAAGAGCACATTGGTTTTTTTTTTTAATCTTATTATGAACAATCATCTAGAAACCACCATCCACCATTTTGAAACGAAAACGGAACGTAAAAAAAAATACAGTAAGGCGAAATGCAAAACGGTCGAATTCAAACTTGACTTATGCTTTATGTAGCCCAATTTTTGTGTGAGTGCCCGAGACCTTAAGTTAAATGAAAAGGACTATCATTGTCAAAATGATTAAATAATCTGATTGTGAAGACGTGGGGTGTGACATGGTTTGTGCTAGATAACGTCAAGTGACTCTTTTGCTTCCCTTCTGGGAAAAATTGGCAAAGGAAGGCAGGCTAGCAGTCGACAACGGAGTTCCGATATTAACCCTGAAGTACGGCAGTGAGACGGGTACTTTCATAGGGTAGAATGTAGCAGAAATTAAATCTATTAAGCGATGAGATCGGAAAATACTGAGAAAAAGACTTCGATTATTCGAAATGAAAAGCAGTTTGAAGACATATAAATTGCAGGGGAATAAATTAGGTGAAATCGGTAGAATGCTGTAGAATCAGTGCTGTATTAAAATGATCTACAGCATTCTACCGATTTCACCTAATGATCTACAACCAAATGATCTACAACCAAAAGGTACTAAGTCAGTGGCACATTTGTTTCCACTAAAATGTGTCACTTCTTGTATTAAATTCATTATTATACAGGGTGTCCGGGGGTAAAGTGCATTAACTTCGGGAGGTGATTCTACATGATGGTAGGCAAGGGCGGATCCAGCTTTGGCGCCAGGGGGGGGTCACATAGCGCCAGGGGGGAGGGGGTCATATAGCGCCTGGGGGGGGGGGGGTCACATAGTCGTGGTCAAGTCACAAAAAGTTATAATTTAATTTTGATAATAATAGATACAAGTAAAAAGTAGGTAGGTAGTTTTGATAATAATAGATACAAAAAAATTATAAAAACATTATGTTTAACAATTTTAATTAGTGGTCCACCTAGGTACTGGACCCAGCCCAGGGAGGGGTCATGACCCCCCATGACCCCCCCCCCCCCCCCTGGATCTGCCCTTGATGGTAGGAGTAAAAAGTTTAACAACTTTTACAGAAATTCCAACGTTTTTTTCCTATACAAAAAGACGTAAAAATCCTTAGTGTGAGGTACGATGTTACTTGCTGAGAGCCTGCCGGGCGGCGTATTTACAAAACCTATACCGATTCAGTCGCGGTAACGACAATTAACATTTTAAATATACCTCTATATTGGTTATTTTTTATCACATTGCAAAAAGAAAAATTGTTCTAAATTCTAGATAAAATAGTCTTTCTGATGTGTATATTAGAAATTAATAATTTTATTTCTAAATATTTAAATTTTAATATTATTCTTCCCATATATTCTTCCCTATTTTTATTCCCATATATTGTAAATACACCTCTATATTGATAATTTTTTTATCACTTTGCAAAAACAAAAATTGTTCTAAAATCTAGATAAAATAATCTTTCTAATGTGTATATAAGGAATTAATAATTTTATTTCTAAATATTTAAATTTTGATATTGAAAATTTAAAGCGACTGAAACGCGGTAGGGATTGTATACGCTTTAAATACGCTGCCGGGCGCCCGGCTCGATTGTGATTGGCCCGTATCGTAACAACGGAAAATAATTAATCTGGCCGCACACGCTGGACTAATTTTATCTTTTTACCTCAAAACTAGGACTAAAAGTTGGAATTTCAAAAAAAATTATTGATCTTTTTTACTTGTACTTTTATGTATAATCACCTCCCGAAGTTAATGCATTTTACCCCCGGACACCCTATAGAAAGCAGTCACTTTGTGGTTTGACATATTGAATGAAATAAAACAATAACATTGTTTTTTTTAACCACGGTTTATTTAATTTTTATAATACCGACCGGTTTCGCTTTAGTCAAGCATCTTCAGGGTATAACATTAAACTGAAACTTAATATGATACTTAAGAAGATGCTTGACTAAAGCGAACCGGTTGGTGTTATAAAAATTAAATAAATCGTGGTTAAAAAACAAAGTTATTGTTTCATTTCATTCATAATTATATGAAGCGAGAGTTGTGTCTGACTGCCTTTCAGGATAACTAACGAAGAAAATGTAATCATTTTTTTAAAAGTGAAAACTTCTTTAGCACCGTTGTGATTTAAAACGCGATGAAACGGAAGCGAGCCATACTCAAAAGTGACAAAGACATACATCTATAGGATTTAGCCTAGAAAATGAGATAGCAATAAAATATCTAGTTATTTCACGGATTCTCGATTCCAATATAATACGATACATCAACCAGGCGCGGCCGGTGCCTCAAATTATAGGTGGTTCACCAAGCCATTCATAAAAACCGAAAGGTTGATATTATATTTTTAAAAAAATCTAGACATCATGCATAATTTTACATTATTTGCTAAGTATCTAAAAATATCATGTAACTGTAATAGTAAAAATATCGTGCGATGTAAAAACATGCTGATGTCTAGAGTTTAATATAGTGAATTAACCTGCCAGGTAAGTAGGTATGTTTTATGTATCTGTTTGTAAATTCAAATAATAAAAATACATATAGCCTAGGAACTCATAATAAATTGTACAACGCAACATAACTAAAACGGCGCTCTAGTAATTATCCAATTATTATAGAATTATTCTGGTATCAATATTTTTAGAACCATTTTACACTCCATTACTATTGATATTACATCTATTAGAAGATTAGTGGAAAGGGTGGGTGTGATATCCATTTAAAAATACTCAACCTTCCAAAGATAATAATAATAACGCAATAATCCAATAATAATAATTAACACACAAGAAACGTTTCACTCTGCGGCGTGGATCGCCAATATCGCCATTTACTGTCGTGACAACTTCGATCAATGGGTGACAAACAAACAATAATGTCAAGAAGGTACATCCCAAGGGCTCGAACAAGATAATGTCACACGAGACGCATAGCTGATCCTTTGACTAATGGTTACATTTTAGAAGAGAAATATTATTACTTAATATTATCTTGTTCAAACCTTACTACCGCTGGAACCAAAGCTTCGGAATATTTCCGAAGAATGCCGAAGCTCTTTGGGTCGGCCGTGCAGCGCGCGGTCAGCCGATTTTTAGTATGACATGTTTCTGACGTTTTGGGATTTTTTACTACGAGGATCATTCAAATTACGGGGCGCTTAGCTCTGGCGCGCGGTTTGGCATTGTACCTACCTCGGTTCCTCGCTCCTAGCGGGTAGCCGCCGTAACTGGCGGGTGGGGAACAATGTGTTTATTTGGCCGTAATACATTGTTAATTGTTAGATTGATAAATAATTACAATTAAATTTAAAGATTGTGCTCAATTTTATCAATTTAATAAATAAACACATTACGTAGAAATACGATGAGTTGTAAAATGATGTTGAATTTTTTTGGCGGTTCAGCGCCCCATTGCACGTTAGCGCCAGCCGCGCCTGACATCAACGCTCCTACGCAAGCCTCCTTTGATCTAGTGGTATACGGCCAGACATTCAAGGAACCATGTGTCGAATCCTACGAAAACCAAAAAAATAAACATTTTAATTTTTGTGAAATCAAACCACTTCAAAATGAACCGCAAAAAAAACAAAAAGAAAGCGACATCTAGCGACTCGAAGAAGAAAAAACAAATACTAATAAGTTGACCAATACTATACAGGATGAGGTGCACTGGAATTCGACGGCAATAATATGGAAAAAAATCATCCTTCACATTGATAAACAAGTGCTTCGTAGTCTCCCCACTCTTGCCTCTTTTAGGTTTCACTTCTACTACGTGTGAATTGCACACTCTGATTTTTTTTGATGGTCTGTCTTTGTTAATAAAATCTAAAGAGAAAACAGAAACATAATAAACCTTTAATGCACTTTCTTTTCATAGTGATAGTATTAAACATGTTCGCAGCGTTAGCTTCATGGCTTAGTTTCGTGCAGACACGCCCGACTTCGCTTGAAGCTGAAGTGTGTTTTAATATTCCCTTTATTTGACCAACTTCACTTAGTCCAATAGACAGGAGGTACTTACCTACTAGGACCAAAACCACCTCAATAAAGGCCATGGCACTGAAATATGTGTTTTCACGACTTTTCATCCCTCGGCAAAATATTCCCGACAAAACATTATACGGACAAAATATCCCCCAATATAATCATCTTATATATAAAAATTAATCGCTAAATGTGTTGCTAAGCGCAAATCTCGAGAGCAGCAGAACCGATTTCGCTAATTCTTTTTTTAGAATATTCCTTGAAGTACGAGGATGGTTCTTACGGAGAGAAAAATTAAGAAAATTGCGCAGAAAATTGGATAATTTCAGAAAACCTAACGACTATCGCACGTTTGACAGTTCGCGTGTTTGAGAATGACATTTTGCAAAACAATGATTGTTAAATCAGGATTCTATTTTTGAAAATCTTTTAGTTGATAAATTGATTTAAAGTGGGTACTCTCCTAATAGTTTGAATCGAATCAAGAATTTTAGATATTTTAAATAGGTATGTATGTTAGGTACCATATTTAATATACATGAAAATGGAAATTTGAATAAAATTTTGTAAAAGGTGGCACGCGGGCTGTTTAAAAACTGAATGTACTGGGATTGAATATATGGAAAGCGGGAGGGAGGGAGAGATGGGGGGAAAGGGGGAGGGGGGGAGGAGGAGGAGACGGATTGGGAACCCCCCTTACACCATGCGAGCGAAGCCGCAAGAAAAAGCTAGTCTATAATATAAAAATGAATTGCTTAATGTGTTGCTAAGCCCATAACTTTCGAACTACTGCACCAAATTGGATAATTCTTTTTTTTGTGTTCATTATTGTCAGGAAAAGGTTTTTATAAAACTTCAGGTGAGCTCTGGCATTATGAAATTTACATAAAAAATTGCTATTGGGTGCACGCGAGGAAGCGGCAATTGCTATGGAAAGCGGGAGAGAGGGAGAGATGGGGGAGGGGAACCAGGGAGGGGGAGGGGGACCTCGTAGGGGGAGGGGGGAGGGGGGCGAGGGGGGAGGGGAACTCGGGAGGGGGATTCGGGGGACGGGGGAAGGGGGGGGAGTGGAGTGGGGAGAGAGAAGGTGGAGGTGACTGAGTGAGAATGCGAAAGGGAAAGAGGACGTAGGAGAAGAAGGGGTGCGGTAGGGGAACGGGACGAATGGGAAAGGACACTCAGGGAGAAACAATTTCTTTATAAAATGGCATAGCAACGCATGCCGGGACCAGCTAGTATCTGTTAAAACCTAACCTAACCTATCAAAAATATGATAAAAATAATACAGACAACCTGTAACGACAATAAGTTATTGTTCAAAAATAGTGAAATGGGATGAAAATAATACAGACATCCTCAAATTATTGCTCAAAAATAGGAAAATGTAAAATGAGTTTAGGGGTCGTCCATTAATCACGTGATGTTTTTTTAAGCAAATTTTTAACCCCCCCCCCCCCCCCCCCTGGTGATATGTGGTGAGGTTTTAGACAACCTCCCCCCCCCCCCCCCAAAATCACGTTTTTTTTTTGTACAAAGTATTTTGAAATTTTCATAATATTATCACGAAAAATAAATACACGTGATATCTCATTTTGCCCCCCCCCCCTCCCTCTTCATTTTTCCGGACCCCCCCCCCCCCTTTAGAGCCTCACGTGATTAATGGACGACCCCTTAGGTTAGGTTAGGTTTTAGTAAATATTTTGTTGAAGGATGTTTTGTCCGTAGGATATTTTGTCGGGAATATTTTTGTCGCGGGATGAAAACGCGCATTACCGAACCATGTTGGCCCGTTACTTTGTATTTACATTAGACCGTTTTATTTTAATATTTTTATTTATTTATTAACCCAATACCATTTTAATAGACATTTCATTATGTAAACCGTACCTTACAATATTTACTGATTTTAAAAAAATCATTACTGCCTTTAAAATTACAATTTATTTTATTTCATCTCAGTTTTAATGTATTTTATTTCACAAAATCTTTTATTGAATTTTATTAAATTGCTAAATTGGGGGTTTCAGTAACTAATGAATCTATTATCAACAAACAAAAAATATTGTCTTATAGCCCAATCATGGATTTGTTCCCCTACCCGCCCACTTTACATTAATACCTACCCACCCACTCTTCATTAATACCTAGCAACGGCTCCACCCCTTCCTGAATAATACATTGTTCCCATCCATATTTCGAAACTGTCAAATTAGTTTACGCTTGCCCTGAAGAAGGAATGGTCGTTCCGAAACCGGTCGGATTTACTCATTATATAAGTGGTTCAAACAAAGTTAAATTGTTTCATTTATTTATATTGGATAACCACAAAATTATAGCAACATTGAAAAATATAAAAAAAAAATATATATATATATATATATATATTTGTTTGGGCTGTTACAATCATTACGTTGCACTTTGTGAGATAAGATAATTTTAAAAGTGAAGTACAGAGGAAACCCGTTTTAAAATTTCAATTAGGATGTATTTCTAAGTGGTAAATATACCAGTTTACAGTTTCCCGACACCATGTATAAATCATTTTAACATGCCAAGGTAGAATGGCTTATAACAGGATCTTGTATAAATAGCAGGCCAACTTGGTTCAGTTCCCTGGCCTTGGTTGAGGTGGTTTAGCTAGGACTAGGTAGGCACTGGCAGCTCCGTGCCACTGTGGCTCCATGTCTGTTTAATATTCATGATGACTTGAATGTGTGCGTTTTTGTTTTGTTTCGTAGAAATTCACAAAACGTTTCTTGGGCATAATGTTGCAGAACCAGGCGAAATATATAACATTATAAATATGTCGTTTTACCAAATTACGAAGACGTTATGACGCACAACCGATAAAATAATTTCATATTTTTACGTTGTTGATCATTTCTCAATAATTACGTTTTAAACTTGTCCGAGAGAAATAAAAAAGATGTTTTTTACCAATAGGTTTGTGCGCTTTTATAATTACCGTGACGTTTGACGGTTACGGTACCATCACGGCAAAAAGTCAATAAATATACGTTCCTTGTCGCTATAATGCTGCAGCTCTTTCTTACACATTAAATAAGTGTGAGACACACAAAATACGTGTGACTGTTTCCTCCAAAGTACTATTTTATTGCAAAGGGAATTGCATTTCATTTTATTTATACATATGAGATGTGTGATAATGAGTGTATGTTTCCTTTGGGGCGGTGCAAACATACGTTCACATTTTGTCTCATTTTTGACTGCTTTTATTTATTGTATAAGAAAAAGGTGCAGCATTATATGTTTAAGAACAAAAGCAAAACCATTAGCGCATTGTCACAATCGACTAGCCTCAAGCGAAAACAGTCTTGTGATGGCAACATTCCACTTCTAGCAGGATCCCATATACAATCGATGAAGCTACTTCCTGATGACATAGATTTAAAAAAAAATTAAACTTTTTTCAAATTTTCTTATTTTATTTTGTATTATTATTATTTTCTTTTACCATGTAAATATATTTTTTTCTCATCTTGCAATATTTTTATTTTTACTTCATATATTGTATATGTATAACGTGGAATTCGTGGGACTGCATGACCCTCCTAGAGATATGGAATAAATAATATTAAAAAAATTATAAAAATATAATAATTTGATGTTTTTGAATTTTTGGAATTCACTCACACTTCAATATTATCCTTATAACTATATTCCATACTATCAAAATTATCATTACGGCTTTTATAGGGGTTTACGGGGACGTCACGGTGCCTTGTGTGAGAGAGATGCAAGAACAAACGGTGAACGAATGTTTGCATCCCCCCCCCCCCCAAAGAAACATACTGTCACATAAATATTATGTGACTAGTGCAGTTCTTGCCTATTTGGTTATTTTGTCTATGGTGTTTTTTTTGGAGACTGGTAATTTTTTGGGAAAAAGGGATGGTTTTTTTGTTTATGGTCACTTCCTCCCGAATCAGCATGGGCAGCTTTTTCGGAAATTAGTCACTCACTATTATGGTGTTTCAATCACAGAAAATCATGTGAACCCAAGTTTTGTTTTAACTTTAAAAAGGCGCGGGGTGTTTTTCGTAACATGAATAGATCATTTACGTGATTATTTGAGTGGATGATTTGCGAATCCCACTTTTTACCGGTGATGGCGGTTGGCCATTTGCAAAAAATGTTTTGAAGTGAAATTAAAAAGTGATTGTCCCGGTTTTTTGGCTGGTATAATAAGCCTTTATGTCCCCGCGTCGCGAAGTCACGGATTATTGATTGATCTTCCGAAATTCTAAAGATTTGGAGGCTGGTTGGTCCACGTGCCTTCGGAAGGAGATTGTTCAGACAGCCTGGGGGCTGGTGCCGCTCCTGGGAGATGTAGCGGTGTTCTCCCTACAATAGAAGGATGACCGAGGTTCCCCGGATTCCGCGCCATTCCCGGTTGTTGAGACTAGAAGTCGCGTCCCAGAACCGTTTCCCTCCACGCAGCAAGTGTGCGGTCGTCATCCGGAGAAAATTCCATTTGTTAGAATAGCGTTGGTAACGAGTCCATCTGGCATGTGTATTTTCTTTTGTTTGCTTTTGGTTACATTGGTATGAAATTCTGCACTTTCATGTTTAAAATAAATGATGCACTTTCATGTTTAAATTAAAATTCATTCTTTTATTTTCTGAAAACCTACCTACCTGACAGAAAACTACATTGTCCATTATCCTGAGCTCTGGTCTCTGCTCTGCCGCAAAATTACTCTATTATATTATATACGAACTTGTCTCGTTTCAATACATCTCCCTAAAACGTATAAACAAAATGAAACCAAAAAATTCCCTTAGCCTTGGCCCGTGGCAGAGCCTTAATTAGATATATCTGTTTCCTCCGAAGGAAAAATTAGTACTTTGGAGGAAACAGTCACACGGTTTTTTTGTGTCTCAGTTTTTATTTCACCATTATTATTTAAAGAGCTTCAGCATTATAACGATAAGGAACTATGTTTATTGCCTTCATATTTCACGATAATTATAACAGCGCCTAGTGACACTATCCACTTAAATGTAGCATGTGCACCTACTTCGCTTTAAATACAACAGCACTTTATTCCTTTGTAAAAATCGTGAAGAACTTGGACATACGTTAAAGAAAACAGTAGCACATCAAGCGTATAAATCAGGTTAATGTATTAAGCGAAGTACTCGCGGTACAAGCCGCAAAGATGTCTTAGAAACCGTAGCAAAGGGATGGCACGAGAAATCCACCACGACTGAGTGCTTTGGGATAGCGGTCACTCTGAATGGACTGATGCACTCACGGATTTGTGCCAAGTCGATGGTAGAATCTAGAGTCTAGAGTCTGGAGATACCGAGTTGGAAATTCGACGAAGTAGTTGGGAACATGCATCTATGGAAATAGAGTATTAAAGTTCCGTGTCAAAGCCGTAATTCAAGAATCTAGATGTACTGGCGGAAGTTAAGTGAATCTAGGACTCCGCTTTGACCCAAAACTTTGATGAAACTAACACGAAATTTATCATAACTTTCATAAACATGTGGTATAACTTTTTTTATTTTCCATGGCGGTCAGAACTGCATTATGACCCAAAAACTGGGATAAAATATTTTTTTATTTATTTATTTAGTAGGTATAAGATTTATTGTACATTAATTATAAAATGTTTTGACTGTCCAACTAGGAGGATTCCCATTTTAGGACAGTCAAAATAGGATGAGTATGAAGATATGGAACATGTTTTATACAAACAAAAGTAAAATGGGGGAAATAGAAGGAAGAAAAAGAATTTTAAAAAATTAAAATTTAAAACACAGTATCTGTTTTTTTTTTTTTTACTTAGCATATTTATTAAAATAATATTAATAATAAAAAAAAACAGGTAGGTACATCTTATTAATGTTACAAAGGCGAAAGTTTGTATGGATGTATGTGTGTTTGTTACTCTTTTACGTAAAACTACTGAATGGATTTAAATTAAACCTTACAATAATATAGCTCATATATCAAAATAACATGTAGGTTGTAATTTATAAAGCTATCTAGTAAGGGGGCGCGGGAGGGGAACGGAGACGCATGGGAAAGGTGATTCAGGGAGAAACATTGCATTCTTTTGAATATGGCCCTGCAACGCATGCCGGGAACCAGCTAGCATACTAAATAATAGAGAATAGGCCACTTGCATCACATTTTTTTATTTTTTTTCCGGTTTAGACAAATATTCTAAGACATTCCGTATTTTTTTGTTAATCGTATTTTTGAAACCATGGGGACTTTTTGAAAATTTCAATCCGAAAAATCAAACCATTTTTTATAAACCGGAAAGACGAGACATAATTTTATAGGTGCGAAAAAACGATAATTACGTAGCCGAAAATCATTTTTTTTAAAAAGAACGTTTTCCACGCGAATGGCACAGGAGAATAACGAGGCATACCAAAAATATTACATCTCATAAATATTTTTTCCTTCGTCCATCTTATTGATTATAATCATTATAATGTACAACGTATATATTACTAAATCCAATGATATACACTTGTACTTGTAAATTATAATAATAATAAGAATATTATAAAATTTCATTTTGTTAAAATCAGCACCATAACCATTATACCTCTAAAACACATACCAACTTCTAAATTGTACGGGGTTCTCTTCAGAACATCTGTCAAAAAGTCGAACCAAATGAAAAGTTCGCAGAGAACAAACAATAAATCTAGTGAACGAATTAAAAAATTCGCCTGAAATCAAAGTGTTGCCATATTAAAAAAAAATAAATCAGTGTGGAATTTTACAAAATTAATAGGAACATTTTTGGAGAAGGGACATTTTCATGTAGTGACGTCACGAGCCCAAATAATGGATTTATTTATTTAAAAATAAAAAAAAACTGTACATTTCTAAAAAATTTTACTAACGTTTTCGCAATCTTAATAAAAAGATCTATCCACACGATTTTTTCCAAGTCGTTATGAATTCAATGCAAGTGGACTATTAAAACTTAAATCAACTTGAAGTCTATTTTCAAGGTATTTGGAAAGCTATAAAGTACCTACCAAACTATAATAAAAACTTTTCTAACCAAAAATATATGTAACTGGTGTACACATTGCACATTATAGTCCTACAAACACGTATTGATAAAATAAGAAAAAAAAATAAAAGAGATAGAATACTAACTAGCTAACCATTACGCTGTTTCTCGCAGGGGTAAGCAGAGAGGTCGGACCGCCAAACAACTCGGTCTCTGCACACAATATTTGCCTCACTCACTATACTCTTCCATTATTCTGACTTTTTATCTTATTATCCGACTTAAGTATCGGATTCACTTGATTCCCTGAGAGAAAGAATAAAATAAAAAACCAATTAAAACACAAAAATAACCCGATCCGTTTTTAAATATTCACGGCCAAAAGTATTATCGTTATTTGTTTTTAGGGTGTTATGCCGTGTTGCGCTGTTGGGTTAGCAACGTTTCGGACAGCGTTGCAGTGTCCATCATCAGGGCAGATCCGGCAGGTTCGGTAGATGTGTAATTGTTAGTAGTGAAATGTGTGCTTATTTACTTGGAAGCGATTTGGTTGTAGACCATGCAACACGGCATAACACCAAAAACAAATAACGAAAAAAAAATAACCGTAGTTTTTTAAGCATGGTTATTTAAATAAAAATAATAATAAAATAAAAGTTATATGTATAAATTAATAATTGTTATTAATTATTATCATTTTGTTATGTTGGAATTATTAGATTCCTGGTCAAATAAAATTATTCACGCAAAACACTTCAATTATCTCAACCAAAGGTAAGTTGACAAACTTTTGCCAAACAAATGGTTGAGTATTGGAGAGTTGAGCACAGAAATATAAGGTGGCGCAAAATTAATCACCCTATCGGAAGATGTTATAATTTTTGCAAATGGCGTCGTACGTCAATCATATTTGATATTTTTGAACTAGACAGCTGTAGAATACAAACGACAAGCAATGGAGCGCTTTACTATGCAAGAGCGTGGAATAATTGTGTCGATTTTAGCTTAAACATGAGAGACGAGGCGCATTTCCACTTAAACGGTTACGTTTATCAGCAAAATATTCGTTTCTGGGTCACTGAAAATCCGCGTGTGATGCACGAAAAGCCTTACATCCACTCAAACCCACTGTGTGGTGCAGCGTTCACGCAGGAGGAGTGATTGGGCCGCATTTTTTTGAGGACGACATTGGCATTACTGTCACTGTTACAGAGCCATGATAAACGACTTCTTACTTCCAGAATTGGATGAGCGGGGCTTGGTGAACATGTGGTTTCAACAAAACGGTGCAACCGCGCACACAGCACGAGCCACAATGGATATTGTGAAGGAAGCGTTTCCTGGTCGCGTAATCTCTCGTTTTGGCGATTTGGTATGGCCAGCAAGATCGCCCGATTTAACCATCCCAGACTTCTTTCTTTGGGACTATTTGAATTCGCGGGTTTATGCCAACAAGCCTCAGATAATCGCAACCCTTAAGGAGAATATTCGACAGGAGTGCGAACAGTTATCACCGGAAATCTTGCCGAAAGTCATGGAAAATGCGATAAAACGGGCACAAATGTGTATCAACACTGGCGGCAGCCACTTGACGGATATCATCTTTTCCACTTAAATTGTAAAATTCCAAATAAAGATTTCTATTACTCAAAATCATTTATTTTTATTTAGTAAAAAAGTTATTCAAAAACAAAATTGGATGATTAATTTTTCGCCACCCTGTACAAGGATTTGTGCAAAAATTAAAAAAAAAAATAACTTGTATACATTGATGTCGCTGTTCCAAATTCCTGTAATAATCAAAAATCTGTTTCTGAAAAAATAAGAAAATATACAGATTTAGGAAATAAGATTAAAAGAATTTGGCACTCCCAGACTATAAAAATATTACCATTTGTTATTTTGGCTACTGGCATTATTCTAGTACCCCACTCATTTAAAATTTAGGCATATTAGATTTGTCAAAGAATTTATATATAAAAATTCAAAAATCCGTCATTTTAAATACATGTAGGATTACAAAAGATTTTGTAAATATTTGAAGGATCAGTAGGATTTATGGGTCCAATTAGGAATTCCACTGAGCCGAACCATCTGATATGAAAATATCTGGAGTCGATGAATTATTTTCCCATTTGGTCTCTGGTAGGTTGACATGTTGTTCTTGTATTATTTTGTATTTATTATACCTATAGTGCAATTGCATAGCGTGGATTGACTGGATGATCATTTGTGGAAAAGTGTGTGAAACATAAACTTAACGGACATAAAATCTGAAGCCTTAAAACACTGGTGTTGGCATTGAACATTATAGTCCTACATGCACATGTTGAATAGAATAAGAAAAAAAGAGTAAAGGACGAGTAATGTGAAGTTGTGTTATTATAACATTCATAATATTCGGTTTATCTTCTTTTTTTGTGATATCGGAATCTGAACTGATGACGTCAGCCATGATGTAATGAAGTGATGTTGAAGGAAGTGGGGGTAGGTTTAGGAGACGTGGAAAGATAAGGGTTGAAAAGAACGTGACTGTTCAGATTTTGTCACTAAATACAGCTGGGTAGAATAAATCCAAGTCATGTTTCTATTCTGAACGGTAATCTCTCTCTCAGGGACAGTAATGAAAATGAGGAATCCTTGAAAGTTGATCCCCTGACATATAGATATATAATATGCAGTCGGACACTGTAATTAAATTCGTTTGATATCCATACCAACTTATTATTAAAAATATTTTCGAATTCGATTTTAGGTTTGAAATTGGTAAATGATGTACAAAAAAATTATATTTCAGTGCCGGCAACACGGGCGTTCATTTTATTTTCATTTATGTATATAGCTTTAATTTACCCACCTCACTAGATAAAGGTTGTTCCGAGGCGGGTAAGGGGGGTATAATAATTATAATATTGGGTATTATTTTTAATTGATAAACTAACGTTTAAGACAAGATTTTTATGCTTAGCACAAAGGGTAACAATTATTATAAGCAATAATTATCAGCCTGAAACACTCATCTGCATTGAAAAAAATCTTCCGAGAAAAGATGCATGACGCCAACGGGACAAGTTAAAGTATTTTCACCAAAAAATGTAGACATAATTTGTCTCGACTCTTACAAAAATAAAGTTGGTTGTTTTCAGATGGAAAAATATAATAAACAGTAATTGTTGAATGAAACACTAGTATATTTTGAATTATTTGGCGGGTATTAGATAAGCCGCCATAGCTCAGTCAGAAGCAATCAGAAGGACACGGGTTCATGTCCCGTTGGCGTCATGTATCTTTTCTCGGAAGATTTTTCAATGTAGATGAGTGTTTCAGGCTGATAATTATTGCTTATGATAATAATATTGGGGTTCAATTGTCGGGGAATCAAATGTCAGGGGATCAGCTGTCGGGGGATCAACTGCTGGGTCACTGAAAATGAGTATCTTCTGCTTTGGAACTAAGTACAAACATTGCCATTAAAGCGTGAAGAATCCCATATCATTCACGTGAATTTCGCAGCAAACTGGGTTATCGGATTGCGTCGAAACGGAAGAGAATTTATAAATTTTCTGAGAATATATCTGATGCAGTGATTTCAAATCTAAAAATAAAATTAAAAAAATCTAGGAGTCGATATTCCGAGAGAGTACTGTCGGAGAAATCAAAGGGACTCCCTCAACCACTCTCTCCCGATCCGGCCTGCAATACAGCTGGTGGGTAGACGCATCCGCTGCCTAGTCCCAGATAAACATCACCATGAACCCGGGTACCCTTGCTCCCCAAACGTAGCGAACGACTCGGGGTGATCTATGGCAGAGGTGTGGGTTATCCAATAAATGTTTCCCGGGGCGGCGGTCAGGATCTGAGCTTCCCAATTCAATCTTAATAACAAAATTTGAAGTCAATTTGTAATATGAAAACTTTTTTATTCAATAAAAATATCGGTTTTCTAAATCAATGATAGACTTTACTTTTAATTTCGATTGTAATATGAACGTCTTCATCAATTCTATTATTACTTATCTAGTCAATAATTGTATCAATGAGCTAATTAAATCACAGTTTACAGTTTCAAAACGGTTTTAATATTCATTTCAATTATAACATAAATTAATACGTCAACTTTTCAAAGCAGAAATAATATTATCGTGGAACTTTGAAATCATTTCTGCAATAAACTGTGCAAAAGAACAAATGTGCGAAATTTTAACTCAATTCTCAATCAAACACAATTTTCAATTCAATAGAATTAAGACAGGCCTCTAACAAATCTCGAAACGATATATTGAAATCCTATTTTTTCAAATTTTATTTGGAAAACGAGTCATAAGTAGGTACAAACTCTGTTCTGATAGCTATCCTGATTATCTCCAAGTACCAAACTTTGTACATCCAGATATGATGGGCGCAGTTTATATCTTTTTTAAATCTTATCATGTATTTTTTATGTAAACATCTTTTATTAGGTCTGTGTATTTTTGAGCATGTACCTTTTATTGTATTTTTCCTGATTTGTTTTTTATGCATTTCTATAGTCCATCATGGAGGATACTTGATTTTAACTTTGTGACACCAACAATACATAAATCAAATGAGTGGTTATAATATTATTCATAAAATCTTATAAGACATGTTTCTGTGAAATATTTGTAAAGTGATTCTTCATATGTTTGTGTCTGTATGTTGCTTCTGTAAAATGTTTTGTAAATTTTTTCTTTATTTATTGTGTCTGCATATTGGGTTGGGTTGGGTTTATCTTTTCAAATGTACCAATTGGCGATTCCTTAATGAGTTTTGATAACTCATGGGAATGCAACTTCGTTGTATGTTTTATTAAAAAAATATATATATATATATATTTTAAATAAAACATACAAAAAAAAAAACAAAGATGTCTGCGTATTATCATTTCAATTCAACCATAAAATCAACTTCTCAAATTGATAATTATATCAACTTTACGTTATTTAAAGCTAAATTCCATCCATTCTATAATGCTTTCAATTCTGAAATAAGTCTAACTTTTAATTAAGATCAAATTATCAATACTCGTAAATTCTGTATATTTTCAACTACCGACTTAACTCAGCAAAAAATATGTTTCTATTCGTAACCAATTTGAGAAGCGTGTACGCGTAACCGTCGCCCCGGCAACCATTTATTGATTAACTAGCATCCCTCCCTTAGAACACCCCGAGTAGTTCGCTGCGTTAGGTGACTTAGCATGGATGCCGGGATTCATGGGGTGAGGTTTTCTTAGGTCTTGGGCGCGAATGCCTTTGCCCATCTACTGTTAAGTGGCGGGTCGTATCGGGAGAGACTGGTTAAGGGAGCCCTAACCTAGACCTCTCCAGCTGGATTTTCTCGACCCGTGCATCGCCTTGTCCCGTAGTACGAGGGATGGATTCATACTTCCGTCATACCTTTTCCTTCCCAGAATTTCCTCTTCCTTCTTTCCCTAAAAAGACCCTCCATACAGCATCCCCAAAGATGACATAGGCCCTGAGGGATTTAAAGAAGTGTGGTACCAAAGTTAAAATAAAATGCTAAATTTATTGTTGAAATGTTTCTTCACTGCACTCATTTATTCAAACCACAAAAAATATTCTTCAGTACCCCAGCCTCAATTTTAACACAGATCGATTCAATGACCTTATTCTTTATAAACCCAGAATTGGGGCGTCTATTCCCATTTCTCATATTATTTATGTTTCAACTGCCGAATCCGGGTCAATCTTTGTCACTTTAATTATTCAGAGCCTTTAGTTTCCCACGCCGAAGCTACGAGCACACTTGAGGCGATCCTCAGTTCTTTGACTGTTTCTGAATAATATTCTGAATTGAGTTTTAAGTTCAAACGGGGTTGATTCGGTGATTGTGCTCAAATTGTTTGAGTTTATTTTCTGTCTAAATACTGTAAAGTGTTTTAGCATTATTTTGTTTGTTTGATGTCTTGAAGTGATGCTCAATATCTTGATTGGCTCGCTGAAGAAATATGTCAATTTGGCTCTGAGATATTTTTCAGTGGAAATTAAATTCATTTTCCTTCATTATTCATGAATAATTTTTTTTTAAACGAAGTTTGTTTTATGGTTTACTAATTTACTGATAATCGTGAAATTTCGAAAGCTGGGTGAAAATGCCTTATTTCGAATGACAATAATTATTAAAGAAATCTTTTTCGTTATTTGTTTTTGGGGTATTATGTCATCTACCGGTTTTGCCAGATCTTCCCTGATGATAGACACTACGACGCTGTCCGAAACGTTGGCTAAATGAGGTAGCGCAACACGGCATAATACCCCCAAAACAAATAACGAAAATACTTTTGGTCGTGAAAATGTAAAAACATTTCTCATTAAAGAAATCTGTTTTTAAGCGCGCTCATAGTTGATTATTTGTATAATATTAGGTCCTAACATATGAAATTGGCGTTTTGTATGGGAGGAACATAAAGTCGATTTTTTTTAAATAAAATATATTTATTTAATCAAAGTATGTACCATTGCTATCTATGCACTTTTGCCATCTCATAGGTAGTTCATCGATCCCTTTACTAAAAAAGCCATTCGGAAGGGAATCAATAAAATCTTCGAAGGCGGTTTAGACTGCCCCATCGGAGTTGAATTTTTTCCCTTGCAAGAAGTTATCCAAATTTCGAAAAAAGGGGTCCGGAGAGTACGGTGGATGTCTTAGACATTCAAATTGAAGCTCCTCTAATTTGGTAGCCGTCAGTTGTACAGTGTGTGGTCTAGCGGTCAACGCGCGTTTGTTGATTTGCTTCACTCATTTCGTGAGGTACCCACCTTTCAAGCTTTTTAACCTTCCCAATTTGCTTCAAGTGGATTAAAACAGTTTTATCACTAACACCGCAGCCTGTAGCTAACTCGGACGTGGTTTGCGATGGATCCGCTTCCACAATAGCCTTCAATTCTTCATTATCAACTTTGGTCTCCGGCCGTCCACGGGGCTTGTTCTGCAGGTCAAAATTTCCAGAACGAAAACGTTGGAACCAAAATCGCACTGTGTTTTCTTTTGCGGCACCGTCGCCATTCACATCATTAATCCTTCGAGCCGTTTCTGCAGCAATTGGAACTCGTACTCGTAAATAACGCGATATTTCAAGTTTTCCATTTCGTAAACTAAGTGACGCAAAGAAAAAAAATAATTAAAGAAAAAACAAATAAATTATAATTTCAGAAACACAAATACACGAGTAAGTAGCTGTATAAATTTGAATTAGGAATTCCTAACCAAAGAGAAGATATTTGAGATCAAAGTTGCCAGTACGGCAAAACGCCAATTTCATATGTAAGGACCTAATATTAATGTGTGTGTTTTATAGCGTCCTTGAGGTGAATTTTCACAAAAACGACGACGTTCTAAAAATTATTATTATTATTATCTTATTGAAGAAGAAGATAACACTAATAATCTAAACAAAAATGGGGAAAAGAACAAGACACACAAAAATAAAAAGATAACGATCACAACTGGAACTTGAACCCTAAACCTCTCGTCTTACCGGGACCGGGACGGTCTCTACCAATTCGGCAACTGAGACCTATTTAAATGTCATTTTTGTCAACCTCATATTTCAAATTCCGAATTAACAATTTTATCTCCGACTTATTTTTTCGTTATTTATTGGCAGCTACCTTTTTCATTGAAAATAAGTGTTTGATGAATTGGTTTGTAACCTGGATAGTTTCTCGGATAAATATATCCGATTTTATTTACTTCGAACACCAGCGTACTTGGGGTGATTTTTCACGAAAACGGCGCTGTATAAATTATCCAAATATTATTATTATTATTAACCTTTTTGTTAAAGTCTAAATGAATTTTCAATTTTTATATGAATAACTCTCTTTTTATAACTTTTGAAGGTTATTCCCATCAATGTAATATATTGTTGGTTTATTTTCTTCTTCATTGACATATTACATTGATGAGAATAACCTTCAAAAGTTATAAAAAAAGAGAGTTGTTCTAACAAAAATTTTATTATTATTATTTACAAATTTAATCAACTTTTTACTTCTACGGAGTATATCCGACTTTTTTCACCATCCGCCTGCGTTTCATATATTCGCCTACTCTTTCCATCCGTTCTACATGTTCAAGCAGTGCACTTTTCTTTCGGCAATAAACGTATTTTTCGGCAAAAACACGGCCAAAATATCAAAATAATATGTTCGTGTAAAAATAATTGCTACCGCTTCTAGCAAGTATAGAGAACGGATTTCCTTTCCTCAGGGAATTGATGAAATTCTTATTAGTTGAGAGGGCATTACCAGAGAAAACCAGAAATGTGTCATTTTCAAATCAGATTTTAGACGTATTGACTCTTTTCCACAAAAAAATTTTAAATGGATTTCGAAAGATTGTTCTTTTATCTAGATAATGTAATAATTTTTAAGAATTTTTTTAAATTTTTAGTATAATAAGGTTATTCCATAGGTCGTTGGCAGATTTGTTAAATTTTCAAAAAAGATTTTGTATTATACCACCCCCATTTCAAATAATATAATCATGCAGTAAAATAAATCAATACATTATCTAGCAAACGCATGTTTTAGAATTTTAATTTTAGTTTCAATTAAATCATTAAAAAATATGTACGTACATGTGTTTCTTGACGAAAATTGGTCCATTTGTGTATTTATTTGCGCACTTACAAACTAATATATTTCAGATTTTTTTAACATTCTTATTAAATATAGACATTATTGAAAAATTATAAATACTTATAATCAAAAAATAATTACAAAAAGGACATTATTTTAATAGTTTAATCATCACGCCTTTCAGCATTTTTGGATGAAGGTATAAATTAAAGCTTATTTGGATTGAAATAAATTCGATATTGAGTTATAATTTTAAAAAGCTGGTACGGAGAATAATTAATCTTTCTCATTGTAACCGCCCTGCACGATCTTAAAAACAACTTTCGATGAAATGTGGATTTTCGTCCGCTGGCTGGTTAAACGCTCTTAAGTTTTTATCAAAAATCGTAGTCTTTGAGTGGGGTGCTTCAAATACCATCATGCTTTTTGAAGTCCAACAATTAAACGAAGATCGCCATTTTACGATCCCCGAACCACCGAATTTCGTTCGTTTCATTTTTTGTTCTAATTGTGACCAGCTAACAAGAATAAAAACACGACCATTATGCTGATAGCTGATTTGATTAAAAGCTATAACGGGCTAAAAATCGGAATTCAAATGAAAAAAAATATCTTCAAATTTGATGGAGTTCGAGACACCCAAAACTTGGAAATAAGAAAAAAAAATCAGAGTATGCAATTCACACGCGGTAAAAGTGAAAAGAAAACTAAAGTAGACAAGAGTGGGGAGAGACTATGAAGTACTTTTTTAACAATGTGAAGAATGATTTTTTCCATATTGTCATCGAATTCTTTATTTTTCTCAATTTTACATTTTATTTATACATATTATGAAAATCATAATGGTAATGGGACCCACTAAGGCGCAGCCTATGCGTGGGTAATATAGTTAAACATATTTTGTTGTACCTAGGAAAAACAAATCAGTGGGCACATTGCAAAAACATGACTAAAATTTGTCTAAATAGTTTGTACAAAAAGTGTAAGCAATAGTGTATAGTGTAGTAATAAGTTTATAGTGTAATAATAAATGTAAAGTTTGTGTGAAAAATAAAAGTGATATAAATTACAAAAATGAGGTTTCAACATCTGCATTGTTAAGCCACATTTTTAACTCTTTTGGATATTGGGGAAGTTTAGTTGCCACCTGAATAAAAGGTAAAAGATTTAAAGTATGAGGTCCAATGAAACTGCTGTGTATTTGCATTTTTTTGGTATTCTTTTGGGGGGTATATAATACATTATTATTTCTAATGTTGATTGTGTTTTCATTTTTTTCGAATTTGTTTTTGTTTTTAAAGATATGTATTTTTTATTGCAATATAAAAAATATGAGTTACATATATACAGATATATTTTACAAATTATTAAATTAACGGTCGTTTTTGATACTTATCAGAAAAGAGGGGCTCTTGTGCCTGATATATTTCATAGTTTGCAGCATAAATAATTTACGAAGATTGAATAGTTTAGATTCTTTGTATAATGGCGAAATTACACACGTCAACCACATTGATGCGATTTGGTTGAACGGCGTATAATTGAAAGGGTGTGCTGTTTAGACGTACTTGACAGAAGTGGACCATACAATCACATTGCTGTCATAGAGTTTAGAATGTCTTCGAAACAGGTCGTGCGCGCGGGAATTATATCCCTCTGATTTAATGTTCCACAGGCTTGGATAGTTCTTAAAGTGCTCTAAGAACAGAGGCATATGCTCTTCCTTCCATTTAAAAACTATTTTCTATGTTGACAACTCACTACAAAATAAACAGTCACAGTTTGACAATTCAATACGCGCGCGCAGTGCTGCGCGCGCATGCAACGCCGCATTCGCGCATGCGCACGAAGGACAACAGAACCAATCGCATTGAAAATATTAAACAAGTTGAATATTTTCAATGCGGTGGAAAGATGACGCGCAATGACATGGAAACATGCAATGTCTTGTTTACACGGTGCAATTTGGTATCTACAACCTAATTGCGAGGCAGAATTGAAAGGTCTAATATGCCCATTATGCATCTGTCGAAAAAGTTACATAAAATTCGAGTGCACCTTTTCCTGTAGTTACATTTGGTTATCTTACTAGTATTTGTGTTTTCTTTTTCGGAGTCGCTAGATGTCACTTTCTTTTTTGTTTTCTTTTGCCTGTTTATTTTGGAGTGGTTTGAAGATTAGATATTGATTTTACAAAAATAATTATATATTTTTTGGATTTCGTAGGATTCCACCCTCGGTCTGCTGAATGTCTGGCCGCTAAAGTGTCTCCGGCGCTTTATACCGCTAGACGGAAGGAGACTTGCGTGGGACCGTGAAATTATCGTATTATATTGGGACCAAGTACCCGTTAATTAAATAAACTTTGTATTGCTATCTCATTCGTTCGCAGGGTAAATCCTATAAACGTATGTTTCGAATTTTAAATCAGAACGATGCTAAAGATGTTTTCATTTAAAAAAATAAAGTCTTCCTTATTACAGTAACATTACAAATATTATGACAATAAAATTATACAAATTTTCTCAAAACACGGACCAGGCTAGAATACACGAGTAACCTCATACGTGGCATTCGTTTAAAATAAAACGTGTTAGTATTTCACCTTCTCCCTTGAAAAGGCAGTGATATTTGTTCGGGGTTAAATTTAATTCTGGAAAGAACCGTTTTGTTTGTCTTTGAAGAATAAATATTTGTTGAGGTTTCCAGAAACGGTTAAGGTTTTAGGAATGAAGGCATTACTGTGGTTGAATTGTAGGTATATACATTTTTGAATTAACGAAGAACTTATATAAATAAATGCATTATATTTTTGGTCATGTTATAACATTTTTTTCACCATTTAAAATTTTCTTCAGACGATGGGTGTCCAAAAGAAGGCCCTCCAAAATCATGTAAAAAACGATAGTTAAGTGAGATTTTAGAAGTGAAAACTTTTTTAGCATCGTTGTGATTCGAAACTCGATGAAACGGAAGCGAGCGACACTAAAAACAGACAAACACATACATCTAGGATTTAGCCTACAAGAGAATGAGATAGCAATATATTTTTTTAATTTATTTTACGGATACTCGGTTCCAATAAAATACGATAAATCCATAGTCCCACGCAAGTCACCTTTGGTGCAGTGGTATAAAGCGCCCGACGAATCTCTCCAAACATTTATTTTATTTTATTTTTATTTTATTTTATTTATTTTGGAAAATCAACAGATATTTTACACTTGTAATAATAAAATTAATAATATACATAATACCCAATGATAGATTTTCACATAATTAAAATTATAATTAAAAAGTAAAACAAAAAGTAAGGGTCCTGTACTCATAAGAACTTAACAAAAATATAACCCTGAAAATTATTCAAAAAAAAAAAGATATAAAAACACAATATAAACTGTAATAATCTGCTTACAAAATTTCAAACATGAAGTAGGAGTCAGAAATTTCAGAGTCAGAGAAACAGATTAAATACAATAGTAAGTCGAATGACAAGTATGCAACTGACTGGAAAGGATTCAAAGCAATAACATGGTAACTTGCAATACGGTCAAAAAATTATTTAATGTTGACTATGACATACTTTTTTAAGGTACTTAAATTACATGAGAATATGTCTATATCATTAAAATTCTTATCAAATACATTACATGTTCTGAATATAAAAGCATTTTGTCTGAGATTAGTAGAACATTTTTGAAGATGAAAAATTGATTTTTGTCTGGTTCTAAGGGAGGGGACTCTAAAATTAATCTCAGCCAAAAGGGGTGAACAATCAATAAAAACCATTGATAATTTTATGAAGATATATTATATCTGCGGAGTCTCTTCTAATTTTTAATGATTTAAGTCCATAAGGGTCCTGCAAGCTGTTAATGTTATGATAACCAATATTAAACTTGAAATTTAAATGATGAACAAATTTTCTTTGGATGGCTTCAATGCGTAAAATATAAATATTATATTGAGGATTCCATATTTGAGAAGCGAATTCAAGATGACTGCGAACATATGAAAAATACAATATTTTAAGTGTTTGGATGTTCTTGAATTCTTTTCCAATACGGAATAAGAATCCTAACATTCTAAGGGCTTTCTTCACAATCATATTAATATGTGCCTCGAATGTAAGTTTACTATCAAGTAGAACTATCAAGTTTACTATCAAGTAGAAAAAATTTAGCGGACCAAGGATCGAATCCTATGAAATCCAAAAAAAAAGTGTTTTTGTAAAATAAATATCCAATCTTCAAACCACTCCAAAATGAACAGACAAAAGAAAATACAAAAGAAAGCGACATCTAGCGACTCCGAAGAAAAAAACACAAAACTAATAAGATGGCCAAAAATAGGAAAAGGTGCACTGGAATTCGACGACAAAAATATAGAAAAAACCTTCCTTCACATTGATAAAAAGAATGCTTCGCAGTCTCCCCACTCTTGTCTACTTTAGTTTTATGAAGGTTTGAATTGCACACTCACATTTTTTTTAAGTTACTAGCTTGCATTTTTCTACTATTACGTACTTCAGAATTTCATTTGCGAATAAATTGAGGTTATTATTTCTGTAGTACTCTTCTCTGTGGTTTATCTGATAAAATAACTTAGGCTGTGATATAAGAGATGATTTACCTCCCGCCTTGGGATTCCCTGAAAATAATCCGCAATTTGAATATAAAAGTGCTTGGTGCAGTGTGTGCGTCGAGATTGCTGTGTTTGTTTATTTTTCGGGCGGGATTCAGCGAGTCTATTCTCCACGTCATCTCAAACATCATTTGTTATGATTTGAAGATATAAATTATATTCCTAGAGTGAAGTTTTTTAGATTCACGGGGTGGGTCCATAACTGAAGATAACAATGACTGATGTTTTCAGATGTATGATAGACCACTGCACAAGTAAATATGAATGTACATAAAGGAATAGGAAGGAAGGGATTTACTGCGGAACCTTGTGGTACTTTTCTTCTCTCATGGGTGGGTTTTGTTCATACATTTGTATAATTATTAATCGCGGTATTTAATGCGAGGAGCGGAAAATTATATGCTTCGATTGACGACACTGATTTATTATGGTAACGAAATAACAGGTACATAGGGATGGGACAGGATGGGGAAAATTATAGGGATGGATAGGTAAGGAATATGTGACACTCAAGCTACAAGCACAGAGTTTATGATATATGTAGATGTATGTAGGTGAGTGTAGCTATGAATAGGCCACTTACATCACTTTTTTTTTTAAATTCCGGTTTAGGCAAAAATTCTTAGACATTCTGTTTTTTTTTTAATCGTGTTTTTGAAACCCTGACGATTTTTTGAAAATTTCAATCCGAAAAATCAGACCATTTTTATAAACGTTTTATGGGTGCGAAAAAACGATAATTGCATCTCATAAATATTTTTTTTCCTATATCCATCTTATTGATCATAAATCATTATAATGCACAACGTCTATATTACTAAATCCAATGTAATATACTTGTACTTGTAAATTATAATAATAAAAAGAAAATTATAAAATTTCATTTTGTTAAAATCAGCACCACTACCATTATACCTCTAAAACACGTACAGACATCGTAAAATGTACGGGGTTCTCTTCATAATATCTGTCAAAAAGTCAAACCAAATGATAAGTTCGCAGAGAACAAACAATAAATCTAGTGAACGTTAAATGTCAAATTCAAAAATTCGCTTGAAATCAAAGTGTTGCCTTACAAAAAAAATTAATCAGTGTGGAATTTTACAAAATTAATAGGAACATTTTAGGAGACGGGATATTTTCATGTAGTGACGTCACAGGCCCAAATGTTGGATTTGTTTGTTTAAAAAAAAAAAAAAACTGTACATTTCTAAAATCATGCAAGTGGCCTATTGTGTAAACGCCCAACCAATGACAATACACTAAATGTGCGCTTTTATGATTACCGTGAAAATTCACGGTTACCGTAAAGTGACGGCAAAAAAGGCAATAAACATACGTTTCTTATCGCTGTAATGCTGCAGTTCTTTTATGTACGTAGGTATATTTCGACCAAAGGAAAAAAAGTCATAATTTTCTTGCATTTCTCTCACACATCGCAACGTGACATCTCCGTAGACCCTTACCAATTCTACTAGCCGTGACGATAATTTTGAAAGTATGGGATATAGTTAGAAGGATAATATTGAAGTGTGAGTGAATTCCAAAAATTGAAAAACGACAAATGTCAATGCGTCGATGATTTTGCTTTTGTTATTAAACATATAATTCTTCTGCTCTTTCTTACGCACTAAATAACAATAGTTGAAAATAAGGCAAACGGTGAACTACAACATTAATAAGGCAAACGGTGAAACGCAATTCCCGTCGCAAAAAAGTTGTACTTTGGAGGAAACAGTCACACGTATTTTGTGTGTCTCACCATTATTTAATGTGTAAGAAGGATCTGCAAAATTATTTATTTATCTATAAGTACATGTTACATGATTAATTAATTTATTTGAAAAGATACATTAGGTCACCATACTAGGCAGCTGCCTTTATCATGGTGACCAACGGAGGATAGTTATTTTGAAATGAAGTCTAGTAAGTGTTAACATACTTAAGTAAAATTATTAAAAAAATAGAAAATTAGTAGAAATGTTTCCAATAACTCACAAATTGCCAAAGTTGCCTGGAAAATAAACACAAATAAGTAAGGTAGCTGTTATGTATGTACATAAATACACATACATACATACATGCACACATACATACATATATATACTTACCTAAACATGTATTTATGCATACCCACACATACATGTAAATCCAAAATCCATATATATATACACACATACATACATATTCATGCACGTACATTATATACACTTAAATTTGATGGAAGAAACAAGCCGGCAGCAAATAGTGACAAAAACAAGAACATCTAAAGGAAGCTGCATACTACTGCATAATATATATACATACATATGTATGCCTGTGTTAGAAAGTTACAATACACGCATGCTATGTTTGCACGTCTCGGTTTTAAATAAAAGAATAAAGAAGAATCCTTCCTATTTAATATTATAAAGGTGAAAGTTTGTATGGATGTATGTTTGTTACTCTTTCCCACAAAAACTACTGAAAGGACTTTTAAAATTCTTTCACTTATAGAAAGCTACATTATTTGCGAGATCTATAGGCTATATATATTGGTAAGCTCTGACGTTATGAATAATCTCTGGCGTTATGAAATTATTTATCATACGTTTCTGTCAATAACAAAATCGATTTATTGCAAACGTCAACCAATTGTCACCTTGGAAACGATGTATTTTTTTTTAATTAGGCAATTCACCCGAAAAAAGTACTTTGTTGGCGTCGTACTTAAAAACTATCTCTAAAAATGAATCACCGAAATGTAGTATGCGCATAAACCCAAACGACTGCCCCAAATTGGATAATTCTTTTTTTTGTTGGTTATTTTGCATAAAACTACCGTTGAGTTTTGGCATTATGAAATTTGTATAAAAAACTATAATAGGTGGCACGCGAGCAGTTTGAAAACTGAATGTATCGGGAATGAATGTGTGGAATGCGAGAGGTGAGAGGGGGGAGTGGGGAGGGGGGATGGGGTGTTGGGCGGAGGGTGGGGAGAGGGGTGAGGGGAGCAAGAGGGGGGAGGGAAGGAAAGGGAAAGGGAAAGGATGTAGGGGGTGGGGGGAAGGGGATTGATGGGGGGAGTGGTGTGGGGAGAGGGAATGTGGAGGGGTAGGGGGTGAGGGGAGGGGTGGGTGAAGGGAGAGGGGGAGGGGGTTGATGGGGGGAGTGGAGTGGAGAGACGGAAAGTGGAGGATGCGGAGGGGGGGTGGGAAAGGGGGGGAGGGAAGGGAGGGGGAGGGGTGGAGGAAGGTGGATGGAGGTGGAGTGGGGAGGATATGGGGTAGGGGAGGAGTGGGTGGATAAGGAGGGGGAGGGAGAGGGGGTTTGATGGATGAGTGGAGTGGGGTGAGGGAAGGTGGAGGGGGAAGGAGTGGAGGAGGGGTGGGTGGAGGGGAAGGGGGGTTGATGGGGGGGAGGGGGGTTGATGGGGGGAGTGGAGTTGGGGGAGGGGAGGGTGGAGGGGAGGGTGGAGGGGGGGGGGGGGTTGAGGGGGAGGGGGGTTGATGGGGGGAGTGGAGTTGGGGGAGGGGAGGGTGGAGGGGGGGGGGGGGTTGAGGGGGAGGGGGGTTGATGTGGGGAGTGGAGTTGGGAGAGGGAAGGTGGAGGAGGCTGAGTGGGCATCCCCTAATACCATGCGAGCGAAGCCGCGGGAAAAAGCTAGTAAAGAATAAATAATAAATTTATATCACTATCTATTGTTAATATAGCGATAAGGTACGTTGTTTATTAGTTTTTTTGGCCGTCACGGTACCGTAACCGTAAATCGTCGGTTATAAAAACGCACAACTATTGACGCAACTAACGGGTACCTGAATAATGTTATGTTACACGACGTTATGTTTCATTTTGTTTCAGCATTGCCTTCGGATTCAAATCAGAAAAGTATCGATTTTGTTCAGCAAGTTGATTGTGATTGCGTCGACAACTGGTTTGTTTTCAGTTTCTCTATGAGCGGACGGCCTAAGTGTTTCTTAATTCTTTCTAACCCTTGAATATTAACTTTGTATTGAGGATTCTGTACGACTCATCCAAATGGCAATACGTATTGAACGAACAAAAGAGACGTACAGTATTTTAATTATATGTGGTGATCTGAATGGTTTAGTCACTCTGACGATGGAAGTTTGTAGGCCCTGTCACAGATAAAATTTATAATTGATCGGAATATTCTACTTTAAATTAATGGTACAGTTTTTTTAAATTATATGTGGTGATCTGAATTGTTTAGTCACTCTTACGATGAATCCTGGAAGTTTGCAGGCCCTGTCACAGATGAAATGTATATTTGATCCGAATATTCTGCTTTATTTATTTATTTTCGTGAAATCAACAGTTTACATTTTTCCAGTTTGTACATGTTTGTGTAGCCAAAATAATACCAATTATGGATTTCCTCCATGTGACTTTACCTCTGATTAAACAGCATAATAACAAATTTTAAATAATAAAATTTATAATAAAGGAGTATGAGATCAAAAATTTTATAAAAGAAAATATTAAGTATATAAAACTAAAATTTACATAAAAATACCAATACATTGGTAACCATAAGAAGCCAGGTTGTACATATAAATAAAATCGTAACAGAATTAAAGTATAAACGATAGAAACATAGACACAACATATTCATGAAACATCAGAGAAATACTCTTTTATGTACCCCTTATATTTGGAAAGTTCAGAATTGAAATTGAATTACTGGTATAGTTTATTTATAAACCTTGTGAATTTTATTATTATTACTTTTACATTACGTATTTATTTTTAATTATTTTTCTGGATTGAAAGTTTTCCATACATAACCCAATTGGTTCGCTACTTTTGGTGACTAAGCAGGGGTTTCCAGGTTCATGGAATGAGGTTTGTCCGGGTATTGGCGGCAAATACGTTTGCCCACTTACAGCATGGCGGATCGGAACGGGATAGACTGATTGTGGGAGACCTTTTGACTTATTCCGAGTGTTCAGCCGGGCTATCTTGACCAATCCCCTTGGATGGAATGATAATTACGTCACTCCTGGACACATTGACCCCTAGATTTCTCCTTCCCAGAACTTCTTCTCCATAAACAGACCCATTAAAAATTGATAACATTCGGAGGCCCTGAGAAATTACTCAGGGCCTCCGAAGTGGAACTAATGTAAAAAAATCTTATTCTGCATTTTTATTAATTCTTACCCTTTGGATGATTTATGATTTCTCGGGACCTTTAATGCGAAAAGTCACTAATTACGTTAAACCTCACTAAAATTCATTTGCAATATTTTCAAAATATTAATACAAACCACGAAAAATTTCGTTTAAATGCCACTTAAATGTCTTTGAATGCCAGGAATCGAGTACGTTTTCATAATTGGGCGACTTTTCTCTAAAGGCGAACGATTTACAAATTGGAGTTGGACGCAGGTTGACATTAAAATTTAAATATATAAACAAAAATTTTAACAAAACAAAAAAATGCACTAAAAAGCAAAAAAAATAATTTCGTATTCTTCTACAACTTCATAATCAACTTACTTTTTCTACTCATCAGTATGGAGGTAATATTATTATTTTTGGAGTCGGTGTCAGCAAAGGCACCCGGCCCGGCGTGTTCACTTGACAGCTCCCCTCACGCCGCGGCCCCACTCTCGCCTCTCGCCTCGTCAAGTCGCTCGTGCGACACAAGCACATATCACCTATAACTATGTATGTAGTTACAAACCTACCTTGACTGACACCGACTCCAAAAATAACAATCGTATTTTTTGAAGTCATTTTTTTGTTTTGTTAAAATTTTCGTTTATTTTTTGATTTTTAGTGAATCTGAAGTACACTAACTATTTTTTTTTAATATGGGTAGACCTAATAAACGTGCTGCTCATATGAGACAGACATATTTTGACCAAAGGTAACGACGTTAGGGTCAAATTAAGAGATTCGGCCGAGTATCGTTAATTTGCTCTTAAGAATTGAAGAGTTCCGTTACTTTGTCATGGATCCCATTATCAAAACCTAACCAAACTCTCATCAAAATACCCTTGAAGTACATCCTTTCCAACAAAAAAAAATTCATTGCAATCTGTTGGCGTGATATTGAGTTATTCGTCCATTTGTCGCGCACATACTTAATGCAAATTTAAGTCTTATATGGTTTTCTCATGGATGCCATTGTCGAAACTGGACCAAATTAAAATGGGACCACACGGAAAGCACCACCTTTTAAATAAATAAAAATAATGGTTGTAATACATTAAAAAAGAATATTTGTAAAAAAAAAATTGCAAAAGGTGGCACATGAGCTGTTGTACAATCTGAATGTACCAGGACTGAATATATTGAACGCGAGAAAGGGGAGGGGGTTCGAGGGAGAGGGGAGAGGAAGGTGGGGAATTTGGAGTGGGAACGCGTGAAGGGAAGAGGACATGGAAGGGTAGGCGGAAGGGGAGGTGGAAGGGGAACGGGACAAATAGGAAAAGACACGCAGGGAAAAACATTTTTTTATTAATAGCATTGAAACGCATTGCGGGAACCCGATAGTATTTAATAAAGCTTAAGCACAGCATAAATATTTTTTAAATAAATGAAACAATTTAACTTTGTTTGAACCACTTTTATATTTGAGTAAATCATAAAGTATACATTTGCCCTGAAGAAAGAACGGTCTTTCTGAAACCGGTCGGATTTACTCAAATATAAAAGTGGTTCAAAAAAGTTAAATGGATTCATTTATCTATAATGGATAACCCAAGGGCGGATCCAGGGGGGGGTCATTGGGGTCATGACCCCCCCCCCTGGGCTGGGTCCAGGACCTAGGTGGACCAATAATTAAAATTGTTAAACGTTATGTTTTTTATATATTTTTTGTATCTATTATTATCAAAATTACCTACCTACTTTTTACTTGTATCTATTCTTATATCAAAATTAAATTATAACTTCTTGTGACTTGACCACGAATATGTGACTCCCCCCTGGCGCTATGTGCCCTCCCCCCCCCCCCCCTGACGCAAAGCTGGATCCGCCCTTGGGATAACCACAAAAATATAGCTACATTCAAAAATATATATTTTTTCAATACTCCAAGAGTTTCTTTTTCATGGTGATGGTTTCGTAATTATCCATCTACTTATGGATAATGGCAGAATGGCACATACATTAACAACTCAAGTAACTGATGTAATTACTTAGTTTTGTTGAATTAATGTTTCTTTTTCAAAAAATCTTAATGGCTCCAAATACAATGCTCAAAATAAGATTGATGCCATATTACGAAATGTCTACAAAACATTTTGAAAGCTTTGATGTCTCGATTTTTTCAACGTATTTAAGCAAAAACATACGAAACATAATAATTTCATCTTCGTACAGAGTAAACAGATCGTATACGAAGAGTGTTGGAACAAGATTGATTGTCTTCTGTGGGCAAGTTTTATTTGATACTTAAGTTTAATTAATTACTCTTTTATCACGGTGTGTGGAAGCAAGTCAAGTGATAAATTCTTTGTAGCTCCCTTGCAGAGGCGGCTCGTGACTGAAATTGCCAGCAGTGCATTTCACTGTTATAGCTGCGAGACGAGTTGTTATCTAGCCTCCTACATAGTTAGGTAAATTGAAATACGTAAATATAAAAAGATATTTTATTTAATTTATTGGGGTGCTAGAATTCCAATAATCCATGCGCTTGATAGCTGCAAGACGAGTCGTTATCTAGCCTCCTACATAGTTAAGTAAATTGAAATGCGTACATTTAAAGAGATATTTTATTTAATTTATTGGGGGGGCTAAAATAATGATAATCAATGGGCTTAATAGCTGCAAGACGAGTTGTTATCTAACCTCCTACATAGTTAAGTAAGTTGAAATGCGTACATTTAAAGAGATATTTTATTTAATTTATTGGGGGGCTAAAATAATGATAATCAATGGGCTTAATAGCTGGAAGACGAGTTGTTATCTAACCTCCTACATAGTGAAATAAAATTCTAAAGTAAAATCCATGTTAATTTGTACCTCGCTCTTGAGGCGATTTTTCGCAAAAACAGCGCTACATAAGTTGTCCAAATTTATTATTATTATTATTATTAAAATGTGCCTAGAAAGTAAGGTTCCGCACGTTTTCAACCCACGACAAAATATCTCCCAACAAAACATCTACTAAAACCTAACCCAACCCAACTTAACCTAACCTAACTTAACCTCACCTAACTAACCATCACGCCGGTTCTCCGCAGGGGTAGGCAGAGAGGACGGACCACCAAAAACTCGATCTTGGCACACACTCCTTGCCTCGTTCACATTCATACATCGTCTCATACATGCTCTTCTATTATTCCGACTCTTCACATGGCCCGACTCAAGTATCTAATTCACTTGGTCGTGCCATGTCTTCCTCGGGCGTCCCCGACTTCTTCTTCCATTCACATTTGCGTCATATATTCTCCTTACTCTCCTTTCCTCGTTCATTCGCTCTACATGCCCAAACCATCTGAGCGTCCCTTTCTTAATCTTACTCACCACGCTTACATCAGCCTTGCATTTTTTGCGGATCTCCACATTTCTCACACGATCGTACATGGGTTTACCACACATACACATACCTAACCTAGCCTTACCTAACCTAACCTAACCTAACCTAACAAAACAAAATAATACAGACATCCTGTAATGACAATAAATTTTTGTTGGCTGTATTTTTTGTCACATTTTTTTAACGTCTTTACAGTAAAGGCAAGCAAATTCATCGGTGAAAATCTCGCGAAACCGTTTAAATTAAACGCGCACGACTGCCAATGTGCGAAACATTATAAAATAGTATTCCCAAACGAATACATTCCAGACGACATTGCCTTCAAGGTGTTTCGCGCATGCGTCGCTAGTGCACGGGATGAGTTATATATCTACACTGCTCCAACACGTGATTTTCCATTCTGACTGTAATCTGTCTCGCACCCGCCACCGTTTCGGCTTGCCAAGCTGCTCTCTCAATAAAACGTACTTTCGTGCATCGAAGACTGGGGTCCAGATGATGGTACCGCGCGTTTTTAACCCGCGACAAAATATCCTCCGACAAAATATCACTCTACAAAATATCCCAAGGACAAAATGGACATCCTATGGAGAAAACACCCCCCGACAAGGAAGGTAGGAGACAGCATGGAACTTACTGTTTCCATTTAAATTTTAAATTTGGCGCCGATGGGTTAGGTTAGGTTAGGTTAGGATATTTTGTCAGGGATATTTTATCGGGGGATGTTTTGTCCTTAGGATATTTTGTCGGGATATTTTGTCCTTAGGATATTTTGTCGGGGATATTTTGTGGGGGGATATTTTGTCGGGGGATATTTTGTCCTTAGGATATTTTGTCGGGGATATTTTGTCCTTAGGATATTTTGTCGGGGATATTTTTTCCTTAAGATATTTTGTCGGGGGATATCTTGTCCTTAGGATATTTTGTCCTTAGGATATTTTGTCGGGGATATTTTGTCGGGGGATATTTTGTCGCGGGATGAGAAGTCGCAGAACCCCAGGTTGATATCAATTATATGAAGGCTGAAAACAAGCAGTGCAATGCACAAAATGCACATTTCAAGGAACCGCCTCTGCTCCCTTGTCCAAATACTATTCAACACTCGACATGTTCATACTTATTCATAAACTCCAACAGCGTTTCATTCGACACACATAGTCAGTACTACAACTAGGATTCAGAATGGGGTAGAAATATGTGGGTACTGCCAAGAATGTTTGTTTTATAAGAGAAAGAGATTGAAAAGGCTTTAATCACCTACTCTGGTATATGTATAGTCACGTCGGGTAACCGTACGCAGAGTGTAAGTGTTCGCAGTGATGTTTCCCAGAAGATCATGCCTGTTTCGCGCCCGTGCGTTCCTTAATTCAGTAGCGTTTTGGGTCACATTGAAGCAGGATATGAGAGATGAGTAGGTACAGTGAATCCTAATTTGAAAATAAAAATTGGTAGGTGAATTACTTTTTTTCGTACTTTTTCTTAAATTTTGTCATCTGCTACCGATATGTTTGCTTACCGATGTATGCTATTGTATAACTAACTGAGTCAGAGCGATGTTGTCTATGACAATTTTTGGTGAAATATTGTTAGTTACACGGTTGCAAAGTGATAAGTCTAATAAAGATAACCACTAATCTGATTTGAACACTTCTCTACGGTATGCGAATACTTACCCCGCACGCGGGGTAAGTGTACGTAATCGACATGCATGTAAACATTTCTATATAACTTTTTGATTTATGAACCACATGAGGTTTTTATGTTTGTTTGAGATGCCTTAATGATCAAAATGAAACAAAAAAGATGAGTAAAATACCTAAAGCGTTTTAATATAAAAATCCCAATGTAAACACTGCGTACGGTTACCCCACGTTACTCTACAATATGTACACATAGACAAAGCGTAGACAACGGACCCTGATCTTATGAATATGAAAACGTATTCGATGTGACGTACAAAGACAGTGCGAATGATTTATTATCAGAAAATAACCGGAGATAAAATCGATTCAGAATATTGTGATCGATTCGTTTGCTATTTGATATGTTGGGAAAGAGTATAAGGAATTGATTTACAGAACAGCGCTGAAAGATAAACATTGTGATTGATTCCATTCAATGTTGAAAAAATCGGTAATTTTTTATTGATAAAAGACGGAATGTTTAAAAAATATATATATTTTTAATGGATCTAAGAATTAATTTGATGGTGTGTTGTGAACGTAATTACAATTAGATACCTATATAAGTTTTGAGTTCATTAGAAATATAAACTTTCGATTTTTACTAATATTGTGATTGATTCAACTTAAAGGAAAGATATACCAGACTGTTGTTAGACCCGAATGCTGGACTATGTACAACTCCTACTCTAGGCAACTTAAATCGGAAGAAATGCGAATGCTTAGATGGTCGGCAGGAGTGTCACTAAAAAATAAAATTAAAAGTTGACGCATTCCTGGTAGCCTGGGTGTCACGGACATAAACAACAGTAAGCTGGAGGAACGACAGTTGAGATGGTATGGGCACGTAAGACAGAGACCATCAGACCACACAGTGAAGCAGGCATTCATCAACAGTCACCCAGAGGAAGACCAAAAAAGTCCTGGATGACTCAATGCTCCAAAATGCTTCAGAGAAACGGCCTGGATGAAGGCGATACTCGGAACCGAAGAAACTACAACCTCAGAACGAGAAGAGCCGACCCCAACAGCCTACCTAGGCAATAAGTTGGGACAGGAAGAAGAAAAGAAGATTGTGATTGATTCGGTGCTGTATGGGAGAAGAGGGTATATTACTGTAATGTAAGATTGTCATCAAAAATGTCTCGGTTGTTTTGATGAAATTTTAAAAAAATTATAAAACTTTTAAAAATTCTGAACTTGGACATTTATTCGAAGCTATCTTGGGCCATTGAACATTTTTCGTAGCTCAACGTTCACAACAGACCTATGTACATACATTGTGTATCTCGTCTTTTAAAAGAGCTGTAACGTTATTTTGGTAGGAACTAAAATTGCTTTATGCCTTTTTTACCGTCACGGCACAGTAACCGTCAAATGTGACGGTAATTATAAGGCGCACTTTTGCTTAATAAGTCGAGTATGCCTCATAAGTCATTACATATGTCTGGTAATATTGTAGGCAGCTTGAAAACAAGCTTGTGGGTCCGAGTGCTTAAATATAAAAATGAACGAAATGTTTTGGAAAATATGTTTTTTATTTTATTTTATTATTATTAATGTTAATTATGCATAATTTTACCATAATTATTATTTTCTCTTTACATACCACAAGTTTGTAATATAACAAAGGCGAAGTAATATTTAATGCTTTTCGCAAAACTTTTGATGTGGATTTCAGGATGATCACGATATCGTCAAAAGTATTAAGAATTAATTATTAAGATTCCTTCTGAGATTTACAATTGTTTGAAGGTTTATTTGCTAAGTACCTGTGTAGGAATAAAGAGCGTTGCTTTCATTAGCATCATGACAAAGTACCTACAGACATTTTCAGAAGTTTTGATTTAAAGTGCTCACTTTATTATTATAATATATACGAATGGTTAAATTAATGTGCACTACAATATAAGCAGTTAGTGTAAGAGTGCCTCCCATAATATTACAATGGTAATTTTATGTAATATTGTATGTAATAATACGTCCTGCAAAATGGAAATGGCACATTCTGTTAAGTCATTTTCTCGGTAAATAAACAAGCGCCTTTAAACTGTAACTCTGTAAATAAAAATTATTATAAACTGAATGAAACAATTTAACTTTGTTTGAACCACTTATATATTTGAGTAAAGCCGACCGGTTTCGGAACGACCGTTCCTTCTTCAGGGCAAGCGTATACTAATTTGACAGTTTCGAAATATGGATGGGAACAATGTATTATTATGGTAGGGGTGAAGCCGTTGCTAGGTATTAATGAAGAGTGGGTGGGTAGGGGAACAAATCTATGATTGGGCAATAAGACAATATTTTTTGTTTGTTGATAATAATAGATTCATTATTTTTAAGGGATTTTTTTTTAATTCCAAGGCTTCTAAGTTATCTAAACGTTTTCCTTTATGATTAATATGAAGAATATTTATCCCTGTATTTTTTTTCAAAACTATGGTTATTTTCAATGATATGGTTAGCGAACTCAGAAAAATTATTATTAAACAATTATTTTAAGCAATAATTGTCAGCCTGAAACGCTCATTTACATTGAAAAATCTTCCGAGAAAAGATACTTGCCGCCAACGGGACTTGAACCCGTGTCCTTCTGATTGCCGGTCGGATGCTCTGACCACTGAGCTATGGCGGCTTATCAAATACCCGCCAAATAATTCAATATATACTAGTGTTTCATTCAACAATTACTGCTTATTATATTTTTTCCACCTGAAAACAACCAACTTTATTTTTGCGAGGGAGACATTGTTAGTGTTAAATCCCTCGCTAGATGGCGTCGAGACAAATTATGTCTGCATTTATTGGGGAAATACTTAAACTTGTCAAATATTAATTATTATTTTTTTAATTTATAAACTAACGTTTAGACAAGATTTTTATGCATAGCACAAAGGGTAACAATTATTTTAAGCAATAATTGTCAGCCTGAAACACTCATTTACATTGAAAAATCTTCCGAGAAAAGATATGTCGACGCCATCTAGCGGGGGATTTAACACTAACAATGTCTCCCTCGCAAAAATAAAGTTGGTTGTTTTCAGGTGGAAAAAATATAATAAGCAGTAATTGTTGAATGAAACACTAGTATATATTGAATTATTTGGCGGGTATTTGATAAGCCGCCATAGCTCAGTGGTCAGAGCATCCGACCGGCAATCAGAAGGACACGGGTTCAAGTCCCGTTGGCGGCAAGTATCTTTTCTTGGAAGATTTTTCAATGTAAATGAGTGTTTCAGGCTGACAATTATTGCTTAAAATAATTGTTACCCTTTGTGCTATGCATAAAAATCTTGTCTAAACGTTAGTTTATAAATTAAAAAAATAATAATTAATATTTGAAAAGTTTAAGTATTTCCCCAATAAATGCAGACATAATTTGTCTCGACGCCATCTAGCGAGGGATTTAACACTAACAATGTCTCCCTCGCAAAAATAAAGTTGGTTGTTTTCAGGTGGAAAAAATATAATAAGCAGTAATTGTTGAATGAAACACTAGTATATATTGAATTATTTGGCGGGTATTTGATAAGCCGCCATAGCTCAGTGGTCAGAGCATCCGACCGGCAATCAGAAGGACACGGGTTCAAGTCCCGTTGGCGGCAAGTATCTTTTCTCGGAAGATTTTTCAATGTAAATGAGTGTTTCAGGCTGACAATTATTGCTTAAAATAATTGCTACCCTTTGTGCTATGCATAAAAATCTTGTCTAAACGTTAGTTTTTAAATTAAAAAAATAATAATTAAAATTATTATTATTAAGACACCTTAAATGTTCTTTGATTCTGATTTCAAAATTACGAGTTGTTTTTCCAATATAAAATGGGGGACAATCATTACATTTGAGTTTATATATTCCGGAATTAGTCAATTTATGGTCTTTTTCTTTAGCATTTCTCAAAAAATTACCGAAACCGGTCGGCTTTACTCAAATATATAAGTGGTTCAAACAAAGTTAAATTGTTTTTTTTTTTTTTACATGAGCTCCACACAGGAGGTGCTGAGGAAAATAATTTTCCTCAGGGCCTATGTCATCTTTGGGGATGCTGTGTGGAGGGTTTTTTAGGAAAAGGAAGGAGAGGAGAGTTCTGGGAAGGAAAAGGGTTTAAGGGGTGGGTAGGAATCTGGGGTTCAGTGTGTCTTGGTCATCCGCCTCCAAGACCTAGACAAACCTCCCCCCATGAAACCGGGCACCCCTGCTAAATGTTTCATTTATTTAAAAATTATTAGTTTGAAATAATTACGTAGTCACGAGGAGTGAAGCAATTTGTGGTTTGCCAATGTATATTTTATTAATTTATTTAATATCAACGATGTAAATACACCATAAACGCTGATTACATGTGACAAAATCATAGTTAAATAATTGTCTGCCGTTTTCTTCGCCAATATTAAATTCCCGATGAGAAGACGGCATTTTTTGCAAAAATGAGAGCAACTTCCGATGGCGTGATGACGTACATCTCCATTTGACGATACCATAGAAAATTTTTTACAAATTTATAGAATGAAGACGCTTGTGACGATTCACGGTAACGGTACTGTGACCGCGTAAAAAGGCAATAAACGTACGTTCATTAGATACGTTTTAAGGTTTTCACGGCCAAAAGTATTTTCGTTATTTGTTTTTTGGGTGTTATGCCGTGTTGCGCTACCTCCTTCTTTAGCCAACATTTCGAACAGCGTTCGGTGTCCATCATCAGGGCAGATCCGGCTAAAGTAGGAGGTAGCGCCACACGGCATAACACCCCAAAAACAAATAACGAAAATATGTTCCTTAATACAATAATGCTGCAGCCAAAAGATGATAAACACAATGTATGTAGGTCTGTTTCCTACAAAGGAAAAATCATCATTTTCTTACATCTCTCTCACACACCGCACCGTGACATCTCCTTAGACCCTATAGTACGACTAGCCGTGACGATAATTTTGAAAGTATGGAATAGTGAATTCCAAAACTTCAAAAACGTCAAATGCCAATACACTGATGGTTTTTCTTCTGTTTTTAAACATATAATGATGCAGTTCTTTCTTACACACTAAATAACTAACTAACCAACTAACCATCACACCCTTTCCCCGTAGGGGTAGGCAGAGAGGACGGACCGCCAAACAACTCGGTCTTGCCTCTCTCACATTCATACATCGTCTCATACGTACTCTTCTATTATTCTGACTTTTGACATGGCCCGACTCAAGTATCTGATTCACTTGATCATGCCATGTCTTTCTCGGGCGTCCCCGACTTCTTCTTCCATTCACATTTGCGTCATATATTCTTCTCACACTATTTTCTTCTTTCATTCGCTCTACTTGCCCAAACCATCTGAGGGTCCCTTTCTTAATCTTACTCACTATGCTTACATCAGCCTTACATTCTTTGAATCTAAATAACAACAGTCGAAAATGTGACAAACGGTGAACGTCTGTCGGCGGCCCCCAAAGGAAACATAAAATCATTATCTTACATCTCCCTCACACACATAAAGAAAATTAAATGCAATTCCCGTCGCCGTGGCCGAGCCGTAATAATATATTTCTGTTTCATCTATTAAAGGAAAAAGTAGTACTTGGGAGAAAACAGACACAAGTGTATCTCATCTTATATCTCACTATTTTATAATGTGTAAGAAAGAGCTGCAGTATTATAAAGATAAACAAAAAAAACATAAATTATAAAAGTGCCTATTGATTACAATTTATAAATTACTAGCTGGTACCCGGCATGCGTTGCTATGCCATTTAATAAAGAAATTGTTTCTCCCTGCGTGTCCTTTCCCATTCGTCCCGTTCACCTTCCGCCTCCCCTCCCTATCCCGCGTCCCCTTTCCCTCTCGCTCCCATTCCACCTCCTCCACCTTCTCTCTCCCCACTCCACTCCCCCCCCTTCCCCTCGAGTTCCCCTCCCCCTTACCTGAGATCCCCCCCCCTCCCCCCCATCCGCATTCCATACATTCATTCCCGGTACATTCAGTTTTCAAACAGCTCGCTTGCCACGTATTGCAATTTTTTTTATACAAATTTCATAATGCCAGAGCTCACCAATAGTTTTATACATCCTTGTCCTGACAATAACGAACACACAAAAAAAAGAATTATCCAATTTGGTGCAGTCATTTGGAAGTTATGCGCGTACATACATTTCGGCGATTAATTTTTATTTATATAGATAGATAGATAGATTATATAGAATCGCATTTATTGCTGGCCAATGAATAACAACAATTTGCAAACTAAATAAAATATTTCGTCAAATAATTGTCTGGCAAAATTTATGCCTACAATATCACTTGAATGGGTACGGGAAAAGGAATATTTTTTCCAAATATTCTCGGTCCATTGCATAAAACCTGGTCCCTGATCGTTAGTGAACATTTTTTCGATTGAATGGCAGAAAAGCAAATTAAGTTTCGCGGTTCAACTCTAATAAGAATTTTTTGTGGGCGTTTCAGTGGTATTGTGAAACGTTTGGAAATAATAAGTTCACGAAAAAGTTAATTTGAAGAACTTTTTTTATTAATTTTTAAGGTTGCCCAGATTTGATTCAGCCAGTAAATTCGTATTTTTCTCCTGAGTCAAAACTGGTTTTCAACTACCTACTCGTTTTAATAAAACTAATATTAAAGCATTATTCTTGATTTAATACAAATAGGTAATACAAACCTTCACGATAATACAAAAAAATTTTTTTTAAATTTTATGAGTTAAATCTCAAATTATAATATTTAATTAAATTAAGACAATATTAGCGAAAATCAATCGAAAATCTGGAGACAGAAAAATCGGAAAAAGATATTGTCTCCACTGGGACACGAATCCAGGACCCTTTTCTTACATAGCATGATCTCTATCAACTGAACTACGGAACCCATATCAAATTCGGTCACTTTTAACTGTATCATACTTCGACTAAGAACTACCAACATTATTTTCATTTTTCTTAAGGCACATATTATTGGCTGCTATCTTTATATATGATTGCAAGATTCAACTCGAACTAAATGCTATCTAGATAGTGTCTGGTTTTTTTTTTATTCCATATAAAGTATATTCCAGTAAATTACATTTTTGACAAAAAAAAAGTTCCAATCATCACAAATCAGCATTAATATACAAGTTAGAAAAGCGTACAAAAAACAGAAACTCGACGGTAAACACCAGGCATTAAAAGCATTCAACAATCTTTCATTCAAAACCAAAAATGGGGGAATCAAAAAAAAAGAGTGTACAATTCACACGCGGTAGAAGTGACACCTTCAGAAAACTAAAGTAGTTAAACCAACGCACATAAAGGAGACCGAGTATACCATACCTTTCTCTCGCAGGCCAACGGGCTAAATCCTATAGATGTGTTTGTCTCTTTTTAGTATCGATATTTTTCGTTTCATCGAGATTCAAATGAAATGGTGCTAAAGAAGTTTTCAAAGCGTAAAATAACAAATAACAAAACATATAAACGTAATACGCATTTTACCTATCCATCACAACAAACACTTCATTTTAAACAACCTTGCCGCCGTTATTATTGTTTTTTTTTATTGCAATTTATTATTTCATATTATCTTTCCAATGAATTTTATTAATTTGAAAAATGGAGGCCTCAGCGCGGGCAGAGCACCTAGTGAGGCTCACAATATAAAATGATGTTTTAAAATATGTAAAGTTATTATATCTAATAAAAAAACTCTTACCCGTGCACCACGAAGATCGTCTATCTATACCGTCTATAGTCTATAATATGTATTTCAATCAATTACGTAGAAGATAATATCACGAACGATGATTTTTCATTTCTTGTCGGTCCATTGTCGGAGATTAAGTTCGTCTGAAAGGAATAATAAAAAGAATACAAGATGTCCTCCAGTCACGTCGAGGTGTATTTTTAAGGACCGTAAGATCAAATAATTGCTCAGGGACAAATCGATGTTCGGAGAGTTATTATAGCTGAAAGCAAGTTTTTGATGGAATGGTACAAAGTTGTATAAATTCGAATAGAAATCTGTTCTAGTCATAAAGATAATTCTATTTTATTTTATTCACTATGCTTCACCAATTGGGATAAGTTGTGAGAGAAAATACATGAGGAGAGGAAGAAGATGGGAAATAGGAAGGTAGGGAAGTTCCTGGCTATTCAGATCTAGTCACCAAACACGTTAAGGCGCCGTATCCCCGTTCAAAAAGAAGAAGACGGAGAAATATGTAATTACGGATGTTGGAGAGAGTGCGCTAATATTTAAAACGGTAAAAAAAGCGAAAATTCTGAAAATGTTTAATAAAACACGACTTGTTTAAAATAGAGCAAAAATCTCTTGGAGGCTGTCTAAAATAGCATTTTAAGAAACACTGTGAATTTTTTCATACATGTAATTTGTAGAATAACTGAATCAGACGTGAAAATAATAATTTTCGGAGCATACTCTGTAATTTTTTTCTATCGAGAGAATTTCAGAAAAGCAGAAATTTAACATTAGCACTAGTGAAAATGTACGGATTGTGATGGATTGCTTCAATCATGTTGAAAATTTGTGAATTTTTAGTGTTGTAATCGATAATCTTACAATGTAGTTGACTTTTATGGCTTCAATTCAGATGTCCGGTGGTAAATTAAGCAAACCACATTCCAGTCCATGTCCATTACTATGGACATTTTCAGACCAGCTGAAACCGGTTCTGGTGAAAATAAATAAGTGGAAGAAAGTACAAAAGTGTTTTAATTTCAATTCTAATACAATGGAATTCAACCACGAATGAACAGTCCAAAAACTAGACTCATTCAAACCACATTGGTTTTTCGTTATTTGTTTTTGGGGTTTTATGCCGTGTTGCGCTAAGTCCTTCATTAGCCAACTTTGATTGATGAGAGTGGATTCGAGGAACAGGCTATTTTGGAACCAGTTCCTACGCCATTGCCTGTATCGGTTACTGTGTACCGGTAACTAGCGATCCCTGGATGACAGTGGATTCGAGGAACAGTTTTTTGCAATCAGTTCCTATTGGATCACGCCTGATTACGAACTGAAATCTACAACCATTGAAATCTACAAACATCTACAACACTTCTGCCCTGATGATGAACACTGTAACGCTGTCCGAAACATTGGCTAAAGAAGGAGGTATTCCAACACGGCAAAACACCCCAAAAACAAATAACGTAAATACTTTTTTCCATGAAAATCTAAAAACGTATCAAACCACATTGTTAATTTTGCAAACCGATAAAAACATTAAAACGTAAAAATTAAAATTATGATGCGTCCTTGAAGTGATACTCTTCACTGAACGGCGCTATAAAATTGACAGATAAAAATTTTAAATTGCTATCCAATATTGTATACCATTATGAATGACCGCTGGTGATGGACCCCCATTCTTATGTTACTTGAAATTTCATTTCTCGTTTTGGTAGGCGTGTATGGGTACCGCCGCTCCGGAAACCATTTATTGGATAACCAACGCCTCTGCTCTAGGTCACCCCAAGTGGTTCGCAACGTTTGGTGACTTAGCAGGGGTTCCCGGGATCAGGGGATGAGGTTTGTCAAGATCTTGGCGACAGATGTGTCTGCCCACCTGCTACGTGGCGGGCCGGATCGAGAGAGACTGGTTGAGGAGGTCTTTTGACCTCTCCACAATCTCTCGACCCATACGTCTGTCACTCCTGGACCCCAGATTCCTACCCACCCCTCATACCTACTTCCTTCCCAGAACTTCCTATTATTCCTTTCCTTAAAAACAACCCTCCGCACAGCATCCCTTAAGATGACATAGGCCCTGAGTGAAATTATTTTCCTTAAGGCCTCCTGTGTGGAGCTGTAAAAAAAAACTTTTTCCGAGTTATCAGGTACGAATAGCCTAATACCTACTTCCCAGACTTCTTCTTTCGTATGTCCTCCCCTCACTACTCTCTTCCTTTCTCACAATATGTCATAGGGCTGTTGGGACTTCTGTGTGATGCTCACGTAAAAAACTGAAACCCTTAAAACTGTAGCCCGCAAGAAAATTTTGTATCTTTTTCAATCCACTTCTGGAATTCTACAATCTCCGGGAGTTATTCGACCATAAGGTTTGTATTCTTCCAGCACTTTTTGCCTATAGCTATCGTATCTTTCCACGCTTTGCTTTTACAGGCGTTTTTTTCTACTTCTCATTATGCTCAGTTACTGAAGCTTGCGTTTTTTTGTTGTTGCATTTATACCTTGAGTTCAAAGACTATATTCTTCCCTTTTGCGTTTGTATTCCACGCTTCTACTTATTATTATTTCTCTTTATTGCACTTTTGTCAGCTTTAGTTACTGACTTACTATTCTGTAATCATAAAGTATAATGTAAACTGAGTGATAATTATTTTCATTTCATAAGAAAATAAGAAGTCTGTATGGGGTATAAAATTGCATTATAAATGTCTCGAGTCTTTTTTAGTTCAATTAGTACATGCTTAGATACAGTAAATTATTTTCTGGAAAGTAAGGAGACCGTACGTTCAAAAAGTATGTATTATTATTTAAATAAATCAATCAAAACTAAAATTTCTTCTGAAATCGTAAGATTTGCATGTAGGTACTTAAATACCCACCTACTTAAATTATGAAACATGCATATTTTTTTAAATTTCAGTTTTACAATTTGATCAAATAAATTTCAATGAAAATTATTTTTTCAAACTTTCTTCAGGTAGGTGGTTACCATAACGTCGATTATTCCGATTTGACAACTCTTAATGAACTCTAGCGGGATAAAAAGGTTGTATTCATCACAGCCACCACCTTCGACCGGAAACGGAATGCACAAATAAATTAACTAACACATGAAATGCCAAATGGTTGAGTTTAAACGCATCTCCTTTTCCTCCCCACCTTCAGCCTCACAACGTATCCCAATTGGGGATGCCATAGTCTCACTGGCTCCAGACGGGAGCAGCTAGGACTCTAGTATGTGGGTGTGTGCGCGTGTGTATAAATATAATTTGTATTTATATTAATTAAGCATTAATTATTAAATATTTTGTTATGTGATGAATTGACTAATGCTTTGTAACTAAATCAACAGTAGCAGATTTGATTGCAAAATTTTAAATAATAATACAATTTTTTTTTTTACATGAGCTCCACACAGGAGGCCCTGAGGAACATAATTTTCCTCAGGGCCTATGTCTTCTTTATGCTCACCTATGATGCTGTGTGGAGGGTTTTTTTTAAGGAAAGGAAGGAGAGGAGAGTTCTGGGAATTAAAAGGGTTTAAGGGGTGGGTAGGAATCTTGGGTTCAGTATGTCCTGGTCATCCGCCTCCAAACCCCTGCTAAATCACCAAACGTAGCGAACCACTTGGGGTGACCTATGGCAGAGGTGTTGGTTATCCAATAAAGGTTCCCGGGGCGGCGGTACCCATTCCCGCCTCCCAAATTAAATTTATTATTATCTTACAATTATTATCTACATATTACTCACGGTGAAAAGTTTTATTTTACGAAGTTCCCAAAAATCAGATTCGGTGTTTCAGAAATCCTTGTCATGCTTATACTCCTTAACCCATCTTTTTCATTTTCGGAACAACTCGTATAGGTCTCATAGAAATCGTTGTGTCTCTCTTGCTGTCTTGGTGAGAAATATGATCTAAAACGTGTTAAAAAGAGAAAATACCACGCTTTATATTCAGAGCTAAAAGTTAACCGAAAAATTATCAAAATGTACTTCTTTATGAATCCAAATTTACTGACCGTAAAATAAATTATGAAAATTTCAGAACTTTTATTAATTATTTTTACACGTAACGACAAAAAAGTTAGATGGTGAAAAAGTTTATACTTCATTTGTCTTTTAAATATGTTCGTGTTTTTAGTTTTTTTTTTCGTCATTAGTTATTTTATTTAGTAAAAACGTAAGGTGAGCCATTTTTCAAACATGATTGCATGCAAATTTTTTATATTCCATTTATTTTGATTTTATTACGAAAATATTTTGACCGTCCGACAAAATACGGTCGAGGCCCGAGGGGTTACTCTTATTATTTCTAAGTAACCATAATGATTTGCTTGAAATGCCTTGGTAACTCACGCGACAGGTTTGATTTCCAAGCAATACAGAATATTATATGGATCCCAATACAAATCGTGAAATTTATTGCTAAATTTGATGGTTCTTTCAAACCAATGAAATCTTGCAGGTTTGATTTGGTTTGATCAGCCCAAAATATATTTACATCAAATTTGTGATTTTATAACTACTGCTTATCTTTAATGTACCTAAAGGAACAAATATACAAAAAAATTGTCCATAAAACATACAGGTAATCGTAACTATACAAAAATCCAATAATTTACTCACAGTTTCGCCGTCAGCAGTTTTCTCACTTTTCAACAACACCCACAGGTATAAAGTTAGATAAAACTATTATTAATACATTAGAAAGTCAGATAAATAAGCATTTTGCAGGCATAGCGTAATGCCAACATATAAATAATACTAAAATATAGTTATTTAATACACCAAAGCTACATTTTTCACATTTTCCTCTTCAAACTTCCCATTTAAAATGTTAAGCAACCATCACAAAAGTTTAAAACTTTACATTTATAAGTCACCATATGACAATAATACCGTTAAAACTCGCCCACTTATCCCGGGCACAACTTTTAATTATCTGAGTAACTTTACACATAACGCTCGCAGAGTGTTTCACAAAAATAGTCTCGTAAAAGTAATGTGAACTACCAGGCTGACAGATCATAGAGGAGCTACGGTCTACGAGCTGTCTACGCGACGGTTTGCGAAGGACTGCGACTAGCGAGCGACTGCCAGTTCCCGCTACGAACTGCCGGCTGGACAGATAACGACGCGGCGTAGCTACGAGGCTCGTAGAAGCAACGATGTACAAGAAATATTAATTTAAGAATTACGGTGAATGGACAAATTAACAGTTTATTTCATGATCGACATGGCTATATCAAGCATGAGATGACGGCTGTCATTGTGCATCATGCAATTTTACGATCAGAATTATGCATTCATTGGTCGCTATTTACTTACGTTAAAAACTACTTACTACATTTCGTTGTGCCAGCGATCTCTCCGGGGTTCATTCAAATTGGTGTTTTTGCTTGCTAATATCGTACGTTTTTGATACTTTTGAAATAGAGAACCAAAATTGTTTTGAATGTACGTCGTAATGTAATGTAAGGCGTGCATTATCATCGTACTACTAATTTTAATAGCAAATTATTTGATTGTCAAAAAAGTTTGAAAAAGATGTTTACAATAAAATTAACATTGCCAAAATTTTATCGAACTTTCACCAACTGAAAACATAATAACCGACGAACGACAAAGTTCTGTAAAAAAATTAACTAAAAGCAAGATTTATTTTTATTTTTTTTATTTACTAACCAATACATATAATTAACCAATATATAATATTAGTGGTAAAAATCAAGGGCGGTTGGTTGCACAGTGTGTTTGTGTGCAGCACTGGCAAATTATAAAGTCTAAATTTAATTTATTTACTTACTGAAGACTATAAACATCTCTAATTTAATTTCTCTAATTTAAATCTATAGAATCTCTAATTTAATCATTTCAAAATATTAGTTACCAATATAATGCTACGAATATTATCAGGGAGAATGCTTTTAATCTCGAATAGCGCGGCTGCCTAGCGCCCTCGTATCAGCCGTATCGGTGTGCATTCGGTTTGCAAACGAACGAAATCGTATTTTTGTATGAAATATTTAAAACTATTTGTATCAGAATTTGGCTTCAATTGGTGTGCCACCCACCCAAAATATTCCGATCCTTGCCGAAGTTTACCGATTGGCGGTCAATCATTGACCCGAACCATGACCCGAGGTGACACGAATACAATCGAATTTCGGCGAAGATCATACTAGACGTGGGTCGTTACGCCGTTTTCAAGAAACGTAACGAAACCAGTTTCTTTGTCGGCGTAACCTGTTTCAAAACAGGTTATTTTTGTAACTAGTTATTTTCATTGAGCTTCAGTTACACACGAAACTGTATACCTCCACCAACTATAAAGTTACACACGAAACGAAAATAAATTAAAGCACTATCTAGTATCTAAGTGTTTGTAGCTATACATTGAAATCAACATATATGAAATTAACTTCCCTTCATACTTTATTCAGGCTTAGGACTAGCTGCATTAAATTTATTTATGATTAATTAGTCTTTAATATGATAAAATTTCACTTTACGAAATTTAAAATGCATTATTTTCCGCCACCCCAGTGCGATCGAAAATTTACCGAAAGTACTCAAAATTATACCTGTACAAGTACAACGACGAACTAAAACAAACTGAATTATTTTACTTTGAATTAAAAAAATGGTCATGGTCAATGGTCACTCGCTTCCCAGAAACGGAACCCACTCCCGCTTATTCGAAAATGTTCGATTCAAAATCCCGCACGCTCGGCCGGCCGGTAAACGCAACTATGCGAAACGCGGCGAAACTACTCTGCACTCAGTTACTCACATCACGCTTTTACAAAAATAACTACTTGTAATTTTAACGAAACTAGTTATTTCCGTTACATCCCGCGAAACTAGTTATTGTAACTAGTGACGTTAAATAACGCTCACGTCTAGATCATACGTAGATCAGTTTGCGTCTAGCGCAGTCTAGCGGCGCGCGCTTGACGTGACCTGATAATTGTGTTTGTTTTTTTTTTTTTTTTATATATTGATTATATTAAATACCAATAACCTAATATATTAATATTTAATTTTATTACAAAAATGAGTGCATCCAGTGTTGAATATATAAGAGGAAATAACAGTTTGTTTGAAAATAAATTAATTATTGAAAATTCCTAATGAATAATTTTTTGACATAAGTAGATGCCTACGGATTGTCTGACGGCCGGCATAGTCCAGCGGTAAGGCTCTTGACTAGCATTACGAAGGTCGCGGGATCGAATCCCGGCGTGGCAAATAAATTTTATTTGATTATTTTGTGTTATTCCACAATTGATTCATTTAAAATTATGTATAGTATATTTGCGGCACGTTCCAGAGTGGAAGATACTCTCAGCATCACCCTGGTGTAATACCACCATTCAAAATTGAAACGTTGCTTGAAATGGCGTTAGCCGTGTTTGGTGACCACATCTGAATAGCCAGGTACTATCCCCACCTTCCTCATCCCTATCTCCTTCCCCTCCCCTCTACCTTCAGCCTCACAACATACCCCAATTGGGGATGCCATAGTCCCACTGGCTCCAGACGGGAGCAGTTTGGACTCTTGTGTGGTATTCATGTAAAAAAAAAGTGAACCACCACATTCTCAAGGCAGCGGCCGCCACTGGTAACAATACTTCCCTAATTGAGAAATTCTCGTGTTTAGAGAGGGAGCACAGATTGACAGTACTATGCATACTTAACAGTCGTTACAATTTGGATGTATGTAGAACTACTTTTTTTTATACACAATAAAATAATAAGTTCGCATTTTTTTGTACATAATGGAAAAATTTTATACATAATGAATATATATGTAAGTTGACATTTTTTATGTACATAATAAAACATAATGTGAATTTTCAAACATAGAGAAAATATTAGTTGGCACTTTTTGTTCATGTTATATTTTTGTTTGTTAGATGTTTCAATATATTTTTTAACATTCACATCTTCTGACTTGCGCTTTTGCAGCTCCTGTAAATATCAATAAAACTGATCCATGACGGTTGATCCACTGATAATTGACCCCCCGGCGTACTTACATAAATACATGCGTATAGATAGAACAAATACGCATGATGAACCAAAGGTTTCTGGAGAAATCATAAAAAAGTGGAAGAAATTAAATATCTTATCTTATCTCAAAATTGAACTTCTCAAAAAATGCAAATTACACAATTAAAAAAATTGCAAAAAAAATATCATTTCTTGGTAGAATCAGAAACAAAGTAAATAAAGAAACATGCCAGATAATATATAATACAATTATATCACCACACTTTACTGTTCAAGTATTCTTTTTCTCTGCAATGAAGAGAAAATGAAAAAAAATACTTAAGCGCAACATATACACACAGATACGAGACATGCTAAAAGAGCTAAATATGTTGACGGTGAAGCAAACTGTGTGTTTGAATGTACTTATTTTTTTACATAAAATTAACATGGGGATGATAGGAACTAAAAAGAAAAATACATTATAATAACGAAACACACGGACACGGGACAAGAAATTCAAAGCAAATTAGACTGCCGACAAGAAAAAAATCAAGCACCCAGACGAAAAACGAAGGCTACCGTCTAACTGTGCCAGTGTCATTTCATTCCTCTTTACAAAATTAATCATTTTATATAGATAATAGTTTTAAAATAGTATTGTAAATTAGTGTAATATAGTTTTTACTTGTATATTTGTTTTCACTGTAAGTATTTGTGTTATATAATTGGTTCTTCGGAGCAGTTAAGGTAAGATTTTTTTTTTGATTTTTGTGCTGTAGATTTATTCGAAAATGGATAAAGAAAAACCACCTGATCCCCCAGATGATGGTTTGCTATCTGAATCCTCGGGTGTTACAAAAAAAATAATCGCGGTTAATATTCCGGAGGCTTCGGACTTCGTAACGATTACGTCAAAAAAAAGAAAAATTGCTAAACCAGCAGATAATAGAAATGCAACAGATTTTGAACAAATACATCGAAAAACACCCTCCACGCAAAACGACTCCCTTCCAAATAATTCTGTTTTACAGGATGTAATTCCGTCCACTTCTTCCTCGATTTCAAGTCTAAGTCCAGCAAGCCCTTCAACCACACCCGCCACACTGGTAAACAATACTCCTTCACAAATGTCACGTCTGTATAATAATCTTGATAGACCACCTTACATTACACACGTGACTAAAATTTCAAAGGATGAAAAACAATCAAATTTATACGATGTGGACTTTGGACATTTTATGTTTAAAAATAAAATCCACCCTGTCTGGAATGGAGTAAAATCGGTTGGGCGTAACCGTCTTTCTGTTGAATTCAAGACAGCGGCTGAGGCCAATAGCTTTGTAAAATCTGATGTTGCCAAAAAAAACTCGTACAACGTTTTCATACCTACATATCAGGTTACAAAGTTAGGTGTCACAAAAGGGATCCCACCGCATTGGTCGATAGAGGACATCTTGGAAAACATTACTGTTCCTCAAGGTTTCGGAAAAGTTTTAAAAGCGCGTCGTCTAAATTACAAGTTTAATACGGGAAACTCTGTAGAATGGAGACCCTCCCAATCCGTTGTCCTAACATTTGACAGCAAAGACCTTCCACAAAATGTTACTATGTTTAACGTCTCTCTACCAGTAGAGCTCTATGTGTTCCCAACTGTGCAATGCTACAAGTGCTGCAGATTTGGACACACGAAGAACCTCTGCAGATCAGAACCCCGTTGCTTCAAGTGCAGTTCGTCCCATAGTGGCGATTCCTGTGATAAAACAGAGGAAAATTATAAATGTTTAAACTGCTCCGGTACCCACATGTCCATCAGCAAAACTTGCCCTGAACTGTCAAGGCAGCGCAATATTAAACACACAATGGCCGAGAAGAGCATCTCTTATGCGGAAGCATCAAGAATGTTTAACAAATCCATTCCATCTTATTCTGAAGTAACTTCCAAAAATTCTAAAAAATCCACCCCTTCTCAACCTTCTTCTTCTTCATTTAGAAAAACTGTTGAAAGGGTCGTGAAACCTAGAGTTCTAACAAAAAAAAATAATGCTAATCACGAATCCCTTCTGTGGTTCCCTAATGGACAAATTCCTTCCAGTTCAAATTTCAATTCTTACCTAAAGTCATCTACTAAAGAACAAAATTATAATATAGACCTTAACTCTACACTAATCACCTCATTTTTACATATTTTACAAACTTTAAATAAAAACAACATTCAAATACCGTCCCACGTTGCTAAACAAATTACTAATATTATCAACTCAACTAGAAATGGCTCCTCTGATGAGGATTCTTCAGTGGAATTGTCATAGTCTCAGAAATAAGACTGAAGAATTTTTAAACACATTACACTCAAACTCAATTGCAGTGGCTGCCATCTCGGAGACGTGGCTGGAACCGGATTCTGATTTCAGAGTCAGGGGATACCACTGCCTTCGAGACGACCGTCAAGATGGAAAGGGCGGCTCCGCTCTTTTCATTAAAAAATCATTACCCTTCTCCCCTGTAGATGTAAAACCAATTGGTTGTCCTTTTCAAGTGACGGCCGCAAAGGTTTTTGACACTACAATAATTTCTTTGTATATATCACCATCTAATAAACCTTCTAAATCAATCCTAAAAGCTATGTTTTCCAAGGTCACTACCCCTTCTCTTGTTCTGGGAGATTTCAATGCCCATCACGGATTATGGGGAGCTCACAATTGTGACAGAATGGGCAGAGATATTGTTGATCTACTAGATGAACTAGACTTTTGTATTATCAATGATGGTTCTCCTACTCGTCTTCAGGTGCCTGGTCAGCGACCCAGCATGGTTGATCTTACTATTTGCAATTCCAACATAGCCGCATCCCTGTTATGGAAGGTTTTGGATGACCCTCATGGGAGTGATCATTACCCCATCCTCATTGAATCCTCAAATATTTATCATTCCAACAAAAATGTCAAGTGCAGTAGTCGAAAACCAAGGTTCTTAACTGCCAGAGCCAATTGGAATGACTATTCAAATCATACAAAGTTCTCTGTGCAAAATCTGCCCTCTCCAACTACAGAAAATGCTGCGGAATGTCACGATTTATTTGTGTCTGCAGTCATTACGGCCGCAGAAAAATTTATCCCCATTAAAACGACACGTAGCAAAGGGAAACCTCCCCCAGCTCCTTGGTGGGATATTGAATGCTCAGACGCAGTAGATATGAGGAAAAAATATGCGAAAATTTATTCAACAAATATGAATATGGAGAACTTCCTTCAGTATAAACAAATTGAAGCTAAGACCAAACGTCTTCTAAAAAACAAAAAACGTCAAGGCTGGAAAAAATTTTGCACATCATTATCTCCCGAAGTTCCTCTTTCAGTTGTTTGGAATTCAATTCGCAGGTTTAAGGGTTCTCACGTCCCAACGGTGACTCGACCACTCACTTCAGAGTGGGTGAAGGAATTTGCCGATAAACTAGCTCCTCAAACTGCAAGTAATTTTAATGAAACAGAATTCACATACTCATTTAAAACACGGGGTTGGATGGACACCCACTTCAATTTAACGGAACTTAGGGAGGTCTTAAACGATCTCACAGACTCATCCGCTGGTGTAGATGGAATTCCTTATAGCTTTATTAAAAACTGCGACGTTACCACACTAAACTATTTTCTTTCAATTATAAATCTGATCTTTGACTCCGGCAAAATTCCATCATCCTGGAAAACTCAAATAATTGTTCCCATTCTGAAACCCCAGAAAGACCCTAACTCTGGACTTTCTTACAGACCTATAGCTCTGTCATCTTCCTTAGTTAAAATAGCTGAACATATGATTAAAAGACGTCTAGACTGGTATGCAGAAAATGAGAAAATTCTTCCCAGCTCTCAGTTTGGCTTTCGAAAAAGAAAAAGTACGATCGAAAGTGTGTCCATCCTGACTTCTGATATCCAGTTAGCCCTGGCCGATAATGAATTCCTTGTCGGTGTTTGCCTTGATGTGTGCGGAGCTTTTGACAATGTTTTATTGGATGTTTTATTTAATAAATTATTAAAAATTGGCATCCCTCGTAAGCTTTCTAGTTTTATAATTAACCTCCTTCTTACCAGGAAAATTCAAATCCAGGTGCTGGATTCTCCTCCACTGGAAAGAATAGTAAACAAGGGTTTGCCTCAGGGCTCCGTCCTTAGTCCTATCCTTTTTAATATTTATACCTTTGACCTGCATCGGAGTATGCATCCATCTTGTAAAATACTCCAGTATGCGGATGATCTTTTTATATATATTTCAGGACGAATTATTTCTATTCTGGAGGATGTGATTAACATTTGCATGAAAAACCTTGACACCTGGTTAAAAAATCACGGCTTAGAAATTTCTCCGTCCAAAAGCAATGTTATCGTCTTTTCCAGAAAACGTGTTACTCCGCGTGTAACAGTCCAAATAAATAATTCAATTCTCCCTATGCAGGTACAAATAAGATTCCTTGGGGTAATTTTAGACTCTAAGTTAACATGGAACCCGTATGTTAATTTAATCATTAACAAATGTCAAGCTGGCCTCAACACTTTACGTGCCGTTTCACGGGTCTGGTGGGGAAGTCATCCATTCACCCAAAAACTTTTTTATAACGCATATGTTAGGAGTCATTTGGATTACGCGTCATTCCTCATTGAACCCACTTCTAAAAAGAACCTCGCAAGGTTGGACCGTATTCAATTTCAATGTTTAAGATTGATTATCGGAGCAATGCGTTCTTCCCCAATTAACGCTTTACAAGTGGAGGCTGTGGAGGCTCCTCTTCATTTCAGAAGACAGTTCTTGGCTGACAAGTTTTTATTTAAATGCTTAAGACTCTCTAATCACCCACTGAAAGACAAAATTACTGCACTCACTGCTCAAGTGAAATCACTTCCATATTGGAGGAACAAATCAATCCCTCTTCTTGTTAAAAGCCTCCATACGTACTGTTCGTATAAACCCCTCTTAAATCCATCAGACAGACTTCCTTTATATGCCAACTCCTTTCGTATTCATTTGTGTAAACCAAATATTCTTTTTTCTCTCGGCATAATTAACAATCACGAAGCTCCAACAAAACTTATCCAAATTTTAAATTCGAAATATTCCAACTGGAAAATTATTTACACAGATGGTTCCAAGTCTCCCTTATCAAACCATGTGGGAGCGGCATTCCACTGTCCATCAGATCAAGTCGATAGAAAAATTAAACTTCCAAAAGAGGCTTCCGTTTTCACTGCTGAATGTATAGCCATTTTTGAATCCCTCAAATACATTGACGATGTTAACATTGGAAAATTCTTAATTCTCTCCGACTCCCTGAGTGCACTTCAAAAATTAAACTCTTCCCATTTCCATTACCCAGAAGACGATTTCTGTGTTGGAATTCGCACTTTAATTCATAAATTAACCGACTCTGGCAAGGAAATCGTCTTGGCTTGGATACCTAGTCACTGCGGTATCCCTGGAAATGAAAAGGCCGATTCATTGGCGAAAGATGCCATTATTTCGGGGGATATTTTATATAAATTTTTAAACACCGATGACATTTTCATAAAATTGAAGGAAAACATGATTTCCACATGGCAGAATCATTGGGAAGAATCTAGTCAATCAAAAGGATATAGCTTTTTCACAATTCAGCCAACGATTCCTTCAAAACCGTGGTTTTCAAGACTTTCTTTTAACAAATTCTCGACATCATCCATTTGCCGCATGCGGATAGGGCATTGCTGCCACAATGTTCACCTGACAAAAATTCATATTAAGAATTCTGCGATGTGTGAATGTCGTCTTGGTGAAGAGGATCTCAATCATATTTTTTTCAGTTGTCCTTTAAATAATTCATACAAAAATTTCTTCCCTCACCTAATCAGTTCGGGTATATTGCCTCCCTACAACATTGCATGCCTGTTATCTTCTGTGAACAAACGCGTGTATAAAGTCTTGGCTAATTTCCTGAATATTAACAGCATAAATTTGTAACTGTAAGTTAAGTTTCATGTATTTATTTATTTATTTTATTTTTTACGCACAATAAATTGTGTCAGCATATCTTTTAATTTCCTTGTTATGTTAATTAAAATCATCTCTTATTGTAATAATTTTGCGTATTATTATTATTATTATTTGTATAGTATTATTATATAATGTAGATAGGTTCTTGTTATTAAAACTAAATTAGTTAATATTAACCAAAAATTACACTCACAAAATTACACTCACAAAAGCATTCACTTGACACTGGCCAGAACACTCTTTTGGGGTGAAGAGCCATTAAAAAAAAAAAAAAAAAAAAAGCACCCAGACATCTCTGATGTACCAGGTCGTTCAACTGTATAACAACATCCCGAATGAAATTACTGAGATAGAAAATATAAATAAGTTTAAAAAAGAATTACGAAAGTATGTCTACCTAAATTATTAATGTCTTTACTTATGTGTAATATTTAAAGAATGATTATGTTTGCAAACGAATGTAAATGTTTATACCTTTATAAAATATTAGCACACTCAAAGATACAATGTGCGGTCGTTTTAGGGAAAATACGGTGAACCTAATTACACAAAACATAACTACGTGATCCTGAAGGGATGTGCAGAGAGGATGTACCGCCGAATAACAAAGTATTAAACATATTTATATTCAAAGACCTCAAGAAAAAATCTCCTTCTCTATATAAGTACTGTGTCCAGCCATAAGTACAAAAAAAGTCGACACTGTGTGCAAATTTTTTTGATATTCATACCAACTTATTATTTTTGAAGTCGATTTTACGTTTGAAATTGGTAAATAATGCACAAAAATATATATATTTTATGGTAGGTAAATATCATTTCGGGAGTCAACTGTAGTCGGATCAACTGTCTAATTACCCAATTATACAGTCCCAACATCAAATATTAACGAGTTCATTGCACCGCGTGAAGAGTTTGGATTATTTTCCGGCGTCTGGTGAACATTGTTCGGTTCAGTGCATTTCATTAAATATTCTTACTCTAAGGTCAGCAGAACTAGATGTTACTAATAGTTTAACCGAACTTTCTAGGTCAAATCGAGCCGTTTACTATGATCGCTCTTTTCGTGTAACTGGCCCTCTCATTTGGAATAAACTTCCCCCAGCTCTTACTAATATCCAGAATTTGGCTGAATTAAACGGGCTTTAAAAACAAAATTATTTAAAAAATCATACCCTCATGAACCTTAACATCTTTTCAATACACGTAATAAGCAATGTTCTCAAATTTCCGGTAATTGTTTGGTTTCGGTTTCCTCCTAATTGTACTTTTATGTTTAATATCCGAATTTAATGTCGAATTTAGTGTAAGAAGTTAATATTAGTATTATTATATTTTAGTTTAAAAGTTCTTGTTTTGTCCTGTGCTAAAATAACACCGTTATTGTCTATTATTGTCCTGTGTGTGCTATAACAGCGCTGTTTTTGTTAATCTTTTGTTCTCTTGTCATTGTTTTGTAAGTAATGTATATTCTTTATTTCATATTATTTAATCAATATTTTGTAATGGACTCGTAAGGAGCACTGTAGGATTATTTTTAATTTATTATAGTTAAGCGCACTTGAAGTGAAATGACACAAAACTGAGCTGTACAAATATTACGTTATTAATATTATTATTACTTATCGTTCTACATATTATTGCACCAGTCTATCTATAAAATAATATGCCAACACTTCTCAGGGAAGCTTTAATCTTTTTCCTTTTGCTGGTTCTGAAAATGGGTTTGCAGAAATATGGGAGCATCTGCCCTCAGGCGATCTTAGCCTTTGTATTCTTTGTTATGTCTCTATAATCTCCTACCTTTCACCGTACCTTTTACATTAGCTCATGGTACTTTTGTCCGAGAGATTCTTCATTTCGACCCAGCCCTATCCTTAGCTTCCTGTATCACTTATACATGAGCCAAACCGTTCACAGTTGACGACGGTCTTTGATTCTTCCCTTTTTATTTGATACGATAACTTTACATATTTTAAACATTTTATTTATTTTATTATTTCAATACATACATATAACAGATTAAAAAAAAAGAAAACACAAACGTCTTAAAACTTATTACAATAAAATAATGTCTTGTTAATAACCAATCTACTTAATGAATTTGAAATTACTTAACTGTTACGGAATTAGATAAACAATAAGATAAATAGAGGTAGTATAGATAGAAGCGGTAATAAAATTATTATTATTTATTTTTATTTATTTATGTGTATAAAGTATGTTTACATGGGGTTTTTTGATCACTAGGTCACTAGGATATACCTAAGTCAAGATAGGCTTAGTGGTACAAAAATGTATATCATAATTAAGGTCAAATAAATATTAATTTCAATACAATTAAAACAGAAAGATAATTTGGAAGCGTCAGTAAATCTAATAAAGAGAGTTTTTTTTTTTGTATTTAATGCAGACATATAATTTTTGTTGTTTGTTTTTGGCGTGTTATGCCTGTTACGCTACCTTCTCCCTTAGCCAACGTTTCGGACAGCGTTACAGTGTCCATCATATGCCCTGATGATGAAAAACAAACAACAAAAATACTTTTGGCCGTCAAAATCTAAAATCATATCTAGATATATAATTGTACAGTGGAGTTATATAAATTACATATCGGTACAGAAATTATTTAAAAATTGCAATCTCACCAAAGAAGAAGCTAGTTCTTGTGCTTGATGAGCGAGTTACACTAATTATAACTGAAATAGAATAACATTATGCAATAGGTAAGTATATAATAGGATCAATTGAGACTTCTAGATCATCTATATGTGTAGGTGTACATACATAGGATACGGTTACATACTAAAATTTGTGCACTTATTAGAAATTCGAAAAATCTTAATAAAATAGAGATGAATATAGATTAATAATAAATTATTTATATATAATAATATGACTTTTGACTTTTGAAATACGGGCGTACAGAGCTCCGGGCCAATTGAGGCGTAGTAGGCAAAGTAGTAAATCTTGTTTATTGAATTAATGGAGTTAGAGTTGACAGGATTCTATTATTTTTTTATATGGGTTAGGTCGTATGTAAATATTTATTTCTGTCTTTCTGTACCTAATTTATTTTACTGATGTTTGCAATAGTGCGGCGTCCCATACTTACAACGAATAAGTCGTAATTCGTAATCACCTACTTATTAAGTAAATGACATTACAGGGAGGTGGTAGGTGGAATGTACATAGAGTCGGTTCTTGCATTGATATAAGAATGGAAAAGCTGACAATATTGTAAGAGTAGGTACATAATAAGAAAATGCAACAATAAGTGCAATCCAGTAATATAATATATTTTTATTTCCATTGGAAAGCTGACATAATATTTTGAGAGGATATGTTTAATAAAAAGAGGATGTGTTTAATAATAAAAGAGTACATTCTATAATTATTAACACTTGATCAATTTCCACTAATAGGTAAGAACATGTAATTAAAATATATGTAAAATTCGTTCTACGAAATTAAAACTTATAATTAGTGACCGACCGAAGGTTCGGTTTCGGTTTCGGCAAAAAATCTAGTTTCGGCGTCAGTTTCGGGAATTATCGAGCGTCAAACAATTAAAATTAAAATACTCAATGAGGTCCTTCTTTTATAATGTAAGTGTTGATTATTGACAAATTTTTGTTCCAAGGTGTTTTGTTAATTATTTTTGTTTTGTAGCAGTAAAAAAGTATTAAAAGAAAATATCACATACTTCAATAATTATAATTATTATTTTTTACATCATTTAACGCATGTTAACTGTCTGACTATGTTTAAAAAATAAGTCAAACTTCAGTAAACAATAGATTTTCAATATGTCTAAAAAAGTTTCGGTTTCGGTTTCGGTCGAAACTGAGACAGGTGCCGAAGATTCGGTTTCGGTTTCGGTAGAAAGTCCTGTTTCGGTCGGACACCACTTATAATTAGTGTTGGGTTGTGATTTCGGTTACTTATGTTTGTGAATTCTATTGTTGTATTGAAATTATCTTTGTGAGTTTGTAACAATGAGTTCTATTTGAAGATTTTATTTAGACCTAAAAATCGAACTGGTGTAAGACCATCATTCAGAATTGAAACGTTAATTGAAATGGCTTTAGCTGTGTTTGGTGACCAAATTTAAATAGCCAGGTGCTTCATCATTTTCTTCTTCATCCATCTCATTCCCCTCTACCCACTACCTCCTACCTCAAAACATACCCCAATTGAGGATGCCTAGTCTTACTGGCTTCAGACGGGAGCAGCTGGGACTCTTGTCAGTTATTCACATAAAAAAACTTCTAAACAAAAGAACTAGAAATTTTTAATAAACTCTTCCAATTTTTATCAGCGTTTTATTCCCAGCTACGTAAATATGAAACTCAATTTGTCCACAATGATACCATTACAACAAACAATGGAGTTATTTAAAAATAACATAGGCATGAAATGGATTAACGTATTACTTGTACAAAAAATACAAAGAGAATAGTTGAAATTGCATAGATACTTGTATCTACAACAAATAGCAAACTACATTAAAAGACAAGTAAAGTAAGAGTAAAAATCGGTATAAAAATAATAGGTTAAGTAAGAGAAAATAATAGGTTAAGTAAGAGAAAATAATAGGTTAAGTAAGAGAAAAATCCACATGAAAACAATAAGTTAAGTAAGGGTAAAAATCAACATGAAGTAAAGAGAAAAAATTATCGATAAAAGAGAAATAAAATAAGGGTAAAAATCGTCATTAAATTAAAATAAAGGGTAAAATCCAACATTAAAACAAAGTAAAGTAAGGATAAAAATCAAGATTAAAATAAAAAGTAAACTAGTTGTGACAATCAGCATAAAAATAAAGAGTTTTACCAACATTAAAGAAAAAGTAAAGTTACAGATAACACAAGGTAAAATGCACTATTTTTGGGGGGTGATTTTGAATAATGTAAATGATAGTACAATTAAAAAAGACAAAAAACTTTTTTGTAAATTCCTACATTTTAATTGTTTGTAAATGAACAGTTTTTTTTTTCAATTTAATAATAATATCGTTGAATACGTCAAAGAAAAACTTTAAATTAAAATTTAAATTAAACTGGTAAAATAAACGTGGATAAAGAAAAAAATTGCTCAAATATATGTTGAGCTTTTTTTTATATGAATTCCGCACAAGAGTCCCAACTGTTCCCGTCTGGAGCCGGTGAGACTATGGCATCCCCAATTGGGGTATGTCGTGCGGCTGAAGGTAGTGGGAAAAGGAAGGAGATAGGGAAGAGAAAGGTGGGGAAGTACCTGGCTATTCAGATCTGGTCACCAAACACGGCTAAAGCCATTTCAAGCAAGGTTTCAATTCTGAATGGTGTTCTTACACCAGGGCGATACTGAGAGTATCTTCCACTCTGGAACGTGCTACGTGAACGTGAAATAACACAAATTAATCAAATAAAATTTATTTGCCACGCCGGAATTCGATACCGCGACTTTCGGAATGCGAGTCAAGAACCTTACCGCTGAACTACGCAGGCCGTCGGCCGTCGAGCTATTTAATCATTGGTATCTCTGTTTGTATCTCTTGTAGCTCTTACCTCTCTTTGTGTTGTTTGTCATTTTAACAAGCTTTTATAATGTCTTATTTTTACGTAGAAATCGTGCTTCCTTTGACTTAGTAGGTTTTGCAATTGTTTGTACCTGTTTGTATTTTAACGGAGAATTTATAACTAGATTGTTCTCAAGCAAGTAATAACATCCGTAAAACTCGGCTTAAGTAAATAACATTAAATAAGACTCTTGAGTCCCTGTGTCACAAACTGCAGAACAATGCTCGTAGAAATATAGCCAAAAGTGGATCCCAATAGAGTTTTGTCGAAGTCTTCTTTCAAGCATTGCATTTTTTCGACATATTTTCGTGGATTTTGGCAAGCTCTAGCTCTAGGGAAGGTTCTATATTTCTTATTCTGAAAAGAACCTTTGGCTACGCTCCACTACGTAGATTATGCTTAGAACTACAAAATAATTTTGTTGTTCTTTTCGTTTTGAACAATAGACAAAAGAATTGCTGTCTGCGTGTGTTTTAGAGGTATAATGGTAATGGTGTTGATTTTAACAAAATAAAATTTTATAATATTCTTATTATTATAATAATTTACGAGTACAAGTATATTTACATTTGATTTAGTAATATAGACAAAGATATTGAAATAGAAGTAGATGTGCTATCTGCTGTTTTTACTATGTGGGTCTGCGCTTCCGGGTGTCGCCGATATTGTTTACCAATTAACAAATAAACTAAAAGAACAAATAATTAACGAATAAACCAAACGAACGTTAAACTAAATGAACGAATTCTTTCCTTATTCAAAATATATTGTTAATCAATATTAATGCACATTTTCAAAAAATCAACGAAATTAACAAATTCTTTTTGTATGAAAACTACGCTAGTTAGCGCGTAGTCCGACGACAGTTGCGCGGACACCATAGCATATCTCTTCTGTATTTGAATATCTTTGAATATAGACGTTGAACATTATAATGATTTATGATCAATAAGATGGATGAAGGAAAAAAAAAATTATGAGATGTACTATTTTTGGTATGCCTTTTCATGTGCCATTCGTGTGGAAAACGTTCTTTATTTTTAAATGATTTTCGACTATGTAATTATCGTTTTTTCGCACCTATAAAATTTTTTCCCGTCTTTCCGGTTTATGAAAAATGGTATAATTTTCAAAAAATCGCCAGGGTTTCAAAAATGCGATTAAAAAAAATACAGAATATCTTAGATAGGTTTTAAGATTTTCACGGCCAAAAGCATTTTCGTTATTTGTTTTTGGGGTGTTATGCCGTGTTGCGCTACCTCCTTCTTTAGCCAACGTTTTGGACATGTGTCACATCTACCGGATCTGCTTGATCTGCCCTGATGATGGACACTGCAACGATGTCCGAAACGTTGGCTAAAGAAGGAGGTAGCGCAACACGGCATAACACCAGAATATCTTAGAATATTTGCCTAAACAGGAAAAAAAATTAAAAATGTACTTTAGCGATCTGCAGTTGACCTAGGGAACGATGACGGGTTACCGAAAGACATCCTATCAATCATTATGGATCGACCATGCTAGGACCCCTTGGAGGTCGTTAAAGCATGCCTAAAACTTGGTTTGCTGAAATATGCGCAAGCTCTGGTGTCATGAAATATGCAAAAGCTAACATCACTATTTTTAAGTCATTTTATTATGAGTCTTTGCACCATACATTAGTAAGTTTTTAAACACTTGGAAAAACAGAAACAATTCGTAAAAATATTTTGCTTACAGACAAACGTTCACTTGACATCGTCAGACTATCGCATGCTAGCGTATTAAATCGTTTTCATTATACCTAGCGTTTTCTTTCATGAAATTCCCTTCAACCATTGCAAACCATGAAATAATAGGCTAATACCTACTTTACGAAGTACACAATTTTCCAATAATTAACATAAGTATCGGACTGTTAAATCGATTCAAATAACCCCACAAGACGGCTGCAACCCCATAAACCTTACGTGTTGCTTTTAACGGAAAATTCCTTGGATATATTTTGTAACCACTACTAAAATATACAAAATAATATGTTGATTTCCCATGAGAAAAGAAAATCATAATAGCAGCGTCTAGGCGGAGATACGAGTAACTACACAAACTCCGCTACTCGAGAATGTTCATGGACTTAGGTTCAAAATACAGGCATTTTATGGTATCTTTTTACGTTTATACTGTGCTGGTTTTGGAGAGTTTGCCTCCGGGGTGCTTTACGATTGATTAAAAAATATCATGGTACCATCTATCTATCGTATGGTTAAAGCATACGTGGAACAGTTTGGATTCTCAGTGACTAGTTCAAAACTAAAGTGCTACAAGATACACTTTTTTAAATCTTGTATCCTTCAGTTTCCCATGAATATTTTACCCTCGTATTATGTACGATATTTAAGAGAAGCTGGGAGAACTTATTCGAAACTTGTTCAAATTAAACCAATATACGTTGGAACTTAGAACTGTATAACACTCAAAAGCATATGAGACTCAATACGGTGGTTGGCGAGAAACTATTATGGGTCTATTACGGCACACTTCAATAATCTATCTAAATATTGAAAAAAAATCAGAAATCTTTTTTAAGTTTTTTTTTTATAAAGGTATATTGCAGTTATAACTGAATGTATGTTTAAATATTCATATACTGCTATTTAACGATTTACGTGATAAAACAATTGCCTTCTAACATTACATTTTTACCGAAATCCAACAGATTGATCAGGTATAATTATTTTGTGGATGATTTTCATATATATTCTGTGCCTTAATGTATTTTTACTTTTTGTCCTATTTTTTACTATTTTAGACACTGTAATTTTTTTGTAACTATGTATATGTAGGTACTATTTATAAGCACTATATTGTATCGAGCGTTATTAATATCGTAGCGTCTACGTGGTTGAATTTCAGAATCTGGTTTCGATTGCACACCGCGCCACAAATAACATCTGTGTACGTGGATTTTCAGAGAAATCTACCATTGTTATTCGGTTTCTAATTCAAGAATTCGTCACAAGATATCGCCACTTTCGTCGGCAAGACGCATAGGGACGTGTCCTTCCTAGGTATAAGTTCTACGCATTTGTGCACCCCGTACATTAGTGTATCCCCGGATTTCGAAAGACTGACGGCAATACTCAGTTGTATCAAGCGGCTGTATATTACTTACGACGTCATCGCCTGACCCGGTTACTTTGTCGCGGTTACTAGCCATCACTTGTTGACACGTTGACAAAGGATACGAGGAACGGGCTAATTTTAGAACCAAATCCGATTGGATTTATAAAATGATCACCAACACTAACGGGGCGAAGCTGAAAGCTGCCAAAACCAAAAGCCGCCAGAAGCGCCTAGCAGTAAAAACCTACGTAGCGGGTTTTTAACTGTTAGTGCTTTATTATTTTTAAATACGTATTAGTAAATATATGTAGACTAGCTCCCCAGAAGGACCCGAGATTATTTCTCTGCTAACTGGGAAATTTAAATGGTTAACGGATGTTATTTAACAAATTATTTTTCTTTACATTTACATTTAATTTCCAATAAAAAATATATGAAGACAAATGTTGGATATGGTATTTTTACTGCTCAGGTCGATATATTTTTTAAACTCATACCTAAAAAATATAAAATACTAAACTTTAAGATGGTGTTTTCGAGAGAGGATTTTTGGTTTTTAAGCTGTACGCTTCCAATGTTTCTTTATAATGTACCTTTATTGCATATTTTTCATTGAAGAAGAATATGACACAAAAAATCTAAACGAAAATATGAGATTAACTTAGAGTCCCTAGTAATTGAAGAATGTAGTGAACCGCTGGTGCCCATTGATGGTTATCATCCTCCACTGGAAGTTATTATTTCTAATGTACATGTTAATACCTGTAAACTGTCTTTTAGTTACCAACATATTTTCAAAACTGATTACGAGAAAATATGTAATGATCTCCTCTCTTTTGATTGGTCATCTGTGCAATATGATGATATTAACACAGCTACCAATAAATTTTATTCTGTTTTGGGAAAGACTATTAGCATCTATGTTCCAACCGTAATATGTAAGCCAAACACCTATCCAAAATGGTACACCAAAGAACTATCCAAAATGGTACACAAGAAATCTACTTATCACCAAAAAACTTAAACATAAAGACTATAAATTATATTAAAAAAATTCTGATTGCAGTGCATTTAAATATTTAAGAACTTTGTGTAAAAAGATGTCTATGACTTGCTACCGTAACCTTATAAATGAAATTCAAAACTCCATAATAAACAATGTTAATTATTTTTGGAAATATTCGAAATCTAAGAGATCAAGACACAGAAATATCGAAAAAGATAATGGTCGCAACTGGGATTCGAACCCAGAATCTCTCTTCTAACCGGGACGTGCGCTTTACCAATTCAGCCATTGCCACCTTCCATCAAACCTTACCTTAATACGGGCATTAGCCTAGTATGGTAGTCAAAAAAACATAGTAGTGTACTTTCAAGAATTGTATGAAATAATAAAATTAAAAAAATTAAAAAACCGTCATAATTGTCAATCTCAAATTTCCAAATTTTAGAATTAACAATATTATCTCCGACTAATTTTTCCATATCATAGTCCAATACCCTTTTCATTGGAAACAATCGTTCTAAGAGCTGGTTTGTAACTCCGATAGCGTCTCGGATGAATATATTCGATTTTATTTATGTGGATAATATAATGAACCTTACGGTTAGATGAGAAGTTCTGGGTTTCGGTCCCTGTTGCGACCATCATCTTTTTAAATTTATCTTGTTCTATTTAATAATTCTTCTTCAATGATATATTACATTGATAAATTAACTAATTACCTTCAAAATTTATAAAAAACTGAATTGTTTTTATGCTCATATACCCACAAACATATATTATTTTATGTTCATTAATATTGTTCCAACCATTTTATCAGCTTTAAGTAAATATTCACAACTGGATAAATTTAAATGTTCTTTTAATTAAATGAAGGCAATATAAGCGAAACTCAATCGAAAATCTGGAAACAGAAAAACCATAAAAAGATATTGACACCTCTGGGACTCGAACCCATAACCTCTTGCTTTCCGAGCAAACGCGCTAACCGCTGCGCCACGGTGTCGATATGAAATTCGGTCATTTTTAACTGTATCATACTTCGACTACGAACCACCCACATTATCTTAATTTTTAACGCATATATTATTGGCTAAGTATGATTGCAAGATTCAAACCCGAACTAAATGTTCTCTAGATAGTGTCTGGATAAATCTTTATCCATTTTATTTAATATGCGACGTCTATTGACGTTTCTGCAAGTTGAGGATGAATATTTATATTTTTAAATAAATAAAAAGAAAATTCTTTGTTTTAAGTCACAATACAGGATAATACACATATATCCTCTATTTGTTAGTATTTTTATAACAGTCCTGATGATGGTACGGAGGTACCGAAACTGGTAGACTAAAAAATAACAATAAAGTGACTTAAAACAAAGTATTTTCTTTTTATTTATTTAAAATGTTCCAGAGTGGACGATACTCTTAGTATCGCCCTGGTGTAAGACCACCATTCGGAATTGAAACGTTGCTTGAAATGGCGTAAGCCGTGTTTGGTGACCAGATCTGAATAGGCAGGTACTTCCCCACCTCCCTCTTCCCATCTTCTTCCCTTCCCCGTTACCTTCAGCTTCACAGCATACCCCAATTGGAGATGCCATAGTCCCACTGGCTCCAGACGGGAGCAGTTGGGACTCTTGTGCGGTATTCATGTAAAAAAAGTCACAATGTGTTTGCTTCTTTTGAAAAAAATAAATAAATTGTATTTTTATTTAAACTTTATGCGTAAAACCTCGCATTGTAATATTTAATTAAATGAAGACAATATAAGCGAAACTCATTCGAAAATCTGGAAACAGAAAAATCAGAAAAAGATATTGGCAAATTGACACCTCTGGGACTCGAACCCAGGACCTCTTGCTTTCCGGGCAAACGCGCTAACGCTAAACGAAATATTTTTCTTTTATGATAGATAGTACTGAGGGTAAATATCTTTCAATATTTTCTTATTATTTTTGTGCTCGTGCGTGCTCCCAATAATTAGTTTCAATGTACTTGTACTTACTTTTTGTATTTCCTCTTGCCCCTTACTTTAAATAACGGTCTATTAAACTCCCCCAAAAGTCGAAAGCTTTTTATGGTGGAGACCAGAAATTACATGTTTTCAAAAAACCTTTAGCTAATTTATTCAAAGCACCAGTAGAATAATTAACAATCCCTTCAAGGAACATTTAAAAATATGAGGTAGGTACCTTATGTAATTAGTTTCCTATTTACCGCTTTCAAACGTTTTTCACGGTATTTTATCTTGTTGCTTTATTCCAGTGACGAGCAACAAGAGGCCCGCGAGCCCATTTTGTGTGGCCCGAGAGCATTTCCGTACTGCAAAATAGTTATCAAATAATTTGCGGGTACCTAGTAGTATTGAATGCTTTCTGTTTGGATTGGATTAGGGTTTTGAATAAATTTATTTAATTTTTTTTTTTATTCCTTTATTTTTCCCATATTTTACAATTTATATTTACATATTTTGAAAATCATTAACAATAATGTGGGAACCCACTAAGGCGCAGCCTGTGCGTGGGTAATATACTTAATATAAGTTTTATTTAGTACCTAGAAACAAACAAACAGGGGTATATAAAGCAAAAACAAAAATTGTTTAAACAGTTTGTACAAAAAGTGTATACAATAGTGTACGGTTAAATACGTGTAAAGTGTAATAAATGATACATTGTAATAATAGGTGTAAAGTTTGTGAGAAAAGTGATATAAAACTAAATAAACAGAGTTTTTAGAAACATAAAGTGATATAAAACTAAATAAATAGAGTTTGTACATCTGTATGGTTAATAAGGCATTTTTGAATCAGCATTCCATTTTATATTTATTATCTTTTATTATTTGTTGTTATACTAAGGTCAGTCAAAAAGTAATGCCTCCTATTTTTTCTCCTTTAATTGTCAAGAAATAAAAAAATGCAATTACAATGATTTAAAACCACATTATTGACGTTTAATTTATTACATTTCAATATAATCTCCGTCCATTTCCACGGCTTTGGTCCATCTTTTAACAAGGGCATGTATCACAGTGTTGTAAAAAGCATGGTCACATCCAGAACACTATTGCCATAACCTTCCCCGCGGATCACACAGTTTTCAATTTTTTTGTCCTTGGTGAGTTTGTGTGATGCCATTCCATTGATTGCCTCTTTGATTCAGGTTTAAAAAAATTTACCCATATTTCGTCTCCGTGTTGTGAGGCTATTGTTTTTCTTGTTTCTTTATTCTGGCCGGTTAACTTTCTTGGTAGCCACCTTGCACAAACTTTTGTTGAATAATCAGTTGTCAAATAATAGTCATCACACTGCCTTGGGAGACAATGCGACACGGGATCACCACCAATGATGTCATCAACTCACTCAATGTTGCGTGCAGTTACTGCAATCAACGGTCTGCCACTCCGCTTTTCGTCGGCCAGCGGTGTTTGTCCTTCAGCTTCATTAGCAGTGCTGACATCCACCATGATACACATTTTTCAGTCTTTCATGATTGCAAATGGGCGTTTCATCTTCTACTACAGTCAAGAATCAATCACAGAACGCTGTCTGATACGAACATCGATGTCAGCCATTTTTCAAGCGACTGCAGTGCTGCCACCTGTTGATGCAAAAACTTACTACTGCAGTAGATTGTAAAAGTTTTGAGGAATAGCACTAAATTCAAAAGTTTCTCTTAACTAACTTTATTTAAGTAGAAAAAAATTGCATGCATTGTTTTTTGACTGACCCTCGAATATATTAGTCCGTTCATAACAAACAGACTCGCGTTTGGCGTGTTTCCCGGTGCATAGTCGGGAAACACGCCAAACGCGTGCCCAACGTACACGGTTGCCATTTGTCACATGAGAACGGGTCGTTTCTTCGACTCGTTCTTGTGTTCAACAGCTCGGTTGTGGAATGATTTGCCGGCCTCTGTGTTTCCTCCTTCCTACAACATGGTCTCTTCAAGACCAATATTCATTCCTTCCTCTCCTCAAAAAGATGTAAAAAAAAAAGAAAAAATCTCTAAATTTTATTTATCTTTCCGAACGATAAAAATCGACGATTTCCCAAAATTGTAAGTTATTTTTATATTCTTAGATATTTCTGAATAATAAATATCGGTAGCATTTATTGGTTTGGAGACGGAAAATTTTCTATATTTTTGCGCTTTATTTTTTTAAATTGCCGTTTTCCAATACAGATATATCATACACGTCACGGAATAGGAATCCCTCGTGAGAAGGACTGTAAAAAAATGGTTTACTTTGTATTTTATAAATAATAGTCATTAATAAAAATTTAAATAATCTATTTCAAATTTAACAATGTCTAGTTGATGTACCGTACCCCCAGTGAAAATGGTTGATCATTACTACTCTTTTCTGTACGACCATTCCTTTATGTATTTTAATTTAAAAGAAGTTTAAAAGTTGAACTGAAAATGTTGTTTGCTATTCCTCCAGGTTGTTTGTGAAACTTATTTTGGTGCATCTTTAATATGCATTCAGTGAGGAAATTAATTTAATTAATAACGCTTTGTTCAAATCATTATATTGTATTTTAAAGGGTTGCATTGAATTTCAATATTAAATAAGCGTTAAGAGGTTTTCATTTCTTGTAAAGTTTTATCATCTTGAATTTTCACGTTCAATAATAAAATAACACAGCATTATGAAAACTACACTTACAATTTATCATCCCATTACGCACGGTTGCTTGCAAATAAACGTTTGGCAGATCGAGTCCGTCAAACATACTGGTAACCGTTATTATAAATTCGATTCGAACAATAAGGAATAAATGGTAATAATGAAGTTTTAAACCTCCTCAGTTATAATGGCGTTTAAAGTCCCCGCTTTCTGAATTTCTTTAAGTGAATATAATTTCGTAAAGTTAATTTCGTTAAGTTCATTTGATGTGGAATCCTCAGTTCAATCTTTTAATAAAATTATCGTGAAATAATTTCATCAGAGTTATTCTTGGCTTTCAGTGCAAATTTATTGTTTTTACAATTTGGGAGGTTATGGGTACCGCCGCCCCGGAACCATTTATTGGATAATCAACACCTATGCCATAGGTCGCCCAAGTGGTTCACCTAAGTGACCTAGCAGAGGTGCTCGGTTTTATGAGTTGAGGCTTTTCTAAGTCTTAGCGGCGGGTGGTTCTGTCACTTACTGCGTGGCGGCCCGGATCGGAAAAATATATACCCTCAAATATTTTTCCTTTCCAGAACTTCCTCTTCTTCCTTTTGAAGTGAAAACTTCTGTAGCAACGTTATGATTTGAAACTCGTTGAAACGAAAAAGATTCACTTAAAAGAGACAAACATATACCTATAAGATTTATCCTGCGAGAGAATGAGATAGAATAATCGGCCTTCTTTTGTGCGATGCTTCGTAGCCTCCCCACTCTTATCTAGTTTAGTTTTTCGAAGGTTTCACATCTACCGCATCTACCCTCCATACGTCATCCCAAAAGATAACATACGCCGTTAGGGAAAATATTTTCCTCTTTGCCACATATGTGGAGCTATTGTGAAAAAAAAACTCGTCCCAAGTTTGTTGGTATATTGTTAAAAGAATTTTTAAACATCATTATAAAACTTAACGCCTCGAATTTCACTTCAACAATTAACCATTTTTACTTTTCACATGACTTATTATAATGGAGAAATAATATCACGTTTTTATAATTTTACAATACATCTTCGAAATATGCCTACTTTATTGACTTACATAGTTAAAATAATTCACTCCCCCTACTGTATCAGTTGTGTTTTCCCACCAATCATCGATCATAAGACACCCCCCCCCCCCATACCTCTCTATTTAATTCAACCCTAGTTCACATTTTACCCTGTGAACACAGAAGTCACAGAATACATTTATTTAGCTTTGTAACTATTTGAAAAGACAACCAAATTTATTACGAAAATGATTGCCGCTATTAAAATGATCGGAAGCCTTACTGTACTAACGGTCTATCGTTTGTACAAAATTACAATAATCGCTCCATTTAGAGCAGGGTTACTAGATTACAACACGATCCGTAATAATTCTTGAGGTTTGAGGTGAATCAAGTTGTCACCGTTATTTCATGATGACAGGGACGGTTACGGTAATGGCAGCCCCTACGAAAACATATCAATTCTCTGCTGTGAAACATGAAACCGTTGCTGATGCAAAATTGCTAAAATTCTGAACACTTGTAAAAAAAAATACTGCTCTGATAGGGATCGTATATTTAACAAAGTTATTTTATGGTTCATTAAAATGGCTGATTTATCGGCGATATTGGCTGCAATACATAATGTAGAGCAAACTGAAGCAGATGCTTTGAGACCCGCAAGAATATTTCGTGGGTAGATATTTTTCACATGATAATTAACTTCATAATTAATCTGTTGTATTTTTGCAAGTGTTAGCAGCATTAAATACAGTAATATACCCGCCAGCCATTTCGAAGAAAATGCGCTCGTTATTTCATATTCACACCACAGAAACGTCAAAACCATCAGAATCAGATAACAATATCCACAGGGCTGCCAATATAATCATCTCTTCAACCCTTCGATATTGAAGAATACGTAAAAATGAAACGATCGACAAAGTTCGTCGAGACGACGAGTAATTTTTCATTCATGGATGGCGCATAACGAGTAACATAGAAGACCCTAAAGAAAATAATATCCCTCTTTGCCTATGCCATCTAAGGAGATGCTGTGTGGAGGGTCTTTTTAAGGAAGGGAAGGGTAAGAAGTTTTGGGAAGGAAAAAGGTATGAGATGTGGGTAGGAATCTGGGGGTCAGTATGTTCAGGAGTGACGGATGTATGAATCAATCCCTCCCACTGGGGTGCAAGGCGATGGTCGAGAGAGTCCGAATGGAGAGGTCAAAAGGTCTCCCTCAACCCATCTCTCCCGATCCGGCCTGCTACGCGCTACTGCGGGCAAATGCATCCGCGCCAAGACAAACCTCACCCCATGAACCCGGGCACCCCTGCTAAGTTTTCAAACGTAGCGAACCACTCGGGGTGCCTTATGGCAGAGGTGTTCGTTACCCAAAAAATGGGTGGCGGTACCATTTTCATTTTAATCGCACCCGTTATCAATGGCGGTTGGCGATCGATATAATATTATGTGTTTGGTAAAGTCAAATTATTTCTATATTATTTTGTCATGATTATAACGATGGCTTAACGTGCAAATTTTCTCCACCTTAATCAAAAATGACTTCATGATTTAATTTCAACTCTATATCCACACGCCTAGTAAAAAAATGCGAACTCCAACTTTTCTAAATACAACCTTCAGAAAATTATCCCCAGAAAATTGGGTCCAAAAATGTACTAGGAAATATGAGTGTAATGTTATTTTATTCTGTGGCTCACTAGCCCACAATGTAAATGATTACAACGTAAGTTCTTCTTTAAGTTTATTGTGAATTATAATGGTCGGGAATAATATTGTATTTGGTAGCGACTGTTTACTAGAGCTCTCTGAATAGATCTGAACGTTGCCGGCCAGCTTGCCTGCCTGCCAACCGGCCTGTTCCGGACACTGCCCTGTGCTCGTTCGTGAAACTCCGGAATCTCGAACTAGCGCGGTGTGTGAGTATATCTACATATATATCATACACTACAATGAGTATGTCTAATTCCATAATTTTTTTGATGTAAAATTTAAAAAAAAAAAACTCTCTGAAAATATTAATATTATTTTGCCTTTTAAAACTTAGTTGTTCGTTAAAATGGCAAATGACAACTAACGTAATAAAATATTTGTTTTGTATAGAGTGTCAAGGGACATACTTGACTTACTTTAACCAATGATTCCTGACATTATTTGGAGTCAAAATTATTCAAGAAATTTTTGTCTCAGTTGACATTTTATCTATTTTTTTTTAAATCATTCGGTATTGAAAAGTTAGGTTTGGGTGGAGGGATTGGGCAGTTACTCGGCTGAGTGACCAGTGACGACGTATGAAGAACCGGAGTCACCGGAGACTAAAATTTCATTAATATTCTTTACTTAGTAACGTCAGGAATTACTAGTTAATGTAATTAAGGTATTTTCCTTAAGACCCTATACATACTAGTAAATGGCCAGAAACAACGTCGTTGATAAAAACGCAACCAAATAAATATCAACTTCACTGCTTTTTAATTGTTTTCGTATATTCGTAGAACTCTATATTATTTTTTTTTTTGTAAATAAAATAATTTTATACCTATTCATTTTATTTTAATAAATAATATAAATAAAAAAAAAATTAAATTAAATCAAATATAATAATGTTAATAGTGGCAGTTGTTTCGGATTACAGTTTGAAAATGTAAGTAACAGTTTGTAAGCCGAAACAGCTGTAACAATAATAAAAAGCTAAAATATTATTACTTTATTCTGTACTTAAGTTAATAAAGTGAAATATTATATTTCTTTTAACTTAATAAAAAAAAAATAAAAAAAAATACTTGCAGAACTGTATAAAAATATACGATATGTTTTATTCCATTAGCTCTAAACAGGAGGCCCCGAGGAAAATAATTTCCCTCAGAGCCTATGTCATCTTAAGGTATGCTGTGTGGATGGTTTTTTTAAGGAAAGGAAGTAGAGGAAGTTTTTTTTTATTTTTTTATTTTTTTTTATTTTTTTTTTAGAAATTGAATTAAAATTAAATTTTATAATGTTATTATCGAGTTCTGCAAGTTTTTTTTTGAAACAGCTGTAACTAAAACACTAACCAAAAAACTTGCAGAACTCGATAATAACATTATGAAATTTAATTTTAATTAAATTTCTAAAAATTAAAATGGAGTTCTACGAATTAAACACAAAAACAATTAATAAATTAAAGGTGGCTGATATAGCTACCCTTGTGATTTTATACAGACGACTTAAACTCAAACATCGGAAAATAGTTCAAAATCTGTGGTTTAACCAAAAGTGTTTGAAGTGTAATGTGATTCCAAAGTACGTGCAGATCTCCACCAAAAGTACATCTACGGCAGCCAGAGCCACTGTGGTGAGAGCACAGAGGATATGGCTGAAGGAAGAAACAAAGGAGTGCTGTCGGAAACGGGACACATTACTTCACTACATAAAGATCATCCACTCAGAATTAACTTTTAAACTTCATGCATGGGAATTTGATGCCCTTGATTTTGATACCCGTGAACATATTAACGTAATTATATTTGAAAAATTTAAAACGCAACAAAATAAACTCAAAAGATTAATTGATACCAAAAATAAAACTACGAAAATAACCGAGATTCCTACCAATGAAAATATTAAATTTTATAAGAAAACTGTAAATCTGTCGACCACAACATTTGAAACGGAAGAGAATAATTTGTTAGATAAAGGTTTTAAATATAAAATCCCTAGCGAATTATCATGCAAACAAATAGAATCATTAGCTATTGATACAGAAATGTCTCCGCGAAAAGTGGAAAATAATAACTTAACAAAACACGTTACGGCAGTTATTTTAGAAAAAACGCTAAAATCGATAAAAAATAAAAATAAATATTCTATCAGTAAAGAAAACCAAACACTAAATGAAATTAAAAATAAAATTAAAGATAATAATCTAACTATAACCAAAGCCGATAAAGGTAATTCTATAGTAATTCTTGATAGAATAGATTATATCAGTAAGGTGGAAGACTTCTTGTTACCAGAAGATTTTAAAATTCTAATTAAAGACCCAACCAGTAAAATTGTCAATAATGTCAACATCCTTATAAACAGTTGTAACGCCATATTTCCCACCGAATGGTCCAAGAAAAATGTCAGGGTTATGAACCCAAGAGCCCCAGCTTTGTATGGCCAACCTAAAATTCACAAAGTTAATATTCCTGTAAGACCCGTTGTATCCTTTATTAATGCTCCTACAACAAACTTAGCGAAAAGACTTAACTTCATCTTCAAAAAATATACTAATTTTTCACCACGATACAGCGTCAAAAACTCGATAGAACTTGTTAATAAAATTAAAAATTTTGATCTTCCGCATAACTGTCAATTCATTTATTTAGACGTAAAATCCTTATTTAGCAATATTCCAATTGAAGAATGCCTTAAAATAATTGAAAATAAGTTGGAAAAATGTAACATCAACCCGGTAATAAGAAAAGAGTTATTCCAGCTCATAAAAATTTGCGTAAAAACAAATTATTTCCTTTTTAATGATACATACTATGAACAAAATGATGGTCTCCCCATGGGGTCACCATTAAGTCCACTCCTAGCAGAGATATTTATGGATTATATTGAAAATATAATGCTTAAATCTCCCTTAGCAAAACACATAATATATTATGTCAGATATGTTGACGACATCTTTATTTGTTGGAACGGCACCAACCGACAGTTAGATATCTTTACTAACTGGGCCAACACCATTAATAATAAAATCTGCTTCACAGTTGAACATGAGATCGAAGGTAAAATAATTTTTTTAGATCTGACAATTGGTAGAAGTAATAATAAACATACCTTCGAAATATTTAGAAAACCAACGTTCACAGTTACTACGATAAATGCAAATTCAACTCATCCTTGGTCCCACAAATTATCAGCTTACCATTCAATGGTACATCGACTCATTAACATTCCCTTAGATAATAAAGCATACGTAAAAGAAAAGGAAACTATTAAAATAATCGCGATTAATAACGGCTACGAGGCAAAACACATTGAAAAAATAATAAAAAACAAGAAATACAAAAATAAAATTAATTTAATATATCCGGTACATAACAAAAAAATGGAAAAATTTGCATGTCTCGAATTCCTAGGCCCAATATCTTTAAAAATTGCAAAAGAAATTAAAAAATGTGGTTTAAATATAGCTTTTAGAACCAATAATAATATGGGAACAAGCCTTAAAAACTCAAAAGTAGAAATCCTAAACTCAATAACGGTGGCATATATGAATTAAAATGTGACCACGCCGACTGTAACGCTACATACATCGGACAAACAGGTAGGGCATTCTCAACTAGATTCAAAGAACATATAAGATGTTATAAAAATAAAAATACCTCTTCAAAATTCGCCGAACATCTCTTAGTGAATAATCACGTTCCACTTAAAAATAACCAGCCAAAACCATTACATATAGAACGAAAGGGTCTTAGATTAAATTTGCTTGAACAATTAGAAATCAATAAACGAACGAATGACCCCAACATAACGCTTATTAATAAAGTAAGGAAAATTATTTATTCCCCACTACTTAGTATGTTTACCAAACCTAAAAAATGTAATGCACTTAAATGAGTCATAGCAATAACGTCATTCTAAAGGTGAATGAAACTTTTAGCACCACCTAGAGTAATGATGGCGCAAGCGATTCTGACACTGTTCTTCATACAAATTCTGTACATAGAAGGGTCAAAATCGCAGACCAAAAGTTTTTCGTCGACAATATTATTCAAATATTTGAATTATTTTCTCGCGCATGCGCATGTGACGCGCGCGCTGGCACGTCTCAGGCCTGTAAGGCCAGCAAATTCCAGGAAAAATACGGAAATTTCGTAACAAAACACGATTTTGAATTTTGAATTGAATGTTTTGTGGATTAATTTTGAGCTATCGTATATATTATATTGACCGAAACACATTCCTAGAACAATAAACTATGTACCAAAACAACATTACTTGCGTTAATTACGTAAATTAATAGGTTTAACGATGTTTTAGTCGAGAAACATGCATCAAGTTTGACCGTTAAAATTCACGGCTAATCTGACATTTCGATGCCACAGATAAAATCGTTTAAAAATATTCTGGGGTTGCAAGGTGAATGAAATTTTTACCCATCATATCGGGTAATATTGGCGCAAGCGATTCTGACCTTGTTCTTCATACAAATTCTGTACATAGAAGGGCCAAAATCGCAGACAAACTTTTTTGTTCATATTTTTTTCGAATTATTTTCTCGTGCATGCGCACAATACGCGCGCGCCAGCGCGTCTCCGGCAAATAAGAGGTTAATGGTCTCACAGGCTCAAGACAATTGGGAGTTTTGTGCGGTATTAAAAAAAAATTTAAATTTAAAAAAATTAATGGCCCTACCTCGATTGTTAGTCAACTTGGAAGAAATGTTATTTTTTGGTCAAAGTTAGCATGGCGGTCAAAATTAGAGTTGCGGCAGGACCCGATGGACGCGGCGCTCTACTACCTGGCCATGAGGAAGAAGGCACTGCTGTGGGGCCTGTTCCGCTCCAAACGGGACGAAAAGATGACTTACGTGAGAATATATTTTTTTAATTGTAAATACTATGGTATTTGATAATTCGACTCTTTGGAATACAAGGTTCCATCTGTCGCGGTAACTTAATGCGAACTCTAAAGTAGCTTACTTTAGATCCCATTATCGCATGGCATTACCGTGACAGACGGAACTATGTCATTCCAAAGGGTCGAATTTCGCTTGCATGTTCAGATAGACCTACTCATAAAGGAAGTACATAACATTCATTGAAATTGTTTTTCTTCCTACAGTTCTTTGCCAACAACTTTGCGGAAGACAGATGGCGGAAAGCTGCAAAGACAAACGCATATGCCCTGCTGAGTAGGCAGAGATTCGAACACGCCGCAGCCTTCTTCCTTCTCGGAGACTCCTTGAAGGATGCTGTAGAGGTAAACTTCTTAAAATTTTTTTTCCCGTTTTAGCTGTCAACCAAAATATGGTAACCAACCAAGTTAAACATGCATTTAATATTTGTACACATTTGAAGTATTCAAAATTCATTAAAAAATCAGTATGTATTGTTCTTGTCAAAATTCATTGCGGAAGATATTCTCAGTATCACCCCAGTGAGAGACCACTTTTCAGAATCGCAAATTTTTAGAAATTTAATTAAAATTAAATTTGATAATGTTATTATCGAGTTCTGCAAGTTTTTTGGTTAGTGTTTTAGTTACAGCTGTTTCGACTTGTAAGGTCATTTTCAAACTGTGGTGAAGCCACGTACGGACGACTTATTTATAAGATTTTTAATGTCAATTTTTGAAGGTGTCTAATTTGATTTATCACCGGTTAAACCAATTTGTAGAGACACTAATTGAGAGAGTGCTAATGTGGGATTCGGAGTATTTCCCTTTGGTTTGCCTTGCACTAAGTGTAAGGGTTTTCTTAATTGATTTAGAATGACGTTATTGCTATGACTCTATGTTAAATAAAAAATATAATGCACTTAAATGAGTCATAGCAATAACTTCATTCTAAATCAATTAAGAAAACCCTTACACTTAGTGCAAGGCAAAAAGAGAAATACTCCGAATCCCACATTAGCACTCTCTCAATTAGTGTCTCTACAAATTGGTTTAACCGGTGATAAATCCACTTAGACACCTTCAAAAATTGACATTAAAAATCTTATAAATAAGTCGTCCGTACGTGGCTTCACCACAGTTTGAAAATGACCTTACAAGTCGAAACAGCTGAAACTAAAACACTAACCAAAAAACTTGCAGAACTCGATAATAACATTATCAAATTTAATTTTAATTAAATTTCTAAAAATTAAAATGTAGTTCTACGAATTAAACACAAAAACAATTAATAAGTAGAGGAAGGAGGGAAATAGATACGAAGGGCGGGAATCTGGGGGTCAGTGTGTTCAGGAGTGAAGGATGGGCAGACGCTTCGGCCGCCAAGACCTGGACAAACCTCATCCCCTGAACCCGGGCATCTATGCTAAGTCGCCAAACGTAGCGAACCACTTGGCATGACCTACGGCAGAGGTGTTGGTTACCTAATATCCGGCGGTACCCGTACCCGTCCCCCAAATAGTAAGAATATTATGAAATTTGATTTAAATTAAATTTTGAAATAACAATAATAAAACTTTACTGCAATTATTTTTTTTTAAATGCATTCCAACTTGTATTATAAATTATTAGAAGAAATTCATTTTTAAAATAAATAATCTCCGATTTCCCGAAAGTTGTGATCTCAAAAGAAAAATATCAGTTTACTTATATGTTAATATTTTATTAATTTACTATTGTTAAAACTTACGACAAAGTATCACATAATTTACTACTTGGTAAACTATGCCTTAGGACTTAGAGGCAAGTTATTGGATTGGTTCTCAAGTTATTTGTCTATTAGAATCTTATTAATCTTATTTATTAAAATTAAACATTCTAATTCTAACTTATTATATGCAACTAGTGGTCTACCGCAGGGGAGTCTTCTCGGCCCCATCCTTTTCTTAATATTCATAAATTTTATCATAAATTGTTTCGACAATGTAGAAGTTCTACTTTATGCCGATGGCATCAAACTATACAAAAAAATATCCAATATAGGTGACTGCCTAAATCTACAGTCAAACATCGGCAAATTACAAAATTGTCGTCCCGCAAACAACTTATTCCTCAATATCGATAAATGTAAGACACTTACATTTTATCGAACAAAGACACCAAATCTTTGAAATAGTCAAAGAAATTAGGGATCTTGGAGTTATGTTTGACATGCAATTAAATTTTATAAATCACATACAACAAATAACTAACAAAGGCATGAAAACACTAGGATTTATAATCAGAACAATCAAAGACTTCGATTCGTTGCAAGTTATAAAAATCGTATATTTGTCACTCGTACGCAGCTTGCTGGAATACAATTCCATAGTTTGGTCCCCATATTATCAAATTCATATATGAAATGTCGAACGAGTGCACCACAATTTTTTACGATTTATTAACTTCAAGTTACATATAACTATACAACACATTAACTTTACATCCTTACTAAAATTGTTTTCCTTTAGAAAACAGAAGAAAAATAAATGACTTATATTATTTAAAATTATAACTCTGAATTATCTCATCGACTTCAAGGTACCTAATCGAGAAACAAGGCAAAATATATTATTCTGCAACAATAATTCTGGAACCAACTACCACATAGATACACCTATTTCTCGACTTCACACACCAGGAAACAAATTCACCTTAAATATGATATATTTAAGAAATGCCTGAATGATATTTTTATGTAGAATATTTTTATATTTGAGGAGCATCACATAGGGGCTATTGCATATATTTGTATATTTCTAAATTAATCTACAATGTAAAAACTTGTTTCCGTTTTCTTTTTATGTATCTTGCATTTTGTCACGTATCCTAATTAGTCAGTCACCTGTCAATTTTGTAATTACTAACATACCTACTAGTTTATTTCTATGCCATTTGTAACTTAGAAACTTTCTCTTTTATTGTAATGCATTATCTTTAGTAAAATTTGTCTGTGTAACTACTTTTCATATGATGTTTACTAGTTATATTTTTATAGTTTATCTTTTTTTTATTTAAAAGTGTCCCTGTATTATAAACTGGTCATGTAAAAGCCCCTGAGGACGTTGAAAATTAATAAATAAATTATCTGTGTAACCATTACACTATTAAACCTATTTATCTTCTTTAGTGCCCATCTATAAAATCAGTTGTGTTGATCGTATGAATCTTCACGAAATAATGGCACACGTTTTAGTAAAATTATTCGAGATAAATGGTCGGCCATAGTTAATATTTGCAGTCAGGCGGCGCCATGCAGCTTTCCCGAGCTTAATATTAATGGCTGAGAAGGGAAATAAGCTGGATAAAGTGGAGATATGTGAGTTCTGCGAGGTGCGGCGCTGTACCCCATCTGCCTCTGCCTCTGCCTACTGTGAAATAACACCGAGTCATCTGCCACTGATTTATACACCGCGTTCCACGCTCATACCGCGAAACTTTGGGGGTGGTCATTCATAATGATCTAAGAAAAACAAAATATAATTAAGGCGCCGTATCCCCGCTCAAAAAGAAGAAGGTGGAGAGATATGTAATTACGAATGTTGGAGAGAGCGCGCTAAAATTTAAAACGATAAAATTGAAGGGAAAATTGTAAAAATGTTTAATAAAACTCATTTAAAATAGAGCAAAAATCTCGTGGGTACATCTAAAATAGAAATTCAAGAAACACTGTGAATTTTTTCATACATATATAACTTCTAAAATAAGTGAAATGGACGTTTTGTAATTAATTTCGGAGCATACTTTGCAATTTTTTTCTATCGAGGGAATTTCATATAATTTGCGTTTCGGCGTGGAACACGTCTAGATATCTTCAAAAATAGCATATATTTTTTATGTGCATAAAAACTTGAATTGTTTATGGGAGATATATAAGAAATCGGTAGAAATTTTTGTAAATTTTGGGGATCGCTGGCAACGGTTAATACGCATTTTTTTGAAAAAATCTTTTGATTCACCTTAATTACATTAAAAGACAACTATTTGCATTGGGGGAAGTGGAAAATATTTTTGTGTAACATGGTTTGTGATACAAAAGAAAATGCCCCTTTATAACGCCTACTCGCGTCAAGGCAAGAAAAACATCCCAGTTTTCAAGTAGTTTAGCGGCTACGCTAGGTTTGTGTAACATGGTTTGTGATTCTGGCGTACAATCTCACAAGACGAAAGCTAATTTCAATTTTACGTTATGAAATTTAGAATGAAATATTTTCCACTTCCCCAATGCAAATAGTTGCCTTTTGATGTTACTAAGGTGAATCAAAAGGTTTTTTCAAAAAAAAGTGCATATTAACCGTTGCCAGCGATCCCCAAAAATTAATGAAATTTTAAACTGGAGTGCACGAAAACAATGTGCAATATATATCTGAATGATGAATACTTGGGGAGGTGATTGAGTTTGTGTATTAGGGAAGTATGTTTACGAGAAACGGAAAGGCTTATAGAAATATTGAAGTGTAAACGCAGGTAACTGCATTAACTATTTTACTTTATGATTACATGATTTGAAATGTGTGTTCTATAATCCTACACATTGTTTAAAAATTTAAGAAATAAGTCAACGACCACAGTATAACTTTATAATAAAAAATTATTATTATAATAAAAAATTTATATATTTTTCCAAAATTTAATACCTACATAACTTTACTAGATTCAGTTTGGGAGGCGAGTATGGGTACCGCCGCCCCGGGAACCATTTTTTGGATAACTAGTGACTAAGCAGGGGTGCCCGGGTTCATGGGATGAGGTGAGTCCAGGTCTTGGTGGAGGATGCGTCTGTACACCTATCGCGTGGTGGGCCGAATCAAGAGAGACTGGATGAAGGAGGCCTTTTGAAAATTCTTGCCGGAATCTCTCGACCCATCACCGTCACTCCTATACACACTAACCGCCAGATTCCTACGCATCTCTCATACTTTTTTTTCCTTCCCAGGACTTCCTATCCTTCCTTTCTTTAAAAAGTAGTTCACACAACATTCCCTAAGATGACATGCCTCTTGTATGTAATGTAAAAAAAAGGTCAGATAACAATCTTTTGAAATCAATTTATTTATTTTTTGTAGAAAATAGTCTAAAATATGTCTAAAATTTGATTTAATAATGACATATTTCCGGATGTGTCTGGTTATTCCAATTTTAAATTGCTCGTATAACACCACGGGCAGTGGCCCGCTAGCCCCGTGGCTCTATCCCGGGGGTGGTGTCTATAGTTAATAAACAGTTCACATGAATAACTTCTGAAATAGACTAACAAGCCTACTTTCTCAAACTATCGATTAATTTTAACTCCGTGAAATATAGCGGAAGCACCTCTACAGGAAACACTTGAAAGCCTGATTACATCAAAAGCTCAATTCGATTTAATAAAAAATAATATTTGAACAACTTTATACGGCGTTATTTTGTGATTCAATCAACACTCTTCACGTTAATTTTTTTTTTACATTAGCTCCACGCAGGAGCCCTGGGGAAAATAATTCCCCTCAGGGCCTATGTCATCTTTGGGGATTCTGTTTGAGGGTCTTTTTAGAGAAAGGAAGGAGGAGAAGTTGTGGGAAGGAATCGTGGAAGTCGAAGAAATTTGGGGGTCAGTGTGTCCAGGAGTGACGAACGTATGAATCAATCCCCCCCTCTGTAGGTAAAGCGATGTTCCGAGAGTCCTGCTGGAGAGGTCTACAGGTTTTCATCAACCAGTCTCCGATCCGGCCTGCCACGCAGTTAGTGGGCAGACGCATCCACCGCCAAGACCTGAAAGGTGACGCCGGGCACTCCTGCTAAGTCACCAAACGTAGCGAACCACTTGGTATAACCTATGGCAGAGATGTCAATAATCCAATAAATGGTTCCCGGAGGTTTAGGTGCCTTTTCTGTCGTCGTTTTTCTTATTTATTTGAGGCAATATATTTACATTTTATACACAATTCAATCACGTTGGCCACACTGGGTGGTTTACCCGTGCTGAGGCCTCCATTTCATATACAAAATTATACACAATACATATATATATATATATATATATAATATTGGTGAAAAAACGGAAAAAAGTAAATAAAAAACATACGATTAAACTTAAAAAGTAGATATTTAAAATTAAAGTAAATTTAAAAGTAAATAATATTATATAAGGTTAAAAACGATATTTTTGTGTGTTTATGGGTGTTGGTGTTTTATATTGGTTTTGTGTGTTATTTGTATGTTTTTTTTTTTTAATATTGTGCTATGATATTTTGGCAGTATTGTTTATTTTGGTCTTTAACCCATTTTGTAATTTTGTGTCGGAATTTATTTTTGTTTTCCTCAATTTTATTTTCAAGTGTTAGACTGTTGAATGCTTTTATAGCGTGATATTGGTAGTGTCTTTGTCCAAAGCTTGTATTTACCGTCGTAATTTAGTAGCGATTTAACGTATAGTTGTCGTATGTCTAGTACGTCACAACGGTTGAATATTTGGTCTGTATCAGTAAGTCTATGTTTTTTAAGTATTACCTTTAAGATCGTTTTCTGCGCAATTTCCAGGTGTTCGATAGCTGAGTTGGTTGCTCCTCCCCAAGCAATTATTCCATATTCTATTATAGACTGACATAGAGCAAAATATATTGTTTTCATTTGTTGTATTTTGTATATGTTTCTTATGTTTAGGAAAATGTGTATCGTTTTGAGGAGTTTATTTGTGACTTGTTGGATGTGATGTGTCCATCTAAGGTTATGGTCAATTATGATTCCTAGATACTTTATTTGTTCTTTTTTTTCTATTTTCTTCTTGTGTTGCCAATTGTAGTAAAATGTCGAAATCTGCATCATAATCTTTGGGGAAGCTGTGCGGAGGGTCTTTTTAGGGAAAGGGGGGAAAGGAAAATGGTATCAGGTGTGGGTATGGGTACCGCTCTTCTGGGAACCATTTATTGGAAGACCAAAACCTCTGCCATAGTTCACCGCAAATGGTTCGCTGGCTTGGTGACTTAGCAGGGGTACCCGGGACTTGGTGGCGATGCATCTGCCCACCGATTCTGTGGCAGGCCGGATCGCAAGAGACTGAAGTCTCTAGCTTCTTCCAGCTGAAGTGTGTTGAATATGTGGATGCATACGTCCGTCACTTTTGGACACACCGATCCTCAGATTCTTACCCACCTCTCATACCTATTTCCTTCCCAGAACTTATTTTCCTAAAAGTACCCTCAACACAGCATCCCCAAAGATGACACAAGCCCTGAGAGGAATTATTTTCATGTGCGCCTGTGCGGAGCTAATGTAAAAAAAATATTAAAAAATCAGTATTTTATGGATTCGATGAATACCTACCTAGACACAAGCCCATTTTTATAACTCTAATGCAAATGTCAGAAAAATAGTATATATTTCCCTATTCATTCTAAATATACGAATAAAACTTAAGACATTTCTGAACGAAAGCACGTCTCGGCTATTCATGGTTCAGTACAGTTTGGCGCAATTAAAAACTTTTCGTCATTAAAATCGAGTATATGTCCAAATTACCTTTTTACGAGAAAGGTGGGCACTAAAATTATCACACTTAGAAAAAGTTGAGGTTAAGTGTCTGGCTTTGTGTTTGAGAAACAATAATAATTTTCTTCGGGTTGCACGCTTATAACGAAGCGCTTTTATTCTGTTTTCTCGCTTAATTCTATTTATATTGTAATCTTTCCGTCCTAATTTTAACTTTGACTATTCATAAAATTATTTCAATTGAACTTTTTTTTTAATTATGTTTTTTATGTAGTACACACCGCGCTCGTTCGGAGATGGTCGGGTGCTGCCGTTCGCCGACCGGCTGATAAGTTGCCGCTTCGTTCGGAAATGCTCGGCGCCACGCGACCATCTCCGATCGAGCGCGGTGTGAACTAGATACATCCGGGTGGCACTGAGCGTTTTCGAACGAAGCGGAGTAATCAACTTATCAGCGGGTCGGCGAACAGCGGCCAGACCTAAGAGTATGGATATTAGAGAGACGGCATGTAAAGTGCGCCCACCCTCCCAAAGTATGCCTTTTCAAAAATTTTACCTACCGGTTTTTAGATGGCTGACATTGGCTTTTACACCTCGGTCGCGCATAGAGCTCCCAGAAAAACGTTCATAAAACATAGAAAAATGGTCCACCGCGCCGTAAACTTGTGTAAAAGTAGTTCTATGAAGACCTTTAAGAAGAAAGACGGTCTTACCTTTCACAGGAAAGTGTTTAAACATAGCTTAAATATACATTTTATAATTTTCGGCGTGTTCATTTCAACCGCCATCGCCATGGGCCCGATGTTATCACGTGAACTCCGACTGCCGATGGGCCGAATCAGTCAACTTAAATTATAATAATTAAAAATTACCAAAAAACTTTTATGTTTTTATTAATCATAACGCACAAATATAAAGTTGTGATTTACACATGTCATAGGTATGTGTTTTTTATCATTTTGCTTATTAATTTTTAAACATTTTTACTTTGTCTTTTTTGCACTGTTATTTTTAGTTTTTTTTTTCCTACTAATTTAACACTCCTTTTAAATATGTTTACAACGTTTATTCAAAGTTTATAATCACTGTATTGTCATGTAAAAGTCACATTGACATGCCCTCGTGGTCGAGGGGTAAAGCTCTTGACTAGCAATTCGGAGGTCGCGTTAGCTATCTACATGTATGATTGCAAGATTCAAACCCGAACTAAATGCTATCTAGAAAGGGCCTGGATATATTTTTAACCATTTTATTTTTAATATACGACATCTATTGACTTTTCTGCAAGTCTAGGATATATTTTATTTTTAACTTTGTCAGTAAAACCTTCCAGTTATGCCCATATTTTTTTTGTTTTCAGATTTTCTATTGAGTTTCGTTAATATTGTCTTCATTTAATTTATCTTTTAAATAAGTAAACCCTGAGGAAGTGAGCATTGCTCACGAAATATGCCGGTTTTTTATAAACAATAAAAGTGGTTAAAAGTAAGTAAACTATTAATTTTGATAAAGAAATTCGTTCAGCAAATAATACACAATGGGTAATTATATTTTGTGCCTAAAATATGAAAAAAAAAGTGACAAAAGTTTTTTTTTATTAAAAAATAAATTAAATAATGTTAATCCCATTACCAGTTCGGCCCTTTTCTGTAGAACGCTCACCCTGCCCCCGCGCGCTGGGCGGTAACCCCGTTTCTATCCCCTCTTCACGCCGGCCAAAAATGGAGATAGCTACACAGGTTTTGACGGTTTAGTACGTTCTGAAATGCCTATACCGCTTCCATGCAATCCTAGTTCCATGGGCCAGACCTATTCTGAGAGCACCTGTAAACAGTCGCTACTATCAATATTAGTTCCCATCATTATAATTCACAATAAAACAATCAAAGAACTTACGTTCTCATCCTTTACATTGTGGGCTAGAGAGCCACAACCCGAATAAAAGAACATTACATTTTAATTATAGAATTAGCGAGTTCCCGGTATGCGTTGTAAAGCCACTTAATAAATAAATGGTTTCTCCGTGCATGTCTTGTCCCATTTTTACCGTTCTTCTTCCGCCGCCCTTCCGCTCCCTTGTCCCCTTCACCTCAACGTTCCCCTTCCACCTTCCTCGCTTTCCCACTACCCTCTCCCTCTCCACTGTCCCGCCAACCCACCTCCCGCGATCCCGGCGCCTCTCCCGTGTTCCATATATTCAGCCCTGGTACATTCAGTTTTCAAACAGCTCACGTGTCACCTATTGCATTTTTTTAATTCCAATTTTCATTTTTTTATGTATTACAAACGTTCATGTTTGTACATCATAAGAACATTCTATCAAATTTTTTGCTGAGCATAGGTAGGTACCTATTTGAAATACCTGTGTATAATTCTTGAATAGATTCGAAGTATTCGATTTTGGTTAGTACCATAGGTGAGTACTTTAAGTAAATTATTAATGTCATTCTGAAATTGTAATATTTTTGATAGTTTCGTAAGAGTTTTTGTAATGATTAAAAAACTTTTCAAACATACATTTATTTATACATATATAGATACAGTGCAAAAACGACTGAGGGCTGAACTTCTTCATAATCCTCAAATATTACTTGATTTAATATTTTTGGACATGGGCTCTTTGCTTTACAATTGTTTATTAAACCTACAATATTTCCACACTCACACCAGAAGATCACAATAGAGAATGATTATCACATTAATAATAATTGTAATACCGAATTTGCTTTCGAAACCTTGGCTTACCTGGGGCCAGAGAAATAAATTTTCTGTAAAAGATTGAATTTCGACGTTTGAATTTTTTTGTTATTCTTAGCTAAGGGATATTTTATCTTACTTTGGGCACAACAGACACGCCCATAATCTACATCTGTCAGTTTCTCTTCAGGTGTGGTGACAATAATTAATAATACACTAAAATAAATCCTGTAATTTATAAATTTACAGCTTTCCCAGTAACTTACAACTAAGATTTATAACTTGCAACTTACAACTAAGACTTACAGCTAGCAACTTACAACTGAAACTATAAACTAGTTACATCTAAGACTAATAGTTAGTGACTTACAACTAAGACTTATCAGATCTAGTGTCTTTCAACTAAGACTAGCAACTTACCACTGGGACTATAAACCAGTTACTCACATCTAAAACTTCTAGCTATAAGTAACTTATATTAGTGACTTATATTATATATAGTGACTTATTTAAGACAAAGCTGGTACTGACTTACAACTGTGGCCTAAAACTAGAGTCTGTTTATTATATCTAACGTACATTAATTACATTTACAGTATTATTTATATATTGAAATTATTCGGATGTATTTAAGAATTAAAACATTTCTTCAGTGTTTATCACAAACAAGCCAGAATTGCGGCTAAAATGTATGTATATCATGTACATAAAATCATTGTAGTATTATTATAGAATATTTACAATAGAACTATAAATATTTTATCGTAAAATTAATTTAGCTATTGTAGCAGTCCCAAGGGTGGGGGGAGGCCACGTACCTTTTGCTCTCGACTAGCTCAATGTCGTCGGCCGGCAGAAAACCACTCCTCACCAAGGTCGTAGGTAGCTTGGGGGTAAAGGGGTACATAGGTAATTTGCCAAAGCCCGCCCACGTGATTCCATCAAATGAAAGAGGTAATTAGGTGGAAAACATCTGTATTGTCTTAATACAACATCTAGCAAAACATAATTATTAGTCACAAATCAACAACAATGTCTAGCTAGGTATTTCCTACGTAGGGGTCTCTCAAATCCCTCTGGGGTGTGGTTATATCAACCGAGTATGGCTAGGGGACACATTTAATTAAGGGGGGAAATCGTGGTTCAACTCACAGCTGTTGGACTGGTGCAGGAAGCCAGGGGGGCAGTAATCCGGGGCTGGTGCAGGTAGCGGTGATCTCCAAGTGGAGCGGCCATGTCCGCGACCAAGTATACTACTTTTGAGATCGGCTTTACTTTGAACGCCATTAAAATCGTCGATTCCGCGGGAGTTTTACGGAGTATACCGCGTTAAGCGCGGCCTGTCGGAACGACCGCCGGTTGGTTTCTGCGAGGCGGGCAGCGGGCTCCTGCCGGCGGGACTGTGTGGGGGAGGGGTGCGGTATGTCCTTTCTTGCAAGGGGGACGAGGGAATTGCACTCCCGCGCGGCTTGCGGGAATGTGGGCGAGGGGTGCGGCATGTCCTTTCTTGCAAGGGGAAAGCGGGCGTTTACTCATAGGTCGTATCGTAACACTATGTTCTACAAAACACCCACCATATATGGCGTAATAAAGTTTGGTAATTATAAACAATAAATAAATAAACTTTACAACAATCTTTTCATGTTTATCATAATAATAAAAACAACAAAATTACTTATACGACACTAATATTTTGATATTCTCGTTAGTATAATATATTATCGAACTCATTTGTCCTTTCCATGATAATGAAACTAGCTGATATTGTTTGTTTATAAATCTGAAATGTTGCATGATAGTAAGTAGTATAAAGCATTTTTTTTTCTTAAATTGAATTATTTTCTTACAATAATGTATGTGGTTTAAGAAGAATCGTTTTGAATATTAATTTTAGTACTGCACAAATCGGTATTGTGTGTTTTTGTTTTTAAATCTACTTCGTTATGTATTTATCACATATAAATTATGTGTCAACAACCCACACATTATTATTGCTTATTATATTTTATGCCATCTGCAGGACAAAAACTGTTTTTTTCTGACTCTTTTATTGTATAACGTTATAATTTTTACCAACCACCTATACTCCTATGTACGATGTGTAATACCATTTATGTTAATGTTGATAGGTTAACCATTGACAATATTTTTTCTTTATTTTTTTCTTTGTTTAACAAATTTTTAGAGAAAATGTGGCGTTACAGGAGTACCCGTACCCGTTCTAAGGTCACATTGTAGGTACATGCTTTCGTGTTTGAAATATAAGTAAATACTTGTGTTAATATATTACAAGAGGAAACTTATAATGTTATATCTAAAAGATTTTATTTTACAGTGAATACCGCACAAGAATCTCAACTGCTCCCGTCTGGAGCCAGTGAGACAATGGCATCCCCAATTGGGGTATGTTGTGAGGCTGAAAGTAGTGGGGAGGGGAAGAAGGTGGGGAAGAGGAAGGCTGGGAAGTACCTGGCTATTCAGATCTGGTCACTAAACACGGCTAAAGCCATTTTCAAGCAACGTTTCAATTCTGAATGGTGGTCTTACACCAGGGCGATACTGATAGTATCTTCCACTCTGGAACATGCCGCAAATATACTATATATTATTTTAAATGAATTAATTGTGAAATGACACAAATTAATCACATAAAATTTATTTGCGCAAGCCGGGTTCGAACCCGCGACCTCCGGATTATGAGTCAAGAGTCTTACCCACTGGACTACGGAGGTCGTCGAAAAGATAGCACAATACAAGCATTAATCTTTGTTAGGTTGCAAAATTGAATCTATATTGAATTGTTGACACCTGTATGCACTAAATCATAAAAAAATATATAAAATCCCGTAAGGGCGTGAATGATTAATAAATAATAAATTAAAGTGCACTTAAAAAAAATTACTGTAACTAACCGGTAAAAATTCGCTTCCGCGGGAAAACTATCATACGAAAACTTCAATAGTTCTATTTGAATACTATATATGGCAGCACTTCCGTTTGTAGTTACAAACGCTCGCTTCACGTAATAGATATTACGTGAAGCAAGTGTGTACGACAGACGCAAGCGTATTAATAATATAGATTCTTCGAAATTAATAAATATCTTTTAATTATGCAACTGCACTTTAAAGCTGCTTGTATAAAGCCGCCCTCTCTACCGTTTCCAGTCTTATCACGCGAACTCTTCCAAGAAAATATTATCGGGGTGCATACACTAGGTGCGATGTTCCCCGCCTTTCCTCTTTAGCCTCCGTTCTGCATGCCGCATGCCGCGCTGGTAGCTGGTAGCTGGTAGCTGGTAGGTACCGCTTGAGCGGAGGCTTAACGAATATTGATGGACTTATTTAGGTTGATTGAGTGGAAAAACACTTCAGGAATAATTTGAAGTTATTACAGGTATTCGTCATGTCCCTACTTTGCTACCAATCGTGCTCTTGTCTTGATTGAAATCTTTTGATTTAATTTCTGCTAGAAAGAAGCTAGAAATAACAATGAAATAAAATTAAATTTGCGAGGACGGTATGGATACGTCGCCTCGGGAGACAATCATTGGATAACCACGACCTCTGCGTAGGTCACCCCAAGTGGTTCGCCACGTTTGGTTACTTACCAAAGATGCCCGGGTTCATGTGTTATGGTTTGTCTCGGTCTTGGTGGCGGATACATCTGCCTGCTGTCTGCATGGCAGGCCGGATCGAGAGGCTGGTTAAGGGGGACTTTTGGCGTCTCCAGCAGTGTTCTCTCCGATCATTGCCGTGCACTGCAGTAAGATTCATGCGCACGCCTCACCTGGACTACTGAACCTCCAGATTCCTACCCACCCCTCGTACCTTTGACTTTGGTTCATCACAGAGGGCATTCCTCGCTTTCCCCTGTGAAGAACCGCCACTGCATACGGTATCACTCTTGATCTCCAGATTTCAACCCATACCTCAAACATTTTTCTTTCCCAGAACTTCCTCTCAAATTGATCAGTGCTTGAAGGAACAAAATCATCAACCATTTGAAAGTAAGGCTTTATACCATCTCTCTTGTTTCCCATTGATAAAAACGCAATCAAATGCTCTTTGTTTGTTAAGTATTTTACAATCCACTTAATTGCCAATCAGGCACTAGTCAATAACTAATAACAAGGGATTTTTAACACGCAGTTTTGTGTTATTCCAATACAAGTGTGAATCAGATGGGATTCTATCCACTTTGCAGAGAAACCAAAATTCTATTATTTATTATTCAAAACGATCAATTTAAAAATATTTTACCCGGTTATAAGTACGATTTGAAATTAAATTATTGATTGAGGCAAATTCATCTTCTATAAATACGCTCCCGTTACATTTAATTTCAAACATTTGTTCTTCTTAATCATTTGTTGTTTGTAAATGAATAACGACTTTATGAAATGAATAATGAAGTGGTATGTAGATCGAGGCTCTTTATAAATGTATTTAAATTGACCTTGATCGATAATGAATATTCCGACACATAAAGGACATATTGGTTTGCTTAAGTTTTCTTTACCCAATAATTAAGGATGTTCAATTATTGATTAGTTGAGTCTTCTTTTATCACGCAATCAATTAGGTGCCGTACCATTGTATGAATGTCGTATATTCTATGCTTTTTAGTAGTCATTAAAAGTGCCCGGGTTTTCAATCTTTCTTCATGCCATAGTCACTTCACGCCTCTCCCACGGTGCCTTCCACCAGCTGCTGTCTTTAGTAGCTCTTCTTTAAAAGTTCCTGGGTCTTCCAACCCTGTTTCAATCTTCCTTCATGCTCTCTCCCACAAATGCTATCCACCAGCTGCTGTCTCTAATTCTTCTTTAAAAGACTACCCATCCTATTTCAGTATTCTTTCATGCCACCTTCATTACGTTGAGCTCACTCTAAGCCTCTCCCGCAGATGCTATCCACCAGCTGCTGTCCCTAGTTCTTCTTTAAAGGTCTCCTGCCATGTTGCAGTCTTCTTTCATGCCGTCTTCATTACGTACTCCAGGCCTCTCCCACATATGCTATCCACTAGCTTGTTGCGTGCCACGGGCGTAGCACCCACGTTCTGCCTCCAAAGCTAGCTCAGATAGGTCGGCAGAACTGGCGGGGCCCTCATCATCAAGGGTCGTAGGTAGCTAAAAAAGGGGGGGGGGGTACATAGTATCGAAGGATTTAAACGATCTCTCATTTGACTGTTTACACGCGGAGGGTGACTGAAAATTGGCGGGACGAAAAAAAATTGACCCGGTGTTTGGTATCAGCACGCTAAAAAGGGGGGCCCACGTTGGCGACAGTGTTGGACGTGGGGGAAAAGATGGTTACACAGTGCTGAGGAAAAATGAAAAAAAAATGCCCCACGTTGTACGGCCAGTGTTGCGACGTGGGGGAAAAGGTGAGTTCGTGATGTTGTGGAAAAAATTGCCCCACGTTCGGGCGTCAGTGTTGCGTGCCACGGGCGTAGCACCCACGTTCTGCCTCCAAAGCTAGCTCAGATAGGTCGGCAGAACTGGCGGGCCCTCATCATCAAGGGTCGTAGGTAGCTAAAAAGGGGGGGGGGTACATGGTATATGTCCACACTCGTTACGCCTCGTCAAATAAAAGATCGTCTAGGTAAACATTTCTTGTATTGTCTGGATCACACACAAATATAATAGGGCAGTACATTTACAATCAATTACTAGGCACAGGTACACAAATCGACTACCTACACATGGGGGAAGCCTATCAAATCTCTCTCAAATCGCGTCCTCCCTGAGGGTCGGTCGCTGTTCGCGGACAAGTAAGGACACAACAAAATGGGGAAAGTGGCGTTACTCAATGGTACCAGGTGGCGTGGCAGGAGAGCATTCACGGCGAGGATGGCCGGCTACGCTTAACAGGGAATTCCTTGCAAGCAGGTAGCGTGGCTGGGGAGCCGGTCGACTCGGAACATGGTGGACGGGCACGTCTCACGTTTTGGGCTCCGTGAATTCGGTAGAATGTTCCGGAACCGTGGCGCAGTCGCAGCGACGGGCACGGGTTGCGGCTAGCGGGGTCCCGGCGTGAGAGAGTGCGTTGCCCGGTCGCGAGAGCGTGTGGCGTGGGGAGAAGGGGTACGATTGCCCGGGGGGAACGGGCGGTATGCCGCTCACTGGCGTAGGGTGGTGCCTGGGCGCTACGTAACAAGCTGCTGCTCCCAGCCTTCTTTAAAGGACTTCCCATCCTATTTCAGTATTCTTTCAAGCCGCTTCATTACGTTGAGCTCACTCCAGGCCTCTCCCGCAGATGCTATCCACCAGCTGCTGTCCCTAGTTCTTCTTTAAAGTTCTCCCGCCATGTTGCAGTCTTCTTTCATACCGTCTTTATTACGTACTGCAGGCCTCTCCCACATATGCTATCCACTAGCTGCTGTTCCCAACCTTTTTAAAGGACTTTTCATCCTATTTCAATATTCTTTCATGACGTCTTCATTACGTTGAGCTCACTCCAAGCCTCTCCCACAGATGCTATTCACTATCTGCTATCCCCAGCCATTCTGTAAAAGTTCCCCAATATTTCCACCCTGCTTCAATCTTCTTTTATGCCGTCTCTATTGTTTTCCTGTTCCCAGGCGTTCCCAAGTTTTCCCGGTCTTCCTTTAAATTATCTCCAATACAGAAATGTGATTTCCACTAGCATTGCCATTCCACACTTGTCACGATCAGGGGTCCTAGCATGGTCGATCGATATAGGTTTTATCGAAAATGTCGGTAACTTTCCATCGCTCCCGAGCACGACTGCAGACCGCTAACGAACAAACAATAGTTCACAATGATTAGGGGTTCCTAATATATTTGACGTAAACTGTTTCTTATTCGTTAGCGGCCTGCAGTCGTGCTCGGGAGCGATCGCAAGTTACCGACATTTTCGATAAAACCTATGTCGATCGACCATGCTAGGGGGCCAGGGCTCTCAATATTTCTCTATGGTCTTCCATGCAGTAAGTCCACCATTTCTTCGGTCTGCCGCTATTTACCCTTGTTAGCTGTAGTGCATTAATTATTCGTGTAGTTTTAGCTTCCTTCAATAGATGTCGATAGCTTAGTTTGCAATAGGAAGTTTTGCTACTTCCCAACAGTTGGCAGTTGAGTAGGATATCAGAAGAGTACCATCTATCGTCGATCGTGTCTTAGATACGAACGGTTACGATGATGGCCGAAGGCATCGAAGAGATTGGGCGTTTTAGAATTTTTTGTGGTCGTTCTGGAATTATTTCGTAATTTATTTAATACCAGCTTTTGCCCCGCATAGTATTAGGGGGGTTCCCACTCCACTCCCCCCCTCTCTCCCCCTTTTACCAACCCCTCCATACCCGTTACATTCTATTTTCAAACAGCTCGCGTACCACCTATTAAAGCGTAACAATCAAACACACGCAGTATCGCATTTATAACATTAGTATATTTTTAATTGAAAGGGATCTCCATAGAAACCTAAACAAATAACAAAATGACAGCGCACGTCAAATAATTACTTATAGCTTATAGTTACCAAGCAACGCTTTGCTTTTTGTCTGGACAATAAAGGTATAATAAATAATTTCATAACCCCAGAGCTTATTCATAACGTCAGAACTTACCAATATATACTGCCTGTTTTACTCGCAAATAACGTAGCTTATATCAGTGAAAGAATTTTTAAAGTCCAATCAGTATTTTTTTGCGTGAAAGAGTAACAAACGTACGTCCCATACAAACTTTCGCCTTTATAATATTAATAGGATTCATCTCTGCTGTAATGTCCGTACGCATCCCAAATGTAGAGAACCACTTGGGGTAACCTATGACATATGCAAAGATATTGAAATATAAGTTTCAGTATTTGAATATCTTTGGACATATGAATCGGTTGTTCAATAAATGGTTCGCGGGGCAGCGGTACCCATACCCGGTTCACGACGAGTTCATCGAAAACGAATTCATCGAAAATCAATTCATCGAAAATCAATTCATCGAAAGCAAATTCATCGAAAACGAGTTCATCGAAAACCAATTCATCGAAAATCAATTCATCGAAAACCAATTCATCGAATGATCAATTCATCGAATTGCCAATTCATCGAAAAAATATATTTTGTTGATATTTGAGAGAAATGCCGAGCGGACCGAGAAGTTAAAAAAGCATTGGTCAACCTAAACTAACCTAACCTAACCTAACCTAACCTAACCTAACCTAACCTAACCTAACCTAACCTAACCTAACTTAACCTATTTAACCAATTTTTAAATATTTTTTTATCATCACCCTTAATGACCTTTCTGAGTTGTTTATGAGTTGGTTTCATTATAAGTGTCTGGTCACCGTTCCTTAGCTATCCCTTTTTTGCAGTATCAGACAATCGGAAATCGAAGAGATAACCTATAAATTTTACATTGTCACTACGAAACTGACAGTTGCTAAACACATTTAACTCAGTTAAACAAACCTTTTTGGGTATTTAATTTTGACAGCTCTAATATCTACAAAAAATGTTTTTCGTGAAAATGTTGAATTGATCATTCGATGAATTGATTTTCGATGAATTGATTTTCGATGAACTCGTTTTCGATGAATTTGCTTTCGATGAATTGATTTTCGATGAACTCGTCGGTTACCCCCATACCCACCTTCCAAAATTGTTGTTGTATTTGCACTTCTACCCCGAATTTGGATTCTAAAATGGACAACGAACATGTCTCTATTATTTGAAGGTAGTATTTCCGAAAAATGGATTTAAGTTTTCACCATTCATAATTTTCTTTCTCGATTGGTATTCCCGTGAAATGAATGAAGCATCGGTCCATTGCATTCACGATATTCAAATAACTTCTCATTCCCAGATGCTAGGAATTCTGTGAATTGGGTACATTTGTATTTTTATGTGGAATTTATTTTGACGTATCGCATCGTTCCCATAGAAATGAAATGTTTCATGGTGAAAGAAATATAGAAAACCTATTTCATTGCTCCAGACTTTATTAGATTATTTCACGGTATTTTATAAGCGCAATTGAAGCGGGGTGCTACGTGTCGTAATTACGTCAACTTGTTCTAAAATAGTAGACTGAGTTAGGTTAGGATAAGTTAGCTTGGGTAAAGTTAGGTTAGCTTTACTTAAGTTAGGCAGAGGTTCCCAAACCTTTTTTCTCGTAGACCACTTTCAAAATTTTACTGGTTTCTGTGGACCCCCTGCTGCTTCATTTTTACCATATTACCAAACTCGTCATAAAACGTGAAGATTAGATCTAACGGTGGAAATTAGCGTTGTGGCTGAGTTTCAACCCTAAATTCGGAGTGGTAAAATAAATAAAAAATAGTGTTTTTTTTTGTGTTTTATTTATTAAAATAATGTAATGACAGAATTAACATTATACATACATACTGTTAACCATTGTACCATTGCAAAAAATGTTGTCATAGTAGATAAGTAGTTTAGTAAGTTTGAATGTTAATAAATATAAAAAAAGACTTAATAGAATCAAAATTAAACATTAATAACGTACCGTAACTTCAACAATGCAAATCAACAATTAAAAAACTTAGTAACAATTATTATAAGCAATAACTATCAGCCTGAAACACTCATCAACATTGAAAAATCTTCCGAGAAAAGATACTTGCCGCCAACGGGACTTGAACCCGTGTCCTTCTGATTGCCGGTCAGCTGCTCTTGACCACTGAGCTATGGGGGCTTATCAAATACCCGCCAAATAATTCAATATATACTAGTGTTTCATTCAACAATTACTGCTTATTATATTTTTTCCACCTGAAAACAACCAACTTTATTTTTGCGAAAGAGACATTGTAAGTATCAAATCCCTCGCCAGGTGGCGTCGAGACAAATTATGACTACATTTATTGGGGAAATACTTAAACTTGTCAAATATTAGTTAATATATTATATTATTATATTAATAATATATATTAAATTATTATTATTAGTTAATATACGTTAGTTTATAAATTAAAAATAATAAAAAACCTAGTCATAATTTTAATAGGAGGGATGCACTTGATGGATTGACAGCAAATTATCAATATTTGGCTTCAGTTTTAGTTCTTTACTATCAAAACCAGATAAATTTTCGTGGACCCCCACTTACAACTTGTGAACCCCCATTTTTATCAAGCCAACGTAAAATCCCGTCGAGTCTCCCGTGGACCCCTGGGGGTCCACCTGGGCCACTTTGGGAATCACTTGGTTAGGGTATGTTAGCTCGGGTAAGGTTAGGTTAGCTCGAGTTAGGTTAGGATAAGTTAGCTTGGGTAAGGTTAGGTTAGGTTTGGTTAGGTTAGGATAAGTTAGCTTGGGTAAGGTTAGGTTAGCTTTAGTTAGGTTAGGATAAGTTAGCTTGGGTAAGTTAGAACTTTCAAGAGTATTCGAGAGCATTTCACAACCTTCCAGAACATTCCGGAACATTCTGGAATATTGTGGAATATTCGGGAATAGTTTGAAACGTTCAAGAACATCCCGGAACATCCCAGATCATTTTGGAACAATCCAAAACAGTCTCCAATGTTGTGGAATGTTCTGGAACATTGTGGACCATTAGAAGCCTTTTTTGTACGGGTGAGGCTACCCATCGGTATGGGTATATAAAGCAAGATCCGTCGTGGGTTCGAACGTCAGTTCAATCTCGTATCAACTCCTTGAGCGAAGCCGGGTACCGCTAGTCCGCTAGTCCATTAATAAATCATTACAAATGTTTACCGACTTAAGCTATATTTATTTACCTATGCATTTTTAATATTTCATTCACTCACCTTTTTTTTTTTTATTCACTGAAACATTTATTATAATTACAATTTTACAACATTATATAACAACAATATTTCAATCGCTCTCCTAATAAAGCAGTTGCTTGTGTTTAGGAGAGGACAACTAAATACTTTTACATCTAAGTATATAAATTTAAAATATTATTACAAAAACTAATAGTAATTTTATAGAAAATACGATACATGTAATAAAATTATTGGTTAGTTAATAAATTATTCAAAGTTGGTAAAGCAAAACATATTTTTAAACAATAATTAAAGTTATGAGGTGGTACTAGAGTATTTCAGTTTAATTTTTTTTTATATGTGTCGTAGTTTTCATCCGATCGTATATCTAGGGGTAATTTATTGAATAATTTTAAACCCTTGAATGTATTGTGCTGTTGTAGTTCGTACTAATGGTACGGTTAATCCTCCAACAGATATGATTATTTTACTAATATTTAATTGTGGTATAGTACTTTTATTAAAGAAATCTTTATGTAATTGTAGGAGTGCATTTTTGTCATAAATTTTTGTTAGTGGGGAACCGGGAAATCTTGGAAAACATTTATTGTTGGGTAGTAATAGGGCTTTTTTAAGATGATTTTTATTAATATTTTTTTAATTGTTTCCAGTGGAAGTAGGGATGATTTATATGCACCCCCCCAAGCTATGATTCCATATTGTAGTACAGAGTGCATAAGTGCGTAATAAATATCTTTTAGTATTTTTAATTTTACCGTATTTCTAAGTCTAAAAAATATATAGATCAGTTTTCTCATTCTGTCTACTGTGGAATTTATTTGACTTTTCCATTTGATGTTATTATCGATAATTATTCCAAGATATTTTATTTCTTCTTTACTACTAATGTGTATACAGTTTGAGTTACAGGGTGCGATCCTAAGAAGGCAATTTTTTTCGTGAATTTTTATGTTTACCTTTATATTTGAGATATTCCCTGTTAGGCTATAAGGTATAAAATGGGGTTTTTCGACATTTAGTGTCAATAAGTTTTCGTCGAACCATAGTTTTACGATATTAATTGCATTGTTAGCTACTACTTCGACCTCGTTCCAATAATTTCCTTCAATAGTAATCACTGTATCATCTGCGTAAGATATAATGTTTCCAATGATTGGGAGTTCAAAAAGTTCATTTACATACAATATGAATAGTAAAGGTCCCAATACAGTTCCTTGTGGAATTCCAAAATCTATATTTTCTATTTCACTTAGTTCGTTGTTTACTTTTACCTGTTGAGTTCTTTGATGGAGATAACTTTTTAACCATGTTTTAGCTTTGCCAGTTATTCCTATAATTAAGTTTATTAATTAATTTTGAATGTGAGACACTATCAAAAGCTTTACGGAGGTCAACGAAAATACTTAAGCATTTTTTACCTCTATCTAATGTTTTGTAAATAAGCTTAGTTAATTCTGCAATTGCGTCTTGTGTGCTAAGTTTATCTCTGAAACCGTATTGACTAGGGTTAATACATTTTTGGTTATCTATATAATCAACAATTTGTTTTTTTATTACTTTTTCGTATATTTTTGCAATATTGGATAATAATGATATTGGGCGGTAATTGCTTACTTCTTTTAAATCTCCGGATTTATGTACTGGAATTATAATGGCTTTTTTATAGTTTGACGGGAATATTCCACATTTAGTGCTTACATTTAATATATGTGTAATCGGTTTGGTTAGGAAATTGCAGAATTTTTTCAAAATTTCTGTAGTTATACCGTCGTATCCTGGCGCAGCACCATTTTTTAGTGATTGTATTGTTTTCAATATTTTTTTCTGTAGTCGGTTTAAAAATTGAAAGGTTGTTATTTGTTATTTTATCTTCATGTATGTCATCTGGTTTGTAATTTTGGTCAATTTTATATGCAAGTTTTTGACCGACGGTGGCGAAAAAATTATTGAAAATATTTGCACACATTTTTGGTTCACGGATAGCATTTAATTTAGTTTCATTATTGTTTATGATATTTATTATTGACTTATTTTTATTCATAATTTCATTTAAAGTGTTCCATGTTTTTTTAGGGTTTTCTTTTGTGAGGATTATTTTCTCCTTCTAATATTTTTCTTTTGTGTCTTTGATAATTGTAATGAGTTTGTTCCGGAATATTTTGTATTCGTTTTGGATATGACTATTAGTAGGGTTTTTTTTCGTTTGTATGAAGAGTTTTTCTTTATTCCGGATGGATATGAGTAATCCTTGTGTAATCCATGGTTTGTGTATTTGTGTGTATCATGTATTAAACAAATACAAGATACACACAAATTCAAATCGTCACTAAACACTTTCCTTGTTAATAAATGTCACTACACGTTGAGTGAATACCTCACGTAAATGAAACGCCTATTTTTATTGGTATATATATTTGTATTTTTTTTTTCATTGGAATATTGTTATTTTATCTGTATAAACATTGTAATTATAATAAAACAAATAATATTATATAAACATTGTAATTAAATAAATGTGGTTAGCTGGAAGAAATGGGGTCTACCCATAAGCTACACCTTTTGTAATTTTTATTTTACAATAAATATTTTTTGATTTGATTTGATTTTGATTTTCCTTAATTTAGAACTAGGTTGATTATTTATATAGGTTGTACAGTCTGCAATATGAGAATTTAAAGTTTCTTCAAAAAAGTTTGCGCACGTGTCTGGGTTTTGGCAGTTTAGTATTGAGGACCAATATTTCTTTCGTAATTTATTATTTAATTTTAAATAGTTCAGTTTAGAAATTATTTTGATATTTTTTCTAGAGTCATTAAATCCTGGGTTTTTATTTAAATCATAAACAAATAAATTTGTATGGTGATCTGTTATATCATTTTTCCTTATAATGGATTTAATTTTTTCTGTGTGTTTAATATTGCTCCATATGTGGTCCAGGCATGATGGCGACTGGTTTGAAAATTCTCTTGTGAAATTATTTACACAAGATATAAAGTTCATTTCATTCATAGCATTTATATAATCTATTTTATTTTTACCGTGGTTATTTGGACCAATATTAATATTTAAATCACCTATTACGATACAATTTAGATGGTTTTTGTTACATAGTATTTTTTTTAATTCTTCTATAAATAGGGGTATATCAGAGCTGTGTGTTCGATATATTGCGATTATATTTGATGACAAACAATTTGATGATTGCGACAAACAGTTTGCGTTGTATATGGGTATTTCGATAACATTGATATCAGTAAATTTTTCTTAAGCGTATACTACAATTCCACTATTTTTATTAATCTGATAAATTGTATTGTAATGTTTGTAGTTTGGGATGATTGGTATATTAATGTTTGCATGTATGTGCGCCTCGGATAGTATTATGAAATCTGGTTGTGAACATAATGTATTTAGGGATACCAGAATTTCATCCATGTTTCTATTTATACTTCTTATGTTTAGGTGCAAGATTGTTAGTCTATTTATTATATTGTTATAGATTTTATTGCATTCGCTGGCTGTTTCACATACGTATTCTTCTATATTTAAATTTCTATCAATTTCGTTTAAGTTAAAATTTTCCATTGCATTTATTTAGGTGTGATAAAATATGTATATATAATTCTACGAAAAAATGAATAAATAATAATACTCATAATTTGTGTTACGGTATTCTTGTTCGATTCCAGTTCATATCTAAAATTGTAGGTTTTAATTTTTTCAATAAGATTTATTTTATGTTCAGATATTAGTCGGAGACGAGTATTATTACTCGTGTGTTTGTTTAAATGATAGCAAAAATTAATTTGTTTCGTTCTTCTTTTGATAATGATTTCAATATAAAATAGTGTGTGAATGAATATATCGATAGTACAAATGAACATATACTGTAGAGATTTATTGTATACATAATATTGGTAGCATGATATATAGGTTAGTAATGTAGATAATAATAATTTTGAAATCATATATCTATAATTAGTCGTTAGTAGTCTATAATTTATTAGCTTTCGATAACCGTCGCTGTTTATTGGTATTGTATTATCTATTTTCTGGTAGAAATATTGAAATGTAGAATGAAGATGTAATTTATATAAAAATGTAGTTAGTAGAAATTTGTTACCATGAAGAAAATATTCAGGTTTTTTATCATTAATATAGAGCATAAGTTAGAGATTTTAGTTTTGAATATATTTGTACTGATTTTATAGTACGTAGAATGATGAAAGATGTGTCGTTTTTTAATGTATAGACCATAGAATTAATCATTTTTATATCATGTGGATATTCAGAAGTACACATGTAAGACATTGAGAATAGGCGTGAGATATTTTTATAAACTTCTCTAAAATTTATAACGATATTCAACGTAAATAATAATAATTTTACAATAATAAATATATAAATAAAGATTTTCTGGTTATAATTTATTAAGTATTGTGTTATCGAGAAAATAATATTATTATTTTTTATCATCAATATATGAAATGTCTTAGAGTTTTTAGTTTTTATAACATTTATACTGATTTTATTGTTTGTAGACTGAGATATATCCAGTTTATGAAATGAATATAACCTAAAATGATTAGGTTTTAACGCGCTTAGAAGATAATCAATTTTACATAGATAAGATACTGAGAAAGGACATGAAATACTTTTAAAGATATATCTAGTAATCAATTTTTTGTAGCGCAAATGCGAGCATTTTTTGGTAATATTTACAGTTAGTTTTATCGTTCGCATTATGATTGACAGGAAATGACAGTTTAAATCTATTATTTTGATCGATGCAGTTGGCACAGTTTGGCGAGGTTGCAATATTTACACAGTCCTTATGTTGGTGGGCTAGTCCGCAGTACCTACATCCTTTACACTCATGTACTCCGTGCAAATACTTCTATTGGCTGTAGTTTATTTATAAAATCTTGATTTTAAAAATCCCATCACGTTACTGTACTAAAATTGGGTTTCATGATAGTTGAGCCCCCGACGTTGGCTCCCTGGCATATATGTACATATATATATATACAATATGCAGTCGGTTTTGGGAAAATACGGTTTACCTAATACGCAAAATATATCCGCGAAGGAGTGTGCAGAGAGGACCGCCAAATATCAAAAATATAACACATACGAGTATCATCGAGGAAAAAACTACTTGTCTATGCCTTATATACCAGCGTAAAGTACAAAAAATCGACATTGCAAATAAACTCATTTGACATCCATAGCAAATTATTAATTGGTATTTTTGAAGTCGATTTTAGCACTGAAATTGGTAAATAATGCATAAAAATTGATCATTTTAAATAATTAAATTGCAATTCTCTTCTTTGCTGTAGAGTCTACGGTGTAGACGATGACCGCCGATAAAAACAGAAAACACCAACTAAAGTAGGAAAACGAAATAAAGAAAATCAATTTCAATTTCGAAGAGCAATTGAGTGTACGATATTTTTTTCGATATTCAACACAAATAAGCTCGATGGTTTGCCCACGCGAAAACATGATGCCGAATGAAAAATATCAAAATGACGCGACGCTCCTCGTGAATGTCTTGCGCATGTGTGGGTGAAAGTTCGATGAGGCGGACGTAGCGCCATCTGTCATTCAACAACATAAATAATTTAGTTCTGTTTGAAATACGAAAGACGGTTAAATTTGATCATACAAAAATACTAAAATCACGATTAAAAAATGGGAGGGTGGGGGTAGGGGGGTTAAAATTTGGGGTCATCAAATATACTTTAAAACCTTTTCTCATACCTACCAAATATACGTAAAAAATTTCATAAAAATCGCTCAAGCCGTTTCGGAGAAGTGCGACCACAAACACCGTGACACGAGATTTTTATATATAAGATATGAAAACAATGTATGTTTGCTTGCTTGCTTGCTTGCTTGTTTGTTTGTTTGTTTGTTTGTCCTTGTGCGTTCCTATATCATTCATCCCATTGCGATGAAACTTTGAATAGTGAGCTCTGGCGTTATGAAAGTATTGTCACATAGTTCGACCCAGAGTGACGTGCGTTCGCATGACAACTCAAGTTTAATAAAAAATGGATGTACTAACATTAATAGAAAACATTAAAAGTGAACTAAAAAACATTTCGACCGTAAAGGACACAAAAATTAGAAATAACCTGGAACAAACGATTCAACTACTAGAAGAAGCATGGAAACGGGAAAAAAACCATTTCCAAGAACAAATTATTGAACTACAAAAAAAAGTAATCATCAAGCTCGAAAAAAATTATGAACAAAAATCCTATGCAATGGTTCTAAAAGAAAGAACTGTTCAAATCGAAGAACCCAAATTTGCAATCTTAATCACCGCTGAAGGCAAAGAAACATCCGAAGACATAAAGAGTATTATCACAAAAACAATAAAAGCACCTAACCCAGGAATCGGAATAAGTGGAATAAAAAAAGCAACAAACAATAAAATAATTATGACTTGCTCGAATAAAGAAGATGCTGAAAAATTGAAAGTTGAAATAAATAAAAATAAAAATGGAATATCTGCAACAGAATAAAAAAAGAAGAGACCATGTATGATTATTAAAGGTGTCGGAGGCGAATATAACGAAGATAATTTTCTAAATGATCTTATTTTACAAAACAGTGAACTAAACGATATAACAAATGAATCCATTAAAGAAACGAAAATATTAAAAATAGAAAAAGTGATCAACTCCGTAACATAATAATTGAAACAACAGGCCCAATCCGAAAAATATTACTAGAAAAACAAAGAATAATTATTGGAATAAATGAAGACAATATAAGCGAAACTCAATCGAAAATCTGGAAACAGAAAAATCAGAAAAACATATTGACACCTCTGGGACTCGAACCCAGGACCTCTTGCTTTCCGGGCAAATACGCTAACCACTGCGCCACGGCGTCGATCGACGTGCGCAGCGCGTTTTCCCGGAAAACAAGAGTTCCTGGGTTCGAGTCCCAGAGGTGTCAATATGTTTTTCTGATTTTTCTGTTTCCAGATTTTCGGTTGAGTTTCGCTTATATTGTCTTCATTTATTTAAATATTACAATTTGAGGTTTTACTCATAAAGTTAAAATAAAAAATAAAAAATTAATATTGGCTTTGTCCGAGCGCATATACAGGATTGCGACCCTCTGATGCATTGCTACCACTGCCTTGGATTTGGACATACATCCCTTAAATGTCTAAATAAAATGAACAAATCCAGATGCGTACATTGTGCAAAGAACCACAAAGTTAGCGAATGCGAAAAAAATAAAGACAGTGTCAAATGCTACAACTGCGACAAAAACAACAATTTATTTGGAACAAAAAATAATACTCAACATAGTGCAAATAGTGAAATATGTACTTACCGAAAAATAATGTCTATTATAGCACAACGACGAATTGATTATGAATAAGTTATGGACGATTTTCTAACTGAGGAAATTGATAAATTAACAGATGTTTCACAGTATATTTGCGACGATTCAAAACAATGTAACGAACTATTAAAAAAATTCCCAAATGTTTTCATTGTTCTGCACCAAAACATCAGAAGTTTGCAAAAAAATCTGGATGAATTTGTAATAACACTAAACCTTCTCGAAATATTACCGGACATAATTGTTTTAACAGAAGCACACTTAAATATAAATAATGCGGCCGCACTGTACGACATCCCTAACTATACACATTATTCGTCCAAAACGCATATTAATAAGAACTGTGGTATTGCTGTTTTCATCTCAAATAAACACAATAACGTCACAATCACTGAAATCAACATGAAGCTAGCAAACTGTCTAAAACTGAACTTAAAAGTAAATGAAGTTATATACAATATTATAGCTATCTACCGCACTCACGGATCAAATCCAAACAGTTTCATTATATAATTGGAACAGTTATTGCTACAACTAAAAGGTACTTGTAACATTGTCACAGGCGATTTTAACCTGAACATTTTGAAAGAGGTAAGCGGTAATCTAAATTAAGATTATATAAATGTAATGACATCGCTAAACTATAAATCATTTATAAATAATCCAACACGGAATGTCAGCGGACAAATTCCTTCCTGCATTGATCACATATGGTGCAACTCAAATAACAATGAAAAATACATGTCAATATTATGGAAAACCAGCATAACCGATCACTACACTTGTATATTTGTTACCAGCATTGATAAAAGAAGTACCAACTCTAACACAACTGACAAAAAAAATATGAAAAAAAAACATTTAAGTAGGAAAATTTTAAGAACAAATCTTAAAACGGAAACCTGGGCATCAATATTTGAATCGGAAAATCCAAATACCTGTGCTGAGAATTTCGAAACATTTTTCCAAAACCCCATAAACCTATCCACACAAATAATTGTTTCTAAACCAAAATCTAAGCACAGATTAATAAAGCCATGGATAACCCATGGACTAGTGATTTCAATCAGAAATAAAGAAAAATACTACCACCAGTGTAAAAAGTTCCCAAATTATGAAAAAATCGCCACTTTCTACAAGAAATACCGAAACAAACTTGCGCTTTTAATTAGACTGACAAAAGAAAAATATTTTCGTGATAAAATAAAAAATGCTGGTCAAGACAGCAAAGAGTTCTGGAAAATCATCAATACAATAACCAACAAAAGCACAAAACAAAATTACCAAATGAAATTACTCATCAAGGAATCAACATCAACACCGAAAAAAATCCAAAACTTTGTGGTAATATTTTTAACGATTATTTTGCAAATGTAGGCTCTAATCTTGCTTGTAATATTACACTAAACAATAGACAGACTCCCCAACCAGAGCAGAACTCAAATTTTGAAGAAGGTTTTCACACATTTGCTTCAGTAACTCACAAAGAAGTTGAAAACGCTGTTTTAAGTTTACGGGGATCAGCAAGCCCTGGCTATGACAACATAACTTTACAAACATTGAAAGTCGTACGTGAGATAATCAGCAAGCCAATTTCTCATATAATAAATGTTAGTTTGAAGAAAGTTATATTCCCGAACAACTTAAAGAAAAATTTTGTCACCCCTGTTTTTAAATCTGGAGACGAAAAAAATATTTCCAACTATCGTCCCATAGCACTCACATCAAACATAGCAAAAATCTATGACAAAATTGTTAAAAAAAAACAACTTAACAACTACATAAAATCAAGGAAGATAATGAGCCAAAACCAGTTTGGATTTAGAGACAATCTCAGCACCCAAGACGCGAATGCTAAATTAACATCAACAATAATGCAAAGGTTAGACAATGGGAAAAAGTGCCTTGGTATCTTCATCGATCTCCGCAAGGCATTTGATAGTATATCACATTCCAAACTTAACGAAAAACTAATGCAAATTGGATTGGACGGAATAGTGCTATCATGGTTCCAAAGTTATCTGAAAGAGAGACTTCAATATGTCAAAATAAATAATACACTAAGTGAACCCAAAACCTCATCTTTTGGTATACCACAAGGAACTGTCATCGGTCCAATCCTTTTTATAATATATGTAAACCAAATGTTCACTCTTCCCATAGATGGAGATATTATATCATATGCAGACGACACTGTGGTTATCACTAGAGGGAAATCATGGGAAGAAGCTACGAGTAAAGCAAATATCAATATAAACATACTTAAAACATGGTTTGACCTTAATTGTCTCTCACTAAATACTAAGAAAACATATTTTATCCCATTCTCTTTGAAAGAAAAAAATATCGAAAACAGTATTATAATTAAAATCCATTCATCACAATGTGAAAACAAAAAGGAATGCGACAGTGTAATTTGTTTACAAATAACATGCAAAAATAGTATAAAGTATCTGGGTGTCACAGTAGATAGACACTTAAAATGGAAAGAATAAGTCCAAAATACAGTAACCAGAATAAGAAAACTTATATACATATTTATTAGACTGAGAAACATCTTATCATCCAGTAGGATTAAAACTATCTATTTCTCTCTTGCCCAATCTATTCTACAATATGGTATAATCGGATGGGGAGGGACCTTCGAAACTAACTTCTTACCTGTAGAAAGGGCACAGAGGTTGATTTTAAAAGTCATCTTACGAAAACCGTCTGTATTTCCAGCAACACAGCTATTTGACTCTTTTAGGGTTCTCAGTTTAAATAAAATGTTCAAAAAGAACTCATTATTACAAACTCATAAAGATCATTTTAATCCATCAACAACAATATTCACAAACATAAACAACCGACCACGATCACGGGGCAATTTAGAAATTCCAAAATTTAAAACAAGTGCTTCCCAACACCACTATGCTTATAAAGGTATAAATTTTTTCAATGCTCTCCCGTATAAAATCAAGTCTGAAAAAAATTATAAAGTTTGTAAATTCCAAATAAAACAACTAATAGACCAACCCGACATTAATTATAAGTTTTACATTCATCATCACAATAATAACAACAACAAAAAAACTAGAACATATCCTCTAAAAATATTTCATCAGCATATCATATTGAAAGCAAAGTACATACGCGTTATTTGTAGGAACAAAATTGTTAGAACTTTATCCTATGTACCTACTATTACAATACTGTCAGCCCATCCATTTCAAATATGTTTCTAAACCAATGCTATGTACCTACTACCTACTTACAATCTACCTATTGAGTAAATACAATAATATTATTTTTATTTCTGATATATCTATTTTATTTTATTTTTTATTTTAGTTTATTTAGGAAACAAACAGTTATACATATTTTAATAAGAAAGTAACATATTACATGATTGCATTAACCAGTGAAGTTTCCGCTACAATTTATAATATATAAACATGGATTAAAACATTGAAGAAAACATAAAGTGGTAGAAAAAAAAAGAAAAATATATATATATACAACAGAAATGAAAGAAAAAAAACACAAACACAAATTAAAGCATATGGGATATATAAATTATCCAAATATTATTATTATAATAAAAAGAAGGAAAACCAACATAATGAGAATGAAAAAAATAACATGCAGCAGGGGTGGAGAGTTCGTAATTAACAATTTGTTTTAATTTTTCCTATTATGGATTTAATAAATTGGCCTGAGGACAAATGGAAAATATCAGCGTCGTAAAAGATATCATTGTATTTTGTGCACGTCCTTCGGAGAAATGAATGTTGTGTGTAATTTGTTTTTGAGTGTGGGATGTGGAATAGTTGGTTTGACCTTGTGTTTCTTATTGGACAGTGGAAATTAATGTGTTCTAGAAGATAGTTGTTGTCAACAACGTTGTTAATGATTTTGAATAAAAATTTTTGGTCGGATATATTTCTTCTATCTTCTAAAGTTGATAAATTATGGAATGTTAATGAGTCTTTTAGGTTTTCTGAAGTTCGAAAGGATTTAAAGTCCAGGTGTTTCAATAACTTTTTTTGAATTCTTTCTAACCTTTCAATATTTACTTTGTATTGGGGATTCCATATGACTGATCCGAATTCTAATATTGAGCGAACAAAAGAGACGTACAGTATTTTGATTACATGTGGAGACCTAAATGGTTTGGTCACTCTTATGATGAATCCTAGAAGTTTGTACGCCCTGTCACAGATGGAATTTATATGTGTTCGGAAAGACATTCCGGAGTCCATTGTTATTCCTAAGTCCCTCACTTCACAACATCTTTTTATCTCTACGTCATTGATTTTGTACGGGAATATTAGGGGGTTTATGCTTTTGGTGAATGATATTGTGTTACATTTTTCCAGATTAAGGAACAGTTGGTTGTTAGCACAATATATTCCAAGCCTATTGATATCATCTTGCAATTCTAGGCTGTCATTAATATTAGTGATTTTTTTGTAAATCTTAGTGTCATCAGCAAAAATTTGGAATTTGGAATTTTTAAAGCATTTACCTATATCATTGATGTATAAAATAAACAAGAGAGGTCCGAGATGTGATCCTTGCGGGATTCCTGAAGGTATACTGTAAAAACGCGAGGAGAAACCCTTAGCTCTAACTGCTTGACTTCTGTTTGTTACATATGATTTGATCCATCTGAGAAGGTCACCATTAATCCCGATTTTTAACAGTTTCTTCAGAAGCAGGTCAATGTTAATTTTATCAAAGGCTTTTGAAAAATCCGTATAGATAGAGTCTACTTGATTTTTACCACCCATAGAATTTAAAATAAAATCTGTGTATTCCAGAAGGTTTGTCTCGACCGACCGTTTTCTGAAAAAGCCGTGTTGATTTTTAGATATGATTGTTTGTACCGCCGGAAAAAGTTGATCAAGAACTATGTTTTCCATGATTTTGCTGACAATTGGGAGTTTGGAGATGGGCCTGTAGTTGGTAATGTTAGTTTTGTCCCCGCTTTTGTGGATTGGTGTAATGAGTGCTTGTTTCCAGACGTTGGGGAAGTTGCCTTCTTCAAATGACATTTTGAATAGCAAGGAGAGAGGATAAGCCAATTGGTCCCGGCATTTTACATAAAATATGGATGGAATTAAATCAGATCCCGCACTTTTATTCGGATCAAGTTTTTTTAAATAATTAAGTACACATGATTGATTGAAGTTAATATTGTGGATATGTAGATTAGAGTTGTCGTCATCATTCTCACAGTTTATAAGATTGAGGCGAGGGTTGGAATTTTCTACAAAAACTGATCTAAAATAATCACTAAAATGGTCGCATATGGATTGTCCATCATTGCAGGAAATATCTCCAAGATACATTTGCTTTGGTAAATCGGAAGAGGATTTCTTTGATTTAACAAATGACCAGAACTGTTTGCTGCACTTTTTTATTGAATCTTCTGCCGTCATAATGAAGTTTTCATAACATTCTAACGCGATCTTCTTTTGACGATTTCTCAGTACTGAAAATGATTGGTAGTCAGCCAGGTTCTTGTATTTTTTCCATTTCTTGTGATATTTTAATTTCTCTTTTACAATTTTAATAAGTGGTAAAGTGTACCAGGGGGGAAACCTTTCTAAATTACCGTTAATTTTTTTTTCGGGGATATATTTGCGAATAATGTCATTTATGATATTGTAAAAATCTAATACGGCTTTTTCGGTATCCTTACCTTGAAATTGGAGTTTCCAATTTATTTTGGATAATTCATCAGTGATTTGACCGTAATCACCTCGGTGAAACATTTTAACTGTCCTAGATGAGCTGGAGAGAGACGGTACAGTAACAGGTGATAACTCTATGTCTAATGCTCTGTGATGTGAATCTTCAGGCGTCAGAGGTTCGGTACAATGGGTTATACTACATTTTGAAATATTTGTCATGATTAAATCAAGAATTCGTTTGTTTGTATTGGTTATAGAATTGAATTGGTGTAGTTGGGTGAATGAAAGGAAGTCTACCAAGGCACAGCTAGCAGTGTCTTCTGGAAAATTTGGTTCTAATTGGTTTTGCCCTTCGGTTAACTTCCAGTTTAGTTTGGATATATTGTAGTCTCCAGCTAATAAAAACAATCCTTCCGGGTGATTTGCGTGCAGGTCTGATGTGGTGTTGAAGTGATGAGTTAGGTTGTGGATGTAGTTGGTGTTTTGTGGATGATATGTGCAGCAGATATATAAATTTTTGAGTTTATTATTGTTACCAAGTATTGGCACTGATATCCAGATCTCCTCAGTACACGTAGACCAGGGAATTCTCTGAGCCTTCAGAGATTTGGATGTTGCAATTAGTACCCCCCCTCCCTGCTGCTGTCCAGACAAAAAGTAGTTCCGATCCTCTCTAAATACATCATACCTATTGTCAAACAATTCACTGTCCTGGATTGATTTATTTAGCCAAGTTTCACATATAAGATAAATATCGTAATTGTTCAAAAGGACCTGATTTAAGAAGCTATGAGTTTTTGTGCGAAGACCTCGCACATTTTGAAAATATATGTTAAGCATTTTTAAATATTATGTTCGTGAAATTGTTTGGAAAATAGTAATAATTATGCTGTGATTGGGGGCATTTTTGAACATACGATTTTTTTTGTTTTTGTTTATGGTAAATTAAAATGTCTATGGTTTTAAGAGGCTTTTGTTTTGACAGATTGATTGTTATATCTATGGACAGATTACTAATACAATTGCAATTCAAACAATTGATAAAAACATGTTTTAACATTATTTGATAAGAGTTTAAAGGGAATTTGTAATTAACGTATAGTGATGATTCGTATATTACGACTAAGTAGAAATTGAGGTACTGCAAGAGGTTAAATTTGATATAAATAGTAATACGTTTGATATTGTTCTGTAAATTTAGTTTCCTAAAGGGAGGGCCGATGTAGAAGCGTCTTGTGTGGGCATTGTCTTCAATGTTGAAAGTCTGTTAACGTCATCTTGATCCGCAATTAAAATTATGGGTGTTGTATCACTTACACGAATGAAGATTTTCCCATTTTTTATCCAGCAGTAGAGAATTTTTCTGTCCGTTTTTATATCTCTACATTGTTTTAGGAGATGCTGATTTTTGGGGGTTAAATGTTCATTGATGTAAATTCTGCTGGCACCAGGAAGCTGCAATTCTGAGGCAAACATTCCCTTCCTCTTCCTTATTGCAGCTAACAGGTTATCTTTCAGGTGTCGGCGTGTAAATTTATGCCTGTATTATCTTATATTGTATCCTATACCAATTAAACTCTTATTTACTTCAAGTTCATTATGTCGACTTGTCTTCATGTATATAATTTTATAAATATTAGTACTTGTAATAACATACTTTCTGTACCTATTCGCATTTTACAATGGCACTCTCCGAAATTCAAGCACGAGAAATGTTTTCTCTTTTGAATTGGGTAGTTTCGTTAAAAAGAAATTTATATATTGTAATTAGTTTTAAGAACCATATGTTTTTCTATTTATCTGTATATGTACGTATTTTTTTAATTAATAAAAAAATAAATAAAAATTTTCCTTTACTACTCATCCGATTGCAATGAAACTTTGGTGAGTTGGTTGGTGTTGGGTGCACGTCCGCGAAGGTTTCTATGTACACCGGTGAGCTCTGTCGTTATGAAATTTTGCAAAAGGTGGCGCCGGATGGTTGAAAAATAATAGTATTTCATATATTTTAGCGGCAGGGGGGTTGTCGGAAGGAGGGGAATGAAGGGGGGGATTTGCGGGAGGGAAGTCGAGGGAGAAGGGAAGGCGGTGAATGTGGAAACCGGGGTGGGAAAGGCGATGAAGGTGGAAGGGGAATGCTGGATGGGAAGAAGAGGCGGAAAGGGAATGGGGACGTATTGGAAAGGACACGCAGGGAGAAAAATATCTTTATTTATACGGCATTCATTGCAAGCTGGGAGCTCGCTAGTTTATTATATTTTTGTTAATATCGTTGCGTTGGTACCTAGGCATAAAACATTATCAATATTCCAAGAAGAAGATAACGCTAATAATCTAAACAAAAATGGGAAAAAACGAGGCACAGAAAAATAAAAAGATAACGGTCGCAACTGGGACATGAACCCAGAACCTCTCGTCTTACCGGTTCGAATGCCTTTACCGAGTCGGCTTCTGCCACCGTCATATTTGTCAATCTCATATTTCAAATTTTAGAATTAACAATATGATCTTCGACTATTTTTTTTCCATATTATTGGCAACTATGTTTTAAGAACTGATCTGTATCCTGTAATTCACTTTAATCTTATGGAATAATTCAATATTCACTATTTTTATCAAAGATTTTTAAATGGTCACCGTTTCACAGACTCTCAGCCCCTTTCAACGTTTGTTCAAATTGTGATCAACCGTAACGCAAAGTGGTCATGCTCTCATAAGAGATGGCAGACCACGACTTGATCAAAAGCTGTTATGGGCCGAGAAGTACACACTGTGCAACTTTTCAAGCATTTAAATTCGTTTTTTTTTTTCAACTTTATTCCCATTTATTTGTACATATAATGTATAATAGCAAATAGAATATAATAACATAATATATAATAACTTAATAACAAATAGTATGAACAAGAAATGAAAACCCACTAAAGCACTGCCTGAGTGTGGGTAATATTAAAACAAAATACTTTATTTCCAAGTACCCAAAATATAAAATAGACTTGAAAAACATATAAAATATAAAGTTAGCATAAAAAGTTAGTATTACATAGGTAGAATAAGTGAAAAAGGTTTTTTTTTAGCTATTATAATAGTAAAATAAAAATATGGAGAAAAACATATTGATTTTTAATTTTTTTGTTTTTTTTAGTTATTATAAAAAAAATAAATAAACAGAAAACATATTGTACTACAGTTTGGAAAGTTACAGAAAGTGAGTTGTAGAAGGATGGATAAATTTAAAGAAAAAGCGTTTCAATATCTACATTATTCAACCATAATTTTACCCCTTTTACATATTTTATCATTTTATTTATCATTTGAGTTTGTAGGGGTAGAAGGTTAAATGAACGAGGACCAATGATACTGCTATGTGTCTGCAATAATTTAGTATTGGTTTGTGGGGTGAAAAAATATATTATTTATTCTTTTGCTCATTCTATTTTCATTTATTTCGAAATTATTTTTGTTTTTAAATACATATTTCAAAGTTTGTAATATGAATTGTAATGTCTGTGTGAATGTGTACGAGAGCAAGCGAGATAGTATGCTTGCGAGAATCTATAAAAGGCGATGCGTGCTAATCCTCTTTTGCTTTAGGCAGCTCCCTAATAAATACCTGTACAGAATACTGTTACTCTCTTCATTCGTGTACTACCATCAATTGAAATATCTTTTCTATATATTTGTTTCAGTGACATTAAATTCAAGGCCTTAACTATAGAATTCTGATGGGGACTCTAAATATTGTTGTAAGACAGTTATAATAATACTATTATGTATTTATTTATGTAGCGCCCTTAAAGTGATTTTACACGAAAACGGCGCTATACAAATCAGACGAATTTTATTAGGCGTAATCAAGACGTGTATTTCTTCCGTGGTTTCAATGAAAAGCTAATCACTGCCTACCCTTGAAGAAAAGTAATTAGATTGTCTTTGAATCCGAAGCGTAATTCCATAAGAAATTCATAAATTACCACGCCCAACATCAATGTCCCTTCGAAAAAGCTCGAACTCTCCGCCAAAGAATTGCTTAATTGAAATTCCATTCATTTATTTGGCACATTCTAAGTCTCCGTAGTGTAATATATTAGTCACTTGAATGGGGCGAAATATCCCCGGGCGTTTCTTTCCGTTATTTGGACTTGTCCTCTGGGAATTGTCTCTTTCGAGAAGTTGAAAATATCAGAACAAAAGACACTCATTGGTGGAAGTTTTAAAATAAATAAAGCTACCAAAACTTTATTTAACCTGGGAACGAATCAATTGCGAGTGTTTACACCACGCTTATGTGGAAAGTTACTATAAAAAGAAAAATATACTATCGTAAATTCGAAGGACGCTCTACAGTTCTACGGCAGCTTTAGGGTAGGATACTACTGTACTAAAATTTACAAGTTTAGTAACATTTGTTATAAATAATGTGTATTATGCTTTCACAACCACACATCCAGAATGTAAACCACAGTAGGGAAAACCGTACCTAACGTATAAATCTCAAATGAAAATGTTTGGCACTTGTTTGGGTGGTATTTAACGTTTGTACTTTAAATCTATCATCTTAAGAAAACATCAACAGCGAAAAGATTAATATATAGATACGATAGCAAACAGCCGTTTTCTTAACCTATTTGTTTTTCTAGTGAAAATTTAACGTTTTTTTTCTGCGTGGAATTTCAAGATTAACGCAATTTTCGTTCCGATAGTTACTTCATTTTCATCAAGAAAATCAAGTACAGGACTAGTCAACTATCACGCAGCGCCGTTTCTGCGAGAGTGCGCAGAGAAAATGAACCGCCACACAAGTCGGTCTTGGTAAACGCTCATTGCTTCATTTACGGACAATAGTCCATTAAAAACTTAATAATAACACGAATAAAAAACAGAGATGACATATAAATTAATAGCAATGACAATATAAAATGTAAAAAGTACATATAGAAGACACTACAAGTCAAAGCATGAAGAAGCATTTAAATTTTGCGTATCGACTGCTGAAAGTCTACGGGAAGGGATGTTGAACTGGATGAGTTGTAACAAAGCAGGTGTATCAGTAATACTGTTGATAATTTTAAATATGCAAATTAGATCAGAGTCCTTTCTACGTATTTCTAAAGAAGAAATGTTTAAAATGTGTTCAATTTTATCATATGAGTTCTTGCCTCTTTCAACCTCCAAGCAATTCCTCTTAGGAAACGATGTTGTACGGATTCGATGTGACAAATGTGGACAGCAAAGAAAGGAGACCAAATGACACTAGCATATTCAAGTGAGGGCGAACCAGCGAACAATAAAGACTTTTAAGTGTACTTATATGTTTTTACTTATATCATCACACACTGTACAACTTCTGTTCATGACCGCAATCGAGTATTTTTGTTTTTCTCTCTTACTTCCATCATTATAAACGGATAATTGTTGCTTGTGCAATGATAGAAGATTTAGCTTGCAGAGAAATTGGAGAATGAGGAGAACCCGAAGCATTTGTCAACTCAGCTACTAATCGGTCCAATTTGATTTACTTTATCGTGTCATGTTTTTCTCAGGCGTTCCCGACTTAACCATTCGCACTGTGTACTTTAAAGTAATATCAATTTTATTTAATAATAATGATAATTAAACAATGATAATAATTTTTTAAAAAACACAGCCGAACCCTGTGATATGAAAATATCTGGAGTCGGTGAATTATTTTCCCATTTGGTCTCTGATAGGTTGACATGTTGTCCTTGTATTGTTTTGTATTTATAATACTTATATAGTGCAATTGCATAGCGTGGATTGACTGGATGATCATTTGAGGAAGTGTGTGAAAGGGTTTAGTTTTTCCTGTGGGGAAAATTAAACCCGGACATTTAAATCTGGTGCCGTTAAAAACATACAAAATAATAAATGTTTATAGACAAAAATAAGTAAAAAAAAAAAACTTCGTTATTTGATCCATTTTCTTCAATTTTTTCAAATAGGATATTAGAAGATCGAAACTTGGACGAAAAACGGGTAGTAGGTTCCCATTTTTATATAAAACGGCTACCTCACTACATCAGAAAATCAAAATATCTTCGTTTCACAAATAAATGGAAAATTCATCAAATTTTTATATTCAAAAATGTTAACTTTCCAGTTCTACTAAAGCTCTAATCAAGTTCTGTTATTTTTTTCAGTTCTGTGAAACAACCGGTTTGTAATGATATATTTTCAGGACTTAAATAGAACTTTCACAGAACTTGAAATGTAACAATGAAATTTGATGAATTGTTCATCTTCTGTGAAACAACCAATGACTAAACAAAATACCTAAGAGAAGGAAATGGGATACCGATCCAAATGCACACCGAATATTCTGTCCGCACGGTTACACAAAAATGGCGGCGGTTTCCATGCCGAAGTAAATTCAGTTTATATGATATATTATAAATATTGGTTCCATCTTAACCGCCATTTTTGTATAACCGTTTGGACAGAATGTTTTATTGGTACCTAGTCGTCTCTTAGGGTATTTTATTTAGTCATTGGAAATAACCACAATTTGGGAGGCGGGAATGAGTACCGCCGCCCCGGGAACCTTTATTGGATAACCAACACCTCTGCCATAGGTCATCCCAAGTGGTTCGCTACGTTTGGTAATTTAGCAAGGGTGCCCTGGTTCATGGGGTGAGGTTTGTCTAGGTCTTGGAGGCGGATAACTGGGACACACTGAACCCCAGATTCCTACCCACCCCTTAAAACTTTTTCCTTCCCAGAACTCTCCTCTCCTTCCTTTCCTTAAACATCCCCAAAGAAGACATAGGCCCTGAGGGAAATTATTTTCCTCAGGATCTCCTGTGTGGAGCTCATGTAAAAAAAAACTGTTCTTAATTTTCTTCAAATTCACCGAAAGGAAATGTAAAAAAAAACTAAGACAACACTATTTCTCCATTTTTTTAATATTTCCATAAAATAAATATTGATCGACCTTCGTGATTTTAGTAAGAATTTTATTAAAATATGTTGTCGTTTTCCACAAAATAAACATTTAAAATAGTGAATAGGTTAATATTTACCTTTTCTGATTGACGTTTCGATTTAACTTGACACTTCCGTTGCTCGTGGCTTACTTCGAACAAGTAATTACACCGTTTGGTTATGTTCTCACGTTACAAATTATGGTATAGGTATAATAATATACCAGCGCAGACCCATTTGGTTCTACAATCACTTTCAATTTTCAAAATTAATAGTTCATTGAACGTCAATATTTTTTATGCTTTACATTACGTAGGAATATTTTTTTTTTATATTCACTTGTTTTTTTTTTGTTCTCGAAAAAATTAACCCCTTAGGCTAATTTGTTCGGTTTTCGGAACAACTCTTGCAGGCCCTTCTTCCTTCCTTCCTACAATGCTTAGAAATATGATCTAAATGGTGTTAGAAATAAAAAATACCATACTTTCTATTGACTTCTAAAAATAAACCAAAAAATTATTCAAATGTACACCTTTGTGAATCTAAAGTTTCCCGCCAATTTTTAATTTTATTTTTATAATAATAATTGCAAATGTAATTTATATATGTACTTACATACATATTAACTATTTATGTACACACTACAAACCCCTCAACAAACCTGATGAATCTCATCACCTATATTAATAAATCGTTTGAAAATTTTGTGCATGTCGATGTGATTTATATAGACGTAGAAAAAGCGTTTGACAAAGTCGACCATGATATTTCATTAAAAAAATGAGTGACATCAGATTCTCTCAGGATTTTCTCGCTTTCGTAGCTAGCTACTTATGCAATCGTCTTCAGTATGTCACTTACGGACACCAGCTTTCTCACGAATACAAAACCAACTCCGGGATTCCCCAGGGATCGAATCTAGGACCCCTCTTCTTTCTTTTATTCATTAATGATATAGGCAAGACCATTAACTGCTCAAAATATCTCCTCTTCGCTGATGATATCAAACTTTTCAGAGCTATTAAAAGTCATATAGATTCCATTTTTTTGCAGAATGATCTTGATTCTCCTTGTCAAATGGTCGGAATTGAATAATTTACCTTTCAGCATTCAGAAATGCAGTGTCATTAAATTTACAAAATCCGAAGACACATTTCTATTCCTATACCACATTAATAAAATTATAAAAGCAAAAACGAGATTCGTGACCTTGGCGTGATTTTTGAAGCAAATCTCTCTTTCAAATACCACATATCTGACATTGTATCCCGCGCCAACAAAATGCTCGGATTTGTTCTTCGTGATGCGAGATCATTTACTAATGGAATTGCAATACGAAGAACACATGAAGCACTTGTTCGCAGCATCCTAGAATACAGCTCCATTATTTGGGCTCCCTCTGAACAAAACCATATCTTAAAAATAGAAAGAGTACAAAAAAAGGTTTATGCGTTACTTGTATATGAGGGAATATACATACTACCCATTTCTGAACCCATCGTTGTTCTTAACAGGAATGCTCGATCTTAATACCTTAGAAGCCCGCCGAAAAATATTTTTGGGAAAACATTTTTTTAATCTGATCTCCGGTACTGTACTGAATCCACCTACGTTAAAGAAGATTAACCTATATGTCCCTAACGCGTATACTGGTGGGAGATCCCACACACTTTTTTATGCCCCGAAAGCGAGAACTTCTTCCTTTCGAATGCGCCATTAAACAGAGCAATTCAACTGCTTAACGATTCTGCATTGCATTGAGCATCGACATCTTCAATGTTACCTATAGAGAGTTCAGTAACTATCTTTTGACATGCGTCACAACGTAGTGAAACTGCCCCCCCCACGGTCTTTTTTTTCTTCTTTTAAATTTTGTAAACTTCTCCGTAAAAATTTGGTGTATTATGGAGAACTTGAAATAAAAAAAAAATTAATAAATCCTTTTTGTACTCTCGATATCATACCTACTATTAAAATATAGTTTTATCGAACTCATACAACTTCCCACGATAATTTAACTATGTACTTTAGTGTCCGATTTGAACTTTCGGTTTCGGCCTAGTTTCGGCTGCCATCCAGCCGAAACTACGGTCGAAACCGAAATTGAATTCGGGGGGGGTTTCGCGCTGCGATCGGACATGTTTTTGCTGCGCCCACGCTCATAGCCGTGACAGGACCTGTTTATTAGATTGTTTAATTATAAATACTGATAATCATTATTAGTCCATTCAAATTGTTAATAGTTGTAGCTCAATGAAGCTCTTCACATTTTTTTTTGTTTGAGAAAAAACTTTTTGTTTTAGATATATTAAGTATTATTTGCATTAAAAATATTCAGTTGTATATGTATATGAGATGATGTATGAATGTGAACGAGGCAAGGAGTGTGTGCCAAGATCGAGTTGTTTGGCGGTCCGTCTTTTCTGCCTACCCCTGCGGAAACGGCGTGATGGTTAGTTAGTTAGTTTCAGTTATTGTTAGTAGGTTGCCATAAAAATGACCATAGTTTAGAATAAATTATTTTGTTTTTATGAGGAAAGAGTATTTTTTTGTTTAGTATAGGTACCCAAAGTGTACCTAAACAAATTAGGTAAAAGGAAATAACTTAGTTTTGTATATCTTATGTTTTTCATAAATGTCTAATATTCCTTTTTTTAAATATTATTTACAAAGGAGTTGATTCGAAATAAATATTCCTGGTTTTGTAAGTATAGTTATTTCAAATCAACTCCTTATTTCAAAAAGCACAAATATTTTTTTTGAAATAGGGAGTGATAATTATCTTATGTTTATTATTAATTCAAATATCAGAGACTGAATGATTAATATATGATTTAAAAATAAAGACTGACTGATTAAGATAGACTATTTTTTCCCACGAAAACATAACCTTTTATGGAAGTTTCGGTTTCGGCCGAATCTGAGACCGAGGCCAAAATTCGGTTTTGGTTTCGATTTCGGCCGTAAAAACTGGTTTCGGTCGGACTATGCCTACGGTCAGTATTATACCTACTTATATCTTGCATATCTTTTTCATGCGAAACTTTTATGGCTTTACTAACTTAGGTATGTTCTGAAAAACATCAAATCGTTTGCTAAATACAAACTTGCTTTACGGCAATCTACTAATGTTTATGTTTATAATTGTAACTATTTTCAAAGCATCTTAAGTACTTCTTTTTTACTCTTATTATACTTCCACTTATTGAACTCTTTTGTACAACTTTACATAATAATGATATTACCTACTTACTTGTATTGTAATTGGCATCTTTTATTACGCTCAGTTTTGTAGAAAATAGCTAAATTAATATAAAGCGTCGATGACACAGGGCTAGTTTACAAGGGCTAGTTTACAAGTCTGGGAAATTCACTATCTGTTAGTAAACTCGCCCAGTGTCATCGTGTCACTTGCTAACTAGCAGCAACTAGCAGATTGTTGACAATCTACGAAAAAAAGTTGAAAAGTCGTCAACTTTACTCGCCTACACGCTTGCTCCGCTTGCGCGTGATTGGTTTATTTACGTTTCCAACATGGCTTCCGATAAACAGCTGATTTCGACTGTCACAAATCTGAAGAATTAGTTCACGCAGGCGTCGTTATTCTTGTTACTGGCGCTAAAAGCAACCTCAGTTTCCTACGCTTCTGAGCGAGTGGATGGTTTTGTGTGTCATCATGACAATCTCACTCGCCGATTTACCCGCTTTTAAAACTTAGTAGATAGTAGCTTGTAACTCGCCGTGTGTCATCGAGGCTTAACGATAAAAGGTACACTTGTGTGATTCGAAAATGCCTATAAAACTTAAAGGAAAGACATACCTACCAGACTATTGTTAGACCCGCGATAATGTATGGCTACAAATGCTGGACTATGGTACAACTCCTACTCTAGGCAACTCGAAACAGCAGAAATGCAAACGCTTAGGTGCTCGGCAGGAGTATCACTAAAAGTTAGGATTAAAAGTTCATGCATTCGTGGTACTCTGGGTGTCACAGACATAAGCAGTAAGCTGGAGGAACTACAGTTGAGATGGTATGGGCACATAAGCCGGAGACCACCAGACCACACAGTGAAGCAGGCAATGTCTACGGAGCTTCATCGACAGTCATCCAGAGGAAGGCCGAAGAACTCCTGTACGACTCAATTCTCCAACATATTACAGAGAAACGGCCAGAATGAAAGTGATACCCTGAACCGAAGAAAATATAGCCTGAGAACGAGAAGAGCCTACCCCAACAGCCTACCTAGACAATTAGTTGGGACAATGTAAGGAAGAAGAATGAAGATGAAAGGTACACGTGAAAAAAAAAATATAGATCTGTTACAAGCATTCTAACGGACTTACTTTTTGTTGGATACTGATTGGTGGCGGTAAACATCAATTGAACTGATAAGTTTTTAGATTTTCACGGCCAAAAGTATTTTCGTCAGAAGTTTTTGTGGTGTTATGCCGTGTTACGCTAAAGAAGAGGTAGCGCAACACGGCCTAACACCCCAAAAACAACTTACGAAAATCAATTGAGCTATACTTATTACCAGTCTGTGCAGCCTTTGCATAGGCGAATTTTCGACGTAATTATTAGCAGACTTCGGAACATTATGCAGAGCTGTCATTCGTGGTAGCGCGTAGGTACATGCAAGATAATAAAGATTGTTAAAATTTTAATAAGTCCATTAAAAAGCCTAATTAAGAACTTCGATTGGAATTCCTAATTTATAATCAATATATCTCAGAAAAACTTTTGCTGAACTCAATCAATTTTTTGTTGCAGAATGTTATAAAATTAAGGCCAGATTGTTGAATTGTACTCTACATTGCCTCTCACCAACCCAGTAAAAGGCAATTTAAATGAATGAATTAGTTTTAAATCTTTCACCGTCGCGCGTCCTCGAAATAAACCCCAGGGATTTCATGGCCTTCTTAGTTATTTCATTTATATGAAGAAAAAAGTGATAACGATGATGGTAATAGTTTTTTTTCTAATTTTGTAAGATATAATATTTTTCTTACATTTTAAAAATAGTTATTTTTTAAAAAATGGTTCACGTCGACTTATTACAGCATGAATATGTTATTAACTCAAAATCTTAAGTACCTTTTACTTAAGCTTTCTTATGAATGTCACCAATATATTTCCAGTTGATCTCTGATGAAGATTAATTGCACAACAATGCAAAATACTTAACTCCATTAATTTTTTTCCTCGGACATTTTCAATAGTTTATTTTTACCCAGTGTCCCAGTTGATAGCGTCTATCTTCTTTCTTGTTAGGAAAGGTTCAGTAGAAGCTTTGCAGACAAAGACATATTACTGAGGAGAGAGGAACAGACAGTCGGAACGGAAGTGGCGGATGCAGAAAATGAATCGGTTCATATAGCAAACAATCTTCTGAAAAATAAAGAACATTCATGTTGTACGCGAGTTGCAAATAATGTCAAAAATACAACTAAATTCAGATTAGAAGCAGTTAATTCTAAACGAAAAATTTCTACAAAAGTTGAAACCAATCTTCCTGTTTACCAACTTTTTTTGCTCTTCACTCCTTTCGGCTTAAGGACATTATTCAAATCAGGGATGGCTTTGTCCCACTGGTTTATTGGTACTCTTGTACAAAAGTGAAATAAAATTGAAGTTTTAAAGCACACTTTTTCTGGATTAAACACCATGTATAAAAGATTACTGAAGTCGGCCCATTCAATTCTTCTTTAAAAAAATTAAAAATCATAAATTCGTTTTCGTTATTTACTAGCGAGTTCTCGGCATGTATAATGTAAAGGAATAGAGTGTTTCTCACTGCGTGTCCTTTCCATTTCATCCCCGTTCCCCTTCCACCTCTTATTCCGCTCCCGCGTTCTCCCTCCACCTTCCTCGCTTTTCCTCCACCCCTTTTTCGCTTCCATCTGTCCCGCGTCCCCCCCCCCCCCCCACTTTCCACTTTCCTCACTTTTTACCATCTCTGGATCCCCTCCCGCGAAATTCCCCCTCTTCCTTTCATTCCTCTCCACCCTTCCCGGATTCCCCTCCCGCCTACCCTCCTTACCGCTAAACTACACGAAATACACTCATTTTTCAAACAACTCATGCCCCACCTATTGCAAAATTTTCATACAAATTTCATAACGACAGAGCTCACCAGTGTATAAAGACAAACCTTCGCGGACGTGTACAAAACAACTCACTAAAGTTTCGTGTACGGGGAAATAATTTCGGGTGTTTCAAAGTGCGGGAAATAATTTCATAACGCCAGAGCTCACTATTACATATAGAAACGCGGGCATGCGCTCATCAAATCACCAAATGGTTTAGGAACGCATAAGGCATAAACAAATAAACAATGATGTTTATGTATATATATAGACTAGCTGGTACCCGGCATGCGTTGCTATGCCATTCAAAGAAATAAATTGTTTATCCATGCATGTCCATTCCCACGCGTTCGTTCGTCCCCGTTCCCCTCCCGCATCCGCTTCCCCTCCACACACTCATTTTCAATCCACCTGTGCATCACCCGTAGTTTAATATTTTAGACAAATTTCATAACGCCAAAGCTAACAAACGCTTTACTGGTAAAATGCAATGTTCTGTAAAAATTTCGAGTCAATTCATCGATTACTTTCCGAGATTTGCGAACACAAACATACGGAACCTAATTTTATATTATATAGACCATCTGGGTACCTAGCATGGTCGATCGATATAGGTTTTATCGAAAATGTCGGTAACTTGTCATGACTCTCGAGTACGACTGCAGGCCGCTAACGAATAAATAACAGTTCACGTCAAATAAAGTAGGAGCCCTTAGTTGTTATGAAGTGTCATTTGTTTGTTAGCGGCCTGCAGTCGTGCTAGGGAGCGATGACAAGTTACCGACATTTTCGATAAAACCTATATCGATCGACCAAGCTAGATACCCTGGTTCTCGGCGTGTGTTGAAATACCATATTCAAAGAAATACATACATTGTTTCTTCCTGAATCACCTTTCCCGTGCGTCCCCGTGCCCCTCCCGCGTCCCCTTCCTAGTTAGCTTTATAAATTATAGCCTATATATATGTATGAGCTATATTATTGTAAAGTTTCATTAAAATCCATTCAGTAGGTTTTGCGTGAAAGAGTAACGTCATCCCCCGACAAAATATCCTCCGAAAAAATATCCCTCGACATAATTTCCCACGGACAAAATGTATGACCAATACGCTGAATTCTTTCTCATAACTATTTTTAATCCCCGACGCAAAGAGCGGTGTTATAAGTTTGACTTTCTGTGTGTGTCTGTCTGTGTGTGTTTGTGTCTATCTGTGGCATCGTAGCTCCTAAACGAATGGACCGATTATGATACGTTTTTTGTTTGAAAATTGACGTAATCGTGATGGTTCTTAGCTACAATTCATGAAAATCTGTTCAGGCGTTTCACGGTCATCAGCTCTTTTTTCTGTGGGGGGTTGCTTAAAATTTTGAACATTTTACTTTTTTATTTTATTTATTGCATAAATATTATGGTTACATTAGTTAGTGGATTTTTCGACCACTATGCTAGGCTGATGCCCGTGTTATTATTGAACAATAATTTATTGTCTCTACAGGATGTCTGTATTATTTTTTTCCCATTTTACCATTTTTGAACAATAATTTAATATATTTTCACGATGACTGTATTATTTTTGTCCCATTTTTTTGTTAGGTTAGGTTAGATTAGATTTAAGTAGATATTTTTTTGGGGGATGTTTTGTCCGTAGGATATTTTGTCGGGGGGTGTTTTGTCATGGGGGTGAAAACGCGCAGAACCAAAATTTAGAACACGACCGGGCTGAGGCAATGTTTAATTTGATATTATGTTTTTTAACCATCATCCCAACGCTTTGATCTCTTCAGCTCTACAATCTAAGGAGCAATTACTTCAGCAAACAATTAATGGCAGTGACATATTTTTTTATGTATTCTATGTGGTAATAAATACACGCGTTGTATGCCGGCCGTTGGCAGTACGTGTTATTATTATTCTAACCACCCTCACCTTGGGGTAGTTCGTTTCGATACCTTGACTTTAAACATTGCTAGTTATAAAACGAATTATAATCTATATCTTACTTAATATTATAAACGCGAAAGTTTGTATGGATGTGTGTGTGTTTGTTACTCTTTCACGCAAAACCTACTGAATGGATTTTAATGAAACTTTACAATAATATAGCTCATACATATATATAGGCTATAATTTATAAAGCTAACTAGGAAGGGGACGCGGGAGGGGCACGGGGACGCACGGGAAAGGTGATTCAGGAAGAAACAATGTATGTATTTCTTTGAATATGGTATTTCAACACACGCCGAGAACCAGGGTATCTAGCTTGGTCGATCGATATAGGTTTTATCGAAAATGTCGGTAACTTGTCATCGCTCCCTAGCACGACTGCAGGCCGCTAACAAACAAATGACACTTCATAACAACTAAGGGCTCCTACTTTATTTGACGTGAACTGTTATTTATTCGTTAGCGGCCTGCAGTCGTACTCGAGAGTCATGACAAGTTACCGACATTTTCGATAAAACCTATATCGATCGACCATGCTAGGTACCCAGATGGTCTATATAATATAAAATTAGGTTCCGTATGTTTGTGTTCGCAAATCTCGGAAAGTAATCGATGAATTGACTCGAAATTTTTACAGAACATTGCATTTTACCAGTAAAGCGTTTGTTAGCTTTGGCGTTATGAAATTTGTCTAAAATATTAAACTACGGGTGATGCACAGGTGGATTGAAAATGAGTGTGTGGAGGGGAAGCGGATGCGGGAGGGGAACGGGGACGAACGAACGCGTGGGAATGGACATGCATGGATAAACAATTTATTTCTTTGAATGGCATAGCAACGCATGCCGGGTACCAGCTAGTCTATATATATACATAAACATCATTGTTTATTTGTTTATGCCTTATGCGTTCCTAAACCATTTGGTGATTTGATGAGCGCATGCCCGCGTTTCTATATGTAATAGTGAGCTCTGGCGTTATGAAATTATTTCCCGCACTTTGAAACACCCGAAATTATTTCCCCGTACACGAAACTTTAGTGAGTTGTTTTGTACACGTCCGCGAAGGTTTGTCTTTATACACTGGTGAGCTCTGTCGTTATGAAATTTGTATGAAAATTTTGCAATAGGTGGGGCATGAGTTGTTTGAAAAATGAGTGTATTTCGTGTAGTTTAGCGGTAAGGAGGGTAGGCGGGAGGGGAATCCGGGAAGGGTGGAGAGGAATGAAAGGAAGAGGGGGAATTTCGCGGGAGGGGATCCAGAGATGGTAAAAAGTGAGGAAAGTGGAAAGTGGGGGGGGGGGGGGACGCGGGACAGATGGAAGCGAAAAAGGGGTGGAGGAAAAGCGAGGAAGGTGGAGGGAGAACGCGGGAGCGGAATAAGAGGTGGAAGGGGAACGGGGATGAAATGGAAAGGACACGCAGTGAGAAACACTCTATTCCTTTACATTATACATGCCGAGAACTCGCTAGTAAATAACGAAAACGAATTTATGATTTTTAATTTTTTTAAAGAAGAATTGAATGGGCCGACTTCAGTAATCTTTTATACATGGTGTTTAATCCAGAAAAAGTGTGCTTTAAAACTTCAATTTTATTTCACTTTTGTACAAGAGTACCAATAAACCAGTGGGACAAAGCCATCCCTGATTTGAATAATGTCCTTAAGCCGAAAGGAGTGAAGAGCAAAAAAAGTTGGTAAACAGGAAGATTGGTTTCAACTTTTGTAGAAATTTTTCGTTTAGAATTAACTGCTTCTAATCTGAATTTAGTTGTATTTTTGACATTATTTGCAACTCGCGTACAACATGAATGTTCTTTATTTTTCAGAAGATTGTTTGCTATATGAACCGATTCATTTTCTGCATCCGCCACTTCCGTTCCGACTGTCTGTTCCTCTCTCCTCAGTAATATGTCTTTGTCTGCAAAGCTTCTACTGAACCTTTCCTAACAAGAAAGAAGATAGACGCTATCAACTGGGACACTGGGTAAAAATAAACTATTGAAAATGTCCGAGGAAAAAAATTAATGGAGTTAAGTATTTTGCATTGTTGTGCAATTAATCTTCATCAGAGATCAACTGGAAATATATTGGTGACATTCATAAGAAAGCTTAAGTAAAAGGTACTTAAGATTTTGAGTTAATAACATATTCATGCTGTAATAAGTCGACGTGAACCATTTTTTAAAAAATAACTATTTTTAAAATGTAAGAAAAATATTATATCTTACAAAATTAGAAAAAAAACTATTACCATCATCGTTATCACTTTTTTCTTCATATAAATGAAATAACTAAGAAGGCCATGAAATCCCTGGGGTTTATTTCGAGGACGCGCGACGGTGAAAGATTTAAAACTAATTCATTCATTTAAATTGCCTTTTACTGGGTTGGTGAGAGGCAATGTAGAGTACAATTCAACAATCTGGCCTTAATTTTATAACATTCTGCAACAAAAAATTGATTGAGTTCAGCAAAAGTTTTTCTGAGATATATTGATTATAAATTAGGAATTCCAATCGAAGTTCTTAATTAGGCTTTTTAATGGACTTATTAAAATTTTAACAATCTTTATTATCTTGCATGTACCTACGCGCTACCACGAATGACAGCTCTGCATAATGTTCCGAAGTCTGCTAATAATTACGTCGAAAATTCGCCTATGCAAAGGCTGCACAGACTGGTAATAAGTATAGCTCAATTGATTTTCGTAAGTTGTTTTTGGGGTGTTAGGCCGTGTTGCGCTACCTCTTCTTTAGCGTAACACGGCATAACACCACAAAAACTTCTGACGAAAATACTTTTGGCCGTGAAAATCTAAAAACTTATCAGTTCAATTGATGTTTACCGCCACCAATCAGTATCCAACAAAAAGTAAGTCCGTTAGAATGCTTGTAACAGATCTATATTTTTTTTTCACGTGTACCTTTCATCTTCATTCTTCTTCCTTACATTGTCCCAACTAATTGCCTAGGTAGGCTGTTGGGGTAGGCTCTTCTCGTTCTCAGGCTATATTTTCTTCGGTTCAGGGTATCACTTTCATTCTGGCCGTTTCTCTGTAATATGTTGGAGAATTGAGTCGTACAAGAGTTCTTTGGTCTTTCTCTGGATGACTGTCGATGAAGCTCCGTAGACATTGCCTGCTTCACTGTGTGGTCTGGTGGTCTCCGGCTTATGTGCCCATACCATCTCAACTGTCATTCCTCCAGCTTACTGCTTATGTCTGTGACACCCAGGGTACCACGAATGCGTGAACTTTTAATCCAATCTTTTAGTGATACTCCTGCCGAGCACCTAAGCGTTCGCATTTCTGCTGTTTCGAGTTGCCTAGAGTAGGAGTTGTACCATAGTCCAGCATTTGCAGCCATACATTATCGCGGATCTAACAATAGTCTGGTAGGCATGTCTTTGCTTTAAGATTTATAGGCATTTTTGAATCACACAAGTGCACCTTTTATCGTTATATTAATTTAGCTATTTTCTACAAAACTGAGCGTAATAAAAGATGCCAATTACAATACAAGTAAGTAGGTAATATCATTATTATGTAAAGTTGTACAAAAGAGTTCAATAAGTGGAAGTATAATAAGAGTAAAAAAGAAGTACTTAAGATGCTATGAAAATAGTTACAATTATAAACATAAACATTAGTAGTTTGCCGTAAAGCTAGTTTGTATTTAGCAAACGATTTGATGTTTTTCAGAACATAGCTAAGTTAGTAAAGCCATAAAAGTTTCGCATGAAAAAGATATGCAAGACATAAGTAGGTATAATACTGACCGTAGGCATAGTCCGACCGAAACCAGTTTTTACGGCCGAAATCAAAACTAAAACCGAATTTCGGCCTCGGTCTCAGATTCGGCCGAAACCGAAACCGAAACTTCCATAAAAGGTTATGTTTTCGTGGGAAAAAAATAGTCTATCATAATCAGTCAGTCTTTATTTATAAATCATATATTAATTATTCAGTATCTGATATTTGTATTAATAATAAACATAAGATAATTATCACTCCCTATTTTGAGGATATTTTGTCGGGGGATGAAAACGCGTATCATCCTAAATTTTACACAACTGATAATCAACCATTAATGTTGGGTAAATGGTTGTTTATCAGTTAAGCAAATTTTCAAACATGTTTATTAGTAAAGGGGTTAGTCCGTAATACATTATCCTTTAAAACGCGTTGCAGTAACCATAACGGAACGTACCCATTGCACGTGACCTGTTCAGGGGGGGGGTCTTCAAAATACCACGCTTGGTACAAATGAGCGGCGGGGGACTTAAGTTTTTGGGGGGGGGGGGGGGTTAAAAATTGCAAAAAGTTGGTCACGAAGTGTGGGTACGTTCCCTAACGCACATTTTCTAACATATTTAAGTAAATCCTCTTTTTTAATATTTGGTTTTGAAGAGTTTTATTGACGATGTACATTTGTTACTTAATTTAATTTATTTGCTACACAGTTCAAAATTATACTAGTACAGAAATGAATACATATTATTAGGTGAGGGTATTGTGAGTGACGATGTGGGGAGGGGAATGGCGGGAGGATTCAAAATAACAAGGAAACATGGTCAACAGAGGTGACTTACAGGGTGCTATAATTTTTATATTTTGTATCACTCTAATATATATATATATATATATATATATATAATTAAATGAAGGCAATATTAGCGAAACTCAATCGAAAATCTAGAGATAATATCCCAGAGGTGCCAACATCTTTCTGATTTTTCTTTCTCCAGATTTTCGATTGAGTTTCGCTAATGTTCTTCATTTAATTAAATATTTCAATTTCAGGTTATACTCATAAAATTAAAAATAAATACTTATTTTATATTCGACATCGTAAGTTTTAAAATCTTGTTACATAGGTACGTATTTGATTTACCCTATAAGATCTTTCATCATTGAAAAGCCTTTAGAAAGGACATGTCGTCACTCGCGACTTTATTCACTGGAAACATGCGAGCTTTTTCAGGTCAGTAGTTTTAGTGGAATTTTAAAGCTCGGAACTTTTCTCTGTTACAGCGCCAAACGTACAATCGCAGTGTGATTTGATTCGTACGTCTGATTACAGATAAGTAGGAAGGTAATTTCATATGCAAATATTGCGGCAGACCGTACAACTACTTGCTTCTGTTTTATTCTGCAAAAAATATTAACATAACATATATTTCAAAACAAACTTCAGAAAAAATTGTTACTAAAAAGGTTTTGGTTTAGTCATGATTTTTGCTAAATGCGAACAGAAAAATATTAAAAATTTATTTTGTATGTAAACTGTACTGACTTCTTTCATGTCGTAGTAGTAGACGACCGGTGACCCGGCAGTTGGCCCCCGGAAATGATATTTACTATAAAATTATAATTTACTAGCTGGGTTACCCGGCTTCGCTCAGGACAACATTCGAGAGTGTTCTGGGATGTTTCACATTAATGTTCCCGATTCCCTATTCCCGAACATTACACAATTTTTCATAATGTTCCGGGATGTTCTGGAACGTTGTGGAATGCTCTCAAATACTCTGACTCGGGTGTCCGGCTTCGCTCACGGAGTGGATGAGAAATTGAATTGACGTTCGAATCCACAACGGATCTTGCTTTATATACCCCATATGGGTAGCCCCATACAAAAAAGACTCAAATGTTCCAAAATAATGTTCCAGACCAGTCCACAACATTCAGGAGTGTTCTGGAATGTTCCACAATGATCTGGGATGTTCCGGTATGTTCCTGAACGTCCCATCCTATTCTCGAACATTCCACAACATTCCAGAATGTTCCGAGATGTTTTGGAATGTGGTGGAATGCTCAAGAACACTCTGGAACATTTTTAATTGTTCTATAAATTTCAAGGGGGTGAAACTTCCAGTCCTTATATCTTTAAAAGCACGACCTTCAGGTAAAAACAAGAACATTCTTTATGGATGGGAGATAGAGGGCCACCACACAATATAACTCCCGTTATCGTAACGGGACTTGTCTTTGAGTTTTAGCGGCATGAACCCTTTTTTTAATAATGTGTATTGAAGATTATCCAACCTTCTAGAAATTTCCAGAGCCTTTTACACTCACCGACACTCTCCGCCACTCAATTCTGAAAGCTTCTAGAACTTTCTCCTTCCACAATTTTCTAAAGCATTCGTGAACCATCAGAACCTTCTAGACTCACCAACATATGAACTCCGCCACACCTCCAGAACTTTCTACAGCTTTATTGAACCTTCTAGAACTTTCTGGAATCATCTAGACTTACCGACATACTCCGAAACTCCTTCTAGACCTTTGTACAGCCCTATCGAACCTTCTAGGACTTCCTACAGCTTTATGGAACCTTCTAGAATTTTTCGGAACCTTCTAGAAATACAGACACACTCCTCCACTCCTTTCAGAACTATCTACAGCTTTATCGAACCTTCTTGAACATTCCGGAACCTTCTAGACTCACTGACAAACTCCTCCACTTCTTCCAGAACATTCCAGAGTTATATAGAATTTTCTAGAAGTTTCCGGAATCTTCTGGACTTTTCTTGAAATTTCTTGAGTCTTTTTAGAACTTTCAGCCCTTATATCTTCAAAAGTAAGCCCTTTAGGTAAAAACGAATACCCTTATTCCCTAGGGGGGATAAAGATCTACCATACCATATAACTTTTTTGATCGTACCGGCACTCGTTTCTGAGTTTTTGCGTTCCGCACGTTTTTTTGGACTTTCTTTTATAATATATATATATATATATATATATATATATATATATATATATATATATATATATACATCCCGCTATCATTTCTGCGTCCTTTCATCGGATCGACATTAGTGCGTCTATCTGAAGGACTCGATTTTACATAGTTTTAACTAATGTATATACTATCTTTTAAGTGTTTGGTTGTTGCTAGGTATTTAAATTTTTGAAAAACATTAATTTAAAAATATACAAAACGCAAAAAACGCCCTTTAAAGTCTCACCAATCTGAACTCCTTTCATATTTAATGTAGTGAGGCGTCCTGCATATTATTTCTTTCATTTTGTAAACAATGAAGGGTCCAATTATATATTTATTTTCATGTTGACGACAAACGGACGTCTTGCAACGTTGCCATTTATTCATTCAAGTTTTTGGTTAGACGACTTTAAAGGTATTAATAGAATATGAAGGCGCCAATACGACTGGCCCATACGTTGCGGAATCTAACCAACTCGGCGGCAATGCGCACTTCTATTGATGAATAAGCAAGAACAAAAATAAATTAAATATATTATCAATACGTACAAAATGAAGTCGCTCAAAATGTATGTGCGCATAGATCTTTTAAACTACGCAACTGATTTTTATACGGTTTTCACCAATAAATAGAGTGATTCAAGAGGAAGATTAACATGTATAAAACATGCTTATTATTATAGAGAAAAGCCGAGAAATTCAAATATTAAATTTAGATAGCGGGCAGTTGGCAAGCGGGTAGTGTGGATTTTATAAAGGTTGGGTAGTGGCGTTGTGTTTCGTTAGCCACAGCAACGTGTGTCCGGGTCTGCTAGTATAAACATAAAATAAAATCTGTTAATGTTATGTAGTTTTAAAGAATTAACTCTGAATATTAGTGGGTAATTATTAAAACAACACGATTATCAGTAGAAATATTATGTAACCTATGAATTATAAAGAAACTTCGCAACAATAAGTCACTCATTTCTAGTATTTTTTGCCATTTAATATCTAATGGTTTGTAGAAAACACAAAAATAATTGAAGCGTTAACGTTAATTTAGCGTACATAGTCTTTTTTCGTGTTTGTTTTACTGATACCTACCAACAAAATAAAAAATATTATCTAAAAATTAAAAACAAAGTCAGAGTATGCAATTCACATGCGGTAGAAGTGAAACCTTCAGAAGACAAGATTGAGGAGGCTACGGCGCACGCACAAATAGGAGACCGATAGGCTACGAAGCAATACACAAAGAAGAAACCGATTACACCATCTCATTCTCTTACAGGACAAATCCTATAGATGGTCTCTTTTTACTGTCGTTACTTTTCGTTTCATCGAGTTTCAAATTACAACAATGCTATAGAAGTTTCCACTTCAAAAATACTTTTAACACTTTATTTAATATATTAGGTACCTAGCACCTACAAGTATGATAGCATACATGTGTGTAACAACGCGAAACGAACCACGAATTTTGGGAAAGGAATGGAGTATCTGCAAGTGGCGTTTCGCGCCGTTTGCTGTTGTTTCATTCCTTTCCCACAATTCGTGGTTCGTGTCATTCGTGTTACACGCATGAAAATGCAGCCTAGTACAGACATTTTGGGAGGCGGGTATGCGTACCGCCGCCCCGGGAATCATTTATTGGATAATCAACAACTCTGTCATAGATCACTCCAAGTGGTTCGCACACAGCATCCCCTAAAATCACATAGGCCCTGAGGGAAATTATTTTCCTCGGGGCCCCTTGTGTGGAGCTAATGTTAAAAAAAAATCTGGAGCGTAAAGAATGTCCCATGAAACTCGACCCATGACATGCAAAACAGGCATGTTTTTGTGGCAAGAAGACTGGACACAGTGATTTTATTTAATTTTTTCTGGCCAATACTTTCATATAATTTTTTGTGTCGTAATTTTATTGATCATCGAAATAAAAATTCTTAACACTGTCAAATATGAATGTATATCGATTGTTTAAGGCGCCATATACCCGCTCAAAAAGAAGCAGATGGAGAGGTATGTAGTTGAAAATGTTGGAGAGAGCGCGTTAATATTTAAAACGAAAAAATTGAAGTGAAAAGGGTGAAAACGTTTAATAAAACACAACTCGTTTAAAATTGAGCAAAAATCTCAAGGAGAACATCTAAGTAGCATTTAAAGGTGAATTTTTTCATACATATAACTTCTAAAATAAGTGAAATGAACGTGTTTATATTAATTTGCGGAGCATAATTTTCGATTTTTTTCTATCGAGGGAATTTCATATGATTTGCACTTCGTTTAGGGAACGTCTAGATATTATCTTAAAAAATAACATATTTTTTTAAGAACTTTAAATGTTTAATGTAGATTATGTAACAAATCGGTAGAAAACGACCTCCGTAGTCCAGTGGGTAAGACTCTTGTCTTAAAATCCGGAGGTCGCGGGTTCGAACCCGGCATGCGCAAATAAATTTTATTTAATTAATTTGTGTTATTTCACAATTAATTCATTTAAAATAATATATAGTATATTTGCGGCATGTTCCAGAGTGGAAGATAATATCAGTATCGCCCTGGTGTAAGACCACCATTCAGAATTGAAACGTTGCTTGAAAATGGCTTTAGCCGTGTTTAGTGACCAGATCTGAATAGCCAGGTACTTCCCAACCTTCCTCTTCCCACCTCCTTCCCCTCCTCACTACCTTAAGCCTCACAACATACCCCAATTGGGGATGCCATAGTCTCACTGGCTCCAGACGGGAGCAGTTGAGATTCTTGTGCGGTATCCACTGTAAAAAAAAAAAAAAAGAAATTCGGGTAGCGGCGGCTTAAAGAAGTAAAATAAAAAAAATTCTTTGTTTGAAGAAGTAAAATAAAAATGATTGAAGTAAAATAAAACGGAGAAGAAAAATTAAAATGATAATGAAAAAACAGGAGACTCATTTTAAAAACATAAAAACATTGTATTAAATTAGCTCCCCGCGGGAGGCCTTGAGGAAAATAATTCACCTCAGGGCCTGTCATCTTTGGGGATGCTGGAGTGGATGTGGATGTTGGAGGGTCTTACAATTATTGTAATTGTGTATTATCGTATCTTACGGGACGTATGAATATATCCCTCCCACTGCGGTGCAAGCCTATGTTCCGATAGAGTCCTGCTAGAGAGGTCAAAAGGTCTTCCTAAACCAGTCTCTCCCAGCAGTTGGTGGAAGAACGCATCCGCCGCTAAGATCCAGACAAACCTCTCCCATTGAACCCGGGCACCCCTGCTAAGTCACAAAACGTATCGAACCACTTGGGGTGGCCTTTGGCAGAGGTTTTGATTATCCAGTAAATGCTTCCCTGGGCGGCGGTACCCATACCCGCCTTCCAAATTAATGAGAAAAAAGTTATTGTAAAAAAATCCGGTTATTTAAGAGTTTGTCCATTGCATGTACCGAAAAAAGTTTTTTTTAAAATATGAAATGCATCGTGAAAAAAAAATTGTGAAGTTTGAAAAACTGGTTTAAAAAAATACTATTTAGACATTTGGTACTCTAAATTATGAAAAAATAAAACCTTTAAATTAGGTGCACACGTATAAAACGACCGCGTATTCGTTTCTTGTTAGTGTATCTTTATATATTAACGGCACAGGGGAGCATAATTTTCCTCAGGGTCTTTGTTATCTTCAAATTTGTCGTATAGGGGGTCTTTTTGAGGAGAGGAAATGAATATGTTAACGTCGAAGTGTTACCAATCTGACATCGGTAGTCATAAATTAGAGCATTTTTTTCATTTCGATTCAAGAATGATGACTTATTTCTGAAATACAAATATTTATCTATTTATGGCCAGGAACTTTCGGAAGGAAACTAAAGAGAAGGAAAAACGCTCATAATATTGGAGCGTAGGTTTAAAATAATTTAAAATACCTAATGGGATACAAAAAAAATCAAACGCTAACAGACGTAAAGAAGCCCGACCGGCGTTGACAGTCAATAAATGTTTTATCTGCCCAGAAATATTTAATTATGCTTTCATAAACATCGCTTCAAAACAATTATTTTGAGTTATATATGATTACTTAAGATAAGGATGCGTAATTTGAGAACGGTTGACATAAATAATGAACATGTAACATAGGTTTAACTACAGCTCAAATAAATATTATTAGTCGGCGAGATGAGATGAAAAAGTGTGCTGCGTGGAGGTAAAATAACCCATACATTTTAACGCTCTTTGTCGTCGATCACATTCATGCTTCATCTCGTAGGTATATTTCGCATTTTAATAATTTTCCATTTAGGAGGCGGGTTTGGGTACCGCCGCCCCGGGAGCAATTTACTACACATAACCTCTGCCACAGGTCAACCCAAGTGGCTTGCTACGCCTTTTGACTTAGCAGGGGTTCCCGGGTTCTTGGAGTGAGGTTTATCTTTTGTCTTGGGAAAGACTGGTGGAGGGAGACCTATGAACTCTACAGTTGGTCTCTCTCGGAACATCATTTTGTACCATAGTAGGAGGGATATATCCATGCGTCCGTCATTCCTGGGCACACTGACCCCCAGATTTCTACCCACCCCTCACATCTAACTTCCTCTCCTTCCTTTTCTAAAAAGACCCTCCACACAACATCCTCAAATATGACATTGGCCCTGAGGGGAAATATTTTCTTTAGGGCCTCCTGTGTGGAGCTAATGTATAAAATAATTTTACTTATTATATGTAAAAATTATTTGAAAATAGTAATTTCACGAAGCAACGCCATAAATAATCCCTCTGTAAAAAATGCATAGTAGGTACATATTTTTAGAAAATTATAAAAAGCTCGCACAGTTCGGTCATTTAACATGCTATTAATATGAAATCAAATGCCTAGAAGTGAGTCGTGTTTTATTAAATGTTTCAGAACAATCGCTTACGTGTATTAACTGTAATTGTTTCATGATATCTCCCTTTTAAAGCATCGTCAGTAATCCTCTCTCTTGTCACTAGAGACGGCTAAAGCCATTTGAATCCACGTTTCAATTCTGAATGGTGGTCTTACACCGGGGCCAAACTCGGAATATTTTCTACTTTGGTACGAACCGAAAAAGTTACTACAAATTATTAATACTGAATATTTATATTCTGAAATAACACAAATTAATCAAGTAAAATTTTACTTGCGCACTCCGAGATTTGAATCCGCTACCTCTCAACCACGGAGGCAGTCAGTTCCTGATTGTTAAAGTAATTTTAGATTTTCTTGTACGTCTAAACTAACTAAAACTCACAGAACTCGGCATTTCTTTCCTACTTACTAACTATACAATAAAAATTTAGGTTTAATATTATAATAATAAACTACCAAGTTCTGATAGTTTTATTTTCATATTTCAACTCAGAATTTTTCATAAATGTGCAACGGCAGTCTCTGAATACCTTTTGAAGAACTTGAAAAAATACCATTTCTAGTAAATTACATAAGGCAACTTTATCCTCATTTTTCGAAATAAGCCGTAATTGAATATTACTCGCAGTTAAACCATAAATTTTAATTCACTTTTCAAATAAAACGCTCGGCAAATTCAATATTACCAACAAACTCTTGGTTAACAACGGCATGTTTTAGCGATGTTAACATATTTATTATATATTCATATTCATATATTTTTATCACTTATTATTTTCTCTGTTTATCATTTTATTTTTAAATTTTATTATTTTGCTTTGACTTAACTGTTTTGTATGACCGATATTTGCGTGTGTTATTTGTATTAAATTGTGAAATTATTAACCCCGATAAAGGCGAACCCTAGTGGGGTTAATAATTACATGCTAAAAATATATGTACATAAATTGTGAAGAAGCAATAAATAAACAAAATAAATAAATATATATGTTTGACAAGATGCATATTTATTGGAGTCATATTTGGCGCCAATTTTGATTAAAATCAACGAATAAATCAAAAATGGTTGGGTTAAATGCTAGAAACATTATTTGTACATTGGAATTCATTTATTTGTCTCAATAATTTCGACGATTTGCACGTTTTCTAGACAAAACTATGATTAAGAGTTTTTGTCTGTGAATTTTAATGAAATCTTATTTTGCAATGTGCTCTCGTCGATCTGTTCTCGTCGTTCTAGGAAACAGAAGAAACGCTATTGAAAAGCGACGTTGCCAAATGTAGGAGCTGCGATACGCGAGTCAATGTAACGTATATTTTGCCAAAAATATACGCTCGTCTACTGCAGCGCCGCGGCTCGCCGCTCGGTGACAAAGCACTGAACTAAAATAGCATATTTCAGTTGATTTAGGTACCAATACCGCGTCTGGCTTATTTTCGTTTTTGGACTGTATGAGGGTACAGGAGTGGGAAAAACTTGAAATTACATGTGTTCAATCCTGCGTCCGTATACCGGACGCAGAATGACGGTCGGACGCAGGATTGAATGAAAGTGGACCATTAGAAGACGCAGCAATGATAGCGGGATGTATATATATATATATATATATATATATATATATATATATATATATATATATATATATATATATATGTATATTGATTATGCATTATTTACCAATTTCAAACGTAAAATCCCTTAATAATAAGTTGGAATGAATTTTATACGAATTTATACCCAGTGTCGATTTTTTTTGTACGTACGCGCTGGTATGCACTCTATATAGAGAAGCAGGTTTTTCTTGATGTATTTGAATGAAAATATGTTTTAAGCTTTTGTTATTCGGCGGTACATCCTCTCTGCACATCCCTTCGGGGTCAGTATTTTGTGTAATTAGATACAAGAATGCTGGGGGACCAACTGTTGGCGGATCATCTGTCATAGAACCGTGACGACCAACTGAATGAAAAACTTCAGTTGAATCACGTCACGATTCAGAATAACAGAAAGTATGAGACGATGCATGCAAACGAAGCAAGGTACAACCTCATAACAGATTATATTGACAAATCGTATTTACTATAATATATCAAAACATGAAGGAAATGGAAATAAACGTCGCACTACGATAATGGATCTTACAAATTTCTTTTGGGTCCATAGGAAGTGTATATTGTTATGAAATGCACTTCATAACATAGAACATGTTACCCCGTAAGTATTTTTGAAATCAAGTACTTTTATGTTCATATTTTGCGGTATGACAACACCGAGGTAAGCCGCGCCCACCCCTATCGACGGGGGCGGGGCGCGCGGTGTGGACCGGCTTGGGCCGGTGAAATTTTGAGGAACTCTCTCAGTTCCCAGGTCTTGAACGGATAGGTTGTCTCTAGTCTTCCGTTCAATATTTACACTAAAAACAGCGAGTTTTTGGTTAAATTCAGTTGTTGGCGTTGTTGCTGCCGAGCCTACAGAATTCCACACCGGTATCATTCCAATTTTCATATATATATTATTGCTTTTACTTGACCTTAAAACTAAATTCACACTTTTATTTCACGTAATCACCCCGTTCTCACAGAGATTTAAGCTTTTCCTGGCCTAGAGTCCTTTCTGCAAATATAAACCTTTTTCTAGTAGCAAAAGATAACCTTTTATTTACAATCATCCCGATATTTCTGTTTTTTCCTGTATTTTGTTTTAACTGCAACATAGCAGTGGTTATTCAAGTCTACCAAGGCCGAACTGAAAACACACCAAGCGACCGAGTTAGTCGGATTTAAGTAAGTATTGAGTGATCAGCGGTGTAAATAAATTAGCGTGGGTTAATTATTTAAAGAACGGTTCAAATCCGCTTCTCTGTACCTAGCAATATAAGAAAAAAAAATCTACCAACCTAATTCATTTTCATTAAGGCAACCGAGTTCTGCAAAGGTTCTTCTAGATTTAGACTAGATCAATCGAAATTTTTATCTCGATCGGCGACCGTGGAGTTTGCAAAGGGGAGTCATTTCTGGATACTTACAGAATCTTAAGTCATTTCTGGAAACCAGATTCAATGTGTGTTATCGGTGCTAATACTTGGTCGCAGCAGTTTGACCTTTGATTGGTCTGAAGCCAACTTTTTCTTGTGAAAGCTCTTTCTACAAAATTGGAGCAAGTCTAGGAGTTTGTAGGCACATGGTACTTAAAGCGAGATGGGCATGGAAGCTGTTAGTTCTCTGAAGGCTTATTAGTTTTGAGGATCACAATAACTTTAGTATTTCTTCCGAATATTTGGTAATTCTCCAGTTTTAAAAATTTTGTAGAGGAACTTTTTACGTCCAGCTACTTTCCCAGCTTTTGTTGAAATAAGGGCGATGTCTACATTGTCAGCTATAATGGTAACCGCGGTGTTAGGGTTCAACTGCCATTTTAGCCGTGGCGTCTTCAGAGATTTTTCGACCCGGTGGCTTGTGTTAGACCTTGTTGTCTTTTTTGACCTGGTGAGCTACAACACTTGGCGACACTTTGAGCTTTGTTTTAGTTGACTAATCTGCAGCTCCGTGTTTGCTACGCTTTTCTGCTCCAGTGTTCGAAACTCATTTCTTCCATTTGTTCATTCACCCGTCATTCAGATACTGGAGAAGATCGAAAGCAGTGTCTGGGTCGTTCGTTCTCTCGAATTCAGGTAAAAGGTATTTACTTTCCGAACTACATGTTGGGATATACACTTTTCAGTAGCCTCTGGGAAAGAATTTCTTCGCGGCTGTAATCAAAAGGTTCGAAAATTGGTCGAGGGAACTCACTATGATGGTATGTTATCCACAACCCTGTCTACGTATTCCGAGAAGTCTCGCCATTTTGTCCGGGTAAAGTCAGGTCCATAGCTTCGTCATTTGCCTTGACAGTCCCATAACAACATTCAATGTTTGTCATCAACATCATAAATATTGTCAACTTTTGTTGTGTTTCGAGCTTCCCATGTTCGACGAAAAACATTCCCTAAACATTCCATCCCGGGTGAAGCGGGAAGGCAGGCGGGGGGGGGGGGAAATTCATTTTGTGACAGATTCCGCGCAATGCGGTCGTGTATGGAGAATTAACGGAATGGCTTTTTGTGGTTTTGTGCAATGAGCGGGCATAATCACGAGTTTAAAATATTATTACACCTAAATATAATAATAAAAATATTTGATAGTAAAATTATAATATAACATCAAATATTTATAATTATTCTGTTTTTGACATAAATATTTACGCACTCTAAATTCTTAGTAGTAACTTTAGGTCGTGCAATAATCGATATTCGTCGAAAATCTTTCCTGATAAATAAATATCTATTAAAATATCTGTTTTCTCCCTGATGCATCTCTTTTTCATCAGAACGCATTTTAACATTGATATAAACGCCAAAAACGTCAAACGTCAAGTGCTCATTGCTTAAGCGTCGACACGTCCTTATCGCAGACCACAAGCCAAATTGTGTGTCATCGCGCGAACTTCGCACCAATCTTTCAACCGTGTTTAGTGTTTTAACAAACTGAGGAGACGGAAAACAAAAAATGTTGATGTGATGTTTGATGAACTTTCACGGCAAATTGCGGCAAATGTTTGAGCTCTCGACCTGCCTTTAGATTACGCCGCCCTCAACATCGCCCGCCTTCCGTCTGGCGCTTTGAGCACTAGAGGTAAAACACAAGTCAGACGTGTATTCACGTCGCCATCACTATATAAGAATGTCCCCGTTTGCTTAGCGTAAATAAGTTGGCAATCTTGTGATGATGCCCAATCGGTGATTTGCTCTCCAGCTTTATCGGTGGTCGAGTAGCCACGTAGAAAGTGGTAGCTGTTGAAAACTCGCACGTAATCCGCCACATACATTCCATTCATTTTGTGGTTATTCAATACACGCACTAAGGCGTGAAATTCTAAGATTTTTTCACCACCGCACTGCAAAAAATTATATATTAAAATATTTTATAATTTGAAACACAAAATTATTAAGGAAAATAATTAAGGTTGCGCGTATGCGGACTACATATTTGCCATAACTTTAAATTTTTTAACTTAACTTAAAAATTTTTCTTAAGAAGTATTTTGGCCTCAAATCCAAATTTGAGTTTTTAAGAAAAGGCCGCGCGGCCGTTCTTCTTACGATGAACTAAAAATAGCCGCCCTGGGAACCTTTATTGGATAACCAACACCTCTGCCATAAGTCACCCCAAGTGGTTAGCTACGTTTGGTGATTTAGCAAGGGTGCCCGGGTTCATGGGATGAGATTGTCTAGGTCTTTGAGGTGGATGACAAGGACACACTGAACCCCAGATTCCTTCCCACCCCTTTTCCTTCCCAGAACTCTCTTCGCCTTCCTTTCCCTAAAAAAACCCTCCACACAGTATCCTCAAAGATGACACAGGCCCTCAGGGCCTCCTGTGTGAAGCTCATGTAAAAAAAAACAGTCTAACCCAAGTACCTATTACCATCTTTGAATAAATCTATTTACCTTTTAAGATATATCTAATTAACTTTTTTTTTTTTTACATTAACTCCACACAGGAGGCCCTGAGGAAAATAATTTCCCTCAGGGCCTATGTCATCTGGGATGCTGTGTGGAGGGTCTTTTTGAGGAGAGGAAGGAATGAACATTGGTCTTGAAGAGACCCATGTTGTAGGAAGGAGGAAACACAGAGGCCGGCAAATCATTCCACAGCCGAGCTGTTGAACATAAGAACGAGTCGAAGAAACGACCCGTTCTCATGTGACTAATGTCAACTGTGTACAAATGTTGGGCACGCGTTTGGCGTGTTTCCCGACTATGCACCGGTGCCGAAGGGATCAATGATGCTAGTTCCTCGGAGCATCTTCCATTGTAATACCGGTAGAACAAGGATAGCATTCCCACCCGACGCCTGTGCTCTAAAGATTGCAATCCGTCTGTTAAGATGGGAGAATCTATCAAACGGACCGCCCGTTTCTGCACAGAGTCGAGGGTATTTTTCAGGTATTTTGGAGCTCCAGACCAGAGGTGGCTGCCAAATTCAACCGTGGGGCGCACTTGCGATTTGTACAGGGTTAGCAGTTGTGTACTTTTAAAGTATCTGCGGGCCCTGTACAGTACGCCCAGTTTTTGGGAGGCTCAGCATAGCCCTATTTCCCCGTAGCCGTAGCAGCACGCAGGTACATTTTCACTCTTAAAATATATATTGATAATAACATTGTAAATATATTAATGAATTTCTCCTACAAGTTCGATGGGCAAAATGAAGTTCGTGCCAGACCGCACCCCACCACAAGCTGTTGCTCATAATAACTGTCAATACCTACACTGGAAACACCTATGTCCTATGTGTAACCTGTTCTCAGAGGGATGTTGCAACGTGCAATGCAACCCAACCCGCTCAGTTGGAGATGTTTTAATAATAATAATAATAGAAGTTTACTCCAGATTGTATTGCATTGCACTTCCAATGCAATACAATCCATATTTTGAAATAAAAAAAAAGATAAATAATAAGTTAAGGTAAAAAGTAAATAACAATACATAAATTAAATAAATTAAGAAAACGAATAAGCACGAGAAATGGAAATGAAAAAAAAATTATGTATATATCAAACACTAAAATGAACGTAAATAGCCGTTTACGGATGGTATTTCATCGTCTCCCGTCTCCAGAGGGCCATCATGGGAGATTCCATCCAGGCAGTCATGGCAGTGATGATCGCATTCTTCGAATGCGGTGGCGGAGAAGTGCACGGAAAATATGTACTCGTCCCTCCAGGAACATTTCTGTAGCACTGCAGTATCTCGGTAGGCGGAAAAGTTGGCGATAAGCATTATTGTACCTTTAACCTATTTATTTTTTTTACATTAGCTCCACACAGGAGGCCCTGAGGAAAATAATTTCCCTCAGGGCCTATGTCACCTTTGGGGATGCTGTGTAGAGAGTTTTTTTTTAAGGAAAGGAGCGAGAGGAGAGTTCTGGAAAGGAAAAGGGTTTAAAGGGTGGGTAGGAATCTGGGGTTCAGTGTGTCCTGGTCATCCGCCTCCAAGACCTAGAGAAACCTCATCCCATGGACCCGGGCACCAATGCTAAATCACCAAACGTAGCGAACCACTTGGGGTGGGGTGACCTATGGCAGAGGTGTTGGTTATCCAATAAAGGTTCCCGGGGCGGCGGTACCCATTCCCGCCTCCCAAATTGAAAATTGATGCCATTGGGTTGCAGTGTAACAGTGGAGATGTTTTGAAACCTCACGTTATATTATCTATATGTTTATTTATTCATTAATTTTCGGGAAATCGAGAGTTTACATTTATTTCAGTTTTTTTTATTATATCAACAATAGGAGTCAGGAAACTTCTATAGCACCGCTATGATTTGGATTTCGGATGAAACGGAAATGACGATTACTACACCTACGACGTATCAACTGCGCTCATTGGCCGCTTTTATTATGATGTCACTTTTAAAGGCTCCTATTGGTTGTGATATGAAACGGAAATTACGCTGGTCTGCGCTCATTCGTCGCTCTGATTATGACTTCACTTCACTTCATTGTGTATCGGTGGTTTAGATTGTTTTGGTAAAGTTTAGCTGCTATCGCGTGCAAACTGCACTCGATTTTTTAAATTTTTAAATTTGTATATTTTGGTAGAAAGCAGTCACTTGGTGGTTTGACATATTAACTGAAATGAAACAATAACTTTGTTTGTAACCACAATTTAATTATTTAATTTTTTAAAACCCACCGGTTTTGCTTAACACGAGCATCTTCAATATATAAAATAAGGTATAAAATTAAAGTAATCAAAAAATACACATTGTGTGAGCTTGTACACATGTACATACAGAAATATCGAAAACATAATATAATTTATATTAGGTACTTTATATTATGTTGTGTCTCTTTCTGTATTTATACATATATAAGCTCCCACAATTTATAATTTTGATCACTTTATTTTTATACCCTGAAGATTTTTGCGTTAAACGAAACCGGTCGGTATTAAAAAAAATCGTGGGTACAAATAAAGTTATTGTTTTATTTTAGTTAAAATTGGTACACCTTCCAACCTCTACAATAAGCTTTCGATTTCGAGAGAGGATTTTTAGATTTTCGACGATCAATATTACACTAGAAAATCGCTTGATATCAAATTAAAACTTCCTAAAAAGAGCTAATTCTACACACGCTTCCTAAAACCTGAAAACCGACACTGGCCATTTAAGAAGCAAATCAGAAAAGTATGTGTGTGTATTAACTACTGAAGTCTAAGGCCCTTCTTCCACAGGTATGCAAGTATCCGATACTCGACGATTTAAGTCCCTTCGAGGCCCTTCGTACATGCAGATACTTATAAACTACATATATTCCTTAATGCTGGTTTCTGTACACGGCGCTACCGACTTAACCATTTTTCGTGGATTTAATGCGATGTGAAGTGACTCTAGCGATGACGACAATGTTCTCATTTATTCATTACAAAAAAAAAATTAAAACGATCTAATAGAAAATTTTGCGTTCACCAGTATATCGAAAGAAGTATTAACTGCAGAACGTTCGTTGCCGCCAGGGAACTGCATGAGATGATGAAAACAAGTTTCATTCTTTCTTCATAATGTCAAAGGATTCTTATTTAAATATGGTGCACTTGCTAACTCCTAGAATTCAAAAGAAAAATACTCTTTTTTCGTACATCAATCCTTGCCTTCTCCACTACATTCTATCTTACGTATTCTGGTAACGTGCAGTTGTATAAACACGCATTTTTTTCCATTTCCAGAACAAATTTAACATTCCATTCAAGATCGATCGCTATTTCTGTCAAACGTCAACTACTAGATATGAATGCAACGGTGACCGGACAATTCAGAATGAAACAAACTCAGAAGCACCTCAAAATGGTTCCTACACATCCGGGTAATGCGATTAAAGATCTAATTCCTTAATCCTATAACGTACCCACACTTGAAAAAAAATTGTTAAGTTTTTGTTTGTAATATAAAAATAACTTAACTCAGGTATGGGGGCTCTATCGAAGCCAGAGTAAAGTTAGCCTCCCAAAAACTGGGCGTACTGTACAGGGCCCGCAGATACTTTAATAGTACACAACTGCTAACCCTGTACAAATCGCAAGTACGCCCCACGGTTGAATTTGGCAGCCATCTCTGGTCTGGAGCTCCAAAATACCTGAAAAATACCCTCGACTCTGTGCAGAAACGGGCGGTCCGTTTGATAGATTCTCCCATCTTAACAGACGGATTGCAATCTTTAGAGCACAGGCGTCGGGTGGGAATGCTATCCTTGTTCTACCGGTATTACAATGGAAGATGCTCCGAGGAACTAGCATCATTGATCCCTTCGGCACCGGTGCATAGTCGGGAAACACGCCAAACGCGTGCCCAACATTTGTACACAGTTGACATTTGTCACATGAGAACGGGTCGTTTCTTCGACTCGTTCTTGTGTTCAACAGCTCGGCTGTGGAATGATTTGATTTGCCGGCCTCTGTGTTTCCTCCTTCCTACAACATGGGTCTCTTCAAGACCAATGTTCATTCCTTCCTCTCCTCAAAAAGACCCTCCACACAGCACAGAGGGAAATTATTTTCCTCAGGGCCTCCTGTGTGGAGTTAATGTAAAAAAAAAAAAAAAACTTAAATTACGTGTTAAAATCGTTGTAACGAAAGTTGAAATAATAAACGGAAAGTTAGTCACAAACTACTTCAAATCTATTCCGCATAATATTCAAACGAATTCGACTATTAGTTTAGCAGTTAATTGGATTAAATTCTCCAAATTTCCGGAAACGCAACCCTATTGAAACAGAATGTCGGCAAAACTGGAGAGGTGCCAAATGACACGGTTCAGTTAACTCCGTCTTAACTTGCGATAACGTCACCAAACACGCTGGGAGTAACTTAAGATTCCAGCCAGCGTCATATGAGCCAAAACTACTACCATAAGGGTGGTCGAAACCTTCCTCCCCAACCTTCCCAATAATATGGTGCGACATCCTTGGCTCTGGACTCAGAGAGCATGGGATCAAAACCTGGCAAAGTGCAAAGACAAGTTTTATAATATTCCCGTCAACCGTTGTGTATCAGGCATTTATGATGTTAGTTATCATTACCATAAATGGCAGGTTATTAATGCTTGGCCCTTCGGGCGGCTATTGGTTCGGCTTCGTCCAGTTAGTGTTGGTAACCATTTTACAATTTCCGTACTGGTTCCAAAAATAACCCGTTCCTCGGATCCACTGTCATCCAGTGATAGCTAGTCACCGGGACAAACTCACCGGGACAAAGTAACCGGGACGTCATATGTAATATATATCGCCGCGCTATTACAACTAAGTATTACAGTCAAACTTTCCATATCCGGAGAGACACTAAAAGTTCTCAAATTTGTAATATTTATATCTGTCAGGGGCACGTCCCCATGCGACATGCTAACGAAAGTAGCGCTATCTATTGACTCACTATAATAAGATCTTTAATGTAAGAACCCGTTAGACAAACTGCTAAACAGTAGTTTATCGTGAATTTTTGTCTTATATTTGGAAACTAGCTGGTACCCGGCATGCGTTGCTATGCCATTTAATAAAGAAATTCTTTCTCCCTGCGTGTACTTTCCCATTCATCCCGTTCCCCTTCCACCTCCCTTTTCTCTCCCCGTCCCCTTCCTCTCACGCGTTATTGCATGTTTTTATACAAATTTCATTTTAGGAGGCGGGAATGGAACCTTTATTGGATAACCAACACCTCTGACATAGGTCACCCCATAAGTGGTTCGCTACGTTTGGTGATTTCGCAGGGGTGCCCGGGTTCATGGGGTGAGGTTTGTCTAGGTCTTGGAGGCGGATAACCAAGACACACTGAACCCCAGATTCCTACCCACCCCTTAAACCCTTTTCCTTCCCAAAACTCTCCTCTCCTTCCTTTCCTTAAAAAAACCCTCCATACAGCATCCCCAAAGATGACATAGGCCCTGAGGGAAATTATTTTCCTCGGAAAAGAATAATGCCAGAGCTCACCAGTAGTTTTATAAAAACCTTGTCCTGGCGTTATTGTTCTTTATAGAACACACAAAATAAAGAATTATCCAATTTGATGCAGTCGTTCGGAATTTATGCGCGTACAAACATTTCTGCGATTCATTTTTATTTTTATTTATATAGATTGTGTAAAATAAAAAAATAAAAAATAATAATCCTTGAATTCGAAACCGAATCACAACGGTAACTTTGTCTGAAATTTCACGTACATAGATGTTTATACGGTGTGGCGGGTACGGTGCGGCGGCAGACATGCTTTCGAAGTCGGATTTTAAATTCAATCACGCAGATGCAAGCCTATTGATACTATTCGATGGTGATTATCTATTGCTAGGTGCCATTGTAACTACGGCATCCTTTTTCGGGCGATTCTGTAAAGACTGCAGAAAGGGATGAAAGAAAGAGAAAGGTGATCTTTCTATTAAGATCACCAAACATAACTAGGTATTTCATGTATTTTTCGATGCTGAATGTGACTGAATAACTTTGATAAATTTAATATTTTATAACATTAATTTAATATGCCTACCAGCTGGCGAACTTTTTTTAAATTTTCAAGGAGGCCCTTAGGAAAATAATTCCTGTGGCCGTGTCGTCTTCTGATGCTGTGTGGAGGGTTTTTTTAGGAAAAGAAGCTCTGGGAAGAAAAAAGATTTGGTGAGTCGGTGCGTCGGTGTGTCCAGGAGTAACAGAAGTATGAGTCCATACTTCACAGCTGTGGTGGGGATGCCCTCTAGTTCACTGAAAACTCACGGCCACTGATGTGTTCGTCTCTTTTTAGAGTCGCTCGTTTCCGTTTCGTCGAGTTTTAAATCACAACAGTGCTAAAGAAGTTTTCACTTCAAAAATTTACATCTAAAAAATACAAACGGTTCATACCTACTACCTACATATTTCGTAAGTACAACGCTTTTTTGTAATTTGTTAATTTTAACTAAGTACATTTCCATGCTTTTTGTTATTAATTTGTATGGAAACTGGGAACGCTAACAAGTAGATTCGTGTTGTGTGGAAATGTAACGTTTTATAGTCGAGACGTTAAAGTGCCAACTGATATATACGGTGACGGAGCAGTACCTTTTCGGAATACAGTGCCTGGATTACAGTGCAAGTAACAAAAACCCTTTCTTCCGTAAATAATTGATGACATTGGTATAAATTGGAATTCACTGAACAATAATGGTGATTGGAAGATTTTGCAATGTGAAGGGGGATAAGAGAGGAAGACGCAGAAAGGGATAAACTGTAACGACCTCTGAAGTCGAGCGGTAAAGATCTTCGGCTACGAATCTATCAAAAAAAATCTATGGTTAACTATAGTACTAAAATCGAAAATTTCCGCATCTCTTATAAACTTGTCTTAAAATAAATAGCAGTTGTTTGGAGGCAAAATAAATCGATTAAATTAAAGTTTAAACGCCCTACCTTTGTGGGATCAAAAAGTTTTAGTTTAAAGATATAGTGTGAGTGATTTTTACGCAAATCCCAAGTCATAAAAACATCAAAACTGTCAATTTTAGTGACTTTGTCTATGCCACAGTCTATGCAATAAAATAAATAAATAGTGATTGCCACAAACAATTTTCCTTCAAGCATACTTTGTGAGGGGCATTTGTGAACTAACTAAAATAGCGATGACTACACGTAGCAAAACCCCAATAATTTCTGAAGATAAAATAAACATGGATAAAATTATTGAGTACATCAATAAAAAATTTGAAACCCTTAAAAAAGATATATTTACAAAAATTGATTTACAAACTTCCTAAACTTCTAAAAGCATTGATTTTATCAGTGCTCAATACGATGAGATATTAAAAAAATTGAGGTCTCAAATAATCTAAATCGGGTAATTCAAACAGATTTAGAAAATATTAAAAAAGACCAAACGGAAAAAAAAATATAATAAAAAAGCTTGAAATCAGACTGTCTGATATGGAGACCTTAATAAAATCAAATAGTTTGGAAATAGCAGGAATTCCACAACAAAACCGCGAACAACCTTTGGAAATTGTAAAAAAAGTTGCTGCCGCAGCAGGAATCCACCTTCTACACACAGATATAACTGACGTCACGAGAGTCTCAGACAGACGAAATGGAGCCCCTCCAAAACTTCTTGCGATCTTTTCATAATAAATAAATTATAATGAAATAAAGGATCTGACGACATCTCCTATCTACATTGGCGAAGAATTGAGCCCGTCCCACAAAGAAATATTATGGAAAACGAAACAAGTAGCCAGGGAAAAAAATTATCAATACGTTTGGTACAAACAAGGCAAAATTATGATTCGTAAAAAACAAGATGATAAAATTATCTTCATAAAACACCTAGATGATATGGTAAAAATAATTTAGCAAATTATATAAAAAAACATTACTAAATTCACTTAATAATTTATATTGTGAAAATGAATACCACAGTAATTACTTCTGAACCAAAGGCTTTAACAACTTTAAATAATTATTTCAAAATTCTACATACAAATATAAGAAGCATAAATAAAAGTTTTGATGAATTGCAAATTCAATTAAAACATATCGGACTCCACTTTGACATCATAATTCTCACTGAATGTTGGATAAATAAGAAATCTTCACCGATGTAAATTGCTGGATATACTACATACTCAACCGTAACTAGCAATAAACAAAATGATGGCGTAATCGTTTACTTAAAAAATTAAATAAAAGCCGAAGTGAAAGAAACTACAATAATAAATGCCAATTGTCTTAAAATTAAAATTGGAAAGGAATCAACTATATTAGCAATCTATCGATCACCTTCATCTTACAATTTGGATCCTTTTATTAAATCCTTGGATGATGAACTCACTCTACAAAAAGAAACTAAAAATGTCTTTCTTATCGGAGATCTAAACATCAATATTCTGGAAAATGGTCATCCCCAAAAAAAATAATATCTGCAGATATTAGACTCACATGGTCTTAAAAGTCTTATAAATGAACCCACTAGAAAAGTTGACAATTCCAAAACCTGCATTGACCATATTATGAGTAAAATTAAAAAACATACTCAATCTGTCATATACGAATCAACAATAACTGACCATTTTACAACAATCCTAGCTATAAATCAAAACAAAGAAAGGAAAACTCAAAATAGATCGACGATAATAGAAAAATCTGAAATAAACTGGAATGCCATTAAACAAAACCTGCAATGTACTGAGTGGAAAAAAAATACAAAATATTGACAACACAAATGATGCGTGGAACAGCTTCATTGATATAATCCAACATAACACAGTGTCCAACACCAAACAAACTGTGAAGAAAATTTCACATAAGAATATACACATTAGGCCTTGGATCTCAGTCATTAAAAAAAAAATCAAGAGGTCGTGGATTCGAAAACCCAGCGTGTGCAAATAAATTTGATTTATTTTGTGTGCGTTATTTCAAGTAACCTAAAATAGAAAAACATATTCAACTGTAATACGTTTGGGACAAATTCCGCCAGCAGTGTTGAGTGTTGCGTTGTCCTATATCTAATATTTAAAATCATTTAGTTCCTACTTAGCATTTCACATTTCATCATTTTTCTTGACTTCCATGTGTAGACTCTTTTTATAGTCTCTATAGCCTCAGTATGGCTAGATGAAGGAAAATGAATGTTGATCACAGCGTTAAGTACCTGGGATACATCATCACAGACGACCTTAAGGATATCGAGGATAAGGAAAAACAGAGAATAGCGATTTCAGTTAGAGCGGGTATGCTGTGAAGACGTTTTTACCTCTGCACCCCAAAAGTAAAAAAAAAAATAGGTCGCTGAACACATCAGAACTGTGGGTTGACTACACTGCATCCCAATAACATAAGTTAAAGGTTGCTTACAATAACGCTTATCGCCAACTTTTCCGCCTACCGAGATAATGCAGTGCCACGGATGTGTTCCTGGAGGGACGAGTGCATACTTTATGAGCACTTCTCCGCCACCGCATGGCAAGTTTATGGCGCAGACAACGCCAATCGAAGAATGCGATCATCACCGCCATGACTGCCTGGATGGAGTCCCCCCTGATGGCCCTCTGGAGACAGGAGACGATGAAATACCCTCCATAAACAGCTGAATTCATTTTAGTGTTTATTATTTTTTCAGTCTCATTTCTCATGTTTTTTCATGCTTATTATTTTTTTATTATTTTATTTATGTGTTGTTATTTACTTTTAACCTGAACATATTATTTGTCTAATTTCTTTTGTTATCTCAAAATATGAATTGAATTGCATTGCACTACCCTTGCATACTATATTGCATTGCATATAAACTATTATTATTATTTACCCCTAACTTTAATGTTTATGTCACCATTCTTCTAAATATTTCTATGCATTTTATCTATGTCTCATTTACTCTGTAATCGTGTTCTTTCACTTGGTCACTTCCTTTTTCATGTTTACAAATGTTTCGAATTTATTTCTCGCAACTCTTTCTCCATTTTAAGGCGCTAGAGCGTAAAACTAGAATCAAATCTCTGCAAAATTAATAAATTAAGTTATACAGCAATATCCAGTACAAAACACAAGTGTTATTAGTGTTATTACTTCAAAGGATATCTATCAAATCACATAACCTCTCTCTCTATACGCATCCCTTGGTTTGGAAAACGAAGGCAGTCAACAAAGCAGCCCACCTTACAACTGACAGAAGATTGTCTGGAGACCAGACCCTGGGATCGTTCAAGTGGTAGATACTTTTTTGTCACCGCGATGAAAGACCACCATTCTGAATCGAAAAGTCGCAGGTTTCTGAACCTTCCTCTTCCCCATTAACTTCCCCTCTCCATTCAGCCTCACAACACACCCAAAATGGGTATGCCGTAATTTCACCGGCTCCGGGTAGTTGCAACTTTTGTGTGGTATTCACATTAAATATTATTTTTTAAAGATCTACGTGGCAACATCAGGTTCTTTGGTACTGCGACCGACGTGGTCTAGTTAATATTGCCTTTTTTGCCGTAAGAGCCCGTTCACACTTTCACTTTAAAAACGGAGGCGGGTCCCGTTTTTAAAAGCCCTAGCCGCTGTAGTGGCTCAATGGAGCTGTTCACACTTGTCGGTTCCGGCTTGAAAACGGATCCGTTATGTTTTGCCGGAGAGATCGCCTACGCAGAGCGTCTGTTTTGAAGTCGGAATGGAACGCGCTGGCTCATACATTTCAATGGAGCTGTTCACACTACACGGAGAACGGATCCGTTTTGACCCCGCCACACCCCCCTTCACCACCGCCCGCTCCCAGACGTTAGCGCGAATGCAAATCACGCGGTTGTGTTTTTATGGGGCCCGCGTTTGGCGTTTATAATATTACTAGCTGACCCGACGAACTTGGTACCGCCTCAGAATCAATAGCTGTTGAATTAAATTCAGTTTTTTTATTAAGTTAAAAATTACGCAATGAAGCAATTATCAATGCGCAACTGTCCGTGTTTTGTTTTTATCAGTATCAGAGATGGCGTTGTGAACGGATTTATATTGTTGCGATTTTCTTACTTTTACAATTACTTACGGGAATTTGGGAGGCGGATACGGGTGCCACCGCCCCGGGAACCATTTATTGAATAACCAACACCTCTGCCATATATCACCCTAAGTGGTTCGCTACGTTTGGTGATTTAGCAGTGGTGCCCGGGTTCATGAGGCCGGACTGTCTCGACCCATTGCCTTGCACTACAGTTGGAGGGATGAATTCATACGTCCGTCACTCCCGGACACACTGACCCCCAGATTCCTACCCACCCCTCATACCTTTTTCCTTCCCAGAACTTTCTATCCTCCCCATTCCTTAAAAAGATCCTCCACACAGCATCCCCTAAGATGACATAGGTCCTGAGAGAAATTATTTTCCTCAGGGCCTCCTGCGTGGAGCTTATGTAAAAAAATGCTTTTCATTTCAGAGATTTATTATAATTATTGTATTTTTCCTTTGGAGGTGTGCAGACATACGTTCACCATTTGTCTCATTTTCGACTATTGACATTGAGTGTGTAAGAAAGAAGGGCAGCATTATATGATTAAAAACAAATGCACAACAATCAACGCATTGAAATTTGACGTTTTTGAATGTTTGGAATTCATGCACAGTTCAATATTATACCCCTCACAATATTTCTGCAGTTCTTTCAAAATAGGAGAATTCGTTCCATACAAAATGTATGGGGAAATAACTATTTATTTCGTTAACTTTTGTAATGTTTTAATAGTTATTATCACGGAGGAAAGAATAGAGTGGAGGTGGCGATAGGAACTTTTTCTTCGATAAATTTGTCGCCAGTTTGCGGTAAGAGGTAAGGGACGCGCGGTAAGTATGGGTGGGATTTAAAATGGATATGCCCATCCCTCTGGCCAGAATGGGGGCTAATCCCCAGTTTTAACCACTTCACACTACTATTTATTATTATTTCATTTTTACTTATTATTTCTTATATTATTTAATTTTTGGAAATTTATTACAAGGGTTTTTTTTTATCAAGAGTTAGATAATACAAACAATATCAAATATTAATAAACTTTCTTCTATTAAATATCTTCTTAGTAAACTACACAACAACAAAAATAAGCACTACCTTCATGTAAAATTATTACAAAAAAATAATAATTTTAACCAACAATTCATAATGGTATTCAACGCTCACATTAAAACTCATTTTTTATTTATTGATTCTTCACAAGGTAGATATAATTGTTAGTAATTATTTCAATTGTTAACCTCACTAGTAGTTCAATCGTTTTGCCTGGAAAGTTTTCCGGGAGTTTTTAAAATTGCTATTTTTATAGATTTCGATGTGCTCTTTTCGAATTTTCACTCTGCCACCTCGTATCTCATTCCTTTTTTTCATATTCATTCATTTTTTATATACGAGAATATAGAACATTTTACAAACCTGATTTCCGAAGAGCAAATTTATCTCTACATTTGCACCTACTTCAGAAAACTCGGGCTAAGATTTCAGCGCCTGCATTGGTTCTAAAGAAAGAGGTTCCCACAAAAAACGAATTATATGAAATATGATAGTACTACAATATACCTTATCGTATGGATAAGCTATAAAGAGTATGGTGAAATACTCCCTCATTATTGTAATAGAATTGTCCAACCTATCTTTATAATGCTTTTAATGATACACACCTCATTTTCCAAGTACAAATCAGGGATAGTTCCAGGTCGCAGTTTTTCACGTCCGTTTTTGGTGGTATAAAAGTCGTTATCTTTAAAGTGGTTAGAGCAAATTTTTGAATATTTTGTTGGATTCCAACCATCTTTATCTACAAGCTTGTTCCACTGCTCTCTTACCACTGAATCTACCGGAAACCCGTAAGATCAAAATATCAATAATATACCTGCAGCAAAAAATAACCATAACTGGTAATCATACCCACTTTTTGCAAAAAGAACGTCCCATCTCACATCTCGCCGAGCGGTAAAATCATATTGGCTTAGTAAGGTAGTAAGCCACGCTCATGCCCCTCCCATTTGGGCCTGTTTGAAATTGTTTGATGCGATGGGCCTGTTTGCCCTAGTGCCATCTCCACTCTATTCTTTCCTCCGTGGTTATTATCCTATCCGGGGCGGAGATAAATCCAACAAATCAAAGATCATCAAAATCAGCCCAGCCGTTCTCGAGTTATAAATAGTGTAACTAACCTGACTTTGTTTTATATATTAAGATTATGTAATTCATATTATATTAATAATTACAATAATGGATAAGGAAATGCACTCTCTCAATTTTGTATTTTGATACGTTAAGCTCTCTGAAACTCGTCCCAGTAGATAGTTAAAGGAAGTGATAGACATTCTAAAATAATTAAAGAACTTTAGTCACTTCTCAATTCAAACTTGGAAAGTTCCTACAGAAAATCTTTCAGCTATAATTGGGTGTACCCAAAATTTTCCTTTCACTTTTTTCCTTCTTTTTAATAAGTACCACATGACAAGAGCTTCATCGTCGTCCATTGCGCACGATCGTCTACTGAAGAATGAGCAAATAAAAATTTTTGGTCGTTGTTTTCGTGGAGTAGGATCCGTTTTCGAAGCGGATCCGTTTTGAAAACAGAAGTGTGAATAGGGGCCTAGGGCTTCCGTTTTAAAAATGGGACCCGCCTCCGTTTTTAAAACGGAAGTGTGAAAGGGCTCTAACAGTGAACCGTCGTGGTAATTATAAAAACGCACATTAGTTTACATTTTATTTCCAATAGCCGGACTGTAAATTTTAGTTAATTTAAGTCATATTAGTGTGTTTACACTGTACAATTGTTTTGTAATCAATAAAAATATTTTTAAAAGTGCCGTAAATGAATCTCATGCTACGTTTTATTTCAATCCTGTAGTTAAGTCCGTAAGTTAACCAATGGCTAAATATTACCAGAAGCTTTCTGAATAACTAGTTTGAAAAGCTCAAGTCTCTGCTCCTGTCTTATTCCTTATCCCTTGTGAGACCGAAACTTATGAAGAAGGAAGGCGGCGTAAAACATCTACAGATTCATGTGCTACTAAACAGAAACGAAAATCCACGGCTGATGAGTTCAGCATACTTTAAGAAACTTTTCGTAATGTGGGAATTGACACGAAGATGAATCTTATTTTAATTTGACAGTTACAAATTTGTGGAAACTTCTATGAACCATATTATGTATGTAAATCTCTTCATTTTTAATGCCTTTTATAATTTGGGATGCGGGCGTGTGTACCGCCGCCCCAGGAATATTTATTGGAAAACCAACACCTTTGTCACAGGAAGCAACACCACTTTTTCAAACCGGGGTAGAAACTCGATAGTGGCACCCCCTATGGGGCGAGGACTAAACTAGCTGGTTCCCGGCATGCGTTGCTATTCCATTTTCATAGAAATAAATTGTTTCTCCCTGCTTGTCCTTTCCCGTGAGTCCCCGTTCCCCTACCGCATCCCTCCCCCCCCCCCCCCCCCGTTGCCACCTTCCCCGCCTCCTCTCTACCCTCTACCTCTCTATCTCCCTACCTCCTCTCTACCTCTCTACCCCCACCCCTGTTCCCCTGCCACCTTCCCCGCCTCCTCTCTACCCTCTCCCGCTCTCTCATCCCACCAACTCCCTCCCGCGTTAAAATCGTTAAGTTTTCTGACATTATCCAATTTACTTACGGAAAAAAGCCCGTTGAAGATACTAAAAATTACATATAAGACAAATGGCCTTTCATCGGGACGATACTACGATTTATTTGACTGTGTGAAGTACCGCAAATAGATTACAATATAATATCTTAATCGAATTAATCGTGGAGTAACACAAATCGAATAAATAAAATTTACTTGTGCACGCCGGAACCTAGACCCGCCACATCTGGATTCGTATTCGAGAGCTTTACACCTAGACCAAGGATGCCCTCCACAGACATCACACAATATCCCAAAAGATATGGCCTCCTATGTGGCGTTATTATGGAAAAAAACTGTTTTATCTGATGATTTTGTTAAAAGTAATGTGTGATATCCGTAAAACTGTATAACTACCTGTAAGAATGTATTTTAGACTAATATACAACAATATCCAGCTTTTCGTATTTACAAATGTACGTAAAATTGAACATTAATATTTTGCGGTTGTATAATTGTCGGATTTGTAGTGGTAGACTTGACATTAATGAGAATATCATAAAAATAACCTGTGGAACCGATATATTTTAAAAGCACTTCGCCGGAAATAAATAAATGAAAATTCCAGTATGGAAAATGGTAATTATTGCCAAAAAAATCTTTAAAAATGTTAACAGAATTCTGTTTCTTATAGTCAATACAAATTGCAAGCTTTTACGGAGTTGGCTTTATATTCCGTAATTCCTTCGATTCCACCAAGAAATAAAACGTGATACAAGAATATTCCGGGGTAGAGCCGTAAATCGGAAGTGTCTGGCGAACGATTTCCGGTTTTATGGTTTCCTGTAACCTCGGTATATTTTTAATAATCGGAAATAAACGGTTTCATCCTCGTTCACTCACTTTGCAAATGATTTTTTCCCCATTATTGTAGAGATAAAATTGATGGGTGGTTTCTCTCACGATTCCTACCCTTAAGAATTAATGAGGCACTCTGCTTTCCCGACAGTTTAGTGATACTTTTTGACTTTATCTTAAAATGTTTTCTTTGTCCCATCGCGACACACTTGCTAACTAACAACACTGTATTTACTATAATTTTAAGAACGTTTACCCTTTATTTTATTCATTACGTGCAAATAGTTTGTACAACAATTTAACAATTTTGTACTTTTCATAACAATAAAAGGTATGATTTTTTATGTGGGTAGACATTGAATTTGTAAATAAACTACTAGTAGACAAGATACTTGCAGTAGCTGGAGTTGAATTGTTTTACAAATTAAATTTATAAACTTTTTTCAAATTTTGAGTGTGCCTATGTCTAGAAACGCTCGATTTTAAAGCAAAAGTGGATTTTATTTATTGGAAGATAAAAATATTAACGATTTTATAAAAAATAAACAAGCGTTATCAGAGGAAACTACCATAAATAAACTTATCCAAAATATTGTATGTTTTAAAAGTGGTTTCTTAGGAGGTGCGTTCATACATTTCTTTTTTTAATTCAGTTTTTAGTAGCTAACACTTAATTTTTTTTTAAAGTAATTAACAGTTTTATTTTAATTCTGCTCTAGCGAAACGATAGACAAGAAGTTTAGTTTATCAAGAAGATATTTTTGGTGTTAATTATGTAAAGCGTCTTATATTTAAGATTAATCGAAAATAGTGATTTTGTATTAAGCTAAAAACGTTTTTATTAAAATAAAAAGGAGCCTCTGTAAAACATTTTTATCATTCATTTTTATTTAACTTTTTTTTCATTAACTCCACACAGGAGGCCCTGAGGTAAATTATTTCCCACAGGTCCTATGTCATCCGAAATGCTGTGTGGAGGGTTTTTTTGAGGAGAGGAAGGAATAAACATTGGTCTTGAAGAGACTCATGTTTTTGGAAGGAGGAAACACAAAGGCTGGCAAATCTTTCCACAACCGAGCTGTTGAACTCAAGAATATGTCGAAGAAGCGACCCGTTTTCATGTGATAAATGTCAACCGTGTACATATATGTTGGGCGCGCGTTTGGCGTGTGACTATGCCCCAGTGTAAAAGGGATCGATGACGCTATTTCATTTTCCATTGAAATACCGATAGAACAAGGATACCATTCCCACCCGAAGCCTGTGCTCTAAAGCAAATATTGCAATCCGTTTGTTAAGGTGGGAGAATCTATCATACGGGCCGCCCGTTTCTGCATAGAGTCGAGGTTTTTTTAAGGTATTTTGGAACTCCACACCAGAGGTGGCTGCCAAATTCAACCGTGGGGCGCATTTGCGAGATATTTATAAGATATGTTATAAAGCTCGGTTTTATAATTGTATTAATTACCCAAAGCGTTAAATCTTCCTTCAGATAAAAGGATAACCCGCGAAATCCTAACTCGCCACTAATTGTGAGCTGCCTTGTGATGTGCAATATGTGCACGGTGCCCAGTCCCCCAGTCCAGTCAATATAGAGTTCCCTCTCAGATGTCACCTTCAGGGAGACATTAATGAGGTATTCTCTGTTTCCACCAGCTTGATGGTACTCTCACACCCACCTCGATTCATTACAACCTAACCCCACCTAACCCATCCTTTATCAACTTAAAAATGCGTTTGTTCCAAGACGAAAGTAGACGTGGAATTATTTTTTCCAATTATTTATATATTTTTACATTGGCTCCACATATGAGGCCCCTAGGAAACATTCCTGGGGCGGCGGTACCCACGCCCGCATCCCAAATTATAAAAGGCATTAAAAAATTAAGAGATTTACATACATAATATGGTTCATAAAAGTTTCACATCACGAAAAGGTGCAAGGCGATGTTCCGAGAGAGTACGGCTGGATAAGTCAAAGGGACTCTTTCAACTTTTTCTTGAATCATTCTCTCCCGATCCGGCCTGCCGGTGGGCAGACGCATCCGCCGCCAAGACCCGGATAAACCTCCAACCCGAGCACCCCTGCTAAGTCCCCAAACGTAGTGAACCACTAGGGTTGACCTATGGCAGAGGTGTCGGTTATCCAATAAATGTTTCCCGGGGCGGCGGTACCCGTACGCGCCTCCCAAATTGAAAAATATTTGGGTTTTCTGCGAAAGCTTGCCAGCTTTGCACTCAAAAAGTTTATCTTCATATCTTTTATTTTTATTTTATTTTATTTATTTATTTATTTACTATAGATAGATACAAAAGAAAGTACAAAATACATATTAGGAAGCTTTGCCTGTCCAACTAGGAAAGTTTCCCGTACCAGGACAGACAAATTTACAGGTTTAGTTCATATTATACATACATAATTACATAACAAAAAAAATAGAAAAAGAACCTGGTAGCATAAAGTATATTCGGATTTGCCGAATTAACCTGATAACATATAATATATTCAGATTTACAGTGTATGAGATAAGTAGGTAAGTTAGTAGCACTGAAAAGTCAAAAAGTGTAAACCATATATCATATATCTGTATCTGTACACTCGTCAATATAATGCCTGGCTAATTTTTATAGGTGTTATATTACTTTTCAATGTCCATTGTGTAAACAAATTGCTTAAAAAATAAACATTTTTTGCCACCTCACATAAAAACTAAAAAATTTCAATAGGTATGATAAATTATACGGTCCCTTGGTAATTTATTGTAATAAGGTACAATACGCAAGGAACAGTTTTCTGTAAAAATACACCTATTTTTTCATGTTTTGAGAGGCGGTTTTGGGTACCGCCGCTCCGGGAACCACTTATTGGATTACCAACACCTCTCAAAACGTCACCCCAAGTGGTTAGCTACGTTTTGTAACATAGCGGGGGTTCCCGGGTTCATGAGGTGAGGTTTGTCACGATCTTGGCGACCGATGTGTCCGAGCCGGGCCAGATCGAGAGAGACTGGTTGAGGATGAGGAGGTATTTTGATCTCTGCAGCCATAACAGCCATAACCCATCGCCTTGCACCGCGGTTGAAGGGATGAATTCATACGTCACTCCTGGACACACTGACCCCCTGATTCCTACCCACCCCTCATATCTATTTCCTTCCCAGAACCCTCTTCTTCCTTTCCTTAAAAAAAAACCCTACACGCAGCATCCCCTAAGATGACCTGAAGGAAAATATTTTCCTCAGAGTCTCCTTAGGTAAAAGAAAATGTAAAAAAGAGCTAAAATAAAGAAAAACATATACTCGTATGTTTTGTAAAATTTAATAAGTAGGTACGTAAATTCGTAATCTTCCACGAAATTTTTGAAATTGCCCATCTACGCACATTTCACACGCGGGATGAATTTAGGTATTCTAGCTACGTGGTGTGCAACACAAATAAATGTTTTCCAAATTTAAGACTTTCAGAAAATCTATTGAGACATCTGGCGACATTTCCCTAAAGGTTTTTATTGAATAAAATGATCAGACTCCACTGGACTTGACTGGAGGTAGGAAAAGTTAGCCGCATCCGAGTTTTGTACCTACATCGAATTTCCACGAACTTGTAGACAAAAAATAAGAAAAGCTTCCTACGGTATTTCAAAGATGTCGTTACAAGCAGTAAGTAGAAACCAGACACTAATAATATTTAAACACACAATAAGTACATGTACATATATTATATTAGGGAACGTACCCATATACGCGACACGTTTAGGGGGGGGGTCTTCAAAATACCACGCTTGGTACAAATGAGCAGCGGGGGGCTTAGATTTTTGGTCACCGGGGGGGGAGGTAAAAATTGCAAAAAGTTGGTCACGTGTATGGGTACGTTCCCTTAGGTAAAACGAATAATATATTCACTATTTTTATTTCCGTATTTTATTATTTATTCTTTCTTTTTTATTCGTTTACAAAAGAACCATTCGTCTTCCTCGTAATGTACTCGTATAACTTATTTAATATAATCATTTTAGTTCAGGAACCACCATTTTTTTCCGGTTCCAGCTCCTATCAAAGATTAACTTTCATCGTTGCAACCCCCAACTTGCTTAAATCTAAATCTCTGCTTATAAAGAAATATTAAAAAGAAAAAAGAATCGTATTAGCGAATTACAATAAATTTAAATTGAATTATTCTGTGACTTTATATCGGCACTCAGAGCATTATACATTTTGGGAGCGATAAACCAGAATTGTCGTTGAGCGAATGAGGTTTTAGTTTTAGGGACCACGCAACCCAGGTTTGATGAAAAACGTGTGTGTGCTTGATGTGATGGAGCCACCAGTAGATTATTTTTGCATATATAACATACGCTTATCGTAGTAAATAACTGTCGAATATCTAAGACCTTGATTTTAGCAAAGAGTTCATTTGAGGGATGGGTAGGTTGGCATTTAAATATAATTCTCAAAATTAGTTTTTGAACTGTAATAATTGGATTGATAATGGATTCAGCACAACCACCCCATCTCACAATACCATATGTTGCTATGGATTGGAAAAGGGCAAAGTATACGGTTCTTAGGGTCTGTAAATCTAAGATGGACCTAAGGGAGCAGAATATGTGGCAGAGTTTACGAAGTTTTTTTACTGTGTCACTTATATGGGCTTCCCAACGCAGTTGGTTGTCTATGATTATCCCCAGATATTTAACTACCTTTGATGATTTAAGAACAGAACAAGTGCAATTAATATTAGGTGTGATTTCGGGAGTGTGTAAATTGAGTGAACATGAGTGAACGATTGGTTTAGGGCAGTTGTTAGGTATATTATGTTGACGTATGGAAAAAATTATATATCTCCTCCGTACGACCTCCGTAGACGACCTCCGTAGTCCAGTATATACGACCGTATATACGACCTCTGTAGTCCAGTGGGTAAGACTCTTGACTCACAATCCGGAGGTTGCGGGTTCGAACCCGGCATGCGCAAATAAATTTTATTAGATTAATTTGCGTTATTTCACAATTAATTAATTTAAAAAATAATATATAGTATATTTGCGGCATGTTCCAGAGTGGAAGATACTATTAGTATCGCCCTGGTGTAAGACCACCATTCAGAATTGAAACGTTGCTTGAAAATGGCTTTAGACGTGTTTGGTGACCAGATCTGAATAGCCGGGTACTTCCCAACCTTCCTCTCCCCCACCTCCTTCCCCTGCCCACTACCTTCAGCCTCACAACATACCCCAATTGGGGATGCCATAGTCTCACTGGCTCCAGACGGGAGCAGTTGAGATTCTTGTACGGCATTCACTGTAAAAAAAAAAATATATATATTTATATATATTGTGTTTTGTCGATGTTAAGTGTGAGGAGGTTAGTGTCAAGCCAATGCTTTACTTTTATAAGGCCATTATTAGTTTTGTTAATAACGGATTGCCCTGTTTCATCTTCGAATATTAAGACCGTGTCATCGGCAAATGATAATATCTTACGTCCAATATTCATGGATATAAGAAATAAAATTGGCCCTAGTATACTGCCTTGAGGTACACCATAGGACGCAGATAATTTATTACTTATATGTTTTTTATCAGATTGGATAAGAGTTTGTTGTGTTCGGTTTATCGGGTAGTTTTCAAACCATGTGTAGGCTACTCCTGTTATTCCAATCTGTTGTAGTTTTTTTAGTAGTAAGGGATGGGAGACCGTATCAAATGCTTTTGCGAGATCAAGAAAAACAGCAAGTGGTTTGCGACCAATGTCGAGATTATAAGAAACTATATTTGTAAGGGCGGCTATTGCATCTGAAGTGCTCCTACCTTTGCAAAAGCCATATTGGTAATCCGACAATATTTTGTTATCTTCGAGGAATTTACAGAGTCTACGTTTAACCGCTTTTTCTATAATTTTAGATATTGTGTTTAGCAAGGATATTGGTCGGTAGTTGTTTACAGATAATTTGTCACCTGCTTTGAAGATTGGGATTATTGTGGCCTGTTTTAGGGAGTTCGGGAAAATGCCAGTTTTGAAGCTTAAATTGATTATTTGTTTAAGAGGGGAGACAATATATTTTTGGATGTTAAACATGTTAGACAATATAGTTTTGGATGTTTGAATGTATTTATCTAGTTATTTGTCTGGAATTTGTTACTCAATTATAAAGGATGTATTATCCTGAGGGGACAGAAATACATGCATTCGCTGCTCCCGATAAAAATAATGATAGATTATTCCTTGCAAAGAAATCGGTTCACGCCCTGATTATGGACACCGATAGGTTGTTAGAAACGATGTTGAATTAGAAAGAGGAAGTGCAATGGTGTCAATACTCCAGAAATTAATCAATATTAGATTAAAATTTATAAATAAAGGATTCCGAAAAGGATTCTGTTACTAGCCCTGTTTACGACCAATGTTATGATAAAATATTTGTTAATATAACTCGCAGTTTATTTTATCATAGATTTAGGCAAGCAGGTACCTAATTTGAAGAGGTGATTAAATAAGATTTAAAAAAAAATAAACATCAACATAAATTTATTTTTGAATTTTGGAAGTAAAATCTTTCAATTATTTCTAATTGAATAAGGTATTTAAATCTGAAAATTTGCTTGGAGCTTCACTCATCAGTGTAGAGCCCGTGGTGGTGGACTTTATACTAAAGTCAAATGTGATTTCTATTTTACGAGTTATTTCGTGTATTATTCTTTAAAAAAATGATTGCTTGATTAACCGAATTGGTTCATTATTAAAAGGCCGCGACCAGTATTAATCGTAGTGCCGTTAAAGTGTTTAATACACATTACTTTTGAGACCGAAATAACCGCAAATCTATTAAGAAAGGATTTAATTATCCACTATTTGCCGAGTATCAAGGCAATACATTAAAATATGGAAGTTTATTATCTTACAAGGAGACTAGCCTGTATAAAGATGATGGAAAGATAGCCTCGCCTGGATATACAATTATTCCATGGTTGGAGTGAAATATTAAAGCAAAACTGTTTCAGCCGTCTTCAGTTCAAGGTAATTTGTCAGATTCTACAGCATGAGAAAACCAGAGGCTCAAGATTTATTATTTAGTTAGATAGTTAATTGAAATTTGGTTGATCTAAGGGAGGTGAGTTTATAAACTATAATTATGTTTTAATGTCCCAATTATGTTATTAATATGTACTAATAAACCTATTATTATTATTTCTTATCAATACTGTCTATTTTATTAAAAATTCTTCTATTTTAACCTTAAAGTTTGTATTCCCAAGGCCCTGAGGATTATTGCTTTTCCATCTGCTAGCCTGGTTAATCAACCAGTGGCGCCCCTTTAAAAATAAAGCTGGCAGATTTTATTTCCCTTTAACAATATACCTTTATTACATTTTATTACACCTGTGATACGTTATTTATGTGTTAACTTCCTTATTTATTAAGATCGCATTCTATTTGCGTAACACTATATCTCCAGAAAAGCAATCTCTGAGTATGTAGGTACTTCCCCAGAAAAGCAATAAAAAAAACCTTTTTTGTTAAAAAATCGGTTTTACCTTTAAATATCCTCTTACACAGTTAGAGCACTTACCTTTTTTTGATCTGCCTTCGATTCACTTCTATTGGTGCACGCATTTTTACAGATGAGAGTATAAGAAATGCCAATATAATTAGCAACGACCGGCACAAAAGAGAAAGATGGGCCCTAGTGAAAACTCTGGGCGTCATTTCGATGAGCTGGAAGCCACCCCGTTACAATCCTCAGGAGGATTCGATAATATACTACAACTACAGTCGTACGTGGGTGTTTTGGTATATTTATGAGCCATACGTTGGCCGTCGAAGAACTCCGTGCTCTTTCGTTAAACTGAACCACCCCTCTCCAGCAATTTTACTAAAGAAATACATAAACATATAAAAAAAAAATAACAATGGGCTCCCGGCTGAACAATTTTCTAGTGAATTTTGAATACTTTCTTAAAACTTAACTATTACCTGTCTTCTAATTAGGCTAAGTGGAGTTCGGCCTATCTTTCTGAATCGTTTATTTGACAATATTATAGGCAAACTCCTTATACTTTGTAGCGGGTAGCTACCGGCTGCTTCCTAAATAATATCAACAACGCCTTTTGTTCCTGATGTTGGTACGCGGTAAGCATCTGGGTTCGCTAATACTAAGAGAACCGCAAGCTTGAGTTTGGATTGGACAAGCCTAAGGAGAGGAGCACGTACCTGCGGCGGACGAAACGGTCACACCATGGCGTCTCGAATTTGTAACGTTAATTTTCACATCATAACATTTTTATTTAGATTAGATATTATATTATCAAAGTTACCATTTTGGTTATACCATTTAAAATACTTGAGTGTTGTAGTTTAAATGCTCTGGCGTCCAACTTCTCGTTTTATCTTCCACATAACTTAAATTCATATTCGCATAAAAGTTTGATTGTTGCAATTCTCTTCGAGAATTACAAGCACCCCTTGAGATCATATAATCTTCTAAGAGTCTATTAATTAAATATTTCTCAATGTCCTTATAATCTAATATCAATAAATCATATGTTATATAATTAATTTCCTTCTTTTATTCCGATGGACTTGATTTATTTTATGTTTCTACTTTCCAGACTGTAGCTAGCCATACATTAAATTATTTACACTATGTAATTTTAGATATACCGCACTTAGGTAAAACTTACTATTTATTAACCGTTACAGTGGCGACCCAACGTGGTAGATCCAGTCAAACTATTTTTTGCAATGTTTTATGTGGATATGATTTTAAATTCTCCGCGGTGGCGTTTAAATATCATTCTAGTTTAGGTGAAATTACATTTCGAGGGTGTGTTGCTTTTACCGTCGTAGGTATGTGTTCATTTTTATTTTATTAATTGCATATTTTGATATTTTCTTGGGCTTGTTCATCCACAACTCATTTTATTTTGTGTTCTTTGTATGTGTTGTACTAATAATAATCGTTTCTACCACTAATTATACATGTAGGTACATATTTATTTATAGCAGATGGGAAGGATTTAATTTCTGCAGATGGAATTAATAATATTTCGGCAGATTGATAATATCACATTGTACAAAACTCGTACTGGCCATCCGTTAAAAATTGAAACTTAGTAAGTATATTTTATTACAAGCTAATTGTGCTAATTACACTGTGTTGTGAGTGGCTGTTTAATCTCATTGCATTTATCTGGTGAGACCGACTTACAACTACGAACAACTTACGACTACGACCGATTTACGACAACGAACGACTTGCGACTACGAACGACTAAGAACGACTAAGAACGACTAAGAACGACTTACGACTACGAATGACTTGGGACTTCGAACGACTTACGACTACGAACGACTTACGACTACGAATAACTTATCTTTTCAGTGGTTTTCAACATTTTACCAATAGTTTTTTTTTTTAATAAAAATATTTATAAAAACAGAAATGTACAGTAATAAAAACATAATACTAAATATAAAAATAAGGCATAAATTCAGTGGTTCTCAACATGTGAATGAAGTTAGATTTAAATTACTAGCTAAAATATTATTTTCGTGTGGTATTCCTCAAAACACGTACATAATGGAACATTACATCCAACACAACAGACGAATTTTGGAATTACTGATTTCTGGAACTGAACAAAAGTGCTTGACGACTGCGCTTTATTTTATTTTCTTGTTTATAAATAAAATAAAATAAATTTTGAAAACCCTATTTGTAAAATGTTTGAGAGCCACTCGATTTGTCAACTTTTTTTATTTTTAGTTTTATCCCTTTATTATTGTTCATTTCTTTCTAGATAAATAAATTAATTCAAATTTTGAAAACTTTTTATTTGTAAAATTTTGAGAGCCACTGGATTAGTCCACTTTTTTTTATTTTTAGTATTATCCCTTTATTATTGTACATTTCTTTCTATATAAATTAATTCATTAAAAATTTTGAAAACTTTTTATTTGTAAAATGTTGAGAGCCACTGGATTACGTAATCTGTAACGTGAAATACGTAACAATTTTGGTAAAAACATGTAAAAATGTTTGACAAATATATTTGTATTACCTATAAATCATAATTTTATCGAAATTACAAACACGGCTTAGAAAAAACTAAATAAAGTCGTGCTGCCGCACGTATGCGACAATACTCTATTTGGATCGTCCGAGTGCTGCCGCATATTTGTGGCAATACTCCTCAAAGGGTTAACGTCAGATGCAAAAGAGTGACATCGAGATATAAGTTCAGTAAGATATAAAGACCGATAACAGCGAAAACAATTTATAAATACCGACAACCATTTATAATGACGGACAAAAGAGCGACAACGAGATAAAAGTCAGTAAGATTTAGGGTCTTCGCTCATAGAGAAACTGATATGAAATCAGTGGTCGACGCAATCGCAATCAACCTCCTGAACAAATTAATCGATATTTTTCTGATCTGACATATCGCAGATTTTCCGAAAACTTGACAGTACGTGAGCCGCTACCACGGCAAAAATGTGACTGCCACGGTGACCGATGAGCGGAGGGCCCTTCAAGATCGACAAATTATCGACAACAAAATATACATAATCAGTAAGATGTAAAGACCGATACCGACAACGGTTCATAACATAACACAAATTCAGTAACAACATAAATAATAAAAGTATTATACAACAAGATAAAGAATGACAAAAAATGCCAACAAGATATATTTTCAGTAACAAATAATATAAATAATACAACAAGATGAAATGAAATGACAATGTAAGCACTTCCAGTAATATATTCTTTACTCTATATACGCCCCTCTGAAAGGCTCCCTAGCTTTCCCAAGTGACCAGTGACTACTGTGGTAGCTAGGACACTCGTTTTTTGTTTATAGAGAGAATCGCCAGTAGCCCTATACTCGCTTAATTTGCGAATAAATCGATTAAAAAAAATGGCATGATAAATTCAGTAAGATGTACAATAATGTTTTAAACTTAGAATGTTAGTTGTTTGCCAATGATGGTTAGTTAGTTAGTAGTGTTAGTATTAGTTAAAGACATGCACATGCACACATGCAGTAAGTTTAAAACATTATTGCAGATCTTACTAAGAACTTGTCTGAACCATTTCGAGTGGTTACCCGACCGAGTTCCCCTGCCCCTCTCACCCTCCCCACCCCCCCCTCTCCCCCCCAACCCTTCCCCTTCCCTCCCACCCCCACCCCACACCTACCCCCTTCCCCCCTCGGGCTGGTCACTGGTCCGGGCCAAAAACTTAATACTACACTTAAAAATAAACCTACGACTGACTTAAGACTACGAACGACTTACGACTACGAACGACTTACGACTACGAACGACTTACGACTACGAACGACTTACGACTACGAACGACTTACGACAATGAACGACTTACGACTACGAACGACTTACGACTACGAACGACTTACGACTACGAACGACTTACGACTACGACCGACTTACGACTACGAACGACTTATGACTACGACCGACTTACGACTACGACCGACTTACGACTACGACCGACTTACGACAACGAATGACTTACCCTTAGAACTACCCGTACAATTTGGAAAACACGTGTTTAAAAATTCATATTCAAAATATTAGTAATGGTAAAACAGTGTATGTATAACAGTTAATTGTGACGATACATTGGGAAGTGACACCAGAGATACATTTACATGCAAAAATCTATAATAGAAATAAAATTAATAGTGACTAAAAAAATATGATAGCATAGCCGTCTTGTACCTCTGTTCCGTGCAGTTAAATAGATCTATCACATCTGCATATCTATTAGTAACTTCATGCAACCTAGGTAAAAGTGAGTGTTTCGTATACTTCCGATTATTGTTACATTTAAAAAGGGTTTTAGAACGAGTGGTTCTCGTGGGAATATGAAATTCAATGAGCTTAGTTAGTTGCTGATGATGTTGACATATCGATTGGCTCATGTCATGAAATTTTTTCGAATGTTTTGGGTATGAAACGCGTGGCAGCAAAATTTGTTCCAAAATTGTTGAATTTTGAACAAAAACAGAGGCGAATGGAAGTCAATAAATCAGCGGTCATCACAATTTTCCCATCAAGGGCCACATAGGACAAAGTGAGGTGTATCACTGTGGGCCGTACAATTATGAATTGGGTGGGAGGGTGGGGGGGGGGAACTGTCACCAAATAAATAATTCGATTAAAAAACATTTGTTATAGCTTTTTGTTCAGCAAGTTAAAAAAGGCAATTCGTTTGTATTTTAAGTACCGGGTTACTATCTCCTTCCTTCTTGTATTCATGACATAGTGTAAAAGCTTAAATATTATACAATAAAAAATAATAATTACATTTATATTTCAATTTTTTATTTTTTATTTTTTTTATCTTAATATATAAAACAAAGTCGGGTTAGTTACACTATTTATAACTCGAGATCGGCTAGACCGATTTTGATGATCTTTGATTTGTTGGATTTGTCTCCGCCCTGGATAACAGAATAACTATTAAAACACAAAGACGTTACATACTTTAGACGCGGGGTAGAAGTGGGAAGACAAGAATAATACAATTGTACCGATGTCGGTATCTAGTACTTTAGTACTAAACTGTCACTCGTCAAGTAAGGTCATGTCTTACCAGTAGGAAAATTGCATTTAAAAAGCGCCAAAATGCACTCCGTATGATGAGAAAATGTTTCCATTACACGGCAAACATTAGTAAAAGTGAAGAAATAACATTTAATTTATATGTACACACAAATTACTTATTATTATCGATTAATATAAGCAATACAATTAATTTTCATGTTCCCCGTCCGACAATTTTGTACGTCATTTGAGAAAAAACACATATTATTTAAATTGTCTTATGGTACGATCACACTGAGGTCAACTTCCAATTATTATAAGCAATAATTATCAGCCTGAAACACTCATCCACATTGAAAAAATCTTCCGAGAAAAAATACATGCTAAATTACATTAAATATATCGATAACACTCAAATAACTGATGTAAATGATATGTTAACGACAGTTCGTAAAGAATATGATGAATATCGTAAAGTTTATACTATGAAACCTAGAAGTCGTAATACTAGATCTGCTGATGAATTGGTTTCTCTTTGTCAAAAAGTATGTAATCATTATGATTGTCATAATCAAGATTGTAAGGATATTGTATGGGAAGAACCCGATCATTGTTGTGTTGTACGAAAATTATTTGCTGAAGAATAAATGTAACATATAATATTGAATATCTTGTTTTATTGCAGAATGTCTAACCCCTGGCTTGAATTGCAAGAAGTATTGGTCCCAGCATCAAGGTGGCCAAGTGTTGTCAGAACAAAGTTTTGGACTACGCCTTTTACATACTTCAATTGATTAATTGTTGTTTCATTTTGTTATCAAAATCTCGTTGATCCACGTCATATGGTTCAAGTACTTCAATTTACTAATAAGGATGCAACAACAGTTAAGTTGCGAAAATGTTTTGAATTATATAATTCAAAATATTTTCGTTACTCATTATCAATTAGTTACTTGGTGTAAGAATAATATTAAGTACTAGCTGGTCCCGGCATGCGTCGCTATGCCATTTAATAAAGAAATTGTTTCTCCCTGAGTGTCCTTTCCTATCGTGCCGTTCCCCTTCCGTCTCCCCTTCTTCTCCTGCGTTCTCTTCCCCTCTCGCGTTCCCACTCCGTCACCTCCACCTTCCCTCTCCCCACTCCACTCCCCCCCCCCTTCACCGTCCCGCGAACCCCCCTCCCGAGTTCCCCTCCCCCTCCCAGGTCCCCCTCCCCCTTCCCGCGTTCCCCTTCCACCTTCCCCGCCTTCCCTCTTCCCTTTACCGCTCCCTCGTCCCGCCAACCCTCCTCCCGCGTTCCATATATTCAATCCCAGTACATTCAGTTCTTAAACAGCCCGCGTGCCACCTTTTACAATTTTTATTCAAATTTCCATTTTTCATGCATATTAAATTTGGTACCTAACATAGATACCTATTTAAAATATCTAAAATTCTTGATTCGATTCAAAGTATTAGGGGAGTACGTACTTTAAATAATTTTTTCAACTTTTCAAAAATAGAATCCTGTTTGCATAATCATTCATTGTTTTGCAAAATGTCATTCTATAACACGCGAACTGTCAAACGTGTGATGTTTTCTGTTATTATCTAATTTTCTGCGCAATTTTCTTAATTTTTCTCTCCGTAAGAACCATCCTCGAACTTCAGGGAATATTCTAAAAAAAGAATTAGTGAAATCGGTTCAGGCGCTCTCGAGATTTGCGCTTACCAACAAATTTAGCGATTCATTTTTATATTATAGATAGTGTATTTGATCCCTTTATAGTTAAGCATTGGAATCGATATAAGTTTATTGAAAGATTTCATACCAATTATTATGATTCAATTGGGCCTCCTTTTTATGGTTATAGTCAGTATGTAGATTGTTTTCAAAATTGGACAATTGATGTTGCAACATGGTGGAATGATTGGGTTATTAATGGTTACTCTCATAAAAAAAACACATGTATTTGTACGGTCCTTCAGATGTCGGTAAAACCTCATTTGTAATGAAGCTATTAGCTGGAATAGATGAGTCATATATATTTAAACCAGATATTGGCCCTTTTGCATTTCAAAAGTGGCGTAAAAAGTTTAGAGTAGCGTTGTTCAATGATGTGAATGTGAATGATTTTAATTCTTTTCAATTAAAAAATTTTTTGGAAGGTGCTCGATTTGAGCAAAGTGTGAAAGGTTTACCAAGTATGTCGATTTGCAATAGAATTCCAGTTATTTTTACATCAAATTTCCCTTTACAGGATAATGCCTTATCCTCGAGGGTACAGGAGGTTCACGCCGAATTACCGTTTTGGTTATCGGAGGAGGTATTATTACCGAAGGCGCCCTTACTACCGTATTTAGATATTTGTTGTTCTCAGGATGCCGAATCGGAGAAAAAGGTTATGTTAAATCCTTCTGATAAATTTAATAATAACCTGTGTCGGTTTTGTGTAAATAAATGCAAGTCAAACGTTCATCATACTATTTATTTAAATATACCGACCATCCTTTTGGCAACGTGTTTGAAGTCCACGTAAGTATCCTGGCAGGACCGCCAAATCACATAATACATAACAGATAATTTGATTTTTTTCTTGATTTTTTCATTCATATTGTCATGTACACATCCCGGCCATTTTGAATGGTCGTGGAATAATACTATTAATGTGAAATAAAAAAATCATTTTTTTTATAATAATGCAATCAAATACATCTATTTAAAATTACGTTTTCCACTAGCCGCCACAGTTCTACGTACCGAACGGCACGACCTAGTTGCACCATCTCTTGGGCCAGCTTGTAGACAATTTCAGAAAAATTGCGAGTGTGTTCGCATGCGTGTGCGTGTATATGCGTGAGTGCCACCAAAGGAATGCATTGTTATTGACGAGTCTATCTGCCGAGTTTCAACTCGATCGGATGTCGGGATTTCATTCATTCAAGAAAACAAAATCGAAATTCGAATAGACAGCTATTTCAGAGAAAAACGTGGGTGCGCGCGTGTGTATAAATGCCACCAAAATATAAAGATACACATCTGCCGAGTTTCAGCTCGATCGGATGTCGGTAAGTGAGTTAATTTCTTCATAGAATATTTGAACTTATTCATTCATTTACGAAAACGAAGTCGAAATTCGAATAGATGTATAGACAGGTTTTTGGGATAGATGTTTTCTTTTGTTTAATTAAACAAAACAGTCATCACATCATTTAAAACAACAAAATTGTTGTTTTAAATAATGATATATGTTGGTAATAAAACAATTCAAATTTGTTTCATTTTGGAGGCAACTTTGGATTTATTTTGCGAGTTAATTATAATTATTAAAAAATATATTACTTTCTTAATACAAAGAAAAATAGGTAAATATGCAGTTAGTCCACCTCACGGATAATACGGGACGTTCATGTTGTCGAAGTTTGATGCACGGATAATACGGAATGTTCCTTTTTTTAACTAATAGACAATCAAATATGACATTTGTCGGAAGTACCAATCTTATAAAATAAATTCTCTAAAATAAACTCGCATGTCATCGTCATCATAATTTAAAAAAACATCCCAGGTTTTGAATGGTTTGTTTGGCAAAGCAGGTTTGTCTAGCGCGGGTTTGTGTAATAATTATTCTAATACATTTCTTTTCATCTTTTACTGTTATAAATACAGGTACAAACTTGTCATTAATGCATTCACATTGTTTAGCGCAAAAATATTTTTTCCATGATTGGCAACATTGTCTATGAAATGTTAAAATAAAAACGATGAATAAACAATGGCGTTATCGCGTGAGTGAATTAATTTTAACAAAATTAAATGTTAAATGCATATTTTTTGCATGTTTTTTTGGTCTCCCCCGACATAAATATTCACTTTTCGTAATAATAAAGCTAAATCTAACTGTTTGAATAAAAAATATTCCGTATTAGCGAGTAAGCGGTTTAAAGCATAAATAATGAAAAATAAAATAAAACATCATTAAAAATGCGTATTTTTGGTTAGTAATTTTAATTAAAAACTACAAATTTGTGTTCCGATGTAAACAAGTCACATGTAATTTAAATATACACTCATTAAAATGCTTTTAAAATATTTTTTAATATACATTTCATGATATTTTTATATTAGATACCCACGCGTAAAATACTTTTTTAAACGTTTATCGTTTACTCATATATAATTGCCCCAGTTGCCTCTAAAATCATAAAATATTAAAATGTTGAATGGCCTGTATTGTATTATTTAAAACACAAATAAATAAAGAAGAACAGATCCATTGTAGATATTTAATATACCTTTTGATTATAAAAATAATTTTGCTGTTCGGTTGGGTATTTTACCTAAAATCCAAAATTAAGATTTGTATGAAACGGGCCGCTCCTGTTCCCCTTAAAGCAGAATTTGGATACTTCTTGATGAAAGTATGTACACCTTGATATGAAAAATAAGAAAATTAGGGAAAATTACTACCTAATCTGCGCTAAGCCCGGGTAATGCCGGGGAACTTCAGTTGAAAAAGGTGTTAAAGGACGTACTTGGCTTATTGTATGTAACCATACTTTGTTTTTTCACCATTTCCATCTCCCTTAGCACATTTTCCCTCGAATTGATCATCTCCGGTCGTTACAAACAATCGTATTATAGATGGAAATTCCCTTAACAGCTTCCATCAAGTTTTCCTCACTTCCTATTCAATTTTCAATTAAATCTTTTCCCTCGTTGTTTACGTGTATCTTTTTTCAGACCTTAAAGATTCCAGATTATTTCGAAAACTATGGTTTACTACTTCTCAATTGTACTTAATGTTTACCTCCAAACGCGGGTTCAATGTACTAATGTCCCTGAAACGGCTCTTGTTTATCATGAAGTTTATTCACCTCTCGGTTCGGTGGGAATGAAAAAGTAATTAATTATATCCTTAATTGCCGAGTCTAAAGGTCGATCTTTTGTTCCTCGTTGGTGTACGCCTTCCCGTTTATTGATTGGTTTGTTTAATTCTTTATTTTTTTTGCTTCAACCTAATTGGCTGTCAAGATATCAATATTTGGAATTGAGTCTAAAAAAATGGAATCTCCTTGCGCCTTGACGATTTCTTAATACCATCTGTGATTTTTTCATCAATACTCATCTCACTTTGTTTAATTATAGATCCCTACTGTAAATATGAATTCAATTTACTCAGATCCGATAGATGTCGTAGGTGTATCCGTTTTATAAGTAATTGATATTTTTCTTTTTAAATTAAAGTGGGAAGCTACGATATTTTCTAATTTTCACTGTTGATTAATGAAATACATCACAGTTATTAGGTATTAAATTCAAAATCACTGACAAATACTTAGATAATTTAAACAAAATTAATTAAAATGTTGATTTTGGAATTATTATTTAAAATAAGGAAACATATTACTTGAGAAAACTGCATGGCGAATGATGCGTACAACCGGCTCAGTTATCGAAAACTTTGCAGCGGGAGAAATAAATATGCGTCTGCTCGCGTGAGTACCTTCACCGACCCTGCCAGCATAAATAAACCAATCCCACTGCCAGTACCAGTGCCAGTACTATCGAGCACCACGTGTTCAATTTACCTCACAGTGCCGTCGGCCAATCACACGCGGCCGATCAAATACATAGCCCAATGGGAGAGTTTCTCTGCCCTCCCGAGCGGCAATGAAAAATTCTGGAAAACCTCCCGAAACTACTACGAAACTTTTCAGACGTCATTACACAGCTGGTAAAAAATACGAAAAATCGAAATATTCCACAATAACAATGAGATCTTGCTAAAAGTTTAAAAAAGGTACAAGAATTTTACATCGAAGAACAATGCTTTATTTAATATTTTCGATTTATTTGTTCTTACACTAAAACGATGTGAACAAGATTTTAAACAAATTTTTGTAAACGCGTATGTAAAATAGCCTCCTAACAGGCACTAGGTGAGTGTAACTTTCGATGTATTATGAAATATTAAAGATTGTTAGAAAAAAATAATTTTAACGGAATATGCAATATAAATAAAAGTTTTATTCAATATTAATTTCAAGTACCCTTTCCCGACGCTAAGATTATAACGTACGAAACGATGAGAACAAGGTTTTTTTCACACTAGGGTGTCATTAAATGTCCGCAATATTCTTGCGGAGGTGTACATAATATAGTCTCCAAACAGGCGTTATTATTTCAGCTTGCATATCTATGTACATATTAATAAATCATCAAAGGTTTTAAAAATACTGCTAATTTCAGGGGATTATGCAATACATAATTTAAATGAATTATTTGACATCGTATTGAAAATATCCCCCCATTGAAATACAAAATTTAAAAAAAAGGAATAAAATAATTATTTTACGGCGCAAATATGTATAAATAATTGAAAGGAAACTTGAATAAAAAAAAACTATTTCATATATCTATTATTTTTTTATGAAAATAAACTATTCCAGCACATAAAAACTACAAAATAGTAATCTTTAAAAATCAAGTCTTTAAAGCAATATGAAAAATGAATCCATCATCGTAAAAACATTAAATAAAAGCAATATTGGCTAAATTATATTATTATTAAATCTTTTGAATGACGCGCGACCAGAATACGATTACGTTTAGCTTATTGCTTGCATTCATTATTGGAGACAACATCTCTAAATTAAGTTTATAAATTAATAAAATCTTTCAATGGTAGTTGAAATATTGGTAAATATGCAGTTAGTCCACCTCACGGATAATACGGAACGTTCGTGTTGTCGAAGTTTGATGCACGGATAATACGGAATGTTCCTTTTTTTAACTAATAGACAATCAAATATGACATTTGTCGGAAGTACCAATCTTATAAAATAAATTCTCTAAAATAAACTCGCTTTTCATCATACTTTTAAAAAACATCCCAGGTTTTGAATGGTTTGTTTGGCTACGCAGGGTTTGTCTAGCGGGTTTGTGTAATTATTTTAATACTTTTCTTTCCATGTTCTACTGTTATAAATACTGGTACAAACTTGTCAATGATGCATTCACTTTGTTTTACGGAAAAATATTTTTTCTATGATTGGCAGCATTGATGAAATGTTAAAATAAAAACGATGAATAAACATGGCGTTACCGCGCGAGTCAATTAATTTTAACAAAATTAAAATGTTAAATGCATATTTTTTGCATGTTTTTGGTCTCCCCCGACATAAATACTCACTTTTCGAAATAATAAAGCTAAATCTAACTGTTTGGATAAAAAGTTTTCCTTATTAACGAGTAAGCGGTATAATGCATAAATAATTAAATATTTAAAAATAAAAATAATCTCACGTGTTGCAGGGCAGGCATGACGCCGACAGGAAATCGCGGCCAGTAGTTGCCCAATAGAGAGATGAAGACCACGACAAAGTCGACAAAGGTGTTCCCTCGACGGCGGACCTGCGGCGGACCAACAGCTACTGGGAGGTAGGGTTGGACGATATACATCGATGTATTGTAAACACTCGATGTATAGTACCGATGCATCGTATTGAACCGATGTATTGTTAATACTTCAACATCGAATATATATCGATGTTTTTTATTCGATGCATCGAATACGCAAACTTTGAGATGAGTGTCTATGAGTATGACCAACAGTGACTCACGACTACAGTGACTTTCACGACGTTTCGTGAATCGGAACGTAATACTCAGTTCAGTCAATATAAAACGCCTACCATTTATCGGTTTGGCTGAATGGGTTATGTTCCATTTGCTGCGAAGCGGGTAAAGTCAAACTTAAATAATAAAACCTTAAATAATATAAAATAAAATTTATGGAGGGATTATAAATTACAATTCCTAAAGATGTACAAAATAGCTTGGCACATCTGTCCCATTAGAAAGACTTTTCTCAGGCAGGGCTAGTTTTTGACTGAGCAAAGAAACCGATTGAAGGGGAAAAGATTAAATAAACTTTTGTTTTTAAAAAAAATTGGAATTTGTTAACAAAATGATGCTGTGTTTGCTGCGTGATTGTGAATTTTAATAAATATTTTTCCTTGAATTTAACTTACCTAGTTTTCTTAGGCTTAAACATGTCCATTGCGAAAAAAAATCGATGTTTTGGAAACATCGATGTATTTCTCAATACATCGTATTAACATCGATGCAACCGATCGATGCATTACATCGGAAAAAATATCGATGTATATTTTAAATGTCCATCCCTACTGGGAGGAGGAAATGCTACTGAGCGTTTACGGTGCGTTGGCTGCAACCCCCTCCACGCCTCCCCCCTGTTCGCATTATCGAAAAATTTATTTTTATTATATTTCCCCCTTGAGCAGTGAACAATTATCAAATAATTAATATTTAAAAACAAAGCGAAATATTTTCTTTTGTTCGCCATTATTATTTTGAAATGCTAAAAACTAGGAAGAGTGAAAACTCCGCGTTGATGTTCTAGATTCGGGATTTTATGGCTCTTCGGTCATCACCCCAATTCATTTTCTTATTATATTACAATAAGTATTTTTACTTATTAAAATATGTTTATTATACATTTTATTTAATTTTTAAAATTTGTTTATTCTTATAAGTTATTTATTACCGTAAAGACATAAATTAGGTAAGTACTTACCTATAAATACCTAGTATATTGTATAGTTAATCCATCTCTATTCAACATACGTTACGTATTATACAAAGTATGTGCCTGTTGCTTTTTTTTTAAACAAATCTACAATTTTATTCCAAGATTGATGAAATTTAGCGCACTCGAGCTTCAAAATACGAGGGATGTTCCTATTTACCCAGAGATTATTTATAAACTATCCCATCTCCTTTTTCCACCCCTTAAAGCGATTTTTATTACTTCATGACAAATTTTGCACACTTGACGTTCAAAACAAAAGGAAAATTACAGACTACATCTTATTTCGAAAAACCACGTAAAGCCAGGACAATAATAATATTTGGTTAATTTGTACAACGCCGTTTTCGTGAAAATATTTCTCAAGGGCGCTATTATACTCATATTAAATACATTTATTTATTTTATTGGCTAGGTTCGCCACCAGGCCCAACTAACATTTTCCTGGTGATTTATTGTGGTGGTATAGTTTGGCAAATAAGTGTAGAAATTAAATAAATTGGAACTAAACGTGTTCATTACTATGGCAACACCGAATTAAATGACGTTTCCTATGACTGTCATGTTATCGCATGTTACGGTTGATTTATTGTCTTAAATCTGAGTAGAAAATCGCTGATTTGATAATATTTTTATTCATTGTTTGCCTGAATTTAATTAAAATTAATAAGCCATTACATAGTGATGCAAGAGGGGTTATATTCTGCGTTTTTCAACGCTGCCTAGCCGAGTGTCACGCGAAGAAGATTCTGTGTAATTTAGAAGATGTTTACAAACGAACTGCAGAAATGACTGGTACGTAGTATAGTTTGTTTAATAAATTTCATTAGTATTGCAAGATTTATGCCAATTTTCGAGCGATAATAACCATTACAATCTGATTTTAGGTTATGTTAAAAAAATTCGAATCTGACACTTTCATTTGACAGTTAATATTCGGCCACAGGAAAAAGGGTATAATTCAATTAAAAAATAATAATATGCAACTTTAAACTCGTAGAAAAGTTGCTTTTTCTCGTTTTCTCTTTCTTTCTTCCAAGTGAATATTATCTTGTGTGTGTTTTTAAAACTACCTTCTATAATAATAATTTTAATAATTTTTCACAGGTAAATCTGAATCAACGGTAAGACGAATCGTCAAGGAAGGGGAAAAGGCAGATGGAAAATATGAAACACTGGGAAAACGGAAAATGGGCATAATAATAATAAAATATGTAATAGCATAAGTGCTGATGATTGGAAAAATTGTTGCAAACACGTGATGAAAATTGAGGCAGAATATTATGCACGAGGCAGTACTATATATGATGATATCGATGAACTGTGTTTAGATGAAGATAAAGATACGGAGGAAGAAGAATCACACGAGGACGAAGACAATAATTACATGTCGGGTGTTGAATTAATAGACTTAAATTTTTAAGTACCTACGTTTTTATATCGAAATAAACGCCTACTTAAAACTTGTTTTGTTTTATTTTACTTTTAAATTACAGTTTTTTGTGCAAAATTTTTGAAATATGCATTTTGGCAGAAGTGTTTTTTAAAACATACATTCATTGTCTTATGAGCCATCTTGGTGTTGCCATTTAAAACTAGAAAACGATCGCAGCGCCATCATTTATTTTCTACACTTAATTGCCAAACTGTACAAGGAGATTTTCAAATTATTGTCAGGTTATTCCAATGACTAAACAAAATACCAGGGTATTTTATTGGAGTACTTACAATCAGGGAATGTTTCTTTCTTCGAAAAATAATAACTTTTGGGAAACACGACTGAAACTGAAAATAAACAAAACGAAGCATTTTACAAGAGTCACGGCATATACATATATGTACATGCATTTCTTCGATTATAATTTTTTTATTAAAAAAAAAAAATGAAACGACGGAAAAGAAAAATTATTATCTTGAATATTTACTTGAAACTTAGTTTTTATTTATTTTCAAGGTATACGTGAAATCCTATTTAGATGCTATTTAGATTAAACTTTACTACGAATCGGCTAAAAAGTGAAAAAAAATATCGATATATCGATGTATCGATATTTATTAAAATATCAATATCGACGTCGATATATCGAGGAAAAAATATCAATATATCGGTCAAATTTTCAAGAGATTTTGCGTTTTTAAAATAATAGTGTATTCAGCTCAAAATTATCAATAGTAATTTTTGTACACAATTTACTTTTTTTAATGTACAAAAATCTCAATAAAAATGAAGGTATTTTTATCACTATTCATTTTTATTACGTAATAATAGGCCACTTGCATAACACTTCATAACGACTTGGAAAAAATCGTGTGGATAATTTTTTTTACTACGATTACGAAAATGTTAGTAAGTTAGTTTATAAAAAATGGTCCGATTTTTCGGATTTAAATTTTCAAAAAATCACCAGGGTTTCAAAAATACGATTAAAAAAAAAACAGAATGTCTTAAAATATTTGCATAAACCGGAAATTTTTTTTAAAAAATTTGATGCAAGTGGCCTATTACAAAAATATCAAAAACTAAAAAGCTGTCTTCTAACTTATATGTAAACTGAGACGCATACAAAGTTTGTATGCGTCTCAGTAACATTCTATAGGCGTATTAATCTGTCAAAAAGGACTTTGTGTTTAGAACAAGGTATAGTCAATAATCATAGACAATTGGGAACCAACACGTAGGAGTGGATTAGAAAAAAATTGCGAAAAATAGCATACATTTCTATGTATGTAGGTACCTACACACATGAGATAGTATTGGTGATCACAAATACTAATGCAAAGACAATAGATTTGTAAGCTATTAATAGTTAAAATTTCAACCGCCAGATGTCATGACCCAATACAGTTACTTTTTTCCGTTCGTTCCTATACGGTTTTGGATTCTAGTGACTTTAAATACATACATTTAAAAAATATGGTTTTTGATACAATTTTCGATATTGGATATTTTGTATCGATATATCGAATCAAAATATATCGGCTAAAAATATCGATATATCGAATTAAAAATATCGATACATCGAATTAAAAATATCGATAATTTTTCAACAAGCCTGTGCTACAGATAAATTGAAGCTTTTACTGTATTTTGTATGTATTGGAATTACAATAAAAAATTTATTTACGTAACAAAAAATATAAGCTTAAACTACTAAAAACTGCTGAGGTATTTTGTAATTTGTATTTCAAATACTTATGGCTTCAAAATACATTTTGAAATACATTTAGCGATCTTAATAATGACAATGAAAAATAAACTGACATAGATACCTAATACAAAGACTAAAAACGCTAGAATCCTGTACTCTTGTCCTACTGTCCTGTGCTACAGCACTCTTAGGTACTATAAAATATTGATTATTTATTTATTATTTTATCATTGCTTTATAACGTACCTACTGTACATTTTTTATGTCATGCTAGTTATTATTATTGTCTTGAAAGTATTTTGTATTTCGTATTTTAAATACATGCCTGCGACAAAGTATTTTGTAATTTGTATTTTAATTACAGCAAAGCATTTAATTTGCCCAGCCCTGGATATAAGTATAAAAAATCCAAAGTAAATTGAATTATTCATGGTAAATAAATTAACATGAAATGACAAAAAAGTGAGTTCCGAAAACGTTTAAGTATTTAATTTGCCTAATAAATTATGAACGGATTTTGTTGTTAGAAAAAACATAAGGTGAGCCATTTTCAAAACTTTTTTACGTTTGCATGCAAAAATTTTATATATAATAAATTATATATTTATTTCTAATTATAAAATTTGAAAGCGTATTTCATCACCTTTCAAAAACAGTTTTTTGTTTTTGGATATATTCAAAAATTTTACATTTATTTGAATTTTATTGTAAAACCGAAATATTTTGACCCTCTGACAAAATACAATGAATTATTAGTAGGAATAAGGAACTCCAGTGGAAAATATTATGGGTTTAAAAATATATATTCATATAGACCAATAAACGCTGATTCCGAATAAATAAGTTTTATTTAATAATATTAAACACAAGTTTTTAAAAAATTATTAAAAAGTCCATTTTTAATCGAGTCGTAAAAATACGCCGTCAAGTTGGCATTATTGAAATTTTAGTGGTGACATCACTGTTCGACGCGTCGTGTCGTGACGTCACCGTAAAGTCATTGTATGACACAAGCCATCGTATTAATTTATTCGTTTATTTACATACTGTTTAGAGAGATTTAGTTGTTGTGTTTATTGAAACATTATTTAGGCCTAAATAATATTTCAAAAATAAAGGTATCTCTTATTAGTATATCTCTATTATTTAAAATATTCAAAAACTACTGCACAAAAAAGTAGTAATGCTATTTCTAGGGAGAATACTTCGAACAACGGAATTCAAAATAGCGGCAGTAGATCAGCTGATTGCCCGATCCTACACTAATTTTTCAGGAGTAATGACGTGACACGATTCACCATACATACGGTGGTTTTCGGGGGGTCTTGAAAAATTAAAACTTTGGCAATTATTTTAACTATTAAAACTAACTCTAAAAATAAAAATAAAAAAAGCAGTTATTTAAGTTAGAAGATCATTATTCATTTAAAAAAATGGACTGGAGTTCTCTATTCAGGTATTTGTCAGGTCATTCGCAACCAGATTAGTTTTTCTTTTACAAATAAAAGTTGCTGACCCCTGCCTTATGTTAATCGAGCCTTTATCCTGGCTTGTTGGTTGTCTGTGCCTGTGTGGTGTATTTAAGTTTGTATGAATATAGTTACGGGTTAAAACACTATGCGATTTGACGTGTGAACGTTGATGAAGCGAGGAGGAGTGTGTGTTAAATTAAATATATGAAGAAAAAACGATGTTTAAGTGCGGATGAAGCGAGGAGTGAGCGCCTACAAAGGGAACAGGTAGTCGACGAACGGTTTAGCAATGCATAATTTCATGATGCCAGAGCTCACTATTGAATACATAAACTATCGTGGGCATGCATACATCAAATCCCCAAAGTTTCATGGCAATAGATATATATTTTCTGAAATATATATTTTCACGAAATGTATATTTTACAAAAAACGAAAATCGCTCCAGCAGTAGAGTAAATAATGCATTTGAGGTTCCCCTATGCAAAACTAGGCTTGCGCAGAGACATGCTTTTTCCATTGCACCAAAAATCTATAATGCACTGTATCAGACTATAGAAATTAAATCTAAAAACATATCCTCTTACAGCATATACAAAAAATTAATAAAGACTTGGGTAACTACAAATGACACAAATACATACCTGCTATAACATCATACCTGTTATAACTTTACAAATCCTAATTTTTATTTAACCTTTTTTGTTTTTCATGTATATATATTTTTTTTTCTTCTTTTCTTAACTTTAGTTTTGTAAATACGGAATTATTTATTCTATAAATATGTTAAACCATAATTATGTTTTAATTTACTAATTTAAAGTTTAATTTGCCATGTTGTAACTTAACTGCATTAAAAAAACTTAAATATACCCACGAACTGGCGATGCCTATGTGGGATTTTTTTTTTGTTATCATACATATATGTATACTATTGTAATATCTTTTTTTTTTTTAAATTTTAAAAAAAAAAAAAAATTAAAAAAAAAAAAAAAAAAAACGGATGAACGGTTTAGCATTGCATAATTTCACGATGCCAGAGCTCACTATTGTGTATAAAAACCATCGCGAGCATGAACACATCAAATCGAGGGGGTGCGCACTTCTAATCCCAAAAGTTTCATCCCAATCGGATGAACAGTTAAGCAATGCATAATTTCATGATATCAGAGCTCACTATTTTATACAGAAAGAATCGAGGGGATGCGCACATCAAATCCCAAAAGTTTCATCGCAATCGGAGTAAAAAAATAACAGAAAAATATTATTTCATAATAAGCTAGCCTCCCAATAAGTTAGCCTCAATTTCATAATAAGTTAGCCTCCCAAAAACTGGGCGTACTGTACAGGGCCCGCAGATACTTTAAAAGTACACAACTGCTAACCCTGTACAAATCGCAAGTGCGCCCCACGGTTGAATTTGGCAGCCACCTCTGGTCTGGAGCTCCAAAATACCTGAAAAATACCCTCGACTCTGTGCAGAAACGGGCGGTCCGTTTGATAGATTCTCCCATCTTAACAGACGGATTGCAATCTTTAGAGCACAGGCGTCGGGTGGGAATGCTATCCTTGTTCTACCGGTATTACAATGGAAGATGCTCCGAGGAACTAGCATCATTGATCCCTTCGGCACCGGTGCATAGTCGGGAAACACGCCAAACGCGTGCCCAACATTTGTACACAGTTGACATTAGACACATGAGAACGGGTCGTTTCTTCGACTCGTTCTTATGTTCAACAGCTCGGCTGTGGAATGATTTGCCGGCCTCTGTGTTTCCTCCTTCCTACAACATGGGTCTCTTCAAGACCAATGTTCATTCCTTCCTCTCCTCAAAAAGACCCTCCACACAGCATCCCAGATGACATAGGCCCTGAGGGAAATTATTTTCCTCAGGGCCTCCTGTGTGGAGTTAATGTAAAAAAAAAAAAAAAAAAAAAAAAAAAAAAAAAAAAAAAAAAAAAAAAAAAAAAAAAAAAAAAAGCGGGTAATAATAATATAATTTTTGTAATTTTTCACAAAAACGACGGTACACAAATGTATTTTTAAGATTTTTTTAGAAATTAAGTCATAGGTTTATTTTAGTAAAAAAATTACAAAAATTATATTATTTCGTAGTGCACGGGTAAGTACTTAATGCAATTGCAGTATTTTTTTCATAAAATGGCGCTATAGATATATGAAATATGTTATTCAGAATTTTTAGAAACAAAAATTTTGTTTTATTCTTGTTTTAGTTGATTGGTATATTTATGGTTGCGGGGGTTTAATGTGTGTTGCCACAAGTATTTTTAGCTCAAATCTGGAGGTATATTATACCTATTATATATTGTCAACATCTCCTTCAATGGGTGTGTGTCGAACTGTCTGCAGCTGCAGAATCAGAGGTACAAGTCTGTCAGAGAACCCTAATGGGTACTTTTTATTTTTATTGAAATGAAAACTTCTTTAGCACAGTTGTGATTTGAAACTCCATGCATGATCGTGTGAGAAACGTGGAGATCCGCAAAAAATGCAAGGCTGATGTAAAGGTAATGATAAGGGTTTGACGGCCGGCGTAGTCCAGCGGTAAGGCTCTTGACTAGCAAACCGAAGGTCGCGGGATCGAATTCCGGCGTCTCAAATAAATTTTATTTGATTGATTTGTGTTATTTCACAATGTATTCATTTAAAATAATATATAGTATATTTGCAGCACGTTCCAGAGTGGAAGATACTCTCAGTATCGCCCTGGTGTAAGACCACCATTCAGAATTAAAACATTGCTTGAAATGGCTTCTGCCATGTTTGGTGACCAGATCTGAATAGCCAGGTACTTCCCCACCTTCCTCTTCCCTACCTCCTTTCCTTCCCCACTGCCTTCAGCCTCACAACATAGCCCAATTGGGGATGCCATAGTCCCACTGGTTCCAGACGGGAGCAGTTGGGACTTGTGCGGTATTCATGTAAAAAAAAGTGAATCAGAAACTTGAGTCGAGCCATATCAAGAGTCAGAATAATTGAAGAGCATGTATGAGACGATGTATGAATGTGAACGAGGCAAGGAGTGTGTGCCAAGACCGAGTTGTTTGGCGGTCCGTCCTCTCTGCCTACCCCTGCGGAGAAACGGCGTGATGGTTAGTTAGTAAGTGATTTGAAACTCGGTGAAAAATTGAGACTATAAAAGAGACGATAAGATGGCTACACCGAAGCCAGAGTAAAGTTAGCATCTCAAAATCTGGGCGTACTGTACAGGGCCCGCAGATACTTTAATAGTACTTACACAACTTCTTACTCTGTACAACACAAGTGCGCCCCACGGTTGAATTTGGTAGCCACCTCTGGTCTGGAGCTTCAAAATACTTTTAAAAAACCCTTGATTCTGTACAGAAACAGGCGGTCCATTTGATAGATTCTAAGAGCCTGCGAGGGATTTTTCAATATTTAATGTTTTTTTCGTATTTTTGCGCATTTTCGAAGTCATCTGTGTCGATAACAGCACCACAAAAAAAAAAGTTTTTTTATTATTTTTTTTAGATCATGCATTTTCGATGCCCCAAGCTAAAATTAAATATTAAAAAAAATATTTTTTCTTACTGTATAACTGTTTATAAAAGATCAGTTTTCGAAAAATCTTCAATGTACCACTGATTGTTTTCCATCTGTCGTCATATACGAAAAGAAAAAAAAAAGTTATAGGAAACATATCAACCTATACCCCTACATTTATATTTTTTTATAAAATGCGCAAATAATGATATGAAATTATTTTTAAAAACTACGTAAATCGATGTACTTTGAAATCGATTTTATGTATTAAAAAACAATTATTTGATCAAATAAAAATAATGTGTATGAAAATAATATTTAAACTATAAAACTAATAAAGAAATAAAATTAATTTTGTGATTTATTGTGTAATATTCCATTTTTATCTGTACCCAAAACAGATAAAGGCGATCCCATTTTCAACTTCTCTTCATTACGCGAAAGATGACCGGTTTATTTATGCGCGAAAGTCAGTCGCCACAAGAGGTCGTCTCGTGACGCTCTGTTCTGTAAAGTAGTATTAAGAATATATGCATATATTGGTTTTTGTATAGAATACGTGGAGTTCATGTCTGGCATTGGCCCATAGAAAAAGCAAATAACAGCCATAAAAAATCACCCAAATCTGACAGCACATTACATACGTTATCTCGAGATATCACAATAAATATGGAATCGCTCGGCTGATTAGCTAGCCAGGGATGGCGTTGAGCGCCAGCAAAATAAAAAAAGAGGATCGCCTTAATTTAACTCTCCTCGTCTTCTATTTCCCCCGATAAACCATCCGTTACATTATTTATTTATTGTAAGAAACAAACAGCAATTTACATACAGGATGATAAAGGAAGAGGTTAAACATGAGGTAAGCCAAAACAGTTTCTTATGCTAATGTTGGTTATTATGATATAATATACAATTGTAATTGGTAATAACCATTAAATGAAAATAACAACAACAAAAAAAAATATATAAGGATATATATATTAAAATATATATATTAGAAGGAAGAAGGAATAGGAAAGGGCAAGAGGCAGAGGAAGGTGGGATGGGGACAGGAGATGCTCATGCTGTACCTTTTCTATAGCTGTGCATTAATTTAATTAACATTTGTTGTCGTACGTTTGACTTCGTTTCGGTATTTCACAAGAGTATTATTAAGAATATCGATATTGTTAAATTGCGTATTATATTGCGCGCATATACGGGGGATTGGAGAATTTTTTCTAAGGTTGGTTCTGCACGCTGGCAAATGAAAAAAAATGGTTTAGTCTGATTGGCCTTGTACGTATGTGAATTCTTAAATGATTTACGAGTTCAGGAGAGTCCAGGCCGTTATTCAGAATTTTGTATAAAAATATTTGATCAGATATTAATCTTCGTGTTTGAAGTGGAGTAAAGTTGTGAAATTTTAAGGATTCGGTATTATTTGCAAAGAGTAATTTGAATTTACAATTTATGTGTTTAAAAAATTTATTTTGTACACTTTCGATTCTGTCAATATGGCATTGGTAGAACGGTGCCCAAATTAGTGTCAGTATTCTAAGTGGGGGCGGATATACGTGGTGTAAAGGGAATACAGAGTTTTAATATTGCGAAAAGGTTTGGATATGAGAATTATAAATCCCAACATTTTATTGGCTTTGTTGATTACTTCGTTAATGTGTTTGATAAAATTTAGTTTTACATCCAGTACTACCCCAAGGTCACGGATTGATTCTATTTCATGGATTTGTGTATCATGAAAGTTATAATTAAAATAAATTTTATTTTTGTTACGCGTAAAAGATAATTTGTTGCACTTAGAAATATTTAGGACTAATTTGTTTAATTTACAGTGTGCAAAAGGTCGATTTAGGTCTTCTTGAAGTTTTATGCAGTCATTGATAGATTTGATTATTAAGTATATTTTTTGTCATCTGCATATGCTAGGTAGTTAGCATGTAAAAAACATTTAAAAATATCAAATATATACACATTAAACAATAATGGCCCCAAGTGAGAACCTTGCGGTACGCCAGAAGGCACAGTAAAAAAGCTAGACTTAGTTCCCTCAACTGATACGCACTGTTGTCTTCTATGCAGATATGAAGTTAGCCACCTAAGTAAGTCGCCATGGATTCCTAATTGGTGTAATTTTTTAATGAGGATAGAGTGGTTAACTTTATCGAAAGCTTTCGAGTAATCTGTGTAGATAACATCTAGGTACTTGGTGTCCGTTATCCATATTGCTTGTTAAGTATTCAGTAAAGTTGACTAAGTTTGTTAGTACTGACCTTTTTTGTAAAAAACCATGTTGTTGATTTTGTATGCTGCGGACAATAGTTATATAAATTTGATCGTACACAATACGCTCAAAGAGTTTACTAAATACTGTGAGTATTGAGATTGGGCGATAATTTACAATGTTACTTTTTGAACCTGTTTTATGGATGGGGATTATAATGGCTTCTTTGAATTTTGTGGGAAATGTTCCTTTTTTAAGGACATGTTAAATAAGTTAGTTAAAAGATATGTAAGATTTTTGGCACATTTTGAGATAAAATATAGCGAGATACCATCACTGCCCGCACCCTTAGTAACATCCAATTTATTCAAGTATTTATTGACCAATGAGTTGTTTATTTGTACGTTACCGATCGGGTTATCATTATTAACGCAGGTAGAATTATCTATATTATTGGGATCATCCGTGCCCTCATCGCTTACGTAAGTAAATTGGAAGTGTTTACAGAACAGTTGGCACACTTGATGAGTACCGGTGCCTGACTCGTCTTAAAGGTTCATGATTTGTCGTATGCCATTTTTCCTATTTTTGTTTTTAGCGTAATTCAAGAGACTTTTATTATTAGTTGGAATACTAGACTCAACTGAACTTATATATTGGGTGTAACAATGTTTCTGTAAGTGTTTTTGTTGTATGCGTTTGATAGAAAACTCTATGTAATCTACTGGATTATTATTTGATTTCCATTTTTTGTGTAGTCTTTGTTTCTCTTTGATGATTTTGATTAGGGAAGGTGAGTACCAGTTGGGAAATTTTTTCTTTTTGATGAAACGTTTAGGAACAAACTGGTTAATGGTGTTATTTAAAATGTCATAAAAAGTATAAATTGCTTCGTCAACGTCAGCATTATCGTGAGTAAAAGACCAGTCTGTTTTAGACAGGTGTAAGTTAATTAAATCATAATCAGCTTTATCATACCGATAAATTTCTTTTGGTGGAGCATTAATTGTTGGAAGTGTGTCTAATTGTAGTGTGATTTTGAGCGATGGATGGTGTAAATCCTCTCTGACAAGGGGGTTGTATGCTTGAGATATGAGGCAGTCCTCATTACAGATAACTAAATCTAGTATACATTTATTGGCATTTTTAATGGAATTGTATTGGTTCAATATTATTAAACAATTAAGAAAATATTATGTTATCAATGATAACTTATCATTACCAGTTAGTAATAAATTACTTACAATACTTATATACAATAGAGAACTTACAATTTTTGATTTACATTATTTAAATCAGATGGATTTGTACAAATTAAACACAAAAACAATTAACACCTATTTTATAATAATTTTATCTAGTTTTACATGATACGTAATGTCTAAAACCACCACTCATTATGATTTTTTTTTGTCTTTAGGTACTTACTTACTTACTTTTCGACGAGTAGATACTTTGTTACATAGCAACCCTCGGTTCATGAAATTATTAAATTTCCCACTGGCATCACCGTTTCGCTGATTATCAAAATTTGTGGCCGTCGTCCGCAGTGATAGTAAAATGTCGTCCGCTGGCTTAAATGTCATATTCGATTTTGTGTTTTTGTGAAATGTGGGAGATATAATCGTTAATTTTAGATATCGGTAGTCGTTACTGATCGACCCATAGTTATTATTAAATATGAATTGCCATCAAGTGCTGAGTGGTGCGTGCAATGCAGGAGACCAATGTTTTGCAGTTGGCTCCGTTGAAGGGATACCGTTCACAGTAAGCAAATTTACATTATTATCTTTTGTGCCCTTGCACAGACAATACATGTGCTCTAATGCTTCAATAACAACCATATAATGCTTACGTAACTGAGGGTCCTTTAGGTTTTTATTGTTTTTTTCGAGGAAGATACTTGAACTAGATAAAGCTCGATTTTATTTTTGGAAGAACATAAATGATTTTGCAGGCGCCGCCTCCTGTCAGCTGATAACCACCAAACCACCTGACTTATTATAATTTCTGACCTTCTAACTAAATCTTTTTGTTTTATAAAATATATAAATTGCCTTGCCTCGCTCCAACAGCCTGACCAAAGAACACCTTGTAGAAAAAAAATGCCCAGCATACGTTAGCAGAGCTGTCAGGATCATTATTAATTTGTAGAAACACAAGACTAAGAACGGCGAATCTTTTCATCCGTCACTACAAGCTGCATTTTGCTTCTATTATTATTTCCGCGTTATCTTTATCTCGATAACATATGCGGAAATGATTTTTTTTCACGCATAACAATATTTTGCTAAGTTAAATTTAGTGTCAATTCGGTGACAGCTGCATAAACAAAGATAATAGTTTTCGATCGTTCGTGAATTCGTAATTTTTTTATGACGTTTTACCATCGTTTTACACATGACCGAATCCTTTCTTTCACAGACATAAGTATCGATTTCAGAATCGTACTACCAAATTGACAGTGTATTTTTGTGTTATTATTTTAATTTGCTTAGAACTGATTTTTGACTTTTTTCAATGAAGACTGTTATTTTTTGCCAGACACATGAAAATTACATAATTTGGTACTTGTATGTTTATGCTGCCATAAAATTCGCGGCCCTTGCTGTCATTAAAAACATCCTGCGTTCAATTTATCTAGTCAATAGTGAGAAACATTAAAAAACCGCTAAAAATTGTTTAAAAATTGCAGCAAATGAAGTGAAGCATACAAGAAACCTTTCATAGGTGTAGCTACAATTTTCGGTAATTATCGGTTCGGACTGGCCACGCTTATTACGAATAATTTTTAGAAAAAAACTTTAGATTCACCTTAATTACTATAAAAGGAAACTTTTTGGCTTTGGGGCGGCGGAAAATAATGCATTTTAATTTTCAATTGCATAAAACCAAAATTCTCTTCGCGATCCGACACAGCGAAAATCCGCGGCCGTACCTGTCACTGTGATGTTGGTATCCTTTATAAATTAACAAGAGCTAATACGACTGTAGCCGACTTCGCGGGATACCTACATAAAATACCGCGAATCACAAACCATGTTACACAAACCTAGCGTAGCCACTAAACCACTTGAAAACTGGGATGTTTTTCTTGCCTTGACGCGAGTAGGCGTTATAAAGGGGCACTTTCTTTTGTATCACAAACCATGTTACACAAACAAGCCCGCTAGACAAATTTCATAATTACGCGCCTTATCCCACGAAGTCGGCTACAGTCGTATTAGCTCTTGTTAATTTATCAAGGATACCAACATCACAGTGACAGGTACGGCCGCGGATTTTCACTGTGTCGGTCGCGAAGCGAATTTTGGTTTTATGCAATTGAAAATTAAAATGCATTATTTTCCACCGCCCCAAAGCCAAAAAGTTTCCTTTTATAGTAATTAAGGCGAATCTAAAGTTTTTTTCTAAAAATTATTCGTAATAAATGTGGCCAGTCCGAACCGATATTTACCCAATTTTCTTATCTTGATATATTATTGACGGTTTAAATGAATTATTTTACTGTTAAAATTACAATATTTCATGATAACTTGTGCAAATAAGTATTACTACAATAAATGGGAGTTGTGCAAAGATAATTTACACAGTTTTATCTGATGATAATCATGCCTTATAAAATAGATGACAAAGTGACTGCCTAGATGTAAATATGTTGGATAATGTGGAAAATACCTGTCTAGTTTTAAAACATGCAATTTTAAAATGTGAATAGGTACCATAATGAAGATTATGGCATCCTCAATATACACGTTTTATTGGGCCTGATGAAGCAGAAAGGGAAGGAGTTTGGGTAGAGGAAGATTGAGATGTACCTAGCTATTCAAACCTGGACATTAAGGGGGTATCTACCACTCTGGATTGAGGTGCAAATGATACAAGGTAGTGCAAAAGTTCTCCTCGATAGTAACATTTGTTTATAAATAAAAAGAATTGGTTGACCACAACTATTCCACGTTTTGAGGAGCATGTAGCGATCCATGGTTTGTCACCACTTTGTTTCCTTCTTCTGCTTCTGTTTCTGTTTACTTCTCAAGAGGTCAAAGTCGTGATGATGTAAGACCATTTGCAAAAATGAGAGCTTCTTCATTTGGGGTGATGACTTTTGCGCCACCTAATAAAAAACATATCAATTAAAATAACATTTGCCCTGCCGAGTTTCTTACCCGCAACCTGTGTCCAGAGACAAGAAGTTTACCACTCGACCGTGAAGGTCATCAAATCCACTGTCATGCATCTATTATTGAATACTTTGCCAGTTCAATATAAATCCCAGTTGCATTAACAAATCAAACATCCATATCATTATATTATCTGTTTCAAATATTTTGGCTCCAGCGGCAATTCATTTAACCACCACTCCATTTTTATCTTTAATTAACTATTTTATCTTATCCTCGTTACCCTTTAAGCCATTTATTATGATTCGATATTCAAAGGTTTAATCCGTTTCATCAGCAAACTAGCGGCCTATCTGCAAACCTAACACATGTTTTATCTTTGTTAGACCCATCATTGAAATGTGCACAAACCTTTTGTTTTTGCACAGAGCATAATGTTCAATTTAAATAAAATGCTGACATGCGGGTTGTATAAAAATCACTATGGGATGTCAAAAGATAAAATTATTCCAACCATACTATTCCCTAGTCCTATCCTTTCCCCCTAATTCTGTTGGGGGAATTCTGAACAAGGTTATTGTAACGGGATAATCAAATAAAATACATAATTTTAACAGTTAACACAATTAGTCTTTATTTTGGGTACAATAAAATTGAGACGATGTATGAATGTGAGTGAGGCAAAGAGTGTGTGCCAAGACCGAGTTGTTTGGCGGTCCGTCCTCTGCCTACCCCTGCGGGAAACGGCGTGATGGTTAGTTAGTTAGTTAAAATTGCAAGTATGACACGGTTCAATAATAGCAAGACAGTACAATAAATTTGGTAAATATTTCCCTATCGAGTCCACGCTCAAAACACACTTTAAAAAATTAAAACAAATTGTACTATAGTCAAAAAGAAACTAAGTGAACAGTCAAAGTCCATAGTCAGTAATGTTGGAGTTTTACCTACCATTAAAACTCTTATTATGTTGTCTTGCTTATCCAGAATATATAATGTGAGATATCAGCCCTATTCCCCGCCAGCGTCGGTCTTATCCATTGCTTTATCTTGAATTTCCCGCCATTCCTCTGCAATTCCCTTCAGCTGTCAATTGTCGCCGTGCAGTTGGCATCTTGAGATGCCGTGTTAATTCAATTTGGACTCACCAAGCAGAGCTTAAATATATTCTGGATAAGCAAGACAACATAATAAGAGTTTTAATGGTAGGTAAAACTCCAACATTATGTGTGTCGTTGCTTATCCAGAATATATAATGTGAGAAGTGTTTGTTATCGCTTGGTGACAATTCTAAAGCCAAAATTGTGACTATTACTGTATTGCTTGCAATAACTTGATCAAAGACTGAGAGTGAATGGGGGGATTCAGCACCTCAACATTGAGACCTCTGATTTGTCTATATTTCTTGAATGTGTTTTCTGAACTCCAGCTTCCTCTTTCCAAAATGGTGTCTATAGGACACTCTTCCAGCCAACTTCTTGAAGCTGCAGCTGATCTCAAACTCCCAGGGGAGGCATCAATCCCAGCATCCTTCAAAATTATTTTAATCCATCCACCAATAGCAGTTCTCGAGGCTGGCCTTGCAGGCCCCAACGTGGAAATAAACAGACATTCAACACCAGCTTCATGTCTTCTGTTCTCACCCAAAGACATAAGCTTTCGCAACCAGAATATGGAATCTATATTACGATCCTCTGCTTTGTAAAGCTTCCAACCAGACTGTCTATGTGTAGAGGTGTCCTTCTTAGAACCAAAAAATTTGGCAATAATACAATGTGATCATCATTGTCAACAAGATTATCAGAAGATGCATGTAGTAAGGTCAGATCCTGTACTTGTCTTCCTGATGCCAGAAGTAAATTAACAGAACATCTACGAGATGCTTCGAAAAGAGTCAGGTCATTTGAAGGATTCTTACAAAGCTAAGACACCAAGCCTGGATCCCAAGTAAATGCTCTAAGCTTCTTATTTGCAGAAGTTCCTATACCTCTCATCACTTGCTTGACCAAGGGATGATTACTTATCCTCAAATCGCCTATGGGGTCATACAAAACCGACACTACAGACTTGTGAAGTGCTATAGTATTGCCTTTCCTCACTCTTAAGTATACTAAAAAACCGTGCCAGCTGAGATCACGAAGGGTTATTAGGACATGTATTATTAATGGCGCACCATTCCTTCCAGCTCTTCCATGCCATGTGATAAGTTGTAAGCTTAGGTTTGCGCCAACCCGCATTCAATAGAGCTTTTTTCTTGCTGTGACCAATCGTTCAAAGCTTCACTCCACCCCTAATCTTCCACACCTGTAGTTGGAGCTTCTGGACCTGTTCAAGATGAAGTCCTGTCGATAAGTCTATCAAGTTGTCGACCAACATGGGTATTATGTGAGGTCGGTCTAGGGCTCTTCTCTTTAGGTCTGGTAACCAAAACACTTTTGGCCAATTTGGGGCTACAACCAGGTACACCCCTGATGATTTGTTCAGATGTGCCAGCACTCGTGGCATTAAGCAGGGGGGAGGAAAGATCCATGCCAAGGGGAAATTCCAACTCCTGCTGAACACGCTGTGAAGCATTGCTCTCTTGTCGTGGGAATCTATCGAGACACACTGATCCACGAAGTGAGCCCTCGAGGGAGCGAATAGATCCACTACTGGACTGCCCCTAACTTGTGAAAAACAGCTCTTACCGCTGGGGGTAGAAGGTGCCATTCTGGTAATGTCATCCCTCAGGATAGATAATCCGCGAGGCCATTGTAGCGTCCCGGCAAATACTGCACTTGTAAAGAGATTCTGTGCTTGTCCAAAAGCGCAAGAATCTGAAATGTTAGATGAAGGAGACCCATCGACTTGGTGCACCCCTTGTTCCTCAAGTAGGCTATGACTGTCCTGTTCTGAACTTCTCAAATTCTGAGTCAGAGACGTTAAGGCATTTAAGATTGCTGTCATCTCCTTCATGTTGCAATATCCCCCCCTCTAACTGTCTGTCCAACAACCCAACAGAGGTACATAGTCAATCAGGGCTCCCGGCCGTGATCTGCCGCATCCGTAGTCAGAGAATGTGTTGGGCTGGGAAAATGAAGAGTTGAAACATGATCTAAGTTGATCATCCACCATTTCATTTCTGACAAGACCTCATTCTTTATCAGAGACTTTTGCTGAGGGGTCAGCTTCAGCATTAACTGTAATTGTATCAGCCGAGTATGAAGTCGACCTCTGGGGACCACAAAGGTAGCAAAATTCAACTTTCCGAGAATACTCTGAGCTCCTTTCAGAGTCCATCTTCCTTTTGTCACGGATCTCTGAAGTGAGTTCCAAAGACCTTGGCGTCTGTATTTGTTTAAGGACTTCTGTTTCAGATAGGGGTTCTACACAATTCGAAGATATTCCACTGACTGTGCTGGCTGACGGACACACTTTTGGAAATTTACCGACCAACCTAACCGCTCTAACAATTAAAGAGCTTCTCAAGCTTGACTGAGGATCTCTCTGGTCTGATGAGCCAGGAGAAAGTCGTCTAGGTACACAATGATCCTGATAGCCTGTCTACGCAGGATTTCTGCAATCCAATTTGTGATAGCCTTTAAATTGAAGATCGACTGTTTCGAGCCTTCACTCGTTTGAACCAGAAAAAGTGTTGATAGGAAGGTGGCATTGTCGTCAGCTCTTTCCATGTACCATCTCTCATCATTGTCATTTCCGGGATTACTTTCGTTTTGAACCTCCTTGCGGAAGATTGGCTTGGACTTATCAACGAGGGCTCTTGGATGAATGGTATGCGGTATCGTCTTATCATATGTAAGATGGTCTCTGGGACACCTAAGGCCTGCCACTCTCTCCAATAATCCTGTAGTCTAGTTGACCCGCCCGAAATGGTTGATAGTCACCTGTTGAAGCGGCCACGAGAGGTCTGCCCCCTCGCGCCATGCTTCTGTTCCCTCCCCTTACCCCTCGTACAGGAGGAATATTGGGGGTTTCGCCCGTGGTCTGCCCGCCGGGGAAACGAGGGAAATGCCATATTTTCCTTTGATGTTTGCTTGGGGGGAAGGCAACAACCTCCTTAGATGTTGAAGGGCGGTTGTGCGCGACACCTGTTGAAGCGGCCACGAGAGGTCTGCCCCCTCGCGCCACGCTTCTGTTCCCTCCCCTTACCCCTCATACGGGAGGAATATGGGGGGTTTCACCCGTGGTCTGCCCGCCGGGGAAACAAGGGAAATGCCATATTTTCCTTTGATGTTTGCTTGGGGGGAAGGCAACAACCTCCTTAGATGTTGAAGGGCGGTTGTGCGCGGCACCTGTTGAAGCGGCCACGAGAGGTCTGCCCCCTCGCGCCACGCTTCTGTTCCCTCCCCTTACCCCTCATACGGGAGGAATATGGGGGGTTTCACCCGTGGTCTGCCCGCCGGGGAAACAAGGGAAATGCCATCCTTTCCTTTGATGTCTGCTTGGGGGAAAGGCAACAACCTCCTTAGATGAAGGGCGGTTGTGCGCCGAGTGGTTACCCTGAGGTAGACGCACTGGACTAAAGCACTTTGCTACACCACCTAGTTTCTGCAACTGGGCAGAAAGTGCTTCTTCCCCAAAAGGATGAGTGGTAGAAGGAGGAATTCTGCTGAAGAGCCTCCGTTCCACTCCAATCTTACAGCTGTCCATTGTTCCTGTAAAGACCTGACAGGGAACCTTCTGAACTGCTTTCCCATTTGATAAGTTTTTTGGAGAGCCTATTGAAAGCACTCTCTGCTTCAATGAGGCATGCAATGCCAGCATCTTTTCCATGGCCGTAAATATTGGTGAGGCGGTGACAAATGCCAGCACCTCGCAGTTTACCTCCAGCTCCTTGAAGCCTGGATCAGCCAAATATTCCTTAGCAGATGCATAGCGGACATTGGCCCACTCGCCCGAGTTTGTAACATGCTTGAAACTGTCAAAAGCAGGACCAAACTTTTATAAATAAAGCTGAATTATAGATAAGTCTAACTACATCAAATTGCGTCAAACGATTATCAAACGAACATGAATGTCATGATTTCGTATTTGTAATTTGAGTATTTTAATATGACATCGCCGATGGTCATATTTCATTCAAAAAATATCGATTACTTAAATTCCAAAGGTGGAAAAATGGTTAAATGTGTCTACAATTGATCCATAAATCAGGTAATTACGTAAGACAATACATTCAGCTTAATTTATCTTTAGTAAGGATATAAATGAGTCGCTCCCAGCGGCAATGCCGGCTGGGCCAACACGTGACAGGAGTGGAGCAAGCCCCGAACATCCCGTCACATTCAAAAAACCAGTTTAATAAACTGGTCCCGTATTGCGGGAACTATCAGATATTAAGCTGATAATACACTTATCTTAGCCAACAGGCCGAGAAGCGATTGCTAATCGCCGCGGCGTCCTTCCGTTTTCGAGAACGGGCGACGCAGATTTATATAGCGTAGGTAGTAGGAATACGCTAATCTGTCAAAAATGTTTGCACTAATCACTTGCACTAATTTTTCATAAAATTACGGAATTTGCGGGTAGCAACAGATATTATTTTCGTTAAAACAATTACGAACGAAAAAATTTTCGACCGGACGTGGGCGAAACAACGCCAAAATTGAATTAACACGGCATCTCAAGATGCCAACTGCACGGCGACAATTGACAGCTGAAGGGAATTGCAGAGGAATGGCGGGAAATTCAAGATAAAGCAATGGATAAGACCGACGCTGGCGGGGAATAGGGCTGATATCTCACATTATATATTCTGGATAAGCAACGACACACATAATAAAATTTACAGGTAAAGCAACACGAGAAGGTTCACGACTTAAAATTAATTTTACTGAACAAAATGTTTTTGTTATGTTCGGGACTGAATTTAAGTCTGAATAAGGATTGAATGAAAATGCGTAGGTGTTTAAAAATACCTACAAGGTGTCCGGTAACTAATATTACATATATATTTCAGAATCACGAAAATTCTTTGACAGGTTTTATCAGATGCTAATTAAGAAAGCGGTAACCAATTTGAGATATTTAAATTTTAATAATATTTTTTTTTACCCTCGGCTGGGATTTTACAAATTTATTGTTTTAAAGACAAAAATACCTAAATGTGCACATCAACATAAAACAACATAATTTTTAAAGTAAAATGAACTTGTTACATCGGTAAATTTTTATTTGTGATTAAAAAATATTTATTTTACATTCCAATTACAGAGGGTTCTTCGAGGAATGTCACAAACTGATTTTCAAACCAATTTTTGAAGACTTTGGATTTCATTTCAGAATGGTAATCTGTATTCGACATAACCTTTTTCGTACGGAATATAAATTCACTCCCCGTGATAAAACCCGTTTTTGCTGAACCACAATGCAAAATGATCAGCCAGCTTCCTTTTCCAACTGGCACTTTTAAACCCCCATTGCCCTCACTATTTCACCCAAGTCTCGTCCAAATAGACTATTTGCCCTCTGTCGCTAGTTCATTTTCATTTTGATTCATTTTTCTCAAAAAGTCTACACGCGCTGTAGCAATGTCTAATCTTCCCATTAAATACTTTCTTCCATCTTTGCGTGTTATGAATTTTAAACCAATATCATGCAAAATACACCGCAATGACTCATGAGATCCAAAAAAATATTTTATCCACTAGAACTCTGTTAAGATTTGCAAGAGTGAGATATTGTCCATTGTCATAAAAATCCATCACACTGCGACGCACAACATCCTTTTTAAAATCTCAATCCCGTTGAGGCCGCAAGCCTGCTGCCAATAAATGTATGGATGTCGTCAGTCCTGCTGCCAATAAATGTACTTGCTTGAAGTTCAATGTTTTGATGTATTCTGAATTGTCACGGATTTTTTGGAAAAACTTGATAACATTATAAACTATCGTTTTTTCACCTGCCTGCAATTCGTATTGTTGATTTACATCCACCATTTTAAATATGTATTATCTACTAAACACGCTGATATTAGATCACACAATATGTAATTACAATCACACCGATTAAATAAACGGAGTCAAAATGACATTAATAAAGTATAGGTATTAAATCGAAAATAAAGTAATGGGCTGGTTTTTGTTCTTATGAAGTCAATACAGTACTTATTACTGAATGTGGAATCATTAATTGTTTGCTTTTATAGTAAGTAGCATGATATAAATAACAATGGAATTTATAAATTTTGTTTCGCGGCGTGTAATTATTAAGTATCGTCTGAAATATTGTTTTTAGAATACAGTTTAATGTATTTTCGAAAATAGGAATTTACGAGGGACGTATAAATAATAAGAAATGAAAAATATAAAAATATTAATAATATAATGATGGAGTGCCTTTCGAGTTTGGGTTTTTCGGAGTTTTGACTGTACGTTAATCCCCGTGTGAAATTTTGGGAGTGCATTTGGTATCTGTTCGACTATAGGTAGACAATGGTTAGTAATAAGTAATTCAGTAACCGGAATTGAAAATTTTGCGTTTTAATGTTTTTTTTTAATTTAAAAAATGCAAAATGTAATTTTTCAAGGACCGCCATGTTTATTACGACGATGAAATACGCATTTTTGAAAGAAAAAATCACTTTCTGTCAGTTAGACAATAATAAGTACGAATTGCAATCTTCGGAAATGATAAATAATGGGTATTAATCATTATTTTTTTCGGTTTCATAAACACGAAAAATCACGCAAGACGTTTGCCGTCGTAATTAACAACATGGCGTTCCTTGAGAAATGACTTTTCGCGTTTTTAAAGATAACAAAATAACCATTAAAATGCAATATTTTTCAATTCCGGTAATTGAATTACTTATTACTAACTGTAAACTACCTAGTAAAATTTGTTTTAATTTTTTAAAGTGTGTTTTAGGCTTGGACTCGATGGGAAATATTTACCATAAATTTTAAAAATAACTTTATGGGTTCACTCGCAAAGGAAACTTAATTTTATTGTTCCCTTAACCGCTTGTTTAATGTTTTACCAAAAGTGTTTCAACGAGTCTATTCACTCTAGGTTAGCTGAAATCATTTTAGTCCTACCAGAGATTTACTTGAAGATAAGCGCTATGAATCGGGAAGCGACTTAACTTTCTACAGTTAACACATGACATTATCGGTCATTCCAGTTGTGACATCCCTTCCAGGGATCACGTCTGAACGGTGAGGTGAAAATTAACCAATGGCATCCCTCGCTCTGATTAGTAAGAGGCGAAGCGATGCTGGAATGGGAAAGTATTTGAGATCAAAGAACTAATCATTACACGCTCGGAAATAATTAGATGATTTGTTACTACATTACCATTAAGTTTTCTTGACCTTAAAATCATAATCGTGTAAATACAAAATTGACTGTGTTTTGTAGTATTTGAGATTACAGAACTCTCATTAATCTGCTACCCCAAAAACTGGCCATATATCCTATTAGTGGAAGCGGCGGATCACAGTGAACACAAACAAAATATGCTAAAAATGAAAATAGGTATTTCAAAAAATCGAAAAGGACCACTCTCGATCTTTTGTATAATGTCTATTTTTTTTTTAAAGTTAAGGTTTCATGTTTACGTTTGTAAGAAGGCTCCATTTTGTAAACTTATACAATTGAAAAATATGGCCGACCGAAACGAACTGAAACACGTGCTATAGTTGTGCGGCCGGACTAATGGAATGTCCGGAGACCCATTTATTGGATGACCAATACCTCCGTCATAGTGCGATCCACCCAAGTGATTCGCTAAGTTTGGTTTAATTGGGGTTAATGAAGTGATGTCTCTCTAGGTGTTGGCAGCGGATGCATTGCATGCATAGGTCCGGATTGGGAGAGACTCTTTGACCTGTCCATCAGGGCTCTCTCGGCCTGTCGCCTTGCACCTCAATGTAAGGGATGGATCCATCCATCTGTGGATACATTGGTCCCCAGATTCCTACTCAAGCCTCATACCCTTTTCTCAATCAGAACTTCCTCCCTCTCCTTTCCTTAAAAAAACCTTCCACCCAATATTCCCAAATATGACATAGGCCCTGAGGGAAATTATTTTCCTCAGGGCCTCCTGAGGGGAGCTAATATAAAAAAAAGACTGCAATTCACACGCGGTAGAAGTGGAAACTTCAGAAAACTAAAGTAGACAAGAGTGGAAAGGCTGCGAAGCACCGCACAAAGAGGAGACCGATAATACTATCTCATTCTCTCGCAGGCTAATGGTGGGATTACATTTGTCAGGCGTGTCGTGTCATGATGTGCTCTGTCGTGATGGCTAGCGTTCACATTTATAAGTCTTGTTCTGATTCTTTCTGACGATATTTTGAATCAAAACAGTCATCACAACACAGCACTGGCCCGTGCACACTTGTCTGATCTGTCATGATGCGGCCGCCCCCCACCTTCACTGCTCTGACGAAAATCGAAATAGCTGCTGTTGCAACACGACTAGGGTTGCCATCTTCTAAAATAAAAAAGCCTGACTCTGCGCTGTATGACATTTTGCCCTAAAAGCCGGACATACGTACGTAATTATACGCGGCTTACCGAGCCTATAACACATCTAGAACATCCGAAGACAGAACAGCTTACAACAAAATGGCAAAGAAAACCAAGAGAATCATAAATAGTTCAAAATCTGAGCACGACCAGCAGATCAGCAGAAAGCTGGCTGCATGCCCGCATGGCAGCAGGAAATTCTGGTCGCTTGCGGGCTCAATAGGTCGCAATTTCTGCAAATCCAGTCTGCCGCCTCTTACCAGACCTGACGGCTCACTAGCAAACACCGCCACCGAAAAGGCTAACTTATTAGATAAAATGTTTGCGGATAACTCAACCCTCGATGACCAAGGTGCTGTCCCGCCGTCGGTTCCTCACTGCGGTTTTCGTATGAAAAAGCTGAGGATCCGGCATCGGGAAGTACTCCATGTTTTACGAGGGCTTGATGTTAATAAAGCTAGTGGGCCTGACGGAATACCTGCCCTGGTACTGCAGAGGTGCGCTGCAGAAATAGCTCCAATTTTGACAAAGCTTTTTAAAATGTCCCTGAAGACTGGCTCTGTGCCCTCTGGTTGGAAAAAAGCGGTTATCCATCCTATTCCAAAGAAGGGTGACCGCTCCAACCCGGCCAACTACCGCCCCATAGCGATCACATCAGTTCTGTCTAAGGTGATGGAACGTGTGATCAACGACAAACTGCTCACATACCTCGAGAAGAACAAAATTATTAATACGGATTCCGGCGGAACCGCTCGTGCGGTGATCTTGTCGCGTATGTGACGCATGTTTGGGGGCGATGCCTGGAACGTTTCGGTGAGACCCAAACGGTTGCACTGGACATCTCCAAGGCCTTTGACCGGGTTTGGCACCGAGGACTTGTCAACAAACTGCATTCTTACGGACTTCCCGTATCCTTGTGTACTTGGATAGCCGACTTCTTGAGGGAGAGGTCGATTCAGACGGTAGTCGATGGTTTCACCTTTTCCTCACATTTGATAAATGCTGGTGTCCCGCAGGGATCGGTTCTGTCTCCGACTTTGTTTTTGTTGCACATCAACGACCTTTTGTCATGTGCTCCAATTCACTGTTATGCGGATGACAGTACAGTTCATGATAGCTTTTTGTTTGACAAGCCCCCAAAGGGCTCACAAACTCCAACAGCTCGTAGGGCTTTGAAGCAAAGAATGGACGGTTACCTCGAGAGTGTTTTCTCTTGGGGTAAAAATAATCTTGTTGAATTTAATGTTTCAAAAACCCAATCTTGTCTGATTACGTCTAAAAGGGATCGAAATGAAAATCTAGTCTCTTTCAACGGAAGCAATCTTCCGAACAGGCCCTCCATTGATATGTTTGTTGTAACCCTAAGTGACCGGCTCAGGTATGGGGGCTCCATCGAAGCCAGAGTAAAGTTATCCTCCCAGAAACTGGGCGTACTGTATACGGCCCGCAGATACTTTAATAGTGCACATCTGCTAACCCTGTACAAATCGCAAGTGCGCCCCACGGTTGAATTTGGCAGCCACCTCTGGTCTGGAGCTCCAAAATACCTGAAAAATACCCTCGACTCTGTGCAGAAACGGGCGGTCCGTTTGATAGATTCTCCCATCTTAACAGACGGATTGCAGTCTTTAGAGCACAGGCGTCGGGTGGGAATGCTATCCTTGTTCTACCGGTATTACAATGGAAGATGCTCCGAGGAACTAGCATCATTGATCCCTTCGGCACTGGTGCATAGTCGGGAAACACGCCAAACGCGTGCCCAACATTTGTACACGGTTGACATTTGTCACATGAGAACGGGTCGTTTCTTCGACTCATTCTTATGTTCAACAGCTCGGCTGTGGAATGATTTGCCGGCCTCTGTGTTTCCTCCTTCCTACAACATAGGTCTCTTCAATGTTCATTCCTTCCTCTCCTCAAAAAGACCCTCCACACAGCATCCCAGATGACATAGGCCCTGAGGGAAATTATTTTCCTCAAGGCCTCCTGTGTGGAGTTAATGTAAAAAAAAAAATTATTAACATAACATTTATACATAATAAGGGGGCATACATCAAAAGGGGAAGCGGAAGGAAAATCTCACGTTACTTGAAAAAAATATACGAAGTGGCCCAAATTTATCTCACCAAGGGGTGGGGGAGGGGTCTAGATTGGAAAAAAAACTGCTCACATAATTCATGTATGCCCCCTAATAAAAAATCGGTTACAAGTTACAGTTGTTTATTAAACACACATCTCCCAGCTTGGTACCCCAGCTAAAGTCACACTTAAAGTGTTTCGATTCGGCACTGAATTCACTTGTCCTAGAGTTTATTTTATTTATTCATTTTTTTAAAGCAGAGACGGTTTACCATTAGTTCCCGTGAGTACTTAGGCCATGGGCCCATTGTTCTTTCTCCCATTTTACCTCAATCCTTTAACAATAACCCAGTCCCTTTAATAAAGTTCACCAGAGTTGTTATTGGATATGTGGCTAGGTCTTCTGGTTCTACAACATGTCTCCCCAGGTATCTGAGCCTAGTTCCCACCAGGGCAGGACATTGGCACCATAAGTGAATTGGAGTCTCTTCATCCTCTTCACATTTTCTACATCTACTGGTGCTTTCCACTCCCAATAGCTGCATGTGTCTCCTGAGATGGCAGTGTCCCGTTAGTAGGCCTACCAGTTCCCTCAGTGAGTTTCTGTCCATATCGAGTAGTTTCCTGGTCCGTCTGGGGTCGGGTCCGTTTATGAGTACTTTGGATTGTCTCATTCCGGGTGCCCTATCCCATTCCTTCCAGTGCTGGGATTTGATCCAACTCTCGATATGTAATTTGGTGTGGCAAGCTGCTACTCCTACGGCCGGCTCAGATCCCGCAAGTGGTGCTTTCGCCCCTTTCCTTGCTAGTTCGTCAGCCCTCTCGTTGCCCTCAATACCTTATGTCCTGGTACCCATATCAGGGTTATTTTATTGATGGTAGCGAGTTCTGCATTCCATCACCAGTCTGGAGTCGCATCGGTTACTTTCCAGTGCCATAAGGACTGCCTGGCTATCAAAACAAATAGTTATGTTCTTATTCCTGTACCCGATACGTATATTCTCCTGTGCGCAGGCCAAGATGACTTTCATCTCAGCTTGAAACACAGTGCAGTGTATTCCTAGAGGTATACTTAGTTCCCTCATGGATCCCTGTAAACATACCCCAGCCCCCGTTCCTTCCTCCATTTTGGACCTATCTGTGAACCAGATTAGTTCCTGTCTGGAGGTTGGACCTGGGACCATGTCCCACTCCTCCCGGGTGGGGTACATCACATCAAACTGCTGTCTGAAGAAGTATTCGGCTTGTTTGCCGTCCTGCTTCATTCCAGCTGTTGGGCTAATTGCCCTCAGTCTTGTTCCGATCTCCGTATGACTGTTTTTGGGCAACTCACCTCTCCATTGACCTTTGCATTGTAACCTGTAGGCTGCCGCTATCGCCGCCCCCTCTATTTCTAAGTTTAGTGGGGGTAGATCTAGCAGCACTCCCATGGCTAGTATTGGAGTGGTTCGCATAGCTCCTGTGATTCCTCTGCATGCAAGTCCCTGTATGTGGTTGAGTGTGGCCATCACTGTTTTCAGTGTTGTTCTCCTCCACCAGACCAAGGCTGCATGCATGAGTCTTGGTTTTACAATGGCTGTGTACAGCCATCGCATCATTTTGGGTTTGAGTCTCCACGTTCTGCCGCAGATTCGCCTAGTTGCCCACATGAGAGCACAGGCTTTTCTGCTTACAGTCTCCACCTGGTTTTTCCAGCTCAGTTTGGCATCTAAGACGACTCCGAGGTACTTAACCGTGTCAGAGGGTTCTACTTCCTTTCCGTAGAAGGTTGGATTGCTCTATCCCTCTAGTTTCCTTTTGCGTGTAAAGATGACTAGTTCTGTCTTGTCTGGGTTGACCGACAGCCCTGTTTCTTCACACCATTCTTCCACTGTTGCCAGTATTGATTGTATGAGGCCTCTGGTCGTGTCTGCATCCCAACACCTTATTATGGTTGCAATGTCATCCGCGTACCCTTGAGTATACAGGCCCTTGTTGTTGAGTTTCCTGATGAGGTTGTCCACCACCAGGCGCCACAGCAAGGGTGATAAGACCCCCCCTGTGGACACCCTCGCGTCACCAATACTCTGAGTATCACCTCACCCCTTTTCATCGTAAGAATCCGACCTGAAAACATGTTCTTCAGCCACCTTCTAGTGGTTTTGTCGAGTCCATGTCTTTCTGCCGCTTCATCGATGGTTTTAATAGTGGTGCAATTGAATGCTCCCTCTATGTCCAAGAAGAGTCCTACCGCTAGTTCCCCGGTTGCCTGCGCCTGCTCCAGTTTGTATACCAACCTGTGCAGTGCCGTGTCAACCGACTTACCTGGTTGATACGCAAATTGTAACTCGTGGAGGGGCTTTTCTCTCAGTGCCCCGTCTCTTATGTGTCTATCCATTAGCCTCTCCATTGTCTTTAGAAGAAAAGAGGTGAGGCTAATTGGACGGAATGCGCCTGGTTGGTCGTAGTCAGTTCTCCCAGGTTTAGGTATGAACACTACCCTTGTTTTCCTCCATGGTGTGGGAATGTATCCGAGGGCGCAGCACGCCCTCAGGATCTTAGTTACCGGACGTAAGATTGTATCTAGGCCCCTCTGAAGAAGTGCCGGAAAGATACGGAAAGATGTGTCTTTGACAATTTTGTAAATATTATTCATGTTTTCTTTGAATTCTTCCATGCGATCTGGGTGAACCCTCGATAAATGTTGTAAAATTACGGTTAAATTGGTTGGGCAGAAATTTTGTTCCGGTGTATCATTTTTTATATTGTCCATTCTATATCGGAAATATCTGAAGTTTCCGTACATTTGATTCGACTTTGATATATTTACATAAAAGAGCCACTAATGAGCCGACTAAAGACAAAACCCTCTCGAACCAAGAATAGCCGCTATCGCCCACCCCCACCTCGTCCGTAACACGTTGTGCCTTACGTAGCTTGCGTTACGTTCGTTCTGCAGGCGCTGCGTGCATCGCGTTACACTAACAAAAAGCCTAACAAAAGCCGTACAGGCCGGACATATAAATATTTAGCCGGACACGACCTCAAAAAGCCAAACACGTCCAGCTAAAGCCGGACAGATGGCAACCCTAAACACGACGGAACGCATCACGGCAGATAGCGACACACTAATATAAAAGTCACCATTCTAAATGTATGAAACCGATACCGTTATGACACGACAGACAAATGCAATTCTGCCTTTAATCCTATAAATGTATGTGTTTGTCTCTCTTTAGTGTCGTTATTTTTCGTTTCATCGAGTTTCAAAGGTACTAAAGAAGTTTTCACTTCAAAAATATATATATCAGCATTGTGTAAAAGCAGATATGATTGCATATTATAAAAGAACTGTTCCTCATTCCAAGTAACTAAAAATTGATTATGCAACCACTTTTTGAAAATGATTTAATATCTTTGTGGTTTTAGAGCAATGGCCTCCAAAACAAACAATAGTTACCCATCTATCATTCCAAATAATGTTTTGTGGCCATAATAAATGGAATCTTTTTTCTGTTTGATTATAAAATTATAGTCTGTTCATAGATTGGTATGGACAGCAGTGGTTGTTTCACAGCTAAAATTGTGAAGAACTCAATTGGTATACATTTGTCACAAGGCTAAGTGTATTGTTTGTTGGAGTAGCAAATAGAATACAGAGACATCTTTATGATTATATAACTGCAGAGAGTGAAGCAGTCCAATGAAAATGTTGTGTAGCCAGATTATTTACTTTTTGTACTATGTTGGTATTAACTCTTCAGACCTCGACCGTATTTTGTCAGATGGCCAAAATATTTCTGCTTTGCAATAAAATCCAAATAAATGGAATACTTCTGAATGTATCCAAAAATCAAAAACTGTTGTGGAAAGACAATTAAATATGCTTTCAAATTTTATAATTCGAAATAAACATATAATTTTTGAAACATAAAATTTTTTTATACTATTTTTCTAACTAAAATTACTGATAATGAAAAAAAAAACACATGCTTGTTTTATTAGTCAAATGCATTATAAACCTTATTGACACCTCACTCTTTTGTCCCTCCATGTAAAAATAATTATTAAAAAAATTCCCAAGTTAATTTTTTTTTTCAAATTGCGATCCGAAAGTTTGTTTTTTTAAAGGTGTACATTTTACTTCTTTTGTGGCTAATTTTAGATTTAAATGTAAAGCTTTGTGTTTTCTCTTTCTAAAACCGTTTGGATCATATTTCTCACTATGATAGTAAGGGAGACACAACGATTTCTATGAAACCTATATGAGTTGTTTCGAAAAGCGGAACTAATCATGGGTTACAGTAAAGTATTTTAATTAACTTTTTCATTGTTGGATTTATGGTTCGTGCCAACTCAGAATGAAACCATCTCAGAACCATCTCGGAAAGGTCATTAAAAGCTATGAAAAAATAATTTTAAAATAGCTGGTAACCCTAACCTAACCTAACTTAACCTATTTAACCAATTTTTTAATATTTTTTATTATCACTCTGACCTTTCTGGGGTGCTTTTGAGTTGGTTTCATTATTCACATTTTTCATTATTTTTAATTATCAGTCCATTGCTTCTAGTTCTTTATAGATCTTTCATCTCCAAGATATAGAGACACGTTATAAGTGTTGAACACAGCGTGTCTGGGGTATTCATAATTGAGAACAATCTTAAAAACCATTTCAAATTTGCAAGATAATAAATCTAACATGCTGTCGTACACACTTACAAGGTGTAATAGAATGGAGCCACATACATATAATTATTATAAAGTCGGATGTATAATGTTATATTAAATAGATGGATTCATTTACATATTTGTTACACAATATTGCCCCTGTTCTACAGGCAATATTATGTACTACGGCTATACCAAAGATATTGGCTAATGTCTTTTCTTTATAAGCACATACTATGTTCTTTATTAGGAATGGTGTGCAGTCCATAAGGAACCACTTATTTGGTAACCAATTCCTCTACCATAGGTCGTCCCAGTGTTTCCCTATGTCGGGGGACATAACGGGGGTGCACGGAATCATCAGGTGAGGTCTTGGGGGTGGATGCGCCTGCCCACCTGCGTGGTGAGACAGATCGCAAGAGGCTGGTTTGGGAGACCCTTTGACCTCTATAGCTGATCTCTCACGACCCATTGTCTTACACCACAGTGCAGATGAAGTAAAAGGAGAATATAGATGCGTATGTCGATGGAAGAAAAAGTCAGGGAAGCCTCAGAAACATACGATATACACAGGATGCATGAGGACATATCATTTTGGGAGTTGTCACCTGGAAAGGCTGTCGCGGTACTGACGTCAGCAGAATTCTTCAGCATAGTGGTCTGACATTGCAAGCCATTTCAAGCCATATTTCGATTCTGATTAATCCAATAGTTTATGTAACAACCTCTGTGTTCAGAGCAAAGGAGCTACCAGCTCTCCTAGGAGGTCATTTGTAGACAAGGAAATAATGTATTTATTTATGGAAATTAGCAGTATGCACTCGTATACAAATAAAAAATATGCGATATTTGCATTACCTACTTAAAATAATTACAGATTTCTTCACTGTAAAATTGATTACAAAAAATTACGTACATGACTCATTATCGTTCAGGTTTTAAAAATGTCCAATGTGAATCAGTGACACAACGGGAACCAAGTATACGGAGGATGATAATGATATGACCCAAAAGGGGTTCTGGTTACCAAATGTAATATAAGTTAGTTGTAATTGATTCTCACCAGGACAAGACTCAGTGTATCTATCTGTCAATCTAAAACGGGAGTATGGCATTATTAATTGCAATCTATTTTAATCAATTATTTGTAAAAGCAGATTTCATAAAAGCTGTCACCTATCCAAGTGAATATTTTACTAAAGTTGCATAATCTCTATGTCCGCTTGGCAAGTATTTCGTGTTCATTTTACCTGTTATACACATGTTAACCAGAGATACAAACCATTTTCACTTATTCCACACATACGAGGGTGGATCAATGTACCTGGGTTAGGAATAAAGATGCAAGTTTTTAACAAAAAAAAAGCCATGTTTTCATGTTGGAGAATACATAGAAGTCGCAGTACAGTGGGTGCGGCAGCAATGCATGAAATGTGGCCATGAATGATTATGCTGGTACGTTGTCCACCGTGAGCAAACGCGGCACCCGTTGGGCCGACACCTTTCTCACACCTAACTTATCAGGTAATGTATTGATTGCTATTCCTTACATCACGCCTATGGCCTCTTCTACTTGGTTCACTTTAGTTCGGCGATCAGCAAGAATCATGTCATGAACCTTTTCATCAATTTCCTCGGCAACCATGTCTGGGTGGCCTGGTCGCTCCTCATCAAAAACAGATGTACAACCATGTTTAAATTTGTTGAAACAATATCTCACGGTTGTCATGGATGATGAAGGGTCTCCAGAGACAACTTTGCTTTTATAACTTGGGATGTTTTCCCACCTAAAAATTAAAAGCGAAATACAGATCAATGTTACTCTTTTTCCATTTGATCAAGTGATAAAATTATAGTTTTAGTTTATATTAATTAGTTTATACCTGTGATATAACTGCCTGCCAAACAAAAACTAACCTTTGAATCAGTCTGAAGCTTAGTATGATATCGTTTGATAGATGACAGTACACAATGATAATGTCAACTTTCCTTAGCAACGCCACCATGGGTACTTTTTGATAGACCTTCTTACTCTTCTGTTATTCCGACTCTTGACATAGGTGTATCAGGTCATATCTGACAAGGTGTATCGGGCATATCTGACATGATCAGCACCGACCTGTTCCACAGCTTTGACCAGTAAAGATCGGTGCATGATAAGTGAGTTTCATGAACAGAGAATTGACATCTTTACAAACAAGTATTGTAAAATTATAGTTTTAAATGATTTCTCACTTTCAAGGTGCATCAACTTATGGTGTCATTCTTATCACTCAAGACCAACAAATTATATGATATTGACATAGATTTCATTTCCTGTACCAAATCACCCAATATGCATTATTAGTCAATTGTGTTTGTGTCTTACGTTGCCATTGCCGTGTCTTAATTTGCATTCAATACTCCTATGAATTATTTTTTAAATTTATCTATTTGAACTTCACTTTTGTTTTCTTGATTGAATGAATGTATGAATGAAGCAGAATCTTGGAAGTGGAAATTAACCCACTTCCCGACATTCAAGGTAGCTGAAACTCAGCAGATAGGCTCATTTTTGATGACAATGCATTCTATCAATTTTTGGTGGCAATCACGCACACACACGCAACTTTCTGAAATTCAAAGAAATTATAAATGTTGAACTCACCGAAACAAATCGTAGCGCGGTTGACTCCGATCACTGGGTAGGAAGGTTCAAGTCTCAGCCAAACCATTTTTTTTGTTTTAAAATGCATTTGAAAGTAGATGTATAGTAAAATAACATTGTTTTTTACGGGTTGTTTTTTCGGTTCTTAATTCAACTACAAGAATCAATTTGGCTTACAATTGTTTTTTTAATTACTTTTGTAGAACCTTCATAATAACTTCACCAACCATAAAAACACACAAATAAATTTATTGAACCATTACCAATAGTGATTAATTTAATTACATATAATCACTGAATAGACAATACACACTAGAAATGTTTTCCATGCAGATTTTTATTGAAAACCATTGTGTCGCCGCTGACTTAAGGGGCGGGAGTCTAGTCCAGCCTATCTTTGAATATAGTTAGGAATGGTGCGCGTCAAGCAGGTAGACCGGAAAACGGAGCGGCCCGGTTACAAGCGAAAACTTCAAAAATGTTTTTCTCAAAACCACGTTTTTCATGTTGGCTGGAACCGTAAGTTTTTCAAGTTTGCTGGAATCATCGAATTTTTTCATCTGATTCACTTCATTCAAAGTTTACATTAAAGAAAATTAAATTTATGTGCGGATAAACCTCGACTCATGAAAAATAATTATTATAGGATAAAGTTATAGCAAAATTAAGATCGTTGTTTCAGACCTCAGCTTGCGGCTGCTATAAAAATATTGCTTAGGGGTCGTCCATGATGTTTTTTAGCAACTTTTTAACCCCCTCCCCCTGGTGATATGTGGTGAGGTTTTAGACTAACCCCCCCCCCCCCCCCCCCCTCCCCAAAATCGTGTGTATTTTTTTTAGTACAAGGTATTTTGAAATTTTCAGAATATTATCACGAAAAATAAATACACGCGATATCTCATTATACCCCCCCCCCCCTCGTGATATTTCGTGATTTTTTCCGAACCCCCCCCCCTCCTTAATGGACGACCCCATATCAAATTTTTCCTTTTTGAGCTTGGCTCCGTCGTCGCTCCATCAATAGTTCCTGGTATCTGGTATCTGCTACACCATAAATTTTATCTTTGAAAAAACACATTTAAAAAAAAACTCAGCTGGACCAGACTCCCCCCTTAATAATTTTTGGATCTAACCCATTTAGCATGCACTCAGTCTCTCTTACACTTTTCTGACATTGTGTATTGCCATCCCATTCGAATTTCATAATGACGACGAAACTTAGTTTTGTATTAGAAATTTAAGGCCCAATAGGCCACTTGCATCACATTTTTTAAATTTTTTTCCGGCTTAGGCCAATATTCTTAGACATTCTGTATTTTTTTTTTAATCGTATTTTTTTGAAAACCTGGTGATTTTTTGAAAATTTCAATCCGAAAAATCTCCCTGAATCACCGTTCAGGGAGAAACAATGTATTTTCCCGTGCGTCCCCGTTCCCCTCCTGCGTCTCCTTACTAACTAACTTTATAAATTATAACCTATATGTTATTCTGATGTATGAGCTATATTATTGTAAAGTTTCATTAAAATCCATTCAGTAGTTTTTGCGTGAAAGATTAACAAACACACATCCATCCATACAAACTTTCGCGTTTATAATATTACTAGCTGGTCCCGGCATGCGTTACTATGCCTTTTAATAAAGAAATTGTTTCTCCCTGAGTGTCCTTTCCCATTCGTCCCGTTCCCCTTCCGCCTCCCCTTCTTCTCCTGCGTCCTCTTCCCCTCTCGCCTTCCCTTTCCGTCACCTCCACCTTCCCTCTCCCCACTCCACACCCCCCCTTCCCCCGTCCCGCGAACACCCCTCCCGAGTTCCCCTCTCCCCTCCCAGGTCCCCCTCCCCCCTCCCAGGTTCCCCTCCCCCATCTCTCCCTCCCTCCTGCTTGCCATAGCAATAGCCGCTTCCTCGCTTGCCACCAATAGCAATTTTTTTATACAAATTTCATAATACCAGAGTTCACCGGAAGTTTAATAAAAACCTTGTCCTGATAATAACGAACACAACAAAAAAAGAATTATCCAATTTGGTGCAGTCATTCAAAAGTTATGCACTTAGCAACACATTCAGCGATTCATTTTAGTGATTCTAATAAATATGTCCCAAGACTTTCCCAATGGCTACGAAGTTAGTGTATTAGAGAAACTCTAGTGAGTTGACACAAAAAAAGGCTGACTAATATATAGCTAAGAGTTCCTACTTTGTTGCAGACATTGAAATATGAGTTGTTAGCAGTCATGATGGCCGCATGACATTTTATAGCTGCGTAAATATTCCATGATGCCCGCATTGTATTGTTTAATAACAATAATTTGTTTGGATGACCACTTAATAACTTAACTACCGTTATTAATAGTACTTCTGTGAACATTATTTGATAAATCGAAATGAAAAATTTCTTTTGAAATCGTAAACTTTGTAAGTAGATACTTAAATACCTACCTACTTAATTATAAACCATAAATATTTTATGTAATTCAAATAAGAAATCGTACTTGTCCAAAGAAATCCTACCAAAATGACAAATCTTTTAAAATTTTCTTCATGCGGGTAGGTAGCAAAATATTGATTATTTTATTTTAACAGCTCATGGTACGATCCACGCTCATGCAAACTCTGGCGGCATAAAAAGGTGGTATGTAACACGGCCACCATCTTGAACTAGAAATGGATGTAACAAACAGATTTACATTTGAATGAGTTAAAACGGGGCTTGGCTAAGATCAGTCAATAATACTACTTGGATAGATTAGGGTAGATTGAGGAAACTCGGTCCCCACTTTTGATTTTGACTCACAACTCTAATATTTAAAAAATTTTAATTCTAACAGTATTATAATATTTTGAAAAGCGTAAGTTGCATGCTGTAGTGTTTTTATCAATGTGTCTTCTGTATGAGAGACTTTTGTTTCCCAGTATACACAAACAAAATTATTATAACCTAGTGTAGTAGTGAGCTTTTTAAAATTACACATATATATTGAAGTATCTAATACTGCCAAATATTTGCCATTGCCAAAAACTTCATAAAAATTTGTATAACATCATATTTACTGACATTTTTGACATTCAGTTCAAACTTTTGAAGTAAAAAAGTGAAAAGTTCCGCTAAGAGTTAAATCTTCAATAAAAAAATATATTAAAAAGGAAATAAAACAATAACTCTATAACTATGATATTTATAAAGAAAGTTATTTTATTTTTTACCTCTATGTCAAACCACAAAGTGATTGTTTTCTACCATTATATTACAAAAATAGTCAAAATGGTTAACTCTCCTCAGCTTGGGCAGACTCGATGTATAATATTTTCAAGGTGATTTATTGATTAAATTTTTAAAACTGAAAATACATTTTTTGTTAGTGGCAGTAGGAAAATAAAAACCAAAGAAATTACTCAATTCTAAATTCATGTTTCCTTTTAGTGATTTGGGAACGATTAAATCGATTGGAATGCAGGTGGCTGGAGGCATTATTTGGTATTTCGTTATTTCACAAATATCATCATTGATATCCATTTAAAACATTTATCGTAAACCTTCTTTCAAAAAGCGGACATCACATCTGTCATGCTCATGATTTGACCTTCGATTTTAAGATGATCCTGGGATTATTCCCGAAATGATTGGGATCATGTCTCCCCAAAGTCAGTTCATTTAAAAAGTAGTTTGCTTAACCTCAAAAGTTGCAAAAATACCGTATAAGTAATTTATGGACTAATTTTAGCGTTATCGTGTACTTTTCTGAAAGATATCTAGAAAAAACTATTGTGCTAGATGAAACGAAACAGTTACCAGAAAAAATGTACAAATGGACAAAACGTTTTATTTGTTACTATCACAACCATCGTCATCTTTTGCAGAATCCAACGTATTACATTTACACATTTGACAAAGGTTCAGTGTTAAAAGTCGAAAAATATATGATTTAAATAACAAAAATATCAATGGTTAAAGAAAGCCCCGTGATGAAGTCACCTCAGTCTCCCCTATTCAAGATGTATGTGAAATTTTCCTTTCTGTACTAAATAAAAAACGCATGCCTTATCTATTGTAGTATGAAATAATAAATTGAAGTGTGTCATCTTATCTTATTTACAACTATAAAACTAGCCTAGAATTTTGCGCTCATTTTATCTAGAGTTTTCTGACTCATAAACATAACTTGAATTGTTATGCAAAAGAGATATCCATGTGTGTAAAACTTTATTAATTTTATCACCCAAATGGCACACACTTGTGTTTTTTATTACCCCTAGTCAATGTGTACCTGATGACGTGATGATTAAGATTATAATTTTGTACTTAGATTAAAAATTCTGCATACAGTGAGCCCTTTTAAGAAGGTGTTACAAATCTGTCGCAAGTATTTTGATGTTATTATTATATTGATTTTGTTTTTTTTAATGTTAACTCCACACAGGAGGCCTTGAGGAAAAAAAATCCCTTAGGGTCCATGCCATCTTTGGGCATGCTGTGTGGAGGGTCTTTTTTAGGGAAAGGAAAGAGAGGAAGTTCTGGAAAGAAAAAAGGTATGAGGGGTGGGTAGGAATCTGGGGGTCAATGTATCCAGGAGTGACAGACGTATGAATCCATCCCTCCCTCTGCGGTGCAAGGCGATGGGTCTTGGCAGTCCGGCTTGAGAATTCTAGGTTAGGGCTCCCTCAACCACTCTCTCCCGATCCAGCTCGCCACGTAATAGGTGGGCAAACGCATTTTGTTAAAAATTGAGATACTACCAGCACCTATGGGTTGCTTGAGCAAGCTCCCAGACGTTGATATTTCGAATGGTGCGAGGCTTGGCTGGACGCTGAGTGTTCGCAGCCTGTTTTAACTACCAAGTACATACTATGGAGGAAGCCATTTTTTTTGTAGATGCTTTCGAATGTCAAAATGTATAATCGTAGATTCTTTAAATGTGTGCAGGTTTTTATGTTATAAAAGTGCTAGCATCCCATTATTATTGCTTCTTCCCAACGCAAGTTTTAACAGTAAACAACTGCCAGTGTTTGGCCCGGTGTATTGACACCGTATTATAATACATTTATAACATGTCCAAGTGAAATAAATAGTGAAGTTTTTTGCGAGGATAATTATTTTATTTAAAAGGACCCCTATCAATTTTGAACATGGGCCTTACGATCCGGATTGCAATCAGAGGACTGCAATAATATAAAAAAAAAAACAAGAACCAGCTGCCAATTAATACAGATGACCAATATTACAATTACCGGAATCACAAAGATGAACAAAGGAAGACTGGATTCACATCGGAAATGAGATAAGTTTTTAGTGCCTTCCCACCCACACCCATTCTTTAACATCCATACAGAACTCATTCGTAGTTTTTTAACAAGATTAATCCCATAAATATTGTATTGTAAAAAATAAAATCACTACCCACGTAAAGATTTTATGCAACTCATGATTTTCAATTGATTGAACATTAGGTTCTCAATTAATAATTGCCAGGAATATTGTCGTTGTTGTTTTTCAGGCGGGTAGCTTCTCAAATAAATAAATACGCATTGTCGGAACACATTTTATCAGGGATTAAGCTACGAAAAGGTATTTGTACACAAAATGGATAAGATCAAATCTTTAATAGCCAAGAGAGGCGTGATTAAGGGGAAATTGACGCGTTTCGCGGATTCTATAAACTCCTTGTCCGCGATTGAAATTAAACTGAGGTACGACCGAATAAAGCCATTGTTAGATCAATTCGAATCTATACAGGACGAAATTGAAATTTTATCGGATGAGGAACTGGAAAATTCTATTCAGCGCGAGACGTTTGAAAATCAATATTTTTCAGTCCTTGCTACTGCTAAAGGGGCGATGGACTCAATTAACGAGGGTAGAGTCGACATCAAACTCCCAACTCTCCAATTGAGAGAATTCGATGGGAATCAAAAAGATTGGGTAAATTTCGTTGAAACCTTTAAAACTTTAGTTCATAATAACAGTTCCTTGAGCAACGTCCAAAAATTCTTTTACTTACAATCTGCGCTGAAAGGGAACGCATTGAAAATAATTAGTAATCTAGAAGTTTCGGAATTAAACTACCTATCGGCTTGGGAATTGTTGCACGACAGATTTGCGAATCTCAGGGCTACCGTACATAAACATATCCAAACTCTATTTCAATTAAAGGATATGAAACATGAAGAGCCTGTAGCATTAAGGTATTTAATTGATGAAACTAATGTCAATTTGAAAGCGTTACAAAACATCGGAGTTAAAGTAGATCATTGGGATCCTTTGATTATTTACATAATTTCAAATAAATTGGATATAGCTACCCGGAGAAATTGGGAACAATATACATTGCAAGGTGAATTACCTACATTAAAGGAATTCATAAAATGTTTATCTGCTAGGGCACAAGTATTGGAGCTTATGAATGCTTCAGAGAAAAAATCTTCTAACCTACATAAAATGCAAATAGGCGACAATAATAACAAAAAAGATTCATCGGTATTCTTGGCAATAAAGGCAAACAACTGCATTTATTGTAATGATAAAGGTCATCAAATTTATTTTTGCAAAAAATTTCTAAAATTAAAATTACAGGATAGGATTGATGCTACGAAATCAATCCGGGCGTGTTTTAAATGTTTGAGGTTGGGTCATCAAGCACAGTGTTGCAAGACAAACCTAACATGCAAAATTTGTGGCAAGTATAGCCACAATACTCTATTACACAAGGAGGTACCTCCGCCGGAGACCTCAAATATGGATGCTAATAACGAGGTTATAGTGTCGAATTTTTCTGCATCGGAAAAGGCAGAAAAAATAATATTATTGTCAACCGCCTACATAGGAATTGTGGGGGCCAACAATAAAATGTTTAAAGCTCGCGCCCTGATTGACTCTGGTGCGCAGAGTAATTTTATGAGAGCTGATTTTGCTGATGAATTAAATTTACCATGTGAATGGATAAACAAACCCGTGTCTGGGATCCATAATAATATCACACACATAAAAAAGAGAATTTCAGTGGAGATGACTTCGCTTAATACGGATTATAAACGCGAAATATCATGTCTGATTTTACAGGAAATTACAACCAATTTACCACAAGTGACAATGGCGAAAAAAGAGTTCAAAATACCACAAGGACTGGAGCTGGCAGACCCGAACTTCAATATAGCTGCACCCATCGACATCCTGTTGGGCGCGGAAAGCTTCTGGGAGATGCTAAACAACGATAGATTGAAACTCGAGTCAGGACCAACGCTTCAACGTACGCAACTGGGATGGATTGTGTCCGGTCCTATCAACGTGTACCCCAAACAAAGGCCTGTATCAGATTTTTGCAGTTTATCTATAAATAAGTTGAGTCATCAAATAGAAAAATTTTGGAAATTGGAAGAGATTAATTCCACTAAAATTCAAACTCAAGAAGAAAAGGCTTGCGAAGCCAGTTTTGTAAGTACTCATACTAGAGAAGATGACGGTAGATATGTAGTAAGTTTACCGCGTCGGGCATGCATTGATCAGTTGGGAAACTCATTGCTCACTGCCGAAAAAAGATTTAAAAACATAGAAAGAAAATTTGTGTCACATCCCGAGTTAAAGACACAATATGTAAAATTCATGCGTGAATATGAAGAATTGGGACACATGGAGATGTGTGACCAGTCAAAAGGGGATCGTGACTCCTATTTTTTACCGCATCACGCTGTAGTGAAAGAATCCAGCACTACTACTAAAGTGAGAGTCGTTTTTGACGGCTCCGCCAAAACCTCAAATGGAATTTCCCTCAATGAAGCCTTGATGACAGGACCTGTTATACAAAAGGATCTATATAACCAACTATTGCATTTCAGGAAACATCAAATAGTCATGACTGCCGACATCGAGAAGATGTACCGCCAGATTAACATGTGTGAAGATGACCTGGACCTACAGAAGATAGTATGGCGCGAGTCGCCACAGGATGTGCTCAAGCATTATCGTCTGAAGACTGTGACTTATGGACTGGCACCTTCCTCCTTCTTAGCCACAAGATGCTTAAAGCAAATTGGTATGGATAATAATTTAATTTTTCCTAGAGCTAGTCAGGTCATAGAAAATGACTTCTATATGGATGACTTGTTAACGGGAGCAGATGAGCTGGAATCCTGTAAAAAGTTAAAAGAAGAATTAATCAGCATCTTGTCATCTGCGGGGATGACGTTGAGGAAGTGGAGGTCCAATGCGTTGGAATTGTCAGCCGAGTCGGGCCAAGCTAAGTGTGCCGATTCAGGCGATTCCGACAAAATTATTACTGACAATCCAAAGACTGAGAAAATATTAGGATTAACATGGAACAATGAATCTGATTACTTTTCTTATGTAATAATGAAGCCATCAGGTCCAACCGAGAGCAAACGAGAGATATTGTCTTGCATCGCATCAACCTTCGATCCATTGGGACTCCTAGGGCCGATAATAGTCATAGCCAAATTGATAATGCAAAGGCTGTGGCAGTCCAAAGCAGCATGGGATGATCAGTTACCTAATGAAATATTAGCACCCTGGAGGACCTACCTGCAAGATTTAATTCAGCTAAATGTGTTGAAAATACCAAGAAAAATTATTTGCAAGCAAGCAAAAGAGCTACAGCTACACGGTTTTTGCGATTCGTCTGAGAAGGCTTTCGGAGCCTGTATCTATATGGTGTCAATGGACCACAGCGGTAAGTGGCATTCACACTTAATAACATCCAAATCAAGGGTAGCACCATTGAAGTCTATTTCACTGCCTAAGTTGGAGCTATGTAGTGCTGTACTACTGGCAAAATTAATGAAAACTATAAAACAAGCATTAAATATAATGAAGATCAACACATATTATTGGTGTGACTCTACGATAGCGCTGTGTTGGCTGAAAGGTCAACCTACTCGTTGGAGCACTTTCGTGGCTAATCGAGTAGCCGAAATACAAGAACTGAGTGATCCAGATCAATGGAGACACGTATCATCATCCGACAATGCAGCGGATATACTTTCAAGAGGAGCTACGGCGGATAAACTGATAAATTCTACAATATGGTGGAATGGACCCAATTGGTTGACCGACGGAGTCAACGATTGGCCTATATCGAACATTTCCTGTTCAAACCCTCCGGGGCTCAAGAGTAAAAATATTCTTTTATCTACTGATATTCAAGAATGGGAAATATTTGGAAAATTTTCCTCATTTATCAAATTGAAAAGGGTTACAGCATATGTACTGCGGTTTGTGAATAACTGCAGAAATATTAAAAGTAAAATTTCAGGTAATTTAAGTGTAGCTGAACTAGAAGCAAGTTTGAATTGTCTACTGAAATCAGCTCAGGCACATGCCTTTCAAAAGGAGTTGAAGACATTAAAAAACCAGGGAAATGTCAACAAAAATAGTAACTTAAAATCTCTTCATCCCTTTTTATGTGATGGTCTTATATATGTGGGCGGTAGAGTAAGTTTAGCTACACACCTATCGTACCAACAAAGACATCCAATTATATTGCCAGCTAAACATAAGCTAACCGAATTGATTATACGTCACTATCATTATGTAAACTTACACGCAGGACCTCAAGCGCTATTAGCTGAAATAAGATTAAGGTTTTGGCCTATTTTTGGGAAAAATACTGTTAAAAAGATATTACATAAGTGTATTGTGTGTTTTAGGTGTAATCCTCGTATTGGTAACCAGATCATGGGAAGCTTACCGAGCGAAAGAATCACACCGAGCCGACCTTTTGCTATCACGGGAGTCGATTTTGCTGGACCGATTCCAACCAAAAGTGGGCCACTGAGGAGAGCTCCACTCGTGAAATCGTATTTATGTATTTTTGTTTGTTTTTCCACAAAGGCGGTTCATTTGGAATTAGTTTCGGATTTATCTAGCAATGCCTTTTTGAACAGTTTAAAGAGATTTATATCCCGTAGGGGAGAACCTGATAAGATCTTTTCCGATAACGCTAGCAACTTTCGGGGGGCCAGTAATAGGCTCAAGGAGCTGTATACCAGTTTGAGAGAGAACAATGACAAGATTCAAAATTATTTAGCTAACAGAGATATTGAGTGGAGGTTCATAACCCCTCGAGCCCCTAGTCAGGGAGGGCTGTGGGAAGCTGCGGTCAAGTCAGCAAAGTTTCATTTGTATAGAGTCACTAGTAATTCTGCTTTAACCTTTGAACTTTTGTATACCTTAATTTGTCAGATTGAGGCCTGTCTAAATTCCCGTCCATTGACTTCCTTGTCTGATGACATCCACGATTACCAACCCCTCACCCCAAACCATTTCCTCATAGGCACTAAATCCTCTATCATTCCGGAGAGAGATGTCCGAGCCATACCAGACAACAGGCTGACCCAATATCAGAGAATCCATGCGCTAATGTTATCCTTTTGGTATAGATGGAAGCGAGAATACTTGATGGAGCTACAAAAAAGGACGAAATGGCAAACCAGTAATCAACGGGCACTGCAAAAGGATGATCTGGTTATTCTGAAGGAAGATAATTTACCTCCACCATTATGGAAAATGGCGCGAGTTATATCTACACATCCCGGCGCGGATGGTGTAGTGCGAGTGGTTACCCTGAAAACCCCTCAAGGAATCTTTGTCAGGCCTATCACAAAGATATGTCTAATGCCTCTGGACCCGGAAGCTGAACCTGTGACGGACGCCCCGGACCCTTCCGTCAGTCCGGACACCCCGGACGACCATGATGAAACTTTTTAGGGTGAAAATATTTAAAAAAAAGACCCTTTAAAGATACCAATCCCAGGAACAACATGACAACCTATAAATTGATGATTGATTGCACCCCGCGCTGTGGTGCTTATATCGTGGACTGCACCTGGAGAAGATCCTAACCAATGGACTTAAAAAAAAGACAATTGTGTTGTGTTGGGTTGGGTTTTATTATAATATTATTTTGTGTTGGGTTGTGTTCTATTATAATAGTATTTTGTGTTAAGTTATTATTTAAATATGTAAAAAAAAAAAATTTTTTTTTGGTTAATTTAAGTTTATATAATTAGTTTAGGTTAATCACCTTAAAATTCAACTTGTGAATGTACATTTTTAAATAATAGTATAATAAGCAGTGCAGGATCATTTAGTTTTGGCTGCTAATTTATAATAGGTAAAATTATTTGTTAGTATTTGTACGGTATTTAGAGTTAGGATTTGTGTTTTTTTTTTGCTTTTGCTTTGATTGTCTTCCCCTGTTTTTGTTATGTTTTCTTGAAGGGTTCCTAAATCGGTATGGGCGATTTAGTAACCCCGAGGCGGAAGCTATGTTAAAAATTGAGATACTACCAGCACCTATGGGTTGCTTGAGCAAGCTCCCAGACGTTGATATTTCGAATGGTGCGAGGCTTGGCTGGACGCTGAGTGTTCGCAGCCTGTTTTAACTACCAAGTACATACTATGGAGGAAGCCATTTTTTTTGTAGATGCTTTCGAATGTCAAAATGTATAATCGTAGATTCTTTAAATGTGTGCAGGTTTTTATGTTATAAAAGTGCTAGCATCCCATTATTATTGCTTCTTCCCAACGCAAGTTTTAACAGTAAACAACTGCCAGTGTTTGGCCCGGTGTATTGACACCGTATTATAATACATTTATAACATGTCCAAGTGAAATAAATAGTGAAGTTTTTTGCGAGGATAATTATTTTATTTAAAAGGACCCCTATCAATTTTGAACACATTTACCGCCAAGACCTAGACCATAGGTTCTCAACCTTATGCCCACCACCCGCTTTGAGAATATCTTTTCATCTCGCACCCCCCAATTTTTTTTTACTTACCATCTGTCGTGAAGCTTAAAACAGTTATTGCCACGACTATATTTCTATATTTACCACAACTCGTTAAGAGGGGGGGAGCTCAACTGTCACGGAATCAATAATTTGATTATAAATATATTAAATTTTTTGTTATGCCTTTTGTTATGCAAGTTAAAAAAGCAATTTAGATTATTACTATGTGATGAGCATGTTTTTTTTTGTCTTTTTAAGACCATATTTTTTACCTGCCCACGCCCCCAATGTGCCATCTCAACGCCCCTTAATTTTATTTGGGTCTTCTACCGCCGCCCTGAAAGTCTTAAATGCCCACAGGGGGGCATTATTGCCCACATTGAGAACCTATGACCTAGACAAACTTCATCCGGTGAACCCAGGCACCCCAGCTAAGTCACCAAACGAATCTGGCCTACTGACCTACAGCAGGAGTGTTGGTTATCCAATAATTGGTTCCTGGAGCAGCAGTGATAGCATCTCCTCCGAAATTGTTGAAATCTGAAAAGAATGCAAAGTTTGATATAAGCTTATTTGGTTTGAACATGTAGAGCAGACGGGTGGAAAAGATTGTAATGTGATGCACAAATCATCGGAAAAAGGGGGGATGTCCTGGGAAGACAAGGCATGGTCAATTAAATCAAAAACTTCTGTCACATCAAGTCAAGAGTTAGATTACCTAACAGGAGAGTATGTATGAAGCAAGGAGCGTATGGCAGAACTAAACTAGAATGTTTGGTTTTTTCCACTCTGCCTAACCATGCAGGAAATTACATAATTATTAGTTATTGATCATTTTCTTAAGAGGAAACCGGGCGCCATATGGTCCGTACAAACATATTCTTCAATTTCCCCTCTGGATTTTGACACTATGGCAAACATTTTTAATATTATATCGATATTGACCACATGTCGGTAAATTTTGCTGTTTTTAAAAGTTACTTAGGGCCATCCATTATAAGGTGGGGGGGGGAGGGGGGAGTAAAGAATTGTGACAAAGGGGTTTGGGGGGGTTATCAGCTCTGTGACGTCACATGTAAAAATCTAATCTTTGATTTATTTATTATTTATTGTTATTAAGTTTATTTTGTAGAACTCCATTTTAATTTTTTTATATATTTAATAATATAATTATTCAAATTTTAAAACAGTTTATAACAAGTTCTGCTTATGCTTCATAACTATTATTATGCATTACAGCTGTTTCGCCCTCTGAAGGCATTATGAAACTGTAACGTGACAGTTTGATAATGCCTTGTTTTTATACATTGAATAATAATATTATTAAACATATAAAATAAATAAAAAAAACTAATCTTTGATTATTTTTAGATGTAAAATTGCAAAATATGTGACGTCACACTAAGGGGGAGGGGACTCACAAATGTGACGATGTGTGACAGGGACGGGGGGAGAGGTGGGGGTAAAAAAATCATTAAATTCGTGTGACATAATTTATGGATGGCCCCTTATAGGAGATAACACTTCAAAAATCGTTAAAATTGCCTAGTTTGAAAGCCATCGACAGGCGCTCAGAATACAAACTTGACAATGTATTTTTAAAAAAAGCAAAACGTATTGACATAGAATATTTTCTTCTAAAACAGTTGGTAAAAAAAAAGTTTAAAATTGATCCAGTTTAGGAGGAGAAAAATGGTGAATACAAAACCTCGATTTTTACAATTTTATTTCAATATTATCAGCCTTAGATGCAGTTGTCCCTTTCGCTCAGTATTCGGGATATTATTGACTAGCAAAAAAGTTCTTGTAATTATAGTTTTGCTATTCTTGCTTATTTCATGTCTACCAAGACTGACCACAAGCTTCATTTTTCACATCATCATGTTAATTTAATCTCAAATGAAATTAGTTTATAAATTTATCAGCTAGCATTCCACATGTCCAGCGTGTGACTGACCCCTAATCATGTTTACCATGCAAATTATTACTTAATTCACTTTCAAGTGTATAAAAGGAATTTCTTCAAAGGCATAATAATTTTATTTTATTTTTTTATTCGTTTATTCCAGATCTCGGGAAGGGTGGTGCAGTCCCACGAGTTCCATATTATACATGTATAATACATTAAATTAAATATTTCAAGATGAAAGAAAAAAATATTTATTATTATTATTATATAATGAGCAGGCAGCAATTCTGCTGATGCGCTCATATCTAATTTCAATAGTTTGGCAGTAAATTTTAATTTTCAACTAAGTTAGTCCTTTTTTTCTCTCCAAATATGAATCCAATAGAGCTTTAAATTGGTTTATGTTAGATGCATCGATGACATGTTGTGGGAGTTTGTTCCAAGCATCCACCACTCTATTTGCAAGGAAGTGTTTTCTAGGATTAGATGCAAAAGGCGTTTTGGTAATTTTTTTCGAGTGTCCACGGAGAATTATATTTTTACTAGTAGTGAAATTATTACATAATGAAAGAAAATAAATAAAAGATAATAATAATAATACAAAAATAAAAATAAAATTTGAAAAAAAAGTTAACTTTTTGTTATCTAGGTCATCAAGAAGTGGCTCCATCGCTTATAAATGGGACCCTGCCAGAAGTGGAATGCTGCCATCTCAAGAGTGTTTTCGCTCGAGGCCAATCGCGTTCTGTAGCTGATGATACATTTTTTTATTAGTGTTCGGAATCCGGGAACGCGCCCTTCTTTGGCACTGCAGTACCGGGACAACCCAAAAAGCGTTCGATATGAATTGTTGTACTGTATTTCCATTCTTTTTAGTGACGCTTTGTTGAAGTTGGTCCACAGCTCCAAGGTATATAGGCTCGTGCAGTATGTGTTAAAAAGTTGCCATTTTGCAACTGGGCTGCACTTGTTAAATCTTCAAGAAATCATATTTGCCCTAATGCACAGTGATCTTCTCTGTCGCTCAATATCCGAATCATCACTGAGGTCCGCTGCTACGATGTGTCCCAAGTATTTGACCTCGAATTTTTCTGTTATTTTTGTGTCGTTTAGACTGACGGGTAATACTTTCATGGTGCCTGCGCCTGACTTGAATACGAGCAACATAGACTTATTGGGGTTATAGACCATGTTATGTTCAGCAACGTATTCTTCACATATCTTTAACAGCTTTCTCAGTCCTTTTATACTTGGTGACAAAATGACCATATCATCTGCGTACGCAATGTTATTTACACAGTTATTTCCCTGGTGACAGCTATAATTATATAACTCTATTTGCGCCTTATACAATTTATTGGATTTATTTCGACATTTTTAATTGGAAATGAAAATGAAGGAGATAGAAATGGAGAAAAGGTAACAGTGTCACGTAATGTCTTCCGATTTTTGAGGTTTCCAGAAAAAAACGTTTTTGGTTAGTGGTTAGTATCTTTAAAAGATATTGGATGAAAAAAAACATCATTTCAGATCGTTGGCTATTGGAATAAAAATGTTATCCTCAAGGTGATGTGATACACCATCATGGGCGAAGGCAAGGTCAGCAGGGTGGGGCGTCTGCCCCACCCTGGCTGGCCGATGCATGACCTCTGGGATTATCGACCGAGTCGCGTTTTCAAATTTAAAGCCCTTCATAGAAATAGATTTTTCCGTCTTCCGTTCATAGTCTTTGTATTCACAGAACCTAAAGCATGTTGTAAAAGTCTACTTTTTTCAGTACCTATTCTACATTTTTATTTTTTGCCCCACCCTAAATCAAAACCTGGCTACGCCCATGTGCCCCATACTGTATAAAATTCAGGATCAGGCCGCTAACAATAACACTCCTTATGTAGATGGCGATAAAGTTTAAATTCCCATTTAACAACAGCCACCTGTTTTCATTTATTCACCAAAAAAACATTTTCAAAAAGTGTTTTATTTTATTTTGTCAAGTTCAAACACACATATTTGAATGTTTTACGATCATTTTATAAAGAATTTAATTTTATTCATAACCAAAAAGGGATTCGTAAGTGGGAGATTTTGAACTCTAAAGCAGTTTTTATTGACGTAATACTTTATTTTTTCTGGGCTTATAGAAAGTTCAATAAAAAATACTCATCATTTCAAAGACAAATGTGCCTTCTACTGACAGTATTTTAATTAAAACATCTATAATATTTGTAAGCAATCTAATTTTCAAACCAAAATCACATTTTTTTGCATTGTTTGTTACCGTAGCGCATCAGCTTTATTTGTTCTGGAAAATCCCAATAATCAAAGATTGCAAAATTATCAAGTGACATTGGTTCGTGTTTTTTTGTTGTTTTCCTTGTTACGAATTAATATTGTTTTCAAAGACAACTTCACGCTAATTTAACCTCTGTGATAATCTCAGCCTTTTTTTTTAAAACATTTAATTGTTCAATTGTCAACACTGTCAAAACCAATTAACTAGTTAATATAAAAAGCCAAATTGTCTACGAAAACAACATAATTATTATGATGAGATGAGGGCATTTATTATTGTACCAAATTAAGTAAACATTTGTCTTGGATAAATATAAATCTTTTGAAATGTACAATATTCCTCACATAATAATAATAATAAAACATTTATTTGTCAATAGATCATTAGCTTGTATAGCACATGTCAAACTTTAAAACCGGCCTGACGTTGATCAGAAATTGTTGCATATGTGAGTTTAAGGACAGAAAAGGGGCATACCCCCCACCCCGCCTGTGTCTTTCTCTGTCGCAAGTTTGTTTTACTCATCTTTCGCTTACTTTCATTGTAAAGTCAGTAACTGCGCAAGAATGCATCGTTTTATGTTCTGGCCGGTCTTAAAGTTTGGCTTGTACGATAACACATCTTAATATTTGACTTGATAATATTGACCTAAAGGTGACTGCTCAGAACATTCCGGAACCGAAATGGTTTTCAGCAATGCCTCTAAATTGCTAATATATAAATATAATCTATTTGGGAAGTGGGAACCATTTATTGGATAACCTACACCCCTGCATAAGTCACCCCAAGTGATTCGCTTCATTTGGTGACTCAAAGGGGGTTCCTGGCTTCATGCAGTGAGGTTTGTCTAGGCCTTGGCGGCAGATTTGTTTGTTCACTTACTTAGTGGCGAGCCGGATTCTTGACTCATCACTCTGCACCGCAGTGGGAGGGATGGATTCTTACGTCCGACACTCCTGGATACATTGACTCTCAATTCCTACCCATCCCTCGTACATTTTTCCTTCCCAGAATTTACCTCTGCTTCCTTTCTCTGAAAAGACCCTCTACACCAGGGATGGCGAACCAATGGCACGCGACACAATATTTTGGGCACGTCAGTGATCAGTGATCACAAAGTTTATTATGCACCACGAAAAAATGTGTGAAGTGTTTACTAGGTGAACGAGCGAACCCGAGTGATCCCTCCGCTACAGAATGTTCGGGTGCGGTGCGCGGGCTGCGATACGCGGGGTATGGTGCAGTGCGCGGGGTGACGGAGGGAAGCGCGGCGCTCACTCGTTTGTTTTCGTACCTACAATCTACATCGCGAGTTTCTATTGCTAATGTTTCTTTATGCGTAACGTAAAAGTGAATTTCGTTGATATAATTGTATTTTAATATTTATGAGTTTTATCTATGATTTAAATGTTATTTAATATGGCCAGTTCAGCAAAAAACATAAAGTGCAAGATGTTAAGAATATCAGAGAATTTCAAACTTGGTGGATAGAGAAATATGCCGTGATTAGTAAAGGTGACAAAGCGGTGTGTGTTTTATGTTCTGGAACAGTGGTATGTGGAACATCGTCTGTGAAACGGCATTTTAAAACAAATCACAAATCCGTTAGTCAAAAAAGCGAACTAGAGCAAAAAGAAGTAATTGCAAGTGCATTGAACGACAGAAATAAACAGTCAATATCTGTGATTAAATATGTTGGCAAAAATTGTCATACGAGCGCGGCATCTAACCTGCAACAACAGAAGTCACACTAATTTTACTTTAATTTAAATTACGCATATAATGCAAAATGTTCCAATTTTTTGTACTAAAAAAAGAGTTTTTAATTGATAGTAAGTATTTATTATTATTATTTTCCCAATAATCACAAAGTCAAAATTATTTAATGGCACGTCTATGACCTCATTAAACATTTCTTTAGAAAAATGGCACGTTGATACGTAAAGGTTCGTCATCCCTGCTCTACATAGTATCTCCAAAGATGGTATTGGCGCTGAAGGAATTTTTTCCTCGAGGCCTTCTGAGTGGAGTATGTTATATAATTATATCTACATAGTAAATAATTCAAATTAAAAATATAAACATAAAATCAGTAGGTATTCCTTTCCATAGGCACTTATAACAAATTATTACAAAAATCTGAATTGCCACCTCTGCATCCAAATTTCATATTATCATGAATTTCATCGTTTATTTATTACATTTTTGTGGCGTATTTTTGGATCAATAAAGGAAATTTCCCTCTACGAGGGGGGACCCAAAAGTAACCGGAATTTTGTCATAATTCTTTATTTCTCAATATTTTTACATCAAATTTTGATCACCTTCAAAGTATTCTCCATTGACCACAACGCACTTCTCCAAACGCTTCTTTCATTTTTTAAAACTGTTTTTAATTTCACTTATCGGGATGTCCTTTAGGCCTTCCTGCGATTTTTGCTTTACCTTCTCCACAGTGGCAAAACACTTTCCTTTCATGTCCCTTTTCAGTGTGGGGAACAAAAAGAAGTCACAGGGGGCTAGATCACCTTGGAAAAAAATTCAGGATCCTCTTCGAGCTGATTTTGAAGCTCAAAATATGCCTGAAGTCGACGCTTCCTTTGTTCGTCTGTGAGAAGGCGAGGGACAAATTTGGCTGCAAGCCTTATCACGGGCAAATCTTCAGTTAAAATCCTCTGAATTGAACTCCAAAACATTCCAGACATCTCACAGTGTTGATCAATGGTTCGGTGACGGTCTTCACGAACAAGGATATTGATTTTGTCAACGTTTTCGTCAGTTTTTGACATTGAGGGGCGTCCTGAACGGGGTTGGTCTTCAATTAACATTTCTCCATTTTTTAAATGTTAAAACCACTCGTAGACTCTGGTTTTACCTAGGACAGCATCCCCATAAGCAGTCAGCATTACAATAGTTTGCCGATTTCCCCAATAAGAAACAAATTTCACAGCCACACATTGCTCTCGATAATCTGCCATCACGTTTTCGCCGAAATGGAAAAGTTGCTTTACTAAAAAAATTCTCACGGGCGAACCGATGCACTCACAGCGAAACAACTTTGTACACTGACTCAGTAGGAGTGACCCTAACGGATACCTGGTCGAAAAATGTGTTTGCCCATTCTTCCTCTCCACCACAGCACAATTCCCGTTACTTTTGGGTCCCCCCTCGTATATTAATTCCTTATCACAACTATATTAATCAATTCTCTAACATTAACCAGATATCTAAAAAATAATAAGAAACATTCACGCGTAAAATGGAACAGTATAATATATTATGATTGACCGTAATAACAATGGTCACATATTATGTATTAATTATTTAGATCTTTAACCTTTAAAAGTAAAGATGGCAAACAATGCACACATTCCTGTGTGGGGTCATTGAGTTACTTATGTATTTTCATTTATTTGTTTATAGAATCTTAATTTAGTACACAACATTGTGTACTTTAATATACGTTCATTGTACGGGCGCAAACAAATAATTCATCTTAATATTTTAAAGCATAACTTGTAAAATTGTTTTTTTCCTAAAATAATTGAATTGGTGTTATCTATGTTTCATTTAACCATATAGTGATTTTTGCAAGGTTAATCTCTTTTCGTCACCTGAAATCTTACTTTACATTTGAGTCACATAGTTCCTATAAACAATAAGTCCACTTGGGTGAAATGTTGGCAACTTTTTTTTTTCTATTATACCTTTTAAATAAAAATATAGAAAATTATTTATTTTGTGTGCTTTGTTGTTGGACTATGTAGGTAATGTTTAGCACAAAAAATTAAAAATAAATTCGATGGTTTTATTTTAAGACATCGAAAAAAAAAATTGTTAGCCATTGTTTCACCCTAGTGAACTTATCATGTGTGGGAACTATGCACCTCCTATGAACTATACACATCCTATGAATTTCATTACTGTGGAGTTTGCGGTTTTAACAATTATTTATGCTTAAATGAGCAATTTTTTAACGTTATGATTTATTCGGTTTATTAAATTCAAAGATTTTTATAAAAAAAGTGACACAGTCTCGTTTGCGCTTGCTGCAGGGTTGATTAAAGGTGTAGATGTAATTATTAAAAGAAAGCGACACAGTCTCGTTTGCGCTTGCTGCAGGGTTGATTAAAGGTGTAGATGTAATTATTAAAAGAAAGCGACACAGTCTCGTTTGCGCTTGCTGCAGGGTTGATTAAAGGTGTAGATGTAATTATTAAAAGAAAGCGACACAGTCTCGTTTGCGCTTGCTGCAGGGTTGATTAAAGGTGTAGATGTAATTATTAAAAGAAAGCGACACAGTCTCGTTTGCGCTTGCTGCAGGGTTGACTAAAGGTGTAGATGTAATTATTAAAAGAAAGCGACACAGTCTCGTTTGCGCTTGCTGCAGGGTTGATTAAAGGTGTAGATGTAATTATTAAAAGAAAGCGACACAGTCTCGTTTGCGCTTGCTGCAGGGTTGATTAAAGGTGTAGATGTAATTATTAAAAGAAAGCGACACAGTCTCGTTTGCGCTTGCTGTAGGGTTGATTAATGGTGTAGATGTAATTATTAAAAGAAAGCGACACAGTCTCGTTTGCGCTTACTGCAGGGTTGATTAAAGGTGTAGATGTAATTATGAAAAGAAAACTCCAGTTCTTATAACTTTGGTGTCAATATCGATTATTGTTTAATTTAATACAAAACTCGAAAAAAAGAGCTTGGAGCATATTGCAAATCTTTTACAAGATGTTAGTTTAACTAGAAAATTTATAGGAGTAAGACAAGACAACTAGGTCGACAGTCATATAATGATGGGGGAGCCGCCAGTGACAGTGTCGCGGACTTTGAAAGTCACCGACGCTGTGCTCGGAACTCTACAAAGGATCTATGTCTATTGCTTGAAAATCACTTCAGGATGTCAAAAATAAAAGTTTTTTGTTGTTTATTCCAACATTGTTTATTGGGTAGTGTATGCGTTGGGTGAGAATATCTAGGATTATAATAATAAGGGATATTACAAATGACAATTACACTTTCACGACCGTGTTTTATCAATATATTCTTTTCAGGCTTACGCTGCAGGGTGCAACATTGTGATCCTCGCGTCAAACTTTGAGCGTGTCCAGATCATTCCTGGGGCTGTGCACAACTATGTGCGCATCACTTCACTGGACTGCAGCACGGACACGGGCAAGATCGCCGCCGCCTACGACAGCGAGGTGTGCATATTCGAGCCCACACCACTCATACACACCAGCTGCTCCCATGTAAGTCATTTATATTTATTTAGAATTGCGATTTTTTTTTATTATTCATTAACATGATTGACAGATTTAGGCAGAGGCCAGTGAAGCCAATACTTAGACAATATCATGCTTGATAAAGTGGCATTCTTATTTTTGTCTTTAATTAACCCAGTGGAGGCAATATCCAAAGGTAAAATGAATGTATAAGGTCGACACTGCAATTGCAGTGATTCATACCGTGCACGGGCAATTGCAGTGATTCATAACATGCAAGGGTTAATTCAAAAGATGTTGGTTCCTCGGCGATTTAAAGTAAAATAGGAATACATTATGGAATATTCGTGATACCAAGTAAAAACAAGATAAAACACAGAGTTAACCTCTCATCTGTGGTTCGCCCGCCGGTGGGCATAAAAAAATCTTTTGTTTTTTTTAAATGCGATTTTAACCCTTATGAATAAAGAAACTGTCTGAAGGACAAGGTCAGAATCGCTTGCGCCGATTTCAATTTGGGACCTATGTTCTATTTGATTATTGTAGCTACTCTAAATAATTTTAAAAGAATTTTCTATGAAATTTGACTTTCGGCAGCTGTCAATGGCGAAAATATCGATATTTTACATTTTCAAGTGAGTAAGGTCATTATTTCTTTGAAAACTCCTTTGAATTGTGTTTTTTAATTATTTCCAAAATGGTAGATTTCTTAATCTTTTTTTAGTTAGTTAGCTATTCTGGAAAAACTTTTAACAGCATTATCATATTATACATGAATAATAAGATACATTATCTGGTAAACAGAAAACAATCACAAAAAAAACAATTGCTTTGTTTTTTTTTGTGATTGTTTTCTTTTTATATGGATATTTGACCAGAACTCACCAAAGTAATTTTCGAACGGTTTTCGAAATATTATCCCACGTTCAACAGGTTAAAGCTACTAGCAACATCTGTGATTGTGGACTGAAATTTATTTAAATTCTTATTTGGCAACATCTGTGGAATTAATTTCCTAACTTTTTCAATTTTCAATGCAAATGTTTTTGATTGATATTTTCAGGGTTTGGAGTACCGCTGGGTGCAGACTGGCCGACTGGCCGCAGCCGGACCTCTCTCCGCCCTGTCATGGAACCTGGAGGGGACCCGACTCCTCACCGGCGGAGCCCTGCTGCAGCTGTGGCACCAGTCAGAGTCACATGATGATGATGGTAACCAATCACTTTATTCACAAACAAATACTTTTCTGATCATTACCGTCACACGACACGAAGCTAAAAAATCTATGGTGTATTTCATTCAACATGATGTCTGTTTCGAACAGTTCTTGTAGGTATCTCAAGGCCAAAATTCGTCCTTCGAGGGTACCGCGAAGGCTTTGTTGGATTCTGAACCGAATATTACTGAATGCAAAAACAAAAACAAAAAATTACAATTTTACCCAAAACAGCACAAATAAGTTCACAAAATGAAACCCTTGTGCATGTAAACAGAAACAAACATAAAAGGAAACAACCTTTCAATGGTCAGGAGGTTCGCTACATTTGGGGACTTAGCAGGGATGCTCGGGTACATGGGGAGAGGTTTATCAGTTGCTTGGCGGATATTGATGGAGACTCTTCAACCTCTCCAGCCGGACTCTCGACCCAATGCCTTCCACCGCACTGGAAGGGATTCCTATTCTCCTAGAAACCCAGACCCCCAGTTTCCTACCCACCCCTCAAATCCTTTTCCTTCCCAGAACTTCCTCTCCCTACTTTATCTCCACGCTACACATAGCATCCCCAAAGATGACATAGGACCCGAGGGAGGTTATTTCCTCAGGGCCTCCTGTTTGGAGTTAATGTAAAAAATAACTTGAAAAACTCCTCCTGGAAGGCTAGTGACCACTTAAATAAAATTATCTGTGTAACAGTGTAGTTGATTTTGAAAATGTTATCTTTCAGCACCAACAAATGTGAAATTTGAGATTGGAGGAGGAGATAAAGAAGGAAAACCTCCCGAGGAAGATGATCCGGTAATTATCACCTTTCTATGTTTTGTACTTTATCACCGTCATCAAATAGTATTAATAGCCTTGCGACTGCGCGGCTGAAATTTAAGAACCCGGCTTCGAGTGCATGTCTGACGCCGTGCCGTACGCGCTGCTCCATATAAACATCTGTGTGTGTGTGAAATTTCAAACAAATCTACCGTTTAATTCGGTTTCGAATTTAAGAATTTGTCAAAGGATGGCGCCACTTATGTTAGGTATAAGTACTACAGATTTGTAAATTTTAGTATCTCTCCGGATATGGAAAGATTGACGGTAATATTTAGTTATGAATAATAGTATCACGCGACTATTTATTACATAAGATGTCATTGCCTGTCGCGGTTGCTTTGTCCCGGTGACTAGTTGTCACTGGATCACAGTGGATCCGAGGTCTGAGGAAATGGTTACCACTTAAACTGGGTGAAGTTGAACCAAAAGCCGCCCACAGGACCTATCAGCAAAAACTGGTTTTTAACTGCTAGTCTGATAGTATTATCATATTAATGACTTTACAGTGGATTGTTGTAAACGAAAGTGGCGCCTTCTGTTATTTTCTAAAAGAACCGTTGAAGTTTACAAACAGAATCCCCAATGAAAAAATGTCGAAAAGAAAAATTTCAAAATTCAAAATCTCTCGGTTTCAAAAACTTTTATACCGTTTCCAAACAGAAAAATTTCCAAACTTCACATAATATCAAATAATCTCCGTTAAAATCGTAAAATTGGTACAAGCAGGATTTTTTTTTATATACATTTTATCTTTTTGATATTATGTGAAGTTTGAAATCAAAAAGCCACCTCCAGGGCCTGGCAGCAAAAAACTTTATATGTTAACCCACGGTGGCGGGTTTTTACCTGCTGGTAATAAATTAGTAATAAGTCTTGTGACATCAAGGTTATCAGATAACTGTGAGTCATTTCTTTTTAATGTGTCTGTAACCTTCCTTTGCCAACCGGGTGAATAAAATATCTGAAATTACTGTAAATTAATTAACCCCTCAGGCCTCAACAATATTTTGTCAGAGGGTAAAAATAATTCAGGTTTGCAATGAAATCCAATCCAAATAAATGGAATATTTCTGAACGTATCCGAAAACTAAAAACAGTTTTAAAAAGGTGATAAAAAGCACTTTCAAATTTAAAATTCCAAATAAACAATATGATTGTTGAAATATAAAAATTTTGTTTGGAAACATAAAAATGGCTCATCTTAGGTTTTTTCTAACTAAAATTACTGGTAACGAAAAAAATAAAAAATCGTAAAAAAATTTAATAGGTAAATGTATTATACACGTTATCGTCAACTCCCTTTTTTGTCATTTCATGGAAAATTATTAATAAAAAATTCCCAAAGTTTTTTTTTTTTTTTTAATTTCGGCGGGAAATTTTGGATTCATAAAGGTGTACATTTTAATTATTTTATAGTTAATTTTTAGTGGTATTTGCTCTTTCTATTATATCACATTGTTAACTATTATAGTAAGAGAGGCACAACGATTTCTATGTGACCTACATGATTTGTTCCGAAAACCGCACAAATAGATTGGTTAAGGGTCTGCTACCCGAATTTCTACCGATTTATTGCATATCCCCCTTTATTTGAAGTTTTTAAGCTCTTAAAAAAATATATGTTATTTTCGAAGATAATATCTATACATTTATCACGCCGAAATGCAAATTATATGAAATTCTCTCGATAGAAAAAAATCGCAAAGTATGCCCTGAAAATTATTTTCTTCAAGTCTGTTCGGTTATTTTAAAAGTTATATATATGTATGAAAAAATTCACAATGTTTCTTTAAATTGTACTTGACACAGCCCCCCCACGAGATTTTTGCTCTATTTTAAACGAGTCGTGTTTTATTAAACATTTTCGCAATTTTCGCATCGATTTTATATGTTAGAGCTCTCCTCTAACATTCATAATTTCGTATCTCTCCATCTTCTTCAGCTTAAGTAATGAATGCATTGCAATGGTATTTTTTAAATCCCTACAAATCTCATGTTCATAGCCTAGTATTAATAATTGACTCAGTGATCCCTCATGCTAATGAAAGTTTTGTTTTGCATTTTGGCATGTCGAAAGTTAATTTACCCATTCAAATGTTTGCGTGGTATTTCAGAGCTGGATCTGCGTGTGGCGGTGTCACACGGCCTTACCTGCCTACCACCTGGCCTTCTCGCCAGATGGGACGCTGTTCGCCACTTCGGGGAAGAACGATCGCCTAGTCAAAATTTGGTATCAAAATAAGAGTGAGTTATTCAAATTTTATGTGTGTTTTCATATCACACATTCTGAAGATTAAATTTGCAAAAACGTAATTTTCCAAAGAAATATTTTTAGCAGAGTCAAATTCTAAAGTGTTGAATGTTTTATTTTCAGTTTTGTTCTCAACCAAAAATGGTGAGCAGCCGACCAGCAATACGGAGCTAAACTATGGATTCATATATGTGGCCCATCCCAGGGCACTCACACACCTGTCGTGGAGGAAAACCAGCAAATATATGCCCAAGTAAGGATAACCACAACCTCATTCTAACAACTGACAAAACCAACAAATATCATTTCAACTGGCAATGGGAAATTACCTGAACTCTTATTCAGATTAAAATTTAAATTACCATAGCGAAGGCACAAAAAAGGCAAAAACTAACATTCTTTATCACAATCATGCTGCAGCTCTTTCTTACACACTAAAAATTGTGAGACAAATGATGTACAGTAAAACCCCCATTTTACGTTTTTTAACCGGTCAAAGGCCATGACATTTAGCGGAAATTCGCGGAACTTTGCAAAAAAACACTAAAAAACCACCACTTTGAATTTTGAATTGAATGTTTTGTTGATAAATTTTGAGCTATTGTATATTTTATTAACTGAAACACGTTCACATCACAATAAACTATCTACGAAAACCACATTACTTGCATTTATTACGTAAATTAATAGGTTTTATGATTGTTTTATTCGCGATACACGCATTAATTGCGACCGTTAAATTTGCGGCAAATTCTGACAGCCGATTGTCATAGAAGAAATCGTTTTAAAAATATTCCAGGGTGACAAGGTGAATGAAACTTGTAGCGTCTCCGAGAGTAATGACGGCGCAAGCGATTCTGACACTGTTCTTCATACAAATTGTGTACATAGAAGGGCCAAAATCGTAGACCAAAAGTTTTTTGTCGGAAGTATTATTCAAATATTTGAATTATTTTCTCGCGCATGCGCATATGACGCGCGCGCCGGCGCGTCTCCGGCCTCCCAGCGGTTAAGGGACTGAAAAAAAAACTTAAACGGAGGGAAAATGTAAATGGGGGGTATTGGAGAAAAACACATTTTAAATTTTATTTTTTATTACGAAAATCATGTATATCATGTGGGTATTGAAGAAAAACACATTTATATTGTATTGGTGGTATTGAAGAAATAAAATTTTATTTAAAAAAATCATGTATATTACATAATTAAGAAGAAGAAATAAATGTGATTCCAACAAAAGAAGAATCAATAAAGTACATTGAGGGTCACCTATTTTTCAAGCATTGGTGACATTCAAGATGAAACTTTTAAATGTCCATACATGGAAAAAGAATAAGAACAGAAATAAATGCAACAAATAAATCTACCCCCAGTATTGAAAAAAGAACATTTATTTTTTATTAAAAAAATCACGTAGATTAGTTTGTTGCATTTTTTTTTCTGTTCCAATTCTTTTTCGATCTGGTATAGACATTTAAAAGTTTCGTCTTGAACACTACCAATGCTTGAAAAATAGGTTTTAAGACCCTCGACGTACTTTATGGCTTCTTCTTTTGTTCGTCCGTAATTTCACCCCACGCCTTTACTGTATAATGCATTGCATCTAAAATGGATACTTTAAACTTTTTGGGGTCCTCACCTCGTTCTAGCTCAGACAATAACTTGTTTACCAAGTTTTTTCTGTAGTGGTGCTTGAATGAGCGGATTATGCCCAAATCCAGAGGTTGCAGTTCACTCGTACAGTTGGGTGGAAAAAATGCCAACTTAATGTTCCTCAGTGTCAGGTTTGTGGGGTGAGCAGAGCACCTATCAAGAAATAACAAAATTTAGCGATTTTTTACTCCCATCAAAGCGTCTAATGCAGTCAGCTGTTTTTCAAACAAGGTTGAAGTTATCCATGCCTTTTTATTAGCTGCATATTTTGTTGGCAGCAACCTCACATTTTTGAAGCAGCGGGGCTTTTCAGATTTCCCAATTATCAATGGGGGAAGCTTCTCACTGCCATCTGAGTTCGTAATCAAAAGAACAGTTAGCCTCATCTTGCTTAATTTTCCTCCGTGACAGTCCTCCCCTTTGAAGCAAAATGTCTTAGACGGCAGCACGCTGAAGAACAGCCCAGTCTCATCCGCATTGAAGATATCTCCGGGAGCATAGTCTGCAATTAACGTCGGAACATCTGTCTGCTTCCAATCTTCAGAAATGTCTAAGTCAACACTTCGCGATTCCCCGCAAATCGATCTGTAGACCACATTATGCCTCTTTTTGAAACGATCTGTCCATCCATTTGAAGCAGTAAATCCTTCGATATTGAGTCGATCCGCGATGCGTAGCGCCTTTTCGCGAATAATCGTACCGCCGACGGGAACATTGCTGGCCCTCGCACTGACGAACCACTCTTTTAAAATTTCTTCAAGTTTTTCGTATTTCGAAGTAGTAATATATTTACGTTTTTTCGCCATGACACCACATTGAATCGCACTTTTTTCGATTGATTCCCGATTTTTAATGATAGTAGCCAACGTAGTTATGGGTATACCCAAATCACGAGCCAGTGAAACACGTGAACCAACGTGTTTATTAACTTTCTCAAGAATGTTCCTTTTCTCGCACTGACAATGTTTTTCTTTGTTGAGGCATAATAATAATTAATATAAAACACTTTAGATTGTAATAAGCTTAACTAAAACAAAACAAGAAACGTAAAAACTAAGTGTAAATGATGATAGCGAATAATGTCAGAAAGAAGCGTCACGTCACAAATCGAGTTGAAAACCGAATGACAGATGCATAAACAAACCGAACAGACGATGCTACAGTATTTTACACATGGCTAAAATTGAAAAATGTCGGCCAATCGGGCCAATCACCGCGTTGTTAACCGTACGCCGACCAATCACGGCCGGCTAAAATTGAAAGATGTCGGCCAATCACCACGTTGTGCGCCGTCCGCCGACCAATTACGGCATGGCCGCGTCAAGTGCGCGAAACTCACATTTTTTTAATATTTTCGACGTAAATTGCAGGAAAAAAAACGTAAAAAGCGAGTAACAAATGTACTAAAATATATCGGGACCGAAATAATTACGTGTAATTGGCGGGAAAACGTTAAATCTGGGGACGTAAAATTCGGGTTTCACTGTATTTACATTTGCTTCCCCCAAAGGAGAAATGCAATGATTGTCATATATCTCCCTCGCTCGTATTAATGTTATGAGATGCTGCATGCCATTGCCGTCGCCGTGCTGTTTCATTGGGATTTTTAAAAGCAGCCCTTTTTTTTTTAGTGAATACCTTACAAGAGTGTCAGCTGCTCCCGCCTGGAGCCAGTAAGACTATGGCATCCCCAATTGGGGTATGTTGTGAGGTTGAAGGTAGTGGGGAGGAGAAGGAGATGGGAGAGGAAGGTGAGGAAGTACCTGGCAATTCAGATCTGGTCACCAAACACGGCTAAAGCCATTTCAAACAATGTTTCAATTCTGAATGGTGGTCTTACACCAGGACAATACTGAGAGTATCTTCCACTCTGGAACGTGCCGCAAATATACTATATATTATTATTTTTAACCGTTTCTGTGCCAAGAGTGAGATTTCTCGCATTCTTGGCCGTGCCCAGCAGGCCGGCCATAGAAAAATAGCGAGTTATTTCGCTATTCTTTGAGCAAGATTTTTTTTTTGTTTTTAATAATTTTTTTTTTTTTTTTCAAGATTTTCGCCAAGTCAATTAAATATCCTTTCAAGGTGTAATGTTTTTAATTTATAAAAATAAGATTTAAAAATGATTTATTTTTCTTAAAATTCATACACTCGTGCTACACTCCTACATACTGGCATTTAAAAGGTTAAATGAATTATGTGTGAATTAACAAATTAATCAAATAAAATTTGTTTGCACACGCGCCCATGGCCCAAAATGGCTATAGCTATTGACCAGATCTGAATAGTGTTAGTCAGTCTAATCTATAACATCACTGGTTGAAGTTCCCGGCATTGTCCGGGCTTTACAGGTTTTTGGCATCAGATGTAGCCATTAATTTTCCACTTTTAATGTCAAGTGTGCAAAATTTCATTGAGTGTTAAAATTTATCCTATTCTAACAAATTTTAACACTTAATGTGTTAAAATTTATCTGGGTTGGAAAATTGAGGTGATGGGGTGATTTTTCGAAATCTCATGTAGACAGTGACATTCCTTTTGTATTGAAGGTCAAGTGTGCAAAAATTCATCAATCTCGGAATAAAACTGTAGATTTCACCCAATGACGAATGCACCATACGCATTATTTTTTCAGATGATGCCAAGCTGTGTGGAATGAATATTAAATATAATTTTTTTTTAATTGAGTGAGGTTGAGTAATCTAATTAATTTAATTTTAATCTGTCAATTGTTTTCCAGGGGCAGCGTGGGCAACATGCTAGTGACATCCTGCCTGGACAACATCTGCCGCGTGTGGGCCGAAACTCTGCCTCCCGAGGAGGGCTGGGGCCCGGGGGCGGGCCGGCCACAACCGCACACGGCCCGCAACCGGGCGCACCGTCACAAGCACCGCTTCATGCAGCGCCTCAAACACATGAAGTTAGTGGACTTATTCCCTTTAATCTAGTGGTGATGAGACACATTCACAGTGGTTTTGTTTATAACTTGTAGACAACCCTGTAATAGAGTTTCACTGTTAATAAAGTAATGTTTCGACATGCACATTTTAATTTGTATTGTCAATAGGAGTTATTTTTCTGATAATCTACTTCAGCAGAAAAGAAATCCAACACGGCAGGATTAATTCAACAGTTAATATTTGAAAAGTAAAATGACACCTGAGCAAAAGACAGGCTACCACTACCTGAGCAAAAGACAGGCCGAGAAGAAGGTTTGCAAACCATGCTATGATCTCAAATGGTGCCATAATGTGTATTTCCACGTGTTGGGCGAAAGCAGCCCTTCTTTACTAAGATAAGATTGTGAAAATAGTTGGCAACAAGTGGCAATCTACCGACCTGTGAAATGCCCATTTCGTACACGACCCCACTGAGATACAGCTTGGGTTTTTACTGCCTCGTAAACTCTGGTCCTCCATCAATAGGATAAGATAATTAAATCTTAAATAGTCGGCGATTTGTGAATGCCCACTCCATTCATTCCCCACAGCGATTGATGAGGTCCACGGGCCCAAGACTAGCTCGATGTCCCTAGATATCCCCCTCTGATCCCCCCACATCGCGAAGAAGAAAAAGAATTTCCTGCAACTTTCATACTCTAAACTTGGTGTTATTTTTGTTGCAGAACCTGCTTTCACATCCGCCGCACGGCCCAGTCTTCCAAACAGCTGGGCACCCCCATCCCCACTCTGCCATCCACCTTCAGCGTCCACGATTTCCACAACAATTACCAATCCAATTCTTCCACGGCGGGTACTTACTATTACATACTTAATACCGGTTAAAGTTCAACAATAATTTGAGGATGACTTGAGCACCATGGCACAAGGCAGAGTAACAAAAGTATATATGAGATTATGAATGAAAGTGGACCGTATGAGGGTTGTGTGGCAGAGTTATATGGAACACACACTAGGATTTTTGTTGCTAGTTTTCAGACACACCTGTTAGACATTTTACCAAGGATTTCATGGAATTTAAAAGATTACGATATAATTTTGTTCACAATTTACAGATGAATCATTTGCGTTATTGATTATTGCTTATATTTTTTAGTGTGCCATCGCAAGAATGCAAATTATGGTTTAATCTGAGTAGTGAAACCCTCTTAACCTCTTATTGTCCGGAGACACAAGCCATGCGCATCCGCGAGGAAAAAATTTCTAAAAAAATATGTTTGTCAGCGATTTTGACCCTTCTATGTACAGAATTTGTCAGAATCGCTTGCGCCAACATTTACCCAGTATGTAGGCAGAAATTTTATTCACCTGGCAACCCCAGAATATTTTTAAATGATTTTATCTGTGGCATCAAAATGTCAAATTTGCCGCGATTCTTTCTGTCAAAGTACGATGCGTGTTACTTGACGAAAACATCGCAAACTTATCAATTTACGTAATTAACGCAAGTAATGTTATTTTGGTACATAGTTTATTGTTCTAGGAATGTGTTTCAGTCAGTAAAATATACGATAGCTCAAAATTAATCCACAAAACATTCAATTAAAATTTCAAAATGGTGCTTTGTTTGGGAATTTTCGGAAATTTCCTGGCCTTTAAGAGGTTAAGAGGGTTTCACTGTATCTTCATAGACATTCAAATTGATAAGACTTGCCCTAACATAAAATCTTGGTATCATTTCAACAAGCAAAGGATTGCAAGCTTTGGAGGTAAAGCTCGTGACCATATTTTTGGCACCAGGAGGATGTGAGAGTACTTTTAATAAACCACTGCACAAGTCGTAAGTTGACCGCCAAAGAGCACACATTGAAATAACCAGACACTCTGCGCAGAAAAGTAAAGTTCGCTAAAGTGAGGCAATGATTTGCGGCACAGTCCATTGTGGTACTTTACTGCGCAGAATCTGAATTTTCGTTCTTAACCGAACCACTTGGTATAACGATGCTAAAAATGGCGTAAATTATAACACACTAGTAAAATAGTGTAACAAAATATTCAGTTTTGGAAACAAGCCTGAACTTTTGTTAAGCCGATTTGGGATTTGTAGTTTAAATTTTTTTTAAGGAGTCAGCACGCCATTGTAAAAAGGATTAGTAAGCAGTTTTTATTTTCGAGGACTAAAGAGTGGTATTACAATGCGAGTTACCTGTACTGTCGGATTGATTTATGTATTAATACAAAAGGAGATGGTCACACCGCCTACCTGCTCCTCGCAAATTAGTCTGTTCCCCTTTTCTTGATTGGCCGGTCTATCAATTTGATTGTCTGGGTGTGTTATAATAATGTAAGTCGAAAAGCTGTCCGATAAATTAAATTAATAAATTAGCATGGTAATTGGTGAATTCTTCAGGTCTCCACTTCCACCTGGCCGCATCCATAAATGCGGAGACCGACATCCCGCTGGTGCCGTCGATGCGCTCCACGGCGGCAGATGACGGCGCCCCCCGCCCCCACTTCATTCTGCACTGGCTGCACAACAAGGAGATGCACTTCACACTGCAGGCCGAGACCATACTGCACGATCTCACCAGAAAGGTACCACACAAATAACCATGCTCATTCAAGTGTTGTCGAATGTCCTGTTCAATGATATTGTCTAATTTGTGTATGTAACACTTGTTAGTCTGTATGCCACACAAGATGATGGTTGGCTGGCGAGGAAGGTACTACTATGGGCAGGTAATCTGAAACGCTTGAATCAACCATTGACGATGGAGTAGTTGGATTTAATGTCACCCATTATTCCTTTGAAATGACCAAAGTTTTTTTTACAAAAGTTTAATATTAGGTCCTTGCATATGAAATTGGCGTTTTGTATGGGAGGAACATAAAGTCGATTTTTAAAAAAATATAATATATTTATTTAATCAAAGTATGTACCATTGCTATAGTATGCACTTTTGCCATCTCATAGGTAGTTCGTCGATCCCTTTATTAAAAAAACCATTCGGAAAGGAATCAATAAAATCTTTGAAGGCGGTTTGGACTGCCCCATCGGAGTTGAATTTTTTCCCTTGCAAGAAGTTATCCAAATTTCGAAAAAAATGGTAAGGTCGGAAAGTACGGTGGATGTCTTAGACATTCCAATTGAAGCTCCTCTAATTTGGTAGCCAACGATATGTTGGTATGCAACGCAGCAGTCAATGCGCGTTTGTTGATTTGCTTCACTCAATTCGTGAGGTACCCACCTTTCAAGCTTTTTCACCTTCCCAATTTGCTTCAAGTGGATTAAAACAGTTTTATCACTAACACCGCAGCCTGCAGCTAACTCGGACGTGGTTTGCGATGGATCCGCTTCCACAATAGCCTTCAATTCTTCATTATCAACTTTGATCTCCGGCCGTCCACGGGGCTTGTTCTGCAGGTCGAAATTTCCAGAACGAAAACGTTGGAACCAAAATCGCACTGTATTTTCTTTTGCGGCACCGTCGCCATACACATCATTAATCCTTCGACCCGTTTCTGCAGCATTGGTGCCACGGTGGAACTCGTACTCGTAAATAACGCGATATTTCAAGTTTTCTATTTTGTAAACTAAGTGACGCAAAGAAAAAAACAATTAAGGAAAAAACAAATGAATTATAATTTTCGAAACACAAATACATGAGTAAATAGCTGTGTAAATTTGAATTTGGAATTCCTAACCAAAGAGAAGATATTTGAGATCAAAGTTGCTAGTACGGCAAAACGCCAATTTTATATGTAAGGACCTAATAATTCAAATAATTAAAATGTCTCAATGTTGTATTGCACCTCTATGCTCCTCGAGAAAGTCTGGACATAGGTTTTTAAGTGATGAAGCAAGTGGATTGTGCCTTAAAAATACATAAATATAAACCAATATAAAATTCTAATATTTGCAATTAACATTCTGCTTTATCAGATTATGTGATGCATCTGGAATCTGTTATAATTGTAAGTATAGTCCAATTTGAACAATCATCTATTTTAATAGAATAATTTTACCTACCAATAAAATTTATATTTTGTTTCCATCGATGCCTGGAATCCATTATGAGAGAGAGCTAGCTCTTTCGCCCTTATAGTTTCAGTTTCGCGCGTGTTTATTCCCTATATTTGCCCTTTTTTTATTCGACTTGCCACATTTTCTCTCTGCTGGCAACACTAGTGACGCGCATCTCAGATCACGTGATGTTATTGTTTGTCATATGACTCGTAATGCACCAGGTAGGGATTACCTGGATTCCAGGCATCGATGGAAACAAAATATAAATTTTATTGGTAGGTAAAATTATTCTATTTTGTGTTCCGTATCGATGCCTGGAATCCATTATGAGATGTGTTTGCTCTCACCTGGTGATCTGAAAACTTAGCGTTATATGTGATGCTATTTACACTGGAGTAAAGAATGGAGCCATTGAGTGCTGGAGGTGCTCACTTCTGGAGTGCGCTATCTCCTTCTGGTAGAACTTCCCGGAAGGTGTGCTCGGACTTCCAATTCCCTCTAGCAAGAATCTCCTCTATGGGGTAGTCTTCCAACCAGTTGAGGGAGGCTACAGCCGAGCGTACACTTCCCGGGGTTGCGTGGACTCCAGCTTCTCTGAGGACTGATTTGATCCATCCCCCTATTATCGTTTGCGTTGCCGGTTTTGTTTCTGCTGATGTGGTCACAAATAGGTTCTTTAGTAGTGGACCTCTTCTGGCTGTAGAGAGGGCAACGACTTTTCTCAACCATTTAAGGAGGTTGATGTTATCTTTTTGTGAGCCCGTCAGTTTCCAACCTGATTGTTTATGGTTGGCTGTGTCGGTTTTTGCCCCAAAAATTGGCCACAGGGTAATAGAGTTCCTCTTGTCGATGAAATGTTCTGGGGTGATTCTGAGCAGTGTCAAATCATGAACTCTCCTGCCTGACGCCAGGACGAGGAGTATTGCTGCCCTCCGTGACGCTTCAAACAGCGAGTCTTCTGTGGGGGAATTCTTGACCAGCCAGTCTATTACTTGTCTGGGATACCAGATAGGGGCTTTCTCCTTGGTCCTCCTTGCCATTGAGATTGCCTTGAGAACGTGTCTTACCAAGAAATCAAAGCTGATTTTTCACGCATTCTGAGCTGGGCCGCAGAAGGTAACAATGGCTGACTTGTGGACCTGAATGGTCCCTGGGGCTAGGCCTCCTTGAACAAATAGGTGGGCTAGATACCTGGCAACCGTAGTTGGTGGGGGATTGTTGACGTCCACACCGTTTTGAGTGCCCCATTTACGCCACCTATCCCACGCAGGTTTGTAGGTCTTCGGTGTAGACTCTCTCCAGGATGACTTGAGGAGTTGGCGTTCTTCCTGACTCCATGTTGTCAGGGCTTGTTCCCACCCGCAATTCTCCAGACCTCTAGTTCCAGATCCTGAATCCTGGGAGGGGGTAGTCCTGTCGATGTGTCTATGAGGACTCCCTCTAGGTTGCGCAGGCGTATGGGAGGTTCGTCTGTTCGCTGTTTTAGGTCGCTTCTCCAGAAAGTCTTCTCCCATTTTGGGACGACTAGAAGGAACATGCCCTTTGCCTGATTTAGGTGGGTGAGCACTCTCGGAACGAGGTTTGGCGGAGGGAATACCCAAGCTAGATTGTAGTCCCAAGGTTGACTGAACGCGTTGGGAAAGCAGGCTAAGCAGTCGCTTGAGTCTCTGGAGACGTATGTTGGTACCACGTGAGCAGTGGCTGAAGCGAACAGGTCTATTTGAGGGCGACCCCATTTTTTGAATATCTCCTTCGTTGCCAGACTTAGTAGATGCCACTCTGGAAGCGGTGCGCCCCGAGAGAGACGGTCCGCAATTCCGTTGTATCTTCCTGGAATGTATTGGGCTGTCAGAGATATCTCCATCTGGTCTACGAAATCCAGTAGCTCCCGCGTTGTTTCCAGAAGGGCTAACGATTTTGTACCCCCTTCCTTGTTGACATAAGCCACTACTGTGTTGTTGTCTGTCTGCAATAAGACATTCGTCTTGTTAAGATAAGACATTGGGCTTGTCCTTCCAATGGCTGCTAGCCACCACTGTATATCCTGCCGTGCTGCGTTGGGCAGAGCAACGGGCCGCGATGGTTTCAGGTGCTGTATGCGGCGGCTGAACCTCTGCAGTCTGCGGCAATGCAAGCGACCACGAGGGATCACGAAAATTGCAAAGTTGAGTCTTCCCAGTAGACCGAGAGCCTGCCTGGGAGAGCAACTGCCGACTTCCAAGGGAACCTGCAAGGCTTGGCGTAGACCAGCGCACTTGCGGTCGGAGAAAGACTTTTGATCTGCTCTCGTGTCCCATGTTATACCCAGGAACTCCAACTTCTGCGTGGGTGTCAGGACACACTTGTCCGGGTGCAGTCTGCGGCAATGCAAGCGACCACGAAGGATCACGAAATTTGCAAAGTTGAGTCTTCCCAGTAGACCGAGAGCCTGCCTGGGAGAGCAACTGCCGAATTCCAAGGGAACCTGCAAGGCTTGGCGTAGACCAGCGCACTTGCGGTCGGAGAGAGACTTTTGATTTGCTCTCGTGTCCCATGTTATACCCAGAAACTCCAACTTCTGCGTGGGTGTCAGGACACACTTGTCCGGGTTTATGCACCAGCCTAGCTGTTGAAGTGTGTGCACTATAGCAACGACTTGGGAGGTGAGAAGTTTTCTGGACTGGTTTGCTACTAAGAAGTCGTCTAGGTAGACTACAATCCTGAGTCCCTTTTTCCTTAGTAGTTCTGCTACCCAGTTTGAGAGCAGCGAGAAGATCCTTGGCGCTGATGTCAGGCCGAAGGGCAGACACGTCATCTGAAGGAGCTCTCCGTTGTACACGAGGTGCAGGAACTTCCGGTGTGATCTTGCGATTGGCACATGGAAGTAAGCCTGAGAGAGGTCGACTTTTATCAGCCAGTCGTCGGGTTGGAGGAATTCCGGGACCCGAAAATGACTGAAGAGTCTGAAGGGCTTTAGTCTATGAAGACGTTCAAGGCCTTCAGGTTGAAGATGGGCCTGAGGGTGTGGTCTGATTTGGAGGTAAGGAACATACCTGACAGGAAGCTTGGGGAGTCGTCTGCTGCCTCCAGGATTTTTGACGCTTTCATCGTTTCGATGTGTGCGGTCATGCCTGGAGACAACCTTGTCCTGAAATTCTGCTTCAGCTCGGCCGATGGGAGCGCCCGAGGAGGTTTTGATATGAAGTGTATCCTTGCTCCTTTTAGAATGTTCAGGATTAGCGGTGATGCTCCCAGCTCCCTCCACACCTCCTGATATGCCTTTAGGCGTCCTCCCCAGAATGGCTCCGGCCTCCAGTCACCTCCATCGCCTTCTACCCCGATCGCTGGCCGCCTTGCGAGAGGGCTCTGGCTTTTTGGCGGGCTGCCTGTACGTCCTGACTTTCTCTGGCCTAGGGGCAGGTCGAAAGGGCTTCCTAGGTCGGGAGTGTGGAGCCTCTATCACCGGTCTTGCTGCTTGTGAGGTAGAGGGTTGAGGTTGACGGGGGATATACGACGAGGATGCACTACCGAATATCTTGTCTCGTCCCCCGTTTGCCACGATATAACTTGCTAGTTCCTCTTTATTGAAGAGGTGACTGGCGCTCGGAGGAATCCTGGCAAGGCCTTCCTTGATGTACGGGTCCCTTACTCCCTCTAGCAGGGCCTTTCGCCTACTTTGTAGGCATTCCGTTCGCCTTCCGCATAAAATCTGTAGGACGTCGTCCGTGGTCTTACTGTACTTGGCAAACATCCCCTGAATCTTGTCAAACAGAGTCGCAGGGGTCAAGCAGGTGCCTGGTTCGGATGCCCAGTTTACCAGTGCCTGCATGTTTCCTCTGACCGACTCTGTTTGGGATAGCACTGCATTGGAGAGGGCTCCAGGGCTGGCGCGAAGGAGTTGTTCTTATCAAACCTCCTAGTTCTTCATTTACCTCCAGCTCTACGAAGGCGGGCGTGGCGGTGTATACTTTCTGTGTTTCGGCATAGCGAACACGCGATCATTCCTCCGAGCCAAAACGCTGAAGAGCCGAGATAACTGCGACTCTTCTTGCGCCCGCCTTCGGAATCGGCGATTCCTTCACCAATGTGCTTGGATTGCAGAACTCCAAAACGTTTTTCTGAGCGGCTAGGCTGGCGGGCATCTCTAAAAACCCCGATTCTACCTCTTGCCGCATCTCTCCCGCGGAGTCTTCTTTGTCCGAGACCGTTTTCTCCGCGAACTCTACCCGATTCCCAGATAAAACGTCCGTCATGGCCGACATCTGTTGCATCAGGATGTCTACCCGAGGATCCCGATAGTAATGCCTTTCTTCCGAAGTGTCGGATCCAGAGCTTTCGCGCGGCATTTGGCGTTTCCGAGAAACTCGTGCTTGATCATTGTTTCCGACCGGCGAAGCGTCTTAGTTGTCGATATCACTCATTTTGTTGCACAGTTTAAACACGTAAACAACCGAAAAAACACACTAAACAATTAGTCAATTTCTCAGAAAACTATCTATCCCGGTATATTTAATGTTTAAACTGAAAGAGCAGGGAATAAACTTCGATTTTCGACTCAAAATTGGTTTTTTAAGTACAGCGAAACACGAAAACTGCTTTCGGCGCGAAAAAACGGCGTCATATGACAAACAATAACATCACGTGATCTGAGATGCGCGTCACTAGTGTTGCCAGCAGAGAGAAAATGTGGCAAGTCGAATAAAAAAAGGGCAAATATAGGGAATAAACACGCGCGAAACTGAAACTATAAGGGCGAAAGAGCTAGCTCTCTCTCATAATGGATTCCAGGCATCGATACAGAACACAAAATAACAATATAAATGCAAATAAGCACTATTTCAAAACTTGAGTAAACCTCACTTTTCAACACTTAAAATTATTATTTCTGTCGCAAGCCGCCAATATGAAACAACAAAACTTATATTTCTTCTAATTCTGTTAAAAGTATGTGTAGGATACATATGTTCATAGCAAAACAATGTGAAATAGGTTGTGGTTATAAAAAAAACAAGTCTTCGTTTTTCCCAATTACTTTTGAATTTATATTTCTCAATTCATTTTTTAATAATTCCTTAACCCTCCTACCACCATACTTATCAACCATTTTTAAAAAGATAGCATTAAATCCTTAAAACAATATCTCTTTGGCCGTATCACATAGCTACTATATCATGCAAATGATATCCAACAACACCGGCGCCATCTGCTTCGAGTTTTCCAGATTACCTGCCATAAATTAGGTGTTGCCAGCGCTCGGAAATAATTGTATTTGACTTAAATGAAAATAATGTTTTCCAGATATTAGATAAAGAAGATGCAGAAGAAGCGGGAATGGACGGACACAATCATAACTCACATCACCACGATGGCGATGATATGAGTGAGTTAAAATCCTTATTAACTGACATGTTTTTTTTCTCAATACGCCCATCTGCCATTCTTTTCTCAATGGTTGCAATACATTTAAATCACACTCATGAACGTTTTCAATCTTCTTTTGAATGCTCTATTTTTACAACACATATTTACACCCACAAGTTTTATATGGAATTTTTGTGGCCTGTTGGACAAATTGTTAAACCGAGCACTATGCACACATTTTATGAACATTTTCTCGTCACCCTTTATTACAAATAATATTATGTTCTGTTGATCTGTACACATGTTTAAAATTTTTCATTTTTATCCTTTAAATGCTTGCAACCCTTATGCGGTTGGTCTGTATATTTCCAAGAAGCGGACGACTCATACTTGCAAAGTATCCACTGGTTAATTCTTTTTATTCAATTGAAACATTTTGTGTAAAAATGCCTTACGATGAAATCATTTAATTCCTTAGAACCCCGTTAATTCGAACCCCGTTCATAAAAATGATTTATGATTCAAAATTTATTTTTTTCTGCCAAAAGTTTTACCGTTAAATTTGAAAAATTGGGTATAAATATTTCATATAATTTTAAAAATCTGAATCTGACAGGCCGTCCATGGCAGTAAAATGCCAATTTTTGGTTTACACGGGTGTATGTCGTACTAATTGGTATTATTATTTTGTAAATCTGAATCTGACTTGCGGGCCACGAAGCGGGCTGCGAAATTTATCGATTTATCCGTGAATACATTGTAATATTACAAGTTTCTTTCAGAAGCAAGGTATGCAATTAGGTTTTTCGGCAAAAAAAATTTTCAAAGAGATTTAGAATTTAACGGGGTTCTATTGTGCACTTTTTGTGGATTGCTTCCGTTAGGCGACACTGAGCGCCTTGCAAAGTAAATAGTTTTTTTTTCTTGAGTGTATCACTTATGATTGCAAGGCAAGAGGATCTGTTTTTCTCTTCTCTTGTATTGTAATCACTTACAAGATAAAAGGATCTGCTTTTCTTCAGTTTATATTCACTTACAAGGTAAAGGACTTTTCTTTAAAGTGTCGTAATCGCAAAAAGGCAATCGGTAAAAGGATAAAAACTTGTTTTTAGTACATAATCACCTAGGGATGTCGAAAGTGAAAAAAAATATCGATATATCGATGTATCGATATTTATTAAAATATCAATATCGACGTCGATATATCGAGGAAAAAATATCAGTCAAATTTTCAAAAGATTTTGCGTTTTTAAAATAATAGTGTATTCAGCTCAATATTATCAATAGTAATTTTTATACACAATGTGCATTATTTTAATGTACAAAAATCCCAATAAAAATGAAGGTATTTTTATCAGTATTAATTTTTATTAGGTAATAATTACAAAAATATCAAAAACTAAAAAGCTGTCTTCTAACTTCTATGTAAACTGAGACGCATACAAAGTTAGTATGCGTCTCAGTAACATTCTATTGGCGTATTAATTTGTCAAAAAGGACTTTGTGTTTGGAACAAGGTATAGTCAATAATCATAGACAATTGGGAACCAACACATAGGAGTGGCTTAGAAAAAAAATTGCGAAAAATAGCATACATTTCTATATATGTACCTACACATATGAGATAGTATTAGTGATCACAAATAGTAATGCAAAGACAATTGATTTGTAAGCTATAGTTAAAATTTCAACCGCCAGATGTCATGACCCAATACAGTTACTTTTTTTCCGTTCGTTCCTATACGGTTTTGGATTCTAGAGACATTAGTAACATAAATAAATAAAATATCTTTTTTTATACAATTTTCGATATTGGATATTTTGTATCGATTTATCGGATCAAAATATATCGGCTAAAAATATCGATGTATTAAATTAAAAATATCGATATATGGATACTTTTTCAACAAGCCTATAATCATCACCTACAATCAAAAGGATCTTTTTAAAAAATATTATAATCATTTACAACATCTGTATTTTTTTTGTCATGTGTCACATTAAATATGATTTAGGAGATATGACGACATTTTGGAAATAAAATTTTATATTTCAGAGCGTAAACCGGAAAAACTGCAAAAGTGTTGTTCGCAAGACGAGAGCAACAGTGATGAACAACCGCTTCCAGGTTTTCTGTCGTTTCAACTTGTTAATAATCGCACTCAATATAATAATATTACGCTGGATAACAAATGTTCTTTTATTTTTGCTTTGATGTTTTAATTTTATTTTTTATTTGAGTCGATCGTCATTTGTGTGCACCATTATCTCTTTAAGATAAGAGTAGACAGATTTCAGGTTAATCCAAAAACATTAATGCATGTTTATTCTAAATTCATTTTGATATTATGATTATCACATCGTATTCACAATTCCAACTCTTTCGGTTATAGTGGATAAGTCAATATCACTTTTGATAATAATTTTAATGTTACAAAGTTTTTATTTCGTTTAATTAGCTTTGGATTACGGAGATATCACTCGTCCAAAGGGAATACAATAGTTGTATACATAATATATGGATGCGCTCGTCGGTAAAATTTCTATAATATTCTATAGTTCGTTAAATAACTATACTGAATTGTGTTAGTTTTTCATCGAACATTTCAAACCATATTCAAAAACACTTGCGTGGCATTTGACAAATACAAGGACACTGAGGTTTGTTTGTGGTTTAGGATTTGAAATAGGAAGGAACAGGAATATTAATTAAGCATATTTTAGGCAATCCAACTACCATCAAACCAGTTAATTAATAAGTAGGTACCAAACCGGCGCAACCAATATATATTTACCATAAACAGTGACATAAAGATTTAAATGCTAGTAAGTAGATCCCTTGAATGAGTGACATCTCCTGATAAAAAATAAAATATTATTTACCCATCTATGGACTAAGTTAAAAATCTTTTATCAGATTTATAAACCAATGTTGTAATTGTGATAACACATTAAGAGGGTTTAAAGTCAAACAATATTATCTACAAAACACATTCAAATAATAGTGGGTCAACCCCTCCGCAACGTAAGCACATATATGCGTTAAAAATACGACAGCAGTCAAGTACAATAAGCGTGTTTACATGTCAGCGCGTGTGTCTCCATAGAAACCGTTATAACTCCGTTATTGTTTTAGTTACATCCGTAAAATAAGGAAAGGTCGATAGTGAATCATGCTGCACATCTCTATTCAAGTTGTCCATAGAAATACATAAAAAGAACATTCTGTCAGACGCGCAGTCTGACGCATAATTTATCCCGCCAAATTTTCCTACGGGCGCCCGACATTGTTAATTTCTATTAAATATTTTTATATGAAATGATAAAAAAGTGAGGTGACAAAAGTGTTTATTACACATTTATACAATAGAATAAGTATTGTTGTTTACATAATCTGTGATTTTAGTACCGTTTTCACATAAAAACATCACGTGAGTCATTTTCACATTTTTTTAATGTTTGCATTCTAAATTTTAATATTTACAAATGTTAATATTTATTTGTAATATAATAATTCGAAAGCTTATTTTGTAACCTGTCTAAAATAGTTTTTACTATTCGGCTACGTTCAGAAATGTTTCATCTATAGAGCTTTAATTGTGAAGCGGTAATAATACAAAGTTTTCGTAAAATGTCATTTCGTTAAAGACATTAAAAGTGCATATTGGCGATTTTCTGAGGGGTTAAAGTCAAATAACTTTTTCTACAACAACAAAAACAAACCAACAATTCGAGGGCTTTAAGTCAGACAATGTTATCTATAAAAAAAACATGCCAAAACTATTTATTGGTATCTCCTTCTAGATAACATTGTCTTGCCCTCGAATTATTGGTATGTTTTTTATAGATAACTTTATTTGACTTTACGGCCTAGAATAATTTGTTTATTTTTTTTGTAGATAACGTTGTTTGACTTTAAACCCTTGAATTCTTAGCATAAAGTTAACAAATCATATTATAGGGCTAACTAGGTGTATGGCCGTGCTGCTGAGAGCTCCTTTGTAACCTATCTTTTACATTTTATAAGTCGTTTATGAAAAAGGAAAGGTTAAAACAGCTAACGGTGGTATGTCTATGCAAAAGTGTATTCTCAGAAGACGTCCGGCAAAAGATTATTTTAGCATTGGGCATGATAAGTTTAAATGAATTGTTTTGTGCAAAATCACATACCTAGTGTTCTCTTCACTTTAGAATTCACAATGTGTAAATAATTATGTATAAATGTTAGAGCACCATACGCACATATTTTCACCTAGATTATCTGTAAAGAAGGATATGATGTGGAATGGAGGCACAATTAGCCAAGGATCAAGGTGTACTGGAATGATGATTGATGGCTTGTTATATAATTAAATTTTCCTGCTGGGTACCATGATTATTTTACAAACATAAATATTTCTCAAATTATTCAAAAAACATAAAATATACAAACTTCAGTACTCATTTTAAATTGTCATGGAGTACGCAATATTCCAAAGTTTCAATCAATTTATTCCTTTATTATGAATTGCTTGAAGGGTTGTACTTAATCTCTTTATTATTTCTGATAAACTGGTAGTAAAAACAAGCTTTTCCTTACTTTTAAAATTAGTTTATATAATGGCAGGAGACACCATTTCATTCGCTAATGGCTAAATGGCTTGTATTGGCAATTTGAATTTGGAACATGATAATGCAAAACATTTGATGCTCCGGTGTTGTCATATTAATAATTCAATAAACAGGTACTTTAAATTAAATATGTACTTAGGTAGGTATTGACACAAGTCTTTAGAGCATACTTTACTTTACTGAAAATATTTTGGCTGTATTGCATATCCATCTGACTATTTAATCAATATTTAAAATAAATATTTCAATGTTGTCTCCGTGATATTAACCACAAACATGGATGACGCTTATTTGTTTCGTCCTAATTTAAATGTGATCGCGCTCGTTGAATGCAGCCTACTTAAAAATTAAGATAAAGAAATTACAACCACCTCTACATTTCCAAACTAGGAGTGATGTGGATCCCTGCTGCTACTTATGATGGAACATACAATGCTATAAAAAAGAGTACTACATACCCACTAACCTAAAACACTTCAGAAAAACATTTTCCAGGTGTTATCAAAATATGTGAAATACAAAATATAGGAAAGCATTCTCCTTAACCTCTTAAAGGCCAGGAAATTTCCGAAAATTCACGAAATTCCCTAACAAAGCACCACTTTGAATTTTGAATTGAATGTTTTGTGGATTAATTTTGAGCTATCGTATATTTTATTCACCGAAACACATTCCTAGAACAATAAACTATGTACCAAAACAACATTACTTGCGTTAATTACGTAAATTGATAGGTTTTATGATGTTTTCGTCAAGTAACACGCATTTTGATGCCACAGATAAAATCATTAAAAAATATTCTGGGGTTGCCCGGCGAATGAAATTTTTGCCTAGATCCTGGGTAAATGTTGGCGCAAGCGATTCTGACCTTGTCCTTCATACAAATTCTGTACATAGAAGGGTCAAAGTCGCAGACAAACATTTTTTTTTCGAAATTTTTTCCGCGTGCATGCGCACAAACCGCGCGCATCCACGCGTCTCCGGCCAATAAGAGGTTAATAAAGTAACTTGATGAATACATTCTGACGGTCCTGAAGAACAATATCGGATCTGCGAATTTGTAGTTTTGCAATAGAGCTGTGTAATGTTTCATTTCTGCATTTTTACTGTTTTTTAGATCAAAAAATATATTGTTGTTTTGACATTATGCATTTATTTTATTTCATTAAAAATCCCCAAAACACAGACTTTTATCAACAAAATATTTCGATAAATACGCCAGCACATCGATTTTCAATTTTTAGCATATCCAACATTGTTCTTCAGGACCGTCAATTCATTACTTAATTAATGTTAATGCTACCAATAGATTGATAATCTATTTTTTATTGAAAATCTGCCAATTTGACTTCTCCAGCTTTTAAAAATTTGACACCATTGTTGAAGAGAATAACGAATGATAAATCCAATTTGGGAGGCGGATATGGGTACCGCCATCCCAGGAACCATTTATTAGACAACCAACACCTTTACCATAGTGGTAGGTCACTCCAAAACTCCACTTGTCCAGGTCTTGGTGGCAGATGTATCTGCCGACCCACTGCGTGGCGGCGGATCAGGAGGGACTGGTTGAGGGAAGCCTTTTGACCTCTCCAGCCGGACTCTCTCGACCCAATGCCTTGCATCGCTGTTAGAGGATTTATACGTCTGTCACTCCTGGACACATTGACCCCAAGATTCCTACCCACCCGTCTCACCCCTTTCCTTCTCAGAACTTCCTCTCTCTCCTTTCCATAAAATGACCCCCACACAGCATCCCCAGAGATGATGTAGGCTCTGAGGGATATTTTTTCCTCAGGGCCTCCTGTGTGAAGCTACTGTAAAAAAAAGGAATGTTAAAAGTTGGAGAAAGAGTTTGTAATGTGACAGTTAAATAAGTTAGGTCTTCAAAAGTGAATTCAAAGCTTTTCTATATTTTGTGTAGTAACTAATAAACAATTGCTTAATATGTATGCTTTTTATTTCCGATTGAGTATTAGACCTTTAGCTTGTGTTGTCCTAGATTCCGTTCTCTATATCTTCGATTTGTAATACTATTTCTTCAACGTTGTAGGCAGTGCCAACCACAGCCATCCCAGCCTCTCCAATACAACGTCCATCAACTCCATAGCAACGGATGTGACGTGCACCCACTTGCCGGACTCTCTCGATGCCAAGATAGAGTCACTACTAAGAGATTGGCATCACAGTCCGGATCTACTGTTCTCTATTCATCCCATAGATGGAAGTTTCCTTACATGGTAAGTGTGATGTGTGGAAGAGAGAGGTGTGACGGATCCGGCGTGTGAACGGGTGAGAGATCAGTAATGGGAATTGGCCATGGCTGTGATTTTTTAATTGAAATGTAATTGTTTTAAGCTAGTGAGTTTACCATGTTTATCAAGTTTTTTCTTTCTTCGTGTCGATTCGTGCATCATTCGTTATGTGAAATATGTACTTCTTAAATGCTTTAGCCAAAAAAATTTGTAAATCATGCATCAAATATCGATTGAATATCATCGACTATCTTCGTAACCGTTTGCTTATTAGACCAGATCGGGCGACAGCTATCTCCCCCATGTAGTACAACTTTACTGATTTCTGTCGAGACAGATTAAACTACATATAACTACCTAGACTAACAACACCTCTTGAGAGACATTGAAACTATGTACATATACTCAAACACTACAATATTACATAGTTTTTTAGGTTAACTTTAAAAAGTAAAAGATTTTCAATTGAATAACCATGGAGATTTTGTATGATGAGACAATCTTACTCCTTAGGGGTCAACGTGTAGACAATAGCATACTTGATATGAAAATTTTATTTTTTTCTTAACTAACTCAATAGACGTAATATCTTAGGAAAAATGAACAAATAAGGTCAGCACTGCAATTGCAGGGCTTCGTACCGTGGGTGAACACGATTCTTCAAAACTGCAAATGCAGGGGTACGACCCCTAGGTGTTAATCAACTTACACTAGTATTATATTCCATTTTCTATTATTTTCCATTGGTAGGCTGGTGTAAACATAAAAAATAAGATAAAGAAAGAAAAATTTAGATAGTATCAAGTGAATATGTTGTAGCAGGAAAATTATACTGCTGTAACAGCTAGAAGCAAGCAGTGTGCCAAAACAATTGTGTCGCGTTCCATACTTTCTGTGTAATCCTCTGATAATCAATTACTTATTCTGCAGGCAAGTGGAGTGGCTGGATGAATACCACCCCGGCTCCTTCCGCCAGGCGCAGGTCTCCTTCAGCACGCGGATCCCTGGTGCGTTCCCTCTGGGAGACGCCACCACTATGTCCACTGCGGCCGCACTCTACCACACGGCTGGCCTGCTACTTCACGTCCGCCAGAAAACGGCCAAACAGGAGCAGACACCGACTGCAGGTAGCTATCCAGAATTCTAATAAACCTAACAAGAGTTTCATCAAACCTACCAAGCATTCAAACAAACCTAACAAGAGTTTCATCAAACCTACCAAGCATTCAAACAAACCTAACAAGAGTTTAATCAAACCTACCAAGCATTCAAACAAACCTAACAAGAGTTTCATCAAACCTACCAAGCATTCAAACAAACCTAACAAGAGTTTCATCAAACCTACCAAGCATTCAAACAAACCTAACAAGAGTTTCATCAAACCTACCAAGCATTCAAACAAACCTAACCAGATTTCCAATAATCCTACATAGAATTCAAATAAACCTAACCAGATTTCCAATAATCCTACATAGAATTCAAATAAACGAGCCCTACATAGGTTTCAAACAATACTAACCTGAATTTGAACAAACTTAACCAGATTCCCAACAAACCTACACAGAATATCATCAGACGTAGCTCAAAAAGACTTCCGTGAAAGCATCAGAATACCAGGAGTCCTTCTTTTTTTTACATTAACTCCACACAGGAGGCCTTGAGGAAAATAATTTCCCTCAGGGCCTATGTCATCTGGGATGCTGTGTGGAGGGTCTTTTTGAGGAGACGAAGGAATGAACATTGGTCTTGAAGAGACCCATGTTGTAGGAAGGAGGAAACACAGAGGCCGGCAAATCATTCCACAGCCGAGCTGTTGAACATAAGAACGAGTCGAAGAAACTACCCGTTCTCATGTGACAAATGTCAACCGTGTACAAATGTTGGGCATGCGTTTGGCGTGTTTCCCGACTATGCACCGGTGCCGAAGGGATCAATGATGCTAGTTCCTCGGAGCATCTTCCATTGTAATACCGGTAGAACAAGGATAGCATTCCCACCTGACGCCTGTACTCTAAAGATTGCAATCCGTCTGTTAAGATGGGAGAATCTATCAAATGGACCGCCCATTTCTGCACAGAGTCGAGGGTATTTTTCAGGTATTTTGGAGCTCCAGACCAGAGGTGGCTGCCAAATTCAACCGTGGGGCGCACTTGAGACTAATCCAATCATCATTTACTGTACAAGTTAAGATTGTAGTTACATATAAATTGTATACTTGAGGAGGCAATGTGGAACCAGGAGACATGACTGAATACTGAATACCCCCCAATGACAACCCTGATTAAAGAGACTGGACTTCTGTTAAAGAAACAAGTAGAAACAATGGAGATAGCTTATAGACAGGATGGCCTGATTCATTGCTTAATTTTTACACCTCTGCAGACCCATATCAATTTGAAGCCTGTACATTATCTTGTTCTAATGCCTCTTGCTATTAGCAATTTATTATAAGTAATCTGTGTTAATGGCTTTTCTCTACATTTATTATGTTTTCCCTTTAGATCCTATGGTGAATGAAGTTTCTACACCGCTGGCCAGTGTCTTAGAAGAAAAAGAAGAGAATGAATGGCCCCAACCAGGAGAAGATGGAGAGGAAGATTGCGACAATAAAGGTTTGTTTATATTTTAACAAAAAAATTACCAGAGGTTGAACTCTATACCTTTTTAAAAAAAAAAAACTGATTCTCTACCCAAAAATGTTCTTACATCAATTAAAACTTATACTCCATCTGTTTCATCAAGAATTTGATGAAGTGGTTGTCGTTTTTATAATTCCATTGGCGGCCATCCATGTGAACCATAAAGTTTCGCCAAAACACACTGTATCACTGGGTCCTCGACATTGACTGTAAATAGGGGAGCCAGGTTTCTAGTTGAGCTGCTGTGTGTTCAGGGCCTAGTCCGGTTGCTGTGAAATTGTATATCAAAGGAGAGAGAAAGTGGTAGTCCAAGGATGTGCAAGGTCAGAAGTCAAAGGTGGTTGTAGTGGTTCAAGTGGGAAGAAGCAGTCCAGCGTAATTCATAAACAGTCTAAGCGGTCAGAGTGCATATTCTGAATTTGAGATTTGGAACAGAGTCTTGAAGACTTTTGAGTGGCGGTCGCCGGCCAGCGTGTTGCCTGGTCGGACGGCTGGTCGAAGGTGAGGGGATGCAACTTAAATACTGGGTCGCAGCTCAGCTGGGGAAGAGATGTGATGTAAATGCTGGCTTTCTTCTCCTCTCATGGTAAAGGCTGTTTTGTGGCTTTTGAGTTGCATTCATGTTCGATTACACACACATTGTGTCTAAACATGGTGGATGGATGGATTGTGTTTTTTTTTTTTAAAGCGGAGACGGTTTACCATTAGTTCCCGTGAGTACTTAGGCCATGGGCCCATTGTACTTTCTCCCATTTTACCTCAATCCTTTAACAATAACCCAGTCCCTTTAATAAAGTTCACCAGAGTTGTCATTGGATATGTGGCTAGGTCTTCTGGTTCTATCTACAACATGTCTCCCCAGGTATCTGAGCCTAGTTCCCACCAGGGCAGGACATTGGCACCATAAGTGAATTGGAGTCTCTTCATCCTCTTCACATTTTCTACATCTACTGGTGTTTTCCACTCCCAATAGCTGCATGTGTCTCCTGAGATGGCAGTGTTCCATTAGTAGGCCTACCAGTTCCCTCAGCGAGTTTCTGTCCATATTGAGTAGTTTCCTAGTCCGTCTGGGGTCGGGTCCGTTTATGAGTACTTTGGATTGTTTCATTCCGGGTGCCCTCTCCCATTCCTTCCAGTGCTGGGATTTGATCCAACTCTCGATATGTAATTTGGTGTGGCAAGCTGCTACTCCTACGGCCGGCTCAGATCCCGCAAGTGATGCTTTCGCCCCTTTCCTTGCTAGTTCATCAGCCCGCTCGTTGCCCTCAATACCCTTATGTCCTGGTACCCATATCAGGGTTATTTTATTGATGGTAGCGAGTTCTGTAAGAACGGTTCGGCATTCCATCACCAGTCTGGAGTCGCATCGGTTACTTTCCAGTGCCATAAGGGCTGCCTGGCTATCAGAACAAATAGTTATGTTATGGATTGTGTTGAAAAGGCCTGCAGTAAAAAGTTTAAAGATTTTTCTTTATTCCAGAAGCTGACAAAGAAGGAAAGCCAACAGACAAAGAGAAGGAAAAGGAAGATAATGACAAGGATGCTGATCTCCTTAGCGCCCCACCCTGCCCTGTCATCTCAATGGTTACCAACCACGCCAACGGGACTCTCAACCTTTGGCAACTCACATTCCAGGACAAGTCGAAATTTTCTTCGGTTTGTATTGTTATCTTTTATTATGTACAGTGAAATCCACTTACAAGGTTCCGACATACAAGGTTTTTCCATAAGAGTAAAACCAATTTCAAATTTTAAAATGCAATTTAGTTACTGACTCTAAAATATGCTATAGATTTAGAAACAAATATGGCGATCTATAATATCGACCAATCACAAAGCTCCATTGTGATGGCGTAACACAATGGCGGAGTGCATCGGTTAGTAGAAACAAATAAGAAAAATAACAGAGGAACAATCCAGAACCAGCAATCTATTTCGGAATCAAAGGTGGCAATGAGTAAAATGTCGCTTTAACCCCTCCGTAACGTAAGCAGATATAAGTGTTAGAAATAGGACAGCAGTCAAGTACAATCAGCGTGTTTATATGTCAGCGCGTGTGTTTCCATAGAAATCGTTCTAACTCTGTTATTGTTTTAGTTACATCCCTAAAACAAAAAGTAAAAGTTCAATAGTAGATCAAGCTGTACATCCCTATCAAGTTGTCTATAGAAATACATAACAGGAATCAGCTGTCAGTCGCGTAGTTGACAAAAGTATTTACCCGCACAAATTTACTACCGGCGGCTCGTCCGCGCTCGACATTTTTAATTTTTATTAAATATTTTTATATGAAATGATAAAAAAGTGAGGTGACAAAAGTGTTTATTACACATATATACAATAGAATATTGTTGTTTACATAATCTGTGATTTTAGTACCGTTTTCATATAAAAACGTCACGTGAGTCATTTTTACCTATTTTTAATGTTTGCGTTCTAAATTTTAATATTTACAAATGCTAATATTTATTTGTAATATAATAATTTGAAAGCTTATTTTGTAACCTTTCTAAAACAGTTTTTACTATTCGGCTACGTTCAGAAATGTTTCATTTATAGAGCTTTAATTGTGAAGCGGTAATAACAAAAAGTTTTCGTAAAATGTCATTTCTTTTCAGACAGTTTAAGGGCTTAAATGGCGAATTTCGGAGGGGTTAAGTACGGCATTCTGGAAAAAAAAAAAATTTTTTTTACCAATTCATGCTAAATTTTAAAAATCCTTTAAATGAACCATTAATTAAAAAAACAGAGTGTGCAATTCACATGTAGTAGAAGTGAAACCTTCTGAAAACTAAAATAGATAAGAGTGGGGAGGCTACGAAGCACAGCACAAAGAGGAGACCGATAGGCTGTGAAGCAACGCACAAAGAGGAGACCGATTATATTATCTCATTCTCTAGCAGGCTAAATCCTATAATCTGCGAGAGAATGAGATTAGTATGCTGTATTTGTCTCTTTTTAGTGTTGCTATTTTTCGTTTCATCGAGTTTCAAACCACAACGGTGCTAAAGAATTTTTTTTGTGTAATTTTACCCTGATATTCTCAATTAAAGATTTTTTTGGGCTGCTGTCAGATTGCTGCCTCTGAAATTATTGGAATCGTAAGAAAGTTTCAGTGCTTTAGAAATGTTGGCAATTGAATACAAAGATCATATTCCAATTTTTTTTTTTTTTTTTTTTTTTACTTTATTTATTCCCATTTCTTTGTACATATAATGTATAATAGCAAATATTATATGTATAATAACATAATATATAATAACAATTATGGAGAAGAAATGAAAACCCACTAAGGCACTGCCTGAGTGTGGGTAATATTAAAACAAAATACTATATTTCTAAGTACCCAAAGTATAAATTAGACTTAAAATTACTAAGTAAGTTTGTCCTAATCTATTTGTATGTGTTGTTGTAGGTGTTATCCATAGGGCACGCATCTCGAGCTTCCGGTCACAGGTTCAGGGTAAATGACATCACCTGCCACCCCGTCCTGCCCCTCTTGCTGACCACTAGTCACCACAACATTGCAGGTTTCTATAATATACCACCATCCTTTCACCTTACATATTCCTCACAACATTTCACAATGAACATTGGGAGTGCCACTTGCCCACCACAGGTTACGGGTCGTTTCATTAGTGCAATCATCATATAAAACAAATGTTGTCAAACTCTTTTGCTGCAAAGGGAAATACATAATATTATGGGTAAATAATCTGCGCTCCCGGTACTACTAGTGGCATTAATTTATTTTAAAAGAATATGGATGATTTGATAGTCACACAAAGAGTTGTTGTGCTTACCCGTTTATCCTGTATATATGTACATTACGTACATGGAAATGTAGTGAAAATATTTTTAAAAATATTTAGAAGATTGACATGATTTGAGATTTTCACGGCCAAAAGTATTATCGTGATTTATTTTTGGGGTATTATACCATGTTGTGCTACCTCCTTTAGCCAACGTTTCGGACAGCGTTACGGTGCCCATCATCAGTTCAGATGTGTAATGTTTAAAAGTTTATTTAATTCGAGTTATCCGATATTAACAATCCTGATCAAACCAAAGAAAATAAGATATCTTCTTCCTTGCGCTGTCCCAACTCATTGCCTAGGTAGGCTGTTGGCTCTTCTCGTTCTCAGGTTGTAATTTATTCTGTTCTGGGTATCGCCTTCATCCAGGCCGTTTCTCTGAAGAATTTTGGAGCATTGAGTCACCCAGGATTTCTTCGGTCTTCCTCTGGATGACTGTCGATGAAGCTCCATAGACATTGCCTGCCTCCCTGTGTGGTCTGATGGTCTCCGTCTTATGTGTCCATACCATCTCGTCTGTGACACCCAGGCTACCACGAATGCGTGAACTTTTGATCTTATCGTTTTAGTGATACTCCTGCCGACCATCTAAGCATTCGCATTTCTGCTGTTTCGAGTTGCCTAGAGTAGGAGTTGTACATAGTCCAGCATTCGGAGCCATACATTATTGCGGGTCTTACGATAGTCTGGTATATCTTTCCTTTAAGTTTTATTTTTTTCAAAGAAAATAAGATATGGATTGTCATTTTGTGAAATGACATAATTTTTAATAAATTATGCATTTTTTTAGTACTGTTACTTACTGTATGTGATTTTGCTTTTTTTATTAAATTTATTTTTGACTTGACCAGCCATTTATGTTTAAAGTTCTATACCATGGATTTGACCTTTGGGAAGTTTCGTTTAAAATCTAAATATGCATAAATTGCAAGCCATAGACAATCTCACAATTTGACAGTCGATTACGTATGGAATCGATTCCGTATCCACAAAAGATACAGAATCGCTCTTCAGTTTCACCCTTCTACAGACATCTTTAAACTGACCAGTGTGAAGATGTCGGTAGTGCTCCATCAAATTTATAATTTCAATCTCTTCTTGCATGGCTGAGGAGACTAGGCCTCGTAGACCACTGCTGCAACGCTACCAAAAGAGCTCATTAATCATTAATATAAAGCCGTCCCGAATTCAGACACGGCCTCGGCAGCCCCGCCCAGCCCTCTGCCGGGCCACCCAATACCGGCCCATGACACGGACTCCGGGGTCAATTCTCTCCGTCCCGCCAGGCCCGAGGGCTTCTGCTCGGAGCTGATCCTGTGGAGGGTGGATGCCGTGGGGCCGCTCAGCAGGTCCGGTGGAGTAGGAGAGCTGGCCAGGATAAACTCTCCTCATCCGTCGGCTTTCAGCAACGTGGCATGGATACCGACGCTGCTTCCTAGGTCAGTATCTCTGTAAAAAAATACAGTAATATACGCATCTTATATATAAGTGTAATGTCTTGATTATGTTAATTATGCTATGAATTGGGATGGCAGTATAATAGTCAATATGCTGTAATTTAACCGGTGACAGGCCGGAGACGCGCCGGTGCGCGCGTCGTATGCGCATGCGCGAGAAAATAATTCAAATATTTGAATAATATTTTCCACAAAAAACTTTTGGTCTGCGATTTTGGCCCTTCTATGTACAGAATTTGTATGAAGAACAGTGTCAGAATCGCTTGCGCCAACATTACTCTATGAGACGCCTAAAAGTTTCATTCACCTTGCAACCCCAGAATATTTTTAAAACGATTTCGTCTATGACATTGACCTGTCAGAATTTGCCTCGAATTTAACCGTCGCAACTAATGCGTGTTCCGCAACTAAAACATCGTAAAACCTATTAATTTACGTAATAAATGCAAGTAATGTTGTTTTGGTAGATAGTTTATTGTGTTGTGAACGTGTTTCAGTCAATAAAATATACAATAGCTCAAAATTAATCAACAAAACATTCAATTCAAAATTCAAAATGGTACTTTTTTAGTGTTTTTTCGTGAATTTTCGTGAAATGGCCTGGCCTTTGACCGGTTAAAGCTTTTTGTAACAGATCCAATTTTAACATAGAACTACATCAACGCCATCTACCGGACTAGTTTTTAGTTGACGTGGGCAAAATTGAATGAATGAATTAAACTAATGAATTCTGTCTTGTGACACACTTGCCGATTCTCAAATTGACAGGGAATTAATTTCTTATTCCTTCCTTTGATTTAGGCGATGCTTGTGGTTCCATAATATTGATTCTGCTTCATAAAGCTCTACAAATATTAGTATCTAAAAATTATTTTTCTTCCACTCGCCCATAAGAGCGTATGAACGCCATGTCTGTCTCATTCCTGCATTAGTCATTGCCTGTCGAGCGCAGGCTGCTGTAATCTTTTCCGTAATGTGTGGTGGGCCGGTTTGTGCGAGTTGGGCAAATTCCTTTGTTGTGTCGTTTACCACCACCGAAACGATCCCGGGCCAACTCGAACTCGAATCTACCAAGTAGAGTCCACATGCACGAACTATCCTTTCACACATTCGTCTAAACGTTGGTAGTTGTACAGTTGGACGATTGTGTATAAAATATTTAAATAAAAACTAGAAGTGATTCAAATTGACAAAATATGATATTTAACAGTATAACTGCAAATTTCCATTAGTTCATATCAGTTTGAATGGCTACTGAAAAATATTTGATTTTTTGGCATTTAAGCTTTTTATTCCATTGTTATTAATTCTAACCTCACTTTTGTTACAATATAGTTATGTTGTGTCCACAGCACAACTCTGGGCAACCTGTCCAATTCTCCATCAGCCTGCTTCGTGGCCAGCGACGGAGAGAGCCTGCGGGTGTACCAGGCGGTGATCGATGCCAGAACTCTGCTGGCAGAGGTAGCCAGCTCCGAGCGGCGGTACCGAAACGCCAACATGGTTGTGAGTAATGAATTTTTCATTATTTCCTAGTGAATTCCTCTCCTTAACCTGTCAAGACAGGAAAAACACTGAAATTCCCTAACAAAGCATGGCTTTGAATTTTGAATCAAATGTTTTGTGGATTAATTTTGAGTTATCGTATATTTTATTGACTGAAACACATTCCTAGAACAATAAACTATGTACAACATTACTTGCGTTAATTACATAAATTGATAGGTTTTACAATGTTTTCGTCAAGTAACACGCATCGACTTTGACAGAAAGAATAGTGGCAAATTTGACATTTTGATGCCACAGATAAAATCATTTAAAAATATTCTGGGGTTGCAAGGTGAATGAAATTTTTGCCCATCTTATGGGTAAATGTTGGCGCAAGCGATTCTGACCTTGTCCTTCATACAAATTCTGTACATTTTTTTGTCGAAATTTTTTCCGCCATGCGCACAAACTGCGCGTGGATTCGCGTCTCCGGCCGATTAGAGGTTAAATGGATAATTAATTTTGTGCGGCTTAATTGGAACGGTTCCGCGTCACTGTAATGTTTGCCAATACTCAAAAAAAGTTTTTTTCTTGTTTCAATAATTGTATGGCGCGTAATTTAAATGGATTTGCTCAAAGATAGTGTTATTTCAATAAGGCGTATTTTCTCATTTTTATTATATTATGTATACATTATAAAGAACAATATTACTCAACTCAGGCTTGTTCTAGTGACGTTAAAAATTGAATTGTAAACGGTAATAATACCTACCATGTAGAGAAACAATAAATAATAATAATAGTTAATAGCCAAATACAGTTCAATCAAAACTAAATAGGTAAATTTAATATTGATGTCACAAATAGATTAAAAATGACACTCTAATTAAACCTGACAGAGAGGAGGGGTTGGTGAAGAAAGTCCGCTTTCTATATTCAACAGGCAGACTGAAATGATTTAAATCAGGGATTCCCAAAGTGGTCGATATCGGTTTCCTAGGAGTCGACATAAACGAAAACTGATTTTGGGGGTCGACGAGGTCTAAAAATCGACCCCTAGGAACATTATTTTACTGACAAAGCTATTCCATGGAAGAACATTGTTTCTGTTGCGACTGATGGTGCAACGTCTATGGTTGGTCGTCATCGTGGTTTTATAGCTCACTTAAAGCGACAACTGCCTGATGTACTGGTTTATTCACTGCGTGATTCACAGGCAGCATTTAGTAGCAAAAAAGCTGAGTCCTAGATTGCATAAGTCTTTACAATATGTAGTAAATGCTATCAACAAGATTCAAAGCAATTCTTTGAACTCTCGGTTATTTGCTCAGCTATGTGAGGAAAACGACGAAGTCTTTATTCGATTACTTCTGCACACTGAAGTTCGCTGGCTATCCAGAGGCTCTTGCTTAGAAAGATTTTCAGCCATTTTTGAATCTGTGTTGGAATTTTTACAAGAAAAAGATCCGAATTTGAAAGAAAATCTGAACAATTGTAAAACAGATATTTATTACTTGACTGATATCTTTGGAATGTTCAACAAAGTTAATTTGCAGCTGCAGGGTGACGATCTTAACTTGATTAAAACAAAATCAATAATATCCGCCTTCGTGGGTAAACTAATCCTTTATAAACAAAATTTGGGCAGAAAACAATATTTGCAGTTTCTGCATTTGTCAAAATTACCAGAAATGCTTCATGATGATGACATTTTATTATATGTCACTCACTTGGACGCATTACACAAGGATTTTGAGGAGAGGTTTGAGGATCTTTTAAATTTACAAATTCGTCAATGGATAATAAATCCGTAGGATACCACTGCCATAGAAGAAGCCAATTTGATAATGCAAGAAGAGTTGATTACCATCAGCACAGACCAAGAGCTTAAGCAGAAGTTCAACCAAGGCTATCAGAAGTTCTGGTTGCACCGCAACATTGCAACACAGTATCCTACATTGTGGAACATTGCTGAAAAATACCTTATCACTTTTCCATCATCATACCTAGTTGAAAAAAGCTTCAGTGTGGTAACAAACATTTTGACGAAACAAAGAAACCGTTTGAAAATCAACGAACGTCAAGATTTAAGGCTGCAACTCACCAATATTAAACCAGATGTAGCTAGATAGGTAGATAGTCACCAGGTTCATCCATCACACTGAATGTTTTATTTTCTATTTGCGAATTAATACTTTTTTAAATATAATAACTTAAGATTCTTTAAGTACGGTACCTAATTTGTAATAATCATTATAAATTAAACTTGATATTTACTGAATTGTATGTCTTTTTATTTTGTCAAATTTTGATGAGAAAATGAAGTCCTCTTTTACTCACTTAACCAAGTGTAAAGTTTTCCAATTGGTACCTTAGTACCTAGGTATTTTGTATCAATAGGAAAAAACTAAAAGTAGGCCCCCTTATTCATAATAGTCTGCTAACCTAAAGCATTGCTAATTCTCACTCGGTCATCTTCTATTGACCTAAATCAGAATGAATAAGGGGCCGTTTCAAGTATTACGTAACGCACTTGGGGGGGGGTCTTGCAAAACGTTACTGTGCGTTACGGGGGGGGGGGGGGTTGGAACAATGCGTTACATAACATTTTTACAGCACTTTGCGCAACTTAAATGTGAATTTCAAGTAAAGCCACTTGGGCGTTACGTAATGCCTAGGGGGGGGGGGGGGTGTACAGGAAAACGTTACGGCGCGTTACATGGGGGGGGGGTCAAAAATTGCGTTACGTAATACTTGAACGGCCCCTAAGGGGGTTGATTTTAAAAGTAGGTAATTTGGCCATGGGGGGTCTGGGGTAACAGTTCATTTTGGAAAAGGGGTCACTTGTCCAAAATAGTTTGGGAATCCCTGATTTAAATCTGTATTTTATCTCCTTGAAATCATATTTTACATTCTGAAATTAGTATTAAATTTAGCTGTTATCTTTTATTTCCAGGACTCCATGGTATCAATATCCTCTGAATCATCAGCAGAGGGCGTGATTCACCAGACACCTCTTCACGATCGCATCAAAATTGTCAGTCAGCAGTCCACCGCCCGGCCGGGCTGCGTAATCCGCCTGGACGCAATTGCAGACGCGACGCACGACTGGCAAAATACGCAACTGCTGCACGTTTTCCAGGAACAACTTATCACCGGTACGATTTACTTTTATTTTTGTAAAGTACTAATTTATCTCCACACTATATCTCCCCTTGCTGATCTCTAACGCCACTATGATGTTATAGCACCCCTTAAGAATCCAAACATTGCTTTAAATGGCTTTACCCTTGTTTGGTGACCCGTTCTGAATAGCCAGATATTCCAAATCTTCCTAATTCTCTGAACGAAACATTTCTGAACATAGCCGTATACTAAAAACTGTTTTTGAAGGGTTACGAAATAAGCTTTCAAATTGTTATATTACAAATAAATATTAACATTTGTAAATATTAAAATTTAGAATGCAAACATAAAAAAAATGTAAAAATAACTCATGTGACGTTTTTATGTGAAAACGGTACTAAAATCACGGATTATGTAAAAAACAGTACTTATTCTATCGTATAAATGTATAATAAACAATTTAGTCACCTCGCTTTTTTATCATTTTGTACAAGAATATATAATAAAAAAATAACAATGTCTAGTGCCCGTAGGCGATTTGGCGGGTAAAATATGTATCTACCGAGTATCTGACAGAATAGGTCTTTTTATGTATTTCTATGGACAACTTGAATAGGGATGTGCAGCTTGATTTATTATCGACCTTCTACTTTTTGCTTTAGGGATGTCACTAGAACAATAACGAAGTTATAACAATTTTTGTGGAAACATGCGTTGACGTGAAAATATGCTCATTGTACTTAACTGCTATCGTTATATTATCGTGTATATCCGCTTACGTATCTCAGTGGTTAAGCCTGGTTTAATAAATTACAGTGAAACCCTCTTAACCTCTAATAGGCCGGAGACGCGCGGGCGCGCGCATATTGTGCGCATGCGCGAGAAAATAATTCGAAAAAATATCGAACAAAAAATGTTTGTCTGCGATTTTGGCCCTTCTATGTACAGAATTTGTATGAAGAACAGGGTCAGAATTGCTTGCGCCAACATTACACCATAAGATGCGTCAAAATTTTATTCACCTTGCAACCCCAGAATATTTTTTAACGATTTTATCTGTGACATAGAAATGTCATTTTTGTCGCGAATTTTAGCTGTCAAAATTAATGCAAGTAATGTTGTTTTGGTACATAGGATCGTGTTTCAGTCAATAAAATATACGATAGCTCAAAATTAATCCACAAAACATTCAATTCAAAATTCAAAGTGGTGCTTTTTTAGTGAATTTTCGTGAAATGGCCTGGCTTCCCAGAGGTTAAGAAGTTTCGTGGCTTAACCTCTAACAGGCCGGAGACGCGCCGGCGCGCGCGTCATATGCGCGAGAAAATAATTCAAATATTTGAATAATACTTCCGACAAAAAACTTTTGGTCGACGATTTTGGCCCTTCTATGTACACAATTTGTATGGAGAACAGTGTCAGAATCGCTTGCGCTGTCATTACTCTCGGAGACGCTACAAGTTTCATTCACCTAGTCACCCTGGAATATTTTTAAAACGATATCTTCTATGACAATCGGCTGTCAGAATTTGCCGCGAATTTAACGGTCGCAATTAATGGGTGTATCGCGAATAAAACGATCATAAAACCTATTAATTTACGTAATAAATGCAAGTAATGTGGTTTTGGTAGATAGTATGTTGTGTTGTGAACGTGTTTCAGTTAATAAAATATACAATAGCTCAAAATTTATCAACAAAACATTCAATTCAAAATTCAAAGTGGTGGTTTTTTAGTGTTTTTTTGCGAAGTTCCGCGAATTTCCGCTAAATGTCACGGCATGTGACCGGTTAAGATGTTTGGTTTTTTCGGTCCCTCGATCCCAAATTGTATTGTAAATGGGCATCTAAAAAACAATTATAATTCATTTATGCATATTAAAAATAAATACCGGGTAGGTATCTATTTGTTCAATATTATGTAAGAAGCACTATAGGAGTATTTTTAACCAATGAATTTTTTTTTTTAGGGGAGCGCATAACCTCGAGCAGCGAGGAAGTCCACACGGGAGTGACGGGCCACCACCGGGCCCCGAGCCTCATGGAGTCAGAGTTGGACGCCATGGTGGACCTGCAGCAGGCCTCCGTGTTCGAAGAGCCCTTCTACATCGTGGTGCTCGAGAGAACAGCCACCGGTACCACGGTACACATGTGGCGACTTGTGATAGCGTCACAACCTGATTCTGCTGGTATGATAATCTGTTTATTTATCTAAATTAAACTATTTATCCATTCTACTGCTATGGACAGAGGTCTCCGAATTAGTGCAGGATAGGAATGACTGGAGGCACCTTGTTGATGCGTGAGTCCGCGTACTGAATAGGACAAGGGGAAGAAATTTTGAATACACAGTAGAACCCTGTTAATTGAAACCCTGAGAATTTGAAATTTTGAACAAGTGATTTTTGCAAAAAATAAATTTTATTATTTTGTAAATCTGAATCTGACGAGACAGCCCTGGCAGTAAAATGTCAATTTATACCGCTATGCATCATTTAGTTTTGTGTATCTGAATCTGACAGACAGCCTTGGCGGTAAAACGTCAATTTATGCAATTATACATCGTCCTAACTCGTATATTTATTTTGTAAATCTCATTCGATTAAAACTGGAATGTCGTGTTTTTTCAAATTTACTTTCAATATCCAAGTTTGAAGGGCCGGCCTAAATGTAATCAGCTGAGAATTTACATCAAATATCTGAATTTCAGGACCCGATTGTGACAGTAATCGACTGCAAATATTGATTTTCGTTTTATTTTAATATTTTATATAATGGTAACTATTGTTTCAGTGGACGTCTTGACTGGCAGTATGATGTACGTCCCCGACAGCGCGCTAATTCAGGATGGCGATGAAACGGAGGGAGAAGCCCATACCACGGGAAGAAAGAGATCTGTATCGTTGGCTGATGCAGATGCCATCACACTCACTCCTCCCTCCTCTCACGTGGTTATCACTACTACTAAGGTAAGATCTTATGTGAAGACAAAAAAGAAAAGATAAGATACATATCATTATTATTATCTGTTAGTATTAATACCAAAGATATTCAAATACAAAAGAGATATACTATGATGTCCGCGCAACTGTCGGCAGACTACGTAATCAGGGTAGTTTGCATATGAAAAGAATTTGTTCATTTTGTTGATTTTTTTAAGGTGTGCATTAGTATTGGTTAACAATATAGTTTGAATACAGAAAGCATTCGTTCATTTAGTTTAACGTTTGATTGGTTTATTCGTTCATTTAGTTTATTTGTTAATTGGTAAACAATATCAGCGACACCCGGAAGCGCAGTCCCACCTAGTAAAAACTTTAGATAGCACATCTATTATATTTCAATATCTTTGATTAATACTAATGCTGCGCCTTATGTATGTGATGTTTGGTACAAAGCTACTGTCGTGTTGCCCGCTGCCCGCAGGGCCTAGCATCAATAACCTGCGGGGCGGGTTCTTAACTGCTAGTTAGTTAATAATTCTGCTGATGTGCTAATATCTAATTTCACGTTGTTTGTGATAATTTAAATTTTCTTTTCTCCAAATGAGAATTCAATCGAGCTTTAAATTGATTTAGTTTTTAGCATCGATGACATGTTGGAGAAGGTTTTCCTAGGATTGAATGCTGTGCATACTGTTATTTCCTCTAGTTAACAATATAACTGATGATCGGGAGTTTTTGATAATATTTCGGTGAGTCTGGATTACGAGTGTTGTTTATTTTTAACATTTACATTGAATATCTATCTGGATTTAACATCCACTCTAAAGGATGCTCTGCGAACCCCACCCAGTTTGGTGCTCACACATAATTAGATATGATCAGATATCTTCATAAATAGTATATAGTACAAGAGTGTCCACGGAGTTTAGTATTTGTGTTGGTGGTGAAGATTTCTTGAATACCTATGTGCAGATAAAATTTTGAAAGTCTTAATCTAGTTTAAGTATAAGTAAAAAAAATCACTAGAACGATCATGTACAACCTCTCTTTAGGACTACTTTAATGTATTGTAAGTTAAGTGTTTTTTCCTGTGGCCAGCTGTGGCTGCACTACAAATGACAGTTCTTAGCATATTATTTTTCTGTTCCCAGGTGTGTTCCTGTGAGTTGCCACTTCCTCCGGATGTGGAAGTGATCCACGCCAGCCCCGCGGCGGGCCATCTTAGCTCTGCCTCCATATATCCCGCCTGTTTCGCACCATACATCATCACTACCGCTTGCTCCGATAGTACCATCAGGTTTGTCCGTTTCTTATTGCCGACTACAGTATAACACATGTCACCTCTGGAGGCAAATGCAGCTGTTGTAAGTGAAAACAACAACGGCTGCAGGAAATTTAAATAGGATGAGGGAACTCCAATTCACCTATGGTCAGGGCTGGCAGTATTTGAATTACTTGTAATTGAAATATGTATTGGAAATACAAATACATATTTTGTATTTGTATTTCAATTACTTTTTTGAAATACAAATACATATTTTGTATTCCTAAAAATGTATTTTGTAATTGGTATTTCAATTACCTGCTGCTGAGATATTTTTTAATTTGTATTTCAAATACTTCTGGCTTCAAAATACATTTTCAAATACATTTAGCGATCTTAAAAATGATAATGAAAAATAAACTGACATAGTTAATACATAGACTAAAAACGCTAGAATCCAGTGCATATATGTTAATATTTAGAATTGGCAACACTGTTTGTATCATACTAGATCAAGCACTAAAGGAATAATTTGACTAAATACTAGATTATTTTTAAGTTAATTTCAGCAGAGCGCACTTGAAATGAAATAACAAAAAACTGCGCTATACAAATGTCATGTTATTATAATAATTATTATTATTATCTAACACCTGGGTAATATACAAAAAACTTTACAAGTGGAGCGGAGATGAGATGTGTCTTCTGAGCAATGTGATTGGTCAATTTTTGCACGTCTCTGTTTCATTCTGCTCAGCTTTACTTCTATGGAAACGCACGCTTAGATAAGGGCACTTACGACAATTCATTGCAACCAAAGGTTCTACGAAAACCAAATGTATTTTGTATTTGAAAAAAAAATGGTCAAAATACTGTATTTTGTATTTCGTATTTCAAATACACGACTTGAAAGTATTTTGTATTTCATATTTTAATTACAGGAGAAAAGGAATTTTGTAATTTGTATTTTAATTACAGCAAAGCATGTATTTTGCCCAGCCCTGCCTATGGTGCTAATGGCAAGAACTCTCAGATAGCTAGGACGCCAGGTTGTGAAACCAAGAGACTTTGTCAAACGCCCAAAGACAACCCTGGTTAACTTAACTAAAGGGATTGGGCTATTGTGAATGGAATAAGACGCATCAAGGGAGATAGCATGTTCAGCTATCAATGGGGTATTTCCACAAACGAGGGATTCTGTTGAAAATGTACGGAACATTTAAAGATCATTTTTCTGATTTTAATCATCCCACTAAAAATGTTTGTTTTTTATGTTTACATTCAATATTATTGACTTTAAAAACGCTCTAAAACTGACAAAATCAAAACGGCTGGTAGTTGGCAAATGGGTTTGTAATATCACAAGCTACGCTCAGCCAACGAGCATAAATAAACACTGTCAGTGAGCGTTCGCGCTCATGACGTCACACGATAGCCACGCCCCAAAATATCGTTTTAGCGGTAACTCAAAAATGGGAAACTTTAACTCGCTGTAGAAAATTTATTCGTCAACATAAACATAAAATAAAAATGCTGTAATCATCGTAATTTTTTTCTTAATTTTTTTAAGCAATAAAAAAAAACCTGGAAATACCCCGTTGTATGGGTGCTTTCATGTCTTAGGTCTCTGATGAACCTTGCATATCTAGTTTTGCAGCTGAGGTAATTCTTATCTTCTGTTGTTCCCAGGTTCTGGAAATGCGATGTTAAAAAGAATAAGGAAGGGAAACTAGACTACAGCTGGCGGGAATGGGAAATGATCAACAAAGATCAGGAGTCTGTTATTGATATTTCAGGTAACAATATTTCTCTATCTTTAACCTTCAACTATACCTATCTGAAATTATTTCACCTCGGGAATCACAATGTGCTTGCTTCTCATGTTTCAAATATCTCTGTATTGAACCATACCTTTTGTATTAGAACAATTTTTGGTGTATGTACGTTGTTTGGTTTTGAAATGATGATACGCATAGTTCCTACCGGGATGTCATTTATCCGGTACCTACCCTCCCTAACCTAGTCACTTTGCTGGAAAAGCATTTGAAAATGGAACAATGACAGGAGTGAATTCAAGTACTTTTGTTTCTGGAAAAACAGTTTGTTGGTCGTTCGGTTTCATATATATGCATTTACAAACTAAAAGAAGGTGTTTTGACCGTATCAAGATCGTTTTAAATTTATTTGTGTGGTTGTGGCGATAATTACCTCGAGGTACCGCGGTGGAACTAAATGAACTATATTTGTAATTGTGTTGTTCGCCTTCGCAATGATAAATGATTGGTTGTCCTTCTTCTTTCTAATCCATTATTTTTCCCATATTCATAATATCAGCAAACGTCATTTTGTTTCATTTCGTTTAGTATTTATTAGTCCATTTCCTAGTGCATCTGAAGCTGTAATTCGGAAACAGTTTCGGATGCAACATATGAATATATCATTATAAATTTGGTAATTCCAGGCCAACCGCTGAACATCAGCGCCGCTTACTCGGGCCGCATCGCCTGCGCCTACAAGCACGGTCGCTCCTTCACCCGGCCGGGCAAGAACGGCCCCGACGGGCCCGACCCCGCCCGCTACGTCAACCTGTGCGTCGCGGTCTACGAGTGCGAGAGCACCGGCGGCTCCGAGTGGCTGCTCGAGGACACCATCCACCTGCGGAACATTCACCTGCCCCGGGTGAGGGTGGATCCACACCTGGATCTGAGCTATCTGTACGACACGCGCTTCCTGCAGAAGAAACAGAGACTTACACAGGTTACTAGCTTTTATATTTTAATATCGAACTTCGCTCGGGGAGTTGATTTAACCTGTCAAAGGCCGGCAAATTCCAGGAAAAATATGGAAATTTCATAACAAAACACGATTTTGAATTTCGAATTGAATGTTTTGTGGATTAATTTTGAGCTATCGTATATTTTATTGACCGAAGCACATTCCTAGAACAATAAACTATTTACCAAAACAACATTACTTGTGTTAATTACGTAAATTAATAGGTTTTACAATGTTTTAGTCGAGGAACACGCATCAAGTTTGACCGTTAAAATTCACGGCAAATCTGACATTTTCATGCCACAGATAAAATCGTTTAAAAATATTCTGGGGTTGCAAGGTGAATGAAATTTTTACCTGTCTTATGGGGTAATGTTGGCGCAAGCGATTCTGACCTTGTCCTTCATACCAATTCTATACATAGAAGGGTCAAAATCGCAGACAAACATAATTTATTCGAATTTTTTTTTAATTTTTCCCCGCGCGCGCGCCCGCGCTTCTCCGGCCGGTTACAGGTTAAGATTGAACTGACGTTCAAACCCACAACGGATCTTGCTTTATTTACCCCTACCAAAGGGTAGCTTCACCCATACAAAAAAGGCTTCGAATGGTTCACAACGTTCCAGAACATTCCACGATGATCTGGGTTGTCCCAGGATGTTCCCGAACATTCCGGATATTCTGGAATATTGTGGAATGCTCTCGAATACTCTCGAATGTTATGAACTGTTCTAGAAATTTCTGGAGGGCGAAACTTCCAGCCCTTATATCTTCAAAAGCACGCCCTTCAGGTAAAAACGGGAATCTTCTTCGTAGATGGAGGATAGAGGGCTACTATACCATATAACTCCCTTGATTGTACCGGCACTCGTTTCTGAGTTTTAGCGGTACGCACATTGTACACTTTCTTTTATAACATACTAGCTAGCACCCGGCATGCATTGCAATGCCATAAATTGATTCTCCCTGCATGTCCTTTCCCATACATCCCCGTTCCCTTCCATTTTGACGGCCGGCGTAGTTCAGCGGTAAGGCTCTTGACTCATACACCGAAGGTCGCGGGATCGAATCCCGGCGTGGCAAGTAAATTTTATTTGATTAATTTGTGTTATTTCACAATTTATTCATTTAAAATAATGTATAGTATATTTGTGACGCGTTCCAGAGTGGATGATACTCTCAGTATCGCCCTGGTGTAAGACCACCATTCAGAATTGAAACGTTGCTTGAAATGACATTAGCCATGTTTGGTGACCAGATCTGAATAGCCAGGTACTTCCCCACCTTCCTCTTCCCTTTCTACATCCCCTCCCCACTACCTTCAGCCTCACAACATGCAATAGTCTCACTGGCTTCAGACGGGATCAGTTGGGGACTCTTGTGTGGTATTCATATTTTAAAAAAAAAAGCCTTCCCTGCCTTCCCCCTTCCTCGTCTCTTCCATCTCTGCGAACCCCACCTTCCCCTGCCTTTCCTCTCTGCCGCTAAAATATATGAAATACACACATTTTCATTTATACAAATTTCATAATGCCAGAGCTTACCATTATATACAGCCTATGTAACTCGCTGATAATGTAGCTTTCTATTAGTGAAAGGATTTTTAAAATCGGTTTAGTGGGTTAGGCGTGAAAGCGTAAGCATATATTTTATACTTTGCAACATTTTCTTTCATTTCAGGTTCTCCAGACCCTATCACACGAAGATCTCCGCTCACCCCGCAATGGCGAGACCAACCCCAGCTCCGACTCCACCAAGGGGCTTCTGGCAGTACCCTCATTCAGCACCCTCCAGTCGCTGAGGAAGAGCATTACGGAGAACGGCAACACTTGCCCCCTGACGCAGAAGCACCTTGTGCAGCTGGACTGGGTCTCGCAGGAGGACGGATCCCATATCCTCACAGTGGCCGTGGGCTCTAAGGTTCTGCTGTTCACACCCGTTTCAAGCGATTTGGCGCAGGCTAATATGAAGGTGAGTGATTATTACAATTATTGTTTTTAGATTTTAAATCAACTAACAAAAATATTGTCTAGTTCAGCTATGAAATAAAATAATGAAGAGAATTTTGCCTACCAATAAATTTTGAGAATCCATTATGAGAGAGAGAGCTTGCCGTTTTTATTTACGTTTTTCGTGTGTTTATTCCCTGTATTTTCCCCTTTATTTATTGAAAAATTAATGTATTTTGTAAAAACATAAGCTGCACATCTCACTAGGGCATTCCTGTATTCTGATTATTCGACTTGCCACACTTTCTCTCTCTACTGGCAACACTCTAGTGTGTCATATTTCAAGTCACAGTTGGATCCAAGCATCAATGGAAAGAAAATGTAAATGTTGTTGGTAGGATTAAATTCTTTTATCTTGAGTTTCGTATATCTAGATGATACCTGGGGTCCTAGCACAGTCGATCGGTAAGGATTGACAGGAAAACTTTGGGTAACATCTCGTCGTTCCCTAGGACAACTGCAGATCGCTAACGCACAAACGATAGTTGACGTCGAATGTATTAAGAACACTTGGTCATTGAGGACTGTTGCTTATTCGTTGGCGATCTGCAGTCATGCTAGGGAATGATGAGAAGTTACCGAAAGTTATCCTATCAATCCTTATAGATCAACCATGCTAGAAGGCCTGGAATTCATTATGAGATGTCTGTTTTCACCTGGTGATCTGAAAACTTTATGTTATGTGTGATGCTAACTATACCGGAGTGAAGAATGGATCTATTGAGCGCTGGAGGTACTGCCGTCTTCAGTAAGACATTTGTCCTTGCCAGGGCATTAACTTTATCTTTGATGGCTGCTAACACAGCGAATGCTTACTTCCGGTTTGAGTGCCATAGTGCCTGCTCCCAAATCCACTGACCTGCCAGTGTGATGTTGTCAATTTTAAATTGTGTAGGTTCTACTGTACCATGAACTGAAAAACATTATTTTATTGTTTATTGTTGTTATTTTGATTTGCAGGCGATGAAAGAATCCATGACGGTGAACCGGCCCATCCTGCGCAAAGCGTCCTCTCTAGCGGCACCACACTTCCAGGAGGAGATCCGCTGGCGCAAGCTGCGCTCCATCGAGCTGCACACGGCCGACGGCCTGCCCCCCCTGCCCATGCAGATCTCCTGGGTGAGGGATGGCATCCTCGTGGTTGGCATGGACTCGGAGATGCACGTCTACTCGCAGTGGAAGCCCGAGCCCAATAACAGCGCCTCGGCCACTTCGCATCACTTCATGCATCAGGTAAATAACTTAAGTTAACCTGATGAACAATTAAAGCTAGACTGCAAGCAATAGAAGGTACGCAGACACATGTCTCTTATCATGCGCAGAAAAGGTGTGATTTTTTAGTAGTTCGTTAGTGGTATTTCTAGCCGCACTCAACACCCTTTCCGTGCTTCATTCCAATGTAATAAATGGGTAAAGGATGTTTACGAGGGGGGACCCAGAAGTAATGGAAATTGTACTGTGGTGGAGAGGAAGAACGGGGGAACACATTTTTTGACCAGGTATCCGTTAGGGTCACTCCTACTGAGTCAGTGTACGAAGTTGTGTCGCTGTGAGTGCATCGGTTCGCCCATGAGAATTTTTTTAGTAAAACAACTTTTTCCATTTCGGCGAAAACGTGATAGCAGATTGTCGAGAGCAACGCGCGGCTGTGAAATTTTGTTTCCTGTTGGGGAAATCGGCAAATTATTGTAATGCTGACTACTTATGGGGATGCTGCCCTAGGTAAAACCAGAGTCTACGAGTGGTTTTAAAAATGGAGAAATGTTAATTGAAGACCAACCCCGTTCAGGACGTCCCTCAACGTCCAAAACTGACGAAAACGTCGACGAAATCAATACCCCATTCGTGAAGACCGTCGCCGAACCATTGATCAACACTGTGAGATGTCTGGAATGTCATGGAGTTCAATTCCGAGGATTTTAACCGAAAGTTTGCGCGTGAGAAGGGTTGCATCCAAATTTGTCCCTCGCCTTCTCACAGACGAGCAAAGGGAGCGTCGATTTCAGGCATAGTTTGAGCTTCAAAATCAGCTGGAAGAGGACCCTGAATTTTTTTCCAAGGTGATCTAGCCCCCTGTGACTTCTTTTTGTTTCCCGCACTGAAAAGGGACACGAAAGGAAAGCGTTTTGCCACTGTGGAGGAGGTGAAACAAAAATCGCAGGAAGGCCTAAAGGACATCCCGATAAGTGAAATTAAAAACTGTTTTAAACAATGAAAGAAGCGTTTGGAGAAGTGTGTTGTGGTCAATGGAGAAAACTTTGAAGGTGATTAAAATTTGATGTCAAAATATTGAGAAATAAAGAAGTTATGATGAAATTCCGGTTACTTTTGGGTCCCCCCTCGAATATAAATGATTAAGAAAGCTTGAACTACAAGAATGGCTTCATTTTGTAACTTTAAAAAAAGTTAAAATTTGAATACTGCACAAGAATTCCAAGTGCTACCAACCGCCTGGAGCCAGAGAGACTATGGCATCCCCAATTGGGGTATGTTGTGAGGCTAAAGATAGTTGGGAAGGGAAAGAGATGGGAAGTATTGGGCTATTCAGATCTGATCTTACTAAAATGCTGACTTGTAGATCTGTCCATGAATACAGATAAATGGCGGATATTACTATTAATTTTCACCAGTAATAATTCCGAGTCCAAAAATGCTACTAGAATTTATTGGCATAATCTGACTATACATGCGTGGCCATATGTGGCCTTTGTGCTCACCCTCCACTTATTAAAATGAGGTCAGTTGCATTCGATCTTCCGAGAAATGTGCGGAAAAAAATATACTGATTGTGAAAATAAATTCCTAGTGCCGCCATGCCCCTGACACTTCTCAAGCAATAAATCAAAACCCTAATTGAGAGTCCGAGGTCTGATAGCAAAAAGTTCTAATTTCACAAAATATAATATGCCTGATCTCGGTGTTTCACTGGTATTCTGATTAATTATTTTTTGCGTTTCCAGGAATCGGACGACGGGCCTGACACGCGTGACCTCCGCGACGAGGACCTCCGACCGAGTGGCGAGAGTCGCCGACGCCTCGCCAATGTGTCGTCCATGCCGCATCTGTCTCGCGTCTCCTCCATAAACCTGCAGCTGATGGACAGGGAGGCTAAGAGACGCAAGCCTAATCAGAGCACTTCTACTGATCAGCAGGTAATTTAAAAAAAAACATGTTACCGCATGTTGTGACTATAGCATCATCTATTTTTATTTCAACTCAACATTTCTTTGTAGTACTAGAGAATTTGGGTTCAAGTCCCAGTTGCGACTGTTTCCTGTTTATTTTCTGTGTCTTTATCTATCTCACATTTTCATTGAGAGTTGTTGATATTATCTTCTTCAATGATTAAATAATAAAATAGTGAGGTTTCTTGAGGATTGTGACCCCCATTCCAATTTCCATGGTGGACAATGCTCCTCGTATATACAAGGTTCTACGCAGCATAGAGAGCTGCAGACACCGACGTATGGGATGCCAGTGGTACTTGGTCACTCCAGCGTACAGTGACCTTCCTCTGCTTCTCCTGCCTTCCACTTTGCCTGCGACTATGAATTTCTCCAAGTTGTAGTCCTTAGTTTGACGAGCAACGTTTCCAAAATATCTTTAATTACATTGTAGGCAGATACTTAAATGTTTTGGAGGCCTAGCCCTTCCAGAATGGACAACCTTTGTGCATCTGGCTGTCCAAGGAAACCTGAACATTTTTCTGTAGTACTTAAAAGTAAACGACCTGTTTATGTATCATGATTGTTGTACTTGCAGCCCCTGTTGGACTACATGCCAGACTACGGCCTTTTTGAGGCCTCCCGCATGGCCTGCCCGGTGTTGCCACAGTACCACCCCAAGCAACTGATGGAACTACTCAACAGCGGGAAGATCAGATGGGTCAAGGCCATCCTCGCCCATTTAGTCAGGTGAGTCATTATTATTGGCGAGGCTCGTTACTCCATAATGGAGTGTTAAAACCAACCGTGATATCTAAATATGACTTTTGTGTACTCGATTAGCTGCAATCAGAACACGAAAATGGTTTTTTTTGCTGTGAGTTTAAATGTGCCTTTGTAAATATGACTTTTTTAAACACAAACGGCTGCAATGGTTTTTTTTGCTGAGTCCGAATGTGCCTTTGCAACTATGACTTTTAAAAACATGAATAGCTGCAGTCAGAACACAAGAATGGTTTTTTCTGCTGTGAGTCCGAATGTGCCTTTGCAAATATGACTCTTTTAGACATGAGTAAATGCAGTCAGAACACGAGAATGGTTTTACTCCACTGTGAATACGAATGTGCATTTTGTGCAGATCTTTATGCACTCACCGCTTGCAACTGTCAATATTCACTGCGTGTCGGGTACAATATTATGTTAAGGTGACCATTTTCCGAAACAGATATTTCTTGTTATCTCTGAAAAAGCAATCAAACTTTAATTTCCCTCGGGGCCTGTGTCATCTTTAGGGGATGCTGTGCGGATGGTTTTTTTAAGGAGAGGACGTTCTGGAAAGAAAATAGGTATGAGGGGTGGGTAGGAATCGGGGGTCAATGTGTCCAGGAGTGACGGACGTATGTCACTTTCTAGGTGTTAAGAATGTCAAAATGAGAAAATTGTAAGGTAATCGGATAATTAATCTGTTGTACAATAAAAAAAATAATAAAAAATGAATCCATCCTTCCAACTGCGATGCAAGGCGATGGGTCGAGGGATTCTGGATGAAGAGGTTAAAAGACTTCCCCCAACCAGTCTCTCTCGATCCAGCCCGCCTTGCAGTGTGGGCAGACGCATCAGTCGCCAAGACCCGGACAAACCTCACCCCATGAACCCTGGCACCTCTGCTAACTCACCAAATGTAGCGAACTCTCCCCTGTTACACTTTTATCTCTAAATCACTCATTTCTTTTGCACTCATTATCTTATCAAAATAACAACTAATGTACAGAACACTCCTAAAAATTAACTGACTTTTTTGGTATTTTCATTTCACTTGATTTCAGGTGTCTGGGGGGTTCTCTTAACTCCCGCAGTTCCGCCGGAGACGATGACAGCATCACGCGCCAGGTAAGTTCCACTGCCGCCACAACTAGCTCTAGGCATGAAATGACTGGCTTCATTACATATCTGCACCTTGTGATTACTGTTAGAGAGTCAATGTCTCAATGTCTGATAGAAACTTTAATCGAGTCAACACCATCTTTCTAACAAACACTTCTTCTAAATGAGAGCAACGGTTCTGATAGATTGATACATGGAGAAAACCCTCATAGTCGAACAAATCTCTCTACGAGGTACATTACTCAAATCCTAAAAAAATCTACAAAATTACTGGCGAATATGTAACCAGTAACAAGTCTGTCAATCTTTATTAAATATAGTTGGGGTTACATACATGGGAGATAGCATTTATTCCCATCGTTGTGGAGATGTCTTTGGAAGTTTGCATTTCTTATTTGGCTGAATACCCATTGATAACCTTGGTGTTAACTAAGTCATTAAAAGGTCTGGGGAATAAGGTTGCACCAGGGAATAGTATTGACGGCCTGTATGGTCGAGGGGCAATGCTGTCAAATAGCAAATCGGGGATCACAGGTTCAAATCCCGGCGTGTTCCCAAGTAAATTTTATTTTTCACAATTTAATAATTTAAAATTAACCCGTCTGCTTGTTTAGGAACAAATACATCCCAAAACACGTAATCGCATTATACTTTCATAAGACCAAAAACGTCCCGAGCGACCTTACATTTTAAAAGCTATATAATCATTTTTCCTCTCATGCAAACATATGTATTTTTTCTTTTAACCAAGAAGAGAACGAAATAATGCTTTTTATTGTCTTTGAAATATGAAAGCTATCTAGCATAGATATTTTACAATCTCGATCCAAAGTGACGGTTTCAGATTTTACGTGCAATACTGAGGCTTTCGTATTGTGAGGTGCGAATATATTGAACCAAGCAGACGGGTTAATATGAGGTAAATTTGCGGCACGTTCCAGAGTGGAAGATATTCTCAGTATCGTCCTGATGTAAAACCACCATTCAGAATTGAAACGTTTCTTGAAATGGTTTTAACCATGTTTGATGACTAAATCTGAATGGTCAGGTACTTCCCCACCTACCTCTCCCCCATTTCCTTTCCCTCCCCAGTTGGAGAAAAGAAAATAAGTACAATGGGCCCATAATAATAATAAATAATAATATTTGGATAATTTGAATAGCGCCGTTTTAGTTTTTTTTTTAGTGAAAAATCACCTCAAGGGCACTGTACAAACTTATAAAATACTAGCTGACGCGACAAACGCTGTTCTGCCATAAAAATTATTTCTAGTAAATATTTTGGTTGTTAAATAAAAAATAACGAATGTATTGTGTGTGGGGATAAGATCTATGACAGAAAGAGGAATGGAGCGCTGTAGACGACCACCGATAAAAGCAAAAAAACACCAACTAAAGTAGGAAAATTAAATAAAGAAAATCGATAAGAATTTCAAGGAGCAATTGAGTGTACGATACTTTTTGTCAGTCCGTCTTTAGTCAGCACAAATAAGCTCAATAGTTTGCCCACGCGAGAACATAATGCCGAATGAAATATCAAAATGACGTGACGCTTCTCGTGACTGTCTAGGGCATGTGTGGATGAAAGTTCGATGAGGCGGATGTAGCGCCATCTGTCATTCAACAACATAAATAATTTGTTCATACAAAAATACTAAAATCGCGATTAAAAAATGTGAGGGTGGGGGTAGGAGGGTTAAAACTTGGGGTTATAGGTAGTTTTTGATGCCAAATAAAAACAAAAAAAATTGTTAAAAAAATAGTTTTTTTTCCTGGGTAGATGGACAACCTAATCACCTAGCGGTATGTAATATACTTTAAAACCTATTCTCATACGTACCAAATGTACATAAAAAATTTCATAAAAATCGGTCAAGCCGTTTCGGAGGAGTGCAACCACAAACACCGTGACACGAGATTTTTATGTATAAGATTTGTATAATCCTATTTCCAACTACAAACTAGACAAAACTGGTAAAGTTTACAATTTTTTTTTAAATTTGTTCTGAAGTTCTCATTGAGTGACACTTATTTAGAACTAAAACTCTTTCAATTCTGATTGATCTTATAGTCAATATACAATTGATAGGCTACCTAGAAAAGCCTTGAACAAGTCAAGAAATATCCTTCAAATGGGTTTCCTATATACAAGTCATGGAGTTATCATTTACTGAGAGTGGAACATCGACAACCATGTGTTTTCTTCATGCGACAATCTAATAGAATCCTTCCCCAGTAACTTTGCCACATAATAATATAATAAATGTTGTGTTATGTGATGTTTTCTAGAACCAACATTGTGTTGGTAAGTCTAGTACGTAATGTTATAATTAGTTCTGAGGCTTGAAAATAGATACTGCCTATTGCCTAAACTACTTTAGAACAAGCAATGGATCTGAAGTTGTAAACGTAATAATAGCTGTGATTATGACTTACAACTTCAATTATTTTAACTTCTTTTCTAACCCTTTCGCTATCACCAAATTATAAACATAATATAATAATATGTTACTGTAATATTATATTATAACTGTTTCTGTTACTATAATATAATAACTTAATCCGTTCTGAATTTTCTAGTAAATTTTGAATGAAAATATTTTTTGTAAACCAAAGCTGTATTTACCATTTTATAATGTGTAGTAGTAAACTGAAAATTAATGTACTATTCAAATAATTTTTGGTATTTTGTTTAATAAATAAATATAATATCTCCAACATAGATGTGTTAAGGATATACTTAAAATAATTCTTATTTATAAGCTGCTTGTATATGACGTTAATTTGATTATTAAAAAAAAATCTTTTTGCAAGTTATGATGTAGGTATATTAAGATGAATTATCGTTTGTTTGGGCCTGAAAATATGCAATATACAACGTGTCCGGAAACTCGTAGTACAAGCGGGAAACTGATGAATCTACATCACGTAGAGAACCCAAAAAACTTGTTTTTTTTCGATTTTAATTTTTTTTTTTTCTATCTTTCCTTTTTTTCGGCAACTAAAAGGTTAAAAAAACTTTTGAGCCCGGTTTACCCTTCGATGCATTTTATAAGACATTACACAGCTGAAATCAACCCCCTAGTGAACAATTTTTTCAAATTTAACCAAAAAAAATCCAACTTCGGATCCGATTTACTCGAAAACGAAAGCTCAAATCAAAAAAGTTATATCACAAATTGACTCCGAATGTGATGTAGATTTACCAGTTTCCCGCTTGTACTACGAGTTTCCGGACACCGTGTATAAAACTGAATTCTTCCAAGAAATGCTTGTAAATATAATATTGAATTGAATCACCGATACAATATTGTAATTGTACCCCCTTCAAAGAATTTGGTTTTTATACAGAAAAAACCATTCATATTCGTAATGCATATTTAAGGATGCAAACAAACAATTCTTCTTAACCCCTCCGCAACGTAAGCAGATATAAGCGTTAAAAATAGGACAGCAGTCAAGTACAATAAGCGTGCTTATACGTCAGCGCTTGTGTTTCCATAGAAATCGTTATAACTCAGTTATTGTTTTAGTTACATCCCTAAAACAAAAAGTCAAAGGTTGATAGTAGATCAAGCTGCACATTTCTATCAAGTTGTCTACGGAAATACATAACAGGAATCAGCTGTCAATCGTGTAGTTGACAAAAATATTTACCCGCGCAAATTTGCTACCGGCAGCTCCACCGCGCTCCACATTTTAAATTTTTATTAAATATTTTTATATAAAATGATAAAAAAGTAAGGTGACAAAAGTGTTTATTACACATATATACAATAGAATAAGTATTGTTGTTTGCATAATCTGTGATTTTAGTACCGTTTTCACATAAAAACATCATGTGAGTCATTTTTACCTATTTTTAATGTTTGCTTTCTAAATTTTAATATTTACAAATGCTAATATTTATTTGTAATATAATTATTTGAAAGCCTATTTTGTAACCTTTCTAAAACAGTTTTTACTATTCGGCTACGTTCAGAAATGTTTCATTTATAGAGCTTTAATTGTGAAGCGGTTATAACTAAAAGTTTTCGTAAAATGTCATTTCGTTTAAGACACCAATAGCTAATAATCTCGAAAATTCAGAGGGGTTAATATTTTACAACATAACTCGCAAAAAGGGTTTTTACCTAAAATAATTAAATTATCGCCATCTGTGAACAAGCAGATTATAATTATTTTAAGTATACCAAATAAGGGAAGATCTATTTTTATTATTTAAGTATCCTATTTATTTATGCAAAGTTTTGAAATGCTGGCACTTATTTTGTACTTCATGCACAGCATTTACATTGGTTTTAGTCCAGTTTTTTCACGTATCCTCAATTTAAATAAATTAATATCAGACAGTTCGACTGAATTTTTAAATGAAATAAATGCATGTCAAATTATTAGAATTATGAACTCGATACAAATTGTTATGAAAAAATCTAATCTATATTGTAATGAACATACCATGACAAATTTTATTAATCTGCAAGTTGCTTCTTTTTAAGCATTATTTATCCTATTGTATGTTAGTTTATTTATTTTGAATTTATCTCTAAAGACAAATTGGCAGTCACAAATTGCTTCTTATAAGCTGGGTTTACAGCTTTAGTTTCACTTTTCTTACAAGTACATTTTCTTTCACAATTAGCTTTCACTATTCAAAGTATATTTCAATAATTTATTGTGTGAGATCGCCATCATTTTCTAAACGTTTTTACATTACATTAGAGTTTTTCTCTTTCACCATCTATTTTTAATTAAATCACATTCTTTTTGTCTCGTCATAATCACGATTTTAATACGGGGTGTCATCTCACTGTTGCATTTTCTCACCATGGAGTCTTCTCACTGTCGAGCCTTGCCACACTGTGTGTTATACTCACTTTGGTGAGGTCTCGGTTGCATCTTCTCATTACTGAGTGTTATCATGCTGAGATTTCTCGATATTGAGTGTTCTCATCTTGAGACTTCTGATTATTGAGTTTTCTCATGTTGAGGTTTCTCGCTGTTGCGTGTTCTCACATTGAGACTTCTCTATTTTGAGTGTTCTCATGTTGAGGTTTCTTGCTATTGAGTGTTCTCATGTTGAGACTTCTCATCATTGAGTGATCTCATGCTGAGGTTTCTTGCTATTGAGTGTTCTCATGTTGAGACTTCTCATTATTGAGTATTCTCATGTTGAGGTTTCTTGCTATTGAGTGTTCTCATGTTGAGACCTCTCATTATTGAGTGTTCTCATGTTGAGGCTTCTCACTATCCAGTGTTCTCATGCTGAGGCTTCTCACTAATGAGTATTCTCATATTGAGGCTTTTCACTATTGAGTATTCTCATGTTGAGGTTTCTCGTTGTTAAGTGTTCTCAAGCTGAGGCTTCTCACTATTGAGTGTTCGTGTACTGAGGCTTCTCACTTTGGAGTATTCCCATGTTGAGGCTTCTAACTATTTAGTGTACACATTTTGTGGCTTCTCACTATATATTTGGTTTCTCACTACTGTCACTTAGTATTCTCACTATTCAGTGTTTGCACTGTTGCGACTTGAGTGAGATTTGTCACTGTTGCGACTTCAATCACGTTTATCACAGTTTGTAAGGAGAGGGCGGTGAGAGGAGAGGAGGCGACGGCTGAGTTTGTCTGCAGTACGAGCATGTTTGATTTACAGCGCGGTTGGTCCAGATCTCGCACGCTGTCCGTGTCTTATGTAGCGGGGGCAGCTTCTCCTCTGGATAATGTACAGGTAAGTCTCTTCTCATTCATTTCATCTGGCTGAACCAATCTTTTCTTTTGTTTTGTGAATTGCAACACCCTACCTAATTTTGATCGTGAAGCAACGGGCTTTTTGCTTCCAATTGAAGCACTATCATTTTTTGGCTTACGCTGATTAATTGTAAAGAGTTCTTTTACCTAGCAATGATTTTGTTTGTATATTGGTAAATGCAATCCATCTCACATTGCCGCCTGAACAGCTTTTGTTCTTGTTTGAAAACATTGGTTCTTGCCTATTTAACTATACAAAATTCTCACCTTGTTCATTTTAGAATCGATGGCAAACACATACTCTGATGACAAAAAAGAATAAACTAATATTTTCACAAATTTGTTGCAAAAAATATTTGGTCTTTTAAAAGTGAATTTTCTCAAATGGATAAGGTGATATCTTTCTTCCTAGATCTCTTCACTGAAACATTTTTTACATGAAACACTATTGCTTCCAAATAGAAAAACAGGCAATCATCATGTCATGTATCATTGCAATAATGTTATTTGTTATGACAATAATTTTGTGTCATGTTTCCATAGTGAAACAGATTTTCACGTAATATCATGCTAATAAATCAATTAATTTTTCAAATTGGAAAAAAAGCTTTTTTCCCATTTTTTATTTTTAATGTTTTCATGCAAAGCTTTTTTAATAGCATGACGGAGCAAGTAACCAAAAGCAATTTGCTTGCTGGCACTGTTTGCTATCGATATCAAAATTCTGAAGCAATGAATGTTACAAATCATTTATAAATATTTCATCATTGATGTGTTTTGGCGAGATATTTCCTAGCGGAATATTAGATTCTATTATTGCTAAAAGTAAATATTGTGAAGTGAGTATGCAGCACCTAAATATCTATTTCGTGTTAAAACACTGCTATATTATTTATTGGATGCTTCCGAGCATCTTGTTTACGCCGCTAAATATGCACGTAGTCTGTACAAATTGAATGTCACACCGTATATGTTCATCTAATTTTCAGTTTCATTAGAAAAGTCATATTTTCTGTGAAGCCTGCGCCAAAGTTTTCAAGAAATGGTAGGATGTCCAAATTATTTACTCGAAAAACAAACGACTTAAATTTTGCCAAATTCAATTTGAAATAATTTTTACATTTAAACAATAAGAAGAGCTTAAAAAAAATGTACAAAATTCAGTGAAACTCGCTTACATGGTTTTCTCATGAGAAGTTATCATGCTTCAGAACTTTGGTTTTTTTTAATTTCCTTAAAATCAAATTAAAAAATGACACAAATTTATCCGGCAAAATATCGAGGTTTTTGTTTCCGATTTCTTGGAAAACTTTCTAAGAAAGTTTCACTGATTGTTATTTGCTTGTTGTTCCCTTAATTGCAGCTGTCACCAAAGTGGTGGTCCATGAGAAAAATTTACTGGTCCACAGAGAAATGTGTACATTATTTAAACCATCATTTAATTGTTTTCTTTTACAATTTTGGGGTATTAATAAAGCTTTTATAATTTCGTTTTAATTAATGTTGAAGCTTTATTTTATGTGTTCTTTGATCATTTTTTTCTCGTTATATATTTAACACTAAAAAATCCTGTTTGCGAGATTTAAAATTGTGAATTTAATGGTCCGTGAGGTCCTAAAATTTGGCGACCGCTGCATTGTATTATTTTTACATTCATCTATCGTTGCCTTAAAAGGGTGAAAGCTAGTTTTTAGGCTGTTTGTACACAAATTATGTCTTTAAAAACGCTTGTTTAGCGTGCAACTAAAATTATTGAATATTATTATTACGGAAACTTCCTAAAAACCTAACTTTCATCCTTGAATTATTTTTTAAGAGTGAAAATACAATGTTCTATTTGTTCACATAGCAAATACCAGAAGAACTTCAGCTGGATTATACAGAAATCAATACGGTTCCTCCTTTACCCTTGTGGACACTGCTGGTAGCTGATAAGGAAAGACCAGGACATCTAACTACCAAGCAAGAAGCTAAGGTGAACTGCAACATTTATCCCCTCTGATGACCGTTGTTCCCAATCCTACTGATCAACTGTTGAGCTGAAATTTTTTGCTCAACACTCCTCAAATGCACAACTACGCTCTTCCCAATGCAACTCTCATTTGAATAGCCACTAAGCATCGATCAAGCCAGAGGAATCAAACTGGATTACCCTTGGCTCAGTAAAAGGATTAGTTATAAAAAGTGTCAACGGAGTGAAAACTGACAGCGAATACTCATATATTTTTCAAATTGCATGTTGACAATTTAGTAGCAAATTAACATGGACATTGAAGATGATAATATTTATAATAGATAATATCGGGTATCCTTTGACATAACCAGGCCCAAAACAAAACTTGTATTACCATGAGGGGTCACTGAAATACCCCAAGGCTAAGTTTACATGTTTGGGTACACAATAAATTCACTATTTTATTCACTATCACATCAAGGATAGTAATTCAGAGGTTTTGGTTGCCTCCATTGGCAAATGCTCCATGCTGACTCAGAATCAAGTCAAACTCAACATCTCTTTGAAAAGTCGTAAAAAGCAATGAAAGCAAATTGAAAAATTTCTCATCACGTAACCTATCTAACCAATTTTTTTCATCACTTTTAATGACTTTTCAAATGAGGTGTTGAGTTGATTTCATTCTGAGTTGTCCGATCGGTTTTTGGAAACTTTGTTTATTTTTATCTTATAATCCAGGATTACAATGAGCTGTTTGACGGCAACCTCTCCGGAGAAGACGATCTGGATGAACTGCTGCAGGAAGACCCGGATAGTCCGAGGCGAGGAGATCGAAGACCCTCGGTTCCCGAAAGACAAGGACTATCACACTTTGGCCCTAGACAAGGTCAGAATAACACATTTATTTTGAAAAGTTGGCATTGTCCATGCACCTCTTGATATAATTGTTGATTATTTTTTGTAAATTTTTAATATAAATGAAAGTTTGTGTGTTTTTGGCGGGCGGGCGGGTGGAGAGGACTTGATTTTTATGCAAATCTATTTTTTTATTTCGATATTGATGACCTTCTAATTATACTCAGAGGTGGATGCTGCCTTGAGTTAATTGGACGTTTCTACCTTCAACATAATAAGACGACAAAAGTAAATAATAATAACCAATATTCATATCCCAACTAAACCAAACTACCTAAAATGTAATGATATATTATGGAGTATCATCTTTGTTGTAATTATATATACATGTGAACCTGTTAATTGTTTAATTTCCGTAAAATAAATCTAATAATATTGAAACGATTACATGTACGTATATAATATAAGAGTAGTGTAATTTTATACGGCAGAGCAGAGACCAGAGCTCAGGATAATGGGAAATGTAGTTTTCTGTCAAGCAGGTGGGAAATCAGAAAATAAAAGTAATGAATTTTACAAAACTATATTGTAGGCAACAAAAAAACAACACATGAGCGTGCAAATTTCATACCAATGAAAGGTTAGCCTTAAATTTATACCAATGTAATATAAGAATACAAAAACATACCCATACCAGATGAACTCCTGGTTACGCTAATCTAACTAACGGAAATAACACCGGATGACGACCGCAAACTTGCTTCGTAGAGAGAAACGGTTCTGGGACGAGACTTCCAGTCTCATCAACCGGGAACGGCGTGGAATCCGGGGAGCCTAGGTCTTCCTTCTATTTGGGAGGAATGCCGCTACATCTCCAAGGAGCGGCTCCAGCCTCAGGCTGTCTCAACAATCTCCATCCGAAGGCACGTGGCCCAACCAGTCTCCAGGTCTTAAGAATTTCGGAAGATCATTCAGTAATCCGTGACTTCGCGACGCGGAGTCATAAAGGCATATTATACTAGCCACAAAACCGGAACAACAACTTATAATTTCACTCCAAAAACATTTCTACAAATGGCCAACCGCCATCACCGGTAAAAAGTGGGATTCACAAGTCATCCACTAAAATAATAACGTAAATGAACTACTCATGTGACGAAAAACACCCCGCGCCTTTTTTAAGATAAAACAAACTTGGATTCACATGATTTTAAGTGATTAAAACACCATAATCGTGACTAATTTCCGACCCAGCTAGTCCATGCTGACCGGGAGGAAGTCACCATAAACAAAAAAAAACAATCTCTCTTCCCCAAAAATTACCAGTCTCCAAAAAAAACACCATAGACAAAATATCCAAATAGGCAAGAACTGCACCAGTCATATAATATTTATGTGACAATATTATTCAAATTTAAACAACTGGTCATATTTTTAATTTGAATACTTCAGAACCAAATACCGGGCATTGGCAGTGAATTTCCGTAGACATTACTAGGCCAGGGTATTTGTGTCTATAACCAAGATTTCATTCTACACTTTAAGGAAATTATCCAGGGACCAATGGATTTTTGTCACAACAATTCAGATGTCACTGTAACCAAATTGAATACATTTCTTTTGTACATATTTTTATTTCCATTTTGTATTTCAGGAAGGGCCCTATCACGCCTCCTTACCCACACCCATCTACCAGGCCTCAGTTCGCTGGATCAGATGCATCTCCTAGCTTTGGCCGACACCGTGTCTACATCCAAAACCGATTTCGCCGAGAGGTTTGCGATAGACGCAGCTAAGACAGCCATATCCAAAGAGAATCTGCAAGGAACACCACAGGGTGATGATGTTGGAACAGGTAATTTATGTTTTTCTTATTTCATTTTTTTTCTATGTGATGCTGCACAAATTTTCCAATTTTAATGCCCAAAGCCAGTAGATAGGAATGCTTTTAGATAGATCCGAGCAATTTCTCAAATGTTGTTTTCTGCTCCCTTGGTTCAATCAAAACAATTGGTCATTTTTTAGTTTTTTGTTCCTTTATTATTATGAGTTAAATTTGTAATTTTAAGTTAAATTTGTAGAATATTAATTAAATTAAAGTTTTTTTATTTATTTAACCGGTCAGCAACATAAGCAGATATATGCATTAAAAATATGATAGCAGTCAAGTACAATAAGCGTGTTTATACGTCAATATCGTCTCCATAGAAATCGTTCTAACTCCGTTATTGTTTTAGTGACATCCCTAAAACAAAAAGTAAAAGGTCGATAGTGGATCAAGCTGTACATCCCTATCAAGTTGTCCGTAGAAATACATAACAAGAATATTCTGTCATTTGCGCGGTCTAACACATAATTTTACCTGCCAAATTATCTACGGGCGGCTCGACCGCGCTCGACATTGTTAATTTTTATTAAATATTTTTATATGAAATGATAAAAAAAGTAAGGTGACGAAAGTGTTTATTTTATATTTATACAATAGAATAAGTATTGTTGTTTACATAATCTGTGATTTTAGTACCGTTTTCACATAAAAACATCATGTGAGTCATTTTAACATTTTTTTAATGTTTGCATTCTAAATTTTAATATTTCCAAATTTTTATATTTATTTGTAATATAACAATTTGAAAGCTTATTTTGTAACCTTTCTAAAACAGTTTTTACTATTCGGCTACGTTCAGAAATGTTTCACTTATAGAGCTTTAATTGTGAAGCAGTAATAACACAAAGTTTTCGTAAAATGTCATTTCGTTTGAGACATTATAAGTGAATATTTGCGATTTTCGGAGGGGTTAATATATATATATCAATACACAGTTTTACGACCGCGCACTCTTCGACTTTACGCGAAAACCGACCAATCTGCCCCTCGCGTTTCACCAACCTTAAGATTCAGTTTTGCTCAGAGTCACATTCAGCCAACCTCAGTACTTTGATTTTGTGAGGTCAATTTTTTTCGACAAAATTAGCGCTTTATTCACAGAAAAACTGACGCGAATCAACGGCGAAAACTAGAACTAATAGTATAATTATACTCAATTCGGCCAGGTTACATTTCCCGCCGACAGGTTCACGTTTCCAAAAAAAAATTGTCATTTTGGCCATCAGTTTCAATGCAAATGAAAATGCTAGGAACGTTGAGTCAGGTCAGGGATCTCAGACGTCAAATTTTTATCCTAACAAAACAGACTTTTCACAGTTTTCGGGAGTGGGTTTACGGTACGCGGCATTGCGGCCCCAAAACCGATCCCGACTCGGATGTTTTTCAAAAATCTAATACAGTAGAGAATTCCGCAACTTTTACGCAATACCAAAATTACATGCCCATCCAATATAAGAAAGTTCAGGAGATGCTGACAAAACTCGACATTTTCCGAAAGAAAATCACCAAAACACGCGCTCACAGATTCCATCGGAAGTTTAAATATTGCTGGCCAGTTCGAATTAACACGTTATTCATTCGGAGTAGGTACCTACTTATATTGATACACAATTAATTAGGTTTTTAATGCAATACTAAGTAAGGTAAGGTTGTTTCGATGATATATTGAATAATTCAATTTTTTTTTTAAGTTAATTTTTTACGTTCTGTATTGGTTCTATTCAAGTTCTGTTTTTTATCATTAAAGGCCAGTTGCATCACAAAACTGAAATAATTACAGAACTTTCTTGAACTGAAAATCGACTAGAAAATTTTTAAGAAGTGTCAATTTTTTTTTTAAACAACCCAGCCTTATTATTTTTAAATGTTATTCTATTGCGCTGTTCTAGGTAGGTACTTACTTGCAGGGGCTTTTTTTCTTTAAAAATCAAAACATGATATTGAATAAAATAATTTGTGCTGAAAAAAAGTTTTTATAAAATTATTTTATGTTCAACAATATAATGGCGTCGTTTTGGTGAAATATTTCAACAAAGTACCTACTTAGTACTTACAATACAACTACAATAGTGAGCTCTGGCATCATGAATTTATGCATGAATGTGCATGAGAAGCTGATGAATATCGGACATTTTTCGGAAAAATTCATGTCGAAAACGTGTTTTCAAATTACTCGAGAATGTGTAAATAGCTGGCCATATGAAAAGAACATAATTTATTACGGAGTAGGTACCTACTATTCCATCGAATTATTGCAAATTTGCTAAAAAAAATAATTAAGAAGAGAAAACGCGTAGGTACTTACACTAATATTATTTTTTCGGTATTTACTAGGTAGGTACCGGCTTAATCAAAAGTTATTCTTTCCTTTAACCCCTCCGCAACGTAAGCAGATATATGCGTTAAAAATACGACAGCAGTCAAGTACAATAAGCGTGTTTACACGTCAGCGCGTGTGTCTCCATAGAAACCGTTATAACTCCGTTATTGTTTTAGTTACATCCGTAAAATAAAAAGTGAAAGGTCGATAGTGAATCATGCTGCACATCTCTATTCAAGTTGTCCATAGAAATACATAAAAAGAACATTCTGTCAGACGCGCAGTCTAACACATAATTTATCCCGCCAAATTTCGACGGGCGCCCGACATCGTTAATTTCTATTAAATATTTTTATATGAAATGATAAAAAAGTGAGGTGACAAAAGTGTTTATTACACATTTATACAATAGAATAAGTATTGTTGTTTACATAATCTGTGATTTTAGTACCGTTTTCACATAAAAACATCACGTGAGTCATTTTCACATTTTTTTAATGTTTGCATTCTAAATTTTAATATTTACAAATATTAATATTTATTTGTAATATAATAATTCGAAAGCTTATTTTGTAACCTGTCTAAAACAGTTTTTACTATTCGGCTACGTTCAGAAATGTTTCATTTATAGAGCTTTAATTGTGAAGCGGTTATAACTAAAAGTTTTCGTAAAATGTCATTTCGTTTAAGACACCAAAAGCTAATATTCTCGAAAATTCGGAGGGGTTAAATATTAAATCGAACATTAATGATATGAAATGAAAGAAATCACTCAAGATGGTCACTTTTTGCCAGCACGCGCAGTTATGTACATGTAGGTAGATTCTGTAGGAAGTTAGTATTGGACAACCGTTGTGGGTAAGGTCTGTTTTTTAATTAGGTTCATTTTCACGCTATGTGTGAGTTTTATTCATAAATATACCAAACCACCCACCTTTTATTCAAGTTCTGTTGTTTTGTCAGTGTAGGCCAGTTGCACCATAAAACAGAAATAATTACAGAACTTGAATAGAATTTGAACAGAACTTTCACAGGAAGTTAAAATTAACATGAAAAATTGAAGTTTTTTTTTTTAAACAACCCAGCCTAAATATATTTCATATGTTTTTTTTATGTATGTGCAGGTACCTCTACACAGAATCTAAGTAGGTACCTACCTGCACATAACAACTCAGAATCATCTGATGATATTGCTCATGTATTTTTTTTTGTAAATGTAGGTATAATGAAATTGCTTGAGGTTGAATGGGATACTTTTTTTTCAAAAATTTAAAATTTACAAAGCGCTTTTTTTGTATTTTGCATTTTAATGATAATCATTGAACGTGAGATTGGTACCGCTGCCCCGGGAACCATTCATTGGTTTCTATATACAATAGTGAGCTCTGGCATCCCAAGTCCCAGGAAACTACATTATAATGCAAGCGCCTTGCAAACGCCTGCACTGTATTATAACATTATCTACAACGGGTACCCGGCATGCGTTGCAAGGTCACAATAACCTCATGGTCAACTTAACTGTAATGGTTCCATCCCAAGTCCCGGGAAACTACATTATAATGTAAGCGCCTGCACTATATTATGACATTATATACAAATGGGACCAGCATGCGGCTGCAAGACCACTTTAACCTCGAGGTCAATTCAACTGTAATGGTTCCATCCCAAGTGCCGGGAAACTACATTATAATGCAGGCGCCTGCACTATATTATAACATTATATACAACGGGTACCCGGCATGCGTTGCAAGACCACTTTAACCTCGGGGTCAATTCAACTGTAATGGTTCCATCCCAAGTGCCGGGAAACTACATTATAATGCAAGCGCCTGCACTGTTTAACATTATTTACAACGGGTACCCGGCATGCATTGCAAGGTCACTGTAATCAGAGTCAAGTCCCGGGAAACTACATTATAATGCCAGCGCCTGCACTATATAACATTATATACAGCGGGTATCCGGCAAAAGTTAGTGAAGATTTACTTCAGTCGTGTGGTCTAAAGCACACTTTTTTTAAAGTTAATTTTCACGTTCTGTGTTAGTTCTTCTTCGATTGCGATAAAAGTTTGGGGATTTGATGTGCGCATCCCCTCGATTCTTTCTGTATAAAATAGTGAGCTTTGGCATCATGAAAGTATGCATTGCTAAACCGTTCATCCAATTGCGATGAAACTTTGGGGATTTGATGTGTGCACGCCGGCGATGATTTCTGTGTACAAAAGTGAGCTCTGGCATTATGAAATTATGAATAGCTAAACCGTTTAACTGATTGCGATGAAAATTTGATATTTAACCGATTGATATTTAATTTAACACACACTCCTCGCTTTATCCACGTTCACACGCAAATCGCACAGTGTTTTAACCCGTTAGTTGCCTCTGCAACGGGCAAAACCTAGTTCAATAATATTATTACCTATCCATTTTGTAAAAAACAGTTAATTTGTAAACAAGTTCGGCTGTCTAATTATTATTTCACATGACAGCTGTTTTGCCTTCTGAAGGCATTATAAACTATTAATATCAGATATGTTTTTATATTTTCACGGCCAAAAGTATTTTCGTTATTTGCATATATGACATATTTATATGACATATTTGCATTTTATGACAATATTTCTCCTTATATAATAAAACACTATGTTCACTTTATTACAATGCCGTTCAAACATATTGTTAATCTAAGCTTTAAACTGTCAAAGGCCCGCAAATTCCAGGAAAAATACGGAAATTTCGTAACAAAACACGATTTTGAATTTTGAATTAAATGTTTTGTTGATTAATTTTGAGCTATCGTATATTTCATTGACTGAAATACGTTCCTAGAACAATAAACTATGCACCAAAACAACATTACTTGCGTTAATTACTTAAATTAATAGGTTTTATGATGTTTTAGTCGAGGAACACGCGTCAAAACTGACAGCTTCAATTTGCGCCAAAAATGACATTTCGATTCCACAGATAAAAATCATTTAAAAATAATCTGGTGATGTCAGATGAATGAAACTAGTGGCTATATCATCAATGATGTTGGCGCAAGCGATTCTGACCTTGTTTTCATACAAATTCTGTACATAGAAGGGTCAAAATCGCGGTCAAACTTTTTTATTTCGAAATATTTTTTTCGCGCATGCGCAAAAGCTGCGCGCAAGTCCTCGGCTCCGGCCGTTTAGAGGTTAAAAGCGATTCTTTCCACACCTACTAAAACATGCAACAGTTATCCCAATCTTTAAAGGTGGCCATAAAACAAATATTGAAAACTATAGACCCATTTCTTTGCTAAGTGTCCTTTTTTTTTTTTTTACATTAACTCCACACAGGAGGCCCTGAGGAAAATAATTTCCCTCAGGGCCTATGTCATCTGGGATGCTGTGTGGAGGGTCTTTTTGAGGAGAGGAAGGAATGAACATTGGTCTTGAAGAGACCCATGTTGTAGGAAGGAGGAAACACAGAGGCCGGCAAATCATTCCACAGCCGAGCTGTTGAACACAAGAACGAGTCGAATAAACGACCCGTTCTCATGTGACAAATGTCAACTGTGTACAAATGTTGGGCACGCGTTTGGCGTGTTTCCCGACTATGCACCGGTGCCGAAGGGATCAATGATGCTAGTTCCTCGGAGCATCTTCCATTGTAATACCGGTAGAACAAGGATAGCATTCCCACCCGACGCCTGTGCTCTAAAGATTGCAATCCGTCTGTTAAGATGGGAGAATCTATCAAACGGACCGCCCGTTTCTGCACAGAGTCGAGGGTATTTTTCAGGTATTTTGGAGCTCCAGACCAGAGGTGGCTGCCAAATTCAACCGTGGGGCGCACTTGCGATTTGTACAGGGTTAGCAGTTGTGTACTATTAAAGTATCTGCGGGCCCTGTACAGTACGCCCAGTTTTTGGGAGGCTAACTTTACTCTGGCTTCGATGGAGCCCCCATACCTGAGCTGGTCACTTAGGGTTACACCAAGCATATCAATGGAGGGCCTGTTCGGAAGATTGCTTCCGTTGAAAGAGACTAGATTTTCATTGCGATCCCTTTTAGACGTAATCAGACAAGATTGGGTCTTTGAAACATTAAATTCAACGAGATTATTTTTACCCCAAGAGAAAACACTCTCGAGGTAACCGTCCATTCTTTGCTTCAAAGCCTTACGAGCTGTTGGAGTTTGTGAGCCCTTTGGGGGCTTGTCAAACAAAAAGCTATCATGAACTGTACTGTCATCCGCGCAACAGTGAATTGGTGCACATGACAAAAGGTCGTTGATGTGCAACAAAAACAGAGTTGGAGACAGAACCGATCCCTGCGGGACGCCAGCATTTATCGAGTGAGAGGAAGAGGTGAAACCATCGACTACCGTCTGAATCTGTCAAAAATCATTGAAAAAATTGTTAAAAGTAGGCTTGTCTCCCATCTTGAATCCCAGAAGTTTCTCTTGCCTAATCAGTTTGACTTTCAAAATAATTTAAACAGAATCTGCAATCTTAGACTTGACGGATAAGATCTCTAACAGCCTGGACGAAGGCGATTCCTGCTTAGCCATATTCCTAGACTTAGCCAAAGCATTTGACACGGTTTCCCACCCCATACTTCTAGAAAGACTATCTCAAATAGGCATCCGAGGTAGAACTCTTTACTGGTTCTCATCGTACCTAACCGACAGATCGCAAGCTGTGAAAATTAACAACACAACAAGTAACCCCTTACCAATCCACTTCGGAGTCCCACAAGGAAGTGTTCTAGGCCCTATTCTGTTCCTCATCTACATCAACAATCTCTGTAACCTTCCCATAACCGGGAAACTAATATCTTTTGCAGATGACACTGTACTGATAACTAGACACAAAACCTGGAAAGGAGCATTCGACATAGCTCAAAACGACATACGCCAGATAAAGAAATGGTTAGATGATAATCTCCTAACCCTTAATGCTGGAAAAACAAAATTCTTAACCTTCAGTCTTTCTGCTGCAACCCAACCTACCAACAATCAGAAGATAATAATTCACTCCTGTCTAAGAACTTGCACTTCCTGTAATTGCCCAAACTTGGAACACGCCACCCACATTAAATATCTGGGGGTCATCATTGATCAACACCTTCGTTGGGATCAGCACTTGGCCAGTCTAACCCCACGCATCCGCAAACTCTCTTATGTTTTTCGAACCCTAAGAAATATCCTTACTACCTCAACTCTTAAAACTGTTTACTACGCTCTCTGCCAATCCCTACTAGCATACGGCATTATAACTTGGGGTGGCTGTGCACAATCTATCATCGAACCTCTACTAAAAGCCCAAAAAATGGTAATACGTGTCATTAACGAGCGACAGACAAGATACCCCTCTAAACGAGTCTTCATCGAGTATAACGTCTTAGACATACGGCAACTCCATCTAAAATTTATGCTAATACATTTCCTGTTCAAATACAAAAACAAAACTCTCTTACAACACAACTACACCACCAGAACAATAACCAACAGACACTACAATGTACCTAAACTACACACCACGTCAGCTCAAAGACAATTTTTCTTCCTAACTCCTAAAATCTTTAACCTTATCCCTGAAAACCTAAAAACGTTGAGTCAACCCTATTCCTTTAAAAAACAAATAACGAAATGGATCCTTACACATGGAATACATTACAATTTGAACACCCATTCAGTTTACACTCATCAATTTAATCACCTTTCAGACTAAACATAATATATCTCTATTTTCTAAATTAGCGGCATTGTATGTACAAGATTAATTAGTGTGATCTATAGCTAACAACTCCTCAAATTTTTCATTTTCTATTAATTCGCTAACTTCTCCATCTTCTTCTTGTAACCCAATCTAACTATAAGTATATAATTTTCTTACTATAGAAGATCTGTGTGCATAGTATTAAGAGCAGGCAAAACATAATATTATATCTTTATTTACTATCTAAGCAGCATTATATGTATAAGACTGATTACTGTGAACTATATAACAATAATTCCTTAATATACTAATAATAACTTATCTTTTCCAATAATTCTTTAGCTTCTTCACCTTATTCTTGTAATCCATCTTGTTATTATTGTAATTCATATAACTACATAAACTCTCTTATTGTAGAAGAATTTGTGTGCATAGTATCAATTAGTGAAAAATTCAACCTATACTAATGAATGTATATCCGCAAACTGTAAACTTCACCCGCCATAACACAGGGTCATCCCTAGCATGGAGGGTGAAATATCACAAAAAACTAAATGTACTTTCGATAATTCATGTATTAAATAAAGAAATAAAAATAAGCAAGAGGTCCTGGGTTCGAGTCCCAGAGGTGTCAATATGTTTTTCTGATTTTTCTGTTTCCAGATTTTCAATTGAGTTTCGCTTAAATTGTCTTCGTTTATTTAAATAAATATTTGTTTTTGCACTACCTCCTTCTTTACCCAACGGACAGGATCTGCCCTGATTATGGAATCTGCAACGCTGTCCAAAACGTTGGCTAAAGAAGGAGGTGGTGCAACACGGCATAACACCCCAAAAATAAATAACGAAAATATTAATATCAGACTGATTATCAAATAGTTTGATAATGCCTTCAGAAGGCGAAACAGCTGTCACACGCAAAAATAATTATTAAAATAATCCTTAGGCTACCTCTATTGACTCGAACTTAAACTTTAATATTACCAATATGTTTGACGTTCGGCAGATACATGCAAAAACAATCCTCACTCGTGTCTATATATGAATACTATGGAAAAAGATCAAAACAATAATAAAGACTACAAATTCCTGTAACGCTTACTACCAAGGGCGGCTGGTCGCACAGTGTGTTTGTGTGCAGCACTGGCAAATTATAAAGTCTGAATTTACTTTATTTACTTACTGAAGACTATACACATCTCTAATTTAATTTCTCTAATTTAAATCTATAGAATATCTAATTTAATCATTTCAAAATATTAGTTACCAATATAATGCTACGAATATTATCAGGGAGAATGCTTTTAATCTCGAATAGCGCGGCCGCCGAGCGCCCTCGTATCGGCCGTATCGGTGTGCATTCGGTTTGCAAACGAACGAAATCATATTTTTGTATGAAATATTTCAAAGATCGAAAGCGCGTGGATTTCGCTATTTGTATCGGAATTTGGCTTCAATTGGTGTGCCACCCACCCAAGATATTCCGATCCTTGCCGAAGTTTACCAATTGGCGGTCAATCATTGACCCGAACCATGACCCGAGGTGACACGAATACAATCGAATTTCGGCGAAGATCATACATAGATCAGTTTGCATCTAGCGCAGTCTAGCGGCGCGAGCTTGACGTGACGTGATAATTGTCATTGTTTTTTTTTTTATATTGATTATATGAAATACCAATAACCAAATATATTAACATTTAATTTTATTACAAAAATGAGTGCAACCAGTGTTGAATATATAAGAGGAAATAACAGTTTGTTTGAAAATAAATTAATTATTGAAAATTCCTAATTAATAATTTTTTTTCATAAGTAGATACCTACGGATTGTCTGACGGCCGGCATAGTCCAGCGGTAAGGCTCTTGACTAGCATTACGAAGGTCGCGGGATCGAATCCCGGCGTGGCAAATAAATTTTATTTGATTAATTTGTGTTATTTCACAATTCATTCATTTAAAATTATATATGATACTCTCAGTATCGCCCTGGTGTAAGACCACCATTCAAAATTGAAACGTTGCTTGAAATGGCGTTAGCTGTGTTTGGTGACCACATCTGAATAGCCAGGTACTATCCCCACCTTCCTCTTCCCTATCTCCTTCCCCTTCCCTCTACCTTTAGCCTCACAACATACCCCAATTGGGGATGCCATAGTCCCACTGGCTCCAGACGGGAGCAGTTTGGACTCTTGTGTGGTATTCATGTAAAAAAAGAAGTGAACCACCACATTCTCAAGGCAGCGGCCGCCACTGCTTACTACTACTTTTGGTTAATGAAACTTTAGATAATTTGTGACAAGACTTTACAACACTCTTATTATTATCAAATCTTTTCCTTTTATAATATTAAAAACATTAGGACACTTTGGTCACAAGCTCTTGTTCGATGACTTTTAAAATTTGAAGAGAAAAAATTCAGTCTCATAAAAACTAGATAAAAATGGTTGAGACAAGGGATTTCAATTTGGGAGGCGGGAATGGGTACCGCCGCCCCGGGAACCTTTATTGGATAACCAACACCCCAAGTGGTTCGCTACGTTTGGTGATTTAGCAGGGGTGCACGGGTTCATGGGGTGAGGTTTGTCTAGGTCTTGGAGGCGGATGACCAGGACATACTGAACCCCAGATTCCTACCCACCCCTTTAAACCTTTTCCTTCCCAGAACTCTCCTCTCCTTCCTTTCCTTAAAAAAAAACTCTCCACACAGCTTCCCCAAAGATGACATAGGCCCTGAGGGAAATTATTTTCCTCAGGGCCTCCTGTGTGGAGCTCATGTAAAAAAAAAAAAAATCTACATAAATATCACTCTATTACATGAAGGAAAGTGTTTACTTGGTAAAACAGGAATCTATATGTATATTGATAAATAAATGAAACCATGGAGACATCTGTTGACAATACATATTAGTTGCTGGTTATTATTGAGCAAAAATCTAGATATTAATAATTATATTTTGTTCAAACTTTGAATTAAACAATTTCTATTCTTTACATACGAATATTACCTCTTTGCGGTATATATTTTTTTCTGTTGTTAATTTTATATATGTGCTTATCTAATTTATAAACTAACGTACACTATAAACTCTTAACACGTTCACGGGCAGTGAGTCACCCTACTTTGGCACTATTTTTTTGTATTAGATTTTTGCGACTGCTCTAGCATTTCCGTCATGATACGTACCAACCAACACCATCAAGTGCGACGCGAATGCTCTAGCAGACGAATCTCAATACATTTGACGCATGCTATAGCATACGCGACCACGCGGGGTACGCCGGGCGAGCTGTAGGGGAAGGGGTCAACACTGTTTTATCTTTGTGTGCAGAAAAGGTCTCATGTGACAGTAAGCGATCTGTGGTTGTGTCAGCAGTGACAGTAAGAAATAGACTACCTATATTTTATAGGGATAAAGCAACTGCTCAAGCATATCTGACAAAAAAACTCAATAAACTTCGAATGCTATAGCATCCGCGACATAATTAAACTATCCAATGCGAATGCTATAGCATGCTCGTCCGGGAACGTGTTAACTTGTTTTTTTAGTTATAGTCTAGTCTAGTTGCAAATTTCTTCAATAAAGATATATTTTTAGTGTAAAGTATTAAGACAGTTTGGAATATTTTTTTGCTTTTGTTGGTGTAATTTACTTTGAATAATAAAAATTTTGTTTAATTTTTCAGATGCCCTGGATGACTGCGGTCTCCGCTTCCTGCTGGCCATGAAGCACTTTGGCTACCTGCTGCGCTGCCTGCCGCTGGGGGCGCGGGCCCCGCTGCAGCACAAGGGCGTGGGCAGCGCCAACATCGCCTGGGCCTTCCACTCGGACAGCGCCGAGCAGCTGCTGATGCTGGTGCCCGGCTACGCCAGGGGACAGCCCAAGTGGGCCAACCTCAAGGAGCTGGGTATGTTGCTGACCCACTCCCCACTCTCTATATACCCATCGTCCACTTGATTAGTCAGATATCTCCAGATACTAAGTTTCGTAAAACAATATTCAAATGTTCACCAAAAATCAAATACAGTGAAACTCTCTTACAAAGTTTTCCAAGGGACTACTGGTAAAAACAAACTTCTTAAGCCACGAAACTTCTTGAGAGAATTTCTTAAGAGATGTTTTCATTGTATTGTTTATACATATTATATGCTATAAAACCTAAATATTTGCTTTTATCATATATACTTTGTTAAATGTACATTCTTACGAGGGTGGGTTTTTAAGTTCGCGGAATGGGGGGTAAGGAGTGGAAATAAAAATCCAAAATTATTTTTCCTTTTCAATATATTCACCTGCTACCCTAACACATGTCTTTGTCTAAAAAATATGCCAAAATTGCATCCTTCACTTCTTTATCACTTGAAAACTTTTCCCACAAAGTTCTTTTTTGAAGTTTGGAAATTGGTAATAATCACTGGGAGCCAAAGGGAGGCAAAATTTTGAAGCCCATCTTCTGCAGGGCAGCCATCACAACATGGCTCTTGTAAACAAGCACGTTGTCGTGCAGAAGGAGGACACCTTTGGTCAATTTTCCCCTTCTTTTCTTGTTGATGGCTTCCTTTAATTGCTCCAGGATTGAAGCATAGTAATCTCCGCTTATGGAGACACCTTTATCTTTGTAATGATCGACAGGATTCCTTATGAGTCCCAAAAGACTGTCGTCATGATTTTCCCAGCCGATTTTGACACCTTAAACTTCTTGGGTGGTGGTGTGCCCTTCTGTGCAACTGCATTGAATCCTGTTTAGACTCTGGTTCATAATGATGAACCCAAGTTTCATCGCCAGTAACAATTTGAGCCTACACTCCATCTTTGTTTTCCCTATAGAGGTCCAAAAATGCACAAGAACACTCCACACGCTGTTGTTTTTGAGGCGGCGTGACCCATCTTGCACTGACTATAGTTATATTAAGATGGTTGTGAAGAATTTTTAAAATGGTTTTATCTGATACTCCAACCATTTCTGCGAGCTGTTTCTTTTTTAGTCCGGCATCTTCTGATATTAATTTTTCGACTTATTGAATAATTCCGGATTGGTCGCCTCAATCGGCCTTCCTGGCCGTGGGTCATCTTCAAGTGACTCCCTGCCCTGTTTAAAGAGGATATGTCACTTGTACACTATAGTTTTACTTGGACAAGAGTCCCCGTAAATGGATGACATCTCTTTCAGTATGGACAGAACTGACTTTTCTTGCTTGGTTAGGAACTTATAACAGCGCGGAACTCAATTTTCTCCATATTTCACAATTTCTTCCCGATTGACTTGTTTGGTTGACGATAACTCAAAGATTAATGATCTAATTACAATAAAACCCGGTGTTTATACTAATAATGAGTTGTTCAATTAGTACCTAATTCAGCGACACCCCCACTAATCACTTACCTACCCATTCCGCAAACTTAAAAACCCCCCTCGTATTTTGATATTTTTGTAATACTGATACCCTCCTGTACACCACTATGTAATCTCATATATCACTTGAATGTAAAAGCCATTTTATGGCGTTTAAATAAATAATTAAATAAAATAACACCGGGAAACAATGGTCCAATACATTTTGAAATTTCCTATTAGTAACCCAGAAAACTACAAGTTTTTCTGCATTATAATTGATTTGGTGGTGTTATCAGTAATCTGAGTATTGTACCAGATAGAGCGCATACTTTCTCATATAACTGCATACTTAACTCAAATTTCAGTTTTTCGGAGATGTCTCACTAATCAACCGGACAATCGGTATACATGCACCCAACAGACTTTAATGGAGTAATAAGTGTAGATGATTTTAGTCTTTGATGCCCTCCATGGTCGAGGGGTAAGGCTCTTGACTAGCAATCCGGAGGTCGAAATGATATTTGGTATGTTTGCTGTACATTACAGCTATTAGACATCTCAGTATCGGCCTTTTGTAAGACCACCATTCAGTATCCAAACTTTGCTTGAAATGGCTTTAGCTGCGTTTGGAGACCAGATCTGAATAGCCAGGTGCTTCTCTACCTTCCTCTTCCTCAACTTCTGGCCCTCCCTGAACATTCCTTAATTGAGTCTTAACACATTCCTAGAACAATAAACTATGTACCAAAACAACATTACTTGCGTTAATAGAGAACTCCAGTCCATTTTTTTTTATTTTTTTTAATGAATAAAGACCTTCAAACTTAAATAACTGCATTTTTTTATTTATTTTTATAGTTAGTTTTAATAGTTAAAATAATTGTCAAAGTTTTAATTTTTAAAGACTCCCAGAAACGCACCGTATCTATGGTGGTCTTCACTGGTCTTCACCAACCGATAGTTTTTTTACTTTTTAAGTTGTCATTTTGAATCAGTGATGTTATGTCGAGGGAAATTTCGAACTCTGGCAAAATTTTTATTACATATGACAATATTACTGGTATTATTTATATAAATATATATACATATATATATTTTTTGGAATTCCTATGAATCTTAATTATTGTTCATGTACTTACATGCAATGTTATTTTTAACACTGACAACTCAAAATGATATTAGGGAACGTACCCATACTACGTGACACGTTCGGGGGGAGGGGGGGGGGGGGGTATTCAAAATACCACTCTTGGTACAAATGAGCGGCGGGTTGCTTATGATTTTTATTTTGCAAAGTGTTTTTTTTTTTTATTTGGAATTCGGTGAGTGTATTCGTACTTTTAAATTTTTGTTTAGTGTTTTATTTGGAAAATCCCGGTATTATTAGTATATTTACCAAGTTCCGATATCTTTCCAATTAATTATCATATTAATTAACATATAACAGGATTAGTGTTACACAATCGGGTGGCTACGTAGGTAATTGCGTAAATGTGAAATTCTAGGTAAATTTCACTTCGAAATCTAGGGAAATAATTTTTTTGAGCAGAACATCCCTGTTTGAATGAAGAACCAGTGATGCCAACTTAGCAACTTTATAGCTAGATCTAGCTATTATTTGATGTCAGACAGCTACATTTTAATGAAACTTGTAGCTAAACTTTTTAGCTACTTTTTATAGCAACTTTTCGTCATTGTTTGATATTTCGATTTCGTCATGAGAGAACATAAAACGCTACGTCGTATAGTTATAGTTATAGTAAAAAACAAACGCGACTCTATGGTCATAGACGCTACGGTATAAGTGGTGTTAGCCGGAAAATCCCCGTTTCCTGCTGCACTAGCTCTCCCTTTTTGGAGTACAGTGCCACAATCTTTGATATTTCTATGACATATTCGTTCACAACTAGCGACACCACCACCGGAACAGATAACTTTGTGGCACTGTAATATTGTTCTGTGCGCTAGCCGCTAGCTAGCTATGACAGACAGAATACAACCAAAATAGTACGCACTACTCTTATTCTACCTTGTGTTGTTTTGTTTTATCCAAATAAAACCTGGAAATAAAACGATTGTCAGAATTTAGAAGATTGGGGGGGGGGTTAAAAATTGCAAAAAGTTGGTCACGTAGTATGGGTACGTTCCCTTATCTACTTACTGTAACGTTTAGCTACTTCTAGCAACTTTTTGGGGTAAAAATAACTGGCAATCTAGCAACATTTGTAAGATGTCTAGCAATTTAGCATAGCTAACTGTTGGCAACACTGTCAGAAGAACCCAGAAGAATCATGGCGGAATGCTTTGTAATGACTTTTAGGTGTGAGGTGTGTTTTTTATTCAAGATTAACTGCTTTTAATATAGAAAAACATTGGTAAAATGTCCCATTTCACCGCTACTGTTATTGTATTTAATCAAAGTGCAATATAAAAACAATAAATCATCTCTTTCATTGCAAATACATGTGACGTCGTGTTTTGTGTCAGGCGTTACTTTGTAGGTGCATTGTTTTATGTATAATACATACAGAAACACTGGTATTTATAATACACTGATCATGACGAGTGTGTAACAACTTGTATAAAAAGCCCTACACTAAAAACAATTTGAAAATACATAACCAAATGTCAAAACATGACATGACTTTAACCTCAAATAGACAAAATTTATTGCAGATTGTCCGCAAATATAGCCCTTTTCATAAATTGTTGAGGGCCTAAATTATGTTTCAATAAACACAATAACTATTATTTATCTAAATCTCTATAAACAGTATGGAAATAAACCAAAAACACGAAATGTTGAATTGCATAGGTACGTGTGCACTTCAAGTCATTTCAAATGTCAATACAATACAATACACACTATCACCAGGTGACAGGTTAACAGTGACGTCACCGTTAACCATTTCAGTAATGCCAACTTAACGCTGTGTTTTGAGAAGAGGTTTAAAAATGCACTTTTTAATAATTTTTTAAAAACTCTGCGTTTAATATTATGAAATAAAACTTATATATTCAGAATCAGCGTTTCTTGGTCTATATGGACATATTTTTTTAAAGCCATAATATTTTTCACTGGAGTTCCTTATTACGTAAATTAATAGGTTTTACGATGTTTTAGTCGAGGAACATGCATCAAGTTTGACTGTTAAAATTCACGGCAAATCTGACATTTCGATGCCACAGATAAAATCGTTTAAAAATATTCTGGGGTTGCAAGGTGAATGAAATTTTTACCCATCATATGGGGTAATATTGGCGCAAGCGATTCTGACCTTGTTCTTCATACAAATTCTGTACATAGAAGGGCCAAAATCGCAGACAAACTTTTTTGTTCATATTTTTTTCGAATTATTTTCTCGTGCATGCGCACAATACGCGCGCGCCAGCGCATCTCCAGCAAATAAGAGGTTAATGGTCTCACAGGCTCAAGACAATTGGGAGTTTTGTGCGGTATTAAAAAAAATTTAAAATTTAAAAAAATTAATGTTTCTACCTCGATTGTTAGTCAACTTGGAAGAAATGTTATTTTTTGGTCAAAGTTAGCATGGCGGTCAAAATTAGAGTTTCTTACGCTACTAATTGAAGTTACTACCTTCCCAGGCGCCGGCTGGTGGGTTCGCACTCCTGAGCTTCTTCGCACGTGCATGGAGCGCGTGGCCCGCGCCGCCTACCAGGAGCGGCAGGACCCGATGGACGCGGCGCTCTACTACCTGGCCATGAGGAAGAAGGCACTGCTGTGGGGCCTGTTCCGCTCCAAACGGGACGAAAAGATGACTAACGTGAGAATATATTTTTTTAATGTTAAATAGTATGGTATTTGATAATTCGACTCTTTGGAATACAAGGTTCCATCTGTCGCGGTAACTTAATGCGAACTCTAAAGTAGCTTACTATAGATCCCATTATCGCATGGCATTACCGTGACAGACGGAACTATGTCATTCCAAAGGGTTGAATTTCGCTTGTATGTTCAGATAGACCTACTCATAAAGGAAGTACATAACATTCATTGAAATTGTTTTTCTTCCTACAGTTCTTTGCCAACAACTTTGCGGAAGACAGATGGCGGAAAGCTGCAAAGACAAACGCATATGCCCTGCTGAGTAGGCAGAGATTCGAACACGCCGCAGCCTTCTTCCTTCTTGGAGACTCCTTGAAGGATGCTGTAGAGGTAAACTTCTTAAGAATTTTTTCCCGTTTTAGCTGTCAACCAAAATATGGTAACCAACCAAGTTAAACATGCATTTAATATTTGTACACATTTGAAGTATTCAAAATACATTAAAAAATCAGTATGTATTGTTCTTGCCAAAATTCATTGTGGAAGATATTCTCAGTATTACCCCGGTGAGAGACCACTTTTCAGAATCTCTAATTTTTAGAAATTTAATTAAAATTAAATTTGGTAATGTTATTATCGAGTTCTGCAAGTTTTTTGGTTAGTGTTTTAGTTACAGCTGTTTCGACTTGTAAAGTCATTTTCAAACTGGTGAAGCCACGTACGGACGACTTATTTATAAGATTTTTAATGTCAATTTTTGAAGGTGTCTAAGTTGATTTATCACCGGTTAAACCAATTTGTAGAGACACTAATTGAGAGAGTGCTAATGTGGGATTCGGAGTATTTCCCTTTGGTTTGCCTTGCACTAAGTGTAAGGGTTTTCTTAATTGATTTAGAATGACGTTATTGCTATGACTCTATGTTAAATAAAAAATATAATGCACTTAACCGGTCACATGCCGTGACATTTAGCGGAAATTCGCGGAACTTCGCAAAAAAACCCTAAAAAACCACCACTTTGAATTTTGAATTGAATGTTTTGTTGATAAATTTTGAGCTATTGTATATTTTATTAACTGAAACACGTTCACAACACAACATACTATCTACCAAAACCACATTACTTGCATTTATTACGTAAATTAATAGGTTTTATGATCGTTTTATTCGCGATACACCCATTAATTGCGACCGTTAAATTCGCGGCAAATTCTGACAGCCGATTGTCATAGAAGATATCGTTTTAAAAATATTCCAGGGTGACTAGGTGAATGAAACTTGTAGCGTCTCCGAGAGTAATGACAGCGCAAGCGATTCTGACACTGTTCTCCATACAAATTGTGTACATAGAAGTGCCAAAATCGTCGACCAAAAGTTTTTTGTCGGAAGTATTATTCAAATATTTGAATTATTTTCTCGCGCATGCGCATATGACGCGCGCGCCGGCGCGTCTCCGGCCTGTCAGAGGTTAAATGAGTCATAGCAATAACGTCATTCTAAATCAATTAAGAAAACCCTTACACTTAGTGCAAGACAAACCAAAGAAAAATACTCCGAATCCCACATTAGCACTCTCTCAATTAGTGTCTCTACAAATTGGTTTAACCGGTGATAAATCAACTTAGACACCTTCAAAAATTGACATTAAAAATCTTATAAATAAGTCGTTCGTACGTGGCTTCACCACAGTTTGAAAATGACCTTACAAGTCGAAACAGCTGTAACTAAAACACTAACCAAAAAACTTGCAGAACTCGATAATAACATTATCAAATTTAATTTTAATTAAATTTCTAAAAATTAAAATGGAGTTCTACGAATTAAACACAAAAACAATTAATAGAATCGCAAATGCTTGACATGTTGCTTGGATTGACTTAAGCTAGTGACTAGATCCTGAATAGACTGACGGTCTCCGTGGTGGAGAGGCAAGGCTCTTGACTAGCGATCCGGAGATCGCGGGTTCAAATACATTTTATTTAATTGATTTGTGTTTTCACAATTTAATGGAAGATAATCTCAGTATCGCCCTTTTTTTTTTTACATGAGCTCCACACAGGAGGCCCTGAGGAAAATAATTTCCCTCAGGGCCTATTGAAAAATTTCTTGAAATATTAGCTATGTTTGGTGACAAGATCTGAATAGTTAGGTACTTTCCCACCTTCCTCTTCCCTGTCTCCTTCCCCTCCCCCTACCTTCAGTCTCACAATATTCCCCAATTGGGGCTGCCATTGTCTCACCGGTTCCAAGCGGTTGGGAGCACATTAAAAAAAAGTTATGCATTTTCTAAACTTCCTCTTTCCCATCTCCTTTCCTATTCTCGTCGGCCTCATAATATTCCCCAATTGAGTACGCCATGGTTCCACTGGCTCGGACAGTTTGGACTCAATTCTGCACCTTTTTGGTTTTATCCGTGTTTACTTATGTTTTTGTTTGATATATTATTCCAGGTAATATTGACACGTCTGAAAGATCTTCAGCTGGCGATGGTGGTGGCCAGGCTATATGATGCAGATTCCCAGATGCCGGACAGTTTCAAAGTACTGTTGTATGATGAAATTCTCGGGTAAGAAATAAAGTAAACATTTATTTTTATGCTCTTTTTGTTAGATAGACAAACATCGAGAAATGTTATGTATTGATTTGACTTTGACTCTGCCAATTTGGGTGTTCATTTTTGTACTGTGTTAAATAACTTTGAAAATTGTCATAAATTTGGAGAGCTAAATGGGTTTAGCCATGTCTTCTAGTCATCAACAATCAATGGTCAATCAATAAACAGTAAAACTTAAATTTTAAAGGTTTTTCGAGGGACTTAAAATCTTAACCGGTCAGCAACGTAAGCAGATCTTTTTATAATGTATGTACATTAATGATATGGTAAAAGTATTAAAACATTGTAAAATAAGATTATTTGCAAACGACGCATTGATATATATAGCATGAGAAGATTAAGAACTCATAATGAATCATTTAAATAAAGACCTACATAATATATCAATATGGCTGAAGAAAAATAAACTAAAATTGAATGTAAACAAAACTAAATTTATGAACATTGGAAAAACGAGTAACGCAAACAAAAAAAGACATATTGATAGACGGTGAAGTTTTGAAGTATTTGAAATTAAATATTTGGGAGTAATAATTGACTCCAAGTTGACTTTTACTCAAAATATAAAACCAATTATTAAAAAGATTGCCAAAAAAATTTCACTGTTCGGAAGAATAAGAAGATTTCTTGACACAGTCTCCAGTAAAAATGTGTACAACGCAATCATTGTACTACACATAAATTACTGTAGCACATAAACTACAAAGCAAACATACACATGAGACGAGGAAAAGAAATGAACTAAGACTCAGTGGCGGACTAAGGGGGGGGGCGGTCCGCCCCGGGCCCCCGGTCCTGGGGGCCCCCAAACGCCTCCATGTTACCTTGATCAAATCCTAAACAAGGCTTTACGGCACCAGGAGGTGTACTGTAGACTGTAAATATTTTTTTGCCATTTTTTTTTAATTTCATTTTTTGGAAGAAGCACTTGTTAAGAATGCTCTCAGCAATTTTTTAAAAAGAAATTCGAAAAATTGACGGAAATAGAATATGTTATGTGAAAGCAGGTTAAATAGGAATACCTAATATATGTTTCTTATGTCTTATTAGGTTTCAAGAATGCAAGACCGGTGTAAGCATGATGAATAAGATTAAAATAACGAAACATAGATGGTTTGGACATGTTGAGCGTATGAATGAAGAATGTATTGAGAATATGTGATGCGGAACTGAATGGTAGAAGTAGCCGGGACGCCCGAGAAAGACATTACACGATCAAGCGAATCAAATCGAGTTGGGCCATGTCAAGAGTCAGAATAAAAGAAGAGTATGCATGAACATGAATGAAGCTAGGAATTTGTACCGAGATAGAGTTGTTCTGCATTCCTTCCTTTTCGCCTACCCCTGCAGAGACACTATGTGGTGGTTAGTTTGGTTTCATGATGCCGAAAATATAGCTTATGCATGGAAACGTATGTAGAAAGTTTGTAAGTAGGTTTTATTCTATTATTGTGATTGGGGGTTAGGCAAAGTTTTGCCCCAGTAGCCTTATTTAGCCAATTTTCCGATCAGAGTTACAGACTTCCACAGTGTCCCATCATCAAAGCAAATGTAACAATGTACTAAATAAGTGATATTGCCAGGCTGGACAAGCAGGGTGAGAACCAGGACATGCTGCGTGCCCATCCGGACCCCTTTCTCCGCTCCATGGCCCTCTGGATGCTGCGGGACTACTCCGCCTCCCTCGGTACTCTTCTAATAGCCCGCGCGGGGCAGCTGCACCCGGCTTATGATGATAACGAGCCGCAAACCGTGTCCAACGCCGCCATGCCCCAAGCGGATCCCAACGTCTTCAACTTCTATGTGTACCTGAGGACGCATCCCCTCTTGGTCAGACAGTACATCGCCACACAGGTTATTATTTATTTATATTCACTCTTGTAAAGTAACTATCATTGCTCTCTGTGGACTAAAAACTCAAAGCATTAGGTTTGGAACTTGACTGAAACCTACTGTCATTTAGTTTAATTGATTACTATATGATCCAACAGATCTCTCCCTCAGTCGGTAATGAAGAGTGCTATGATCTTTTTGTAATACGCTGACATTTGTTTTTTTGTTTTGTTTTAGTGTTAGTTCTTTAAAACTCTTTGTTTAATATACAATAGGATTCCTTCAATCCTTTTCTTTTATATATTGTGACTTAAAACTTGACAGTTTTCTCTGAAAATTTCAAAGTTTGTTCTTATTAGTGCCAAGAGAGTTTAGAGAGTCGTTTGAATGGTAGAAGTTGAGGATGCCCGAGGATGACTCAAATCCTAACCATTCATAACCCGAGCAACACCAAGTAAGGACCGTCCGTAAGGCACAACCATATATGGGCCGTCTCTAAAGATAGACTAAATTTGGATTGCTTGTTTCAAAGGCCGTTAAGCTTGAAAACTTGTCATTTGCTAACCTTATTTGTGTCTTTCATTTTGCAGGGTGGCGGAGTTGGTCTACTCCAAGAAGGTGAAGAAGGAATCACTAGGCTGGAACGCCGGCTCTATTTCACCACAGCGCATGGCCACTTCAAGGCCGGCTGCCCCGCCCTGGCCCTGGAGGTGCTCAGCAAGCTGCCTACCAAGATCCTGGACGACCACGCCCCGCCCACCAGCCCCGCCAAACAGCTCAAGAGGCGGGACACGCAAATCGATACGGGAGAACTGGAATGGGGCGCTCCTCCGGTTGTGAAGGCTAAAGGTTTGCTTCTTTACTCTTTAATATTAAATGTAATCAAGTGCATTTCACATTTACACAATAATTTCAAAATAATTTGATTCATTATGCACAGACACAAATGTAATTATTTACAGAACTCTTTACTCAATAGAATTTGATGAAAAAATCTACTATTGTGGGCTGATGATGTAAATTTGTTTTTATTTAATTTCAGAAGAGGCCCCTAAGGCAGACTCAATGGACTGGGGAGCTCCTTCCATGGATTGGGGCTCAGCCCCCAAAGCCCTGTCCAAGGTAGACGATGAACTTCAATTGGATTGGGAGGATGATGATGAGGGGAAAGGGTAAGCATCCAATTCTTCTAATTCCTATCCTCCAAAGAATTTTTCAGTTACTTTCAAGATTTCTTATTTAACCTAACATTTGATGGCAATGGGACTTTAAAGGGATTAATATATAAATATTTAGGAGATGCGATTAGCGTAGGTGCACTTCAAGGACAGCATCTGTTTCACTGTTAGCCATTTTAGTTACTTTAACACTTTAGTGACTTTTTAAAATCTATTTCGCCTAAGTATTATTTGCATTGCCCTATTTTGGAGGATTGTTCATTGTCTTCACATAAGAAAAGCATCATTCAGCAGAAGTTAGAACGTGAAGTAATAATTGTATGTTTCTTGTTCAGATCGGAAGGCTCAGAGACACCCCCCATGGCCATGAAGATGGATACCAAAGAAGAAAAAACCAACGACAAGAAGCCAGAGCCTGGGAAAAATGAACCAAAGGTTGCGCCTCCCGTTGACATCATGGCGCAGCAACTCAAGTTTGTGGCCTGCCTGAAGATACTGATGGAAGAACTGTCAACCCTGGCCACTGGGTTCGAAGTAGACGGTGAGTTCCATCAAACACTCTTCCTGTCAACTGGTCAACATAAAATAAAATTGTTCTAAAATCGGTGCTGCCCCATAGTAATTCCCTTATTTTTCAATGTAGGAGGCCACCTCCGCTACCAACTCTACATCTGGCTGGAGCGCGAGGTGGAAGCCCTGCGTCAGCTGTGCGGCTACTCCACCAACCTCGGCCCCAATGGCTCCGAGGAAGAGGCGCCCGCCAAACTGAACCTGCCTGACCTGGTGGAGGCCATGATGAGGGAGCGGGAGAGGGACCGGGAACCTGTGGCAGAGCGCCCCACTCTGCACCAGGTCCTACTGCAGGAGAAGGCTGACTTCGAGGCTAAGGTGCAGCGCGCCGTCAGGAGAAAGAGGTGGCTTAAAGGTATGAACACTCGACCAACACAATATCTACCTGGTGTATTGACAATGAAATGGAACTGAATATAGATAAGTGCAAAGTTATAAATTTCACCAAGAACACCAACAAAACTTTATATTCATATAGCATATGAGGTGATTTTTCACAAAAACGGCGCTATATAAATTAGCCAAATATTATTATTTTTTATTATTATTATGTGGTCACAATCTAGAAACAGTTGAATCAATAAAAGATTTAGGAATTATATTTGACAACAAACTAACGTTCAATCAACACATTGAATACATTGTGAGTAAATCAAATAAATTACTTGGTTTTATTGTAAGATCAACCAAACTGTTTAAGAATAAGGAACTCCAGTGAAAAATATTATGGCTTTAAAAAAATATTTTCATGTAGACCAATAAACGCTGATTCTGAGTATATAAGTTTTATTTCATAATATTAAACGCAGAGTTTTTAAAAAATTATTAAAAAGTGCATTTTTAAACCTCTCCTCAAAACACAGCGTCAAGTTGGCATTACTGAAATGGTTAACGATGACGTCACTGTTAACCTGCTAACTAATTCACCGAAGTGTATCAAGATGTATTGACATTTGAAATCTTACGCCTTACGCCATGAAAGACACGCACGCCATTCAACATTTCGTGTTTTTTGGTTTTTTTCATACTGTTAAAGAGATTTAGATAAATAATAGTTATTGTGTTTATTGGAAACAATATTTAGGCTCTCAACAATTAAAATTATGACGTAAAAGGGCTATATTTGAGGTTAAGCATAGTCATAAATAGGTCATATGTCATATTTGACATTTGGTTTACGATACATCGGTCGTATTTTCGAATTGTTTTTTACTAGAAGGGCTTTTTATACAAGTTATTACACAATCGTCATGATCAGTATATTATAAATACCAGTGTTTCTGTATGTGTTATACATAAAACAATGTACAGTCATGCCTGAACACAAAATTCGAGGCTTACGATGTCACTAACTTGTATTTGCAATGAAAAAGATGATTTATTGTTTTTATATTGCACTTTGTTAAAATACAATAACAGTACCGGTGAAATGTGGACATTTTACCAATGTTTTTCTATATTAAAAGCAGTTAATCTTGAATAAAAAACGCCTCGATTTCTCACACAAAAGTCATCGAGTCATCCTATATTCCGCCATTTTCTTATATTCAAAATCAGGGATGTTCTGCCCAAAAAAAATATTTCCCTAGATTTCGAAGTGAAATTTCCCTAGAATTTCACATTTACGCAATTACCTACGTAGCCACCTGATTGTGTAACACTAATCCTGTTATATGTTAATTAATATGATTAATTAATTGGGAATATATCGGAATTTGGTAAATGTACTTATAATACTGTGCTTTTCCAAATAAAACTCTTTTTGCTACGTGAAATAATAATTTAAAAGTACGAATACACTCACCACTGTATTCCAAATTAAAAAAAACACTTTGCACAATAAAAATCAACCGCAATCACCGATAAAATGGAACTTAAAAAAAAAAATTTTTTTTCAGAGGTCCCATTTATCTTTTTAGATACATAATATCATTTTGAGTTGTCAGTGTTAAAAATAACATTGCATGTATGTACATGAACAATAATTAAGATTCGTAGGAATTCCAAAAAATATATATACGTATATAAAAATATATATATAAAATATATATAAAAAAATATAAATAATACCAGTAATATTGTCATATGTAATAAAAAATTTGCCAGAGTTCGAAATTTCCCTAGATTTTGTCCTGATTTCCCTTTTCGGTAACAAATATTTTTCTCCCCTAGATCTAGGGAAATTTCCCTAGACATAACATCACTGATTCAAAATGATAACTTGAAAATAAATAAACTATCGGTGGGTGAAGACGTCACACAATCCACCATAGATATGGTGCTTTTCGTGGGGTCTTGGAAAATTAAAACTTTGACAATTATTTTAACTATTAACCGATGACTGGCCGGAGACGCTCCAGGGCGTGCGTCATTTGCGCATGCGCGAGAAAATAATTCAAATATTGAATAATATTGTCGACGAAAAACTTTTTGTCTGCGATTTTGACCCTTCTATGTACAGAATTTGTATGAAGAACAGTGTCAGAATCGCTAGCGCCATTATTACCCTAGGTGATGCTAAAAGTTTCATTCACCTAGTCACCCTGGAATATTTTTAAAATGATTTCATCCATGACAATGCGCTGTCATAAATTGCCGCAAATTTAACCGTCGCAATAAATGCGTGTATCGCGAATAAAACATCATAAAACCTATTAATTTACGTAATAAATGCAAGTAATGTTGTTTTGGTAGATAGTTTATTGTGTTGTGAACGTCTTTCAGTCAATAAAATATACAATAGCTCAAAATTTATCAACAAAACATTCAATTCAAAATTCAAAGTGGTGGTTTTTTAGTGTTTTTTCGTGAATTTTGGTGGAATGGCGTGGCAAGTCACAGGTTAAAACTAACTTTAAAAATAAAAGTGCAGTTATTTAAGTTTGAAGGTCTTTATTCATAAAAAAAAATAAAAAAAGTGGACTGGAGTTCTCTATTCTAATAGCCTAATAATTCTATTCAATTCCTTAATCCGAAGTGTTCTTGAGTACGGGTCAACAGTCTGGAATCCACATTATATTACACAGATATCTAGACTCGAATCAGTCCAAAGAAAATTTACACGGATTTTTTCTTACCGATCAGGTGTCTACCATCTTCTAGACGGGTACGAACAAAGACTTACACATTTCAAATTAGAGAGTCTGGTTAAAAGACGAAACATAAATGACCTCTTAATGCTATATAAAATTGTGAATAATCGTTTAGACAGTAACTTAGTCAACCAAATCAAGTTATACGCCAGGCCCAAATCTACCAGAAACCTTAACATATTCTGGACTGAAATTTTTACCAATAATACTGGATATTTTAATCCTATGTCTAGAATATCTCGGTCATACAACGATCTTGTTAAAATACACACTTTCATTTTTATTTTTGTTAATAATATAATAATAATAATAATAATAATATTTAGCTGATTTATAAAGCGCCGTTTTCATGAAAAATCATCTCAAGGGCGCTGTACGTATAATAAGCATACAATAAAATAAAATGAATACGATAGGCTTACAACTAGGATTCAAACTTATAACTAGGAACCTACATTTAAGACTTATATGTAGCTAGTGACTTACAACTAAGACTTATTACTACTGACTTAAAACTGGTGACATACAAATATTTGCAACCGTGACTTAAAATTAGAGATTTACAATTAAAATAGGTATTTACATACAACAATAAATATTTTTAGTTTTGCCAGGTATCTAATATTACCAAGTGATCAACAAAACTCTACAGATATAGGTACAGACAGAGAAAGAGAGTCGAAGCAGTTTGAGGATATTATATATACATGTATACATACATAGATATTTTATTCTACACATTTTACAAATTATTTTATACCGTATTTTAATATTAATATTGTTAGCGCCAGAAGAAGAAGGAAGTTCGTACATAATATTACAATTTTATAACACGGTTGTGAAAATGATTGTAATGGGTTAACAGTTTTTAAAGGAAAGCATAGGTATCTTAAATGAATGAATGAATTTAATCGTCCATCTCAACTGCAATAAGATAATTCATCGCTCAACAACAGATTGGATAGCAATGTTTGAATGAAATAGCGAATTTATGGAAATGAGTGTTTAAATAGGTGAGTTTTAAGTTTGGATCTAAATTCTGTTGGACTGGTTATACATCTTAATTCCATAGGAAGTTTATTCCAAGCCTCAGGGCCGGATACTTCGAAAGCACGATCACCAAAGTTAGTGTTCGGATTTCGCTTAGGTTCTTTCAACCTTCCGATTGCAGATGATGTCGCTGATCTAAGAGTTGAATGTCTTAGACCAATATTTTCCGGAATGCACAGTTCAGAGATATAGGGTGGAGCCATTTCGTTGAGAGCTTTAAACACCATCCAGCATAACTTGTATTGGATCCGTTCAGGACACTTCAGCCAGTGAAGATTTCGAAGGTGTTCCGAAATGTGCGAAAACCTGGGTATATAACATGTTTCAAAAAATATCTCCACGATTTGTGTGCCTAAAAAAAAAAGAAATTTTGTTTCATTACATTTCAGTAAATACTTCATAAATATTGTATACTTATAATGTATTTCAATTTTGTATTTAAGTTTTAAGTTATGTTTAAATAATACTTGCATTGTTTTTCATGTGTTTGCTTCTGTAAAAATTCAAATGTGATTACTGCAGACACATTAGTCTAGGGATATATTTGTATTTTAATTTATTATATATTACTCACAAAATATTTTATAAATATCCTGTTTGTGTCTCAAATAAATAAATAAACTTTATGAGGAATCAGGAAGGGATCAATAGGATAAGTTGCTCCCACAGCCGTTGTGCTCTTATGTTGCATGGGTTGGCCCCAGGGTCCAAGTGTGAATGTGATGCAATGCATATATCCAAATATGTGCTCAACGAATACCCATGCATTCCTCACAGGGACAAGACCCCTCTGTGTTCGTGATGCTTGTTCCCCTTTGACCCCCCATACCAAAAGAAAGAAAAGGAATTGACTATGGTAAAGATATTTCAAAGTTCATCATGTTTGATGATTTTCAAAGTTCATCATGTTTGATCGTTGTTGATATTTCAAAGTTCATCATGTTTGATCGTTGCATCAAATCGTCGATCAGCATTATTTTTTTCGATCAGCTGAAAAGCACAACAACTGTTGATTTAAGTTAGAAACACCCCAACCTAGTTTGTTAAATCTTCAACATGCCGAGATTCAAAACAAAATTTGTGTTACCATGAGGGATCGCTGAGATAGCATGCATGTTATCGTTATAAAGCCCAGTACATGCGAACTTGTGCAATGGTTTTACTCGATATCGGCTAAGAATCACCATGTGGGCAACTTGGGTTGCTTCGAGCTAATTTACAGCGAATCCAATTTTTAAAACTTCTTTCGTACTACAGAAATAAGGGTGCACGACTTTGTTTTGCGCACTGTTTCAACCACTCCTTCACCCAATATCTTTTCTTTCTCAAACTCATTTTATGAGCGAGATACGCAAGACTCACTAAACAAAGCCACTGTTTCTTTTGCATGTAGATATGATCACACTTAAACTGTTCGGCATACACTAAAGGTCGAGCCAATATTTTTGAGTAAAACCACATGTATGGACATTGTTCTTACTCATCTATTTTACTCGATCGAGTAAGAATGAATTTCCTACTAGGCTTTAGGTTTTGCAGGAACACCAAAATACCAAACTTTCACTATTTACATGGTCAATAGTAATTTCAGAGATTTATGGCCCCTGCTGGCATCGAGAAGGTTAATTTAGTATCTCTAATAACCTAAAACTGTATTTTCCATTATCAGGCATCCTCTCTACCACGAGCAACTCAGGATTCTATGTCTACCTAGAATCTGAGATCCATCATTCATCATATGTGTGAGATTTCGCTAAGCTCCCCGCGTTTTAGAATAAAGAATTTATTTCTTCTAACACACCAAACTTATTTTGTGGCACCATTTTGATTTAAATTAATAAATTTATTTAATTTATTTAATTAAATTAAATTTATTTAAGTTATCAATAAAAAACCCTGAAGAAGTGAGCATTGCTCACGAAACATGTTGGTTTTGTAAACAAGAAAAGTAGTAAAAACGAAGTAATTTATTAATTTAAAAGAATTTATTATTATTATAGTTTTAATTTGCAGCAAACGAGACCCTTCTGCGAACTCTCCTCTCATACTGCAGTCTCCAGGGCGCAGGCGGGGGCGGGCTGGCCTCGGTGCGCATGGAGCTGATTCTCCTACTGCAGGAGCTGCAGCAGGACAAGGGTCCTCAGCAGCTGCTCAGTCCCCTGCCCTTCCCCACCACGCTGCCCCTTCTGTCCGCATCTGTCGCATGTAGCAAGACGGTGGTGGCAGACCCTGTCAGACACCTACAGGTATTGATACTCTAGGCAAAATTATATAATAGCATAATTAATACACCCAAGAGGTGAAGGAATGAGCAAGTGAATCAAATACTGGAGGTGGACCAAGGAACAGAATAACAACAACAGAAATGAATTTGGCGGTCCATCCTCTCTGTCTGATGGTTAGTTAGTTAGTGATTTACCTCTTTGGTACTTTGGATTGGAATGAAATCTGATGTCACCAATTCACATGAGACCTTTTGACCCCTAGGCCGCAGACAGGCCAATGAAATTGATCATCTGTTTGAAAAACAATTTCGGTATTTGAAAATGTTTGATCTATTTCACCCGAAGTAGGGAAGGTTGATCTTACTATGAGCAAACACACAGACCCACATCACACTCTTATCAGGTTAGCTTCAGTGGCTGTTTCTTTAGTGGTTATCTCTTCAGTGGCTGTCTCTTTAGTGACCATCTCCTCAGTGATTATCTCTTGAGTGGTTATTCTTCAGTGGTTATCTCTTGAGTGATTATTCTTCAGTGGTTATATCTTCAGTGATTATCTTTTCAATGATTATTCTTCAGTGATTATCTCTTCAATTTTTATCTCTTCAGTGGTTATTCTTCAGTGGTTTTCTCTTGTGTGGTTATTCTTCTTATTCAGTGGTTATTATACAGCGGCTACTCTTCAGTGGCTACCTCTTCAGTGATTATGTATTCAGTGGTTATTATACAGTGGCTACTCTTCAGTGGCTACCACTTCAGATTATGTATTCAGTGGTTATTCTACCGTGTTTATCTCTTCAATAGGTCCCTTGATAACAACCCTCATCTTATTCGCTTTTTTCATGTTTTGAATTTGTGATTGTTTTCAGTCCCAAGCGCACGACATGCTGCAGACCATGATATGCCTGTCCAACCCCGTCCGCACCACCAACAACCTGGCCAAGATATTCATCCTGAGAGACCTCTCGGTGGCGCTCTCCGCCTGCATCTACCAGAGTCTCTGTGACTCGGATACCTTTAGTGTCAAACACTCTCATCCCCATCACGATCCGTGAGTACATTTTGGATGTAAATACGTTTTTAACTTTCTACTTGCCAAGATACAACACAAAACTTTTATTAGCATGATGGTTCTCGGAGATACAAGAAACTATAATTACCAACATTAAAATAAAGAAGAGAAAGGGGTGACTTGATTGAAATTTTCAACATTTTATCTGGACATTATAGTAGCCATTCAAGAAATCTTCCCCATCAACACAGATGTAAATCTCTTACTTCTCATGTTTTCCTCGGGTGGTTTGGTAAAAGGGTGCTACCTGAGTATGCAAACATAACAAGTGTGTTATTTCAGTGTGGGAATGGAATCTCTAGCCAGAATAAGTGGACTATCCGCCCACGGCTCCCATCTTATGGGAGGAAGGCACCGGCGGTACTCGTCCACCGATGAGCCCTCCACCGTCACCACACTCCCCAATAAATGGCCAGGTCTGTACTACTTTATTATTACTATTTTAAATTCTCAACATTTTTAAATCCACAACAATCCTTTTGTTGATGCAATGAAACTCTCTTAAGAAGTTTCCAAGGGACCAGAAAAAAAACTTCTTAAGCTGCAAAACCTTATGCGTGGGATAAATTGGGCCAATCAGTCTTCAAAAACCAAACTTCTTAAGAAGGTTTCACTGTATTTCAACCATGAAATGAGTCTGGCAACTACTGAATATAATTTTTTTTTTTTTTGGTCCCTACATCATTTTTACAGTGTTTGCTGATTGTATTTCTATGTTTAGTAATTATTCATTTTGATCATCGTTATTCAGAATAAACAAAAACGAGTAAGAAGAATGACTGCGCAACTTTTTTCATACAAAACTTAATTTTGGATTTGCGGCTAAAAATGTTCAACCATTTTTAAACACTTATAGCAAATACCTAGTATGGATAAGAGCTAATTTAATTATTTGTGTTTTAAATTATATTATAAAGGCCATTGAAGGATTCAATTTTTCATGATTTTACTGTTTATTGACCAATTTGCCTAGCAGAGACTGAACTCGGTCAGTGAGGATTGCCTGTATTTACAAAAAAAGAGGTGGCCAAATAATTGATTAATTAAATCTGTGTTGTAAATCCAGGGGTAACAAACCTACGCGCCCTGGTGGCACGGGACGGCGATGACGATACGCCCCGCCTGGGCATCCTGCTCTGCGAGGCCTTCGTGGCATGCTACCTCGCGCTGCTGGTGTACGGCCTGAGGATGTGCGACTCTCACCTGCTGTACCGCCTGTGCTCGCGCAAATTCACCGCTGAGTCCTGGGCCACCCTGTATGGCGGGGGTGTCAAACGCCTGCTGAGGACCGCCTCCATTAGTGTGAGTAACCACCGTGTATTCTCCCTAAGACTCCATACATTTTTGTCAGTTAGCTTTGACCCCCTTTGTAACCCCTATAGGAATATTATGTCTTATCTTTTTATTTCGAATATCCATATTTAACGGTCCGGCCGCAACAATAATCACCTGGGAAATTTCGATTTGTATGGAAAAATGTCATACTTTTATGAATTTACTTTGAATATCTGCAATTGAAGGCTTCGCCTCAATGACAATCGGTCGCAAAATATCGATTTACATGGAATATTTTTACGAGTTTACTTCAAAAATCTGAATTTCCCAGGCCGACTGTGATGGTAATCGGCTACGAAATTTCTGTATAACTAGTATTTTTACAAATTTACTTCAAATATCTAAATTTGAAGACCCGGCTGAAAATTCAATACGAGAATAAGTCATCTTTTTACAAATTTAATTCGTAATAAGGCGACAATGAAGTAAATTTTGTAATTAGGCGATGTATTCCCATGTAAATTGAATTTTCAGACGGGTCTTTAAATTTAGATATTTGAAGTAGAAATTTTGCAGTTGATTACCATCATGGTCAGCCCTGTAAATTCAGATTTTTGAAGTAAACTCTTACCTTGAATTTGATGGGGCATTCACGGAACTCGATTTTTTATAAATTCCCTGACACCTGATAATTCCCGGTTCGGTAAAATTCCCAGTTTTCCAGGTCTGTGAATTATGTTGAGACGGCCAGCATTGGAAGGATTGAAAAATAATATCAGAATTTCATTCCAGGCCAGCCCCATAACCCTGGAGCGCCAAGAGGGTGCCTCCGTGTGGAGCTCCCTGCGCGCCCAGCGAGCCCGCCTCAACATGAAGCTGCTGGGGGCGGCCCCCACCCCCGCAGCTCCCCGCCCCATCAAGGAGGGGCGCCCCACCTACAGAGAGCACTTTGTGCCCCCCGCCATGAGCATACTGAGCTATCTCATCATTAAGGTATGAATTCTTACTGTGAATAGGTTAATATATTATGTAATCTTGTAATGCTGTCCGAAACATTGGCTAAAGAAGGAGGTAGCGTGGTAGGAGATAACCCAAAAATAAATCACATAACACTTTTTATTCCTCTTTGCTCGGTCAGCTCTTTAAATTGTATAGATTTTTTAATTCACTCTTTTATTTTTTTATCTTAAATCACAATTGGAAGATGTTTCCAAATGAATAACCGCTATATTACTGGGCTTATACCAAAAGTCTCAAATATTATCCGAAAATGTCCATTACGACTTGCAAAAGTACAAGCTACGATTACGCTCGACAATTTTTTTTTTTTGTACTTTGCATCGTTTAACCTCTCCACGAGTGAGTTTTGGTGAACAAAACTGTACACGAGGAGTGAGTTTTTTTTTAGTTCATTTTTTTAAATATTTTTTTATAAAATTATCATAGATTAACTAAAATAATATCATGTTTTGAATTAAAACGTCAGCGACATCAATTCACGAAAATAAACCAACATCGAAAAAAACATGTCCGTACAAAAAAACTGCTTCCTTCCTGTGACGACCGCTAAATGACGCAAAAAAGATTTTTTAAACTAAAACTGTGAAGTGGGTATTGTAGGTATGTCTTCCAAAACTTCGACAAACTACTAGCAGATGTCAATAGATACCACAACAAGTAAAATATTTTTATTAAATATGACGGCATTTGAATAATATCCGCGGACGAAACGTTTAGGCCATACTCTTCTGGGCATTTTTTCGCTTCGCCGAACTGATTCGGCCTTACTTGTGGAGAGGTTAAAAAAGTTTTGTTGCATCCGAAACTGTTTACGAATTACGGCACTTGGAAATGGACTGTAAATACTAACAATGAAACAAAACAAAATGGTATTTGCTGGAATTAGGTGATAATATGTGTAGGAATAACCGGGGATGCAAGGAAGAAGGATTACCAATCACTTGCCACTGAACCTCTGCAAAGGAATACAACACAATCACAAATATAGTTTATATAGTTCTACCGCGGTACCTCGAGGTAATTATCGCCACAACAATACAAATAAGTATAAAACGATATTGTTAATTTTCAATATAGTCGAAAGCCTTCTATTTAGTTCAAAAACTAGATTTTGAACATAAAAAATAACAACAAGTTGCTTTCAAGGTAGACTCAATTCTTCTGTTTTTCAGAAAACAACTGCTCAAATTTGATATTTTTCTTTTGTCATTATTCCAAATTCAAAATGCTTTTCCAGTAAGGTAATGTGGTTAGAGGGGGTAGGTACTGAATAAATGACTTCCCAATAGGAACTATGCATATTCTCATTTCAAAACCAAACAACTTTCTTGTTTTTTTTTGTCAGTGTGAGCATGGAACACGGTAAATACTTCTCTGTAATATATGAAACGTTTTAAGGAAGTTTCTCACCTAATCTGATGATTAATTTTCCCTTCCAGCCAACACTGGACATCGATCCGGACGTGCTGGACTACGACTCGGCCGATTCGGTGGCGTCCGACGCCGACGACAACAACATCGAAGAGGAAGACGAGGAGGACGTGTTTGGAGACCCGCTGGCGGCCCCCACGCAGCCATATCCCCCGGAGCCTCTACGGCGCCAGGACAACACAGAGCACTGCGATCTCAACTCATACTCCTGGTGCATCATGAAGTTGGCCGTGCTGAAGATAGCCCAGGGGCAGCTGCAAGAGTTCCTAAACATTGCCGGGATTGAGATGCAAGGTAGGTTTACTTTAGAGGAGGATTTGTGTTGCATCCGAAACTGCTTACGAATTACAAACGCGTGCCCAACATACATCTGTACACGGTTGACATTTGTCACCCGGGAACGGGTCGCTTCTTCGACTCGTTCTTGTGTTCAACAGCTCGGCTGTGGAACGATTTGCCGGCCCTTGTGTTTCCTTCTTCCAACAACATGGGTCTCTTCAAGTTCATTACTTCCTCTCCTCAAAAAGACCCTCCACACAGCATCTCAGATGACATAGGCTCTGAGGGAAATTATTTTCCTCGGGCCTCCTGTGTGGAGTTAATGTAAAAAAAAGCTTCAGATGCACTTTAAATGGACTGTAAATATTTTAAACAAAATGAAATGATAATGGTGTTTGCTGGAATGGGTGAGTATGTGTCGGAAAGAACAAGGTATGGAAGAAAAACAGGATGATCATCACTTACCACTGTATCTCTGTAATGGAATATACAACACAACCACAATATTGTTATATTCCACCACAATATCTCAAGATAATCCAAACCAACGAATATGTCATTACGCAGACAAACAGCTGCAACAACCTGCTTCCACCATAGTCAAATTCCTTCTTTTTAATCAAAAACGAGATTATAAACACAATCAACACCAAAAACTTACTTCCAATGTAGCCCGAACCCTTCTTCTGTTTTTCAAAACAATCGCATTCGAATTTGCACTATTTTCTTGCTATTGTTCCAAATTTCAAATATGTAGTTTTCCAGCAAGGTGATCGTTACGGCGAGGTAGGAACTGGATAAATGACGTTAGGTAGGAACCAAGAATATTCTCATTTCAAAACCAAACAATGTGTTTGGATAAACGATAGTGTGTTTTATGTAGTTAGGTGTTTGTAAAATATCTGGAAGATCTTCAAATATTGTGTTGCCTTTCAGATATGGCTGTCAGCAGCCCCCTGGTGCACGGGGCCCTGCGCTGTATGTCCCAGTGGTCAACATACATGATGGAGCAGCTCAGTACCCGCGCTGCCCCCATCCGGTACATCCCCTCTTGCTATCCGGAGGAGCAAACCTCTGGCCCTCCTATCAACAAATACAGGTCAGTGATTGCCGTCGTTATCTCGAAAACCAAACCAAGAGTCCCAACTGTCTGAAGGCTGTGTGACTATGGCATCCCCAATCACGGTATATTGTGAGACTGTGGGTAGTGGGGAGGGGAAGGAGATAGGAAAGAGGAAGGTTGGGAAGTACATGGCTTTTCAAATCTGGTCACCAAAAACTTTTAAAGCCATTTCAAGCAACGTTTCAATTCTATTGAAGGTCTTACACCAGGGTGAAACTGAGAGTATCTTCCACTCTGGAACGTGCTGCAAATGTACTGTGTATTTTTTTAAATTAATTAATTGTGAAATAACACAAATTAATCAAGTAAAATTTATTTCTGCATGCCGGGATTCGATCCCGCAACCTTTGGATTGTGAGTCAAGAGCCTTACCCCTCGACCAAGGAGGCGATAAGATGCTATATAGTATGTAGACAATTAAAACCCCACTAAAACCCCCGGTATCCTGCCTCCAAAATGTTTTGTTTTTTCAAACATTGAAACATTGGAGCCTTTCCGTGGCCGATGGATAACACTCTCCACGCTGGAATTCTGTGTGAATGTTTCAAAAAAACAAAACATTTTGTACGCAGGAGCCCGCTTTAAGACTTATAGGAGAGTAACTGAAAAAACATTATTTCTGTAGTTGGGATTTGTCAATGACATGAAACAAGAAAGAACAAGCGCTAAAACTTAGACAGCCTTACTAAAAAACCAAGTGAAAATTTTATTCAATTGACAAACGGCCGCGGATGTGAAAACATTACTAATAAAAAATTTGTTCATTGAAAGAAATACACGTGGTTTACACGGCCTGAGAGGGTAGTTTATCTCTGTTTTAACGATTGATGGACGAACGAAATTTGAAATTTTTCCAAAGTATTTTGAATGTTCTATATATTTCTTATTTTTGAAGGTGTCGTAAAAACAAATACCATTTATGAAAAGTAGATAAAATTACCTTTTAGATTTGTATATTTGAAATACAGTTTAGTTTTCAAAAACTGACATATTTTAAGATTCAAACTCGGAAATAAATGTAAAAAAAATTTCTTACCAAATTTTTTTTGACTAAAATGTAGAGAAATTAAAAAAAAAAACAAAATTTCAAAAACACAGTCCTTGTATGTAATAAATTTGGAAGGAAACTATCACCTCACTTTTTCCTCGTGCATACAATGAAAAAATAATAAAAAATTTCAAAGTTTTTTTTATTGCTAAAAAACTAACCTAAAAATTATACCGTCTTTTATATCAGATTTCTTGCATCTCTAAAGACGTTAATTTCTTTGATGCATTTAGGAACACATGTATTAGATATTATTATTTAAAAAAACACCACTTTCATAAAATTATCTTAAAATAAAACCTTTAAATGTAAATTTGAATTCTCATGTATCATATAAAATAGTTTTTGACACTTCAATTTTCAAAGTACGATTATTGTTTTATAACTTGACTAAAACTTATGAAAAACCACAAAAAACACAGTAAATATATCAATGATATAAATATAAGAGTAAATTATTCATATTAATAGAAATTAACCATCACATAAGTAATATTGCACACACAAAAATCATTTCGCACACACAGAAATAATTTCGCGCTTCCAGCGTCGTTTACGAGCGCGAACGAATGCGCAGGCGCCGCGCCACCTAGCGGTTATGAAGGAAAACAAACAATTTAGTACTTAAATATGCATTGTTGCCGGATTTAAAATACATTTTAAGATCAATCCTTATTAGTAATATTTCCTGTTTTGGTGTTTTTTTGTTTTATTCATGTTGCTGCAACAACACGGGTTATCTGGCGTGCTGTGGTTTTTTTTTAGTAAGGCTGAGTGAGTTTAAACTTAACATGAAATCTTAAAACAACACATCGATTCACTCGAGCCAATGTGAATTCACAATAAATTAATGATTCTATTCTTTCTTTATATTTCAGATGTATCTTGGAGAAACACCACACCCCATTCAACCAAAATTTGACCAGTTCGGCTCCTGCTAGAAGACTATGGAATTACTTGGTGCATCAAGAATCAGTTCAAGTAAATATTGCACATTTAAAAATTGAATTTTATTTATTTATTCATTTCTATGCTCTTACATACAGTTAATAAATACAATGACATACAGTTAATAAATGCAGTTTCAATGACATTAGGTGGAAGTAAAACAAAAAATATTCTAAAATGAAATATAGTAGGTAGTAGAGTGAAATATGATCAGCAACTGTATGTAATTGGTTAAAATGAATGTGGTTATGGATTGTGAACACCTCACTGGGAGAGCCCGTGCTGAGGTGTTCGCATGTATTATTATGCCATCATAAGTGATAGCACAGTATCCCCCTTGAGACTCTCAAGGAGGACTCCGTAGTACCACCCATGGTGGCAGTATTGTACATATAGTAGGTAGCTGTGTGAGATAGTCATCATAATATTATACAGACACAATGTAGTGATTTGAGGTAAGTTGAGCATCATAATATACTAAAGTCACAATGGATAATACATTATAGTAAAAAGAAAAAAAATAAAGAATATACATGAAGTGAACTTAGAGAGCAGTTGAGACGAAAAGAGAATAAAAGAAACAAAGAAAAGTAGATGATATTAGTGCCAATATTTTAAAAATAGTTATGCAATATTAATCTATATTGTCGATCTAGTGGTATAATTTAAATACCAAGTTAATTTTTATGTTCGGTTTGGAGTAAATAGATTTTGGAAAAATAGTGTTCTTTTAGTTTTTATCCAGTCTGTGATTTGTTTTTTTAGTTTATTTGTTGGTGAATAATCAGCAGGTTGTTTCAAAGAAGGTGGCATGCAGTTATATAGTTTGATGGAATAGTAGTTAAAGGATCTTTGTCCGTGGGTCGTGTGCTTTAGCGGGATGTTGAGTGTTAGGTTTGTTGAAGACCGGCTTGTTATTGAGGACTGAGAAAGTAAAGGGATATGTAGTTTGAATTTGAAGAGGTGAAGAATAGACAATTTAGCATAGAGTTGTCTGATTGACAAAACGTTGAGCATCTTGTAAATTTTTCCAGAGTCTGTATCATATGCTACTTGAAGAATTAGTTTGATTGTTGCCTTTTGTGCTTTTTCTAGTGGATCTAGAGAAATATTACTTGCACTTCCCCAAGACAGAAGACCATACATGATTAAAGATTGGGAAAGAGCAAAGTAAATAGATCTTAGTATTGTGCGTGGGAAAATGTTTTTTATATTATTGAGATACATGATTTTTTTAAGCTTGGATGTAATTAAGTTAATGTGGTCATTCCAGCGTAGGTTTTCGTCAATTATGACGCCTACATATTTTATTTGTTTGACATTTTCTATGATTTCGCAATTGCATGTTGAGAAGGGTTGGGAGCAGTCGTGTATTTTCAGAGCGAAGGTTGGAGGAGGTTGACCTCTTTGAGTTATACATGTGTTATGAATTTAGTTTTTTTGTATTTAGAGTAAGTTTGTTTTCATTGAGCCATTGTTTGATGACAGCAAGACTTTTCTCAGCTTTAAGGAATGCCTTGATCCATGAGTCAGCCTGACAAAGTATTACGGTGTCATCAGCAAATGTCACAATGTTGCCTTCTGTAATTAGTTCACAGATATCATTGATGTAGATAAGAAACATTAACCCGTCAAAGGCCAGGAAATTCCAGGAAAAATACGGAAATTTCGTAACAAAACACGATTTTGAATTTTGAATTGAATGTTTTGTTGATTAATTTTGAGCTATTGTATATTTTATTGACTGAAACACGTTCACAACACAATAAACTATCTACCAAAACATCATTACTTGCATTTATTACGTAAATTAATAGGTTTTACGATGTTTTAGTCGCGGAACACGCATTTATTGCGACGGTTAAAATCGAGGCAAATTCTGACAGCGCATTGTCATAGACGAAATCGTTTTAAAAATATTCCAGGGTTGCAAGGTGAATGAAACTTTTAGCGTCTCCGAGAGTAATGATGGCGCAAGCGATTCTGACACTGTTCTTCATACAAATTCTGTACATAGAAAGGGCCAAAATCGCAGACCAAAAGTTTTTTGTCGGAAATATTATTCAATATTTGAATTATTTTCTCGCGCATGCGCATATGACGCGCGCGCCGGCGCGTCTCCGGCAAATAACCGGTTAAGCGACCTAGAACACTACCCTGGGGCACTCCGTAACTGATCGGAAGGGGTTCACTTTTCACTTTATTGATAATGACTTGTTGAGTTCTCTCTGACATAAAACTTTTCAGTAAGTTAAGTTCGTTTCCAGTTATGCCGAGTTTAATAAGTTTCTTAACCCCTTCGAATTTTCGAGAATATTAGCTTTTGGTGTCTTAAACGAAATGACATTTTACGAAAACTTTTAGTTACAACCGCTTCACTCTATAAATGAAACATTTCTGAACGTAGCCGAATAGTAAAAACTGTTTTAGACAGGTTACAAAATATGCTTTCGAATTATTATATTACAAATAAATATTAACATTTGTAAATATTAAATTTTAGAATGCAAACATTAAAATAATGTGAAAATGACTCACGTGATGTTTTTATGTGAAAACGGTACTAAAATCACAGATTATGTAAACAACAATACGTATTCTATTGTATAAATGTGTAATAAACACTTTTGTCACCTCACTTTTTTATCATTTCATATAAAAATTTTTAATAGAAATTAACAATGTCAGGCGCCCGTAGGAAATTTGGCGGGATAAATTATGTGTCAGACTGCGCATCTGACAGAATGTTCTTTTTATGTATTTCTATGGACAACTTGAATAGAGATGTGCAGCATGATTCACTATCGACCTTTCACTTTTTATTTTACGGATGTAACTAAAACAATAACGGAGTTATAACAGTTTCTATGGAGACACACGCGCTGACGTGTAAACACGCTTATTGTACTTGACTGCTGTCGTATTTTTAACGCATATATCTGCTTACGTTGCTGAGGGGTTAAAAAGTATATTGTGAGATATTGTATCAAAGGCTTTACATAAGTCTAGGTATATTGAAGTTACTTTCTTCTTTGAGTCAAGGTTAGAGTTAATAAAGTCTGTTAAGGCGTGTTGTGTATTTCTGTTCTTTCTAAAGCCATGCTGGTTCTTCGAGAGTAGATGGTTTGTTTCTAGGTAGTGGCAGAGCTGTTCTTTGATAGCTTTTTCCAGAATTTTGGACATAGTATTTAGAAGAGTGATAGGTCTGTAGTTGTTGATGTCATTTTTAGGTCCTGACTTATAGATTGGAATTACTAGTCCATTTTTTAATTAAGATGTTTTAGTCGCGGAACACGCGTCAGTTGCGACGGTTAAAATCGCGGCAAATTCTGACAGGTGATTGTCATAGAAGAAATCGTTTTAAAAATATTCTGGTGTTGCAAGGTGAATGAAACTTCTAGGTGTATCATAGAGTACTGTTGGCGCAAGCGATTCTGACACTGTTCTTCATACAAATTATGTACATAGAAGGGCCAAAATCGCAGACCAAAAGTTTTTTGACGAAAATATTATTCAAATATTTGAATTATTTTCTCGCGCATGTGACGCGCGCGCCGGCGCGTCTCCGGCCTGCCACCGGTTAATATTAAGGTCACCGGCTATTATGATATTTTTAAAGGAATTTAATTTATTAAGATGACTATTAACCGGCCAAAGGCCATGACATTTAGCGGAAATTCGCGGAACTTCGCAAAAAAACACTAAAAAACCACCACTTTGAATTTTGAATTGAATGTTTTGTTGATAAATTTTGAGCTATTGTATATTTTATTAACTGAAACACGTTCACATCACAATAAACTATCTACGAAAACCACATTACTTGCATTTATTACGTAAATTAATAGGTTTTATGATCGTTTTATTCGCGATACACCCATTAATTACGACCGTTAAATTCGCGGCAAATTCTGACAGCCGATTGTCATAGAAGAAATCGTTTTAAAAATATTCCAGGGTGACAAGGTGAATGAAACTTGTAGCGTCTCCGAGAGTAATGACAGCGCAAGCGATCCTGACACTGTTCTTCATACAAATTGTGTACATAGAAGGGCCAAAATCGTAGACCAAAAGTTTTTTGTCGGAAGTATTATTCAAATATTTGAATTATTTTCTCGCGCATGCGCATATGACGCGCGCGCCGGCGCGTCTCCGGCCTCCCAGCGGTTAAGGGAAGATATGAATGGTGCGATATCATGGGTGGATGGTGATCTGTATAGTGCAAGTATACATGTTTCTTGGTTGACGATTATTTGTAAACAGTTTGAGTTATCAATGAAAATTTCAGAAACTAAACTACTAAGGTTGTTATGAAGATAGACCTCAACACCGTCGTTTTGTTTTTTATTATTTGATGTGTGGTACTGGGTGTAATTTTGTTTGTGTTTCTGGGTGAAGGCATTTGTAATCCAACATTCTGTAAGAATAATGATATTAAAATCTGTCTAAAAGTGTTGGTTAGGATATCGAGTTCATCGTAATTTTTGTTGAGAGAACGTATGTTTTTATGTGGGCTAGTGAGGATTGTATCACATAATTTCTAATCCGCAGTAGTGTAATGGTGGTGCAAGTTATTAAGATTCATTTTCAGTAGATCAGCCATGTTAATATTAAGTAAATTTGATGGGTTAGTGATTTATGGATGAGTCCCCACTTTTTTAAGATCATTTTCGTGTTTAATCTGGATGTTTTTTCCCCGGATCCTTTACGTACAAGTAGTCTGCTCGCTTTGAACCACACGAATTGGAAAAGAGTTTCTTTGGCAGTTTGTTTGGTTTTCCACAATAGTTCCTTAAAGTAAGGTGAGAGCACTTCACTGATGTAAATCGGCGAACTCAAGTTAAGTGTTTTGGCCGCACTTTTTACTGAGAGAATCGAATCCCTAGTTTTAGGGTTGTGAAAAGAGATATGCAGTTTGTCCGGAGTGTTACGTCTGCGGTCTTGGGTCCTGGTCACCATACGAATGTCCTGTTGTAGCAGGGGCAAGCCCAGCAAGCTGGCTACCCGTAGTACAGCTTCCGTAGGTTGTTCGCCCGGCTGCAGCTCCACTCCCGCCATCTCCACGCTGTCAGATAACTTCTCTTGTTCGAGTTCTGCAAGTCTACACTCAAGGCTAGAAATTCTAATGTTATTCTTATCGTTCACCTCACGTAAAAACTTGGTTTCTTTATGCAGATCCTGCATTTGTTTGAAGCTCGACACAAGGTCTTCATACTGGTTACAGATGAATTCGCTGCTTTTCTTTAAGTCTCTTATTTCTTCTTCAAACATTTTTTTCATTTCAGTAATTTTGCTGTCAAAATGTTTGGTGATTCGTTCGAATAAGACATCAGTTTCTGAACCGGACTTCAAGGACGGTGAGCTCGATCGGCTTTTGCATTTCGGTCAGTTCCAGGTTAATTTATTTTTAACCACCATTCTTTTGAAATTTGTATCGGTGATGTTGACACAGGTATTATGAAACGCGGTACTGCAGATGGCACAGTTGAGTGCAAAGTCATTATTCGATATCAAGTTGAGGCAGCCTTCGCAGTTCATTTTTAGAGTATAATTTACAAATTTTGTATGTGGAGTCAGAACACTGTTTCAGGTATTTAAACTTTTGAAGTGTTAAATCACTGGTATAAAGTAGTAGCACAATGTTCTGTGTTAGTTTGCGCACTTTTCTAATGTTTTCAGTTACTTTTAATACTTAGAATTCATTAGTATAGTCAGAGCACTGTTTTTTGTTTCAGGTATTAAAACTTTAGATAAATGTGTTAGATCACTGGTATAAATTAGAGTATTATGTAGAAGCACAATGATCTGTGTTAGTTTGTGCACTTTTTTAATGTTTTCCGTTACTTTTAATACTTAGAATTCAGAAATTTTGTCAGTGCAATTATTTGAGGTTGTTTACAAGATGACGTGACATTTAACGGTTCAGTAAAATTTCCTGATAATTCCAGGTTTTCCAGGTCTGTGGCCACCCTGTAAGTAAGTAAAGCTAGAAACATAAATGATGCACGACAGATTGCTAGAATTTTTACTGTTGTGTTAAATACATACATACAACAATAATGTTGGAGTTTTACCTACCATTAAAACTCTTATTATGTTGTCTTGCTTATCCAGAATATATAATGTGAGATATCAGCCCTATTCCCCGCCAGCGTCGGTCTTATCCATTGCTTTAACTTGAATTTCCCGCCATTCCTCTGCAATTCCCTTCAGCTGTCAATTGTCGCCGTGCAGTTGGCATCTTGAGATGCCGTGTTAATTCAATTTTGGCGTTGTTTCGCCCACGTCCGGTCGAAAATTTTTTCGTTCGTAATTGTTTTAACGAAAATAATATCTGTTGCTACCCGCAAATTCCGTAATTTTATGAAAAATTAGTCCAAGTGATTAGTGCAAACATTTTTGACAGATTAGCGTATTCCTACTACCTACGCTATATAAATCTGCGTCGCCCGTTCTCGAAAACGGAAGGACGCCGCGGCGATTAGCAATCGCTTCTCGGCCTGTTGGCTAAGATAAGTGTATTATCAGCTTAATATCTGATAGTTCCCGCAATACGGGACCAGTTTATTAAACTGGTTTTTTGAATGTGACGGGATGTTCGGGGCTTGCTCCACTCCTGTCATGTGTTGGCCCGGCCGGCATTGCCGCTGGGAGCGACTCAAATATATCCTTACTAAAGATAAATTAAGCTGAATGTATTGTCTTACGTAATTACCTGATTCATGGATCAATTGTAGACACATTTAACCATTTTTCCACCTTTGGAATTTAAGTAATCGATATTTTTTGAATGAAATATGACCATCGGCGATGTCATATTAAAATACTCAAATTACAAATACGAAATCATGACATTCATGTTCGTTTGATAATCGTTTGACGCAATTTGATGTAGTTAGACTTATCTATAATTCAGCTTTATTTATAAAAGTTTGGTCCTGCTTTTGACAGTTTCAAGCATGTTACAAACTCGGGCGAGTGGGCCAATGTCCGCTATGCATCTGCTTTAAAGGAATATTTGGCTGATCCAGGCTTCAAGGAGCTGGAGGTAAACTGCGAGGTGCTGGCATTTGTCACCGCCTCACCAATATTTACGGCCATGGAAAAGATGCTGGCATTGCATGCCTCATTGAAGCAGAGAGTGCTTTCAACAGGCTCTCCAAAAAACTTATCAAATGGGAAAGCAGTTCAGAAGGTTCCCTGTCAGGTCTTTACAGGAACAATGGACAGCTGTAAGATTGGAGTGGAACGGAGGCTCTTCAGCAGAATTCCTCCTTCTACCACTCATCCTTTTGGGGAAGAAGCACTTTCTGCCCAGTTGCAGAAACTAGGTGGTGTAGCAAAGTGCTTTGGTCCAGTGCGTCTACCTCAGGGTAGCCACTCGGCGCACAACCGCCCTTCATCTAAGGAGGTTGTTGCCTTTCCCCCAAGCAGACATCAAAGGAAAGGATGGCATTTCCCTTGTTTCCCCGGCGGGCAGACCACGGGTGAAACCCCCCATATTCCTCCCGTATGAGGGGTAAGGGGAGGGAACAGAAGCGTGGCGCGAGGGGGCAGACCTCTCGTGGCCGCTTCAACAGGTGCCGCGCACAACCGCCCTTCAACATCTAAGGAGGTTGTTGCCTTCCCCCCAAGCAAACATCAAAGGAAAATATGGCATTTCCCTTGTTTCCCCGGCGGGCAGACCACGGGTGAAACCTCCCATATTCCTCCCGTATGAGGGGTAAGGGGAGGGAACAGAAGCGTGGCGCGAGGGGGCAGACCTCTCGTGGCCGCTTCAACAGGTGTCGCGCACAACCGCCCTTCAACATCTAAGGAGGTTGTTGCCTTCCCCCCAAGCAAACATCAAAGGAAAATATGGCATTTCCCTCGTTTCCCCGGCGGGCAGACCACGGGCGAAACCCCCAATATTCCTCCTGTACGAGGGGTAAGGGGAGGGAACAGAAGCATGGCGCGAGGGGGCAGACCTCTCGTGGCCGCTTCAACAGGTGACTATCAACCATTTCGGGCGGGTCAACTAGACTACAGGATTATTGGAGAGAGTGGCAGGCCTTAGGTGTCCCAGAGACCATCTTACATATGATAAGACGATACCGCATACCATTCATCCAAGAGCCCTCGTTGATAAGTCCAAGCCAATCTTCCGCAAGGAGGTTCAAAACGAAAGTAATCCCGGAAATGACAATGATGAGAGATGGTACATGGAAAGAGCTGACGACAATGCCACCTTCCTATCAACACTTTTTCTGGTTCAAACGAGTGAAGGCTCGAAACAGTCGATCTTCAATTTAAAAGCTATCACAAATTGGATTGCAGAAATCCTGCGTAGACAGGCTATCAGGATCATTGTGTACCTAGACGACTTTCTCCTGGCTCATCAGACCAGAGAGATCCTCAGTCAAGCTTGAGAAGCTCTTTAATTGTTAGAGCGGTTAGGTTGGTCGGTAAATTTCCAAAAGTGTGTCCGTCAGCCAGCACAGTCAGTGGAATATCTTGGAATTGTGTAGAACCCCCATCTGAAACAGAAGTCCTTAAACAAATACAGACGCCAAGGTCTTTGGAACTCACTTCAGAGATCCGTGACAAAAGGAAGATGGACTCTGAAAGGAGCTCAGAGTATTCTCGGAAAGTTGAATTTTGCTACCTTTGTGGTCCCCAGAGGTCGACTTCATACTCGGCTGATACAATTACAGTTAATGCTGAAGCTGACCCCTCAGCAAAAGTCTCTGATAAAGAATGAGGTCTTGTCAGAAATGAAATGGTGGATGATCAACTTAGATCATGTTTCAACTCTTCATTTTCTCAGCCCAACACATTCTCTGACTACGGATGCGGCAGATCACGGCCGGGAGCCCTGATCGACTATGTACCTCTGTTGGGTTGTTGGACAGACAGTTAGAGGGGGGGATATTGCAACATGAAGGAGATGACAGCAATCTTAAATGCCTTAACGTCTCTGACTCAGAATTTGAGAAGTTCAGAACAGGACAGTCATAGCCTACTTGAGGAACAAGGGGTGCACCAAGTCGATGGGTCTCCTTCATCTAACATTTCAGATTCTTGCGCTTTTGGACAAGCACAGAATCTCTTTACAAGTGCAGTATTTGCCGGGACGCTACAATGGCCTCGCGGATTATCTATCCTGAGGGATGACATTACCAGAATGGCACCTTCTACCCCCAGCGGTAAGAGCTGTTTTTCACAAGTTAGGGGCAGTCCAGTAGTGGATCTATTCGCTCCCTCGAGGGCTCACTTCGTGGATCAGTGTGTCTCGATAGATTCCCACGACAAGAGAGCAATGCTTCACAGCGTGTTCAGCAGGAGTTGGAATTTCCCCTTGGCATGGATCTTTCCTCCCCCCTGCTTAATGCCACGAGTGCTGGCACATCTGAACAAATCATCAGGGGTGTACCTGGTTGTAGCCCCAAATTGGCCAAAAGTGTTTTGGTTACCAGACCTAAAGAGAAGAGCCCTAGACCGACCTCACATAATACCCATGTTGGTCGACAACTTGATAGACTTATCGACAGGACTTCATCTTGAACAGGTCCAGAAGCTCCAACTACAGGTGTGGAAGATTAGGGGTGGAGTGAAGCTTTGAACGATTGGTCACAGCAAGAAAAAAGCTCTATTGAATGCGGGTTGGCGCAAACCTAAGCTTACAACTTATCACATGGCATGGAAGAGCTGGAAGGAATGGTGCGCCATTAATAATACATGTCCTAATAACCCTTCGTGATCTCAGCTGGCACGGTTTTTTAGTATACTTAAGAGTGAGGAAAGGCAATACTATAGCACTTCACAAGTCTGTAGTGTCGGTTTTGTATGACCCCATAGGCGATTTGAGGATAAGTAATCATCCCTTGGTCAAGCAAGTGATGAGAGGTATAGGAACTTCTGCAAATAAGAAGCTTAGAGCATTTACTTGGGATCCAGGCTTGGTGTCTTAGCTTTGTAAGAATCCTTCAAATGACCTGACTCTTTTCGAAGCATCTCGTAGATGTTCTGTTAATTTACTTCTGGCATCAGGAAGACAAGTACAGGATCTGACCTTACTACATGCATCTTCTGATAATCTTGTTGACAATGATGATCACATTGTATTATTGCCAAATTTTTTGGTTCTAAGAAGGACACCTCTACACATAGACAGTCTGGTTGGAAGCTTTACAAAGCAGAGGATCGTAATATAGATTCCATATTCTGGTTGCGAAAGCTTATGTCTTTGGGTGAGAACAGAAGACATGAAGCTGGTGTTGAATGTCTGTTTATTTCCACGTTGGGGCCTGCAAGGCCAGCCTCGAGAACTGCTATTGTTGGATGGATTAAAACAATTTTGAAGGATGCTGGGACTGATGCCTCTCCTGGGAGTTTGAGATCAGCTGCAGCTTCAAGAAGTTGGCTGGAAGAGTGTCCTATAGACACCATTTTGGAAAGAGGAAGCTGGAGTTCAGAAAACACATTCAAGAAATATAGACAAATCAGAGGTCTCAATGTTGAGGTGCTGAATCCCCCCATTCACTCTCAGTCTTTGACCAAGTTATTGCAAGCAATACAGTAATAGTCACAATTTTGGCTTTAGAATTGTCACCAAGCGATAACAAACACTTCTCACATTATATATTCTGGATAAGCAACGACACACATAATGTTGGAGTTTTACCTACCATTAAAACTCTTATTATGTTGTCTTGCTTATCCAGAATATATTTAAGCTCTGCTTGGTGAGTCCAAATTGAATTAACACGGCATCTCAAGATGCCAACTGCACGGCGACAATTGACAGCTGAAGGGAATTGCAGAGGAATGGCGGGAAATTCAAGTTAAAGCAATGGATAAGACCGACGCTGGCGGGGAATAGGGCTGATATCTCACATTATATATTCTGGATAAGCAAGACAACATAATAAGAGTTTTAATGGTAGGTAAAACTCCAACATTATTGTTGTATGTATGTATTTAACACAACAGTAAAAATTCTAGCAATCTGTCGTGCATCATTTATGTTTCTAGCTTTACTTACTTACAGGGTGGCCACAGACCTGGAAAACCTGGAATTATCAGGAAATTTTACTGAACCGTTAAATGTCGGGGAATTTATAAATATTTTTGGAATGTAAGGGATTTTTTTTTATTTTTCAAAATTCAAAATTTTATGAAAAAAAAAGTTCCCTGAAAATTCGAGTTCCGCAGACGCCTCGTCAAATCCTCGCCTCTTCAGGTATTCGAAGTAAATTCGTAATAAGACGACTTATTCTTGTATAAATCGAATTTTCACAGCCGATTATCATGGCTGCCGAGCCCTCAAATTCATATACAAAGTAAATTCACAAAAATATGAGGAATTTCCCTGTAAATCCGTTTTCTGTGGCCACCTTGTATGGCCACCTTGTATGCACCTTGTATGGCCACCTTAATAATAATAATAATTGGATAATTTGTAGAGCGCTGTTTTTGTGAAAAATCACCTCAATGGCGCTTTACAATTTATTATGAATCTTAGGATCTATCTAATTTTATTATTTACAAATAGATGCAGAAACATACTTACCTGTAGGACACTTCCGATAAAACACACTTTATTAGAAAGTTTATGCTTGGGGAAGATACGGCTGGTTTTCTGTATGTCTATCTTCCCAGAAGAGATTGTGAGGATTTTTTTCTTTCTGTTTTAGAAAACCAAAACTTGAACATTTTTGTAAACAACTCTTTTTGTAAACAATTATTATTTGAAAAGTATTGCACTGTGTTATATTTATTATATTAACAAGAAACATGCTGTACGCAAGCAATGCACCTGTGTGAGTACTGTATTTGTGTCAACTGTGGCTGTGATGCATGTTAAACATCGGCACACCGAGTTCATTACTCAGTTTTAAGTATAATTCATGCTTGGTGAAAAGGTCTAATAATCCTTTGTTTTCCCAGGATATATTCATCCGTGCCATATTCGCCAAGCCCCGTCCGTCCGGTCTCACATCCGAGGGTCGGGAGGACTATGACGGCACCCCATCAGAGGTCACCCTGGCCTCCTTGCACCACGCGCACCATCACTCGGATTCGGTTGACGGAGATCTTATGCAGCCCGTCCGGATCATTCACAAAGAGCAGGACTCCATTCTGGCTTTCTGCTTGAACAGGGTAAAAGTCCGTCAATTTTTTTTGTTTATTTTCTGTTATTAATTTTAATTTATTACTTACTAGCGAGTACCCGGCATGGGTTGCAATGCCACTTAACCTGTCAATGGCCGTTTCCCAACTAGAAATTCTCTAACAAAGCACCACTTTGAATTTTGAATTGAATGTTTTGTGGATTACTTTTAAGCTATCGTATATTTTACTGACCGAAACACATTTCTAGAACAATAAACTATGTACCAAAACAACATTAATGCGTTAATTTGATAAATTGATAGGTTTTACGATGTTTTCGTCAAGTATCACACATCGGACTTTGACAGATTTAATCGCGACAAATTTGACATTTTGATGCCACAGATAAAAATATTCCGGTGTCACCAGGTGACTGAAACTAGTGGCTTTATCATCAACGATGTTGGCGCAAGCGATTCTGACCTTGTCCTTCATACAAATTCTGTACACAGGTCTGAAGGGTCAAAATCGCATTCAAAAATATTTTTTTCGAAATTTTTTCCGCACGCATCGCGCATCCGCACGTGTCCGGCAAATAAGAGGTTAATAAAGAAATTGTTTCCCATTCGTCCCGTTCCTTTTCCACCTCCCCTTCCTCTCCCGCGTCCCCTTCCCCTCACGCGTTTTCACTCCATCTTCCCTCGCCCCACTCCCCCATCCCTCATTCCATACATTCAGATTTCAACAGCTCGTGTGCCACCTTTTGCAATTTTTTTAATACAAATTTCATAATGCCAGAGCTCACCAGAGTATATAGAAACATTCGCGGACAACAACTCACCAAAGTTTCATCGCAATCGGATGAATGGTTTTGTAACACATGTTAGCAACGCACCAAATTCAAATAAATGTAAAAAAAATTAATGCATCTGAAAAAAAAACTATTGATGAAAGACTGGTCAGTGGCTGAGTAGGCATCTCGTTTGGGTCCCACCCGTGCGTCGTGTTTTCGATTCCTCGGCTGGCTAAGTCCTCCATCACAAAACAAGCATTTTCATTTTAGCTTAGCACATTTTTCGCTTAGTGTGGTAGTAGTAGGAGATTTTCAAACATTCTTAGGTTATTTATAATCCGGGAATGTTTGTCTTTCTTTAAAAGAAAAAAAGATGATTTTTTGGTGACGGCAACTCAGAATCATGCAATTCAACAAACTTAACCTAACATAGGATACGATTTTAGATTTTCACGGCAAAAATTATTTTGTTATTAGTTTTTGGGGTATTATGCCGTGTTGCGCTACCTCCTTCTTTAGCCAACGTTTCGGACAGCGTTGCAGTGTCCATCATCAGGGCAGATGTGTAATAGTTGGGGGTGATGTTAGTACTTATCTACTTTGGAGCTATACCGTGTCACCAGCTCCACTCCTCTACGAGCTGGCGCTACAATGTGCTACGTTAGGTTACACTACGTTAGGTTATATGTAACTAGCGCTACATATAACCTAACGTATCCTATTTAACCAATTTTTTTCATCACTTTTAACCTGCCAAATGCCAGGTCCTGACACGAAAATTCCCTAACAAAGCACCACTTTGAATTTTGAATTGAATGTTTTGTGGATTAATTTTGAGCTATCATATATTTTATTGACCGAAACACATTCCTAGAACAATAAACTATGTACCAAAACAACATTACTTTTACAGACCGAAAATTGTACTATTTTGATTTTTTGTAAATATATACAGCCTTACAAAAAAACCCCGTGAAAATTTTATTCAATTGACAAACGGCCGCGGATGTGAAAACATTACTAATTAAAAAATTGTTCATTGAAAAAAATACACATTGTTTACACGGCCTGAGAGGCTAGTTTATCTCTGTTTTAACGATTGATGTCCGAAGGAAATTTGGAATTTTTTCAACGTATTTTAAATGTCTTGTATGTTTCTTATTTTTGAAGATGTCATAAAAGCAAATACCTTTATAGAAACTAGATAGAATTGCCTTTTAGATTTTTGTATTTGAAATATACAATCGTTTTTGAAAATTGCAGTATTTTAAGTTTCAACATGAAAAAATTTGAAAAAAACAGCTGACTGTAAACATATTCTATTAAATGGTCGAAAAATTTTGGAAAATTCAAAATTTAAAAAATACACACCTCTTACTTTCTTTATGAATTTGGAAGAAAACTATCACTTCACTTTTATCTCGTTCATACAATTAAAAAGGATAAAAAAATATAATAGAATAATTTTACCTACCAATAAAATTTATATTTTGTTTCCATCGATGCCTGGAATCCATTATGAGAGAGAGCTAGCTCTTTCGCCCTTATAGTTTCAGTTTCGCGCGTGTTTATTCCCTATATTTGCCCTTTTTTTATTCGACTTACCACATTTTCTCTCTGCTGGCAACACTAGTGACGCGCATCTCAGATCACGTGATGTTATTGTTTGTCATATGACTCGTAATGCACCAGGTAGGGATTACCTGGATTCCAGGCATCGATGGAAACAAAATATAAATTTTATTGGTAGGTAAAATTATTCTATTTTGTGTTCCGTATCGATGCCTGGAATCCATTATGAGATGTGTTTGCTCTCACCTGGTGATCTGAAAACTTAGCGTTATATGTGATGCTATTTACACTGGAGTAAAGAATGGAGCCATTGAGTGCTGGAGGTGCTCACTTCTGGAGTGCGCTATCTCCTTCTGGTAGAACTTCCGGAAGGTGTGCTCGGACTTCCAATTCCCTCTAGCAAGAATCTCCTCTATGGGGTAGTCTTCCAACCAGTTTAAGGAGGCTACAGCCGAGCGTACACTTCCCGGGGTTACGTGGACTCCAGCTTTTCTGAGGACTGATTTGATCCATCCCCCTATTATCGTTTGCGTTGCCGGTTTTGTTTCTGCTGATGTGGTCACAAATAGGTTCTTTAGTAGTGGACCTCTTCTGGCTGTAGAGAGGGCAACGACTTTTCTCAACCATTTAAGGAGGTTGATGTTATCTTTTTGTGAGCCTGTCAGTTTCCAACCTGATTGTTTATGGTTGGCTGTGTCGGTTTTTGCCCCAAAAATTGGCCACAGGGTAATAGAGTTCCTCTTGTCGATGAAATGTTCTGGGGTGATTCTGAGCAGTGTCAAATCATGAACTCTCCTGCCTGACGCCAGGACGAGGAGTATTGCTGCCCTCTGTGACGCTTCAAACAGCGAGTCTTCTGTGGGGGAATTCTTGACCAGCCAGTCTATTACTTATCTGGGATACCAGATAGGGGCTTTCTCCTTGGTCCTCCTTGCCATTGAGATTGCCTTGAGAACGTGTCTTACCAAGAAATCAAAGCTGATTTTTCTCGCATTCTGAGCTGGGCCGCAGAAGGTAACAATGGCTGACTTGTGGACCTGAATGGTCCCTGGGGCTAGGCCTCCTTGAACAAATAGGTAGGCTAGATACCTGGCAACCGTAGTTGGTGGGATGACTTGAGGAGTTGGCATTCTTCCTGACTCCATGTTGTCAGGGCTTGTTCCCACCCGCAATTCTCCAGACCTCTAGTTCCAGATCCTGAATCCTGGGAGGGGGTAGTCCTGTCGATGTGTCTATGAGGACTCCCTCTAGGTTGCGCAGGCGTATGGGAGGTTCGTCTGTTCGCTGTTTTAGGTCGCTTCTCCAGAAAGTCTTCTCCCATTTTGGGACGACTAGAAGGAACATGCCCTTTGCCTGATTTAGGTGGGTGAGCACTCTCGGAACGAGGTTTGGCGGAGGGAATACCCAAGCTAGATTGTAGTCCCAAGGTTGACTGAACGCGTTGGGAAAGCAGGCTAAGCAGTCGCTTGAGTCTCTGGAGACGTATGTTGGTACCACGTGAGCAGTGGCTGAAGCGAACAGGTCTATTTGAGGGCGACCCCATTTTTTTAATATCTCCTTCGTTGCCGGACTTAGTAGATGCCACTCTGGAAGCGGTGCGCCCCGAGAGAGACGGTCCGCAATTCCGTTGTATCTTCCTGGAATGTATTGTGCTGTCAGAGATATCTCCATCTGGTCTACGAAATCCAGTAGCTCCCGCGTTGTTTCCAGAAGGGCTAACGATTTTGTACCCCCTTCCTTGTTGACATAAGCCACTACTGTCTTGTCTGTCTGCAATAAGACATTCGTCTTGTTAAGATAAGACATTGGGCTTGTCCTTCCAATGGCTGCTAGCCACCACTGTATATCCTGCCGTGCTGCGTTGGGCAGAGCAACGGGCCGCGATGGTTTCAGGTGCTGAACCTCTGCAGTCTGCGGCAATGCAAGCAACCACGAGGGATCACGAAAATTGCAAAGTTGAGTCTTCCCAGTAGACCGAGAGCCTGCCTGGGAGAGCAACTGCCGACTTCCAAGGGAACCTGCAAGGCTTGGCGTAGACCAGCGCACTTGCGGTCGGAGAGAGACTTTTGATCTGCTCTCGTGTCCCATGTTATACCCAGGAACTCCAACTTCTGCGTGGGTGTCAGGACACACTTGTCCGGGTGCAGTCTGCGGCAATGCAAGCGACCACGAGGGATCACGAAATTTGCAAAGTTGAGTCTTCCCAGTAGACCGAGAGCCTGCCTGGGAGAGCAACTGCCGACTTCCAAGGGAACCTGCAAGGCTTGGCGTAGACCAGCGCACTTGCGGTCGGAGAGAGACTTTTGATCTGCTCTCGTGTCCCATGTTATACCCAGAAACTCCAACTTCTGCGTGGGTGTCAGGACACACTTGTCCGGGTTTATGCACCAGCCTAGCTGTTGAAGTGTGTGCACTATAGCAACGGCTTGGGAGGTGAGAAGTTTTCTGGACTGGTTTGCTACTAAGAAGTCGTCTAGGTAGACTACAATCCTGAGTCCCTTTTTCCTTAGTAGTTCTGCTACCCAGTTTGAGAGCAGCGAGAAGATCCTTGGCGCTGATGACAGGCCGAAGGGCAGACACGTCATCTGAAGGAGCTCTCCGTTGTACACGAGGCGCAGGAACTTCCGGTGTGATCTTGCGATTGGCACGTGGAAGTAAGCCTGAGAGAGGTCGACTTTTATCAGCCAGTCGTCGGGTTGGAGGAATTCCGGGACCCGAAAATGACTGAAGAGTCTGAAGGGCTTTAGTCTATGAAGACGTTCAAGGCCTTCAGGTTGAAGATGGGCCTGAGGGTGTGGTCTGATTTGGAGGTAAGGAACATACCTGACAGGAAGCTTGGGGAGTCGTCTGCTGCCTCCAGGATTTTTGACGCTTTCATCGTTTCGATGTGTGCGGTCATGCCTGGAGACAACCTTGTCCTGAGATTCTGCTTCACCTCGGCCGATGGGAGCGCCCGAGGAGGTTTTGATATGAAGTGTATCCTTGCTCCTTTTAGAATGTTCAGGATTAGCGGTGATGCTCCCAGCTCCCTCCACACCTCCTGATATGCCTTTAGGCGTCCTCCCCAGAATGGCTCCGGCCTCCAGTCACCTCCATCGCCTTCTACCCCGATCGCTGGCCGCCTTGCGAGAGGGCTCTGGCTTTTTGGCGGGCTGCCTGTACGTCCTGTCTTTCTCTGGCCTAGGGGCAGGTCGAAAGGGCTTCCTAGGTCGGGAGTGTGGAGCCTCTATAACCGGTCTTGCTGCTTGTGAGGTAGAGGGTTGAGGTTGACGGGGGATATACGACGAGGATGCACTACCGAATATCTTGTCTCGTCCCCCGTTTGCCACGATATAACTTGCTAGTTCCTCTTTATTGAAGAGGTGACTGGCGCTCGGAGGAATCCTGGCAAGGCCTTCCTTGATGTACGGGTCCCTTACTCCCTCTAGCAGGGCCTTTCGCCTACTTTGTAGGCATTCCGTTCGCCTTCCGCATAAAATCTGTAGGACGTCGTCCGTGGTCTTACTGTACTTGGCAAACATCCCCTGAATCTTGTCAAACAGAGTCGCAGGGGTCAAGCAGGTGCCTGGTTCGGATGCCCAGTTTACCAGTGCCTGCATGTTTCCTCTGACCGACTCTGTTTGGGATAGCACTGCATTGGAGAGGGCTCCCAGGGAACGGTCCAGGGCTGGCGCGAAGGAGTTCTTATCAAACCTCCTAGTTCTTCATTTACCTCCAGCTCTACGAAGGCGGGCGTGGCGGTGTATACTTTCTGTGTTTCGGCATAGCGAACACGCGATCATTCCTCCGAGCCAAAACGCTGAAGAGCCGAGATAACTGCGACTCTTCTTGCGCCTGCCTTCGGAATCGGCGATTCCTTCACCAATGTGCTTGGATTGCAGAACTCCAAAACGTTTTTCTGAGCGGCTAGGCTGGCGGGCATCTCTAAACCCCGATTCTACCTCTTGCCGCATCTCTCCCGCGGAGTCTTCTTTGTCCGAGACCGTTTTCTCCGCGAACTCTACCCGATTCCCAGATAAAACGTCCGTCATGGCCGACATCTGTTGCATCAGGATGTCTACCCGAGGATCCCGATAGTAATCCTTTCTTCCGAAGTGTCGGATCCAGAGCTTTCGCGCGGCATTTGGCGTTTCCGAGAAACTCGTGCTTGATCATTGTTTCCGACCGGCGAAGCGTCTGTTGTCGATATCACTCATTTTGTTGCACAGTTTAAACACGTAAACAACCGAAAAAACACACTAAATAATTAGTCAATTTCTCAGAAAACTATCTATCACGGTATATTTAATGTTTAAACTGAAAGAGCAGGGAATAAACTTCGATTTTCGACTCAAAATTGGTTTTTTAAGTACAGCGAAACACGAAAACTGCTTTCGGCGCGAAAAAACGGCGTCATATGACAAACAATAACATCACGTGATCTGAGATGCGCGTCACTAGTGTTGCCAGCAGAGAGAAAATGTGGTAAGTCGAATAAAAAAAGGGCAAATATAGGGAATAAACACGCGCGAAACTGAAACTATAAGGGCGAAAGAGCTAGCTCTCTCTCATAATGGATTCCAGGCATCGATACGGAACACAAAATAATAATTCCGAAAAAATAACTGAAAAAATCTGACATCTTGGATTCATTTTTACGCAATAAATACGTCGATTTCTCGAATTTGTTTTTATTTACACATGCATAAGGCTTTTACATTATTAAATAATATTACTTCTATGGAAGTTTTATTAAATTCACGCAGAAAAGTCGTTAAAAAAATAAAATTTCAGAAATAACCTAAAACCTATCTTTAACGAAACTAAATCATCAACAAAACAATATTTAAAGGACTAAAACTAAAAAAAAGTAACGCCAGCATTGGTAATTATGTTGAATTACACTAATATCACAGTGAATTGATCATTTAAATGAAAAATATCTTCAAAAACATAAAAATTAAAGGGTTATGAATAACAACAGTTCTTTAAAGCAATGAATTTATTTATATTAATCAAATATATCGGGAGACAATCTTATTGCTTAGAGGTCGAGCCGCGACACACAATTGACAGTTATAAGTACACAAAATTTGATATAGATGGAGCTCACGTCGCTTCTTATTATCTTAACACCTCCCCTCGAAGTCGTGAGCGAGTATTCCTATTCCTATTCTTACATACTCTCATCCATCATACCTAGGTTACGCAGACAATCATGATGTTTTGATCCACTCAAACCTTTCGTCAAAACATCAGCAGGCATCTCATCAGTACATAAGTATTTTAAATCAATTACACCTTGTTCGCATATATCTCGAATAAAGTGGTGTCTCACTGCTATATGTTTTGTGCGAGGATGAAAGTTTCTACTCTGAGCAAGTTTTATGGCACCCTGATTATCGTTGAATAACGTCACACACTCACTTTCAATACCAACGTTACCCAAAACATCACGTAAATACATGGCTTCCTTTGAAGCTTCGGATAGTGCCATGTATTCGGCTTCCGTACTCGATAGCGCAACACTCCGTTGCTTACGTGCCTCCCAACTGATCGGGGCACCGGCTAAAATAAATGCAAATCCAGAATATGATCTACGATCTATGGCATTTGCTCCCCAGTCTGCATCGACCACACCGAACAAAGGCAGCCCAGTTCTTTCATAAACTAAACCGTAGTCAGATGTACCTTTTAAATATCTCATGATACGTTTAGCCGCCTTCCAGTGCTCAACACTATAATTACTATTAAATTGGCTTAAATAATTTACGGCAAACGCTATGTCTGGTCTAGTCGATACAGCCAGATAAAGTAACGCTCCTATCAAGCTTTGGTATGGGTACTGTTTCATTATGTCCTCATTCACACTTACCGGTTTTTCTAATTTCACATTAACATCTAGAGGCGTCACTGCAGGTTTACACTCACTCATATGGAATCGTTCTAACACGTTCTCTATATAAACCCTTTGATTAAGAAACACTCTGTTTTCATCATCACGACTAAATTCAATACCCAAACAATTACTTATCTTTCCTAAATCTTTCATTTCAAACTCACTTGATAACTGTTTCTTTATATTTTTCATCCATACATCATCATTTCCTGCCAAAATAATGTCATCAACATAAATAGCAATCAACATCAGTCGCTCACCTTTCTGTGCTATGAATACACACGGATCTTGTGCTAACGCTTCAAAACCTATTTTCATCAGCGTTCTCACTAATTCTTTATACCACTGTAACTCTGACTGACGCAAACCATACAGAGATTTCTTTAAAACACACACACTATCACTACATTCACTCAATGCTTTGTCCCAGCGTTTAGCTGTTTCAATTAGATTCTTATCTTTAATAACTTTTCTTTGGGAACCAATCTTTTGGTTTGCGAGTAATCTATTCAAAACATCGCTTAGGTGATCCGGCACTTCCATGTAAACCTCTTCATCAAGTGTACCATTCAGGTATGCAGTTACTACATCCATTTGATGGATATTTAATCCTAACTCGGCTGATACAGCAGCTATCAGTCTTATTGATAAAGATCTCACGACCGGAGACGATGTCTCATGGAAATCCTCCCCTGGCCGTTGCGAACAACCTTTTGCGACGAGACGTACTTTCTTCCCAGTAGTTTTAGTGCTAAATACAAATCGATTTCCGATCACTTTTCGTTGTTTTGGCCTTGTAACTATTTCCCATGTCTTATTCTTTATTTGTGCTAAATACTCGTCCTCCATGGCTCCTTTCCATGCATCAACATCATTACTCTTTTCTATTTCGTGCCATGTAATCGGTTCTACAATAGTTATCCCAGCTATCATGTGCACATTAGTCTCTTCAATATCTGATTCATTTTCACTTTCAGTATTATCTCTTACTAAATTGTGCTCCTTTCGCGGTCTTCCCACTGAACCGGAACGTATTATACGTGGTCTGCCTCGTCCTCTTTTTGATGGTCCTATTAATCGTTCCCATGAGACTGTTGATTTTCTTTTTCTTTGTAATAGACCAGTTTCTCTACTTTCACCTGCTTCTATTACAGGCGTTCTACTGTTTTCTTTCATTTCATCATTTGTGGTTGGATCATTTAATTCTATATTTTTTTGTTCATGGTCAGTATCTTTTTCTTCATCAAGTTTTTCTTTGTACTCATCCTTGAATGCCGTTTCATTTATGAATTTTACATCTCGAGTTACAACGATTTTTCTCGTCTTAGGGTCATGTATTCTATAAGCTTTAGATTGAGTATCATAGCCCACAAAAACTCCTAATTGTGACCTTGAATCAAACTTGCCTTTTTGAGGTCCTTTATCTTTATAATATGCTTTAGATCCAAACACGTGCATGTAGATTACTGTAGGCTTCTTCCCATTCCATAGTGTATATGGTATATTGCCACTTAAAGCTGTAGTTGGGCACCTATTTCTCACATAATTAGCAGTATTCACTGCTTCCGCCCAAAAAGAAGGAGGGCTTCCTGCTTGTCGCATCATACAGCGCGCCGTCTCGACCAGAGAACAGTTTTTCCTCTCTGCAATCCCATTTTGTTGAGGCGTATAAGTCGCTGTTAATCTTCTTCTAATTCCTTCTTTTTTTAAGTACTCGTTGAATGTATTGTTGATGTATTCTCGCCCATTATCTGACTGAAGATATTTTATTTTCTTCCCTGTCAAATTCTCTGCAAAAGCCTTGTACGATTTGAACACGCTTAACACGTCGCTTTTGTTAGCTATAAAGTAGACTTCGCACCATCTAGACTTGTCATCGATAAAAGTAACGAAGTACTTCTTACCGCCATAAGACTCATGTCTCATCGGACCACACACGTCCGAATGCACTATTTCTAGTAACTCGCTTGTGCGATCTTCACATCCTTTAGAAAAAAGCGTGCATGTCTGCTTCTCTCTTATACAAATCTCACACTGAGACAATTTTTCACTGTCTTTGATGTTTAGCCCATGTACTAAGCCACTCTTTGCCATGGCTTTCAAATCACGCTCATTAAGGTGTCCGAGACGCTGGTGCCACATATCTATAAGTGTCTCTGGGGTCGCAGCTATATTGACAGCATTTTCGCTCATCCGAACATTATACAAATTACCAACACGGTCAGCACGCATGTGAATTTTGTCATTTTTATCAATCACGATTGCGTCATTTTTTCTGAATCGAACTTCAAACCCATAATCCGTCATTTTTGACACTGATAATAGATTAGTACGTAGATCCGATACATAGAACACTTTTTCTATATCTATTTGGCGTTCTTCACTACCCGTGTCCACTGAGATACTGACTTTACCCGTACCCGTAATTTGTGTTTTTTCACTATTAGTTGCTAAATTAAGCTCAGAGTTTATCTGTGTGAAATTCTTAATCACTTGCTTTTGGTTGCACATATGACTAGTGCACCCGCTGTCAATACACCAAATAGGATTAATTTGCTCACCCAACATCACCTCTTCGGTGGTGCTTAATAACATTGTTGTCTTCTGCTCATTATTGCTATTGCGTTCTAACTGTTGTGCACTCTGTTTATACTTATTGCCACTGATATTTTTGACCTTACACTCTTTTGCTAAATGTCCACGACGACCACACCGGTAACACTCAATGTAGTTCTTATTATCGCGGTGGTCATGATTCTTCTTCTGAAAGGCATTTTTATTGAAACGTTTGACAAACATAGCCCCTTGGTCAACAATTTTAGATTGACGACCCTCAAAATCTTCGATAATTTTGATCTTCAGCGTTTCCGTTGATGGCAAATCATCACGAGATTCGATTGCCGTTCTGAACATGTCGAAAGAATCCGGCAAACTATACAGCAATAATATGGCTAAAAGTTCATCAATAACGATCAATCCGATTTCTTTGAGTTTTTTGATAACATCAAAGAAATCCGCTATGTGTTTACGTAGGTCACTTTCTTCCTGCATACGAGTCAAAACCAATTTTTTCAACAAAGAGGCCTTCCTTGCGGGTCCACTCGACTGATACATAGACTTTAGCTTGTCCCATATAGCTTTAGAAGTTTCTAAGCCATCCAATGCAGCTAACTCACTCGGACTGACCGCCAATAATATATCCGATTCGGCCTTTCCGTCCATTTTAATCCATTCTGCATACTTAGGGTCCATTGATGACGGTTTAGGTAATGATCCCGATACGTACTCCCACAAATCATTTTTCTTTAGAATAGCACGCATATGTATCTTCCAGGTGTCATAGTTATTTGCAGTTAATTGATCAATTTTAATAGAAGCAGCCATTTCGAAGTTTCTTCAACTCCAAAACAATTGAACGTATTTGCATTCCAACGATGTAAACAATACGGAACGTAACTTCTAAGTCCGCGTCACCTTAGCGATGCTCACTACCAAGATGGCGCCGTTTTATAATTTTGTTTACGCAAAAACTGTTCTCGCTTATAGCACTGCAAATCCCACTAATTGTTCATGAAATTGTTTATATTTCACTGACTGGGCCCATAACCTAAAGGGTTATGAATAACAACAGTTCTTTAAAGCAATGAATTTATTTATATTAATCAAATATATCGGGAGACAATCTTATTGCTTAGAGTTCGAGCCGCGACACACAATTGACAGTTATAAGTACACACAATTTGATATAGATGGAGCTCACGTCGCTTCGTATTATCTTAACAAAAATTAACTGCAAATACAACTGAACATTGTCAAACATTGTTTTACCGCGAAGTTTATAAAACAAGATGGCCGCGCGCCTGCGCAGATCTATGTGAGATTCAAGGGGACCAACATAAAAATCATAAAATACGTGATTGTGTTATTAGTAAAGACGTAAAAACACAGTGCACCGCGCAAGCAACAAATATGCAGTTGACCGCTCGTTAAGGCGTTTTGTTATTAGTAAGGCTGTTAATGTATATAATCTTGAATATGTATATATTTATTTTGAAAAATTGTTTTTTAATTTATTTACTTTGTTTAGATACCAATTCAGTATTAACATATTTTTGGCCACGTAGATCGTGCAAATACGACTCTGTGCACCGTGTAGATCATATTTCTTACCATGACAGTAAGTGAGACAACGATTTCTGTGAGACCATAATGAGCTGTTCCCAAAAGCAAACAAACTAGCCCATTACATATTGTTGAAGTTTATCCATTGCTTGTGTTTTATTCTATTGTGGCATCTCTTGCAGAGAACAAACTTGCAGTCCACTACCAACTACTTGGCAGTGTCCAGTCCCCGGGAGGTCCAGGAGATGGACATCACCCTGCTGCTGCGAGGGGCAGCCGTCTGGGCCTCGGACGAGTGCGAGGTGGACCTGCTGGCCCTCAACAGGGATCCAGCCACTCTTCCCGACTCTGGCTTCCTACTCATACAGCATCAGGGAGACAAGTGAGTAAAGTTCTCCACAAAACAGTGCCACTAAGGGTAGGGAATCTGGGGTGTCAGTGTGTCCAGGAGTGACGGACGTATGAATCCACCCCCACCATTGCGGTGCAAGGTGGTATTCCGAGAGTACAACTTGAGAAATCAATGGGACTCCGTCAACCATTCTCTCTTGATCCGACCTGCCGTGCAGCTGGTTGGCAAACATATCCACCGCCAAGACCCAGACAAAGCTCACCCCATAAACCCGGGAACCCCTGCTATGTCACCAAAAGTAGCAAACCACTTGGACCTATGGCAGAGGTGTTGGTTATCCAATAAATGGTTCCCATACCCGTCTCCCAAATTGATAGATAGATAGTGTCTTGGGTAAACATGTAAGATGTTATTTATACGGGACTTCTGTTGCCTTTTTCTAAAAGTATAAATGAAAATTCAATTTTATTGAAATTACTTTTCTTAATAACTTTGATGGTTACCCATCAATATAGTACATCATTGAAGTAGAAGGAAGATAATGTGTACTTATAAATCTAAACAAATCACAAAATTTTAATAAAGTTTATTTTCTGTGTCTTTTTCTATTTAATGTTTTGTTTAGATTCATTAGTATGATCTTCTTCTTCAATGATATATTATTCCAATAAAATTAAATAAATAACCATTTGTTCTCCTTGTAGATCTGCCTCCCCTGGAAATATGGGCAACTTGTCGCCTCCTGTCCCATCCACACCTTCACAGCAACAAGGGCTGGCGGGTCAGACGGGGCGCGGCGCTAGTGTGGTCAGTACTTTACTTTATTCCTACTCTTCTAACTTTACCCTAAACAATTATTACATACATGCACAACTTCAACATTATTCTATTTCAGTGGTATTTTTAATTTGTATTGCATTGTTTAATCTGTTATTCAATTTTCAGATGATTTTATTAATTGTTTATCCAAATATTTATGTACATTATATTTATGCTACTGTTGTTTAGGCTGATATGATTATTAGAAAAAACACATCTCATTTATTTTTTTAATAGTGACAAGGAGTGGCAGCTCGTGAGCTTTCAGTGAACTAGAGTGGTAAGAATTTTTGAAGCGAAACTTTTTTAGCCGCGTTAGTGATTTTAAATTTGGATGTAACGGAAATGCACCACAATTTTTTTTTTAAATGACGGGTTCTCGGTTATAATATAAATTCACAACTCCGCATGAGCTCCGGTGGCGCAGCGGTATAGCGCGTCGCAAATCTCAGCGGCCAGAGAAATCCAGCGAAAGGTGGTTCGAATCCTATGAAAACAAAAAAATAAAAAATAAATATTTTTGTAAATCAATATCTAATCTTCAAATCACTTTAAAATAAACAGGCAAAAGAAGAAAAGCGACATCTAGCGATATTCTAGTTTCACTTCTACGGCGTGTGAACTACACACTCTGATTTTTTTTAATGTCAATTTTTAGTTTGAAGATTTGCTTTTGAAAACACTGCCCGACCTAATTATAAGAATCCTGAAAATCTTCATTAAGCCGGGTACAGATTGCTGTAACGTAACATGCAATGAAAGAATTTGCCGTCCACATTGCCGCAATGTAACAGAATTTCCATAATGTGGCGCCTTGCGCGCACGAACCGTGTACACTACGTGCACGAACAGAGCATTTCAACTCGTGCGTGCCGCAATTCACAAAGTGTCGGTTTTTTCGCCGAACACAAAGGGGCGCGTAGTGTGCACGGAGCGTCAGTGTGGACGGCTTGTTCTGCAGAACGCGCGCGAACAATGGAGGACTTGTTCTCGGCAGACTGAGCTATGTTCACCGCACGCATGCCGGAAACGGGTGCGAGTAGGTACATGCTCGGTTCGTGCGCGCGCTGCGTCCACACTTATGAAATGTTCCTTTCATGTTACATTGCATGTTACGTTACAGCAATCTGTACCTGGCTTTAAAAAGAGATGAATTTAAAAAAATTAAGAAAAATGTGAGCTTTCATCTTACCACTCCAACTCACTTGATCTGCCACTAGTGTCATCGATTCCTTCAAGTCAATTGACTCTTAGCTATTGTGCCACTATCCCCCTCTATCCCATGGAACTTTTCTTTCTTTTCACTACCACCAGCTTGGGTCAGATGCTTTTATATTTAAATGCACAATATGTAGATGAAATCACGGTGGACTGGAAAATACCAAGCCATTTTTGCCATCATGATTTTGTGTGAAATTTGATAGGAAGAGGATTGGGGGAGAATGTAATTGGTATGGTAGTCCCATAATATTTTTATTTTTTATTTAACGTCATTGAAAGATGAGGTTGGTGAAGGGGTTCTTTATATCGCAATAGAATTATGTATTTTCAATTAGATTGGGTTTTATTGGATGGTTCTTTATATAAATTTTAAACAACATGATTTAGTGGACAATTTCAATATCTTTGAATGGTTTCAATTTGGTTGTATTGACAAGCTTTTTGTTGTTTTCAAAATACTGGAGTCAAAAACACGCTCAATACAAAATCCGAATGGTGAAATGGCATTGTTTGGCTCTTCCTCCACAAGGATTCGCAAGTATTCGATATGTGACGATTTAGGTATCTTGGTGACTTCTGCCATACATCTGCGCGGAAGTTTGTACACAGGCACAAATTGTCTATGTTTTGTCACTCGGTCGGTGATGCCAATGTAACCCTCTAGGGACAATTGTTACCACTCAAATCTCTTGGGTCAGTAATTTTTTAACAATATTTCCGTTTCGCAATAAAATCCAAATAAATTGAATATTACTGAATGTATCTAAAAACTAAAAACTCTTTTTAAAAGATAATGAAAAATGCTTTCAAGTTTATTAAAAATAAACATATAATTTTTTAAATAAAAATTTTTTAAATGCAAGCATAAAAAAATTTAAAAAATGGCTCACCTTACTTTTTTCTAACCAAAAACACTCAAATATTTTATTAGCCAAATGCATTATAAACGTTATCATCACCTCTCTCTTTTGTCCTTTCATGTAAAAATAATTAATAAAAAATTCACAAAGTTTCATAATTTTTTTGAAATTGCAGTCGGAAACTAAAGTTACAAGGTTTCATAAAGCTACATGTTCTAATTATTTTATGGTTAACTTTTAGATTTGAATATAAGTGTAGTGTTTCTCTTTCTAATGCAGTTTAAATCGTATTTGTCACTATCATAGTGAGGGAGACACGATGATTTCTATGAAATCTATAGTAGTTGTTCCCAAAAGCGGACAAATTAGCCAAATCAATGCTAGGAACAAAACAGTCAACAAACAATGACGGGTGTGAACTCTTTGGGTGTGAGTGAGGTTATGAAAGCGTTCTAGTTTTGACGTTTCAACAATGATTGGTGGCGACACAGGTCTCGGGATTTCAGTTGCAACCGGCACGGACTGTGCGCGACAAGTTGTTTGTGATGTAAATACACAATGTATCGGATACTTGCAAATCCTTTGGAAGAAGGGCCTTCAAAATATCCTTATTTTGTGAATGGAATTTATACTTTGTAGTATATTTAACATTTTCAGATTTTTCTGGCTACTACATATATTATATTATGGGAAGTTTTTTCTATGTGGATTTGATTTTTGGCGTAATTTATATCTATCTATGGATTTTTTCTTTTTGGTGTACATAATTATGTTCTTGTTCTACACATTTATTATGTAATATCTACTCAAAATGTAAACATGTATGTAAATACTAGCTGGTGTCCGGCATATGTTGCAATGCCATATTCAAAGAAATACATTGTTTCTCTCTGAATCACCTTTCCCGTGTGACCCCATTCCTCTCCCGAAACCCCTTCCTAGATAGCAACATAAATTATAGCCTATATGTTATTCTGATGTATGAGCTATATTATTGTAAAGTTTCATTCAAATCCGTTCAGTAGTTTTTGCGTGAAAGAGTACCAAACACACATTCATCCATACAAACTTTCATGTTTATAATATTGGTAAGATTAAATGAGATATATGTGATAAAGATATGAGTCCTATAATTTCAATACCCGCTGTATCCGATTTTTTGACAAAATGATCTGAGTATGACATTTTGTTCACATTTTTGCGAGGAACGAGACTAATCTAAAATTGAGTTTCAAAACCTCCTTAATCACGACCAAAAACCATGTTAAAACTGCGAGTGAGAAACAAAACCCGCCATATCATTCATGAAGTTACATTCAAAATCCGCTATATCGGAATTCAACCAATCACGAGCAGTTATTTTGCCAAGATGGCGGGTGTAGAAACACGCCCCTCAGGTCAGTTGAGTTTCAAAAGCCTCTATATTCCATAAAAATCACGAAGTGAGTATTAAAATCCGCTATATCCATTTTATTTATTCAAATTACTTAAATATTTCAAGACATGCATTGAAAAATGAACACTTTTCGAATGTGTATTACTCCAATTCATTATATAAAAAAATAAAATGCAATTTTTTATTTACACTAGAGATGTGACAGTTTTTTGCGGTTTTCTCCGAATCAGTGAAAGTTGATATAGCAGATATAGAAATTGAACGACTCATATGAGATATAAGCATTCTCATCTGCAAGCTGTATGGTACTTTATGGATGATGAAAGAGTATCATAGTATATTTTAGCACACAACATAATCAATCACGTGCAACACATTTTGGATTTCCAACATAAATGTAGGCACAATTTTTGTACATATTTGTCATCTTGATTTTTTATCAAAATTCCAGCGTTATTTTTAAAATATTACAATCTGTGACCTTTCTCTATCAGCATTTTTACAACCATTAGTGAGTGGTTATTGCGACAGTTCTCACTGTGCTCACCATAGTGCACTTCGAAAGATAGAGCTTTAAGATCCCCGGTGGTAAAAAATAAATTAGTTTGTGCAATATAAGATAAGTGGAATGAAAAACCAACCCCAATTCGAGGGCTCAAAGTTAAACAATGTTATCTACAAAAACATACAAATAATTCTAGGCCTAAAGTCAAATAAAGTCAGTTATCTACAAAAAAAAAACAACAAAGTACTAATCATTGACATTGTTTGACTTTAAGCCCTCAAATTATTGGTATTTTTTTTTAGATAACTTTAATTGACTTTGAGTTGTAGAATTATTTGCAAATGATGTTTTTTGATTTTTACAAGAATCAGAATTTTTTTCAATTACATCTGAAAATGTTGTATGTATTTGGATGATGTCTAAATAGTAGGAATTACAAGGCCAAATTAATAATCTCCCATCCCATTGAATACCCCATATTAGGGTTACATATAAAATCAGAAATGGTCAGAAAATCAGGAACCATTTATTGGATAACCAACTTCTTTGCCATAGATCACCCCAAGTGGTTTGTTATGTTTGGTGATTTAGCAGGGGTGCCCTGGTTCATGGGGTGAGATTTACCTGGGTCTTGGTGGCAGATGCATCTGTCCACCAACTGCGTGGTAGGCCGGATCGGGAGAGACTGGTAGAGGGAGACCTTTTGATCTCACCACCAGGACTCTCTGGGAACATCGCCTTGCATTGCAGTGGGAAGGATGGATTCGTACATCACTCCTGGACACACCGACCCCCAGTTCTTACTATACATTTTTCCTTCCTATAACTTCCTCTCATTATTTTCCTAAAAACACCCTCCACACATCATCCCTAAAGATCATATTGAGGGGAATTATTTTTCATAGAGCCTATGTTTAGAGTCAATTTAAAAAAATAAAATAAAATTCCGTCAAAGGTCTTCGTGTTGTGTTCTCACGAACATAAAACCATGAGATTGCGAACATCAAATATAATCCATCTCACCAATACGTAAGTTGATTCCATTTTCACCTTCAGGGTTATTGAATAATATGGTATTTCATTATTTCTAGTGTATTATTATTATTTGTGTAAGATACTTTTAGAGTGTCCACATGTAGGTACAGCCTTCTACGTCAGCAGACTCAGACACCACTTATTGAACCAAACCATTGGCATGTTTTTACAGTGGACAGAAAACGGTGGCCAAGACAGGAAACGAAAGGCAAAAATACCCTCGCCCAAAATAGTACGTTCACATTGTACCTACATCATACACAAATATACGCAGCTATTATTGTGACATGTCTAATTTATTATTTATTCATTTTGCAGCCTATTACGTACATACTGTTTTATTAATATTACTATTACACAGGTCCGCTGTAAAAGAACACCCTCATTTTAATTTCTTTATTACTATATCTCATTTATAATAACTTTTTATTAAAGGTTATTTATTCCCTTGAAAATTCATAATATTTATAAATTATACATAAATATTACATAAATTCGTAATATATCATTGAAAAAGAAGATAATACTAATAAATCTAAATGAAAATATGAAAAACAACAAGACAAAGAAAAATTAAAAGGTGACAGTCACAACTGGAAGTCGAAACAATCACCTTAACCAACTCGGCCACTGAGATCTCTTACTTTTTAGTCATTTTTGCTAAGCTCATATTTCAAATTCATAATTAACAATATTATCTCTGACTATTTTTTTTTCCTTATATTTTAGGCAGCTACCTTTTTAAATAATAACAAATGTTGGGAGAACTGGTTTGCAACCTAGATAATGTCTCTGTTTATGTTTATCCAAGATACTATCTAGGTTACAAACTAGTTCATCGAACATTTGTTATCATTTAAAAAAAATATTTTGGTTATAGAAATGAGCAAAGGAAACGATTTTGTACAGAGGTCATTTTTTAAAAAAATGTCAGTTAAAACCTTGTTCAATTAAGGTGACGATTTGTGCACAGTTGACATTTTGTTACATGAGAATGGGTTCACTTCTTCCTTTCTTCAAAAAGACCCTTTACCCAGCATCCCCAAAGATGAAATGGGCCCCAAGGGAAAAAATATTCCTCTGGGAGGATTCTGGGAATTATTGTGCCAAAAAATGTCTTCTTATTTTTCACATTTGTAATATTTTGATCATTTCTGAATGTGGGTTTTCTTTTACAATGTCAGTACATATATTATAATGTTTGTTGCATCAATTTGAAGCACAATGGTACGGTGCTATTAATGTTATATTGAGCTATGATATTTTCTTCTTTCTCGCTCCAAATATCGTTTTTAAATACCACTTTTGGGCAAACCCGCTTCCCATATTTTATACATTAATAATTACAATATATTATACAAATTGCTCAGTACTTCATATCGACGCTGGAAAGGAAAAATGGATAAAGCGCCGTCCACCTGGAAAGGAAAAATTACTCGAGCTCCGTATACAGTTTCTCAAATATGAGTAGAAAATCTTGGAGGGCGCCACTGTTGTTCAAATGGCATTACTAAAAATATAACTCATGGTGGAAATGTAAAGCTGTCCCCTCCGCAACGTAAGCAGATATATGCGTTAAAAATATGACAGGAGTCAAGTACAATAAGCGTGTTTACACGTCAGCGCGTGTGTCTCCATAGAAACCGTTATAACTCCGTTATTGTTTTAGTTAAATCCGTAAAATAAAAAGTGAAAGGTCGATAGTGAATCATGCTGCACATCTCTATTCAAGTTGTCCATAGAAATACATAAAAAGAACATTCTGTCAGACGCGCAGTCTGACACATAATTTATCCTGCCAAATTTCCTACGGGCGCCCGACATTGTTAATTTCTATTAAATATTTTTATATGAAATGATAAAAAAGTGAGGTGACAAAAGTGTTTATTACACATTTATACAATAGAATAAGTATTGTTGTTTACATAATCTGTGATTTTAGTACCGTTTTCACATAAAAACATCACGTGAGTCATTTTCACATTTTTTTAATGTTTGCATTCAAAATTTTAATATTTACAAATATTAATATTTATTTGTAATATAATAATTCGAAAGCTTATTTTGTAACCTGTCTAAAACAGTTTTTACTATTCGGCTACGTTTAGAAATGTTTCATTTATAGAGCTTTAATTGTGAAGCGGTTATAACTAAAAATTTTCGTAAAATGTCATTTCGTTTAAGACACCAAAAGCTAATATTCTCGAAAATTCGGAGGGGTTAAGCTACACTTTTATAAAAAATTAAAAAGGCATAAAAGTGAAAAAAATATTTTTGCATTGCAATATGAATCCACTGATCTCAAAGTTAGAATTGCGTATAGTTATAGTATACCTTTACAATTTTGTGTTAATATAATGAAGATTTTTTTTTATTTTTATTATTATTGTACAACAGAATAATTCCAATTACAGTACAATTTAGTTACCCTATCAGCATTTAGGCAAGTGACTCTTCAATAAGGCATATAAAGAACATCACTCCCCTCGTCATGCTTTGCTTTGCCAAGACGTCTGTTCTGTCGTTCGGCACTTTAAATAAGTCATGATGTCGACTTCGGCTCTAGTGGTCTGGTACATATAAATCATAGTATCCCAAGAGAAATGGGCTATCGATGAAATTGTTCCAAATTTTGAAAGACAGAATAGCAAGACTTGCTTTCCGTCTAGTTTCTAGACTCACAGAATAAGTTTCCTCAAGTAAGTCAATATGGATAGGTTCCATGCTTCCGCATATAAACATACCTGAGGAATTTCTTCTGGATTTGCACTAACACATCAATGTTCTTCTGGTGCTACGGTGCCCAAACATCGCTCGCGTACTCCAGCTTGCTTCTCAGTATGCCATCGAATAATGCTAGCATAGCTTCTTGGTTATCAAACTGCTTATAAGTCCTGATGATGAACCCAAGAAGTTTGTAGCAAGACTGAGTGAGCTGCGATATATGGCAACGAATATATGGCATAAGATTAACGATATTGTAATACACAAAGCACAGTTTAGAAATTGTTCACTTTTATTTAATACTAGCTTAAGTACCCAGCGTTGCCCGGCCTTTAGATCTCCAATTTTAGATCTGAATATAAAACTTTCTTCCTTTCTACCTACTATTAAATTCAAATTTATGTCGTTAAGTAAGTACCTTAACAACAGTGCTTCGATTCTACTTCTTTTTTTTTTCTTTAACCAATCCGACCCGTAAGCGTGTATACACGACAATATAACAATAGCAGTCAAGTACAATAAGTGTGTTCCCACAGAAATCGTTATAACTCTGTTATCGATCTAGTGACAATCCTAAAATAAATTCAAATTTCTCCATAGAAGTACATAAAAAAGACTTATTTTGTAGAAACAGTTTTCACCTACCCGCCAAATAACCTACACGCCATTAGACATTGTTATTTTTTTATTATATAAATTATTTTATACCTCATTGTATGAAATGATAAAAAAGTGAGGTGACAAAAATGTTTATTATACATTTACCTACACGATAGAATAAGTGTTTCTTTTACATAATCCATGATTTTAGTACCGTTTTCACATAAATACATCATGTGAGTCATTTTTACATTCCAAATTTTAATATTTATTTGGAATAATACAATTTGAAAGCTTATTTCATAACCTTTCAAAAATAGTTTTTAGTATTCGGCTACATTAGAAATATACCTTTAATTGCGAAGCGGAAATAACACAAAGTTTTTATAAATCTTACAGTTCGTTTAACCGGTCAAATGCCGGGCCATTTCGCGGAAATTCGCGGAACTTCACAAAAAAACACTAAAAACCACCACTTTGAATTTTGAATTGAATGTTTTGTTGATAAATTTTGAATTATTGTATATTTTATTGACTGAAACACGTTCACAACACAATAAACTATCTACTAAAACCACATTACTTGCATTTATTACGTAAATTAAAAGGTTTTACGGCGTTTTATTCGCGATACACGCATTTATTGCGACCGTCAAATCTGCGGCAAATTATGACAGCGCATTGTCACGGATAAAATCGTTTTAAAAATATTCCAGGGTGACAAGGTGAATGAAACTTTTAACACCACCTAGAGTAATGATGGCGCAAGCGATTTTGACACTGTTCTTCATACAAATTCTGTACATATAAGGGTCAAAATCGCAGACAAAAAGTTTTTCGTCGACAATATTATTCAAATATTTGAATTATTTTCTCGCGCATGCCCATATGACGCCCCCAATTCCGCGTTCCCGGCCTGTCACAGGTTAAGACAAAAAACTTGCATAATCGCAAAATACCTGAGTGGTTAAGAACAAAAAAAATGTTTTTTAAAGTGTGATTTACAGTGTTTTATTTATTCAGTGTCATTGCACTTTAAAAGAATATTTGACATTTAAATTGGTGTTGCCAGCCTACAAATTTTGTAATTCCATTTTTAATATTTTCTACTCTTAATTGACAGACTATTGAGACATTCTTCCTTTCCAGCTGCGTGGCGCTTTAACCATTTTTCCTTTCCAGCGTCAATATTATTATTATACTTGCAAGGTTTTGTATTGGATTGATGCATCGAGACGATTGCTGTGATTATTAAAAAAAAAATTAAAAACACGTGTTGATTTTTAATATTTTATATTATGTATTTATACGTAATTCAATTTTTTCTTGCATGTACAGATTTTTTTCTTGATTTATTATTAATTATTGTAAACAAAAAATATCATAGTACTATTAAACATACACATACTTTGAATCATTGGAAAATGGTGTTTTTTTTTAGATATACATTTAGCTTATTGGTTTTTTTAACTACATAATATAACATTCACACATGGGAAACTTTTTAACTATTGTCCTGCTGCTTAGAGCTCCACTGTAACTTCCTTTTAACCTTATTTATGCGACTGTCGCATATATGTGTACATGTGCGACATTCGGGCAGATACACAAAGTTTCACTAAAACACACTGATCGTCCAGTTGATTAGTCAGACATCTCCGAAAAATCGGAATTTGAGTTGAATATGCAGTATTATATGTAGAAGTGTACCCTCTTTCTGGTACAATACTCAGATTACCCCTAAACACCACCAAATCAATAATAAAGCAAAAAAAACTTCTATTGAATTAATCAAAATGCTGATGTATTCTGGATTACTAATAGGATATTTCAAAATGTCGTACTAATGTACCAGACCAGTTATGACTCCCGGTGTTATTATTTTATAGCACATTTAATATGTACAACACAGTTATGTGTAAATAATAGAATAATTTTACCTACCAATAAAATTTATATTTTGTTTCCATCGATGCCTGGAATCCATTATGAGAGAGAGCTAGCTCTTTCGCCCTTATAGTTTCAGTTTCGCGCGTGTTTATTCCCTATATTTGCCCTTTTTTTATTCGACTTACCACATTTTCTCTCTGCTGGCAACACTAGTGACGCGCATCTCAGATCACGTGATGTTATTGTTTGTCATATGACTCGTAATGCACCAGGTAGGGATTACCTGGATTCCAGGCATCGATGGAAACAAAATATAAATTTTATTGGTAGGTAAAATTATTCTATTTTGTGTTCCGTATCGATGCCTGGAATCCATTATGAGATGTGTTTGCTCTCACCTGGTGATCTGAAAACTTAGCGTTATATGTGATGCTATTTACACTGGAGTAAAGAATGGAGCCATTGAGTGCTGGAGGTGCTCACTTCTGGAGTGCGCTATCTCCTTCTGGTAGAACTTCCGGAAGGTGTGCTCGGACTTCCAATTCCCTCTAGCAAGAATCTCCTCTATGGGGTAGTCTTCCAACCAGTTTAAGGAGGCTACAGCCGAGCGTACACTTCCCGGGGTTACGTGGACTCCAGCTTTTCTGAGGACTGATTTGATCCATCCCCCTATTATCGTTTGCGTTGCCGGTTTTGTTTCTGCTGATGTGGTCACAAATAGGTTCTTTAGTAGTGGACCTCTTCTGGCTGTAGAGAGGGCAACGACTTTTCTCAACCATTTAAGGAGGTTGATGTTATCTTTTTGTGAGCCTGTCAGTTTCCAACCTGATTGTTTATGGTTGGCTGTGTCGGTTTTTGCCCCAAAAATTGGCCACAGGGTAATAGAGTTCCTCTTGTCGATGAAATGTTCTGGGGTGATTCTGAGCAGTGTCAAATCATGAACTCTCCTGCCTGACGCCAGGACGAGGAGTATTGCTGCCCTCTGTGACGCTTCAAACAGCGAGTCTTCTGTGGGGGAATTCTTGACCAGCCAGTCTATTACTTATCTGGGATACCAGATAGGGGCTTTCTCCTTGGTCCTCCTTGCCATTGAGATTGCCTTGAGAACGTGTCTTACCAAGAAATCAAAGCTGATTTTTCTCGCATTCTGAGCTGGGCCGCAGAAGGTAACAATGGCTGACTTGTGGACCTGAATGGTCCCTGGGGCTAGGCCTCCTTGAACAAATAGGTAGGCTAGATACCTGGCAACCGTAGTTGGTGGGATGACTTGAGGAGTTGGCATTCTTCCTGACTCCATGTTGTCAGGGCTTGTTCCCACCCGCAATTCTCCAGACCTCTAGTTCCAGATCCTGAATCCTGGGAGGGGGTAGTCCTGTCGATGTGTCTATGAGGACTCCCTCTAGGTTGCGCAGGCGTATGGGAGGTTCGTCTGTTCGCTGTTTTAGGTCGCTTCTCCAGAAAGTCTTCTCCCATTTTGGGACGACTAGAAGGAACATGCCCTTTGCCTGATTTAGGTGGGTGAGCACTCTCGGAACGAGGTTTGGCGGAGGGAATACCCAAGCTAGATTGTAGTCCCAAGGTTGACTGAACGCGTTGGGAAAGCAGGCTAAGCAGTCGCTTGAGTCTCTGGAGACGTATGTTGGTACCACGTGAGCAGTGGCTGAAGCGAACAGGTCTATTTGAGGGCGACCCCATTTTTTTAATATCTCCTTCGTTGCCGGACTTAGTAGATGCCACTCTGGAAGCGGTGCGCCCCGAGAGAGACGGTCCGCAATTCCGTTGTATCTTCCTGGAATGTATTGTGCTGTCAGAGATATCTCCATCTGGTCTACGAAATCCAGTAGCTCCCGCGTTGTTTCCAGAAGGGCTAACGATTTTGTACCCCCTTCCTTGTTGACATAAGCCACTACTGTCTTGTCTGTCTGCAATAAGACATTCGTCTTGTTAAGATAAGACATTGGGCTTGTCCTTCCAATGGCTGCTAGCCACCACTGTATATCCTGCCGTGCTGCGTTGGGCAGAGCAACGGGCCGCGATGGTTTCAGGTGCTGAACCTCTGCAGTCTGCGGCAATGCAAGCAACCACGAGGGATCACGAAAATTGCAAAGTTGAGTCTTCCCAGTAGACCGAGAGCCTGCCTGGGAGAGCAACTGCCGACTTCCAAGGGAACCTGCAAGGCTTGGCGTAGACCAGCGCACTTGCGGTCGGAGAGAGACTTTTGATCTGCTCTCGTGTCCCATGTTATACCCAGGAACTCCAACTTCTGCGTGGGTGTCAGGACACACTTGTCCGGGTGCAGTCTGCGGCAATGCAAGCGACCACGAGGGATCACGAAATTTGCAAAGTTGAGTCTTCCCAGTAGACCGAGAGCCTGCCTGGGAGAGCAACTGCCGACTTCCAAGGGAACCTGCAAGGCTTGGCGTAGACCAGCGCACTTGCGGTCGGAGAGAGACTTTTGATCTGCTCTCGTGTCCCATGTTATACCCAGAAACTCCAACTTCTGCGTGGGTGTCAGGACACACTTGTCCGGGTTTATGCACCAGCCTAGCTGTTGAAGTGTGTGCACTATAGCAACGGCTTGGGAGGTGAGAAGTTTTCTGGACTGGTTTGCTACAAAGAAGTCGTCTAGGTAGACTACAATCCTGAGTCCCTTTTTCCTTAGTAGTTCTGCTACCCAGTTTGAGAGCAGCGAGAAGATCCTTGGCGCTGATGACAGGCCGAAGGGCAGACACGTCATCTGAAGGAGCTCTCCGTTGTACACGAGGCGCAGGAACTTCCGGTGTGATCTTGCGATTGGCACGTGGAAGTAAGCCTGAGAGAGGTCGACTTTTATCAGCCAGTCGTCGGGTTGGAGGAATTCCGGGACCCGAAAATGACTGAAGAGTCTGAAGGGCTTTAGTCTATGAAGACGTTCAAGGCCTTCAGGTTGAAGATGGGCCTGAGGGTGTGGTCTGATTTGGAGGTAAGGAACATACCTGACAGGAAGCTTGGGGAGTCGTCTGCTGCCTCCAGGATTTTTGACGCTTTCATCGTTTCGATGTGTGCGGTCATGCCTGGAGACAACCTTGTCCTGAAATTCTGCTTCACCTCGGCCGATGGGAGCGCCCGAGGAGGTTTTGATATGAAGTGTATCCTTGCTCCTTTTAGAATGTTCAGGATTAGCGGTGATGCTCCCAGCTCCCTCCACACCTCCTGATATGCCTTTAGGCGTCCTCCCCAGAATGGCTCCGGCCTCCAGTCACCTCCATCGCCTTCTACCCCGATCGCTGGCCGCCTTGCGAGAGGGCTCTGGCTTTTTGGCGGGCTGCCTGTACGTCCTGTCTTTCTCTGGCCTAGGGGCAGGTCGAAAGGGCTTCCTAGGTCGGGAGTGTGGAGCCTCTATCACCGGTCTTGCTGCTTGTGAGGTAGAGGGTTGAGGTTGACGGGGGATATACGACGAGGATGCACTACCGAATATCTTGTCTCGTCCCCCGTTTGCCACGATATAACTTGCTAGTTCCTCTTTATTGAAGAGGTGACTGGCGCTCGGAGGAATCCTGGCAAGGCCTTCCTTGATGTACGGGTCCCTTACTCCCTCTAGCAGGGCCTTTCGCCTACTTTGTAGGCATTCCGTTCGCCTTCCGCATAAAATCTGTAGGACGTCGTCCGTGGTCTTACTGTACTTGGCAAACATCCCCTGAATCTTGTCAAACAGAGTCGCAGGGGTCAAGCAGGTGCCTGGTTCGGATGCCCAGTTTACCAGTGCCTGCATGTTTCCTCTGACCGACTCTGTTTGGGATAGCACTGCATTGGAGAGGGCTCCCAGGGAACGGTCCAGGGCTGGCGCGAAGGAGTTCTTATCAAACCTCCTAGTTCTTCATTTACCTCCAGCTCTACGAAGGCGGGCGTGGCGGTGTATACTTTCTGTGTTTCGGCATAGCGAACACGCGATCATTCCTCCGAGCCAAAACGCTGAAGAGCCGAGATAACTGCGACTCTTCTTGCGCCTGCCTTCGGAATCGGCGATTCCTTCACCAATGTGCTTGGATTGCAGAACTCCAAAACGTTTTTCTGAGCGGCTAGGCTGGCGGGCATCTCTAAAAACCCCGATTCTACCTCTTGCCGCATCTCTCCCGCGGAGTCTTCTTTGTCCGAGACCGTTTTCTCCGCGAACTCTACCCGATTCCCAGATAAAACGTCCGTCATGGCCGACATCTGTTGCATCAGGATGTCTACCCGAGGATCCCGATAGTAATCCTTTCTTCCGAAGTGTCGGATCCAGAGCTTTCGCGCGGCATTTGGCGTTTCCGAGAAACTCGTGCTTGATCATTGTTTCCGACCGGCGAAGCGTCTGTTGTCGATATCACTCATTTTGTTGCACAGTTTAAACACGTAAACAACCGAAAAAACACACTAAATAATTAGTCAATTTCTCAGAAAACTATCTATCACGGTATATTTAATGTTTAAACTGAAAGAGCAGGGAATAAACTTCGATTTTCGACTCAAAATTGGTTTTTTAAGTACAGCGAAACACGAAAACTGCTTTCGGCGCGAAAAAACGGCGTCATATGACAAACAATAACATCACGTGATCTGAGATGCGCGTCACTAGTGTTGCCAGCAGAGAGAAAATGTGGTAAGTCGAATAAAAAAAGGGCAAATATAGGGAATAAACACGCGCGAAACTGAAACTATAAGGGCGAAAGAGCTAGCTCTCTCTCATAATGGATTCCAGGCATCGATACGGAACACAAAATATTTGATTTGTGATGAGCATCTGAATATTGCTATTTGAATATTCCTCGTTATCCCAAAACTTAGTATTTGGAGTTGACTGACTAATCAATTGGACGATCGACATGCATTGTGTCAAATCTTTCTGCATAATGGGATTGATTGCGTTGAAAACGCCGGTGTTGTAAAGATTAAGAAAGAGTTGTTACAACGGGGCTATAAGCGGTACGCCCTATATACATATATATATATATATAATATCGTGTTATTGGTGGTAATGCTTGGTTTGCGCCGGCATCAGGTTACGTGCATAAAGGCTGAGCTAGTCACGCTGCACCGGGCGTAGCTCTGGGGTGACATAATGTTTGTATATGTGTGTTTTCCCTTCCCCGTGCTTGTCTGACGGGTGAGCAGATGAAAGGACTGCAGTTCCCGGGCTGTCACGATCCTAAGTTTTGCCGACTGATCATTCACCGCTCCAAACTGCTCATGAAACCGGTCAGTGCAACGGATCTCCCCTCTGTTGTCTTCAAACAATCTTTCAATGCCTTTTTACTTTGTTCTTTTGAGTAAACATATTTACAATGCAGTTTAATGATAGTATGTATTATTATTATTTCAATAGATACTTTATTATGTTCTTTACATTTATTGTGTCTTGTATAATTCATATTATTTGTAGTACATATTTAAATGGTGTTTTCTTCCCCCTTTTAGGTATTACTTTGATTGTATTTATTTATTTATTATCATTTTTTTTAATATTTAGCGTTACTGTTGTAGAGAAAACACTGTGTCTTGGGTTCAAATGTTTTCGACCTCTAAGCCTCAGACAAGCCAATGAAATTGAATGATATATTATCTTCAAGAAACAGTTTTGATTTTAAAAAAAACTTTGATCATTTTCACTCCTCGAGTAAGGGAAAATTAACCTTACTATTGATACATCAGGTACACCCACAACACAATTCTGTCAGTTGATCTCTTCAGCGGTACATGAGAGGTTATCCAGTCCCTTCAAAAACCTTTGGCTGTCAAGAAACTTTCATTGAAATATTTTTGTTAAAGCCAACAATTAGACAATACTCGATCAAGTGAAAAAATTTTTTTTTTCTTTAACTAACCCAGTAGAAGTAATATCCGAAGGCAAAAGTGAATAAATAAGGTTGACACTGCAATAAGGAACTCCAGTTAAAAATATTATGGCTTTAAAAAAATATGTTCATACAGACCAATGAACGCCAATTCTGAAAATATAAGTTTTATTTCACAATATTAAATGTAGAGTTTTTAAAAAATTATTAAAAAGTGCATTTTTAAACCTCTCGTCTAAACACACCGTGAAGTTGGTATCACTGAATGGTTAGTGCTGACGTCACGCATCACCAGTCATTGTATTGAAACTTTGATTATGAAGGTATGACACAAGCCATCAGTATTAACAACATTTCATGTTATTCGTTATTTCATATTGTTTGTAGAGATTTAGTTGTTGTGTTTTTTGAAACAATATTTAAGCCTAAATAATTCAGTATCCAAAATGGAGGTATCTCTATTATTTAAAATATTGAAAAACTTTAAACTGTACGGAAAAATTGTATAATATACCACATCATAATGCTATCATATAATGCACCTAGAGACGGGCAAAGCGGCTCAGTTGAACGATCGGGTTCAGTGAATCGGCTCAATTGAACGACTGAATTAAGCTACGGACACACTTGCTCATTAGAAGCCAAAGAGCATGCTACCTAGTAGCAATTGCTACCCGCTCACTCGAGATCCGCGAACCGCGAGCAAGTGTGTCCTTAACTTTGAAGATCGGTCTTATGGAACCGGATCTTACGGATCCGTATGAAGATCCGGGTCATCGAGCCGACTTGTTTGCGAACGACTCACTTCTCTATGAACTTTGATTTCAAAATGGCTGTCATTGATCAGCTGGTAGGCGCTGCATCGCGCCTGTATCCTTTTTGCCTACAATTTTTGCAGTGTGCAGGTGATGCTCCGTTTGAGATAGTATTGATTTTAAAAGCTAAAAAAATAATAATTTCAAAAAATTTCTATACCACTCTCCCGTAATAATATTGAAAAATATAATAACATAATAAATATAATATAATAAATATAATATAATAAATAAATAATTCCACCTAAATAATGTTTTAACTTATCGAATAGTACCATACTTTCTTCCGTATAACTGTCATACAAAATGAACACCTGTTGAAAAACTTTTCAGGAGTGATGACGTCACACGATTCACTATATGTGGGGTGTTTTTCGGGGGAACTTGAAAAATTAAAACTTTGAAAATTATTTTAACTAAACTTTAAAAAAAAAATGCAGTTATTTAAGTTAGAAGGTCATTATTCATTAAAAAAATTGGACTGGAGTTCTCTATTGCAGTGCTTCATACCTTGGGTACGATTCTTCAACACTGCAAACGCAGGGCTAAGGCTCCTAGGGGTTAAAAGAGCATCAGAGGTGTAAAGATTGAAGTGAATTTCTCCTAACATCTACCTCGTAGACCTCAAGAACATGTATATAATTATTTAAAAATACCTTTTGCGTACAAAGTTGCTCAATTTTTTTTCCTCATTTTCATTTGTATTGGAATATTGTCTTTTTTCATTAAATGTTGGGCTTTGTTAGTGTCTCTTTGGGAATATAATCATGCAACCAAACATTCAGACCATTGAAATATCTTTCAACTCTTGTTTAGCATTAAACAAGTGATTTTTAGAAGTTTTGTGTTTTCATAATAGGTTCATCTATCAAAATTATGCTTCATTGTCTTAGTAAGGTACATTGTTAGTTTCATTTATTTTGTAGATGGGACAAATTTAATCATCTGCATTTTTTACATGTTGTCGATAATAATTTCCTGATTTTTATTCTTAGGTCCCTTTATTGGAAACCCAATAGAACCTGTAATTAATTTTGCGTACATAGTTTTATTTTGCTTCGTGTGTTATTATAAAATATTGGATTTTAATATTTTTTATATAAAAAAACCAGGCATTTTGATTACCTACCTAAAGTTCTTAAACCATCCATATTACAGACAATTTATTTTATAATATTATTTTTAATGTTTTTATACACAATATTTCTTCTCATACTGTGAAATTTTAGGGTGAAAATTAACAAAAAAAATCATAATGATCCATGAAAAATTCTAATAAAGCAGCAATTTATTTTTGTTGATTGATTTTTGACATGAAATTGTGGTATTAAAGTAAGCGTCCACTGGTCCGCATCGGACAGATTGCATCATACAGATTTTCATGCATACTCTGACAATGTGCTTCGGAATTGCCGATAGTCTGATGCATGCAGTGAGACAAGAGACCAAATGTTTTGGCAACATCATTTGTAAAAAGGATGAAGAGAAGTGGACTTAAAACGGTTCCCTGGGGTACCCCTGAAGAAAGTGTTGCAAAGCTAAACAGTTTATTTTCAACCTTCACGGCTTGTAAGCGATTGGATAGATAGGAGGCCAGCCAATTTTTGATGTTGGATTTCAAGCCAAATGTTTCCTCTAATCTCTTAAGGAAGTTATGTCAAACTTACATCTACGAATGAGATAAGTGCTATCTTTCCTGATTTTATGGCAAGAATTATGAGGTGGTTGGACTTGTATGACTAACTACATGAAGAATTTTAAAATCCGTTTGATGCAATCCACCCGATGCACGCGGTGTGGACCTGTGGACGCTTACCTTTAGCCTAGCTTTATTTTTACTTTGGCTCCTCGTGTCGTTCACATTAACTTGTATTCACAAAATATCTGGAAGGTATCCGCAAACTTTATTTTTTATCAGATGCAAATAACGTATATTACAATTGAATTCAATAATTTGGGCGAAGTAATGCAAAATGATGAGGTTTTGGTTTGAAAATTTTATCACTTAGAAATAATGTAGATGCTTTAAATACTGCGAGTAGAACACATCTTGGCCTTTGAAATAATCAAGCATTTTAATAAACCCAGAAAAAAACTTTAAATTAATCTTTATATAAAATTTATTGCAAATTAAGTTCTTTAGAAAATGATCAGAATAAATTTTAATATTTGTGCCTGAACTTCACAAAATAAAATAAAACATGCTTTTTGGCAATATTTTTTGCATAAATTAAAACCGGCTGGGGGTTTCGAAGCAGAAATTTCAACCTTATCGCCATTTGCGCAAGGACTGCGTGATTTTGGCCCATTCCGAATGATTCATGCCGCGGTACAGAGTGTATTAACATTTTTTTTTGCATTTTCATAATATCACCCCCTAAAGTTTCGTAGTGTGAGCGTGTATATTTAAAATTCCGTTTTGCAATACATACAATATTATTAGTTATTCAATTATCCTTAAAACAAACAGTTAATTATAATTTCAATATGCCGGGCTTTTCCACAATTATTGTGTTAATGTTTTATTTGTGCACAATGCTTTTTGCTTTTTTGCACATTGTCTAAAGATGTTAAGCTTTCCCACTTCTTATTTTATTTAAATTGTAAGATTTATTCTTTGAAACACCTTTACAACGCCTTCAATGCATAGTTCTGTCAGTGGGCTTGACCTCGTACATTTAATTTTGTTTATTTTTCTTATATTTCTAAATGGTTGTCTTTTTACAGATTTTGAAACACAAAATTGATAACATCAAGCGGATGAGTGCACATCCAAATCTTCCATTATGTAAGTAATTTTAAAGATAATAAGTAAGAGTTCATTTACGTAGTCACAGTATTTCAAATGTCTCCAGGCGATTGCAACTCACGTCCCTGCCTCATCACAAAATGAACATAATGTACAAATTATGTCACCTTCACTTTTATTCATTTTCGGGATAGAGCATTAAACGCATTTGTTTCCCATTTTGAAAATACTTGCCTACCTGTCTGAGGTCGGGAACAGGCTTTCAAAAATTTATAGTCGCTTAAAAATAATTTCTAATATGACCTGTCAGTGGCCGAGTTGGCATTGTTTTTAGGTACCACCAAGGGTGAGTTCAATTCCTAGACTGACTAAGTCCTCCATCATGACACAAGCAACATTTTCCGCTTACTGTGGTGGTAGTAGGAAATTTTCAAATATTGTCAGTTACTTTCATTAAAAAAAAAAATTATAATAATCGTATAGCGCACTTGAAGTAATTGTTTCATTAAACAGCGCTATTTTAAGTTAAATTAATACAAGATGTCTGTGGGTAAGTGCAATGACTTCGGGAGTTTAAGAGACATTCATTGTAAAATAGTATAAATGAAAAAATATTTAAATGTAATTTTTTTTTCATTACATAGAGTGACACCAACTAAAAACCTGTAGAGTAAGGTCGAACTTACCCTACACATATGTCGAGAGTGTAGAGTGGCAAAGTCTCGCGTCTATTTTTGGTTTGTTATTGATGTAAACTGAGTTTGACACTTAAATAATTGCACCATTAAATATTTGAACCTGAAAAGATTACATTTTTATCCTAAATAGTTTTTTTGAACAATTTCAAAGATTTATTATTCTATTTAATTAAATGAACACAATATTAGCGAAACTCAATCGAAATCTGGAGACAGAAAAATCAGAAAAGATATTGGCTCCGCTGGGACTCGAACCCAGGACCTTTTGCTTACATGGCAACAGCTCTACCGATTGAGCTACGGAACCCATATTAATTCGGTCACTTTTAACTGTATCATACTTGGACTAAGAACTACCAACATTATCTTCATCTTCTTAACGCACATATTATAGTTGAATCTTGCAATCATATATAAAGATAGCAGCCTATGTGCGTTAAGAAGATGAAGATAATGTTGGTAGTTCTTAGTCGAAGTATGATACAGTTAAAAGTGACCGAATTAATATGGGTTCCGTAGCTCAATCGGTAGAGCTGTTGCCATGTAAGCAAAAGGTCCTGGGTTCGAGTCCCAGCGGAGCCAATATCTTTTCTGATTTTTCTGTCTCCAGATTTCGATTGAGTTTCGCTAATATTGTGTTCATTTAATTAAATATTATAATTTCAGATTTTACTCATTAATTTAAAAAATTAAAAATAAATAGTTATTATTCTTTTATGCATGCTAGAATCACCTCCCTAAGTTTGGATCCTCCGCACAGCACCTACTTAGAGGACTTCGCCTTTAGCTAATTAAAAAAGGGGGTTACTGCACCTTGCCCCCGGATACTTGTAAAATGTGGGCATTTAAAAAGTGGTCCCATGAAAAAACGAATGAAAAGTGAACAAGATCTAAAAACTTACCTAACCTAACTTATTTTATTTTATCCGGTTACTATAAAAAGAGTTGAATGTATGTGTTTCAGATCTGACGGGCGGGCAAGACGGCTCCGTCCAGCTGTGGGAGTGGAGTCACGCGCCGGCCGTGGCATCGCCGCGCCCGCCCGGCACCTATGCCAAGGTGACACGCGTCAAGTTCTCGCAGCACGGCAACAAGTTCGGCGTGGCGGACGGGGACGGCAACCTCTCCCTCTGGCTGCTCATCCTCAATACCACCAGCTCCACGCGGCCATTCTTTGTGAGTGGGGTTCAAACACGTCCGTACTTTGTATGTCGCCCTTGTCCTTATTTACGCTTGAGTCACGCCGCACTCACTCCATCACAACACACCCACAACGTGCACGCACCGTCTGGATCTATCTTCGACAATGTCAACTACTTTATCCTTTGTCAGTAGATATTACATTATTTCTCAAAGCTCCCACAGATAAGATAATGATCGAATTTAGTTGTCTTCATTTTACTTGCATAAAATGTACAGCGAAACCACAACTTCTTCTGTGGGGAACCTATATTTATGTTTAATATTATATATTTTTTGTTGAAATTTTAATTTTAGTTTTAAATAATCAAAACTGTCATCTTCTTCATCTCTACTGGTCAGTTCTTTTACAGAACTTGAACAAATCAAATTTCAAAGTTAATATAGTCGATTCCTCTTCATCGGTACACCAGTTTATCAGGACAGATGGTTATTTGGGCCAAAATCCAAGGAACAGAAACTAATACTAATTTACTTTGGTTATCTTACCCCAAGTGGTTCGCTATGTTTGGTCACTTAGCAGGGGTGCCTGGGTTCATGGGGGTCAGGTTTGTCCAGATATTGGCTGTGTTGCACGCCAGATCGAAAGAGACTGGTTGAGGGAGATCTTTTGAACTCTTCAATAGGACTCTCAGCAGGATTTGGACTGCAGAGGAAGGGATGAATTCATTCGTCCGTAACTTCTGGACACACTGACCTCCAGATTCCTACCCACCCCTCTACCTTTTTCCTTCCGAGAACTTCCTCTCCTTCCTTTCCCTAAAAAGACCCTTCACACAGCATCCCCAAAGATGACGTAGGCCCTGAGGGGAATTTTTTTCCTGTGTGGAGCTAATGTAAAAATTTTTTTTTTTAAATATCTGGGACACCGTTCTGTTTAATTGAGACAAATTCCAATCTGACATTGATATAAAAGTGTCTCAGTAAAGAATTTTAACTAAGAAGAGCGGACGTGAGGTATGGGTATTCAGAGTTTATTCGGCAGTATTCAGTAGACTTCGCCCACACCGGCTGTTTGCTGACTAAGCATAAGACTTATATGTCGCTGGTACGAGGTGGCAAAATTGTCTATTGTTCTGAATTTGATCATTTTCTCCTCTGAAGCTTTGTTCTGTAGTTAGGAATATTTAACGAGTAACATAATATATTTTGATTATTTTTCAGGTTAGAAACTATCGGTGAAGTCTTCTATCGCGCTCTTCCGTTCTCTTCTCTTCTCTCATCATTAACATTCATGTGCTTGTGTGTCCCTAACATTCTTTTGTGTCTCAGTTTATTTATTTAATTTTATTCTTACTTTATAAATTACTAACTAAAATATTGTTGGGTTGCTGTTAAAAGTCTCAAGTTCTTGGTGAAGAATTCTAGCTACGTGGATTGTTTGATTTGCTTGATTTGCTCCATTGTAAAGTAAAGTCGAATGAACTTTTCACTGAGATTATATCCATGGAGGTGTTGAAAAGATCACGAGTTTATAGCTTTTTTTAAATAAAATTAAAAATAAAGAACTTACTACTGGATATCTACTTTCTAATAATTTCCTTTAACTCTTGGTGTACTGCTGCAAAATTCTAATCTGATCTGATTCTATTTTCGTCGTAACTTTTTCACACTTTTACTCACTTTTACGTCTTTCTAGATATGTAATGTGTTTATTATTTATTTATTAAAATAGTATATTATCCACTGGAGCGACAGCGCAATTTAAAATGTTTTTCTCCGATTGCTCGAGATTTTTTGGTAGATTTTTTTCCACCCACATTAACCTTTTTCACTCTGACTATTTTTTCTCAAAACCGTTTAGCTACTCCGACCAAAAATGTATGTTATATTTTGTGTTTAAAATGAAAATTTCCGTTCATAACTTTTGCGGCACCCTATCGGATAATTCGTGTGACCATTAGTTGTTTGGTATATTTTGCATAAAATACTTGTTAAATCACACATTGAGTAACTAAAAGATAATACATTCGATTTCAATATGTTTTATTTGCGTAATATCTTTTATTGCATAGCAATAATTTGTATAATACCGGTAAAATATACAGACAATCCAATGCAAATCCTTGGAGAAGTTCCTTTCTAATTGTCCTGTACCGCAGAGCGGCTAACCAGTGACTACCTGGGCCTGATTGGCTCAGGTTTTATGGGTAGTGGATGGTTTCTTATCTTGCATTGGTTACGTTATTTTAGGTTTAGACCCTCTTTCAGGAAACAAAAGTTAGACCAGCCCACAACACATAGATAATAAGTTTGGCAAATATTCTACACGGTGTTTTCAAGTTAGAGTATTGTACATATTATACATAATATAACACTGTCACATTTCATTATAATAAACTAACGATTCGGTCCAATGTTATTAAAAATTTCTTACTTTATTTTACTAAGTCACCATCACTTATAGTTTTTTAGGGTATGATATTTTTCGAAGCATTCTCCCACATAATGTGCAAGTTTGTTTCCGTAACTTTTACAGTGTTATATTGTTCGTTTTATTTGCCCTCCTTCTCTACTCATATCATAATCAGAACCATTAACGTTTTTTTTAAGTAGGAATCTGGCGGTTAGTGTATCCAGGAGAGGTGATGCGTGAAACCATCCCTCTCATTGCGCTGTAAGGCAATGGTTCGATAGAGTCCGGCTGGAGAGATCAAAAGATCTCCCTCAACCAGTCTTTCCCGATTCGGCCCGCCACACAGTAGATGGGCAAACGCATCTGTCACCGAGTCCTAGAAAAACCTCATCCCCATGAACCCGGGCACCTCTGCTAAGTCACCAAACGTAGCGAACCACTTAGGGTGGCCTGTGGCAGAGGCGTTGGTTGTCCAATAAATGATTACCGGGGCGGCGGTACCCATTCCCACCTCCCAAATTGAAAACGATGCAATCCGTAATACTTTTTCTGCATATATTAGGCGTTATGACATGTAGATTGACATGATTAACCGCTGTTCTGGATCTACCGAATGTCTTCCTTTTCTTGTTTTTACACCTTCTCTATAATTTCTATGAATTTATAGGATTTTTATGAATTTCAATTGCCTCTGTAATTAGGCGTGTTCTATAAGTTTTGAATCTTCCCAGGACTTCAGGAACAAATCCAAAGTAATGGCCGGTTTCAATTAAATGCTCGGCGATTGCCGATTTGTCAGGGTGGCCAAGTTTACACGCTCGAAAGTGTTCCGATATCCTTTTGGAGATCGTTCGCTCCGTCTGGCCCACATAGACCTTATCACATCCGGAACAGCTGAGTTTATATACTCCATCTGTTTCCAGAGGAAACTTGGTCTTTGCAGACCTCAGTAGGTCTTGTATTTTGGTTGTGGTTCCGAAGACAGTCTTGATGCTTTCTTTCCTCAACAGTCTGACAATTCTGTCTGTCACATTGTGAACATAGGGTAGGAAACACAGCCTTTAGACTCTTGTTCAATTCTGTCTTCGTTTGGTGTAGATTTGGCTCTTATTATTTGCCTTGTCTGCCTTGCCGGGTAACCATTACGCTCCAGTGCATCGGTGAGCTTTATAAGTTCCGCTTCGATTTTTGTTTCTTCACATATTCTGGTCATTCGGGTTACCAACGTATGGATAAGTCCTCTCTTCTGCGCTGGGTGGTGATGCGAATCGGCATGTAGATACCGATTTGTATGAGTTGGTTTCCTATACACTGTGTGTCCTAGGCTACCATCTTCTTTTCACATCACCTCCACATCTAGAAAAGGCAGGATTTTGTGGTTATTTTCCAGCTCCATTGTGAACTTAATTTTACTGTGAAGTGAATTAAGATGGTCTAGGAATTCGTTCAGTTTCTCTGTTCCATGAGGCCAAATGGCGAAGACATCATCGACATAACGCCACCATACCTTTGGAACAGCCGGAAGCTGTGTCGAGTGCCACTTCTTCAAACTTCTCCATAAAGAAGTTAGCTAGAACTGGCGACAACGGACTGCCCATCGCAACTCCTTCCACTTGCTCAAAGAGTTCACCCTGAAATGCAAAATATCCTGTTTTGAGACAGTGTTCAAAAAGTTTGCAAATGTCTTCCTCATATATCTCCCTGAGCATTGTCATGGAGTCTTCTAGAGGCACATTCGTAAAAAGAGAAACTACGTCAAAACTGACAAGAATATCCCTTTCATCAGTCTTAACCTTCTTAAGTTTACTGATCAGATCTGTGGAATCCTCAATCCAAGATTCAGTTTTTCCAGTTTGCATCTGCAGTAGTCTAGAGAGGTATTGGGACAGTTTGTAAGTAGGTGCGCCAATAGCACTGACAATTGGTCTCATTGGGATATCCTTTTTGTGTATTTTAGGAAGACCGTATAGGGCAGGAGTTCTGGAGGCTTTTACAAAAAGCCCAGATCGATCCTCTTTCCTAATACTGGAAGCTTTAACTAGCTCTCTTGTCTTCAGGTCAATCTTATTGGTGGGGTTGTTTTTAATTTTCTTATAAGTGCCGGCATCGCACAGGAGGTCTTCCATCTTCTTGATGTAGTCTACCGTATTAATCACCACAGTGGCATTACCTTTGTCGGCAGGCAGAACTAAGATTTCTTCATTGATGCGCAATTCTTTTAAGGCCGCAAACTCTCCTTTTCTGATGTTTGGGCGGGGTAGTTTGGCCCTTTTCAAAATATGGCAAGTCTCTTGTCGTATATCCTCTGCTTGGGTCTCTGACATTTTATGGACTTTCATCATTGAATGTAGTACTGTCTCTACACCACATGCAAGGATGCAAATTGCATGCAAGTTTAACTTGCATATGTATCCACATTGTGCCAGTAACTTGTACATGCCATTAACAGGCATGGAAGCTACTGTCCCATTTTACAGGCATGTGTATTCTCGCCTTATCAAAACAAACAAAAAAAAAAAGGAAGTCTGATGTTTGTCTAAGATTTCTGTTATTTCTAATATTTGTCAAGAACAATAAACTGTCTAATATTTCGACATTGCAGCTTAACCTGTCACGGGAAAGGCCATTTCACGAAAATTCACAAAAAAACACTAAAAAGGCACCATTTTGAACTTTGAATTGAATGTTTTGTTGATAAATTTTGAGCTATTGTATATTTTATTGACTGAATCACGTTCACAACACAATAAACTATCTACCAAAACAACATTACTTGCATTTATTACGTAAATTAATAGGTTTTACGATGTTTTAATTCGCGGAACGCGTATTTATTGCGACAGTTGAAAGCGCGGCAAATTCTGACAGCCGATTTTTCATAGAAGAAATCGTTTTAAAAATATTCCAGGGTTGCAAGGTGAATGAAACTTGTGGCGTCTCCGAGAGTAATGATGGCGCAAGCGATTCTGACACTGTTCTTCATACAAATTGTGTACATAGAAGGGCCAAAATCGCAGACCAAAAGTTTTTTGTCGGAAGTATTATTCAAATATTTGAATTATTTTCTCGCGCATGCGCATGTGACACGCGTCTCCGGCCTGTCACCGGTTAAAATAAAAATTATGTATTTAACTCATTTTTGGATTTGCTGTCCTTTACAGCATTTCAAATTTCAACCATTGAAATGTAGCTTCGCCATAATGACTAGTTACTTATATTCAGAGAAATTAATTTTTAAACGTATCCATATGGATACACTGGTGTTTAACTTGTTGGAGGCCAGGCCATTTAGCGGAAATTCGCGGAACTTCGCAAAAAACACTAAAAAACCACCACTTTGAATTTTGAATTGAATGTTTTGTTGATAAATTTTGAGCTATTGTATATTTTATTAACTGAAACACGTTCACATCACAATAAACTATCTACGAAAACCACATTACTTGCATTTATTACGTAAATTAATAGGTTTTATGATCGTTTTATTCGCGATACACGCATTTATTGCGACCGTTAAATTCGCGGCAAATTCTGACAGCCGATTGTCATAGAAAAAATCGTTTTAAAAATATTCCAGGGTGACAAGGTGAATGAAACTTGTAGCGTCTCCGAGAGTAATGACAGCGCAAGCGATTCTGACATTGTTCTTCATACAAATTGTGTACATATAAGGGCCAAAATCGTAGACCAAAAGTTTGTTGTCGGAAATATTATTCAAATATTTGAATTATTTTCTCGCGCATGCGCAGATGCCGCGGCCACCGGGTGACAAGCGGCCGCCCAGAGGTTAAGGGGTTAATTAAATATATTCTAACTTTCTTCACAACTCCTTCAATGAATGTATCAAACTCTTTATTTAATTCACAATAAAATTTTCTTATTAATAAAAAAAATCTCTTGTTTCACCACATGTATTTATTTCTATTGACGGTAGTTGTGTAGGCTTTTGTAATGTTTATTATTTTCATTCGACATTGGGTACCCTTTCTGTTCGTCCAACTAGTTTTAGACAAAAATAAATGTTTAATAATGAAAATGTTTATAATGAATAATATAACTGATTTGCCCCTGCTTACTTGTTGTTTTCAGACTCATCAGTGCCATAATAAGGGAATCAGTGATTTTGTGTTCCTTGGATCTTGCAGTTTGGTCGCCACTGGTGAGAATATTCATAAATAATGTTTTTTTTTCTTTTGGCATTAACTTAATTACAGTTTTTTTATAACACAAATCTTTTTTTCAGCTGGACACAGTTCTGAAAGTAAAAATGTAGCAATTTGGGACTCTTTGATGCCTCAGAAGAAATCTCTAGTTGCTGGTGAGTTCTTTTCAAATAAATAACGCATGAAACTTGCTTTTGGGGATAAGCTTCAGATTCTTTGAAAACTTTTAGAATAGCATTAAAAAGAAAAACAGGACTCAGTCAAATATTCATCCAGAAACTTTTTTTTTCAAATGTTTCTGGCTTTCACCCTTCAAGGGTATTCTAGGCCATCATTATTACGATCACATATTCTAGGAAATTATGGAGAGAGGAAAGGTGAATTTATGTATTAATTTTTTTCAAGTTTCAAAATTATATGGAAGATTATAGTCCATTTCAGACCTAAAAGAAATGAGATGTTGAATGGCGGGAAGGCAATTTTAGACAAGGCTTGATATAAGAGGATATTTGTTTAGAGAGGAACAACCAAAAAATATGTGATCTGAAGTTCCCACTTCTAAATCAAAGATTGTACAATCTGGGGAATTAAGGCCTTAAATTTTAATAAGTAAAATTTTAAATAACCCCCGACACAAAAAGAGCTGATGACCTTGAAACGCCTGAACAGATTTTCATGAATTGTAGCTAAGAACCTTCTTGATCACGTCGACTTTCAAACGAAAGAAACGCATCATAATCGGTCCATTCGTTTAGGAGCTACGATACCCCAGACCAATGGTACTCAACCTTTTTTTTCATCGGGCCACATAGATGTATTTGTAAAGTTACGCGGGCCGCAATACTATACTGGTACGACGAAAAAAAACATCAACCCCCCCGCCCCTAACAAAGAAATATTCTTCTTCGCATTTGTCTTGAAGTACTCTCTTTTAGTCGGACATTTTTCCATTGCATTTTGAAGACACTCCCGCCATTAATAATAATAATGATTGGATAATTTGCAGAGCGCCGTTTTTGTGAAAAATCACCTCATTATGTGTATTTAAATTATTAAAAAAAAAAACAATACTTTATACGACAGCAAGAAATGCTGTTAAAATTAGTAGGTACCTGACTAACCAGTGACATTAACCAGTTTTTATCTAGGTGTTTTAATTGATGCAGTGGTTTCTAGAAGTGGCACTTTTATTTATGAATTATTTGCGTGCGTACTTCTGTGTCAAATATTTGTTTGGGAACAAATCTAGCCTGTGCAAGTAGCAACACTCTTACACATCTGTCCTGATGATGGACGCTGTAACGCTCTCCGAAACGTTTCGGATAGTGTTACAGTTAAAGAGGGAGGTAGCGCAACACGGCATAACACCCCAAAAACAAATAACAAAAATACTTTTGGCCGTGAAAATCTAAACAATATATCTCACTCTTGTACCAGATCATGTGGACCATAATGACAACCCTTTTCGGGTGTCACTATCTGTGCGTCAAAGTCAAAACCAATCTCAAGATATACGAAATTTAGAATGATAATTTTTTTTAAATCAAGTTCCTGATGATAAAGTGTTTAGGGCCGCACACAAAAGCTTGACAGGTTGAGTATGGTTGCCCCAGACAGACACACAGATGGCGGTCAAATTTACAACTCCCGTCCGTTTTGCGTCAGGGGTTAAAAAGGTAATAAGGAATAAGAACAATGTCCAATTGTCATTCAAGTGAGGAAATTTCTTTTTTGGAAAAACGACGAAATTTATTGAAGCGAAATGTTCATATTGGTAACATTTGTACCATTTTAAGGCATTCATCAGTCATATTTTAGGCCTCTTTATTGCCTATAATTGGTACATTATTTTGGCCTTTTTAAATGCATGTTTACTAATGGGTAACCAGATAAAACAGAACAGTGACAAACTGAACAAATAATAGATTAGTTATGTGAGCTGAGGTTGGGTTAGGTTTAGGAAGTTAGGTTTTGGAGGTTAGGTTAGGTTTAGGTTTCAATTCTTTTCCATTTTGTTGTGGAACCCTACTTACGATATGTAAATGCACTTGTTTTCAGCGTTTACCTGCCACGACACGGGTGCCAACTGCCTGGGTTATGCCATGGGCCCTGGCCTGATTATCTCGGGTGGACGGCGCGGCGACGTGTGCGTACTGGACGCCAAGTCGCGCACGCTGCGCCACCGCTTCCAGGCGCACGACTCGGCCGTCAAGTGTCTGACGGTCGGGCCTAACGAGGACATCTTCGCCACGGGTGCCGCCGATGGCGACATCAAAGTAAATAAAACAATTTATAATTCTAACCTCCCCTTAACCTCTGAGTGGCCACGCCATTTCACGAAAATTCACTAATAAAGCACCACTTTGAATTTTGAATTGAATGTTTTGTTGATTAATTTTGAGCTATTGTATATTTTATTGACTGAAACTCGTTTCTAGAACAATAAACTATGTACCAAAACAACATTACTTGCATTTAATTACGTAAATTAATAGGTTTTACGATTTTTTAGTCGAGGAACACGCATATTGTGACGGTTAAATTCGCGGCAAAAATGACATTTCAATGTCATAGACAAAATCGTTTTAAAAATATTCTGGGGTTGCAAGGTGAATGAAACTAGTGACTATATCATTTATGATGTTAGCGCAAGCGATTCTGACCGTGTTCTTCATACAAATTCTGTACATAGAAGGGCCAAAATCGCAGACAAAAAGTTTTGGTCGAAAATTTTATTCAAATTTTCGAATTATTTTCTCGCGCATGTGCATAAGACGCGCGCGTCTCCGGCCCATTAGAGGTTAATTTAAAAAAAAAAACCTGTTCAAAACTTGGGAAATTCAAGATGGCTACTGAAACTTGCATTTTTGCATAAGATTCGCGTTCAACTCCCCCAAACCTTACCAATTTTAAACAAAACTTGAGAAATTCAAGATGGCTGCTGAAACTTGCATTTTTGCATAAGATTTGCATTCAACTCCCCCTAACCTTACCGATTTTTAACAAAACCGGAGCAAAGCTCCACAAATTCAAGATGACTGTTTAAATTTGCATTTTGACATGAGATTCGAGTTCAGCTTCCCCCATTACCTAATCCATATTATAATTGAACCAAATCGGTGCAGAACTCTAGAATTTTAAGATGGTTGCCGCAATTTTCATTTTGACTTTTGATTAAAGTTCAGCTTCCCCATTACGTCCCATGAACCGATTTTCAACCAAATTGGTGTAGAAAAGTGATAGTTAATAAAAATCTTAATTAATATTTCTCTAAGGGCCGTCTGTTTCAACGCTCGCTAAAGTAAAAGTAAAGCAAAAAGCAGTTACAAAAGTTAAATTTCATCAAAATGTGTTGTTCAATCAATTTGCCTGCTTGTTTTACGTTACTTTTAACTTTTGTATTTACTTTCCGAAAACCGATAGTTACCTACTCTAGAGTTACTCCGCCATATTGGCATATTTGACAGTTCTCAGTTTATTTATGAAAGTTCTGCTCGAGGTAATCTACGAAATTCCGCGCTTTAACATAGTAATCATGATAAATATTGTAGAAGACGATGAGAGTGACGATGAATTCCTCATCCAATATGTCTTGCAGCGAAAACCAAAAACATTTCGACCCCGCGTCAATAATTTGGTTATCTGGGATCATCTCGAATTTTTGGCGCGGCACCGCATGTCGAAAAAATCTTGCTGTTGAACAGAATCAATTCTGATATCGACATATTTAGCGTTACCTTTTAAAGACAAGCTCTATTAATGGATGTATGGTAAGTTCTACAAGATCTTCAAAGCAATTTATTGTATCATAAACATTACAAAAATATAACATGAGTAGTAGGTAGGGCCTAAACAGAATCGTTTCGGATATCGACATATTTAGCGAGTGAAGCTGCCTTTAAAAGACAAGCTCTATTAATGCTAGTATAGTTTGTACACCTACTACCTACGTTCAATGTAATACTCTTACAAAATGTTTTTTAAAAAGCTATAAAATGTATGTTTTTCTGTTTTCGATACCATTAATAAATTGAATTGAAGATCTCGTAAAATATGTGACGCTTCAAATTCAAGGAGATATCACAAATACTGGAGAGTAAATTACATTCATATTGTACGAGTATATTATATGTACATATTATAATAGTTCATCATTTATTCATACAAATACTTTTTTTTTCGGAACAAAGCCCGTAAGATCCCACGATGCAAAACAAAATACAATCGGATATTTTGACAGTTGTTCCGATTTTAAGATTTAGTTTACGGTGTTGCCTCATCAAAAAATATTTCGATGAGTTTTTTAACACAATTCTGAGGAATTATATATCGAATGATATAAATCTATACACAATATCGGGATTTAGTTCTCATTACTTTTGTCGAAAAAACAGATCGGGAGGCGGGATTATTATATACATCACCTTACATTTGAACAAATTAACATAATGCCAACAAATTTTGAATGTGTTTACGGAACTATTTCTGTTAATAAACATAAACGTATACATATACTAGCAATATACAGACTACCTAATTCAAATAAAAAAATATTTCTCGAAGTGTTTGAAGTTATATTGGGAAATATCGAAATTAAACAATCTGTCATAGTTCTCGGGGATGCGAACATAAATTTACTAAATTATCAGGAATCAATTGTAATGCAATACGAAAACATGATGGCTAAATTTGGATTTTTAAAATGTATTAATGATGTTACCCGGGAAGCCATACTGACTAACTACGAACGGCTACATGTCTAGATCATATCTATGTAAGAGAGAGAGAGACAAATGAAATCAGCTCATGCGTATGTGAAACTATCATAGCGGACCATTACCTTATTGCGACCACGATTCGTTTCTCTACTTATGAGATAGGTACCTCCAATAAATCGCACCTTACGAAATATACTGTAATATCGGAAAAAAAAGTGGATCTACTGATTGAAATCACAAATTGGAATGAAATACTAAACATAACGGAACCTAACTTAATATATGAAGAAATTAAATCTAAATTTAAATATATTTATGAAAAAAGTACCATAACTAAATCAAATACAAATAAACATCATAATAACCAAAAAGGCTGGATAAATCATAACCTCATTGAAAATATACAACTACGAGACACACTATGGAGAAAATGGAAAAACACCCCTATCAATAAATTATATGAAATCGAATACAAGAAATACAGAAATAAACTCAATAAAAAAATATATTATAATAACAAATTTAATCATTGCTTCAAAGACATTAAAAAAAACATGGAATGAAGTAAATCAAATATTGGGAAGGAAAAATAAATCCGATTGTGACGAAATCATATCTAAATATTTCTTAAATTCTCAAGCGGCGGATGTGACGGTAGAAAACTTTGCAAATTTCTTTGACGAGGGCGTAAATCAGTTATTACACGAATGCAACGTTCGAGTGTCCGAGTGGAATCAAGAACATTTGCAACATTCAATGTACCTACCAAGAGCTAATGCGAAACAAACTGAATGCATTATCGGACGAATGAAAAACTCCAAGACACCGGGCGTGGATCTAATTCGCATGTATGATCTAAAAAAACATGTAAAATTACTTAGTCCTATGATTACCCACCTAATAAACAGAATTATTGACACAAGCATCATTCCAGCTGAATTAAAATGCAGCATCATAAGGCCCATTTATAAAAATGGAGATCACACCGTAATAAATAATTATAGGCCTATTTCATTGTTACCCGCATTAGAAAAAATCTTAGAAAAATATATATCGATAAATTTGGATAAATATTTAAATAAATTGGGCATTATTAATGAATGTCAGTATGGCTTCCAAAAAAAAAAAGCTGTGATAAACTTCTCGAAAAATTTTCTAATTATATAAATTCACAGCTTAACTCTAGAAAACATGTACTGGTATTATTCATTGATTTCTCAAAAGCTTTCGATACACTCAGCCACACACAATTAATCAAGGTACTTGAAATCATAGGAATCCGTGGTAAACTACTATCATTTTTCAAAAACTATTTAACTTTTTCCACGCGATCGTAACAACAGTTGATACGGCAAAAAGCCACGCCTCACACGCGCCCGTATCAGCCCTTGTTACGCTATCTTCGACTGCCAATATCACAGCGTTCTTATATCACACTATTTTTTCCCCGCTTGCTAGGCATTCGTGTAACTATCACGATGCTGACATCTTCAGGCATATTTCGAAAGTAAAATTGTATTTCGTAAAAAACATCTATAATCAAGTGAATGTATCCTCGTGCCTTTGAGTGCAGAGTTCGAAATTTACTCCACAGATGGCGCTAGTACTTTGCGCAAGCGCACGCAAGAGATTCCAGTTGACCATACTGGACACGCGTCGATTGACATTTATTATCGAGATCGCGTGGAATGCACATGGAAGGTTTTGGGCTTTCTACATGAATTCCCGTGCGGGTAATTGGTGGAGGTCCTGATTTATCAAGACGATTTCGAACAGCGTCCGCAAAGCTATTCAAAGTGTCATCAGAATTTTATAACATGTCTATTTTGGTTATAAATTAGTTACTAAAGTGCGTGTTTATTTTCGTTCAGTTTCAAAGTTATTAGGAAACGTTCACAATAAGTTTTTAGTGTTTGAAATTGAATAAAAATGGCCCATATTTTGATGGATTGATTCCAGCAACCGACAAATCAAATAAACCGCGCAGACGATGTCGTGTATGCCGACTTACAAATAATAAAATGCAATTAACGAGATACATGTGTAAAGAATGCTGTGTGTCGTTATGTATCGAACCCTGTTTTAAAAAATACCATACCTCAAAAAAATTGTGACCGGCATAAACTCCTCAAAAAAAAAAAAAAATCTTTTAACTGCTTAGATAATTAAAACAATATTTATTATATGACAAAATCTATTCGTTTCGTGTTTTAAGTGTTGAGTTTTAGAACTTGTTAACTTACGAATTAATAATAATAAGTGATTGAGGTACCACTTGTGCCTATCAACGCAGTGTCCTGAGTACGAGCACGCGGATAAATGGCGCCGCTTTTAAGATAACGTGGGTAAGTTTTTGTATGGAATTTAATGTTTTTGTTTTTTATAAACATCTAGGAGTGTTTACAGACGACGATTTGGTTTCAAATTGTAGATAATAATCTCATCTGTTTATATAGTATGATAAATCATGCCATAATATGCTGTAATTTGACATAAAATTGGATGGATAGGTACTTGAAATATGACATATACATGTACCGCGTACGGGTATTGAAAAAACGGAGTATTTCAACGCGGGGAAAAGGTTAACAAATAGAAAAATGTATATTAAGATTTTGAATGAAATGAGTAATTTTAGATTTATAAAATCAGGAGTACTGCAAGGGTCAATTTTAGGCCCTAAATTATACATTATATATGTCATTGCCTTGTCTAAACTGTTTAAAATACCCCGTAGATTCATTTTTGCAGATGATACTGCACTAGTTGTATCAAATGAAAACCCGTAAATAGCAATTAATGAATTGCAAAGAGACTTTAACGAGCTACTCAAATGGTCTCATGATGTAGGACTAATTATTAATGTCAAAAAAACTAAATGTATGTATGTAAGATCACCGAGCCTAAAAATGTGGAATTTACCTAAAATAATTGCACATAATTTTGAATGTATACATAAAAAAATTGATAACATTTGCTACTGTGAAAGAATTGATTTTACAAATGAATATACTTACCTTGACATAATCGTAGATAATAACTTTAAATGGGATAAACAAGTGATCAAAATTTGTAACCAGCTCCGATGTTTGGCGAGTCATTTTTATAAATTAAAATTTGTGTTGCCTTGATGCACTCTCAAACTTATATATCATTCTATGGTCGAATCCATACTTAGATATGGAATTCGAACTTGGGGACACTCAAGCAAAATTAATATTAAATTCATTCAAAATTTACAAACTGCTATAATTTAAAAAATTGTTAAACCTAGCATTTACAAACAAAGAAACAACCTAAAATTACTGTATGGGTCTGAGGGCCTACTTCCAATTAAAGGGCTTCTCTGGTACTTTATAATTATGGATAATTCAGGAGAAAGCACGTATAAAAATTTATTGGTGCATAATCACACAACAAGATTTACTGAAAACAAAGGCCTAAAAATACCACGAATATCAAATAAGTATGGTAGCAGAACGCTCGAATATATGATACCCTTGATTTACAACATGTTAAATCAAAACATTAATTTAAAAAATAATGAGGAACCCTGCCACAAACTGACAAAAAAGTGGTTAATAAATGAACAACATATTTATCTATCTTAAATCTTATATAAAATTGTAAACTAGGCTAATCTGTGTTATGTAATAATATTAAATGGTAGAACCTAAAGACAAGCTGATCTTTCACAGCTTTGTGGGACTACCCATATCTTATATTGTATCACATGTTATTATATTCAATTAAATAAAAATAAATTAATAAAATATTCTGCTTTTTAGACTGGCCACACTGACAAGTATTACTTTAGCGGAAATACACTTGAAACAGCGCGCGGTCAATGACGTTATATACTGTAGACGCGTGGTAGAAATCTCAAAGTGGGAAGCCAACATCAAGGCAATTGCACTGTACTCGATTTCTAGTACTTTAGTACTAAACTGCCACTCGTCGAGTAAGGTCGCGTCCTACCAGTTAGTAAATTGCATTAAAGAGCGCCAAAATTCCCTCCCGTGTGATGAGAAAATGTTTCCATTACACGGTAAACAGTAGTAAAAGCGAAGGAATAACATTTCATTTGTAAATACGTGCAAATTACTTATTATTATCGATTATATAAATAATACAATTGCTTTCTGCTCAAAGATTTTATGTGTCATTAGAGAACTCAAGGCCTACTAAAGTACAGGTCTGGATGCGCAACAGCCAAATTACAAAGTCGATGCCGTCACTAAGTAAAAATTACTTTTTATAATAATAATCTAATGATTCTTTAGTTACTTGCTGCGGTAAAACAACATACAATCAGCAGAAACAACAAATACAATAACAATCAACGCTATTTTCAAACTATCGTTGTTCATTATAGCTTGAAAATTTGACACCTCAAAATTCGACTGGTGCCCAGGCCTCCTACTTTAGTCGGCCTTGAGACAGTATTCGACGGAACTTTTGAATTTTGAATACGAAAATGCTGCCCGCGTTCTATCTTTTGTTTCGTCCATATGCACATATTCTTTTAAGCGTCTATCTTTATCGTACATGAATAACTTTTGAATTAAGAAATTATTGAATATCGCTGAAAACAGAAGAGTGTTGAGTAATTGCCTCATTATATCTCGAGTTTGTGAGACTATGGCAAGTCTATTTATATAACGTCATTGCACGCGGTCCTATCCTTTTACTCTAACTGACAGTTAAAATTTTACTTTTAGCTTTCTGTTGAAACAGACGGCCCTGAGTTCCTCAGAAGTTGAGGAGCATTAACGTTTGACCCGTATTTAGCAGACATAATAATAATACACACAAAATGTGTACCTACTATAATATTTTATGGACATTTTAGCAGTTTTCTTTTAAAATTATAGATGGTAGCACTTCCGTTTGTAGCTAAACGTGGAGCGAGTGTGTATGATAGACATTAGCATATTAATACTATAGATTCGGGATTCTTTTTTGCTCCTGGTTAACCGTCACGTTATATTTTCTAACTTGTCTTTTACCTAGGTGTGGGCGCTGAGTGGACACGGTCTAGTCCACTGCTTCCCGGGCGAGCATGCGCGCAGTTCCTTCTTCAAGCACATTGGACAGGGTGTGACCCAGCTGCATGTGGACTCGCATGCGCGTCTCTTTTCCTGTGGGGCCGATGGCACCATGAAGGTGCGCCAGCTGCCTGAACGGGCTCCCTCGCACCACTTTTAGGTACTATATTATTACCAAGCAAATTATTTTCCAATAAAATTTAACTTAGACTCTCTCTTATACTTCAGTGTCCTGATTTTCAACTAAATCTCTTGCAGAATTCTGTGAATTCAAGATGGCTTCCCCCAACCTTCCCTATATCGATTTTGAACCAAATCTGTGCAGAACATAATAAATTCACTATTAAATTAGAGTTCAACTCCACCCAAACCTCTATAAATTTAAGTTGACAACTCAAATGGTGCATTTTGAAATAAAATTCATGTTCCCTCAAATCCTCCCATAAACCCACGTGTTAAGAAGGTATTACCAGAGATATGTCATTTTTAAATCAGATTTTAGACGTATTAACTCTTTTCCACAACAAAATTATAAATGGATTTCGAAAGATTGTTCTTTTATCTAGCATTCGCATGTTTTAAATTTTGTGAAAAAATGTTTATTTTTAGTATAATAAGGTTAAGACCATTGTTTGCCGGCAACCGAACTAGATCTTCAATAATCTCATGTCTTTTGTTTGTCCCTTTCTAACGAAATATTGTATTTGCGGTGTGTAGCGGGGAGGCGGGAAGGGAAGATTTCTATGTAGTGGTATTTAGTTGCAGCGCTAGCGAGCAAAATATGGTGTTATAGAGTTTTAAAGAAAAGGGCGCGTAATTATTATGTAACATCATTTTATCGGAGAATACGAGGAATGATCTTTTTGTGTAGTGCCTTGAAATTAACGGAGATATTATATTGTAATAGGAGATACGGGAATCGGATGCATGACGTAAAATTGTAAATAAGTAATATAGAGCGTTTAACAAAATAAGGCATTTATTTCCATGCCCGAATACTTGCACGAAGACGGTGCAATGCCCCTTTTGTTGATAATATCTTTAGCGACACGTCATATAATATGGGAGACTCCCGACATATTTCGTAATTCCGGTGTCCGGCGTTTCGACGTGTACACAGTAAAAACGCGAGAAACCACCGAAACAAAATTTTAATTTTATATGTCAATATATTTTCGTCAAGATGAGAAATCACCCATTTGCTTAGTTCATTCAATATTAGCTGAGACATGTATTGTTAGAAGAGCTCCGGAAATAATAATGATAATATTATACTAAAGTCATGGTGTTTGAAAGAGAGAGTACGAAAACAGTGTGCGATATAGTAGTGAATGATGAATACTTGGAGCAGGTAGATGAGTTTGTTTATCTGGGTAGTATGTTTACGAGAGATGGGAAGGCTGATAGAGATATTGAAAGGAGGGTAAATGCCGGTAACTCCATTAATGGAGGACTGAATGCCGTTGGAGCTAATAAAAAACTTTCAATAAAAGCGAAACTAGCAGTCCACAATGGAGTCCTGGTGCCTACCCTGATGTATGGCAGTGAGGCATGGAACTGGCAGAGGAAGGATGAAAGTAAACTGAATGCTGTTGAAATGAGATCCCTGAGACGTATGTGTGGTAAAACCATGTATGATCGTGTTAGAAATGTGGATATCCGCAAAGAATGTAAGGCTGATGTAAGTATAATGAGCAAAGTTAAGAAAGGGACCCTCAGATGGTTTGGGCACGTAGAGCGAATGAACGAAGAAAGTAGTGTTAAAAGAATATATGATGCAAATGTGAATGGTAGAAGAAGTCGGGGACGCCCGAGGAAGACATGGCACGATCAAGTAAATCAGATACTTGAGACGGGCCATGTCAAAAGTCAGAATAATAGAAGAGTATGTATGAGACGATGTATGAATGTGAGTGAGGCAAAGAGTGTGTGCCAAGACCGAGTTGTTTGGCGGTCCGTCTTCTCTGCCTACCCCTGCGGGGAAACGGCGTGATGGTTAGTTAGTTAGTTATACAATTCTGCAAGGAACTCTAGGAAACATCTATGTATAAAAATCAATGTATGTTTGCTTGTATGTATGTTTGTTCCATACGCATTGCTAAACCAATCATCATATTGCGATGAAATTCTGGGGATTTGATGTGCGCATGCCCGCGATGGTTAATATATATAGTGGTGAGATTTTTTTTATATGAATACCGCACAAGAGTCCTAACTGCTCCCATCTGAAGCCAGTGAGATGCCTCACGGCATCCCCAATTGGGGTATGCTGTGAGGCTGAAGGTAGTGGGGAGGGGAAAGAGATTGGGAAGAGGAAGGTGGGGAAGTACCTGGCTATTCAGATCTGGTCACCAAACACGGCTAATGCCATTTCAAGCAACGTTTCAATTCTGAATGGTGGTCTTACATCAGGGCGATACTGAGAGTATCTTCCACTCTGGAACGTGCCGCAAATATACTAGGTATGTATGCTTTAAGTGGCACGCGAGCTGTTTGAAAACTGAATGTATCGGGACTGAATTTATGGAATGCGGGAGGAGGGAGGGGAGTTTGCAGGACGGGAGAAGCGGAAGATGGGAGTGGAGAGAAGGAAGGCAGAGTGGGAAAACGTGAGGAGAAGAGTACGAGAGAGAGGAAAGGGAATGGGAAAGGACACGCGGGGAGAAACAATGTCTTTATTAAGTGACATTGCAACGCATGCCGGGAACTCGCCAGTAAGAAATAAAATATTGTACTATTAGAAAACTTAAATTCAAAATAATAACAACTTCAATTCTCAGCGAGTTAATTCCAAGGAAAAGTTTATCAATATAATGTCGTAGAAGACGTAGAATATTTTTGGAATAAAAAAAAAACAGCAAAATAAACGCCTATAAAAATTTGAGTGTTAATACTCATTTTGGGAGACAGGTATGGGTGCCGCAGCCCAGGGAACCATTTATTGGATAACAAACACCTCTGCTACAGCTCACACCAAGTGGTTCGCTACGTTTAGTGACTTAGCAGGGGTGCCCGAGCTCATGGGGTGAGGTTTGTTCGGGTCTTGGCGGCGGATGCGTCTGCCCACCAATTTCATGGCAGGCCAGATTGGGAGAGACTGGTTGAGGGATACCTTTTGATTTCTCCAGTAGGGCTCTCTCGGAACATCGCCTTTCACCGCACGGGGAGGGATAGAATCATTCGTCCGTCACTCCTGGACACACTGACCCCAGATTCCAACCCACCCCTTCTACCTTTTTATTTCCCAGAACATCCTCTCCTTCCTTTCCTAAAAATACCCTTCACTCAGCATCCCCGAAGATGACATAGGCCCTGAGGAGAATTATTTTCTTCCTGGGCATGTGTGGAGCTATTGTATAAAAACATAATCTTGTCCTTTGAAAATATGTCAGATTTGAAAGTCAAATAATATGTGTAACTTCACATTCAATTATTCTGTAAAGTTCCAAAATCGGCATCTCGGAATTTACTATGTATATATATTTGTTTTCTATACATACGCCTCAGGGATCTCTTTTTACAGCTTTTTTTAACATTAGCTCCACACAGGAGGCCCTGAGGAAAATAAGGGGTCTTTTTAGGAAAGGAAGAAGAGGAAGTTCTGAAAAATAAAAGGGTAAGTATTGCGGATGATTATGAATCTATGGGTCAGTGCATCTAGGAGTGACGGATGCAAGAATCCATCCCTCCCACTGCGATGCAAGGCGATGTTCAGAGAGAGTACTTACGGCTGGAGACGTCAAAGAGTTTCCCTCAACCATTCTCTCCCGATCCGGCCTGCCATGCAGCTGGTGGGCAGACGCATCCGCCACCAAGACTCAGACAAACCTCACCCCATGAACCCGGGCAACCCTGCTAAGTCACCAAACGTAGCGAACCATTTGGGATGACCTATGGCAGAAGTGTTGGTTATCCAATAAATGGTTTCCGGGGCAGTGGTACACATACCCGCCTCGCATTCAGTCTAGGTACCTACTTTAATTCTCCTCTGCCAGTTCCCATGCCTCACTGCCATAAATACCTAGGTAGGTAGGTACCCCGATATCGTAGAAAATATTTAAAAAATAAAAGCTGAACTGCAAAAAATTATAATCTTACTACCTACCAAGAAACACAAATACGTTGAAAACAACGAACACCTGCATATTGTCAACAAACAAAGACATAGATACACCCATTGTTAATGTATGGCGATTGAGTTATGTATGTATTAGTTTGTCTGGCGCGATTTTACTCCTTCCCCCGGCCCGCGCAAGCACCCCCGTACAAGCTGCCCCGTCCGGCTGGCAAATGAGTGGATGAGACAACAACAAAAAACCTAAGTAATTTTACTACAAATCTGCGCGTATCTAAATTCGGTTTTTTACACGAATAAAACTGTTTTCAGTGCAGAATAAAATTTTGTCGTATACTTCATCATATTCCTGACTCAGGATGTGAGGAGTTTTTTTTTTAAATTGCGTCCATATGCCCAGAAAAAAATTCCAAAGTTGCCTCCTAAATTTATGGATAAATCGTCATCTTTTGGGGCCTATATTTTATAATTTAAAGCAAAAATCGAAAATCGGATTCACATCCTAACTGTATACATGCCTAATCTATCATTTAAAAAAAAGAAAAAAACAATTAATTTGATATTTTAGCCGTAAATCCAAAACAAAATTTTGTATGAAACAGGCCACGCATGCGTTCCTCTTAAGGTTAATCTGCCATGGGTCGTTGGCAGATTTGTAAAATTTTCAAAAAAAATTTGTATTATACCACACCCATTTCAAATCATATAATCATGCAGTAAAATAAATCAATACATTATCTGGCAAACGCATGTTTTAGAATTTTAATTTTGGTTTAAATAAAATCATTAAAAAATATAAACGTACATGTATTTCTTGACGAAAATTGGTCCGTTTGTGTATTTATTTGCGCACTTACAAACTAATATATTGCAGATTTTTTTTGCATTCTTATTTAACTTAGACATTATTGAAAAATGGTAAATACTTTTAATCAAAAAATAATTAAAAAAAGTACATCATTTTAATAGTTTTATCATCACGCCTTTCAGCATTTTTGGATGTAGGTAGAAATGAAAGCAAATTTGGAATGAAATAAAATCGATATTGAGTTATAATTTTAAAAAGCTGGTACGGAGAATAATTAAATTTTCTCATTGGAACCGCCCTTTACGATCGTAAGAACAACTTTCGACAAAATGTGGATTTTCGGCCGCTGGCTGGTTTAACGCTCTTAAGCCTAAGGCCATTCGTACACGGTGATACTTACAAGTGACTGGAGTTTTGTGCGAATAGCATACCTCGTGAGTATCCGCCATACTATTTTGCTGGTGTTCACACACGATGTGACGAGTCGGCTACAGGTTTGACATCAGTTGCACGCTAGTAACAGTGCTGATAGAGCACTACTCAAATTGCATTCGCATCTACTACTCATTTGACAGAAATGGTGTCCGAACATGATTTGAACGTTAAATTTGTTCTGGAGGTGGGAAAATATCTAAATTTATATAACTCTATTTCACTTGTATACGTAAGAAAGATTTTAGCAGAGAAGGCGTGAATTGAGGTTAGAAAAAAAAGTCAAATTAACATCATTCTCATGTATGTTCTCATGTTGCTTGGCGGCGACGAATGCTCTTTTATTTACATAGTTCATTGTATGAACCCAAAATCTTCTTTTACATATTTTTTTTATGCTTGTAAAGATAAATAAAAACAATATTATGTTATGTCTCCATCGCTAGAGTCACTTGACATTGTGTTAATTCCCACAGCTGCACTTAAAAAAAATTATCATGTTCACTATATTTCAAGTAGCACCGTGTACAGAAACCAGCATTAGAGTAGCATATTGGTTGGCAACTTGTGGTTGCATTGCAGTCACGTACCTCTCTCCGTAAATATCTCTGTGTACAAAGGGCATGAACATCAAAATAAGTAGAGAATTTGCGTGTTTTATATAATTTGACCAATAGTCGTGTTGTTTGTATTTTGACCGTTGCCCTGATGATGGATTACAAGTTTGTTTGAATCAAGCTCCGAAAAAAACATTATTATTTACTGATATTACTTTTTCATTGCATTAATTAACATAATATTTCCTTGGTTTTTTGCAGATTTTCCGACAACTTTACAATGTCCTCAGCGACCATTAGCAATAATATTCAACGGAAATCGAATGATAATACATATACATTTTGTTTAATGTTGATCAATTTACAGTGTGTATCAATGAAAAAAAAAGCTTGATGCTTGGGCAGTTAAATATTGATATAGTATTATCGTTATTTATTGATTATTTTGATTCCTTTATGAAGTTAAACAGACAAAAAATGGTTTTTTTTATCTAATTCATTAAAATATGATTCTGGGCAATTTGCAATCATAATTTATTTACAGTCAGATTGTTATTTAAGTATTTTTTTGTAATTTATGTTAGCCCTTTTAAGCTTAGCAAGTTAAAATCTCAAGTAAATTTGCGCCTTAGCACTTCTCTTCTTTAAAGGTTTAAGTATTGGTAGGTAATTGTTGAAAATTATTGTAATTTCTTATTACGTTTGTACATTGAATTTGGACAACCTCTAATACACTGCCATAAAAGTTGCGCTTAGATATATATATATATATATATAAATTTGACGTGACATCTCCTACAGATTATGGATTTTTGCACAACAGATTACAACTGTCCACTATTGTAATGTTGTCTTGCTTGCTTAATTTACAATATGTTATTTTGACAATCAAAATAATCATTATTTATTAGTGGTTGATTTGATTATTTATTATGAAAATATCATTATTTATTGTGTAATATTCATGCTTTTAGTTATTTTTAATAAATTTTTTAAAGATTTGTGGACTTATTTTTATTTGAATTGGTGCAATGTATCATTTGTTTTGTGGTTTAATTACAAAAATTGAATTCACTGCAAGAAAATATCAGATGAGCTCTAAAAATCTCTAAATCTACATTATATAGTATATTTTAGTTTCATATAATTTGGCGGTGGTGTATGCTTATTTTGTCAAAGAATGTTTTAAAATTGTGAAAGTCACATTATACGCAAGAAGTATTACGCATCTTAGAGTCAAGCAAAGCCATACCAATGGTTGAACATGTTTAGAAAATTAATTATGTTTGTATTGCATTATTAACAATAGTGATACTCATATATACGGTTTGCTTTATTTAGTAGAGTGCTAAAATACATTATTTAGAGCTTAAAACTTTATGTATAAAAGAGCTTGTGACTTCCAAGCAATGGTCACCATATTTATTTTGAGAATTAATTATATTTTTAAAGGGGACATTATTTATTTTTAGATGTTTGTTTTTGTAATACTAATAATAATTTATAACAGAATTGATCAATTCTTCTTTAGTTGATGGGCCCGGTGCTATTGGAGAGGATGGTTGGCTGTTATAAATTGGTGATACACTTTTTCAGTATGGAGAATTTTGTCACGCAAGGATTATTGTGATTTACAATCTTTTGAATTATTCTTGTGGTTTAATTGTGTACTAGTTTTTTGGATGTATTTTAGTTTTATTTGAGTTGTGAGTGTTATCACTTGTGTAGGTAAAGAGAATGAATGAAGTGGGAATGAACATATTCCATAACCTTAGAACAAAGGGTAAAAGCTACCTTTGTGTGCGTATTTGATATTTAATACTTGAGTTAAAGTATTTTTTTGTAAATAAGTTGCAATTTAAATGTTATAAGGGGCTGGCTTCTCGCAAAGGCACTGTATTTGCTGTTTTCCTACAACATGTAGCTACATAGGTAATAGGTATATATTATATTATATCAAACAATACATGTATACTTCTGATCAGGTACAATAGGAAACAGCTCTGAGTGAAAAGTTTGCCTCTTGAAATGCCTTTTCATCGTTTATGTAATAAATATTTGTGGTTTAATCGTAATTTTCTCTTTTCCTTCTATTTATTGCTGTTGTTTGTCTTGTTATATCTATAAACTTAGTGTTAATCTACAAATCAAATAACAAAGCTAAATATGGCTTACATATTATTATTATAATCTAAGGTATTTATATTTAAATCACCTATTCTATTTATAAACCAAAAATATTTACATGTTATTTAAAAGAAACTTGCATATTTGATCTAATTGTTACAATTTGATGTGAACTAGTGGTTATACTGATATATATATATATAGCGTTTAAAGAATCAACAATAAATCAAAATGCCTTGGGACTGAACGTTTATGAGTAGCGCCGATTGTAGTCGGGGAATTGAAATCAAAACATTTATAAGTACGGAGGAAGAAAAGAACGATCTGCAAATTAGAAGCGCTAAACTTGCTTATTCTTTTGGAAAATGTACTGTTAGCAATGCGTTTTATTTAACATATGTTTTGAAAAATTCTTTTACTATATAAAGATATGACATTCCTTGCATTTTAGTAGCTTGGCTTATTATGTATCGACAAAAAATTGTGTATCTTTAATAAATAAAATCATTGTGTAATCAAATTTAAAAAATAATTTGAATTGATGCAATCAGTGCTTCAGTGTGTAACGTTTTTGATTTATTGTACATATGTATTAATATTTTTCTTTAATATTGTTATTAATAATAATACATGCATAGTTTATTTTACCCAGCATCGAATACTTCATCGGAAACTCTATCAAATGTTTAAAATTTTTTCTTTCATCATTCATAATAATTTCTTGTTAGATATTTTGATCTGTTGGTCACCTTAAAACATTTAACCCATCCACTGCCCGAACCTGGCAAATTTTGATTTATTGGATGCCACCCGATTAATATCAGATGTTGTTTTTGGGTTAATTTGTTATTTAAAATATTTTATTTTGGCAGTATCTCTTTTAAATTGTTATTGTAATCATCTACATTACTATTCTGGTTACACTAAACAGTATTCAAATGAAATGCCAAAGTTGAACCGGAGCTTCTGGCCGCATTTCATAATCATTAATCTTATTTAGTCCTACAAGCTTGTACGCTGTTTATTATATTATTGTAACAACTATAACTATAATTTTATGTATTATTGTAGATGAAATATAGTCAATTTATCATTAGTATTAAATGTATGATTTGAATTTATTCCATTTTATTTTGGCACTTATAATTTTCACTTTTACAAAGTGTTAAAATGTAGTGATTTGAAACATCGGATTTTTGATCACCTGAGAGCTGTAACCATTATCAAAAAACATAGTTCCTGGAACCTTGTTCTGCAGCGGATATCAATGTTTACAGTTACAGCTCGCAAGTGACTGCGATGTAATAGGCAACCAGCAAATCTAAATCAAACAACCATACAAATCTAAATAAAACTATAAATTAGCGCAGGTGCAATGACCTGCCTGCTAACCTGCATACATTATAAACAACCTGTGCTGTTTTATTCACAGTTATAACTATATTTATTCTGACAGTGTAAGGTTGGCAGCAGAGTTTTGTGTATAGTTATTATTATTACATAATTAAAATCAGATCTACATTTGAAGATGTGAAGCTAATCTGAAACCTTTATTTAGTGTTATTTCAATAAAATATTGATGTTTAATTTTGTTGTTTTCTTTTTTTAACAACTAAGGTCTAATTCATGGGTTTGAATGATTTTTTATAAAAAATTCCTTAGGAAATAGTAAAAATCAGTTTCACAACAAATTTTAGACCTCACTTAGTACGATTGATGATTTCTTCATATTGTTTCAGAAAGATAAACATTTGAGTCACCAACATATGTTCACAATAACAGACTGTATTAAATTTCATACATTAATGTATTTATTATGATTTTTATTTTGTATTCTTGCACAAATATTGATACACCCATAATAGTGAAATGTTTAATTAAGTAACCAATATTTTGTTTAATTTAACCTTAGTAGAATGCATTATTTATTGTATTATAAGAAGAATCTTTTAAGTATCAATAAAATCCTGCAATTTAACAGTGCTGATAATTGATATCAATGGAATTGTACCGCTCGGGAAATGAACTACATAATTGTTATTTTTTCACCACAATATTTCTTTTGACTTTGTTAACCCTTCGTTAACCATGGGTTAACTGAGTACTTGCAAAAAGTTACACCCCCATTATTACAATAAATTCTCCTAATAACAACAAAAATATGAATACTTAAGCTTTTCTTATCATTGTGGTTAAATTTGATCTATGGGATAACTCAGTGACCCCACTCACTCACGATCTTGGCTTCTCTAAGTATAAAGATGTTATTACTCATGTGGAAAGTTGTAAATTTGAGCAAATTTTATTTTAAATTAATAGTTTTGTAAACAAGCTCCTACATGTGACAATTGCAGTAAACTTATTCACAGTCTCCAAAGTAATGTTACAAAATTCTCTTAGTGCTTTACCAATGCCTTTACCAATTTTTGTTTGCTATTAGACGCTGTAATAATATAAAGCACTGTATCATACCTACTGAAAGGAAATAGCACATAATGATAGTTGTATTAACATAGTTGTTATTAAAGTATTTCAATGTCAGAGTGGAACTCTATTTCTATAACTATTTTTCCTATTCATGTAACCATGTCTCTTGTTGAAATGTTGTAAAGTTGAACTTGCATTTGGGTGAAGTAGATCTATCGTGTTGCAATATTGAAATTGCATTTTGTTAAGCTTTCATGTTGCAATGCTGAAATTGCATCTTGTAAAGTTCATGTTGCAATCCTGAAATTGCAGGTTGTGAAGTTGAACTTCACGTAACAATACTGAAATTCCATCTTGTAACATTGAACTTTCATGATATAATAATCATTTCACTTTTCCCTTTGTATCAGTTAGTTATAACTTGTCCAGTATAATATTACCATATACAATACATATTATACATTATTCGACAATGATGGAAACGTGGAGATGATAAAATCTTATGAATCCTGATGACCTCATGGAAGAAGAGTAAAAAATGTATCGATATTTAAATGTTTAAATTATGTCACTGTTGCTGAATATTTATTACCAAAAAATTATTTGAAATGTGTTTCAATAAATGAACATGATAATCGTTGACGATGTTTGTTTTATTTAACCTTCGACCTCTACCATTTACCAAACTGAATCCTTGACAAAATTCAAACAAGATATAAAGAAATGGATTGTAAGTATTGGACGCCACACTACTACAAACATCTGTAAAATAAATAATCACACATAGACAGAAATAACAATACGACCTAACCCATATAAAATAAATTAAAATAATAGTATCCTGTCAAATTTAACTCCATGTAGGATTTCCTAAATTACTTCATCTCCTCCGACATTTATAAGATAACTCTCTTTAAAAGATTTCCAATCACCTCTATCTTTTAATTCTATTCAAATTAATATGTATTTAACCTTAAATATTCTTATATTATAGACAGGCACCGAAAAACCCAATATAAATATACTTTATATAGATAAATAAATAAACCATTAGGGGTCACTGTGATACCCCACGCACATTATCATTGTATAATAAATACCAGAAAGAATGTAAGGCTGATGTAAGCATAATGAGTAAGATTAAGAAAGGGACCCTTAGATGGTTTGGGCATGTAGAGCGAACGAATGAAGAAAGTAGTGTAAAAAGAATATACGACGCGAATGTGAATGGTAGAAGAAGTCGGGGACGCCCGAGGAAGACATGGCACGATCAAGTGAATCAGATACCTGAGTCAGGCCATGTCAAAAATCAGAATAATAGAAGAGAATGTATGAATGTGAGTGAGGCAAAGAGTGTGTGCCAAGACCGAGTTGTTTGGCGGTCCGTCCTCTCTGCCTACCCCTGCAGAAACGGCGTTATGGTTAGTTAGTTATAAATACCACAGAGGATAGTATTTTCAGAGATTTTGGTTACCCCTATTGGCAATGGGAAGGCTAATTTTTTTTTTTAATTTTTCTGTTTTCATTGCATAAATATTATGGTAACATTATTTTGTGGATTTTTCAACCACCATGCTAGGCTGATGCCCGTGTTATGGTGGTCGATTTTACATATAGTGCAATAACAATCACACATTTGTGTAATATTTTAAAAGGAAAACACTGTAAAACAAATTCAAACCAAAATGCTTGCCTTGTCTTCAACATAAATATGATAATTATTTATGGTAGATATTTTCAATTGTGTCGAAAATAAATATAAAAACTCTGTCAAGAGTGCATTTAAACATGTATTAAATGGGTACAAAACTGCATAAATGTAATGATATATTATGTAATGACATATATTTTGTACGACTTGGGGGGCATGCATTAATAACGTGAGCAGTTTTTTTTTTCCAATCTAGACCCCTCCCCCCCCCCCCCCCCCCCCCCCCCCCCTTGGTGAGATAAATTTGGGCCACATATTCTTTTCAAGTAACTCCCCCCTTTTGAGCTCATGTAATTAATGTATGCCCCCCTTACCACCTGTTATAATCAATATATATTATAAAAGAAGTCCAAAAAAACATGCGGAACGCAAAAACTCAGAAACGAGTGCCGGTACGATCAAGAGAGTTATATGGTATGGTAGATCTCTATCTCCCCTAGGGAATATTATTATTAATATTAGCTTCAAGAGTGGGATGTTCCCTTCTCACTGTAAGAAAGCTTAAGTGATTCCTCTTTTTAAAGGTGGAGATCAACTAGATGTCAATAATTATAGACCTATATCCCTACTAAACACGCTTTCAAAAGTAATAGAGAGATTGGCTAAGTCGAGATTGGTATCATTCTTAGAAACAAATAAACTACTCTCTAGCAATCAGTTTGGTTTCAGAGAAAATAAAGGAACGAGTGATGCAGTATTGAGGGTATTGTCGTAAGTCACTAGTGCCCTGGATTATGGAAACAAAGCCTTAGCTGTGTTCTTAGATCTATCAAAGGCATTTGACACGGTTTCCCATGGATTACTCCTCAAAAAATTATCTTCTCTTGGCATTTCACATTCCAGTACAGCATTAAGTAGGTTCAAATCCTATCTTAGCGATAGAACACAACAAGTAGAGATAAATAATAATTTAAGCATTAGCAAACAAATCTCTTTTTGGGTTCCACAAGGTAGTGTACTTGGACCAATATTGTTTTTAATCTACATTAATGATTTGTGTAATTTAGATATTCCTGGTAATATTGTTATTTTCGCAGACGACACTGCTTTAATATTTGAGGGTAAAACCTAGAAAGATGCTTTTGACAAATGTGATTCAGGATTAAGAATAGTAAAGAGTTGGCTAAATAATAACATCTTAACTTTGAACACATCAAAAACAAAATATGTAACTTTTAGCATATCGTCAAAAAGTCAGCCTTCCGACACTCATAATCTAATTATACACAATTGTCTGCAAAATTGTAATTGCCACCCTTTAGAAAGAGTAGACTGTATTAGGTACCTAGGTGTAAATATTGATAAATTTTTGAGATGGAACGACCATATTGATATGTTAACAAAAAATATCAGGAGACTTACCTATATTTTTAAAGAACTTCGTCATATACTGGATAAAGATAAATTAAAATCTGTCTATTATGCCTTAGTACAATCTCGACTTTCTTACAATATTGTATGCTGGGGATCCTGTCTAAAGTCCAATGTAGAGCCACTAAATATTGCTCACAAATTAATTCTTAAAGTCATGTACAAAAAAAAATTTCGTTATCCATCGAAACTTCTTTACAAGGAATCTGACATTATGAGTATAAAACAGCTGTACATCTCTAAAATAATCCATAAATATTTTATCAATACTTATTCTGCAGAAAGAACCCAACAAATCCATACCACTAGAATTGGCTCAAGAATGAACTTTGTCGCAATAAGTACTAAAACATCTTTTGGCCAAAGAAACTTTTTATATCAGGCTCCACTTCTGTTTAATATTCTGCCAGATTATATAAAGTCTTCCAATTCATTAGCTAAATTTAAAACAAATGTTAAGATTTTTGTGTTGTCAGAGGATTGGAATACTATTTTTTCATCCTTGGCCTTTTTTTAAATAATTAAAAAATATATATATTTTAAAATAATAAGTAATAATATTTGTTTTTTTTAAATAAAAAGGTATATATATATATATATTTTAAATAACTGGATTTTATTTGAGTTCCATTTGTCAGAATCGGAGTGTCACCCTAGTTGTTTTGAACTACCTTTGTTTCTTGGTGGGTATAGTAATTAAGGATTTTTTTATGGTCTATATTGTTATGGTACGTTTCCACGCTTGCCAAGACTTGGCAAGCCTCCGCAAGCTCCAAGCGTCCACAAATCTCGCTTGGCGTTTGGAAGTCGTTTACATGCTTGTGAATGCGTCAGTGCGCTACCTACACCCGAGCATGGCGGACGCCGAACTTGTGTCGGCTATTGCGTTTGGTTTATCAAACTTTGTGTAACAAAAACAAGGAAAGCTCGACGACCACGAGGATGATGGATAATACAGATTCATAAAAATCGTCCCAGGTCACTTCGCACAAAGAGGAGACATTATCTCACAGGCTAAATCCTGTAGATTTTTGTCGCTTTTTAGTACCACTTTTTCGTTTCATCGAGTTTCAAATCACAACGGTGCTAAAGAAGTTTTCGCTTCAAAAATACTGATCGCAATTGGAACCCGAACTCGAGGATCACTTGTCTTATATAAAATTATTTTGTATTATAAAAAAAGTTATTCTAACAAAAATCATATATTTTTTTACTATAATAAATAGTAAATCATAAATAAAATTTTATTTATTTATTTTGACTTTTTAGGTAAATCCAGTCGCAATAAATTACATAACATAAGTGCATTAAAATTATGTACTTATACATTTTAATAAGTCTGGCATGCCTCATACGTCATACATATGTCTCGTAATGTTATAAATATTACCATAGACCGCATGGAGCAAAAACGGCGTGCATTCGCCACCAGTTCGAAAGTTCCACTGAGCGTTTGCCGAAGCTTGCCGTTGGATCCGACCCCGACTGGATCGGCAGCAAACTCTCGCAAGCTCTTGCAAGCCTACGCAAGCCAAGCCAAACGACCTGTTTACACGTTTGCGCTTGTGGACGCTTGCCGAGACTTGGCAAGCGTGGAAACGTAGCATTCCAAATTACCCATCTGGTCACCAATATAATATTGTTATTTCTTACTTTCCGCGTATAATATTTTAGTGTTTTGGATGTAGTGTTTTGTATTTTAGTGATTTGTGTGTAAATGCATCACTCAAATTTATGAATTTAACCTCAATACAGGCTGCTAGTCCTAGTGAGGTTAATATTTTTGTATGTAAAAAAAATAAGAACACATGTATGGTGAGAAATTATAAATAAATAAAAATAAATAAATAAGGGTATTCGTTTTTACCTAAAGGGCTTGCTTTTGAAGAAATAAGGGCTGAAAGTTCTGAGAAGACTCTAGAAATTTCAAGAAGATTCTGGAAACTTCTAGAAAATTCGATAAAACTCTGGAATGTTCTGGAAGAAGTGGAGGAGTATGTCAGCGAGTCTAGAAGGTTCCGAAAAGTTCAAGAAGGTTCGATAAAGCTGTAGAAAGTCCTGAAGGGAGTCAGTACCGGATTATCCCTAAGGCAGAGTAGGCAACTGCCTAGGGGCCCCGCATCGGCTAGGGGCCCCGCGTCCCGAGAAAAAATGACTTGCTTTAAAGTTGCTCACTATTGAAGAAGTCATTTTTGTTTGATCAAATCCTAAACAAGGCTTTAAGGACACTACAAAAAAAGTTTTTTTTTTAATTCATTTTCTGAAAGATGCATTTGTTAATAATGCTCTCACCATTTGAGGGAATTGGTAAAATTGATGGAGATACAGCATTTCATATGAAACCGTTTTAAACAGTTTGTATGTTGAATAATCCTCAGCAAAACTTTGAAAGCGTTTTTCTCGAAACTACAACCTGGTTTTTCAACCTGGTTGACAACATATAAGACAAACTATATATCCGATTTGCATGCACTAAGTCTTAAACAATTAGAAAATCCAGTCACTATGGCACCACTTCGGGATTTTTTAATAAAGGTCTATTTTTTTTATGAAAAATGAAAATTTTCCGTAAAAACTCGAAAATAAAATTCGCTGTCAGCCATTTTTATTTTTTTTTAGATATCAAAATTCCCCTATGCCATAGACAGTAGATTTTCTAACAGATTTAAGACTTGGTGCATGCAAATCGGATGTATAGTTTTTTTTTTAATATCTGGTCAACCAGGTTAAAAAACGTGTTAAAAAAGTTTCGAGAAAAACGTATTCAAAGTTTTGCTGAAGGATAATTCAACATAGGTACAAACTGTTTCAAATGGTTTCACATAAAATGCTGTATCTCCATCAATTTTTCGAATTTCTTTGAAAAATTAGGTGGGAGCATTTTAAAAGTATTTTTTACAGTGTCCTGGTGCCTTAAGGGCGGGGGGGGGGTGCCGTAAGGTTTTAAAGGCAAAATAAAGGCATATTGTCATGATTAATGTTAATTATGAATAATGTTGGTTTGATTTATTTCATACACACTTTATAATATAACATCTGAAGTATCTTTGAAAAAATTTCAATTAAAAATATCAATAAATAAATCCGTGAGAGCAAATCTCCGGAGGCGCCTTGAAAAAAAATTGTTAAGCGGTGAACTCCATAACTCGTCACCGGATTATTTGAAACAAAAAATCGAAATGCGTTTAAAAGGTAATATGTTTTCCTAAGTAGTCAGATGGAGTTTTTTTTTTGCACCATTTTAAACTGAAAAACGCGATTTTTGCTAAAAAAATTAGGTGAATTTGTGATTATAAAATGGTAAAAAAACTCCCTCTGACTACCTGTTGATTTATATGTAGAAATAGTGTACAAAATTTCAAAAGCATCGGTCAAGTCAAGTCAAGATTTTGAGTTATGATGTTCACGAACTTCAGAAATGTTGTTTGCGAGAAAACCGATTTAAATTTTTTTATACTCGAATCGAGCATGAGGGTCAGTCACTTGAAACATCCGGTTTACTTGAAATTTTGACACAATACTCTCGACATGTTGTACATTCAAATTTTTTTTTTAGTTTTAAAACCTTACCCTCCCCTCCCCCTTAAAGCCTTCAACCCCCCCCCCCCCCCCTCCTAGTCCGCCATTGGTAAAGGGGCCCCGAGACGTGGATTGCCTAGGGGCCCCGACATGGTTAATCCGGCCCTGAAGGGAGTGGAGGAGTGTGTCCAGGGCTGGGCAAAATACATGCTCTGTTGTAATTAAAATACAAATTTTTCCGCATGTATTTAAAATACGAAATACAAAATACTTTCAAGTCGTGTATTTGAAATACAAAATACAGTATTTTAACCATTTTTTAAATTCAAATAAAAATTACAAAATACATTTAGGTTTGGTAGAACCTTTGATTGCAATAAATTGTCGTAAGTGCCCTTATCTAAGAGTGCGTTTCCCTAGAAGAAAAGTTGAGCAGAGTGAAACAGAGACGTGCAAAAATTGACCAATCATTTTGCTCAGAAGACACGTCTCGTCTCCGCTCCACTTGTAAAGTTTTGTGGTATAGGACTTAGGTGTTAGATAATAAAAATTATTATAATTTTAATACTAGCTGGTTTCCGACATGCGTTGCAATGCCATATTCAAAGAAATAAATTACTTCTCCTTTCATGTCCTATCCCCTCCCCTTTCCCTCCCGCATTCCCCTTCCACTTTCCCTGCCTACCCTCTCCCCCGTCCCGCCAACCCCCCTCCCGCGTTCCATATATTCAGTCCCAGTACATTTAGTTTAAAACAACTCGCGTGCCAGCACTGCCAGCTATTACAATTATTCAAATTTTCATTTTTCACATATTAAAAATATTCATTTTTTGTGTTTTATAAGAACAAACAATCAAATCGGGTACCTATTTAAATTTTCTATAATTGAAAAAATCCATAGACAATTCTTTTGTTACAAAAAAAAAACAGCTGCCTGCTATATTTAATTTCATCAAAACGCGTGAACTATCAAACGTGCAAAGTTAAAATAGTCGTCAAGTTTTCTGAAATTATCCAATTTTCTGCGTAATTTTGTTAATTTTTCTTTCCGTAAGAACCTTGTACAAAGTATTAAAAGCTTAAAAAAATGAATTAAATAGGTAAAGTCATTCTGAAGTTATGGCGTGACCAAGGGAAAATACCCCGAAAAATACCCTCGACTCAACATGGATCTCTTCAAGACCAATGTTCATTCCTTCCTTTCCTCAAAAAGACACTCCACACAGCATCCCAGATGACATAGGTTCTGAGGGAAATTATTTTCCTCAGGGCCTCCTGTGTGGAGTTAATGTAAAAAAAGGGAATCAAGGATTCATTTTTATATACATAGATGACAATTGTATAGCGCAATTTTGTGTTATTTCACTTCAAGTGCGCTCTACAGTAATTAACTTAAAAATAATCTAGTATTCAGTCAAATTATTCCTATAGTGCTTGATCTATAAAAATGTACAATACAAAGCAATGACAAGTATAATATAATTTGATACAAAATGTACAATAACAGTGCTATTATAGCCCAGGACAAGTATATTATAAATCAATGATAAGAGAACCACAAATAATCATTAGTAAGAGTGCTATAGCACGGGACAATAGTACAGGATTCTAGCGTTTTTAGTCTGTGTATTATCTATGTCAGTTTATTTTTCATTATCATTATTAAGATCGCTAAATGTATTTTTAAATGTTTTTTGAAGCCATAAGTATTTGAAATACAAATTACAAAATACCTCAGCAGCAGGTAATTGAAATACCTATTACAAAATACATTTTTAGGTAGTAATTGAAATACAAATACAAAATACGTATTTGTATTTCAAATACGTATTTCAATTACAAGTAATTCTGAGTGTGTCGGTGTGTCTAGAAGGTCCCGGAAAATTCTAGAAGGTTTCATAAAGCTGTAGGAAGTTCTGTAAGGAGTGGCGGAGTATGTCGGTGAGTCTAGAAGGTTCCGGAAAGGTCTAGAAGGTTCGATAAAGTTGTAGAAAATTCTGGAAGGAATGGCGAAGTATGTCGGCGAGTCTAGAACGAAAGATCTACAAGGTACGATAAAGCTGTAGAAAGTTCTAGAAGGAGTGGCGGAGTTCAACCGAAGTAGTATAAAATTATGGAAGAAGTGGCGGAGTACGTACGTGAGTCTAGAAGGTTCCGGAAAGTTTTATAAGATTCGATAAAGCTTTAGATAGTTTTGGAAAGAGTGGAGGAGTATGTCAGCGAGTCTAGAAGGTTCCGGAAAGTTTTATAAGGATCGATAAAGCTGTACAAAGTTCTGGAAGGAGTGGAGAAGTATGTAGGTGAGTCTAGAAGGTTCCGAAAAGGTCTAGAAGGTTCGATAAAGTTGTAGAAAATTCTGGAAGGAATTGCGGAGTATGACGGCGAGTCTAGAAAGTTCCGGAAAGTTCTATAAGATTCGATAAAGCTGTAGAATTTTCTGGAACGAGTGGAGGAGTATGTCAGCGAGTCTAGAAGGTTCCGGAATGTTTTAGAAGGTTCGATAAAGCTGTAAAAAGGTCTTAAAGGAGTGGCGGAGTATGTCGGTGAGTCTAGAAGGTTCCGGAAAGGTCTAGAACAGGGGTGGACAACTTGATTAGACCCAAGCTCTACCGTTTACTGACGAAATCCTGTGCGATCTACCCAGTGGCGTGGCGTGGGTTTCAGCCGCCCCCTTATTTGGGTACTTCAACCGCAGATTTACAAGCGCTGGGTGGGGGGGGGATACATGGAAATTCTATTTTTTTATTACCACCTCATTTGTGCCGATTTTTATAATCACATGTGACGAGTATTCTTCCAAAAAAATTCATGTTTATTTTTTTACATTAACTCCACACAGAAGGCTCTGAGGAAAAAAATTCCCTCAGGGCCTATGTCATCTTTGAAGATGCTGTGTGGAGGGTCATTTTGAGGAGAGGAAGGAGTGATCATGGTTCTATAAGAGAGCCACGTTGTAGGAGGGAGGTACAATTTTATAACTGTTCTCGGAAATCGAGAATGGTATCCATGTAATAGGATTTCGCATCTTGAATTTTTATACCGAGTTGAGAACGCAAGGCAGGTTTTAGCTGATTGATTCTGCATCCCCCAAATAATAGCACACAGAACAGACAATTTCTCAGTATTTTGCAGCATTTGGTATGCATCTCAAATGTAAAGCTTCACTCGGTACACGATAAATCTGCAACTTGTTATTTAAATTTATCGTTATATTCTGAACACAAAAATGGTTTAAATTAAATTTGTATACGGCGAATTAAAACAATGCTTAGATGTAAATGGTTTTTATTTATTCTGGCAGCACATACGTAGTCTACCACCAGAATTTTATAACTGCACTTCGAATATAAAAATGTTTTCCTTCTAAATGTGTCAGCAGATGAATCCACAACTTGAATTTTACATTCTGATATAAAACTAGTTTTAAATTAAGCTTTTAAATCTAAGTTTTAAATTGGCAAAATTCCACAATAAATAATAATATTATCTTGTAAAAAATTTATCCATTTCATTCCATATTTTTTCGCATCTACGATTCGGACTGATTGAAATGAGCACGGAATTTTTCATTTCCTATTCTATGAAGAATCCAGGGAATCCCCTTTCTTAAAATGGATGTAAAATAATGTCATCTTGATCACTATAGCGACTGCAATGACGTCAACAACGGCAACGCCGTCTTTAGTGAATTGCAAGAATTTCCAATATTTTGTCTTGCGCTTGGATTGTTTATGACAAATGTTCAGTGAGAATGATTGAGGACGGTCCGTGGGCGATGTTTTGACATTTCTAAGAAAGTTTCATGGATCATCATGTGTTTCGATGGATTATCAAACCATCCATGTGTTCAAAGTACCAAAAAAGGAAGAAAACCATTCTCATGTTCTGGGTGTAGTATCAATTAAAGCTTAGGACTCGCGTGCAGATTAACTCTTAGGTTAAAACCAGTTTCATGTTCCGAATGATCTGTCAAAATTCCAGTAGCGGATTCATGTACTGACGCATTTCGAAGAAAATCGTTATAATATTTTGATAAACTATATTTTGGGACTCTTACGCAGAATCAATCTTAAATTAAAAACCTGCATTAAATTCTAAACACAGTGTAAAAATTCGAGATGCGAAATCCTATTACAAGAATACCATTCTCGGTTTCCGAGAGCAGTTAAAAATTTGACTTCATGACTTCGGGGCGGCGAAATTTTGTTCACCTCAGGCGACTGACACCCACGCTACGCCACTGAATATTATGTGGTCCATATGAAATGTTTCTTAAATTTTTTTAGCCATTTCATAAATATCACTATAATCAATGCAATTATTACACGGATATCTGAAGAATTCCACCAACGTCTCAATTTTTTCGAAATCATTAAAGCGATTTTCGAAGTCTGATACCACTTCCTTAATTTCTGCTTTGTACTTGAATTGCAGGTAATATTTTTTCCGTATTTTTTTTACAAATTGATCAAATTTTTTGTTTTCGATGTCTTAAAATCTTCTAAAAATGCTGAATCACCCCTCTCTTCAAGAAAATTTGTTATTTCGTTCAATAACATGATGCATCGGCGTTTGAAAATGACACAAGATGATACGCGCAGCTCTTGTGCGGGTTCTAGTCCAGCTACGGGTCAGAGTTCTTCTGCGGGTGCGGGTTCTATTGGGTTCGAGTCCTTGGCCGGACCCGTGCCTCCGATCGACTGGACTAACAGCCGCGATCGACAGGTCGATCGCGATCGACCGGTTGGCCATCGCTGGTCTAGAAGGTTCGATAAAGTTGTAAAAATTCTGGAAGGAATGGCGAAGTATGTCGGTGAGTCTAGAACGTTCGGGAAAGTTCTATAAGGTTCAATAAAGCTGTAGAAAGTTCTGAAAGGAGTGGCGGAGTTCAACCGAAGTAGTATAAAATTATGGAAGAAGTGGCGGAGTACGTAGGTGAGTTTAGAAGGTTCCGGAAAGTTCTATAAGATTCGATAAAGTTGTAGATAGTTTTGGAAAGAGTGGAGGAGTATGTCAGCTAGTCTAGAAGGTTCCGGAAAGTTTTATAAGGATCGATAAAGCTGTACAAAGTTCTGGAAGGAGTGGAGAAGTATGTAGGTGAGTCTAGAAGGTTCGATAAAGTTGTAGAAAATTCTGGAAGGAATTGCGGAGTATGACGGCGAGTCTAGAAAGTTCCGGAAAGTTCTATAAGATTCGATAAAGCTGTAGAAAGTTCTGGAAGTAGTGGCGGAGTACGTCGGTAAGTCTAGAAGGTTCCGAAAAGGTCTAGAAGGTTCGATAAAGTAGTATAAAATTCTGGAAGGATTGGCGGAGTACTCAGGTGAGTCTAGAAGGTTTCGGAAAGTTCTATAAGATTTGATAAAGCTGTAGAATTTTCTGGAACGAGTGTAGGAGTATGTCAGAGAGTCTAGAAGGTTCCGGAAAGTTCTATAAGGTTCGATAAAGCTGTAAAAAGTTCTTAAAGGAGTGGCGGAGTATGTCGGTGAGTCTAGTAGGTTCCGGAAAGGTCTAGAAGGTTCGATAAAGTTGTAAAAATTCTGGAAGGAATGGCGAAATATGTCGGTGAGTCTAGAACGTTCGGGAAAGTTCTATAAGGTTCGATAAAGCTGTAGAAAGTTCTGGAAGGAGTGGCGGAGTTCAACCGAAGTAGTATAAAATTATGGAAGAAGTTGCGGAGTACGTAGATGAGTCTAGAAGGTTCCGGAAAGTTCTATAAGATTTGATAAAGCTGTAGATAGTTTTGGAAAGAGTGGAGGAGTATGTCAGCGAGTCTAGAAGGTTCCGAAAAGTTTTATAAGGATCGATAAAGCTGTACAAACTTTTGGAAGGAGTGGAGAAGTATGTAGGTGAGTCTAGAAGGTTCCGAAAAGGTCTAGAAGATTCGATAAAGTTGTAGAAAATTCTTGAAGGAATTGCGGAGTATGACGGAGAGTCTAGAAAGTTCCGGAAAGTTCTATAAGATTCGATAAAGCTGTAGAAAGTTCTGGAAGTGGTGGCGGAGTACGTCGGTAAGTCTAGAAGGTTCCGAAAAGGTCTAGAAGGTTCGATAAAGTAGTATAAAATTCTGGAAGGGGTGGCGGAGTACGTAGATGAGTTTAGAAGGTTTTGTAAAGTTCTATAAGATTCAAAAAAGCTGTAGAAAGTTCTGGAAGGAGTGGAGGAGTATGTCAGTGAGTTCGTTAAAGCTGTAGAAAGTTCTGGAAGTAGTGGCGGAGTACGTTGGTGAGTCTAGAAGGTTCCGAAAAGTTCTGGAAGGCTTGATTAAGCTCTAGAAAGTTCTGGAAGGAGCGAATGAGTGTGTCGGTGAGTGTAGAAAGTTCTAGACTGGAAGGTTCCCTGTATGCTCTAGGATGTTATGGAAGGTGAAAGTTCTAGAAGCTTTCAGAAATGAGTGGCGGAGAGTGTCGGTGAGTCTGGAAGGCTCTGGAAAGTTCTAGATGTTGGATAATCTTAATCTTCAATATACATTATTAAAAAAAGTGTACAATATATTGTGTGGTAGCCCTCCCCATCTATGAAGAAAGTTCCCGTTTTTACCTGAAGGGCGTGCTTTTAAAGATATAAGGGCTGGAAGTTTCGCCCCCCTTAAAATTTCTATAACAGTTCAAAACATTCCAGAGTATTCTTGGCATTCCACCACATTCCAGAACATCCCGGAACATTCTGAAATGTTGTGGAATGTTCGGGAATAGGATTGAACGTTCAGGAACATACCGGAACATCCCCGATCATTGTGGAACATTCCAGAACACTCCTGAATGTTGTGGAATGATCTGGTACATTATTCTAGAATATTTGAAGTATTTTATGGGGCTACCCATACAGGGTATATAAAGCAAGATCCGTTGTGGATTCGAACGTCAATTCAATCTCACATCAACTCCCTGAGCGAAGTCGGACATCCCAGTCAGAGTATTTGAGAGCATTCTATAACGTTCCAGAACATCCCGGAACATTCTGGAAAATTGTGGAATGTTCGGTAATAGGGAATCGGGAACATCAATGTGAAACTTTCCAGAACACTCTCGAATGTTGTCCTGAGCGAAGCCGGGTAACCCAGCTAGTAATGTAATATTTTTTAGTTGCAAGATTACTGTTTAATTTTGGACACAATATAATATAAATAGGTGAAGTATCTGGGACATATCCTAACCGAAGACACGAAGGATACAGAAGATATGAAACGACAAAGAAGAGCAATTAACACACGGGCCGGAATGCTCTCAAGGCGGTTCTACCACTGTAGCGACGATGTCAGAAAATTACTCTTCAAGACATACTGCACTGCCCTGTACACATCTGAACTGCGGATGCAATACCCAGCAGCGCAATGGGACAAACTGAGGGTGTGCTACAACAATGCATACAGGCAACTTATGCAACTACCGAGGTACTGCAGTGCCTCCACGATGTTCACCGAGGGGAGGGTGCACTCATTTCCAGCCTTACTTTGCCACCGGCTAGCCAGCTTCTGGAACAGGACACGGAAATCAACCAACATCATTGTAGTGGCTGCATCCGAGTGGCTCAATTCCCCACTAAATGAGCGATGGATGCAGATGATGAGGCGACCACCCTGATGGACAATCCTAAAATACCTTTTTATTTTTAATTCTGTTTAATTATTATTATTATTTTATGTTTTAACTAGCTGGGTTACCCGGCTTCGCTAAGGAAAACATTTGAGAGTGTTCTGGAATGTTTCACATTGAAATTCCCGATTCCCTATTCTCGAACATTCCACAATTTTCCAGAAGGTTCCGGGATGTTCTGGAACGTTGTGGAATGCTCTCAAATACTCTGACTGGGGTGTCCAGCATCGCTCATGGAGTTGATGTGAGATTGAATTGACGTTCGAATCCACGACGGATCTTGCTTTATGTACCCCATATGGGTAGCCTCATTAAAAAAAAACTTCAAATGTTCGAGAATAATGTTCCAGATCATTGCACAACAATTAGGAGTGTTCTGGAATATTCCACGATGATTTGGGCAGTTCCGGTATGTTCCTGAACGTTCCATCCTATTCCCACACATTCCAGAATGTTCCGAGATGTTCTGGAATATGGTGGAATGCTCAATAATACTTTGGTAGGTGATTTGGTGGTTTGTTGAGATGAATGTGGGTAGATCCAATAATGTCATCTGCTATTTCCGTTCAGCGATCCGCGTGGTTATACTTACCTCACACTTCTCTGATCTGACTCCAAGGGTTACCAAATATACCAAAAATGAAAGGAATGTTTCTGAATACTGAAGTTACATTTATTTAAATTACGAGATACTACAAGTATTAACTTGGAAGGTTTATAGGGAAGATACTCAAGCAAACAAGCTAGCGCGTCAGGTAGCCGGGAAACGAATGAATTCCGTTCGCTTGGCCGGAACGGAATTCGCGCAGGCGCGGTGATTGAGTTGCCCGTGCATAAAAATCAATTATTAGGCTGTTGAGCATAATTCCCTACATACCTCCCGCCCAGTTTTTTAGCGATAAAAAATGAAATAAACCTAAATAAGACATATAAGAGCAATGCTTAAATGTATAAACCAGTATGGTTTTTAAATTGTTTAAAACGAAAAAAAATTAATTATCTTCAATTGTTTAATTTCTCTTGTAAGTGTGAGCACTTGTTTTTGAAGTTCTAGAAGTATGGAATTCTCAGGTTCTTCGGCTCGCGATGGGCTTGGTCGCTTGTTACGGTCAACCGCGGTACATTCGGTTGCCTGGTACACATCAATAATTTTATCCGCCGCTGAAGCAAGTTGTTCGAGATCGTTGTCTGACAGTGCGGACAGTATCGCCTGGACATGCTGTGGGAGTCTCTGCAACCATAGTGTTCTGACGATGGCGCTCTTTGCCAAAGCGGGTCCCGCTAACTCCTGCATGTGCCTTAGTAGACCAGTTGGTTTTCGGTCCTCCAACTGGATGCCGGTGAGAAGTCGAGTTAGTCGCTTCTCCTCCGAGTCCTGAAGACGCTCGATGAGGGCTGTCTTGACGCGTACATATTTTTCTTGGGCTGGTGGATTAATTATTATGTCGCTTATTATCTGCAGGGTGTCAGGATCAAGAGCGGCAATTACGATGTTGTACTTGGTGAAGTCATCTTTTATCCGAGAATTCACGAACTGTGCCTCGGCCTGGGCCAACCAGAGAGCAATATTAGACTTCCAACAGCTCGGTAAGCGTACTGAAACTGGGTGTACGTCCGATGCTGGTCTGCTGTCTCCTTCCATGTTGTTTTTGCTGTGATTGCCGCTTGGGATTGTGGGAGGATCAGAAACGCTTGAACTGCTGGCGTTTCCTTCGTTGGTTACGATGTGCTTACTTGAGTTTGATTCGTTGGAGTTTTCTTCTTTATTTTCCTTTTCGATAGTAAACATCTCCCAATTTGGTCAGAACAATTAGCAGCAGATATGGCAAAATTTCAAAGGAAGTGAATGTATGAAATAATTTTTTTAATTTAATACCCATATAAGTTTAAAAATGATTTCTAAAATTGTTTGTTGCAAATTGATAATGTTTTTATTTTAAAAGTTAAAATTTTTGAAATCTGTTAAAAATTATTTTAAAAGTTTAAAAATAACCGAAATTTTTAATATTTTATTTTAGATGATGCCAGAAAGTAAGAAGACAAAATCATCCGTACGATTAATATTGTAATACTATTATTAAAATTTATTACTTGGCTAAAAATATGTATAAAAATCTCCAAAACTCATGAAATTTAATATTATCATCAAAATGAAAAGTGCTAAACTTTAATAATATTATTGAAATATATTAAATGATGATAAATTTATTGGTAGGTAGTTACGTTTTCGAGATGCAATTAGATTACAAGAGCTCTGCAGATTTTTTAAAGGCAACACATTTAAGTTGTAACATATTGTACACGCATCAATTAATGTAACAATTTTCTAAAATGCTGGAAAAAAATAATTAGATTAATGTAAAACTTTTTAAAAACTTTCACGTGTCTGATGAGTCATCTTTTTCGTGAGATCGGTTGGCTGCCTTTCTCTCGGCAAAACTGGTCCGCGAAACTCGCCGGTGTGGCTCTGCCTTTATCCGGAAGATTCCAAGCGGTGATGTGTGTCTCCGCCTTTAACCGCTCGCCTTTGTGAAACTAGCTGAAATGGAAGGCCAGCGAATTTAGTCCTTTTTAATGCACAAAACAAGGAAATATACATAATCTTTGACAGGGATTCATGAGACAGCTAGATGATATCAGACAAAAATGGTTAGCAACGGTTTTATACCGTTTTACTTCAAAATGTTGTGATAAAAATGGCGGGTTTCACAATCCGCGACTAATTCAATTTACATTTCACAATTAGAATTATTAACTTGAAATTTGTGGGTATATGAAAAAAACATTATGTTTTAGCTGAAAAACAAAGCACGTTGTTAATTTTAATAGAAGTTAAAACTCATTTTAAACCTTATGCTCGTTTATCACTGTCATTATTTGATAGCATAAACGAAGCATATTATATTTGTAAAATACTGAGGTCCCCCCCGGTGGTCATTGAACGTAATTGAAGCTAAATTAAGAAATGCTTTTAAATATTAAAAGAATAAAATGCGACTCACCGGGTGCGTGATTTCTCAGGATTCGCTTCCCGACTCCTGACGGCTGCTGTATGCGAGTTTCCCATTTCTTCTTGTGTGAGTCGGGTCACCAGTTTGGTGGATGATTTGGTCGTTTGTTGAGATGAATGTGGGTAGATCCAATAATGTCATCTGCTATTTCCGTTCAGCGATCCGCGTGGTTATACTTACCTCACACTTCTCTGATCTGACTCCAAGGGTTACCAAATATACCAAAAATGAAAGGAATGTTTCTGAATACTGAAGTTACATTTATTTAAATTACGAGATACTACAAGTATTAACTTGGAAGGTTTATAGGGAAGATACTCAAGCAAACAAGCTAGCGCGTCAGGTAGCCGGGAAACGAATGAATTCCGTTCGCTTGGCCGGAACGGAATTCGCGCAGGCGCGGTGATTGAGTTGCCCGTGCATAAAAATCAATTATTAGGCTGTTGAGCATAATTCCCTACAATACTATGGAATTTTTTGAACTGTTCTAGAAAAATTTCAACGGGGCGAAACTTCCAGCCCTTATATCTTTAAAAGCACGCTCTTCAGGTAAGAACGGGAACTTTCTTCATGGATGGAGGATAGAGGGTTACCACACAATATAACTCCCGTTATCGTACCGGGACTCGTCTTTATGTTTTAGCGGCATGCAAATTGTTTTTTTAATAATATAATTATCCAAACTTCTAGAACTTTCCAGAACCTTCTACACTTACGCCACTCATTTCTGAAAGCTTCTTGAACTTTCTCCTTCCATAACATCCTAGAGCATTAGGGAACTTCCAGAACTTTACATTGGAGGACCCACCACTTACCCGCCCTGGTATAGGTAACAGATGGTTACCCCTTCAAGGCTCTTGCAAGGACTCTAATTTTTTTGGTGAAAACGACTCTACATTTGATAACGAAACTAGACCTCCAATGTCCCTGCATACGTTGTTAGTAAGCAGTATGCAAGTGCTTAGCGGGAAATACAGATACAATAGGTGTAAGTATGATAAAATATAGGCAAGACAATGAGACAGGTTGGTGAAAGTTCACGAGGTGGCAAGCGCTGGGTGATTGTATCCAGCGTATCCTACAAGCACCTGTTTGGGAAGAAGACACAGTAGATAAGTAATAAGCGAATGGCAAACGGTTGGGAGTCCTCTTCAATCGATTGGCAGTCCCAGCAAGAATGCGCATGACATTCGGTCTAGTCATGAACCACACCCAGCTTCCGCGCCCCTTAGCCGGTTCCTCGGTGATGCCTCAAAGAAAAGTAAATGGGAGATTGGGGGGAAATACCCGACGACCCTAAGGAATTCAGCGTCGAGTAGCCGGAGGCAAGGCGAAGGAGAGCTGAGGTCGCCCCCCCCAAACCTAAAGCCTGCACATGTTGCTGGGGGTGGCGCAATTAATTTTAGAGGACACCGTGCCATCGTCGACCGACTCCTGTTGATGTAAGGACGAGGTCTAACGCACCCCCAGAAGGGGAAAAAGAAACATAACAAAATAAATAGATGCAGTTCAGTTCAGCCTTCTGAGCGAAGCGAAGTAGCATTGTGAGACTAAAAACAAAAAGAGAACAAAGAAACCAAAACAAAATTTAAAAAAAAAAACAAAGTCGAGTATGTTAGTTGAATCAATAGTGTTCCTTGGAATATGAAGCTGGAAAAAAAGAAAATCACAAAAAATTTATGAAAAATAATGAAAACAATAAACAGGTATCTCGATAAAACATCGTGTAGCACAGCTTAGTGAAATCTAAAATAAACCATGTGAAAAGAAATAAAATAAGCAAAAAAGAGGTAAGTCACAGAAAAATAAAAAAAATAGGAACAAGATGTATACAATAGAATAAGAAAAAGGTACCAAAGATAGAGATGATATTATAACAAAAAAAAATATATAAACAGATATAAAGCATAAAACATAAAATTCTAGCAGTAGATGTAATAAAGTAAAGAGAATGTCCGTGGATTCAAGAGCAGATACACCTGGTACCTACATGATTTTACAGCTAGTCAGCGACTCTAAGATCAGGCCATCTCTCAACCTAGACTTTCGTAAATTTCCTCAAACACTCAAAGTTCACCTTATTCGAAACGAGATCCGCGTTCCAAGCTGGTCTCGTAGTAACTTGCAAGCCATCGAGCATTTCCTCTCGGGCATCCGTCAAAATCTCGCAGTGCCACAGAATGTGCTCAGCTGTTTGATCAGTATTACCGCAAGCGCAGTTAGGATGGGGTGATAGAGAGATTATGAAGTCTCCCTCTGAACTCCCCATGACCGGACAGAAGTTGGGTCACATGATGATCCCTAGTGATGTACGCGCCTTCCATTCTGAGTTTAACAGACGGGAAGAAGGAGAAAGTCCACCTTCCCGTATTTGACCTATCCCAACGTTCCTGCCATTCTCTCAAAGTTCTTTCTCGCATCTCTCTAAGAAGTCCTGGGAGGGAAACCGCTCCACCTGGTATTAGCTCAATACCATGATGGGTGGCAGTTCTTCCTCTCGTTAGAAGCTTCTTTGTTAACACCTCCCTAATTTCAAGATCGATAGGCAAAACGCCGACCAAAACTGGCAAAGCGTCCGAAGAAACTGTTCTGTACGCACCCGAAAGCGCCAGCAAGGGGACTCGCTGGCCTCTCTTGAGCGCCGAGAGTATGAGTGCATTCTCCAGGCGGTGCTCCCACACAGAGGCCGTATACGAGACTTGCGCCACGTAAGCCCCCCCTGTATAGGAGACGGAGCGCTGGAGAGCGCAGTCCCCACTCAGCAGTAGAGATTCTTCTCAATTTCAAAAAGAGGGCCTGGGCCTTACTTGATACGCTTTTAATATGGGTCAAGAATGAGAACGTTCGATCCAAAGTAACGCCTAGGTATTTAGTGTTCTCAACGAATCGGATGTTGGTATCTCCCATTTTGATAGTGGGATTTCTACTTCTATTGAGGTTACCCTTCATCAGGAGTCCCATGATCTTGTGGGGAGCGAAGGTCAGCCGATTTCTCTTTCCCCATTCTAAAGTCACACTTAAAACCTCTTCAGCTTTACTCTCAACTTCCTGTTCCCCAAGTTTTCTGCTGTTCCCCAAGACCAGATACAATTTGTCATCAGCGTAATCCACCGAGATACATCCTTCAGGCAAGGGCAGCCTGGAGGAATCGTCAAACAAAATGTTCCAAAACTCAGGTCCAAGGATTGAACCCTGAGGACAACCCAAGTCAACTATTCGTTCAATCAGGTAGTCTCCAAAAGAAAGGATGACCGTTCTGTCGCAGAGGTAATCAGCGCAGATCTTGAACAGATTTTGTGGACATTTCCTATTTTTGAGCTTGACTAGTATCATCGGCCACCACGCATGATCGAAGGCACCAGTGATATCGAGGAAAATTCCTATTACGTACCTCTTTTGGCAAGCCTTCACCCAGTCAAGCGCATTCGTGATGGCGTACTCAGTGGACATACCGGGGACAAAACCAAACTGCCGCTCGCAGGGTGGGGATAACGTTTGACGTAAACGCTGCCTAATCAGTTTCTCCAGAATCTTCCCCAGGACAGGTAGCAGGGTGATTGGACGGTACGCCTTCACGTTCGACCTTGGTTTATCGTTCCCCTTTGGTATAATCCTAAGCACGCCCCTCTTCCATTCAGAAGGGAAAGTACCTCTTCTCATGCATGTATCCATCACTTGGAAGAGCTCCTCCTTGGCGTGGATCCATACTTACTTCGCTATTATTCCATTGAGCCTATCATACCCTGGTGCCTTCTTAAGACCCAAACCCTTGATTATCAGCTCGATTTCTGCTTTAGTTACTGGTGTCATCCGTACCTCCTGGGCGAGGTTTTTCGGTAGGAGCCATGACAGATTTCTAATCTGTTTGTGGTGGTCGCTTTCCCCAATTACTGAATCTACAGGAACTAACTTACCCAGAAGTGTATTGAGAGTGGATGCCACGTCCACACTTTCAACGTTCCTTCCGTCCTTTTCGGTTATTACGCTAGTTAAATACCGGTCAGAGCCTTTTCCCATTTTTTCAATGGCGCTGTGGATATCCCACGGGTTGGCATTACCCACTTCTTGTACCCAATTATGCCATGCAGCTCGTTTCGCTGAGAGGACGGCCTGTTTGAAAGCTCTACGGGAGCCACTGAGTCGTGACTGGAGGGCGTGTGTCTCCTCCTGCGTACACCCGCCACGTCTGGACACGCCCAGGGCTCGATAGGCTCTCTTGTAGGCCTCTTTTAGTGAAGTCAGCTCATTCGACCACCACGGCGTCCTAATAACCGTCTTTGGGTTTGATCTTCCCAAGGACCGCTCGGCAGCTGATACCACGGCTGCATTAAAAAAGTTCCCCAAATTACCCGGATCTCTTGCTGCTACATCATGAAATCCCCTTAAAGTATCACGTAGAGCTTCCCCAAAGTTATCCCAGTTCGCCCTGGTGGTTTTGAAGTTCCAGGAGGATCTTGGGGCTTCCGTCTTTTTGACACCCACCGTGAAAGTTATTAGCCTGTGATCGGAGGCAATAGCGCATTCGTGAACCTTCCATTTAGATATCTTGGCCGCAACTGATCCAGAGCAAAGAGTAAGATCAATGTTGCTCTCACCATGTGTATTAGAGAAAGTAGAAATGTTCCCTGGCTCGTTAATCAGAGATAGACCTTGTGCCGCAATAAGGTCTTCGACGGCGTCTGAGCGTTCCGTCCGGTTACTAGAAGTATCAAACCACAATGGTGAGCGAGCGTTAAAGTCTCCTCCTATAACTACGTTACGTCCTTTAAGCGCGTTTAGTGCGCGCGTCAGGCTCAAGATATGAGATCCCACTGGGTTCCCGTACTTAAAATAGACTGAGATCAATATGATCTCAGTGTTTCCGAAATTTAGAGAGACACAGGTTTGGTACTCGTTTGACAGTCCCACCAGAAGGAGGGGGCTGATCTACAAAGTGTTGACCAGAACACCCGCCCCCGGTGCTGTGCCAATTTCGAGTACCGCACCCGGATAGCTTATTGGCGTTCTACCTAACCGGGTGTATTGCTCCTGAATGAGTAATATTTTTTTATATTTTTTTTATATATATATATTTTTTTTTTTATTAGTAATAGAAGGTACATAAATTACAAATAAATTTTATACAGTAATTAATTACATAGTAGATATATTTGATGTACCCCCATAATTAAGCAAGGCTTGTGTGTATGGGGGGTGTTATTGTATTGTTTTTTTTTTATATCATTCAGTTTATTTATATCACATTTAAATTACCATTTAAACGAAGTTTTCAGTATAATTTTTAAGGTGAGTTTTAAATTTTTTTATATTGGTATTCATGTTTCTAATTTTTTCTGGTAATGAATTAAAAAATTTTGCTCTAAGATATTTATGACTCAATTGTCCAATTTTTTTTTTACATTTTGGAGTGGGAAGTATTGATGTTTGTCTAAGACTTCTATTATTTTTAAATGGTGCAACTTGATTTTTAATATTATCTTTATAAATTTGTAATGTTGCATGATAAAAGTATAATGCACTTAATTTTCTGACTTTAAATTGTTTGAATAAAAGTTCTGACGAATATGAGTAGGGTTTTTTTTAAATTGTTTTTATTATTAGTTTTTGTGATATGTAAATTGTTTGTGTTTGATTTGTATATGTACCGCCCCATCCTATAATGCCGTATTGTATAATTGATTGACAGAAAGCGAAGTATGTGGTTCTAAGTAATTTTTCGTTTAAAATATCTCTTAAACATCAAAATAAATATGTTAGTTTCCTTATTCTGTTGTTCAGAATATTTATGTGTGGAGACCATTTTAAACGCTGGTCTATGTCAATGTTTTGGTCAGTCATGACCCGCAACGCCTCGAGCGTGGCCAGTCGGGACCTCTGCAGGTTGATCTGACCTATAGAGAGAAAAGCGTTAGAACCCATAGTCAGTCATGCGAATCTGCGTTTCCAAAGCAGCTTTATGGGCTGGGCACGTTCTGTCTCCTGTTGGGTGATTCGCTGTTTTTTTAAAACGCGTGCAAGTGACACAGACAGCGGCCTGTGCTTTCTTGGGGCAAACATCAATGTCATGGCCGGTTTCAGCGCAGTGACGGCAGGTGGTCGATTCTTGCGTGCACGATTTGCTTATGTGGCCGTACTGTTGGCACTTGAAGCACCTAGTAGCTCCCAAATAGTCGCGAGTGCGGCAAGCGTTCCACCCAAGAAAGCATAAACCATTGTCAATCAGCACTTTTCTTGCCTCGGGGTGGCAAGTTAGGATCATGTGCATCGTACCCTGGTCCCTCTTGCCAAAGAGGGACACTCTCCGCATTGTCCTGAGATGATCCTCCTTAGTGAGAGAGCACTTACCTGCGAGATTGTTTTCAAAAATATCCTCAAACAGTGATGGATCCTGTGAAGCCTCTCCCTTCGGGACGTCATATAGGACTATTTTTGGAAGGCGTCCTTGCGGGTTAATCATTTTGATCCCCTTGGCAGTGAGCTTGTCTTCTACCTTTTTAATATTTGTGATGCCTCCTGGGGTGGTGGTTTGAATGGCAAACACTCCTCCCTTGATTTTCCTTGTTCGTACAACCTGAAAACCATCCTTCTTGGGATTCAGGACCGTTGTTAGTTTTTTCTGCAGGTCTTCGGATGTGCAGCCCTCGGGAATCGTTGGGTAAAAGAGGACCGTCGGTTGGAGAATGGGGGTAGGTCTCTCCATACCATTCATAAGGATCGACTTCGACGGGGGGCACCTGAAGCTGCACTCGCGTAGGTTTTTTTTTTCGGGTTATTTGCCAGTGGCCCTGGTTGGTTGGCGCTATTCGCTATTATCTTGTCCAGTTTTTCTTCGAAGCCTTGTTGGGTTTCAGCTATCTGTGCGAGTGTCTGCGCCCGGGAAGTAGCAGCTGCGTGGGAAATAGCAAAGTTGGAGAGACTTTTTTTGATATGTTCGATTGAATCCAAAATAATTGATCGGTCTTCTTTGTTCATTTTATTTTTGCCAGCAGTGATCGTTTGAGATATCAAAGTCAGGTGAGACCAAATATGATCGAGAGTATCACTAGATTGCGCAGCAGCCTCGTTTGCGATAAAATTTGGTAGTGAATCTTCTTCCCTCAATCTCTTCCTATTTGCCTGATTCGGGGATTTTCTCAGTGGTACTTCAGAGGAGAATTGAGTGGCAGCTCTAGGATCATCCTTTTTGGTTAATGAGCGGTAGGCCGAGGATGATTCAGCCATCCTGCTTCCATGTACGCTGCTATACGGCGACGCTGATCTGTCACTGGCTACAATAGGTTGTAAAGGCTCTTGCTGAGTGGAGTCCTCGTCGTCGGAGTCCGACGACATTTTTCCCCACTTAATTTACAAAAAAAAGAAAAAGAAGACGACTCTTTTTTCGTTAGCTTGATGCAGTACAAAATTTAGAGTATGTTAACAGTTTGAAATTTACAAATATTCCCACGGATTGTATTTACAGATAGGATTGATGAAAGAAAGTAGAAATTGTGTGGAAAGTGTGACTGCTTATCCCTGACCCAAAAGAGTGTAGGGTACGGAATGGTTTATTTGTGCAAGAAAACAAGATCTCACAAATAACCAAACGTATTTATTTAATATTTTTAATAGTAATATTTTTTTAAATATGTCAAAAACACTCAAGAATCCCAACTGCTTCTACTGGTAAGTGCTGGTAGGCACTGGTAGTTGAACTGGTAAGAACTGATATGCACTGATAGGCACTGGTAGGTGTACTGTTTAGTGCTGTTAAGTGCTGGTAGGTACTGGTAGGCACTGGTAGGTACACTGGTAAGTACTGCTAGGCACTGGCAGATAAACTGGTAAGTACTTGTAGACACTGGTAGGTGAACTGGTAAGTACTGGTAGGCACTGGTAGTGGTACTGGTAGGCACTGGTTAGCTATGGTTAGTACTGGTAGGCACTGAAAAGTACTGTTAGGCACTGGTATGCACTGGTAGATGAATTGTTAAGTACTGGTATGCACTGGTAGGCACTGGATGGTACCTTGGTAAGTACTGGTAGGCACTGAAAAGCACTGGAAGGCATTGGTATGCACTGGTAGGTGCACTGGTAAGTACTGGTAAGCACTGGTAGGCATTGGTAGGTGCAATGGTAAGTACTGGTATGCACTGGTAGGCACTGGTAGGTGGAATGGTAAGTACTGGGAGGCACTGGTAGGTGCACTGGTAAGTACTGGTAGGCACTGGTAGGTGCACTGGTATGCACTGGAAGGCACTGGTACGTGGAATGGTAAGTACTGGTAGGCACTGGTAGGTGCATTGGTAAGTACTGGTAGACACTGAAAAGTAATGGTAGGCACTGGTATGGACAGGTAGGTGCACTGGTAAGTACTGGTAGGCACTGGTAGGCACTGCTAGGTGCAATGGTATAAGTTCTAGTATGCACTGGTAAGCACTGGTAGGCACTGGTAAGTACTGTTAGTTACTGGTAGGAACTGGTAGGTGCACTGGTCGGGACTGGTAGGCACTGGTAGGAATCAAAAGGTGCACTGGTAATTACTGGCAGGCACTGATAGGCACTGGTAGGTGTACTGGTAAGTGCTGGTATGAACTGATTGGCACTGGTAGGTGCACTGGTAAGTACTGGTAGGCAGTGGTAGGCACTGGTAAGTACTGGAAGGCACTGGTATGCACTAGTAGGTGCACTGCTAAGTACTGGTAGGCCCTGGGTAGGCACTGGTAAGTACTGGAAGGCACTGGTATGCACTGGTAAGTACTGGTAGGCACTGGTACTCCGACGACATTTTTCCCCACTTAATTTACAAAAAAAAGAAAAAGAAGACGACTCTTTTTTCGTTAGCTTGATGCAGTACAAAATTTAGAGTATGTTAACAGTTTGAAATTTACAAATATTCCCACGGATTGTATTTACAGATAGGATTGATGAAAGAAAGTAGAAATTGTGTGGAAAGTGTGACTGCTTATCCCTGACCCAAAAGAGTGTAGGGTACGGAATGGTTTATTTGTGCAAGAAAACAAGATCTCACAAATAACCAAACGTATTTATTTAATATTTTTAATAGTAATATTTTTTTAAATATGTCAAAAACACTCAAGAATCCCAACTGCTTCTACTGGTAAGTGCTGGTAGGCACTGGTAGTTGAACTGGTAAGAACTGATATGCACTGATAGGCACTGGTAGGTGTACTGTTTAGTGCTGTTAAGTGCTGGTAGGTACTGGTAGGCACTGGTAGGTACACTGGTAAGTACTGCTAGGCACTGGCAGATAAACTGGTAAGTACTTGTAGACACTGGTAGGTGCACTGGTAAGTACTGGTAGGCACTGGTAGTGGTACTGGTAGGCACTGGTTAGCTATGGTTAGTACTGGTAGGCACTGAAAAGTACTGTTAGGCACTGGTATGCACTGGTAGATGAATTGTTAAGTACTGGTATGCACTGGTAGGCACTGGATGGTACCTTGGTAAGTACTGGTAGGCACTGAAAAGCACTGGAAGGCATTGGTATGCACTGGTAGGTGCACTGGTAAGTACTGGTAAGCACTGGTAGGCATTGGTAGGTGCAATGGTAAGTACTGGTATGCACTGGTAGGCACTGGTAGGTGGAATGGTAAGTACTGGGAGGCACTGGTAGGTGCACTGGTAAGTACTGGTAGGCACTGGTAGGTGCACTGGTATGCACTGGAAGGCACTGGTACGTGGAATGGTAAGTACTGGTAGGCACTGGTAGGTGCATTGGTAAGTACTGGTAGACACTGAAAAGTAATGGTAGGCACTGGTATGGACAGGTAGGTGCACTGGTAAGTACTGGTAGGCACTGGTAGGCACTGCTAGGTGCAATGGTATAAGTTCTAGTATGCACTGGTAAGCACTGGTAGGCACTGGTAAGTACTGTTAGTTACTGGTAGGAACTGGTAGGTGCACTGGTCGGGACTGGTAGGCACTGGTAGGAATCAAAAGGTGCACTGGTAATTACTGGCAGGCACTGATAGGCACTGGTAGGTGTACTGGTAAGTGCTGGTATGAACTGATTGGCACTGGTAGGTGCACTGGTAAGTACTGGTAGGCAGTGGTAGGCACTGGTAAGTACTGGAAGGCACTGGTATGCACTAGTAGGTGCACTGCTAAGTACTGGTAGGCCCTGGGTAGGCACTGGTAAGTACTGGAAGGCACTGGTATGCACTGGTAAGTACTGGTAGGCACTGGTAGGTGCAATGGTAAGTACTGGTATGCACTGGTAAGCACTGGTAAGCACTGGTAGGCACTGGTAAGTACCGGTAGGTACTGGTAGTCACTGGTAGATGAACTGGTAAGTACTAGTAGGCACTGGTAGCTGCACTGGTAAGTACTGGTTAGCACTGGTAAGTACCGGTTAGTGCTGGTAGGCACTGGTAGGTGCAATGGTAAGTACTGGTGTGCAATGGTAAGCACTGGTAAGCACTGGTAGGCACTGGTAGTCACTGGTAGATGAATTGGTAAGTACTAGTAGGCACTGGTAAGCACTGGTAGCTGCAATGGTAAGTACTGGTTAGCACTGGTAGGCTCTGGTAGTTGCAATGGTAAGTACTGGTATGCACTGGTAGGCACTGGTAGGTGGAATGGTAAGTACTGGTAGGCACTGATAGGCTATGTTTGTTGAACTGGTAAGTACTGGTAGCAGTGGCTTAGCTAGCATGGGTGGCACCGGGGCGGAAAACGTGGTGTCACCCCCCCCCCCCTCCCCCCTCCCATTAAAGTTTACTTTGAGAAATTCAAAACGCAAATTTCGACCTCCTTAAATATAAAAACTTATTTTTTTGTTTTAGGCAATTCACCCTGAAAAGAGTGCTTTGTGCCGGTAATAGTTAAAGTGGATAAAACATTACTAGCTAGTCAAATTTGTAAACAAAAATTTCGCAATCCTCAAAATTAAAACACTTTTAAAAACACTAACCAAATAACAACTTTTTCAACAATAATAACGGGTAATAATTCTCTTCGCGAGTTCCCGATAAACACAATGTACAAAAGAAATGAGAATGACACAGGTGATAAGCGATATATAATTCAGGGGAATCCCCCACAAAGCAATAGTAAGAGCTAGGAACGAAAATAAAACAACAAAAAAATTTGGGAATCCCGACCGACCGAGCCATAGAGCTGCAAATAACAGAGTTCCGAGTGGAGTCTTCAATTCTAATACGCTGCAAAATTCTGAAGAAAATCATTTGCTGGCATAAAAACATCATTTTAATAACACATATTGTATTTAAGATAAAACCAGTTTTGTGGTCTGAGTGTAACGATAAAATTTCAATTGTGAAATGGTAAAGGTGTAAGTCTTAAGATTTAATTATTAATGCACGCAGTACACGAAAATGGTTTTCCTCCGATCTTTGCAAGAATCGACAACTGATCGAAATCTAAGGGTGCTCTTACATTTGGTAGACGAATTACCTTAGCTTGCGAAACTACTCCAGTGTAAACAGCAAATCGTTTAGTGTAAATACTGTCGGCAGTTGAATTGGTAATCGGTGTAAATAGCGCTTCGTCAACAAATTCAAAACGCATATTTCGAATTCATAAAAAACGTTTTCTGAAAACCTCCAAATTACGTATTATTCCTTAACTATTTATTCATGTACACAAAACAATATAAAACAGAAAAAACATACAGATGTTTTATCATTTTCTTCAATCAGTTATCGATCGATTCTGGTATAATTGTATTCAAGTTTTGCGTCTATTAGAAAAGTAAACTATCAAATCCACTTACCTTGTTTATTTAAATGATCTTTCAGCACTAATAAAAACGCAAACAGAATAACAACTTTTTCACTAATTCCCGTCAGTTAATAGTTAACAATTCACTTCACGAGTTTACGTTTACGATAACAATAACATTACGAAATTAGAATGACACAAGGAATATTTCAGGGAAATCCCCGACCAAGCAGACAGCTAGGGGCAAGAGGTCATCGAGCGACACTATCGATGACCTCTTGCCCCGCCACCCTACGGCAGAGTTTGTGGTCCTGGGGGACTTCAATGTTCATAACGAACCTTGGTTGAAGTTCACAGTATCAACAGACTCGGCTGGACGCCAAGCGGAATCCTTTGCCCTTTGCTACGGATTGGAGCAAGTGGTTCAGGAGCCTACAGGGGTTCCTGATGTCCAGACTCACCGTTCCAATCTGTTAGACCTATTTTTAACCACTGTGCCACACGGTTACAGGATTGAAGTCACAGCGCCTTTAGGATCGTCCGACCACTGCCTGGTGACGACATCAATCCCTGTAAACTTCAGACCGCCAAACGAGAGGCTGAAGAGAAAATTGTGGCACTATAAGTCAGCAGATTGGTTCGGTCTGCGGGCACATTTTAGTGCTTTCCCGTGGTCAGCTGTCTGTTTTCGGACTTCGGATCCCTCAAGATGTGCCCAGAAAATTGATGAAGTCATCACATCTGCGATGGATGGCTTCATCCAATCTACTGTTAAGGACTCTGGTTGTAGGCTCAAAGCCGTGGTTCAGTCGACAATGCGCTGAAGCAGTGCGGCGAAAAAACACGGCTTACCGAGCCTGCATTATAATATGTGAGCCTGAGGTGTGTAAATAACCCCAGACTCTCTGGGATTAATACCCAAAGATATGATTATGAAAATCTACCTGCGCGAACAAAATATCACAAGGAATGACAATCAGACAACTCCAGGGAAAATAACAGATCCACCAACCTTGTTTTGTAGTTATATGCAGCTTGGAGGCCTCCGTAAACTTATCCGCTTAAAATTCAGATCTGTAATTCCTTTTGTGACTTGAAACTTGCACAAGAGATGAGATTTGTCAATTAATACACAACTCATAAGTTTTCACAATGACAAGAAGAAAATTTTCCATAAAACAGATGAAGTCAGTTATTTACTTGTTTGAATTCTATTTTCAAACCAACAGGTGTCTCTGTTAAATCCAAAGAGTACCTACCTTACTACCATCCTTGTGATATAAATAGATTTATTTAAATATTAGAACAAACAAAATAAACATATTGTAATGCCTAACCAGAGCCTACAACACATCTAGAACATCCGAAGACAGAACAGCTTACAACAAAATGGCAAAGGAAACGAAGAGAATCATAAATAGGTCAAAATTGGAGCACGACCTGCAGATCAGCAGAAAGCTGGCTGCATGCCCGCATGGCAGCAGGCAATTCTGGTCGCTTGCGGGCTCAATAGGTCGCAATTTCTGCAAATCCAGTCTGCCACCTCTCACCAGACCTGACGGCTCACTAGCAAACACCCACCGAAAAGGCAAACTTATTAGGTAAAATGTTTGCGGATAACTCAACCCTCGATGACCAAGGTGCTGTCCCGACGTCGGTTCCCCACTGCGGTTTTCGTATGAAAAAGCTGAGGATCTGGCATCGGGAAGTACTCTATGTTTTACGAGGGCTAGATGTTAATAAAGCTAGTGGGCCTGATGGAATACCTGCCCTGGTACTGCAGAGGTGCGCTGCAGAAATAGCTCCAATTTTGACGAAGCTCTTTAAAATGTCCCTGAAGACTGGCTCTGTGCCCTCTGGTTGGAAAAAAGCGGTTATCCATCCTATTCCAAAGAAGGGTGACCGCTTCAACCCGGCCAACTACTGCCCCATAGCGATCACGTCAGTTCTGTCTAAGGTGATGGAACGTGTGATCAACGACAAACTGCTCACATACCTCGAGAAGAACAAAATTATTAACGACCGTCAATACGGATTCCGGCGGAACCGCTCGTGCGGTGATCTTCTCGCGTATGTGACGCATGTTTGGGGGTGGTACCTGGAACGTTTTGGGGAGACCCAAACGGTTGCACTGGACATTTCCAAGGCCTTTGACCGGGTTTGGCACCGAGGACTTGTCTACAAACTGCCTTCTTACGGACTTCCCGCATCCTTGTGTACGTGGATTGCCGACTTTTTGAGGGAGAGGTCTATTCAGATGGTAGTCGATGGTTTCACCTCTTCCTCACACTCGATAAATGCTGGCGTCCCACAGGGATCGGTTATGTCTCCGACTTTGTTTCTGTTGCACATCAACGACCTTTTGTCATGTGCACCAATTACTGTTACGCGGATGACAGTACGGTCCATGATAGCTTTTTGTTTGACAGGCCCCCAAAGGGCTCACAAACCCCAACGGCTCGGAGGACTTTGAAGCAAAGAATGGACGGTTACCTCGAGAGTGTTTTATCTTGGGGTAAAAATAATCTCGTCGAATTTAATGTTTCAAAGACCCAATCTTGTCTGATTACGTCTAAAAGGGATCGAAATGAATATCTAGTATCCTTCAATGGAAGCAATCTTCCGAACAGGCTCTCCATTGATATGCTTGGTGTAACCCTAAGTGACCAGCTCAGATATGGGGGCTCCACGGAAGCCAGAGTAAAGTTAGCCTCCCAAAAACTGGGCGTACTGTACAGGGCCCGCAGATACTTTAATAGTACACAACTGCTAACCCTGTACAAATCACAAGTGCGCCCCACGGTTGAATTTGGCAGCCACCTCTGGTCTGGAGCTCCAAAATAGCTGAAAAATACCCTCGACTCTGTGCAGAAACGGGCGATCCGTTTAATAGATTCTCCCATCTTAACAGACGGATTGCAATCTTTAGAGCACAGGCGTCGGGTGGGAATGCTATCCTTGTTCTACCGGTATTACAATGGAAGATGCTTCGAGGAACTAGCATCATTGATCCCTTCGGCAGCGGTGCATAGTCGGGAAACACGCCAAACGCGTGCCCAACATTTGTATACGGTTGACATTTGTCACATGAGAACGGGTCGTTTCTTCGACTCGTTCTTGTGTTCAACAGCTCGGCTGTGGAATGATTTGCCGGCCTCTGTGTTTCCTCCTTCCTACAACATGGGTCTCTTCAAGACCAATGTTCATTCCTTCCTCTCCTCAAAAAGACCCTCCACACAGCATCCCAGATGACATAGACCCTGAGGGAAATTATTTTCCTCAGGGCCTCCTGTGTGGAGTTAATTAAAAAAAAAGCACTGGTAGGCACTGGTACTTGCAATGGTAAGTACTGGGATGCACTTGTAGGCGCTGGTAGGTATAATGGTAAGTACTGGTAGGAACTGGTAGGCACTGGTAGGCACTGGTGGGCACTGGCAGGCACTGGTAGGCACTGGTAGGCACTGGTAGGCACTGGTAGGCACTGGTAGGTGCAATGGTAAGTACTGGTATGCACTGGTAAGCACTGGTAAGCACTGGTAGGCACTGGTAAGTACTGGCAGGCACTGGTAGGCACTGGTAGGTGCAATGTTAAGTACTGGTAGATACTGGTAGGCGCTGGTAGGTGCAATGGTAAGTACTGATTTGCACTGTTTGGCACTGGTAGGTGCACTGGTAAGTACTGGTAGGCACTGGTAAGTACTGGTAGGCACTGGTATGCACTGGTAGGTGCACTGGTAAGTACTGGTTAGCACTGGTAGGTGCACTGGTAAGTAATGGTAAGCACTGGTAGGCACTGGTAGGTGCAATGGTAAGTACTGGTACCACTGGTAGTACTGGTATGCACTGGCACTGGTAGGTACTTTTTTTAGAAATTTAATTTAAAATTAAATTTGATAATGTTATTATCGAGTTCTGCAAGTTTTTTGGTTAGTGTTTTAGTTACAGTTGTTTCGACTTGTAAGGTCATTTTCAAACTGTGCTGAAGCCACGTACGGACGACTTATTTATAAGATTTTAAATGTCCTTTTTTGAAGGTGTCTAAGTTGATTTATTACCGGTTAAACCAATTTGTAGAGACACTAATTGAGAGAGTGCTAATGTGGGATTCGGAGTATTTCCCTTTGGTTTGCCTTTTCACTAAGTGTAAGGGTTTTCTGAATTGATTTAGAATGACGTTATTGCTATGACTCATTTAAGTACATTATATTTTTATTTTTTTTTAGGTTTGGTAAACATACTCAGTAGTGGGGAATAAATAATTTTCCTTACTTTATTAATTAGCGTTATGTTGGGGTCATTCGTTCGTTTATTGATTTCTAATTGTTCAAGCAAATTTAATCTAAGACCCTTTCGTTCTATATGGAATGGTTTTGGCTGGTTATTTTTAAGTGGAACGTGATTATTCACTAAGAGATGTTCACGTTCAATAATCACGTTCCACTTAAAAATAACCAGCCAAAACCATTACATATAGAACGAAAGGGTCTTAGATTAAATTTGCTTGAACAATTAGAAATCAAAAAACGAACGAATGACCCCAACATAACGCTAATTAATAAAGTAAGGAAAATTATTTATTCCCCACTACTGAGTATGTTTACCAAACCTAAAAAAAAAAAAAATATAATGTACTAAATGAGTCATAGCAATAATGTCATTCTAAATCAATTAAGAAAACCCTTACACTTAGTGCAAGGCAAACCAAAGGGAAATACTCCGAATCCCACATTAGCACTCTCTCAATTAGTGTCTCTACAAATTGGTTTAACCGGTAATAAATCAACTTAGACACCTTCAAAAATTGACATTTAAAATCTTATAAATAAGTCGTCCGTACGTGGCTTCACCACAGTTTGAAAATGACCTTACAAGTCGAAACAGCTGTAACTAAAACACTAACCAAAAAAACTTGCAGAACTCGATAATAACATTATCAAATTTACTTTTAAATTAAATTTCTAAAAATTAAAATGGAGTTCTACGAATTAAACAAAAAAACCATTAATAAATAACTGGTAGGTACCTTGGTAAGTGCTGTTAAGCACAGGTAGGCACTGGTAGGCATTGGCAGGCACTGGTAGGCACTGAAAAGTACTGTTAGGCACTGGTATGCACTGGTAGATGCATTGTTAAGTACTGGTATGCACTGGTAGGCGCTGGTAGGTGCAATGGTAAGTACTGGTAGATGCTGGTAGTGGTAGTGGTAAGTACTGTTAGGCACTGAAAAGTACTGTTAGGCACTGGTTTGCACTGGTAGATGCATTGTTAAGTAATGGTAAGCACTGGTAGGCACTGGTAGGTGCAATGGTAAGTACTGGTACCACTGGTAATACTGGTAGTACTGGTATGCACTGGTAGGCACTGGTAGGTACCTTGGTAAGTGCTGGTAAGCACAGGTAGGCACTGGTAGGCATTGGTAGGCACTGGTAGGCACTGAAAAGTACTGTTAGGCACTGGTATGCACTGGTAGATGCATTGTTGAGTACTGGTATGCACTGGTAGGCGCTGGTAGGTGCAATGGTAAGTACTGGTTTGTACTGGTTGGCACTGGTAGGTGCACTGGTAAGAACTGGTAGGCACTGGTAAGGTAAGTACTGGTAGGCACTGTTATGCACTGGTAGGTGCACTGATAACTACTGGTAAGCACTGGTAGGCACTGGTAGGTGCAATGATAAGTACTGGCAGGTACCTTGGTAAGTACTGTTAAATACTGGTAGACACTGGTATGCACTGGTAGGCATTTTTAGGCACTGGTTAGCTATGGTTGATGAATTGGTTAGTACTGGTAGGCATTGGTAGGCACTGAAAAATACTGTTAGGCACTGGTATGCACTGGTAGATGCATTGTTAAGTACTGGTATGCACTGGTAGGCGATGGTTGGTGCAATGGTAAATACTGGTAGATACTGGTAGGCGCTGGTAGGTGCTATGGTAAGTACTGGTTTGCACTGGTTGGCACTCGTAGGTGCACTTGTAAGTACTGGTAAGCACTGGTAGGCACTGGTAGGAACCTTGGTAAGTGCTGGTAAGCATTGGTAGGCACTGGTAAATACTGATAGGCACTGGGTATGCACTGGTAGGTGCACTGGTACGTACTGGTAGGCACTGGTAGGCACTGGTTAGCTATGTTTTATGAAGTGGTTAGTACTGGTTGACATTGGTATGCACTGAAAAGTACTGTGAGGCACTATTATGCACTGGTAGGTGCATTGTTAAGTACAGGTATGCACTGGTACGTGGTGGTAGGTGCAATGGTAAGTACTGGTAGATACTGGTAGGCGCTGGTATGCACTGGTAGATGCATTGTTAAGTACTGGTATGCACTGGTAGGTGTACTGGTAAGTAATGGTAAGCACTAGTAGGCACTGGTAGGTGCAATGGTAAGTACTGGTATGCACTGGTAGGCACTTGTAGGTACCTTGGTAAGTGCTGGTTAGCACTGGTAGGCACTGGTAAATACTAGTAGGCACTGGTTTGCACTGGTAGGTGCACTGATAGGTGCACTGGTAAGTTCTGATAGGCACTGGTAAGTACTGGTAGGCCCTGGTATGCACTGGTAGGTGCACTGGTAAGTAATGGTAAGCACTGGTAGGCACTGGTAAGTACTGGTATGCACTGGTAGGCACTGGTAGGTACCTTCGTAAGTGCTGGTTAGCACTGGTAGGCACTGGTAAATACTAGTAGGCACTGGTTTGCACTGGTAGGTGCACTGATAGGTGCACTGGTAAGTTCTGATAGGCACTGGTAAGTACTGGTAGGCCCTGGTATGCACTGGTAGGTGCACTGGTAAGTACTGGTATGCACTGGTAGGCACTTGTAGGTACCTTGGTAAGTGCTGGTTAGCACTGGTAGGCACTGGTAAATACTAGTAGGCACTGGTTTGCACTGGTAGGTGCACTGATAGGTGCACTGGTAAGTTCTGATAGGCACTGGTAAGTACTGGTAGGCCCTGGTATGCACTGGTAGGTGCACTGGTAAGTAATGGTAAGCACTGGTAGGCACTGGTAAGTACTGGTATGCACTGGTAGGCACTGGTAGGTACCTTCGTAAGTGCTGGTTAGCACTGGTAGGCACTGGTAAATACTAGTAGGCACTGGTTTGCACTGGTAGGTGCACTGATAGGTGCACTGGTAAGTTCTGATAGGCACTGGTAAGTACTGGTAGGCCCTGGTATGCACTGGTAGGTGCACTGGTAAGTACTGGTATGCACTGGTAGGCACTTGTAGGTACCTTGGTAAGTGCTGGTTAGCACTGGTAGGCACTGGTAAATACTAGTAGGCACTGGTTTGCACTGGTAGGTGCACTGATAGGTGCACTGGTAAGTTCTGATAGGCACTGGTAAGTACTGGTAGGCCCTGGTATGCACTGGTAGGTGCACTGGTAAGTACTGGTATGCACTGGTAGGCACTGGTAGGCACTGGTAGGCACTGGTAGGTACCTTCGTAAGTGCTGGTTAGCACTGGTAGGCACTGGTAAATACTAGTAGGTACTGGTATGCACTGGTAGGTGCACTGGTAGGTGCACTGGTAAGTACTGGTAAGCACTCATAGGCACTGGTAGGTGCACTGGTAAGTACTGTTAGATACTGGTAGACACTGGTATGCACTGGTAGATGCATTGTTAAGTACTGGTATGCACTGGTAGGCGCTGGTAGGTGCCATGGTAAGTACTGGTAGATACTGGTAGGCGCTGGTAGGTGCAATGGTAAGTACTGATTTGCATTGATTTGCACTGGTAGGTGCACTGGTAAGTACTGGTAGGCACTGGTATGCACTGGTTGGTGCACTGGTAAGTAATGGTAAGCACTGGTAGGTGCAATGGTAAGTACTGGTATGCACTGGTGGGCACTGGTAGGCACTGGTAGGCACTGGTAGGCACTGTTAGGCACTGGTAGGCACTGGTAGGCACTGGTAGGCACTGGTAGGCACTGGTAGGCACTGGTAGGCACTGGTAGGCACTGGTAGGCACTGGTAAGTACTGGTAGGCACTGGTAGTGGTAGTGGTAAGTACTGGTATGCGCTGGTAGGTGCACTGGTAAGTAGTGGTAGGCACTGGTAGACATTGGTAGCCAGGGGCGGCCCTAGTGCGGTGTGACCGCACTGGGCCCCGTCATAAGGGGGGCGCCGAAAACACCCGACCACTGATCGTCTATCTATCGATAACTTACCATCACGCCGTTTCCCCGCAGGGGTAGGCAGAGAGTACGGATCGCCAAACATTCCGGTCTCATACATGCTCTTCTATTGCAACTACCAGCGCCTACCAGTGCATACCAGTACTTAACAATGCATCTACCAGTGCATACCAGTGCCTAACAGTACTTTTCAGTGCCTACCAATGCATATTAGTACTAACCAGTTCAACAACCATACCAGTGCTTACCAGTACTTATCAGTGCACCTACCAGTGCATAACAGTGCCTACCAGTACTTTCCAGTGCCTACCAGTATTTACCAGTCCACCTACCAGTGCCTACCAGTGCCTACCAGTGCTTATCAGTACTTACCAGTTCATCTACTAGTGCCAACAAGTGCCTACCATTGCAGCTACCACTAGTACTTATCATTACGGACTGGCAAATACACACCGTAAGGGATTGGATCGACAGTCTAAAATGTGGACACTGTCAACTTTACGGCCATACGGCGTCGAAATGTAACGCAGACATGCCTACATGTTCTCACTGTGGAAAACCTGGACACAATCGAGATGCTTGCCCGACTCCTGAAAAGCCACCAGCATGTGCTACCTGCAAGTTCTTCAGAAAACCGTCCACACACAACACTGGCTCCCCTGACTGTCCTGCCCGCCAAGCCGCTGAGAGACGCGAATTATCTCAAGTCAATTTTTTAGGCTGAATCAGAATCGACACCTTATTAATACTAACTTTTCCACCAAAATATTCGTGGTCTCAATACTAAGCTAAACTCCTTTAGATGCTCCATAAATTTATGCCCTTATGATTTTTTATGTTTTACTGAAACATGGCTATCAGACAATATTGCTTCAACAGAACTTGGACTACATGACTACATTATTTTTCGCTGTGACCGCTCTTCCTCTTCTAACAAGTGTAGAGGTGGTGGGGTAATGATATGTATTAAAAAAAAATACTCTTGCCACATTCTTGAATCGTCTAATAATGTATCTGAACAATTATTTATTTGTGTTCTACTTGGTTCCAAGAAACTTATCATTGGTTGTGTATACATTCCCCCCTCCTCTTCAATAGAAATCTATAAGTCACATACTGAAGCAGTTGAGCGTGTTTCCATAAAGGCCGATTCCTTACTTATTTGTGGTGATTATAATCTTCCTAAAATAGTGTGGCTTAATGATAGTCATGGTGTGAAAACTCCTAATAATGTTTCCCTTCAAGCTTCCATAATAGTAAATTTCTTTGCCTTCCTGAATATGTACCAATTAAACTCGATTAATAATAATATTTAATAATAATAATATTTGGATGATTTATATAGCGCCGTTTTTGTGAAAAATCACCTCAATAACTGTGGAGGTTACTGTCTTGATCTAATATTTACCAATATGCCTAGCGTTTGTGTATGTGAAGCTACTGACTCAATATTACCAATAGATAAATATCATCCATCACTCGATATTAACTTCACTAATCCCTTCAAAAGTGACACTCTGAAATCAGCAGTTACATTCCACTACAAATTTAACAAAGGTGATTATACTGGCATGAATAGGTACCTTGCCCAATATGACTGGGCAGGTATGTTATCAAACAACAATATTAACGATGCTGTATTTAAATTCAACGAATGTATAACTCATGCTATAGATTTGTTCGTTCCAAGGGGAACTTATTCCCAGCCTAAATTTCCTATTTGGTTCAGTATGAAACTAAAGCATTTGATTATGGAAAAAAAGAAAACACACAAGTTATTCAAATTAACGAACAACTTAGCGCTTTATCAAAAATTTTCTCAGTTAAGAGAATTATCCGAAATTGAATCTAACTTGTGTTACAAATCTTATATTGAACTCACTGAGACAAAATTAAATCTTAACCCTAAACAATTTTGGAAATTTATTAAACAAAAACGTATTGATAACGATCTCCCTTCAAGTTTATTCTTTAATGAAACTCACGCCACCAACGATTTCGATATAGCCAACCTTTTTGCTGAACATTTCTCCTCTGTCTATACTGATAACATATGCACCATCCCTCCACTTAAATATGCTAATACTATTGACCTTAATAATTGCGAAATCACACTTGTAGATGTTTTCAATTACTTAAAAAATCTTCCCAGCAAAACAAGCACTGGTCCTGATGGTATACCTGAAATATTATTGAAAGAATGTAAATCTGTTGTATCTAAGCCAATTTGTTTATTATATAACTTATCACTATCATCTGCCACTTTTCTGGATTCCTGGAAGGTTTGCTATATACGACCTATTTTTAAATCGGGTAATAAGTCGAACGTAGAAAACTATAGACCTATATCGATGTTATCTCATATACCTAAAATCTTTGAATCTATAATCACAAAAAAATAACACCTATTTTCAAAAATGTGCTGATTGAGGAACAGCATGGCTTTAGATCTGCTAAATCTACCACTACAAACTTACTCTCCTTCACCAACACCGGTTGTGAAGTTAGTCAATGGCCTAGAAGATAAATCACAAGTAGATGTTCTATATACCGACTTTTCTAAAGCTTTTGACAAAGTAAAACACGCTATCCTTATGGCCAAGCTATATGCTATAGGTATACGAAACCCATTGCTATCTTTCTTTAATTCTTATTTAAGCAATAGAAAACAAAGAGTTAAAATAAATAACATTGAGTCTATTATTATTGAAGTAACATCCGGCGTACCGCAAGGAGCACATTTAGCCCCGCTTCTCTTCAACTTGTTTATAAATGACATTATTCGTATTTTCTCTCACACACGCTTTTGGCTTTTTGCTGATGACAATAAGATCCTAAAAATAATCAAAAACTACCATGACTGCATTCTTTTCCAATCAGATATTGACTCTTTCAATGACTGGTGTAAAATTAATTGCTTGGAACTAAATGTCGATAAGTGCAAAATTATGTCCTTCTACAGATCTAAAAATCCGATTGTTTTCGAATACAAATTAAATAATAATTGCCTAACAACTGTTCAATCCATTAAAGATCTTGGTGTCTCTCTTGATAGCAAGCTTTCTTTCCGGGAACATATAAATATGATTGTTAATAAATCTCTCAAGCTACTTGGTTTCATCGCTAGAACCACTTCTGACTTCAAAAACATAAATACCCTAAGAACTCTTTACTGCTCCTTGGTTCACCCCCATCTTGAATATGCTTGTATTATATGGTCTCCTTTTTATGCTGTCCATATTCGTCATATTGAATCCGTTCAACATCGGTTCCTAAAGGGAATTGCTTGGAGGCTAGTATTAGAGCGAGGCAATTACTCGTATGCTGAAATTGAACAAACTCTAAACCTTTCTCCTTTAGAAGACCGTCGGATAAAATCTGATCTCATTTGTTTCTTCAAAATTATTAACTGTTTAATCGACTCGCCTACATTACTACAACTCGTCACATTTAATATACCTTCTCATAGACTCAGAAATAAAGACCTGCTTTTCCTCAATCAGCACTCGACTAACTATGGTTATAACTCACCACTGTCCAGAATGTGTAGACTGGTCAACTCACGTCAAGACCTTGATTTTTTTGGTATTAGCTTAAATGATTTCTGTCGCTCTTTAAACAAATGAAGATATGTCATATTCACCCTAATTTTTGCAAGGTCTTGACGTGACTTGACACATATTTTTTCTTCTATTTTCACTGTTTGTCTTTGCTTTCATGTACCATCCGAATCCTTACATTGTTCATTTCTATACTTCGTGATACTTTGTTTTAAATTGGACGTAAGTCCGTAAATAAATAAATAAATAAATAAATAAATTACACCTACCAGTGCCTACTAGTGCCTCCCAATGTCTACGAGTACTTACCAGTGCACATACCAGTGCCTACCAGTATTTATCAGAGAACCGTCCGATTCCTACCAGAGCCAACCAGCACTTACCAGTACACCTACCGATTCCTTCCAGTGCCTACCAGTACTAACCAGTGAACCTGCGGGTTCCTACTAGAGCCTACCAGTTCTTACCAGTACACCTACCAGTGCCTACCGCTGCCTACCCCTTCTTACCAGTACACCTGCCAGTGCCTAACAATGCCTACCAGCACTTACCTGTACCAGTGCCTACCAGAATACCTACTGATTCCTACCAGTGCCTACCAATGCCTAGCAGCACTTACCAGTACACCTACCAGTGCCTACCGGTGTCTACCCCTTCTTACCAGTACACCTCTCAGTGCCTAACAGTGCCTACCAGCACTTTCCTGTACCAGTGCCTACCAGCACTTTCTAGTACACCTACCAGTGCCTTGAGTACTTACCAGTTCATCCACCAGTGCCTACCAGTGCCTGCCAGCATTTTCCAGTACACCTACCAGCAGTAGCGTAGCGGTGGGTGACACTACGTTATCCGCCCCGGGTGCCACCCACGCTAGCTACGCCACTGTGTCTGGGTTGATTAGGTGAGATGTGTTCAGATATTGGCGGCTGATGTGCGCCTGTCCACGGATCCGGTGAGTCGGTTTTGGGAGCCCCTTTGACCTCTCCAGCGAAGGTCTCTCTCTACCCATCGTCTAGCACCGCAGCAGGAGGAATGGATTCGTACGTTCGTCACTCCTAGACAAACTGACACCTCCATTACTTTAATTACAATACTCATACCTTTTTCCTTCCCAGAACTTCCTCTCCTTCATTTCCTAAAAAAAACCACACTACATCCCCAAAGATGACATAAGACCTAAAGGTTTTTTCCATAGGGTCTCCTGTGTGGGGTTAATATAAAGAAAAGCTCTGTAGCTATGTATGTAGTTTTTTTTAATTTTAATCTCGTTATTTTCACTAGTCCAATAATAATGAAAGCAAAAAATGCGTTTATTAACGTACCTAGGCTTTGAAAATCACGCACCTTTTTCGAAACCTGCCGGATTGCGGGATAGACGGATAGATGTTCGAATTTGAGGGATTAGAGCCCCACTACACCTCGCCCCTCAACCGCAAGGAAACAGCCTCTGCGTTATCATCCGATTTTTTGTCGTTCCGTTTTTTAAACGGAAGTGTGAACAGGGCGATAGACGAAATGGAATGGGCTCTACAGTACAAAACCACTACAACAAAACGTTATCTCTGTTTCCACGCTAGTCGGTTTGACAGTCATCAAGAAGGCGTGAGCTAACTGAAGATATTTTCCTCTGTTATCTCCGTTCTTAAAAAGAGACCTCTCTTTCTTCAAAATCAATTGAAGTTTATTTATTTCATTAACATTTCCTTCTTCAATTTCGTCTTGAAGTTTTCCCATCGTTTCAGCACGTTTTTGGTGAAAATTTGTTTTTTTTTTCAATCCCGAATCCCGAAAATCCCGAACTTCCGCGGGATCGAATATTGCTGAAAACAGTGAAACCCCGAGGAGTTGCGGGATGTGGGGTTGCGGGATGATGATGCGTTTTACAAATAATTCCTGATAGTTCACCGGAAGACCGGAACAATGCACACATAGTATTTTTGGAACTTTCACTCCCAGAATATATTGTTAGTAGGTATACAATTTGTTTCGACCATTTCGACAAAGACTTTGCATCGCGGAACATACTAGCTAACTTTTCAAATAACACGTGCTTCAACATACAAGTTTGATTATTTTAGCCCGAGTAAAACCGGGTAGTTATCACTGCTACGCTTACGGCATAAAAAAGCTTTACAAAAGAAATCAATTAAGCTAAGAAGTCCAATCAGGCCTCGGCCATGTTTTGTCAGAGGGTATGTGCGCTTTGTAAAAAAATACAAAAAGCGGAATATTTCTGAACGTATCCAAAAACCAAAACTGTTTTTGAAAGGTGATAAAATACGAAAATACCTTTCCAAATTTTATGATTCGAAATGAACATAAAAATTTTTAAATATAAAATTTGCATGCAAACATAAAAAAGTTGTAAAAATGGCTAACCTTACGTTTTTTTCAACTAAAATTACTGATAACGAAAAAAATAAAACACACATCATCATCATCATCATCATTACATAGTATAAAATGAAATGTATGTGCGCATAGATCTTTTAAACTATGCAATGATTTTTCATGCGATTTTCACCAATAGATAGAGTGATTCAAGAGGAAGATTTATATGTATAATACATGCTTATTATAGTAGAGAAAAGCCGATAAATTCAAATATTCAATTCAGGCAGCGGGCAGCGGGCAGCTGGCAAGCGGGTGGTGTGGATTTTATAAAGGTTGGGTAACGGCGTTGTGTTTCGTTAGCCACAGCAACGTGTGGCCGGGTCTGCTAGTATTTTATAAACGTTACCGTCAACTCACTTTTTTGTCGTTCCATTTTTTTTTTTTACATGAATACCGCACAAGAGTCTGGAGCCAGTGGGACTATGGCATCCCCAATTGGGGTATGTTGTGAGGCTGAAGGCAGTGGGGAGGGGAAGGAGATAGGGAAGAGGAAGGTGGGGAAGTACCTGGCCATTCAGATCTGGTCACCAAACACGGCAGAAGCCATTTCAAGCAACGTTTCAATTCTGAATGGTGGTCTTACACCAGGGCGATACTGAGAGTATCTTCCACTCTGGAACGTGCCGCAAATATACTATATATTATTTTAAATTAATAAATTGTGAAATACACAAATTAATCAAATAAAATTTATTTGCCACGCCGGGATTCGATCCCGCGACCTTCGGAATGGGAGTCAAGTCATGTAAAAATAATTAGTAAAATATTATTAAAAATTGTTTTTTTTTCATATTGTGTTCTGAAATTCTGGTTTCGCAAAGGTCTACATTTTACTTCTTTAGTTATTAATTTTTAGATTTGAATATAAGTCGAGGTCAGTTATCTTCTAACACCGTTCATAGTTTAGATGATAATTCTCCCTGTGACAACGATGTTGTGAGTAGGTATATAGTGCCTGTAGAAACAAGAAATTAAAGATTTTTAATTAATTTATTTCCTAAGCAACTATTGTTGTGTAAAATCAACTACTTTCTTTCTCACCTTCTGCTCCCCGATCTCCTTCCCCTCCCCAGCCTCACAACAATTAGCCCCAACAATTGAAGACGCCATGCCATAGTCTCACTGGCTCCGGTGTTAACAAAGTTAAAATTATTAGTACCTTTGTAAGTACAAATAAACATTTTTAAATTAGCAAAATGAAACAATAAAACTTTGTATAAACCACTTATATAATGTGCAAATCCATTATATAACTGGATAAAATTGAATGGCGTAAAATTTTGTATATTAATAATTTTTCAGTTCAATGTTGCAAAAATCTCCCTTCTAATATTAAACCAGCGTTTTATACAAGAAATAATATCAGTAATTTTTTGAGAAATACTAAAGATAAAGACCATAAATTGACTAATTCTGAAATATATAAACTCACATGCAATGATTGTCCCTCATTTTATATTGGAAAAACAACTCGAAATTTTGAAATCTGAATCAAAGAACATTTAAGGTGTCTTAATAATAATAATTTTTCTGAGTTCGCTAACCATATCATTGAAAATAACCATAGTTTTGAAAAAAAATACAGGGATAAATATTCTTCATATTAATCATAAAGGAAAACGTTTAGATAACTTAGAAGCTTTGGAAATTAAAAAATCCCTTAAAAATAATGAATCTATTATCAACAAACAAAAAATATTGTCATATAGCCCAATCATGGATTTGTTCCCCTACCCACCCACTCTACACTAATACCTACCCACCCAATCTACATTATTAACTAACAACGGCTCCACCCCTACCATAATAAAACATTGTTCGAAACTGTCAAATTAGTATAAGCTTTCCCTGACGAAGGAACGTTTGTTCCGAAACCGGTCGGATTTGCACATTATATAAGTGGTTTATACAAAGTTGTATTGTTTCATTTTTTTATAATGGATAACCACAAAGTAATAGCTACATTCAAAAATATTTCTAAAATTTGTTACTTCGAAAAATAAACACTAAAACAAACCAAACGTGCATTCATTTTTTCCTTAATTCTTACGTAATAAATATTAAACAGGGGGGGAGGGGGCAAAGACGTTATATACTGTAGACGCGGGGTAGAAATCTCAAAGTGGGAAGCCAAAAGCAAGGCAATTGCACTGGTCTCGATTTCTAGTACTTTAGTACTAAACTGACACTCGTCGAGTTGTTGAGTAAGGTCGTGTCTTACCAGTAGGAAAATTGCATTTAAAAAGTGCCAAAATGCCACCTGTCTGATGAGAAAATGTTTCCTTGCACGGCAAAAAGTAGTAAAAGTGAAGAAATAACATTTCATTTACATGTACACACAAATTACTTATTATTATCGATTATTATCGATTATTATAAGCAATACAATTAATTTTCATGTTCCCCGTCCGACAAATTTTGTGCGTCATTAGAGAAAAAACACACGTTATTTGTTTGTCTTGTGGTACGGCCACACTGAGGCCAACTTCCAACTTCAAACTTTCGGACGATTATGTAGAAGAGTTGTTCGTTAGAAGAGTAGTAGCATATCTTTTTAATACATGAATAACTTTTGAATTAAGAAATTACTGAAAACCGCTGAAAACAAAAGGGTGTCGCATTGTCGCTTACTTGCCACATTATTTTGCGAGTATGTCAGTATGTGAGACTATGGCAAGTCTATTTATATAACGTCATTGGAAGGGGTTCGGCCTATTCTTATTTTTTCTTATAACAGGGGTAGGCCGGTGGGAGGGGGTCGAAAACTAGCAAAATTCATCTTACGTAATAAATGAATAATGGCCCCTTAACAAGGGGCAGTTGGAACTCTTGTGCGATATTCACATTTAAAACATCGTAGTTTAATCATACTCAAGCAAGCAGTAATACGTCAATCGATATTTATTAGCTACCGTGTAAAAGCACGATAAACTCAAATAACATTCGATAAACCATTCGATATTTTCAAAAGCGCGCATAAAACGACATTCTTTTTAAATTTGCGCAATTTATTAAGGGTCGGGTTTGGAAAACATCGCTCCGCATTAGCAGTAGCACCCACGTCTCGTAGCAGCAATACTAGAAAATTATATACGGGTAGTTAGAAAAATGTGTAAAGTTACTAGTGATTAAATTTTTTTTACTGTTATCTTACAAATTCTATAAGTTATACATACTGCAACTTTAGTTAAAACGCTGAAAAAGGCCTTCGCGATTATCTCTCCTGAACCTGTTGTAAACATTTTTACCAAAAATCCTTCCGTAATCTCAGAGTAAACACTATGTTAAAACACGCTATTAAATTAAAAACACTTCAGTGTATCTAGATTTTTATTGTAATTCGCCTAAACTTTCTGAATTTTTCAACTATTCTCCGCCATACAAAAATGTATGGCAAAATAATACGCCGCGCGATGTCTTATATAACGGTTGAATTTCACAGAATTCATTCAGTCGTGAGATAGTGGTCAAGGCGAGACCACGCATATTTTTTTCGCAGCAATTTTGTTCGCTGTTTATTCGATTTTCGAAGGAATCATTGAGGAGATAGGTGTTACAGTAACCGGGTAAGTAGAAATAAAATATATTTATTATTATCTAATAAATTATTTTTAACTTGATTTACAGTTTACAGATTTTTTTTTTTTTAAACTTCAGGTACCTTCAAAATGGGTAAAAATAAAGGAATTCTTGCTTACCGTGCCATAAAAAATAGACCCTCCCACTGGAAGAAAAGGAGAATAAGGTAATAATGTAAAAATTTAATTTTTTTACTGATTTCTATCACAGGTAGTTCGAAGGTGGACTGAAGTCATTTTGCTTTTTGACATCTAAAAATTTCGGAATCCATCTTGAATTTCTCTGTAGTTATCTACCGATTTGGTTCAATATCAGAATTCGGGCGTTTAGGAGTGCACTGAACTCGAATCTAATGTCAAAATGCAAAATTTCGGCATCCATCTTGAATTTCTCGTGTTCTCTACCGATCTGGTTCAAAATCAGTATTAGGGAGTATTGGCGAGCACTGAACTCGGATCTAATGTCCAAATGCAACATTTCGGCATCCATCTTGAATTTCTCTAGTTATCTACCTATTTGGTTCAAAATCAGGATTAGGGCGTTTGGACGTGCACTGAACTCGGATCTAATGTCAAAATGCAACATTTCGGCATCCATCTTGAATTTCTCGTGTTCTCTACTGATCTGGTTCAAAATCAGTATTAGGGAGTATTGGCGAGCACTGAACTCGGATCTAATGTCCAAATGCAACATTTCGGCATCCATCTTGAATTTCTCTAGTTATCTACCTATTTGGTTCAAAATCAGGATTAGGGCGTTTGGACGTGCACTGAACTCGGATCTAATGTCAAAATGCAACATTTCGGCATCCATCTTGAATTTCTCGTGTTCTCTACTGATCTGGTTCAAAATCAGTATTAGGGAGTATTGGTGAGCATTGAACTCGGATCTAATGTCCAAATGCAAAATTTCGGCATCCATCTTGAATTTCTTTAGTTATCTACCGATTTGGTTCAAAATCAGGATTAGGGCGTTTGGACGTGCACTGAACTCGGATCTAATGTCAAAATGCAAAATTTCGGCATCCATCTTGAATATCTTAAGTACTTTGACGATTTGGTTCAAAATCAGGTTTAAGGAGTTTGGGGTTCACCGAACTCGAATTTAATGTCAAAATGCATAATTTCGACGACCATTTTGAGTTCTCTACCGATTCCGTTCAAATTGTAACTAAGTTTTATTGAAAACAACGACTGTCAGATCCATTGATAAATCGAATGAATTTCGATGTTGGGTAAATTCTGGGTTGTATTATTACAAATAAATTTATTTTATATGTTTTTTTAGGAAAGCAGCAGAAGCAATATAAATGACGTCGTTATAACAGAAACTATCAGTGAACATGTAAGTTTTTTTAAATAAACATAAGCGGCCTGAGTAATGCCTTCCATATAAACTTTTTGCTATAATGAATGATCTACCACACTTTTTGTGAATGTTTAGAATTATCGATAATAGACATGGAGAAAGGATGATGTCATTACAAAATGACAGTCTTATGAATAAATGAGGAGCTAACACTTATCACTCTGTATTGTTTTGTATTTCTTTTATTAATAAGTTTACATTACAAATGTATAGTATAATGTCCTCCACGCTAGCAATTCACCTGTGTTGTGGAGGACATTTTTCAATTGTAAAATTATATAATAGTAAACAAGTATATAATAGTAACTTTGTTATTTTTGGATAATGCTGTGAAATAACTATAATAATTGTGGGTAATAATTAATTTATTTTGAACTTACAAATAACATTTGCAATTTTACCTGTAACACGCACAACACGAGTTAAGCGTGTTTTATACAAAGAAAAAAAAACTTTTCAACAGCCTTCTATAAAAAAACAGAGTGGAAGATACTTTATATATCGCCCTGGTGTAAGACCACTATTCAGAATTGAAACGTTGCTTGAAATGGCTTTAGCCGTGTGTGGTGACCAAATCTGAATAGCCAGGTACTTCCCCTATATTATTCCACTCCCACCTTATTCAGCCTCACAACATACCCCAATCAATGGCCCCAGGCGATTAATAACAGTTGGGACTTTGTAAGGTACATAAAAATAAAACATTTAGTTGTTTCTTAAAAATTTGTCTGAACTTCTTTATATTTTTGACTGTCTTTTTCTAAATGTGCTTCGTTCTACTTTATATATATCAAAGATAAATTGTAAAATATATTCTTTCTTACTAGGTATTAAAAAAAAATTGTATGAATATAAATAAACTTTCAAAAACAAAACTACCGGTTTTTTAATTTCTAAGGCGCAGAGTAAAAACTGGTTGTCGTAACTTATTCACACCCATTATTTTTTGGTAAAATTATAAAAAAATTAATAAAATTATACAAAAAATATATGAACCAAAAATTTTTTCCACATCAAAACACCATTAGATTCTATGTCACATTGAGTCAAAAACTAAGACGTCTGTAAAGGTCCAGGGGCTAAAAAAAGTCCACGTATCCTTACCCTTGCATAATATGATTTATAGTCTGTCGAGCTGTATCAATTATGTTGGCAATAAATTAAAATTTTACAAAGCAAGTGTATTTTTATTCCGTATTTTGTCAAAATGCTCACCAGCCGTGCCTGAATCTAACCGAAATACACAGTAGATCGCGGCGGCCGAGCTTGTTTGCAACTACCAAAAATACCTAACTGCAGTGAATGGGCAGTTGACCCAGGCGCAAATGTCTCTATGAGCTATCCACGCTATTCCACAATATGATTCTTAGTATGTTAAGCTGTATCCATTATTATAGTAGGAACTAAATTTTAATTTTATAAGGCAAGTGTATTTTTATTTCCTAAGTCCGTAGTGTCTAGTATACCCACATCTCCTCTAGTCACCCGCAGGCGGTCAGCTGCGGCCGTGTTTGTCTACAAGTACAAGAAATACCTAACTGCAGCGTCAGCGCGGTTTGATACCCGACCCTTAAGTACTGTATTTCCGAAGCCAAAAGTTAATTAATTAACAATACTACTGGGAAAAATTATTAATACAAGCCACCAAACATCAGTCACCTGGTCCCACGGGTATAAATATTACCGTACAGGTAAACCTACATATCTTCCACAGGTAACTGCCAACTGGTACATACTATACCATTATACATAGATGATAGCTTATAGCGTCTAGGTAAAGGTGCATGCGTTGCACACACACTCACAATCTCTACAACAGGACACAGGGCGCATGTCAGTTGGTCGGTAGTGTGTGTCTGTAGAGCAGTGATCATCAACGTTTTTAACTGGAGGGTCAATTCATACATTTTCAATTCGTTCGCGGGTCGTAGGGGGTATGGCACGTTCAGCTTGACATGATTAACTATAACTATAAGGCTCGACGGCTGGCGTAGTAAGGTAAGGCTCTTGACTCGCAATCCGAAGGTCGCGGGGTCGAATCCCGGCGTGGCAAATAAATTTTATTGATTAATTTGTGTTATTTCACAATTTATTCATTGAAAGTAATATACAGTATATTGCGGCACGTTCCACAGTGGAAGATACTCTCAGTATCGCCCTAGTGTAAGACCACCATTCAGAATTGAAACGTTGCTTGAAATGGCTTTAACCGTGTTTGGTGACCAGATCTGAATAGCCAGGTACTTCCCCACCTTCCTCTTCCCTATCTCCTTCCCCTCCCCAATACCATCAGCCTCACAACATACTCAAATTGGGGATGCCATAGTCTCACTGGCTCCAGACGGGAGCAGTTGGGTCTCTTTTGCGTTATTCATGTAAAAAAAATTAAGTTTGCGGCCGGTGGTACCTATCGCAAAACTACGTATACTTTGTAGAGTCGTAATTATCTAATCGAAAACTTGTATAGAAAGCGCCGCAGGCGAAAATTTTAGATTTAAAAAAAAAAATAATTGCAAATCAATTATGCCTGTGTTAAGACCACGTTATATTTTCATGGCTTGGCCTATTTTAGCATGTTGATCGCCCACTAGGAATATAAAATATATTCCCGTGACGAGTGACACGCATAAATAGGCCAAGCAACAAGGGGATAGCGCTAGAGCGTCAGCCCAATCTAGGTTGTCGATTTTTATCATTTCGAAATATTAAAGAAATTGTAAAAAATATCTATTTGCAATTTTGAGCTACTGTTAACGTAACTATAGATTAAACAAAATTTGTTTTAAGCTTTTGGTATTTTATAAAAAGGAAACCTTTAAATGCATCAATCATAGATCTATACTAAAAAGTGCTACACGAAAAAGGTGATTTTTTTCCTAAACTAAAGGTCGAACCCCGAATGTAAGAAAGGTATTATTGAAGTGAAAACTTCTTTAGCACCGTTGTGATTTTAAACTCGATGAAACGAAAAACCGACATTAAAAGAGACAACAACACACATCTATTGGATTTAACCTGCGAGAGAATGAGATAAACTTATCGGTGTCCTCTTTGTGCGGTGCTTCGTAGCCTCCCCACTCTTGTCTATTTTAGGTTTCTGAAGGTTTCACTTCTACCGCGTCTGAACTGCACACATTTTTTTAAAAATAAGTTTTGTGCTGAACCCTTATGAAAAGCAGAACAAAACCACTGAATATTCTGTACCGAATTTTTGGAATATCTTATTTAGCCAATTAGTGGGCAGTATCAAAAGGCTCGCGGGCCTCTCAAAATGGGCTCGCGAGCCGCATGCGACCGCGGACCGCAAGTTACTCATCAATGCCCTAGAGTCTGTTCGCTAGTTCGCTACTCAACTCAGTTCGTCAGTGTTATTATGGGCTCGCCCCGTGTGGTTGTGTGCTGATTCGCTTGAAAAATTACGAGTTTTTCTGCAACCCATCAAATAAAGACAATCCTCATTGAAAACACATGAGAATTTCCTGAAAAACTTGCTAAACCGCAATCAGTTTCATGATAGAATTGTTGCTTCAGTCGCTCCAATCCCAGACAAAAATATTGATATTTTAAGTCTAGTTTTTGTTGTGTTGTTTCGTTCATTTGTTGATTCGAGTGTTTTGAATTAAAAGAGTGTTTTAAAAACTGATTTTGAGTTTTGATAACACCATGGCAGGCTCTGCTATGATTGAGTTGGAATCTTGGATAATTTATCAGTGTATTTTGACAGACTGCAGCCACTGTCACTGTGAGTATCACGTTTCAAAAATTAATATGTTACTAATCACTAGTTGGGTAGTGACCCAACAATTTTTCTACTTTTATTATTTAGACATTCTTACAATTTGTTAGAGTTTGGCTTATTTAGTTTATTTTTATTCCATTTTTGAAATTGCTGTTGTCAACGGTTCGTTCCTACATGCTACAAGTCTTTCTTCCTTTGAAATCAAGAAGGGCAGGTGTCAGTTTTTTGTAGGCAACCCCCTCTTTTCGCTGTCCCCTGTTCCTGTTTGAGTACATTCAACGATTCAACCAAGACGACGGTTTGGATAAATATTATGTTTTGTCGAAGACGTAATAATAGTAACTAATAATACAAAGTTAAATAAAGCACTCCCATTTCTTGCAAGTTGTATGAATAATCAGCAATGACTGTTGAGTGTGTTGAGTCATCGGATTAACGTGAAACTGACAAATTTCTCACTGCACGATGCTTAGTAGAATTTTAATGTACACAAGATTTTATTTCCCGACACTAATTAAGTACTTACGTACTTGGATTACTTCAACCAGTGATTCGTGACATTATTTGGAGTCAAAAATGTTAATGAAATTTTTGCCTCCAGTGGCCATTTTGGAGATTTTTTATTTTATTTTTTTCATCTTCAAAACCATACAAATAAAAATTCTTTAACATACCATCATTCAGCAGAGTAACCGCCTAACCTCTTACCCCTTCCCTACCTGTCCAATACCTACCGTTTTTAAAGTTTAAAGTAAAAAACAAAAAAGTACTTAAATTGTCACCAGAGACCAATAATAATTTATTACAAATAATGACATGAATCATTAATAATAATAATAATAATATATCTTTATTGAACAAAAAAAAAATGAAGATTTATAACTACAAAAACAAAAAGTACATCATAAGTACAGTAAAATTACAGTAAATATTAAACATTATTATTTTTATTATACATTGGTTAAAGTAAGTCCCTTAACACCCTGTATTAATATGCTACAGGAAATTATTATTTTTTATTGTTTTGCACTGTTATAATTTCTTTACTTACATATAAAAAAAAGTTTAATATTCGGAACAAACGTCAACGGTTATGTAACGGGATTGTGTATGTTATCTTTACTTTAAAAAACAGCCTACGTTTTTGAATGGTTTGTCTTGCAAAGCAGGGTTTGTGTAGCGGGCTTGTGTATATTATCTTAATTTTAAAAGTTTTATCAAAAAAAAGTGCGTATTAACCGTTGACGTTTGTTCCGAACTGCAAACAGAGTGATTTGACAGTGTGAAAGCAAATTTTCAATTTACGTAAATAAAATTAAAAATGTAACATTTTCAACCTCCCCCAATGCAAATAGTTGTCTTTTATGGTAATTAAGAAGAATCTAAAAGTTTTTTTTTTAAAAAGTGCGTATTAACCGTTGACGTTTGTTCCGAACAGTTACCAAAAAAAATAATAAAGTATATAATATTTAAAATAAAACAATCTGATGATTTAATCACCATAAGATGTTCATCACGCTGGTAATTTGTTGGGATGTTATCTGTTCCTGGGAAGTGCACACCGCATTCAAAATAATTATAAATTTTAAAACTATGTCCACGATATTGTTTTATTTCTTAGGTTACGCAAAAACTAGTGATGAGTGAAGTGATGACCCAAATAACCCACAGTTGGGATTGAGTGTGTTGATGCATAATATGCATATCTGCACTTCAGATAGTGATGTCCTTGCGAAACGTCACTGAGAATCAGCCCTTTGTCTTGCTTATCACTCGAAGGACGTGTTGGATTTTAATGAAACAATCCAATTCTTTTGTTTTAGCAAAAGATAACTAACTAACCATCACGCCTTTTCCCCGTGGGGGTAGGCAGAGAGGACTGACCGCTAAACAACTCGGTCTTGGCACACACTCCTTGCCTCGTTGAGATTCATACATCGCCTCATAATGCTCTTCTATTATTCCGACTTCGTCGGACGTCCCCTACTTCTTCTACCATTCACATTTGCGTCATATATTCTCATTTCCTCCTTCATTAGCTCTAGGTATATGCCCAAACCTTCTGAGCGTCCCTTTCTTAATCTTACTCATTACGCTTATATCAGCCTTGCATTCTTCGCGGATCTCCAAATTTCTCACACGATCGTTCATGGTTTTACCACACATCCGCCTCAGGGATCTCATTTCTACAGCATTCAGTCTACTTTCATCCTTCCTCTGCCAGTTCCATGCCTCACTACCCATACATCAGGGTTGGTACCAGCACTCCATTATTGACGGCTATCTTCGCTTCTTTGGACAGTTTTTTGTTGGCGCCAACGGCGTTCAGTCCTCCATTAATAGAGTTATCTCCATTTACCCTCCTTTCGATATCTCTATCAGCCTTCCCATCTCTCGTAAATATACTTCCGAAGTACACAAACTCATCCACTGCTCCAAATACTCATCATTCACAACCATGTTTGTTTTCATACTCTCTCTTTCAAATACCATTACTTTAGACTTTCTTAGATTCATCATTAACTCATTCTTCATACATACTTCATTCAGAGAGACTGTAGATCTTAATGCCTAAATGTTATTAAAATTTGAATATTCGAAAAGTTTTACAAAGTACCTACTCTTTTTATTAGATATTCTATAAAAAAATCATTTTACCTAGAAATTTATTTTCTAAGTTGAAAACAATCTTCAGGCATGCTGTATGCGAACAATGGCAAAAATACAACACAAATACCAGGTAATAAAAACATTCAACAATCTTTCCCTCAATACAAGAAATGATGAAAACAAAAAACATTTTAGGTAGGTATAAAATCAAAAGGTGGATTAAAAAACAAAAAGACAATATTACAAAAATTTTATATCGTAAAATAATAGTAACGTATTAAGTATAGGTACACAATGCACACTTTATTGTGAAAACCGTCGCTCATAATATTTGCCGATTTTATTTGTTTTTTTTAATTACCATTTTTATTTTGATTTTTCTCAGTTTTATTTAATTTTATTTTTATTTTATAATATTATTGAATTTTATTAAGGTTAAACGGGGGCCTCAACACGGGCAAGGTATCCAGTGAATATATACTACCTATCACATAATGTTTGAAAATACATAATCATTGTATTAATTTAAAAAATATATTTATTAGTATTGTGGTCGTATCAACTTTTACTGCGGTACCTTTATGACGTGTGGGGTATTACTAATTTCTTCACACCTTTGAATTCAAGATTTTTTCAATTAATATAAATAATAAACTTAACAAGGTTTGAAAGGAGTGTAGAAACTGTATCCGAATAATAATTATGAGTACCTACCTACACAATTCAACACATGAGGAGACTTGTGAATACAAAATTGGCGTAATTAGCTGATATACACTTATCAATAATGCATTGCGCTACTAGCAACACTGACTAGGTACAGAGTATGGTTGGTTTATTTAGTGTTCTGGATAAAAGTATCGTGGGAGAAGTTAAAACTCTGATTGTAGAACAATTTATTGTAGAGTGTGGGAGGGAGGTCACTATGTAAAGTGAGGACACAATAGATCAACTTGCTTAAAGTGTCGACATAGATCATCGCTTAATTAAAACTGATTGGACTACGCAATCATATGTGGTGAAACGATGACAGTTTAATAAAGACAGAGGATAACACGTACGGAAACTCTCCAAATATTAACAATGAATGTATTCCATGTAATGCAATTCTTTCCTCAAGGCTGGGGATCGTGACCTCTACTCCAATTTCTATGGTGGACAAGGCTCCTCCACTACGTGGGGTTCTGCGCTGCGTTGCGTTCTCCTTGCGGAGAGCTGCGTACATCTGTAATCTGTAGGTACTTGTCACGCCAGCGCATTGGTGACCTTGTTCTGCTTCTTCCGCCTTTGTCAGAGACTATGAGTTTCTCCAAGTTGGAGTCCTCAGTTTGGCGAGCAACGTGTCCAAAGTATAAGTTATAGGCAGATAGTTGAAAGCCTATTGTGGATTCTTCCAGAATGGACACATTTGGGCGTCTGGTTGCTCATGGAATCCTGAGCATTTTTCTCCAGCACCACATTTCAGGGTCTCTGTCTGCTTTCTTTCGCTGACTCTAAGTGTCCATGTTTCAACACCATATAGAAATATGGGGGTAAATCAATTCCCCAACGAGTTTCATCTTGGTAGTCTTCGTTATGCCTCTGTCACTCCATATCTTTTGCATTTTACTTATGGCATCCTTTATCTTGCAAATTGTCATGCAATATCTCAGATTAAATGTGCAAGGCTTGGTGTAAGTATCTCAAAAGTAAAACCGTGTTAAAATTAGCATTTCTCAGACTTATTTTTAACCGAGTCCCAAAATGAATAATGATTTGATTGCTCTAAATATTCGTTTCACCAAAAATTATTTTTCAACACTAAAAAAAATCATTTGAGCCCTGAAAGTTGGACAATAATAATATGGTAATTATTACCAAACACTTACCAAACCAAACACACATATTTTGGTAATCTGTACATTAGTTGGTTCACCCATATTATTGATAATGCTGTCATAAAATTACAAATTATGTTGAGATCGGTATTAGATTAGGATTACTTGCATTGTAACAAGGAATAATGTTATGAATCTAATGATTTGTTCTGGTAAAAAAATCTAAATTTTTGCAGACCATTTAATCATAGACGAATTTTTTATTTTTTTTTTACATTAACTCCACACAGGAGGCCCTGAGGAAAATAATTTCCCTCAGGGCCTATGTCATCTGGGATGCTGTGTGGAGGATCTTTTTGAGGAGAGGAAGGAATGAACATTGGTCTTGAAGAGACCCATGTTGTAGGAAGGAGGAAACACAGAGGCCGGCAAATCATTCCACAGCCGAGCTGTTGAACACAAGAACGAGTCGAAGAAACGACTCGTTCTCATGTGACAAATGTCAACTGTGTACAAATGTTGGGCACGCGTTTGGCGTGTTTCCCGACTATGCACCGGTGCCGAAGGGATCAATGATGCTAGTTCCTCGGAGCATCTTCCATTGTAATACCGGTAGAACAAGGATAGCATTCCCACCCGACGCCTGTGCTCTAAAGATTGCAATCCGTCTGTTAAGATTGGAGAATCTATCAAACGGACCGCCCGTTTCTGCACAGAGTCGAGGGTATTTTTCAGGTATTTTGGAGCTCCAGACCAGAGGCGGCTGCCAAATTCAACTGTGGGGCGCACTTGCGATTTGTACAGGGTTAGCAGTTGTGTACTATTAAAGTATCTGCGGGCCCTGTACAGTACGCCCAGTTTTTGGGAGGCTAACTTTACTCTGGCTTCGGTGGAGCCCCCATACCTGAGCTGGTCACTTAGGGTTACACCAAGCATATCAATGGAGGGCCTGTTCGGAAGATTGCTTCCGTTGAAAGAGACTAGATTTTCATTGCGATCCCTTTTAGACGTAATCAGACAAAGAACGAATAAAGATATTAGAAAAATAAAATTAAGCTCAAAAATGTTTTTTTTACATCCCTAAAATATCCGTATCAATAATGCTTTATTTAATATCAAATATTCTTAGTACTATCAATTACTTTAATAAGACTTACGTAAGGAACGAAAACTGACTTTGGTGCTAATTTATATAATTCGCTGACTTTATTTCCTACAACCCACACTATTTAATTCATATTTCTTTGTATTCTAATTTAAATTTATTTAAATTGAATTGAAGGTGTGAAATTATTTTTGAATGTCATGATCGAAATATATTTGTGGCAATGTACCCTCGATATATTTGACCCACGGAAACTGGCGTGATGGAGTGTTTATGGTTGATTTAAAAATATATAATAATTGATAATCGTAACAAAGGTGACCTAAATTCAATAAATAAAGTTGCCCTAAAGTAGATGTTTCCATAAACTCTAAACTTATAAATTTAATTTCTCGAGTTAGTTTAGTTTCCACGTATTTATTTATTTATTGTTTGAAACATTTACGGTGTTAACAATTAATGATAACATTGATGAAATTGCCATTGTGATGTAAATAAATAGATATTAACACTCCAATTAAAAATGTTCACAGCATGTGTAAATCAAGGTTTAGTAGCTGTTATTAGGTGGAGATGCTACTAGTGAAATAACAGAAATAATAATAAGCAAAATAAAATATAAAACATTTTAAGTATACAGCACAGAGAAAGAGAAGAAAGAAAAGACATAATAACAAAGTATAATAAAACAATTTCATAATTTTAAGTTAAATTACTTCTATTTGCCGACATCATCATATACATATACGATTAAGTTACTCTCTTGAGGGAGAAATGAAGTCTTAAAATTTTTGACGTCAACCTAATTTAAGAGTTTGTACCGTAGCAATATTAATATTATCAACGTGCATAATGGCACAATAAAACATAATTCCATTACGATAAGAATGAAAAGAAGCCGTAAACGAATAAGAAATATTAACAAAGATTAACGACATTAAAATAAATAAAAAAAACTGTAACCAGAATATATATTATTCTCTCTACGTATATATGGCACGTTTATATATTATTATTCAAAGTCGATTCGATTGTGCAATGAAAGTGTACTGTATACACTTCAGGAATGTAACAACAATTCATAATGCATCGATTGTTACAAGTGTTGAATTTAAATAACAAACCGTACGACTTTTAAAAATCGTTCTTGTTATAAAATAGTATAGGTATGCGGTTATGTTTCATATTTTGATGCATTAACCAAAACATAATAATATTTTGGTAACCACGATAGCAATAACAACTCGATTACTAATTTTAAATAATGCATTGATTGTATCTATTACTTTTAAAATTATGAACGTAAATGCTTAACTTTTGTTCATGTAAAACGGAAGTTTCTTATCATGCGCTTAAAAATAACAATATTAAAAAGGATCGTCGATAAGATCCATAAAATTTTCGAAATGAAACGATAAAGATCCTTGCGATTAAATAAAAAATAGGTGTTAGTTATAATTTCAAATGTTTAACAACAAAAACAGAAAACAGTGTAACGGAATTATCACCCTGATAACAACGCATTTTTCCTGAAAAACTAACACTTCTTCCAACATGATTAATATATTTTGAACTAAAACAATTTTGTATCATTTCTTTATGTGATTTTATTTTGCATTTGACTTATTTTCTCTCTTATTTTCTTTTTCAGAATCACCATTATTTTAACGTTTTCACCTGGACTGATTATCGCTTTGTGTGTTTTGATTGTTCCCGTTTGAGTTTTGATGTTGCATGCAGGTGAGTTTCTTTTGTTTTATTTTATTATTTAACCTTGTTTACACGTTACTTATCTTATTTAATTTTTTTAGGTACTTAGCATGTATTTTTAAGCAATATGATTTTGCAATATATATGTTATTGTTGACATTTTACGATTCTTTTAATTTTCTATTTACCAATAACGGTATACCTACGTTGTATGGTTTTTGAGGTATTAACCAGTTCGCTTTTTTCCTTCTTATCGAGCGAACGTTTCCTACAGCCTCAAAGGGACCTGCATCAATGTATGACATCGATTTTAACTAATTACGGAAGTGATAAATATTTACAAGGATCCTATAAACATATTATACATAAATATAGGAAACGACGACGCGCGGGTTAAAACTCATCAATTCTTGGTATCCCAGCTTTATTTCCTGATATCACCACTATAACCTATTTTAACAAGGATTTCGTATGTTGACACAGTTTCACTACGAACCTTAAAACTAACTAACTAACCATCACACCGTTTCAGCAGGGGTAGGCAGAGAGGACAGACCGCCAAACAACTCGATTTTGGCACACACTTTGTCTCGTTAACATTTATACATCGTCTCATACATGCTCCTCTATTATTCTGACTCTTGACATGGCCCGACTCTAGTATCTGATTCGCTTGGTAGTGCCATGTCTTCCTTTTCCCCGACTTCTTCTGCACATTCACATTTGCATCGTATATTCTCACTGTATTATATTAATTTGCGCTACTTGGCCAAACCATCTGAGCATCTTACTCATTACGCTTCAATCAGCCTTGCATTCTTTGCGGATCTCCACGTTTCTCACACGATCGTACATGGTTTTACCACAACAACGCCTCAGTGATCTTATTTCTACAGCATTCAGTCTACTTTCATCCTTCCTCTGCCAGTGCCATGCGTCACTGCCATACATTATGGACTGCCAGCTTCGCTTATTTGGACAGTTTTTTTGGCGCCAACGGTGTTCAGTCCTCCATTAATATAGTTACCTGCATTTACCCTCCTTTCAATATCTTATCAGCCTTCCCATCTCTCGTAAAAACTATTTTAAAGTTAATATATTTATTAACGTTTTACATTATGTTAACACAAAACACTCTTAACATCAGTTAAATTCAAACAACTTACCTATCAGTAAAAGGCACCTTAAATTATTGTTTAACAGAATTGAGTCCTATAATTTCATTACCCGCTATATCCGATTTTTCGACAAAATGATCGGAGTATGACATCTTGTTCACATTTTTGCAAGGAACAAGACTGATTTAAAATTGAGTTTCAAAACCTCCTTTATTACAACCAAAAACCATGTTAAAACTGCGAGTGAGAAACAAATCCCGCTAAATCATTCTAGAAGTTACTATCAAAACCCGCTATATCGGAATTCAACGAATCGCGAGCAGTTATTTTGCCAAGATGGCAGGCATAGAAACACGCCCTTCAGGTCAGTTGGGTTTCAAAAGCCTCTATATTCCATATAAATCACGAAGTGAGTATCAAAATCCGCTATATCGATTTTATTTATCCAAATTACTTCAATAGTTCTTGACATACATTGAAAAATTAACACTTTTCGAATGTATAATATAATATTTTCCAATTCATTATATAAAAAAATAAAATGCAATTTTTTATTTACGCTAAAGATGTGACAGTTTTTTGCGGTTTTCTCCGAATCAGTGAAAGTTGATATAGAAATTGAACGACTCAATTAACAAAACATACATTCTAAAGCCCATCAATTTGATGTATTTTATGCATCACTTAATAAAATTTGTTCATTCTATTATCATGATTAAATTTGCGATAACATTTACGTAGTATAATGTACAAGGAACATTATAATAGAAAACAAATAGTTATAGGCCATTAGGTAAATTATGGAGAATGGTTTTACCCTGAAAGGTAAAATGGAATTTTGCGGAACAGGTGCGCCATAGAAACTTACAAGAAATTACTTACATAGAAACTATAAAATTGCTAACTGATCCACTTTAACAAAATTATTATTTGGGCAGGGCTTGCCGATTCGACGACCTTCAAAGTACCTACGTTAAATTTAATATTTCCAGTAAATTACCTAAAGTTACGATTTTCACTGTGTTTAGTGTGTATACTGTAAAGTGTAGTTACGTGGTTTCCACCGTGGTCGCTTTAGGGAAATTGTAAATCGTAAAGATAAGTGATTGGAAACGCATTAGGTAACCATTCTCTGAGCGGTTGATAATCGAAGCAGAACTATGGTTTGTATAGGAGTATAGGTGACCTAAACGATAACATAGTCGATTGGCTTAGCTGTTTTGCACAATGGCGATCGCCTTAGTATGTTTTTAGAATAAACGATGGTATAAATCGCTAATATATTTTCTTACAATGGATTTTTGATTTGCATCAATGTGTATTTTTTAGCTTTGTTATTCTGCACAACTGTTCCAACTTTCAACTGCCTCAAGTCTATTGTGTATGGCACCTCAATTTGGGGAATGATCTGAGGTAAGAGGCAAGTAAAAAAGGAAAGAAATTCTTTACTGTTAAAATTATTTATTTTTATCTTGTTTGTTTCCTAAGACTGTGTGATTTTTTGTCCTCTACGCAAAAAATTCATCTGTGTTGTGAAGAACATTTTTCAAGGGTGGTAATTACTAATTACATTCTGATTTAGGTACTGGAAGGGGAGAGATAATAATATTAAAAATATGTATAAGAGCAATACAATTTCAACACAATAAAATTTCTATATTAATTCATCAGGGATAGATTGATTCTGTAATAAGTAATAAGACTTCAAAATCTCACGTAACAACAATTTTAAATTGAAAATCGAAAAGCAATTTCAATAAAATAAGATAAGGACTTTTCAAGAGTAAATTGATTCTTTCAGTAGAAATAGATTTCAATAAAAAAATGTTTAAAAGAATTTAAAATCATAAATATGAAGTAAAGAAAATAACAATTTTAATAAACATGTACAAATATAAAATATTACCAAAAATTAAGCACATCTAAGGCGTTTTCAAACAATGTTTCTATTCAGGTTGCTTCTTAACCAGAGCGCGACTAAAAGTATCCTTATTTTTCCTATACTCGAATTTATTTGCCAATTTCGGGTTCTGAACACACTATTTCTGGATCCTGCGCCTATGAACGCCGATGAAAATGAAAATTTATTGTTGGCAACAATTTAATTTTTATTCAAATAGGAGATTCAAATATTCAATAGGAGATTTTCAAATATTGTCGGGTTACGAATAACCCGACAATATTTGAAAATCTGCTACCACCACAGTGAGCGGAAAATGTTGCTCGTATCGCGAAGGAGGACTTGGCCAGCCGAGGAATCGAACACGGGACGCCTGGGTGGGACTCAAACGCGATGCCAACCTAGCCATTGACTGGTCAATACTACGATAAAACATATCATTGATGTGGTAGTTCTTCATTCATACTATATTCGTAAGGATATAATCAGTTGGGACACAAATTGGTGGATTTTGTATTTATTACCACTATTCTTCTTACCTATCGGATGTTGACCATCACCAGGGTTATCGTCACCCTGCAAACTACAGCTCAAAACAATTCAGCGGAATTGCAAGCGTACCATCCTGTAGGTTTCCAATACCAAACTAACACGATACCACGAGCAAACCTAATACAGAATACATTTTTTCATCCCATGTTAAATATTTAACATCATGGTCATCATCACTCTTGGCTCTACAACCCCTGGTGGGTCTTGGTCTCCTCAATAGTCTTCCTCCACTCATCTCGGTTTTGTGCCAGCTCTCTCCAGTTTAGAAGCTCCAAGGTAGATATATCTTTGAGGACGTTGTCGCTCCATCTTAATCTTGGTCTTCCCAGGCTCCTTCGCCCTATTGGTCTTGAGTTCAGCAGGGACTTTGGTGCTTGATGCTCGGGCATTCTCTCTACATAACCCAGCCACCGAAGTCTTCCCAGTTTTATAAATTTTGTGACGTTTTTTATATTTAACATATTAAAGTTAAATTAACAAATTAAATTTCACTGACACTCTCAAGCCAAATTGTGTAAACAATTTGAAGCAATTGAATAACTAACGTTTGTCCGTCGTCGCACGAACAACTTTCAGGCCAGAGTTTCAGCTGGAATATGATTAGAATATATTATTTTAACTTCAGCACCTAGTCGTAGTAATAGGGGCGCCTTTACCTGGAACGACTCTTCCGAGCGTTTATTCAGATAAAAACTTCAAAGCATTTTTGCAAAATGAAGCTTTTCGTTGCGTGAAATAGTCCATTGTGAGCTTTCGTTCATACGCCATTAGTAGCTACTTAGTAATTTCGTAATTGTGTAATTTCGTGTAATTTCGTGTAATTTCGTGTAATTGTGTAATTTCGTGTAATTTCGTGTAATTTCCTTTATTGCTTTTTGATGTTACTCGTAAATTTTATAGATCATTTGATTATTCAAAAATGCGTTGTATCTTTGTTATTTTACGAAACTTATCTTATTTAAGGCATCGTGTCAAATAGGTCACTTGCAACACATTTAAAAAAAATCCGGTTTTATATTCTAAGACATTCCGTATATACAGGGTGTAACAGGACGTACCCGAGGGATTTTAACCAGTGATTCCTGAGCATATTTGGAGTAAAAAATGTAAATGAAATTTTCGTCTCCGGTGAAATTTTTATTTCAAATAAAAACATTTTTTTGGTTTTTTTCCACACGCCGTCACTGATCTCATATTTCGAGTAAAGGATACGGCAACTCCGCGCAAACCCCTCCCCCATATCCGCTAGCCAACCCGAACCCCGTTGTTGGCAGCGTACTCTTTCACTCTCTACTGCGCGCCTCCTCGTAACGCGAATAAACATATTGCCAGGTGGTTTTTTAAATAGATATTTTTTTGGAGATAATATTTAACATAACTTTCGCATACAGTATTTTTAAATAGTGTAACAGGACGTACCCGAGGGATTTTAACCAGCGATTCCTGAGCTTATTTGGAGAAAAAAATTTGTATATCATTTTGCTGTACGGTGACATTTTTTTTCAATTAAAAACATTTTTTTTTGTTTTTTCTACACACCTTCACTGATCTCATATTTCGAGTAAAGGATATGGCAACCTCGCGATAACCCCTCCCCCTATCCGCTAGCCAACCCTACAGTTATCGGCAGCACGCTCCCTCACTCCCATACCGCGGCGAAGCTACCCCTTTCCGAATACCGCTCGGTCAGTTGTGTTTGGAGTTTGACGGTGAACGGGGTCGTGCGTAGTTGCTTTGAAATTTGTTTTTGTTTTACTGTTATTATTAGTGTTTATTCTAAAAGATGCCTCAAAATTATCCACCTGCCCATGAAGCAGATATAGTGTTTGTTTATGGAATTTGCCGAGGAAATTCAGTGGAAGCTGTAAGAGAGTATCGCAGAATATATCCAGAACGACGTCTACCACACCATACAACTTTCGTACAGGTTTGTACCTAACTACCTATTTATTATCGTAGAGCTAGACACACATTTAATGCCGCCATCTCATTGTAAAGGCTCCCAAAAATCCGCCTAATTGTGTCTTGTAATGTTACGGAAAAAGGTTATCACTACGTATGTTTATTTACAAAACTTTCCAAAATTTTATGTTTCACTCTCGGAAATCCAAGATAATACCTATCAAACGTGCCAAGTAAAAAAAATAGGGTAATGTTTCCCAACTTGGCTAATTCTTTAAGCTCAAATTATTTAAATAACACTTCATTTAACTTAATATCCTCCTCACAGCATCCCCGAAAATGTGTGGAGTTGATGTAAAAAATGAATAATAATACAACAGAAACAAGAATAATTTACGTAGGTTAATTGGTAAAAGATGCTTTAAAGTTCCATTTTCATTACAATTAAAGTTCGAAATTCTTGTGAAAAAAATATCAAGCCGTCGCGTCATTTTGAAATTGTTATTAACACTTATTTATAACCCAAATTAAGAACTAAATAATCATATTTTGTGCTTGTCCCCCAACGTAAATAGTTGCTAATCAAAATCGGTTCCAAGAAAGCTTGTTTTAAATAGTTTCACTCACAAAATAAATTAATTCGTACTTACGGAACGTTTTCTATGTTAATCAAATATTTCTATGTTCTCAGAAATAAACTGATATAAAACGCACCCGTCATTCATTTTTACTGATATTTTATAACAGAATAATGTTAGCAATTGTATTTTTGTTTGCAGATGTATCAACGCCTGCGCGACCATGGAATCGTACGGGTTCAGGGCGGAGGAAATAATGATGTTCCAGTTCGTGTTGAAGAGAGGATCCTCAACATGATGACAGAAGACCCGACGCTTTCCGTGCGTCGCGTCGCCATGATCGTTGGAGACATAACACACACGACGGTATGGAGAATCCTAAAAAAACATCGCCTGAAACCTTTCCACTACAGGCGCTGCCAAGGTCTACTGGAGAACGACCATTTCTCAAGACTAATTTACTGTAGACGGATGCTACGAAATGTGTTGAGAAATGGAGATTTCATGAAAAATATTCTATTCACAGACGAAGCCCAATTTACGAAAACAGGAATATTAAATATCCACAACCTGCATCATTGGGCCGAAGAAAATCCTAAGCTTGTCCGGGAATCGTCGAGCCAAGAGAGATTCTCAGTAAATATGTGGGCGGGTATTTTGGGTAACAAAATAATTGGTCCGATCGAGTTGCCTCCCAGGTTAAATGGACCGATGTATCTGGAGTTCCTGCAAGGGCAGCTGGGCGACATTCTGGACGAAGTAAACTTACAAGCACTGCGAAGGATGTGGTTCCAGCACGATGGAGCTCCACCCCATTATTCCGTTGCCGTGCGGAACTACCTGAATGTAGAGTTTCCTGGACGGTGGATAGGCCGAGGTAGTCCTAACATTGCATGGCCACCGAGATCACCCGACCTAACACCGTTGGATTACTACCTCTGGGGAACTCTGAAGGAAAAGGTGATTCGAAGCCGATAGCGACGAGAGAGCAATTGATCCAACTGATCATGGAGGCAGCAGACGAACTGAAGGCGAATCCTGCTAATTTAAGCATCCATAATGTGTTAAGATTGCATGCATGCATTGAAGCCGATGGCGGCCACTTCGAGCAACTTTTATAATAATAATAAAAAAAATATTATAACCAAATGTCAGCATTTTTATTCTTACATGTCATTCATAATATTATGTTCGTATCTGTGACAGATGACAGACACAAACGCGAACAAAACATTGCCGGGTGGGTTTTTAAATTATTTTTAGAGGTATTATTTAATTATAACTTTCGCAAATAGTATTTTTAAGTATTGTAAGTTCAGTCAACATTACACTTAAACAGTAGATACTAAAATGTTTTCAAAGCTTATGATCGAACCACCACGATTAATTTATTTGAAACTTCTATAAGAACTCACATTTTGTGTCAAAATTATGAAACATTCCAATCCTTCATAATCGGACTGTTTGTGGTTAGTTTGTATTTTATTGGTAAGGCTGAATACAGTCAACTTATTGACTTGATTTTTTTTTTCTTTAAATCGGCACCATTACCTTAGGGAACGTACTCATACTACGTAACCTCTTCGGGGGGGGGGGGGTCTTCAAAATGTCACGCTTGGTACAAATGAGCGGCGATTTGCTTAGGATTTTGGTCACCGGGAGGGGGAGGGGGGGGGGGGGGGGTTAAAAATTGCAAAAAAAAATGGTCACGTAGTATGGGTACGTTCCCTTCTGTAAAATGATAATATTATTTGTATCGGTAAAACAGGTTATTATTGCAATCCTTATTCTGGATAGTTCCTTGTAATCCAAATGTATGCTATTACATTCAAAACATTGCTAGATCAACTTATTTTCTAAGAACTTTGTCAACATACTTATTGATGGGTTGGTAAAACCAATAGTTTATTGTTTCAAAACACTGGTTAGGCCACATTATAAGTCGAGAACTTTCTAAGAATTGTGTTAGGTATCCTGTTCTTCATAATACGTATTAATAGATCGGTAAAACCAATAGTTTATTGATTGTAACCCTTATTCTGAGTACCTACATAACTGAAAAATATTAGTACCTACATTGTGTAGTTAGGTAAAAATAAATGGGGAATTTGAATTGGAATTTGAATCATGACTAGGTACTTCCAAGAATACACAATTACCTACTACGTGGAATTGCGAGGAGTATGCTAAGACCGAGTTGTTTGGCAGTTCATCCTCTCTACCTACCGCGTGATGTTTAATAAATCTTTTGAACAAAATATTTCACACGGTTTTAAAATTGTTCCAATATGTAATTGATTTATTTTTAAATTCATTTATAAAATTAAATATTTTTCTTATTCAAATAATTCAGCACCTGGCAGCATTCTAATTTTAAAATAACATCGTATTCTACCTATACATGTATGTATTTCATATTATTTTAAATTCTGTGGGTCAAGGTCACGGTTACGCATTTGCAGCTGTTGACAAGTTCGTTTTATATGAGCATTGATTTTATTGACAATAATTTCGCGATTATAATGCGCGTTTCGTTTTGGTGATTCTGGATACCTAATTAAGCAAGTGCAAGGGAGATTGTGTTTTTAAAGGTGGTTAAATATTTATCTTATCTTATTTCTTAATATTTATGATAAAAGGACCATTGGAAATTATTCTCAATTATTGTCAACAAATAAGTTATTTAATTACTGTTTTTGTGTTTAATTCGTAGAACTACATTTTTTTTTTGTTTAAAAGTTATTTAATGGTGGGTTTCTTCATTTACCGAGAATGCTAAATGCAATGCTAATTGTAAAAGTAAACGGTCAAATGCATAGACATTTTTAAATTTCGATCGTTTACTTTTACAATTAGCATTCCATTTAGCATTCTCGGTAAATGAAGAAACCCACCCGTCTTCTAACCACAAATTATTTAAATTAGAATTCCATCAGGAATTTTCGGTACTTAAAGTCTTTACTTAAAGCTAGCAATAATATCTGAGTAAAATAAGCATAATAATTATTTACGCAATATTAAATATTACTTGTTTGGTATTGGAGCATATAATATGGTCCTGCCTTGAAGCGCGCTGGTCGTTGTCGCCTCCCTTCCACTGTGTGCACGTGTGAAATTGCGACGTTGTCTCCCGAGTAGACCAATGATCATGCCATTGGCGACGCGTGATTTAAAAACATAATTTTTGTTTTTAATAGAAAAAAAATATCACCGGAGAGCAAAATGAAATCTACATTTTTTACTCCAAATATGCTCAGGAACCGCTGGTTAAAATCCCTCGGGTACGTCCTGTTACACCCTGTATATATTTGTTTTTAATCGTATTTTTGAAACCCTGGTGATTTGTTGAAAATTTCAATCCGTAAAATCAGACCATTTTTTATAAACCAGAAAGACGGGACATAATTTTGTGTGTGCGAAAAAACGATAATTACATACATAATTAAAAGAAGAACGTTTTCCAAACGAATGGCACACGAGAATAATGAGGCATACCGAAAATATTACATAAATATTTTTTTCCTTGATTCATCTTACTGATTTTATTAATCATTATAATGTTCAACGTCTATATATGACTAAAACCATTTTAATATAGTTGTACTTGTAGATTATAATAATAAGAAGAATATTATAAAATTTGATTTTGTTAACATCAGCACCATTACCATTACACTTCTAAAACAGGTACAGAAGGCGTTCTCTTCTAACATCAAAACTTTATTCAAAAAATATTTTATTTAAACTGAAAAAAAACATATATGTATACTCCACTGCCCAACATAAATACTCAACCAGGGCAGTAAGCAATAACATCCTGGTTACTCCCAGTTTGAACACATCTTTTGGACAGAGAAATAATAAATTCCATGCTATGAAATTATACAATGCTCTACCAGATCAAATAAAGGAAATGAATATATTTAAAACAAAAGTAAAAACATGGCTGAGAGATCAAAGTGATAATAAAATTACAAACATCATGAAGACGATATAAAGACAATCCATAACCAAATACAAATATTTTAAAAAACTACAGGCCACCTCAGAACAGGAAATCGTGATGAGGTCTGTGAAAAAAAAAGAATCTATACTTATACTATACATTATACATACATGTACAATCCTTGCTATTGAAACTAATAATAAATAAATAAATAAAGATGGCGATAATCCCGTTTAATACCTGACGCCTCTTTTGATTTATTAAAAAAAAAACATCTCTAAAAAGTGTGCTTTATTTTATTTTGCCAAGCTCAGGCACAAAGATTTAGATGTTTTACGATTCATTTATAAAGAATTTAATTTTCTACATTCGGTATACGATCAAATCATAACCGAAAGGAAGAAATTTTGTACCTGAAACAGTTTTTATAGGCCTGATACTTTATTTTTTTTTCCGAGCTTATAAAAAGACTAAAAAATACTTGATTATTTCGAAGACAAATAAATATGTGTTCTACTAACAGTATTTAATTAAAGCATCTAAAAAATTTAAAATCGATCACATTTTCAAATCAAAATTACGTTGATTTTACGTTGAAAGTAGTAAAAACAGAGTGTTTAAGAATTAAGGCGAGGTTAATTTTTTCAATTTTGCGCACTAGATGTTCAAAGTAAGAGTAAAATTTTTGTTTAAATCCGTTTTCGAAGAATTTGTTTACTTTATTAATTAATTTATTTATTGTTTTTATTCATTTGCTGCATCCTTTTCGGGTCACATTCTTTTTGAGTTTCTTTACTCGTAAAGTTGAGGGATACGTCACTCAGGTTAATTATAATTATAATTATTTTTTGTAATCACGTTTAAACATCCACGTTAATTATAATATGGATTTTGTCATTACGCTTGAAGAATGTCTCGTTTCTCAATTTTTGCAAGCGATTTAAATGACCAAACATTTATCTATTGTTAAACAAGCATTCGATACTAAATTTGTACTTTAAGACATTGTTTTTTCTCTTCGCTTATTCTTTTTTTATGAGTTCAAAATTGTAGTTATTAACTAAAGCTTCTACGAGGAATTCAATCGTAACACTTGTTTCATTCAATAAATAATATTTTTATATAATTAATCAATGTAATATGAAATTATGATATGAACTAAATTTGTCAATTTGACTGGCCTAAAACAGGATCCATTCCTAGTTGGCTAGTCAAAGTTTCCATATATGTTTCATTGTATAATTTTATGCATATATTATATAAATATTATTATATTTGATATAACATCTGAAAAAATATTTTTATTTCTCCTGTCACGTATGTCACGCTTAATTCCCTCTACCCTCTCAAATTACGTCACGCGAGACAGAACCTCCCCTACATCTAATTTTTAATAAAATAAGTAGAATTTATTAATTCAATTTCAAAATAAAACGAAATACGGAAATTTGAAACTGGTATCGAAGATTTTCCAATCTTGAAAATTTGATGGTTAAGTTTCATATTTTGATTTGGGAGGCGGATTTGAGTACCGCCGCCCCGAGAATCATTTATTGGATAACCAACTCCCTTGACATAGGCCACCCCCAGTAGTTCGCGATGTTTGGTGACTTAGCAGGGGAGTCCGGATTCATGGGGTGAGGTTTGTCTAGGTTTTGGCGGCAAATACTTTTGCCCAACTATTGCGTGGCGGACTTCTCGACCCATCGCCTTGCACCTCAGTGGGGATGGATTCATACGTCCGTCACTCCTGCATACATTGACCCCCAGATTCCTATCCACCCCTCATACCCTTTTCCTTCTCAGACCTACCTCTCCTTCCTTTCCCTAAAAAGCCTCTCCACACAGCATTCCCAATGACGACATGTGTGGAGCTATGTACAAAAAAAAATAACCTAGTAAATAGGAAAAATTAAAAAAATATATTAGAGTGTGTAATTCCGACGCGTTAGAAGTGAAACTATAAAGTCGCTAGATGTCGCTTTTTTTCTTTTGCTTGTTTATTAAAGTGGTTTGAAGAATTGCTATTGATTTCACAAAATAAAAATGCTTTTTTTTGGATTTCGTAAGATTTGAACGAACGCCCGTTCGCTTGATGTCTGTCTCTTTGGCCGCTGAGACTTGTCAGGCATCTTGCCCACTACGCTATGTAAGGCACGCGCTGAGGTGCGAATATACTGCATTATATTAGAACCGAGTATTTGTGAAGAACTGAGTTGTGACGCATTTCCGTTTCACCCGAATTTCAAGTCACTAACGGCGCTAAAAAAGTTTCACGTTAAAAAATAATAATTACCATGCACTAGAAAACAAGTTCCAAAGTTGCGTCCTAAAATCTTGAAAAAACGATTTCTTTAAAGGCCCATATTTTATAATTTAAACAAAAACCAATAAACTAATATATAAAAAAAACAATACTTCTGAGGAATAACAAACAATTTGCTTGTACCTTTTGGTATAAAAAAAGATATTTTTGTTTGGTGTGATATTTGGCCTCAAATTCAAAATTAAATTTTGCCTGAAAAAGGCCACGCAGCCGTTCCTCTTGACAAGTTTTTTAGATTTATTTCATGAATATGAATAATACGTCATTAAAGTCACGTGAATACCTCCCCTCCTACTACGTGACGTAATTAAGGTAGTATGTACTAACTTTTAAAGTGCGTAAATTCTGTGGATCCTACCACACCACACATACACAGCAACAAGCGGATGGTAGTCGTAACTCGTGTCAGTTATACACACACTACTATATATAAACCATTTCGTGCCCAAACTAATATCAAGCAATTTAATTATTATCTAGACCCGAAAATTTTATTTCAAATTGCGTTTGAGGCAATATATCTGAAGTTTACAAGCGTTCAAGTAATCCGTTATCTCTTACTTAGTTTTATTTCGGTTTCTATACTCCGGATGCAAAAGATTACAGATAGAACATGGCCGACCACATAACATCCGATTGTAAAATATATATATTTTGGAATATTTGGAATTTTCTGATGTTGATGCTATTTTCGTTTGCTTAAACCTCGATGACACAGGGCGAGTTTACAAGCTACTATCTACTAAGTTTAAAAGCGGATAAATCGGCGAGTGAGATTGTCATGATGATACACAAAACTCGCTTAGTAGCGTAGGAAACTGAGATCGCTGCTACCGCCAGTAACAAGAATAACGACACCTGCGTGAACTAATTCTGTGATGTTTGACAGTCGAAATCAGCTGTTAATTGGCAGCCATCTTGAAAAACATAAATAAACCAATCACGAGCCAGCGGAGCAGGGGCGTAGCGAGTAAAGTTGACGACCTTTCAAGTTTTTTCGTAGATTGTCAACAATCTGCTAGTTAGCAAACAAAACTTGAGCGAATTTACTAACAGATAGTGAATTTCCCAGATAGTATCTTGTAAACTTGCCCTGTGTCATCGGGGCTTTAATGCTACTGGCAAACGACGCTGTACTCTCAACCTCTCAAAATAGTTTTTTTCAATGAACTCCGCACAGGCCCTGAGGAAAACAATTTCCCTCAAGGTCTATGAAATCTTTGGGGATGCTGTGTGGAGGGTCTTTTTGGGGAAAGAAAGGCGTGAAACTTTGTCTTAAAGAGAACCGAGGAAAAACAGAGGCCAGTCAAGCGTTCCACGTGACAAATGTCAACTGTATACAAATGTTTGGCGCGCGTTTGACTTGTTTTCCGACTGTGCATCGGTACCGAAGGAATCTATGATGCTACATAGTTTCTCGGAGCATCTTTCATTTAAATATCGGCAGAACAAGGTCGGTTGCCCACCCGACGACGCCTGTGGTCTAAAGATTGCGATCCGTTTGTTAAGATAGGATAATCGATCAAACGAACCGCCCGTTTCTGCACAGAGTCAAGTTTTTTTTTTCAGATATCTACTTATTGTCAGGTGTCGCAGATTCGGTTGAAGATGAACAGATTGCTTTTGGTACAAACTGTCAAAATTCTATACTTTTGAATGTAGCTATAACTTTGTGGTTAACCATTATAGATAAATGAAACAATGTTACTTTGCTTGAACCACTTGTATATTTGAGTAAAGCCGACCGGCAAACATATACTGATTTGACAGTTACAAAACAGTGGATGGGAACAATATATTATTACTAAGGATTGTGGTAGGGGTGGAGCCGTTGCTAGGTATTAATGAAGAGTGTGTGGGTAGGGGAACATATCCATGATTGGGTTGTAAGACAATATTTTTTTGTTTGTTGATAATAGATTCATTATTTTTAAGGGATTTTTTTTTATTTATTTCCAAGGCTTCTAAGTTATCTAAGCGTTGTCCTTTATGATTAATATGAAGAATATTTATCCCCGTATTTTTTTCAAAAACTCCTTAAATTAGATTAAGACACCTTAAATGTTCTAAATTACGAGTTTTTTCGAGATTACGAGATTTCAAAATTACGAGTTGTTTTTCCAATATGAAATGAGGGACAATCATTACATTTGAGGTTATATATTCCGGAATAAGTCAATTTATGGTCTTTATCTTTAGCGTTGCTAAAAAAATTACCGATATTATTTATTGTATAAAAAGCTGGTTTAATATTAGAAGGGAGATTTTTGCAACATTGAACTGAAAAATTGTCAAAATTACTTTAAAAACTGATTATTATAGGTACAATAAATCCAATCTGCACATTATTGCAAAAATATCGTCTAAGGTACTTACGTATTATTTAATTGAGGTGGATAAGAATCAACATAGGTTAGAAAAATTAGCCAGTCTAAATATTTTAGTTTCCATGTGCGGCTCGCAGAACACACGTGGGAAGATAATTCGAATGATTTTAGAATGCATTTATAGTTAGATCCAATTGACCTCGTTAACTTCTAAAATGTGAAGACCCCGATCGGAATAATTGATTGTCCACGTCTGTTCCCCTTTATTTATCAAAAATGACATCATCACTTCCAGTTCTTAGTTTATAGTGACTCAAAATCAATTATGATAGGGGGCATGACAAATCCATACGATTATTGATGGATAATTAGACATTGTCAATAGTGGTAATATTGGTGAACATTACGTAGATTACAATATGACTTAAAATTTTAAATCTTTATAAATTCTATCCGAAATTAGATACTTACCTCAAACCTTTAAAAATAAATCAGAAAACAATATTTAGAATTATGTTTAAAATGCCTTACCAACATCCGATAGAACAGCTAATGATTACTAGACGTAAATAAACTATTCACGAGGAAGATCATTTATAAAAACTGTATCAAAACATCACCTCATTCGCAAAATACAAGAGAAAAATAACCAAACACTTTCAAGTACCTTTATAAATCAACTTTCGCAAAAAAAACATGAATCTTACCTGGCACTGCACGTATTCAATATAAACAATACCTTACGTCACCCCAAATAATTTGAATTGTCTGTTCAAAAGATTTGTAATGTGGCTGACTGAAAAAGAAAGAACAGAGGTTCGACATGTTCTAAATAACTAACACTCATATTATGGACATTCACTCATCATTCATCATGCAATTTCTAACGACATTATTATAATGTTATAGTATGATAAAACATATAGGGTTCTTGCTTGTTTATAATATTCGTTTTCAGTACGTATTCTTTATACGAAAGTGTACTAATTAATCAAAACAAAATGTATATGCGTTAATATTTAATATAACAATAGATTTCATATAGTATAATGTATACAGATGTTTTTTTAATAAACATACTATATCAGTTACCCGCCTCGGAATTACAGATTTTGTCTAAGGAGGTGGATAATAGAAAACCATGCACACAATTAAAAAAAATTTAAAAATAAATGCCCGGGTTGCCGGCACTGACACATGATACTATTCGATCAAATGTTATTTTTTTAATGTTTTATGCATTTAGTGAGATTCGTGTTAAACGCATCGGTGTCTTTGCATAATCTATTAAAGGTGCTTCTACTTCTTATAAATACATTTTCAAGATAATTAGTATTGCTCTTAGGAAAAAGTACCAGGAGATCGAGTATCTTTTTATGGGCATTTGAATTAAATATCTTTTTAATAGGTACAGGTTTTCAATAAAATTATGAAAGATTTAAGGTAGAACTTTTTTAATCAAAAGCCTATTACATAACTTTGCCCTTTCATTGGAGCACCTGCAAATATTATATTCTGAGAATATTAGAGGCAAAAACGTAAATAGGTTTGAAATATCAACAACAAAGTGGAAATTATTTCCGAATCAAAGTGTATTTATAACCGCCTTTACAAAGTGGTTTGTAAGGCTTCCAGGCTGCTTAAGCCTTATTAAAGGGAACAATAGACGCTTAACTACCCCCTGCAAACTAACCCCCCCCCCCCTCCCTTCCCACCTCCTGAACAATGCAAGGCCGCAGATCGCGTACAGATAAAACTCACTGAACTATAAAATTATAGAAGTACCATCAAATACCCTTTTCAAAAACAACAGAAATTTACTTCGGTCAAAATTTATTTATTTGCACCACTGGAGAAGGTTACAAATTTGAGGTACACGTAAAAATGAAAGATGTGGGCAGTTTTACTATTTTGTGACATGCATCAAAAGATAATTGCTGAACTAACTAACTAACCACCACGCCATTTCCCCGCAGGGGCAGGCAGAGAGGACTCCTTGCCGCGTTTACATTCATACATCGTCTCATACATGCTCTTCTATTATTCTGTCTCTTGACATGGCCCGACTCAAGTATCTGATTCATTCGTTCGTGCCATGTATTTCTTGGGCGTCCTTGACTTCTTCTTCCATTCACATTTGCGTCATATATTCTCCTTACACTCCTTTCCTCGGTCATTCGCTCTACTTGTCCAAACCATCGGAGCGTCCCTTTCTTAATTAATAATAATTGCTGATCTGTCTGTAAATGACGTTGAAAATTTCGATGTTAATGCAGACCGCGGGCGTCAAGAAATTTGAATAATAGGTATTTTACCAAACTTGTAACACGAATTCTACTTGACAAGAATAAATGCAAGCTACCTACGGCTCACGCCAGCATGTTGAACAGTAGGCAAGTATATTGATAAATAATAAGTCTGGATTGACAAAGAACATTTATTAATATGCAATTCATAATTTATTCATGGTAGAGCAAAGACATTTAATATCAGGGCATGACAGGAGCGTAACCTGTTAGAGGTAAAATAGATCATGGTTGCAATAAGAAATTTAGTAAATGCCGTCAAAGCTATGAAGAATCTAAATTAAAACAGGGCGCCAGCCAGGGAAAGCATCCTGGCAATATTTATTAAAAGTGAACCCATAAAACTAAATTAATCGTATATCATTTTGTCTCACACGTGAACGAAGTCACCAGATTCCACCAAAACACACGGCGCCGTCATGAGCTCCTACCTTCTGGCCGGTCTCCACCAAACTGAACTTGCGGTTAAAACTTGTACTAGCATAACCAGTTGCTTACGGCGTACCAACATCAGGAAACATAAGGGCTTTGTTGACATTTTAAGACGCAGCCGGTAGCTACCTGCTACAAACTGTTGCTGTCACTGTCACCCCTCCCCCCCCATATTGAGTGAAAGGGACAACTGCACCTCAGGCTGATTATACCTAAATAAAATCGTCAAAATCGAGGTTTTCTATTCCCCTCTTTTCTCCTCCAAAACTGGACCAGATTTTAAGATTTTTTACACCGCCGGTTGACAATTTTATTTTTCTATGTCTTATTCTGTTTCGTTTGGATTTATTAATATTACCTCTTTCTTCAATGATATTTATATTTTTAAGCCATAATATTTTGAACTGTAGTTTTTTTTCTTTTTAAATTTTATTTTAATGTTTATAAATTAATTTTGCAAACAATAAGTTAATTTCAGAAATTATGAGATTTGGGCAAGAAAAACAGCTAGGGAGATCAATTTTAAGTTTTAACAATTCATATCTTCCTAGGGGTCGTCCATTAATCACGTGTGGCTCGAAAGGGGGGGGGGGGGTTCGGAAAAAAATCACGAAATATCACCGGCGGGGGGGGGGGGGGGGGGGGGTGTAATGAGATATCACGTGTATATTTTTCGTGATAATATTCTGAAAATTTCAAAATACTTTGTACTAAAAAAAATACACGTTATTGGGGAGGGGGTAGTCTAAAACCTCACCACATATCACCACGGGGGGGGGGTTAAAAAGAGTTGCTAAAAAAAACCTCACGTGATTAATGGACGACCCCCTATATGAAGTTTTGAAATTGGTTATTGGCGGTTGAATTAATATTTGAAAGCTCCATGACTTATGAATTGAATTACTTAATTATTGAAAATGTGTCAATTTCACCAGACCTAATGAAAATTTGAGCCTATTTTGGGCACACTGACTCGCCCAACATACTTTTATCAGTTTATTGCTTCAGTGATAAAACTGTATAAAATTCTTTTGCGTTCAGAATAATTGCTTTGCCGGAACTTAAATTAGGCACTCGGAACCAGAGGGGCTTTTCGACCATTTGAGAACGTACCTCTGAGCAAAATTAAGTTTTTTCGGCTCAGTACGGATTTCTAAAGTACTCAGTGTTAAAAATAAAAATTTAATATTTTAAGCATTTTTTTGTAAAATAAAATATTTAAAAAATTCAAATGCATAAAAGATGACTTCCATGCTTTAAAAAATAAACTACGTAGAGTGTGTTCTTTCGGAAGGAACTTTATAGATAGGTAAATACTGAGCAAGATCTACGTGATTAGGGTGCAGGAACTTTGAAGGTACTTACTGCTCAGAAACCTTGCAGTCACTACACAGGAACCTTGTAGCCCTTGCAGGCGTTGCACAGAAACATTGCAGACACTTCTAAGGATAATTGTGAGTCCTGTGCAGGAATTTTTAGGTACTACTCAGGAACTTTATGTGTAAGTATGAACTTGGTCTCTCTCTAGATAGAAAGCTTACTTTTCGGGAACACATAAATTTAATTGTTAATAAATCTTTCAAACTGCTTGTCTTCATCACTAGAATTAGGTCTGACTTCATAAAAACATAAATACCCTTCTGGTGTACCGGTCTTACCGGGACAGGAGTGCTCCTGGCTGGGGTGGTACAATTGAATCGTATCGTATTAGAATTCTTTGCTGCTCCTTGGTTCGTCCTCATCATGAATACGCTTGTATTGTTTGGTGTCCATTTTATATGTCTATATTCTTCGTATTGAATCCGTTCAACATCGGTTCTTACGAGGGATTGCAAAGAGGCAAATTACTCAATGATGAAATCTCTAACTCTAAACCTTAATAAAACCTAATAAATAAATAAACCCTAATAAATAAATAAATAATAAACAAGTACTGCCCAGGATATTTATATTTACAGTGCAAGAACTGTGTACAGGATGCAATCGTAGCACATATAAATACATATTACTAGCTGACCCGGCAACGCGTTGCTCTGGCTAATAAAACACAACGTCATCTACTGGATGGTAGATGACGTTGTGTTTTATCCAGTAGATGACGTTGTGTTTTATTAGCGAGAGTAACGCATGGCCGGGTCAGCTAGTAATATATATTTATAAGTGCTACGATTGCGTCCTGTACACAGTTCTTGTACTGTAAATATAAATATCCTGGGCAGTACTTGTTTATTATTTACTAGCTGACCCGGCCACGCGTTGCTGTGGCTAATAAAACACTTTGTAAAATCCAACCTTTGTAACCACCGCCGTCTTTGAGTTTATCGCGAAGAGACAGACAGATGCCACGGAGGACTTTAATTTATAATACATACGTAGAGATGGTGTGAAAGATTATAATAATATGAATGAAATGCTTGGGGTAACTAACGTATTTAAGTTAATAAGGATTAATACTGTATTCGTCTAAATAACTTTCCAATTATCCCATTGTACGTGACCATTTTTTTAGAAGATAGAATGGGTATAATTAGCTATCCGTAAGAGATTGACGTATACCTTCGCGGACTTTTTTGTAGATCTATAAAAGAGGAGTATCCCCAGCATGCATTGTTTTGTTATATCCCAAATGGATTAGGCAGCGTTTTCGATGAAAGCTACCAGGCGGCTCGATTTTTCCGACACTTTTAACAATTATCGTGATGTTTCAACCAATTTACACAAATCATTGAAAAATTACATACCTAAACCTTCCTCACGAAACACTCTATCTATTGGTGAAAACCGCATGAAAATCCGTTCAGTAGTTTTCGAGTTTATCGCGAACAGACAGACAGACAGACGGCGCGGGGGACTCTACTTTATAATATGTAGAGATATGTAGAGATGTAGAGATTGATTTATTAGGGTTAGGTTATTCAACCTTTATAACCACCGCGGTCTTTGAGTTTATCGCGAAGAGACAGACAGATGCCGCGGAGGACTTTAATTTATAATACGTAGAGATGGTGTGAAAGATTATAATAATGTGCATGAAATGCTTGGGGTAATTAACGTATTTAAGTTAAAAAGGATTAATACTGTGTCCCTCTAAATAACTTTTCAGTTACCGCAATGTACGTGATCATTTTTTTTAGAAGATAGAGTGGGTATAGTAAGCTATCCGTAAAATATAGATATAGCCTTCACGGACTTTTTGTATATCTATAAAAGAGGAATATCCCACCATGCATTGTTTTGTTATATCCGCAAAGGATTAGGCAGCGTTTTCGATGAAAGCTACCAGGCGGCTTGACTTTTTCCGACACTTCTAACAATTATCGTTATGTTTCAACCAATTTACACAAATCCTTGACAAATTACATACCTAAACCTTCCTCACGAAACACTCTATAAGTATCTTTTCTCGGAAGATTTTTTCAATGTAGATGAGTGTTTCAGGCTGATAATTATTCCTTATAATAATTGTTACCCTTTGTGATATATTATTATACTTAATTTCTCTTTTTTATCATATTGATGGGTTACATACATATACCAAATTTATTATATTCTGGATGTTGGTTTTTAAGCTTGATGAACGGTACAAACACGATTATTAGTAATAATTAATAATTATTAGCCTGAAACACTCATCTACATTGAAAAAATCTCCCGGGAAAAGATACGTGCCGCCGACGGGACTCGAACCCGCGTCCTTCTGATTTCCGATCAACTGCTCTATCCACTGAGCTACGTCGGCTTATCTCCTACCCGCCAAATAATTCAATATATATTAGTGTTTCATTCAACAATAATTACTGCTAATTAAAAATACTTTATTTAATTTTATGGGAAAGGCATTATAAGTGCTAAATCTCCCGCTAGGTGGCGTCGAGACAAATTATGTCTACATTTTTTGGTGAAATACTTTAACTCGTCAAATATTAATTATTATTTTTAATTGATAAACTAATGTTTAAGACAAGATTTTTATGCATAGCACAAAGGGTAACAATTATTATAAGCAATAATTACTAGCCTGAAACACTCATCTACATTGAAAAGCCTATCCTCATTCTAGCCTGAAACACTCATCTACAAAAAAGGTACAAAAACGGCTAGAAGTTAACAAACCGAACAAAGATTAGTTATAATTACTTACATATGTTACACTTACGGGGAGAACCGACTTTGTAAAATGAATGATATATGGATTTTAAATGTCTTTAGAACCGCAAGAATATTTTAAAACCCTAGATTTGTCAGAGAAAATAATATACCTAATATCGGAGTTGATATAAGAGAGCCCTGATATTATAAGGTCACGGCGCCAGTCCACTAAGGAATTACCTCGCTATATCCACGTCAAAACCATCTCAGCAAATCGGATTATCAGGAGTATCGTTTGCTTCGTACTTCTTAGTTCTTGGATTAAGTTATTTAATTATTTCTTATCCAACTTGAGAGAGTATCAAGTATTTTTAGTAGAACTCGCCGATATAAGATCAGGGAGAGAATCAATCAGGTCTGGATTTTTTTCCTCGATTTCGTTGTTTTATATTATTTTTCCTTTGAAAGTTATACCATTATTCCTTTCAAAACTAACGCTAAATCACTATTTTCGATTAATCTTTACTACGAATTGCTTTACATTATAAATAACAAAAAACATGCTTCGGATAAATTGAAGCTTTTTCTATCGCTTCCCTTGAGTTGGATTGAAATAAAATTGTTAATTATTTTTTAAAAAAATATAAGTGTAAAGTACCAAAAAAAATGTGGTTAAGATTATCTGTGACAGTTTCCCATGATTAACTTTTTTTCTTACTTATAAAAGTATTCACGAAATAATTTTTTTAAAAACACTTTTGCACTAAAATTAACCGTTTCTAGCTTCCGTTTGTGAAGCGCTAATTTCTACTGCCGATATCCGTGGTGATTCAAGGCACACTTAGAATATACACATTTTGGCACACTAAGAATATACACATTTTGATTCAAGGCACACTAAGAATATACACATTTTGGCACACTAAGAATATACACATTTTGGCACACTAAGAATATACACATTTTGTTTCAAGGCACACTAAGAATATACACATTTTGATTCAAGGCACACTAAGAATATACACATTTTGGCACACTAAGAATATACACATTTTGTTTCAAGGCACACTAAGAATATACACATTTTGATTCAAGGCACACTAAGAATATACACATTTTGTTTCAAGGCACACTAAGAATATACATATTTTGATTCAAGGCACACTAAGAATATACACATTTTGGCTTGTGGCTTCCTCGTAAACGATCGCAGCACAATTAATTTTTGTCTTATTTTATTTTGATATTAGTTCTGATTTATCATTTAGTACGTGGTCTAGAAGTGGGAACTTTAGATCACATTTTTTTTGGTTGTTCTTTTCTAAACGAATATCCTCTCGTCCATCAAACCGTATTTAAAATTGCCTCCCGCCCCTTCAACATCTCATTTCTTCTAAGTTTAAACTCGACCCCAATCTTCAATATAATTGAGAAATTTGCACAATTAAATAAAATTAATATAACAATTATTGTAAGCAATAATTATCAGCCTGAAACACTCATCCACATTGAAAAAATCTTCCGAGAAAAGATACACGTTGGCGTCATGTATTTTTTCTCGGAAGATTTTTTCAATGTGGATGAGTGTTTCAGGCTGATAATTATTGCTTATAATAATTGTTACCCTTTGTGCTATGCATAAAAATCTTGTCTTAAACGTTAGTTTAACAATAAAAATAATAATTAATATTTGACAAGTTTAAGTATTTCCCCAATAAATGAATACATAATTGGTCTCGACGCCACCTAGCGAGGGATTTTAACACTAACAATGTCTCTCTCGCAAAAATAAAGTTGGTTGTTTTCAGGTTAAAAAAATATAATAAGCAGTAATTGTTGAATGAAACACTAGTATATATTGAATCATTTGGCGGGTACAAGATAAGCCGCCATAGCTCAATTGGGAGAGCAGCTGACCGGCAATCAGAAGGACACGGGTTCATGTCCCGTTGGCGTCATGTATCTTTTCTCCGAAGATTTTTTCAATGTGGATGAGTGTTTCAGGCTGATAAATATTGCTTATAATAATTGTTACCCTTTGTGATATGCATAAAAATCTTGTCTTAAACGTTAGTATAAAAATAATAAAATTAATATACTTCACCTTTCCTCTGTCTATAATTCGAAATGGTATCCCAACACTTTTGAAGGGTGAAGGAATAATTTGAAATATATATACATATGTGTGTTGCAGGTCTTTATAAAATAGATTTATAACTGTCGTAGTGGGCTAACAATGTTAGCGTACTATTTCATGTTATCAATATTTCTTATCTAATGTCAATAGTAATTATCGGAGTGTTCGCATCAGTATTATCGACGTATTAACTATTAATTGAATATGTGGTGCCAGCATAGATTCATTGCTCCATGGGGGTTCCACTATCTATTTACTAATTACAATTATGTTGAAGTTTTCTTATGTAGCGTATTTCTCGTGGGTCAATAATTCTTTCTCTGTACTAACGTTAGATCTTTTAATACGAAAAAATTACAAGAATAACTTCGTCAATGTTTTGTCTTCATTACCGCCATACAATTCTGTCTTGGCACAAACTCCTTGATTTGTTCACAGTCATACATTGTCCTATCTGTTATTATGACTCTTGACATGGCCCGAAGCATGTATTTGATTCACTTGATCGTGTCATGTCTTCTTATGGTGTCCCCGACTTCTTCGAAAATTCGCTTAATCAAAAAACATTATGTTGCAAGTGGAAGAAATTGAAAATATTCCATAAAATAAAACTATATTTTTTTTTTCTTTTCTTTATTCATCATATAACTTTTTATACTATACAATAATAATTTCCTGGTGTATACGTTTTGAAAATTATCATTTTATAAAAATAGTCTTTTCAGACAAACGATAAAGCAGGTACCGAGGTACCTTTTAAGATCATGTTTCTATTTTGTGTTCTTTGGGGAGGCGGGTTTGGGTTCGCGAACCATTTATTGGGTGACCCCTGCCAAAGGTCACCCCAAGTGGTTTGCTTCGTTTGGTGACTTTGCAGGTATGTCAAGGTTCATGGGGTGAGTTTTGTCTAAGTACTGGCAGTGGCTGCATTTGCCCACCTACTGCGTGGAGGGCCGGATTGGGAGAGATTGTTTGAGGGAGACCGTTTGACCTCTCCAGCCGACTGCCTCGACCATCGCCTTGCACCACAGTAGGAGGGACGGATTCATACGTCCATCACTCCTGGACACACTCTTTTTTCTTTCCCTAAAAATACCCTCCAAACAGCATATTTAAAGAAGACATAGTCTCTGAGGGAATATTTTTTCTATGGGCTTTTTATGCGGAGCTAATTCATTTTATTACTTCTCTACAACTCTTCTAAACTATTCTCATTAGTCTCATTACAAATTTAGGCATTAATCCATTTCATCAGTATGATCACTATTAATTTGACAATATTTAAAACTAGCCAAAGCGACAATATTTAAAAATAGCCCCGGCGATGCCCGAGCTTTACACAGAGTTTTCGAAATCAAATGTAGAAAGTGACCTTCCTCTTGTTTTGAAGGTCATATGTCCAAAATTTCATCTACCTCGGCATAAAACTGTAGATTTGCATTCAAAATCAAATCCACACCGCCCGCTTGCCAGCCCGCTCATCAACCACACACAGACATTCTCCTTTATATTTCAACCAATTTACACAAAACCTTTGACAAATTATATACATAAACCTTCCTCATGAATCACTCTATGTATTGGCGAAAACCGCATGAAAATCCATTCATTAGTTTTTGAGTTTATCACGAACAGACAGACGCGGCCGAGGACTTTTATTTATAATATGTAGAGATATAGTATGTAGAGATGCACAAGGTTAAATAGATAATACATAAAATAAGACATAAAAAACTAAAGTAAGCATATTTGCAAAGACTATCCTTGTAAGCACTCATATTTGCTGTGTTTCATCTTCCCATAAATGGAATAATTCATACGTTTCCCATTATCCCCACATGCCCGAGCTCGAGCCCGAGCCCGAGCATTGCGAGTAAAGCGCTCTAGGCCGTCAGACCGGTTTATTTTACTTAATAAAGTGCACCACTGTAAATGCATATAACTTCATATCAATCTTCCATACGTCATCAAACCGCATTCCATCTCTGCTATTCTGTAGATCTTCCTCTCTTCTGGACCACGATATTCAAACAGACCCATCAGTAAGCATTCCGGTACAATCAATTTACTGACGCAGGAAATAAAATAGTTTTTTTATAAAGTGTCAAGATTTATTAAAATTATCTTGAATGCTACAGCGTTCAGCTACATACTAGCAAGGAAGGAATTTTTATCATGCGTGGAAGTTGACATTTTGCGGTCAAAAATTGGCAAGCAGTTCAAATGAACTTTAATAATTGTATAAAATTTCAGTTGTTACCTATAATAAATGTATAAAACTTCAATTGTCACCTACAATTATTGTATAAAATTTCAAGCAATAATTGTATAGTATTTCAATTGTCACCTTTTTTACATTAACTCCACACAGGAGGCCCTGAGGAAAATAACTTCCCTCAGGGCCTATGTCATCTGGGATGCTGTGTGGAGGGTCTTTTTGAGGAGAGGAAGGAATGAACATTGGTCTTGAAGAGACCCATGTTGTAGGAAGGAGGAAACACAGAGGCTGGCAAATCATTCCACAGCCGAGCTGTTGAACACAAGAACGAGTAAAAGAAATGACCCGTTCTCATGTGACAAATAATGTCAACCCTGTACAAATGTTGGGCACGCGTTTGGCGTGTTTCCCGACTATGCACCGGTGCCGAGGGGATCAATGACGCTAGTTCCTCGGAGCATCTTCCGTTGTAATACCGGTAGAACAAGAATAGCATTCCCACCCGACGCCTATGCTCTAAAGATTGTCTCCGTCTGTTAAGATGGGAGAATCTATTAAGCGGACCGCCCGTTTCTGCACAGAGTTGAGGGTATTTTTCAGGTATTTTGGAGCTCCAGACCAGAGATGGCTGCCAAATTCAACCGTGGGACGCACTTGTAATTTGTACAGGGTTAGCAGTTGTGTACTATTTAAAGTAGGTATCTGCGGGCACTATAATAATTGTATAAAAGTTCCCGGAAGAACATGACATATTGGTTCGAATTTATCAATGCACCATCTCTTTTATCGATGTGATAAAATGACAGTGTAAATCATAAGTTGTGGTAAAAGTAGCCACTCGAGCGATCATAATAAATAATCGCATCAGTCATAAAAAATGTTTCGAGCGATCGTGATTTCTTTGCGCTCGGTTTCGAAATTTCCCACCCACATTAAAAAAAATCATATCTTCGAATTTGAATACGGAAATACATAAACTGATGAAAGTGCTATACAGCCATTAAATCTACCTAAATTTTACCGTTTAACTCATACTTTCACAGTACACCGTCCTTTTGTCTAACTAACTAACTAACTAACCATCACGCCGTTTCCCCGCAGGGGTAAGCAGAGAGGACGGACCGCCAAACAACTCGGTCTTGGCACACACTCTTTGCCTCACTCACATTCATACATCGTCTCATACATACTCTTCTATTATTCTGACTTTTGACATGGCCCGTCTCAAGTATCCGATTTACTTGATCGTGCCATGTCTTCCTCGGGCGTCCCCGACTTCTTCTACCATTCACATTTGCATCCTATATTCTTTTAACACTACTTTCTTCGTTCATTCGCTCTACGTGCCCAAACCATCTGAGGGTCCCTTTCTTAATTTTGCTCTGTTGATATGTATGAGTATTAATTTAAAATGTCTATCCTATTATGCTATTATTCTTTCACTCCTGGACCCACTGACCCCCAGATTTCTACCCACCCCTCATACATTATCCTTCCCAGAACTTCCTCTCTTTCCTTTCCTTTAAAAGACCCTCCACATTTAGGTGGACGTTCTTTAAAAGAGGGCTTTGTCCTCAAAAATGACATATAGCCCTTGTGGAGCTCTTGTTTGTTGGTAACAAACCTACCAAAATATTTGTACACATACTACATTCTGTAAATACTTAGTATATTTCGAAAAAAAGAATACGTTAAATAAAAATGCCATTTTTAATCATCCTTACATTTTAAGACGGTATCAGATTTTTTTTTAATATTTTATCAAAGAAAATAAGTGTTGGTTTTTTAAGCAATAATAGTGGTCAAAACTAATGTGTTGAACATTTTTTTTAACAAAATTGGTGTTACAAAATAAGTTAGCTCTGTTTGAAAAAGTGAAAAAGTATACATTTAGGATGCTTACTATACGTACGGATATGATTTCTGACGTCAGAAGAAGACTGGCAGATGTAATGCATTTCCATATATCTTCAATGACTGCGTGCGCGTTCAAAGACCCTTTTATGTTTGAATCATTCTTATCACAAAAAACTCAACATCAAAAGAAATTAATGTTTACAATCTGGACTTTAAGAACATCCTTTACAATCAGAAAAATATTCTAACCATAGCAGCTGGAAAGATATTTTTAATGCATATATCGAACAGTGACGGTGCTAAGATTGAAAAATACGACGTTATTGATGTTGTTGTAGCTGAATTTTATTTTTTTTTCAAAACATATGAAGATTTTCAGTATTCTACTGGAATGTGGATGCCTTCATACACAAAGTTCAAATTTAAAAAAAAAAAAAATCGTTTTCAGTTACAACATCAGTAATGTCGTATTTTTCAATCTTAGCACTCTAGCTTACTGAAAACTCACGGACCGCCACTGATATCGAACACTTTGACAGCTGTTCGCTTTGATCTTTCCCAAATACGTGTATTTAGTTAAATGTAATATTAAAATTACTAATTTCGGTGGTGATTCTGTTTTGTAACTCCGGTTTAATAAACTCTGAAACTTGAATTTATTTTGAATTTAAATGTCAATAGTAATTCTATATAACACGTGTTTAATTCGTTTAAATTTTTTATAAAAGTCGTAAGTTTTCAAGATTACTGGTGGTATTCATTTTAATTAATGTGAGGTAGGCTTTTATTTCGACTTCGCCCAGTTTGAGTGTAGGTAACCATTTTATAAATCCGATAAGAACTGGTTCCAAAAACAGACAGTTCTTTGGATTCAGTGACAGCTAGTCACCGAGTTAAACGAACCGTGACAGGCAATGACGACATATGTAATCTCTCCATATCCGGAAAGATACTTAAATTCTATAAATCCTTAGGAAGAAACGTCTATATTTGAGCTGCTGACGGAAGTAGCGACAACTTGTGTCGAATTTTTGAATTCGAAATCGAAATATAACAGTAGCTTTGTGTAAAATTCCACGTACACAGATGTTATTTGTGGCACGGCGCGTATGCACTCGTACCATTCGTTCAGCTTCAAAAATGCTACTATTATAATACCCTGTGATTTTTCACTGGTCTACGCTAGTGTATATTATAAAAGATCACACATTTGTATGTGCTCGTCAACTTCGTACGTCAACTTTTTTTACCAAGATTTGTGCTTTTGGCCCTACGAGATTTGTGTTTTCATTCTGTAAAAAGTTCTTTCTGGAACACAAAAAGTTCTCGGCGTTATTTTTCAACAAACGACTTCTTCAATTCTCGTAGGATGAAAGCAATTGAAATAATTATGCATTTCAAATTCTGCCATTGGACGTGGGAGACGAACGGCGGAAGTTTTGAATTGGTAGATACCTACTATGAGTAGTAGCGTGATATGAAATAACCTATTTTAAAATAAGATATATATATTATAAAAACAATATATAGATAAACTGACAACAGCAGAGTGGAGGAAGCCACAAGCCAAAAATGTGTGTATTCTTACCTTATATCGCCACGAATACAGATAAAAGGGCATACATTAATTACGTGAGCTCAAAAAGGGAGGGGGGGGGGTCCAGCAAAATCTCACGTTACTTGAAAAAAATATACGAAATGACCCAAATTTATCCCACCAAGGGGGGGAGGGTCTCGATTGGAAGAAAAACTGCTCAAAATATTCAACAGTTGTGACGTACTAGATATACGCCAATTACACTTTAAAACACTACTGAACTACATTTTTTACCAAAAAAACAAATTTCAACAAACACAAAATATCACTAACAGACTAGTTAGACAAGCGTGCAAAAAAAAACATAAAAACTCCGACGGTAAATACAAGCTTTGGACCAAGACACCATAAATATCATGCTATAAAAGCATTCAACAGTCTAACACTTAAAATAAAATTGAGGAAAACTAAAATAAATTCCGACATAAAAATACAAAATGGAATAAAGAACAAAAATACAATATTACCAAAATTTCATAACACAAAATAATTAAACATATCCTTAACACATATATGTATTTTAAATTTATTATGCACATTTTATTTTTTTATTTTTTATTTAATAAAATGGAGGCCTCAGCACGAGCAAGTCACCCAGTGAGGCCAACATTACTGGATTACTGTTGAAATGTAAAATATTGTATCGAATATCAAATAGATAAATAATAATATAAACTCAAATGCAATAATTGTCCCTCATTTTATATTGGAAAAACAACTCGTAATTTTGAAATCAGAATCAAAGAACAATTAAGGTGTCTTAATAATAATAATTTTTCTGAGTTCGCTAACCATATCATTGAAAATAACCATAGTTTTGAAAAAAACACAGGGATAAATATTCTTCATATTAATCATAAAGGAAAACGTTTAGATAACTTAGAAGCTTTGGAAATTAAAAAATCCCTTAAAAATAATGAATCTATATTATCAACAAACAAAAAATATTGTCTTATAGCCCAATCATGGATTTGTTCCCCTACCCACCCACTCTACACAAATACCTACCCACCCAATCTACATTATTAACTAACAACGGCTCCACCCCTACCATAATAAAACATTGTTCTAAACTGTCAAATTAGTATAAGCTTTCCCTGACGAAGGAACGTTTATTCCGAAACCGGTCGGATTTGCACATTATGTAAGTGGTTTATACAAAGTTGTATTGTTTCATTTTTCTATAATGGGTAATCACAAAGTAATAGCTACATTCAAAAATATATATTTTTTTTAAAATAATAATCCTCAAAGCACAAAAATCGCAAATCCTAAGGCACAAAAATCGTTTGGCAAACGGAGTCTAGAGGTTACGTTTTCAAGCAAAAAAGTGTTTTTATTTATTTTTAACCCCCAACGCAAAAGGAGAAGTCTGTCTGTGGCATCGTAGCTCCTAAACGAATGGACCGATTATGATGCGGTTTTTTTTTAAAGCTGACGTGATCGAGAAGCTTCTTAGCTATTCATGAAAATCTGTTCAGGCGTTTCAAGGTCATCAGCTCTTTTTTTAGTCGGGGGTTACTTAAAATTTTTTGAATAATTTTATTTAACGGGAACCTTTATTGGATAACTAACACCTCTGCCATAGGTCACCCCAAGTGGTTCGCTACGTTTGGTGATTTAGCAGGGGTGCCCGGGTTCATGTGGTGAGGTTTGTCTAGGTATTGGAGGCGGACGACCAGGACACACTGAACCCCAGATTCCAACCCACCCCTTAAACCCTTTTCCTTCCCAGAACTCTCCTCTCCCTCCTTTCCTTAAAAAAACCCTCTACACAGCATCTCCAAAGATGAAATAGGCCCTGAGGGCAATTATTATCCTGAGGGCCTCCTTTGTGGAGCTTATGTAAAAAAAAAAAAAAGGAAGAAAAAAAATGTAATCAACAGAAACTTTCACAGATAATTTTATCCATAAATTTGTATTTAAAAAAGTTATTTCTTATATCCATTCACGCATTTCTGATGAAAAAATATTTTTTTTAGAACACTTTTATTTTAAATTCGACTCAATAGAATTTCAATTTAACCAAAAAAAAAATTTGTTTTAATAATGTAAACCAAGTCGTAGTAAAATGATTTTGCATCAATCTTCGCCAAATATGCAAGTAATAGCCCCTCCAGACTCACGGCGAGAAGCCCCGAGAACACCCGAGAAGCGTGAATGTGATGAGTTTCTCGCATTCTCTTTCTCGGCTCGCGTCTTCTCGGATCGCTGTCGGTAAATTTGGCCGCTTCAAAGGATTTCTCGGGCGAGAAGCGAGAAGGCTACTACACTCACGTTTTGTCTCAGTGTTGTTTAGTGAGCGGTTGAGAGTAGACGTGCGTTATATTTTTGTTTTTGTATCGAAAATTTTGTTTACTTTAAAATGTGGAACAATCAACAAGAGTTGCAATTTATAGAATACTAGCAGACACGGCCACACATTGCTGTGGCTAACGAAACAACGCCATTACCCAACCTTTATAAAATCCACACCACCCGCTTGCCAGCTGCCCGCTGCCCGCTGCCCACTGCCTGAATTGAATATTTGAATTTCTCGGTTTTTCTCTACTAAAATGAGCATGTATTATACATATAAACCTTCCTCTTGAATCACTCTACCTATTGGTGAATACCGCATGAAAATCCGTTGCGTAGTTTAAAAGATCTATGCGCACATACATTTTGAGCGATTTCATTTTATACTATGTAATGATGATGATGATTTTCAATCTGAACCGGTGTTATGGGATGCAAAACATCGGAATTATAAAGACAAAAATTTGAACCACGATGCGTGGAACAGACTTAATGGAGATGCAAGTACCTGAACTCAAAAAGAAAAAATATTCCCTTTTTGCTAGTTACCGGAATTATTTTTAGTTACAACGTTCACAAAATTATAATATGCCATGGCGCACAGAGCCAAACCTGCTGCATTTTGAATATCGTCTGTAATGTCGTCCATACCGGATGGGAAACAGATCACGAGTGAGAAAAATGAGAGTGTGGATAAGTGCTTGTTCTCGTGAGAAGTCTCGCCGAGACTTCTCGCCGTGAGTCTGGAATCAGCTTAAGATACATGACAAATTTTCGAATAAAATATCAGCTGTAGAATTTATTCATATGTTTCATAATAGTCATTCATATGTGCGAATGTTTAAAGTAATAAATATTTACTGATGTGTACATGTTTAGTGCATATCATACATAATGTTACTATCTAAAGTTCAGTGACCGGAAATTACTGTGGTTTGCTGAAGTTATGTTTGTAATTAAATTATTTCACCAGCTTTGAAATAATTTGGCATTGTTTCTGCATTAGTATGAATCTAGGTATTTGTTAGGCATTCCAAATAATAATATTATATTTACACTGTGACATATTATTTATAACTAGTTATAAAAGCATGAAAATGGCGAATTTCCACCACGTTATTTGGAATCCATTTTAAGGGAATTTAAAAAAAACATTATTTAAGCTTTCGTTTTCCAGTAAATCGATTTCAAAACTGATTTTTTTCCTGTTCAATTTCTAAAAAATCGGTCGCTTCTTCTAGATTCGTGTAAAATTACTCGCTTTGAGTTTTTGGTTTTGGTGAATTACTCAGTCACCTAACCTAACCTAATCGAACCTAACAAGTTTATTTAAAAAATATATATCCAAAAATGTTTGTGCTAAGTAGGAGTATTAAATTATAACTACTTTTTATCGGTGACCGGACAACTCGTAATCATACAACTTCAACACCTATTTTGAAAAGTCATAGAATTGAATCAAAAATGGTTAAATGGGTTGCGATAGGTTAGGTTAGGGGTCGTCCATTAATCATGTGAGACTCGAAAGGGGGGGGGGTTCAGAAAAAATCACGAAATATCACAAGGAGGGGGGAGGGGATATAATGAGATATCACGTGTATTTATTTTTCGTTGAACGCACGATAATATTCTGAAAACTTCAATATACTTTGTACTAAAAAATACACGTGATTTTGGGTATGGGGGGGGGGTTCTCTAAAACCTCACCACATATAACCAGGGAGGGGGGGGTTAAAAAGTTGCTAAAAAACATCACGTGATTAACGGACGACCCCTTACGGGCTATTTTTTAATTTTTTTTTTCATAACTTTTAATTTCTTTTCAAAGGGGTGAAATGTAACTTTGTTGAGTTGTGGTGAAAACCTTTATATCATCAGATGTTGAAATAATCTTCCACTTTGCAAGAAAGCATCAATATTATTTTTAATTCATTTAAATTTGTTGACCGCTGAAAAAACATTAAATCAATTAAACGTTTAATAACTGCGTTTACGTTTTAACGCGTGACCTTTGAACCCAGAGTCAAAGACAAGGTCGCCTTACTGAAATTACTCTCACGCTTGCCGATGAAGAATGTCGGAAAGTTATGCTGAAATAGCTTATAAAGTTTGCTTGGGCGTTCTAATTATTGCATTTGCCATTATGGTAGCAATGTAGTCAACTTTCTCTCCCTTTAGATCGACTTTATCCCCGTAATGTTCCCCCGACACTTAAATTGCGCGTGGTTGTGGTTTTTAAGTGTTCATCTCCAGTTTAATGGACATATTTGGCCAGACAAAGCAGAAGTCTCGTCTCAAAACTCTCAAGTAACTGTGCCAATTTAAAGAGGCGCTTGCTCTCGCTAATTGTAATTAATCGCTGTTAAAGAATGAACCGTTTCGTAGTTAGCCGAAGTTTCATTGTTGTTACAAGACGTTGTGTTTGAGGCGGTTTTGTTTTGTTTTGTTTTATCCGCAAGCCGAATCATGCTTGTTATGATAATTGCCTTTTATAACCTTTTTTTTTTAAATTATTTATTAACCAAGATAAGCACAAATACATTTTTTGTTTTTTTTTTTTACCGTTTGAAGTGTAATACATATTTTTTGTTTTTGGTTTTTGGTAAACACCACCTCACTAGGCTGAGCCTGTTCCGAGGTGGCAGGAATTTAGTCAAATTTTGATTACTTAATCTTGTAAGAAAATAATAAGATAAAATTTTTTATTTATATATGAAAAGATAAATAGAATGAAAGAAAAAGAAAATGAAAAAAGTTGAGAAACATAAAAAATATTCGTACAATTAATAAGAAATATAAAAATTTAAAATGATTTTATACTTAAGAATACTAAGAAATTTAGAAATAATAACAAATATTTGAGAGGAAAAGAGAAAGATATAGTTTAGTGTGTTGTTATATGGTATAAATTATTTGCCTGCAGTATACAACGCCTTTGTTGAATATCCACGTATGAGTTTTGTGTTTTAGATTAGCATTTTTTGTCACATGAATATCTTTAATATCTTTTTCAATTAAATTAAAAAATATTGGAGGCAAGTTACGGTAATGTCTTTGTCCATAGGTAGTATTTGTCTTTGGAGTCATGTGTTGGTGTCTGTGTCTTGTGTCGTAATTGTGTTGTGCAGTATGATGGTTTAGTTTGTCCTGTTGGTAATGTATAATTATAATTTTGATGTACAGTTGTTGTATGTTCAATACAGCAAAGTCTTTAAATAACTGTGTTGTCGGGAATCTATAAGGTTTTTTTGAAATAACTTTAATTAAGGCTTTTTGTGCTTTGTCGAGAGGGTTCATATTAGTTTTAGCAGCACCACCCCAACCAATCATTCCGTGAGTGATAATTGATTGGGCTAGTGCGTAGTATATCGTTTTTAAGGTCTTCATTGGCATTATGTTTCGTATGTTTTAAAAAAAATCTATAAGGTTTTTTTGTAATAACTTTAATTAAGGCTTTTTGTGCTTTGTTGAGAGGGTTCATATTAGTTTTAGCAGCACCATCCCAACCAATCATACCGTGAGTGATAATTGATTGGGCTAGTGCGTAGTATATCGTTTTTAAGGTCTTCATTGGCATTATGTTTCGTATGTTTTAAAAAAAAAAATTAGTTTTCTAACTTTACCCGCTGTTTTATTTATTTGTTCTGTCCATCTAAAATAGTTGTCAATGTAAATGCCTAAGTACTTGATTACCGTTAGTGGATTAATGGATTACGTTAGTGGATTAGTCCGAGTTAGTGGATTGCATTGACAGCTTTTTTGGATGTGCAATCATGAATGGTTAAGCTTTCATCAAGTCTTGGTTGTCGTCTGGGATCTATGCTAAATGTCATATCTGTTTCGCTCAAATTAAGCTGGGAGAATGAAAAAACTGGTACATCATTGTGGTTTTAGTGTTTGTAGGCAATATTAACTACTCAAACAAAAATCTGAAACAGAAAAATCAGCAAAAGATACGGACGCATCTAAAACCTAAACCCAGGACCTTAGCCTTGCTGTAACCTAACCTAACCATTGAGTTATTTCAGCCCTATCCCATTCATGATGTCTCATCTATCATATTGAACTTAACCCCACTTCGACTTCGATTAAGAACTACCAACATTGTCTTCATTTTCTTAAAGCATATTTTTTATTGGCTGCTATCTCCTAATGCATGATTGCAAAATTATTTCTGTACTAAATGCAATCTGGATTTTTATTTCAATATGCGATATCTACTTACCCACTTTTTTTGCAAGTCTAGGATGAATTTATTTTTATTTTTTGAATTAGGGGTATCTCACCATCCTCTCCATAGCTTATTCATATGTTAACTTACATTTTAGATTAATTATACAGAATTTATTTATTTAAAAGTCTGAGTTTATTATTCGGCACTTGAACCTGTGAATAATGGCTACATGTAGGATAAGTTTACCGAGTTTTGTACCAGTTGCGAGTATTTATTTGTTTATTTATTAATATTCGTTATGTGTATGGATAAGCTATGAGGAGGATGGTGAAAAACTTCCTTATTCTGTTTTAAATTTTCGTTTCGGAGTTGCTAATAAATTAATTCAATGATTAATAATTAAAAACTTTATTTTTAATTGACAAACCACCAACTTCAAACAAGTCCACGAATAATCAGACGGAGTTTTATATTATATACCCTAAATGTCCAACTGAGTAAACTATTATTAATATTTTTTATCGAAAACATATTATATGTAGCACATGATAAAGGGAAGCAATCCGCTTTTAAATATGAAGATCGAAACCCTTATTTTTCGACCTACTTAACAGTATTTTTAGGACACATAGGGGTGAGTTTTAAAATATTTTTAAGCACTACGCGTCTCACACACGAGTTTCACCTCGATTGTATTCACAATGTGTGTGGGTATATTTTTATGTTATAACCAATTCAGTGAACGACAATAAAGCTTACATAAATTTTCTTGTCCGGTCAAGAGAGTCTATGGCCTGTAATGTAAGCGGTTTGGGGATAAAATTTTGTATTTTTCACTTGAACACACATGTCATGAAAAAAACAATAGGCGCGGAATGTTTTTATAAACATTCCCATTGGGATGCTTTGAAAAAAGATTTGGCAAGGAAATTATGGTGGAGATTAGAAAAATAAAATAAAGAGATATTAGGTAGCAGCCGCCCGGGTTCATGAAGTGGGGTTTGTCTAGGATTTGACGGTGGATGATCTGGACGCACTAAACCCCAGATTCGTACTCACCTCTCATACCTTTTTTCTTCCCGGAACTTCCTGTTCTTCCTTTCCATCAAAAGACCCTCCACACAGCATCCCCAAAGATGACACAGTCGCTGAAGGAAATTAGTTAAATTTTCCTCAGGGCCTTCTGTGTGAAGCTAATGTAATAAAAATAAATAACGGGAAGTGGTAACTAAATTAAATGGGTACACTTTAAAAGACGTGGGAATATCTGACTATTCAAATCCAGGCACTTTGCCACGCAAAGCTTTATTATAATTTATAATCAGGCAAAAAGCTTTCAGGTTTTTTCAGTTTCAAGGCTACTTGTATTTTTTACGTGAAGTCCCTTCGACTAATCGCTTACGCCTGGGCGAGTATTTATTCAAGGGTTCGGCTATTTTATTTTTATCAGGGGCAGTCCAAAAGTAATGCCTCCTATTTTTTGTACTTAAATAAAGTTAGTTAAGTGAAAATTTTGAATTTGGTGCAATTTCTCAATCCTTCTTCTACAATCTGCTGCAGTAGTAACTTTTTTGCGTTAACAAGTGGCAGCACTGCAGTCGCTTGCAAAAGGGCTGACATCGATGTTCGTATTAGACAACATTCTGTGATTGATTCTTCACTGTAGAAGGTGAAACGCCCATTCGCATTCATGAAAGACTAAAAATGTGTTCCATGATGCTAGACGATGGGTTTGTCACTATAACGAAGCTATGGTGACAAACAAACACCGCTGAAGGACAAACACCGCTGGTTGATGAAAGCTGGTTGACGAAAAAGTGACTGCACGCAACATTGAAGCGGCCTACACACGACACTGCATGTAGTGACTGCGGCAGTGACTGCAGAGAGGATGGGTTTGAGCGAACTAGCGCTGTCTCGTTTTAGCGGCCCTTTAAAAAACGAGACAGCGCTAGTTTGCTCAACTCCACGCTCTCTGCAGTCACTGCCGCAGTCACTACATGCAGTGTCGTGAGGAGAGCCCATGAGCGAGTTGATGACATCATTCGTGGTGACACCAGATAACTATAGATGTCGCATTTTTTCCCTCAGTAAAGGCAGTGTGATGACGATTATTCGAGAGCAAGGTGGGGACCAAGAAAGTTAACGGGCCAGAGTAAAGAATCAAGAAAAACAATAGCCTCGCAATACTTGCAGCGCTTAGTTTCTGGAAAAAATTGTGACCGGAGACGAAATATGGATTCTTTTTCTGATCCTGAATCAATGAGGCAGTCAATAAAATTGCATCATATAAACTCACCAAGGGCAAAAAAAATCACAACGGTGTGATCGACCTGGTAAGTTATGGCGATGGTGTTCTGGATGTGACCTTATTTTTTACAACACTGTAATACATGCCCATGTTAAAAGACGGGCCAAAGTTGTGGAAATGAACGGAGATTATATTGAAAAATAACAAATTAATCTTCAATAGTGTAGTTTTCAACCCATGCTATTGCATTTTTATATCTCGACAATTAAAGGAGAAAAAAAATAGGTGGCATTACTTTTTGACTGCCACCCTAGTATATAAGGTTAATGAGGGTATTGCGTATTATTCATTGGGGCTCGTAGAACCAGATTGCCGATATAGCTATTTATTCATCATCACGGCGCTACATCTTAGGGTGAGACTTGGCACAAATAATGTCGACCGGTCAGTGGCCGAATTGGCATCACGTTTGGGTCCCCACCCAGGCGTTGTTGAATGTTAAATTCCTCGGCTGGCTAAGTCCTACATCATGATGTAAGCAACGTTTTCCGCTTATTTTGGTGGTAGTGGGAGATTTTTAAATATTGTTAGGTTATTCATAACCTGGGAATATTTGTCTTTCTCCACCGCATGGCCTATAATCCGTAGCCGTTCGTTTTTTAGTCTCGAGGCCTTTTAATCTTGCTCATATTGATGGATATAGTCAGCTCTTCCTCAGACTGTCTCCGAGTTTATTCTACTAGGACACCAACTTGGATATGGTTTCCAGTAACGATGACTTAGATTTAAAATAGTGTATCTCAATTATACAATGTCATGGCATGGACTTAAGTTTAGTATAGAAAAATTATTTTGTTAGAGATGCAATACTAGTATGTGTGTGTGCTCATAAAAACCTTTGCCTATTAGATTTATCATACATTTGAATATGTTTATATCTATGGGACGGAACGTATAGGAGATGCAATGTTATATCTCAAAAAATATAGGATATCTTTGATGTATTTTGTAACAGTAATCATCAGTATGGACCTTCTGATTATTCTATTTAATGGTAGAGTGAGAGATTCTCTTCAGGATTGTGGGAATAAACGAATACAGGTTCCAACTTGTGAGGTTTCATTGGTTTAAGCAATAAAAGAGTTCATTTCCAAAACATCCAAATCCCAGTATATTTTTATAAAGAACATAACAATGTTGCCCTTTTGAGGGGCCGGGTATCACATCCCCAAAAACATAACAGATTCTGACAATTTAACAGGATCATAATTAAGCAGAAAGAAATGTCGTACCTGCGGACCATGGATCTTTATCTAAATACTTCTACAATGACGCGAACTCTTAATTTACTTGAAGATAGCGCGTTGATGAACCGCGGGCCATATTCTCACGCAATCTCCAGGATGGGAACCAGGAAAGACTTACAATTAAAGTAAGCGGCCAGGTGAAGGTTTACTAAGTCAGGCTAATAATTATTATGAAGTAATAATTATTATCGTGACAATTCCCCCCTTCCCGCGAAAATGTTTGCCCACAAACATGAAAACTACGCCCGCAAAACCGAAGAAACTAACTAAAGGTAGGTCCAACAGGTACTTAAAAACAATTAAAATTAATACTTAGTAACTAAAGACACAATCTTAAAACTAAGTCAATTAAATCTAGATAAATTAGAAAACAATAACAACAATAAAATGGTATGAGAATAGGCGGTCCACAAGCACCCTCAGCATTGATGATACTAGGTGTTGATGAAATTAGCTGTCGCTCAAAACCTTCCATTCTCGGGTCATCTTAACAAGAGGAACAACATAAGAAAAGGAGAAAATTAAAGGAAAAAAAAAATTGTTATGCTTAAGGCATCACTTCTCCTTTAGTAGGACACTTTGCCATTATTAGGCTTCACTTCAAGGGTGGTCAACCATCCCTCACTTCACTGAATTTAGGCTATTTATTAATAGCGAAAAGGTAACTATTCTATCTACCTAGGTCCAACAGGTCGCATCGAAAAATATATATAATACCTATGTATTATTGACTTAGTTAGAACGAGTTATAAAAACTGTCTACTAAAAGTGTAAGTGGTTAGAATAGGGATTGCACATCAATTACCTATCTATCAAAGTTATTTTTCAGATTAGGATTTACAATTACGAAAGAAAAAAACCTATCTATCAAAGTGGTTAAAGTAGGGTTTACATATACAAGAAACCTATTTTCCAAAAAAATTAGATCAGGATATTCAAAAATAGAAAACAAACCTGTCTACAAAGGTGGTGATAAAGGTTATCGTTAGGAACACAAAGAAAAGCAAAACAGAGTCTAGAATGTTAGGCTTAAAGCTTAGGAATTACAAAATTATCAAAATACCTAGCTATAACATAGTGAACCAACAAAAGTAAACTTGAACCAATGCAAAAAGAATAATAAAAAATTATTTACAATTTACACTGCTCGGGGAAATATTGTTGTAAATAAACAAGCAATACTTATCATGTTTTTTGGTGATCGATCTTATCTTAAAGATAGACGACACTATTAAGGATGAGTACAATCAAAATCATTTGATTGACCCTAGGAATACACTTGCAAAGTAAAACACTGGTATTAGCAGTAAGTCACAATTCCAAGGAATATACTTAAAACTAAAATGTTTACATATAATAAGCTCTCCCATGATGGGGTAGAGTTCAAATTTCCATTTTGAAAATTCTTAATAAGAAGTATGCCGAAGCATTACTTTCTTCTGAATTTATGCATAAAAATAACCTTAATTAATTTATTTATTTTTTAAGACTAGAACTTAAATCTAAGAAATACCAATACAAACACCAATAATAATAATAACAAACTTCGTGTATTGGAAAGTTGCTCAGATTTTCCCATACACGAAATTTAAGAATGGCTTTCCTCAAATTTCTTGGAAAAGCAAAGGGAGCCTGGAAGCCTCTAAACAAAAACATAAATAATACAATTCCAAAGAACTTGAGGAAGTACACTGACTTAACTCTAAGGCAGATAATAATAATATACATAATATTAGCGAGATGTGACGAATCGTGTGTTATAATATAAATTGTAGTTGTAAAGACAAAGACGAAAGTCTGCAGTATAGAATACTCTCTTAATTTTAAAAGAAATGTAGCTAATTAAAAAAATTATAAAAGTTAAGGTCAATAGACACAATACAAATTAAACATAAAATTTTGGGCGCCACTGATCAGAAGATCAGATTCCAGCTAAACGAGGGTAAATAATGTATTTATCGTCAAAAAACTAGAACGTAGTGCTCATTCTGAGCACATGCCTCAAAGGTACCAAACTTCAAGACATGTGAGCAGAATAATCACACAAAGAAACAAATGAAATGACGTGAAGGGTCGGTAATCCTGCACACCACCACATTGGTTTCCTGTTATAAAAAAAATAAAATAATAATAATATCAATTAGTCCAAGCGAACAATATCCTTGACATGAAAATTTCCCACAACTTTCCCTTGCATATCCGCCAAGGTGTAGACTAAATCTGAGATTTTACCTATAATGATATTGCGAACAAATCTAGGCGCCAGTTTATGAGAAAAATAATCTGGACCACTAGATTGGGCGAAATTTTTCCTCCAGACGACATCACCAACTTCATATATCACCGACTTACGGCGCAAGTTATAGTGATGAGCGTTCTTTTTAAAAGCTTGCAACAGCGCATTCGAAACTTGATCGTAAATAAAAGCTAATTCTTCCAATTTCTTAGCAAATTCGCCTCTAGATTTTTCTAAGGTAGAGTCCGCGACACCAGAAGAAACATTAATGTTGTGAAATTTACCGTCAATGATTTGTTCTCTTCCATGCATAAGGAAGAAAGGCGTGAAACCTGTAGCAAAATTAACCGTATTATTTAGAGCTGATTGAATCTGTGGCAGAAATCTAGACCAATTACGTTGGTCAGATTCGGTCAAAATAGACAACGCAGTTCCAATAGTTTGGTTATAACGTTCAACGACATTATTTTGCGGGGTGTAATAAGCGTTGTAATAAGGCATAGGAACATTATAATTAACTAACAATTGTTTGAATTCTTTAGAAACAAATTGTTTACCATTGTCACACACAAAGGTTTGTGGAACGCCGTGTACAAGAAAAATAAATTGTTCAACGTTTTTAACGATGCTTTTAGTGGTTGCATTTCTAAGGGGAAAAATCCAAGTATATTTGGAAAAAACGTCAACAACCGATAGAATGTACATAAATCCAGCGTAACTGCGTGGAAGAGGTCCTACATTTGTATATGAAATACAGGATATAACCAACCATTGTAACTGAATGGTGTTAAGGATAGTCATACAATCATCGCATGAATGATGCCAATTTATTTATTATTCAACCATTTATAAAAATGGTGACAATAGAATAGTTAGCGACCATCGTAAATAAATGGTGCCATCAATAGTCAACAACCATCGTTAAAAAAAATGGTGCCAATTAATTAAGTATGTGACTTTTGTACCAGAAGGTGCAACAAGAAATTATAGTATTAGTGCATCGTAACTAATTACTGAAGTTCTCGCAGGAACTAATCAATCACACTCATAGCTTGGGAATTGAATAAATTGTTTGAATTAATGAAATTCCTGAATAATTATAGTAAGTTATTTTTATTGTTTTAACAAATGTAGTTAAAACATTATTAAATTGAGAACATATTGAAATTTTGGGCGAATACCTCTTAATGTTCTTAATTACGTTTATGCAATATAAAAGTATATGAACACAGTTCATATGAGATTGAACTTGGAATACACGAGGATATGCGGGTTCATATTATCGTATATTCCAAGTTGACAAAAACTTAGTAGGACAAATACAGAGTATGTTAAACTGTATGGACTCAGAATACAAAAGGATAAGCGGGTTCATATCGTCATGCATTCTAAGTTGACAAGGAAATAAACTTAAAGATAAATATAAACCATAGTGAACTTATTATATATATATATACATACATATATGTATTTGTACTTCGAGGCATCTCATAATTGTACATAAATAAACTAACAAATCTTAATTATTATTTTAATGTGAAATTATACTCGAGTAATCAACTGGAGTAAGATTTTAATTTTCTACAAAAGACCACTTAAAAATTAATTATTTACTTATGTATTTTATGTCCAATACTGGTCAAAGCAATCCGGCTGATCAAGCTGAACTGAAATGAGCTGTATTGAAGAGGTTTAAATTAAAGATAGCGCCTGTGAAGATGCTTTATGATAGCCGACTAAGCTGGTATGCTATCTGATTTAAGTATATCCTTAACATTAAAATCGCCTGTCAAAATCGGGATCCTTCGGCGGCGGTACCTCCACCTCAGAACTCGAGTCCGAAAGAACTGATTAACCTGACGGAGCCAACTCTGCCACTCGCACTTCCTCTGCGCAAAGGAAGGCGCGTGAGCAGAGCGACTCTCATCTAGTTTTTTGAATCCCCATGTTTGACAGAAGCAACTTTCGGATTGGAATTGTTTTGTCTTCTCTTCCTACAATCCGATAGTAAATGACCTTTTAATTTACAAAAAGAACAATAAATATTGTTCTTGGCAGAATTCGGTTCAGGATGACACATCTCCTTTTCTCTATAATCATTAGAAGTATTCTTTTTAGATTGATTATTATAAAAAAAACGAGTATTATTGTTATTAGCAGAATTGCCACTAGAATTGCCACTATATTGTTTATTATTATTATTATAATTATTATTATTATTTTGTTTATAATTATAATCCGTAGAACGATTATTGTAGGTACCACGATAAGAAGAGTTACGATTAGAATTGAAATTATTATTATTACTGCCCCGTGAATTGGTGAAATAATAATTTTTTTTATTATCCTTAAGTGGATTATCATTAGAAAAAGAAGAAGAATTATTTTCTAACAAATTAGACGTTGAATAAGACTCCAGTTTATTTGTAGCTTCGGTAAGTTCTGAAAATGAGTTGAAATCTCTAGATGCCAGAAGGTTGATATAAATGGGTAGTAATGCCCTCATGCATAATTGTAAAAGTTCAGAGAGTGGTAATTTAGAATCAAGCATATTATTGTGCTTCTGCATTCTTAACGTAAATTCAAAGGCTGACATACCAGCTGGTTGTTTCATAGAGAAAAGTTGTGATTTTAATTCAATCTGTCTATTATTTGTTTCGAATTGTTTTATAAGTAATATAGATAATTCATTTCAAGTCAAATCAGGTGTATAAATTGATCTGAACCATAATAATGCCAATCCATCTAAAATATCAGGAAAACATCTCACTAAATCGTCATGACGAACGTTCCTAATTCTACATTTCTCTTCTATTTCCAGTATAAAGTCTCTTACGCAACTATTACCATCAAATTTAATATTCCAATTATTAATAGTACTTGTGGATGAAGATGAAGAAGAGTTTGATTCATTATAAATAACTTTTGTATATTTAATGTAGTTTGAGCCAAATTCGCTGTCATTATCTGGGTTAACACTTATCTCATGATGCTCGATAGCTTCAGATATTTTAATATTTTTGTTATGCCTTCTGGCTTGAATCCGCATTTCTTCTAAAGTACCGTCTGGTGTTATATTCCTGGATAAAAGTTCCGCAGAAAGTTCATCTTTCGATCTACTATTAATGTTGTCTATTGTAGTCGACATTTTGAAAAGTATAATTGTAAAATTCCAATAATTAAATGTACAATGTCAATAATTAGCTAGTAACGATAGCTACGAATATATTGCTTACCCGCAGAGCAATTATATAATTAATCGTATTTATAAGCACTTAATAGTATTTTTTGTACACGACAATCTTAAAAACTTAAAGGTGTAATTACATTATGACAGTTGTTGTCAAAATGCAATGTTTGTTTACGATTGACATAGCCGTCTGTCAAATTGACACTTAGTATTCGTGTTGCCCGTAAGTCCGAATAACTTAACCCACAAACAAATTAAAATATATAATAATAATGTGTACAGTGTTATTATCAAGTTGGCTGCATTGTTGACAGATTGATAACTTCGCAATATTTACGTGTATACCGGAATGACATTTAAAGGTTATGTTTTATGTGAGATGCTTCGAAATAACAAAAACAATTATTGATCGATTACAAGACAAAACTATAGTAACTCCAACCCAAAACCTAGACAAATAAGAATTATACGAGCCCAGGACACAGTTGTAGGCGCCAATAGACAACATTTGCATCGGTCTGTTGACTAATTTTGGATTCGTAGAAATTCCAGCCGGCGCCGATGTATTTACTTTATGTGCTTTGCACGTCTTACATTTACTAACAAATTTCTTTACATCGCTATACATACCAGGCCAAAAATAATGGAGTTGAATTTTTTTGTATGTTCTAAAAACCCCTGGATGACAAGAAACATTTGACTCGTGTTCCTTAGACAAGATAGCGTTCCGATCCTCAAAAGGAACAACCAACTTCCAAGCTGTATCCTCCTGCAGAGCGAAACGAGACTTAGAATGACGTAATAAATAGTTATCTTTAATAAGAAAATTATTAAAACGCTGAGGATTGGTTTTACAATCTGAAAATAATTTATTGTACCACACATCAGAGCTAGGGGGAACAGTATCCAGGGCGGAAACAGCTAAATCGTTTTTACGCGAAAGGGCATCAGGTACAGTATTTAACTTACCTTTTCTGTGAACTACATCAAACGAATATTGGGAGAGACGGGTGGACCAACGTGCAAGTCTACCTGAGGGATTCGATAACGATACTAGCCATTGTAGGCTGGAATGGTCTGTTATCACTGTGAAGTGAACTCCTTCTATGTAGGGCCTGAAGTGATTGACCGAATCTAAAACCGCAAGGAGTTCGCGCTCCGTTACGCCATAGTTACGCTCGTGTTTATTTAGACACCTAGAAAAATATGAAACAGGGTGTTCCTCTCCATCGAAATTTTGTGTCAAAACCCCTCCAATCCCAACGTTACTTGCGTCACAGTGGATAGTAAATGGTAACGAAAAATCAGGACAGTTAATTACTGGAGCCGAAGTTAGGGCTTTTTTTAATTTTTTAAAGGAGTCTTCCGCCTCCGGAGACCAGGTAAAGTTGCTCACCCCATTCCGTGACCCAGTTAGTTTTGTCAGAGGTGCCGCTATAGTTGAAATTTTTTTAATGAACCGTCTATAATACCCACAAAGACCAATAAAAGCTTGCAATTGTTTAGAATTTATAGGAGTAGGATAGGTTCGAATTGATTCTAGTTTTACCGGATCCGTGCGGAGACCCTTTGCATCAACTATATAACCAAGATACTTTAGTTCGTCTTTGCAAAACTCACATTTTTTAAGATTAACTGTCAGACCGGCCTCTTTTAATCGATTAAAGACCTTAGTCAATAATTCTAAGTGTGACTCAAAATCCTCCGATATTATAATCAGGTCGTCCAAGTAACAAAAAACGTTTTCGTTAAATTCGGGCCCCACGTTGGGCGCCACTGTAACAGTAATCATCAGTATGGACCTTCTGATTATTCTATTTAATGGTAGAGTGAGAGATTCTCTTCAGGATTGTGGGAATAAACGAATACAGGTTCCAACTTGTGAGGTTTCATTGGTTTAAGCAATAAAAGAGTTCATTTCCAAAACATCCAAATCCCAGTATATTTTTATAAAGAACATAACAATGTTGCCCTTTTGAGGGGCCGGGTATCACATCCCCAAAAACATAACAGATTCTGACAATTTAACAGGATCATAATTAAGCAGAAAGAAATGTCGTACCTGCGGACCATGGATCTTTATCTAAATACTTCTACAATGACGCGAACTCTTAATTTACTTGAAGATAGCGCGTTGATGAACCGCGGGCCATATTCTCACGCAATCTCCAGGATGGGAACCAGGAAAGACTCCCCAGAAAGGCCAGAGTTTGAGGACTCCCCGCCAGGGAGTAGGGTCCAAGATCAGCACCAGTGCTCTGGTTGAGCCCCTCGGATAACCACGATTTCCGTCAGCACGCCTCATCAGGAAATGAACGCCAAGTAACCATCCGTCACAAATATGAGCAGCAGTGACCGTACCAGGTCATAAGAACTCTCCCTCGCGACGCTCTTCAATATGCCGGTCGCGATTATATAGGTAATTTACAACATCGTTATGCCGCGGACAAATATCGGTCACAATGGCGGCGGCCAAACACATTAGAAAACAGCGTTCCGATCACATCAGAAAGGAGCGTTCGCAAAAAGTGCATCGATGTGCATCGCGATTAAAATCGTTTTAAACAAACAATTTGTAACAAAGGGATTATCCCATTTTTAAATCCAGAACTATCACTAAAGTGACTAGTCGAATTTGCACCGGCTTCCTGTACGATGCGAATCCAAAAAGTACCGCCGGAAGTTTAACAATAATGTTGCCAATCGAAAAAATCCAAAATACGGCGATTCAACAATTAAAGTAAGCGGCCAGGTGAAGGTTTACTAAGTCAGGCTAATAATTATTATGAAGTAATAATTATTATCGTGACAATTTCAGTACTTATGTCATTTATAACTCAACTCAAATTGTAGATGCAATATTTTAGCACATTTTAGCACAATATATTTCACATATTTTAGCACAATATTTAACAACATTTATTACCTCAAATTGGAGACAAACTGTTTTAGCACTAAACTAAGCTAAACTATAGATGTCATCTGGCATTCTTTCCACATGGCTAGCCAATCGCAGTGTCTAGTGCCGGTTTTCAGTACACTCAGGAATGATTGGGTTGTCAGGCCAGGAAACCTAGCCGGTTGCAAATTGACGAACGTAAATATCTCTTAAGTCGAGCTTTAAAAGCATTTTGAATACTGACCTTAAGCGTCGATTTCATTGAGCGAGCTTACAAGCTACTATCCGGCGAATTCACTATCTGCTAGTAAATTCCTTCGGTGTAAAATCTGCTAGTTTTAGCTAGTAATACGATTATACTGAGCGAGTTTACTAGGAGATAGTGAATTCGCCGGCTAGTAGCTTGTAAACTCGCTCAATGTAGTCGAGGCTTTAGGAAGGCTTATTTGTCAATTAGATTGATTCTAGGGCTTATGGTGCATTTAATTCTGCAGTTCATGAATATATTTTTTTATTTGTTCATATGAAGCGGATACTTTGTGATGTGACATTATTAATTTAAAATAAAACAATAACTTTGTAAACACCACTTTTATTTTTTATACTTTTTGCCGACCGGGTTTCGCTACAACCGTAGCTTCATCAGGGCAGTATAATACTCTACTACACAGAGATGTGCAAAATGGGTGCTCAAAAACATTTGAAATGCAAAATGGAAATGGGTCAAAACTTTTCCATTTGAAAATGCAAAATGGTTTTTAGAAAAGCATTTCAAATGCAAAATGCAAAATACCTATTTTCAAAATGCATTGAAAATGCAAAATGGTTTCTCGGGTCAAACGAAAGTAAAAACTAACAGCCTTCTACCTTCTATTAAAACAATGATTGAATTTTAAAACAACTTTATTATTTAATAATGGCCATCAACTTGTGGAATAAAAAAAAATCATAGATACTGATAAGTACTGTGTAAAAAAATCTTGAATTTGAGTGGAATATAATAGTATCTATTATTAACTGAATAATGTCATATCATTTGTGTAGTAACTCTCAAGTGAGGGGACATTCACCTGTGAACAATAAAGAAATACAGGACAGTGAGACAATATAAAATGAGGTTTTCTAGTGCGCACCCATTATTTGACTATAGATTGTCACAGAAAACTTCATTAAAGTAGGCGCCTTGGAACAAGTTAAGCAAGTGGCGGAAACATTTCCATTCTCAATGCTGCCAATGCTGGTAACATCTTTGAAGCAAATACTTAATGTTTGTGGTAATGTGTTGACATCCCTCACATCCCTGAAAGAAAAAGTATGCAGTATTTGGTTAAAATGGAGTTCGTATATATATTTATATAATGAGATAAGACAAGTAATGCCAAACAAATTTTCGATCCAAACTGTCCTCATATTGGTCTTCACTTGTATCATCGGCCGACGATTGTATTTAAATTCTAATACTGAATAAACTAACATAGCATTCTACAATATTCTAGCATATTGATTTTCTTTGAAGTGTGCATACTTAGACAGTTCAATATAATAATATTAATTACAGTACTTACATGATTAATGTAAAACCAAAAACACCACGACCACGCAATAAATGAAGACGCGAAAAAGAAACAAGTCGAAACAAGCTACAGTTTAATTAAAAGTTTGACAGATTACGAAACCGCAAAAAATTTACGCAATACTAATGTTGCCAGCGTAAAAAAATAGTAACTTCTATCAAAATTTTTATATTATAGCGTCTGCTTGGCAGGGCTCCTACCAGGGAGCAACTTGACAGACGTAAATATTTCTCATATCGAGGTTAAGGACCAATGGACCGACAGAGTGAATATAGTAGGAAGAATGTTGCAAAAATACATTTAAAATGGAAAATGCATTGAGAAAAGCATTTAAAATGAAAATGGAAATGGGTGAAAAGAAAAACCATTTAAAATGCAAAATGGAAAATACCCATTTCGCATTTTGCATTTCCATTTGAAATGGATTTATTTGAAATAAAGCACATCTCTGCATGTGTGTTATACTATATAATTTACCAAAAATGGGCTGGACTCGGACTCGTCAAGTAAAGGAGGAAGAAGGCGAAGATGGAGAATTGGGAAGGGAACGGACGTGTTCTTTATCAATAGGGAACAATCTGACATAGTCTGGTTATTAACTACCTTACTATTAGTGTTTATGGCTTTCCTAAGTACAAGTGCCTCTAAATAGGCCACTTGCATGGATTTCATAACGACTTGGAAAAAATCGTGTGGATAGATCTTTTTACTAAGATTACGAAAATGTTACTAATTTTTTTTAGAAACGTACAGTTTTTTTTTATTTTTAAATAAATAAATCCATTATTTGGGATCGTGACGTCACTACATGAAAATGTTCCGTCTCCGAAAATGTTCCTATTAATTTTGTAAAATTCCACACTGATTTTTTTTTTTTTTATATGGCATCACTTTGATTTCAGGCGAATTTTTTAATTCGTTCACTAGATTTATTGTTTGTTCTCTGCGAACTTATCATTTGGTTTGAATTTTTGACAGATTTTATGAAGAGAACCCCGTACACTTTATATATCGGTACGTGTTTTAGAGGTATTAATAATAATATTCTTATTATTATTATAATTTACAAGTACAAGTATATTACATTGGATTTATTAATAAAGACGTTGTACATTATAATGTTTTATGATCAATCAGATAGATCAAAGAAAAAAATATTTATGAGATGTTATATTTTTGGTATGCCTCGTTATTCTCCTGTGGCATTCGTGTGGAAAGCGTTCTTTTTTTTAAAATGATTTTCGGCTACGTAATTATCGTTTTTTCGCACCTATAAAATTATGTCCCGTCTTTCCGGTTTATAAAAAATGGTCTGATTTTTCGATTGAAATTTTCAAAAAATCCCCAGGGTTTCAAAAATACGATTAAAAAAACAACAGAATGTCTTAGAATATTTGCCTGAACCGGAAAAAAAATTTAAAAAATGTGAAGCAAGTGGCCTATTGTTTTTTTAGTTCTTTTAGTTTTAGCTTTAGTTCAAGGCCAAATTTATAAAGAACCAGCGAGTACCTGGCGTGCGAATGCCACTCAAAGAAATAAAGTGTCTGTTAGTGTGTTTTAATTCTGAATATTGAAGTACTTTTGGGTACATATAAAAACCTCTGCGGACGTGAGCACAACAAATCACCGAAGTTTCGTCCCAATCGGACGAATGAAAAAAAAAAACTTAGAGCAACGCGTATGACAACAAATACAGAAACATTCATTTTTATTTATAAAGATTTGTGTTCCAAGGACTTTGGTTTCTTCATGATGAATGATGAGTTACGTAACATGCTTCATAAACATAAATCGATTTGAACCTATATTTTTTTAATACGCTGTCGAATTTACGACGTAATTATTTTGGAACCTTTTTGTATAATGTATTTATTTAAATTCCCTGTCGCGAAATTTTTCAATGTTTCATTTGTCGCTATTTTATTCAATACGCATTAGTTTTAAAATAATAAAAAAACCCTTTGTATTTATTTCGTGAAATACGCATTAACATTACGTTAAAAGCATTTTTGTTTGTTTATTCTTCAATTCAATGTATGTTTTTTCCTTTTTACATTGTTTACAAGTAACCCTCGTAGTGCTATAACAACATCATCATGTAACAACATCATCCATAACAACATCATCATATATGTTCAATGACATTGGTGCCATGTCCTTCGTGGTTTACATTGCAGTCAAGGTTATATTTACTTACACTGTCTACGGTATTAGTCCTCCATAGTTCTGTGTTCAGTATTTACGTTGTTTTAGTTTTTTGTTGTCACATTGTTTTTAAATGGAAAAGAATGGTGTGTTTACTTGTGGTTGAGTTATACTGTTTGCTATTATTTTATCGGTAGAATATTAGCTAAGCCTGTGTTTAAATTGTTTACATTATTTTGTTGCCTAGGTAGTTTAGATTGTGTATTGAGCATCAAAGATCAAATTTTCACAAATGTCTTCAAAATGTCTACAGATATCGACACATATTAAAATAAATATTCACAAATATCCATAAATTTCCACAAACATCCAGAAATATTCGTAAAGATCTACAAATATCCAAAATATTAAGAAACATTCACTAATATATTGGAAACAAATACTCCGATGTTGTTGATATATTTAATACATCAATTTCAATATATAAGCATACCTTATTGAAGTTTTTTTCATCAAGTAAGGGAATGTGTTGATGAAACTGTTTGAATTGACTAGCATATTGGTGGTGTTTTGTCGGCTGAAGGAGAGAAGCTATTTTTGTATTTTTTTTGTTTTTATATTTTATGCCTGCATACTGTATGAATCAAATTCAGTAGTATTTTTGCTTTATATTTGTTTATGTGCAAGTATTGTAAACAGTCATATCCTGCACTATTTACTAGTATAATTTCGTAAATATTGTTAAGTGTATATATATGTATGTAAAAGCCTAAATGGGCGTAAATAAATAAATAAATAAATAGAAAAATGAAACAATACAACTTTGTATAAACCACTTATATGATGTGCAAATCCGACCGGTTTCGGAACAAACGTTCCTTCGTCAGGGAAAGCTTATACTAATTTGACAGTTTAGAACAATGTTTTATTGTGGTAGGGGTGGAGCCGTTGTTAGTTAATAATGTAGATTGGGTGGGTAGGTATTAGTGTAGAGTGGGTGGGTAGGGGAACAAATCCATGATTGGGCTATATGACAATATTTTTTGTTTGTTGATAATAGATTCATTATTTTTAAGGGATTTTTTTAATTTCCAAAGCTTCTAAATTATCTAAACGTTTTCCTTTATGATTACTATGAAGAATATTTATCCCTGTGTTTTTTTCAAAACTGTGGTTATTTTCAATGATATGGTTAGCGAACTCAGAAAAATTATTATTATTAAGACACCTTAAATGTTCTTTGATTCTGATAAAACACAATAAAACATTGTTCTAAACTGTCAAATTAGTATAAGCTTTCCCTGACGAAGGAACGTTTGTTCCGAAACCGGTCGGATTTGCACATCATATAAGTGGTTTATACAAAGTTGTATTGTTTAATTTTTCTATAATGGATAACCACAAAGTTATAGCTACATTCAAAAATATAAAAAATAAATAAATATCCATAAATACAAATTAATATCCACAAATATCTACAAACATTCACAAATATCAACAAAATATCCGCAAACATCATAAAAATATCCACACACATGTAAAAATATTTTTGAAGTTTTTTTTTTAAATTAAATGATTTCACGGTTCGAGTATTATCAGACATTAGATGCAGCTAGATTTCCTGCTTAATTGCGTAATCTATGCAGATTATTCTTTTATTATCAGCAATATCTCTCTCTTTGATTTATTCATCGCGATCTGATTAAAAATTCATTCGCTCTTCGTGCCCAAACCATGTCAGCTTTGCATATTTTCCGGTTCTTCACATTTTTAAGACAGTCATACTAGGTTTTACCACATACGCGCCTCTGGGATCTCATTTATACAGCATTCAGCCTACTTTAATCATCTAAGACATATTAATAAAAATTAACAATAATGAGCCACATACCATGCATCGCCATTTTAAACATTGCATTTTCGTGAACCCAACATATTACAATAATATTATACTAACTTATTTTAAAGTGTACAGTCATCATCTTCACTCCTGGCTCTACAACCCCCGGTGGGTCTTGGCCTCCTCAATAGTCTTCCTCCACTCACCTCGGCTTTGTGCCAGCTCTCTCCAGTTTAGAAGCTCCAGTCTTTGAGGACGTTGTCGCTCCATCTTAATCTTGGCCTTCCCAGGCTCCTTCGCCCTATCGGTCTCGAGTTCAGCAGGGACTTTGGTGCTTGATGCTCGGTCATTCTCTCCACATGACCCAGCCACCGAAGTCTTCCCAGTTTTATAAATTTACCACGCGTACGCCTCTGAGATTTCATTTATACAGCGTTCAGTCTACTTTCGTCATCTAAGACATTATTAACAGTAGGTAATGAGCCTGTGAGCCACCACCACACGTCGCCGTCTTATAGAATGCATCTTCTTGTATTTTCATGAACACAAATATATTATGGTATTAAATTAACTTATTGTAAAGTGTACAGTAATGCCATGTTAGAGGTCGTGAGAACGAGACCAGTTTCCATATTATTATTAATTTAATTGAAAGGTCCCCTCTTTAGAAGACTATTGTGATAATACCCTATGAGATTAGTATGGTGGAATCTTAACATATTATAAACCTGCGGAAGATGCAGCAAGATTATTAAAATATTGTATTAAAAATACCTTTATAATTTACAACATGTTTGTTGGAAAATATCATTTAAGGCGATGCACTATGTTGTGTAAAATTCGGGATCAGGCCGCTTATAATAGCACTCCTCAATTCTCATTTAAGACCAGCCGCCTGTTTTGATTTAAGCAAGAAAAAAATATATTCCAAAAACGTGTTTTATTTTATTTTGAGAAGTTCAGCCACAAATATTAAAATGTTTTACAATCATTGTCTAAATAATTTACTTTTCCACATTATATAATGAAACCATAAATAAAAAGGGGTTTGTAATTAGGAAATTTTGAACTTTATAAAGTAGTTTTATAGGCCTTATTCTTTTTTTTTTCTGGGCTTATAAAAAAAACTAATGAAAAAATCTCTATTATTTCAAAGGCAAATGTATGTGTTCTATTCGTAGTATCTAATTAAAGCATCTAAAATATTTCTAAGTGTCTAATTTTCAAAACGCGCGGACTGTGCGTTACTTAATAGTGCGACACTGAGATATAAACAAAGACTCGCTTCGCGAAAAAAATGTAGGTATCCAAATTATAAAAGCAGATCCTCTCAATTTTATCATAAACAGTTACGGAAAAAGTTTTATCGAATATTTTTACCCACATCGAAAAACATGAAAATAATTGAAACTTATAAAATTTATCCTAAAGTATCTATTTATTAAAATATGTAGGTATTCCTAAACTAAAATGAGGCAGTTTATAGTGATCAATTTAAAGGCTTCTTCACCTTTAAATAGAATCTCGAAGAAAATAACTAGTTGCCGAATAAGTTTGCTGCTTTGGAACTCTTTTCGTCTTCGAGCTATTTACAACAAAATAAGTTCCCCTTAACTTTTGAATATTTTTTGGCTTCTTTCATCAGTGGAATTGCTAAAAATTTGTACTCCTTTATCGAATTGCGAAAGCATCGAGTATTCGTCAGGTAACCATTAATCTTCATTTTCACAAATCTGCATTAGATAAAATCATTTGAAACAAACCAATTGCAAGTCTTTTTTTCAAGAGGGAGGATTATTGGGGATTTTTCCTTCGAAAACCGGCAGAACATCAGAAATGCCTTCTAAATAGTACCTTTTGATTCTTCATTTAACATTTCTTCAGACTGATTTGTGGATGGTTCAAAAACTCGACTATCATGGAGAGCATTAATTTCTATATTCCCGATGGTTATCTCTGTCACCCACTGCTTAGACTGTTTTATCTCCCGGCTTGCAGAACTAACTTGCCAGTGGTCATGCCAGTTGGGAGATGTGTCTTTTTGTAAAATAGTTGAATCATCAACGGAGCACAATTTAGAGGCAAGCTTTGTTACCGTTAGTCGGATTGTGCTTCATTGACGTTTAAATTGCTTAAATCTGCTTATCCAATATAAATATTTTTCTCTTTTTAAAATGCTAACCCTTTGAAATTTTAATTTTGTGATGTTTTTAAAATGAATAAATTGAATTAACACACGCCCTCTCTCTCTTCTTACATTTGTCTAACATCGTAAATCGCTATCCTTGATTTTAATTTAATTTCATGATGAAGGTGAAATACAGTTCTGCACGTGAAATTTAAGAAAGGGTGGTCAGATGTTTGGTCACGAAACACTCCACTACTTATGATTTACTTTTTCAATCCTAGTCGATTCAACTATCTGAAAAAATCAATTTTAACAATGTATTTGGTTTACCTAAACCCAACGGTTTTTTGTAAAAACATGTCAATATTTTATAAGCTCAATAAAGCGAGGTAAATAATTGGTGTGGTATCTCTTGTCAGAGTGGATTCTGCTATTACTGGAATGTGCTCATGAAACAGTATTACAAAGCCTGCCCAACAATAATGTCTACACAGGGTTGACATTTTCCTCGTGATAACGGGTCGTTTTTATGACTCATTCTAGCGATTAACTGTTCGCCTGTGTAACGGAACGGCTTCTGTTTTTCCTTCCTTCAAGACCAGTTTTAACTCAGACTCTTTCCTTTTTTAAAAATTGCACTTCACACAGCATCACCCAAACATGGTCGTGAAAGAAGCGATTTCCCTCTCGGTCTCAGGTTTAGAGTTAATAATAAATGTTTTTTTTGGCAATGCCGATTAAAAATACATATAAAGTTACATCGGTTACATAGCTACATAAGGTTTTAACAAAGAAACAGAAATTGCCTTTCCTCACCATAAAGAGTCAATGCTTTTGTGTTTGGTCAGGGAATTCTAGCTCAATTAGTAAATTAAGGGCCCGCAACCCGAATTTCTACCGATTTCTTACATATCTATCTTAAACACGTTAAGATTTAACGCTCTTAAAAAAATAAATGTTATTCTTGAAGATAATATCTAGATATTGCTCGCGCCGAAACGCAAATTATTTAAAATTGCCTCGATAGGAAAAATGCGCAAAGTATGCTCCAAAAATTATTATAAACACGTTTGTTTCAGTTATTTTACAAGTTGTAAGTATGAAAAAATTCACAGTGTTTCTTTAAATGCTGTTTAAGATAATGCCCGCAAGATTTTTACTCTATTTTAAGCGAGTCGTGTTTTGTTAAACATTTTCGCAATTTTCGCATCGATCTTGTCGCTGTAAATGTTAGCGCTCTCCTCTAACATTCGTAATTTCGTATCTCTCCATCTTCTTCTTTTCGCGCCCGGTTGCGGAGCCTTAAATGATTGTGTAAGTTAGTAATAACGGCTATTGTAAATAATAAGTAAGGTTATAAAATCATGTATAAATTTAAAAATAAAAATCATAAGATATGATTTTAGATTTTCACGGCCAAAAGTATTTTTGTTGTTTGTTTTTGGGGTGTTATGCCGTGTTACACTACCTCCTCCTTTAGCCAACGTTTCGGACAGCGTTACAGTGTCCATTAGTGGTAAAATGTGTGATTAAGTACTTCGAAGCAATACCGTGTTGCCAGCTCCAGCAGCGGAGCTAAGCTCAATAGTTCTTGGTATCCGGTAATTGACGGCTACACCAAAGCTAAATGCAGAAAACCATCTTCAAGTTTACTGTAATTCCAACTCGCAGTGGAGTGGAGCTGGCAACACGGTATTGCTTCGAAGTACTTAATCACACTTTTTACCACTAACATTTACACATCTGCCCTGATGATGAACACTGTAACGCTGTCCGAAACGTTGGCTAAAGGAGGAGGTAGCGTAACACGGCATAACACCCCAAAAACAAACAACAAAAATAAAAATCATAAGTTTAAAAAATCATAATATAAATTTTAAAAATCATCATTGTATTATAAAAAAGAGTTTACGGGGGAGCTCTCAGAAGCAGTAACACCGTGACAAAATAACTATAACACAGTATGTAACACATCTTTGACAGATCTTTCATCATCGGCTGGGATCTGCGATGCCGTAACTGGCATTGTTTGACGATCATAACCAAGAACACGAACTAACTAAATAAATGTTACGGAACTTGCTGAAACTGAATATTATGATGCTAATATCGTTAAATTGTGGAATACCAATTATGCACTACAATAACCGCATTATCTCACCGCGCGTCGGCATTATTATATTCATGATTGTGTTTTTAGTTTTAGTAATTTCCGTGTAAAATAACGGTAGTGTTGAATGTTCATACACTCTTGCTTTGGCAATCGACTGAACACCGCATTGTATGAAATTAATATGCATTAACCTGTCAACCGTTCGCTATGGCGGAATTTATAAACCAAGCTTGATTTAGCCTTTTTTATTTATTTATTTGCTATCACATAATTATTACAGTAATTAATAATTCCGATACGGTTACAGCGATGAATCCAATTTATAGGTGTGGACATTATTTATCACAACATTATTTGTGCAACGATAAGATACAACAAGTAATAATAAATTAAATTACAAGTACATAAAACAAAGAGGACCAAAATCAAATATTAGTAAATTTTATTTTTATTTATTTATTTAATACATGAATTATCGTGAGTACATATAGTTTTTTGTGGTATTTCACCCTCCATGCTAGGGATGACCCTGTGTTATGGCGGGTGAAGTTTACATTCATTAGTATTTATTTATTTTATTTATTAATTACATGTTACATAATTAGTATATTTGCTTGGGAAGATACATTAGGTCACCATAATAGGCAGCTGCCTGTATCATGGTGACCAATGGAGGATAGTTATTTCGAAGTGAAGTCTAGTTAAGTGTTAACATATTTAAGTAAAATTATTTTAAAAAAATATTTAAAAAAATATAAATTAATATCATTCATTTCTTATGACAAAAATCTTTTTTGAAAAAAAAAACAATATTTCTTTAAGTACGAACTAAATGTAACGTAAGTAAATATAAAGAGAGTATGTAAGTTTGAAGTGTGATAAATAGGCGAGAACTTGGTAAGTACTGGAGCAAACTGAATGCAATAAATATTTTAAAACAAGAACAATCATTACAATATTATGATAAAAACCGACTTGAGAATTTGCAGTACTTATATTTTTTCCAAGTTTTATTATTATTGTGATATATATTACTGTAAATGTTGTTGCTAGTAGATAGTATATGCGTGTGTGGTATAATTGATTCCTGTTTACAATCTGAGAAAATTGGCAATACTATAAGCATTAACACATTTTAACACATTTTATCGTAAAATATCTGTAAAATATCATGGTGGTGGTGTGACTAATGAGACAAAACAAAAAACAATCGATCTAGAAGGAGGATAGTACATTATTTTGAGTATGTGTTATCTTGTCGAAAATCGTGGTATGAATCATGAAAAAACCAGGGAAAAAAGTTATGATTATAGAATTAACAATATAAAAGTATATTAAAACAATATAATGCATAATAACAAGGTAAGTATATCTGTTGGGAATAGTTTGGTGAGATAAATAAGTTAACATAAGGATGCAACTAGATTAATAAGCGAAACATACCATAATTCGAATGGAAAGGTGAAAATGATTTTGTAGTGAGTTTGTTTATCAGATTTAAGTTGTACAGATTGAGTATAATAGAATAACGGATAAAAGCATATAATGCAGACATTACTATCTAGTATAGTGGAGTGATGTAGCAGCACAGTACTTTGTATCGTCAGTCACTAAATTAATTAAGTAATTGACGTTTTTCACGGACCAGGTCAGCAATATTATTTATTGAAATTATCTTGGAGGTATCAGTTTGTCTCAAAAGTATGCGCCCTCCGGTGGACCAATATATTTATTAACGAGCTCCTAACCTCCCACGCAAAAAGAATGCTATTTCTCTCAAAGCAATTAGCAAAAAAGTACAATTTTGCCTACGTATGGGTTAAGGCGGGGCGAGTCTACATTCGACAACAGACAGACTCGCGAGCGACCTTTATTCGCACAGAAAATACCATCCTCGAAATAGAAAATTTACTAGCAAAAACTAACCATGGAAGTGACACAAGTGCAACCTCGAATGACACAGCCCACGTAGTAGATGCATGACTGCAGCCTTATTCTCCATACTCTCATGGCATTGACTTTATTTTAATCACTTTCTGCATTTTATTTTATGTACCTATGTATTATATGGATGCTGCATTTAATATTGCGACTGAGACAATAGAACTTAATATACTTCCTCTAAAATGGCTTCAACATTAAATATTGATTTTGAAATTTCATCTAATGAAGAACACACTTTCACAAATTCAACAGATTTTAAAGTAACCGTCGCCGAAAACAACTCTCTGAACGTAATTTCTCAAAATATTAGAAGCATTCAAAAAAACTTTGACAATTTTGCAGTATTTTTACAAGATCTTAACACTCATTTTGATATGTCTAACCCCCCCAAAGTAAATTTCCAGTCTTGCAAATAATTTAATATGGCCGAATTACTAAACACATTGATTGACATTGAAACAATAAATCATACGGAACACTTTTTTAACAAAGCATCAGAACTCAAACTCCTTATCTCAGAAAAACATAGTTTAAACATAGTATGCCAAAACATTAGAAGTATCCAAAAAAACTTTGATAGCTTTTGTGTCCTATTAAACGACATACATGTAAGTTTCGATATCATAATCTTAAATGAATGCTGGTTAGACGATTCCTACACAAACTTTAACTTAAATGACTATACCACATTCCACACCACAAGACACCTTAATCAAAACGATGGTATTGTTATCTTTGTCAAAGATTCATTGAGAGCCTCCATTAAAGAAATCAACTTAACTGAAGCAAACTGCATACAAATCTCCCTTGGCCCAAACCTCTCCATATTTGCTATATATAGACCACCATGCTACAACAATATCTCCCCTTTCTTAAACTCCTTAAATAAACTTCTTGAACAACACAAACAAACTCAACAACTGATTATTGCCGGTGACATGAATATTAACATATTAAAATGTTTACCAAAAACTACGGAATACCTGAGTCTTTTTACTCACTACGGACTTAAATCGACAATCAACTCACCAACAAGAACTACGTTGCACTCCGAATCTTGCATCGATCATATATTTGTTAAAACTAGAAGAAAAACTTTTTCATCCATTATTCGTTCAACTGTCACAGACCATTTCACAACTACAATAAACATACAACTAAACAAAGAACAAAAAGAAAACAAAAATGACAACTTGCAAGAAAAAATAAACTTTAGGTCTTTAAAATTAGACATGCACGATGAATCTTGGACTAATGTACTAAACGAAATAGACCCAAACAGAGCACTAAACACATTTATAAATACGGTTGAAACCTATATAACTAAACACACAACAAAAAGTCCTAAAAAAATCTACACACATAAAGAGAAAAAAATAACACCATGGATCACGACAGGAATAGTCAACAGTATTCATAGAAGAGATGCGATGCATATAAGAGTGCACAAAAACCCAAATGATTACAAACTAAAGAATGATTACTTACTATACAGAAACCTGTGTAATAAGTTAATTAAACAAGCCAAATATAAATATTACAAAAAAGAAATAAAAATCGCCAAAAATGATCCAAAAAAAATTTGGAAAGTTGTAAAAGATATTACTTATTCCAGTCCTAAGAAAAACTCGAATATAAAAGAACTCGTAATAAATGGAGATAAAGTCTTAGCAAAAAATTAACCTAATAAAATAGCTAATTTTGTTAACTCACAATTTGCAAGAGTTGGTACTACCTTGGCGGAAAAAATTCTCCAAAAAAACTGCACAACAGAAGACTCATTATCCAAACTATGCTCTGCCATACGACCAAATCACTCATTTTATGCTTACAAAGTAAAAACAAGGGAAATCTCGGATCTCATTAAATCTCTCAAACCAAATTGCGCTACGGGACCGGATAACCTTTCCAATCAAATACTAATAAATCTCCGAGAATACATACTTATACCACTTCAACACATTTTCAACCAAAGTTTTAGCCTCGGAATTGTCCCTGATCACCTAAAAATAGGATGTATTACTCCAATACATAAATCGGGAGACAAAACCTTGATACTTAATTACAGACCAATCACTTTGCTAAATTCAATATCCAAACTACTAGAAAAAGCTATGAAAAAAAGATTACTTGCGTACATTGAAAAACACAATCTGCTCTCATCCCACCAATTTGGATTTCGTGCTAAAATGGGTACAGAAGACGCTTTATCAGAATTAACCAACTACATAGTGAAAAGCATTGATGGCGGAGCATATGTGATAGGAGTGTTCTTAGACCTAGCGAAAGCATTTGACACCATTTCACATAACTTACTACACCAAAAACTTAAAAATATTGGCATAACCGGTCCTCCGCTAAAGTGGTTCCTCAGTTACATTGAAAATAGACAACAAATAGTAAAAATAAACAAACACAGCAGTGACAAATTAGATATCAAGTATGGAGTACCGCAAGGCAGCGTCTTGGGTCCCATACTATTTCTCATCTACATAAATAGTCTAACTGAGATAAACTTAGGTAAAATAGACTACAAAGTAATCAGTTATGCAGATGACACAGCAATTTTGTTCAAGGCGCAATCATGGGAAAAGGTTTTCAAAAACACAGAAACAGCGATGATTGAAGTAAATAAATGGCTACAAAATAATCTACTAACACTCAACATTTCAAAAACAAAATACCTTACTTTCAGCAAAACAAAGGCTGGTCAACCACACTGCCATCCACAACTTCATCTTCACCCCTGCACCAATACTATCTCAAATAACACATGCTGTACTTGTGACAAAATTGATCACGCGGATAATATTAAATACCTAGGATTAACTGTTGACCATAAACTAAAATGGGATCTCCATATTAATTTACTTACAAAAAGAATACGGAAACTATCATACATCATCAAAACTATACGAAACATCATGTCCTTAAATCAATTAAAAAATGTATATTTCGCACTTTGTCAAAGTATTCTAACGTATGGTATATCAGTATGGGGAGGAGCAGCAGATACTTACCTCAATCCTCTTAAAATAAATCATAAAACAATAATTAGAATTATGTTTAAAAAACCTTACCAACATCCGACAGAACAGCTAATGATTCAAAACAAATTACTAGACATAAATAAACTATTCATTAAAAAAAATCATCTATAAAAACTGTATTAAAACATCACCTCACCACATACCTCACTCGCAAAATACAAGAGCAAAAGTAAATAATCACTTTCAGGTTCCCTATATTAAATCAACTTTCGCAAAAAAACATGAATCGTACCTGGCTCCACACATTTTCAATATCTTCCTAACACAAACAAAAACTTACGTTACCCCAAATAAATTGGACTGGCTGTTCAAAAGATTTGTTATATGGTTGACTGAAAAGGAAAGAAAGGACATTCGGAATATCCTAAATAACTAATACGAGTACATTTTATAGATTCATTTCATATAATTTCCTACGAAATTATATAATATCAAAATATGCAGTGTATTGTACATAATATTAACTAACATGTACCTGTGTTGTAATGTAATAAATTAATGTAATACAGCATACAATTTTAACTATTACCCACGGTATTTATATTCTCTTATTTAAATGTATAATTTTTTTACAAAAACATGTAAACTTACAAAAACAAAAACAAAATTTATACGTAAATATTTAATATAACAACATTATGTATGTATGCATGTTTGTGTATGTATATATGTGTGTATGCATGTATGCATGTGTACATGTATGCATGTATGCATGTGTATGTGTATATGTGTATAAGTATAAATGTGTGTTTGTATATATATATATACATGTATAGATATATGGAAAAGAAAATGTACATGTATGAATGTTCATGTATGTACTTATAGGTATATATCTTCATAGATTTTATTTTTTATCTTTCATATATATTTCTTTATCATATAAGCATAGTAGGCATAGGAATAGGCAAAGTGCATATAGGCATATAATTTCACATTGTTTTTTAACTTTTTATACTTCTTTTTTATCATTATTATTTTTTATCATTTTTAATATCACATAATTTTTTTATCTTTTTATACTACTATTTATCTTTTTATAATATTATGTCTACTCTGATTCATATCCTTTTTAATAAATATAAAATGTTATTTACCTACCTCGGAACAGACTATGTCTAGTGAGGTGGGTAAAATAAAACTTTGTAAATAAATGAAAAATAAATAAACGCCCGGGTTGCCGGCACTGAAACTGTAACTGTAATAGTGTTTATAATTATTGTCTTTAGCAAATTTTTTTGTTTGTGATAATAAAAATTTTCCTTTTTGAGTTAATTGGTCTGATACGTAAATGTGTTTGGCGGCTTGCGATAATCCTAGGTCCCTTGTATTAATTTTATTTGTCATACTGGTTGTGGATTTCCTGTAGGTTTTGAACTTGGATAGGAAGTCATCCCGCGATGTTATGGTATTGAAAGTCGCTTGTTTGACGATAGGTCTTGGATTTTTATCGGAGAATTTCGGTCCCAGCCTGAAGATTTTTGTTATTACAGAATGCACGTCGGTATTTTCGTAGTTGATAATTTTAGAGATTTTTTTGACAACTTCTGTATTATTTTCAGTGTCGGACTCCGGAACACCTCTAATCTCGATGTTACAAATTTGGCTTAGATACTCCAATTTATCAATTTTTTCATCTTGTTTAGAAATATTATTTAGTAGTATATTATTGCGATTTTTTTGAGCAGTTAATTCTTCGTTGACTATTTCTTGTGCCTTTTCCATAGCATTTATCCGTTTTCTTAGGTCTTCTTGTTGATCTGCCATAAATTGGATAGATTTTATTATTTCGTTATTTTGTGAGATGAGAGCTTCATATTTATTTATATATGAAACAAATTTGTCTTCCACGAATTTCATTATAGATGTTTTAAAATCTGTCAGCTCTTTTATAAATAATTGGGAGGTTAAGAGACTATTGGCGCCATCTATATTTTCAGATGTAAAGTTTTCTGTGTCGATTGATTGATTTGATAGTTCAGGTTTCGGCGGTTGAGTAAACTGTTTTGCTTGTTTGATAATAGATGGCGGTTCTTGTTCGCTGTTTGATAATATGACATTATCTGTATGCTGGGGTTTGTTATTTTTAGCATTTTTTACACATTTTTTGCATTTCCATTGCATTTCCATTGGCTCTGCGGCGTGTCGTTTCAGTAATTTCTGCACATATAAGGTGGTAGTTTTTTTCACAGACACCACAGCATATAAAGTCTGATGGATTGTCAATGTTTTTTTCGCAAACAATGCAGTTTGTATTCATGATAATATTGTTTAACACGATCTTTACGTAAAAATGTGATTTATAAATGGATAATATTATTATAGGATAGTAATCGGTATCACTTTAGCGTCACTAAGATTTCTTCGAATGGGGCACTATTTGTATTTTACAACAGTTTATTTTTTTCAGTGGGTATAGTTTGACACTTCGTGGCAGTTTTAAAATGTAGGTAAAAAACACTAAAGCAGGCCACTTCACACGATAAAAATTCGTTGGTTTGACGCGCGGTCTACAGTTTATAAAATTTGAGCACTTTAGACTTAGCTCACTATTGTTTTGTTTGATGATTTATAATAATTTTACGTAGACAAAAAAAATATATGTCAACTCTAGACTTGGTTGAGGTAGGTAAATACATCAATGACGTTATATAAATAGACTCGCCATAGTCTTACATGCTCGCAAAATAATGTGGCAAGTAAGCAACACTCTTTTGTTTTCAGCGGTTTTCATTAATTTCTTAATTCAAAAGTTATTCATATATTAAAAAGTTATGCTACATTCACACTGAAGCCAAACTTCCAACGCATGAACTACCCTTCTAAGCAATCGTCCGAAAGTTTGAAGTTGGAAGTTGACCTCAGTGTGACCGTACCATAAGACAATAAGAAAGTGTGTTTTTTCCCAAATGACGTACAAAATTGTCGGACGGGGAACATGAAAATTAATTGTATTGCTTATAATAATCGATAATAATAAGTAATTTGTGTGTACATATAAATTAAATGTTATTTCTTCACTTTTACTAATGTTTGCCGTTTAATGGAAACATTTTCTCATCATACTGGAGGGCATTTTGGCGCTTTTTAAATGCAATTTTCCTACTGGTAAGACATGACCTTACTTGACGAGTGACAGTTTAGTACTAAAGTACTAGAAATCGAGAACAGTGCAATTGTCTTGCGTTTGGCTTCCCACTTTGAGATTTCTACCCCGCGTCTAAAGTATGTAACGTCTTTGAAATACATAGGTAGTAAATACATGCTCATTTACATGAACTCATTGTTAATTTCCAAAATATTTTTTGATTCCAAACCACTGATCGTGTTTTATACCTCCTTACCCCATTTCCATTCTGAATTGCCTACCTTTTTTCATAATATATTAATACTATCAAAGATACTAATTTTTGATGTCTATGCGTCCCTGTGAAATTTAATTTAATTAACTCCATTTTGATTTAAATTTAAGCTTGTAGCTCCCAGTATTTTGTCCGACGCACGGATCCGAATACTTTCTCCCTCACACGCATAGCGCCGTTTCGCTTTGCAACTTTCGCCGAGCTACCTAACCGAAAGGACACCCCAGCGGCCGTAGCCACCCCATCCCCCCCGCCAGCCGGACGCTGCAGCCCCGGCACTAAGGGGTATATAAGGGCGTACTGACCGATCTCAAGTCAGTGTAGCCGGACTCCGGGTAAACCAAGCAACAGCATCCTAGTGGTCAGTGCTAAGTTAACCAACCGGTACCAAGTCGAGAGATCCCGCTGGGTCCTCCTTGGGAATCACAGTAACAGTGCCCTAGTGGACATTACTTACCGGGCACCGTTTGCCCAACTAAGAGACCGCGGGTCCTATGTTGGAGTGTGTACCTACTGTTCTGTACCTACTCTTTACTAAAATTATAAGTTATGAACCCTGTATAAGTGAAATAAATTGCCATTGTGAATGTCGACTATCTCTTATATTAATACCCCGCCACAAGCTTCGTTTTCATTTTTAGTTTGAAGGATTCTCATAAAGCAAAGTATCTATCTACAATACATAATATTTAAATAGAAAATTATTTAAATTGACTTTTTTTAATTGTAATTTTAATATAACGTGGTTTTCCAGATCTTTTACGCTTTACACGATTTCTTTAAATGTGAATAGATACCGCAAAAATCCCAAGAGCTCTCAACTATCTGGAGCCAGTGAGACTATGGCATCCCCAATTGCGATATGATAGCTAACGGTAGTGGGGTGGGGGAAGGAGATGGAGAAGAGAAAGGTGGAGAAGAACCTGGCTATTCATATCTGGTCACCAACACGACTTAGGCCACTTCAAGCAACGTTTCAATTCTGAATGGCATTTTTTTAACAGGGCGATACTAAAAGTATCTATGACCCTGGAACGTGCCGCAAATTTACAAAATATTAATTAAATTAATAAATTGTGAAATACATAATCAAATGAAAAATTTACTTGCGCACGCCGGGATATAAACTAGCGACTTTTGGATTCGTAGCCGAGGATCGTGACCATGGCGGCAAACTTAGGTAAATAAATCTTATGGAATCACGTTTAATTTTTCAACTGGGATCTAAGTGGCTTGCCTCTTAAACATTTTAATTCCAATAAGAATTTTTTTGTTATAATTATAATAGAACTAGATAATGTGCTCACAGTTCGAGAGAAGTTTATGCTATCTCAGCCAACTAGACTTTCTTGTTTATAGTAGGTATAAACATATACAGATATGCTAGAGACGCCTAAACTATTATATTAATATTTTTATGCAAATTTAAACATTTTCGCTCATAGATAACATGTTATGTAGAAATGAATATCTCTAGGCATCTACCAATTATTGTAATTGATTAAATTTAAAATTTTCGCCGATACAGACATCATTTATTTTTGGCCAATTCTGCCTCAGTGAAATACAAACTTAAAAATATATTTGAGAGGTGGATATGGATACCACCGCCCGAGAACCATTTATTGGATAACCAACACCTCTGCCACAGGTCATTGGAGGACCAACTACTTACCCGCCCTGGTATAGGTAACAGATACCCCTTCAAGGCTCTTGCAAGGACTCTAATTTTTTGGTAAAAACGACTCTACATTTGATAACGAATCTAGACCTCCAATGTCCCTACATACGTTGTTAGTAAGCAGTATTTTTTTTTTTTTTTACAGTGAATACCGCACAAGAATCTCAACTGCTCCCGTCTGGAGCCAGTGAGACTATGGCATCCCAATTGGGGTATGTTGTGAGGCTTAAGGTAGTGGGGAAGGGAAGGAGGTGGGGAAGAGGAAGGTTGGGAAGTACCTGGCTATTCAGATCTGGTCACTAAACACGGCTAAAGCCATTTTCAAGCAACTTTTCAATTCTGAATGGTGGTCTTACACCAGGGCGATACTGATAGTATCTTCCACTCTGGAACATGCCGCAAATATACTATATATTATTTTAAATGAATTAATTGTGAAATAACACAAATTAATCAAATAAAATTTATTTGCGCATGCCGGGTTCGAACCCGCGACCCTCGGATTGTGAGTCAAGAGTCTTACCCACTGGACTACGGAGGTCGTGTATGCAAGTGCTTAGCGGGAAATACAGATATACTGTGTTAGTATGACAAAATATAGACAAGACAATGGGACAGGTTGGTGAAAGTCCACGAGGTGGCAAGCGCTGGGTGATTGTATCCAGCGTATCCTACAAGCACCTGTTTGGGAGGAAGACACAGTAGATAAGTAATAAGGGAATGGCAAACGGTTGGGAGTCCTCTCCAATCGATTGGCAGTTCCCAGCAGGAATGCGCGTGACATTCGGTCTAGCTGTCATAGGTCACCCCAAGTGGTCCGCTACGTTTGGTGACTTGAGTGTTGCCTTTCCGGGTCTTGGCGGCGGATGCCTCCCATCAACTGCGTGGCAAGCCGGATAGGGAGAGACTGGTTGAGGGAGATCTTTTGATCTCTCCAGCAGGACTCTCTCGGAACATCGCCTTGCACCGCAGTGGGAGCATTAGATTTAAACGTCCGTTACTCCTAGATACACTGACCACCAGATTCCTACCCACCCCTCATACCTTTTTCCTTCCCAGAACTTTTTCTTCTTCCTTTTCTCAAAAGACCCTCCACGTAGCAACCCCAAAGATGACAAAGGCCCTGAGGGGAAATGTTTTCCTGACGGGCCTCCTATGTGGAGCTTATGTGAAAAAAAGTGGCATGCTGTTCATAAAGGCTGAAAAGCTGTGTCTACTCTAAGTAAAAAGAACTGTAAAAAGAAAACGGAAACATTTAAAAGGGCGGTAAATTTCTGATCAAAATGTATGCACTTGTACTCAAGTTTACTCAGATCAGAGAATCAGTGAAAGATGATGTTAAAATGACCATTTTCAAATAATATTCAATGCACAATTCATACTTGAACTCGAAAAACTATACATAGACCAGCATTAGTCATAGAGCAATGTACGCCATTGCCATATACTAGGGTCAGTCAAAAAGTAATGCTTCCTATTTTTTTTTCTAATTAAATAAAGTTAGTTAAATGAAAAAATTGAATTTGGCGCTATCCTCAAATCTTCATCTACAAAAGTAACATTCTGCGTCAACAGGTGGCAGCACTGCAGTCGTTTGCAAACATGGCCGATATCAATGTTCGTATTAGTCAGCGTTCTGTGATTGAATTCTTGAATGCAGAAGGTCAAACGCCTATTCGCATTCATGAAAGACTGAAAAATGTGTACGGTGATGCAACTGCACAAAAATTGTGACCGGAGACGAAACATGGGTTTCATGGAACCTGAATCAAAGAGGCAGTCAATGGAATGGCGTCACACAAACTTACCGAGGACGAAAAAATTCAAAACTGTGCGATTGGCAGGGTAAGTCATGGCGCTAGCGTTGAGGGATGCACAATATAGGGTTTAATTATGATTGATTTTTTGGAGCAGGGATGCACAATAAATTATGTGCAATACGTCACAACCCTTAAAAAGCTTAAAGCACGTCTTTCGCCCAACAAAGGCTATGGCGGAGGACCTTAGGAAGCAGGACCGTGCTTTTTACCACTCTGGGATACATGCCCTTGTTGAAAGATGGGCAAAATTTTAGAAACGGGTGGAGATTATTTATTTATTTACGCCTATTTAGGCTTTGACATACATTTATATATATAACAATATTAACGACACTATACTTGTAAATAGTGCAGGAAACGACTGTTTAAAACACTTGCACAAAAATAAATATAAAGTAAAAATATTATTGAATTTGAACTACACGGTATGTAGGTAAAAAAATAAAAAAATCCAAAATAGTTTTTTTTTTTCTTTCAGCCGACAAAATACTGTAATGTGTTAGTCAATTTAAATAGCTTTATAAAAATATTCCCCTATTTGATGAAAAAACTTTAATAAGGTATGCTAATATATTAAAATTGATGTACCAACTATATCAACAACATCGGAGTATTTGTTTCCAAGCTGTTGAATCCGTCGCATAGGAGTGTAGTATTGGGATGTTGACTTAGAATTGCTACAATAATATGGTAGGTACTGTCTTGTGACCGACCTGCCTGGAGTATGAAAAGAGATTACATATAATAAATCAAGGGTATCAAACATTGAATTTATGATTTTATACAAACAGGTTAAATCGAAAATGATTCTACGATCAGATAATTTTATTAAATTTAATGAACAAAGTACGTTATCGTAATTTACTATATTAAAAATTGACAAATTAATCGTCAATAGTGTGATTTTCGACCAATGTAGTTATTTCTTGAAAAAGTGAAAAAAAAATAGGAGGCATTACTTTTTGACTGACCCTCGTACATACATATTTAGTGAGTATGCAAATGCTCAAAGTTCATTATCTCAGTTTGGCATTTTTTGACTTGCGGCAGTGTGGTTGCGGGTGTGCGATATGTGTTTGTAAGTTTGTATATTATTATTCCGGTTGTGTACATTTGGGTATACATTCTACCCATATTATGCTGTCGAGACTTTGCACAAAAACTCGCTTGTTTTCTTTTCTTTAATAACAGCGGTTAGCAGTCGTTGATATTTTTTTGAATTTTTTGTAACCAAACATACAGATTCAAAGAATAACACTGTTGGTTGTTAGAACTTGTCTTCAAATTTTGTTTTCGCATTTGCATAGTTCCATCAGGGGTCACAAAAGTAACGCATTCGACATACAAATAATAAAATAACCCGATGAAACTGAGATTTTCCGTTATTTCAGGTGAAATGTGGAACTTTTCATATGTAGAAATTCTTTCTTGAACATAAATATAATCATTTTTGGTTACGAGTCAAGGTATTGAATTGACGTCATCAATTTTCTTTAAAATCTATAATGATCACTCAACGCGTAGTATCTTGAAAGTTTACCACATTGTTAACGTTAATAAACTACATTTTGTTGAAGTGAAAACTTCTTTAGCACCGTTGTGATTTAAAACTTGATGAAACGGAAACGAGCGACACTAAAAAGAAACAAACAAATATATCTAAAGGATTTAGCCCGCGAGAGAATGAGATAGCAATAACATATTTATTTAATTCACAGGTACTCGGTTACAATATATTACGATAAATCCACAGTCCCACGCAAGCTCCTTTGGTGTAGTGGTATAAAGCGCTTGACGAACCTCCGTAGACATTTAGCGGACCAAGGATCGAATCAAAGCAATATCCAATCTTCAAACCACCCAAAAAAGAACATGCAAAAGAAAACACAAAAGAAAGCGACATCTAGCAACTCCGAAGAAGAAAACACGAATACTAATAAGATGACCAAATGTATTCCTAATGTTTTATGTTACACTGTAATTCCTAATGTTTTATGTACATCCTATATACATTTCTTATTTAATTACTCCTATGAACTTTTAAAATATGTCTAAATCTCTTCACAAGTTAAACTCTTTAGTTTGTGATAAGGATCTTTTTTTTTAAATAATTCTTAAGTTATTAACAAGTTGTCCTCTCCTAAACACAAGCATTTGCTTTCTGAGGAGAGTGTATAATAATATGTAAGCAATATTATGTTATATTATGAAAATGTAAATGAAACAAATATTAATAAAATATTAATAATAAATCTATAGGAAAAGGTGCAATGGAAGTCGACGACAAAAATATAGAAAAAATCATCTTTACATTGATAAAAAAAAGTGCTTCGTTGTCTCCCCACTCTTGTCTACTTTAGTTTTCTGAAAGTTTCACTTCTACTGCATGTGAATTGCACACATGTTTTAGTTTTAAATTTCACTCCGTATCTCATTTCAGTGCCGAAACTATACGTAATAATTAAAAAATTCTTATAATTCATTAAATTCTTACTTACATCGTTGCAAACAAACATCGATAAATTTAATGATAGATTATTAGTTGAAAAGACCAATAATTATAGGTAAGTTATTATTTTGTCGCTACGAATCCTTTATTGGCAATTGCGATGGCTATCTAATACCTGTGAATGTGGCCACAGATTTGCATGTTAATTTGATGACCGCTGTCGGGTTTGCGAAGCAGGTTCGACCCATTATTTAGATTTGAGTACCATTGGAATTAATTTGAATGTAAATCCGGAACGTGGGTTGGAGAATACACGTAATCTGTCTATTTTGGGTAATAACACTAATAACGCGGTATTACATTATGCCTGTTAAGTTTAACCGACTATATTATATTTAGATATTTATTTTATGTAATAATATATATATATATATATATATATATATATATATACTCTACTGCCCAGCTTCAGATTTAAACAATTAAAATCTTGTTGGAAAATAAAAAGTATGGATCAACAAATTTTGCGTCTTGTCTACGTATTTTACAACCAAATGGATGTTATGTTACCAGCTGAAATGGTTGATTCCATGGCAGTTGCCCCCCGGCATACTTATATACAATATGCAGTCGGTTTAGGCAAAGTACGGTGTATGTACTTACCCAAAATATAACTAAGTGTCCCCATTGGGTTGTCAAGTCTTTTTAGATTTGACATTGGTAAATAATATACAAAAATATATTATTTCATATTATTATAATTTCGGGGGGCAACTTTCAGGTCAGGGGGAGGGGGGGGGGGGTGTCAATCAGCTGTCACCAAATAGTTTTATATCCAGAGTGTAAGAACTGTGAAAATTTGATGACGCAGAGCACATCGTTTGAGAGTTTTTGCTGCTTTAGACAAAATTGAACAAATTTCACAACGCCTGCAAGTGTGGTGTATAATGAGGTCGTCTCATATTTTTCTTTTGTTTTGATGAAAACGCATAATAATATTTTAAGGGGTAATAACGACAATAGAATTAGGTTTACGATGACTCCAAAAATTACGAAGTTTTTTTTTTAATTAACTCCACCAGGAGGCCCTGAGGAATATAATTTATTATTTTTAAAATCATCTGACATGCTATGTTGGGGATCTTTTCGAGGAGAGGAAGGAATGAACGTTGGTCTTAAAGAGGCCCATGTTATAGGAAGGAGGAAACACAAAGGCCGGCAAATCATTCCACAGCCTAGCTGTTGAACACATGAACGAGTCGAAAAAGCGGCCCGTTCTCATGTGACAAATGTCAACCGTGTACACAAAAAAATGGGAAGAACAATTGCATATTATGCAATTGTGTCGACGAGACTCGAATCGGCACAATAATTGGTAAATGTACAGATAATATGGACACGCCTAGTACCTACGCACATTTTATTTTAAATATACCAGTTGTTTCACAGGATCTAGGAGTATTCCTAGATCAAACTCTATATTAGATATTTTTCCTCAGCCTGCTCTACTTAATTTGGTTAATTTATCGTGAGACAATCTGATTAAAATAAGCGTGGCATACGTATTTTTTTTTAAATTATTAGTTTGTTGAATACGCCACTTGCATGGATTTCATAACGACTTGGAAAAAATCGTGTGGGTAGATTTTTGTACTAAGATTACGAAAATGTAGGTAAAAATTTTTTGAAATGTGCCCTTTCTTGTGGAAAGCGTTCTTTTTTTCCAATGATTTTCGGCTATGTAATTATCGTTTTTTCGCACCTATAAAATTATGTCCCGTCTTTCCGGTTTATAAAAAATGGTTTGATTTTTCGGATTGAAATTTTCATAACATCGCCAGGGTTTCAATGTCTTAGAATATTTGCCTAAACCGGAATTTTTTTTTTTAAATGTGATGCAAGTGGCCTATTTCGTGAACAACGTTTGTAGAATGTAACTGAGCGTGTGTCGTGAGATACTCTGGTAATATCTAAATTATGTGTGAAAACCTTCCATTGTTTGTGCACGTCCATTTCCAATTTATATAGATTGATCATGACGGTATAGGATTCATATCATAATAAATATACAATTCTTGTGCAGACGAAATTTATGCACGGTGTCCGGAAATTAGTAGCACAAGCGTGAAACTGGTGAATCTGCATCACACGGAGAATCTACAAAACCTCAAACAAATAACTATTTCCATTTATTTTAAATGCTTAGACCTTTGCTAGAATGACTTTTAAAATATGCAATGTATTCTGAGACACCATGTAGGCTGTAAGGTGTAGAGTGATTAGTGATTACCATCCACAATTGAAAATTTGCTTAAAATGGTTTTAGCCATTGTAACGGTAATCATCCGAATGTACCTTCGGATTATTCTTTTTAATGGTAGAGTGAGAGAATCTCTTCAGGATTGTGGGAATAAACAAATACAGGTTTCAACTTGTGGGGTTAGATTGGCCTTAGTAAGAAAAGAGTTCATTTCCAAAACAACCAAATCCCAGTATATTTTTATAAAGAACAGTATATTTTTACAATGTTGCCCTTTTGAGGGGCCGGGATTAATTTTTGGGGATCGCTGGCAACGGTTAATATACACTTTTTTTTGAAAAAACCTTTTGATTCACCTTAATTATTTTTGCATTCGGGGAAGCGGAAAATATTTCATTCTAAATTTCATTACGTAAAATTAAAATTAGCTTTCGTCTTGTGAGATTGTACGCCAGAATCACAAACCATGTTACACAAACCTAGCGTAGCCGCTAAACTACTTGAAAACTGGGATGTTTTTCTTGCCTTGACGCGGGTAGGCGTTATAAAGGGGCACTTTCTTTTGTATCACAAACCATGTTACACAAAAATATTTTCCACTTCCCCCAATGCAAATAGTTGTCTTTTAATGTAATTAAGGTGAATCAAAAGATTTTTTCAAATAAAAGTGCGTATTAACCGTTGCCAGCGATCCCCAAAAGTTACCGGGCCGGGTTTCACATCCCCAAAAACATAACAGATTCTCAAAATTTGACAGGAAAATAATTAAGCAGAAAGAAATATCGTACCTGCGGACCATTAAATTACTTCTACACTGACACGAACTCTTAATTTACTTCAAGATAGCGCGTTGAGGAACCGCGGGCCATATTCTCGCGTAATCTCTAGGATGGAAACCGGGAAAGACCCCTAGAAAGGCTCCAGAGAATGAGGACCCCTCGCCGGGGAGTAGGATCCAAGATCAGCACCAGTGCTCTGGTTGATCCCACCGGATAAAAACACGATTTCCGTCAGCACGCCTCATCAGGAAATGAACGCCGATTATCCATCCGTCACAAATATGAGCAGCAACGACCGTACCAGGTCATAAGAACTCTCCCTCGCGAAGCTCTTCAATATGCCAGTCGCGATTATGTAGGTAATTTACAATACCATTATGTCGCGGACAAATATCGATCCCAATGGCGGCGACCGATCACATTAGAAACAATGCGAAAGAAGCGTTCGCAAAATGTGCATCGCCCGGCTCGCGATTAAAATCGTTTAAAACAATTTGTAACTAAGGGATTATCCCATTTTTTAAATCCAGAACTATCACTAAAGTGACAAGTCGAATACACAGGCCCCGTACGGTGCGAATTAAAAAAAAAGTCCTTGCCGGAAATCTTGTTGATAGCGTTGCCAGTCTCAGAAAAAAAACCAAAAGCGAATCAACAATTATCGTGACACCATGTTTAATAACGCGATCTGAATACCTAACCATGTTTTTCTCAACTTTCCTCCCTCTCATTTATCTCCCCTCCACGCTGCCTTCAAATTTCCATCATACCCTACATTGAGGTTGCCAAATTCCCTTTTCTTAATTTTTTTATTTAAATATAATTTAATAATATTTTATAAAGTTCTGCGGGTATTTTACATTTTTTTAAATTGTTTTTTTTTTTTTTTATTTTTTTTTTTTTATTGGCAATGTTTATTAAAAATACATATGAAGTTACAACAGTTACATAGTTACATAAGGTTAACAAAAAAAAAAAAAAAAAAAAAAATGCCTTTCCTCACCATAAAGAGACAATGCTCTTGTTTTATTACATTCTCAATAAATCAATTTAGGCACCTTCAAAATTGAAATTTAGAATCCTATAAATAAGTCGTCTCAAAGTGGTCTAACCACATTTTAAAAATGGTCTTATAAGCCGAAATAGCTGCAACGATAATAAAAAATGGAAATATTTCTTTTTTTTTACATGAATACCGCACAAGAGTCCCAACTGCTCTCGTCTGGAGCCAGTGGGACTATGGCATCCCCAATTGGAGTTTGTTGTGAGGCTGATGGTAGTGAGGAGGGGAAGGAGATAGGGAAGAGGAAGGTGAGGAAGTACCTGGCTATTCAGATCTGGTCACCAAACACGGCTAAAGCCATTTCAAGCAACGTTTCAATTCTGAATGGTGGTCTCACACCAGGGCGATACTGAGAGTATCTTCCACTCTGGAACGTGCAGCAAATATACTATATTATTTTTTTTAAATGAATAGTTGTGAAATAACACAAATTAATCAAATAAAATTTATTTGCCACGCCGGGATTCGATCCCGCGACCTTCGGAGTGCCAGTCAAGAACCTTACCACTGGACTACGCCGGCCGTCATACATATAAATTTATTAAATTTAATTTTTAAACATAAACAATTAATACCACATTCTCATCAGCTCCGGGCAGTTGGGACTCTTGTATTGTAACTTATTACATTCCTACAAATATGTTTTTACTAAATCCAAATTTTCTTGTTTTTACCTTAAAATTGACAGGATATATATACAGGAATCTTTAAAAATGAAATTATTTTGTTTATCAGAAATGTAGGTACCTAACTTTTGCTGTCTCAATACAGCTAACGGCACATCAGATATTATTTACGCCGGCTGGCGAGCTTGCAAATTGCCAACTTTTTAGTGTCGTTTTTCAATAAACGCCCCAGGGTTTTATGGGAATGCATGCTCCTTTTTTGTCTCTGGCCATCATCTGAAATTAAAACAGCAGACATTAAAATGAACTGGTTAACATTATTTCTGAGTTAAACTCGCCATTTTTGATCAAGCCAGACGCTTACGAGTCGTTTTATTGTTACAAGTAAATTATCTCGAAAACTATAGGTATACTCATATACTTTATTCAATAGGCCGCTTGCATGGACTTCACAACGACTTGGAAAAAATCGTGTGGATAGATTTTTTTACTAAGATTACGAAAATGTTAATAAAAATTTTTAGAAATGCACAGTTTTTTTTTATTTTTAAATAAATAAATCCATTATTTGGGCTTGTGACGTCACTACATGAAAATGTCCCGTTGCCGAACATGTTCCTATCATTTTAATAAAATTCCACACTGATTTATTTTTTTTATATGGCATCACTTTGATTTTAGGTGAATTTTTGAATTTGACATTTAACGTTCACTAGATTTATTGTTTGTTCTCTGCGAACGTATCATTTGGTTTGATTTTTTGACAGATGTAATGAAGAGAACCCCGTACATTTTACGTTGTCCGTATGTGTTTTAGAAGTATAATGATAATGGTGCGGATTTTAACAAAATCAAATTTTATAATATTCTTATTGTTACTATAATTTACAAGTACAAGTATATTACATTTTATAATGATTTATGATCAATAAGATGGATCAAGGAAAAAAATATTTACGAGATTTAATATTTTTGTTATGCCTCGTTATTCTCCTGTGCCATTCGTGTGGAAAACGTTATTTTTTTTTTAAATAATTTTCGGCTATGTAATTATCGTTTTTTCGCACCTATAAAATTATGTCCCGTCTTTCCGGTTTATAAAAAATGGTCTGATTTTTCGGATTGAAATTTTCAAAAAATCGCTAGGGTTTCAAAAATACGATTAAAAAAAAAATACAGAATGTCTTAGAATATTTGCCTAAACCGGAACAAAGTTTAAAAAAATGTAATGCAAGTGGCCTATTATGCTGTGTCTCTTAATTTAAAAATTAATACAATTTAAGATATGGTGGATGTCTTCCAAATAAATTTGATATTCGTGTGGTCACTATTTGATTTATTAAGTTATCTTAAATATTATATTTAATATTAAATTGCGCAGACGTCTCTACTAGATTAACCGTTCGTACTTAAGACACGAACGACGACAGATGGTACTCTTCTGGTATGCTTAAAACTGCCATCTGTTGGGATATTGCAAAACTTTGTATTACTAACTGAAGGCCTAACCGACATCTATCGAAGGAAGCTGAAACTACATAAAATAACGAATACATTACAAATTATTATTGACAGTGTCAGTACAAAATCACTCCTTGTTTACAGCCAACATGCTTTTCGCAAAAATAACGCTTCCACGTGTTGATTTATTTCGCCGTTTATTATTCTCAAATTATGCTTATTTCATTGTTCACAACAAATTACTATCTGTACATAGTATAAAATGAAGTCGCTCCCGCTGTCTGTGCGCTTAGATCTTTTAAACTACGCAACGGATTCATTTGGAAGGTTTTTAGGTATATAATTTGTCAAGGTTTTGTGTAAATTGGTTGAAATGTATTAATAAAGGGACCAGGCTGGCAAGTGGGCAGCAACCAGCGGGCTGGCATGCGGGCGGTTTGGATTTGATTTGGCTTTGGTTATAAAGGTTTGATAATGGCGTGGCGTTGTGTTTCGTTAGCCACAGCAACGTGTGTCCGGGTCTGCCAGTATTACATATTACTCAAAGCTTCCTATAACCTCACTTTTCCCTACTCTTTTTCGCGCCTTCTTTGGATTTTCCCTCCAATAATTATTCACAATGGAAACAACACATTTCTGTATCTGCTTTAAAAATAGAACACATTCAATATGAACTAAAATCTAACAAGAAAGTACCTACCCGCTTTCTTAACAATATCATGAATTTCAAGTAGGTACCTAATTAACATACGAGCTCCAACTTTGAAATAGTTCACACGAGTTTATGAGTTCTGCGAGACTCGCGAGGCTTTGAAACTTGCCAGGCCGTAATCCATTCCGCTTGTTATTTGGTAAGGAACTTTGTAGGTTAGGTTCTTAACTAGAGTATTAAAACTTAATTATACCTTGGGGCACTCCACACGAAGACACGAGGTTACCTTAATACATGCGAAACACCAAACTTTGTTCATTATGAAGAGCATGACATGTTGTAAAATACCTAGTACCTAATTATTACTTAATTTAATTGGAGACAAATTGAATTTTATACATTCTTGCTCAAATTCCTTATTAATTAAGATAAAAACCTGCAGATAAGCAGTCATGTCCGTGGCAGCTTTTCAGAACCGCTTTTTTGGGTTTTTTGTTGTTGTTAATCCTGTATTCAATTCAGTTCAATTTATTCGTTTTTAAAACATTACAAAATTAATATTTCTAAGCGTTTTAAAAGAGATAAAGTATTAAGATTCTAACAGATTTAAGCAATTTATACATCAATGAAGCACAATCATACTAACAACAACAAAGCTTGTCGCTTGAATTGTGCTTCGTTAATGTTATACATATCGATATTCGAAAGTGATTATATTTAATAACAAGACAACTCTCCCGGCTGGCATAACCATTGGCAAGTTAGTTCTGCAAGCCGGGAGATAAAACAGTCTATGCTGTCGGTAACTGAAATAACCATCGGGAACGTATTATAAACTGATGCTCTCCATGACAGCCTAGTTTTCGAACCTTTCACGAATCAGTCTGAAGAAATGTGTTACAATGAGCACATCCCTTCTGACCCGTAGAAGGCTCATACCAAACATGCCAAAGAGAAAGTGGGTAGGGTAGAGCAAAAGAAAAGTTAACAGTTGAAGTAAAGAAATCTCAGAAATTTCTTCTGAACGCTCTTCAGCATGAGGGAATACTTCACTTGGTGTTGGCTCCAAACCACCGACCCACTCTCAAGCCTACTCCTAACCAAAGCATTGTATAGTACTGTGAGAACCCGGGTGTCTCTGAAGTTTCTCACAGTGCGTAGGACGAAACCCAACATTATCAGTGAAGTACTAAACGTCATTACGATATGAACATGAAAAGTTAACCTACTATCAAACAAAATACCAAGATCTTTCATAGTGGAGACACGTTTAAAATTTAGAGACCTCATAGAAAAATATAAACGTCTTTAATAGTATATTAAAATATAAGTGGATAAACAGGTCTTTAAAACACGCGCGATTTTTCGAGCACGACGGCGTAGCCGAGTGCTCGAAATAAAGCAAGTGTTTTAAAGACCAGTTATCCACGAATACTTTACGCTATTTTTTTTTATTGGTACACTTTGAAAACATAAATATTGATATTATTATTAAAAATTTGGAAATAAGAACTATTAATGAATTCGTGATGTGACATCAAAATATCTTGTTGTCATGGAAATGAAAAACACAAACATTAATTTGCAATCTGTCACATAAGATTAATTGTTGACATCACAGTTTTTACTAGTTATTGTGTGTTGTAAAATGAGTTCTAACATTGATAATTTAAATACCAAAGCAGAATCGCGGTTAATACCTGAAAAATCCAAAGACCTTTAAAAAAAAAGAATATGAAAGGTTCATAACATGGATGGAGGAGCAAAACGTAGTAGATGTAGATGAACGAGTTGTGCTTGCTTACCTTCAGAAAATGTCGAAACAGTACAAAGCATCGACTATGTGGGCCATACATTCGAAATTGCAATGTCTGTTGAGGATAAATAAAGGGGTTGATTTAAAATCATTTGTGAAAGTGCATGCATTCATGAAGGCAATTAGCAAGGATGACGTTGCTAAGAAGGCGTATGTATTCAAAGAAGATGATTTGCGGAAGTTTTTCACGGAAGCACCGGACATTACGTACTTATTTTTGAAGGTGGTAGCCATTTGCGGAATCTTTGGCTCTTGCAGAAGATGTGAATTGTGCGATTTACGCTTATATGATATCAAAGAGGAAGCAAGTGTATTGCTTATTACCATCCGACCATCTAAAACAGTGAAGGCTCGACGTTTTACTGTTGCCGACAGTGGTGCAATTAATTATGTGCGTTTGATGAAGCAATATTTATCATTGCGACCCCAAAATGTAAGTACAGACAGGGTTTTCTTACGGTATGATAAGGGTAAGTGCACCAATCAAGTGGTTGGTATTAACACATTTGGATCATGCCCCTTACAAATCGCACGCTATCTTAAATTAAACGATCCTGAGAAATATACAGGACATGCGTTTCGACGTACATCCGCTACCATTGTGGCAAATAGTGGCATGACAATTGATTAAATCCAACGACAAGTAGGATGGAAATCAGCAGCTGTGGCGACTGGTTACGTGGAAGAGAGCATTAGCAATAAGAAGAATGTTTCAAACATTATTGGAACTGCCATTAATGGAATTGCAGCCTCATTGACTTCCGAGAATACTATTAATTTGAACAGCATTTCCTCCGATTTAAAAAACGGAGGTATTAATATTTCAAATAATACGAACTGCTCTTTTCACATCCGTTAAAATAATTAGAATGTAAACGATGTAAAAAAGAATGTAAACTTTGAATAAAATTTTTGAAACATTTGTAATGTTTTATTTGACGTTTAAAATATTCCTGTCAGATTTATAGTTAAAAGTTGACATTTTGTTGATTTTTTGATGTTGCCATGGTAACTTTAAAAAACGCGCGTTCCATAAAGTGCGATTTAAACACGCTAGAGCGTACTTTAAATGAGTAAAAAAGGGCACCAATAAAAAAAAATATATACAATAACAATAAACTGATTTCGTATTTTTTTCTTCCAATGTCGTAAGAAGGGTAACAGAAGTAGAAGAAAAAAATCCATCTTTAATTTTAATACTTTAACTTTTGAAAACGATGATTTTTATCATGAAATGGTAAATTGTGACTTCTTCATAAACTCAATTTGGGTTTCATGGCAGTTGATCCTGACGCTGATCCCCCGACGGTTGCTCCCCCGGCATACATATATACAATACGCAGTCGGATTAGGGAAAATAGGACACCGGGCGGATGAGTGGAGAAAAATCTATTTTTAGTTTTATTCAAAAGTTAACAAAACAAACTGAAGGGAAAAATTATGGGTAAATCTCTGGGACTTGGGCTAGGTAATAAATAAGGATTAAGATTATTTCGACTGCGCCAAAGAGAGGGTATGGAGTATGGACACAAACTTGGATATTGGTAGAGTACACGCCAAACTTTAATACCGGCCTGAAATAGTCGCAATATGCGAGTTTAATGACAGAAAAGTGGCGTGTTCCCCCCCCCCCCCCACACCTTTCTCTGTCGCACGTATGTTTTACGCATCTTTCATCATCTTTCTCTTGCGTTCATTGTAAAGTCAGTAACTGCGAGAGGATGGATCGCTTCAAGTTTAGGCATGTACTATAGATACTAATATCAATTTCACTTACCTAGTAGGTAGGTACCAAAAAAGTTCTTCGACGTTTATAAATGTGCATCTACTAACATATTTTGTAGTTATTCTTTTTACAAAATTTATAATCCCTGAAAAAGAAAAAGATCACCAGGCCCAGATATAACAGTTAAGTCAAATAAATTAGGAACCCTTGGTTGTTGTGAACTGTTGTTTGTTCGTTAGCGGCCAGCAGTCGGGCTCGGGAGCGATGACAAGTTACCGACATTTTCGATAAAACCTATATCGATCGACCATGCTAGGTACCCTGGTCTCGTACGATACTGACATTATCTATAGCTTTGTCGGAACCACACTTTCTAGTATCCTGCATATTAGTAGGTACGTATAGTTTATTAGAAAGGGTAGAAGTTCCAAGGGAGCTGTCAGCGGTAGGTCTGTAAATACCGGTTACATTAGGTATCTATCTATTATTAAATTTACTTAGACAGTTCCCTTCCGCCCTATTAATCTTTAACTTAATCATTGTTTGTAGGACAACTTGTGCCACATGCCATCGCAATAAGGACACTAATATTATGCGGATCGTAAACAAAAACAACGCGACCTTTCCAAAACAATTCAGGACAACCAAAAACAAACAAACAAACCAAAAGCTCTTCCAGTCACGTCCCTCTGGATAAATAATGCCCACAACGAGCTTTAATTTAATAATAACAAATAGTCGAAAAATAATATGGTATTCTAAGATGCAATTTTGCAAGAACACGTGCAGATCATAACCTGGCTGTGCTACCGAAACCTTTTTAAATACTGTCGTTTTTATTAGTCCCATATTCATCGTGATTCAAAGTAATTATAATTATTTATTTATTTATTTACGCCTATTTAAGCTTTTACATACATATATATATAACAATATTAACGAAATTATACTAGTAATTAGTGCAGGAAACTACTGTTTAAAACACTTGCACAAAAATAAATCCAAAGTAAAAATATTAGGTATTGAATTTGAACCACCCAGGATGTAGGTACAAAATACAAAAAATCAGAAATAGTTTTTTTTTTTTTTCAGCCACAAAATACTGTCAATGTGTTAGTCAATTTTAATAGCTTTATCAAAATATTCCCCTATTTGATGAAAAAAACTTCAATAAGGTATGCTTATATAATAAAATTGATGTACTAAATATATCAACAACATCGGAGTATTTGTTTCCAAGCTGTTGAATCCGTCGCATAGGAGTATAATATTGGCTTGTTGACTTAGAATTGCTACAATAATATGGTAGGTACTGTCTTGTGACTGACCTGCCTGGAGTATGAAAAGAAATTACGTATAATAAATCAGGGGTATCAAACATTGAATTTATGATTTTATACAAACAGGTTAAATCTGAAATGATTCTACGATCAGATAATTTTATTAAATTTAATGAACAAAGTACGTTATCGTAATTTAGGCATTCACTAGGAATGCCCATTTTAAAATTCACATATCTTAAAAATTTATTTTGGATTCTTTCAATCGCATGTGAATGAACCTCATAATTTGGGGACCAAATCGTGGAATTGTATTCTAAATGACTCCTTACGAGTGACATATATAATGTTTTTACAGTATTGACATTGTTGAAATCACTAGATATCCTTAAAATAAATCCCAACATTTTCAAAGCTTTATTGGTTATTATTTCTATACGCTTGATAAAGTTGAGTTTCGTGTCAAACCAAATACCTAAGTCATTGATTTCCGAGACAGATACTAACGACATATTGTTAATGGAATAATCGAAAAATATTGGATTCTTTATTCGATAAAACCTCATAATTTGACATTATGGTAAACTAGCAGTTAAAAACCCGCTCCGCTTTATTGGCGGCGGGCAATATGACAGTAGCTTTGTAACAAACTTGACGTACGAAAATGCTTTGCATAAGGCGCGGTGTCAGAGATGTGCTCGAAGTCGGATTCCTAAATTTCAACCGTGTAGACGCTAGGTAATTAATACTATCAGATACTTTTGGTCGTTAAAATTTCAAATCATGACCAATCCCATTATTTTCTTTTCCAATTTTTCCGATATTGTACAATCGTATCGTATCGTATTGGCAGCCATCTTCGATTTTTTTTAAACAAAGCTCACACATTGTTGCAAACATCTTTATTCTATGACTCCAAATATAGAAGTTGGTATCGTTTTCATGGCATGTTTTGTAGATAGTAATTTTAGTTAGTCTGACCGTGTTCGAAAATGTGACAAAATCAAATTTCTCCCTTGTGAAAAGCTAGTATTCAAATTACGATTAAATATCAGATCTGAATATACCTACCTACAGGTTCTATCAACCATCCTCTTTTTTCCCCACTTCATATCAAACCCTCCACACAGCATCCCCAAAGATGACATAGGCCCTGAGGGAAATTATTTTACTCAGGGCCTCCTGTGTGGAGCTCATGCAAAAAAAACTCTACCAGAAACTTTAAACCAAAGGAAACCTTTTAACCAATTGGAAAGTTCAAGGTGTATTGTAGGAGCTACATAAAAGTACATAAAATTTAGTTTGCAATATGAAATATTATAATTAATCTGAAATTTTGTAAACTTCAATGTACAAATTACTAAAATAAAAATTAATATCTACCTAAAAAAACTCTTTTGTATTGGTGGTTGGGATGGGTCGTACATTAAGGTTGGTCACGACTGTATGGGAAAAAAATCTTATTTTGATTTGTCTAATAGATAAAAAAGGGTGTTAAATGAAAATATAAAATCACGTATTTTTTTTAATAATATTTTGATATCATCTTCTTCCTCCGGATTGACTTTGAAATTTCACATAATAGAGAGAAAACCACTCTCGTCAAATCTTAAAAAAATTAAAAATTAACCATTTTTCAAAAAAACACAAAAAGAGGGAATATTTTGATTTATTTATTTAAAAAATATATGAATATAATTCAAAATATCTTAAGGCAAATTATTCAAATGCCAGCAAAATCCTTTTTTCTCTCAAAATTTGGCATTATTTTGCGAAAACCAATCTTGAAACTTTTTGTAAATGATTTCGTAAATATATACTACATTTGCTATAGAAGATTACAAAAAATATGGTTTAAAAGACATAGTCACTTTTTTGTACACTAGAAATAACACCTTAATATGAAAATTTTCAAAACTTTGAAGTGAATCCGAAGGAAGAAGATCGTATCAGAAATTTGAAAATTTTTAAACACGTCGTTTTGAACCCATTTGGCACCCATTTATCGCACTTAGAATATAAAAATAACAACATAAATGACCCACCTTAACGTACATAGCATGGGGATGTTATATCTATCATTGCTATCATTGCGTTGGTTTCGGACACACATCCATTAAATGCCTAAATAAAATGAATAAGCCCAGATGCATACATTGCTCAAAAAATCACAAATTTAGCGAATGCGAAAAAAGTAAAGATAGTGTCAAATGCTACAACTGTGACAATAACAACAAATTATTCGGAACAAAAAACAATACCCAACATAGTGCAAATAGTGAAATATGTACTTACCGGAAAAGAATGTCTATCATAGCACAGCAAAGAATCGATTATGAATAAGTTATGGATGATTTTCTAACCGAGGAAATTGATAAATTAACAGATGTTTCACAATACACTTGCGAAGACTCAAAACAATGTAATAAACTATTAAAAAACGTTCCAAATGCATTCATTGTTCTGCACCAAAACGTCAGAAGTTTGCAAAAAAATTTCGAAGAATTTGTACTAACATTAAATCTCCTTGAAACTTTACCGGACCTCATTGTTTTAACAGAAGCACACTTAAATATAAATAATGTTACCGCACTGTACGAGATCCCTGACTATACATATTATTCGTCCACAACACATATTAATAAGAACTGTGGTATTGCTGTTTTCATCTTAAACAAACACAATAACGTCACAATCACTGAAATCAACATGAAGCTTGCTAACTGTCTAAAACTGAACTTAAAAGTGAATGAAGTTATATACAATATCATAGCTATCTACCGCACACACGGATCGAACCCTAACAGTTTTATTATAGAATTGGAACAGTTATTGCTACAACTAAAAGGTACTTGTAACGTTGTCACAGGCGACTTTAACATGAACATTTTGATTGGGGCAAAGGGTAAGGTAAAGGAAGATTATATAAATGTAATGACATCGCTAAACTATAAATCATTTATAAATAATGCAACACGGAATGTCAGTGGACAAACTCCTTCCTGCATCGATCACATATGGTGCAACTCAAATAACAATGAAAAAAACATGTCAATATTATGGAAAACCAGCATAACCGATCACTATACCTGTATATTTGTTACCAACATTGATAAAAGAAGTTCCAACTCTGACAAAATTGACAAGAAAAAATGTGAAAAAAAATATTTAAATATGGAAATTTTAAGAACAAATCTTAAAACGGAAACCTGGACATCAATATTTGAATCGGAAAATCCAAATACCTGTGCTGAGAATTTCGAAACAGTTTTCCAAAATCACATAAACCTATCCACACAAATAATTGTTTCTAAACCAAAATCTAAACACAGATTGATAAAGCCATGGATAACCCATGGACTAGTAATTTCAATCAGAAATAAAGAAAAATACTACCACCAGTCTAGAAAATTCCCTAATGATGAAAAAATCAACACCTTCTACAAGAAATACCGTAACAAACTTGCGCTTTTAATTAGACTGACAAAAGAAAAGTATTTTCGTAATAAAATAAAAAATGCTGGTCAAGACAGCAAAGAGTTTTGGAAAATCATCAATACAATAACCAACAAAAGCACGAAAAAAAAGTTACCTAAAGAAATTACTCATCACGGAATCAACACTGACGTCGAAAAAAATCCAAAACTGTGTGGTAACATTTATAATGAATATTTTGCTAATGTCGGCCCTAATCTTGCTCGTAATATTATCCTAGACAACAAACAAACACAACAACCAGAGCACAACTCAACTATTGAAGAAGGTTTCCACACATTTGCTTCAGTAACTGATAAGGAAGTCGAAAGCGCTGTAATGGGTTTGCGAGGATCAGCAAGCCCTGGCTATGACAATATAACCGTAAAAACATTAAAAGCCGTTCATGAGATAATCAGCAAACCGATTGCTCATATAATAAATGTAAGTCTAAAGAAGGGTGTATTCCCGAACAACTATAAGAAGACTATTGTCACCCCTGTTTATAAATCTGGAGATGAAAAAAATATCTCCAACTATCGTCCCATAGCGCTCACATCAAACATTGCAAAAATCTATGAAAAAATTGTTAAAAAACAACTCAACAATTACATAAAAGAAAAAAAGATAATGAGCCCAAACCAATTTGGGTTTAGGGACAATCTCAGCACTCAAGATGCAATTGCTAAATTAACTTCAACAATAATACAAAAATTAGATAATGGAGAAAAGTGTCTTGGTATATTCATCGACTTACGCAAGGCATTTGATAGCATATCACACTCCAAACTAAATGAGAAACTCATGCAAATTGGATTGGACGGAACAGTACTGTCATGGTTCCAAAGCTATCTAAAAGAGAGATTACAATACGTCAAAATAAATAATACACTAAGTGAACCTAAAACCTCATCATTTGGTATACCACAAGGAACTGTCATCGGTCCTATCCTTTTTATTATATATGTAAATCAAATGTTCACTCTTCCCATAGTTGGAGATATCATATCTTATGCAGACGACACTGTAGTTATCACTAAAGGGAAATCATGGGAGGAAACAATGAGTATAGCAAATATCAATATAAACATACTCAAAACATGGTTTGACCTAAATTGTCTCTCACTTAATACGGAGAAAACTTATTTTATTCCTTTTTCTTTGAAAGAAAAAAATGTCGAGAACAATATAACTATTAAAATCCATTCATCACAGTGTGAAAATAAAAAGGAATGCAACGATGAAAATTGCCTACCAATAACTTGCAAAAATAGTATAAAGTATTTGGGTGTCATAGTAGATAGACACTTAAAATGGAAAGAACAAATCCAAAATACAGTAACCAGAATAAGAAAACTTATATACATATTTATTAGACTGAGAAACATCTTATCATCTAATATGATCAAAACTATCTATTTCTCTCTTGCCCAATCTATACTACAATATGGTATAATCGGGTGGGGTGGGACTTTCAAAACAAACCTCTTACCTGTAGAAAGGGTACAGAGGTTGATTTTGAAAGTCATCTTACGAAAACCATCTGTATTTCCAACAACACAGCTATTTGACTCTTTTAGGGTTCTCAGTCTTAATAAAATTTTCAAAAAGAACTCATTATTGCAAACTCATAAAGATCATTTCAATTCATCAACAATAACATTCACAAACATAAACAACCGACCACGATCACAGGGCAATTTAGAAATTCCAAAATTTAAAACGAGTGCTTCCCAACACCATTATGCTTATCAAGGTATAAAATTTTTCAATGCTCTCCCATATAAAATCAAGTCTGAAAAAAATTATAAAGTTTTTAAATCCCAAATAAAAACACTAATAGACCAACCCGACACTAATTATAAGTTTTAAATTCACCATCACAATAATAACAACAAAAAAAATAAACTAGGACATAATCTCTAAAAATATTTCATCACCATATTTAATTGAAAGCAAGTACATACGCATTATTTGCAGGCACCAAATTGTTACAACTATATTATATGTACCTACTCTGACAATATTGTCAGTTATTATGTCCACTTGTCTTCATGAATATATATTTTATTAATATAAGTACTTGTAATAACATACTCTGTGTAACTATGCATTTTACAATGGCACTCCAAAATTCAAGCACGAGAAATATTTTCTCTTTTGAATTGTGAAGTTTCATTAAAAAGAAATTTACATATTATTATTAGCCTTAAGAACCAAATGTTTTACTATGAATCTGTATACGTATGTATTTTTTTTTAAATAAAAAAAATAAAAAAAAAAAATATAACATTTTTTTCTACCATCTCACGCTTTGTATAAAATCTTGTCTTATAAAAAATTACATAAATAAATTGAAACGTGCGTGCTGACCAGATCTGGTCACTATCAGATACTTCCCCACCTTCGTCTTCCCTCGTCCTTCCGCCCCCCACTACCTTCGGGCTCACCACATAAAATACTTACCCCAAATCGGTTTGCCATAGTCCCACTGGCTTTAAACGGTTGGGAACAGTTGAGATTCTTGTGCGATATTCGCATAAAAAAATATAAGATACAAAAAATATAAGATACACCAGCGAGATTACCTACATTCTACATACGATACCGATTCTACTTTTTGCTTTGGTACTGGAACTAAAATACTTATATTAGTGGGTAGTTAGGCACCATAAAAATATTAAAATCAATTCGTCCTTTTTAGGTCAATGACCTGTGTGCCATTAACCCTCTCCGATATCCGTCAGAATTATTATCATAAATTCTTCGTTAATTCGTGAATACCATTTAAAACCTAGATTCCTATAAAATTTATATTCCTGCTGCTCTCCACAGCCAAGAGACTTGACAGGAATGCAGGATTTGCTTGATCTTCATCGACCCATAATTATCTAAATTCATTTACTGAATGATTGAAAATTTCAGGAAATTCGACTCCCGAAGACAAAGAATTTCACTGTTTCTTGACCACTGTATAAATATTCTCTAGAGGTGTGATTTATTTGGATTTGACAAAAAAAATAGATAACGCCAATTGAGTGGGTCAGAACCAGACTCGACTGTCCCACAAAAATATATATTGGTTTATTTATTTATTTAACGCCCAAAGGGCTTTTACATGTTTGGTTGTACAATTAATTCATGACAAATGATTTTTAAACCGAAAAAGAAATAATAAACTTAAAATTAGATAAAAAAAGCACACAACTCATAAAGATACAAAAGTTCAGAGATTTCATAGGTTTACAAAAATACAGATATGTTTAGAAATAGTTTTGAAATAAGTTTTTCACGAGTTCAACAAAATTCGCCAAGTTTATGTTAAATATGTCTTCATCACCTAAGTACTGATTTACCATAGTGTGAAATTGTTGTATCGGAGAGTGGGCAATGTAGTTCCGCTTATGAGTGCTACAGTAGAATAGTGTATTTTGTGGTGTAGTTACTGTCGGTATTCGTAAGTTTATGAGTTGCAGGAGTTCGCAAAAGTCAATTTTTTTATTTTTATTTTTTTATTGGCAATGCTTATTAAAAATACATATAAAGTTACATCAGTTACATAGTTACATAAGGTTAACAAAAAAATAAAAAAATGCCTTTCCTCACCATAAAGAGACAATGCTCTTGTGTTTGGTGAGGGAGTTCTAGCTCAATTAGTAAATTAAAAGATCGTGTAAGTTAGTAATAACGACTATTGTAGATAATATGTAGGTTAAAAAATCATGTATAAATTTAAAAATAAAAATCCTGAAGAGTTTAAAAAATCATAATATAAATTAAAAAATCATTATAAATGGAAGAATCATGTAAGTTAGTAACAAAAATTATTGTAATAAGTAAGTAAAGGATACATAAGAAAGAACGCAAGATTTATACAATAGTAGACTCAGAGATATAGAAACTAAGAAATGAAAAAAAAGAAGGAATTAATGATTTATAAAATAGCAGACTTTAAGATACAAAGTAAACATATTTGGGACTTTTATAGCAGTTTAAGGTAATTTTTTTAATTTGGGCTTAAATTCCTGCATATTTTCGATGGTTTTTAATTTTAATGGGAGGTTCTTATAATAGATTATGCCTAGATAAAGATAGGAATTTTGAATGTGCTTAGTATTATTTAGGGATTTTAATAGTTTTCTGGTATCTTGCTGATGTATTGAATTGGAAGTTATGAGTATTTAACTGTATTTCTTTGTAAATTTGAAGTATTGAATATTTTTTATAGATTTTGACTATTGTAGGCACATTGAATATTGAAAAAGAATTTCAGTAGGAAATTTAGACGGTTTTCTCAAGATTACCTTAATTATCAACCTTTGAACTATTTAGAATTAAGTAAGTATAAAATCAGAGTATTATTAGTTAGGCGTGTACGCAACGTCTTTAAAAGCGGTTATATTGCACTGTAGGTGCTGACATCTACCGCTTAATTCAGAAACTCGGTCGTAACAAAAATCTGTCAGCGCAGTATTTTTTGCCTATTCCACATCAAAATAGAAGAAGATGACATATACGGCGAATGCTCGATGAAGCTTTGGACTATTTTTCATTCGACCACAGTGAGCACGTTCTGGATACTGATTTATGTGAATCATCTTAAAATATCATTGAAGAAGATATCAATATTAATCTAAAAGAAAATATGAAAGAAAACAAGACACAGAAAAATTGAAAAAGACAATCGTCGTGACTGGGACGCGAACCCAGACCTCTCGTCTAACTGGGATGTGAGCGTTAACCAATTTCGCTAATGTCATATCTTAAAATAAATTATATCTATATCCTAAGTATATAAGACAATTTTAGCTCTCAATGTTTCTAGTTGACATTTCAGGGTTAGTCGTCTTTGACTCTTACATATTATTAAAAATTGTCCAAACGTCGTGTCATTAATATAACTGATATGATTTTTATTATTTTAGAATAGTATTTAGTGCCAAAAATGGGTAACCCTTGCCCAACCCATAGGCCTGATGAGTAAAAGACCCTCCACACAGCATCAAGCACAAATTATTTTACTTGGGGCCTCCTGTGAGGAGTTAATGTAAGAAAAAAAGTGTATTATGGTAGAGCTAAAAATGCCTATGAATTTATTGATAAATACTGCCTTTACTAGTAATTTTTTTTCTTATAAAATATTTAATTTGTATAAAAATAAATTTATTGTGATAATAATATTTTTTTTAGAATTCAATAATATATTTCATTATCGATCTGCATCTTTGAAGTCAATTTTCCCAAAACAAAATATAAGTGTGATAGTCAAGTCTGGCGCACTCAATTTACATAATACCTTTCGACTCCTAGCCATCAAAACCACATTGAAATTGATTGTCTGTTCAAGAAAGAAATTCGATATTTAAAAAGGTTCGTTTATTTTCATCCGAAGTAGTGAAATATTTTCCCACACACATTGGGCAATTGGGCACACCAAACATGTTCACAACACACTTCCATCAGATTATTCATACAGTGCGCAAGCCATTACAGCCTGTTTTAAAACATTCTTAATTGTTTTATAATGTCAAACGTCAAACGGTGCGTCACTACGTTTTCTTTTGGGAGTAATGCCTAGTTCAACGTATTCAAATAATATTGAGAAAATCTTAATTAAAAAGAATAATAATAAATACCTGGAGATCTTGAGATTCTTCTTTCAAAGACAGGGTTTCCCAAATTTTGAGTCGCCGCCCCCAAGGGCCCCAAGGGAGTGTTTTTTGGGAGGTCACCAGCTGCCAAATCTAAAAAGTGAATTTATTAATACAAATCTATATTACCTTCCCATTACACAATCGGCCTACTTGTTTGAAATATTATTTACACAACAATAACAGATCATTCAAGAATCCCTCAAAATCACGTCTAGGGCGCTGTACACATTTAAATATGTTTCTACAATCTTACTTCTAACTACAGACTAGACAAATATGTAACAACTTATGGCTAACAGATTGCATCCACCTGTTCGTCGATCACTAATACAAAACTAAATGTACAATGCTTTTGACCAATGAACGTGATTCTGCGTTAAAATGTATATATATATAATTTTATTTATATTCTGTACAGTCAGAAAATATACAAGACAACACTGGTACAATTCCCTGGTGTGACCACCATTCAGAACCTCGTTCAACCTTCCTATTCCCTATCTCATTTCTCTTACAGTTTTCTAACGCCTCATAAAATTCCCTAAATTGAGGATTTAAAAAAATGATAATTATGGTACTGGCTCTAGATAGTTGGAACACCGTAAGAGGTAATCCACAAAAATACGCTTTTACTTCCAAATAAATCCTCTATTTAAACGATACAAGGACTTTAACTATAGTATTCAGTATACATCTTTTAAATTGTCCATTATGTATCGACGTTCTATATGTATACTTACATGTTTTTTCACCCATTGAAAAATACCCTTTACTGATACGTTTTAAGATTTTTACGGCCAAAAGTTTTTTCGTTATTTGTTTTTGGGGTTTTATGCCGTGTTGCATTACCTCCTTCTTTAGCCAACGTTTCGGACTGCGTTGCAGTGTCCATCATCAGGGCAGATCCGGTAGATGTGTAATTTAATTTTGTACCGGTGAAAGTTAGTGGAGCTGGCGACACTGTATCGCTTCCAAGTAAATAAGCACACATTTCACCACTAAAATTACACATCTACCGGATCTGCCCTGATGATGGGCAATGCAACGCTGTCCGAAACGTTGGCTAAAGAAGGAGGTAGTGCAACACGGCATAACACCCCAAAAACAAATAACGAAAATGCCCTTTCCTCTTTATCGCCACAGAGTATGCTATTATTAAAGAAATTCGCGACATGAAGAAGGTTAAAAACTTATGTGCATTGTTTGGCAAATAATATTAAATTGTGTCTGCACATTGACCAACTGGGCCCAGATCGCGTAAAGTGACTTAAATAATTAAACCCCACAGCTTAGGAAAGCTTTGGCGCCTCGAGTAACTGATAAGACCCGCATTCTCCGAGATATGGCAGTGGGTGGAAGGAAAGGTTAAGGACCCCTAGAATTCTTCAATCTAGGAAGAAGATTACGTGGATATCTTTCCACGTGAAAGTTTATTTGTGTGGGAAAGCTCTCTGGTTTCTAAAACATAATATAGATATTTATTTTTTAATATTTTCTGCGTAGTGCATGTGGCGTGGTGGTCTCCGTATTTGACATTGAGTCAGTAGGTTGGGAGTTCAATCCAGCGAAAAGCGAAATTATTTTAACATTGATGTCACATTTAAAATATGGGTAGGTACTGTCAGATCTTCGTATTGTAACTTGCAATGCTGAATAGAATTTCTTTGTACAAATGTTTTTTTAATAGTCTTTATTTATTTATACAAGTCCGACACATACAGTGCAAAGTACAGTAACAAAATATCAATAATTTACTATACATAGGAGGCCCCGAGGAACATAATTTCCCTCAGAGCCTATATCATCTTTGGGGGTGTGTGCGGAGGGTAATTTTAAGGGAATGAAGGACAGGGATTTCTGGGAAAAGAGGGTCAGTGTATCCAGGAATGACGTGTGAATCCATTGAATCCGTGTGATGCAAGGCGTTGAACCTAGAGTCCGGCTGGAAGAGGTCAAAGGGTTTCCCTCAACTTGCCTCTCCCGATCCGGCCCACGACGCAGCTGATGGGCAGGCGTATAATTACATAGTGCAGTTACAAAATAATGTCAACGACTCTCAAGAATTTTCATTAATTTTCATTTTATCTTTCAATACCCGCGTGGCGGTACAGTTCTTTTTCCTAGTCGATTTATCACTAAATTTAATTCTGAATTAGTCCCTATATTGTTACACTGGTAAAGTATCTTCTGACGAACAATTCTACATGGTACATGTAAGTCAATCAACTAAATAATTTCAGGCGAGTCTTAACATTTTATGAACAATTTAATATGTTGTTTTATTGCACTACATGACTCTGTATAATACGAACCCTAAATTGTATTTATTAATTGTTTCTTTACACTGCAGGTAAAAATGTTTACAATACAATTTGTCACCTCACTAGGACAAGCCTGTGTTGAGGTTAACAATTATACAAATTCAAAATAACACAAAATTATGCAGATACTGAAAGAACAATATTGTTGTATTTCTTAGTGCCTCCGTACATGGCTCTACTTATAAGCTACTCGATCCTCGTGATCGTATCATACGCGCCGATCGTAAGTACCCCCCGTACGATTTTGCTGGTGCCCGTACACGGCGCTACGCGACTTCTGTCGGTTTCCAATCAGTATCACGATACCGACAGTGCTAATCGCACGCGTTTGTTTCTGATACTTATTCGTTTGACGTTTGACAGAAATGGCGTCGGAACATGGAAGTAATGTTAGATTTGTTCTGGAAATGGAAAAAATGCATGTTTACCAGAATTACTTTACCAGAATATGTAAGAAAGGATTTAGTGGAGAAGGCGTAGATTGATGTTGGAAAAAAAGTCATTTGACATTGCTTGACATCGTGTTAACTCCACGGCTGCACGTGAAAAATGATCAAGTTCAGTATATTATCCGTGTACGGAGACTAGCATGAAAAATTAGTACATCAGCAGGGTACTGGTAGTTTCGTCACAATTACGTAGATTGTAAGTATCTCCATGAACAGAGGGCCTAACAGGTTGAGATTATGGGTACCTACTAAACTGATGGCGCTAGAAAAAAATATTAAAATGGATTGTTTTAATGACCTTGCAACATTGACTTTAACATTTAAAAGATTTGATCTTTGAAACAACAAACATTTCTGTGGTTTTGTACGAATATTTGAATGATGAATATTGTTCCGATATTAGAATACGTAGGTTACCTATACCTAAACCGCGAATTCTGACGCTGGAATTAATCTTGAGATATTAGCTCCATTATATTTACAGTTATGTGATGTTCTTTGGGAATAGAAAATTACAAAGGAAAAATCGTTGCAGGAAAATTAGGAGTAGATACATACTTAAACAATCCTACTTTCAAAAATGAATCATTGTAAAATACCATAATTCATCGTTAAAAATCACCACAAAAGGGCTCAATTTTCCAAAATCTTATTCCAAACACAGTACCTACCCAAAGATGAGCATGAATATTTTGGTGTAAAGTAAATAAAACAAAATCCCTATGGTTCCACAAATCTACTTTCTAGTTAGAATAAAGGTAATTGAAGTCTTTTCTCTCGCTGTAGACCTGTAAACCCCATCTTCATGTATCTTGGATCCTTACGGCAAATGGTAAGTGGAAGTAAGTTATTCAGGATTTCTAGTATAACTTTTCTTTTCCGGAGAAACTCTCCAGAGCAGAGGGCACCGCAACCTTTTCTCAACTAAAGGCACAACAAAGTTTCTTCTAGATTTCTAGAGCACAAAATGTACTTAGGTACGTTTTATAGTACGGTGTTCTATGTCCGAGAGTAAAATTAGTTATTTTACGAAATCAGTGAAATAGTGAGTGATTTAAAAATTAAAAAAACAAATAGGAGAAAAGTAAATTAATGCCTTTTGCAAACGGCCATTATAAATTATTTTTAGCAACAAAAATAATCGTGACCGGTCTTTTTAAAATAGCGTTTATTGAATAAAGACAACAACCTATTTATTAAACGTTTTTTGTTAATATAAGTGAAGGTTTAAAGGAAAAGTTGCGTATTGCGTAAAGTAAAAGTATCTCTCTCTCTCTCTGGTTTCAATCCTGGGATTGGTTTGCAGCAATTTCATCTATTCGTTTCTTCCACTCTTCCCTGTCTTGTGCGGCTCTTTTGAATTCTGCATATGATAAGCAGCGCACGTCCACCAGCAGGTCCTCCAGGTACTCTCGGCGTGGGCGTCCCCTAGCGTTTGTCCCCTCGGTCATACCCTCCATTATGGCATGCAAGAGGCCTTCTTGTCTTATTGCATGGCCGATCCATCTTGCGCGCCTTTCGGACAAGGTCCTGAGCAGGTGCCTTCCTCCTTCGATTCTTTGGAGAACCTCCTCATTTGTGATGTGGTCTCTCCAGGAAATTCCTAGTAGTCTTCTATAGGACCACATCTCATAAAAGTATCTAACAGTACCTAAATATCACGTCACCGCCCAAAATAGGCTTACTTAGTAAAAATTTTATGCATTACGCTTAACCATAGACATCTGAATTGTACTTTCCTATAAACTAAAATCGGGGTAACGTTTCGACGACCTGGAGGCAAACCACGTCACCATATTTTTGGCACCAAGGATTCGAGAATGGTTTGAATAAACTACGACATCAGTCGTACGTTTACCGCCGAAGAGCGTTCATTGAAATAACTGGACTTTGCACAGAAAGCTAAAGTTCGCTAGAGTAAGTGCAGCGCAGTTTATTGTGGGACTTTTCTGCTCATATCTGTCGTTTGCTCAACCGAGGTGAGTAAATTACAACACATTTCTAAAAGTGTCTAACTAAACATTGTAACAAAATATTTGATTTTTGAAAGAAACCCGAACTTTTGTTTCCCCGATTTAGGCTTTGTAGTTAGTTTTTTACGCAGCCAGAAATTTGCGTCACATTTTAAAAATGACTAGTAATTTGTAAGCAGTTTTTATTTACGAGAACTTGTGATATTATTTCAATGCGAGTTGCCTGTATATTATCAGATTCATTTGTTAACAATTTACGGTGGCTCCGTGCAACTTGGTTTGGTCTTTCTTCCCTGATGGGCTGCTCTTCCATTTTGGATGTCTATGGTTTTATCAATATTTTGCATACCGTTACAGCTGACTGAAGCTCGTGTATCACAGACATGCTAATTGGGATTTTTTCTTATCTGAAAAAATCTACCTTGGAACGTGTCGCATCGTCTCGCCGCACACCGGTAGCGGAGTCCTGTCCTCAGTGTCGCCAGTCTCTACCCTTCAATTATTTATCAGATCGGGGCGCTTGTTTAGAAAAGGTCACGCCTCTATTATTGCCACCAAGAAGGGTGTCAGTGTCAATGACGGAGATCTCCCCTCTCCCACCCCTCCCCCCGTATGACGTCAGGTCCTGTCAGGCCCTGACCTATTTCCCGACCGATAATAAATTATGTTTCGAAGGAATATTAATTCTGCAACCCTCACATGAATTACAGATATGCTTCCCGAATATGTCCGTGATAAATAACCGTAACAAAACCAATAATATGTATTTTTAATTAATTTTAATTGACTTTTCAAAGCTTCATAGTTCATGATGGAGAAAAGTAAATATTATGATCCCTTGCTTAAATTTTATGTTGCTTGAACTCGCCGTTGGATATTTTAGTTGGACACTCAGATTTCCGAACATAGATATATGCCCTATAGCTCGTGATGGAAATCACACTTCATTCTAAAAACAGTTGCGTTAGCCTAAGTTCCTTGTTACAGACAAAACACTGCGTGCAAATTTCGTGAATCCAAAGCTTACAGCTAAATAAATAAGATAATCTATATACATATGAGTTTACTTATTGTACTGTTATTCGTGGTGGAATTCTATTGTATTAAAATTGAAATTGATACACTTTTTAACTTTTTTCCACTTATTTATTTCACCAGTACCGGTTTCATCCTATTATGGACACCTTCAGGCTGGCAATTGACATTCTTTTGTTACAGAATTTATACAAAATTAGGTAGGTAGGTACACAATGTTTAAGGTAGGTGCATATGTTTGGGTTATTACGTTAAACTGCTCTTTAAGGTAAATATGTCATGAATAAGAAATAATAATATTTACATTGGGAAAAATATCAAATGTAATAATAATATAACAATGGTCACGATAGCAGAATAATCGATAATTTAATAAATTAAAAATAATGAATTGTCTTGCATATCATGTAGGACAAACCGGAAGAGAAGAATCAACCTGCACAAAAGAACACCTCGTTAGTTGGTCAAATCCAAAAGGGGGGATGGGGGGGGTTATGATCTATTGAACACAATCTTGCATTTACCAGAAAACCAAAATAATTTCTACAAAGATAGAGATTTCAAAATTCTTCACGTTTGTAACAAAGGACAAAAAATAAAAAATAGTCAGATTAGAAAATTACATAATGAAATTACACAACTGTTCTCTAAGGTAAATATGTCATGAACAAGCATACGGAACAAAACGTTCAATAATCATTAATACATACATTGCAAATCACTTAGAATAAAATATTACCTTAGAGTCTAAGGTAACATTATTCCAAGTAATTTACAATGGATATATCAATGGCGACTGAGCACCATGTTCCAACTGCTTATTCATGATATATTTACGATCAATTTTCTTCGTTAGGCAATTATTTTCTAGTAACTTCAATCTGTCTAATTTCTGTCCCTTTTCGCAAATGTGAAGAACCTTGACATCTCTATTCATGATATATTTACGATCAATTTTCTTCGTTAGGCAATTAATTTCTAGTAACTTCAATCTGTCTAATTTCTGTCCCTTTTCGCAAATGTGAAGAACCTTGACATCTCTATCCTTGTCAAAAGTATGTTGGTTCTCTAACAAATGCAAGGCTACGTTCGATAAATCTCCCTTTTGATTTACCCAACTTGCGAAATGTTCCTTTATACGGGTTGATACCGCTCTTCCTGTCTGTCCCACGTAACATGCAGGGCAATTCGAGCAATTCACTTGGTAGATTCCAGAGTTCTCCAATTTATCTCTCTTATCCTTATTGTTTATTAATATCTTACCCAAAGAATTCACGCTACAAAATGCTGTCTTATACTTCTTGTCACTGTCTATCAATTTCGAAACTTTATATGATACTTTCCCAAGGTATGGTATTTTACTCCATTGTTTTGTTTCAATTTCCTTTTCTGGCGTAAGGCCATATGTAATTGAAATTACAGTGAGTTTTTTATTTTTCTTTTTTATTAAATTATCTATCATTCCGCCATCGTAACCATTATTCACCGCAATAGCTTTGATAACATTCAATTCATCACTGTAATCTACATCATTCAATGGTACATGTAACAGTCTATGGATTAGAGAATGGTTGGAAAGAGCACCATGTTCAGTTGGAACATGGTGCTCAGTCGCCATTGATATATCCATTGTTAATTACTTGGAATAATGTTACCTTAGACTCTAAGGTAACATTTTATTCTAAGTGATTTGCAATGTATGTATTAATGATCATTGAACATTTTGTTCCGGATGCTTGTTCATGACATATTTACCTTAGAGAACAGTTGTGTAGTTTAATTATGTAATTTCCCCCCCCCCCCCCCACCCCCTTTTTGATTTGCCCAACTAACGAGGTGTTCTTTTGTGCAGGTTGATTCTTCTCTTCCGGTTTGTCCTACGTGATATGCAAGACAATTCATTATTTTTAATTTATTAAATTATCGATTATTCTGCTATCGTGACCATTGTTATATTATTATTTAATTTGATATTTTTCCCAATGTAAATATTATTATTTCTTATTTATGACATATTTACCTTAAAGAGCAGTTTAACGTAATAAGTAATAACCCAAACATATGTACCTACCTTAACATTTTGTACCTACCTACCTAATTTTGTATAAATTCTGTAACAAAAGAATGTCAATTGCCAGCCTGAAGATGTCCATAATAGGATGAAACCGGTACTGGTGAAATAAATAAGTGGAAAAAAGTTAAAACGTGTTTCAATTTCAATTTTAATAATCTCTATACATTTGCCGAGTTGAAAACTAATTAATTAATTATGTATGTGAAGTTCCTTCGGTAGAAAAAAATCGCTAAGTATGCTCCGAAAATTGTAAACAACCCATTTGCCCTGTAATATGTTGTTTAACATATTACAGGTATGAACAAATTCACGTTATACCTATCTTTATTTGCCACTTTTGACATTCAATTTGTCCAGAGATTTTTGCTCTATTTTAAATAGTATATTTTCACTTGTGCCTTTTAATTCTAATGGTTTTTTTTTTATATTAGCTTGCTCCCTCTAACATTTGTATTTACATCTCTCCATAATTCATTTAATTTTTTAAGGGGTTTTAAACTAAATATACGTAGTACAACATGAGAAATAATTTTGACCATAAGAAAGAAGAAATAGAAATAATATTAAAATAGATAAAAAAAAATACAAGTAAGAAAAAAAATAAAGTGTACTCATCAGATATGTTAACAAAAAGACAATCAAAGATCTAAGAATATGGTTTGAATAGGTGTTTAATATGATCCACAAAATTCACCAACCTAACATTAAACATGTCAACATCGCCTAAGTATTTGTTTCCCATAGCGTGAAACCGCTGTATCGGAAAATGAGCAATGTAATTATGTATATAAATAAGTAATAATGTAAAAATACGCCCAATACATGCATACATTACGTTTTCATGCGTCTAGGACTCATTATGAGATTATTCGCTTTGGTTATGCGTGGGTTGATTTGTTTTTAGGCGTGTGTACATTGTATCTAATTAGGACATGCGAATTATTCTGATTAGCAATTATTTGGTATGTACATAACATTATGATGAAGTCATATTATTAAATGCGTGGATGGTGCTGTGTTTCACGCTAACATATTTAAGTATTTATTACTCACCCTAGTGGGCTTATACAACCTATTTTACAAGTTGTTTGTATCACTGTTGTTGTATATATTTAAAAATTACATAAAGTAAACGACAAATACGTAAGTAATATTGTGAATAGAAACTATTTGTTGGTTTTTATTTATGCAAGAAAAAACATCGCTAAAAGTATATTTTATTTTATTTTGCGAACATTAGGGACAAACATTAAACACTTTTACGATCATTTTGCCACATTACACAATAAAACCATATCCGAAAAGGCGTTCGAAAGTAAGAGATTTCGTTCGAAAGGGGCCGTTCAAGTATTGCGTAACGCACTTGGGGGGGGAGGGGGGTCTTGTGAAACGTTAGTGTGCGTTACGGGGGGAGGGGGGGTTCGAACAACGCGTTACGTAACATGTTTTTCTTTATTTAGTTGAAAAAAACGAGGCAATTAAAATCTTCCAAGTTGGCAACCCTTTTCGTTCTCGAAATCTCTTGTTTTATTTATTACCGCAAACGCGATTAAAACAAGAAAAAAGGTATTTAAGCGACTTTCCAGTAATTTGCGCAACTTAATTGTGACTTTCAGGTAAAAATTGTCACTTGGGCGTTACGTAACGTTTAGGGGCGGTGGGGGGAGGACCGAAAAACGTTACGGCGCGTTACATGGGGGGGAGGGGGGGTTAAAAATCTTAAAAAATTGCGTTACGTAATACTTGAACGCCCCCTAAAACAGTTTTTATAGGCCTGATACTTTATTTTTTTCTGGGCTTATAAAAACCGGTCGGTTATGTCAAAAGCCTATACGTATTCCATCCGCAGTAAAATTATTTCTAAGCGATCAGATTTTCAAATCAAAAACACATGATTTTGCATTAATTCGTAGCGCTTACCAGTTAATGGGTAATAAATGTCAGCAACATATTTTGGGAACATGGATATTAAATAATTGAAGAAATTCAGGAAAGTCAATTTTGTAATGCAGTATTTTATGTAATAGCGTTACATTTTATGCAGCATTACATTACAGTTTCAATGGACACATTTGATCCAGGAGGTAATTATAATCAAATTTCTAAATTGTACATATATTATATTTATGTGTACACGTTGACCCGGTTTGATCACATAATATACAGATGTAAGTAGATACCTACTGACAAAAATCTGCATGCATATTGTATTTCAGATTGCAGCCTATTCAGACCGCATGTTACATTATTCATATCTGAAACACGTGTGGAACATTTTCACAGATTAATTATAAATAATTTTCAACTGAAGTCATGTGACATTTGGGTAGATACTGCTATATTAGGTAGATATTTTCAATATTTTCCTCAATAAAATCTTGTCGGGCCGCCTTAGAAATTTCGAACGCATGACGTAGCTTGAAGTAAAACACTGCTACTGTTCAATTCTCCCAGTGGAACGTGGACTTCAAGCCAAGTCACGAATGTTTAGACAATCACCGTTATACCCCCTCGATGAGCTAACCTTGTTAAAAGCATTTTCTACGAACCTTGGGTCAAAATTTATAAAAATAGATACCCTGCTTATCTATATTATGTAATTGGTTTGAAAGCCTAGAAATTAACAATCACAAGTAAGCTATCATGGTAGATATATTGATTGTCTGAACCTGCCTTTAAATAGAAGAAATGGTTCTTTGATAAATAATGAACTAAGTATAACGAGGAATGGTGAACTAGCCGTATCAATTTACAGAATAACAGATTGAACAGCAGGGCCGCCGCGAGCCGCGAGGGGTAGATACTGTAAAACGAATGCCCCAAAGTTAGAAGCAATTTAGCGATAAATTGTCCTGGTATAGAATGCATCTTTGAGTCAAACTGCTGTCAGGAGCTTGCAAGATCTATCAAATGTGGAGTAATTATTAAGGAACTCTTGGATGTGTGGATCAGATGGGCGGAGAAAGGAGTATCAGTAGAATACACGAAGCCTAGATGAATAGAAGGAGGAATTCGAATGCCTAGGAAGACGTAGCATGATCGAGCGAATCAATTACTTAGTCGGGGGAAGTAAAATAACGTAGTATCTGTGTGTCAAGAGAGGGTCCTGTGGAGGTGCATTCTCTTTATCTACCTATGAGGAAAGAGCGAGACGGGTTAGTTTTTTTTCTACCATTTTAAAACGTATTTCTCTTGAACAAATGAGGTTTTAAAAATATATAAGTGGATATGTTAATTTTGAAGATTATATCTATATATTTACCTCGCCGAAACTGTAATTATATGAAATTCCCTCGATAGAAAAAAATCGCAAAGTATGCACCGAAAATAATTATAAACACATTTTTATGTGTTATTTTATAAGTTATATGCATTAAAAATTAACAGTGTTTCTTTAAAATGCAATTTAAGATATTTCCCACGAGATTTTTGCTTTATAAGCGAGTCGTGTTTTCTTAAACATTTTCACAAATTTCGCTCAAATATTATCGTTTTTAATATTAGCGCGTTCCCTCTAAAATTCATACTTACATATCTCCCCATCGTCTTATTTTTGACCGCTTACTACCGGGCCTTAATTAGGCGTGCTCTATGCGTTTTGGTATTTTCAGGACATCAGGAACAAATCCAAATTAATTGCCGATTTGCCAGGATGACCAACGTGGTAACACGAGACTTCCACGGCTGTTCTTGGTTTATTCGTAGAAACAAACCATTTAATTCATACCCCAGTCCAGAAAAGGTCCGCCTCTGCTTCGTTACCCAATACTTACCTATACGTTATACGTCCTACTTGTCTGCGTATACTAGGATAGGTTGGTAAGTTTGCGGGTATTCAATATCGGGGCCATATTTCCTTACATTCAACGAATTTATTAATGTACTTGAGGAGCCTAAGCTGATTAAGCTCGGATGGAAAATTCAATATCTCTCATCCAATAAGTCAGAGGCGAACTCATCTGTTAGAATGGCAACGGATGGGATTTCATCGTCTCCACTTTAATAGGTACTTCTGTGAACTTGGAGTTTAGCATAGACCTCGCGTCTAGGGATGCAAGGTTTTTAAATATATCGATATATCGATATCGATATATATCGAATTAAGTCGATATTGATATATCGGTCTAGTAGTTCGATATATCGATATTTCTTCTTTTTTAAAGGCTTATAGAAGTTAAATGTAGTTTTAGTTTATCGATTATGTATATATGTAATTTTTTTATTTCATATGTAATGTGTCATACAATGAATAATCATAAATTTTGGATACGTTTATAATTTTTTTTTTCATAGATATATTTTTAAAAAATTATTCATTATTTTGTACCATCTATCGAACTTAAAAATAGTAACTTTGACAGTCTGCTTCCTTGTAGCCGGTTTTAGCTTTGAGTTATAGTGGCTCCTGCCTTTGAAAAAAGACGTTCAGAAGGAACACTTGTTGCCACAATTGGTAGATGACTCATTGCCACTTTAAAAATATTGGGATAAACACCTTGCATCTCTTGCCGTGTTTAAAGAATGTTTACTTTTAGACTATTAACAAGAGCAGAAAGGTATAATAATTGCATTTTAACCGATTTTGTGGGTATTTTATTTGGGCAGGTTTTTCGATATTTCGATATGATATATTGAGTTTTTCGATAATGATATATCGATATCGGCGAATCATCGATATCGATGAATATCGGTAATTTTTGGGATCGATATATCAATATTTATCGATTTTCCGATATATTGTTGCATCCCTACTCGCTTCCATAACAATGTTTCTATTTTTATCTTATTTTGTCGGAAGGTCAAAAGGTTTCCGCTTTGCAATAAAATCCAAATAAATGGAATATTTCTGAACGCATACATGAGAAGGAATGAAATACGATACCAATTTTTAATTCGAAAAAAGGCGTATAATATTTTAAATGCGAAATTTTTGAAGGCAAAAGTAAAATTATACGCTGCATATTTTATTAGACAAATATATTATAAACGTTACCATTAACTCGCTTTTTTGTCTTTTAAAAATCGCGGTCTGTAACTGTGGTTTCATAAACGTGAACATTTTAATTCTTTTGTGATTTTAATTATGTTATGGTTAGTTAAATTTTAGATTTGAATATAAAGCGTGGTGTTTTCTCTTTCTAACGCTGTTTACATCACATTTCTAACCATGATAGGAAAGGAGAACGATTTCTATGAGACAAGAGTTTTTCCGAAAACTGAAAATATTATTCTGTGGGGTTAATAAGTTTATACCAAAATTTCCTCTGAAAGCATTAAGATTGATCCCTAGTCACTAACCTCTCGGAAATCCAAATTATTCTAAACTGAGTAAAATTAGATAAAAATCTTGACCTTAATTTACTGAAAACCTTTATTTCGTACCATCCCTTCATCTACTCGTGTTTTATATTGTTTTTTTCATTTTTCGGAACATCTCGTACAAGTCTCATAGAAATCCCGTACCATCATAGTGAGAAATATGATAAAAACGGTCATAAAAAGAGAAAACACCACCCTTTATATTCACATCTAAAAGTTAACCACAAAATAAGTCAAATGTACACCTTCTCAAAACCAATGTTTCAGATCACAAAATGACGAAAAATGATGAATCTTTGGGAATTTTGTATTAATTATTTTTACGTGAAACGCCCAATTTTGTGAGTTGACGATAACGTTTTTAATGCATTTGCCAAATTAAGAACCTACGTGTTTTTTTTCGACATCAGTAAATTTAGTTAATGAAACCGCATTTCATCACCTTCAAAAACAGTTTTATTTTTCAGATGCAGTCAGAAATATTCAATTTTTTTAGATTTTATTATTAAACGGACGGCCGGCGTGGTCCAGCTGTAAGGCTCTTGAATCGCATTCCGAAGGTCGCGGGATCTAATTGCGGCGTGGCAAATAAAATTTATTTGATTAATTTGTGTTATTTCACAATTTATTCATTTAAAATAATATATCATATATTTGCGGCACGCTCCAGAGTGGAAGATACTCTCAGTATAGCCCTGGTGTAAGACCACCATTCAGAATTGAAACGTTGCTTGAAATGGCATTAGCCGTGTTTGGTGACCAAATCTGAATAGCCAGGTAGATACTTCCCCGCCTTCCTCTTCCCTATCTCCTTCCCCTCCCCACTACCTTCAGCCTCACAACATACCCCAATTGGGGATGCCATAGCCTCACTGGCTCCAGACGGGAGCAGCTGAGACTCTTGTGAGGTATCACTATAAAAAAATAAAAATAAATTTTGACCCTCTGACAAAATATCGTGGAGGCCTGAGTGGAATAAGTAAATGAAGTGAGTATATATAATATCAATGATGAAGTGTCCTTTATACAAAATCACTCATTTAGTTACATATTACGATGTTATTGATAACAGAAACATTATGCACAAAATGATAATGATAACATTCAGAGTGTTGTGTTATTGAGGAGATACTAAGCAAACTTTGTTCCAACAAATGTTGAATTAATATTACATTGTGTTAAAATGCAAATCATAAACCGACATTACAATATGAAATGTTGTTATCACGGGATGCATTGTTTTAGATAGTTGTATACCGCCTTATTACGAAAACAGTATCATGAACACGATTTTGACAACTAATTTCTAAGGTAAGTTAGTGAACTATTATGCAGATTTCTGGGCTTGCATTATTTTGACAACTAATTTCTAAGGTAAGTTAGTGAACTATTATGCAGATTTCTGGTCTTGCATTATTTTGACAACTAATTTCTAAGGTAAGTTAGTGAACCATTATGCAGATTTCTGGTCTTGCATTATTTTATGATGCTATTCTGTGCCATTTTGTTTTTTTGACAGTTGACAGGTTCCCGTTAAAGCTGATTCTAAGTCCGTTTCAGTTTTTAAACAAATTGTCATTAGTAGAAGAGTAAAACTATCATTATTGTCAGCTTATTACAGATTGGCAGAAAGCTGAACCGCAATAAGAATAGGCGTTTAACAGTGAACTTTGCAATAAAATAAAAAATAAAAAATTGCGCCGAATATTATGATGGCGATTAATTTCTGTGAAATAACCCAGTTTTGTTTGCAATAAAAAAACACATAAATTTGTTTAAGACCACTTTTATTTTAAAACACTCTACCGGTTTCAGAAGCACCCTTCCTTCTTCAGGAGAATATTATAACTAAACTATGATACAGAATGTTAGATGTTTGAGTGGGAGGTGAGCAAAGGGGTGGGGGTAATTGCGGGATTTCCGGAAGCACCCTTCATAAATTAAGCCACTCAGGCATTTACCAACTATGTTGCAATGATTGTCCTTCGTTCTACATAGGTAAAACAACTAGAAATGTAAACATTAGAATCACTGAACATTTAAGATGCTTAAATAATAATAATTTTTCAGAGTTTGCTAATCACCTAATTTCTACAGATCACACTTTTAATAAGGTACAGGGGTTAAAATTCTTCACCGTAACAATAAAAGCAAAAAATTAGATAATTTACAAGCACAAGAAATCAGAAAATCCCTAAATAATAATGCTGTTTCTGAAAAAATTAGACTGTTTCTGAAAAAATTAGACTGTTTCTGAAAAAATTAGAAAATACACAGATTTAGGAAATGAGATTAAAAGAATTTGGCATTCTCGGAATATAAAAATATTACCATTTGTTATTTCGGCTACTGGCATTATACCTAGGTCTCTGATTCAAAATTTAGGCGTATTAGATTTGTCAAAGAATTTATATATAAAAATGCAAAAATCGGTAATTTTAAATACATGTAGGATTACAAAAGATTTTTTAAATATTTATATTGAGGGATCAGTAGGATTTATAGGTTCAATTAGGAATTCCACAGAGCCGAACCCTCTGATATGAAAATATCTGGAGTCGGTGAATTATTTTCCCATCTGGTCTCTGGTAGGTTGACATGTTGTTCTTGTATTGTTTTGTAATTATAATACATATAGTGCAATTGCATAACGTGGATTGACCAGATGATCATTTGGGAAGTGTGTGAAAGGGTTTAGTTTTTCCTGTGGGGAAAATTAAACCCGGACATTTAAATCTGGTGAATAACCAAATTAATTTATCTCTCAGTCCCATTCTAAATATTTTTCCAATTAACCGCTCTGTTCTTTCCGGAAATCCCGCAATTACCCCCACCCCTTTGCTCACCTCCCATTCAAACACCTAACATTCTGTATCATAGTTTAGTTATAATATTCTCCTGACGAAGGAAGGGTGCTTCTGAAACCGGCAGAGTGTTTTAAAATAAAAGTGGTCTTAAACAAATTTATGTGTTTTTTTATTGTAAATTATGGCGAGCCACAAAGTTAGTGCTTTTTACAAATATGCAGTTTTGTTTGATTTGGTGGTCCATTTGTGTATCAGTTATCATCATACAAGACGTTATCTAGGCCTACTATCAATGATTTGACCTGCCAAAGGAATCAATTTAAGAAAATAGGTAAATCTTATTGTGGAGTTTAGTACTTGAACACATAATCTCTAAAAATTTGATCAAAACCGATTTTACTCTGGCCTCTGGACACCTATAATAATAATAATAGTAAACCTATTTATTTCTTCTTTTATAATAGTTGGTAGTTACAATATTACAATAAACTCAAATTTGATTTGTATTAGTAAGTTAGCTTAGATTATGTTAGTAATATAAGAATATGTTTTAAAAAATATTTATGAATTAACAAGAACCCCGGTTTGGATAAAGGCCTCCTTCAAAGATTTCCATTTTTGTCGGTCTTGTGCTATGGAGTACCAGTTTATGCCAGTTGATCCTTTCTGTAGCAAAGTATAAAGGTGTTGTGTTCTTCTATTTTGTTGCCCTGTCGTCTAACTTCCGAAATTCCCATAATATCTTAGTTAATTTTACTTAAACATTCTTCCAGTTCTAATATTCGGTCGTATGATGATAGGGTGTTGACGTTGTATGTTATAATTTTTAATTGACTGCTTAACTTTGTGTGATTTTTCGAAGTTTTTAAGGTTGAGCTTGAGTTTTGTATCTTTGGAGGGTTTTGGTCATAATCTTCCACGGTGACCAGCCGGGTTGGAAGATTTCTGGACACCGATACACTAGTCAAATAAATTATTGATTACTAGCGGGATTATACGAGTATAATTGTAGGATTTGTGAAGCTGAAAGTATTTATAAAAATAATATTTGTGTTAGGATCTTCGCCTCTCGGAAGAAGACATTTTTCTTTCGAATATCAGTAGGTACTGGAAAAATTACGATATCTAACTAGAGTTCATTAAACTAACACCGGCCATTTTAGAAGCAACTACATACTTAGGTAATAATATATTAATACGAGTAGGTATGCCACAAACATATTGACCTAAAAATTTTAGCACAATATTTTCTGTGGAAATATATTGTAAAAATAAGTTTATTTCCTGAATCCATCACGAAACACATCAATAATATCCTTTATGTGAATATTACACCTCTTGCCTTAAGTGCTCGGAGTAAAGGAATACCATTTATCACAAGTTCTACTGTCAGTAACATCTATCAGCTATCTTTCTTTATTCTTCTATCATGATCGGGACCAGACGCCAATTCGAAGATACTTACCTCAGCATCAAGTCCCGTATTTAGATTTTTGACTCACTATCACAGGAGGTAATAAAATAATAGTAATCGCGGTTTAACTTTTAGTCATTTATTAATTTAACCTTGCAACAATGTAATGACTCGGACAATTATAGAGAGCTATGTAAAGTTCGCCGCCCAGAAACAAATCACCACCGAGAATGAAAACGGGCTTGCTCAAAAAATGCAAATCACCTCGTTTCCACTCTTTGGTGTTGCACGCCCAGAAAATATCTTTATGGCTGTAAAGTTTTTTGTTGGATGTAGGTACCGCCACACGCCTTCCCCCCAGTTGTTAAACGATATAATGAAATTTGGGAGGGACTCTAAAAGACATTTTCTGAGCTTACAAAGAAAAAATTTGTGACGTCACATTGTGTCAGTGCCTGAGTTTTTATAATAATTAAAAAGATAGTTGCTGTTAAAAGTGTTTTGCATTACAATAGGCCTCCTGACTCGATGTGAGATCATGTGACAACATAATTAAGTACCGAAAAATATAATATATCCTATACGTGACATCATCGTAGGATATTTTGTTCCTATGCGTTCAGAAAGATACAGTATATGTGTGAAGGTATTTATATAAATGGCATCCCCATAAGTTTGTGAACGCATTGGAAACTTTTAAATATGATTTTAATTAAATTTATACATCATTACATTAGTTAATAACTAGAAATTGCTACGCTCAAAGTTGCCAAGTTCCATAGAAATTGAATGGTATATACTATGTTTTTACAAAAGATAATCGATTCACCTTATTTTGTGATAACAAATGCATTCTGCTATATAAATAATATTAATCATTAAAAATAAATGCGTGTTTAATTTATTATAAACCTATTTAGTATACGATGCTAATATATAAATTATTTGGGAAATAGTGATATATGTAATTATTTATTCGGAGCAAATACTGCGTCTACAAAAAAATATTTATATATGTTTTGAATAAGTCGCTGTTATAAGTATCACAGGCGACCAGCTGTTTATTGGAGCATTTCTGCATCGACAATAATGCTTTGGATAATTCTTGTTAGTTAAAGATTTGGCTTATTTGCCATCCGTTTTCTAAAGCTAACATCTATAATAATAATATATTATACCCTAAACGTTGTACTATACTATAGGATACTATTTTAATTACATACTTAATTAACATACATTAGATACAATATTTTGCATAAGTTGTAAAGGTTAGTTTGACACTAAACGTCGAAATAATGTTTTCATTATTCCACGTACCCATGACTCTGTGTCATAAGAATATGAAAGTAACAACTAAAATGTCAAGTTGTATACTGGAATGGTCATACCCAAAATTAAAAAATATACATTAATTGATGTTTACTGAAGCACATTATTAATCATCTGTTATGTTTGGTATGTTTTCATATTGTAAATAATTAATTGATTTAACAAAATATGAAAACAGATGTGCTTCCGTATACACTATATAGTTATAAAAAATTTCAATACTTGCTACATCAAGTGATGTCTGAGTCAATGTAGCAATATTGGGCAGGTATATTCATATACATAATCACTTTTATTTGAATTATTGTTTCTATACAATAATCGCTGAATAAATTATCTCGCGTAGAGCGAATTCAATTGAAAATAATTTCTTATACCATATTAGACATTTTGAAATTTTACCAAGTGATACGGTGTTATTTAAGTTATACTATTCTTTACTGCGCAGACAACCATTCATACTTTTACCATTATATAAATTCTTAACGAATAAAAATCATTTTCAAATGTTTACTGATTCTCGATTATTATTTACTCCATATACTATGAAGCCTTTTGTAACAGGTAACTAGACTGAATGTGATTTCGCGTCCAGCGTAGATATATTATTTTTCTTATTATGTTATTGCGATTAGCTATCAATGAGTCATGAAATATACTTGCTTTCGTAAACATTTGAAAATAATTATAATTTAATATTTAAGTGGCAGTTTAAACAACATGCCTGTTCAGATGTGTATATTCTATAAGTACATCTGAGTAATAATAATAGTTGGAACTATTAAAAACAAAATTTAATGCTAGATATTATTTTTTATAAATGTCAATATAAGCTATATTGAACCCGTATCCAATATAGAATACATTAAGATTTCACACTATCAGAGTTATACACATATGAAAGGTTATTTATATCATAATAGTTACAAGAGTTGTGAAAAGCGATTATGGCTAGACACGTAGGTTAATATACAATGTTTTAAATTTGCTTAAATTAATTACATGTAGGTACATGATTTTGAAGGATGAAATTTTTCATCAATTGATAATGCATCATTTCTCTGACAATGAATTGCATATATTCGTCTTGCATTCTAATTATGTTGTTTGTAAAAATATAAAATTATGAATTATGATAAACAATAAAGCTCAAAATTTGTGTGAAATATTGTAGACTTTGTTGTTTTTTATTCTTAGTAGTTTTTTAAGAATTGTAATACCTTTGAAATCTTGTGAGAGTAATTAATTATTATTTTACATAAATTTTGTTGTAAAAATTATAAAATATCACGGCATTATATCATTGGTGAAATAAGTAGAATACATCAATGCAGGTTTACTTAAATAGTTTAGTTAATTTAATTTATTTAATTTACTATGCCTTTAGGGTATTGCCAAGTTATCATCGTATTTTGGGTAGGTTGATAGACTAGTCGAGATCGGAGTCATCTTTTGCCTTATAGATATCGTCGTTTTGACTCTGCGCTTTTCTCGTGCGTCTGTAGTATATAGCAGTAGGGCTGTTTGTCTCTTCTGTATGAGATAGCGTGTCTGCTAGTATATTAAGATATTCGGAGATGTACCTGGTGCCTGTGTTGAATTGGGCGATAATATCGAGTTGTCTCTCTTCAATGTAAGATAGTAGCTATTCAGTTGTCCGTTGGTATTCCTGTTTCCAGTTGCCTGTTGCCTGTTGGCTGGAGCTGTGTCCAGTTGCCTGTTGCCTGTTTGCTGGTGATGTCAGTTGCCTGTTGCCTGTTGGCTGGAGCGTGTCCAGTCGCCTGTTGGCTGGAGCGTGTCCAGTTGCCTGTTTGCTGTTATGTCAGTTGCCTGTTTGCTGAAGCGTGTCTAGTTGCCTGTTTGCTGTTGCTACAAGTGTTTTTTTTGTGTTACTTGAGCATGATGGAAGGGACTGCTACTGATGACGAAATCACACATCCTTACTGTGTGGCGCCGCCGTTGTTATTCGATTTGTCGTTTTTGTATGGGCACGGTTGTTGGCTTTGAAAGCTTTTTCTCCGTATTTGTTGTGGAAATGGCAATATCCGGTTGAATGATTTTATTATTATTGCGTGACCTTGATCGTGGTTTTCATGAGAAATTTTGAGATGAAGACGATGGTTGCCTCCATTCACGGCCGGTACTATAATTGCGGCGTTTTGTGGAGTGATGTGCCCGTCCATTGCCGCCGTTTTGGATCATCTTCAATTGTTTGACCTCCCGTGTCAGTATGGCGATTTGTTCGTGTCGGGGTCACCATTATCATGATCGGGACCAGACGCCAATTCGAAGATACTTACCTCAGCATCAAGTCCCGTATTTAGATTTTTGACTCACTATCACAGGAGGTAATAAAATAATAGTAATCGCGGTTGAACTTTTAGTCATTTATTAATTTAACCTTGCAACAATGTAATGACTCGGACAATTATAGAGAGCTATGTAAAGTTCGCCGCCCAGAAACAAATCACCACCGAGAATGAAAACGGGCTTGCTCAAAAAATGCAAATCACCTCGTTTCCACTCTTTGGTGTTGCACGCCCAGAAAATATCTTTATGGCTGTAAAGTTTTTTGTTGGATGTAGGTACCGCCACACTTCATTTTACATTATTCTCTCTCGAACCCACCATATGCACCCGATATGCACGATTGTACAGGTAAATACCGATGTTGAATAATTTATTCTACCGGTAAGTTCAATATTTACCTTATTATCTCTTAAGATGAAGCCATACTAAATAATTCAAAATCATATGTTTTTGTTTTGAAAATTTGATTGCTTAGAAGTATTATAGATGCTTCAATTAAATACTGCGTGTAGAAAATATCTTGGCCCTTAAAAATATCGGTAATTTTTTTAAGTCTTTTAATAACACTGAAAACTCACGGACCGCCACTGGTGATAAGTTGAGCTGATTCTGAGTTATTATGAACCGAAAAAAATCACATTGCATCTTTAATTGCCACGTTAGACATTAACCACTATTACAAAAATAAAAATAAATAAATAAAAATAGCCCATAACGTAACACATTATTTAACCAATTTTTTTAAACACTTTTAATGAATTTTCAAAGGAGGTGTCGAGTTGAATTAATTCTGAGTGCTCCGGTCACAGTTCTTTTCATATATAATGTGCATAACAAAATGTGTTTTTAATCATTTTTGTAGCATAATTTGCGATTTTTTTCTATCGAGGGAATTTCATATTATCACCGTTTCGGCTCAGCAAATGTACAGATATTATCTTCAAAAACAACATATTATTTTTTAAGAATTAAAAACCATAAAACGTTCGAGAAAAATTGTCATAAATCGGAAGAAATTCGGAATGCCGGGACTATTTTATTTAAATTCACTGTTTGTAAGTGTTGTTCCGAATAAACTCGTTGTGAAAATAAATAATTGAACACCATAAGATGAAAAATGAAATGTTATGAGACTTTTCCAAACTTTCAAAGTCTTTTGTAATAAATTATTAATTAAAACCCGAAGTAAAGAGACTTGTACGACAAAACAATACGAAGAAGTGAGATGTATGTACTTCCCTCCGCTGTGTTTTAATATCACCTGCTTATGTAAAGCAATAACGTGCAATATTTAACGAACACTTCACTTTTATTCGTGCGAAGTATTCAATTAAGTTTGCTCCGAAGTTACGTAATCTTTCGCTCCGTTGGCTAACAAGAATTCCAACAATTACCCTTGAAACTGAATCTTGAAACGGAATCGAACGAAAACGCTAACAGTCAATTTGTTGCATAAAAGTTAAGGTTTTCTTAGAAGGCTTTTGTTCGCAAACGACTCTCGTTAGCGTGTTCTCTACTCCTTGCTACAGACGGATAAACAGTTTCAGGAAACATATTTATTTAAGTAGGTTCTTTCATTCATTCTTTCTTGAAGAAGTTTCGGAATCTCGTTAAGGGCAAAGCTATCAGTAAAATCACTATTTTCGTTTAACCTTTGCTATGAATTGGTTTACATTGTGAAAGCCAAAAATATGCTTTAAATACATTGAAGCTTTTTCTATCGTTTCGCTTGAGTATATTTTTAATTATATTTTCCTAAAAAATGTAGGCGTAAACTACTATGTAATGCATTTTTTTTCTTTTTCACCAATCGTAAATTCACACGTATTTGCAAAACAAATCATACATATACGCCAAGGTTAGAGAAAATTGATTCCCTAACAGTTGATCCGCCGGATAGTTAACCCCCGGACCGTTGATCCCTCTGCCAATTTTATTTCTTTAAATCAATGGATTTCCACTCAAGATGCCTTCAGATATAAGTATATCGACTTTGTTTATATCTACGGCCGTATATCCGCTCTGATTACTTAATTATATTGTATGAAAGTAGATATATAGTATTTCCTAAATAGACTGCACACATAAGTATTTTGTTATTCGTCCTCACCGCATTATCCTTCTGGGATCGGAATTATTGTTACTAAAAATAACAACTGTCCGGTGGATCACCTGTCGGCGGGCCAACTGTCGGTGGGCCAATCATCGTCGGATTAATTATCCAGGAACCTTTTTTCTAATATGCTATCAATATTTTACACCATTTTAAAGAAGATGCAACGGGTAATATACTACACAACAAATCTCCTCTTAAAAGTTCCCTCTTCACGAAATACCTATTTTAATCTGTACACATCATAAATACGTTGTTTTATCCCCCAAACAAACAAACAAAGAAAAATAACAAGTATTATTCAATTCTATATTATTATTACAAACAGTAAAGTTGGATAACCATCCAGAGGTACTTCTGCAAGTGACACATAATATCCTGTCTTGTCTTCTGTCTTCTTTCCCACCTCAATTTACCAGAGAAATATCAAGATGAATAATTCTGCTTGCAATTTCTGAGGCAAATTGAAATTGAATCCCTGCATCTAAATTATTTAGACTTAGGTATTAGAGCCATATTTAGTTCAATGTCAATTGTGAGGGTGTTTCAAAGTTTAACTAACATTATATAAAACTTGAAAGTATTCATAAACTGCTAGTTTATGGATAGTGCTTGCCAGATAATAAACAATGTGTAAAAAAGGAGTTAATGTTTTTTGCAGGCCTTTACGAAATCAGCCTGTAAAAACGATTCTCAAATACCTTATCCATCCTTTCCTAAAAAGTCTTCTCAAGTATTTTTAAATCCGACCTAAAAAGGGGCGGGGATTCCGATTTCGAATTTTTCAAGGACTAGTGGATCACCATAAATAAGTTACATTCTTCAGGTAGGATAGTGTGTTTGTTCTACTAGATTTTCATTGGAAGGTGCAATGAAGAACTAGCCTCAATGGTTTTCGAAGCAAAGCTACAATCGGGAGAAACGTGAAACGATTGCCCAACATGATATTATATTATTTAATCCCTTAGGTATTTTGTGCCCTGTAGTGCACAAGACTCCGACATCAGTAGAATATTCTTGTATTCTTTACTCCAAAAACTGATACATCTGATACGCACTCATAAACGTCGTTCTATCTCCTTTTGTATTTCGGTGAGATACATAATTTAAGCAGAGTTAAAAGTGGCAACATCACGCTTTGTATTTGCATTTAAGGCGCCGTATCCCCTCTCACAAAGAAGAAGATGGAGAGATATGTAATTACAAGTGTTGGAGAGAGTAGATACGCTAATATTTAAAACGGTAAAATTGAAGCGAAAATGTTTAATAAAACACGACTCGTCTAAAATAGAGCAAAAATATCTTGGGGGCTGTCTAAAACAGCATTTAAAGTAACACTGTGAATTTTTTCATACATTTATCTTGTAAAATAACTGAAACAGACGTGAAAATAATAATTTAGGGAGCATACTTTCCGATTTTTTCTACCGAGGGAATTTCATATAGTTTGCGTTTCGGCATGGGGAATGTATGTATATTATCTTAAAAAATTACACACATATTTTTAAGAGCTTAAAAACTTCAAATGTTTAATGGGGATAGGTATGTAAGAAATCGGTAAAAAATCGGGTTACGGCGGATTAAAGTTTTCCATAAACACTTCCAAATAATTGTAATTTATTCCAAAAAGTCAACGACTGCTATTGCTCGCGTGTTTGCGATAGATTTGTCAAAGTTAGCAATTTTTTTTGCAATTATTTTTATATGAAATGAAAGAAAAGTGAAGTGACCACGACCCTTATAATACGTTCGTGTAATTAAATACTTAAAGCTTCGTATAAAGTGTTATTTTCACAGTTTACCAAAAGAAACAATCGGTGAGAGTCGAAACAATTCTCTATCTTGAAAATCAAAACGTTGTGTCCGTTCATGATATTATTATTTGAAAAAGTCGTTCATATGTTTTTAAAAACAGTATTTTATTTTGGGTTACGTTCCAAAACATGGTGTCTATTTGAAAATTTATCTCAACCTTGAATATTTATAAATAAATCTTGAATCTGACTGATCTTTTAAATGATTTTAAAATATCAAGACCCCACTGGTACTGCTTGTTTGTTCGGCAGCTCGGCTGTGGAGTGTATTGCCATATGTTGTGTTTCTTACCACCTTCGACATGCACCTCTTGAAGACCCAGATTCACTCTTTCAATTCCTCAAACCATTGTGGCTTGCCATTTTCAGAATGAAAACTCTTTGTTACATCAGATAAATATATTTTCTCTTATGTTGGGAAGAAGTGTTCCGAAACACGTCGACAATTAAAATGCATCCTGTAATTTAATACAAAGCGTTCGTTTATTTTATTTTGAATATCCTTTTATTTTCGCTTATCTTGCATTTCGAGTTTTAACGCTGTAGATAAACAGCCTTATTAAAAAAAAACGACAGCACGGCCGATAACCTGTGTTGCTGCAGCAAGATGAATAAAACAAAAATACACTAAAACACGATAACATTACAAATAAGATTTGTTCTTAAAATTTATTTTAAATCTGGCAACAGTGTAATTTTTCATAGTGTACATTATAAATTGTTTGTTTTCCTACAGAACCGCTAGGTGGCGGCGCCTGAGCATTTGTCATTCGCGTTGAAACCGCCAAAAAAAATTCACTCCATGGATGTGTGTGTAATATTACACAAATGTGATCGTAATATCTATTAATATGACTAATTCAATATTACATTCGCATAATTGATGTATTTACCGTGTGTGTTTTTTGTGGTTTTTAATACGTTTTAGTCAAGTTATAATAACAAAAATCATACTTTGAAAATTGAAATGTTAATAAGTATTTTATGTAAAACATGAAAATTCAAATTTACATTTAAAGGATTTTATTTTATGAGAATTTCATAAAAGTGGTGTTTTTTTTTAATATTAATTTCTAATAGATGTGTTCCTAAACGTGTCAATGAAATTAACGTCTTTAGAGTTGCAAGAAATCTGTTATAAAAGTCGGAATTATTTTTTTAGCTTAGTTTTTTGACAAAAAAAAAACTTTGAAATTTTTTATTATTTTTTTATTGTATGCACGAGGAAAAAGTGAGGTGACAGTTTCGTTCCAAATTCATTACATAAAAGGACTGTATTTTTTTTAAATTTTGTTTTTTTATAAATTTCTCTACACTTTCATCAAATATATTTTGGTAAAAAAAAATCCATATTATTGTAGAAAGCAATCACTTTGAGGTTTGACATATTTAATAAAATAAAATACTTTTTGTTTAAAACCACGAAATTTATTAATTTATGAACCAACCGGTTTCGCTTATCTTAAGCCTCTTCAGGGTACAAATTAATACTAAACAAGAAGTACATAAGGTGTGCTTATATATAACAAAATATAGAGGGAGACAACATGATACAAATATAACAAACACAAAGACGGCCATAAAATACATTAACACAAGCACTCAAGTAATGGGAAAAACAGAAAGATAATTAGGTAGACTAATGGGTTATAATTTATAATAATAAATTTGGAGAAACAAAGCATCAACTGGCATAGTGGTAAGGAGCACTGGGATTTTTTAAAATTTTATTTTAAGGGTTTATTGGAAACAGACCTAATATTGGACTACTTGATATGTCTAATTGATTATTAAGTATATTACTTTTGGTTTTTACGGCTTTTTTTATTTCTAGAGCCTATAAATTGTTTAGTCTGTTACCATGCCCGTTTTTATGTAAGATTTTAGAACCGGTGCTTTGACGGAACGTATGATCTTTATCGATCAAATGATTGGCGAATTTTGAAAAACCGTTATTATTGAGGCAACGAAGATGCTCCTTTATCCTAATATTGACATTACGTGTTGTCTTACCGATATAGAAAGCTGAACAATTATTACAATTTAATTTATAAATTCCCGAATGACTTAATTTGTCGTCCTTATCTTTAGAATTAATTAGAAATTTACCTAGATTGTTATTAGTATAAAAGGCCGGTCTGACTTCAGAAGGAAGGTTTTTTACACTTAAGGTAGAAGAATTATTAATGAACAAAATTCGCCGCCATTGATGATTAATATTATTATCATTGATTTGAGGACAAGGAATAGCGAATAAGAAGCGATTAATGGCTATTAGTTTTAGTTTTTTTATTTAACCCTAGAAAGATAACCTTATTCTGCCGTACATAAAAGATAACCATACGCTGCAGAGGCGCATAATATATTAATGATTTTTTTTAAATTAAATACCTACGTAATGTATTTATTTAGCTGATTATTTTAATGTGTGGTTAATGAAATAATAAAAAAAACTTTTTTAGTGAAATTATTTATTTATTTTAAACATTAAACTTAAATCAAAAAACCTCTAAAAAAATCAACAAAATTAACCGTATTCTGTTTACAGTAAAATATTATCACAAATTTAAATCTTTTTTTTATAAAACTTATTAAACTATTTTAATTTACTAATGAACTATAAAATAATTAGTCAAAACTATAATTATTTGACTAAAAAATTGCTTTAGAGGCATTCAAAGCAAACATCTTTTTTGTGTTCGGCGCAAACTGTTTTTGGCGCAAGTCATCTTTCACCGATATAGAAAGCCGAACAATTATTACAATTTATTTATAAATTCCCGAATGACTTAATTTATCGTCCTTATCTTTAGAATTAATTAGAAATTTACCTAGATTGTTATTGGTATAAAAGGCCGGTCTGACTTCAGAAGGAAGGTTTTTTACACTTAAGGTAGAAAAATTATTAATGAACAAAATTCGCCGCCATTGATGATTAATATTATTATCATTGACTTGAGGACAAGGAGGACTTCAATTTGGGAGGCGGGAATGGGTACCGCCGCCCCGGGAACCTTTATTGGATAACCAACACCTTTGCCATAAGTCACCCCAAGTGGTTCGCTACGTTTGGTGATTTAGCAGGGGTGCCCGGGTTCATGGGGTGAGGTTTGTCTAGGTCTTGGAGGCGGATGACCAGGACATACTGAACCCCAGATTCCTACCCACCCCTTAAACCCTTTTCCCTCCCAGAACTCTCCTCTCCTTCCTTTCCTTAAAAAAACCCTCCACACAGCATCCTCAAAGATGACATAGGCCCTGAGGGAAATTATTTTCCTCAGGGCCTCCTGTGTGGAGCTCATGTAAAAAAAGGAATAGCGAATAAGAAGCGATTAATGGCTATTTGTTTTAGTTTTTTATTTAAGATTAAATCTATAAAATATGATTCATAGTCATTATTTACCCCTATTTTTTAAAATTATTTTTAGTTCATAGTCATACGTTCTGTCCTAGCACCGGTGCTAAAATCTTTCATAAAAACGGGCATGGTAACAGACTAAACAATTTAGAGGCGCTAGAAATAAAAAAAGCCGTAAAAACCAAAAGTCATATGCTTAATAATCAATTAGACATATCAAGTAGTCCAATATTAGGTCTGTTTCCAATAAACCCTTAAAATAAAATAAAAAAATTCCCAGTGCTCCTTACCACTATGCCAGTTGATGCTTTGTTTCTCCAAATTTATTATTATAAATTATAACCCATTAGTCTACCTAATTATCTTTTTGTTTTTCCCATTACTTGAGTGCTTATGTTAATGTATTTTATGGCCGTCTATGTGTTTGTTATATTTGTATCATGTTGTCTCCCTCTATATTTTGTTATATATAAGCACACATTATGTACTTCTTGTTTAGTATTAATTTGTACCCTGAAGAGGCTTAAGATAAGCGAAACCGGTTGGTTCATAAATTAATAAATTTCGTGGTTTTCAACAAAAAAGTATTTTATTTTAAAAAATTCCATTTTATTCCGCTTTTGAATCTTAAAATATGGCAGTTTTTTAAAACTAAAGTGTATTTCAATTACACAAATCTAAAAGGCAATGTTATCTAGTTTTCATAAATGGTATTTATTTTACGACACCTTCAAAAGTAAGAAATATATAGAACATTCAAAATACTTTGGAAAAATTCCAAATTTCGTTCAGACATCATTAATAAAACAGAGATAAACTACCCTCTCAGGCTGTGTAAACCAAGTTTTTTTTTCCATGAACAATTTTTTAATTAGTAATGTTTTCACATCCGCGGCCGTTTGTCAATTGAATAAAATTTTCACTGGTTTTTTTAGTAAGGCTGAAAAACTTAAATTAAAACGTGAAAATATCATCATATATACGAAAACTGAATCGCAATTGTTTGAAATGAAGTGAAGGTTTTTTCAACTTGGAATAGTGGAACATAAAGTTGGAGGCAGCGCAAATAAGTTAAATAATAACATGCCCTACAATACTTTTAAGTGCGGACTACCAAAGTATATGCGTGTGAAAGAATAAATTAAACTTAATTATGTACACATTATCACAATATCTTTAAAATAATTCATCAGAGAGTTATCTATAAAAAAGCAGCACACATTGATGTTTAAGTAGGTAAGCCTTGGGTACACCGGTTTGTTAAAACATAATGAAAAACACAATTCATGCCTAGTTTCAGAAATTACGAAATTGCAAAACTTTGCCTTTTCTTAAAAAGTCTTTTTAAAGTAAAATACAAGGAGGGAAAATGCTTCCATTATCGCTCAGGTGCGAAACCAACAAATGGAATCGAAACATGAGTTAAATCGGCTCTAGCTGTGTTTAGAAAGCCGATCTGAATTTTCCGCTACTTACCAGCCTTTTCCATTCTCTTTTCCTTACCCTCCCCACTTTCTTCGGGTAGTAAGACAGAGATCCTGGGTTCGATACCCAGTTGCGACAGTTTCATTTTTATACTCCGTGCCTAGTTCTGTTTCATGTTTCCTTTATTTTTATTAGTATTAGATTCTTCTTCAATAATTAGACTTTAAAGTAGTAATAGGTACTCCAGAATGGAATTCACATCAGATCATTCTAAAAAGCAACAATACAGTGGTATTTCTCTTTGATGGGGTCATGCCACCCCGACCCAGGCTAAAGTTAAATGTAGTTATTTTCCCCGGTGGCAGATCGATTTTCGATTCGAATTAAACGGCGCGGCGCGGCAGAGGCTCGACACTCGCGATTACAGCCATGTCTCGTGTGTCGTGTGACTTCTGTGTGTGTTCAGTGCTCAGCCTACAATGTGAGTTGTTACAGTGGAAATTCAAACCTAACCTCCTCAAGGAAATTCACAATATCGTTTCCTACGATACAAACGTGTCCAGGAATTCATTTGAATAGTTTGGTTGATTTAAATAATAACCCAAACTATTCAAACCCCTACCTTCTCCCTTCTCCCTTCTCCCTTCTCCCTTCTCCCTTCTCCCTTCTCCCTTCTCCCTTCTCCCTTCTCCCTTCTCCCTTCTCCCTTCTCCCTTCTCCCTTCTCCCTTCTCCCTTCTCCCTTCTCCCTTCTCCCTTCTCCCTTCTCCCTTCTCCCTTCTCCCTTCTCCCTTCTCCCTTCTCCCTTCTCCCTTCTCCCTTCTCCCTTCTCCCTTCTCCCTTCTCCCTTCTCCCTTCTCCCTTCTCCCTTCTCCCTTCTCCCTTCTCCCTTCTCCCTTCTCCCTTCTCCCTTCTCCCTTCTCCCTTCTCCCTTCTCCCTTCTCCCTTCTCCCTTCTCCCTTCTCCCTTCTCCCTTCTCCCTTCTCCCTTCTCCCTTCTCCCTTCTCCCTTCTCCCTTCTCCCTTCTCCCTTCTCCCTTCTCCCTTCTCCCTTCTCCCTTCTCCCTTCTCCCTTCTCCCTTCTCCCTTCTCCCTTCTCCCTTCAAAATAATAAAGTTAGGTTAGACCGTGGAACTACTCCGTACTCTTAGGGTTAGACCCTTATTTCAGATACTTCTGCAACAGAATGCATTATCTTTTAGTATTTCGATCTAGTTTGTCTATTTTTTCACTTATAAAAATGAACTTACCTTATCCAATTATTTTTGCAAACATGCTTGTAAATAAAATTGAATAAAAAAAGGTTTTTTGGTCATTATGATTTGGTCATTTTGGTTTTATGGTCATAATAATTCATTATGTATTCCCAATTACGATTAATGGATTCTTACCACAGATATCATTATATCTTAAAATAATACGTCTAAAATATTTATGTTACTTATGTTCTTATGCACCATACAACAATATGTAATTTTATGAACCGGTTCATTGACCGCTGTTTAATTTCAACAACGAGTTCTAATAAATCGCCTGAATGATAACATTCTCTAATGTACACTGTATTACATTAAAATTATATACACATTTTGTATATTAATATTTAGTAGATTTTACAGCCTATCGATATTGAAATCAAAAGGCAATAAATCTCCTATGTAGTCCTGCTCAGTAATTTTTAGATAAATATAGTGTTTACGTGATTGGATTTTTTTGTAAAAAACCGACACCGATATCTGGTAGCTCAGATTAAAAAAGACCGCAAACGCAGTTGATGACGGCTCCACATATATTTTATATATCATATGACTTGAATGATATTCCACTTAGTTTTCCCGGACCGCACTCTTGCATATTATATTGCCGTGGTATCACTGATATGATATATTATAATAATGAAAACAGATAGAGTACGCTAATAACTAAAAATATATATATTATTGAGGAAGGGCTGCGCGGCCTTTTTCAAACAAAACTTCAATTGGGATTTGTGTAGTGTGTCCTTTAGTTTTAAAATATCGATATTATTTGTAGACTTTTGTGGTTTTGCAATGTTTTACGTGTTAAACGATTGTGGTGTTTATTTTCAGATAAAGTGTATTGAGGTATCTATGATTGTTGAGTGATGGATTATGGATTGGTATGGTTTTTTGTTTGTTGTTAACTTAATTTGGAAAATATGTGTGTGGGTGGGTAAATTTGGTTAAAGTTGATTCTCGACGGTTCCTTTATGGTGCTAATTAATTACATGATATTATTAAAAATTCCATAACATTCCTAAGAGGTTATTGAGTTCACAAATTCGTATTCATGTTATGATTTCGTCAATTACGAATACAAACAATAAAAATAGTACCCGAAAAGCTTCCTGTGGAAGTGTTTATATTATGATTAAACTGTTATTAAACACACATTATTATCTATTGCACACATTAATCAATATTATCATAATAACTAAAATATTTGATTTTTTCAATTATTTAAAGCAGCTGCCGTGTGTTGTCTCTCGGTGGGGTCTTGTACAAGATGGGCATTTTTCACTTGGCCGATTGCCACTCAAGCTTCCACCGATCTTCTGTGGTGAGAGATGTTTGGAGGAGTCTTTCTCCTTCTGTCCAGAAACATATGTCCACAAATATATTAGCCTAATAGGCGTTCTTAAATAACTATCCGTTTGTCGTATTATTTGATGTTTTTACGTGATGACATTCGATTCGCAAATTTTCCAGCGACTCACATCTTTTAACGAGGATTACGCAGCAAAGGTCATCTGTGGCGTTAGGGTAATTACTTCTAAGGGCTCTTTCAATTTAGACGTTTCGTGTCGGACCGCTGCCGCACGTTTGCCGTGCCGCTGGTTATAACCCGCTGCCGTGCCGCTGCAGTACGGTAGCAGTCCGATACCAAACGCCTAAATTGAAAGCGAATCTGACTGCCGTTCGTTTGTATGCTAGTGATGTTTAACCGTGGGTCGTTTAATGTTTTAAATTCATTTGACAGCAGTTAAGCCATGGACTCTAACGAAGAAACATTACTGTTACATTGAAAAACATCCAACAGAAACAGAAACAAAAAGGACGCCCCCGTATAAGAGCATCACCGATGTTTTCATTAACATGTAATTTTGGTGATTTCCATAATCTTTAGACAAGATCCAAGATTTTTTTTAAATTATTTAAGAATGTCTAGAGAATGTTTCTATGAATTACTTGAATTAGTTAAAACTAAAATTCAACGGCAAGAACATACTGTATTTTATTTTTATTTATTTATTTATTTATTTATTCAACGCCCAGAGGGATGATTTTTCAACAGATAAAGAAATAATAAAAATAAAATAAGATAAAAAATGCACACAAGTCACAAAAATACAAAAAAAATATAGGTACTGCGATTTGATAAGTTTACAAAAATACAGATATGTTTAGGAATAGTGTTGGAATAAGTTTTTTACAAGTTCCACAAAATTCGCCAAGTTGATGTTAAATATGTCGACATCACCTAAGTACTGATTCCCCATAGTGTGAAATCGTTGTATAGGAGAGTGGGCAATGTAGTTCCGCTTGTGAATGCTGCAGTAGAAAAGTGTATTTTTTCGCGTGGTTACTGTCGGTATTCGTAAGTTTATGAGTTGTAGGAGTTCGCAACAGTTGAATTTAGAGTTAAGTATTTTGAATAAAAATGTTTAATCGTTTATTTTACGTCGGTCTTCTAGTGTGTGTATTTTTAGAATATTTAGTAATAGATCATATTTTAAGTCTTCTAGTTTGATACTTAATTTAAAATTTATAAAACGCAGAAACATTTTTTGTATTCGCTCAATATTATTAACGTGAATTTTGTAAGATGGAGACCAAACTACCGAGTTATATTCAATTTGGCTTCTAACTGGAGATACATATAATAGTTTAATCGCTTCTATGGAACTAAAGTTTTTAGTTGTTCTTAATACGAAGCCTAGTGATTTCATACCTTTGTTCATAATTTGATGGATATGATTGGCGAAACTTAGTTTTTCATCCAAAATAATTCCAAGATCTCTCATTTCCGTGACTCTGTCTAAAGCTGTGTTATTGATGGAATATTCGAATAAAACAGGATTTTTATTTCTGAAGAAAGTCAAGGTTTTACACTTTTCTACATTTAAAAATAAATTATTTTAAACGCACCAATCTTTAAACTTACTAATATTTGACTGTAGTATATGGCAATGATTTGTATCTGTTATTTTCTTGTATACTGGAGGTTGCCCACTACTTTCCCACGGCGTTCTAAGGAAACAGATGGTTTCCTCCTTCACCGTACACGTCAGGACTCTAATTTTTTTATTTATAAAGAAGCTATTTTTTTATTAAAATGACTCTAGACGTCCAATGTCCGGGCATACATTGTTAGCAGGCAGTATGCGAGTGCGTACATGGTGTTAGTTATTTATTTCACAGTATCACGTCTCATCTCCGCCACTGGATATAGCTGAAAACAAAGTTTATTAGTAGAAAAGAGGGAAAGTTACTAGAAAAAAAAAAACAAACATTATTATGATGAGATTGTACGACCTAACCAAAGCAACTGAGTTGCAGTCGTCCGGCAGTCCCGCCGAGGATAAGCGGAGCCATCAGTCCAGTCGCAAGCGGGACTCGGTGTCCGCGCCCCTAAGCCGGCTTCCCGGTACGCCCTCGAAGAAAGTGTTGGAATTAAAGAGGGAAAGACCTGAAGACCCTAGGGATAAAAGTGAGCATCGGGTCACCGGAGGCAGGGCGGAAGGGCACCGGTCCGCAACGGTTAGTCTTAAGGCCCGCTCATGGCGACGGGGGAGGCGCGGGCGGGTTATGCATCCGCTGCCTTGGGAGTCATCTCCTCAGTTGATGCACGGTCATAGGTCTAGTCCACCCCCTTTATGGGGTGTAAGACAATACAAAATGATTAAATGGTAGTTCCGTTCCGGCTCCTTACGATCCGGCTCCTTACTTATGCAAGTCCAGACACGCAAAACTTGATTGAAATATATCTTATATTTAGAAAAAAAAGAATAAAATGAAAGTAGCAAGAGTAGTATATACTGGTAAGGTTATTAATAATATCAAGTTAAGAGAGAGAAAACAACGATTAAAAAGCAAGAAATAGAGACAAATTTTAGATTTTAAAGAGGCTGTTGAAGGTGGTACCTAAGAAAGCATGATACATAAATACATGAATAAACAGTTTCAGTGCGGAATAATAAAAATCCGGGCAATAGTAGTAGTAGAAGTATAATAAAAGGGTGACCATGGATTCCAGGAGCAATTACACCTGGATCCTAAACACACAATGAAGTTAAATTTAATCATCGACTCTAAGTTCAGGCCATCTCTCAACCCAGATCCTTGTAAATTTCCTCAGGCATTCGAGATTCTCCTTGTTCGACACGAGATCTGCATTCCATGCTGGTCTCGTAGTTACTTTCAGACCTTCCAACATTTCATCTCTTGCGTCCGTCAAAATCTCACAGTGCCACAGAATGTGCTCGGCTGTTTGGTTTGTGTCACCACATGCACAGTTCGGATGGGGAGACATGGTCAGGCTGTGCAGTCTTCCCCTGAATTCTCCATGACCTGAAAGTATTTGTGTTAAGTGATGATCCAATTTGATGAACGCCCCTTCCATTCTGGCTTTAACTGACGGGAAGAAGGAGAAAGTCCATCTGCCCGTATTCGATCTATCCCAACATTTTTGCCATTCATTAAGAGTGAGTTCACGCATCTCTTTCAGCAGTATTTTCTTGTATAGCTTGATGTCATCAGCAAAGAGCAATACCTCGACATCATTGAAGCAATTGGTTATATCATTGATGAAAATGAGGAACAAAACCGGGCCAAGGTGACTACCTTGCGGTAGGCCACTAGTAGCCCAGAAAGCTTTCGAGATCCAAGATTTTATTTTGACGAACAGTTTACGATTTAATAAATAGCTAGTAAACTATTTTAGCATGTTATCCCTTATTCCTAGAGCAAATAATTTTTGGATTAGTAGTTTATGGGATACTTTGTCAAATGCCTTCGAAAAGTTTGTATATATGCAGTCGACTTGTTTATTTTCAGCAAAAGATTGTATTATAAAGTTTTGAAATATTGTTAAGTTAGTTGCGGTAGATCTACTTTTGATAAAACCATGCTGTTTTTGGTCAATTATAATTTTATTAATTTGGGATAGATTTCATCAAGGACCAGTGATTCAAAAAGCTTAGGTAGTACTGACTGTATACAAATGGGGCGATAATTGGCTATATTAGTGTCGTCTCCTTTTTTATGGATAGGTGTAATGAAGCTAGATTTCCAGCGGTCTGGAAAGTGTCCAAGGGACAAGAAACGGTTGAATAATAATGTGAGTGGTTTAGATAATATATTAGAGCATTTTTTGAGGAATATTGGTGGAATGTTGTCTGGGCCAGCGGATTTGTCAGTGTCTAAGGAAAGTAATTTCTGTTCACAACATTTTTGCGTTATATGGCAATTTGTTAAGGGTATATTACCGCAAGCGCAGCATATTTAGGGATTTTTGATGCAGTTTTAAGAACATTTCTATATTGTTTATTAGAAAAAAATATTATGTTTTGAAAAAATAAACTATTCTTCTAAATGGTGCGTTAAAAAAAACGTGTTAAAATGTTTAAAACAATTGCGTGAAAAAATATTTACAAAACCTCTAAACATAGCTTAAAGTTCGATTATATCTTTTAATTCTAAATACAGGAGAATTATAAAAAATATACACTATCCCCACATCAATGTTGTCTAAACGACTGAATAATAAAATTATTTTAAAAAGCATTAAAACAATGCTTAAATAAATAAAAACAGTTTTTCAATATCACGATATTGTTATTTTGTCTCACGCCATTATATAAACCAAGACACGAGTTATTTCCAGTCAGTATGCGAGATGATTTCAGAGTGGAAGCACGTCAAATTTTACAAAAAATAAATACGTAAATGTGTACGCACATAAGAAAAGGGGTCACACTAAAGATTAGTCGTTATGTTATTGTGTTTTATTTCAGAACCAAGTTGACTTTTTTACGAGAACTTCCATTTCGCGGCCGCCTGTTTGCAACCAGCGGCATAGAATGGTTTAGAGTGCCCCTTTACCCGTATTTTCGTATTCCTAGTTTTATTTATTTACGTCCTACTGTGCTTTTACATAAATTAGATAAAGATAAAAATATATATAGTATTGTTCACTTTGCAGACATATTATTAGTATTTTTTAGTGAACAAAAGATAATAATTAAGAATAGTAGGGAAAAAGTTTCATAATAACACGAAACGATCCTCACCATATATATCTCCCAGTACGAATCTAACAAACCTTGTAGCAATAATTAAAACTACCAAATGTGAATAACCAACAAATCGTGCTATTTCACATTGAAAAATGTTAGTTCACATTCCTGCCACAAGTTTTTAATGAGAACTATGGAATATAATATGAATATTTTTGTAGTTTCGTAGGCTATAATCTCAAGGGCAAATATTGTGATGTAACTCTTATTTAATATATGCATTGGAAATCAGAATTTTCGTGCCACTCCAAAATTTCAGACCCCTTAGTAAAGAAGTTTAACTTCAAAAATACAGATCAACATTTAGAAAAGGAAAAATATATTATTTACTAAGGAGTGATATTCTCTTATTTTTCAATGAGGTGTTTGTGAAGAGTTCGTTTCATTACTAATACGGAATCCCCAAATATATCGACAATTTTATAATCTAGATTATGCCGTAGATTTATAGGTGTGTGAACTTGGTAGTTAGTTTGAATAAAAACACAGTTTATATCTGTTGTATTATTAAAAACACAGGTTATAAACCTTTTAAATTGGATTAACTAGGCATTATCACCATGGAGTAGTTGTTAAAACTGTCGCTAATAAAATCGCGTTTAATTTTTATTACGATAGTTTAACTTTTTTGACATGTTTCGATATCGCGTATTTTTTTAATGGGGATGGGGTTCCAATGATTACAGTTGTGGCAGATGGGTGCTGGTCCAAAAGATCTTATAAGACAAAATATGCTGCTTTATCTGGCGCAGCTGTAATTATTGGATAAAGGACAAAGAAAGTTTTGTATATGGGTGTCAAGAATAAGTTTTGTATGACTTGCACTCGGGCCTCAAATAAAAGCGTAACCCCACCCAAACATAAGTGCTATAAGAATTACGAAGGCTCTTCAAGCGGCATGGAATCTGAAATAATTGTTGAAGGATTTAAAAGCTCAGTAGCTACATATGGATTAATATATTCCAAGTTAATAGCAGATGGCGATTGTAGCACTTACAAGAAAATATTAGAAACCCTATTCCAATAAAACCGTAGAGAAAATTGAATGTCGGAATCACCTTCTACGTAATTATATAAATAAAATTAATATACTTTCATTTAATTAATTTTGCGTAAAATTAATTTTACGCAAAATTATTAGTGAAAGATTACTCCGCTTGCGTAGATCAATCACATCTGCTATTAAATATAGGATTTCAGAAGATTGTTTGATGGATACCAAAATCGGGAATTTAAATAAAGATATTTTAAATAGCATCAAACATGTGTTTGGCGACCACGCTACCTGTGACGACTATTACTGTACGCATGTGGATGAGAAAAACTACATTCAAGACTTAAAATCGTGCAACTTATTTTCTAAACTCTCCCAACTCTGTTCGCGTTTAGCTTCAAATTCCCGTAGCTTAATATATAATGTTGATAGTAATATTGCAGAATCATATAACAGCGTTGTCGCCAAAATGTTAGGTGGGAAACGAATTAATTTTTCAACAAAACAGTCTTATACTGGGAGGTGCGCAGCATCTGTTGTTGCGTTTAATACAAAACGGCCACACTATGTTCTCCATAAAACGGTTTTTGATAGCAGCCCGCGAAATGTTTTGAAACGTTTTGAAGCAAATAAACACAGAAAACTTAGTTACCAAAAATACAAGTATAAAACAAAAACAGTAAATAAAACACAGAATTCATTAAAACCAGATTCCGAATATGGTGATGCATGTCAAAAGCCGGATATGGATAGCATATCATTTGATGCTGCAAAAAAGCAGTTTTTAAAAGATTTGCAATGTTCTTCCCCAGAACGTTGGCGAATTGAAAGGGAAACCATTTTACAGTCTGAGAGTGGTGAATGGTTAGAAAGGCGCCGAAATCTTTTGACAGCGTCGTGGTTTGGTAAGATTTGCAAGAGAAGAATGATTAGTTATCACACTTCCCTCTAAAAGTTGAGCGTATACTTCGAGATGATAAGTTCAACTCTCCAATACTCAACCATTTGTTTGACGAAAGTTTGTCAACATACGTTTGGTTGAGATAATTGAAGTGTTATGCATGAATAATTTTATTTGACCAGGAATCTAATAATTCCTGGTTAGTATTTATAAGAATTTTGGCATTCTCGTCATAAATTTAAAGGTGTAATGTTTATATCTGCCTTGCAAATTATTTTGTGCATTTCTGAGCTATTGGCTTTCCTATGGAAAAAAATTCTAAGCATTTCTACCTGATTGTGTTTCAAAGATGTTATTTTGATTACACCTCTACCTCCTAAATTTCTAGGTAAATTAATTCGTTCTATAGCTGAATTTGGATGATGGCAATTAAAATTTGTTAACGTTGTTCTAATTAATCGTTCTAAACTCTAAACTATCTAAATCTGTATTGGACCATTTAATTATGCTAAATGAGTACGTTAGTAGAGGTATTGCCCAAGTATTTATTGCTTTTACTAAATTTTTAGCAGATAGATTGCATTTTAAAAAATTTCTGATCCTAGTTTGAAATTTAATCCTAATATCATTTTTAATACTAGTGTGATCTAATCTATTCGATTGCGGGTATCCTAAATATTTATAAACCTCACCCCCTTTCATACTTTTAATTTTGAAATTTCTAAATATACCCTGGTCTCCATCTACAATTTTGCCTTTCTCTATATGGATCGTTTTACATTTATCTAAACCAAAAGTCATTTTAATATCATCTGAAAAATTTTAACTACCTTAATCATTTTCTCTAAATTTGATTCAGAATTTGAAAATAATTTTATATCATCCATATATAATAGATGTGAAACTATACTACTCTCTCTTGTATTACCGTTAATTTTTATTCCAAACTTGCTTTTAATTAACATTTTAGACAGAGGATTCAATGCTAAGCAAAATCAAAGAAGACTCAATGAGTCTCCTTGAAAAATCCCTCTTTTTATTGAAATGCCCGGTACTACTATTTTCTTACCTTTTAAATTTACTAGTAAATCTGTATTCCAAAAGGACATAATATTTTTCAAAAATCTAATTATAATTGGTTTAACTTTATATATTTTGATTAGCCACGAGTGCGGGACACTATCAAAATATAACTTTTATATAAATATATAATTTTTATATATATAACTTTTTGTAAACAATAATAATAAATATTGAAAATGACCGATATTTTATTTATCTTTCCAATATATTCAGATATAATTATGATCACATATTATGAAAATAATGCGAAATTGAATACCGTATTGTTTTGACATCTGTCAATGAAGAACTAATGCCTACCGTCCAGCAGTGTAGTTGGTTGTATCGGATAATTTATCAAACAAGTTTGATCAAAATCTGATAAAGAGTCATAAAATCATGAGCTCCTCCTGCAATAGGTAATGTTTCTATTTAAATTTACCTAAAACAAGCGCATTCAATTTAATAAATATAATTTGAAAGATGCCTAATATTTAACGTTTCATGTTCAAATCTTACTCAAGTGTACCATCTAGTCTAGATTCTTCGCTGCTCTGATTTCGTCGGTAGCGCGCAGCGGTTCCCCGTTCGAGCATACTTCATACTTCCCCACCCCGAAATATTATTTCGGTTTTGGTAAATTACCCCTTAAGTGTGTAGTCTTGCTAAATTTATATTCAGGTATTTTATCATCTGGGGTTTCTTCATCATATTATGTCGCTTTTGGAGTTCCGTATAGCAGGACGTATTTCAATTTAATTTATAAATTCTTCCACGTTTATAATATCATCCGTTTTAAGGAAACAATAAACATGAAAATTCGATAAAATTAGCTCTCACGTCATGTCACCGCACTATTCAACCGCGAAATGAACACATGGAGCTTGCGACGTTGCCGTCCTGTCGTCGAGCGTTCTCGGTACCGACGCCGCGCCGCACTGTTGCCGCTCCGTGCACTTTGTATGAAAACAAATGACCGTCCTTGCGCCATACGACAAACGCACCGCTTCGGCACTGCAGCGGTCCGACACGCAACGTCTAAATTGAAGGCGCCCTAAGAGTATGTGTCTTAACACAAGCGCAGTATTTAGCTTGTTAACGCGATACGGAATATCACTCTAAGAAAACTGTCAAAATCTGTCATGTAATGTCGATTTAACACGCCTTACGCTGTCGCAAAAGATGCAAAATCACCCTTGTTGATTTACGATAAGGGCTATCTAAAAATGATGTTGGTATCGCAAAGGCGACACGTGGAGTGGACTGTATCAATATATTAAAAAAAAATTATGCTTGTGAATACTTTGACACAACTATGGGGAATGGTAAACAGATGAATGGGGAAGGAAACTAACTTACCCCTTATGGTTGATGTTCGGCTCAATATTATGGGTCTGAGGGAGCACTAAGTCACTCACTGCACAAGCTTCCATAAACTGGTCGATGTTATATAACACTGAGAGAATAATGGTGTTCGTTGCAGTGTCTTTTAACAGACTGACTAACATATTGATTTTATTGTTGTACGGTAGGTAATATTGTCAGTAGGGACAGGTAATTGTGGTAAAAAAGGATGGGTAGAGAAATGGAACAAGGTATAAAGATAGGTATACATAGTTGCGTCAACAGATGTACTTGATTATTATTCCAATGATTATTCTGTTATACTTTATACCGCGGGCTTAATTATTGTGTAAGACAATATAATCTTCTCATCTTTCGCCTACACCTTGAATATTATATATTTCCCACCGTACTAATTATCAGCCATTACATATTTACAGTTCCAGTTTAGTTTCTTTTAAGAATTAATGCCAACTTTGCTTCCTCACGCAACGTTTTCTTGTTAATGTCGGCTTTGCCACCTACTTATTTCTTCTTGCCATTTTTCTCCCAGGCTAAGTAAAGTAATGTAATGTTCTGTGTGACTAGTCTTTATGTGGGAACGGAGAACGTATTATTAACATGTAGCCCCTCGTAAGTTTATAAAAGTTGTTTTTATGATAGCTCGCAACTACTAGATTCTTCGAAGTTTTGATAAAGATTGTATGAATAAGAATAATGGCTTTGCTTTATTTTGTACTGGTGAAAGTTAGTGGTGCTGGCGACACGGTATCGCTTCGAAGTAAATAAACACACACTTCACGACTAAAAATTACACATCTACCGGATCTGCCCTGATGATGGACACTGCAACGATGTCCGAAACGTTGGCTAAAGAAGGAGGTAGCGCAACACGGCATAACACCCCAAAAACAAATAACGAAAATGGCTTTGCTGTTTATTATTGTTTATCTCTTTACTATTTGTGGCACAAACAATAATTTACGTTTTTAATATGGTTATAATGATGATTCTAATTATAGGTGAGCACTCCATTCATCTCAACATTATTTTTGTAACGAAAAGTTAAAATAATAATAAATTAAATTACGTGTATCTACATAAAACAAAATTAAATATTAGTAAATACATACATTCGCACTTACGTAAATATGTATATTTATATAGGTATACCTACATACACGTGTATACAGTGGCGGTCCGTGAGTTTTCAGTGAGCTAGAGCGCTAAGATTTATAAATGACGTTGTTGTAGCTGAAAAACTTTTTGTATGAAGATCTTCAGGATTCATTCAGTCAAGGGATGCGCCGCATCCACATACTAAAAGATCTTCAAACAAAAAGTTGAAATTTTGAAAAAAAAATCATTATCGGCTACGAAAACATCAGTAATATCGTATTTTTCTATCTTAGCACTCTAGCTCACTGAAAACTCACGGACCGCCATTGATGTGTATACATATGTATATGTACACATATACAGTAATATACACATAATGTGTGTAGAGACGTAGTTGGTTTGAACTAGAGTGGATAATCGGAGAAAGAGGAAAACATAACGTGTGTGATCGGGCGAGGCGAACGGAAGTTGAGAGGGAGATATAAGTTAGTGAAGTTTTACTTCAGTTGTGTGGTCTAAAGCACAGACATACCCTAGTGAGACAGGCATACCCTAGTGAGACAGGCATACAAATAAAACCATTGTAAACATATTTTATTATAGATAAATAAATAAAATAAAAATAAAAGTTTTTTTTAATTTTAGTCTCCTAGGTCCTAGACAATGTAGTCTTCTTCAACGGAAGCAATCTTCCGAACAGACCTTTCATTGGTATGCTTGGTGTAACTCTAGGTGACCAGCTCAGGTATGGGGGCTCCATCGAAACCAAAGTCAAGCTAGCCCCTCAGAAGTTGGGCTACTGTACATGCCCCGCGCATACTTTAATAGGACACAACAACTGCTGACCCTGTACAAATCGCAAGTGCGCCCTGCTATTGAATTTGGTGGTCACCTTTGGTCTGGAGCCCAGATTCGTGAAAAAACACTTTACTCTGTGCAAAAACGGTCGGTCCGTTTGATGGATTATATCTTAACAAACACGGATTGCAGTCTTTAGAGGTCAGGTAGGTATGATGAGCCGTTTCTACCGTTATTACAACCGAAGATGCTCCGAGGAACTAGCGTCATTGATCCTTTCGGCACCGGTGCATAGTCGGGAAACACGCCAAACGAGCGCCTAATATATCTCGTATAAACGCGGTTGACATTTGTCACTTGAAAACAGGTCGCATCTACCACTTGTTTTTGATTTCTGAGCTCGGTTGTGGAATGATTTTTTTCTCTGTGTTTCCTCCTTCCCACAATATGGGTCTTGAAGAGATGGTCGGTGGAGTCTCGTCTGTCTCGTGGGCCATGTGCTGCTCATCACTGCTTTTTAAGATGTAGATTGACAATGGATTGAATGTCAACTGTTTCAAGGGGAATCCATTTACAGAATCATAATAAGAATTATGATTATTAATTAACATTATTTTAAACCAACTCCTTCAATCAGATCCAATGCATATGGGTCTGCCACTGAGAGCTTCGCTGTATCCTCTCTTTCATTGTTACAGGAATCGATTATGAGAAAGCGGGAGATACTACAATGAAGATTTCAGGGGTATGGTCATGGTCCCTCTCCCCACACTCTCCCTCTCTCTTTTTAACCCCTTCGACTAATTTTTCGGTTTTCGGAACAACTCATGTAGGTCTCATAGAAATCGTTGTGTCTCCCTTACTATCGTGGTTACAAGTATAATCTAAACGGCGTTAGAAAGATAAAATACCATGCTTTAAATTCAAATCTAAAAGTTAACCACAAAATCATTAAAATATACACCTTTATGTAAACAAAGTTTCCGACCGCCATTTGAAAAGAAATTATGAAACTTTGGGAATTTTTTACTAATTATTTTCACATGCAACGACAAAAAAAGTGAGTTCACGATAATACTCGTAAATAAATAAAAAGAAAATACTTTGTTTTAAGTCACTTTATTAAAAAGTGTCACTTTATCTTTTTATTTATTTAAAATGTCAAGTCACAATGTGTTTGATAAGTTTTAAGATTTTTACGGCCAAAAGCATTTTCGTTATTTGTTTTTGGGGTGTTATGCCGTGTTGCGCTACCTCCTTCTTAGAGGTAGCGCAACACGGCATAACACCCCAAAAACAAATAACGAAAACACAATGTGTTTGCTTCTTTTGAAAAATTAATATTACTCGTATATTAGTCTAATAAAATATGTGTGTTTTGACTTTTTGCGTTATCACTGTTATCAGTAATTTATGTTAGAATAGACGAAAACTGAGCCATTTTTAAAACTTTCGTTTGTTTGCATTCAAAATTTTAATATTTCAAAAATTATGCTTATTCCTAATAATAAAATTTGAAAGCTTGTTCATCACCTTTCAAAAACAGTTTTTAATTTTCGGATACGTCCACAAATATTACATTAATTCCAATTTTATTGCTGAAATATTCAGACTTCTGACTTAATGTGGTCAACCTGAGGGGTTAACAACGTACGTAAGAGACAGAGAGGGTACAACGAAGCTATCAGCGGTAGAGCGCCTTTAGCGAATTTGTAATGGGCAGAGAGTAAAATAGATGTCCTCGGTTCATCGCCATTTGTTGAAGCCAAAACCAAATTAAGGAGAAGCATTATTCATAAATAGTAAACAGGTTTCGTGCGAAAGATCGATGACCGCGACATCATATAATATTTATTTATATTTGTATAGAGATCATATCAATAAGACAGGTTCGATCATTTTTGTACATTTTTGACAGAACTTTTTTAGACTAAGTGATGACGTTTTCGGTGACCCGATCCAATTCGATCCAATTGATCAATTGATCCAGCGACAATTGGCCCGCCAGACAGTTGATCCCTTAGACAGTTTATCCCTCGGACAGTTGATCTCCTAAAAGATTATTTCTTTATGTAAGTATGCAAAGATCTATCGATTTATCTTAATGGACGGATTGCAGCAGTCTTTAGAGCACAGGCGTCGGATGGGAATGCTATCCTTGTTCTACCGGTATTTCAGTACTCCGAGGAACTAGCATCATTGATCCCTTCGGCACCGGTGCATAGTCGGGAAACTCGCCAAACGCGTGCCCAACATTTGTACACGGTTGACATTATTTGTCACATGAGAACAGTGGTTTCTTCGACTCGTTCTTGTGTTCAACAGTTCGGCTGTGGAACGATTTGCAAGACCAATGTTCATTCCTTCCTCTCCTCAAAAAGACCCTCCACACAGCATCTCAGATGACATAGGCCCTGAGGGAAATTATTTTCTTCAGGGCCTCCTGTGTGGGGTTAATGTAAAAAAGGGAGAATATACGGCCGTAAAACTCGGTGCATCTCAGCACAATTCAGTAAAAAAATATATTATGTGCAAGTAGGAATCTGTAGAGGCTTTTTTATTGGCCGACTACACTGGGAGTGGGGGGGGGGGTGGGGAAGGGAGGAGAAGGGCGTGGAGTGGGGGGGGGAGGGAGAGGGGGGGTAGTGGAGTGGGGATAGGGAAGTTGGAGGAGGCGGAGTGGGAACCCCCCCTAATACTATGCGAGCGAAGCCGGGGACAAAGCTAGTATAATATATTATTATTAATTAATTACGACATTAATTTAAAATCACAAATACAAAAAATTGCTTATGATATAATTATGCACTTAATATATTAATGCTATTTTGAGAATTCCGCGCGATAATTATTGAACGCACAAATGCGACGGGTTCTTATCAGTGTATGTCCAATTCCTCTGCTATCTGAGACCTCTATCACTACAAAAGCAACATTTTCAGCTCATAATGATGTTAGTAGGAATTTTTTTTTCAAATAGGTTATTCGTCACACGAGAATGTCTTTCTTTGAAAAAATAATGTTCCCATGGCTGGAAACGAGTTAATAATGGGCAGATAAAATACACCATAGATTTTTAATACTGCGCAATTAATAAGTAGATACCACGTGAAAATATGATAATATGGCGTATCTCGTATTTTTTTAAAACACTCACTCCTACGTAAGGATGTTTTCATAACAAAATCAACACATCATTATGCCAATTCACATAATACATGTATTATAACTTATAACATACACTATAAATTTAATATACAGTCGTTTGTTAAAACACAAAGGTTCAACGATAAATACACAAAATATGTAATACATAACATGAAATATTATATATTTTTCTTAAACATCCGTTTTATTTTTGCAATCGATACAACATACTTTTCAGCAAACATTTACTGAAAACACAACAACATAGATACATCTACGATATGCTGAATTGAATAACACAACATAATAGACGTATTACAACATGCTTAACACTTTGTCACCCGGCGACGAGATCCATCTCATTAGGAACTAACGATTTCCTGTAATTAATTCCATCCGCTTCCGGTTCACGAATTCCACATTATTTTGGGCCAAGTACAAACCCTTTGACGTATTTAATATCTGACACTGTTTTTGAATTGCATAAAAAAACTCGTAAGCGAAATGTAAGTATTTAACCCGATTTAAAGCGCAATGGACGTGAAGCATTACTTTTGATTTATGATGCGAAAAAATGTTATATTTTAAAAATACATAGATCTAATGAATTATAAGTATGTTGACGGCCCACCGTACACAAATACAAGGCCAAAGAATTAAAAAGGTGTAAGGGCCAAAAAAGTAGATTTATTTGAATTGGTTCACAAGTGACAAGAAGAGAAAACGGGGTAGACCATTTAGACGGTGGGTTGACGACATCAAAGCCATAGCAGGTGGTACATGGACAAGAGTGGCTAATGATAGAGAGAAATGGCGACAGTTGGAGGAGGCCTTTGTCAACTACTGACATACAGACAGGGAGTCGATGCATGATGAGTGTTATAAATTTTATAAATAATGTAATGTAATTTACTGTCTGAATAATGGCTATTATTATAATTATTATTAAGGGCCAAAAAAACTCTATTTATTCGTGAAATTGATGGTGGGAACGAATTATATAAGTACATAAATACAATACCGGAAAAATAAATAGTGTGTAAGTGCCAGGAAAAATTAAGATCTTTTCTCATGAAATGAATGGTACACAATATTATCCTAATTATATTAAACTAAGGCACCAGCTTAGGGGAATACATTAATTACGTGAGCAGTTTTTCTTCCAGTCTAGACCCCCCCCCCCCTTGGTGAGATAAATTTGGGCCACTTCGTATATTCTTTATCCATTTTATTAATAAATAAAAACTTATTTTTTTGGCACTTAGGACCTCATTAATTTTCCGGCATTCTTATTTATATAACGCTTTATTATGTACAACGTACACAAACTGTTCGTGTTAGAATCACCTCAATTTGACGTGTTGTCTTCAAAATCTAAACAGTTATTATTTATGGCATGGTTCCCCGTGCAGGGATTATTTATTTTTCCCTCTACACTCCCTCTGTACACAGAACACAGAACATGCCATATTCCACGGAAATCGATAAGTTGCCCTTAACTGTTACCTACACCTACCTTCTTGCTGAATAGATTACTTACGAGGTCGCGGTTGCCGCGTAGGTACCGCGCACCGCACACCGCACAGTGGTATATACCACTTACCGCACGGTGGGTACAGTAAAACAGTAAAATTAACAAGTTGTCATTACTATGGAAACATACAGTAATGCCGATATTGGAACATAAGACCTAGTAATGCTTTAGGTTTAAGATAATTCACAAGTTTATTAACATCTCGTACCTATTAACCTGGATGGACAGAATTAAGAATGAAGATGTTACGGTTCGGAAGAATAAAGAAAAAGAAGTTCTGTACCCGAGAAGCATACGGATGCAAGTCCAAAATTTGTAGAAATGAGTTTTTGATGCATATCAGTAAATTATCATGTTTATCAGTGGCAGAAAGATACAAGTCATATGATGAAGAAAAATAGGATTTTCAAAATAGTATACGATTGCATTTGATGCAACAACTATCTTAGAAGCAGAAAAATGTACCATGGATGTACCCAAAATATTATCAAAAATAGCATCTTTATGATTTAGTTGTATTTTGATTATTGTGACTCAAATCCTACGTATTATGTAGTATTATGACTCAAATTATACATTACTACGCTTTCTACGGAAGTAAATAATTTTCAAACCTTGATCCTTTCATAATACACCACATGTCATAACAAAATATTCCATTTCATTTTGAAGCAGAAGGACTCAAGTTGGTGTTTTTGTTTGACTCAATTCAGCGTTTTTTTTAAACAATATTTTTAAAGGCTTTAACATATAAAATATTTTGTTTTATTTGCTCGTTTTTAAAACAAAACTAATTGATTTTTTTTTTTTTTGTTATCTATCAGCATTAATATCCAAAGAAGTTACGAGAAAAAAGTTTAAAAAAACAATTTTTTTGGCTCTCCTGAACATTTACCTTTTTGGACTTGCATCTGTATGCTTCTCGGGTACGAGTTATTAAAACAATAAAAATCCGAAAACTTCAATATCTAGGACATGTGATTAGACATCCGAGAAGTACGAGATCTTGCATCTGACGGAGCGGGCCGGATCGGTAGAGACGGGGCGTGAAATAAAAGGCGTCCATCGGTGCAATGAGTCAGTCTTTATTGTTGCGCTACGTAGCGAGGTCGAAGCGGAGCGGAGTGACAGTGGTGCCGTTAGTGTTGCTGCTGCGTGATGATGAGTGAAGAAGGTCAGGTGACTACGGCGGTGATGAAGATCACTGGTCTTCGGGGAGCCGGCGTGTTGCTCTACACCATGGCGGTGTAGAAGTGACCTTGGTCTAGGCGGTCGACCGTCGTCGTGTTGACGAGGTATGGCGGCTGTGTGGCCTTTGAGTCGACACACATACGTGACGCAGGAAGGAACCTTGAGAGGCGACGAGGATGATCTCTGGCAGCGGAACGCGATGGGTTTCGGTAGCCAGAGAACAGGTTGCATCCCAAGCAGAAAGCACGGCGGGCTTTATGTGCTGCGGACGAAAACATCTCATGTCGAGGCGCGACGGGCCGGACAGCGGATGGTGATTGGAGAAGGAATCCTCGAAGGTGTTAATAATGTTCGTGGAGTCACACTGGACAAACGTTATTCACTAACTGATGACTGCGCGGGCGGTTGCCCAGCGAGGGCAGGTAAAGAGTTACTACACTGCACTAGTCGTATCACTTCCCGGTGGGTGTGTTGCTTGACCGATGAATGAAGTAGGTACTGACTGACTGAGCGAGCGAGCGCCGAAATGCATCGCTTTATATACTAGCGCGATCGGCAGAGTAGCTGGCTAGCGCGCCAGGTAATGTTGGGTGAATTCACGCAAAGCAGAGAAATCGCTCGAACTTTCTGTGGGCATTTGTATTGCACCGCCACATGTTCGAGGCCTTTCGCGTAAGTGGTGGAATGTTCACCGCTGTAGGTAGGTCCGGTAGCGGCTCGCATCTAGGTATTTATTTCTGGCGTGTTCCTTAACCAGAGGCGCTGCGATGGTTTTGTCAGAGCGGGTTAAGTGACCGCTACATATCTCATAATTCAGGGAAAGATTGCCGGAAGACGGGGCTCTTAAAGAAGGAGAATACCATGGCTGAAAAACTTGAGTCAGTGGTTTGGCCAGTCTACTGTAGAGTTGCTCCGGGCCGCAGAGTCCACATAGCCCACATGATAGCCAACGTCCGTTGAACGGACAAAGCACGAGAAGAGAAGAAGTGCCTGTTAAAAATATTAATATCAGATGACCATCAAAGGCCGAGTCTCCGATCAGCGAAGCGATTTGTTTAGTAACACTCGATTCCCCTGTTGGTCGGAGAGTTGCATTGAGAAGATCGTATCTGTGCATTTGAGGAGTGTTGATCAAAAATTTCGGCTCAACACTTGATCAGTAAGATTGGGAACAATGGCCGTCCAGAGTTACTTGATCTCCGAACATTATATTATATTCCTAAGAGCAATACTAATTGTCTTGAAAATGTATTTATAAGAAGTTGGAGCACTTTTAATAGATTATGCACAGGCACATATGTGTTCAACCTCACAATTGTTGGAACGGAAGCAATCTTCCGAACAGGCCCTCCATTGATATGCTTGGTGTAACCCTAAGTGACCAGCTCAGGTATGGGGGCTCCATCGAAGCCAGAGTAAAGTTAGCCTCCCAAAAACTGGGCGTACTGTACAGGGCCCGCAGATACTTTAATAGTACACAACTTCTAACCCTGTACAAATCACAAGTGCGCCCCACGGTTGAATTTGGCAGCCACCTCTGGTCTGGAGCTCCAAAATACCTGAAAAATACCCTCGACTCTGTGCAGAAACGGGCGGTCCGTTTGACAGATTCTCCCATCTTAACAGACGGATTGCAATCTTTAGAGCACAGGCGTCGGGTGGGAATGCTATCCTTGTTCTACCGGTATTACAATCGAAGACGCTCAGAGGAACTAGCATCATTGATCCCTTCGGCACCGGTGCATAGTCGGGAAACACGCCAAACGCGTGCCCAACATTTGTACACAGTTGACATTTGTCACATGAGAACAGGTCGTTTCTTCGACTCGTTCTTGTGTTCAACAGCTTGGCTGTGGAATGATTTGCCGGCCTCTGTGTTTCCTCCATCCTACAACATGGGTCTCTTCAAGACCAATATTCATTCCTTCCTCTCCTCAAAAAGACCCTCCACACAGCATCCCAGATGACATGGGCCCTGAGGGAAATTATTTTCCTCATGGCCTCCTGTGTGGAGTTAATGTAAAAAAAAAGACGCCAGAATTATTATGAAGGAGGAAAAACAGATGCCCGTAGCTCGTTCCACATACGAGCCGCCTTTTACAAAAACGAATCGCAGAAACGACCCGTTCTCATAAAGCTAACATCAACTGTGAACAGGTGTTTCGCTCGTGTCCGTCACTTTTCAAACAAGTGCACCGGGGATCAGTGCTGCTAGCTCCTTAGAGCAGTCTGCATTAAAAAACCCGTACAGCAATCGTTCTGTCAACAATGAATTGTCAATCAGATGGATCGCCCTTCTTGCACAATATAAAGTATTTTGGGGGCTCCAGCCCAGAGGTGGCTACCAAATTAAATTGTTGGACGTACTTGAGATTTGTACAAGGTTAGCTGCTGGGCAATATTGAAGAATTTGCTAGACCTATGTAAGACGTTCATAACATTTAATAGTAGAATATGTATAACGGAAAATTTATTATTTCATAATTTTTTTTCATCACATTTTTTTATTTATTTCAGCAGTTTAAATTGAATAACATCCCTTCCCCTTGTTGTTATTATTGATATCCTTCCATTTTAATTTTTTTGGTTTCTTGTTCATTTTTAATACGAAAAGATAATGCAGAGATAATATCGTTTTTGGTACTTAGAATCCTACGTTGACTTCCTGCTTCCTGATATTGTAACACGTTGACTGGGTCAGGACTGTGACAGGAAGTGATTGCGTAGGTCGTAGTTGCATTTATAATAAATACATAGTATACCTATACAGCTTTTATCATAATGAAATAAGTTTTGAATGTAAAATAAGCCTTATTAATTTTCGTGAAAGTTTAGTGTGAGAAGCGTTGAAACCCGAAGCGCGTGGAATGGTATCGTGATAAGACTGATGAGCAAGGGCGGATATAAGTGAAGGGAAGGGGGAGGAGGGGGGGGGGGGGGCGGATGAGGGGATAAACCCCCTCTCTCCCCCATCGCCCTCAGAATTGCGTAGAAAAAAGTGAATTGTTTTTTTTTTACATTAGCTCCACATAGGAGACACTGAGGAAAGTAATTCCCCTCAGGGCCTATGTCATCTTTGGGGATGCTGTGTGGAGTCTTTTTAAGAAAGAAAGGAGAGGAAGTTCTGTGAAGTAAAAGGATTTAAGGGGTGGGAAGGAATCTAGGGGTCTGTGGGTCCAAGAGGGATGGACGTATGAATCAATCCCTCCCACTGCAAGGCGATCTTGCTAGAGAGTACGGCCGGAGAAGTCAAAGGGAATCCCTCATTCTCTCTTGATCGGCTTGCCATGCAGCTGGTGGGCAGATGCATCCGCCGAAAAGACCCGTACAAACCTCACTCCATGAACCTAGGCACTCTTTGATTACATTTCTGGAAAATACTGCAATATTTTTGCACTATCTCTTTTATAAATAATAGGTTGTGGTAAAAAAAAACTTGTAATAAATTTTACACCTCCCCTTCTCCTTCTAGACCCCTAGAATCGAACCCCGCCCCTTGGGGTCGAACCCCCCCGCCCCCCCACCGTGTGAATGCTATAGTCAAGCCCTTGCTAATGAGTACAATTGTGATATTATTTAACACGAAAAAAATTTTCAATAAATTGCCAGAATATATAAGATCCCTTAAATGATAGATTCAAAGAATTAAAACACAATTAAAAAAATATACTGAACACCTTAACTAAAAGAAGACTAAAACTTAACAAATAAAAAATTCTCTTATTCTTTATATGTATAAAATAAAAAACTACAAAATAAAACAGCAATAAAAACATAAAAATTCTAAATAACTAAACAAATAATGCCTCCTCCCATACACACAAGCATTTGCTTATTATGGGAGAATATTAAAAAAAATTTATAATAATAAAAAATAAATAAATTAGTAAATAGACTAACTACCCAGTTTGACTCGAGAATAATATTCTCCACTAACCGGGAATGCAATTAATTAATTGATTGTTATCTATTATTTTATTACGTTTTAGCTTTTATTATACAAATAAAAAAATAAAAATTGAAAACTTGATGCATTTTGCATCGCAATAATACAATCGATTAAAAATATTATTACTTTCAAAACTAATTCAATATTCTTTCGAATGAGTTGTATCGAATCAAATCGAAATAATAGAAAATTCGAACCAAAAAGAGTTACGATTGCGTGATATGTCGACCGTATCAAATATTCGGAATCAGAATTAAAAAGGTTTAAATGCGCACCAGCACTTGCAAGGACGGTGGGGGAGGGTGTAGTGACTAGTGACGTCATCCAAGGGATGATAACAGCGGATAATTTACACTTGAAAATTCACGAAACAGTTAAAATACCAAAAAAGATTTTGTTACCCATTTTTAGCTTGTACTAAAATATCGAATCACTTCCTAACGTTTATGAAGGCACTTCCCCTTGGGAGACATTTTCTACAATTTACAGAAAAACTGGATTACACAATTTGAAATCATAGTTTTTTATCAGTTTTTATTTCAGCACGGGTTTTAATGAAACACTGTAATATTTATACCCTATATTTATACATTAAAATCTAAATTACAATACAACATTTCACCTTTTCGTTATTTGTTTTTGGGGTGTTATGCCGTGTTGCGCTACCTCCTTCTTTAGCCAACGTTTCGGACATCGTTGCAGTGTCCATCATCAGGGCAGATCCGGTAGATGTGTAATTTTTTTTTTTTGATGAACACTGCAACGATGTCCGAAACGTTGGCTAAAGAAGGAGGTAGCGCAACACGGCATAACACCCCAAAAACAAATAACGAAAATGCTTTTGGCCGTGAAAATCTTAAAACTTATCTAACATTTCACCTTCTTCCGACACCCTCCGCCATCGGAGATTGGATTTACGGTTGGTTAATATTGTATGTTTACAGTAATTCGCATTTGCAATGTAATGCATATCTGCCCTGATGATGGACACTGCAATGCTATCCTAAACCTTGGCTAATGAATGATTTAGCACCACACGGCACAATAACCCCAAAATAAATCACTGTAATTATTTCTGATTTAATTTAATCTTCTTCTGCCTTGCACTGATCGTCCCAACTCTTTGCCTAGATAGGCTGTTGGAGTCGGCTCTTCTCGTACACAAACTATAACGTGTCTCTTAATATTTTGGAGCATTGAGGAATCCAGGAGTTCCTTGGTCTTCCTCTGGATGTCTGTCGACGAAGCTCCGCCTGCTTCACTATGTGGTGTGGTGGTCTCCGTCGCGCGTCGTATGTGCCCATACCATCTCAACTGTCGTTCCTCCACCTTACTATTTATGTCCGTGACACTCAGGCTACCACGAATGCGTGAACTTTTAATACTATCTCTTAGTGTGATACTCCTGCCGATCATCTAAGCATTCGCATTTCTGCTGTTTCGAGTTGCCTAGAGTAGGAGTTGTACATAGTCCAACATTCGGAGCCATACATCATCGTGGGTCTAACAACAGTCTGGTATACCTTTCCTTTTGGGTCTCACAAGATTCCTTTTACGGATCTAAATTTAAGCCATATCACACCTATTCTGATTTAATTTAATAATGCAATATAATATTTTTTACTGAGAATCACTATTATCGTATATAGATTCACTATTTGATACAGAAACACCAAATGAAAACCGCCTTCCCAACGTGAATTCAGAAACACCCGAACTAACTAATCTAATTTATTCAGCGATAGGTACCTACGTGAAAAGGCTTTCATAACCATTTTCACAAGGAATCCCTCGCGTGCCTTAGTCTGGGTGGGAAAACCAACCGCTGGCGTGTCCACTGTCAAACCTGCCCCACCCTATAACATCCCTTATCTCCCGCGCTGTCAATAACCCCATAAACACCCTTACTTCGACATGTCATAATCAACGACCCAAAAAACTAAATTGTGCGTTGAAAATATTACGTGTTTTAGCGTGTTTATCGTCGATGTTCGCTTGAGTTTTAATGATGTGTATTTTTGTTACATTATTTTCGTTGTATGATTGTTGGCAGTTTATATGTAGATTATGACCTCTGTGTCAGTGTCGGACTCTTGACTCTGTAGGTACCCAGAGTTTTTGAGTTCAATCCCAGATGAGGATTAATAAATAAAGTTAATTTATTGATATTATTCATTGATTTATTGATATTTATTAATTGTGTATGATAAATGAACACAAAATGTATTTATTTACCCATCTTTTCAGAGGAAAAGTCAGTTACCATCGTCCTAGTGAAAGTTCACTATTGTTTTGAATTCTAACTACATTTTTACAGTACAGCCTTGATAATCCGAACTAATGTAAAACAACAGTATCCATTCTGGACTCTTTGTAGAAACATGCGGTCCGTTTGATAGATTCCTCAATCTTAACAAGTGGGTTGCAATCTTTAGAGCACAGGCGTCAGGTAAGTATGCTATCTTTGTTCTACTGGTATTACAATGGAAGATACTCCGAGGATCTAGCATCATTGATCCCTTGGGCACCGGTGCGGTTGACATTAATTTGTCACATGAGAATGGTTCGCTTCTACGACTCGTTATTGAGTTCAACAGCTCGGCTGTGGAATAATTTACCGGCCTCATTGTTTCCGCCCTCCTACAACAAGGTTCCCTTCAAGATTCATGTTCACTCCTTTATGTCACCTAAAAGACCCCACACAGCATCTTCAAAGATGATATTGGTCCTGCGTGGAGTTAATGTAAAAAAATCACCCGTTTGGACTAGCGAAGCGTTCGGATTATACTATGTTATATACAGAAAAATTAAATAAAGCAGTTGTTTTATTAGGAAAATTATGTTCTTCTAAATCACAAAACACATTTACTTTGTCGAAAACTCTTTAAAATCTATTTTAGTCTGGCGTAAAAAAGCTATATCAACAACATCTTCCGGCAAGAGCAGCTGACCGGCAATCAGGAGGACACGGGTTCAAGTCCCGTTGGCGGCAAGTATAAACAACATATCCCAATTGGGGATGCCATAGTCTCACTGGCTCCAGACGGGAGCAGTTGAGATTCTTGTGCGGTATTCACTGTAAAAAAAAAAAAAGTATCTTTTCTCGGAAGATTTTTCAATGTTGATGAGTGTTTCAGGCTGATAATTATTGCTTATAATAATTGTTACCCTTTGTGCTATACATAAAAATCTTGCCTAAACGTTAGTTTATAAATTAAAAATAATAATTAATATTTGACAAGTTTAAGTATTTCCCCAATAAATGTAGTCATAATTTGTCTCGACGCCATCTAGCGAGGGATTTAACACGTACAATGTCTCTCTCGCAAAAATAAAGTTAGTTGTTTTCAGGTGGAAAAAATATAATAAGCAGTAATTGTTGAATGAAACACTAGTATATATTGAATTATTTGCCGGGTATTTGATAAGCCCCCATAGCTCAGTGGTCAAGAGCAGCTCACCGGCAATCAGAAGGACACGGGTTCAAGTCCCGTTGGCGGCAAGTATCTTTTCTCGGAAGATTTTTCAATGTTGATGAGTGTTTCAGGCTGAAAATTATTGCTTATAATAACATCTTCGTGGTTTTGGTATAGGTACTATGTTTATAACCTAAAACTCCAGGTGATGCGCGTGCAGCATAGTGCAAGAGTTCTTACGTAACTACAGAAAAAATTGCTTTAGCGACCCCTTTATGAGGAGAGAAGGGTCGTTCAGCATTTCGGATTACAGCCACGTTCGAATTATCCTGGGTTCGGATTATCGATGCTCTACTGAATTCAAATTTCGTTAGTCAGGTACATAGTCATTTTTCCCACTATTATCAGTTTCACCCAAAACAATGAATGATATAAGTATTTCCATTGGTCACGGGCACTTGAGATTCGTGTATGTATCGGGAAAAAAGCTCAGATTTATCCATTAGAAATAATATTTCTTTTGGTCGGCAGCCTTCAAACATAAACCCAAGTCAAAATTATTGATTAAAGTGCTTTATTTACATGCCTTTCTCAAGGTCAGAAAATAACCTGTTATTTTTTGGACTGGTTACGCTCTTGAACGAGGCGATAAGTACGTATTTGTATTTTATTTGGGGATTTATATGTACACTGTGTTCCACGCTTATTCCGCGAAACCTTGGGGTATTCATAATAATCTAACAAAAAATCCTAAAAAAGCAGTTCTAATTACCGAATATTGTAATACAAATTGTTTGGTGTAATCGTACCTTTACTTTTGCGAGTCGTGTTTTTTTACATTACCCCACGGTCTATGTCATCTTTCGGGGTTGCTGTGTGGGTGGTATTTTTAGAGAAGGAAAGTGAGGAAGTTCTTGGAATAAAGGTGCGAGGGGTGGGTAAGAATCCAGGGGTCTGTGTGTCCAGAAGTGAAGCACGTATGAATCCATCCCTCCCACTGTGGTAAAAGGCGATGTTGCGAGAGAGTCCTGCTGGAGAGGTCAAAAGGTCTCCAACCATTCTCAACCCGGACAAAACTCACCCCACGAACCTGGGCACCCTTGCGAAGTAACAAAACCTTGCGAACCACTTGCATGGGGTGACCTGTGGCAGAGGTGTTGGTTAACCAACATGTTCTTCCAGGGGCGGTGGTACCCATACCCGCCTCCCAAACTGTTCAATAAATGCACATTTTCGGATATCATAATACGCTAGGATTTAGGTGCGTGTCTGGTAACAGCGGTTATTAATTTTAAAACGTTAAAATATAAACAAATAAAATTCAAAATTTATTTAATTTATAAAACAGCCGACCGAGCGCGGAGAAATTATAATTATTCAAAGGTATTTTTGTTATTAGTTTTGGGGTATTATGCCGTGTTGCGCTACCTCCTTCTTTAGCCAACGTTTCGGACAGCGTTGCAGTGTCCATCATCAGGGCAGATGTGTGATGGACACGGCAACGCTGTCCGAAACGTTGGCTAAAGAAGGAGGTAGCGCAACACGGCATAATACCCCAAAATCTAATAACAAAAATATTTTTGGCCGTGAAAATCTAAAATTGTATCATTCAAAGGTATGTTTATTAGAACATTTTGTAAACTGCGCAAAAATGTCAACATTTTCAAAGTCTTTCATGGCTAATCAATCACTTCCCAAAGTTTCGCAGTAATGTACAGGTTGTTTTTACTAGCCCTCCTCGGGTATTAAACCTGCTAACTCTGGTCCCAGTGAGGTCACCTTATCCACGAAGGTTATCAGAATACCTTGAGATTTAAAGCCATTTGTCCCAACCGAAAAATTATCCATCGATCTTGGAATGAGCGGTTTATTGATCTTTCGCGACTGAATAACAAATTTTATAGACAAATTATGGTTTCTTTAAAAATACCCTTTGACCTTTAACACCTTTGTACTCTGTACTTGAAGCACCTTTAGTATATTTTTAACTTCCAAATGGATTTTTAATTACACCTTCGAACACCAATTTATTACAAGCAATGTACCTACAAACTTAATTGCCTTTTATTACGTTCCCTATTTACCCCAAGCCCACGTACAGATCTCAAAATAATATCACCTTTCAACAAACAATAGAATAAGTTAAATATTCAAACAATTAGTTATAAGAAACATGTTGAGCAAAGAACACGAAGTACCTATTGTCTTATTTTTTGAGTAAAATTTTCGAAACAGATTAACAGAAATAATGCTGCTAGAGTAAAATAAATTCATTGATTTAGATTTTTCCCACAGAAAAAAAAACTATTTAATGTTACAATAGTTGGTACACCCCACGGTTGAATTTGGCAGCCATCTCTGGTCTGGAGCTCCAAAATACCTGAAAAATACCCTCGACTCTGTGCAGAAACGGGCGGTCCGTTTGATAGATTCTCCCATCTTAACAGACGGATTGCAATCTTTAGAGAACAGGCGTCGGGTGGGAACGCTATCCTTGTTCTACCGGTATTACAATGGAAGATGCTCCGAGGAACTAGCATCATTGATCCCTTCGGCACCGGTGCATAGTCGGGAAACACGCCAAACGCGTGCCCAACATTTGTAGACGGTTGACATTTGTCACATGAGAACGGGTCGTTTCTTCGACTCGTTCTTGTGTTCAACAGCTCGGCTGTGGAATGATTTGCCGGCCTCTGTGTTTCCTCCTTCCTACAACATGGGTCTCTTCAAGACCAATGTTCATTCCTTCCTCTCCTCAAAAAGACCCTCCACACAGCATCCCAGATGACATAGGCCCTGAGGGAAATTATTTTCCTCAGGGCCTCCTGTGTGGAGTTAATGTAAAAAAAAAAAAGTTGGGAGATTTATGACGTTATTTGAGAATTTTTGCTGATTCAATTTTATCACATTTAGTTTTTATGCTTTACAGTTAAGATTGTGTAAAAATATTTTTTGAAAAGGTTCGAACACAAATGATGAAATTTTACAATTTGGGAGGCTTGTATGAATACCGCCGCCCGGAAACCATTTATTGGACTACCAACACCTCTACCACCGGTCACCACAAGTGACAAGCGTTTGGTGACTTAGCGGGGTGCACGGATGCGTCTGCCCACTTACTGCGTAGCATGCCGGATCCATAGAAACTGGTTGAGGGAGATTATTTGGTCTCTCCAGAAGGACTCTCTCAACTCTCTGACCCCTAGACTACTACCCATCCTTCATACGTTTTCCTTCCCAGAACTTCCTCTCCTTCCTTTCATTAAAAAGACCGCCCAAACAGCATCCCCAAAGATGATATTTTACATTTTGGAGGCGGGTGTGGGGTAATGGGCCCGAGGATCCATTTTTTGGATAACCAACACCTCTGTCATTAATCACCGCAAGTGGTTCGCTATGTTTGGTGATTTAGCAGGAGTACCTACCCGGGTTCAACGGGTGAGTTGTGCTCAGGCTTTTGCGGCGGAAGCGCCTGCCCACCAGCTGCTGGATGGGGAGATGCCGGTTTCCGGAGATCCTTTGACCTCTCCAGCTGGTCTCTCTCGACCAATCCGTCACTCCTGGACACACGGACCCCTATATTACTACCCATCCATCATACGTTTTCCCTCCCAGAACTTCCCATTCTTCCTTTCATTAAAAAGGTCCCATTTAGCTAGGGTTGCCATCCGTCCGGATTTCCCCAGATTTGTCCTAGTTTAGAGGGCGTCCGGGGAGCGTCCAGGCGGGGTTTCATTTGATGTCTGGTTTTAAAAAAATAATTAAAGTCTTAACATTTAAAGTCAAACGTATACGTTTGCTCTGAGGAAGGAATGGCCGTTCAGAAACCGGTCGGCTTTAAACAAATATAAGCGTGGTTCAAACAAAGTAACATTGTTTCATTTATCTTTAATTAAAATTAAATTCAATTTCAAAGAATACAGTTGCATTGATTTTTACAAATTCCGCTTAAAAAGGGAATATATTCTAAAAGCTATCGGAAAGAGAGATGAATACAAAAAAAAAACTGAAAATAAAAAAGGCGCGAGGCTGAGGAAAAAGCTTTAATAGCTAGGTAATCAAATAATGTACTTTTGAGTGCAATAATTTCTTTTCATTTTTGTAGTTAAAGTTATGATTGTTTTTATTACGCAAAAGAAATTTACAATATGGCTGTTGATTAAAACTTTAAGGTGATATAAATGAGTATAGGTTTTGGTCATTTTATGCTTTAAAAAATTAATAATGTAACTTACATTACAGTAAGTCTAAACTTTAAAAAGGTTCAGTTTCGTTGCTTAAAATTTAAGAAGACTGAATTTAGTTCATATTATGTTAAGAGACATTTCCTTGTCTAAATGGCTGCTGATAAAAATTTAAAGATATAATTATTATTAAGAAGAGTTACCTAAAAAATTGTAAGACTGAATATTGAAATGGTCTCAGTACTTTTAAGATTTATGTTTAAAAATTTAATTGAATTTTGTTAGGCTTAATATTTTAATAAGGTTTTGTTTTCATAACAGAGTATATTAATAATTTGTGTTTTATTTTAAGAATAAAAAATTCTAACCAATTATTAAAACAATTTGTAACAAACTGTAATAAGATTCTGTTTCGTTAGGTACATTTATAATGATGATAAAAGATGACTAAATTTAATTTGAAAATAAATAAAAAGGTGATTTACGACATTTTCAACTGTTTTTTTTTATTAATAAATATTTTTTTATGTTTAAAAACCTGTTGAAATGTCCGGGTTTTGGTCTCTAAAATCCGGGGTTTTCATGCGTCTTGTCTTGGTTGCCAAATTTAAGATATGGCAACCCTACATATAGCATCCCCAAAGATGACCCTGAGGGGAATTATTTTCCTCGGGCTTCCACAAATAATAATATTAATTAATAAATAGCCAATGTAAAGCGCGATTTTCTACCCTATTTGTCAACTTTTATTGAATAGAACCAGCAGCGACATGTTAATTGGATTTTATTACTTCTTGGGTCGCTTTAGTATTCAATCCCAGTAGAAGGAAATTTGATTTAAAATATTATTAAATTCATTACAATTTGCTTGCGTGAGTTAATCAAAAAATAATATAACCTTCATCATTAAAGCACAGAAAGTAACAACGGTTTTATGATTTGTGGGATTTATAACAACATGCAGCCAACAGTAATTGGATGAATTAGTAATAATTTCTTTGACAATTTTGACATTATTTGAGTACTTGATCTTAAAGGTCGCACATTTAGAGTTGATTCAAACAATACAAACTTTGGATTGTGTATATTGGTGCACGTGTGTACACTTCAGACAGTGATATCTTTGGCAATTTCTGAGAAATAGCATTTTGTTTGATGTGATTTCAAATATTCACATTCATAATATGGTTTTTTTTTGACACTGTAACGCAGTCTGAAACGTTGGCTTTGTCTAAAAAAAGGAGGAAGCCATCAAGGCATAATACCCCGATAATATAACGATAAGCATTTTTTTTGGGTACCTACATAATGTTGTTTTTTTTTTATATGAATACCGCACAAGAGTCCCAACTGCTCCCGTCTGAAGTCAGTGAGACTATGGCATCCCCAATTGGAGTATGTTGTAAGGCTGAAGGTAGTGGGGAGGGGAAGGAGATAGGGAAGAGGAAGGTGGGGAAGTACCTGGCTATTCAGATCTGGTCACCAAACACGGCTAATGTCATTTCAAGCAACGTTTCAATTCTGAATGGTGGTCTTACACCAGGGCGATACTGAGAGTATCTTCCACTCTGGAACGTGTCGCAAATATACTATATATTATTTTAAATGAATAAATTGTGATATAACACAAATTAATCAAATAAAATTTATTTGCCACGCCGGAATTCGATCCCGCGACCTTCGGTGTGCGAGTCAAGAGCCTTACCGCTGCACTACGCCGGCCGTCATTAGTTATTAGTTATTAGCCATGAGGGACGTCAATTATAGTGTCCGTTACCATAATTTTCATTTTTAAAAAGAACTTAAAATTTTCACTCGAAATGTCTTTTGTGAAGTCGAACAACAAGTTTGAAATATGAAGTATGCAATCAATGCATCTGCGTGAGTAAAGGTTCGACTCAAAAAGTATGAGGCTACACATCAATTAGTTTTATTGTTTAAACTTATCCTGTTGGCATTTTTGAAAGTTTTCGTGATTTTGTATATGAAATTATATTTTTATTTAATCCGCAAAAAGCAGTGTTGAAATAAAATTGTTTCTATTTTTGAATGTAGCTATCACTTTGTGGTTATCCATTATAGAAAAATGAAACAATACAACTTTGTATAAACCACTTATATAATGCGTAAATCCTACCGGTTTCGGAACAAACGTTCCTTCTTCAGGGAAAGCTTATACTAATTTGACAGTTTCGAACAATGTTTTATTATGGTAGGGGTGGAGCCGTTGCTAGTTATTAATGTAGATTGGGTGGGTAGGTATTAATGTAGAGTTGGTGGATAGGGGAACAAATCCATGATTGGGCTATAAGATAATATTTTTTGTTTATTGATAATAGATTCATTATTTTTAAGGGATTTTTTTATTTTCCAAGGCTTCTAAGTTATCCAAACGTTTTCCTTTATGATTAATATGAAGAATATTTATCCCTGTATTTTTTTCAAAACTATGGTTATTTTCAATAATATGGTTAGCGAACTCAGAAAAATTGTTATTATTAAGACACCTTAAATGTTCTTTGATTCTGATTTCAAAATTACGAGTTGTTTTTCCAATATAAAATGAGGGACAATCATTGCATTTGAGTTTATATATTCTGGAATTAGTCAATTTATGGTCTTTATCTTTAGTATTTCTCAAAAAATTACCGATATTATTTCTTGCATAAAAAGCTGGTTTAATATTAGAAGGGAGATTTTTGCAACATTGAACTGAAAATTTATTAAATACCTACCCACCCAATCTAGATTAACTAGCAACGGCTCCACCCGTACCATAATAAAACATTGTTCGAAACTGTCAAATTAGTATAAGCTTTACCTGAAGAAGGAACGTTTGTTCCGAAACCGGTAGGATTTACGCATTATATAAGTGGTTTATACAAAGTTGTATTGTTTCATTTTTCTAAAATTGTTTCTAGCTTTGGATTGCACGCCGATTCAGTACTGGCAGACTAGTACATATTATGTAAATAGATATTTCCCATTAAGCCGCGGCATACCCCATTTCTACCGATTTATTACATATGCACCTTAAACATTTTAAGTTTGAAAGCTCTTAAAAAAATATAGATTATTCTTGAAGATAATATCATCTATACATTCCTCGCGCCGAAACGCAAATTATATGAAATTCCCTCGATAGAAGAAAATCGCAAAATCAAAAATTATTATAAACACGTTTGTTTCAGTTATTTTACAAGTTATATGTATGAAAAATTTCAGTGTTTCTTTAAATGCTGTTTTTAATTTTCGCATGAATATTATCGATTTTAACATTATCGCACTCTTTCTAACATTCATATTTATATATCTCTCCATCTTCTTCTTTTTGAGCGGGTAAACCGGGCCTTACGGACGTGACAACACTCTCCCAGGGCCGGATCGACCTCGAGTCCAGATGAAATGAGTTACCGGGTAGTAATAATATTATAAAAAAATATATCACTGTAGCGAAGCTACGTTTTAGTTTTTTTCGAATTACTATATTTATTTTAAGTAAATATCAACTCTTCTACTTTTACCATTAATTTTATAATAATTTAATATTACTATTAAAGAAAGATAAAATAGCGACAATCACATTTTATCAAATCATATTAGGTCCCCTGGGGCTAAAATCGTATCTTCTCGAAGTTACCTGTCAGGTAAGTGGGTAAATTTTCTGTATGTGTATTTAATTATTTTTTGTTTGAAATAAATTTTCAAACAAAAATTTGTATGATACAACATACATTTCAAATCATATAATCATGCAGTAAAATAAATCAATGAATTATCTGGGAAAGCTATGTTTCAGAATTTTAATCTTGTTTAAATAAAATCATTAAAAAAAGATTCGCGCACTTGTTTTGTGACGAAAATACTCGTACTTCAGTTTGTCTATTTATTTACGGTCTTACAAACTAATATATTTAAGATTTTTTTTACTTTCTTATTTTGCTTAGACATTATTGAAAAATTATAAATGCTTATGATTAAAAAATAATTACAAAAAGTACATAATTTTAATAGTTTCATCACCACGCCTTTCAGCATTTTTTAATGTAGGTATAAATTAAAGCAAATTTGGAATGAAATAAAATCGATATTGAGTTATAATTTTAAAAAGCTAGTAGGGGGTCGTCCATTAATCACGTGATGTTTTTTTAGAAAATTTTTAACCCCTCCCCCCCCCCCTGGTGATATGTGGTGAGGTTTTAGACAACCCCCCCCCCCCCCCCAAAATCACGTGTATTTTTTTTAGTACGAAGTATTTTGAAATTTTCAGAATATTATCACGAAAAATAAATACACGTGATATCTCATTTTACCCCCCCCCCCCCGATTTTTTTCCGAACCCCCCCCCCCCCCCATTCGAGCCTCACGTGATTAATGGACGACCCCTAGGTAGATTAATTAATCTTTCTCATTGGAACCGCCCTATACGATCGTAAGAACATCTTTCGACGAAATTTGGATTATCGGCCGCTGGCTGGTTAAAGGCCCGTAAGGTGATCTTCCACAAAAAAAAACGGCGCTGTGCGAATTATCCAATGATTTTATTATTGTTAGACGTTCTGCTAAGGATGGTAGTCCCGGAGTGGTAGATATTCTGAGAATCGCCCTGGTGAAAGACCACCATTCTGAATCGTGTTAGCCGCGTTTGATGACCAGTTCTGATTAGCCAGAGACTTCTAAATCTTCCTCTTTATCATCCCCTATTCTCTTCAGTCTAACGACATTCCCATTGAAATAGTTTCACTGCCTGCGGGGAGTTGGGTTTATCGTAGAAACGAAATATATTAAATATACAAAGGAATGATAGTATCAAGTTATTGCTATGGGTTTTGGGGTTGTTCATGTGTGTATTAGTACTGTATTAAAATATAACTAGCCGTTGGAAACAATAGTTATATTATTTCAACGTCCAACGCTGTTGAAAATAATTAGCGCCAACAGTTGAAATATAATACCTACATGCGAATATTATTCAACGCAGTCAACGATTCAACTGCCTAATAAATAAAAAGGGTTAAGAGTTTGTACTTCGTGAACAACATTACTCGATATTTTAAATGGTCTTTTGGTTATGTACGTACCTACTGCACGTTTTTATTTTATTTTCCCATCCAATACGGCCGATACGCAGCGCCATGGAACAATCAAATTTATCAACGACAAGCAAAAAAATAACCTATTGATAATTGTCAATGTCGGTCGCATAACAGCTATGTTTTGTACCTATTGTTTTCAACGGTGTTGGAATGATTAAGTCAAAAGGGTCAAGAGATCACACTTCGTGAACGATATTATACCCAATTACACAAGGTCTTTTGGTAATGTACATACCTACTGCACTTTTTTTTTATTTTCCCGTCCAATACGGCCGATACGTAGCGCCAAGCAACAAGCGAATTTATCAGTGACAAGCAAAATATATCTTCAACGTCTCTTACCACTTCAACAGGGTAATATTTTCAACACCGAAACCAACGTCTTCCAACAGTTTCAACTTTCAACGTTATTATAGGATTATTATTACGTGTGTGGGGCGTGGGGCATAGAGATAATAATAATTAATAATACATCAATGATTCGGGGAACCACCCGTTAAAAGGGATTCCTTAATACGATTTTGATATATTTTTGTTAGTATCGTGTCGATCTCCTATTATAGTTGCGTCAACGTCGACGTTATTTTCAACAGCTATTTTCAACAGTTGAAAATTGCCAACGATAACGACGTTGGCGTTGGATAGAATTATCGTCAACGCCCAGTACTAGTGTGTATGTGTGTGACAGAGAACCTGAGCGAGGTGAAGGTGACTTAACCGCAAAAACGTTCTGTAATACACTCACAAATAACTCTGGATCACTGAAGAGATAAACCGATAGAAATGTATTGTGAGCCCGAAGTAAGTTCAAATTTATCTTACCCTAAAATTGAGGAAACCTTTTCAAATATCGAAAATTTTTTAAAACACATTTTTTTTATTTGTATTATACGCCTACACGGGCTTTTACAAATATGTTATACATAATAATTTTGTGGAACAGTTCAAGAAGTAAAATATGCTTTTTAAATTTAATTAAAATATGCTATTAAATTTTCCTTCCCAGAACTCACCTCTCCTTCCTTTCCCCAAAAAAACCCTCCACACAGCATCCACAAAGTTGACATAGGCACTGAAAGAAATTATTTTCCTCAGGGCCTCCTGTGTGGAGCTCATGTAAAAAAATAAAATAAAAATACAACCCATCCATGTTTAATATTATTGTAGTATGTTACTACAGCCTTCTTGTAACTATATTCCGTGCAGTTGCACACATCTACTATTTCTGCGTGTATCTAGATGACTCAAGCCTAGTATCTATTGTTGTAACTAAAACATAATTTCAGATCGAGTAGTTCTTATTGGTAAATGAAAGGTAATTAAGCTTAGTAAATCAGGGCTGTCTATAATAATAATAATTGGATAATTTGTAGAGCGCCGTCTATAATACCATTAACAATATCTCAAGGTCGAGGTCTTCTGTCTGAGAGTTTTAATTATTTTTATTCTTTTATGGTTGTATTTTTTTTTGTTTTTATAGATAGACTTGTGTCTTATAAATGTATGTGGAAATCCACTTTGAATAAAGTGAGGGGACCAAATAGAAGATTGTACTCGACTTGACTTCGAACTAGAGAAGAATTTTAATGTTAATTTTAATGTAATCAATTTTATTGTTTCGTCTGGGGCCCAGGAGTCGAATGGTCTTATCTAAATAGGCGACATACGTTTTTTTAAATGGGTACTTAGGATATATTCAGTACGTTTTATCTATTCGCGATCTATCGCCTTGCATTATTATTTAGAGGAAGTTCTTTTGAAAATTGAAGGTATCTATTTTCTAAATCGGCATGCATGTTACTTTTATAAATCACTCTTCTAGTTTTTTTCTATTCAGTGTTAGTTATTGGATTTTCCCCCTTGGAGTGAGCCCGATACAATCTAGAACGTAAATCGCTTTAGGTTGTCGGTGTGCTATCGATAATGGCGTTAATGTAGGCTTCGATGTTAAAGTTTAACACCTTTTATACGGCTGTTGTTACCAGCCTGTATGCATGTGTGTGTGTTCCTGGCGCCGTTTTAATGGCCAACATTAGATAGATATGCTTTGTTAGAAGTAATCTGTAATTAAAAATAAATAAAAGTATATCATTGAAAGATTGTTAAGGCTAATAAATCTAAACGAAACATGAAACAGAAAAAACAAGTTACGAGAAAATAAAAAAAAGGTAACGGTCTCAACTGGGAATCGAACCCAGGATCTCTGTCTTACTGGATGATAATATTCGGATACTGTTAATTCTAGATTTGAAATAAGAGATCGTCAAACTAACTAACTAACCATCACGCCGTTTCCCCGCAGGGGTAGGCAGAGAGGATGGACCGCCAAACATCCCGGTCTTGGCACACATTCCTTGCCTCGTTTACATTCATACAACGTCTCATACATGCTATTCTATAATTCTGACTCTTGACATGGCCCGACTCAAGTATCTGATTCACTTGGTCGTGCCATGTCTTTCTTGGGTGTCCTCGACTTCTTCTACCATTCAAATTTGCGTCATATATTCTCCTTACACCCCTCCCTCGTTCATTCGCTCTACATGCCCAAACCATCGCAGCGTCCCTTTCTTAATCTTACACATCACGCTTACATCAGCCTTGCATTCTTTGCGGATCTCCACGTTTTTCTCACGATCGTACATGGTTTTACCACACATTCATCTCAGGGATCTTATATCTACAGCATTCAGTCTACTTTCATCAGGGTAGGTACCAGCACTCCATTTTGGACGGCTAGCTACGCTTCTTTGTACAGTTTTTTGTTGGCGCCAACGGCGTTCAGTCCTCCATTAATAGAGTTACCTGCATTCACCCTTCTTTCAATATCTCTATCACCCTTCCCATATCTCTTAAACATACTTTCCAAATAAACAAACTCATCCACCTGCTCCAAGTATTCATCATTAACAACTATGTTGCACATTGTTTTCGTACTCTCTCTCTTTCAAATACCATGACTTTAGACTTACTTACATTCATCATTAACTCATTCTTCATACATTCTTCGTTCATCCTAGATACGAGAGTCTGTAGATCTTTCATACTGTTACTGTTACAGAGATCGACAAAAATCACCTAAAATAATCAGGTCTCAATGGCCGAGTTGGTCGAGGCATCGTTCCGGCAAGACAGATCCTGGATTCGATTCCTGGTCCCGACCGTTACCTTTTTTAAATTTTTCTTTGTCATGTTTCGTTTAGTTTTATTAGTATTATCTTCTTCTTCGATGATACATAACATTGTCGACCTTCACCTTCAAAAGTTACTGTACTGTATTATCCTTGCAAAATTAAAATTGTTTTTTTCTGATTCAGATTATCATACTAGAAATTTGTAATTGGGTATGATTTTGTGTTCAATCATAAATGAAGACCTTGCACAATCAAGTGAATCAGATACTTGAGTCGGGCCATGTCAATAGTCAGAATAATAGAAGAGTATGTATGAGACGACGTATGAATGTTGATGAGACAAGGAGTGTGTGTCAAGACCGAATTGTTTTGCTGTCCGTCCTCTCTGCTTACTCCTGCGTGATTTATAATTAAGTAATATTGATTTTAAAAACGATCTAAAATTAAAAATTCCTAAACGGTTCTAATTTGGTAATGACGTAGGTAACGCTACTGGCTGCTAAGATTGGTGACAATGGGAAGCTACAAACCGTTACTGGTGTGACGTCACATACGCCCCCCGCACGAATATAAAAGAGCATATCGTTTTGGCGGCAAGTAAAGGATGGCATCTTTCAGGTAGATCAAAGTTAAGGGAAAATAAAGAAGATAGTCGATAGATATTGAAAAAATCTTTCAGGAATATTGTGTTACGAATAAAATATTTTTGCGAATAAATTATTATCTTTTGCTCTCTAAATTCCGATACCAAGTATACATCTTGTAATGGTTTATAAATAGAAGGTGTAACACTGCATAAAAGAATAAGTACAACACAAGACTTATAGTTATAGTCCCAGGGAGCAATACGTCGAAGTTCCAAAAGACATATACATATCTGGGACCGAAATTATATAATAAAATCCCCCCAGAATTAAATATTAAAACATGCAAAATGACATGCATCGGTTCAATAATAAATAAATGGTTGATTGGCTTAGGTAGGGTTGAGTCTGAAAAATTGTTAAATAACGTCACTTAAAACTTAAAATTTTAAATGCTTAACTATTAAATGCCACAATCAGTAAGAACTTAGTATACATTTAATCTACAAAAAAAAAAACACTTTGTTTTTTTTTGTTCAGAATACATTTTTTGCATTTTTCACCAGCATTTGGTTCCTTAGAACGGGCAATCTGCCTAGCTAGGAACTAATATAGACAAACAAGACATAATAACACTTGTACCCATTTTAATATTTACAGTTATTTTGAAATATTATTATTATGTTATTTTACTGTATAAATGTATCTTATGTAATAAATAAATAAAATAAAAAATAAGTTATAAATGAAAGAGATGTGGCAACAATTAAATTATATTATTAAATAAATAAAACAGAACATGAGACTCTAATAAAATAATATTTTAATTCTTCTGGGTCGTGTTTAGTCCTTAGAAAAAGAAACCAAATAGTTAAAAGACTAATAAATGAATTGATAGCTTGTCGTGAATTAAAAAAAAAGATCTCAAGATGTTAAAATTATTATAAGGGTGCCAGTTCAAGTAGAACAAAATATTAAATGGTAAATCAATAAACTCAAACTAACAGAAGTTATAAGCTCACAGGTAAAGACGATTCACCGAAGTATGTGCCTTCCTACGTTGAGACAGACTCCCGGATTCTCCGGCTGCTAGCTTGGAACTGTTCAAGAAAAATTCTCTTGTTCCTAGTATGTTTTGGTCAAACGAAAATCTGGATTCGACTTGCTCGTAGAAAAATTTCAATTCGGAATTCAAATTTCAATTTGAATTGATACGTAGCAACCTAATTATTGGGGGATTATTAATGGGTGCTTACTTCATCGAGTGAATATTTGGCCAGTATAAATCCAAACTTGAGGTTCTGCTGAAGACAGGTGCCAAACTGCCAAAACTTTGACAAACACAAGCAATCCGATTGAATTTATGAAAGTAAATAAATGAAAAAAAATTAATGAGATTTACCCATACGTAAATTAAATTACAATCAGATTTGAATCATTGCAAAAACATAACATAAAGCAATATCGAATATAAAGTAGGTACAGAATATAAACTGTTTTAGTAAGACCTGGGGTCCTAGCATGGTCGATCGACATAGGTTTTATCGAAAATGTCAGTAACTTGCCATCGCTTCCGAGCACGACTGCAGACCGCTAATGAACAAAAAATAGTTCACAATGACTAGGGGTTCCTAATATATTTGACGTAAACTGTTGTTTATTCGTTAGCGGCTTGCAGTCGTGCTCCGGGAGCGATCGCAAGTTACCGACATTTTCGATAAAACCTTTATCGATCGACCATGCTCGGGGGCCTGGCCCCCTAGCATGGTCGATCGATATAGGTTTTATCGAAAATGTCGGTAACTTGTCACCGCTCCTGAGCACGAATGCAGGCCGCTAACGAAGAAATAACAGTTCACGTCAAATAAATTAGGAATCCTTAATCGTTGTGAACTGTTGTTTGTTCGTTAGCGGCCTGCAGTCGTGCTTAGGAGCGGTGACAAGTTACCGACATTTTCGATAAAACCTATATCGATCGACCATGCTAGATACCCAGGTCATTGAAACGAATGTGATTCATGACTACATTGATTACAATATTTTCAGGACCGACTCATTTAGATACTCGCTTGTACCTAGATTGCATGCAGTCGGTCCAGTTAATATCCAGTTATAGTCAGACGTATCCGAAAAATCTTAGTATGCAGTTATATATAAAAGTGTGCCCCCTATCTGGTACAATACTCAGGTAACTCATAAAAGCAACCAAATCATTTATAATGCATAAAATTTGTAGTGAAATTAACAAAATGTTGATTTTGTCTGGGTCACTAGTAGGATATGTCAAAACGTCATTCTAATGTTACGGACCGTTATGACATCCGTGGTTATTTTATAGCGCATTAAATGTGTAAAACGGTTCCATGAGAACTTGGAATCTAGCAATTTCAACACCCCTTTGAAAAGTCATTAAAAGTTATGAAAAAAATATTGAAAAATAGTTCATAACTTTTAATGATTTTTCGAAAGGTGTTGAAGTTGCATGATTCTGAGATGTCCGGTTTAGGCTTTTTGAAAAAGTATCGATATATCGATATCATCGATATATTTTGATCCGATATATCGATACAAAATATCCAATATCGAAAATTGTATCAAAAACGATATTTTTTAAAATTTATGTATTTAAAGTCACTAGAATCCAAAACCGTATAGGAACGAACGGAAAAAAGGTAACTGTATTGGGTCATGACATCTGGCGGTCGAAATTTTAACTAAATATCTTACAAATCTATTGTATTCGTATTAGTATTTGCGGTCACCAATACTATCTCATGTGTGTAGGTACATACATAGAAATGAATGCTATTTTTCGCCATTTTTTTCTAAGCCACTCCTATGTATTGGTTCCCAATTGTCTATGATTATTGACTTTACCTTGTTCCAAACACGATGTCCTTTTTGACAGATTAATACGCCAATAGAATGTTAGTTAGAAGACAGCTTGTTAGTTTTTTTGTAATTATTACGTAATAAAAATGAATAGTGATAAAAATACCTTCATTTTTATTGAGATTTTTGTACATTAAAAAAAAAAAACAAATTGTGTACAAAAATTACTATTGAAAATATTGAGCTGAATACACTATTATTTAAAAAACGCAAAATCTCTCTTGAAAATTTGACCGATATATCGATATTTTTTCCTCGATATATCGACGTCGATATTGATATTTTAATAAATATCGATATATCGATATTTTTTTCACTTTCGACATCCCTAGTCCGGTTATGTAAAACACAGACACATGTACAAATTACTTGATTTATAGTGTATAAAATGAGTATTGCTTTCCTCATTATCTCAAAACTTAATATTTGGAGATGTCTGTCTAATCAACTGGACGATCGATTTACTTATATATTTAACTGCACGATCCAAAAAGGTATAATTTCATATAACTTTGATGAATATCAATAAGAAAATTTACCACTTTATTACACATTCTCACTGTTTGCATCAATTCATTTACTTTTGGGGATGCTGTGTGGTGGGTGTTTTTAGGGTAAGGAATGAGATGAAGTTTTGGGAAGGAAAAATGTTTGAGGGGTGGCTAGGGAACTGGGGGTCAGTGTATCCAGGAATGACGGACATATGAATCCATTCTTCCCATGTACTGAGGTGTAAGACGATGGTTCAAAAGGTCTCCCTCAACCTGTCTCTGCCGATCCGGCCCGCCATGCAGTATTTGGGCAAACGCATCCTTCGCCAAGATCTAGATAAATCTCACCCCATGAACCCGGGGCACCCGTGCTGCTTAATTCGTTTTGAAAATCGTTAACAATAAAAAACAGGTCTATCGGAAATAGCTATCGCGTGTACGCAATAAATGCATCCCACTCTTTTTTCTTCTAAAATATTGCTAAACGAATACCTACATTTGATTTAATTTTATCGCTAGTCTGTTGATTAAAAGTTAGTGGCGCGGAAACCAAACGACGCACGATTGACATAGACAATAATAATAAAAGTCCCACACACGAGCAGCATCGAACAAAGGGGAACCAAAATAAATTATAGTTCTCATTCATTTCACCTGTGATCGAGGGGCGCTCCAACCAAAGATCAAAGAACAGAAAGGGATAAAACTCCGTCAAACCGCTTCTCCAACAATTTTATGTCGGCGGCCATTGTGGGGTCAAACTTAATGCTTTTGGAGGGTATTTACCAGAGAAAACCAGAAATATGTCATTTTTTAATCAGATTTTAGACGTATTGACTCTTTTCCACAAAAAATTATAAATGGATATCGAAAGATTGTTCTTTTATCTAGCATTCGCATGTTTTAAATTTTGGGAAAAAATGTTTATTTTTAGTATAATAAGGTTATACCATAGGTCGTTGCCGGTTTTATTAAATTTTCAAAAAAGATTTTGAATTATACCACACCCATTTCAAATCATGTAATCATGTAGTAAAATAAATCAATACATTATCTGGGTATCGCATGTTTTAGAATTTTAATTTCAGTTTAAATAAAATCATTAAATATATACGTACATGTGTTTCTTGACGAAAATTGGTCCGTTTGTGTATTTATTTGCGCACTTACAAACTAATATATTTCAGATTTTTTTTTACATTCTTATTTAATTTAGACATTATTGAAAAATGATACATACTTGTAATCAAAAAATAATTACAAAAAGTACATTATTTTAATAGTTTTATCATCACGCCTAACAGCATTTTTGGATGTAAGTATAAATGAAAGCAAATTTGGAATGAAATAAAATCGATATTGAGTTATAATTTTAAAAAGCTGGTACGGAGAATAATTAATCTTTCGCATTGTTACCGCCCTGCACGATGTAAGAACAACTTTCGACGAAATGTGGATTTTCGGCCGCTGGCTGGTTAAACGCTCTTAATATCTTGACAATAAAAGCAAAATCTGCGGTTTGGAAGAAGGCCGCAAAATCTATCAGTGTGCTCTAGTGTTATGAAATTTCTACAGTTTTTAACACCATTTTTATCGTTAGCTACAGTTAGTTACATAGAATAAAATGAAGTCGCTCATAATGTATGTGTGCGTTAATTTTTTAAACTACGCAACGGATTTTCATACGGTTTTCACCAATAGATAGAGTGATTGAAGAGGAATATTTATATGTATAATACATCTAAATTATATTAGATAAAAGCCGAGAAATTCAAAGAAAACATATTTTTGTGCTATAGTCACTTTTGAAATTTCGAAAATAGATGTCCTAGAGTAAGTAGGTATTTGATTTTCCCTTTTCAAATATCCAGTGTTGCATTGCAAGCACTGTATAATTAGTGGCGGTCGCTCGAATTGCATTACATAGTATAAAATGAAGTCGCTCAAAATGTATGTGCGCATAGATCTTTTAAACTACGAAACAGATTTTCATGCGGTTTTCACCAATAGATAGAGTGATTCAAGGGGGAGGTTTATATGTATAATACATGCTTATTATAGTAGAGAAAAGCTGAGAAATTCAAATATTCAATTAAGGCATCGGGCGGCGGGCAGCTGGCAAGCGGGTGGTGTGGATTTAATAAAGGTTGGGTAATGGCGTTGTGTTTCGTTAGCCACAGCAACGTGTGGCCGGGTCTGCTAGTTTGAAATATTTACGTAACTGTAAAGTAAGACATGTTGGTTGTTTTTAGATTATTTTTCAAATGTTTATAAAATTATAAAGAAATTTGAAATATACAAGTTTGACAACTCATTATATTTTTAAACAAACATAATCAGTAGCATATTGGTGGTATTCTGAAACATTATGGGCCTCACTAAGAAACGTGTTTTTAATTTTACACAACTGATAAACAACCGTTTGCCGTAGAATAAATGAGCGTTAAAATTAAAACAGTTGAGTAAAAACAAAAAATAAAAACGTGTATTAGTAAGGGATAAATGTATTACTGTGATATTACAGTTATACAGTTATTAGAGCATTTACTAGTTACTAGCAGTTTTTAATGATAAAGTTGTTGAAAATTTATTTATTTATTAATCTTTGGGAAGTCAACAGTTGAATGTTATCATTTTTTACAATTTTTCCACTGTACCAAAAATACAACCAACCATAGAATTCTTACTTATGTTAAGAAAATAACAGAATTGTAAATATAAAACAAAAACAAAAAGAACATATTTTTTTATTTTTAAATTAGGCAATTCATCCTAGAAAGAGTGCTTTGTGGAACATAATATTAACTATACGAGTAATAAAAAGACAGAAAGTTGTGTTCATAGAACAAATTTAATTCGTAACTGAATTATACAAAGAAAAACAAAAATTTCTCCTCCTTTGAATCTGCTACATAATCATCTACCTGCAAAATGAGTTTCACATGACGACTTTCATAAATCGAATCGAATCGATAGTTATTAATACCGTAATAAGTGCGTGGTTAACCCAACTACGAGTGCATGTCGGACGCCACGCCATACGCGCCGCGCCACAAATAACATCTGTGTACGTGGAATTTCACACAAAGCTACTGTCATAATTCGGTTTCGAGATGTCGCTACTTCCGTCAGCAGGTGGCACGGGGACGTCTCCCCCCTAGGAGTAACTGCTACGAATTTGTGAATGTGTGATATCTCTCCGGATGTCAAAATATTGATGGTAATACACGTTGCATCGAGTGGCTATACATTACATATGACGTCATTGCTCTGTCTCGGTTACTTTGTCCCGGTGAATAGCTACAGTGGATTCCAAGAACGGGCTGCTTTTCGAATCAGTTCGTATTGGATCTATAAAATGGTCTAGCCTAGCAGTAAAAAACTGCAGAACGGGTTTTTAGCAGCTAGTTTTTATTATTGTGAAATAAAATAATATTCTTTGCCTACCTACGTTATCATTATTGTAAAGGGTGTAAAACCTTTAAAATATTGTGAATTTTCCGGTGTTAAAGATGCTCTTTATTAATTTCATCATCGTTCTGCTTCCGTAGTCAGCAACAGTTTTATAATCCGAACCTGAAATACAGGGGTAATAAAGAAAATTCACGTCAATGAAGAACGATTGGTTTGTTTATCTGTCGCTATCTATTTTCGTGAGAAAAAATACCCAACTCCGTTTATTCTTCGGAAAGGAAAAAATAATTAGAATTCAGCGACTCATTTTGTGTCTTACTGTCTCGGATCGCGGTACTATCGTCAGTGTTCATTGTGACACCTGTGTAACCTTTTTTGTAAGTTTCATCAAATTATCCAAAGTAGTCTGTACGAGACGTGGCACTGTAGTCGCCACCCGCACAGACGATGTAGTGGGAAGTTTCCGGCTGGCCGTTTCGACGCCTGGAGAGAAAGGGAGAAAAAGTGAGAGAGAAGGGGAAAATAGGGTAAATGTAGGGAGAAAGGGAGAAATGGGGAGAAGGCGAGGGAAAATGGGGAGGAATTGCAGGGAGAAACGGATCGAAGGCGAGGCGAAGAAGGGAGGTAGAGCTGGGTAGAGGGGTAACCTGCGCCTTGATAAAGGCGTTTCGAAATTGTATGCGGTCTTCTTGGTGAGTGGTGCAGCCAGGGCCAAGAAAAAGTCCAACTTGTCAAGTAGATTCGATCGGAGAAGGCAGAAGAGAAGGCGAGATGCTGGTGTGGTGATGAGATCTGGAGCTCTCCCGATCTAGCGCAATATCGGCCGTATTTAAAGGGCTCTGAGCCGGGAGTCTGCCCATACTAGCCCTTTTTTCATCTCAATTCTCCGAACTGAGATGAGTTCTAGGAATTTTGGCCGTTAGAGACCTTAAACGCTACTGCGGTTCGTTTTGCACTTGCCCAACGAAGCAAAAACGCCACACCGTCCAATCTCGCCTTACTCTGACCGCTTCCCCGATACTTCGTTTATTTATGAGTTTGCATAAAATTTACATGGTTGTTCAGAGCCAATTTGTGCAAATTAAATATGATTAATTTGCACAAATTAGGTATATAGAAGACCGGGTTTTGCACAGATTTTATATTTGTGCAAAATCCGTGTATAAACAAAAGATATATAACAGATATTTGCGCAAATTGGACCTGCGCGAAGGTTTGTATAGGAACGACTTCGCACAGATTAAATTTGCGCAATGAAAAGGGTTTATTGCGATTAAAGTAGTGTGTAGGTACGTACACAGTTGGTGGGGTCAGGCTTTGTTTTTTGTCTTAGGCCGACCACCTGACCCCGTGATTATATTTATTATTTACAAAACATTACAGATAAATTACATTATAATTAAACTTAAAATTACGTCCGGTACATAGTCCAAGGCATAAATCGTAAGCACGTCATCGACGATCGTCCTAAAAGCCGTCCATAAAAATAATCCTACTCACACGTCTTGAATGAAAACATTTGACAAAATATGGTATTGCCAGTTATGGAAACAAACAAAAAAAAATCAAATGATTTAATTCATAAATCGTTCACTATGGTAATAAATTGCTCACAGGATGAGGTGGACATTTATTATCAATTGACTGATGAAGAATTTAGAAACATCGTGAAAAAATTTGAAATAGAGAACTCCAGTCCAATTTTTTATTTTTTTTTATAAATAATGACCTTCTTACTTAAATAACTGCATTTTTATTTTTATTATTAGAGTTAGTTTTAATAGTTAAAATAATTGTCAAAGTTTTAATTTTTCAAGACCCCCCGAAAACCGCCGGAAATATGGTAAATCGTGTGACGTCATCACTCCTGAAAAATTAGTATAGGATCGGGAAATCAGCTGATCAACTACCGCCATTTTGAAATTCCGTTGTTCGAAGTATTCTCCCTAGAAGAAGCATTACTATTTTTTTTGTGCAGTAGTTTTTTTAATATTTTAAATAATTGAGATAAACTAATAAAGGTACCTCTATTTTTGATACTGAATTATTAAGGCTTAAATATTGTTTCAATTAACACAACAATTAAATCTCTATAAACAGTATGAAATAAAGAATAACATGAAATGTTGTTAATACTGATGGCTTGTGCCATACCTGCATTTCAATTGATTTCAATACAATGTGATACAATGACTGGTGACGCGTGACGTCAACGCCAATCATTCAATCGTACCAACTTTACAGTGTATTTTAACGAGTCGTTAAAAAATGCACTTTTTAATAATTTTGTAAGAACTCTACGTTTAATATTATGAAATAAAACTTATATATTCAGAATCAGCGTTTATTGGTCTATATGAACATATTTTTTTAAAGCGATAATATTTTTCACTGAAGTTCCTTATTGTCACTGACAGCACTCTCCATAGCAATTTGACAATCATCTTTGATACTAGTAATAATGTAAACAGGCGTTGAAAACGTAACGTAAATAAGTAATTTAAGAAGACTTTGTTAAAAAAATATAATTATAAAACTTAGGTACTGATGTCTGGGCATTCTGGGGCTTGCGTATCACGTGATTTGCAACTCGCAAACGCGGGCAAATCAAAACAACGTGGTTTTGGTGTAAATTTTTTTTCAATCCCGTAAATCCCGCACATGAAATCCCGCAGGATTGCGGGATTGCAAGCCATAGCCACTGTAAAAAGGGAAGACATGGAACTGGCTCCTAACAATACGGAAGAGTTAGGACTCTTGCAGAAAAAAATCTCAGGGCCCAGAGTGCCCGTGTGAAGTTTATAAAAATAAATAAACTACCCCTCGATTCCATATATAGATAATGTAGGTATAATGTACATTTGATCTACCGAATGTAATAAAATGTGTTTCCAGATTGTTGAACATTCCCAATAAAAATATTCAACAGTATATTTTCCGGCCCACTGGTGCCGGTGCCGCGATTTGATTTTATTTTTCCGAGGTTTTCTTTTGTGCGGCGCATTCTTTCTGCTTCACTTCCATATTATTTTCTTCTTTTGGTTCAGGAAGACCTCTAAACTCTTGCTGTGAATGGTTACGATAAATTAATGTTTCAAATTGTATGTATTTTTTATTATTATCGAAAGCAGGGTATTTTACAATCTGAACTGTAAAAGTCTACACCTGTTTGGCTAAGGCTTTTCCTGTTTAGATTTTCTTGACAAATGCGTTATTTTTTCTAGGCTTTTTTATTGTATTTTAAATGAAATTTAAAGTACAATCCGTTAAACCGTTTACAATTATGGATGTTTACAATTATGGATGTTTACAATTATGGATGTTAATGTTTAATAAGGAACTCCAGTCCAATTTTTTTTAATTGACCTTCTAACTTAAATAACTGTATATTTATTTTAATTTTTAGGGTTAGTTTTAATAGTTAAAATAATTTTCAAAGTTTTAATTTTTCAAGATCCCCCGAAAACCACCGTATGTGTAGTAAATCGTTTGACGTCATTACTCCCGAAAAGTTAAGTTCAACTGGCGCCATTTTGAAATACAGAGTTCGAAGTGTTCTCCCTAAAGTAGCATTACTATTTTCTGTGTGCAGTAGTTTTTGAATATTTTCAATAATAGAGATAAACTAATAAGAGATACCTTTATTTTTGAAACGGAATTATTTAGGCCTAATAATATTTCAATAAACACAATAACTAAATCTCCATAAACAGTATGTAAATACACGAATAAGATAAAACGTACGATGGCTTGTGTCATACCTACATTCCCATACAATGACTTTACGGTGTTCAGTGACGTTACCACTAAACATTTCAATAATACCAACTTGACGGCGTGTTTCTATGACCCAATTTAAAATGTACTTTTTAATAAGTTTTTTAAAACTCCGCGTTTAATTTTATTAAATAAAACTTATGTATTCAGAAACAGCGTTTATTGGTCTATATTCTATATAAACATATTTTTTTAAAACCATAATATTTTTCACTGGAGTTCCTTATTGCAATGTTTGTTCAACTGCAATGTAAACATATATTCATAAAATAATTAATTATTACTAATTATAATTTAACTGTACAGAATATAACTATTGACATACATGCATCATCTTTACTTAGTAACCATGTTTTCGCCATATATCGTTAAAAATTTGACATGTTAACTTAGCAAATATTTTAGGTACGTTATGTTCCAGGATTTGCTGATCGTATTTATTGTTATAATTTAGAACAAGCATTCCTTTATACTTTGTGAACCTAGTATTATGTTCATATTATACTTTCATCTTATTTTCAGATTCAGATATATGTATAGTGAATCAATATTTTGTAGGGTAATAAGGCCAGCACCGGTAAACGTTAGTGCCTTCACGAATGGTAGAGTTTCCATGTTTAAAAAAATGTATTTATATAATACAAGCGTGAGTGAAGTCTGATTGTAAAACTCATAAAATACAATTGCATATTTTTAACCACAGATCAGCTTAATAAGAATGTACGAAAGGAAATCGGCTCTACATTCCTTTCTAACTAATGTACGAGTTTATTTTAAATTAATATCAGATATAAAGCTATCTCTAAACTGAGCTGAACCACGACTGGGTGAGTTCAAAGTAAAACTTGAACAAAATGGCCTTAATCTACATTAAAATTACTCCGAAAATACAAAAAAAACATATTTATTTAAATAAATGAAGATAATATAAGCGAAACTCAATCGAAAATCTGGAAACAGAAAAATCAGAAAAACATATTGACACCTCTGGGACTCGAACCCAGGAAAAAAGAGGTCCTGGGTTCGAGTCCCAGAGGTGTCAATATGTTTTTCTGATTTTTCTGTTTCCAGATTTTCGATTGAGTTTCGCTTATATTAACTTCATTTATTTAAATATTACAATTTGAGGTTTTACTCATAAAGTGTACCGTGAGTTATAGTAGGTTAGAGTTAAGTGTACCGTAGTGTGTCGTGAGTTATTAACAACAACAAAAAAATAATTTCCACATATTTACTTTCAGTATGGAACCGAGGTTTGATAAGGGAGCATACATTAATTACGTGAGCAATTATTCTTCCACTCTCGATCCCTCCCCCCCCCCCCCCCCCCCCCTTGGTGAGATAAATTTGGGCCATTCCAAAATATATTATTTTCAAGTAACTTGAGATTTTGCTGGACCCCCCCCCCCCCCTTTTATGCTCGCGTAATTAATTTATGCCCCCTAACCGCGGTTGGAAATAGTTTTTTCTGACGGAAATGGAACCCAAAACCTCCATAATTTTGTTATTTGAATTAACCATAATTACCACAGAAATCTTTTTGCTACGGAATAGTTCATTCGCAGTTTTTTTTTTATGTCACGTCTGGATGCCATTTCAGATTGACGAAAATATAACCCTTCACAATCGGAGCTAACTTGTGCTAAATCCCACAAAACAAAGGCTATGTCTAAGCCAGGCATGAGTTATCAAAAAAATAAATATAAAAACAATATAGTATGTTATTTGACAGATTTATTTTTGGACTATGCCTAATCCTTCCTTAGAATGTTGATTTTATATGTTTTTCGTTACTGGCAGAAATATAACCCTTCACAATCAGAGCTATCTTGTGCTAAATCCCATAAAACAAAGGATATGTCTAAGCCAGGCATGAGTTATCAAAAAAATAAATATAAAAACAATATAGTATGTTATTTGACAGATTTATTTTTGGACTATGCCTAATCCTTCCTTAGAATGTTGATTTTATATGTTTTTCGTTACTGGCAGAAATATAACCCTTCACAATCAGAGCTATCTTGTGCTAAATCCCATAAAACAAAGGATATGTCTAAGCCAGGCATGAGTTATCAAAAAAATAAATATAAAAACAATATTGTATGTTATTTGACAGATTTATTTTTGGACTATGCCTAATTCTGTAGAATGTTGATTTTATATGTTTTTCGTTACTGGCAGAAATATAACCCTTCACAATCGGAGCTATCTTGTGCTAAATCCCACAAAACAAAGGATATGTCTAAGCCAGGCATGAGTTATCAAAAAAATAAATATAAAAACAATATAGTATGTTATTTGACAGATTTATTTTTGGACTATGCCTAATCCTTCCTTAGAGTGTTGATTTTATAGTTTTTTCGTTACTGGCAGAAATACTACCACCTTCAAAACGTGCTACCTCCTACAGAGGTTTTGCCTAAGAAACCCGTCTCACTGTTTCGGTATCGGTAAGCAATCGAAATAGACCGAAAATCCTGTGCAGAAAATTCCCACAATAGCTGCGCCGCAAACCTCAGCGAACTCTACTTTTTGCGGAGTGTCTTCGGTTTATGTCGATTGTTTCGACTCTATGGGATGACGGGACAAAAAAAAACACCCTCTGGAATTTGCACAATTTTCTTTTTGCCACAGAAACCTCCCTTAGCCATTTAAATATTATTTCTTACATTTTATTACCGTTATGAATTACGAGCGTCCTTTGAGTGGAGTTCTAGATTTTGTTAGCGGCTTAAACACGCTCGTTTTGTGATCAATCAGTCACATTCCTGGGAGATACATTTCCGCGGTTACCCACAACTCGGTCTTCAGCGGGAAATCTACACGTCTCACATATCATTACGTTTCGCGTAGGTACTTCCTTTCTACAAGCGTACCATACCATCGATAGATCCAGTGTAACTCTCACTCTTTTTTAATTCTCATTCACGAGGTATATAGCGGAAAATGAGGGTATAACGGAGCTCTCAGCGGCGGTACTCCCACTTGTTTGTTGCGGCAAATTTGAGCAAACAGATTACTATGTTTGATCCATGAGGCTGGGTCACAGATGAACGAACTTCAAATGACGCTTCGTTTGAACGAGGCCTCGTGTAAACTAATTTACGGCCGTTGTTCCCAACGTTTCCATCGATCCACCTGAGCCTCCGATCAGCTAAGTGATTTGTTTAGCAGCGCTCGATTCGCCTGTTGGCCTGAGGGTTGCGTTGGGCAAGAGTCTATTTGTGCATTTGAGGCTTGTTGTGCCAGAATTTCGGCTCAACGATGACCAGTATGAGTGGTATCAACAGCCGTTAGAGATCGATGTTTCCGTGACAAATCATCTTTTGAAATGTGATACAAAGGCATTAAACATTATGAAAACAGATCATAAAACTAACCTCACCTAATTAATCTGTTTTTTCATCACCTTTTTACGACCTTATGTAAAAACGTGATGATTTGTCACTGTCCTGAGTTGTCCTGTTACCGTGTTTTTAACTGTTTTGCTTAATTAAATATAATTATTAAATTAAAATATTCTTTTCAAAATTAAGGTTTTTTTCCCAGTTATTTATATTTTTATTCCTTAAAAATCTTATGGGGTCTGCACCAAACGGACACCGGACACCCCTTGTCATTTATAGATAAAAAAAGGAATAGAAACTTCTTAATAAGGAATAGAGACTTCTTCCAATTCTAAGAGCTTCATTAGTTCAACCCGTTCATTAAAAAATAAACCAGTAATTTTGCATAACGAATGACATTATTCTAAAATACGTGTGTATTGACAGTTAACCGAAACTTATCTGTTACTATGGAGGCCGCGCTAAGCTTTATCAATCATCGGTCCATAGATGAAGGTATTGGTTAATATCGTATTATTAAAGGGTTTTATAATATATAATACATAATACATAATAATATGTAATACTCCTATATACATTTTTTTGTATTATGTAGACATATGGAAGTCGGTTAAGTTAAACAATATGATTGCATTCGTAACTCTATAAAAAATACAAATGATAATGTTGTGTTCTAAAGTGAAATTCTTTCCAGCTGCGATGAATAATAATCATGTAATCATTCTTGTTATTTACCAAGAGTATTTGTCATTCTTTGCACAGTCTATATCCGATGACAATAGACCGCAGACAATAGAATTGAAACAAGAAGCATTGCATGGTTTTTCCATGGGTTTTCTGGAAAGGATTTTAACACTTTGTTTAGTAATTACATTATCACCTAACCATGAGAAGGTTTGTTATGTAATTCTGTCGTATCAAGTGTGTTGAATAGGCTACTTGCATCACATTTTTTTTAAATTCCGGTTTGTAATTTTAAAAAAATATAAATATTCTAAGACATTCTGTAATTTTTTTATCGTATTTTTGAAACCCTGGCGATTTTTCGAAAATTTCAATCCGAAAAATCAGACCATTTTTTATAAACCGGAAAGACGGGACATAATTTTATAGGTGCGAAAAAACGATATATACATAGCCGAAAGTCATTTTAAAAAATGACGTTTTCCACAAGAAAGGACACAGGAGAATAACGAGGCATACCAAAAATGTTACACTCATAAATATTTTTTTCCTTGATCCGTCTTATTGATCAAAATCATTATAATGTTCAACGTCTAAATTACTAAATCCAATGTAATATACTTGTACTTGTAAATTATAATAATAATAAGAGTATTATAAAATTTGATTTTGTTAAAATCATCACCACTACCATTATACCTCTAAAACACGTACCGACAGCGTAAAATGTACGGGGTTCTCTTCATAACATCTGTCAAAAAGTCAAACCAAATGATAAGTTCGTAGAGCACAAATAACAAATCTAGTGAACGTTAAATGTCAAATTAAAAAATTCGCCTGAAATCAAAGTGTTGCCATATAAAAAAAAATCAGTATGGAATCTTACAAAATTAATAGGAACATTTTCGGAGACGGGACATTTTCATGTAGTGATGTCACGGGCCCAAATAATGGATTTATTTATTTAAAAATAAAAATAAAACTGTACATTTCTAAAAAAATTTACTAACATTTTCGTAATCTTAGTAAAAAAAATCAATCCTCACGATTTTTTCCAAGTCGTTATGAAATCCATGCAAGTGGCCTATTGTTTGATTTTTCTTAGACAACTGCAATTTTTTTTCTCGATTGAATGTTTTGCGTTTTTTTTAAACTATGAATCAGAAACTATTGATTAAGCCCCTGAGCTCTGGCGTTCTGAAATGTACACAGTAGCTTCAATCTAAAATGTATCGATCATTATAAAACTTCGGTATAATTGTCAAGTGCGCTATGATTTGAGATTTTCACTGCTAAAAGTATTATCGTGATTAATGTTTCGGTTAAGTCGGGTCCATTGGGCGGGAAAACGCCAGACTTTTGCTTTGATAGTCAAGGTCAAAACATTGAAGGTCATAAATGTTTGACAATTTTTGTAGTGTTTGAGCTTCCCGTGTTCTGCGGAAAACAAAACTTAAACATCCCATCTCGGGTGAAGCGTGAAGGCAGGCGGGGGCTTGCGGGGGGGGAGAATTCATTTTTTGACAGAAGATACGCGATGCGGTCGTATGTGGGGACAACGGAATGGCCTTTTATGGTTATGTGCCATGAGCGAGCATAATCTCGAGTTTAAAATATTATTAAACCTAAATATAATATAATAATCAAAATATTTGATAATAAAATTATAATATAATATCAAATATTTTTAATTATTCTGTTTTTGACGTAAATGTTTACGCACTCTAAATTCTAGTAACTTTAGGTCGTGCAATACAATGACGTTATTATATAATGTTATTGGTGCAATCTAACCTAATCGATATTTGTCGGAAATCTTTCCTGATAAATAAATGTCTGTGTTTTCTTCCTGGTGTAGCATCTTTTCCACATCGAACGCATTTTAACATTTACGTAAACGATAAACGTCAAACTTCAAGTTTTTTGGTTATCAACTGCGCGGACCCAAAATTATTATTTATGATTTTAAATAAACACACTGTCTTAATGGATGATTATTTCTTTCGTGAACTCACTTGTAAATAAAGTCTATTAATTTATAAATCGGTTTCAGAGACACGAAAGAAATTGACCAATTTAAATTTATTCTATTTTTGATGCTACGTAATTATTCACGCACTCTAAATTCAATAGTAATCGATATTAGTTGGAAATATTTCCTAATAAATAAATATCTATTAAAATATCTGTGCATCTCAAATTCAATAGTAACTTAGGACATGCAATAAACGCCAAACGTCAAGTATTGCGTACGCGTGGACGTCCGTATTCCAGACCAGTTGTCAAATTGTGTGAACTGCGCGAACTTCACCCTAATTAATTGTTTGAAAGTCCTCCAAGCGCCGAAATGACTTTCAAACGCCGAACACTGGAAACTCAAACACTACTAAATTTTATGACTTTGAATGTGTGTTATGGGACTGTCAAAGCAAACGTCTGGCCATAGTCTGGAGTTTGCCCGCGCAATGGACCCGTCTTTCCTTAAACGTTTTGTGCTTCCTCCTTGTTCAGCCAACGCTTCGGACAGCGTTAATGTCCATCATCGGGGAAAATGTGTAGATTTTCATTCTCGTGAAGAGTGTATTTACGTAAGTTAAATTGATACCATGTCACAAGCGTTAAGTCGTTTAATGTTGTTTTCTGCGATTATTTTTGGTAGAGCTGTCTAATACCGGATGTTAGGCATAGCCCCGTCGTCATTAATCTTTATGGGGTGTTTGTGGATTTCAATTTCCACCGTTATTAGGCGTGCTCGATGCGTTTTGGGGCTTCCCAGTTTTAGGCCTACCGGTATTAGACGGCTACATCTAAACTAAACGCAGAAAACCACATTTAAAGAATGAACCGTTGCAAAACTTGTACGTACGTACACATTTGAATTTGGGAGGCGAATACAGATACCGTCGCCCCGGAACCATTTATTGGATAACCCACATCCCTGCCATAGGTCATCCCAAGTGGTTCGCTACGTTTGGTGACTTAGCAGGGATGTCCAGGTTCAAGGGGTGAGGTTTTTACAGGCCTTGGCGGCTGATGAGACTGGTCGAGAAAGACCTTTTGACCTCCAGTCGGACTCTCTCGATCCATCACCCTTGCATCGCAGTGGGAGGGATGGATTCATTTGTCCGTCACTCCTGGACACATTAAACCAAGACTGCTAACCTCCTCTCATACCTTTTTCCTTCCCAGAACTTCCTCTCCTTCCTTTCCTTAAAAAAAGACACTCCACACAGTGCGCCCAAACACGTCATAGGTCCCGAGGAGAATTATTTACCTCAGAATCTCCTGCGTGGAGCTAATTCAAAGAAAAAAAAATACATAAACACAAACTTCATCATGATCTACACATCCGCCCTGATCTGCCCTACACCTTAAAAGTACCGATTCTTCCTCCCCTCTCTACCACGAGTCTTTCCTCCCTACCACGAGTTCAACGATTCCTTTTCTTCTAGTAAAAGCTTTCCCACTGTTTACAAATACTGTCACTCCACAAACAAGAAATCTTTCTTTTAAAATTGTTTACAATAATTCAGAAAAATTCCTCCGCTCTGGTTTCATTAAACTACATAGTTTATTGATGCAACGATGAGTAATTGTTTAGCGTTATTACTCCAAAGATTAAATCAAATAAACATGCCGGTTAAAATTTATCTGTACCTAATTGATTGTTTATAATTCGAAACTGACATATTTACCGGAAAGAAAAGTTGAATTTTAATTGAAAATACTAATATTTTTGTGTGCAATGTTTTTTTGACTCGGTTGATTGCAAGCTACGTGCTTTAATGCGAATCAGAGGGAATGGATATAGCTCGTTGGCAAATAAATGATTCATTGCCCTGGAATCTTTTGGGATTGATTTTCAATAACAATAATTTGTTTATGGTGGAAGAAAGTGGGCTGGTACCTACCTAATGACAAACGATTCTGTAATACTAGCTACCGTTAAATAATAATTAAATAATAATGAGAATGTTGATCTGAACTCGATGGATCCATTCTCGCGCAGGTACAGTCACTTTACTGACTTTATAATGGCCGAAAGCGAAAGAAAAAGATGCGTAAAACACACGTGCGACAGAGAAAGGTGTGGGCGGGGAGATATACCGCTTTCCTTAAACTAGCCTATTAGACCTTTAAACTAGACCCTTAAACTAGCCTATTGCGATGATTTAGCGCTTACTATGTGACATAAAAACTCATAGGTGAGCTAGAGAAAGAGTTGGCAAAGGGTCGTAGGTATTTTTTATTTCACTAATATGTCAACTGAAGATTCGCTCAATGTTAAAATAATGTTATTGTCAAAGTAAAAGATTGTTACCAATTTTCCTACTTAGTTATTACCGAATAACTTTATTATATATTTTTTCCGTGTTTGTTACTAAGTTACATCTGTACGACCAAATATTTTACTTAAATGTTTATCACCAAATTACATGTTCAAGTAACATTCTAATCACCAACTTACATTTTTATCACTATAAAGTATATTGTTATCGTCAAATTATATCGTATTCACCGTCAGAAATACATTTTTATCGCCAAATTGCATGTTTATTACAAAATTATACTTTATCATAAAATAACATTTTTCTATCACTAAATTACATTTTTACCTACAAATTACATTTTTATCACATATATGCCTTTTGTCACAAGTTACATTTTTATGACGATGTTACATTTTTATCACCAAATTACGTATTTACCACGAATTTAAGTTTTTCAATAACATTTGCATCAACAAATTAATATTTTATCACCTATATGCATTTTTGTCTCGAGTTTCTATGGCGAAATTACATTTTTATCACCAAATTACGCATTTATCACCAAATTACGCATTTATCACCGAATTAGAATTTTCAATGGTTTATCTTTTTTTTCAGTCATGACGGAAAACGCATTCAAGGCTCGCGACATCGGTCTGCGCGCGCAGAAGAAGATCCTCTCGCGCATGACCAACAAGAATGTGGTAAAGGTGTTCATCGACGACAACTCCTCCTCACTCCTCGATAACCTATACAAACTGGCCAGGATACATGTAAGTCTATTAGTCATTGCAATTTCTAATGATTAACAACTATTATTACTTTAGTTTCTAATGATTGACAACTATTATTACTTTAATTTCTAATGATTGACAACTATTATTACTTTAATTCCTAATGATTGACAACTATTATTACTTTAATTTCTAATGATTGACAACTATTATTACTTTAATTCCTAATGATTGACAACTATTATTACTTTAATTTCTAATGATTGACAACTATTATTACTTTAATTCCTAATGATTGACAACTATTATTACTTTAATTCCTAATGATTGACAACTATTATTACTTTAATTCCTAATGATTGACAACTAGTATAAACGAATTATAGTCCTAAATCAGAATATTTTAGAAGCAGCTCTCAAACTCTCAAACGGTGAGCTTTGGTGTCTTGAAATTTTGACATTATTTTCTATCTGGATTTTGTAAGTCAACCAATTTGTTTTCAGTATAATAATTTTGACATATATTCGGAAAATTATATAACGTATTGATACCAACCCTACAACATGATAGAAATACATTAGACTCGACATAATGTAAGTCAGATCGATTCCCGTAACGCATTAGGTGCGGGCACAATGGATGGACGAAGAAAGGGGTAATATGAGATGATGTTGGAGGAACGAGACCGGATCACATCAGAAGGGCACGTGAATCGAGTGAATCAAATCGACGGTCCCGAAGAACAATGTCAGATTTGATATTTTGTTGTCTTGCGGTAGAGCTGTTTAAAGTTTTGTATCTGCATTTTTACTGTTCTTGAGATCAAGAAATATATTATCACTTAAGAAAAATATATAATTTCATTTCATTTTATTAAAAATTCCGAAAATACAGACATGGTCCGATGGGATGGTCCGATGCTCTGTCCGATGCGCTTGCGCAGCGCGGGTATAAACTGTGCACACTAATCAATTTGGGAGGCGGTAATGGGTACCGCCGCCCCGGGAACCTTTATTGGATAACCAACACCTCTGCCATAGGTCACTCCAAGTAGTTCGCTACGTTTGGTGATTTAGCAGGGGTGCCCGGGTTCACGGGGTGAGGTTTGTTTAGGTCTTGGAGGCGGATGACCAGTACATAATGAACCCCAGATTTCTACCCACTCCTTAAACCCTTTTCCTTCCCAGAACTCTCCTCTCCTTCTTTTCCTTAAAAAAAACCCTCCACACAGCATCCCCAAAGATGACATAGGCCCTTGGGGAAATTATTTTCCTCATGGCCCCCTGTGTGGAGCTCATGTAAAAAAAAATCATGAAAAGACATTTAACAGATCCGACATGGTTCCTCCGGAATATCGAAATACTTGAAACGGGTTATTTTATGTGAATATAAATGAATATAAAAAGAGTCCCAACCAGGTCCCAACTGTCTAGAGCCGGTGAAAATATGTCATCCCCATTGGGGTATTTTCACAAACTATGAACACCGTTAAAATGTGTGGAGGATTTAAAGTTTATTTTTCTGGTAATTATACTAAAAACGTGTAATTTGCATTCATAATTGTTTATTTAAAAAAAACGATCTAAAACCGTACTTTCGGAATCGGTTCCAACTGGCTACTATGTGATTAAATATTTTACTTACATGTTTATCACCAAATTACATTAGAATTAGTATCACCAATTTACATTTTTATCACCACATTATATAGTTATCGTCAAATTATATCGTATTCATCATGGGAAATATATTTTTTATCGCCAAATAAATTTTTTATTATTATTTTTTTATTATTTTTTATTAAGAAAATAAAATTTGCATCTCAAATTTCCAAATTTGTCATCAAATTACATTTTTATCTCAAAATTATATTGGTGTCGTCGAATTACATCGCATTCACCACAGGAACTACATTTTTATCACCAAATAACATTTTTATCATTAAATTACATATTTATTGCCAAATTATATCACAAAATAACATTTGCATCATCAAAGTCATTACGACATAGAAAAGGCCACTGGCCCAAGTTGCCCGGCGCGCGGTGTGACGAATAAAACGAACTAATCGAAAATGGCACATTTTAAATCAAATATGTATAACATTTCATAGGTACGTTTTTCTTTTTATAATATGTACCTAGTATATATTTTTTATTCTACATATTACTTGAATAAAATTTACGATCATACCACCATCCCAAAACTGGTATGAAATTTTCCACGAAAAGTAAATATAAAATCATTCCCTTTAACGAGGCGCTAAAGAGCCGCCTGTAATCTCGTATTATGTTACGTGGAATTATCCGGAGGAATTTTTTATATGGCAACACATTCTGAGAAACATTCCGTACCGTAATCCGGATAATTATGGTACGGAATGTAATAATAATAATAAGTTAATTAAGATAATTATGGTACGGAATGTAATAAATGTAATAATAATAAGTTTGTATAGATGTATGTTTGTTACTCTTTCACGCAAAAACTACTGAATAGATTTTAAAAATTCTTTCACTAATAGAAAGCTACATTATTTGCGAGATCTATAGGCTATATATATATATATTGGTAAGCTCTGGCGTTATGAAATTATTAATCATACGTTTTCTGTCGCTAACAAAATCGATTTATTGCAAACGCCAATAAGGAACTCCAGTGAAAAATATTATGGCTTTAAAAAAATATGTTCATATAGACCAAGAAACGCTGATTCTGAATAAATAAGTTTTATTTCATAATATTAAATGCAGAGTTTTTAATAAATTATTAAAAAGTGCATTTTTAAATCTCTTCGGAAAACACAGCGTTAAGTTGGCATTACTGAAATGGTTAACCGTGACGTCACAGTTAACCTGTCACCTGTGTATTGTATTGTATTGACATTTGAAATGACTTGAAGTGCACACGTACCTATGCAATTCAACATTTCGTGTTTTTGGTTTATTTCCATACTGTTTATAGAGATTTAGATAAATAATAGTTATTGTGTTTATTGAAACATAATTTAGGCCCTCAACAATTTACGAAAAGGGCTATATTTGCGGACAATCTGCAATAAATGTTGTCTATTTGAGGTTAAAGTCGTGTCATATTTTGATGTTTGTTTTTATGTATTTTCAAATTGTTTTTAGTATAGGGCTTTTTATACAAGTTGTTACACACTCGTCATGATCAGTGTATTATAAATACCAGTGTTTCTGTATGTATTATACATAAAACAATGTACCTACAAAGTAACACCTGACACAAAACACGATGTCACATGTATTTGCAATGAAAGAGATGATTTATTGTTTTTATATTGCACTTTGATTAAATACAATAACAGTAGCGGTGAAATGTGGACATTTTATCAATGTTTTTCTATATTAAAAGCAGTTAATCTTGAATAAAAAACACACCTCACACCTAAAAGTCATTATCCGCCATGGTTATTGTGGGTTCTTCACAGTGTTATCAACAGTTAGAAGTGAAATTTCCCTAGAATTTCACATTTACGCAATTACCTACGTAGCCACCTGATTGTGTAACACTAATCCTGTTATATGTTAATTAATATGATAATTAATTGGAAAGATATCGGAACTTGGTAAATATACTAATAATACCGTGATTTTCCAAATAAAACACTTTTTGCTACGTGAAGTAATAATTTAAAAGTACGAATACACTCACCACTGAATTAGAAACTGAATTCCAAATTAAAAAAAAACACTTTGCAAAATAAAAATCATAAGCAACCCGCCGCTCATTTGTACCAAGCGTGGTATTTTGAAGACCCCCCCCCCCCCCCCCCCCGAACATGTCACGTAGTATGGGTACGTTCCATAATATCATTTTGAGTTGTCAGTGTTAAAAATAACATTGCATGTAAGTACATGAACAATAATTAAGATATATAGGAATTCCAAAAAATATATATACGTATATATATATATATGTAGAACAATTTTCTCGGTTTACCCGCGTAACGTAGTCTCCACCATCAATCACCTGCAACCCGGGTACTTCGTTCTAGACATAAGAAGTGACTTGCACTCACTTAAGTTTTAGCTTTTGGACCGAACAGACATGCGAAAGCTATCAGTTTGAGACAAAAACTCAAGACATAAGGCCTCTGAAGATGGACAGTGTGATCTGTCCGAAACGTCAGGAGTTAAAAAGTCCTTTTAAGGACTACGTTACGCGGGTAAACCGAGAAAATTGTTCTACATCTTACACCCGTGAAAACCTTAATCATAACATATATATATATATATATATATATATATATATATATATATATATATATATATATATATATATATATATATATATATATATATATATATATATATATATATATATATATATATATATATAAATATTACCAGTAATATTGTCATATGTAATAAAAATTTTGCCAGAGTTCGAAATTTCCCTAGATTTTGTCCTGATTTCCCTTATCCCTAAAAAATATTTTTCTCCCCTAGATCTAGGGAAATTTCCCTCGACATGACATCACTGATTCAAAATGACAACTTAAAAAGTAAAAAACTAACGGTGGGGACGGTGGGTGAAGACCACCATAGATACGGTGCGTTTCTGGGAGTCTTTAAAAATTAAAACTTTGACAATTATTTTAACTATTAAAACTAACTATAAAAATAAAAATAAAAATGCAGTTATTTAAGTTTGAAGGTCTTTATTCATTAAAAAAAATAAAAAAATTGGACTGGAGTTCTCTATTGTCGCCTTGGAAACAATATATTTTTTTAATTAGGTTACTATGGACATCCCTTTGATGTTAAAATTCATATATGTATAAAATACTAATTCCTACTTTACAGAATGGATTTTAATGAATCTTTACAATAATGTGAACATCTAGACTATAGCTCAGAGCTCTGGCATTACGAAATTTGTATGAAAAATTGCAATAGGTGGCACGATTAGTAAGATATCTATAATTCTTTAATCGATTCAAATTATTAGGGAAGTAGGTACTTCAAATAAATTCGCTTAAATATTTTCTAAAATAGAATTTTTATTTAAGAATCTTTGTTTTGCAAAAAGTCATTGCAAAAATTTGACATAATGTCACACAACCTCACACAACAATTATTGTTTTATTGGATAGACTGGATAGTACTGGATTTTTTGGTAGAATATAAAAAGAAGAATTATAATTCGTACTTAATAACTATCTATAAAAATGAATCACCAAAATGTATGTATGCGCATAAACCCGAACGACTGAACCAAATTGGATAATTCTTTTTTTTTCGTTTTTGTATAAAACTACCGTTGAGTTCTGGCATTATGAATTTTGTATTATTTTATTATTATTATTTTGTATTCGAAATTATAACAGGTGGCATGCGAGCAGTTTGAAAACTGAATGTATCGGGAATGAATGTGTGGAATGCGAGAGGTGAGTGGGGGCAGTGGGGAATGGGGAAGGGGAGGGGGAGGAGGGTGGGGGGGAAGGTGGTTAGGGGAGGGAGAGGGGGGGAGGGAAGGAAGGGGAAAGGAGAAGGATGGAGGAGGTTGTGGGGAGGGGTAGGGGGTGGGGGGAAGGAGGTTGATGGGGGGAGTGGAGTGGGGGAGGGGTGGGTGGAGGGGGAGGGGGATTGATGGGGGGAGTGGAGTGGGGAGAGGGAAGGTGGAGGAGGCTGAGTGGAAATCCCCTAATGCCATGCGAGCGAAGCCGCGGCAAAAAGCTAGTAATAAATATATGGAGTTATATTTTTGGTAACAGTGGTCTCAAAATTTAAACCAAAATTTCAGACAAACCACTGTAGCATATTTTTATTTGACACCTTTGAAGATATTTTAAAAACATGTATAACAATTTGGGAGGCGGGAATGGGTACCGCCGCCCCGGAAACCTTTATTGGATAACCAACACCTCTGCCATAGGTCACCCCAAGTGGTTCGCTACGTTTGGTGATTTAGCAGGGGTGCCCGGGTTCATGGGGTGAGGTTTGTCTAGGTCCTGGAGGCGGATGACCAGGACATACTGAACCCCAGATTCCTACCACCCCTTAAACCCTTTTCCTTCCCAGAACTCTCCTCTCCTTCCTTTCCTTAAAAAAACCCTCCACACAGCATCCTCAAAGATGACATAGGCCCTGAGGGAAATTATTTTCCTCAGGGCCTCCTGTGTGGGACTCATTTAAAAACAAAAATAACCGAAAATCTGATACGATTTTAGATTTTCACGGCCAAAAATTATTTTGTTATTAGTTTTTGGGGTATTATGCCGTATTGCGCTACCTCCTTCTTTAGCCAACGTTTCGGACAGCGTTGCAGTGCCCATCATCAGGGCAGATGTGTCCAGGGCAGATGTAGCAGATGTGGACACATCTGCCCTGATGATGGACACTGCAACGCTGTCCGAAACGTTGGCTAAAGAAGGAGGTAGCGCAACACGGCATAATACCCCAAAAACTAATAACAAAACCGAAAATCTGTTTATTTCTTTAGCTGTTAACTTGGTGGGCGCTGGTGACATGAAATTAATTAAACTTTTTTCCAAATTTTTTCAATGAGGGTGTTAAACTCGGTCGAAGGCAGTAACTACTAACTACTAGATATTTTTTTACTCAAGAAAAATTTCGATAAAGGCTGGAATCAAAACTTGGGTCGCTAAACTTAGTAAGAATTTTGCGATCTACTTTGCTACTTCTCAAGAGTGTGTAGAATTCGCTGCCAAATTCTGAGTTTTTTCTTCAACCCCAATGTTGAACATATTTCAAATGTTAAATGTGATTGAATGCGCAGAAGTTGCGGAAAATTAATGGGAAAAGTAATCCAAAGGTAAAGGTTATGAAAACCTAGAAATTCAGAACTCGGAATTAATCAAACTAAACTTGGTAAATCCATGTGGGGCTACGTTCTACATAATAATATAGAATTGATTTATTTATTTATTTGTAAGAAACATACAGCTTACCTTACATAGAATCATTACATTACATTACGTAGTATAAAATGAAGTCGCTCAAAATGTATGTGCGCGTTAATCTTTTAAACTACGCAACGGATTTTCATACGGTTTTCACCATTAGATAGAGTGATTGAAGAGGAATGTTTATATGTATAATACATGTAACTTATATTAGAGAAAAGCCGAGAAATTTAAAGAAAACATATTTTTGTGTGATTTAAAACGGCTGGCGGGCCGTACTATAGTCACTTTTGAAATTCGTGCTACGGAAGAAATTGGAAAATAGATGTCCTAGAGTAAGTAGGTATTTGATTTGAATTATTTTATTTGATGAAGCTCAAAATGTATGTGCGCATAGATCTTTTAAACTACGCAACGGATATTCATGCGGTTTTCACCAATAGATAGAGTGATTCAAGAGGAAGGTTTATAAGTACAAAAACATGCTTATTATAGTAGAGAAAAGTCGAGAAATTCAAATATTTAATTCAGGCAGCGGGCAGCGGGAAGCTGGCAAGCGGGTGGTGTGGATTTTATAAAGGTTGGGTAATGGCGTTGTGTTTCGTTAGCCACAGCAACGTGTGGCCGGGTCTGCTAGTACAGAGATAAATTTATAAAATCAAGCCAAAAAGTCTCTTGCTAATAATGTAGCTTGGAGCTGGAGTTTTATTGTGTCTTAAAATTTATTTTAGGCGAGGGGGAGACGGAGAGGAATATAGGATAAGGATTTGAGATTCTCCCGATATATTCCACACTCTTGTAATAATTTTCGATCGTCAGCGTTACTTCTATGCGATATTTCTGAAGGGTATTGCTAAAAATTTCTATATTTTGAATATTTTTTTATAAACGAACATTTAGGGGGAATTGGGATTTTTTTCTAATGTTGGTTCCACTTGTGCACAAATGAAATAAATTGGATTGTCGTGTTGATCTTGACGGAATGTGATATTTTATTAAGTTGGTCTCTAGCGAGGCCAGGCCATTATTTAGAATTTTAAATAACAAGATTTGGTCAAAATTAAACGTCGCGACGTACATGAAGGAGGTTGAAGTTGTGAAAATTAATAGATTCGGTGTAATTTGCTAAGTGTAAACCTAGTTAATATTTTTTTTTCCAATATGGGCTTGGTAGAAAGGAGTCCAGACGGTTATGATTATGATTAAGGTGGTACATAACCCTAATAATTTTTGTTTGCTCAAAACTCACATTTTAATCATTTTCGGCGAATTCGTAACTATAATAACTTTTTTATTCAAACCGACCCCTGGGGATGTAAGTATTTAAGATTAATAAAAACCATATTAATAAAAACCATTAATATATTTTACGTACAACGATTTTAAAACTATATAACCCGTTTTTCAACTATAAAGTTAGCGGTAAGCACCAGATTTTATTTTTTGGGCGATGAACTAATAACTTCGGGAGGGAAACATTTATAAACATCTTAAATATTTGTAACACGTTCTTCAGAATAAATTAAAATTAACCCGGCGGAAAGGTCGAATCTCCAGGCCTGCTAGGGCAAATTCGACCGTACGTTCATCCAAACGCCGTGCCGCGGGCGTACATTTGTTTACACGCTTTCTTCACTTACGTCGTTAAGATTCCCACATTATTTTTCATCTTCTTCTTTTCTTTGATAGGGCAAATTCGACAATAAGTCCGTCCAATACACGGACAATTTGTATATGTCGCAGTCAAATCGTAATATCGGGCCGATCATGATGCGCCTGAGGCACTTAACCATCTGACGTCAGGCACTTCATGAAGTAGCTAGGCGTATCATGATCTGCCTGATTTTACTATCGGCCGCCGACATACACACGGCCTCTTTACTTACGTCGTTAAGATTCTGAATATATTTTAGGGTAGGTACAAGTGCGGATCCAGGATTTTTTTCTGGGGGGGGGGGCACAAGGGGCGGACGGGCGAAAAAATCAACAATTGCTGTTAGGATTTTTTTCTGGGGGGGAGCACAAGGGGCGGTCGCCATATCATACTTCAAGTTTATTTCTACAAGTTCAAGTATGTATCTATAGGAAGGTTTATGAAAGTGTCAAAACAATCGAAAAATTAAATTAATGTTTAATAAAGACAGTTTTACCTTCTATGTACTGTGATGGAATCTCCACGTACATAAAAATACCGTACTTGGGCACGTACCCCCCCCCCCCCCCCCCAGACGGTATTTTTGCCCCCCCTAAATCCGCTACTGGGTAGGTATATTGTCGTCTTGGAGCATTTGAGACTCATGTGCGAAGCAAAAAGCTATTTTACAACTTTAATTAATATTTCAAAAAATATTACCTTTTAATTTCATGTACGTAATTGTTTTAGTATGTTCGCTTTCAATGCCATTATCTCTGCTATCGGTATTTCAAAGGAAATCGCCGTGGAACATGACCCCGGGGCGCTTACGTCGTTAGGGTGGGCTGTGAGGGCTTACAAATGACATCGCATTCGTTAGGGTGGCTCAGGTGTAGTCAGTGGAGTGGGTTAGGGTGGGTCGTTGTGTCACGGAACACTTCCCCTATTCGCCTGAAACTACGCAAGATTACGATACATTGTAAATATTAAATAATAATACCGTATGTTGTTAAACCAGCGTAGAAATATCACGGATAGGCTGAATTCTCGACAAATCAGTTCGAATTTAGAAAATGGTAGTAATAATTTTGTGTTAAAACTTATTTTATTTTAAGTTTACTTACTTTATCGCTTGTCTGAATTCTCCAAGCAAACATTTCCAAATTTGAAAATGATACTTTAATTCAAAGCACAAGTTCTTAGTTCAATGAACCGGAGTTACAGACAAATAGATTCACAACCGAAATCATTTTTTTTATTAATATCGTGTTATTAACATCTCTTCAGAACGGTGTGCTCTGGCGTCAGAAGCTTTTCATCAATTACGAATTTTTTAAGCATAATGTGGTTAAGATGATGCCATGCGAATTATGCTAAGCATACATGCGATGAGTTTAAATGTTTGATCCCTTAGAAATATTATAGATGCTTCAATTACATACTGCGAATAGTACACATCCTGGCCTTGGAAGGCCTTGGAAAAAATGGAATATTTTTTTAACAAATCTTTTTGTAAGTCTGTAATAAATAAAGTATCAGCCATGTAAAAAAGCCATGTAAACTATATAAAAAGGATTATTATCCACGTACATAAAAATCTAGATAATATTAAAAAAATTGATCATAAATATATCACAAGAAGTCACACCAGAAAGGATCTTGTGGTCCCAGGGAGCAATACGGCAAAGTATCAAAAAACATGTACATATGTTGGACCAAAAATATGTAATAAAATTCCCCTAGAATTAAATATTAAAGCTTGCAAAATGTCCCACGTCAGTTCAATAATAACAAAATGGTTGATTGGCTTAGGTAGGGTGGAATCTGAAAAACTATTAAATAATGTCACTTAAAATTTTACATGGCCTATTAACGGTACATTTAGTAAAAATTTAGTACGTATATTATTCAAATAAAAAAAAATTTAAAATTTTTCTTTTTTCTCTTTTTGTTACAGAATAAATTTTCTGGCATTTTTATTAATGTATATTTAATTTAAAAAATTAAAATGAACATTTTGTAAAAAAATTTTTTTTTTTTTTTTGCATTCTCACCAGCATTTGGTTCCTTAGAACGTGCAATCTGCCTAGCTAGGAACTAATATCGACCCACAAGACATAATAACACTTGTAAACATTTTATAGTATTTTTCAATGTTATTATTATGTTATTTTTGCCATACAAATGTATCAAATGTAATGTTATAAATAAATAAATGTAAACTATACTTTCAAGTGCAAAATCAATTTATTTCAAAATTAAGTTCTTTAGAAAATTAACGGAAAACATTTTAATATCTGTGCCTGATTTTAACAAAATAAAACACAGCAATGTAATTTCGCGCTTTTTTTCAGCATGAATCAAAATTGGAGGCGTTCAACGAATTTGGAATTGAGAAATAAACCTTACGCCGTCCGCGTAAAGACTATGTGCATTTTGTATAAGTTAACGCCCTAATACGGTGGCGGATGGACACTGGACGCCCCTAAACTTTACGTCGCGTCGCTTGGTTCCGCGAAACCGATTTTAAATTTCCTTGTTATTATAACAATCGGTGCGTAATAAAGGAGTTAATGTTTTTTTTCAAACTTTAAAAAACAACTCTCAAATACCTTCTCCAACATTTCCAAAAAAGTAAGTAACTAAACGCAAATGCTTTCGGATCGCGACGTCATTTCCATCGAGAGGTTTGGAGCGTGTTTCGCAATAGTTGTTTGTTATATATTTTTAGAGGAAAAAAAATCAGCTTGGTTAAGGTTATTTTGACCTCAAATCCAAATTTGAGTTTTGTATGAAAAAGGCCGCGAAACCGTTCCTCTTAAATGCGTCGTTTATGAGAAAAAAGGAAAAGTTACAAACCAAACCTAACTACTCGTACCTACATACGGCGTACAATTCATAAAAGATTCATTTGGAACGTCTGCGTTTATTTTTTTTAACAATGTTTGAATTTCAATGGAGTCTTTGTATGAAAAATTAGTTGTGCTGTTTGCTTTAGCATTAAATAAAACGGTCGGAGTTTACTTTAGCGGCTGCTGTCAGGAAATTGTTCCCAAATGCAATTTGTTTTGTATTTTGTAAATATTCAAAAAGAGTATATATAGAATGATCAATATCTGAAAAGTACAATTGGTTTCTGTAGGACACAAAAATGTATTCTTATTTAATACATTACATTAAGTACAGAGATCACAAATTCTTAAACACGCTTTTTTAAACTTTAAATCCATACAGGAGGCCCAGAGGAAAATAATTTCCCTCAGGGTCTATGTCGTCTTAGGTGTGGAGAGCCTTTTTGAGGAAAGGAAGGAGTGAACCTGGTTCTAAGAGACCCATGTTGAAAGAGGGAGGAAACCCGTAGGCCCGCAAATCGTTCCACAGCCGAGCTGTTGAAAAAGATTTTATTGATACGGAGGTTGGCCAACTCATTTTCGGCGACGCGGACATTATTCCTCAAAATATGGCGGCACTAGCGTGTAGCTTAGACATTCCCCTAAAAACAAGCGGTGTTCCGGCTTGGTAGCTGCTTCAGTGCGAGCTTTGCGTCCGTTCATTATGCGTCCGTTTGAGATGGACGCTCCGCTATCGAATCCCGCCGCCTGCGAGGTGCGCTCAATTATTCGCTTTCTCGACTAAGAGGGATTCCGCCCTGTTGAAGTTCTTATAAGCTCGCAAATTTGATGCTAGACGTCAGAAAATCCACCATACAAACGATTTTGAGCGAAAAATGGGTTGGGTTCGTGCTCGTTGGGTTCCCAAAATGCTAAAGAGCAAAATCTAACACTATCTAAAAAAAAGTAACGTTTGGAACCTACTATTGTTCTCCTAAAAATTGTAATTTTTACAACCGGAATTTATTTTGATCAAAGACGATAGAAGTAATTATTGTATCATTACGTACTGATTTTTGGTGTTTTATGGTGACATTTAAACATTGAATGTAAAATCTGAAATTTCACCATTTTGTTCAAAACTGCCCTGAGAAAAACCGTAATTTGATCTGCTCAACGAAACATACTGTTTAGACACCTGTTTAATTTGTTTTGGTAGTAATAATTTATTATTTGTTTGTTTCAGTCCGGCAACAAAAAGGAGGCTGAGAAACTAGTGAAGAATATAATAAAGGTAGTCATCAAGCTGGGAGTTCTCTACCGAAATGGACAATTCTCACAGGAAGAATTACACGCTGCAGACAAGTTCTGGAATAAATTCCAGGTTCGTTTAAATTGCCTTTATATTTATATGCACTTATAACGTATTCCCCTATTTCAACACTTGATTTTGACACAATATTAAGTGCAAATTTAAAAAAATATTATATAGATATCAACCTCCCAGGGACGACCCTGTGTGAGTGTGCAGACGCAATTGGAGCAGTCCTCTCCAAGCGTCGACTTGCCAAGGCCCCAAGGCTCAATAGCACCAAACAACTAATACAACGCCCTTGCGATTTTTAGTCAGGGCCAAGGGCGAATTTTTTTGTGTAGAAGGAGGTATTTTTGTGTACTGTGGAGATTCCATTACTGTGGAGACTCCATTATCACAGTACTTACAGAAAACTGTCTTTATTAAACATTTAATTTTTCTATTGTTGTGATACTTTCATAAACCTTCCTTTACATACTTGAACTTGTAGAAATTAACTTCAAGTATGATAAGTACTTCAAGTTTATTTCTAACAGTAATTGTTATTTCTTTTGCCCGTCCGCCCCTTGTGCCCCTCCCAGAAAAAAATCCTGGATCTGCCCTTGGTCAGGGCCATCGCATCGTATCGATAAATACTTTACTTCTTATAGTAGGACCTTCCAAAAATCCAGTTAGAACGCCACCAACAGACGTTCAGTAAAAAAAACGACATTATATATTTTTTTAAATGTACAGACATAGAATCTTTCTTCTGAAATACATTCGGGAAAATAAAAATTAAGAATTCAAAACTCGATTTTGACAATTCGCTCAGCATTAGGGAAGAAGGGGTGGGGGGTAACAGCGACAACACCAGTCTTCTAACTAACTAACCATCACGCCGTTTCTCCGTAGGGGTAGGCAGAGAGGACTCGTTTACATTCATACATTATCTCATACATGCTCTTCTACTATTATGACTTATGACTCTTGACATGGCCCGACTAAAGAATCTGATTCACTTGGTCGTGCCATGCCTTTCTCATTAAAATACCTAGTATTCAAATTTCTCAGTGTAAAACTATTTGTAGAGGTTTGTCACTGTACGGTGGAGAGTGCGTTTTTGGTAAAATACGCGCTCTTGATAAGGGACTTGTTAATCATCCAAAGAAAAATGTTTCCTCATAGAGATTGAAGATTTGTAAGATTTCCCGGTCGAGTTAAGTTTGTGGAGTATCTCCTGGATCTTGATCTTTGCCTGTCACACACTATCATACGTGAAGAAAATGATGCACTTCACATTTAGTTTAGGTCCCACGTGTAATCCTTGTGAAACACCAAAATAAATGTAGTTTTCAGAAAAGATAATTCTGTCATTTATGTTGAAGTTTACCGGTTCCGGGCACGATTATGCCTTTTTCAGGAAATATAGCATTATTTTCTTGGCAATGTTCCACCACAAGCTCACTAATTTTATAAATTTTGGTTATAAATGTTTAATAATACTCTTTTTTTCAGTTGGCACAAATGGCGATAATTTCATTCTATGAGGTGGACTTCTCTTACGATCGGCCATATCTGATGAATGCCTTCAATGAATCTCATCAAGCTCTGCGGTATGAATAAAAACATTAATACATATGTATCATTTTTTAAACTGGTTGTCGCTTGTTCACATGCCAGTTCTCTGAAAGTTTTCAAGATCATTAGAATTGTTGAAGTTGTTCTGTAGTTGTCTATGGCTTGTGTTTTAATAATTTATTAATCCATTTTTATCTTGCTTTTTTCAGGTTCATCGTACAAAAACACCTCACGGAGAAATCCCTGGCGCGGATAGACTGGGTCTTCTCCTTCTTCAACAATGCCAAGTTCCTCGATGCTCTCTTCAAGAAGAATTCTGAGTACAGTGAAACCCTCGGCAAGCTGGTCTCCGACATGCACAAAGCCATGGACAGCGGAGACTTGTAGTTGCTCCTGCCTCCTCGTTAAAGAGTTGAAACTATTAACAATTTCACAATGTGAGACAGTCTCACTGTGTTTGATCGGAGAAATGGTGGCTTTTAGATGCTAGGAGTCGAGCAAATGTTGATTTACACATTTGAGTAGAAAAAAAGCGATTGAATTTTTAATCAAAGATTGAAGCAGATATGAATTATTCACAAGTCACACATAATTAGATAAATCTATTGATTTTATCATTGGGTTTAGACCAGCGTTAGAACACGAATGTTGATTTTCATTCATGTAGAAAAACGATTGTGTTAGCAAAAGTCAAAGTAAATAAGCGTTAGTTTATAAATATTTAATATTATTATTATTTGTTGTGGAGGTTTTTTGAGGGCAGTAGCTTTGCGTTGTAGGATCTCATTGTTATTGTTAACCAAGAACAAGAGGTGGATAGATTATTTTTGTAGGTTGCATTTTTTTGTACATGGACCATAAAATGATGGTATTTTGTAACAATTTTCAACCAATTAGTTATATTCAATAATCTAGATCTACAAACAATATTAAAATGTTTTCTTGCAAAAATAAAATCTGCAATAGTTTTCCTGGTTAGTTTAATGACTTTCAACATCACAGCGATTATTTTTGATTGTAAGGAACATGCTTGTCCAAAACTTTCGTTGACAATTTATTATTAATTGTTATGTTTGTTAAAAGTGTCTTATGGATTACAATGTCCAAATCCTCACACAGTCAATGTATTTGTAGTGTCTATGAGACAAGAGTTATTGAGTTGTCCTTAAAAGAAGATAAATTTAAAGGTTTTCTTCTATGAGCTTAGTATAATAGTTATTTGTAACCGCTGATGTTAAATATTGTTCGATTGTTATGTGTGGCTCTCTTTTATCCTCAATGCGTGTACATTCAGGGACAATGCATTTTGATGTGTATGTAGATAGATTTCAGATTTTACAAAGCAGATTTCAGAATGATCACGTTCAGAAACCATAGATAAATCTGCGAGGGCTTTCTACAAAGCTAATGTATGTTCTACATGTGCAGATAAAAGCGAGAGCAGATATCTGTTGAACCGCTAGCGCCAATGTGTTGTACCGTCACACGATGCTAACAAATTTCTTTTTATGGTAGGAGAAAGGGTCAGATGAATTAGGGAGCTGCCACGAAATGCCATTTCTTTGTACTGAATCTATCAACTTAACATCTGCCATCCGCCGGTCTAGGCAGCTCCATAATTAAAATTACCCCCTCTCCTGTTTTCGGCGGAGAGGGGATTGCATAACTTTTCATATATCGCCTCAGGAGCAGTTAAGGCGTAAGATCTCAATTGTCTATGGTTGATCTGCACATAAACTGCTCATGTGTGACAGGTCTGATGGGATTGTATGGAGAGCATTATTTGGCATGCGGTGATCTTTTATCTTTTATCTGCGCATGTGGCACTGCTTTAATGTAATCCACCAAGTGGAAACCTATTTTCTGAAGCATTTAACTCTTGAATGCTGAAATCTACTCTCTTGAAAATTGCACATCTGTTTCTGACTGGATTTTCTAGTTCAATGCAACTATTTTCATTTTGCCTTTTTCATGACATTTCAGTTTTCATTAATCAACTTTTATTGAATTATAAAAATGGTTTGAAAAAACTTGATCAACTTTGTTGACAGAGGGTTCACACTTGTCAATATGCTTTCAAGTGACATTCAACAGAGAGTTGATCAAATAAAATTGAAATATCGTAACGAGACATTATTATAGTAAAGTTTTGGACCTCATTGCATTATCGGGGCAGGTATCGTTAATGGCAGACCATAAATAATACTATAGATTGCGGCATTAACAATTCAGTCTTAACAATTCTTTGGCCTATGTAGGACTAGGTTTCTTGGGAAACATGCTTTCTCGTTGTAGACAATTTGCCTTATGGCATTCTTTTTCTTTTATTTATTATGAGAATAGGGCTGCCTTTGAATTTCATATTCCCTTTCTCACTGCGGTAGGTTAGGTTGTAAATTTAATTAGTAAAAATGAAAGTTTTTTTTACTATAATACATCTATTTTCAAATGTCTTTTAACTCCTTTTTTCTGTTAGAATGAGGATTGAATCTTCCTACCCAGGAACTGGAGTTGATAACTCTACCAACCGAGCCAAATCCCGACTATATAAGACTGTCATTTATTGCATACATTAACAGCTGTAATGTCATCAAATTTCGTACGTGCGGGATTGCCAACAAAAGTTGGTAGAATGCATTATCATCGATAACGAGTCTATCTTCCGAGTTTCAGCTCGATGGGGATGTCGGGAAGTGGGTTAATTTCCACTTCATTCATGCATTCATTCAAACAAAACAAAATTGGAATACAAATAGATGTTATTTAAAAATATTGTATTATCTAGCAGTTAAAATTACTAACTACATAATATAAACTATCTACTAAATATTTTGAAAACTTACACAATTACAACCACTTTTTTACTTTAAAAAGTATGTAGGTATGTATGTCAATCAATTTCATTCTGTCTTAACTACCCTGCATATCCATTATTTACACAGAAAATTTCTGAAAAGAGCATTTAAATATCATAAATTATAATAAGTATAAAAATTATCAAAACATTTCCCTGAACAAGTCTTCAGAAAATCAGTCTTAATATTACGGGAGACGACCAATCAATAAAATTTATACTCACCATTGAAATAATAGTATGTAGACAGTGGCGGGCATGCTTTAGTGACATTTTCGACATGTGTGTGTAAACATTTCTGCTCATTTAGTCAGTGAACCAGCATTGGCTAATATTTGTCTCACATCATCAAAAATGTGCATTGACTTGTTTATATGTTAAGATTCATAACTTTATTAACCTTTCCACTCCTTCCTTTAGTCTGCCACTGATAGTAGGTACATAAATTTATGTAAAATGGATCAGATAAAAAATCCTTGATATCCATTAGTCTGGTTTATGTGATGACTAGACTAACACATATTCAGCTGCTTCTCACTAAAATTCTTCTCATTAAAAATTAAATTATTTTATCCGACTTATAAAAGTGGTGTAAATATTACGAAGAAGGTGTAAAATGTGAAAAACTTGACTTATAGCTATGGCGCAGGTAAAGGCAAACCGGTATTACACTCGGTTTAATTATACCAACGCTGAACCAACGCGTAAGAATCTAATAAGTAATACGGTGTGTGTATGAAATGATGAGAATGGGTATTAGTATGAGTTTTTGAATACCTATACAAGAGTATTAGTTTATTCTTGCCATTCTTAAAAATCCTAAATTTCTTGCCTCTTAACTATTATTTACCTAATGATACCAAATATTAAACCTTAGGTTTATAACTTCAAGGGACACCATGTCATTATATTTGCAATTTATAAAATGCAGCATATTGACTTGGTAAAATGAATGTGCATCATGTTGAAGTAAATTTCTTGCCTCTTAACTATTATTTACCTAATGATACCAAATATTAAACCTTAGGTTTATAACTTCAAGGGACACCATGTCATTATATTTGCAATTTATAAAATGCAGCATATTGACTTGGTAAAATGAATGTGCATCATGTTGAAGTAAATTGGCCTTCTACTTATTGTAAGTCTTACTAATGATTGCAAAACGCTTATTTTTAATTTGTATTTTGAAACATGGTATTTATTGATATTGATATATTATAATATTATAGTAAGTTGAATGTCCAAAAATTAACAATAATAATTATATTATTATGTAATATTGAATCTAATTTATTAATTTAAGAACGGTAGGACTAGGGATTACTGTATTTTTATGTAGATTAATGGTGGAATATCTTAAGTTTTCTGAATCGCTTTAATTTGCGAAAACTCAACTTCTTTTGGGAATCCATCCATTTGAGGAAAATAGAGAAAAACTGTTTCTTTAGATTTATAGTAATATATGTTTCAATGGAATCCAAGATTTTTCTTGAGTAATTTATGTCTTTTTACAGGAGAATGGGAATGTTTTGCCCACCCCTTTCGTTAGGTATTTTTTTAAGTTACCTACTTATTTCAAATGTCTGTCCGTTCAGAGTTATACTGTCTTGAAAGTGAACTTAAACTTTACATACCTGAAAGGAGGTTACCAGGTCCCCCGTATTTTGCAAAGCGATCATGTCTCTTATTACATCTTTTGTCCTTTCCATCAGATATTAGTTAATGCCTATCATTTTAATTGGGTATCGCCCATCTTCACCCAGCAATCAATCATTAAGTACCTGATGCAAAACTGTAAAAGAGAGGGAACGAAATCGAGCATAACTCAAATACATATTATATTATTAGTTTATTTATTGTTCTGTTATACGTGGTGGAATTATATTGTATTAAAATTGAAATTAAAACACTTTTTAACTTATTTCCACTTATTTAAATAAATAACTTAGTAAAATACACTTAGTAAAATAAATAAGTGGAAATAAGTTAAAAAGTGTTTTAATTTCAATTTTAATATTATATTATTGTAGCCTTTCCAGTAAAATGCTCTAGAGGATACATTTTTTTTAAAGAATAAAGGGGGAGTAATTTTATAAATATTATTTAATGTCTTACGAAATAGTGCAGGATTTTTTTTAACACTCCATCAGGCGTTTGTACATTTGTTATGTTTATTATCTAGTTGTAGAGGAATACTTTAAGTGTGTGCGTGAGTGACCTTCAATTCGCGTTCTAATTCTACGAAATGCACGTACGTTCTACAATGGTAGAATGTGCGTAAATACTGGAATGTTAATGCAGATTGATTACCAAACAGTTTTTCTGCGAATACCAAAATTATAGAGTGTTACTTAGATATTGCACAAAACTCTCGTTTTAGGGAATTGTATTAACCCCCCTCTGGAGGGAGAGTGTTAATATAATATTCTAATATGAACATCACTTTCAAGACATTATAACTCTGAACAGACAAACATTTGACTTTAGCCGTAAATAGTAACTAATGTTTTATTTAAAAAAAAGAAAACCTATCCAACGGTATGTCGACTACATTTTACTATTGATCAAGCTCAGATCCCAAACATTTTTGCCATTCTCCTTTGTTCACTATTTTTAAAGCTAAAGTGGTAGCCTTTTTAATTTCTTCTCCTATACAGGGTGTATGTGCCTGATTCCTGAGCATTTGTGGAGCAAAAATGTAGACTTCATTTTGCTATCTGATGTTATTTTTTTTCAATTAAAAACATCAACAAAATATATTTTCCATCGCACGCCGATGGCTGCAACCTACAAGCACTCCTTTAAGTTCCAGCAGCACCGTACAGGCGAGACAGATCCATTGCATCGTGTAGCAGTGTGATCAGTGGGCGATGTGTGATCAGTGGCGATGTGTGAAAAAAATACCATCAGATAGCAAAATCATGACCAATTTTTGCAGGAATCTCTGGTTAAAATCTTTTAGATACGTGCTTACACCTTGTATAAAATACATGTACATATTGCTAATTCTTTTAAGTTTTATAAGATATTAAATTGACATATCATATTATATCCCCAATATAATAATATGTGAAATGAACATCAATGTATTGCGTACATATTCAAATTAGATATTATGAATATGACAACGAGACTTTGATCTCGTTTCGTATAAGTAATTTATTTCATATTCAATGTCTATTGTTTTGGAGTGTTTTATCTTAATAATATTTTTGTATTGATAAATAATATTATCATGGTTCCTTAGTCTTGCCAGTCATGTTTGGTATTTGTCATGGAACAATACTCATTTATTATTATTATTACTTAAGTTATTAAAAAAAACATTAAATTGCATATTTTGTAATAATTTGTGCATGTGGAAAGTACTCATTCATTTGCAATCAAATTCACCTTGTTCCTGATGTGTGTAGGATAAAGGGCGTGTGCGGCACTTTTTGTGACATTTCTGCAATTTCTTTTAAAACATTTGTACATGCGCGTAGCATTGAGGGCATGGTTTATTGGCGTATATATATATATATGCGCTTAGCACTGTAGAGGTTAAAAACCTCCCTTCCTGAATTATTATACATTTGAAGGTTGCTAATGCAAATTAGTAAACAAAAGATTTCTTCAATTAATGAAGATCAATTTGATGTAAACCTAATTCAAAATAGGTGCAATTTTTCGACTTTTTTTGCCTAGATGACTGTAAAACACCTTTTTAAACTGGTAGCTTCAATGTCTACAGTAGTTGCCCCCAACTGCACAGATACATTTCTAGATTTCAAAGTATCCTTGGGTAAAATCTGGAACCAAACGTATTTAGGATGAACATTATACTCCCATCTGAATGAAGTTATTAAATATCTCAATCGTAGACATCCAAATTGATAGACTTGCCCTAACATAAAATCTGATTACATATCATTTCGACGAGCTGGAGGCAAACCATGTGCCCATATTTTTGGCACCAGGAAGGATCGAAAATGCTTTGAATATACTCTGACATCAGTCGTATGTTGACTGCCGAAGAGAGCACATTGAAATTAGTAAAAAAGTAAAGTTTGCAAGTAAGGCAACAGTTTGCTGCGCAGTCAATTTTGGAACATTTCTGCGAAGGATCTGAAAATCGTTTTTTTAACCAAACCGTCCTAGCACAGCGATGCTAAAAATGAGTGAGTTGGGTAAATTAAAACACATATACATGTCTACATAACTAAATAGTATAACAAAATATTCAATTTTGAAAAAAAGCCCAAACTTTTATTTATCCTATTTGAAATTTTTATGCAGCCAGCAATTTGAGTGCCATTGTAAAAAGGACCAGTAATTCGCAAGCAGATTTTATTGTCGAAGACTAAATAGTCATATTACAATGTGAGTTGCCTGTGTACTCTCAGATTCAATTACTGACCAATCACAGAAAGGGAGACGGTAACGCCCCCCCCCCCTCAACTTGGTTTGTTCCCCCTCCCCTGATTGACAGTTCTATCAATTTGGATGTCTATGATATCATTGTACTATTTAAATGTATTTATCAGTCCTGCAGATGTGTAAATCGTTGAGGACTTATAGAACCAAAATAATCCATGTCATCGCTGTCCCTGATGATGCTACCTAACTTATAATTTTGCTTGCAATATGTTTTTTAATGTAAATATTGAGGGCACAATAAACTATCTGAAATATCAAGTGTATTGCACGTGACGCTTTACAACTTTTTGTACTGTATTATAAATATTTTTCCACTAATAAAATATTATAAACACATCTATGTCATATTCTTTTTCATAATAAACAATGAACATTAGAAGGCCTTTTATTTATTGCTTATTTATGCATTGAATCTAACCCGTTCTATTGTTACGAAACACAAGTTGACAGTTTGAATTCTCCCGCGTAGTCAGCAGTTCTCACTCACGCCGACTCGAGAACCTTCCGCGCTCCGGAATACGCACGTTGCCAAGCAGGCAAGTTCCTATGCTGGCAAAGCGGCCATCATCCCGACGCATATTGATTGCCCGCAATGATCCGCGTAAAGGATGGGGTTTCTCCCAACAAAGTGCTTTGAAGGGCTCTTCTCCCTGTAGAGACCCGCCAACCGATTGCCCCCTGTGTTGTGAGCCACAACACCGGCAAAATGGCGGATGCTTGGTCCCTCACCGCACTGATGACCACCACATGTAAGCCCAGACTGCATTCTCCCCTTACCTGTGCCTTTATAACAATGTTCACTCTACGGTGTGAGAGAGAGCTTAGAAATACGGACCCCCTACCACGTTCTTGTGTATTTTTGTGAATAACACTTATGTACACAAGATTCACGCTTCTATCCCGTGTTGTTAATTTGGAATGACCATTCCCATAGCACCATAGCCTGTAACTGGTCCCTGAACCCCGCTCCTGGATAGAGCACCCTTGTTTCTCTCTGAGCTAATTTCTGCCAAGGCCCGCTGCGAGATAGGTGGAACCCCTGACCTGAGAATATCATAAAACGGTAATTACCCCATGTAATTTAGCCTAACCTGGCTCCTTCGTGGGGGCCCGTTAGCTTACACTGGTAACCAATACGTACTCCTTACTGCTATGAAAGAGCTTGAACCCCTTACACTCTACTAATATGCACTTTACTCTAGCATACCCATAAAATGGTGTAACGTAATTATTATCGTGGTAGTTATTCAGTCGGTTCTTGCTCAGAATGAGTATTATTAATATCGGCGTGCCGTTGGAACGACTGAGAACAAATTCAAGTTGCCTGGACGTTGCTCGATTGTTTAAAAGAAACTGTTATAAGGGCGACGTCATGACAGATCAATGAATTTGTCGGAAGTTTGATTTTGTAAGGAGTTTTCATACTCGTAAATGATTGTGTAAATTTGCAATATTATGGGACTACGCCTACAAATTAGTGCTGTGGAGAAATATTGCTTGACGCTCGTAATGACGTGGCAAACAACCCACCGAGAAATAGCCATCGGGATTACTGAATACAGCTTGATACATTGATGTTTGGCCGGGCGTGTTTACAGCCACGTACAATCCAATATCACCAAGGACAACTTTGATGACGATTGCAAGCGCTTCTTAAATGACATCAACAGTCTAGAACTGCAGGTTATATCCTTTCAATGCTCAGAGATGGCAATCGGACGCATTTGTGGGTAGACTGGAATCTCGGCTCCTTCACGGTGTCATGGGCATGCGAAGCGGCAGCTCTGGGGCTCTTCTCCAGCTATCTGGAGCCTTTGTCGCTGAGGCTGGAAGAGGTGCGCCATATTATCTATCGTAGGAGTCCGATTCGAGCCGCGGTCAACAGTGGTTGTGTGTACCTTACCTATTGCTTAGTGCCGTTCGCCCGTTCCTGATAAGAGATTATTGTTACATTTTATTTAATTTTATTTATCGTATACCTATTTGTTTGCATTCCTGCTTATGGTTAATCCGTTTTTGTTTGTACAATCAATGAAATAGACTGTGTATTATTTTTTCAGTTTAATTTTTAAAGGTTAAGTTTTTTTATATAATGGAGGAAGACAAAGATAGGCCTCCCGACCCAGGGTCGATATTAGATTTTTCTGATTCGGATTCTAATACTAGCCATGTTTCTATTGCACTCCCATCTCGTAAGCGACGACCATCGTATAGCCTTCACATTCCATCGAAAGTTAAATCTATACCGCCGATTCAACAAACCTCGACCTCTAACGACCTTAACACCAATAGTAACACCCAGACAAGTACTTTAACTAGCGATAATACAAAAAATACTGACTTACTTTATCCTGCTTCCGCTTCCGGTCCTTTTATCGTTATGGTTCAGAGAACTGAACAAGGAAAACTTATTCATCCTTTAGATTTTGGAAAATTCTTATTTCACTCAAAAAATAATAACCTTGGTATTGTTAACGGTTCAATTAAACCAGAAGGGCGATATAAATTATCTATCGAGTTTAATACTGCCGCTTCCGCAAATGGATTTGTAAAAAAAATTGACTCGCTCTCAAACCATAAATATAAATCGTTCATCCCGACATTTAACCTTACGAGAATGGGTCTTGTGCGAGGAATTCCCGCGGAGATCCCAGAGGCTGAAATTGTTGATGCTTTGAATAATTCCCACGGAACCCCGAAAGTATTAAAAGCACGTCGACTGAACTACAAGGATTCTACTGATGGAAACACGATCTGGAAACCTTCCCAATCTGTTGTTATTACATTTGAAGGACAATCCCTACCGTCTCGTGTGTTTATTTATTATACCTCGCTTCTCGTCGAAGTTTATAAATTCCCAACTATTCAATGCTTCAATTGCTGCCGGTTTGGACATTCAAAACCCGTATGCCGCTCCCCTCCACGTTGTTACTTTTGCGGAGAAGGTCACCCATTTGATCAATGTCCGAAATCTTCCAATGACCCCATTTGCATTAACTGTTCGGGTGCACATACCTAGCCTGTCCGGAATTATCAAGACAGAAGAACATAAAACATAAAATGGCTACCGACAACATTTCGTACTTCCAGGCCTCAAAGTTATTCTCTCCTGCGAAAAAATCATTCGCAGAGATGACATCGTCCTCAGCTCCTTTCCAAACAACCACCTTTTTAAATTCAACGTCATCTTCTCACAGAGAAACCATTCTCAAGCCAGTCAAACCCAACCCAAAATATACTCCTTACCTTAATAAAAAACAATTGAATAATATTTTGGCCAGCCCGAATGGGAATGCCAAATCCCAGACCCCCAATGGGTGTGCCATTAATGGTAATACTTCCCCTCCTGCTCTCCCCGAAATAATGAATAATAATTCTTTTATACAAACCTTAATTACCCTTTTAATTTCTATCCTTACAAACAACAATACTGTACCGTCCAACGCTGCCGATTACATTAAATCTTTATTATCTTGCCTCCCCAATGACTTCGAAACTGCACAAAATTCTTCAGTGGAACAGTAGAAGCCTCTTCGCTAACAAATCTGACCTAATTCAATTACTCGACGAACACGACGTTTCAGTAGCCGCCATTTCTGAAACGTGGTTAAAACCATCCTTTCACTTAAGAATTCCAGGTTATTATTGTCTCAGACACGACAGACCGGATGGTAAAGGCGGCACGGCTCTGATAATCCATAATTCTATCCCGTTTAAACAAATTAATATTCATACTCCCTCCGACGATATCCAGATAATAGCAGCTGTCTTATCTGATATCACAATATTATCAATATATATTCCTCCCTCTACGACTTTTTTTGAAAATGAATGGGCACCATAGACATCAGAATTCAATAGACCAGAAGATACAGACGAGGGGGTAAAACCAAACTATGAAGGGGGAAGAGGGGAAAGATGACTGTGATTCGTTATACAATAAATCTGACAGTAAATAGGCATCTCGCATTACAATATCACCATTTAGTTCTTAAAAGCAAAATCTGCTTTGAATGAATAGACCTTTTTACATGGGAGCGCGAATTGCTTGCCACGATAATAACATATTTGCTAAGGCCAAATGCTCGCCGCAAAAAGACTCGCCCCAATACACATAGCAATATTTTGTTGCCGTGTTTAGTTAAAACACTATTACAAATGTTTCATAATTTACTTACCCCTATAACCAGCAACGAGAATACTGGAGAACCGCCCACATTCGCTATGTCTATATAATATGTACCTATAATGTATAGCGCAAGCTGCTGTTTTTGGCGTGATATTTCGTAAAACGTATAGACGTTACTTTCGCGCTGGTCACTACAAGAATGATGACGTCACATATTTTAGATTCTCTCCCCTCCCCATGGAGCGAGCTGGCGCCAAGGCGGAGCTTATAGCTGGTTCCATGGGGAGGGGGAAATATTACGTTTTTATCACTTAGGGCAGGTCCAGATATATTCATATGTCCGTGATGGGCACCAATCTTAACCCAGATTTGTTCCCCTTATATGATCCTTGGAGATTTTAATGCACATTCCCCTTCTTGGGGTAGCAAAATAACAAATCGTTCTGGCCGCAATCTTTTAGATTTTATTGATACCCATAACCTATGTTTTTTAAATGACGGATCTCCAACCAGATTCACCCCCCCTCATCAATGGAAAAGTGCTGTTGATTTATCTCTTTGTTCGTATTCGTTAGCATCTAAATGCTCTTGGGACATCCTAAACGATCCCCTCTCTAGTGATCATTTCCCAATTTTAATCCGATTCCACCATTAATCTATCACTTATCCCCCCCCCAGTTAAAAATAATCTCAAATTTAGAACAAAAGATGCGAATTGGAGCACTTTCTCTTCTGAACTAGATAACATTATTAATTTAACAAAATCGTCCCCGGGAGACATCAGAATGCAATGTGAGACGTTTCCCTCTATGGTTATATATGCAGCAGAAAAATCCATCCCGAAACACAATGCGAACATTAAAATAAAACACTCTACTCCGTGGTGGGACGAGGAATGCACTCGCTCCGTCAACTCTCGTAAAAAAGCAATTTCCTTTTTTCGTAAGGGTATGTCACTAAAAAAATTTTTATCAGTTAAAAAAGCCCAGGCAGAAACCAAACGAATTTTGAAAAATAAAAAACGCGCTGGATGGCGGAAGTTCTGTGAGAACCTGTCTCCGGAAACTCCCCAGTCTTCAGTTTGGTCTAGCTTAAAAAAATTCGGATCATCGTATTCTCCGCCGAGAATCAAACATATATCAGAAGAAATTCTTATAGGATTTGCGGATAAAATAGCCCCCCCATCAGTGGCCGGATGTGAAGAAATGCCTTCTATTAAGCCATATCCATCTCATTCTAACTGGCTAGATGCTCCTTTCTCCATTGATGAGATGAAACGAGTAATAAGAGCCCTTTCTGACTCTGCTCCGGGTTCCGATGGAATATTTAATAGTTTCATTAAATCATTTTCTGATATGGCGATTGAATATTTCTTATCTCTTATTAATAATATGTTTGAAACAGGACTAATTCCGGATGATTGGAAAATTAAAAAAATCATTCCCATTTTAAAACCTGGAAAAAATCCATCTGAAATTTCGTCTTATCGGCCTATTGCTCTTTCATCATGTTTGATGAAAGTAGCGGAGCGTTTGATCAAAAACAGATTAGAGTGGTTAGATTAGATTTGCTCTCAGATAGGTCCATTATTATTGAGTCTTCCTCTAAATGCTTAAGGCGCAAACTATGGAGAGGTTTGCCCCAGGGTTCTGTTATTAGTCCTCTGTTGTTTAATATTTTTATAAGCGACCTCGACTCAGTAGTTCCTTTTTCTATCAAGCGACTTTACTTTGCGGATGATATCCTTATATATTTGTTACATAAAAATATTATTCTTGCAGCTAAGGAAGTGAATTTGGCTTTACAATATATTAAAAGCTGGTTGTCAATAAATGGGATAAATCTGGCGGCATCTAAAACAAGGGTCGTGGCTTTCACGCGCAAAATAAAAATTCCACAATTCTCAATCTCTTTTGATAATGTGCCTCTACAAACCGCTACTCAAATCAAATTCCTTGGTCTTCTTTTGAACCATAAACTTTCCTGGCTTCCACACATTCAGATAATTTCTACAAAGTGTGAAAAGGGACTTAATATGATGCGAGCAGTTTCCAGAGTATGGTGGGGATCTCATCCTACCACTCTTAAATTAATGTATAATTCCCTAGTTCGGAGCCACTTGGATTATGGCTCATTCCTTTTTGACCCACTCCCTAAATATTTAGATAAGAAAATGGAAAGAATTCAATCAAAAGCCCTCAGAATGATTATTTGAGCTATTCTTCTCCAATTAATGCGCTTCAGGTGGAATGTAGGGAGCCTCCATTATATTTCAGAAGGCAATTCCTTGCCAATAAATATATTTTCAAGGCTTTATCGTTATCACATCATCCTATTAAACAAAGTCTTAATCGGTTAAGTGTTAATTTGAATTCTAACAAAAGATTGAGAGAAAAACAATGTTTTCCTCTCCTTAAGCTAAAACAATGTTTTCCTCTCCTAATTAAAAGTTTTCATCTCTATAATTCTCTATCATCTTCCCTCCAATATCTTCAAGAAGTTCCCAATCTCCCTATATACAATATTCCATTTAAGGCAATCACTATTATGCCGAACACAATCACATCAGTCTTTCAGAAGAATATTTTATCTTCCCCGAATAGATTTCAAAATGTGGATGATTGTTTTAAAAGCATTGTGGCTTCAAAATTCCCTGGATTTTCCATCCTTTACACTGATGGTTCCAAATTTGAAAATAAAAGATGTGGAGCATCGATATATAGTCCAGAATTCAACATCAAGCTCACTTATAAATTACCGAAAGAAGCTTCCATATTTACAGCTGAATGCTTTGCAATTGAACAAGCGCTAAATCAAATCCTGGTTCTCAACATTCATCGAGCCTTACTATGTACTGATTCGTTAAGTGCTCTAACTAAAATTAGGTCAAATATTCTATGTTATCTGGAAGACAATATTATATGTAAAATAAAAAATCTTCTCAATTCTCTAAGTGAATCTGGGTTTGAGACGATATTGCCTGGGTCCCTGCCCATTTGGGTATCGAGGATAATGAGATGGCCGATTTTCTCGCCAAATCTGGTTCAGATTCCGGAACTATCCCACTAAATTTTAGAATTCCTATCTCCGATGTCTTCCCGATTCTTAAATCCAAGGGAAGAAAATTGGGCAGTCTCCAAAATAAGAACTGGATCTTTCTATGCTGGAATTCAAAACCATATCCCTGCTAAGCCATGGTTTCACGGTAAAAAAACTTTCAAAATGATTCATTTCATGTATTTCGAGAATGAAAATTGGTCACTGTTCAATTGCATCTCACTTGTCTAGAATTAGAGTTTTAGATGATCCGGTCTGCCAGTGCGGTGTGGAAGAGGAAACCCTCGACCACGTTTTCTTTAACTGTAAAAACCATTCATCTTTCAAGAACATATACCGCCGGCTTATTAAAATCACACACCAGTCCCCCCTTAACATTTCATACCTTTTATCTCTTAACAATTCTCGTGTTCATACAGCTTTATGTAAGTTTATTAACCTGAATGAATTCAATATTTAATTTGTTTTAGTGATCTAAATGAGTCCAATATTTAATTTGTTTTATTATTTTCCCAATAGATTAACTGAATTTTTTTATCCACTTTAACTATTACCGGCACAAAGCACTCTTTTCAGGGTGAATTGCCTCGAACCAAAAAAAAAAAAATTATCTATCGTAAGCTACGAATGATCATTTGGAGTGGATTCTACTAAAATAACTGAATTATCTCTCTCTCTCTCTCTACATTTTTTGAGTTTACAAAGGTATTTATGTAGATTATGTTTTTGCTTGTCAATAATAACAAGTACATTTTGTTTAATATGAGTTCTTTTATTTACATCAGATAGTAGCTTTCTTTTTATCCCACGCAGGACCCTGCAATGATGATGAGAGCTCATGCATACGGAATTTCTTTGCTAACGGAGCAAAGATCCGTGTCAATGGATACATCATGCCTGCATTCCACCTGTGCATAAGAGCTGGCAAAAGCTTTGCTATCTATGGATTTTCAATCAGATGAACCAATTTGGAAGGCGGGAATGGGTACCGCCGCCCCGGGAACCTTTATTGGATAACCAACACCTCTGCCATAAAAAGTGCCAAGTGGTTCGCTACGTTTGGTGATTTAGCAGGGGTGCCCGGGTTCATGGGGTGAGGTTTGTCTAGGTCTTGGAGGCGGATGACCAGGACGTACTGAACCCCAGATTCCTACCCACCCCTTAAACCCTTTTCCTTCCCAGAACTCTCCTCTCCTTCCTTTCCTTAAAAAAACCCTCCACACAGCATCCTCAAAGATGACATAGGCTCTGAGGGAAATAATTTCCCTCAGGGCCTCCTGTGTGGAGCTCATGTAAAAAAAAAAAAAAAAACGCTTTTCTTTGCTTAGATTCAAGGAGCTCAAGCAGATGCTAAATAGGCAAAGGGTGAGGAACCCTTTTCACTGCGGAGGGCCGTTTTGATATTTGTATCATTTGAGCCAGACAAATAAACACTTGAATATACGAAATTATAAACTTCAAATGCAGCATGCTTATTTGGTCCTAGATTTTATTCAGCAATAATACCCAAGGTCCCAATACTTGATAGACCTGCTTGATCCTGCGTAACGGAGAGTGGTTCGTTGAAGAGCGGAGCAGGGCAAACGATTTTGTCGAAATTTGCCAAAATAGTTTAAATTTTGGTCGCTTGCGTCGCCCTCATCGAATCCAAAATCAATTCCACCAAAAGTTAATGTTCATTGTTACTTCAAATGAGTTTGATCCCAGTATCCGCTCGTAAAAACCCGAAGTTACGGCGATCATTCCCGAACACGAATTGAAAAAGGAATATGACACGTTGGTCGCTTTCGTGGTCGACTGAATTTTGATTTTTTCCCTTTCACTTGGGGAAATTTCCCCTGAGATTCCCTTTTTGTTGCAAATAATTTTAAAATATTACGCGAACAGCTTTTTGAAACTCCCGGGTATCCAAGATTCAAAAAGTATGATTTTAGAATTAAATTGTGAGATGTTTACTGGATTTTAACACCACATTCTATGTTATTTTTTAACTTAAAAATCACAAACGTCAAAAAGTTTACCAACTTCTATAAAAATCTGCTTCTTTTTAATATAAAGTTAAAATTAGAGGGGTATTGATATATTTCACATTACTAATTTTCCCACATTTCACGTGTATTGTACATAATTTTCCCTAAATATTGGGAATTTTTATACCTCTCAACCCCGAACACCTGCTTAGCGTGTCCATCATTGTCTGTGCAAATTGTTAGGGCTGTCAAAACATGGAAATATAAATCACCGTTGAAATATTCATTTATTTATTTAAAAGTTTAGGTTTTTTGCAAAATAGAGTAAAATAGTTTTTATAACACAAAGAGAAAAAAAACTTCAATACATAACTATGATTATTGCGATCACGGCTTGACGCGTTTTTAGTGAATAACCCTGTTAGATTTGGTTCAATCGGTCTAAAAATTTGTCAGAATACATATTTTAATTAACAGATTCAGTTTTCAATCTTGAAATTGTGCTTTTTTTTGCGTAATTGACCTGCAATTTGCAATTGTTTAAAAGTTTTAAACCGATTAAATTGTGCACAAAACAGTCAAATTTAATTTGATTAATTTGTGTTATTTCACAATCAATACATTTGAAATAATACATAGTATATTTGTGGCACGTTCCAGAGTGGAAGGTATTTTCAGTATCGCCCTGGTAAGACCACCATTAAACGTGAAACTGTGCTTGAAATCGCTTTACCGTGTTTGATGAATAAGAAACATGTATGTTCATTTCATAAAGAGTCCTAAATTCTCCAGTCTTTCAATATAAATATTTACTTTTGCCACTAATCTTCTCATAAATGGAAAATCAACAGTAATGGGGATAGCAAATGTAAAATCATGCCATGTCCAGTGTTTTAAATGTAGTGTATCCGCGTGCACATCGCATCTTCTCCTAGAATAAACTTTCTTTTTTATCGGAAGTGACCTGCCAGGTAAGTATGTTTTCTGTATCCTTTGTAAATGATAAAATTAGATATAGCCAAAGAAATCTAAAACTAGCGGCGTAAGCTTTTTTGTTTGTTTTTTAGTTTGTTTAAAAAAATCTGGTAAAAGTCGTCGGATACGTCTATATACAACCTGTAGTATATATGGTACTAGCAGACCCGGCCACACGTTGCTGTGGCTAACGAAACACAACGCCATTACCCAACCTTTATAAAATCCATACCACCGCTTGCCAGCTGCCAGCTGCCCGCTGCCCGTTGCCTAAATTGAATATTTGAATTTAATAAGATTGTATTAATCTCTAATAAGATTGCATTTAAACCTTCCTCTTGAATCACTCTATTGGTGAAAACTGCATGAAAATCCGTTGCGTAGTTTAAAAGATCGATGCGCACATACATTTTGAGCGACTTCATTCTGTACTATGTAATGATAAATAGGTTAAAAATCATGCTTTTTCATTCGGAGGTATTGAGCTGACGCCAAGTTTTGGAACGCCGAAAATAGCAAGATTAAATACTTAAATGATTATAATATTTAATCATTTGTTTACATAGCCCTTACACTTTTGTCCAATGTAACATGATATCTGCGAATAACGTTTCAATAATGTATTGTTACTGTGGTCTCGCTCTGACATACCCACGGCGCCGCGCTTAGAGAAAGAGACGACAATACAATTAAAACTTGCTTTGTTGTTCCGAGTGATGATGTACCCTGTGTGAGGCTATTTGAAGGTAACGCGTGAGAAGGTACAATATATATGTGAACATTCGTATCGTGGATATTCTAGTTATTTTGTCCCTTTCTACGTGCTCCGTTTTAAAAATAAAGCGCGCAGCTACCCTGTGCGAAGCTAACTGAAGGTAATATGTGCAAAGGTACAAAATATATGAACATACGTGTCCTGGGTATTCTAGTTATTTTGTCCCTTTCTACTTGCTCCGTTTGAAGCGCGCACAAAACAGCCAATACATCAGAAGTTACAATATACAAGGAAAGGCCGCGTCCTGGCCACTTCCGTTAACTAATTCCTTTTGACATGTTAATTATTAAATGATAAACGGGTACAATGTTAAAAAGTTTAAGCATACTATGATCGTATGTCCCTTGGTATGCATGTTTTTGAAATCCTTTTTGACAGGCTTCCTTCAAATTACACGAACACATTATACAGTTTGGTTTCATTCATACAGAATATATGTATTACATCTCAATAACTAATACACTTATGTTTTTCAACACAGCTTCACGGAACAGAGCGTCACAAACGACCACTCTGGCGGAGAGACTTCCGCGTTATGACTAGAATATCGAAAACACCATAGTTTTTATGTATTTTGTATGCTCAGGAAAATTGAATACAATCAAATAAATCATTAATTTTTTTTACATTGTATAGGTAAAACACTGTTTTATTGGGTAATATTTTTATTAAACAGAAAAAAAGGTTTTTAAGTACAAAAAAATGATTTTAAAGTATGTTGATTAACGTGGTTTAAAAAATTTAAATACGTCATAATTAAGCTACATAATAAACATATATAAATAGGCGGGTATAGGTTGATATGTGTCCTATAACAAAATATTTTTAATTTTTTTTTTTCTTTTCGTATATGACGACAGATGGAAAACAATCAGTGGTACATTTACGATTTTTTGAAAACTGAGCTTTTATAAAGAGTTATAAAGTAAGAAAAAATATTTTTTTTAATATTTAATTTTAGCTTGGGACATCGAAAATGCATGTATCTAAAAAAATATAATGACAAACTTTTTTTTTGAGCTGCTGTTATCGACACCGATGACTTCGAAAATCCGCAAAAATACAAAAAAAACATTGAATATTGAAAAATCCCTCTCGGGCTCTTAATTCAATCCGTTATTAACAGACCGGCTGGTATCTCAACATAGGTTTGCTGAATCTGTTCTACAAGTATTGCAATGGAACCTACTCCAATGAGATTTGATTGCAGCATCAATGAATCTCCATTAATTATCTCCATAACTTATAAGTAATGTACATATTTCCTGGCCAACTGAAAAGCCGGTAAATGTTCAGATATTCATTATAAGGTGAATATAAATTAGAAAATAAAACATGGAATTTTACTGAGGTTTAGGATACGAGACAGTCACTCCAAGCATTCAAAACAGTTTAGTACTTTATTAGAAAATAAAACATGGAATTTTAGTGAGGTTTAGGATACGAGACAGTCACTCCAAGCATTCAAAACAGTTTAGTACTTTATTAGAAAATAAAACATGGAATTTTACTGAGGTTTAGGATACGAGACAGTCACTCCAAGCATTCAAAACAGTTTAGTACTTTATTAGAAAATAAAACATGGAATTTTAGTGAGGTTTAGGATACGAGACAGTCACTCCAAGCATTCAAAACAGTTTAGTACTTTATTAGAAAATAAAACATCGAATTTTACTGAGGTTTAGGATACGAGACAGTCACTCCAAGCATTCAAAACAGTTTAGTACTTTATATTTATTAGGAAAAAATATTTATGTACGACTTCAATAACCAGACACTTTATTACAAAAAAATAACTTTTGACTATTTTCTTACGCCACAACATCACTGGTGAGATCACAATCCAGAAGTAGGAGTGGGGAAGAAGGCGAATGCATACAAACACAAAAATGGTGAACGACAATAGTTAAATTTGAAGTAAAAATAAGACATCGTAAAGCAAGAGTCTCCATGAATATATTCTTATCTTCTTCTTTGTGTGCCGTACCAGGTCCCCCCGACGTTGGCGGTCACTCTTGAAAATGTCTCTCTGTCTTGCGCTGCCCGGAATAGCTCCTCCACACTTCTAATGCCGGTCCACTCTTGTATATTTCGCAGCCAAGACATTTGTCTCCTACCAGGCCCTCGGCGGCCCTCTATCTTGCCTTTTAATATTAAATGGAGCAAGTGATACTTCTCCCCTCGAAATTTATGACCCAGCTATGAAATTTTCCTGATTTTCTTATAACAGTCACAAAACCAACACTTATCCATAGCTATGAAAAAAAATGATTAAAAATATAGATAAATTTCTTTTAGATTGTACGATAGAATTTAAACTATCTAAAAACTTAAAGCTAATTTTCTTAAAACTTAGTTCTGAGCCCCGACTCCGGCCTTTGTTTCCTCGGAGGTCTGCTGGGTGCTGCTGGGGGAGGTGGTGGGAGTGCCCCAGATGAACTCTGCCGCCTCTGAGCCCATCACGCAGTCCTCGCTAATGTGGACAGACAGCACGTCCGATCCGGGAATCTCAAACATGGATTCTAGGAGGATGCTCTCCTGGAAATTGAAATGATGCAGAGTTAGATACGAATTAACAAATTTCGAATTAATAAATCATTTTGTATGAAAAAAAATTTCAGAGGGCTTGACAAAAAAATCGAATTATGCGTTTTTTAGAATTATCGGGGTTCGAATTAACGAGGTTCTACCGTAAATGTATTGTTGTGGTACTTTTAGGACAGGCCCTAAGCGCAGGGCCGGATTAAACATGTCGGGGCCCCTAGGCAATGCATGTCTCGGGGCCTCTTTACCCTTTCTAACATACAACTTTTTTTTCTATCACAATGCAATTTTATTTATAATTAATCTGTTTTTTACTACATTATGAAGGTATGCCATCAACCTATTCAATAAAAAAAAATTGAAACGAATATAACACAATAAAATCAGTGGAGGGGGGTGACACCCAAATGAATTAGTGAAAAAGTAGTTATTCTGTACGTATTTTGTGTGGAAAGACATATTAACCTTTTCCCCGCGTTGAACTACTCCGTTTTTTCAATACCCATACGCGGTACATGTATATGTCATATTTCAAATACCTATCCATCCAATTTTATGTCAAATTACAGCATATTATGGCATGATTTATCATACTACATAAACAGATGAGATTATTATCTACAATTTGAAACCAAATCGTCGTCTGTAAACACTCCTAGATGATTATAAAAACAAAAACATTAAATTCCATACAAAAACGTCCCCTTGTTATCTTAAAGACGGCGCCATTTATCCGCGTGCTTGTACTCAGGACACTGCGTTGATAGACACAAGTGGTACCTCAATCACTTATTATTATTAATTCGTATAAACAAGTTCTAAAACTTCTGATGACACTAAAATTAATAAAATTTTTAAGTAAATTCAAAATCACAGTTTCACAACATAAACAAACGTGTGCGAATACGAGCGATCTCGACAATAAATGTTATCGACGCTTGTCCAATTTGGTCAGTCGGAATCGAATGCATGCGCGTGCGCAAACTACTAGCGCCATCTGTGGGGTAAATTGTTAATCGCAGTTGCAAAACAAACAAAAAAATTACAGAACAAATTTTTTTTATTAATTTCTTTTATTATAATCTTTATTTTTTTATGTTACATAGGTAATTGTGCCGTGCCTGTCTCACTAGGAGTTCCTGTATTGAGAGCAGGCGCATTTTAACATAAATAGTTTATAAAGGATAACAACAACAATGTTATTTACATTTAAAGTAAAAGTATAAGGACAATCAGCATCGTATCAATGGGTTAGCATGCATTAGGAGGTTCTAAAAATATTGTTGATATATGATCTGTCTTTGGTAGTGATCCAAAACTTGGATCTGTTTTGTATTTTGCGTGATTAGTGTGCTGTCTAATGGTCAGTGGAAGTGTATTATAAAGTTTTGTCGCAAAGTACCTGAATTTTCTTTGACCAAATGTTGTTTTGGCGAAAGGGATAAGTAAGAGATTTTACCATTTGGTTCTCGTATCACGAACAGTTTGGATATTGTCAAAAGCGTTCTATATTTGAATAGATAAATTAGTATATTTTTGGCATAAAGTTGCCTAATGTCCAAAACACCGATTCTCCTAAAGATTTCATCCGAACTGCTTGTGATCGGTAGTTTTAGAATAATCTTTATAATTAGTTTCTGGGCTTTAGAAATCGGATCAATGGCGGCAGCGTTTGCTCCTCCCCAGGCTATGATACCATACTCGATTAGAGATTGACATAGTGCATAGTAAATTGTTTTGAGTTGGTTCAAGTTAACCCAGCCAGCCCTGAGAGGGGTGTAGAAAATCCCCTTGATCCACTTTTCGCACGATAACTCGATAATTAATCGTACAATTTAATTCATAATTTTTGTAATCTTAAAAAAATATTGACAAACCTTTTGCCATTTTTTGTTTCATAATATTTAAAGCGCATCACATTGAAAAATATTGTTTTTCATGAAAATTAGTGCAAATCGCAACAAGCGCTTGAATTTTATCTACATTTCGATATGTCCTCTCTTTACGCTATTGTGTCATGTTTTTGTTTCACCTTACCAATACGTTAGATAGCCCGAATAACAGATGCGAAAGAGCGAAACAGGCATACTGCTATTATCAGTTTCCGGCAGTTATACACTGCGTTTGTAGTTCAGAATTTTATTTCGCTGAAAGCGGTCAGTCAGTCAGTTTTTACCTCGCTTTAGAGTGAACACATGTACGTTTTCTGAGCTTCTAAAACGGTTCTTTATTTTAAAATAAAATTGAAGTTAAAATAAAAATAGGGGTAAGTTCGTTTAAAAAATATATTTTTTATATTTACTGTTTAAGATTAATTTGTAGTACTGCATTTAATGTTTTAATGACAAATAATATTATTATTTAAATTTAAAAAAAACGGGTTGGTAAATATTTCCCTATCGAGTCCACGCTCAAAACACACTTTAAACAAATTGTACTAGGTAGATAATGGTTAGTAATAAGTAATTCAGTAACCGGAATTGAAAAATATTGCGTTTTAATGTTTTTTTTTTTAAATTTTAAAAATATGAAATTTCATTTTTCAAGGACCGCCATGTTAATTACGACGATGAAATACGCATTTTCAAAAGCAAAAATCGCTCTCTGTCAGTTAGACAAATAAGTATGAATTGCAATCTTCGGAAATGATAAATAATGCGTATTAATCATTATTTTGTTCGGTTTCATAAACACGAAAAATCACGCGAGACGTTTGCCGTCGTAATTAACAACATGGCATTCCTTGAGAAATGACTTTCGCGTTTTTAAACATAACAAAATAACCATTAAAATGCAATATTTTTCAATTCCGGTTACTGAATTACTTATTACTAACTGTAATCTACCTAGTACAATTTGTTTTAATTTTTTAAAGTGTGATTTGATCGTGGACTCGATAGGGGAATATTTACAAACGGGTTTAAAAAAATCACTTGATTTGCATTTTTTACGCGTAAACATTTTTATCCGTTTAACACAGGGGTAGGTAGAAAGGATAGACCGCCACACGATTTTGATACACTTAATCGTGCCGTATCTTTCTCAGGCGGCTTCTGCTTCTTCTACCATTATTTCCGCGGTATATAACTTAACCGTTTTTAAGTAATAACATTTTTTTAAATTAGTAAATTTCGCCCTTTACTAACATCAGTGTACTACGCCATGGTACATTCACACCTTTCTTACCTCTGCTGTATCTGGGGATTTGCCTAAAAGAAATATGTAAATAAGTACGTTTAAGGGTGAAACTATGTAATTTTTTACAATGTAATTATTTACATGTAAACAATGTAATCTTTTCATTAAAATATGTAATTTTGTTTTCATGTTCAATTGTCTGGTCCCTTTTTCTCTTCTTTTCTTTTCCATTTAGTTGTAATCATCCGTATTTGTATAACCTTGTTCCTATTTTCTTTTATTCTTTTCTATTGTTGTTTGTTCTACTGGACCTGTCTTTTATTTTTCGTCTATATTGTATGTGAAACTTATATTTTTAATTACTAAATTCCTATGTAAAATTGTAACTATTTCCTCCCCCCATGAATTGTATGTTCCCCCTGTCCTAAAATGAGTTCCGTAACTCATCAGGATTGCTCCAGCAAGAAATAAAAAAAAATAAAAGTATTCAGACAAGCTGAAATCTCTGATGGGAAATTTTTTTTTTTAAAGAATATTTGCAAAAGTTACCTATCTATGTAAATAAATTATCGTTGTTATATTAACAATTTTATTTTTAAATTTATCGAAGTACTTGTAAGTTTAAAAAAAAAACAAGATTTAAAACTGCACTAGTTTACAAATTATTTTTATTTAAAAATATATCCCACTGTTTAGAAAGCGCTGGCTTGCTACAGCTTCAGTGCCTAATAGCTTCGGTCACATTCCAAGCCGGGCCAGATGGTCGACAAGACGTCACTTAAAACACACTATGATTTTTGCAATTTGTACAAATACGAGCGGGGACCCGCGATCCCCCGGTTCGGAGCATGCGGAATATTTGTATGGTTAGTATGGGGAAGGTTGAGAAAGTTGCGAGTTTGTCTAAAAAGATATATAGATTTTCGAAGTTTGTTTGCTGTAGTGATAATATGTTCTTTCCACTTTAAATTACTGTCAAAAATAATACCCAAGTATTTGATTTTTGTAACACGTTCTAGATAGGGGCAATCACATATATTAGCTTTTGACAGGGGGCAAGCACATATTTGAATATTATTTTCTGGGTTACTGACGGATTAATACTAAACTCAATGTATTTGGTTTTTGACACATTCATTGTTAGTGTATTATTGTCTAACCATCTTTTAACAACAGCTATGCCCCTGTTTGCTTTTATGTAAACATCATACCAGTTACTTGATTTGAAGAGGAGAATCGTATGTATTAATTAAGTTTGTTTAATAATATGTATGTAATAATAAGTATTTTTAATATGTAAATCGTATGTAATAATTAAGTTTGTTTATGATACAACATACGTATCTTAAGAATCGGGGACTCCCCCAATGCTCTTTGTCATGCCAAACAGTGATTCCATCAACTTCCATCCTTATGAAATTGAAGTGGACATAGAATAAAAGTACATGTAGCAGTAAGTGTGCATTTATAATGCATTCAGATTTGGATCAACATTGACGATATCTAGAGTTTGATACGATTTTAGATTTTCACGGTCAAAAATATTTTTGTTATTAGTTTTTGGGGTATTATGCCGTGTTACGCTACCTCCTTCTTTAGCCAACGTTTCGGACAGCGTTGCAGTGTCCATCATCAGGTTGACGGAATTGCCGCGGTTCGGGTGGTTGTGTTTGTGGAACGGGCTGTCATTGTGCTGGGAACCATCATCATCATCGAACTTCAGAATGTGAGAATTAAATTAGTCATTTAAACAGATCGAGATTTTGTTTTAGCTATTTATAGAGATTACTGAGTTTAAAATATGTATCGTTCATTCAATACAGGCGCCCATCAGTTTAATCTTACAATTTCAATAACATATCAGATTCATATTGACACGTGTTGAGAATTCACGATCATTTGCAGCTGGAACGAACAATCGTATCCAGCCACCCCTGATGATTACATTTATTTTGTTATTTTAGAGTCTCAATGCTAAATTTAGAATGTTCCCAAGGGCTGGGTTTTGGATATTTAAATAAATTATTCAATGTTTTCCGACATGGTATTTTTATTACATATCTACCCACATTGCCATGCTTGTTTTATCTAAGATTAGATTACACTTCACATTGATGGATGTCCAACCTTGGTGGGTAATAAATAAAGGTAAAAATTATATGTCACATTGGCCACTGCAACGCTGTCCGAAACGTTGGCTAAAGAAGGAGGTAGCGTAACACGGCATAATACCCCAAAAACTAATAACAAAAATATCTAGAGTTTGTTTGAGATCTCAACTATTACCCCGTGTCTGAAGAATTAATTACTCTATATATTGATACGGGGCCCCTAGGCAGTTGCCTACACTGCCTTATGGATAATCCGGCACTGCCTATGTGAAAGTCCTTTCGAAGTTCTGTTTTTATCCAAGTACTGTAAAACAACCGGCCCATGATGAAATAATAACCGAACTTGAATAGAAATTTCACAGTACTTGAATTTAAAATTTGATGAGTTGCTCAAATTGTGTGGATCAACCCGTTGTGTGCAATCCTAATGATCAACTGCTGAGTCAAAATCTCGGCTTAACACTGCTCAGATGCACAAATACGTTCTTCCCAAAGCGAAATCATAGCCATGCCACTACGCAACTTAAGGAAGCTAACCTGGTGGATTAAACCTTCCTCAGGAAGGCCTATTTATAAAAACTGACAACAGAGTGAAAAAAATACTGCAAAAACAATGTTATCTGTCATCTCACAATATTTAGCACTTATCAGATCGCAAAACATGTTATTATGCCTTGCTTATTTCTTTTTTAGAAACAACCCAATTTTGCCATGCAATCAATTGCTTGTAGCTTTACGGTTCTATGCAACTGGAAGTTTCCACATTACAAATGGAATTTCCACAGCAAAATCGTAAAAATTGACTCGCGCCTTGGCAGGTTTGACACCTCTCCACATAAAATTGCCAATAGGGGAAGAGGTAGAAATAGTGAAAAGGGTAAAATAGTTCCTTGAAGTAGCTGGATTCCCCAACATAATAGGTGCAATTGATTGAGAGAAATGTGTTGATTTCGCCATATAGAATTTCAACTTTCAAATGAGTAAAATGTCAAACGTCAAGTAAAAAAAAAAAGAAAGTCAAGCAGACACTTTATTTTTAACATATTAAATATGTATGTTTAAAATATATAACATTTCGGTTTATGTATTACACTATTTAAAGAAATTATCTGTATAAATAATAAATACATTTATTAACGCTTCAATATAAATTTTTGACAATATTATATAATATAATTTTGACAATATTATATAATATAATTTTGACAATATCCAAACTGTTCGTGATACGAGAACCAAAGGGCAAAATCTCTTACTTATCCCTTTCACCAAAACAATGTTTGGTCAAAGAAACTTCAGGTACTTTGCAACAAAATTTTATAATACACTTCCACTGACCATTAATTACGTAAAATATAAATAAGATACCAAGTTTTGGATCACTAGCAAAGACAAATCATATGTTAGCAATATTTTTAGAACCTCCTAATGCATGCTTTCCCATTGGTACAATGCTGATTGTCCTCGTACTTTTACTTTAAATGTAAATAATATTGTTGTTGTTATCCTTATTTTTGTTTTAAACTATTTATGCTAAAATGCGCCGCTCTCAACACAGGAATTCCTAATGAGGCAGGCATAGCACAATCGCCTATGTAACTTAATAGATAGAAATTATAATAAAAAAAAAATAAAATGGAAAGTTTGTACTTTGATGTCATTTTATTGTCTATGAAAGAAGAGGGTGCCAAATACGATCCGCTCCGATCAAAACGTTGGGCACAGGCAAATTGGAACATTTCACTAAGATCACTTAACTTAGCGGCACCACACGGTATCTTCAGATTAATCAATGGAAACATTTGGCACAACGGCCGTTAGTTAATGTGAATGCTTTCCTCACCATGACGGCCCTAAGTCCTCGGGCTCCTATTTTCCTCTCCATGGCCTGCAGAGCGATGGCTCGCAGCGCCTCGGGGCTGAAGCTGAGGGTGCAGCGGTCCATTGAGAAAAGCATCTGGTACTGGGGTACCTGCACATCAAACCTAATATCTTTATTATCCCATTACATACGTACTAGCTTTTTCCTCTAAAAAGTAGTTGAATATTGAACCATTTGGGTCCCACCCGGGTGTCGCCTGTTCGATTCCTAGGCTGGCTAAGTCCTCCATCACGACACAAGCAACATTTTCCGCTTACTGTGGTGGTAGTAGGAGATTTTCAAATATTGTCAGGTTATTTGTAACCTGAGAATGCTTGGCATTCCTTTAAAAAAAAGTTTTTTCTCATATGCATTCTTAACTCCTCAGGTCTCAGGCCTATTCTGTCAGAAGGTCAACATATTTCCGCTTCTCAATAAAATTCGAATAAATGGAATATTTCTGAATGCTAAACTAAAAACTGTTTTTGAAAGGTGATGAAATACGCTTTCAAATTTTATAATTCGAAACAAACATTTTATTTTTGAAATACAAAATATTTGAAAGTTTTGAAAATGGCTCACATTAGGTTTTTTTTCTTTCTGCTCACCTTGGTTTATTATAAACTTTAACGTCAACTCACTTTTTCTCATTTCATGTAAAAATAATTAATAAAAAATCTTGCGGTCAGAAACTTTGGTTTCATAAAAGTGTACATTTTATTTATTTTTGGTTAACTTTTAGATTTGAATATAAAGCGTGGTGTTTTCTCTATCTAACACCATTTAGATCAGTGTTTCTGGACCCCCAGGGGTCTGCGAATATAGTGTATGGGGTCCGCAGTCTCATCTCTGGACCATTAAAAATAATAAATAAATTCCACAAAAAGTCCCGTAATCGCTACGCGTCTTCGTTTCGGGATTATTTTCCAATACCCGACAACAATAAAAATTTGATATTAGACCCTTTCTACACAGATGTTACTAATATTACTGGCTTGTCAACGGCACAGGAAAACCAATTAATACAAATATCTTGTGATTCAGCTTTGAAACGTCATTTCAAAGAATCCTCTTTTTCAAGTTTTGAGTGAATGTAAAGAAAGATTATAAGGAAATATCAGAAGAAGAATACTGAATTATTTACTGCTTTTCTCAACCACTAAAAACTCACCCATACTAAAAACAGGTTACAAGATTGTAAGTGGAGTCCAATTTGAGATTACAACTTAGTAGTAACATCAACCCAAATAACAAGAATTTAGTTACAAAAAAGCAACACCAACATTCACATTAATTAACGTGAATGTTGATGTGGCTGTTGTACGTTAATTTTATTAACGCATTTTTTATAAATAAGTTTTTTTTTGTATTCGTAGTAAAAACAAGTAGAATTATTAACAAAAAAGTATATTTATAGTGGTAATAATAATAACAAACCTAGTAACAACCTAATATATAAAAAAAACTTCTTTATACAGGCGATTTATCTTTAAAAATATCCCGCATATTACCAGATCATATTTCACCAGCTTTCTATACTAATTCTAAAATAAAAAATTTGATTAATAACAAGGATATTTCTAATAAATTTGAAAAAAACGGGATATACACTTTGGAATGTAACGATTGTGATGCACAGTATGTAGGAATGACTGCTAGAAATTTTAAAACTAGAATCAGGGAACATGAACTTTGTTTGCGCAATAATAACTCCTCCGAGTTTGCAAACCATCTAATATAGGCAGGTCATACCTTCAAAAAAGAAAAAACTAAGTTTAAACATTGCAATATAAATTCTTATTTTAATTTGTGCGCTTTAGAAACTTTAAAAATCAACAAAAAAATTAAAACTAAAATTAATTTAGTTAATAAAATAATAGCACCATGTAAATCCCCTCTACTTACGATGTTCCCATGTAATTTTGACTCCCCTCCACCAAATTCCCCCACTCCCACTACCCCCGCCTAATTAATTTTTGTACTTGTATTTTTAAGTTAGTTTTAAGTTTGCTCGTTAATGATACAGACGTATCGAAACCGGTCGCAAAAATTAAAATTAAAGTAACAAATGTACATGGAAAATTAAAACTTTTCAAAACAAAAATGTCTAGAAGTTGTTACATAGTCAATGCCGAAGAAATACAAAAAATAGTAAAAAAAAAAAATACTAAAATAAATGGTCTGAAATTTTATTTTTAATTTTTAACTTTATGAGTAAAACCTCAAATTGTAATATGGTCTGAAATTTGTTGCTGGTTTTTTTTTATTAAGGGGGTCCTTGAAATTTGTGATTGATTTTCTACGGGGCCGTGGCTGAAAAAGGTTAAGAAACGCTGATTTAGATCATAGTCCTCACCATGGTAGTAAGAGAGCCACAACAATTTCTACGAGACCTGTATATGAGTGTATGAGAGGTAGCGTGGACGGATCAGTAAAAGATGGCAGCTGGTGGTTGAGTCAGTGTCTTCATTGACGATTGTAGCGTAGATAGTCAGTAGTGTAGACAGTAGAGTATATCACGTTGATATGTAAATCAGTGAGCGGAGTCGTGATGATCCACCAGCGAGTTGCTCGACACCGTGGTTGGTGAAGATGATGACTGATGAATTCCTCCAGGTCGTTGCTCGACATTTTAAACGTTCTCAGTTCAACCAAACGCCAGTTTTACATATATACGAAAAACCACATCCTTATGAAGCATCAGATGTACCACCAGCATATGGAGTTTAATATTACGAGAAGGAAACATTTCACAGCAATTACCCAAATGGTAAAACAAATTGACAGACCATTCAGAAGGAACAGCCATCCAAAGCCATCTCTAAGGACTGAATAATTTTGGATCGTTTGTACTGAGGGTGGTTAAAGTGTGATAGACTCTACAATAATATGTAGATGGCATTACAGCTATGGTAAATAATATTGATAAATAAATTAAAATGAAACATACCAGTGCATTTTTAGATTCAGTCAATATTTTCACCAGATGGTCTAGGTTCAGACTGTGGAAGGGAGCAATAACAGGGAAGCGTCCAACGAATTCCTAAAACAAAACATTTAATTACATGAAAAATGGTTTTTATAGACCTTATGAAAAGGCCTGTGGGCACATAGCAGTGGGCAAATAAATTGGGACTGAGATACTTAATAAAGGGTGGTCCAACCATAACACACGACGTTAATTATAAATAAAACAAAAAGTTTTCAGAGAATTATCTTAATTTTCTTTATTATGATAATTATGTGTGAAACAAAATATCAGCCAAATGCTCACCACGGCTTTGGTGGTCCATATTTTCAATGATGCTGAGGCATAATTGAGGTTCAATGTCATTAATGCGCTGAATTATCTCATCCTTTAGCTCTTGAATTGTTCTTGGGTTATTGACGTACACTTTTTCTTTTAAATATCCCCAAAGAAAGAAGTCCAATGGTGTCAAATCACATGATCGTGGCGGCCAATTGACATCGCCACGACATGAGACAACACGGCCATTGAATTTCCAAAAGAGCCATTGTTTCGTTAGCTGTGTGGCAAGTGGCACCGTCCTGCTGGAACCACATATCGTCCAGCTCCATATCCTCAATTTCTGGCCACAAAAAGTCCGTTATCTCAGCGAACACCATTCGTGGTAACTGCTTGGGTGACCTCATTTTCGAAGAAGTACGGCTTAATGACGCCACCAGCCCATAAACCGCACCAAACAGTCACTCTTTGTGGATGCATCAGCTTTTCAACAATCACTCATGATTACCTTAACACGGGCATTAGCCTAGTATGGAAGTTAAAAAAAGCATAAAAGTGTACTTTCAAGAATTGTATGAAATAATAAAAATAAAATTTAAAAAAACTCATGGATTCTCATTTGCCCAAATGCGGCAATTATGGATTTGAATACATTTGGTCGATTATGCCGACCAAAAAAATCAACGACCAAAAGAATGCCCATTAAGATTAAGCATGAGCGCGTTAAGATTGGCATGATTGCCATCATGCCAATCTTAACGCGCTGAGCAATTGTGTACCTCTCCATGGTTGAATTTGTCAAAAACCGAAACAAAGACATGTCAAATAAAGTTGGGCAAAAAACTTGTGTGGCTCACAATTAACATAGTGTGTAACATATGGTTAGACCTAGTTAATTTTACGTAGTGCGAGTACCTTATATGTATATATACAGGGTGTAACGGCACTTACACAAAGAATTTTAACCTGCGATTCCTGAGCATATTTGGATTAAAAAATGTAATGACATTTTGCTGTCTGATGATGTTTTTTTCAATTAAAAAAATATATATGTTTTACATCGATACCACAATTTATCACTTAATGTGATCCATACACCAAGAAAAACTCAGGTAAACTTCTTCTTGAGGTGTTGTGAACGCAGATCAATGTCAGAAGGAGACAGATTATACAGTTTAGAGGACGTAAAATTTTGTTAGGAAGAGATTTAGACAGTGGCGTCAACACAAGATCTGCCCAGACTAAGGACTGCTCAGAACTTCTTTATATTTGATGTTCATCATGCCGTTCAACCAAACACCCTCCGAAATGACATTAGTTTTTATAAATATACTAGCTGGTAGCCAGCATTTGTTGAAACGCCATTCAAAGAAATAAATTGATTCTCCCTGCATGTCCTTTCCTGTGCGTCCCCGTTCTCCTCCCGAGCCCCGTTCCCCTTCCGCCTTACCCGCCTTCCCCCTCCCGCAAACCCCACCCATTCCCCTCCCCCTCCTGCCGCTAAAATACATGAAATACACACATTTTCATTTATAGAAATTTCATAACGCCAGAGTTTAGCATAATATAACAGCCTATAACCTTCGCGGACCAATAAATCACCAAAGTTTCATCGCAATTGGATGAACGGTATTGCAGTGCATTAAATACGAACAAACAAACAAATATCGATTTTTATACATAAGTTTACCGGAATCATGCCAAAGTCGATGAGGTCCTTGACCTGCACCAGGCGCAGGCGGGCGTCCATCTCTCGGTTCTCCTCCTCCGCAGAGGCACCAGCGCACTGCTCCTGCAGTTGGGAGGCGAGAAAATATATAGGTTAGGGGCATACATTAATTACGTGAGATCAAAATGGGGGGAGGGGGAGGTCCAGTAAAATCTCACCAAATCTTGAAAAGTTTTTCAGTGTATTGTCGTGATCATATTTACCTTAACGGGGGGTCGTAAAGGGATAGCATTGGGCGGGATGGGATAGAGTGGGACACCAGATATACCACTGATCTCACATGGGGGAGGGGGGTTAGGTCCCACCTAATATCACTAAGGGAAGGGGGTCTAAATTTTAAAATAAACTGCTCACGTAATAAATGAGAAAAGATATAGGCTAAGCCAGCGGTTGTCAATCTTTTTGAGCCTGTGTACCCCTTAACACTTAATACAAATTTATTGTTTCCCGTACCCTTTATCTATCTTTTATACAAGTGTAATGAAAGAGTGTATGCGGCGATACTCTAAATGGATCTTACGAATGTCGCCGCCACCACTCCCTCCACCCCTACCCCTCTTCCCTCCACCTTCCCTCACCCCACTCCACTTCTCCCATCACCCCTCTCCCCTCCAACCCACCTCCACCACCTACCCCTCCCCTCTCCACCTCCCCCCACCCTCCTCCACCCCTCCCTTCCCTCCCCCTCTCGCCAACCCTAACCCCCTCCTCTCCATCCCCCTCTCCATCCCCCTCTCCATCCCCCTCCCCCTCCCCCACCGCCCTCCCCACACCCCCTCCCCGCTCTCGCATTCTACACATTCTTTCCCGGTACATTCAGTCTTCAAACTGCTCGCATGCCACCTATTACAATTTTTTATACAAATTTCATAATGGCAGAGCTCAACTCAAAATAACGAACAAAAAAAAAGAATTATCCAATTTGATGCAGTCGTTTGGGTTTACGCGCGCATACATACACTTCTGTGATTCATTTTTAGAGATGGCTATTAAGTACGACGCCAAAAAAGCACTATTTTTAGGGTGAATTGCCTAATTAAAAAAAAAAAAAACATCGTTTCCAAGGCGACAATTGGTTTCTGACGTTCGCAATAAATCGATTTTGTTAGCGACAGAAAACGTATGATAAATAATTTCATAACGCCAGAGATTATTCATAACGCCAGAGCTTTCCAATATATATAGCCTATAATAATCGCAAATGATGTAGCTTTCTATTAGTGAAAGAATTTTTAAAATAGATTCAGTAGTTTTGTGTGAAAGAATAACAAACATACATCCATACAAACTTTCACCTTTATAATATTATAATATATAATATAATATAATATAATATAATCTATATATATATATATATATAAATTTAGGTTCCGTATGTTTGCGTTCGCTAATCTCGGAAAGTAATCGATGGATTGACTCAAAATTTTTACAGAACATTGCATTTTAGCAGAAGAGCGTTTATACATACTTTTTATTTGGAAGTTCCAAAGGAAAAAGATAATTTTATGCGTTTTAAATTGACTCATAATTTGTCATAGTAAAAAACAGAATGACAGTTCTAGACAGTGTTGTCATTTTATTAATTTTATTAAAAGTTACAAAAATTTATGATACCTACGATTAGGAATTAAAAGAATTTAATCAGATTTAAAAGTAGAATTATATCTAACAAATTATATTACTATTTTCACTCATTTGTTTTCTCTGTGCGTTTTAAATTTACTCATAATTGTACTGAATTTCAGTTCGTAACTTTGCAAAACCTACAAAAAATCAGATTAACAAATCGAATTATATATGACAAATTTTCAAAGGGTCAAAAAAGGTAACTGTGACCAGTTGATTGATGTGTAAGTTTTTTCAAAGCTGATCACCATTCGTGGGATGCCTCGCTCACATTCAAACATAGGCTGTCGTACTCGACACGCAAACGCAGATCGTCAGAGAAGATCAAACCGCACTGATCAAGAACGTTTAGACGATAATGAACATGTTCGAGTTAGAATTATTCAGAGGCGAGCAGAAGAACTGGCGAATCGTCGGGAAGAAAGACTTAAAAGCTTACGAGTAGAAGTGCGAAGAAGACGAGCAGCACATTCATCTCAACAATGTCAAGAAGAAATAGATCAACGCCGAAGACGAATGCAAGTGCAACTTTTGAATAACCATGCTTCGTACCATCGAATTGCTTTTTCATACGAACCAGATATTCAATACAATACCTCATGTAAATTTGTTCAAATCGGTAAAACGTATAAAGTTTGTCCACACTGCAAAGCGATGAAATTTAAAGGAGAAACTCAAGGAATGTGTTGTGCGAGTAGCAAAGTGAAGCTACCTGAAATTGATCAGCCAATAGCACTACTGATAAATTTGTTACAAGGAATAACTGATGATTCAAAACATTTCCTCAAAAATATTAGAAAATACAATTCATGTTTTCAGATGACTTCATTTGGCGCTAACGTTATAACAGAAAAATTTATACTGACGTTTAAAATTCAGGGACAAATTTACCATAAAGCTGGCTCTTTGCTTCCTTTTCACAGCAATCAACATAAATTTCTACAAATATATTTCATGGAAGATCAAAATGATCAGTTGAATGCACGCTGTCAAATCTCTAATAAAGTCAAAAGAAATATTGTTGAGTAGTTGAAAAAAATGTTAGATGATAAAAATAATTTTATTCGAATGTTCAAAAATGCAATTGATCTCATGCCATCAGACAGCCATAAAATTATCATTAGTGCTGATCAAACACCAGCAAGTAAGCATGTCAGACGATATAATGCGCCAACAATTAATGAGGTGGGAATTGTCATGGTTGGAGAAGAATTTCATCCTCGCGATATCGTTTTGCAACGCAGAAATGATCAACTATAAAGAATTGCTGACACTAATAGGTGCTAATCTATAATAAAGTGATATTGTAAAAGCATTTAAGGTCTGAATATAAATAATTTTAAAAAATTTACAAATGTTTTTTTTTTCTTCCCTTATATTCTACACTACAGCATAGTCACAGCAGATATTCAATTAAGCAATGTGTCTTCTTGGAAAATGCACAGTTGCTAGACAATTTTTGTTAACTCCTCTAATAATTAAAATCAGACAAAGCCACAGCGAAGCGTGGTCGGGTTCAGCTAGTATAAATATAAATAAATAAATATAATAGGATTCATTAGTGTTGGTGTTTTAATTATGTGTGATTGTTTAATAAATAATAATATGAATAAATAAAATTAGCAATATACGCATGTATTGCGAGTCAGAAATTTCTTGTTTTAGTAATTACCGCAAACGCAATTAAAACAAGAACAAAGGTATTTTTAAGCGACTTTCCAGTACTTTGCGTAACTTAATTGTGACTTTTAGGTAAAAATAGTCACTTGTTTGTTACTTAACGTTTAGGGATGGGGAGGGGGGTACAGAAAAATGTTACGGCGCTTTACATGGGGGAGAGGGAGGAAAATCTTAAAAAATTGCATAATACTTGGACGACCCCTTGGCGTACGCGTATCACAGATTGAAAACCACTGGGATAGGTAATGGAATGGCAGAGTCACATTCAAGAAAAGATGTAGGGAGCTACTGGAAACTGGAACAGTAGAGTTACACTTGAGAAACAATACAGCTCAAGAATTTTAGATAATTAAGTATAAAAAAAGTGCTTACCAACATAAAACTCGATTTAATTGCTGTAATTTGACTGTGAAAGGCAGACCTTTTAAAAGGACTAAGCTTTAAGAGCCACAATACATTTTGAAAAAGATTTCATTTCAGCATTACTAATTTGGGAGGCGGGAATGGGTACCGCCACCCCGGGAACCTTTATTGGATAATCAACACCTCTGCCATAGGTCACCCCAAGTGGTTCGCTATGTTTGGTGATTTAGAAGGGGTGACCGGGTTCACTGGGTGAGGTTTGCCTAGGTCTTGGAGGCAGATGACCAGGACACACTGAACCCCAGATTCTTACCCGCCCCTTAAACCCTTTTCTTTCCCAGAAATCTCCTCTCCTTCCTTTCCTTAAAAATACTCTCCACATGACATCCCTAAAGATGACATAGGCCCAGAGGGAAATTATTTTTTCAGGGCCTCCTGTGTGGAGCTCATATAAAAATTTAAAAAAAAATTCAATTAGTGTGATGGAAAATCGCCTCGCAGCCATCTTGTGTGACAAACTTTTGAAATGATTTGTATTCATGGTAGTGTATAATTAACTATTTTTATTTTATTTTTGTATTATTAGTGCAATTATAATGGCTTCTTATATTTTGGGGTATTTGATGAAAGATATAATGGAATATGTCATTAAAAAATTTAAACAAGTTTTGGCATTTTCCATACATCGGTCGTCCAGTTGATTAAGCAGACATCTTCGAAAAATCGAAATATGACATGAGTATGCACTTATATGTAAAAGTGTACCCTCTAACAGTAAAATAATCAGATAACTCAAATCAATTATAATGCAGAAAAACTTTAAACCTCTCCGCGAGTGAGGTTTTTTTTGGTTCATTTTTTAAATATTTTTTTATAAATTATCATAGATTAAATGAAAATAATCTTATATTTTAAATTAAAATTTCATCGACATCAATCTACGAAAATGAACCAACATTTAAAAAAAAATGTCCATACAAAAAAAACTGCTTCCTTCCTCCGACGACCACTAATGACGCAATTTTTATTTTAAATAAAACTTTTAAGTCGGTATTGTAGGAATGTCTTCCAAAACTTCGACAAAGATGTCCGTAGATACCACTACAAGTCAAATATTTTCATTAACCCGGCGTCATTGTGGCGGAAAAAAGTTACACTAAAGTTGAGGTCATTATGACCATGTTACAATTGTTACTATTTTGCCTTGTATAAAATAATGTATAATTTTTTAAATTTGATATTTATAATATATCTGTATATACAGGGTGTTAAGGGACGTACTTGACTTACTTTATCCAGTGATTCCTGACATTATTTGGAGTAAAAAATGTAAATGAAATTTTGGTCTCCGGTGACATTTTTGATGTTTTTTTTTTTTTTTTTTTCTACAAAAACATAAAAAAATGGTAGTTGTTGAACAGTTGGAGGCGGGGTAAGGGGTTCGTCAGACACCCGGCTGAGTGACCAGTGACTAACTAAAAGTGACTAGAAATAATGTCAGGAATCACTGATTAAAGTAAGTCAAGTAAGTCAAGTACGTCCCTTAACACCCTGTATAACCAGTAGCAGCAATAAAACACATAGATAATAAATGAAATAATTTTTAAAATAAAAACATATAAATTTGTTTTTGACCACTATACTTGTGTTTTTATTGTAAATTATGGCGAGCCACAAAGTTAATGCTTTTTACAAATATTAAATAATTTTTATTTTTAACTTTCACTCTTCTAAATTTTATCATCAATTTTTATAAGTGTCTTTCGAGAGATCTGAACAAGCAGCCGAGTTGCCAACATTCTAATTCCGATTTAGCCGTCTTTGCCTCTTGTGCTACTCCAGGCTGCTGTGTGCTGAGTCATAATTACCCGGTCGCAGGTTTACACACGTGTTGCTCCTTGCGCGGGCGATGGACGACTATACAAAACGTGCAGGGTCATATTGACCCAGCCTCAATGACGCCGGGTTAAATATGATGACGTTTGAAGAATAGCCACGGATGAAAAGTTTCGGCCATACTCATCTGGCTTTTTTCGCTTCGCTGAACCGTTTCGGATATACTCGTGGAGAGGTTAATGAAAAAAAAATTGATGCATTTAGGGTTACTAGTAGGAAATTTTAAAATGTCATACCGTACCAGACCGCTCTGCTTACGGTGTTATTTTATAGCATATTTTATTTTACATAGTTTTATATGTAAAATACAAACTCGGTGAGAATTAGAATATGGTTTTCCTCATTATCTCAAAACTTAGTATTTGGAGATGTCTGGCTAATCAACTGGACGATCGACATCTTCCCCTTCACCCCACAGCTTAAAATTCTTCTCGAATAGCCTGCCCAAGGCTTTTTAGGTTTAAGATGTATATACTGTGGTATTTATATAGACTTGTAATTAAAACAATGTATTATCTCATGCAACAGGTGATGAAGAAGAGACATTGGACAATCTTTTATAGTCTGCAGTCGCACAGTTGTTACAAGTAGTATCAGTTCAAGATAAGAAGACAAGAAAGAAAGCAACCTTTTCATTATTTCTCCTAGAGATGAGTCTGTCCAGGCCAATGTAGGCCCCGCTGGCCACAAACAGGATATTGGTTGTGTCCACTTGCACCGTCCTCCCGTACCTGGGGGAGTCCCTCTCGGGCACATTCATGATGGTGCCCTCCAGCATCTTCAGCATGCCCTGCTGGACTCCCTCTCCTGGAAAATGTGTATTTAAATATAATTTCATTCTTTGTTTTAACTCTGTTTTAGATTTTGGGTGCAATGTGCTTGACAGGCTAACATTTAAAAAACATTAAGTTCATTTATATAACTGCCAACTATTGAACATCATTACTAAGGGTGTCAAAAGAAGAAAAAAAATAGAAAAGTTTCTGCAAAACAACCAGCCATGCGATTCTCTATCTTTTGTGGACACGGAATCGATTCCATACGTACTCTCCTGTCAAATATGTGTGATTGTCTATGGCTTGCAATTGCTTTTTCTACAGGCCAGAACAAACCAGACTGCGGTGAATTCCCCAAATTGCGCTGAATCTTTAAGATTTTTGAAGAATTGGATATTTTGCAGGGAGAACCTTTTTTGCGAGGAAATTGCAGGGATTCTGGGCATTTTTTGATTATCCAACCACAAAAAAAAAAATACTTTCGGTGGAAGTTTATTTTATGGCAGCACTGTAGCATTTATTTCTACAATAATATTGGGGGGATTCCTGAAATTCGGGACCCGAACTCCAAAAATGACATATTGGAATCCGCAACTCCCAGTCCCAGTTATTCCTCGTGTTACCATTTTTCAACGCTTCCGTTGAGAGGAAATTCAGTGTGATTAAAAATTTCAAAACAGAAATCGCCTGTACACAGATACTGTGGTAGCATCGAAGGCTACTCTAGAAAGGATCAAGAAAGGAGAAGGAAGTTTGAAGTTTAATCCTTCAAACGATTATATGCATATAATAACCAAAAAAGGCATTAAATATGTTTTTAATAAAGTCTTTTGATAATGTTAATTGCTAACCAAACATAACTTCTTGGTCTCAATATCAATTATTGAAATAATATTTTTTTAAATTGGTTAAAATTATGTTTTGACCAAAAATGCAATTTTATCTTCTTTTCTTCTGGCACACTGTACGTGTGATTATATTTCCTTTGTTTTCCACTAGCTATACAATTTATTGGCACACCTCATTAAATTTATTTTTATATGTGTCATTATTTTTTAATCATGCGAACATTGATTATTGGGTTGTAACCAATTTCTTCACATTTTTTGTAATAATATGTTTTCATCCTATTAATGTTCCAAATAAATAAAAATGTATAAAGCTTTAAAAAAAGGTTAATTTCAATACAATTTTGTATTATTTTGGAGGTAGAATTTGTTATTTAGTTCTCCCCAACTTGGGGAATTTGAACATGTATTGCATGTATTTTAGAATATAAGATTGGCAACCTTGCTATGGACTGATACGTCAGCGGATTGGTTTATTTTAATGATGTCAGCTATCGTATTTCAACTAGAAACATGAAATACTGCAAGTACATGATTATTTATTCATTTAATGTACGTTTAATACCATGGATTTGAGATTTGTGAAGTTTCAATCTAAATACATGTGAATTACTTATTATTGTTTGGCCAAATTAAGAACCAAATAACCTATTTTGTGCAAGTAAATAGTTGTTTCTTGTGGTAATTGTTGAAAAGAAGTGTAATTCCCATAATTCGTGCCAGAAATGAAACGAAACTTTGCAAATGTCAAATCCAACGTACATTAAACTAATAAATAATCATGCATTTCATGTGTTTTAAACTAGTTGAAATACGACAGCTGACATATCAATCTATAAAAAAGGCAATTGCAAGCCATAGACAATCACATAAATTTGACAGGAGATTATGTGTGGAAACGATTCCGTATCCACAAAAGTTACAGAATCGCTCTTCAGGTATTTGACATAAAACTGGATGAACAAATTTACTTACATGAAATTTATGACCCATCAAATACCAACTGATAAATCATTAAATACAGACTGATAAATCACAAAATTATTGTAAACTTTTACATTATTTTAGCCTTAAAGCAAAGGTAGCAAAGGTTTTTTGCAAGTATGTACTTTCTATTGTATGCAAGTACAGTCTAACTCTATTAAGGGGAACGTATGCACGGCCCATTTCTGCCCATTTCATACAAATCTTAGTTTTGGATTTGAGATCAAAAAAACCCAACCAAACTGAAAAATTATTTTTGTAATCAAAAGGTACATCAAATATCTAGTCAGGATGTGAGCTACTTTATTTATTTAAGCTTTAAATTATAAGATATGGGCCATTAAAAATTTTAATGTTTCTGGATTTTAGAGGCGATTTGGGCAATTATTTGTGAGTAAATGAAAAACAATAAAAAAATTATATAAATATTTATTTATTTAAACGCCATAGTTTGGCTTTTACATTGAAGTGAGTACATGATATTATAAGTATACAGTGGTACACAGTAGCGATGTGTCGGTTCAGCTGGAATAGGCTTGTGTGATTGGGTCCTTTGCGGGAAGCGGTTCCTACTCCTTTTTCAAATCGACTACTCGGAGCCGGACCGGGAACCCGAATACCTCCACCGGCCGGGCGTCCCCGTGTTCGCGCTCCGCTCCACTCGCGAGTCTCGAGTTCTCTGGTACTCGTGAGTAGTAGGAACCCGAATGCCTCCACCGGCCAGCGTCCCCGTGTTCGCGCTCCGCTCCACTCGCGAGTCGCGAGTTCTCCTGGTACTAGCTGGAAGCTAGAATGGGCTCTTGTACTCGGGTCCTCGGAAACTCTGACTTGAGCCGGACCGGAAACCCGAATGCCTCCACCTATAACCCTGCTCCGCGGTCCACGCCGCGGCCGCTCGCGAGTAGCTAGTTCGCAGTTCTCATGGTTTAGTGAGTAGTGAGTTCTGATGATTGGTGACACGTCATAGTTTTTGCTTATCTTGCGATCGATTCCGTTCACGAACATTACGGTGAGTGAAAGATTGGTTTATTGTTCAATGTCTAGTATTGGAGTGATATAGATTTCTTTTCCGTACCGATGAGTTAACTACTTAAATAATTGATTCCACTGAGACGCACTAATCATTCAATACTAGCAATAAATTATTAGGGTGAGTTGTGTATATTTAAGTGTCAACTAATATTTTATTGAATTAGGCGCATAATAATTAGAGGTTTACTGTCTGTTACCAGAATTTTTCACAATTTAAAAAAAATTATTCTTTCCCAATTATTGTCGATGGATGGGAGGAAATTTTTGGCAGTTTTTAACTGATTACTTTAAGGAACGTACCCATACTACGTGACACGTTTAGGGGGCGGGTCTTCAAAATACCACGCTTGGTACAAATGAGCGGCGGGGGGCTTAGGTTTTTGGTCACCGGGGGGGGGGTTAAAAATTGCAAAAAGTTGGCCACGTAGTATGAATACGTTCCCTTATTGTTCGAACGTAAATGTTATTTTGGAATTTGGGTAGGAATATCGAGGTTCTACGTACCTAGTGATACAGTCTAGAAAGTAGATTTATAGGTTATGATTAAAAATCGTTGAGGCTTTCAACAAGATAAATAAGGGGACGCTTTGATGGATTGGGATGAACTAAAACTGGAGAGTATGACGCGAACCCGAAGGGTAGAGGAAGTCGGGGACGTCAGAGGGAGACTGCATGACCAAATGAATCAAATACTTCGTCGGATCATTATAAATAGTAATAATAGAACGGTGTACACACATATATATTTTTAATTAGCTCCACACAGAGGCTCTGAGGAAAAAATCCCTCAGGGCCTATGACGTTCTTGAGGATGCTGTATTGGTCTTTTTAGAAAAGAAAGAAAGAAAGTTCGGGGAAAGAAAAAGGAGTGAGGGGTGGGTAGGAATCTGGGAGTCAACGTGTCCAGGAGTGACGGACGTCTGAAATCATCCCTCCCACTGCGGTGGAATGCAATGGATGGAGATAGTCTGGCTGGAGAGATCTAGGTTAGGTCTCCCTCAACCAGTCTCCCTATCCAGGCCGCCCCATGAACACGAGCAACCCTGCTAAGTCAGCAAAAGTAGCGAACCATCTTAGTTCGAGCGATTCAGTGGATCGTGCAATGACTTCCTCTATCTTCCCTGACTTGTACCGCAAATTAATCTTCCATAATATATAATCTCCTGACACACTTTTCACCGCCCTACCTGTACATGTCCAAGTTATCTAAGAATTACCTTCTTAATATTGTGTATTTACACCTTACACTACTTCTTCATTTTTGTAACATGATCTTACATTTAATATGGCTTTCATGGCCAAAAGTACAATAGTGATTGGCTTTGGGGTATTATGTCGTGTTGCGCTATGTCCTTCTTTAGACAGACGTGTGCCACACATCTTCCCTGATGATGGATACTGTAACACTCTCCATAATGTTGGCTAAAAAAAGAGGTGGTGCAAAACGACATGATATCCCAAAAATAATGTCTTACTTTTTTTTTTAATAATTGAGTTAGATTTTAGAAAAATGTAAGCAGGTACTTTAGAAAATGTGTTGATATTCAATTATATTTTATTTAAACAACATGCCAGTATTAGGTGATGTAAAATGAAGCTTTATACCTATTAATACATCAAATGTTCTGAGTGAAATTAATATGTTTTTGAGATAACCACTTCTCAAATTTTGAAGACAATGGACGTCTGTGTACTGTAAATATGATGCCATTATATCGTATTACACTATTAATACTTGTTGGGCACCTTAAAATGTGAGAAGGATGCAAATAATTAGTTAAATTAATGGATTTTCGGCCTTATCTAACATTTAAAAATAACATCCTTTGCTCAAGTTTGCGAGGAGATAAGGATGATCATCACTAAATTTAAATAATTAGCCGGATTGAGAAATTTAATGTATAATTTTCGCCCAATGTGTTTGCTTTTTTAAAACATACTGATACATTACTTTTGTGCTCAATTCATATGATGTTTTATAATCTTGTTTAAAAAATTAATAAATGGGCATTTTAACGTATTGCTGATTCTTTTAACTGTTTATACCTGTACATTTTATTTTCCGATTCGGATTTAACGAAAAAAATCCACACATTTTTTTTCTTAAATTTTAAAGTTCAATTCTTTTGATATTTTATATTTTTATTTTAGCCCTTTATATTAAATATGGAAGGCTAATTTGTAGGTGCTAGGTACTAGGTACCTACTACAATAATGATCATGTTTATTCTATTTTTTACTTCATCATTTTTATTTTGTTGTGTTATTAAAAATACTAATTTCGGTGGTATGTGCGTCTCTGAATCTGTAATTCTGGTTCAATGAACTCTAGAACTGGGATTTGCTTTGATTTTCAAAATTGGAACTGATTAGTCAACTGGTGTTGGAACGATTCAGATTAGTGATAAGTTAGGTAACAACATTATTTTATTAATTAATAATTCTTTACTAAAAATGTGCATTTATTTTGTTAAAATGTTTGACGGGTGTCGGTATTTTTTAAGTTTTAGTGTTCATTCGAAAGGTAAATTTCTGATCGTCTATAAAATTGACAATGTTTGTTTTTGAAAGGCAATGATCCCGAGCTAAATATTTTTTTAATACTTTCCGCTTCACAAATACTCCAATAATATCATTATAATATATTGAAGAAAGTGTATACGTACGGAATTGTTTGCAAGGTCATGAAACAAGTCAAAAATGGACGAATAAAAATATACTAAAGTATATTGACTATAACTATTAAAATTTTTATAGTTCAATGTGTAGGTAAGTACCTAACCACTCCCCGACTTTGTTTTAAAATAAACTGTCTTTATTGAGTTTCTTTAGAGAATTTATAAAAACAACAAATCCTCAACGACAACCCAAATATACATTACTATATTTTCGTTATTTGTTTTTGGGGTGTTATGCCGTGTTGCGCTACCTCCTTCTTTAGCCAACGTTTCGGACATCGTTGCAGTGTCCATCATCAGGGCAGATCCGGCAGATCCGGTAGATGTGTAATTTTTAGTCGTGAAGTGTGTGCTTATTTACTTCGAAGCGATACCGTGCCGCCAGCACCACTAACTTTCACCAGTACAAAATAATCGTGACAAGCAGTGGCGTCATCGCCGCGGAACGGAATAGAAAGTTCATTAAAACGTGGTATTTAAGCTGGCCAGGGGCAAGTCCGTTTGCGAGACGCCGACGGAAGTGGCTCCATCTCTTAATGAATTCTAAAATTAGAAATCACAGAAATCGGCAATCGCTGAGCACTTAATCGAAATCTAAGGATTATTTAGAATAAAAAAGATTTACCTAAACAAAGGGGACTTGTCAAAAAGTTGTCAACAGTATTTATTAGCACTAAATAGAGTAAATTTGCATTGAGTTTATTGTTACCTTCAAAGTTATCTTTGTTTGAAATTATTAAGCAGGTATTGCTAATTAGCTAACTGTTTCAGGGCTGTCAGTTAAATATGTTAATAGTTTTGGTTTAAAAAAAATAAATCATTTTTAGTAAAATAATACATTTAAAAGCTACCTCTCTTCAGTCTGATAGTAAAGATATCTGAAGTGAGAATCTATAGTAAACTATTTATTTATTGATAATATTTATTATATGATGAAATAAAAATAAAAAAAATTATTAAAAAAATCATTTTGATGGGTATAAAGTAAAAATATAAATGACCTATTTACGGTGGAACAAAAAATAGTCATTTATATATTAAAATTACTACCCAAAAAATTCATTTTTAAGAATTTTTTATTTTATTTTTAAAATAAATATAATGAAATTATTTTTTTAATGTTTTCCTTTTACTCCCAAATAATTGCCTAAGTTGCCTCCATGAAACACTAAAATGTTTATTCGCCTATATCTTATAATTTAAAGCAAAAATAAATAAAGTAGCTCACATCCTGACTAGATATTTAATATACCTTTTGATTACAAAAATAATTTTTCAGTTTGGTTGGGTATTTTGATCTCTAATCCAAATCTAAGATTTGTATGAAACGGGCAGAAATGGGCCGCGCTTACGTTCCCCACTATGAAATAATGCAAAATCATGTGCTTTTAGTTTGAAAATTAAATTGCTTAGAAATATTTTAGAATGAAATATTTTCCAATGTTATCCGAATTTGGTGCATGGCCTTAAGAAACCTTATATGTGGAATAAATTGGGCCTTTTCTAATTTAGTTTTCAAGGGACCGAAAAACCAAGCTTCTTAAGCATGAAAACTTCTTAAGCGAGTTTCACTGTACCCTCAAAATGCGATAAATTCGGGTGCAATGAGCTTGTCTGAACAAAAGTTGAACAACTTCCTGCAGTGAAGGTCAAGGACAAACTAAAGAGGAAGGTTGCAAAGGCAAGTCAAAAAAGGGCAGGTACGGGGAGCGCCGGGGGTACCAACAACAACATGAGGCGTGGTGACAATATGGTTGCGTTGTGGCCGTTAGATCAAATGCGTCCGACGGATGGTTAAATATACCGATTTACTGTAGTTTGTTGTGTGTGGCTGCACACTTCTACATAATAAAGAAGTCTCTAACCGATTATCTATCTTTTATCTTTGCTACATGTTCAGACCAGTACATCTGAACCAGTTTTATAAATCTTATTATTGATAACTGACTTTTCAAATAATTTGGTATAATTCTTTCAGTAAAATTTCTTATAGATCTTTGAAAATCGAAACATTGAACTATGGAATAGGCCACTTGCAGGGATTTCATGACTTGGAAAAAATCGTATGGATAGATTTTTTACTAAGATTACGAAAATATTAGTAAAAATTTTTAGAAATGTAAGTACAGTATTTTTTTTAAATAAATAAATCCATTATTATTGGGGCTCGTGATGTCACTACATGAAAATGTCCCCTCTCCGAAAATGTTCCTATTAGTTTTGTAAAATTCCACACTGATTTTTTTTTTTATATGGCTACACTTTGATTTCAGGAGAATTTTTGAATTTGACATTTAACATTCACTAGATTTATTGTTTGTTCTCTGCGAACTTATGATTTAGTTTGACTTTTTGACAGATGTTATGAAGACCCTATACATTTTATGCAGTCTGTACGTGTTTTAGAGGTACAATGGTAATGGTGCTGATTTTTTTTTTTTTTTAATAATATTCTTATTATTATTATAATTTACAAGTACAAGTATATTACATTGGATTTGGTAATACAGACGTTGAACATTATAATGATTTATGATCAATAAGATGGATTAAGGAAAAAAAATATTTATGAGATGATGTAATATTTTTCTCATTCATGCCATTCGTGTGGAAAATGTTACTTTTTTTAAATGATTTTCGGTTATGTAATTATCGTTTTTTTGCGCCCATAAAATTATGTCCCGTCTTTCCGGTTTATAAAAAATGGTCTGATTTTTCGGATTGAAATTTTTAAAAAATCACCAGGGTTTCAAAAATACGATTAAAAAAAAAATACAGTATGTCTTAGAATATTTGCCTAAACCGGAAATTTGTGGCCTTTTAATATAAGTTGACGGGAATCACTTACCTGCTACATCTCGGCGGTTTACAGAAACAGCTCTGATCTTGTCCACTTCATCTAGGAAGACTATTCCCTTCTGAGCTCGCTCAACACTGAAAATAAAAATAAAATTCATATTAAATATTGCCCTTGTTGTGAAATTTTTGTAAAATTTCCAAAGTCTCGTAAATGTACATACATCGACCAAGTATTACGTAGACAAGGCGTGGGAATATTAGTATTCAATTTGGGAGGCAGGTATGAGTACCGTCGCCCCGGGAACCATTTATTGGATAACCAACACCTGTGCCATAGGTCACTCCAAGTTGTTTGCATTGTGTCATTTCAAGTGGTGACTTAGCAGAGGTACCCGGGTTCATGGTATGAGGTTTGTCAGGGTCTTGGCGGCGGATGCGTCTTCCCACCAACTGCGTGGCAGGCCGGATCGGGAGAGAGTGGTTGAGGGAGTCCTTCTGACTCTCGGATAATCGCCTTGCACTGCAGTGGGAGGGATGGATCATATATCCGTCACTCCTGGACACACTGACCCCCAGATTTCTACCAAACCTTAATACCCTTTGTTATGAAATATTTAATTCTATTTCATCACAATTAAGTCTAGTCACGTACCCCTAATTTATCAATATTTTAACGCCAGTTGATTTTTCTTTAAATATAGAATTTTGGGCCATTCAATTATTTTTGAAAACAGAGGTTATAAAAGTCATTTTTTCCTTAGAGCTCGACACTGTTTGGAAAGAAGCCTTGGAGAGGTAGACTCCTTTTCGAGAGTCATCGTATATTTTCCGATTTTATATAAAATGCAGTTTCATTAAACAATCATTTGAATTTTGTTAAAAACTTACGTAATGTAAAGTATTATCCCGCGTGTTCCGCTACCTTTTTATTTAAGATGGCGTGAAACCATAAGAAACCATAAAGAATTTAACTGACCGGGATTCAACTGTATTTTCCTGCAGCGAAAGAAAATTATAATATTTTTACAAACTCGGACATTTCCTCGACGTAACCGTCTTTCGGACTGATTTGGAGAAAAATTATTACAAACTTGGAGATCCATCAACATTACGCATGGAATGTGGCTTATCTGACCATGGCACTGGTCTTGATCTGAGACTGTCTCAATCACTGTAAGACGAATGATGTACAGCAGCATAAGCGGAGGGCATCATACATCAATCCTTGTTGCTATCGGTATTGAGTATTAATTTTTAGCTAGAATAGATTTTGGTCCATCCTTGGGTGAGTCTCTCATTATAATAATTTTAAATGTTCTTTATTGGTTAACTGATTTTTATAATTTTTTTTTTAAATATAATATGTAATCTGTTATATGAATACTGTCTTTCTTTTCATTATTAAAAATCTTTATTGATTATAAAGTATTTAATCCCCAAGGCCCTGATAGAGAATTATGCTTTACCGTCTGTTAGCCTGGTTTAACAACCAGTGGCGCCCTTAAAAAAGCTAGCAGATACAATCACACATTACCCGTATACATTACCCTCAATCTCATTTATATCCCGTAACTTATCCCACAATTACACATTTGACACTCATTTCAAGGTAACACCTTTTCCTTCCCAGAACTTCCTCTCCTTCCTTTCCTAAAAAGACCACCCCAAAGATCAGGGCTGGGCAAAATACATGCTTTGCTGTTATTAAAATACAAATTACAAAATACTTTTTCGCATGTATTTAAAATACGAAATACAAAATACTTTCAAGTCGTGTATTTGAAATACAAAATACAGTATTTTAACCATTTTTTAATTTCAAATACAAAATACAAAATACATTTGATTTTGGTAGAACCTTTGGTTGCAATAAATTGTCATAAGTGCCCATATCTAAGGGTGCGTTTCCATAGAAGCAAAGCTGAGCAGAGTGAAACAGAGACATACTTAAATTGACTAATCATATTGCTCACAAGACACATCTCGTCTCCGCTCCACTTGTAAAGTTTTGTGGTATAGGACTTAGGTGTTAGATTATAATAATTATTATTATAATAACACTAGCTGGTTCCCAGCATGCGTTGCGATGACATATTCAAAGAAATAAATTGTTTCTCCCTGCATGTCCTTTCCCGTGCGTCCCCGTTCCCCTACCGCATCCCTTTCCCCTTTTGCATTCCTACATCCCTACCCTCTCCCCTCTCCCGCTCCCCCATCCCTCCAAACCCCTCCCGCGTTCCATATATTTAGTTCCCGTACATTCAGTTTTCAAACAACTCGCGTGCCAGCTATTACAATTTTTTTATTCAAATTTTCATTTTTCACATGTTACAAATATTCATTTTTCTATATTTTAAGAACAATCAATCAAATCTGGTACCTAACATAGGTACCTTTAATTTTAAAAATCCATAGACAATTCTTTTGTTACAAAAAAAACAGCTGCCTGATAAATTCAATTTCATCAAACGCGCGAACTGTCAAACGTGCACAGTTAAAATAGTCGTTAAGTTTTCTGAAATTATCCAATTTTCTGCGTAATTTTCTTAATTTTTCTTTCCGTAAGAACCTTCTATAAAGTATTAGAAAACTTTAAAAAAAATTAATGAAATAGGTAAAGTCATTCTGAAGTTATGGCGTAACCAAGGGAAACAAGGATTCATTTTTATAGCGCAGTTTTGTGTTATTTCACTTTAAGTGCGCTCTACAGTAATTAACTTAAAAATAATCTAGTAATCAGTCAGATATGATTTTAGATTTTCACGGCCAAAAGTATTTTGGTTGTTTGTTTTTGGGGTGTTATGCCCTGTCACACATCTGCCCTGATGATGGACACTGTAACGCTGTCCAAAACATTGGCTAAAGAAGGAGGAGGTAGCGGAACACGGCATAACACCCCAAAAACAAACAACCAAAATAGTAATCAGTCAAATTATTCCTTTAGTTCTTGATCTAATACTATGATGCAAAAATGTACAATACAAAGCAATGACAAGTATAATATGATACAAAATGTACAATAACAGTGCTATTATAGCACAGGACAATAAGAACAACTAGCATGACGTTAAAAAAATGTAGGTACAGTACCTACATTATAAAGCAATGATAAGGGGGCATACATTAATTACGTGAGCAGTTTTTCTTCCACGCTCCTTGGTGAGATAAATTTGGGCCACTTCGTTTATTTTTTCAAGTAACGTGATATTTTGATGGACCCCCCCCTCCCTTTTTGAGCTTACGTAATTAATGTATGCCCCCTAAGAGAACTAAAAATAATCATTCGTAAGAGTGCTTTAGCAAAGGACATTAGTATAGGATTCTAGCGTTTTTAGTCTATGTATTATCTATGTGTGTTTATTTTTCATTATCATTATTAAGATCACTAAATGTATTTGAAAATGTATTTTGAAGCCATAAGTATTTGAAATACAAATTATAAAATACCTCAGCAGCAGGTAATTGAAATACCAATTACACAATACATTTTTAGGACGTAATTGAAATACAAATACAAAATATGTATTTGTATTTTATTTGAAATACAAAATATGTATTTGTATTTCAAATACGCATATCAATTACAAGTATTTCAAATACTGCCCAGCCCTGCCAAAGATGACATAGGCCCTGAGGGCCTCCTGTGTGGAGCTAATGTAAAAAAAAATCACAAAACATTTATCAAAAAGAAAGTGTATTGTCTCGCAGTCGAAAGATCGGAAGAAGCATTACTTTTTACCTTTTATTGGTCTGCACGGAGCGAATTTGCCTTCCAGCAAGTTTGTCCCAACTCTCACTATGTACTGGCTTTGCAAAGATCATTTTTCAAGCACGAAATTGAGGCAGTTGGACACATTTTAGCTAGGAGCACTTGAGGACTTTAACAATTTAATCAGCTATTTGAATATTTAAAAAAATCCTTATAGATAGCTCAAGGCGGCGCGGCGTTTCAATAAGTAACTTAAAAATCTTACATTTTTTCCCATTCCCGCAACACTTTTGCCATAAAATGAACGATCTTAATAGGCGGTATTCTTAGGTGGTGTTATTTTTAGATTGAAATTAGGTAATCTTTGTTATTGTATCGATGGATATATACCATCAATTTAAAAAAGTATGTCACTGCACACTGTAAATTCAGATATTGTTTCATAGATCATTGTCTGGTTTCTTCATAATATAACAATGTATGCTATTCTCCCTACGCTAAATCAAGTCGATTTTCTCCTCTGAGGAAATTCTTCACTTGTGTTTTGAATAAAAAAATTGCCACAAATTGAAGGTGACTTAGTTTCACCGGCACAGGCAGTTGGGACACTGGTGCGTGCTAATCACATTAAAAAGTGATGTCGTGTTGATTGCTTACTTGTAGTCGGCGTCTTGCAGCAGCTTTTCGATGACAGAATCAATATCTTCTCCCACGTAACCGGCCTCCGTCAGGGTGGTGCAGTCACAGATGGCGAAGGGGACGTCCAGGTACTGAGCTATCGTCTGGGCCAGGAGTGTTTTACCTGCAAAATAAATAAAACTAATTAATATCATATTAAAAACATGCATTAAATAGTGAAGCTCAATCTGGTTCAGGGTTCAATACATTGGCAGAGGAAGGATAAATTTAATGTAGACCAAATGCAGTACATTTGGATTCACCTTTGCGTCTTATCTCCTTACATTGTTATATAAGGCCATAAACTCTCTTGTTCAAACCAATGTCTAAATAAATGTCCCTTCTTAATCCCTAGAGTTAAGCCCAATATGGTACGAAGCACTGCAATTATTGTAGTACCCTTTTTAGACTCCAGATAATAATATCTACAGCCTGTATGTCGGACGAATATCTACAGCTCATATGTTGGACTAATATCTATGAACTTCAGAGTGAGGACTAATATCTACAGAGCTAAGGTCGGACGAATATCTATGACGGTCCCAGTGGTGACTAATATCTATGGAGCGTAGGTTGGACTAATATCTACAGAGGGTAGCTGAGCAAGAGGTTGTACGGAAAAGCATAAATTACTTCAATTACGTAAAGGCTTAAACGTTTAAAGTACGTACATGAAGATTTTGTATAATATTACGTATTTTGCTGTTTACGAGGACAATAATTTATTGAACAAACATGGAGGTCATAATACAAAGATATTTATTTATTTATTTCGAAATACACGGCACCACAACCTAACCTAACTGACATAGAAATGGTCATGGTAACAGACTAAATAATTTAGAAGCACTCGAAATAAAGAAAGCTGTTAAAACAAAAACCCAAATCCTTAATAATCAGCTAAATGTGTCCAATAGTCTGATATTAGGGTTTTTTACATACACACATACATAAATTAAGTTTTTTAAACTGCATACGCAATATTATGTTATTCCAATATGCTATACATAATTGCAAATCCAACCTCTGCCAGTGCTGTAGGTAAACGTCCACACTTTGGTTCTCATAGGTATTAGTCAGCAGTTTGAGCTGTAGATATTCGTCCTCACTTTGGTTCTCATAGATATTAGTCCGATTTGTTCAGTTTTTGGAATTCCTGTAGATATTAGTAGACGCCTCCCCCACTTTATACTTTCATTTTGCTTTAGCTCTCGCCTTACCTTACCTCATCCAGTTAGTTAAAGACAAAAATAAAAATGTCACTTTATCAAGTGGCATTGTCTATGTGTTGGCTTTAACAAAAATACATTTTTATTTATTGAAGTTTCTCATTGGCACCCGTGGCAACAAAAGGCATGGGTGACTATTAAAATTTTAATTGGTTTTTAAGGATCCTTAATGCAGAATGGGAGTGTAAGATACTCTCAGTAATAAGTACCTAATCGCACTGGTGTAAGAACAACATTCAGAATTGGATCGTCAAACCATAGTGAACTAACTCAATTTTTGAAATTTCTGAGTTAATACTTGAAATGAGGTCTACAAATCATAATCTAGCACTTCCAGAAAAAAAACTATCAGAGAAACACTGACTTGACCAATCATAGCCAACTTTTCTCTAATTAGTTCTTCTTTTTGACAGAGCTAGATTATGATTTGGAGCCCTTATTTCAAGCTCTAACTCAAAAATTGCAAAGTGAGTTAGTTCACTATGGTTTAACACAATCCAATTGAAATGTTGCTATTGGCTTTAGCCGGATTTGGTGACCAGATTTGAATAGCCAGGTACTTCCCCACCTCTTTCCCATCTCCTTCCTCTTTCTACTTACCTTCAGCCTCACAACATACCCTAACGCAGGGATGCTATAGCCTCACAGGCTCCAGGCGGTTGGGAGCAGTTGTGCGGTATTCACATAAAAATATACATATGTAAACAACTGTGCAACTCATACAAGTGATAAAACGTTTGTAAGAATGTAGCTTTTTTTAAATTCCTCTGAATCCATTATTTTCCCATATTAATTGTTATTTTCAATAATCCCTTCAAAAACGATAGATAGACATTTCGCAGTAACATAAACAAAAACAAGTTAAATTAAGACTTACCGCATCCCGTAGGCCCCAGCAGCATGATATTGCTCTTCTCGAGGCGCAGGTCTTGGATGGCCTGGTCCAGGATGTCGGAGCCCCCCTGTGGGTGTGCGGGGGAGGGGGGTTTCACACCCACAGACCTCCTCGAGCCCCCGACACTGGCATGCTTGCTGCCCGTAATGTACAGCAGGTCTGGAAGACGACATTTGACGGCTACACAAGGTGATGTCAATCACCCTCTTTCATTTTAACCCCTAGGGGCCAGAGCCCTGCAATTGTAGTGTTGAAGAATCGTGCTTATGCATGGCACGAACCAGTGCAATTGCAGTGTTGACCCTTTACATTCATTTCACCTTCAGATATCACCTGTTCAAAGTTAGTTAAGCCGGGTACAGATTGCTGTAACGTAACATGCAATGTAACATGAAAGGAACATTTCATAAGTGTGAACGCAGCGCGCGCACGAACCGAGCATATACTACTCGCATCTGTTTCCGGCATGCGCGCAGTGAACATAGCTCAGTCTGCCGAGAACACGTCCTCCATTGTTCGCGCGCGTTCTGCAGTATAGACACGAACAAGCCGTCCACACTGACGCTCCGTGCACACTAAGCGCCCCTTTGTGTTCGGCGAAAAAACTGACGCTTTGTGGAATGCGGCGCACACGAGTTGAAATGCTCTGTTTGTGCGCGTAGTGTGCACGGTTCGTGCGCGCAAGGCCTCCACACTATGGGAGTTCTGTTACATTGCATGATACATTGCAACAATGTGGACGGCAAATTCTTTCATTGCGTGTTACATTGCATGTTACGTTACAGCAATCTGTACCCGGCTTGACAGACAAACATAAAGTTGTCACTTTATTTAGTACTAGCTGGTACCCGGCATGCGTTGCTACGCCATTTAATAAAGAAATTGTTTCTCCCTGCGCGTCCTTTCCCATTCGTACCGTTCACCTTCCTCCTCCCCTTCCTCTCCCCCGTCCCCTTCCCCTCTCGCGTTTCCACTCCTCCTCCTCCACCTTCCCTCTCCTCACTCTACTCCCCCCTTCCCCGCCCCGCGAACCACCCTCCCGAGTTCCCCTCCCCCCTCCCGAGTTCCCCTCCCCCCTCCCGTATTCGCCTCCCCCCTCCCGCGGATCCCCCTCCCGCGGATCCCCTTCCCGAGCTCCCCTCCCCTCTCTCGAGTTCCCCTCCGCCCTCCCGGGTTCCACTCATTCATTCCCGATACATTCAATTTTCAAACAGCTTGCATGCCACCTATTGCAATTTTTTTATGCAAATTTCATGATGCCAGAGCTCGTGTCCTTTCCCATTCGTCCCTTCCGCCTCCCCTTCCCCTCTCGCGTTCCCACTCCGCCTTTTCCGCCTTCCCTCTCCCCACTCCCCTCGCCCGCTTCTTCTGTCCCGTGAATCCCCCTCCCGAGTTCCCCTCCCGAGTTCCCCTCCCCCCCTCCCGGGTTCCCCTCCCCACCCCTCCCGCGTACCCCCTTTCCCGAGTTCCCTTCCCCTCCCTCATCCTTCAAACCTCTCCCATCTGCCTCCCCCTCCCGCATTCCATACATTTAGTCCCAGTACATTCAGTTTTCAAACAGTTCGCTTGGCATCAATTGCAATTTTTTATACAAATTTCATAATGCCAGAGCTAACCAGTATATATAGAAACCTTTGCGTGCGTGGTCACAACAACTCACCAAAGTTTCATCGTAATCGGATGAACGGATATAAAAACCATCGCCCACTCAAATCCCCAATGTTTGAATGAAATAAGTAAATCGTTCTGAAGTAATGGCGTGACCAAGCGAAACAGGCAAATTTGGTACCTAACACAGGTACATATTTAAATCTTTAGACAATTCTTTTAATACATAAAAAACAGCTGCGTGCTAAATTTATTTCTATCCCCAAATTATTTGGAAACCTATTTTATTTATTTGATGTTATTTTCTTTCCGAAAGAACCTTCAACAAAGTATTAGAAAACTTTAAAAAAACCTTATATTATTATTATTTTATTTGCTTCAATTCCAGTGGACCCGAGTCTACCGTACCGAATGGACGAACGTCAAATGTTTTAAAGGAAAGTATGTAGAACAATTTATAAGGGAAAATGAAATTATTGTTTTTACTATCTTCCTCGCAACTTTTCCATATTTTCTCATCGTTTAAACCTTTCCTGGACTACGACAAACATTTCAAAACCAAAATCAGCTAAATCGGCCCAGCCGTTCTCGAGTTTTAGCGAGACAAACGAACAGCAATTGATTTTTATATATATAGATAGATGATATTGTCTACATATTGGCTTAAACAAAAATATCTTTATTTATTGAAATTCTTTACAGATTAATAAACCAAAGTAATTAAATATTCTAAAAAGGGTTCCTTCAAAACAACACCTCATTTTGTGTCGGTAATCTAAAATTTCATAAGGATTATAAAGTTTAGTATTATGTTCAAAGTGCATAAAACAATTTGATCTGATATTATAAAATACAGTATTGATACATGCGAGTAACACAGGAAATCTCAGTCTGCTGACAAAATGTAAGTAGCCCAAAAAATGCCTTCACTTTTATTGTTGTCATTTGAAATTTCAAATCATCATAAATCCCACAATATAAATGAAGAAATATTGCAATGACCTTAATCTGAACTTTCACCTTTATCTGGGGCAACCGTAGATAATAGAAACAATGGACATTGGCCATGTATCGTTAATAGTATCAAACCACCTTAACAAAATTGTTGCCAACATCGTTCACTTATAATACTGCAAATCGCATCCACGCACAACGATACGCTACCTTTGTTTCTACGCACACACCAATCACTTCCATTAGTTCTGCCAATTTGATAGTTCCTGAAGTTTGGTCATCCAGTGACAGGCGGCACTGTCACGTAAATAATTATCAATTTGTGATATAATTATTTACCTGACCACTAACCTGGTATTTTGAACAGCCCGTATTGGATTGGCAACACTTTTCTCTCGCTGGTTTTGACAATTCTGGAAACGACGACGTTTTGGGAACCGCCGTAGTTTCAATGAGTCAAAATACTTTAATAATTTAAGTCTGATCGACATGTAAGAAAATCTTAAGGATAACCGCAACGTGTCCCGCGGAGTTCACGCGTTGCTTGAGGAGCGTGTTCCAAGTCTTTTAGTTCGTGGAGAATGTGTTTGTTCCGATTTTTATGATAATGGCTACCTGCCAGCCGAGTCCAATGTGGAATCGGAAGTTGTTGGGGTAATCCTGTTGATTACGCGCCGGGATCGATTGATCCTTACAAACATCCGTCTTGTTGACTCCCGAGAAAATTGTCGTTCTCGCCCCGAAGGTTTTTGGAACCGTTGTTACGGATGGGACACGTGGGAGCCTGGAACCTCTGAGATTTTTGAGGCCTATTGAAGCAGCTGCTGGACCTATACCGTGGAAGGATGACCTTGGCCTTCCCCTGATGTCGAGTTCCCGTGAAGGTTGTACTCGAGAACCCTTCCCCTAGTGCGGGACGAAACACTTCGCCCTTCGTACTCCGAGCTAGCATCCCCGTCGCATGGACATCCTCAACGTGTAATAGAAGTAGATTAGCTTGGTTTAACCTCTGGCCCATCGGGTATGTTTTGTTACTATTCCTTTTGTCATATTATTTGGTTACTCTTTGTGTATGTACTCCTCTTTACAATACATTTATGGAATCTTCCCAAACAATCTTGTTTCTTTTTACATTCTGGAACAAAAAAGCAGAACCTTCCCACATTACGGATCGCTAGGTCCCACATAAACCTGAGAGAGAGAGATAACCTTATAGCACGCTTCCATGTCGTAACTAAAGTTGTTTCTATTATCTATGGGGCAACCAAATTATTGTGGCAATATTTCTAATATTTATTGTGTTTTAGAAATTATAAGCATTGCTTCAAAGGAGAAACACAGTGAGTCTTAGTTGTTTCAATGGCTTAGGTCCTGAGATCAAGTCCCGGTAACAGCCAAGGCATTTTTCTTGTGTGTTATTCTATTGTAGATGTTATGTGTGGTCGGTCTTGCTGTATGGATGTGAAACAAGGACCTTGAAAGTAAATACCATCAACAGGTTAGAGGCTTTTGAAATGTGGCTTCACCGGAGAATGCTCAAGGTCCCATGGACCGACATGATCACCAACACAGAAATTCTCAGGCGGGCTAGAGCAGATAGGAACTGCTTACATTAATAAAAATCAGGAAAATTTCATGGGTCTTCTTATACTTCGAGGTGGAAGTATCACTTGCTCCATTTAATATTGAAAGGCAAGATAGAGGGTCGCCGAGGGCCTGGTAGGAAACAAATGTCTTGGCTGAGAAATATACGAGAGTGGACCGGCACTAGAAGTATGGAGGAGCAATTCCGGGCAGCGCAAGACAGAGAGACATTTTCAAGAGTGATCGCCAATGTCGGGGGAACCTAATAGGACACACAAAGAAGAAGATACATATTATTGCCCCTAGCTCGCATTATGGAATAACGATGTAGGGAGCGGGGGGCCTTCAAAGCGGTTGCGTAGCGACGCTAAAAATGAGTGAGGTTGGTAAATCATAATACATTTGTAAAAGTGTCTAACTATCAGTGTAACAAAATGTTCAGTTTTGAAAACAAACCCGAACTTTTGTTCACCCGATACCGGATTTGTAGTTACGTATTTGCGTACTATTTTAGAAAGAACTAGAAATTTGTAAGCAGATTTTTTTTCACGCACTAAACGGTGATATTAGAATGCGAGGTGCGTGTATATTGTCAGGATTTGTTTATTGACAGATCACTGACAAGGGACATGTCAATCCCCCTGCTCTGCGTAACTTGGTTTGTTCCCCTCGCCCTTATGGGCAGCTCACATTGATACACATAAAAAGGCGTAAATAAATAAATTAAAAATTCCTGTCGCAATTCAGCAAAATAACTGTATAAAAATTAATCGATAATCGAAGTTTGATTGGAAACAACAGCCATCAAGGAAGCTACATGCATCTACCACTTTTCATGAAGGACTGATGCTGCTTCGATTGAGAGACAGGCGGGATGTTGTTGTAGATACGCTTGTAGTGGTTGTACACCGCCACCGAGAGCACCTTCTTGGCGTGCTCCTGCCCCACAACATGCTTGTTCAGGTATTCAAAGATCTTCTTGGGTGGCGGGGGGGACATTCTGGAAACATAAAAAGAAAGTTAGTCTATTGACTAATATTAGGCCATCCCAGCATCAAAATTAAAAAAAAGACCTTTATACAAAGGTCTAAGATCTACATTACACTGTATTTGGCATTTATAAACATTACTAGAAACTCCTTTCACAAAAGATCAGTATAGAAAAGAAGATAGTACATACTAAGATCCACTTCATTTGCAGTCTAACGCATTAGATACATCTTTCATTACTGCTAAGTCTCTTATTTTCCAATAGTAAGACAAATTAAGATGTGGTGTTTCACCAACAATTCTCCAACTCACCTTGGGAGGAGATTTAATAAATGGGTAGAATAATGTTCTTTTGGTATAAATCTGGTTTAATGATACTTCGCGTATACAGAGTCGACCACGATAGTCGACCTATCTAGGAACTGGCTAAATGGAATCTGAGGTGAGAGTTCTGCTGAAGACTCTCCCTGAGCTGCTGGACCCTCTGTTGCTTATAACTGGTACTAAGCTAACTGCCATCTGGCGGAGTCTAAGGACAGTTCTTAGTACTGCCATCTATGTGAAAAAGCCGGAAGCTTTTAGATACACTACAATACCCAAGACAAGAATGACGATAGATGGTAATGCAAATTAAGCTATCGACATGTATTGTAAGAAACTGAAACTACATGAATAATCAAAATACTGCAATTATTTGTACATTGGAAAGGTTGTAACTTGTACGCGCCACCACTATTGTGCTTGACGCGTATTGTTTCAGTTTGAATTTGATTGTACCTATACAGTAATAGCGACCTAGCGAACGTTCATTGTTGTTTATTGTTTATTCATTGTGTGTCACATATACATACCAGTAAAATATTAATATTTTATAAATTGATCGGTACATATTGTATTTTTAGTTTTTGATTTATGTACATTTGTTTGAACATAATTATTTCCTAGCATAAACAAGTTTAGTTATTATTTTTTGTAAGTTCTGTAGCACCGATGACGTTATTTTTATAATAAAATATTAGCACTCAATTGTGTTGTTCAATTAATTAAATTCCACATACATATTATATACATGATTATGTAGTATGATTCATAGTTCAAATAGATTCCTTGATTTGTAATTTGTCAGATTACAAGGTAATCTTAGTCAAAAAATGCCGGACATAGTATTGAATCATCCAATGTGATTTTATGCTACTATGTATACCTCTCTCTCTCTGGTTTCAATCCTGGGATTGGTTTGCAGCAATTTCCTCTATTCTTCTCTTCCATTCTTCCCTGTCTTGTGCGGCTCTTTTGAAGTCTGCATATGATGAGCAGCGCACGTCCACCAGCAGGTCCTCCAGGTACTCTTGGCGTGGGCGTCCCCTAGAGTTTATCCCCTCGGTCGTACCCTCCATTATGGCATGCAAGAGACCTTCTTTTCGTATTACATGGCCGATCCATCTTGCACGCCTTTCGGACAAGGTCCTGAGCAGGTGCCTTGCTCCTTCGATACTTTGGAGAACCTCCTCATTTGTAATGTGGTCTCTCCTGGAAATTCCTAATAGTCTTCTATAGGACCACATCTCAAAAGCCTCTAGTCTCCGTTTATCTCTTTCGGATAGGCACCATGTTTCGCAGCCGTACATCAAGATACTCCATACATAGGTCTTGACTAGTGTTGCAACAGAACTCTGCTTCCGCTTCCGCTTCTGCAGAAGTTCCGCATTTTTTTCACTTCCGTTTCCGTTTCTGGTTTCGCAAACTTTATAACAGAACTCTAAACAAATAATAATTTGCGATTGAAAATATAGAAGTGCAGCCTTCTACTTCAAAATCATCACCATCATTACAAATATTGGAATCGACGTTAAGTGTAAATGAAGACCAGGAGGAGAACTCTTATTTTTAGAGATAAAGTCACACCTTCGGGAGTATAAGATAGAGAAGAGACTACCTCTCCATGAGGATCCCCTTATGTGGTGGAAAGTAAATGCGCACAAATACCCCCATATGCTGCCAATAGTTCGCCAATACTTATCAGCTCCCCCCAGCAGTGTGCCAGTGAGCAATTATTTAGTGGAGTTGGTTTAATATATGAAGAACACCGAAACAGACCCAAAGGTGTAAAAGCATCCCAATTACTTTTTATTAATATAATTTACTTCTGTTTAATTTCGAGTACTTAAAGTACAAAATACAAATTTAATTAAGCAAATCTTAAAAATTAAATTGTGCTTTTTCTTCATAGTATTAATACTTCCGCTTCCGGTTCTGCTTCCGCTTCCGTAAAGATTTACTTTTGACATCTGTTTCCGCTTCTGCTTCCGTTGCATCACTAGTCTTGACGAGGAGTATTCTCAGTTTTAGGTCTATATTATTCGATTCTATTATTTTCGACCTTTTATTGAATGTAAGCCTAGCCTGGTGTATACGACTGTCGACCTCGCTCTTAGACCGACCGTACCATGTTATTTTACTCCCGAGGTAGACAAACTCCTTGGTGTTCGTTAGTGGAACTCCTGACATCTCTACTCTCATCTGTTGTTGCGTTCGGCCTTCAGTCAGCAGCTTTGTTTTGCCTTTATTTATCTTCATGTAGTTGTTTTGAAGAATGCTTTGCATTGTTGTTAAGGCCTCTTGCAGTTCTTCTTCACTTTCAGCAACCATAGAAATATCGTCAGCAAATCTTATCATATCCACCTTTTGCCCGTGTATCTTTACACCTTTTCTGTGACTCATTCTCTCTCTCAAGTCATCAATCGCACTCCGTATACAAGCATTAAAAAGAACAGGTGACAGAGAGCATCCCTGTCTCACCCCTTGTCTTATACTGGCTTCTTTTTTATCATTGTCACATCTAATTAAAGAGGCCTCATTCTTGTATAGCGCCTGGATTATTCGTCTATCTCTATATTTGATTTCAATTATCTTCAGAATCTCGAAGAGTCTACCTACTAACCTGTATACCTACTAACATAATAAATTTATCCATTTATGTCTAGTTCTTATACATTGTCATAATAACATACTGTAAAGAAATAATATAACTAATAAAATTCCACGTAAAAGCCCAATCTCAATATATAAAACAAAGTCGGGTTAGTTACACCATGTATAACTCAAGAACGGCTGGACCGATTTTTATGATCTTTGGTTTGTTGGATTTGTCTCCGCCCCGAAGCGCAGAATAGCTATTAAAACATCATAAAATTCACGAAAAAAAATATTACTTTAAGAAAATTCTTTTCCTCACACATTTTGTATAATAATATAGCTATTCCAAATTCCTGTAATATTCAAAAAAACTGTTTCTGAAAAAATAAGAAAATACACAGATTTAGGCAATGAGATTAAAAGAATTTGGCATTCTCAGACCATAAAAATATTACCATTTGTAATTTCGGCTACTGGCGTTATACCTAGGTCTCTCATTCAAAATTTAGGCATATTAGTTTTAACAAAGAATTTATATATAAAAATGCAAAATTCAGTCATTTTAAATACATGTAGGATTACAAAAGATTTTTTAAATATTTATATTGAGGGATCAGTAGGATTTATAGGTTCAATTAGGAGTTCCACAGAGCCAAACCCTCTGATATGAAAATATCTGGAGTAGGTGAATTTTTTTCCCATTTAGTCTCTGGTAGGTTGACCTGTTGTTCTTGTATTGTTTTGTATTTATAATATTTATATAATGCAATTGCATAGCGTGGATTGACTATATGATCATTTGGGAAGTGTGTGAAAGGGTTTAGTTTTTCCTATGGGGAAAATTTAACCCGGACATTTAAATCTGGTGCGTAAAAACAAATGATTTATTGTCTTCATTTCTTAGTAACAAGTAGAGATAGTGATATCCTCACTGGGATCTCCCGTGCTGAGGATTTCATTTACGTATTATAATTTAAGTATAAGAAATTAATATGAATTAGACATAACATATATCATGTAGTATTTTTTTTTTAAATAATTATAAAGTAAATAAGATAGTGTTTTTTTATAATTCAGTTTACTAGATTTGGTTTTAGTCTGTATTTGATACTTATCAGTATATTTTCTATTTCTGATCTCCCTATATTTAGTATCCAGCTTTTTATTTGAAATTTAAATGTTATAATGTTGAGGTTTTTGAGTGAGAGTGGTATTTTATTGTAGAGTTTAATGCCATAATATAAGAAGCTTTTTTGCCCAAATGTTGTGTTAGTAGTTGGAATGAATTATCATATTTTGAAAAAGCTGCAGCAAATATTGTGATAAATATAATATTGAATATTATGTTTATCATAATATCACAATTTATGGATATCTTTGTTTGGTAATAGAGAACTCCAGTCCAATAACAATAGTTAAAATAATTGTCAAAGTTTTAATTTTTAAAGACTCCCAGAAACGCACCGTATCTATGGTGGTCTTCACCCACCGATAATTTTTACTTTTTAAGTTGTCATTTTGAATCAGTGATGTTATGTCGAGGGAAATTTCCCTAGATCTAGGGGAGAAAAATATTTTTTAGGGATAAGGGAAATCAGGACAAAATCTAGGGAAATTTCGAACTCTGGCAAAATTTTTATTACATATGACAATATTACTGGTATTATTTATATATATATAAATAATTAGAAATAAATAACTGAATTAGAAACTGAATTCCAAATAAAAAAAAAACACTTTGCAAAATAAAAATCATAAGCAACCCGCCGCTCATTTGTACCAAGCGTGGTATTTTGAAGACACCCCCCCCCCCCCCCCCCCCGAACGTGTCACGTAGTATGGGTACGTTCCCTAATATCATTTTGAGTTGTCAGTGTTAAAAATAACATTGCATGTAAGTACATGAACACTAATTAAGATTCATAGAAATTCCAAAAAATATATATACGTATATATATATATATATATATATATACATCCCGCTATCATTGCTGCGTCTTCTAATGGTCCACTTTCATTCAATCCTGCGTCCGACCGTCATTCTGCGTCCGGTATACGGACGCAGGATCGAACACATGTAATTTCAAGTTTTCCCCACTCCTCTACCCTCATACAGTCCAAAAACGAAAATAAGCCAGACGCAGTTTTGGTACCTAAATCAACTGAAATATGCTATTTTAGTTCAGTGTTTTGTCACCGAGCGGCGAGCCGTGGCGCTGTAGTAGACCAGCGTATATTTTTAGCATAATATACGTTTTTATTGGCTTTTATTGACTCGCGTATCGCAACTCCTACATTTGGCAACATCGCTTTTTAATAGCGTTTCTTCTGATACAGATCATTCACAGTAAAAACATCGCACATTGCAATCAGGATAAAAAAAGAAATGATTTCATTCAAATTTAGCTTTTGATTATATTATTATTGTACGGCAAATATATCAGCAACTTAATTTTTTTATATTACTATTTTTAAACAAATATTAGATATTTTCTTATCCATGATTATAAATTCCTACAATGCTTAATCGTGTGCCAAGCCACTCTATTATTATTAAACAAGATAAAATCAATGTTCTTAATATATTAGTAATTTGAAAACTTACTACAAATAACTAGAATAAATAAAACAATTTTTTCTTCAATTTATGACTGATTTGACAGTAAAAAATATATGTGAAATATTTGGAGATTCACAGAGAATGCAAGACTGATGAGTGTAATGAGATAATAATAGGAATCTTAGATGGTTTGGGCATGTAGAGCCAATGATCTAAAGATAGGTTGTAAGGAGATTATATGTACATATGACGTGAACTTGAATGGTAGAAAAATTCGGGGATGCCCGAGAAAGACATGGCATGATTGAGTAAACCGAATTCTCGAGTAATGTCGAAAGACAGAATGAAAGAGCGATGTATGGATGTGAATGAGGCAAGGAGTGTGTATGATATAGTCAATTCTCGAAGCTCCGGCGCTCCTAGATTTGACTAGTCAATCCTCAGGTCTGACTTGAAGTCTTAGTCAAAGCCCAAACAAATGAAGTTTTTCGGCCACTGACTAAGGAATTTTCGTCAAACCTAGGAGAAACTAATTTGGTCAGGCAAACGTCAAAACTCAATTTAATGAAATTTCGATGTTTGACGAAAAAGTGAAAAAGTTAGGAACTTCTAGGTTTGGCTAAAAATACTTTAATCAAAGGCCGACATTGGAATTTATTTCGGGGTTAGCCCGATATACCAGTCATTCCGCGAAGAGACTGCATACAGACCTTTGACTATGACATATGCACAGACCGAGTTGTTTGGCGGTCGTCTCTGCGAACCCCTGCGAGGAAACAGCGGGTTGGTTAGTTTTTGTGAGATAATATTTATTTATTATTAAAGGCATGTTATTTTATTTGTTTACACAGTTTTATGCTTTCGATTTTCCTTTTGAGAGATTTAACATATAATTTTACATTAGCACAACACAGGAGGCCCTGGGAGGAAAATAATTCCCCTCAGGACCTATGTCATCTTTGGGGATGCTGTGTGGAGGGTCTTTTTTTACATTAACTCCATACAGGAGGCCCTGAGGAAAATAATTTCCCTCAGGGTCTATGTCATCTGGAATGCTGTGTGGAGGGTCTTTTTGAGGAGAGGAAGGAATGAACATTGGTCTTGAAGAGACCCATGTTGTAGGAAGGAGGAAACACAGAGGCCTTCTTAGAAAAAGAAGGAGAGGAAGTTCTGGAAGGAAAATGGTATTGGGGTTGGGTAGGAATCTAGGGGTCAATGTGTCTAGGAGTGACAGTCAAAGACGCTCTCTCAACCGATCTCTCCCGAATTGGCCTGCCATGCAGCTGGTGGGCAGACGCATCCGCTAACAAGATCCGGACAAACCTCACCCCATTAACCCGGGCACCCCTGCTAAGTCACCAAACGTAGTTAACCACTTGGGATGACCTGTGGCAGAGGTGTTTGTTATCCTATAAAAGGTTCCTGCGGCGGCTGTACCCACACCCGCCTCCCAAATTGAATTAATTATAATTTTGTTATAAGATTCGCAAAAGACGTAATATTTCTACCGATAATGGTGTTGTAGTAATAATTACCCAATCTGCCAAAGCTGCAAGTAATTTGAAAACTGTTACTTTTCTTTTTTTTTGTTTATGGCAATTCACCCTAAGGAGAGTGCTATGTGACACGTTACTTTTCTTCTTACTCGAAAAACGTGTTGAAATTCATTGCTAGATTAACATTTAAAAATCAAGGCACGTGATGCTGTATTCTGGCATATTTCTAATGATAGAAATTGTATTTTTCAAAGTTCTCCTACTTAACCGAAAACGTTCAGGTGAACTTCAGAGACTAATCGAGAAAAACTACTAGAATTGGCTATTGGCGATTTAAATCAACTAAAAATATTGGTACATTTTTTTAACGTGAAGTGTGTAATGATAGGGAAAAGACCCGGTTCCATTTAATTTAGACGTGCAAGAAAACCTAAAGACAGGAAATAACGACCTCCGCGGTCGAGGGCAAAGCTCTCTATTAGCAATCCGGAGGTTTCGAGAAAAATTTATTAATTAAAATATGTTATTGTATTAGTAGCTATATTTGTGACTTCTTCTAGAGAAGATGATAATTTCAGTTCGTTCTGGTGTAAGACCACCATTCATCCAATGGAGCCAGTGAGTCTATGGCATCCCCAATTGGGGTACCTATTCATGCTGCGGGATGGAAGGTAGATTTGAAAGACTTTGAGATTTGAACCCGTGTCCTCCTGATTGCAATTCGAGAGCCTTACACCTCGACCACGGATACCGGCAATGTAGAACACGATGAATTTCACAGTAGGTGCGATTGATGTCCTCGATAAGTAGGTATCCGCTGTCGTTGAGAGATATTGCACTGCTGTCAAAAATGTAGATTAAAAACGTTATCTTTTTAATGGCATGAACCGTTCATTAGAGTAATCGGCAATATTCCAGAAGACAAAATTAATGAATGAATCCCTTGTTACGTAACGGGCCTCCTAATCCATTATAGAGTTCTAGGAACCACATTTCAAGTGTTTGGATGTGATGTATTTGTTTATAATATATATAATACAAACAAAATTTTCATTATTAGGTCAAGTTCATGAACCAGTACACTAAGTGTACACCGTAAAACTCTTGATGGTACATCCGATAAAATGTTGAAGTAATATTAACCCTTTTAATTATTATCTGATATCATTGGACAATTTTTTTTTCAATCCTCTTATGTTTAGAATTCATTCTTCAGAACTGGAATAAATAGACTGGCTACAATCAGACACTCAAAAGTTAGCACGTAAGGAGCCGCAACCGGGCTCAAAAAGAAGAAGATGGAGAGATATGAAATTACGAGTGCTAGAGGAGCGCGCTTTTATTTAAAGCGACGAAGTCAATGCAAAAATTGTGAAAATGTTTAATAAAACACGACTCGTTTAAAATAGAGCAAAAATGTCATGGGGGTTGTCTTAAACAGCATTTAAAAAAAACACTGTGAATTTTTTCATACATATAATTTGTAAAATAACTGAAAACAATGTGTTTATAATAATTTTTGGAGCATATTTTCTGATTTTTTTCCATGGAGGGAATTTTATTATTTTTTTTTTCAGCACGGGGAATGTCTAGATATTATATTCAAGAATAATATATATTTTTTAGAGAGCTTTAAAAGTTAACGTGATTGAGGCAAGGAGTGTATGCCAAGATCGAGTTCTTTGGCGGTCCTCTCTGCAAAGGACAGTGTCATTTATTATTACATAATATTTACTTATTATCCGAAGTCATATTATATTATTTGTTTAGACAGTTTTATGCTTTCGCTTTTCTATTTTCCCCTTTCCTTTAAAGGATTTATCATATAATTTAGTTGTTAAAAACCTAAGCCACTAAAACCCCTAAAATTGTTTCTCCCGTGAACGAAAATGCATCGTCAATCATGATAAGCATTAATTTTTTTTGTAAAGAAAGATAAACATTTCCGGGTTAACGAATAACCCGACAATATTTGAAAATCTCCCACTACCACCACAGTAAGCCGAAAATGTTGCTTGAGTCACGACGGAGGACTTAGTCAACCGAGGAATCAAACACGAAACGCCTGGGTGGGACCCAAACGCGATGCCCACTCAACCACTGACCGGTCTATAATATTATTCAAAATAATAAAAAAAATATAAATAATTAGTGACCGACCGAAGGTTCGGTTTCGGTTTCGGCAAGTTTTGGCAAAAAAATCTAGTTTTGGCATCAGTTTCGGTTTTAGAAACCGAAACTTTTTTAGACATGTTAAAAATCGGTTGTTTACTGTTATTTGGCTTATTTTGTACACTTATTCCGACAGTTAACACGTGTTAAATTAAATAAATAAATAAAAACAATAATTTAAGTATGTGAAAAAAGAATTACTTCTATAAAACAAACCAAATTTATAAAAAAATAAGCCAAATAACAGTATTCAATCGATTTTTAACAATTCTAAAAAAGTTTCGGTTTCTGTCGAAACTGAGACAGACACCGAAGATTCGGTTTCGGTGGAAAGGTCTGTTTCGGTGGGACGCTATATATATTTAACTAATTATAATTCTAATTTAATTTTTCATTAATTATTAACATAATTCCTCTCAGGGCCTATGTCATTTTTGGGGATGCTGTTGGGAGGGACTTTTTAGGTGAAGAAGGAGAGGAAGTTCTGGGAAGGAAAAGGATACTAGCGGTGGGTAGGAATCTGGGGATCAGTATGTCCAGGAGTGACGGACATAATAGGAGTGACGGGTATGAATCCATCCCTCCCACTGCGGTGCAAAGCGATGTTTCGAGAGAATACGGCTGGAAAATCAAAGGGACTCCCTCAACCATTCTCTCCCGAACCGGCCTTCTATGTAGCTGGTGGGCAGACGCATCCGTTGCCAAGACCCAGACAAACCTCACCACATGAGCATTACACATTATAGGGCACCCTCGCTAATTCACCAAACGTAGCGAACCACTTGGGGTGACCTATGGCAGAGGTGTTGGTTATCCAATAAATGGTTCCCGGGGCAGCGGTACCCATACCGCCTCCCAATTTGACTCTTTGCGAAGTCTGCGGCTTCTTTATAATTAATAGGTCACATAATATTTCTACTGATAATCGTGTTGTAGTAATAATTAAGCACTTATATCTAGAGTTCATTCTTTAAAATTAACATGAAAAAACTGTTTTTGATGAGAAAACCATACAGGAGTCCACTGATATAGCCAAAATATGGTAATCACTGTCTGATGCGAAATCAAAATGGAGAAAAGAGGAAGCAAAGGAAGATCCCAGCAATATAGATCTAGTCACTAAAAATAACAAATCACACTTCAAGCAACGTTTTAATTCTGAATGATAAGTCTCAAAAAATCTCATACCAATTTAATAAATTTTACGTGGGCATTGCCGCCGCGCCGGGTTGATTAGAGTCCGCGACGTATGGGCCAGACATATTGTCGCCTTCATATTCTATAAATACCTATACAGTCGTTCAACCAAAAACTTGAACAAATAAGCGGCAACGTCGCAAGACGTCGGTTTGTCGTCAACATGAAAATGAATATATAATTGGACGCTTCATTGTGGACCAAATTAAAGTAAATATACGCAGGATGCCTCTCTGCATTGAATATGAAAGGAGTTCAGATTGGTGGAACGCTAAAGGGCGTTTTTATCGTTTTGTATATTTTTAAATTAATGTTTTTCAAAAATTTAAATACCTAACTACAATCAAACACTGAAAACATAGTATATACTTTAGTTAGAACTATGTAAAATCAAGTCCTTCAGGTAGACGCAGTAATGTCGATCTGATGAAAGGACGCAGAAATGATAGCGGGATGTATATATATATATACGTATATATATTTTTTGGAATTCCTATATATATATATATATATATATACGTATATATATTTTTTGGAATTCCTATGAATCTTAATTAGTGTTCATGTACTTACATGCAATGTTATTTTTAACACTGACAACTCAAAATGATATTAGGGAACGTACCCATACTACGTGACACGTTCGGGGGGGGGGGGGGGGTGTCTTCAAAATACCACGCTTGGTACAAATGAGCGGCGGGTTGCTTATGATTTTTATTTTGCAAAGTGTTTTTTTTTTATTTGGAATTCAGTTTCTAATTCAGTGGTGAGTGTATTCGTACTTTTAAATTATTACTTCACGTAGCAAAAAGTGTTTTATTTGGAAAATCACGGTATTATTAGTATATTTACCAAGTTCCGATATCTTTCCAATTAATTATCATATTAATTAACATATAACAGGATTAGTGTTACACAATCGCGTGGCTACGTAGGTAATTGCGTAAATGTGAAATTCTAGGGAAATTTCACTTCGAAATCTAGGGAAATAATTTTTTTGGGCAGAACATCCCTGTTTGAATGAAGAATCTAGAAGAATCATGGCGGTCATGGCGGAATGCTTTGTAATGACTTTTAGGTGTGAGGTGTGTTTTTTATTCAAGATTAACTGCTTTTAATATAGAAAAACATTGGTAAAATGTCCACATTTCACCGCTACTGTTATTGTATTTAATCAAAGTGCAATATAAAAACAATAAATCATCTCTTTCATTGCAAATACATGTGACATCGTGTTTTGTGTCAGGCGTTACTTTGTAGGTGCATTGTTTTATGTATAATACATACAGAAACACTGGTATTTATAATACACTGATCATGACGAGTGTGTAACAACTTGTATAAAAAGCCCTATACTAAAAACAATTTGAAAATACATAACCAAATGTCAAATTTTTTTTTATTTTTTATTAAATATTAAAATATAAAAAAAAAAATTAAAAAAATGTCAAAATATGACACGACTTTAACCTCAAATAGACAAAATTTATTGCAGATTGTCCGCAAATATAGCCCTTTTCGTAAATTGTTGAGGGCATAAATTATGTTTCAATAAACACAATAACTATTATTTATCTAAATCTCTATAAACAGTATGAAAATAAACCAAAAACACGAAATGTTGAATTGCATAGGTACGTGTGCACTTCAAGTCATTTCAAATGTCAATACAATACAATACACACTATCACCAGGTGACAGGTTAACAGTGACGTCACCGTTAACCATTTCAGTAATGCCAACTTAACGCTGTGTTTTGAGAAGAGGTTTAAAAATGCACTTTTTAATAATTTTTTAAAAACTCTGCGTTTAATATTATGAAATAAAACTTATATATTCAGAATCAGCGTTTCTTGGTCTATATGAACATATTTTTTAAAGCCATAATATTTTTCACTGGAGTTCCTTATTAGTGGATATTTATGAGTTTTATGGAAGTGCATTGATATTTATGGATACCTCCATTTGGTAATTTGTGGACATTTATGAGTTTTATGGAAGTGCATGGATATTTATGCTTTGTTTGGTAATTTGTGGACATTTATGAGTTTTATGGAAGTGCATGGATATTTATGGACACCTTTGTATGGTAATTTGTGGACATTCATGAGTTTTATGGAAGTAGGGTTGCCATCACTAAAATTTGGCAACCAGGACAAGACGCGTGAAAACCCCGGATTTTAGAGCCCGGAACCCGGACATGTCAACAGGATTTTTTAAACATAGTCAGTATAATAAAAAACCGTGGAAAATGTCATAAATCACCTTTTTATTTATTTTCAGACCTTAAAATTAAATTTAGTTATCTTTTATCATCATTTTAAATGTACCTAACTAAACAGAATCTTATTACAGTTTGTTACAAATTGTATTAATAATCAATTAGATTTTTTTTTATTTTTAAAATAAAACGCAAATTATTAATATACCTTGTTATGAAAAAAAACCTTATTTAAATATTAAACCTAACAAAATTCAATTAAATTTTTATCCAAAAATCTTAAAAGTACAGAGACCATTTTAGTATTCAGTCTTACAATTTTGGAGGTAACGCTTTTAACTCAATAATAATTTATTGTTATTACGTTTATTTTGTAGAAATCCATTTTAATTTTATATATGACGGCCGGCGTAGTGCGGCAGTAAGGCGCTTGACTTGCATTTCGGAGGTTGCGGGATCGAATCCCGGCGTGGCAAATAAATTTTATTTGATTAATTTGTGTTTTTCACAATTTATTCATTTAAAATAATATATAGTATATTTGCGGCACGTTTCAGAGTGGAAGATACTCTCAGTATTGCTCTGGTGTAAGACCACCATTCAGAATTGAAACGTTGCTTGAAATGGCTTCTGCCGTGTTTGGTGACCAGATCTGAATAGCCAGGTACTTCCCCACCTTCCTCTTCCCTATCTCCTTCCCCTCCCCACTGCCTTCAGCCTCACAACATACCCCAATTGGGGATGCCATAGTCCCACTGGCTCCAGACGGGAGCAGCTGGGACTCTTGTGCGGTATTCATGTAAAAAAAAATATATATATATATTTTAATAATATTATTATTCAATATATAGAGGGCGAAACGAGAAGCAGAAGTTGTTTATAATTAACCTGTTTTTATAAATTGAATAATAAAATTATTAAATATATATATAAAAAAAAACAACAATAACTCTCTTCGTCAAATTTTTATCATCAGCCATTTAAACAACAAAATATCTCTTAATATAATATGATAAACATAAAATAACCAAAAACTATACTCATTTATTTTTATTAGTTTTAATCAACAGCTATATTGTAAATTTCTTTTACGTAATAAAAACAATCATAACTTTAACTACAAAAATGAAAATAAATTAATGCACTCATAAGTACATTATTTGATTATCTAGCTATTAAAGCTTTTTCCACAGACTCTTGCCTTTTTAGTTTTCAGTTTTTGTTGTATTTATCACTCTTTCGGATAGGTTTTAGAATATCTTCCCCTTTCAAAAGGAATTTGTAAAAATCAATGCAGCTGTATTCTTTGAAATTGAATTTAATTTTAATTAATGACGAGATTGTTTCTAGGCTTAGTCATTTTTTTTTCTTTTGTCCATTGTTGTGTAATGAATGAGAATATTCTCTCCACGTTGGCACTATGAGCCGGAATGCAAAAAAAGTTCTGTGCAATTTTCATCAATTCCGAATACCAATTCGCATTTGTTGTTTTAAAAAGTTGTACCCAAAGTTGATTTGAATTTAAAAGCTTACCCTGTTCAGTTAGGTTTCGGCTAAAGGCCTTTAAATTCACCCACTCGTCAATAAATTTTGCGTCGTTAATATCTATGTTCTTGTCTTTTAAATAAAGCACAGTGTCTTCAATAAGAGACCATTCTGTGTTGTAATTAATTTTCGGCAAAAACATCCAGTCAAATTTCTCAAATTGTTTTAACGGTTTCATCCATTCTTCAATGTACGTTTTGAATTCCTTGTACAAATCATGTGTGCTTTTTTTAAACGAAACAATCGTGTTTTTTTTTTGGCACAAGACTTTAAATTTTTAAACCCGGACTACAAATGAAACCCCGCCCGGACGCTCCCCGGACGCCCTCCAAACTAGGACAAATCCGGGGAAACCCGGACGGATGGCAACCCTATATGGAAGTGAATGGATATTTATGGACACCTTTGTTTGGTAATTTGTGGACATTTATGAGTTTTATGGAAGTGCATGGATATTTATAGACACCTTTGTATGGTAATTTGTGGACATTTATGAGTTTTATGGAAGTGCATGGATATTTATGGACACCTTTGTTTGGTAATTTGTGGACATTTATGAGTTTTATGGAAGTGCATGGATATTTATTATCTATTGTTAAACAAGCATTCGATACTAAATCTGTACTTTAAGACATTGTTTTTTCTCTTCACTTATTCTTTTTTTTATGAGTTCAAAATTGTAGTTATTAACCGTCCCGGATCCACGATGCGATCATAGTTTACAACGCTCTTTAAAACATCAATAACTTCTCAAATGCTTCGATCATTAAATCAACATTTTAGGTATTCCTAAAAAATATATTTTTTCATCCGTAAAAAATATTTAAAAAATTGTGACGATTCTGTATAAAATAATAAAAAATGTTTTCCTAAAAGTCGACACATTTCTATGTCAGATGAGACAACAAATTTTAAATTTGTATGGGAATAACAGAGAAGACAAAACATTAATTCATTCCAACCTCAGTAACCTACGTCCAATATTACAATCTCCTTTTAGTTATGTATGACAAAAAAAGATGTAAAATAAAACATTAAAACCTTTTGCCTATCTGTAGAGACTATTTTACGTCTCAAAGTTGACATCATAATACATTTGTCGTCACTTTCTAGTGCATTAATTTGAAATGTCTGAAAACAGAGATGACAATATTAATTATCTTGCTGCAAAAAAACTTGGGTTGCTTGACATTCCGTTTTCATTAAAAAAAAAAAGCCACAAAAAAAATATGGAACCACATCGGAAGGTTCGGCCGACCGACCACCTGATCCTCAAACCAGAGTCATTTTTTAATCCCTTTCTGTGTATTTCCTTAAAATTTATGACAAAATGTTACGATTGTAGACAATCAGATGACGGGGGATGTTTTTTGTTTAGTTTTATGGGTTTTGGGTTATTTGCAGGGTCATGCCACATTAGTTCAGAAGTAACAAATGTTTATTTAATTTCATTTTATTTTTATCAAATAATCTCTTCGTGGAAGACTTGATTAAGACTGAAAATGCAGTGCTTTTTTTACAATAGCTCCACACAGGCGGCCCTGAGGAAAATAATTCCCCTCAGGGCCTATGTCATCCTTAGGGATGGTGTGTGGAGGGTCTTTTTAATTTAATTTATTGGACAACCAACACTTCTGCCATAAGTGACCTAAAGTAGTTTGTTACGTTTGATGACTTAGCAGGGGTGCCCAGGTTCATGGGGTGGGTTTGGTTCCGGATCTTGGCGGCGGGTACGTCTGCCTACCAACTGGCTCTGCATGGCTGGCCGGGTCGGGAGAGACTGGTTGAGGGAGACCTTTTGACCTCTCCAGCAGGAAGACCTCTCCCCAAAGATGACATAGGCCCTGAAGCGAATTATTTTCCTCAGGGCCTCATGTGTGAAGCTAATGTAAAAAAATACTGTATGTCTGCACTACAGTATCCACAGCCTAAGTTCTTATAGTTTCGTATAGTATTAGATGACGTGTGGTCGCCATTTTACGATTTAGTGTAGATTTACTACAGACGAATGCATTACATAATATGCAGGTTTTTTTTATTTTTTTTTTTTTTATTTAGTAACTATACATTTATTATTTTTAAAAATTTTATATGAAACATATATAAAATAGTAAATATATTCGCAGTCCTCCTCACTAGGAGATCCTGTGCTGAGGGGGACTATGTTTTGGATAAGTTTTCAGCGACTTCTATGGTTTAACTTCATTGTTTGGATAAGGTTTTCCAGAAACTTCTATGACGTTGTTTTAAGTATACAAGTAAGTTCATTTTCCGATAGTCCCTTCAGCCAACATTTAATGTCCTTAATGTAGCTATTTTTTGTTTTAATTTGTTTGGTACTAAGTGGGAGTTTATTATATAACATTACTGTTAAAAATTCTGAACTTCTTTGTCCAAATGAAGATTTACACTTTGGTATATTAACCCAATAGCTGCCCAAACAATATACTCTGTCAACTATCACACGCCAAGCTATTTCAGCCTTTTTTAAGTTCTCAATTAAATTAATCTTTATGGCATTCCCTTTGCCATTGAGGGCTTTGTTTATATTAGACACTCATTACTGATATCTTTAGTACATACTTGATAAGATATTTGAATCCTTGAGTGTGTCCCGTAATGTATTTTCGACATAAATAATAAACACCAACAGAATAATTGAGTGCTGCGAACCGGCCATAGTGCTGACTCACTAACACAAATAAACAAAGAGATATAAGATAAACACTCACATGTCATTATGGATTGTATCGAGTTCGGCAACGATTCTCCAACTTTTTCACATTTTATATTTGATATTGCACTATATTGTATTACATTTTATTTACACAATGTTTTAAAGATTCAAAATTAATATTCTTTTTTTTTCGTGGAATATTGTTGAGCATGGCCAAACACATAACGGTACGTTACATTCGCCACACATGTACTTCGTCGCTTTTCTTGCTTTTGGTCTAAGTTTAGTGTTTGAGCAAACATAACAGTTTTTATAAGGTTTTTGGGTTTTTTCCTTTGCGGGTATAGGTATCGGCATATGTTTTACTAGCATTTTGACATATAACCGTAATGGCACATCTTGTGACGTACATGAACTAACTTCAGGGTGCGATATAGTATGATATTTTTCTAATAATTGTCTTATCACATATAATTGGAAATCAGGAAAAGTAATGTTTTTGGAACTAACCACTCAATGTGTGAATTCCACTGTAGTTTTTCATCAATTTCAATCCCAAGATATTTAATACTTTTTGTTTGGGTTAAAGACGGGCAGGAACATTGTGAATAAGTATTTTGACATTCATGTAATTTGAGGATATGCTCATTCATCGGTTGTCCTCGTTTGTTTTTGGAGAAAGTTAGATATTTAGTTTTATTAACATTTAATTTAAGGGAGTTTACTTTTAGCCAGTTTTGAAGTACAGCCAGGCCATGTTCCGCCTCCTTGTAGGTTCTTGTCCAATTTTGTTCGTGGAATATAATAACAGTGTCATCTGCAAAGCTCATTATGTTTTCATTGATGGGAAGATTCATAAGGTCATTTATATATATAGAAAGTAACAATGATCCCAAAAAAATATGGCAAACTCTAAGAGAAGCCACAAATACACAAAACACTAAAGACAAACAGGACATAAGTAAACTTTGTATTGACGGAAAAATTATTGACACCTCAAAAAACCCCAAGCTCGTTGCGGATTATATCAATAATTTTTTTACAAATATTGGTTCAAATCTTGCTTCTCGTCTACCAAATTGTGGGAATGCTCTACCTGCTGAAGCAGAACTTCAATTTCCCAAAGGAAGATTCAATTTTCAAACTGTGTCAAGGGAAGAGATTCTAAAAATAATTAATTCCCTAAAAAACACGTCTTCTGCCGGGGTTGATGGAATATCAACCAATATTTTGAAAACGCTGGCTACGGAAATTACATTACCTTTAGAATACCTAATTAACCTTAGTATCAGTCAAGGACACTTCCCCTCAAACTTGAAAAAAGGTATTGTTATTCCCATACATAAAACAGGTAACAAGACAGACATAAACAATTACAGACCAATAACTATACTGACCACACTATCCAAAGTATTTGAAAAAATTATCAATGCTCAGTTGGTAAAATTTCTGGTGAGCCATAAAGTACTCTCAGAAAATCAATGCGGGTTTCAAGAAAACAAGAGTACTTCTGACGCTATTGCCGCCGTAACTGACTTCATTGTGAAAAACCTCGATAAAAGCAAAAAATGTATTTCAATATTTTTAGACCTCTCTAAAGCCTTTGATACAATATCACACAGTAAATTATTAAACAAACTTCAAATAATCGGTATTACAGGCAACGAACTTAACTTTTTTAAGAGCTACCTTGATGACCGCAAGCAACAAGTGAAAATAATGAACACACTTAGCAATCAGTGCTCAACTCACTATGGGATACCTCAAGGTAGCATATTAGGACCATCTTTGTTCCTTTTATATATCAACGACTTATGTAACTTTAACATTCAGGGAAAAATAGTTAGTTTTGCCGATGACACTGTTTTACTATTTGAAGCTGACACTTGGCAAGCTGTTTACAAAAAAGCTGAAACGGATATAAACATTATAAAAAAGTGGTTAGATACAAATACGCTCACATTGAACACTGAGAAAACTAAATATGTCACATCAAGCATAAATATAACAGGTCAACCTCATGATGACGCCTCTATTAGAATACACACATGTTTAAATTCCGATGAATCTTGTCAGTGTCCCTACATTGAGCGCACTACACAGATGAAGTATCTCGGCCTCACAATTGATCCATATCTCAAATGGAATATTTACACTCAAATAATTGCTAACAAAATAAGAAAAACCATGCACTTTTTCAGAACGATACGAAACTTTCTCGACTTAAAACACTTGAAAATGATTTACTTTGCAGTCTGTCAATCCATTATTGAGTATGGTATCATAGCATGGGGAGGCGGTACTGCATCAGCACTGGACCCAATCATAAAGGCACAGAAAACTATTATAAAATTAATTCTTAGACTACCTCTAATTACAGACTCCAACTTAATCTTCAATATTATGAATGTGTTTGACGTTCGGCAGATATATGCAAAAACAATCCTCACTCATCTATACACAAATACTATGAAAAAAGATTAAACACTCGCTGTACTCGAAACAATAACAAATATTTACTACAAATTCCCATAACTCATACTACTTTTGGTCAACGAAGCTTCAGATACCTTGCAACAAGACTTTACAACATTCTTCCAATTAGTATAAAAAAATGTGATTCACAAAAAAATTTCAAAAAAAACATAAAAATTTGGATAAAAAATAATGATAGAGCATTTACCGGTGCACTCACCCAAATTCGAAATTAATATTGAACCAATGCTGTTATTATTGTACCAATGTTATTGTTATTATTAATGCAACCATTCTATTGTGTGATTTTATTCTAATGTAAGTGTAGGTATGTTCACAGTATAATAAATTGACATAAAATTACTGCCTCAACACAGGCTAGCCTAGTGAGGCAGGTTATGAGAAACCTAAATTTATAATTATAAATCTCTATTCTTTAATTACCTACTGTATAAATCAGAAATAGTATAGGTCCTAATACACTTCCCTGGGGGACCCCGAATTTAATTGGTAGAGATTTGCTCTTTATTTTACCAATTTGTTCTCTTCCAGTTAAGTAACTTCTAAGTAGATTTAGGGTTGTTTCGGTTATTCCATTTTTTTTTAGTTTTAAGTACAGTATTTCATGGTCAATTGTATCGAAAGCTTTTTGAAGATCAATGAAAACTGCTAAGTAGTAAATATAATAACATAGGTAAATATAATAACAAAGTCTTTGTTTTGCTTTTTTGTAAAAATCTTTTACATCTACATTTTTACTTATATTTTGTTATGATAAACACGTCGGATTAATGTTTAACCCCTCCGAATTTTCGAGAATATTAGCTTTTGGTGTCATAAACGAAATGACATTTTACGAAAACTTTGTATTATTACCGCTTTACAATTAAAGCTCTATAAATGAAACATTTCTGAACGTAGCCGAATAGTAAAAACTGTTTTAGACAGGTTACAAAATAAGCTTTCGAATTATTATATTACAAATAAATATTAACATTTGTAAATATTAAAATTTAGAATGCAAATATTAAAAAAATGTGAAAATGACTCACGTGATGTTTTTATGTGAAAACGGTACTAAAATCACAGATTATGTTAACAACAATACTTATTCTATTGTATAAATGTGTAATAAACACTTTAGTCACCTCACTTTTTTATCATTTCATATAAAAATATTTAATAGAAATTAACAATGTCGGGCGCCCTTAGGAAATTTGGCGGGATAAATTATGTGTCAGACTGCGCGTCTGACAGAATGTTCTTTTTATGTATTTCTATGGACAACTTGAATAGAGATGTGCAGCATGATTCACTATCGACCTTTCACTTTTTATTTGACGGATTTAACTAAAACAATAACGGAGTTATAACGGTTTCTATGGAGACACACGCGCTGACGTGTAAACACGCTTATTGTACTTGACTGCTGTCGTATTTTTAACGCATATATCTGCTTACGTTGCGGAGGGGTTAAATAAGAATTTACCTAATTGGTTTTTGTAGTTATGTTCCTGTGAAATAAATGTTTTTTAACTTGCTATGTAAACTATTTCCACTCATAAAAGTAAATTTTATCCTAAAAGTTATCTCTAAATTTCGGAAAAACTAGTGTGCAGTTCACACCGGTAGAAGCGAAACCTTTAGAAAAAAGAGTCGGAAGGCTACGAAGCACCGCATGAAGAGGAGACCAATTGAACGTAGTTATGCAGAAAGCAGCCAGGCCACAATTTTGGCAAAAATGAGTTATTGTTGTAATCCGACGGAGAAACGTCAATTCTATGTTCTATTAAAACTAGCCAGACCCCTTTCATACAAAAATTCATAGTAATCGACTTCCTAAATATTTGCTGATCACGAAAACATCGTTGAACAATCTGCAGAAAGCGCCCACGGCAATCATATTCAGCAAAAAACAGCCAGAGACAACTGGTCGATTTTGTTGGTACAACTAACATTTTAACAATGACGTTTACCTGATCTGCAGAAAACGGTCACGGCGCATGTCTGTTTTCTACACTGTAGCGTTTGTACCGAAACTTTCAAGTGGCGATCTACAGAAAGCGCTCTCGCGTTATAATAATAACTTGTTTTTTGGAAAAAATCAATAATTTTAAGTATGTATTATCATTTATTAATAATATTACATAAATTTAATTAAGTTCAGCAATATTAATATTACATAAATTCAATGAAGACTGCTAGACAGTATTTGTTAGCCGGTTCTAATAACTATCTACTTATATTAATTTTAATATTTAGGAACTGAACCTATCGTGTAACATTATTTTAAGGCATGGAAATAAAATATTTATAGTAAATTAAATAAAAATAAAAAATACGAAGAATGAATATAAAATCAAAATAATACAAAAGTCTACATAAAAAAATAGAGAGGCAAAAATCAGTAAAAAAAAATCAGCATATATCTCCTTTTGAAAATTACGCAACATTTTAATTATTACATGTTAATAAAGGAAATGATAAATATCAAGTTTTTTTGATGATATTTGATAATAAAAAAAACCTCTAAATATAAAATAATTTTTTGAAATATTTATTTTAATTACGTAAATTAAATGCACAGATGTTATAAGCATGACCACAAGCATTGATTTCTAGTAGATGGTTATAAAAACCCATAGTGAATATAAAATAAATAATAATATCTATGTATATTATGTTTCACAAAGTATTACGTATTAAAGTTTCAAAATTTATATTTCCTTGAGATATTAAAAATTCCTCGGAATATAAAATTACTAATTGGATATAATAGTAATATCTATATAACTATCGATTTTAAGTTAAATAATTTAGCTTAATTTCATATATTTAGTAGCTCTGACTGTTTTCTACGGAATGCGTATTTCGCAAAATAAGGCCGAACGGTTGATTGCTGAGCTTACATTCTCAATAATGTATTCTACAGAAAGCAGCCAGACCTTATAAAACACCAATATCTCTAAAAACCCACCCTTAAAACCACTTTAAAGTTATAAGAATTCGGTATCTACATATTATTTATAATATTTAGAAGTAAAAAACATCCTAGGTGTTATGTAGATTTGATTATTAAATCTTTAGATAAAAGTGCTCGTATCTCCGTTTAGAGTTTTTTATGGCTGGCTGCTTTCTGCATAACAGCGTTCAATTATTCTAACCCATTCTCTATAAATGCTATAGATGCATGTGTTTGTCTCTTTTTGTGACGCTTTTTTGTTTCATCCAGTTTCAAATCACAACGGTGCTAAACAAGTTTTCACTTCAAAGTAATTATAATTTTTTTTTTCGTGGTTTGCTTATTGTTTCTTTTAGTGTCGCTTTTTCGTTTCATCCAGTTTCAAATCACAATGGTGCTAAAGAAGTTTTCACTTCAAAGTAATTATAACATTTTTTTTTTCGTGGTTTGCTTAATGTTTTTTTTTTAGTGTCGCTTTTTCGTTTTATCCAGTTTCAAATCACAATGATGCTAAAGACGTTTTTCACTTCAAAATAATTATAATTTTTTTTCGTGGTTTGCTTTTGCATAATACTGTAAAAAAAAAAAAATTCGTGTGTTCTTTAAGTATTGTATTTTCGTGGAATCTATTTCTCTACGCAACTAGTGTTAAAACCATTCAATCTGGTATTAATTAGATCAGCAAACATAAAAAGCTCTTTACGATAAAGTATTTTTTGTAAATGTATTTAAAAAATGATAACAGGTCGGTGTCAGCCATGGAACAAAGATTGAAGGGAAGCGGCAATACTTTCGGAACATTACGGGGATAAGCGAAAAACCTATGTAGCTCTGCAAACTTGAAGCCGTCTAGTGGGAGGGATAGAAACGGGGAATGTGGCGAGCGTGCGGGGGGAAGGCGGCGCTCTGGAGATAAGGGCCGAACTGTGAATGGGAATCATTATTATTTTTATATTTTTTAAACTTTCGTTAATTTTTTATCACATTTTGGACACAAAATATAATAGCCCAATTGAAAAATAAGTAATGAAATGAGGAAAGGGGAGTAACAAGGAGACTGGAGACTTATGTGTTGTTTAATTTGTATTGTTCCCTATAAAAGTTATTTTAAGTTACCTTTATCTACTAGGACGTAACTCATTTTTTGCGAAATCAATATTATGATTGATTTGTGAAGTGCTTGTCGAAATACATCGGCCTCACTTTTCACTTGACAAGTGCAAGTGGGTAAAAAAACTAGTGTTATGAACTCGCTGTAAGCTGTAACTCAAGGCGCCATTCCTTGGTGTCTATCATTGCTTAAGATGAATATATACGTGAAATCCTATTTAGATACTATTTAGATTAATCTTTAGGACGAATCGGCTTACAGTATGAACATCAAAAAATATGCTACGGATAAATAGAAGCTTTTACTAGCTTTTCTATGTACCGGAATTACAATAAAATTATTATTTACGTAACAAAAAATATAAGCGCAAACCACCAAAAAAAAAGTTTTTTCATGACTTAACTAAGAAGTAATACAAGATTTTTTTTTTTAAATACCCCTTTATGGCTAAGACTATTTTTGAGGTTTTCCATGTTCAAGTTTTTTTTCGTTCTTGTAAAATTATGCAAAAAGTAAATAAAAACCGCTTTTTCGCTTACTTGCCTCGTGCAAAAAGACGCTCGATTTTAAAATTTTGCAGGCGTGAGATTCTAAATATTTCTAGCGTTTATATTCCTCTTAACTCATCAGTTTGAAATAGATTTTAATTTATCATATAAATAGTAAGTATTGTTTTTTATACGTATTTTATAAAATCAACAGACTTGCAGTGAAAAATTTTGTGCATTCTATTCTGATGTAAGCTGGTGCTTGAGTTTTAAGAAAGGAGTGCTCGATATTAATCTAATAATAGAACTGTATTTACAGTTTTACAACGATAACAAAAAAATAAGCGATAGGAACAAACACTGCTTGACTTGTTTGCGTGGGCAAATAAATTTTATTTGATTAATTTGTGTTATTTCACAATTACTTTATTTTAAAATAATGTACATATTATATTATACTAGCAAATCCGGCCACACGTTGCTGTGGCTAACGTAAAACAATGCCATGCCATTACCCAACCTTTATAACCAACGCCATCTGTTAAATTAAATCCACACCGACCATTTGCCAGCCCATTGCCCGCTGCCCGCTGCCGCTTAACCAGATATATTATATATTTCAATCAATTTACACAAAACCTTGACAAATTATATACCTAAACCTTCCTCATGAATCACTTTATCTATTTGTGAAAACCGCATGAAAATCCGTTTGGGTAGTTTTTGAGTTTATCGCGAACAGACAGACAGACAGACGCGGCGAATGACTTTGTTTTATAATATGTAGAGATAGACCATATATATCACAAGAATACCAACTGCTTCCGTCTGTAGCATGTACGTTTTGAGGCTGAAGGTAAATGGTGAGGGGAAATAAATGGTGGAGAGAAAGCTGGAGTACCCGGCTATTCAGATCTAGTCAACAAACACGGCTAAATCAATTTCAAGCAACATTTCAATTCTGAATGGTGGTCTTACCTACACCAGAGCGATACTGAGAATGTCTTCCACCTGGAACGTGCCGGAAATATATCTTATAATATTTTAATTATAAAATGTTGAAAACACACATCAATCGAATAAAATTGATTTCGGGATTTGAACCCACCATCTCCGGATTGCTAGTCAAGAGCTTTACCCCTCGACCACGAGGGCATGTCAATGTGACTTTGACATAACAATACAGTGATTATAAACTTTGAATTAACATTGTAAACATATGTAAAAGGAGTGGTAAATTAATAGGAAAAAAATCTCAAAATAACAATGCAAAAAAAAACAAAGTAAAAATTTAAAAAAATGAATAAGCTAAATGATAAAAAACATATACCTATGACATGTGTGAATCACAACTTTATATTTGTGCGTTATGATTAATAAAAACATAAAAGTTTTTTGGTAATTTTTAATTATTATAATTTAAGTTGACTGATTCGGCCCATTGGCATTCGGAGTTCACGTGATAACATCGGGAGCATGGCGATGGCGGTTGAAATGAACACGCCGAAAATTATAAAATGTATATTTAAGCTATGTTTAAACACTTAACATGTGAAAAGTAATACCGTCTTTCTTCTTAAAGGTCTTCAAAGAACTACTTTTACACAATTTTACGGCACAGTGGACCATTTTTCTATGTTTTATGAACGTTTTTCTGGGAGCTCTATGCGCGACCGAGGTGTAAAAGCCAATGTCAGCCATCTAAAAACCGTTCGGTAAAATTTTTGAAAAGGCATGCTTTGGGCAGGTGGGCACACTTTACATGCCGTCTCTCTAGTATCCATACTCTTAGGTGTCAGCCCTTACTAGTACCTAGCGCATTCCACATGTGGCTTTCTGAAACAATGGTGCTATTCTGGAGGCTAACGTGACCCTAGGCGGTCGGTGTCACAGCCGCCCGCCTTTTTGGGCGTTTCAAATAATATTTGATTATTTATTATGAATGATTATTTTTTTAATATTTCAGTTTTAGGGCACAAAATCAATATTTTTTTCTTACAATAAATTAACATAAGCCAAATAAAAAATATTCGCAACAATATTTTTACAAAAAACCTGAAATAATTTCCAAATCCCATAGAGTACCGCTGTGTTACAAGACGGTTTGTCGAGAGTATTTTTAGCATGGTATGGGAAAGGTTAACTAAAGCTTCTACGAGGAATTCAATCGTAACACTTGTTTCATACAATAAATAATATGTTTTTATAATTAATCAATGTAATATGAAATTATGATATGAACTAAATTTGACAATTTGACTGGCCTAAAACAGGATCCATTCCTAGTTGGATAGTCAAAGTTTCCACATATGTTTCATTGTATAATTTTATGTGAAATAAATATTTTTACGCACCAGATTTAAATGTCCGGGTTAAATTTTCCCCACAGGAAAAACTAAACCCTTTCACACACTTCCCCAAATGATCATCTAGTCAAACCATGCTATGCAATTGCACTATATAAGTATTATATAGTGCAATTGCCCCTAGACTCCCCCTAGACTCCCACCACCCCACTTTAAGCATAACCATCTTGATGAATAACTCACCAGACGACACAACTATTCTTCCTAACCTTACTTATAATTTTTCCAAAGCTGACTATCCTAATATGAACCAATATCTTACAAATGAAGACTGGTCAATTCTTCACCTCAACAATAATATTAACTACAATCTTGAAATTTTTTACACAATTATCAACAGGGCCATTGAAAACTATGTACCACTTTCACATTTCAAAGAAGCGAAGTTCCCGAAATGGTTCAACAGCGAGTTAATCAACCTGATTATTTTCAAAAAAACTGCACACAAAAACTTTAAAGAATCTAAATCCCTTAATGACTATAAGTTATTTCACAATAAGGAACTCCAGTGAAAAATATTATGGCTTTAAAAAAATATGTTCATATAGACCAAGAAACGCTGATTCTGAATATATAAGTTTTATTTCATAATATTAAATGCAGAGTTTTTAATAAATTATTAAAAAGTGCATTTTTAAACCTCTTCGGAAAACACAGCGTTAAGTTGGCATTACTGAAATGGTTAACCGTGACGTCACAGTTAACCTGTCACCTGTGTATTGTATTGTATTGACATTTGAAATGACTTGAAGTGCACACGTACCTATGCAATTCAACATTTTGTGTTTTTGGTTTATTTTCATACTGTTTATAGAGATTTAGATAAATAATAGTTATTGTGTTTATTGAAACATAATTTAGGCCCTCAACAATTTACGAAAAGGGCTATATTTGCGGACAATCTGCAATAAATGTTGTCTATTTGAGGTTAAAGTCGTGTCCTATTTTGACGTTTGTTTTTATGTATTTTCAAATTGTTTTTAGTATAGGGCTTTTTATACAAGTTGTTACACACTCGTCATGATCAGTGTATTATAAATACCAGTGTTTCTGTATGTATTATACGTAAAACAATGTACCTACAAAGTAACACCTGACACAAAACACGATGTCACATGTATTTGCAATGAAAGAGATGATTTATTGTTTTTATATTGCACTTTGATTAAATACAATAACAGTAGCGGTGAAGTGTGGACATTTTACCAATGTTTTTCTATATTAAAAGCAGTTAATCTTGAATAAAAAACACACCTCACACCTAAAAGTCATTATCCGCCATGATTTGTTCTGGGTTCTTCACAGTGTTGCCAACAGTTAGAAGTGAAATTTCCCTAGAATTTCACATTTACGCAATTACCTACGTAGCCACCTGATTGTGTAACACTAATCCTGTTATATGTTAATTAATATAATTAATTGGAAAGATATCGGAACTTGGTAAATATACTAATAATACCGTGATTTTCCAAATAAAACACTTTTTGCTACGTGAAGTAATAATTTAAAAGTACGAATACACTCACCACTGAATTAGAAACTAAATTCCAAATTAAAAAAAAACACTTTGCAAAATAAAAATCATAAGTAACCCGCCGCTCATTTGTACCAAGCGTGGTATTTTGAAGACCCCCCCCCCCCCCCCCCCCCGAACGTGTCACGTAGTATGGGTACGTTCCCTAATATCATTTTGAGTTGTCAGTGTTAAAAATAACATGGCATGTAAGTACATGAAAAATAATTAAGATTCATAGGAATTCCAAAAAATATATATAAATAATACCAGTAATACTGTCATATGTAATAAAATTTTTGCCAGAGTTCGAAATTTCCCTAGATTTTGTCCTGATTTCCCTTATCCCTAAAAAATATTTTTCTCCCCTAGATCTAGGAAAATTTCCCTCGACATAACATCACTGATTCAAAATGACAACTTAAAAAGTAAAAAAATTAGACCACCATAGATACGGTGCGTTTCTGGGAGTCTTTAAAAATTAAAACTTTGACAATTATTTTAACTATTAAAACTAACTATAAAAATAAAAATAAAAATGCAGTTATTTAAGTTTGAAGGTCTTTATTCATTAAAAAAAATAAAAAAATTGGACTGGAGTTCTCTATTACAGAACTCAATGTAAAAAACTGTCAAAAAAATCATATTATAATTATATAAATGGAATCGAAAAATCTATACCCTCTAATATACAAAACTTTTTCACACATGTAAACTCTCTTAGAAAAAACAAACAAGGTTTACCCATTTCAATGCACTTCAAAGATAAGAGTAGCACTGATATGAAAGTTAAGGTTAACTATTTTGCTGATTACTTCAAAAGTGTATATGACGAAGATATCCCAGAAAATTACATACCACCACCTTCCCTTATTGAGAGCATGCATATCCCTGCTGTACACATCAATATAAACGACGTTAAATCTAAAATTAAATCTCTAGACAAAAACAAAAAGGCCGGACCTGATAACGTGCACCCCAATATTCTCATAAATTGCATTGCTTCACTGGCTGAGCCGATTTGTCTTTTGTTTAATCAATCGCTTGATACAGGTTGCTTCCCGGACATTTGGAAACGTTGTTATCTAACGCCTATACTAAAAAAGGGTAATAAAAGTGATGTCACTAACTATAGACCTATATGTCTATAAGTCTGAAACTTTTTGAAAAATTACTTCTTGATAAAATTTCCCCATATATTAACCATCTCATTGTTCCAAATCAACATGGATTTTTGTCTGGCAGGTCAACTCTGACAAATCTCTCATTATATGAAAACTTTATATCAAATGCATTAGCTAACAAAACTCAAGTCGATTCCATATACACAGATTTTATCAAGGCCTTTGACAAAGTGTGCCATAAAATTCTACTGGTTAAACTACGTAAGCTCGGTATTGACGGAAAACTTTTAGACTGGTTTGCAAGCTATCTATCTGATAGAGTTCTACTTGTAAAAATTAATTTGTTCTATTCCAATCAATTTATAGCTACCAGTGGTGTACCTCAAGGGTCCCATTTAGGCCCAATTTTGTTTTTACTGTTCATAAATGATATTGTCGACATATTTGATAAAGATGTGGATGTATTGCTTTTTGCAGATGATTTAAAAATATTTAAAATCATCAAAACCGCTGAAGATTGTGCCTGTCTACAAAATAATTTAAACAAATTAATTAGTTGGTGCTCTATTGACAAACTTTATCTGAACATAAATAAGTGTTATTCAATAAGTTTTTACAGAATAAGTCAACCAATTATTCATCCTTATGAACTTAACAACTCTACCCTTACCTCTGTCGCAGAAATTAGTGACTTGGGCATAACTTTCGACTCTAAATTAAACTTCATATCCCATATAAACTCAATTTATAATAAAGGTATCAAAATGCTTGGCTTCGTTCTTAGAAATTCCAGAGGTTTCAAGAATATTTCAACTTTAAAAATTTTGTATACATCCTTAGTACGTAGTCAAGTCGAATATAACTCCTCGATCTGGTCCCCCCATTTTAAAATACATTCAGATTCAATCGAAAAAATTCAACACAAATTCTTAAGACACATTAATTTTAACCTCGGTATTCCCATTGAAAACATAAATTATAATTACTTGATGAAAGAATTAAATTTACTAAGACTGTCAGATCGAGGAGTTATATTCGACTTAATATTAATGTTCAAAATTGTAAATGGTAGAATAGACAGTCCTGATCTAACTAAGCTCATTGAATTTCATATTCCCACGAGAACTACTCGTTCTAAAATCCTTTTTAAATGTAACAATAATCGGACTGAGTATACGAAACACTCACTTTTACCTAGGTTGCATGAAGTTACTAATAGATATGCAGATGTGATAGATCTATTTAACTGCACGGAACATAGGTACAAGACGGCTATTTATTTTTATTTATTTATTTATTGCTTCTTCACAATTTATATACATATATTTTTAGCATGTAATTATTAACCCCACTAGGGTTCGCCTGTATCGGGGTTAATAATTTCACAATTTAATAAAAATAACACACGCAAATATGGGTCATGCAAAACAGTTAAGTAAAAGCAAAAAAATAAAATTTAAAAATAAAATGATAAACAGAGAAAATAATAAGTGATAAAAATATGAATTAATAACAAAGTGTTAAGAGATCAGACAAAATGTTCTCATTCATTATATCATTAGTTCATACCATTTTCAACAACAGATAAAATTTAAAAAAATATATATCCTTAGGTTTTTTTTTTTAAATATGTGTAAAAAAATAAAAAAATGAAACAAAACAATGATTTATAAGCGATTACATTAGAGCGAATCTTTCTTATGCAATATTAAAGTGACTATCAAATAATTATGAAATAAATATGAAAGAAACCGTTTAGATCACAATATTATTGTTTTCATTCCATTCCCAAGTGACCGTTTTCATTAAAATATGATTGTATTTTATAGTGTAAGTGACACCTTAGAAATGCCACCGTGTGATCTTTTAGTTTTGACAAAGTTATGGGATACGATAACCCATATATATTTATTTATTTATTGTTTCTTTACCTTTTTAATTTAGGTGTTATTGTTTAACTTGAAATTTTGAACTTCTTTTTGACTTAAGATTAACAATTTTATAGTGTACACAAAATAATGTGTTGAAAGACAATATTGTTACAATAATATTTCTCACAGAATGGGCCTCTACTGCACTATAGGAACAAATACATTATAACGTAAAACATGTAGGGTGACCATATGTTGAAATCTAGCTTTGAAATAACATTTTTTTTTTGCAAGTTGTTTAATCTATAATATTTAAAATTAGGTTCGGTTAGAAAATTAATATGTAATGGTAAGTTAATAAGAAAATAAAAAATAATATATTAACAGTAAATATACTATAATAAATAATCAATATGCTATGAATTTAGAAATGACAATGTAGAAAAAATCAATTGGCAATCCTCGGCTAATATGAATAATTTAACCATTTTTTTAAAAGTGCACAAGGAATTAGATGACTTAATATGTTCTGGAAGGCTATTAAATATGAGTGGAGCCTGATAGAAGTAATTTCTTTGACCAAAAGAAGATTTAGTTTGAATTGCCACAAAGTTAAGACCAGACCCAATTCTAGTAGTACGAATTTGCTGAGTTCTTTCTGCAATACTAATATTATTAAAAAATTTACAAAGTGTTTGTGTAATATACAGCTGTTTTACATTCATGACATTACATTCCTTATAAAGTATATGAGTTGGATATCTAAACTTTTTCTTGAACATAACTTTAAGGATCAGTTTTTGGGCAATGTTAAGTGGTTCTATATACGACTTTTGGCAAGATCCCCAGCACACTATATTATAAGAAAGTAGAGACTGGATTATTGCAAAATAAACCGTCTTCAATTTTTCCTTGTCTAGTATATGTCTGAGTTCTTTAAAGATATAGGTAAGTCTCCTAGTATTATTTACCAACATATTAACATGATCGTTCCATCTTAAAAATTTATCTATTTTTACGCCAAGGTATTTGATGCTGACTACATTTTCTAAAGGATTGCAGTTACAGGTTTGCAAACAATTGTGTATTATTAAATTATGAGTGGCGGAAGGTTGACTTTTACTTGAAATGCTAAAAGTGATATATTTGGTTTTTTGTAGGTTCAAAGTTAAAATACTATTATTTAACCAACTATTTACCACTCTTAAACCTGTATTACATTTGTTAAATGTTTCATCCCAAGTTTTACCCTCAAATATTAAGGTAGTATCATCTGCAAAACTAACGATGTTACCAGGAATATTCAGATTACATAAATCATTTATATATATTAGAAACAATATTGGCCCAAGCACACTACCTTGCGGGACTCCAAAGGAGATTGATTTACCATTGCTTAATATTTTATTTATCTCTACTTGCTGCGTTCTATCACTAAGATAAGATCTGAACCAACCCATTGCTGTACTATCAATGCCTAGAGATGATAATTTTTTAAGGAGCAATTCATGGGAAACTGTATCAAATGCTTTTGATAAGTCCAAAAACACCGCTAAAGCTTTGTTGCCATAATCCAGCGAGCTTATAACTTTGGTCAGTACCTTCAATACAGCATCACTCGTACCTTTATTCTCTCTGAAACCGAATTGATTGTCGGAGAGTATTTTGTGCTTTTCTAAGAATGAAACTAATCTTGACTTTACCAATCTCTCTATTACTTTTGAGAGAGTATTGAGCAAGGATATGGGTCGATAATTGTTAACATCTAGCTGATCTCCACCTTTGAAAAGAGGTATAACCTTAGCAATCTTACAATGAGAGGGAAACACGCCATTTTTAAAACTAATGTTAACAATATGTGATATGGGACCAGCCAATACAGAAACGTTTTGTTTATACACCATTGTACTTAAGCCATCAATACCACAGGAAAAAGACATTTTTAATTCATGTATCACTTTTGTAACTTCATAAATGTTAGTAGATTTAAATTCAAATGTGTCTTCTGTTACTTGAGTACTAGGTATAAAATTGTTTACAAGACACATTTCGGTAGTTTTGTTTGCGCTGCACAAATTTTTGGCGAATCTAGGACCAATATCGCTGAAGAAGTTATTTACGTGATTGGTGATTATATTTGGATTCTCCTCCATTGAGATAATATTGTTATTGATTTTTAATTTTTTTATAGACAATTGTTCCTTTCGTATATTTACAGCCTCCTTTATAATCTTCCACTGTTGTTTGGTATTTCCATTGACGTTATCCAATTTTCTTCTGTAATATGCTTGTTTTGTATATTTTATAATTTTTGTACACCAGTTTCTATATCTTTTGTAATAGTTCAGCAATTGAATATTATTTAACTCTTCTCGACATTTGTAGTGCAATTTGTCACGGGTTCTGAGGCATTTAATAATTCCATCATTTATCCAAGGTTTTAAGTACTTCATGTTATGTTTTTCACTTTGTACAGACGAACAATTTTTCACGTGCATTTTTAAACACTTTATAAAATTTTCAGCAGCTGAATTAACGTCTTGAGATGATAGGACTGACTGCCATGATTCCTCCTTTAATCTGTCCTTCAAAAGATTGTTATCTATGACGGTTTTGATTTTCACTTTATCCTTTGCTATTTTCTTTAGTGTAAAGCTCATAAATCTCAGCAATATCACATCATGATCTGTTATGCCAGTAGTGAAGACAGCTCCTTGTGGTTCGAATTTAGATTTCACCATAATGTGATCGATGCAGGTTGAACTGGTAGAAGAAACTCTTGTAGGTGAATTTATGATTGGTTTCAAACCATGAAAAGCCATAAGTGAGAGGTATTTCTGAGTTTTCATATCGCTCAAATCCAAAGTATTAATATTTATATCCCCACATAAAATGATTTCCTTATTTTGGATAGATGTAGAGTCAAGCAGTTCGCTCAGTGATTCAAGGAAATAATCTGTTTGAGCCTGGGATGGAGATCTATACACAGCTATTACACACAAGTTACTCGATATCTGCATGCTTAGGCAGTTTGCGCCAGGGAGAACAACTTCATCAACGGTCGCGTGAACATTTTGTTTTATATATGCAACTACACCATCATTCTGCAAACAGTTTTTATTTGTGTTGTAAACAGTGTATCCAGGGATGTTAGGTATATTGGTAATTTTTTTTAGCCAAGCTTCTGTAAACACTAGTACCTCAGGACGGTGTTCAATCCCATCCAGCATAGTTATGGTTTCATCAAAGTTTTTATTTAAACTTCTAACGTTCAAACAAAGTAAAGAAAACTTGGAATGTTTTAAAAAATTTTTGCAAGTTAATAAATCTTTAATAATTAAATTAGGTTCTGTGATGTCACTCAAATCAACGCATTTTCCTAAATCGACATCCATTTTTAATGATGTAAATATTTTCGGTGCCTCTTTTAATCAAATTCTATAATAATCTATTGAGGTCGTCTTCGTGTTTTATTTCCTTGATTTTTTTGCCATCATCTTCTTTCATTAGAACCGAACCATTTTTATACCAAATGTATTTATATTTTAATTCTTTTCCCTTTGTTTTGGCTTTCCAAAGTAGCTCTTTAAAATAAGGAGTTAGTGATTCTCCTAGGAATATCATGTTTTCACGGTTCGAAATCACCTTCTTATTTGCCAATAATTTTAATCTACATTCTGGATTTCTAATTTTTAGGATAATTTTTTTCGGATGTCCTGGTCTTCTATCATATTGCCTTATTGCTGAGGTAATATCATCTGAACTTATTTTAATATTAGCACTTTCAATTAGTTTGATAGCGGTTATTTTGGGATGTTCATTAGTTTTTTCCTCAATTCCTGTAATTTCAATTTGGTCATCAAGGTTGGACTGTTCTAAGTAAGCCAGTCTAGTTTCCAGTTGCTTAATGTTTTTGCTTTTGTTTTCCAAATCGATTTTTAAACTTTCTACTTCGCCTTTAACATGATTTATGGAGTCTAAGCGAGAAATGATGCTATGCTATCATATTTTTTTAATGACTATTAATTTTATTTGTATTATAGATTTTTGCATGTAAATGTATCTCTGGTGTCACTTCCCAATGTATCGTCACAATTAACTGTTATACATACACTGTTTTACCATTACTAATATTTTGAATATGAATTTGTGACATGTAATTAATGTTTATGGCATACTTATGCCGTTTGTATTAAATAAATAAATAAATAAATTATAAATACAAAACAATACAATAACAACATGTCAACCTACCAGAGACCAAATGGCAAAAAATTCACCGACTCCAGATATTTTCATATCAGAGGGTTCAGCTCTATGGAATTCCTAATGTGACCTATAAATCCTACTGATCCCTCAATATAAATATCTAAAAAATCTTTTGTAATCCTACATGTATTTAAAATTACTGATTTTTGCATTTTTATATACAAATTCTTTTACAAATCTAATATGCCTAAATTTTGAATAAGAGACCTAGGTATAATGCCAGTAGCCGAAATGACAAATGGTAATATTTTTATGGTCTGAGAATGCCAAATTCTTTTAATCTCATTTCCTAAATCTGTATATTTTCTTATTTTTTCAGAAACAGATTTTTTTATATTACAGGAATTTGGAATAGCTACATCAATGATATAAGTTATTTTTTTAATTTTGTCATGTAAAACTATATCAGGTCTATTATGACTAATTGTTCTGTCTGTTAGTATAGTTTTATCATAGAATAGTTTTCAATTTGGGAGGCGGGAATGGGTACCGCCGCCCCGGGAACCTTTATTGGATAACCAACACCTCTGCCATAGGTCACCCCAAGTGGTTCGCTACGTTTGGTGATTTAGCAGGGGTGCCCGGGTTTATGGGGTGAGGTTTGTCTAGGTGTTGGTGGCGGATGACCAGGACATACTGAACCCCAGATTCCTACCCACCCCTTAAACCCTTTTCCTTCCCAGAACTCTCCTCTCCTTCTTTTCCCTAAAAAAAAACCCTTCACATAGCATCCCCAAAGATGACATAGGCCCTGAGGGAAATTATTTTCCTCAGGGCCTCCTGTGTGGAGCTCATTTAAAAAAATATATATATATATATCTTATAAAATTCATTTTTGGTGTATTATTTTTAAAACCTGATTGTGCCTAAATGTATACTCTGACGGTGCTAATATAGAACATCCCGATATAATATGTTCTATAGTTTCCGGAAAAGCCAAACATTTTCTACATAAATCATCAATTCGATTTATATCTTTGATTATATGCTTCCTATAATTTTTAGTATTAATGACTCTATCTTGAATGGCAAGCATAAATCCTTCTATTTCTGCGCTCAACTCTCTAATACTCAACCATTTGTTTGACGAAAGTTTGTCAACATACGTTTGGTTGAGATAATTGAAGTGTTTTGGGTGAATAATTTTATTTGACCATGAATCTAATAATTCCTGGTTAGTATTTATAAGAATGTTAGCATTCTCGTCATATAAATTTAAAGGTGTAATGTTTCTATCTGCCTTGCAAATTATTTTGTGCATTTCTGAGCTATTAGCTTTCCCATGGAAAAAATTTCTAAGCATTTCTACCTGATTGTGTTTCAAAGATGTTATTTTGACTACACCTCTACCTCCTAAATTTCTAGGTAAATTAATTCGTTCTATAGCTGAATTTGGATGATGGCAATTAAACTTTGTTAACCCAATCGCTGCCATTTACGCGGATCGGCGTACGAACGATCCGTGCCACAACTGCCATTTACGCCGTATCACGTAAATCGCCAGTATGAATGTTTCAAGGATGATATTTATAAGTTCTAATGGTAGATGGGGCTAAATATTATTTTGTAAAATATTATGAACTGTTTCTTAGCGACATCTCTTGTAAAATATGATAATTTAAATTGTTTATACTAAGAAAAGCAGCATCCAAAAAAGGTCAACAGATTTCTTGGCGCAGTCGTTTGATTCTCCCGCCATCGCAGCGTCGTGTGTGTGGATGTCACGTGGTTCTTATTACGTTGTCCGTGGTGTGGTTCTAAAAGTTTTTTTGATATTCGGCGGAAAAGTGGACTTGAGTTTTTATTCCCGAATTGAGAATTTAGTTTGTGTTTTTAAAAAATTTAGATTGATATTTCATTTCGTGTGTACTTTTATACAATCATTTTTGAAACTTCTATTTTAATATCCCTAAATATGTCAAGACGCGATCTCAGTGAAGAAGAGATAAGAGAATTCGTCCTCGATGTTGACTCTGAAATTGAGGAAAGTGATGATGACTCGGATTTTATAACACAACCTAGTGACAATGACGATGAGCCTATGGAGACTGAAGTTACCCAAAGAACTTCGTCAGGAAATTGGACTGTGAATTCCGGAAATTTTAAACCAATCATCCACCAATTTAATGATTTTCCATCTGGAATAATCGCGACCCCATTATTATCAGAAAATTCCCCGGAAATAAATTTTTTTGAACACTTTCTAAATACAAATATAATGGCCGAAATTGTCAAGGAGACAAACAAATATTATCAAGCGACTATTAGAAATAAAGTTATTTCTGAACATTCACGGCTTCGCAGGTGGAAAGATACATCAGTTAATGAACTCTACACATTTATTGCAGTGACAATGCTAATGACCAGAAATAAGCACCACACGATAGAAGAGCACTGGTCGAAAGATCCCCTTCTGACAAGTAATATATTTGGCAAGACGATGGCAAGAAATCGTTACCAGATATTGCTGAGTATGCTGCATATGTCAGACCCTGATTCTCAAATTACTGGTGACAAATTAAATAAAATTAAGCTTCTGGTCAATCACACTCGAAAAATGTTCAAGGAAACAATGGTGCCATACGAAAATCTATGCATTGACAAGAGCATCATAGAATTCAAAGGATGTCTTAAGTTTAAACAATATATTCCATCCAAACGCCATCGGTTTGGAATAAAAATGTTTGTTTTGTGCGACTCGAAGACAGGTTATGTTTTAGATATAATTATTTATTGTGGAGATGGGACGGATGTCACTGACGAACAATGTCTCGGGGCTTCAGGAGCTGTTGTCACCACTATGTTAAATGGCTACCTCGGTAAAGGCCACAAATTATATGTAGATAATTGGTACACTAGTCCAATATTATTTAAATTTTTGCATGACCACCAAACTAACGCATGTGGAACGGTGCGAAAAAACCGTAAAAACATGCCAAAATTCAATAAATTGAAGAAAGGGGAAATTACTTCTCAGTATTCCGATTCACTGATGGCATTAAAATGGCACGACAAAAGAGAAATTCACATGTTAACGACGCTTCATGATGATAAAGTTTCTCCAACTGGGAAAATAAATTTTAGAACTGGAGAAGTAGTTTCGAAGCCAAATTGTATTCAAGATTACAATAAAAACATGGGCTTAGTAGATAAAGCGGATATGATGATAACTAGTGTAAATTCCCTTAGAAAATCAATTAAGTGGTATAAAAAAGTTTTCTTTCATTTAATCGATTTATATTTACTGAATTCGTACATTATGCACAAAACCGTTAGTTCCAAAAACATTACTTTTCCTGATTTCCAATTATATGTGATAAGACAATTATTAGAAAAATATCATACTACATCGCACCCTGAAGTTGGTCCATGTACGTCACAAGATGTGCCATTACGGTTATCTGCCAAAATGCTAGTAAAACATATGCCGATACCTATACCCGCAAAGGAAAAAACCCAAAAACCTTATAAAAACTGTTATGTTTGCTCAAACACTAAACTTAGACCAAAAACAAGAAAAGCGACGAAGTACATGTGTGGCGAATGTAACGTACCGTTATGTGTTTGGCCATGCTCAACAATATTCCACGAAAAAAAAGAATATTAATTTTTAATCTTTAAAACATTGTGTAAATAAAATGTAATACAATCTAGTGCAATATCAAATATAAAATGTGAAAAAGTTGGAGAATCGTTGCCGAACTCGATACAATCCATAATGACATGTGAGTGTTTATCTTATATCTCTTTGTTTATTTGTGTTAGTGAGTCAGCACTATGGCCGGTTCGCCGCACTCAATTATTCTGTTGGTGTTTATTATTTATGTCGAAAATACATTACGGGACACACTCGAGGATTCAAATATCTTATCAAGTATGTACTAAAGATATCAGTAATGAGTGTCTAATATAAACAAAGCCCTCAATGGCAAAGGGAATGCCGTAAAGATTAATTTAATTAAGAACTTAAAAAAGGCTGAAATAGCTTGGCGTGTGATAGTTGACAGAGTATATTGTTTGGGCAGCTATTGGGTTAACGTGGTTCTAATTAATCGTTCTAAACTATCTATATCTGTATTGGACCATTTAATTATGCCAAATGAGTACGTTAATAGAGGTATTGCCCAAGTATTTGTGGCGGCCACGTCTGCCAAATTCATGGCGCCGCCACTGAACTACAAAGAACACGCTGGAAACTACGAAATACCTACAGTCAGTTACGCGCCGCCTCGTAAATAATAATTCCGCCACTTACGCGAAAGGCCTAGAACGTGTGGCTGTACCATACAAGTGCCCACAGAAGGTTCGAGCGATTTCTCAGCTTTGCGTGAATTCACCCAGCATTGCCTACCGTGAGAGTAATTACTCGCCGCGAGTATATAAGCAAGCGCTCGCTCGCTGAGTCTCAGTTCAGTCTAGTTTTCATTCATCGGTCAAGCAACACAGTCCGAGCAGTGCCGCGACTAAGTACGTGCCTGCGCCGGGCACTGGCCCCGCGCAGTCAGCAGTGGAACAACATTTGTCTAGTGTGACACCAGGAACGTTTTCAGCACCTTCGAGGAACTTCAGCAACCACCAACCGGCAACGAGCCAGCAACCACAACTGGCAACGAGCCAGCAACCACAACCGGCAACGAGCCAGCAACCAGCATCCTCATCGCCTCTCAAGGTTCCTTCGTGCGTCACGTGTGTGTCGACTCCCAAGGCCACACAGCCGCCATACCTCGTCAACGCGACGACGGTCGAGCACCTGGACCAAGGTCACTTCTACACCGCCATGGTGTAGAGCAACACGCCGGCTCCCTGAAGACCAGTGATCTTCACCGCCGTAGTCTCCTGACCTTCTTCACTCTTCATCACGCAGCAGCAACACTAACGGCACCACTGTCACTCCGCTTACTTTAAATACGGTAATCCTGTTGAACCACATATTTTGAGCTTAACGCGAGCGCTTTACAAATTAAGAGGTCGAAACGAAATTATCGGTGGAGACTTCAACGCGCGATCGCCTCTCTGGTTCGACTATAACGGAATTCGGACGGAAAGATCCTTTGCTGTCGAAGACCTTATTGCGGCGCAAGGTCTGTTCATCCTCAATGAACCGGGCATGCTTTCTACTTTTTCAGGAGCCGGAGGCGAAAGCAACATTGATCTCACTCTATGTTCTAGATCTGTTGCGACTAAAATATCTCAGTGGAAAGTTCACGAGTGTGCGTTAGTTTCTGATCATAGACTTATAACCTTTTCTGTGGGTATTCCAAAGACAGAAGCTCCACGGTCTACGTGGAATTTCAGAACCACAAGGGCGGATTGGGATAAATTCGGGGAGGCGCTACGTCAATCATTAAGGGGCTTTCACGACGTAGCAGCTAGGGAACCGGACAATTTGGGGAATTTTTTCAACGCGGCGGTGGTATCGGCCGCAGAAGCCTCTTTGGGAAGAACTAACCCTAAAAAGGCTATTAGGACGCCGTGGTGGACACAAGAGCTGACTTTGCTGAAGGGTACATTTAAAAGCGCTTACAGGAATCTCAGTGTGGTCAGGCAGAGTTTATGCTCGCCCAAAGAGGCTATTGTCCTCCAAGCCCGCTTTAGGGCCGCACGAGGTGCCTATCGCTCGGGTGTCCTTTCGGCAAAACGAGCTGCCTGGCATAATTGGGTTAATGAAGTGGGTAACGCCAACCCGTGGGAAATCCACAGCGTCGTTGGAAAAACGGGAAAAGGATCTGAAAGTTACTTGTCGAGCGTGGTGCTCGGGAACGTTGAGAGTGTCGATGTTACCTCCACTCTTGAGACACTTCCGGGCAAGTTAGTTCCGTTAGACTCAGTAATAGGGGAAAGTGTTCACCATAAACAGATTAGAAATCTGTCACGGCTACCACCTAGTGAGCCCGCCCAGGGGAACGGCGTGCCACCGTTAAGTCGAATCGAAGTGGAGATAATAATTAAGGGTTTGGGTCCAAAAAAGGCACCGGGATTTGATAGATTGAATGGAATAATTGCGAAGAATGTCTGGATCCACGCCAAAGAGGAGTTCTACCAGGTGTTGGAGACGTGCTTGCGTAGGGGAAAATTCCCTACGGAATGGAAGAAGGGCGTGCTCCGGATTATACCAAAGGGCAACGGTAAGCCGAAGACGGACATAGGAGCTTATAGACCTATAACATTATTGCCAATTCTAGGTAAAATATTGGAAAACATCATCAAGCACCGTCTACACCTCACCCTAACGCCGCCTAGCGATCTTCAATTCGGCTTTTTCCCCGGCAAATCCACGGAGCACGCCATTAAATATGCGCTTGAATGGGTGAGGGTATGCCAAAAGAGGTACGTCATAGGCATCTTCTTGGATATCTCGGGTGCCTTTGATCACGCGTGGTGGCCGATGATACTTACCAAGCTGAAAAGCAGGAATTGCCCGCGTAAACTGTTTGAGATTATTAGTGACTACCTAAGTGGTAGGACAGTTATCATAGGGCACGGGGACGTTTTAATCACTCGAACAGTCGACATGGGATGTCCGCAGGGGTCGGTCCTCGGACCCGACCTGTGGAAAATCTTGTTTGACGACTCCTCCAGGTTGCCCTTGCCTGAAGGTTGTATATCGGTCGACTACGTAGATGACAAATTGTTTTTGGTCTCTGGGAACAGTAGAAGGGAAGTGGAATCTAAGGCTGAAGAAGGTTTACAAGTGATCCTTGAATGGGGACAGAGAAATAGACTGAACTTCGTTCCCCACAAGACCGTGGGCCTCCTTATGAAGGGCATGCTCAGCCGAGGCAGGAACCCCTTCATCAGAATGGGAGGCACACCCATCCGATTTGCAGAAAACACCAGGTATTTAGGCGTAATTTTGGACAGATCTTCCTCGTTCCTAGCCCACGTCAAGAACGCCTCCGACAGGGCCCAGGCCCTGTTTCAGAAACTGAGAAGACTCTCAACTGCCGAGTGGGGATTGCGTTCTCCGGCGATTCGCCTGCTGTACAGAGGGGTTTATGTGTCGCAAGTCTCATATGCTGCCTCTGTGTGGGAGCATCGCTTGGATAACGTCTTGATAAACCCGGCTCTTAAACGGGGTCAGCGGACACCTCTGTTGGCGCTCTTGGGCGCTTATAGGACTGTGGCCTCAGATGCATTACCGGTTCTGGCCGGCGTCCTGCCGATTGACCTTGAAATTAGGGAAATATTGACCAAAAAGGAACTTATTAGAGGCAGGGCTGCTGTCCACCTGGGAGTCGAGCTGACACCGGGAGGAGTAGTGGCCCTCCCTGGCTTGCTCAAAGCGATGCGTGAGAGGACGCTGAGTGTATGGCAAGAGCGATGGGATAGGTCGACGAAGGGCAGATGGACTTTCTCCTTCTTTCCTTCAGTTAAATTCAGAATGGAAGGGGCATACATTAAACTAGATCACTACATGACGCAGATGCTTTCTGGGCATGGGGAGTTCAGGGGTCGGCTTCATAGCTTGACCCTCTCTCCTCACCCAAACTGCGCATGTGGTGATACTAACCAAGACGCCAAGCACATTCTGTGGCACTGCGAGTTGATGAAGGAAGCACGAGAGGAAATGTTGGATGGTTTGCGCGGAATAACAAGACCAGCGTGGAATGCTGACCTTGTGTCGAACAAAGAGAATTTCGAATGCTTGAAAAAGTTTGTCAAGTCCTGGGTAGAGAGATGGCCTGTACTTAGAGTCGCCGACCTAGACTAAATTCATCTTTGTTTCAGGTGCTACACGTATTGCTCCCGTCTTCTTCGGTCCTCCTCTATTACTCTTTATTTAGTGAATATGCTTTGAACTATCTATAATATAACTTATGTGACCTATAAATTGCTGATTATGTTTGACTATTTTTTTTTTCTTCTCTGGTCTCTGCTAACAATGATTTATGTTTTTACCTCGATAGGTCATCTTGGTGAGCGATGGTAGTGATGACAGTATCGCTTGATACATTATCACTCTGTACTGATTCTGAAATTATGTTTTACATGTATAAATGCTCTTATTATTTTCTATTTTTCTTGATTAGTTTTGGTTTCCATTCTTTGGTGGCGCAACTGAACTGTGCATGTTATGTATCGTCATTCCCCCATAGAAAGGGGGTGGGATAGACCCTGTCCATGCACATTGCCAGGCGAACATACAACAGAGCGGTCTTCCCGCGATCCGCCCGCGCCTCCCCCATCGACATGCGTTGGCCTGAGGCGTAACCGTGCGGTCTCGATGTCCTTCCGTCCCCCCTCCGGTAACCCGACGCTCATCTTTCCTTAAGGTCTTCAAAAACTTCCCCTTCTCTCCCAAGTACATTTCTTCGAGGCAAAAATCGGGGAACCGGCTAAAGGACGCGGACTTCGAGCATCGTCTGCGGTTGGGCCGATAGCTATACGCATTCTCATTGGGACTGCCCGGTGGTCTATGGAATACTTTCTCTGGCTTTTTTTTAATATATTTTATTTTATTTCCGCTACTATAGTAATTACTTACATTATAACATAATCATATAACTGTTTTTTCCTCATTACTTATTTTATTCACAGAAGGTTTCTTCGACTGGTCATAGCCGTTATTTTTATTTTTCTTTTTCTTTTACTAACACTATTATCTCTTTTTGATGTTACCTATTTCAGAAGAATTATTCCACGGGCTGCTACTTCTATTTATCTTTTGTATAATGTTAATGTAAGTACTTGCATACTGCTTACTAACCCCGTATGCATGGACATTGGAGGGTCTAGAGTCGTTCAAATAAATGTAGCTTCGTTCAAAAAAAAGTAGAGTCTTGACGTGTGCGGTGAAGGAGGAAACCATATGTTTCCTTATAAAGCCGTTGGGAAAGTGGTGGGTCCCCTCCAATGTCACTCCGCTTCGCTTCGACCCTCGCTACGTAGCCACAATAAAGACTGACTCACTACATCGACTTGCCGTCTTTTATTTCTCGTCCCGTCTCTACCAATACGGCCCGCTCCCTCAAAATTGCTTTTACAAAATTTTTAGCAGATAGATTGCATTTTAAAATTACTTTTTTATTATTTTTATTATTATTATTATTATTTTATGGACACCTTTGTTTGGTATTTAGTGGACATTTATGAATTTTATGGAAGTGCATGGATATTTATGGACACCTTTGTTTGATAATTTGTGAGTTTTATGGAAGTGCGTGGATATTTATGGATACCTTTTTACAGTAATTTGTGGGTATCTATGAGTTATATGGCAGTGCATGGATATTTATGGATACCTTTGTATGATAATTTGTAAATATTTATGACTTTTATGGAAGTGCATGGATATTTATGGATACTTTTGTATGGTATTTTGTTGATATTTTTTTGTTTTTAGGGATCTGCGTGGATATTTATGGATATCTTTTTATGGTAATCTTTATATGTAAAACAAAGTCGGGTTAGTTACACCATTTTTAACTCAAGAACGGCTGTACCGATTTTTATGATGTTTGATTTGTTGGATTTTCTCCCCCCGAATAGCAGAATAGCTATTTATACGTCGTAAAAACTCACGAAAAAAAAATTATGAAGAAAATTCTTTTCCTCATACATCATGGAACGAATTCCCATATTTTATTTTATTTTACTTATTTATTACACGCCCCGATGGGCTTTTACATTATAGTTTATAAGTTAAGTATCAAACAATGAAGAAAATATAATACAATGAGAAAAGAAAATACACAATCCACCATCACTGATCACTACACTTTAATTCTTAACATTCATGCAAAGAAAAATCGACCATCGACTCAAAATTTAACGTGGGATAGACATGTTATAGACTACATAAAACTAAAAAAATCACTACAAACTGAAACCTGGGAGTCAATATATAAAGCTAAAGATCTAGAAGTTGCTTGGAAAATATTTATTGAACACTTGCAATTAAAAATACAAAACCACACTTCAATAAAAACTTACACGTTTTCACACAATAAAATTATCAAAAAAGCTTGGATCACACCTGGCCTACTTAAATGTATAAGGAAAAGAGACAAGCTCCATCAGCAAGTAAAAAACAATCCTTACGACCTTTCCCTAAAACTATTTTACAAAAACTATAGAAACATCTGCTCCAATCTTACTAAATCGGCTAAACAAAATTACTACAGATCTAAAATAGATCAATCCAATAATAATCCAAAACTTATCTGGCAAATAATTAAAGAAATCACCTACACAGATCAAAACAAAACAAACCCATTGGAAGAAATCAACACAGATAACGGTACACTCTCGCTCAACAAAAACGTACATAAACTAATTAACTACACTAACAACCTTTTTGCAAACATAGGCTCGAATTTAGCCAACAAAATAACCAAACCTCAACACTTTAACCCGAACATAAACAAACACGTAAATCCACAAAGGATTAAATTTGCTCTAAAACAAATCACTAAACAAGACCTATCACTAATGTTATCTAAATTCAAACCAACATCTTCATCTGGTAGTGATGAAATCACAATGAAAACAATAAAATTCTTACAAGACGAAATTACCGATCCGATACTCTTTCTAATAAACAAATCTATCACGGAAAGCAGATTTCCATCTCAATTCAAAATAGGGACTATTACACCAATCTTTAAATCAGGAAATCGTAAAGATATCAATAACTACAGACCAATCACAATTCTAAACACATTATCTAAAATCTTAGAAATAACAGTTAAAACTCAACTCGTCGACTACCTAGAATCAAATAAACTATTATCACCAAAACAATTTGGTTTCAGAAAAAATCTAGGAACATCAAACGCCATAGCCTTAGTAATTGAATATATTAAAAATTCTCTAGACTCACATAAAAAATGCATTGGCATATTTCTCGATCTTTCTAAAGCCTTCGACACAATAAATCACACACATCTTTTCGAAAAACTAGAGAACATAGGGATTACTGATAAAGAACTGATATTTTTTAAAAGTTACATGGGAAATAGAAAGCAAACTGTGAAACTTAACAATATAACCAGTGAGTGTATTGATGTCAAATTCGGGGTGCCCCAAGGAAGTATTCTGGGTCCGATTCTGTTCCTTATTTACATTAATGACCTATGCCACATAGAATGTGAAGGAGAAATCATCAGTTTTGCGGATGATACTGTTCTCCTAATAAATGGGAATAATTGGACAGAAACATTTAAGAAAGCAGAAGACACACTTAATAGGATTAAAAAATGGCTAGACTACCATTCACTTACACTTAATGCTAATAAAACCAAATTCATTACTTTCAAAATAAAAAATAAGAAAAACTCTGAAGAAAACCTGAACTTGAAAATTCATAGCCCGCATCACTTAAATGAGAATTGTAATTGTCCCTCATTAGAAAACGTTGACCATATAACGTATCTGGGTCTAAAAATTGACCGAAACTTAAAATGGACCGAACACATTACCTATTTAAATAATAAAATTAAAAAACTATGTTATTTTTTCAAATCTATCAGGAATGTCCTCATTAAAAAAGACTTAATCAAGATTTACATGGCCCTCTGCCAATCACTGTTAGTGTTTCATAACGCTTAATAAGATCTCGATAGGTTTGTTCTGATTCACGTACGAAGACCAGAATTCAAACCTATTGGTGAATTTCGCACACTGGGTACTTATTTGGCTGATAATTGCCGGTGTCAACGGTTGTTAAGGAGAAAAAACAAGTGTTGTTTTTAGCGAGTCTTCCCATCGTAACGCAGCTGTCAACATCACCTTCTATATCGTGACAAGCTATCATAATACGTATAGTGAATTTACCGCCGGTAACTCACCATTCCATCGCATACGAACTAAATAACGACTGCCTGTGGACCAGCCCAGCCAAACGACCACGAGGGACCCACAAACCGGGCAAGATTGCCATCAGTATCGTAAGTCCCTCTGTGATCTATCTTTGTATTTGTTTCAATAAACATAGTCTATCGAGATCCACAAGCATAACTCATATAGAGTGAGCATTTAGCTTCACTTAACCCTTGTAAGGTAGTGCCATCAACGCGCTCATTTTACATTACTGGTGCCGAAATCAGCGAACTTTAGATATAAAATTCTGCAATTGCAAAGCAAAAAAATATTATGAAATGTTTCGTGAATTTAAATGTTAATAATAATCATTTCGAACTGTTAAATTTAAACAGTGAAGTTTAGAATTAGGTATCTAGTTCTTATTCATTTACGACCTTCCGTAGGTTACGATACGATACGATACGATTGTACCACCCCAGCCAGGAGCACTCCTGTCCCGGTGAGACCGGTACACCAGGGGGCACTGATTTGTTAGGACTGGAACAGTGCTCCGAGGATGGGAAGGAGGTTGGAGTTTAATCGACCGGTATACATGGCAACCTAATAAGCCAATATTGGAATTAAGGATGGGCAGGAATAATGGAAAGGATTGAGCGTTGTTTTTTCCCCCCTTTCCATGTATCTTCATTCTTCTTGCCTCTTCTCGGCTCTTTTGGATCTTCTTGACTCTTCTTGTCACTTGCATCTTCATGGATCTTCTCTCTTTTTTTCTTGCTTCTTCTTGTATCTTCTTGCCTCTTCTTAGATTTTCTTGGCTCTTCTTGCCGCTTTGGCTTTTGTTGTCTCTTCTGTTTCTTCTTGCGACGGATCTTCTAGTCTCTTCTTAGCGCTTCTTGCTTCTTGGATCTTCTCGCTTCTTCTTGACTCTTCTGGTATTCTGTCCCTTCTTGCCTCTTCTTGAATCTTCTGGGCTCTTCTTGGCTTTCTTATCTCTTCTTGCTTCTTCTTGTGTCATCTTGTCTCTTCGGAGATCTTCTCATCACTTCTTGGTTTTTCTTCGATCTTCTCGCCTCTTCTTGTATTTTATCTCTTCTTGCCTCTTGCCTCTTCTTGAATCTTCCCGTGTCTTTCTCGCAGAGTAGGGAATAAAAAATATTATTATTAGCAATCTCAATTTTAAAAAATCTCATTAAATAGATTGTACCGTGATTCTGATCAGTATACTTGGGCATGCATACTGGCCTACATAAATGTATTAATGTTAAGGCGCCCTCGACTTCTTTGGCCTTCAAATTCAATACTTAATCTATCTCTTTTGCCAATCTTTCTGTGCCGTGCTCGCATAAATGTTCAAATACCACTTGTATGGCCTTGAGGCAACGACAAACGAAGAGACACCGTCTACATATTACCCATTATGACCACCGTGACAAGACTAGCAACTAAACGAAAAATACATAATAACATTTAACAGTATTCATTTACGACCTTCCGTAGGTACTTTTAAATTATAACAAATTCTATTGATTCATTCCATTACCTTTCGAGGTACTTTTCTATTTTCTACTCGTGTTTATTATCAAAATGGCGCCAACTATTCAAACATTGCGCCGAAAACGGACATTAGCAAATAATAGATTGATAAAAACGCATGAAATCGCGAAAATCGCTTTACACGATGTAACGAAGAGCGACTTACTGTTGGCTCATTATACAACTCTTGAAAGGATAGTTCTTGAATTTGAAACATCTCACGACGAAATATTAAATCTAGATGACTCAAACGAAATTGAGGACGATAAAATTCGCGAAGCTTTTGATGAAATGTATTACCAAATTGTCGCAATTTATCAGAAGTTGACCAGTCAATCAGTCGAATCTAAGACCGCGAATGTATGCACGAACGTCAAATTACCAAAGATAAGCATTCCAATATTCTCTGGCGATATCAAACAATGGCCCGAATTTTATGATATGTTTAATGCCTTGATTCATGAAAACAAATCATTGTCAAATATCGAACGCATGCAATATTTGTTTTCGAGTGTATCTGGCGAGGCATTAGGCTTAATTCGGACATTCCCGGTCCAGGGAGCCCACTATTTGGAAGCTTATCAAAGACTGATCGGGCGTTATCGCAACGCGCGCGAACTGGCATTTACGTGTTGGCGGGAAATGCAAAATGTAAATTTTCCGCCCAACGATCCATTCGAATTTCGCCGCGTTTTCGACGTGTTTAACGAAAATCTAACAATCTTAAGGGAATTGGATCTCCCTACAGACAATTGGGACTTCGTGCTTTGTTATTTGATTCTGTCAAAATTGGATTCACTAACGAGATGCGCTTTCGAACAACTGCAGTCTCCTACTGAGTTGCCATCATATTCGAAACTAAAGGAGTTTTTATATAACCAGTGTGAAGCTCGTATACGAGACTTACATTTTTTGTCTCCCGATCGCAATCATGTTGAAAAACACCACGGTGTAGGATCAGCGTACAAACCTCCCGCACGTAAATCTGAACAGCCTTCCAAAAAACATACTTCATCGCTTCTTTGCAATGTAACGAAGGTGCGACCTGAATCCAATGGGTCCGCGATCTCGATCAATTTTCCAAAGTGCTCCTGTTGTGAGGAAGAACATTTAATTTCCAAGTGCAAGGCATTCGCGCTAAAATCAGTTCAGGATCGCATCCAATTCGCCAAAGCTCACCGCTGGTGCTTTAATTGTCTTCGTTCTTCTCATTATCTTAAAGATTGTAAATCTATATTTAAATGTCAGAAATGTAACCAAAAGCATCACACTCTACTCCATCGTGATGAAACCATATCTTCTAAAGAGGGGGGTCATCACCCCATGACGTCTACGGACCAAGAGGACCCTCAAATTAGTGTCCTCACCAATTTAGGTGACAGGTCCGTAGTTCTATTGTCTACTGCCAAGGTTAACATTCGCGATTCCTCCGGTAGGTTTCAAACTTTTCGTGCGTTGATCGATTCAGGCAGTCAAGCTCACTTCATCACCGATCGCGCTGCAGAGCGTCTAGGCATCCATCGTACGACCATTTCTCAAAGAATTAGTGGCTTAGGCCAATCTTCCGCAACTGCGTCAGGTGTCATTCAATTAGAAGTTGGTGTTGAGGAACGGGTTCTCTTTAATATCATGGCACTCACGCTGCCTACTATCTGCGGCAACATGCCAACGGTTCGATTAGATAAGTCGTCATGGCATCAGTTGCAAGAATTACCTCTTGCTGACCCTGACTGTCACAAACCGGGACCGATTGACCTTCTTCTGGGTGCTGAGGTCTTTACTTCTCTTTTGAGACCTGGTAATGTGAAGGGTGGTCGTTCGAAATCCCTCGTTGGGTTTCAGTCCCTCACCTGAAATCGTGCCAACTACATGGCTTCTCAGATAGTTCGGAAATCGGATATGGTGCGGTAGTTTACTTACGAACCTCAGACGTTGACGGTATCGTTCAAGTCTTTTTAATTTGCGCCAAGTCTCGAATCACCCCCACCAAAAGTATTTCATTGCCTCGTCTCGAACTTTGTGCGGCAGTTCTTCTTGCAGAACTTCTAAAATTCGTCAAGGAATTATACGTACCCTTGCTTTCAATCTCTAATACGTTTGCGTGGTCCGATTCAACCGTTGTGCTTGCATGGTTACGTTCTCCTTCATATCGCTGGAAAACTTTCGTAGCGAACCGTGTTAGTCACATCCAGGATGCCCTCGAAGATACTTCGTGGCATCACGTATTATCCGGCAATAATCCAGCGGACGTCACTTCACGTGGTCAATCCCCAGCCGATCTAGTTGATAATACGTTATGGTGGGCGGGGCCACCATGGCTAATTCAGCCAGTCGATTCTTGGCCATCCTTAGATGGTAATGTTGACGAAATTGAACCTCACTCTGAGGAACGAGTTCAATCGTTATTAGTCCAACAAGATGAAAATTTGGTGGACTTACTACTAGTAAAAGTTTCTTCTCTCCGGAAGATTCAACGCATTCTCGGTTATTGTCATAGATTCATTTACAACATACGTAACAAAGAGTCTCGTCGGTCGGATCTTCGTCGGCGAAGTTCACGCTTCGCTGTTGACAGTAATTAAACATATTCAATCTGTACATTTCAATGATGATATCAAGCGCTTGAATGAGGGCAACCTTCTTTCGAAACAAATGCGAAAGCTCAATCCTTTCATTGACGACCACGGTTTGCTCAGGGTGGGTGGCAGGTTATCTCGATCTGGGCTTGAATTTGAGCATAAACATCCTGCCCTACTTCTTCGTGAATCCAAGCTCACTTTTCTTGTGATGGAAACTCTCCATCGAGAACATTGTCATCCAGGCATTAACACGATGCAATATTTGTTGACACAGCCGTTTTGGATTCTGTCGCCCAAGCGCGCCATCCGCCACTGTTTGTCAAAGTGTATACAATGTTATCGCATAAAACCAGCCCCTCTAGAACCTTTCATGAGTGACCTACCCGCTGCTCGTGTTAATCAGGTTAAACCATTTTCGATTGTGGGCGTTGATTACGGTGATCCGTTTCACATTAAAGCTGGTAAATGCCGCGGCGCTAAGATAGACAAAGCTTATCTTTGCTTATTCGTATATTTTACCACCAAGGCTCTACATCTCGAAGTAGCTTCAGATCTGTCTACCGAATCTTTCATTGCAGCGCTACGTCGATTTGTAGGTAGACGAGGTCGTGTAAATGCCATACACTCAGATTGCGGTACAAATTTCGTCGGAGCTAAAACTCAACTTAATTCGTTCATGCACACTACTTCACAGTCAGAACAAATCGATTTTCGTTTCAATCCTTCATCTAGTCCCCATTTCGGTGGCGTATGGGAGATTCAAATTAAATCGGTTAAATCTCATCTTTATCGCATAATTGGTAACCAAACGTTAACTTTCGAGGAATTGACAACACTCTTCGTGCAGATTGAGGCCATGTTAAACTCTCGACCTCTCTACCCGATGAGTTCTGACCCAAACGATTTGCGAGTGTTAACTCCAGGTCATTTTTTGACTTGGGAACCCTTGACCTCCGTGCCGGATGAGGATTATACTGATCTGAAAATCAACCGTCTGAGTCGTTGGCAACTTATTCAACGTTTTCAACAGGATTTTTGGAAACGATGGAAGGTTGAATACCTCCAATCGCTAACTCAGCGTGCGAAGTGGACCAAGCATTGCAGATCACTCTCTGTAAATGATGTGGTTATAATCCGAAGCGAAAATACTGTCCCTTTGCATTGGCCTATTGCACGAGTCGATAAATTGCACCCAGGTCCAGACGGCGTTGTGCGTGTCGCTACGGTCCGTACATCTAATGGTTCTATTCTCACGAGACCATTAACCAAATTATGTCCACTACCTAGTCAAGTTGACTAATCGTTCTCGCTGTCGCGGATAATTTTAATAATATAATTTTTTTTTGTTACGTCTTAGTATATCGTATCACCTATTTTAGTTCTTTCTCCGTTCACATAACATTTCATGCTTTGGTTAAGGTTTAATTTTTTCTTTAAAAATACACTTTGTTGTATTTTGGTGGGTGGAATGTTTCATAACGCTTAATAAGATCTCGATAGGTTTGTTCTGATTCACGTACGAAAACCAGAATTCAAACCTATTGGTGAATTTCGCACACTGGGTACTTATTTGGCTGATAATTGCCGGTGTCAACGGTTGTTAAGGAGAAAAAACAAGTGTTGTTTTTAGCGAGTCTTCCCATCGTAACGCAGCTGTCAACATCACCTTCTATATCGTGACAAGCTATCATAATACGTATAGTGAATTTACCGCCGGTAACTCACCATTCCATCGCATACGAACTAAATAACGACTGCCTGTGGACCAGCCCAGCCAAACGACCACGAGGGACCCACAAACCGGGCAAGATTGCCATCAGTATCGTAAGTCCCTCTGTGATCTATCTTTGTATTTGTTTCAATAAACATAGTCTATCGAGATCCACAAGCATAACTCATATAGAGTGAGCATTTAGCTTCACTTAACCCTTGTAAGGTAGTGCCATCAACGCGCTCATCTTACAGTTAGAATACGGTATTATCGGATGGGGCAGTGCAAATAAAAACATACTAAATCCACTAATTAAAACTCAAAAAGCCATAATGAAAATTATACTGAAAGTTCCTGTAAGAACTAGCACTGACGAAATCTTCAACAATCTTAACATAATGTCAATTAAACAACTATATTCTAAAACTATACTCATTTACATTCATAAGTACAAAACCCAAGAAATAACAACTGACACGTACATTAGAAACACTAGATCTCATGGTCAAAAACATATCCAACAAGTAACTGCTAACTCAACATTTGGGCAAAAAAGCTTCTTATATTATGGCATTAAACTCTACAATAAAATACCACTCTCACTCAAAAACCTCAACATTATAACATTTAAATTTCAAATAAAAAGCTGGATACTAAATATAGGGAGATCAGAAATAGAAAATATACTGAAATCAAATACAGACTAAAACCGAATCTAATGAACTGAATTATAAAAAAACACTATCTTATTTACTTTATAATTATTAAAAAAAAAATACTACATGATATATGTTATGTCGAATTCATATTATTCTTATAATTAAATTATAAAATGTAAATGAAATCCTCAGCATGGGAGATCCCAGTGAGGATATCATTATCTCTATTTGTTATTAAGAAATGAAGACAATAAATCATTATTATTATTATTACAATACAATGTAACAACAAAAGCAAATAATAAAATAAAAATATGTATTATGTAAAAATGATAAGAAGTCTCACATTCAATATAAACAAAAAATGCAGAAATGATGTAAATCTATTTGTGTCTACAAGAATAAAAGTGAGAGAATATACAACCACATTTTTTATACTGATTAGTTTTAAGATAAAATATATCACCAAGATAATAATGAAGTCTCGGAAATGGAGAATTTTAATAAGCTAGTGTCCTGGTGTTATTGAAGTAAAAGGGTAATAAATGCCGACATGATTTTTTGGGAACATGGATATTGATAAATTGAAGTAATTCAGGACAGTCAATTTTGTAGTGCAGTATTTTATGTAATAGTATTAAATCTGTGCTCATTCTTCTTTCTGAAAGTTTCAATCTAAGAGTATGGATACTAGAGAGACGGCATGTAAAGTGTGCCCCTCTGCCTAAAGCATGCCTTTTCAAAAATTTTACCGAACGGTTTTTAGATGGCTGACATTGGCTTTTACACCTCGGTCGCGCATAGAGCTCACAGAAAAACGTTCATAAAACATAGAAAAATGGTCCACTGTGCCGTAAAATTGTGTAAAAGTAGTTCTATGAAGACCTTTAAGAAGAAAGACAGTCTTACCTTTCACATGTAAGTGTTTAAACATAGCTTAAATATACATTTTATAATTTTCGGCGTGTTCATTTCAACCGCCATCGCCATGAGCCCGATGTTATCACGTGAACTCCGACTGCCAATGGGCCGAATCAGTCAACTTAAATTATAATAATTAAAAATTACCAAAAAACTTTTATGTTTTTATTAATCATAACGCACAAATATAAAGTTGTGATTCACACATGTCATAGGTATATGTTTTTTATCATTTAGCTTATTCATTTTTTATTAATTTTTACTTTGTCTTTTTTGCACTGTTATTTTTAGATTTTCTTCCTACTAATTTACCACTCCTTTTACATATGTTTACAACGTTAATTCAAAGTTTATAATCACTGTATTGTTATGTAAAAGTCACATTGACATGCCCTCGTGGTCGAGGGGTAAAGCTCTTGACTAACAATCCGGAGGTCGCGGGTTCAAATCCCGAAATAAATTTTATTCGATTGATCTGTGTTTTCAACATTTTATAATGAAAAACATTATAAGATATATTTCCGGCACGTTCCAGGTGGAAGACATTCTCAGTATCGCTCTGGCGTAGGTAAGACCACCATTCAGAATTGAAATGTTGCTTGAAATTGATTTAGCCGTGTTTGTCGACTAGATCTGAATAGCCGAGTACTTCTCCAGCTTTCTCTCCACCATTTATTTCGCCTCACCATTTACCTTCAGCCTCACAACGTACATGCTACAGACGGAAGCAGTTGGGATTCTTGTGATATATTATATGGTATATCTCTACATATTATAAAACAAAGTTATTCGCCGCGTCTGTCTGTCTGTCTATTCGCGATAAACTCAAAAACTACCCAATCGGATTTTCATGCGGTTTTCACCAATAGATAGAGTGATTCATGAGAAAGGTTTAGGTATATAATTTGTCAAGGTTTTGTGTAAATTTATTGAAATATATAACATATCTGGTTAAGCGGCAGCGGGCAGCGGGCAATGGGCTGGCAAATGGGCGGTGTGGATTTAATTTAACAGATGGCGTTGGTTATAAAGGTTGGGTAATGGCGTGGCATTTTTTTACGTTAGCCACAGCAACGTGTGGCCGGATCCGCTAGTATAAAATGATATGTACATTATTTTTAAATAAATTAATTATGAAATAACACAAATTAATCAAATAAAATTTATTTGCCCACGCAAATAAGTCAAGCAGTGTTTGTTCCTATCACTTATTTTTTTGTTATCATTGTAAAACTGTAAATACAGTTCTTTTATAAGATTAATATCGAGCACTCCTTTCTTAAAACTCAAGCACCAGCTTACATCAGAATAGAACGCACAAAAATTTTCAATGCAAGTCTGTTGATTTTATAAAATACGTATTAAAAACCATACTTACTATTTATATGATAAATTAAAAAATTATTTCAAACTGATGAGTTAAGCAATGATAGCACCAAGGAATGGTGCCTTGAGTAACAGTGAGTTCATAACACTAGTTTTTTTACCCACTTGCACTTGTCAAGTGAAAAGTGAGGCCGATGTATTTCGACAAGCGCTTCACAAATCTTGATTTCGCAAAAAATGAGTTAAGTACGTCCTAGTAGATGAAGGTAACTTAAAATATCTTGTATAGGGAACAATAAAAATTAAACAACACATAAGTCTCCAGTCTCCTTGTTACTACCCTTTCCTCATTTCATTACTTATTTTTCAATTAAGCTATTATATTTTATGTCCAAAATGTAATAAAAAATTAACGAAAGTTTAAAATATATAAAAATAATAATGATTCCCATTCACAGTTCGGCCCTTATCTCCAGAGCGCCGCCTTCCCCCCGCAAGCTAGCCACATTCCCCGTTTCTATCCCCTCCCACTAGACGGCTACAAATTTGCAGAGCTACATAGGTTTTTCGCTTATCCCCGTAATATTCCGAAAGTATTGCCGCTTCCCTTCAATCTAAGTTCCATGGTTTCAATAGAGAAATTTGAAAGAGCTGCAGCAATATTGTGATAATTATAATATTGAATAGTATAATAGTTAGTGAATTACAAAAATTCAGAAACGTCAATTTCAATGCGCTGATTGTTTTTTTTTTGCTTTTGTTCTTAAACATATAATGCTGCCCCTCTTTTTTACACACTAAATGTCAATAGTCGAAATTGAGATAAATGGTGAACGTGTGTCTGCAAAAAATATAAATCTGTACACAACGCCATCTCTGATACTGACAAAAACAAAGCATGGACAGTTGCGCATCGATAATTGCTTCGTTGTGTAATTTTTAACTTGATAAAAAAACTGAATTTAATTCAGCTAATATCTTAAGAGAACAGTTATTGATTCTGAGGAGGTACGAAGTTCATCAGGTCAGCTAATAAATAAATAAATGGGGGCCTCAGCATGTGTAAGCCACCTAGTGAGGAGAACATTATTGGATTGTACTATGAAATGTAAAATGTTGTACCAAAATAAATAAAAATTTGTGAACCTTGCGTCCAAAAATGTATTTTTCTCTTATTTAATAAATCAAAACCAAAATTTCCTCTTAAATCATAACATTTATAAGTAGGTACTTTATACCTACCAACTTAGTTATAAACCATATATTTTATGTAATTTTTTAAAATTTTCAATTAAGGAATTATACAATTTGTCCAAAGAAAAGTCACTACCTTAATAGAAAAATCATTTTTAAAAATTAAAAAAAAAATTCAGGCAGGTAGATACCTTAAAAAATGCAGATAAGGAAGTCCAAATAAGCACGATGATTTCACATTTGAAAAAATAATCTGAACCATTAAAATGGCTACCATCTTGAAACAGAAACTGAACGCACAAACAAATTTACGGACATACGAAATGCAAAATAGTCAAGTTAAAATAGGATTTCGCCATGCTCTGTCTACTAACTTTGTTTGAGAGCAGTAATATTATAGAAATAAAATACAAGATTTTAATTTTATTCCAATTTATTGCGAACAATGGCAGAGGCAACCATTTTAAATTATAGTAATCAATTAGAATCTATTTAGCTCATCCGGAATGAGAGTTGGTTCGACTGTCAGGTTGTTATTGGGATTTAGGAGCTGTTGGAAATATTCTTTCCACCTACTCTTGATCTTTTCCTTATCTCCTTTTATGTCTCCATTACTATCTCTGCACAGAGATGTGTTGGGTTTGAAGCCCTTTTTAAATACATTGACGCCTTTATATGCCTCACGTGGATTGTTATTTGCAAAGTCATGTTCACGGACATATGAATATACATGGACCTGCCCTAAGTGATAAAAACGTATTATTTCCCCCTCCACATGGCGCCGGCTGAAGCACCTCCTTGGAACCGGCTCGCTCCATGGGGAGGGGATAGAGCCTCGCTTGAATCTAAAATGTGTGACGTCATCATTCTTGCCGTGAACAGCTAGAAGGTAACATCCATACATTTAACGAAATACAACGCCAAAACAGTAGCGTATTCTATACAATATATCTACATATCAATGTGCACATAGCGAATGTGGGCGGTTCTCCAGTGTGCTTATCGGTGGTTACAGGGGTAAGTAAATTATGAAACATTTGTAATAGTGTTTTAACTAAACACGGCAACAAAATATTGCTATGTGTATTGGGGCGAGTCTTTTTGAGGCGAGCATTTGACCTTAGCAAATATGTTATTATCGTGGCAAGCAATTCGCGCTCCCATGTAATTGTAATGTAATGTCTATTCATTCAAAGCAGATTTTGCTTTTAAGAACTAAATGGTGATATTGTAATGCGAGATGCCTATTTACTGTCAGATTGATTGTATAACGAATCACAGTCATCTTTCCCCTCTTCCCCCTCCATGGTTTGGTTTGACCCCTCACCCGTAACTGCTTGTCTAGTCATTTGGATGTCTATGGTCATGTTCCATTTTCAACAATATGTTGTTAAAATACAATCTCTTCTTTCTTTTAATTAAATGGTTAGCATCTCTTCGTGCTTGTTCGTAGGCTTGTCTTTTTGCTTTTGTTCCTCTTTCTATACATTATTTTTTTTAAACATGTTTCTTGCAGACACTCTGTAGACTGTATGCACTCCTCATCGAACCAGGGATTTCTAGCCTGCCTTGGTCTATTTCCAATGCCTGATTCCGCCGCTGTCAGCAGTGCATCTCTCAGATTGGTCCAATCCTCCTCTAAATCATTTGGGGAGAGCTGATCACTCAGTTGGTTTGGTAGGTTTGTTGACAATGAGTCATGATATCTTTCCAATCCTTCTGGTGTTTTAAGAGCATCGATGTTTAGCTTTGGGATACTTGGCTGATTAGACCTTTTATCTCTTGCTATTCTGCATCTATAGGATGCTACTACCAAATAGTGATCCGAATCACAGTTAGCTCCTCTGTAGCTTCTTACATTTGTGATACTGGTCGCCCCTCTTCTTTCAATTAGGATATGGTCTATTTGGTTATGGTATCTGCCGCCAGGTGATGTCCATGTCCATTTATGTATATTCTTCCGTAAGAACTGTGTTGATGCTATTATCATATTCCTTGATTCTGCAAAGTCAATCACTCTTGATCCATTTGAACATTGATCCATTTGACAGTCGAACCAACTCTCATTCCGGACGAGCTAAATAGTGATGAAACAACGAGAGCGCCATCAATGGCAGAAATAAGGGCTGCCCTAAAGAAACTGAAAAACAATAAAACTCCGGGAGGAGATAATATCCCTGCAGAGCTCTATAAATATGGAAACGAACAACTGAAGAACCTGCTACACAATCTCATTGTGAAAATATGGACCGCCGAAAGAGTACCAGAAGAATGGAAAACTAGCATAACAGGCCCCATACATAAAAAGGGAGACAAATTGAAGTGTGAAAATCACAGAGGAATATAGTTACTTTGTACAGCGTATAAAATTTTCACAATGATTTTGAAAGAAAGACTAGAATATTACTCAGAAAACTTACTAGGAGGTTTCAGGCAGGTTTCAGGAGGGGGAGATCCACCACTGATCAACTCTTCACTACTCGACAAATCCTGACAAAATGCTGGGAATTCGATATAGACATATATCAATTATTTGTTGACTTCAAACAGGCGTACGATAGTATAGATAGGGAGAAAATATATGAAATACTCCTAAATTTTGGAATACCGCCCAAAATAGTCAAGCTTGTAAAAGCAACAATGGTCGGCTCACGGTGTCGAGTAAGGATAGGAGGTGAACCAACGGAGGATTTTAACGTCTCCCAGGGGCTGAAACAAGGTGATGGCTTAGCACCCACCCTTTTCAATATTGTACTGGAGCACGTCGTGAGGAAGACAATGATCAGTACCGACTCAAACATCTGCTACAGAAGCAATCAAATAGTTGGCTGCGCAGATGACCTTAACATTGTCGGAAGATCCCTACAGGCTGTAAGAGAAGTGTTTGACCCTTTGGAGACTGCGGCAAGAGAGGTGGGTTTGCAAATCAATGAAAATAAAACAAAAATCATGATGCAAACCAGAACCCCTCACCGCAGAATAAAAGATAAAGTGAAATTTAAAGACAATTATAATTTCGAAGTGGTCGAAGAGTTTACCTACCTGGGTTCCATCATGACGCAGGACAATGAAGACCTAGTAGAAGTAAGAAAGCGCATTACAGCCGCTAACAAAACTTACTTCGCGTTGCTGCCAGTGTTCAAATCCCGAAACGTCCATAGGAAAACCAAAATAACCTTGTATCAAACAATTATCAGAACGGTCTTGGCCTATGGATGTGAGGCGGGAACACTGACAGCAAAGTCAGCGGAACAGCTGGACATCTTCGAAAGAAAGGTACTTCGAAGAATCTTAGGAGCGGTGCGAGAGACATGTGCACCGAATGCCAAGCACACGAGTACCGAAGAAGGTTCTGACAGGACACCCGGGAGGTAAACGAAAGGCGGGCAGACCTAGACTGAGATGGGAGGATGATCTCAGGAAGGATGCAAGAGGATTACTCCATGTTGCAGATTGGAAGGCGACGGCTGAGGACAGTGGGCGGTGGAGGCTTATTTTGAAGGAGGCCAAGGCTCGAAATGGGCTGTAGCGCCATTGAAGAAGAATCAATTAGAATCTATAAAAACTATTCTGATAAACAGACACTATGATTAAGGCAGAAACATACTTGCGTGTCGTGGTACTTACTGTCGTGACGGCAAGTGTGCACACTAACGTGTCGTGGCGTGCTCTGGCGTTATTTCTGAACAGTAGATATCAAACCTTTGCAGTGTTTAAATGTGCATAATGTTTTCTTCTGATTCGGATAGTGATTTTTATTTATTTATTTGTAAGAAACTAACAGCTTTTACATAATTACAGAAAGTGAACTGAAGTCAAGCCACAGAAGTTTCTTATGCTAAAGTTAATTGGCAAAGAAGTTTTATTATCTTAAAATTAATTTAGGGTTATAGGAAGGGTAAAGGAAGAGGAATATAGGAAGAGGATAGGAGATGCTCCTGATACATTCCATACTTTATATTAATGATCGATCATACGCATTACTTCATATCGGTATTTCTTTAAGTAATTACTAAAAATGTCAATTCTGTGAAATTTTGTAACACGAGGAATTGGGGAATTTATTCTAATATTTGTTCTTCACCAGGGCAAATAAAATAAATCGGTTTGTCGGGTTGTTTTTGACGGAATATGAAAATTTATTAAATTGGTGAGTTCTGGTGAATCCAAGCCATTATTTAGAATTTTAAACAATAAGATTTGGTCAAAAATTAGACGTCGTGTTTGGAAGGAGTTGAAATCGTGATTCGGTATAATTTGAGAAGTGTAAGTTAAGTTTATAATTTATGTGTTTTTTTTTTTTTTACATTTACTCCACACAGGAGGCCCTGAGGGAAATAATTTCCCTCAGGGCCTCCTGTGTGGAGCCTATGTCATCTGGGATGCTGTGTGGAGGGTCTTTTTGAGGAGAGGAAGGGATGAACATTGGTCTTGAAGAGACCCATTGAGCCGAGCTGTTGAACACAAGAACGAGTCAAAGAAACGACCCGTTCTCATGTGACAAATGTCAACCGTGTACAAATGTTGGGCATGCGTTTGGCCTGTTTCCTGACTATGCACCGGTGCCGAAGGGATCAATGATGCTAGTTCCTCGGAGCATCTTCCATTGTAATACCGGTAGAACAAGGATAGCATTCCCACCCGACGCCTGTGCTCTAAAGATTGCAATCCGTCTGTTAATATGGGAGAATCTATCAAACAGACCGCCCGTTTCTGCACAGAGTCGAGGGTATTTTTCAGGTATTTTGGAGCTCCAGACCAGAGATGGCTGCCAAATTCAACCGTGGGGCGTACTTGTGATTTGTACAAGGTTAGCAGTTGTGTACTATTAAAGTATCTGCGGGCCCTGTACAGTACGCCCAGTTTTTGGGATGCTAACTTTACTCTCACATACCTGAGCTGGTCACTTAGGGTTACACCAAGCATATCAATGGAGGGCCTGTTCGGAAGATTGCTTCCGTTGAAAGAGACTAGATTTTCATTTCGATCCCTTTTAGACGTAATCAGACAAGATTGGGTCTTTGAAACATTAAATTCAACGAGATTATTTTTACCCCAAGAGAAAACACTCTCGAGGTAACCGTCCATTCTTTGCTTCAAAGCCCTACGAGCTGTTGGAGTTTGTGAGCCCTTTGGGGGCTTGTCAAACAAAAAGCTATCATGAACTGTACTGTCATCCGCATAACAGTGAATTGGTGCACATGTCAAAAGTTCGTTGATGTGCAACAAAAACAAAGTCTAAAAAATTTTGTTTGAATTCTTTCTATTCTTTCAATTTGGGCTTGGTAAAAATGAGTCCAGTTCGGTGTACAGTGTTCCAAGTGCGGGCGAATATATGGAGTGTAAAGGGAATATGGAGTGTTTATGTTTCGGAAGGGTTTTGCTGTACGAATTATAAATCCCAGCATTTTATTGGCTTTATTAATGACTTCATCAGAGTGTTGGATAAAGTTTAATTTAAAATCCAGTGTTACTCCAAGGTCCCTGATATATTCTACTTCATTGATATGTTTGCCGTTCAATGTATATACAAAGGAAATTTTATTTTTATTATGTGTAAAAGTTAATTTATTATATTTTGAGATGTTAATAACAAGTTTGTTTGATTCACAATAGACAAAAAGACGATTGAGGTCCTCTTGAAGTTTAATGCAGTCATTGATTGATTTAATAGCTAGGTATATTTTTTATCATCTGCATATGCTAGGTAATTAGCATGTAAAAGACTCAATTTTGATGAAGATTTTCAATTTCTTTAGCAATGAAACTTCTTGAGGGTAGAAAAAGAAAAGAAGGTACTAGGTTCACCCCATAAACAGAGAGTCAGAACAAAGGTGAATTTCATCGTCTTGTTAAAGAACTAGAGAGTGACGAAGACAAATTCCTTCAGTACTTTAAATAGTATATTAGTAATATAATATAATATTTCAGCAATTTCTTCTCAAGCAGCATTTCTGATCAAATGATCCCCAACTCTTTACACTTTGTGTCATATAAACTTTCGTGTGACGTACAAGTTTAATAAGCTCATCAGTCATTTTTCAGAAACACGCTACAAACAAGCGTCCGCTAGTTGTTCACATCGTTTGATGATGTGCCACGAGCCACGCAGCATAGTAACACATTTGCATATTGTGACGTGTCGCGTCATACCCCCACCACCGCTCTGGCGAAATCGGTGGCGAGCAGTCGACGCCACGACAGAACTTATCACGACACGCCACAACCTACAAATATTCAATTCAATTCAATTTTCAATTCAATTCAATTTATTCATTTTTAAAACATTACAATATAAAATTTCAATGCATTTTAAAAGAGATAAATTATTAAGATTCAAACAGATTTAAACAATTTATACTTCAATGAAGCACAATCAACTAACAACAACAAAGCTTGTTGTCTGAATTGTGCTTCATTGATATTAAACATATCGATATTCGATCGGCATAACTATTGGTCTGCAAACCGGGAGATAAGACAGTCTATGCTGTCGGTGACGGAGATAACCATCGGGAACATAGAAACTAACGCTCTCCATGATAGCCGAGTTTTCGAACCTTCCACGAATCAGTCTGAAGAAATGTGTTACAATGAGCACATCCCTTCTGACTCGTAGAAGGATCACACCAAGCATGCCCAAGAGAAAGTGGGTAGGGTAGAGCCACGGGTAGTAGCCATACTTAAATCAGGTAAAGAAATCTCAGAAATTTCTTCTGAACCCTCTCCTACATAAGGGAATACTTCACTTGGTGTGGGCTCCAAACCACCGACCCACTCTCAAGTCTACTCCTAACCAAAGCATTGTATAGTACTGTGAGAAACCCGGTGTCTCTGAAGTTTCTCGCAGTGCGTAGGACGAAACCCAACATTCTCAGTGAAGTAACTAACATGATTCTAACCATAATAAATGTATGAAACCGATGTACTTCTGGCGCGTCACGACACGCCACGATACGCAAGTAAGTATATGAAATCATTTGAAATGTTCAAAAATTAATAAGTAGTTATTTTGTTAAAATTAAAATCGATTATTCACTTGGCGGCCATTGTCATCGGCGACAAAGTTTCAATGTTAATTTTTCTTCTCTTATTTAATCCAAAATGTAGGTTTATCATTATGTCAAAACATGGCTTGAAGAAAAGATGTCGAATTGTGTGTTTTTTGGAAATAGCTACCAAAATGCTTTATTTTCATTACCGGAAACTGAAATATTACTTCTCAATATCATCTAACTGATAAGTAAAATACTTACCATTATCTAAGTATTTCTGAAATAAAAAGTGCATGAAGCGTGTCCCCATTTTTTAAATAAGTATTTAAAAAGTTCCCGGGGATGCCCGGGCTTTACAAGTTTTCGAAATCAAGTGTACGGTGACCTTCCTCTTAATTTGAAGGTCGCATGTGCAAAATTTCATCAACCTCGGCATAAAACTGTACATTTACATATAAATCAAATCCACACCGCCCGCTTGCCAGCCCGCTCGTCCACCACGTACAGACATTCTCCTTTATATTTCAACCAATTTACACAAAACCTTGACAAATTATATACTTACCTAAACCTTCCTCATGAATCACTCTTATTAGTGAAAACCGCATGAAAATCCGTTCAGTAGTTTTTGAGTTTATCGCGAACAGACAGACAGACGCGGCGGAGGGACAATATGTAGAGATTATTCCTTAATTATTTATTTATGTACACACAACAATGAAATACAGAAAAACACATACAAATGATTGATTTTTTTTTCAATCATTTATCGATTGTTGATCGGTTCTGCTAAATTGTATTCAGATTTTGCAGTATTAGTTATCGTTTATTACAAAAAAAAAAGAATTATCCAATCCACTTACCTTGTTTTTGAAAGATATCTTTCAACACAAACACTAGTAACAACTAACAACTTTTTCACTAAATTCAAATTCTCAAATTATAAACTTTACGAGATCACGCCAATCCATATGAACTAATACCCGCCAGTCACAATTCACAATTCACAATGTACGTACGAAACAGGAAACAGGGATGTTCTGCCCAAAAAAAATATTTCCCTAGATTTCGAGGTGAAATTTCCCTAGAATATCCCTCGATGTCAGGGATTCCACCTTGGCAAATCGGAAAGTGGTATTTATTTTTGTATTTCTTGGACGTTAACGGTAAAAATTTCTAGACATTTTGTTTTAAAAAGTTTTATTTTCTATGTACATCAGTCACTTACTTTTTCTTTTATAAAAAAAAATAAATAATTAACAAATGTGCATAGAAAATAAAACTTAAAAAAAAAAATACATAATAATCATATTGACGCAATTACCATTGTTATTGTAAAGTAATTGGAAAGATATCAGAACTTGATAAATGTACTTATAATACTGTGCTTTTCCAAATAAAACACTTTTTACTAAGTGAAATAATAATTTAAAAGTACGTATACACTCACTAGTTATAAATTAGAAACGGAATTCCAAATAAATAAAAAACACTTTTCAAAATAAAAACCAACCGCAATCACCGAAAAAACGGAACTTAAAACATAATTTAATTTTTTTCAGAGGTCCCCATTTAACTTTTTAGATACATAATATAATTTTGAGTTTTCAGTGTTATACATGACATTGCTTGATAACATTGCATGTAAGTACATCAACAATAATTAAGATTCGTGGGAATTCCAATAAATTTATTTATTTTTATATAATGTGTACATTTATTTATAACAATTACAAGCAATATAGCCTAAGACGTTATAATTGTACCATTTACGGAGGCGTCTACTAATATCTACAGGAATTCCAAAAACTGAAACAATCCAACTAATATCTATGAGAACCAAAGTGTTGACGAATATCTACAGCTCAAACTGTTGACTAATATCTATGGGAACCAAAGTGTTGACGAATATCTACAGCTCAAACTGCTGACTAATATCTATGACAACCAAAGTGCTGACGAATATCTACAGCACTGATTGGATTTGCAATTATGTATCTATAGCATATTGGAATAACGTAATATTGCGTATGCAGTTTAAAAAACTTAATTTATGTAAGTATGTATGTAAAAATCCCTAATATCAGACTATTGGACACATTTAGCTGATTAGTCCAACGTACGCTCTGTAGATATTAGTCAATACTGGAACCGTCATAGATATTCTTCCGACCTTAGCTCTGTAGATATTAGTCAACACTCTGAAGTTCGTAGATATTAGTTCAACATATGAGCTGTAGATATTCGTCCGACATACTGGCTGTAGATATTAGTATCTGGAGTCCCATTTACGCAGTGTATATGCAATGCCAAAAATCTTACAAATGCGCTATAGGACACAAAAAAAAAAAAAAAAAATTATCCACCGCACGTAGCTCTCCCCAGAGGTGAGTTCATAAATAAATTAGTGCGGCTTGCTCTACTATACAGGAGGTTGTGATGACGTCCTCGAGAGTGAGACTCTGGTTCAAAAAAAAATTATTGGGCCAGTATCACATTATTAGATAAGTGACCGTTCATTAGTTGATAAACATATTTAAGCAAAGCAATACCTCTACGTGTCCCTAGGGAGTGGTAATTGGTCATGCCTAATATATAAATCGATGGGTAAAGCCAAGGGTAACGTCCATAGAGCCGCGAGAATAAAAACCTTAAAAATTTCTTATGAACTCTTTCAATGCGTAAAGTGTATGTTAATTCGTGTGGGGCCCAGATGATCGAATTTGACTCAAGTACACTCAGGACTAGTGTGTTATATAATAACGTCAGTGTTTTTGTGTTACGAAACGGATATGAGTTTCTAATTACGAAGCCGAGAAGCCTGTATGCTCTGCTTATTAAATCATTGATGTGTTGGTAAAAAGTTAGTTTGCTGTCTTTAATAACTCCTAGATCTTTGATTTGGTTTAGGTGTTGGAGAATAATTTCATTAATTATATATTCAAATACATGCGGTTTCTTTGATCTTGTATACGAGACGATATTGGACTTGGGTGTCCTGAAGTTCAAGCCATTTATTTTGACCCAGTTTGAGACGCAGTCAATGTCACGTTGAAGGAGAATACAGTCAAGAAGATTTTTTATTGAGCGATATAGTTTCAAGTTCTCTGCAAATAGTAAATACGGCGAATGTGTGATGACTGAACCAATATCGTTTATAAAAATCAAAAACAGAAGTGGTCCAAGGATTGATACTGAGGAACTCCAGAAAAAACTACGAATTCAAAAGAACTGGAACCCTTATAATAAACAAACTGTCTACGATTTCGAAAATATGAAGCAAAAAAACAGAGTAGTCTTTTGGAAAAACCAAATGAAGCTAGCTTATTTAGAAGAATGTCGATGTCAACCTTGTCGAATGCTTTTTCCAGGTCAAAATAAGCAACATCCACCTGGCCACCATTGTCGAGAGTTTGTGATAAGAAATAGATGCATAAGAGGTTTGATGTTACTGACATTTGGGATCTAAAACCATATTGACGGTCGTCAAGAATTGGATTAAATATGTATATAATACCAGTACTATTGTTATATGTAATAAAAAATTTGCCAGAGTTAGAAATTTCCCTAGATTTGGTGCTGATTTCCCTTTTCCCTAAAAAATATTTTTCTCTCCTAGGTCTAGGGAAATTTCCCTAGACATAACATCACTGGTACGAAAGAACAAAGAAATTACGGAAATGAGAATGGCACAATGACACATGCTGTGATAAGCAAGGAATATTTGAGGGGAATCTGGGATTAGTTTACTTATGGGAATTCCCAACCGAGCAACATCCACAATGTTCGAACGAAAATAAAACAGAATTTTTGGGGAGTCCCCGAACGCTTTCGAAGCCTAGCTGTGAAAATATTAACAGGGTTCCACGCCGGATCGTAATATGGGAACACATCATCCGAGTTTTCGGAATAAATTTTCTCATAATCTTCCCCGAATCATAATTAATCAGCATCATAACTCAACTCCAGCTGTAGCTGTCTTCTAGAGCGGCTGAGTGTGGACACGTCTATCAAAATCTTTACAAATATAGAGTTTTGAAACATTTCTAACAAGAATCAGCATCCGCCGCGAGTGAGGTTAGATCACAAATAGAATATAAAGCTTGAAATCTCTAATATTACCACAGTAAAGGAATCAAAGTCAAAGGCTAAAAACCATATAGAACTTAACATTAAAATTGTTTGAAGAAAAATGGACCTAAGGAAAAATAACATTCCAAAACGAGAGCGTTTCTCTATAGGTACTTAAACTAACAAACTGGAAAAAAATTGAAAGTGCGAGTAATTTGAAAAAAAAAAACTTATGCAGTCGTCTAAAAGAAGTTCAAGAATCCAAATTTTCTTTATCAATCAGAGGAGAAAATGCGGATATGTCGGCTAATGCAATTAGACCAAATCGTCAAAAAAATTTAAACTATTGCTTGGGGATCAAAAACAAACTACTTAATAATATCTTGCCCAACTAAAGTCCACGTAGAGAAATTAACAAAGCACTAAACAAAATGTGCTTGCGCAGGAATTGAAAAAGAAAAAACGTAAAATCTTCATAAGAAACCTACAAGCAGATTTAAAACCGGTTGAGTAAATCTGTCGACTATATAATAAGATGTAATAAGACAAACAAAAATTTGACATAAAGTAAGTTTGGCATCTTTAATGACAGCGCATGTGGTCTCATAAAAATCGTTTTATCTCCCTTACTATATGTATAATGACGAGAGATATGATTTACACAGTGTTAGAAAGAGAAAACACTACGCTACAATTTATATTCCAAGGTTCTTCACGAAAAAAATGAATTATCTGGGTTTATGACGTCAAACATCGGCCATTCATTGTTCGGTTACAAGCAGAAATGCGTGCAGTGAGTGCTCCAGAAAATTTGAATTTTAGTGTATTACTTCGAAGAAAATGCACAGGTAACTACTTCATTTCCATAATAAAGTGTATTGGCTGCCCCTTTATGATATTTTTTCTTTGTTTAGATTATTTAACTCTCATAAATAATGAATTACGTGAATATATCTTTGGTATTGTGCGTCATTTTCAATTTACAAGGTCATTTTGAATGATAAAAGTGTATTGTTTCCATCTATTATAATTAAATATGATAAACAGTACGTATTCTAAAGCTATGCCCATCAAAAAATTCAACGATTACATTACAAAAAAGGTCATAAATCACGTTTTATCGGTGTGCGGCACCTTCAGAGAACAGGCTCTTCCCAAGTATGTAAATAAAGGTAGGGATGGGGCCGTCCGAAAATCGAAACAAAGCAATTCGAGAATTTTTATGTAATGAAGTGATGACAACCTTTATTATTATTTATTATTAATTTATTTTAGGCAAGGATCGAACTCGGAAGACCCGGTTCCTCAGGATATGGAGAGCACTGATTCCGACGGTAGCTACAGTGAAGGAAGTGAAATTGAAGACGTCACCATGGAATCCGACAACATAATGAGCAATTATCTAATGATATTTTAGTACAAACTTATTTTTATACAATTGTTGGCTGTTACAACGACATATATAACGTGCAAATAATTTTATCAACACAATTTCTAAATACATAAATGGTTCATTGGGTTTGAAAATAATTAGGAATTATTCTCGAAGTAAATAATACCCATCAAAGATGGCGACGTAAAAAATTTCATTCACATTTTTTACTCCAAATAATGTCAGGAATCACCGGCTAAAGTGAGTCAAGTATGTCCCTTAGCTGTACATGGAAGTATAAAAAATTGTTACATTTGAAATATGTACTATAAAATTAATGTAAAATGAATGGAATGAAGAGACTGGTCAGTGGTTGAGTGGGCATAGCGCTGGGTCCCACCCGAGCGTCGCGTGTTCGATTCCTCGGCTGGCTAAGTCCTCCATCACAACAAGCAACATTTTCGGCTTTCTGTGATGGTAGTAGGAGATTTTCAAACATTGTTGGGTTATTCGTATCCCGGGAATGTTTGTCTTTCTTTAAAAAAAAATAAATCCACAAGTTTCACTTCTACTGCCGCGTGGAAATCAAGCATCCGATTGTTACAAATTAGTTTTTATTTTTGTGTACTTTTATTGTTTTATTATAAATAAATAATAACTATTTTCGGGTTTTATTTTTGTGTGAGTGCCCATAATTTATTATAAAGGTAAAAAAAAAAGTAAGGTTAGAAATACTACGTATATTTATATTTTGTCACACTGTGCGCTCCTCCGCGCAGGATGTCCCAGGGATTTTTTTGCATCACAGTTTCTATAAGTGTATATTTATATATACGTATACACTTATTTATATATACGTGCACATATATATATGCAGAAATCGTGATCCAATAAAAAATTCCCGTGACGAAAAATACGGAAATGGACATGGTTCCGTTTGAAATATTTTTACCAGAAAATCAATTTCATAATTCTAACACCTAATATAAAAAGAAAATATTTACGACTATGGTATAAATTATTTATTTATTTTTATGTATTTGATTGCTGCTTTACAATAAATAAATAATAAGTATCATGGAGTTTTATTATTGTGCATATTTAATAAAAAAAAATTCGAAGAAAACTTCTTCTAAAAGGTTGTTACTTTGTGATGTCATTATTTATTTATTAAAAGAAAATAACTTAGTTTACATCACTTTATTTTATATTTTACAATATCAACATGTTTCGTGAACCAAGTTCACTTCTTCAGGAATAAAAGTATACTAAAGTTAAAAAATTAATTATAGATTACATATGGAGAGAAGAAATTGAAGGAGGGGGAAGGGTTGACAATGGTGGGAGTTTCGAAGAATTGGGGATTACCAAGCTATTAGAAGTAAAAGGCCGGTTAAGTGGGAAGATATTTAAAACAGGGTTAACAAAAAGTTTTTGCTTATTAATTATGTCAGCTTTGGAATTTACATTTTTTCTTATTTCTAAAATTTCTAAATTATTGATTTGCGATGTTTTATATCCTATATGTAATATTTGAAGACCTGAATTTATGTCAAAGCTATGATCATATTTTAATAAATGGTCTGTGAACTCAGAATCGCTATTGCCATTTAGTGCTCTGAGGTGCTCTTTAACCCTAATCTCAAAGTTTCTATAAGTTCTACCTATATAAAACGAACTACAATCATTACAATTGAGTTTGTAAACCACTGATTTTTTTGTTTTAATTTCGCTATCTTTATTGTTGAGTATATATTTCTTCAATTTGTTATTTGTGTAAAACGCTGGTTGAATAGTACCGGGAATATTTTTACTAATAATTTTTGACGTATCGTTGTCGACAAATAAAATTCTACGCCAATGTTTATTGTTATCTTTAGAAATAGGGTAAATATATAATTTGAAAAAATTCTGTTTAATTTTTTTATTTAGTATTTCATCTATCAAATTAGTAGAATAGCCATTATTAATTGCTATTTGCTTTATGAGATTTAATTCAAAATTATAGTTAAGAGCTGACAAAGGAATTGTAATTAGTCTATTAATCATAGAGTGGAAAGCCGCTAGTTTTTGAGAAAAGGGATGATTTGAAGAATTATGTATAACAATATCAGTATACGTATCTTTACGGAAAATATTGAAATCTATTTTTGTACCTGTTAATGTTAAATTTAAATCTAAGAAATTTAAGCTCTTATCTTTACCAATTTCCAGTGTAAATTTAATGTTTTTGTGTAATTTATTTTAAAAATTTAAGAACATGTTCAATTGTCTTTCTGAACCTAACCAAATGCAAAATATATCGTCAACATATCTTTTCCAACAATACACATTTTTAAGTAATAACGCACCGCTATTAAAAATCTTTTTTTCTAAATTTTTTACAAAAATATCTGAAATCAAAGGACTCGTACTACTTCCCATAGCTAAGCCATCCTTTTGTTTAAATATAGTATTATTAAATTTAAAGTAATTTTGTTTAAAAATAACATCAAATAATAAAGTAAAATCATGAATTAGGTCTTTCGGCAAAGTTGAATAATTTAACAAATTATAAATAATGGTTTTACTCTCTTCTATTGGAATACTTGGAAATAAATTAACTATTTCGAAAGAAACCAACATAGCATGGTTAGGGATTTCCAAATCCTTTAAATAATTAACCAATTCTAATGAATTCTTAACGGTGTATGTTGGTTGGAAAACATTAGTATTAATAATTACATTATTTAATGTTGATGCTACTTTGAAAGTTGGGGCATTACAATTAGAAACGACTGGCCTAATTGGTTTATTCAATTTATGTATTTTTAACAGACTATAAAGCTTAGGAATCTGTGGGTTACTTAAAACTAATTTTTTATCATTTTTCAACTTTACAAAATTGTCACTTTTACAATTTTTTACTGCTTGTTTCAACATGTCTTGACACTTATTAATTGGGTTAATATGGATAATTTCGAAATTGTTTCCTTGCAGAAAGTCCATAGTCTTGGTTATGTAATCACCTCTATCCATAATAATAACACTGTTCCCTTTATCAGCCTTTGTAACGATTAAATTTTCTTCCTTCACAATTTTTGAAATATTCTTAGCAATATTTAAGTTCTCGTTAATACTTTGGTTTTTATCACGATTTGAAACTGTTTTCATGTTAATGTTTTTTATCACTTCGGCACATTTATAATGAAATGATTTAGGTTGTTTATTTAGCGCATTGTCCAAATCCACTGCTAATAACTCCAGTTCTAACTTATTTTAAACTTTTGAACTGTAATGCAAGTTATGATTAAGTCCTTTATTTAATAATTTTAACTCTTCCTCCGCAAACTCATGATTAGACATGTTAATCACTCGATTATGGAATTTATATTGATTTATTTCAGTTTTTAATGCTTCCGGATTTAGTTTTTTATTATTATCACACAATTTTTTAATTTTTTTGTCTAGAACAAGTTTCTTTTTGTATGCTTTGATACTTGCAGTAGATCTAACTTGATCATCAAACAAATCCCATTCCACTGGGTGTAATAAACTTGCTAATTCCATATGTAACAATTTAAGTTGAAGTTTAATGACGTTTCGTTTTTTATAACCACTTTTTAAGTCCTCTTTTACCCAACGCACTTTGGCTTTTTTTGCCGAATTTGAAGATGATTTAAACTTAAAATTTACGTAATTTGGTATCACTTGACATTTTAAACATGTCCGGAGAAAATTTATGTTTAAACACATTAATCTATATTTAATCAATAACTTTTTATACACTTTAGCCTTCGTTGCTGTACTCGCAATTATTAATTTTTCGAAGAAAACTTCTTCTAAAAGGTTGTTACTTTGTGATGTCATTATTTATTTATTAAAAGAAAATAACTTAGTTTACATCACTTTATTTTATATTTTATAATATCAACATGTTTCGTGAACCAAGTTCACTTCTTCAGGAATAAAAGTATACTAAAGTTAAAAAATTAATTATAGATTACATATGGAGAGAAGAAATTGAAGGAGGGGGAAGGGTTGACAATGGTGGGAGTTTCGAAGAATTGGGGATTACCAAGCTATTAGAAGTAAAAGGCCGATTAAGTGGGAAGATATATATAAGCCATCCTTTTGTTTAAATAATACTATATTTAAACAAAAGGATGGCTTAGCTATGGGAAGTAGTACGAGTCCTTTGATTTCAGATATTTTTGTAAATAATTTAGAAAAAAAGATTTTTAATAGCGATGCGTTATTACTTAAAAATGTGTATTGTTGGAAAAGATATGTTGACGATATATTTTGCATTTGCTTAGGTTCAGAAAGACAATTGAACATGTTCTTAAATTTTTAAAATAAATTACACAAAAACATTAAATTTACACTGGAAATTGGTAAAAGAGCTTAAATTTCTTAGATTTAAATTTAACATTAACAGGTACAAAAATAGATTTCAATATTTTCCGTAAAGATACGTATACTGATATTGTTATACATAATTCTTCAAATCATCCCTTTTCTCAAAAACTAGCGGCTTTCCACTCTATGATTAATAGACTAATTACAATTCCTTTGTCAGCTCTTAACTATAATTTTGAATTAAATCTCATAAAGCAAATAGCAATTAATAATGGCTATTCTACTAATTTGATAGATGAAATACTAAATAAAAAAATTAAACAGAATTTTTTCAAATTATATATTTACCCTATTTCTAAAGATAACAATAAACATTGGCGTAGAATTTTATTTGTCGACAACGATACGTCAAAAATTATTAGTAAAAATATTCCCGGTACTATTCAACCAGCGTTTTACACAAATAACAAATTGAAGAAATATATACTCAACAATAAAGATAGCGAAATTAAAACAAAAAAATCAGTGGTTTACAAACTCAATTGTAATGATTGTAGTTCGTTTTATATAGGTAGAACTTATAGAAACTTTGAGATTAGGGTTAAAGAGCACCTCAGAGCACTAAATGGCAGTAGCGATTCTGAGTTCGCAGACCATTTATTAAAATATGATCATAGCTTTGACATAAATTCAGGTCTTCAAATATTACATACAGGATATAAAACATCGCAAATCAATAATTTAGAAATTTTAGAAATAAGAAAAAATGTAAATTCCAAAGCTGACATAATTAATAAGCAAAAACTTTTTGTTAACCCTGTTTTAAATATCTTCCCACTTAACCGGCCTTTTACTTCTAATAGCTTGGTAATCCCCAATTCTTCGAAACTCCCACCATTGTCAACCCTTCCCCCTCCTTCAATTTCTTCTCTCCATATGTAATCTATAATTAATTTTTTAACTTTAGTATACTTTTATTCCTGAAGAAGTGAACTTGGTTCACGAAACATGTTGATATTATAAAATATAAAATAAAGTGATGTAAACTAAGTTATTTTCTTTTAATAAATATTTAATAACTTATTATATGCAAATAAATGCTATTGGAAATACATAATATTTCTTAGATTTTTATCTATTTTTACGAAAAATATCGAATAACTTATTATAAAGGTAAATAAATACTATTATAAAATATGTTTATATTTATATATACTTTATAAATATTTCGATCATCTGAATACTTTTGTGAAAAATATCGAAGTAATAATAACTTGTGTTCGTTTTTATAATCGAAATATCTCTGCGGTTTGACCTCATCACTACGAAAACCGGGTATTCCCCATGAAAGCATTTTTTAACTGTCAGATTCCATATTCCATACTAATCTCAAGTGTCTCGATGGCCGATGGATGGCCGATGATGTCTCGGGTCGTATTTCAAACAAGGCCGATAGAATGTTGTCGTAATTTAAAAAATATAATTGCGGTACCAGTGCTACGTTTGAAGTGGATTTGAATAATATATTGTTTATAATTCAGTTTTATTTACATAAAACAGTGCATTATTGAAGTTTAGTGGGTGTTTTCTTTAATCGTAAAGCTCTGGTTTAAGGTTATATTTGCCGTTTAAATCGAAAATAACATTGTTTTGTCGTAAATTTTTATATAAATTGAGTGTTTTGATCGCATAAAACTATAATGGTTCTATTTACGCCAATTCCCTCATTAATAAACGTAATATAATAATTAAAATTATGATGACGTCCTCATTCACCTCATTCAGAGCTTTAAGGGTTCGAGGTCGACGTATGACGAAAGACACAGAAAAAAGTCACTCGGGGTCAAATCGGAAGTGCGAGGGGGCCATGGAATATCTCCCCGCAAAGAGATCAGGTGACCTGGAAAGAGCTTTTGCAAAATTTCGCATGAACGATGGACAGCATGGGCCATGGCTTCATCTTGTTGAAACCAGAAGGCTTCTGTGTCGTGTTCTTCGCCATACTCTTTCATTTTGGGACGCCTACAGTTCTCCAATATCTCACAATAGTGAGATGAATAACTAAATAAAGGTAATGGTTAATCCTTCGTCGCTAGTGCATAAAACAGCGCAGAGGGATACAACAGTAACGATTGTAATGCAAGCATCTCTACGTTTCACAAAATCTTGTGGGATGAATACCCATATAATATATGCATCATCTTGTAGGAGTACAGGTGAAGGTCTGAGTATAAGATTTGACTTCTAATTCTGGACGATATTCCAAGCGCAGCTGCATGTTTCCGCGCTGCTCGGTTTGGAGACTCTTCAATTCACGCCCTTACTGCCGCAATGTTTTCAGGTGTTTGCACACTTTTAAGTCGCCCAACTGGTATTTTGGGATTTTTAGTTCCTGTCCACCTTATATTACTGATCCATTTCTGATTTAACTGTCGAACCGGACCCGGAAAGCCCCACGCGTAGCCACAACGCTTTCCCCGTTTTTAAAAAACGTCTCCACAACAAAGCCCCGGTACTTACCTGACCACGGTATGGTCTCTACCAGAAACGGCATCATTTCCCCGACCCAACGGCACCGGTCCCACCCCTCTGCTCAGTCTGGGGGACCTTCAGTGATTTTTTGAAACCAGTAACTCCACTCTGCCCCACCCTGTAGAATGATATACAATTTATATACAATGATTTTTATATAAAATGACTTGACGGCTGGCGTAGTCCAGCAGTAAGGCTCTTGACTCACAATCCGAAGGTCGCGGGATCGAATCCCAGCGTGGCAAATAAATTTTATTTGATTAATTTGTATTTTTTCACAATTTATTCATTTAAAATAATATATAGTATATTTCCGGCAAGTTCCAGAGTGGAAGATACTCTCAGTATCGCCCTGGTGTAAGACCACCATTCAGAATTGAAACGTTGCTTGAAATGGCGTTAGCCGTGTTTGGTGACCAGATCTGAATAGCCAGGTACTTCCCCACCTTCCTCTTCCCTATCTCCTTCCTCTCCCCACTACCTTCAGCCTCACAACATAATATGCCAATTGGGGATGCCATAGTCTCACTGGCTCCAGACGGGAGCAGTTGGGACTCTTGTGTGGTATTCATATTTTAAAAAAATGTATATATGTACGATGCAGTCTGCACCCTCAGACTAATTTGTTCGGCTTCATATAGGTCTTATAGAATCGCTGTGTCTCCCTTACTATCGTGATTAGAAATATGATCTAAAATCTAAACAGTGCTGTGTTAGAAAGATAAAACACCACTTTTTGTATATTTTTTTGAATGTAGCTATTACTTTGTGGTTATCTATTATAGAAAAATGAAACAATACAACTTTGTATAAACCACTTATATAATGTGCAAATCCGACCGGTTTCGGAACAAACGTTCCTTCGTCAGGGAAAGCTTATACTAATTTGACAGTTTAGAACAATGTTTTATTAGGGTAGGGGTGGAGCCGTTGTTAGTTAATAATGTAGATTGGGTGGGTAGGTATTAGTGTAGAGTGGGTGGGTAGGGGAACAAATCCATGATTGGGCTATATGACAATATTTTTGTTTGTTGATAATAGATTTATTATTTTTAAGGGATTTTTTAACGTTATTTTATTTATTTTTGATTTATTAACTAACAACGGCTCCACCCCTACCATAATAAAACATTGTTCTAAACTGTCAAATTAGTATAAGCTTTCCCTGACGAAGGAACCTTTGTTCCGAAACCGGTCGGATTTGCACATTATATGTATAAGTGGTTTATACAAAGTTGTATTGTTTCATTTTTCTACCACTTTTTATATTCAAATCTAAAAGTTAACCTCAAAATAATAAAAAATGTACATCTTCATGAAACTAAAGTTTCCGACCACAATCTGAAAAAAAATTATGAAACTGTGGGAATTTTTTAATAAATTATTTTTACACGAAACGACAAAAAAGTGAGTGGCCGATAATGTTTATAATAAATTTGCCCAATAAAATATGTGTGTTTTTATTTTTTTCCGTTATCGGTAATTTTAGTTAGAAAAATATGTTTTTAAACTTTTTATTTAGAACATTTTTAAAACTTTTTATTTTGCGTGCAAAAATTTTATATTTATTTCTTAAATTATACAGGGTGTAACAGCACGTACCCGAGAGATTTTGCTCAATAGGTTTTTACTAATCAGATTATTGTCTTTTGTCAATAAATCCAATGCTAATCCAATATGTTGAAATTTTGAAAGTGACGGAGCCATGACACATTTACGCACAGCGCGAGTGCTCCGAAAACATATTTACAACGCAAAAGCAAGACCTTTCTGCAAATCGGATGGTCTGGTGGCAATAAATGTCCAATCTACATCACTGCTTGCAGAACAGCAAGAAGTGATTTCAAATTGTGTCGTGTGGAGACCCTATTAATTTTATGGGTTTTGGGTTGTTTGCAGGGTCATGCGACGTTAGTTCAGAAATAATAAATGTTAAGGTATATTATTTAATTTATTCTTTTGGAAGACTTGATTAGCAAGGATGTAAGACAATGACAATGCAGTGCTTTTTTTACATTGGCTCCACACAGGAGGCCCTGAGGAAAATAATTCCTCTCAGGGCCTATGTCATCTTTGAGGGTCTTTTTAGGAAAGGAAGGTGAGGAAGTTATGGGTATAAAGGGTGGGTAGGAATCTGGGTGTCAGTGTGTCCAGGAGTGACGGACTTATGAATTCATCCCTTCCGCAAGGTGCAAGGCGATGTTCCGAGAGACTACAGCTGGAGAAGTCAAAGGGAGTAACCATTCTCTCCCTATCCGGCCTGCCATGCGGCTGGTGGGCAGATGCATCCGCCGCCAAGACCCGGACAAACCTCAACCCATGAACCTGGGTACCCCTATTAAGACACCAAACGTAGCGAACCACTTGGGGTGACCTACGGCAGAGGTGTTGGTTATCCAATAAATGGTTTCCGAAGCGGTGGCACACAAACCCGCCTTGCAAATTGAAGCGTGTGGCATTGAACTGGCAAAGGAAGGATGAATGTAAGCATGCTGTATGAATGAGATTCTTGATACGTATGTGATGTAAAACCATATACAGTACAATCTCACTAATCCGGCACTTCAATAAACCGATACGTCCAATAATCCGGCACCCTCCGCCCGCGCCTCCCTCGCCCCTCTACGCCTATGCGCCCCCTCGCTGCGTCGTCGTCTAGCAGTCTAACCTCAAAACTTATCTCATGTGCATGTGCGTATGTATTTACCTGTTGTTTTGAAGTGTGAATAGTGTGTATATTCTCTTTATGAAATGCTTTGTTTTATTTATTATGATTTTTTCTCTATAATCCAGTAATCTGAACATACCAATAATCCGGCACCCTCTGATTTTTAATAGTGCCGGATTAGTGAGATTGTACTGTAGTTACAATAATAATAATTTTCACCTTTTTTTAGCGCCCTTTAGTGATAAAATCACGTCAAGTGCACTTGATGGATAGGATTAAAAGGTACGCTTAGTTGGTTAGGGCATCAAAAAAGGAAGATACGATGCCAAGTGAATTGTAGAAGAAGTCAGGAAAAGCCAAGGAAGTCATGGCATGATCAAGTGAATCAAATACTTCAGTCGAACCACCCCAAGAGATAGCTCAACAGAAACGTACAGATAAATCATTTTAAATAGAACACGTTTGAATATACCTCTTAGGGAACGTACAACGTACCCATACTACGTGACACACTTTTTGCAATTTTTTACGCCCCCCCCTTCCCTCCCCCCCCGGTGACCACGTGTAGTATATTCCAAGACACCCCCCCCCCCCTACAGTTTTCACATAGTATTTCATAAATATGGTTTCGAATCATTTTTTGCTAACAAAAAATAAAAAATGCATTATTTGTCTTTATTAATACGGCGCTTGCCGGGTGACAGCAAGAGTGCATGCATTACAAGTGGAAAAAATATTATCAAGATAAAACTTATGTCAAAATATATTGAAACCGGAACGTAATTTATGGAAACGAAAGTCTTGTTATTTTTGTAAACATTTTTCATCTCAATCATCTTCAACAAACACGTTCCCTGAACTTTTTCACTTATTTGAATGTACGAGGGTGGGTTTTTAAGTTTGCGGATTGGGTAAGGAGTGGAAATAAAAACCAAAATTATTTTTCCTTTTCAACATATTCACCTACTACCCTAATACATTTTTCCGATCTTTAAATTAACTTAAAGGAACTTTATAACAGCGCGGAACTCAATTTTCTACACATTTCACAATTTCTTCCCGATTGAAGTGTTTGGTCGACGATAGCTCAAAGACTAATGACATAATTACGATAAAACCCGGTGTTTATCCTAAAAATGAGTTGTTCAATTAGTACCTAATTCAGCAGTACCCCCATTAATCACTTACCTTCCCATTCCGCGAACTTAAAAACCTCCCCTCGTAGCTCGAAAAAAAACGCGAGATTCCTAGATTGACTACGTGATAAAAACCTAAGCCCCCCCCCCCCTGTTGTGACCAAGCGTGGTATTTTGATGACCCCCCCCCCCCCCTGAACAGGTCACGTAGTTTGGGTACGTTCCCTTACCCCGCGGTAGTCCTCCGATAATGCAACCAAGCATCTATGAATGGGAATGAAGCTAGGAGTAGGTGTCGAGAAAGAGTGTTTTGGTGGTCTATGCTCTATGCTCAGCACGGCATGACAAATTTTTTGTATCCAAGACAATACTTTAACCAAAATAATGGCAACCTTTACGATTATAAACATTACTGTACTTCTATAAAACTCACTTTTGTGAGGGTCGGTGCAAAATTTAGGGTCTTACCTACTTATTTTATTACCAAAACTACCCGCATAAAATAATTATTTTGGAATGGGTCTTTCGTTCCATTGAAACAGAAGCTAAGCAACGTCTTTACAAATAATTATTAGATGGAAGGAAGTAGCAATAAATATCAATGGTTAGCTTTCAATGACTTGAAGGTACAACTTGTAATGAATTAACTTTGAATTCAGCATATATTTACCCCGCAGCATAAAGAGAAATTAGAACTTATATACAGCACTAGATTCACGCGCAACGACGGGTTAATAGTTCCGAAATTTAACAATAAGTACGGACAGAGAATGTTTGAATACATCATACCGAAGATATTTAATTTATTACCTGACACTATAAAGCAATGTAATTCTATGAATAAGGTTAAATATATGGTGAAAAATTGGCTATCGGAAAAAAAAGATTTATATTGATTTTGATATGTATGAAAAAATGTTGAATCTGTAGATATAAGATGTAAATTTAAAATTTAAAAAATGTATAAATATGTAACTAAAATATAAGCACCTGTTGACAAGCCGATTCAATTGGCTTAGCAGGACTTGTTTGTTGATTATATTATGTATTATCTATTATTTCAATAAAAAAAATGTTAAGATTTTTAGAATATTTTTTTAAAGAATTATTTTTACTCTTTTAGAATGCTCAATGTGTCTTTGGTTAACGTGCTATTTCGACCATTTTCTATAATGCATTTTTTTTTTTCATAATAACGGTATGCTGCCGCCCCGGGAACCCTTTATTAGACAACCAACACTTCTGCCATACATGACCTCAAATAGTTTGCTACGTTTGGCGACTTAGCAGGGGTGCCCAGGTTCATGGGGTAGGATTGATTCCGGATCTTGGCGGCGGATACGTCTGCCCACCAACTGGCTCTGCGTGGCTGGCCGGATCGGAGACAGGTTGAGCTCTCTTTTGACCTCTCCAGCACCACAGATGTAGGGTTGGATTCATATGTCTGTCACTCCTGGACACTCCTGGACTCCTGGAACCCCGGATTTATATCTGCCCGCATACCATATTCCTTCCCAGAAATTCCTCTCCTTCATTTCCTAAAAAGACCCTCCACACTGCATCCCCAAAGATGACATAGGCCCTGAGGCGAATTATTTTCCTCAGGGTCTCACGTGTGGAGCTAATGTAAAAAAAATACTGTACGCCTGCACCACAGTATTCACAGCTTAAGTTCTTATAGTTTCATATAATACCTCCCAGGTACAAATTTCAAAATGCCAGAGCTCACCAGTAATTTCATACAAAAAAAATAATTATCCAATTTGGTGCAATCGTTTGGAAGTTATGCGCCCACACATATTTCGGCGATTCATTTTTAGAGATAGATATTAACTAAGACGCCAACATCGTTTCCACGGTAACCGTTTGTTTTGCTTTTATTCTGACGTTTGCAATAACTCGATTTTGTTAGGGACAGAAAACATATGATAAATAATTTCATAATTCCAGAGCTTATTCATAACGCCAGAGCTTACCAATATATACAGCCTATATTACTTGCAAATAATGTAGCTTTCTATTAGTGAAAGAATTTTTAGAGTCCATTCAGTATTTTTTGCGGGAAAGAGTAACAAACATACATACATCCATACAAATTTTCGCCTTTATAATATTAGTAGGATTGCTTTTTAAATATTTCAGTTTTTACTTAAAAATTTAATATTTTTTTCTTATAATACGGGGGTGGTCCGATAAGTACTTAGCCTCACCGCCCAATGGCGCCACTATCGCATGTGAAATTCACTATCGTGTAGTACATTCTCTTAAGACGGCTCTGTCAAAATTTCAGCCGAATCGAACTTGTAGTTTTGTTTTGACCGCATGTGGAAGCGGGTGTGTCCGTGGATTTTAGAAAAATGGAAAAAGAGCAATATCGGTTGGTGATTCGATTCTTGTTTTTGGAACGGAACTCGCGCAGCGAAATCAAAGAGCGCTTGGATGCTGTATACGGTGACTCTTCTCCTTCGATGGCGACCGTAAAAAATTGGTTGAACGAGTTTCAACGTGGTCGCACATCTTCCCGTTTGTTTCTTCCCCCTTTCAGAATATTGTGGAAATGATTTAGGCAAGTGTTATTAAATAGCACCGATGCACGACCAGTTGAATTCTCTCCCACATTCCCAAGATCTCCTCCATCTCACTTGTACAGATAACCTGACTCCTCCTCAAAACCAATTTCTTGATGCCACGGCTGATGCAACTGTAACTCTTGTAACTCCTCAGTCGTCAGTCCCTGAGAGTGCTCCTCAACGAGCTCGTTAACGCCTCTCTCATGGATTTTCCCAGAGACACAAACTGGTCAATCGTGTGCAGCCGGTCGTTCCTCGTATCTCAAATTTTGCTCATATTTCAAAGCAAAACTTCGCTCTCTCGACGGCTTCTATCTCGAATATCTCATATGTTAGGACACTCGTATCTCGAGGTATCACTGTATAACGATTTTTATGAGTACAGTAGGTGAGTCTACAGTAATTAGCTGTTTGTTTCCTAAAGTGAACAACTGGTCAAGAGGGTTTTACCGCATTTTTATTTCTTAGCCGACTGAAAATCCAGTAAATGTTCAAATATTCATTGTAATGTAGGTATTTAGTAGGAAGGTATTTACTAAACAATATAAATTAGAAAATAAAACATGGAAATTTGACTGAGGTTTAGGATATGAGACACCCACTCCAGGCATTCAAAACACAAATGAAAAACAGTTTAGTACTTTATATTTATTAGGAAAAAACATTCATGTACGACTTCAATAACCAGACACTATATTACAAAAAAATAACTTTTAACTATTTTCTTACGCCGCAACATTACTGGTGAGATCACAATCCAGGAGTAGGAGTGGGGAAGAAGGCGAATGCATTCAAACACAAAAATGGTGAACGACAATAGTTAAATTTGAAGTAAAAATAAGACATCGGTAAAGCAAGAGTCTCCATGAATATATTCTTAACAGTCACAAAACCAACACTTATCCATAGCTATGAAAAAAAAATGATTAAAAATATAGATAAATTTCTTTTAGATTGTACGGTAGAATTTAACCTGTCTAAAAACTTAAAGCTAATTTTCCTAAATGGTATTTAAAGTCGATCGACAATACAAAATAATTTAAAATTCTAAAAGGTGGTTGACTCCAACTTGAGAACAGCTTCCAAGTTTTTGAAGATGAGCTCTTCGGAACACAGTTTAAATGAAATTGAAGACTTCAAAACTGAGTTTACTTGAGAGGACTTCAAAATCATAGATTATTCAAATTTTTGGTCTCCTTCGCAGACAATGTAAGATTTATCCCTGTAATCAGAACATGTCAACAAATAACTGTAAAATCAGCATTTCCTTTTTAATAGAACACATTATTTATGAGCAGTAGGTTCATAGTGTACAACTTACACAAAAATTATGTAAGCAATATCAATACTCTATGAACAAAGTAGTTCGATTAGCCCTAAACTTATATTCATTTTATATACCTTGCATTCAAGACAACAACTTCATTTTAACACAGTGAAACTCTCTTAAGAAGTTTCCAAGGAACCGGAAAAAAATACTTAAGCGGGAAAACTTTATAATCGAGATAAATTGGGCCATTTAGTCTTCAAGGTATAGAAAAAACCAAACTTTTTAAGCATGAAAACTTCTTAAGAGGGTTTCACTGTATTTATGCACAAAAAGTAACATTTTGCATGTCTGGGTTTTATTAAAATACACAAGTTCAAATTATCTGCCTTATTTCAAATCAATAAAACGGTTCCTTCGATATATTGATTTTTATATTACATTACATACATATATAAAGATTTGTAAGCATTAACTATTTCAGGGGGTTAAGTCCTCCAACGGATTTGTTTAAAAATTCTGCTATCTGCTTTCTCAACTCATATTTGTCTCTGGCCAACGCTGATGATGTTGTAATCATGCAATAATTGCTTCGTAGTGCATTCACACAAACGTGAATTGAATTTCATAGTCCAAACTTTAAACTTTAGGGCGCAGGTTTCCCTACAGAACATCAGATCATTCCATTATATTGATAATTTATTAATACAAATCTATAAATGTAAACTCTGTAATGTGAGGGACGCACTGTAGAGAAGCTGTACCGTGGTAACAGGAAAAAATTCGAGCCTGGGACGCGGCCAAACACGACCACTTGTCTCTTCCAAAAATCTATCATGACTATGTACAACCGTATTATGATTATGTTACATGTTAAATAAATAAAGCATCGGAGTGGGGGTAAAGTGAGCAAGCGAAGATTTCTCGCCCGAACGCGGCTATGGTACTACCAAAATAAATACCATGAAAAAACCTGAAATAAATCAGTTAAGCAGCTACCTTCATCTTGACAACAACTCTCCCTGGTTGCCCGCCCGACCTCGTTCTGACCCTGCATTTATTCGCCTCATTTCTCGACTAACCATCGGCCACGGATTACCTCTCACTCTCTGGAGCAGACCTGGCTACGTCATATGAATGAAGCCATTCGATCATATCAGACCAGCTCTTCAACTGGCAACACAGACTACATTCTCCTTCACAAGGGGTGAAAGGAGCGACATTTGGCGCCTCCGTGGATTGGGACCTCCAGCCTTATCTTACAGTACTTGTGAGTCCTCACCCTATCTGACCATGAAAATAATAAAATGATTTTTCAAAACCCACACCCTGAAATGAAATGTTTCGATTATTTAAAAACAATCCACCATCACAAAATGAATATCTCATTAAAATGTTACAAAAAAGGGCTTTATAGAAATGCGCTTGGTAAGTCTTTTACTAGCTTTACAACGCAATCTATTCCACCGCGCGATTCATTTTGACACATTGTAAGTGTAAACAGTGAAACTTTATGGATCACTTATGCAACCGATTTATCGCATTTGTGACATTCGGATCAATAAGATTTAAAAACAAAAATAAATATTGGTGTTATTTTAATAGAATTTCATGGATCAAATATGCAACAGCCGCGTACTTAAGACGATACAACATTGAATGAATGTTATACTTAATATGAGTCAAGTAAACAGACAGATTCGACTATAAATCTGTATTATAATATGATACACAGCACTGTCTATAATAGAGTTTTTGGGAGTGAGGGAGCGTCAAGCGATATTAGTTCTGAGCTCTGACTCCGGCCCATGTTTCCTCGGAGGTCTGCTGGGAGCTGCTGGGGGAGGTGGTGGGAGTGCCCCGGATGAACTCTGCCGCCTCCGAGCCCATCACGCAGTCCTCGCTGATGTGGACGGACAACACGTCCGATCCGGGAATCTCAAACATGGATTCTAGAAGGATGCTCTCCTGGAAATAGTAATGATACAGGGTACTAAGTTTATATTTCCATCACAAGCTGTAAAACCTTGAAAAGAAAGTTTTCTTTTGTGACATTTTAGTAAAAATTAGTTGTCAAAAATCATATTTGTAGACTGGCAAAATGCACAGGCAATATTCAAATCGATAATGGAGATTTAAAAAAAAAATTAGGGTACGAGTGATTACTACGGAATAGTATGGATGCCAAAAGGGCTTTGATTGTTTTGCTGTCTGAATTTAGAGATATAAATCATTAATTTATGGTGTGTTCATATTTATTAAAAACAGGGTATTAATTTTTAATGCGATTTTAACCCTTATCTATAAAGAAACTGTATGAAGGACAGGGTCAGAATCGCTTGGGCCATTCTCGTTCTTGATGAAACAGGTACCTGAAGTACTTCTAGCCATTCGGAATAATTTGTAATAAATTATCTATGGGATCTCAGTGTCATTTTTTACCGCGATTTGAACTGTCAAACTCGGAGCATGGTACGTAACAAAAACATCGAAAAAACCTACCAATTTATCAAATAAACGCAATTAATGTTGTTTTGATACATACATAGTTTATTGTTCAAGGAATGTGTTTCGATAAATATAATATACGATAGTTCTAAATAAATCCACAAAATATTTCTTCAAAGTGATGCTTTCCGAGATTTCATACGAAATACGGCAAGGCCCATTCTTAAGAGGTTAAGTGATATTTTGCAAAATTTCTAGGACAAGAAAAAGGCATTGGTGATTTAAAAACTTAATAACTAATGGTTCTATTAAAACACATATTTAAGAATGACATTCATTCTATGCTTCAATATTCTATTTGGTCATCATTCTGTTTTGCCATGGAACCGTCAATTGTAACTAAAAGTCGTGCTGCAATACTTTTAGGAAGGGTCGCTTTTCAGAATTTGAATATTTTATCTAATTTCAAAATAGAGAACTCCAGTCCAATTTTTTATTTTTTTTATGAATAAAGACCTTTAAACTTAAATAACTGCACTTTTATTTTTATTTTTATAGTTAGTTTTAATAGTTAAAATAATTGTCAAAGTTTTAATTTTTCAAGACCCCACGAAAAGCACCGTATCTATGGTGGATTGTGTGACTTCTTCACCCACCGATAGTTTATTTATTTTCAAGTTGTCATTTTGAATCAATGATGTTATGTCTAGGGAAATTTCCCTAGATCTAGGGGAGAAAAATATTTTTTAGGGAAAAGGGAAATCAGGACAAAATCTAGGGAAATTTTGAACTCTGGCAAATTTTTTATTACATATGACAATATTACTGGTATTATTTATATATTTTTTATATATATTTTATATATATATTTTTATGTACGTATATATATATTTTGGAATTCCTATGAATCTTAATTATTGTTCATGTATTTACATGCAATGTTATTTTTAACACTGACAACTCAAAATGATATTATGTATCTAAAAAGATAAATGGGACCTCTGAAAAAAAAAAAAAAAATTTTAAGTTCCGTTTTATCGGTGATTGCGGTTGATTTTTATTGTGCAAAGTGTTTTTTTTTATTTGGAATTCAGTGGTGAGTGTATTCGTACTTTTAAATTATTATTTCACGTAGCAAAAAGTGTTTTATTTGGAAAAGAATAGTAATAAGTACATTTACCAAATTCCGATATCTTCCCAATTAATTAATCATATTAATTAACATATAACAGGATTAGTGTTACACAATCAGGTGGCTACGTAGGTAATTGTGTAAATGTGAAGTTCTAGGGAAATTTCACTTCGAAATCTAGGGAAATAATTTTTTTGGGCAGAACATCCCTGTTTGAATGAAGAATCCAGAAGAATTTTAATGGCGGAATGCTTTGAGATGACTTTTAGGTGTGAGGTGTGTTTTTTATTCAAGATTAACTGCTTTTAATATAGAAAAACATTGGTAAAATGTCCACATTTCACCGGTACTGTTATTGTATTTTAACAAAGTGCAATATAAAAACAATAAATCATCTTTTTCATTGCAAATACAAGTTAGTGACATCGTAAGCCTCGTATTTTGTGTTCAGGCGTGACTACATTGTTTTATGTACAACACATACAGAAACACTGGTATTTATAATATACTGATCATGACGATTGTGTAATAACTTGTATAAAAAGCCCTTGATACTAAAAAAAATTCGAAAATACGACCGATGTATCGTAAACCAAATGTCAAATATGACATATGACCTATTTATGACTATGCTTAACCTCAAATATAGCCCTTTTACGTCATAATTTTAATTGTTGAGAGCCTAAATATTGTTTCCAATAAACACAATAACTATTATTTATCTAAATCTCTTTAACAGTATGAAAATAACCAAAAAACACAAAATGTTGAATGGCGCGCGTGTCTTTCGTGGCGTAAGGCGTAAGATTTCAAATGTCAATACATCTTGATACACTTCGGTGAATTGGTTAGCAGCATGTTAGCAGGTTAACAGTGACGTCACCGTTAACCATTTCAGTAATGCCAACTTGACACTGTATTTTGAGGAGAGGTTTAAAAATGCACTTTTTAATAATTTTTTAAAAACTCTGCGTTTAATATTATGAAATAAAACTTATATATTCAGAATCAGCGTTTATTGGTCTACATGGACATATTTTTTTAAAGCCATAATATTTTTCACTGGAGTTCCTTTGACAACCATAACATGGGCATATGCTTTGCATGATGGTGGAAAAATCCACAAATTATGTAACCATAGCAATGAAAAAAAAAAATTAAAAAAAAAAATACTCTGAAACAAGCGGCCCATGATGAAATAATACCAGAACTTGAATAGGAATTTCTTGAAACTTGAATTTTAACCTCCAAATTTGATGAACTGTTAAAAACAATCCATCATTAGTTAATGTGAATGTTTTCCTCACCATGATGGCCCGAAGTCCTCGGGCGCCTGTTTTCCTCTCCATGGCCTGGCGGGCGATTGCTCGCAGCGCCTCGGGGCTGAAGCTGAGGGCGCAGCGGTCCATCGAGAAAAGCATTTGGTACTGGGGCACCTGCACATCAAACCAAACATCTTTATTATCACATTACATACATACTAGCTTTTTCCACTACCAGTACTAGTAAATTGCTTTTTCAAATTGTACAGGATGAACACAGGCAGTTAATTTTTAAACTCCCATTAGGGTAAATACACACTGTAGAGTTCTACTTGCAGATTTATAACATAGCGATCAATTGAATCTTGACCAAGGGGTAGTCGTAGTCCAAATTAACTTAAACTAACCAATATGTGATTAGAAAGCGCTATAATACCTGTTGATGCAACTATATGCATTTCCCTCTAATCCAACCTGCTATACAAGTACCTGTCCCTATCTGACAGTGTGTGGCATTGACTTGCATGTTGACACTTGTAACAATAAATCATGGTACAATCAGTTTGTTTTGTAGATATTCCAACAGTTTTGCATTATGTTCTTTTTACTATTATAAAAAAAAACTGGCACAGGTCGGTGAAAAATCATGGGATAGTCTAAATTCGTGAAAAATCGGTTACAATATAAAAATTGAGCCCTTGCCCGGAATAATGTTGTATCCAACAAAACTATCAAAGTTGAATTATTGATGGAATAATGTTGGGCATATTAATACGCATCTTTTAAGGTAGGAATTATGATAATGAAAAATTTTTTAGGCCCGTGGCAGCATTTTAAAGTTTGTTTTGTGGAAGAATGTTGTATAACGCCATTCATCAAAATGACGGCGCATGGTTTAATTTACGGCAATAAATGGAGAAAACGAACGTCTTATGGCTTCAACTAGAAAGTTTTCAAAACCAAGAGGCTGAAGAATGCAGGAAAGTAGAATTTGTCCAGAAAGAATATTATTAAGCCAGCTTTTTAGCTGTTGAAACAGTTTTGTGAAATAATGTTGTATGTTGATGATGTTGTGAGATAATGTTGTATATGATAATATCTAGAACGTAAATGGTTTCATTTATTCATATCGTTTTTTGCTTTTTAAGCTCAAAAACATATATGACATGTGTACATTTATGTCAGAAGATGTTGCTTTCTGTAAGGTGCCAAGAGTAAAAAATCCGTTTTGTGGAATAAAGTTGTATGTGAAAGTGTTCACATACAACATTATTCCAAAAATTCAGCATAAATTCTACATAGTAATAAACTCCAATTTAATTGATTTTCTAGACAACTTTTCAATCAAAACTCTTAAGAATTGTATGTTTTATGAATTTTAAACATAAAATGTTATGAAACATCACTGGTTTCGTTTTTTCAATTTTTCTCGGAACTAGAATATTGTTGGATACAACATTATTCCGGGCAAGGGCTCAATTAATGAAGCGCCTGTGGTAAATAAATTAATAAGAAACGTACCAGTGCATTTTTAGGTTCTGTCAATATTCTCACTAGAAGGTCTTGGTTCAGGCTGTGGAAGGGAACAAGAACGGGGAAGCGTCCAACGAATTCCTAAAACAAAACATTTAATTAAATGAAGACAATATTAGCCAAACTCAATTAAAAATCTGAAAATCAGAAAAAGATCTGGAACGGTCACATGAGGGATTCGAACCTAGGACCTTCGCCTTGCCTGAGCTAATGTGTCCCATTCCGAATCAGGAATATAACTGTATCATACTTCAACTAAGAATTAGATAAAAAATGAAAAAAAAATGGTTGTTATAGGCATTATAAAACTGTCTGTAGGTACATACTGGTGGGCTAATTAATTGGGACTGATATACTTAATAGTTAATTTTATAAAGTACATTCTGTAATTTATTCTGTAAATATATTTTATATAGTACAGAGTGTAAGTACTTTTTATGGTACCTTGTTTATATAGGATTCCTGAGCATATCGGGAGTAAAAATCTGGAATTTTGCTTTCCGATGATATTTTTTTTTCAATAAAAAAAAAAATATGTTTCACGTCCATACCACACACAATTTATCGATGGATTTATTCACTTATGTGATCCATACACCAAGAGAGACTTGGACGAACTTCTTCTTGAGGTGTTGTAAACGCTGATCCATGTCGGTGTATATTCGTATTGTCGTATAATATAAAATGTACTGAATACATGTTTTTAAATCAGTAAAGATAATGTCATGTTTGCACATAATTGTTTACATATTAGTTACAGCGCATAAATAAATAATAAAAAAACAACTTAATATTTATTTTTACATACATAAATTATATCTAATATTGTAAATTTTTATGTATTTCTCTTATAAGTGAACTATGTATTATAAGTTCACACTTTTAAACACATAACTTCATCTCTCTATATTGTGAATCTTGTTGTAATTCCTCCAACTTGTTATCAAATACTTGGTTTACACTTTTTGACTTTTCAATGCTACTAACTCTATTACCTACTTATCTCATACACTGTAAATCTGAATATATTATATGTTATCAGGTTAATTCCGCAAATCCGAATATACTTTATGCTACCAGGTTCTATTTCTATTTTTTTTTTGTTATGTAATTATGTATGTATAATATGAACTAAACCTGTAAATTTGTCTGTCCTGGTACGGGAAACTTTCCTAGTTGGACAGGCAAAGCTTCCTAATATGTGTTTTATACTTTTGTATGTATCTATAGTAAATAAATAGAATAATTTTACCTACCAATAAAATTTATATTTTGTTTCCATCGATGCCTGGAATCCATTATGAGAGAGAGCTAGCTCTTTCGCCCTTATAGTTTCAGTTTCGCGCGTGTTTATTCCCTATATTTGCCCTTTTTTTATTCGACTTACCACATTTTCTCTCTGCTGGCAACACTAGTGACGCGCATCTCAGATCACGTGATGTTATTGTTTGTCATATGACTCGTAATGCACCAGGTAGGGATTACCTGGATTCCAGGCATCGATGGAAACAAAATATAAATTTTATTGGTAGGTAAAATTATTCTATTTTGTGTTCCGTATCGATGCCTGGAATCCATTATGAGATGTGTTTGCTCTCACCTGGTGATCTGAAAACTTAGCGTTATATGTGATGCTATTTACACTGGAGTAAAGAATGGAGCCATTGAGTGCTGGAGGTGCTCACTTCTGGAGTGCGCTATCTCCTTCTGGTAGAACTTCCGGAAGGTGTGCTCGGACTTCCAATTCCCTCTAGCAAGAATCTCCTCTATGGGGTAGTCTTCCAACCAGTTTAAGGAGGTTACAGCCGAGCGTACACTTCCCGGGGTTGCGTGGACTCCAGCTTTTCTGAGGACTGATTTGATCCATCCCCCTATTATCGTTTGCGTTGCCGGTTTTGTTTCTGCTGATGTGGTCACAAATAGGTTCTTTAGTAGTGGACCTCTTCTGGCTGTAGAGAGGGCAACGACTTTTCTCAACCATTTAAGGAGGTTGATGTTATCTTTTTGTGAGCCCGTCAGTTTCCAACCTGATTGTTTATGGTTGGCTGTGTCGGTTTTTGCCCCAAAAATTGGCCACAGGGTAATAGAGTTCCTCTTGTCGATGAAATGTTCTGGGGTGATTCTGAGCAGTGTCAAATCATGAACTCTCTGCCTGACGCCAGGACGAGGAGTATTGCTGCCCTCCGTGACGCTTCAAACAGCGAGTCTTCTGTGGGGGAATTCTTGACCAGCCAGTCTATTACTTGTCTGGGATACCAGATAGGGGCTTTCTCCTTGGTCCTCCTTGCCATTGAGATTGCCTTGAGAACGTGTCTTACCAAGAAATCAAAGCTGATTTTTCTCGCATTCTGAGCTGGGCCGCAGAAGGTAACAATGGCTGACTTGTGGACCTGAATGGTCCCTGGGGCTAGGCCTCCTTGAACAAATAGGTGGGCTAGATACCTGGCAACCGTAGTTGGTGGGGGATTGTTGACGTCCACACCGTTTTGAGTGCCCCATTTACGCCACCTATCCCAAGCAGGTTTGTAGGTCTTCGGTGTAGACTCTCTCCAGGATGACTTGAGGAGTTGGCGTTCTTCCTGACTCCATGTTGTCAGGGCTTGTTCCCACCCGCAATTCTCCAGACCTCTAGTTCCAGATCCTGAATCCTGGGAGGGGGTAGTCCTGTCGATGTGTCTATGAGGACTCCCTCTAGGTTGCGCAGGCGTATGGGAGGTTCGTCTGTTCGCTGTTTTAGGTCGCTTCTCCAGAAAGTCTTCTCCCATTTTGGGACGACTAGAAGGAACATGCCCTTTTGCCTGATTTAGGTGGGTGAGCACTCTCGGAACGAGGTTTGGTGGAGGGAATACCCAAGCTAGATTGTAGTCCCAAGGTTGACTGAACGCGTTGGGAAAGCAGGCTAAGCAGTCGCTTGAGTCTCTGGAGACGTATGTTGGTACCACGTGAGCAGTGGCTGAAGCGAACAGGTCTATTTGAGGGCGACCCCATTTTTTAATATCTCCTTCGTTGCCGGACTTAGTAGATGCCACTCTGGAAGCGGTGCGCCCCGAGAGAGACGGTCCGCAATTCCGTTGTATCTTCCTGGAATGTATTGGGCTGTCAGAGATATCTCCATCTGGTCTACGAAATCCAGTAGCTCCCGCGTTGTTTCCAGAAGGGCTAACGATTTTGTACCCCCTTCCTTGTTGACATAAGCCACTACTGTCTTGTTGTCCGTCTGCAATAAGACATTCGTCTTGTTAAGATAAGACATTGGGCTTGTCCTTCCAATGGCTGCTAGCCACCACTGTATGTCCTGCCGTGCTGCGTTGGGCAGAGCAACGGGCCGCGATGGTTTCAGGTGCTGTATGCGGCGGCTGAACCTCTGCAATCTGCGGCAATGCAAGCGACCACGAGGGATCACGAAATTTGCAAAGTTGAGTCTTCCCAGTAGACCGAGAGCCTGCCTGGGAGAGCAACTGCCGACTTCCAAGGGAACCTGCAAGGCTTGGCGTAGACCAGCGCACTTGCGGTCGGAGAGAGACTTTTGATCTGCTCTCGTGTCCCATGTTATACCCAGGAACTCCAACTTCTGCGTGGGTGTCAGGACACACTTGTCCGGGTGCAGTCTGCGGCAATGCAAGCGACCACGAGGGATCACGAAATTTGCAAAGTTGAGTCTTCCCAGTAGACCGAGAGCCTGCCTGGGAGAGCAACTGCCGACTTCCAAGGGAACCTGCAAGGCTTGGCGTAGACCAGCGCACTTGCGGTCGGAGAGAGACTTTTGATCTGCTCTCGTGTCCCATGTTATACCCAGAAACTCCAACTTCCGCGTGGGTGTCAGGACACACTTGTCCGGGTTTATGCACCAGCCTAGCTGTTGAAGTGTGTGCACTATAGCAACGGCTTGGGAGGTGAGAAGTTTTCTGGACTGGTTTGGTACTAAGAAGTCGTCTAGGTAGACTACAATCCTGAGTCCCTTTTTCCTTAGTAGTTCTGCTACCCAGTTTGAGAGCAGCGAGAAGATCCTTGGCGCTGATGACAGGCCGAAGGGCAGACACGTCATCTGAAGGAGCTCTCCGTTGTACACGAGGCGCAGGAACTTCCGGTGTGATCTTGCGATTGGCACGTGGAAGTAAGCCTGAGAGAGGTCGACTTTTATCAGCCAGTCGTCGGGTTGGAGGAATTCCGGGACCCGAAAATGACTGAAGAGTCTGAAGGGCTTTAGTCTATGAAGACGTTCAAGGCCTTCAAGTTGAAGATGGGCTTGAGGGTGTGGTCTGATTTGGAGGTAAGGAACATACCTGACAGGAAGCTTGAGGAGTCGTCTGCTGCCTCCAGGATTTTTGACGCTTTCATCGTTTCGATGTGTGCGGTCATGCCTGGAGACAACCTTGTCCTGAAATTCTGCTTCAGCTCGGCCGATGGGAGCGCCCGAGGAGGTTTTGATATGAAGTGTATCCTTGCTCCTTTTAGAATGTTCAGGATTAGCGGTGATGCTCCCAGCTCCCTCCACACCTCCTGATATGCCTTTAGGCGTCCTCCCCAGAATGGCTCCGGCCTCCAGTCACCTCCATCGCCTTCTACCCCGATTGCTGGCCGCCTTGCGAGAGGGCTCTGGCTTTTTGGCGGGCTGCCTGTACGTCCTGTCTTTCTCTGGCCTAGGGGCAGGTCGAAAGGGCTTCCTAGGTCGGGAGTGTGGAGCCTCTATCACCGGTCTTGCTGCTTGTGAGGTAGAGGGTTGAGGTTGACGGGGGATATACGACGAGGATGCACTACCGAATATCTTGTCTCGTCCCCCGTTTGCCACGATATAACTTGCTAGTTCCTCTTTATTGAAGAGGTGACTGGCGCTCGGAGGAATCCTGGCAAGGCCTTCCTTGATGTACGGGTCCCTTACTCCCTCTAGCAGGGCCTTTCGCCTACTTTGTAGGCATTCCGTTCGCCTTCCGCATAAAATCTGTAGGACGTCGTCCGTGGTCTTACTGTACTTGGCAAACATCCCCTGAAGCTGTTTACAAAAAAGCTGAAACGGATATAAACATTATAAAAAAGTGGTTAGATACAAATACGCTCACATTGAACACTGAGAAAACTAAATATGTCACATCAAGCATAAATATAACAGGTCAACCTCATGATGACGCCTCTATTAGAATACACACATGTTTAAATTCCGATGAATCTTGTCAGTGTCCCTACATTGAGCGCACTACACAGATGAAGTATCTCGGCCTCACAATTGATCCATATCTCAAATGGAATATTTACACTCAAATAATTGCTAACAAAATAAGAAAAACCATGCACTTTTTCAGAACGATACGAAACTTTCTCGACTTAAAACACTTGAAAATGATTTACTTTGCAGTCTGTCAATCCATTATTGAGTATGGTATCATAGCATGGGGAGGCGGTACTGCATCAGCACTGGACCCAATCATAAAGGCACAGAAAACTATTATAAAATTAATTCTTAGACTACCTCTAATTACAGACTCCAACTTAATCTTCAATATTATGAATGTGTTTGACGTTCGGCAGATATATGCAAAAACAATCCTCACTCATCTATACACAAATACTATGAAAAAAGATTAAACACTCGCTGTACTCGAAACAATAACAAATATTTACTACAAATTCCCATAACTCATACTACTTTTGGTCAACGAAGCTTCAGATACCTTGCAACAAGACTTTACAACATTCTTCCAATTAGTATAAAAAAATGTGATTCACAAAAAAATTTCAAAAAAAACATAAAAATTTGGATAAAAAATAATGATAGAGCATTTACCGGTGCACTCACCCAAATTCGAAATTAATATTGAACCAATGCTGTTATTATTGTACCAATGTTATTGTTATTATTAATGCAACCATTCTATTGTGTGATTTTATTCTAATGTAAGTGTAGGTATGTTCACAGTATAATAAATTGACATAAAATTACTGCCTCAACACAGGCTAGCCTAGTGAGGCAGGTTATGAGAAACCTAAATTTATAATTATAAATCTCTATTCTTTAATTACCTACTGTATAAATCAGAAATAGTATAGGTCCTAATACACTTCCCTGGGGGACCCCGAATTTAATTGGTAGAGATTTGCTCTTTATTTTACCAATTTGTTCTCTTCCAGTTAAGTAACTTCTAAGTAGATTTAGGGTTGTTTCGGTTATTCCATTTTTTTTTAGTTTTAAGTACAGTATTTCATGGTCAATTGTATCGAAAGCTTTTTGAAGATCAATGAAAACTGCTAAGTAGTAAATATAATAACATAGGTAAATATAATAACAAAGTCTTTGTTTTGCTTTTTTGTAAAAATCTTTTACATCTACATTTTTACTTATATTTTGTTATGATAAACACGTCGGATTAATGTTTAAATAAGAATTTACCTAATTGGTTTTTGTAGTTATGTTCCTGTGAAATAAATGTTTTTTAACTTGCTATGTAAACTATTTCCACTCATAAAAGTAAATTTTATCCTAAAAGTTATCTCTAAATTTCGGAAAAACTAGTGTGCAGTTCACACCGGTAGAAGCGAAACCTTTAGAAAAAAGAGTCGGAAGGCTACGAAGCACCGCATGAAGAGGAGACCAATTGAACGTAGTTATGCAGAAAGCAGCCAGGCCACAATTTTGGCAAAAATGAGTTATTGTTGTAATCCGACGGAGAAACGTCAATTCTATGTTCTATTAAAACTAGCCAGACCTCTTTCATACAAAAATTCATAGTAATCGACTTCCTAAATATTTGCTGATCACGAAAACATCGTTGAACAATCTGCAGAAAGCGCCCACGGCAATCATATTCAGCAAAAAACAGCCAGAGACAACTGGTCGATTTTGTTGGTACAACTAACATTTTAACAATGACGTTTACCTGATCTGCAGAAAACGGTCACGGCGCATGTCTGTTTTCTACACTGTAGCGTTTGTACCGAAACTTTCAAGTGGCGATCTACAGAAAGCGCTCTCGCGTTATAATAATAACTTGTTTTTTGGAAAAAATCAATAATTTTAAGTATGTATTATCATTTATTAATAATATTACATAAATTTAATTAAGTTCAGCAATATTAATATTACATAAATTCAATGAAGACTGCTAGACAGTATTTGTTAGCCGGTTCTAATAACTATCTACTTATATTAATTTTAATATTTAGGAACTGAACCTATCGTGTAACATTATTTTAAGGCATGGAAATAAAATATTTATAGTAAATTAAATAAAAATAAAAAATACGAAGAATGAATATAAAATCAAAATAATACAAAAGTCTACATAAAAAAATAGAGAGGCAAAAATCAGTAAAAAAAAATCAGCATATATCTCCTTTTGAAAATTACGCAACATTTTAATTATTACATGTTAATAAAGGAAATGATAAATATCAAGTTTTTTTGATGATATTTGATAATAAAAAAAACCTCTAAATATAAAATAATTTTTTGAAATATTTATTTTAATTACGTAAATTAAATGCACAGATGTTATAAGCATGACCACAAGCATTGATTTCTAGTAGATGGTTATAAAAACCCATAGTGAATATAAAATAAATAATAATATCTATGTATATTATGTTTCACAAAGTATTACGTATTAAAGTTTCAAAATTTATATTTCCTTGAGATATTAAAAATTCCTCGGAATATAAAATTACTAATTGGATATAATAGTAATATCTATATAACTATCGATTTTAAGTTAAATAATTTAGCTTAATTTCATATATTTAGTAGCTCTGACTGTTTTCTACGGAATGCGTATTTCGCAAAATAAGGCCGAACGGTTGATTGCTGAGCTTACATTCTCAATAATGTATTCTACAGAAAGCAGCCAGACCTTATAAAACACCAATATCTCTAAAAACCCACCCTTAAAACCACTTTAAAGTTATAAGAATTCGGTATCTACATATTATTTATAATATTTAGAAGTAAAAAACATCCTAGGTGTTATGTAGATTTGATTATTAAATCTTTAGATAAAAGTGCTCGTATCTCCGTTTAGAGTTTTTTATGGCTGGCTGCTTTCTGCATAACAGCGTTCAATTATTCTAACCCATTCTCTATAAATGCTATAGATGCATGTGTTTGTCTCTTTTTGTGACGCTTTTTTGTTTCATCCAGTTTCAAATCACAACGGTGCTAAACAAGTTTTCACTTCAAAGTAATTATAATTTTTTTTTTCGTGGTTTGCTTATTGTTTCTTTTAGTGTCGCTTTTTCGTTTCATCCAGTTTCAAATCACAATGGTGCTAAAGAAGTTTTCACTTCAAAGTAATTATAACATTTTTTTTTTCGTGGTTTGCTTAATGTTTTTTTTTTAGTGTCGCTTTTTCGTTTTATCCAGTTTCAAATCACAATGATGCTAAAGACGTTTTTCACTTCAAAATAATTATAATTTTTTTTCGTGGTTTGCTTTTGCATAATACTGTAAAAAAAAAAAATTCGTGTGTTCTTTAAGTATTGTATTTTCGTGGAATCTATTTCTCTACGCAACTAGTGTTAAAACCATTCAATCTGGTATTAATTAGATCAGCAAACATAAAAAGCTCTTTACGATAAAGTATTTTTTGTAAATGTATTTAAAAAATGATAACAGGTCGGTGTCAGCCATGGAACAAAGATTGAAGGGAAGCGGCAATACTTTCGGAACATTACGGGGATAAGCGAAAAACCTATGTAGCTCTGCAAACTTGAAGCCGTCTAGTGGGAGGGATAGAAACGGGGAATGTGGCGAGCGTGCGGGGGGAAGGCGGCGCTCTGGAGATAAGGGCCGAACTGTGAATGGGAATCATTATTATTTTTATATTTTTTAAACTTTCGTTAATTTTTTATCACATTTTGGACACAAAATATAATAGCCCAATTGAAAAATAAGTAATGAAATGAGGAAAGGGGAGTAACAAGGAGACTGGAGACTTATGTGTTGTTTAATTTGTATTGTTCCCTATAAAAGTTATTTTAAGTTACCTTTATCTACTAGGACGTAACTCATTTTTTGCGAAATCAATATTATGATTGATTTGTGAAGTGCTTGTCGAAATACATCGGCCTCACTTTTCACTTGACAAGTGCAAGTGGGTAAAAAAACTAGTGTTATGAACTCGCTGTAAGCTGTAACTCAAGGCGCCATTCCTTGGTGTCTATCATTGCTTAAGATGAATATATACGTGAAATCCTATTTAGATACTATTTAGATTAATCTTTAGGACGAATCGGCTTACAGTATGAACATCAAAAAATATGCTACGGATAAATAGAAGCTTTTACTAGCTTTTCTATGTACCGGAATTACAATAAAATTATTATTTACGTAACAAAAAATATAAGCGCAAACCACCAAAAAAAAAGTTTTTTCATGACTTAACTAAGAAGTAATACAAGATTTTTTTTTTTAAATACCCCTTTATGGCTAAGACTATTTTTGAGGTTTTCCATGTTCAAGTTTTTTTTCGTTCTTGTAAAATTATGCAAAAAGTAAATAAAAACCGCTTTTTCGCTTACTTGCCTCGTGCAAAAAGACGCTCGATTTTAAAATTTTGCAGGCGTGAGATTCTAAATATTTCTAGCGTTTATATTCCTCTTAACTCATCAGTTTGAAATAGATTTTAATTTATCATATAAATAGTAAGTATTGTTTTTTATACGTATTTTATAAAATCAACAGACTTGCAGTGAAAAATTTTGTGCATTCTATTCTGATGTAAGCTGGTGCTTGAGTTTTAAGAAGGAGTGCTCGATATTAATCTAATAATAGAACTGTATTTACAGTTTTACAACGATAACAAAAAAATAAGCGATAGGAACAAACACTGCTTGACTTGTTTGCGTGGGCAAATAAATTTTATTTGATTAATTTGTGTTATTTCACAATTACTTTATTTTAAAATAATGTACATATTATATTATACTAGCAAATCCGGCCACACGTTGCTGTGGCTAACGTAAAACAATGCCATGCCATTACCCAACCTTTATAACCAACGCCATCTGTTAAATTAAATCCACACCGACCATTTGCCAGCCCATTGCCCGCTGCCCGCTGCCGCTTAACCAGATATATTATATATTTCAATCAATTTACACAAAACCTTGACAAATTATATACCTAAACCTTCCTCATGAATCACTTTATCTATTTGTGAAAACCGCATGAAAATCCGTTTGGGTAGTTTTTGAGTTTATCGCGAACAGACAGACAGACAGACGCGGCGAATGACTTTGTTTTATAATATGTAGAGATAGACCATATATATCACAAGAATACCAACTGCTTCCGTCTGTAGCATGTACGTTTTGAGGCTGAAGGTAAATGGTGAGGGGAAATAAATGGTGGAGAGAAAGCTGGAGTACCCGGCTATTCAGATCTAGTCAACAAACACGGCTAAATCAATTTCAAGCAACATTTCAATTCTGAATGGTGGTCTTACCTACACCAGAGCGATACTGAGAATGTCTTCCACCTGGAACGTGCCGGAAATATATCTTATAATATTTTAATTATAAAATGTTGAAAACACACATCAATCGAATAAAATTGATTTCGGGATTTGAACCCACCATCTCCGGATTGCTAGTCAAGAGCTTTACCCCTCGACCACGAGGGCATGTCAATGTGACTTTGACATAACAATACAGTGATTATAAACTTTGAATTAACATTGTAAACATATGTAAAAGGAGTGGTAAATTAATAGGAAAAAAATCTCAAAATAACAATGCAAAAAAAAACAAAGTAAAAATTTAAAAAAATGAATAAGCTAAATGATAAAAAACATATACCTATGACATGTGTGAATCACAACTTTATATTTGTGCGTTATGATTAATAAAAACATAAAAGTTTTTTGGTAATTTTTAATTATTATAATTTAAGTTGACTGATTCGGCCCATTGGCATTCGGAGTTCACGTGATAACATCGGGAGCATGGCGATGGCGGTTGAAATGAACACGCCGAAAATTATAAAATGTATATTTAAGCTATGTTTAAACACTTAACATGTGAAAAGTAATACCGTCTTTCTTCTTAAAGGTCTTCAAAGAACTACTTTTACACAATTTTACGGCACAGTGGACCATTTTTCTATGTTTTATGAACGTTTTTCTGGGAGCTCTATGCGCGACCGAGGTGTAAAAGCCAATGTCAGCCATCTAAAAACCGTTCGGTAAAATTTTTGAAAAGGCATGCTTTGGGCAGGTGGGCACACTTTACATGCCGTCTCTCTAGTATCCATACTCTTAGGTGTCAGCCCTTACTAGTACCTAGCGCATTCCACATGTGGCTTTCTGAAACAATGGTGCTATTCTGGAGGCTAACGTGACCCTAGGCGGTCGGTGTCACAGCCGCCCGCCTTTTTGGGCGTTTCAAATAATATTTGATTATTTATTATGAATGATTATTTTTTTAATATTTCAGTTTTAGGGCACAAAATCAATATTTTTTTCTTACAATAAATTAACATAAGCCAAATAAAAAATATTCGCAACAATATTTTTACAAAAAACCTGAAATAATTTCCAAATCCCATAGAGTACCGCTGTGTTACAAGACGGTTTGTCGAGAGTATTTTTAGCATGGTATGGGAAAGGTTAACTAAAGCTTCTACGAGGAATTCAATCGTAACACTTGTTTCATACAATAAATAATATGTTTTTATAATTAATCAATGTAATATGAAATTATGATATGAACTAAATTTGACAATTTGACTGGCCTAAAACAGGATCCATTCCTAGTTGGATAGTCAAAGTTTCCACATATGTTTCATTGTATAATTTTATGTGAAATAAATATTTTTACGCACCAGATTTAAATGTCCGGGTTAAATTTTCCCCACAGGAAAAACTAAACCCTTTCACACACTTCCCCAAATGATCATCTAGTCAAACCATGCTATGCAATTGCACTATATAAGTATTATATAGTGCAATTGCCCCTAGACTCCCCCTAGACTCCCACCACCCCACTTTAAGCATAACCATCTTGATGAATAACTCACCAGACGACACAACTATTCTTCCTAACCTTACTTATAATTTTTCCAAAGCTGACTATCCTAATATGAACCAATATCTTACAAATGAAGACTGGTCAATTCTTCACCTCAACAATAATATTAACTACAATCTTGAAATTTTTTACACAATTATCAACAGGGCCATTGAAAACTATGTACCACTTTCACATTTCAAAGAAGCGAAGTTCCCGAAATGGTTCAACAGCGAGTTAATCAACCTGATTATTTTCAAAAAAACTGCACACAAAAACTTTAAAGAATCTAAATCCCTTAATGACTATAAGTTATTTCACAATAAGGAACTCCAGTGAAAAATATTATGGCTTTAAAAAAATATGTTCATATAGACCAAGAAACGCTGATTCTGAATATATAAGTTTTATTTCACGAGTGTGCGTTAGTTTCTGATCATAGACTTATAACCTTTTCTGTGGGTATTCCAAAGACAGAAGCTCCACGGTCTACGTGGAATTTCAGAACCACAAGGGCGGATTGGGATAAATTCGGGGAGGCGCTACGTCAATCATTAAGGGGCTTTCACGACGTAGCAGCTAGGGAACCGGACAATTTGGGGAATTTTTTCAACGCGGCGGTGGTATCGGCCGCAGAAGCCTCTTTGGGAAGAACTAACCCTAAAAAGGCTATTAGGACGCCGTGGTGGACACAAGAGCTGACTTTGCTGAAGGGTACATTTAAAAGCGCTTACAGGAATCTCAGTGTGGTCAGGCAGAGTTTATGCTCGCCCAAAGAGGCTATTGTCCTCCAAGCCCGCTTTAGGGCCGCACGAGGTGCCTATCGCTCGGGTGTCCTTTCGGCAAAACGAGCTGCCTGGCATAATTGGGTTAATGAAGTGGGTAACGCCAACCCGTGGGAAATCCACAGCGTCGTTGGAAAAACGGGAAAAGGATCTGAAAGTTACTTGTCGAGCGTGGTGCTCGGGAACGTTGAGAGTGTCGATGTTACCTCCACTCTTGAGACACTTCCGGGCAAGTTAGTTCCGTTAGACTCAGTAATAGGGGAAAGTGTTCACCATAAACAGATTAGAAATCTGTCACGGCTACCACCTAGTGAGCCCGCCCAGGGGAACGGCGTGCCACCGTTAAGTCGAATCGAAGTGGAGATAATAATTAAGGGTTTGGGTCCAAAAAAGGCACCGGGATTTGATAGATTGAATGGAATAATTGCGAAGAATGTCTGGATCCACGCCAAAGAGGAGTTCTACCAGGTGTTGGAGACGTGCTTGCGTAGGGGAAAATTCCCTACGGAATGGAAGAAGGGCGTGCTCCGGATTATACCAAAGGGCAACGGTAAGCCGAAGACGGACATAGGAGCTTATAGACCTATAACATTATTGCCAATTCTAGGTAAAATATTGGAAAACATCATCAAGCACCGTCTACACCTCACCCTAACGCCGCCTAGCGATCTTCAATTCGGCTTTTTCCCCGGCAAATCCACGGAGCACGCCATTAAATATGCGCTTGAATGGGTGAGGGTATGCCAAAAGAGGTACGTCATAGGCATCTTCTTGGATATCTCGGGTGCCTTTGATCACGCGTGGTGGCCGATGATACTTACCAAGCTGAAAAGCAGGAATTGCCCGCGTAAACTGTTTGAGATTATTAGTGACTACCTAAGTGGTAGGACAGTTATCATAGGGCACGGGGACGTTTTAATCACTCGAACAGTCGACATGGGATGTCCGCAGGGGTCGGTCCTCGGACCCGACCTGTGGAAAATCTTGTTTGACGACTCCTCCAGGTTGCCCTTGCCTGAAGGTTGTATATCGGTCGACTACGTAGATGACAAATTGTTTTTGGTCTCTGGGAACAGTAGAAGGGAAGTGGAATCTAAGGCTGAAGAAGGTTTACAAGTGATCCTTGAATGGGGACAGAGAAATAGACTGAACTTCGTTCCCCACAAGACCGTGGGCCTCCTTATGAAGGGCATGCTCAGCCGAGGCAGGAACCCCTTCATCAGAATGGGAGGCACACCCATCCGATTTGCAGAAAACACCAGGTATTTAGGCGTAATTTTGGACAGATCTTCCTCGTTCCTAGCCCACGTCAAGAACGCCTCCGACAGGGCCCAGGCCCTGTTTCAGAAACTGAGAAGACTCTCAACTGCCGAGTGGGGATTGCGTTCTCCGGCGATTCGCCTGCTGTACAGAGGGGTTTATGTGTCGCAAGTCTCATATGCTGCCTCTGTGTGGGAGCATCGCTTGGATAACGTCTTGATAAACTCGGCTCTTAAACGGGGTCAGCGGACACCTCTGTTGGCGCTCTTGGGCGCTTATAGGACTGTGGCCTCAGATGCATTACCGGTTCTGGCCGGCGTCCTGCCGATTGACCTTGAAATTAGGGAAATATTGACCAAAAAGGAACTTATTAGAGGCAGGGCTGCTGTCCACCTGGGAGTCGAGCTGACACCGGGAGGAGTAGTGGCCCTCCCTGGCTTGCTCAAAGCGATGCGTGAGAGGACGCTGAGTGTATGGCAAGAGCGATGGGATAGGTCGACGAAGGGCAGATGGACTTTCTCCTTCTTTCCTTCAGTTAAATTCAGAATGGAAGGGGCATACATTAAACTAGATCACTACATGACGCAGATGCTTTCTGGGCATGGGGAGTTCAGGGGTCGGCTTCATAGCTTGACCCTCTCTCCTCACCCAAACTGCGCATGTGGTGATACTAACCAAGACGCCAAGCACATTCTGTGGCACTGCGAGTTGATGAAGGAAGCACGAGAGGAAATGTTGGATGGTTTGCGCGGAATAACAAGACCAGCGTGGAATGCTGACCTTGTGTCGAACAAAGAGAATTTCGAATGCTTGAAAAAGTTTGTCAAGTCCTGGGTAGAGAGATGGCCTGTACTTAGAGTCGCCGACCTAGACTAAATTCATCTTTGTTTCAGGTGCTACACGTATTGCTCCCGTCTTCTTCGGTCCTCCTCTATTACTCTTTATTTAGTGAATATGCTTTGAACTATCTATAATATAACTTATGTGACCTATAAATTGCTGATTATGTTTGACTATTTTTTTTTTCTTCTCTGGTCTCTGCTAACAATGATTTATGTTTTTACCTCGATAGGTCATCTTGGTGAGCGATGGTAGTGATGACAGTATCGCTTGATACATTATCACTCTGTACTGATTCTGAAATTATGTTTTACATGTATAAATGCTCTTATTATTTTCTATTTTTCTTGATTAGTTTTGGTTTCCATTCTTTGGTGGCGCAACTGAACTGTGCATGTTATGTATCGTCATTCCCCCATAGAAAGGGGGTGGGATAGACCCTGTCCATGCACATTGCCAGGCGAACATACAACAGAGCGGTCTTCCCGCGATCCGCCCGCGCCTCCCCCATCGACATGCGTTGGCCTGAGGCGTAACCGTGCGGTCTCGATGTCCTTCCGTCCCCCCTCCGGTAACCCGACGCTCATCTTTCCTTAAGGTCTTCAAAAACTTCCCCTTCTCTCCCAAGTACATTTCTTCGAGGCAAAAATCGGGGAACCGGCTAAAGGACGCGGACTTCGAGCATCGTCTGCGGTTGGGCCGATAGCTATACGCATTCTCATTGGGACTGCCCGGTGGTCTATGGAATACTTTCTCTGGCTTTTTTTTAATATATTTTATTTTATTTCCGCTACTATAGTAATTACTTACATTATAACATAATCATATAACTGTTTTTTCCTCATTACTTATTTTATTCACAGAAGGTTTCTTCGACTGGTCATAGCCGTTATTTTTATTTTTCTTTTTCTTTTACTAACACTATTATCTCTTTTTGATGTTACCTATTTCAGAAGAATTATTCCACGGGCTGCTACTTCTATTTATCTTTTGTATAATGTTAATGTAAGTACTTGCATACTGCTTACTAACCCCGTATGCATGGACATTGGAGGGTCTAGAGTCGTTCAAATAAATGTAGCTTCGTTCAAAAAAAAGTAGAGTCTTGACGTGTGCGGTGAAGGAGGAAACCATATGTTTACTTATAAAGCCGTTGGGAAAGTGGTGGGTCCCCTCCAATGTCACTCCGCTTCGCTTCGACCCTCGCTACGTAGCCACAATAAAGACTGACTCACTACATCGACTTGCCGTCTTTTATTTCTCGTCCCGTCTCTACCAATACGGCCCGCTCCCTCAAAATTGCTTTTACAAAATTTTTAGCAGATAGATTGCATTTTAAAATTACTTTTTTATTATTTTTATTATTATTATTATTATTTTATGGACACCTTTGTTTGGTATTTAGTGGACATTTATGAATTTTATGGAAGTGCATGGATATTTATGGACACCTTTGTTTGATAATTTGTGAGTTTTATGGAAGTGCGTGGATATTTATGGATACCTTTTTACAGTAATTTGTGGGTATCTATGAGTTATATGGCAGTGCATGGATATTTATGGATACCTTTGTATGATAATTTGTAAATATTTATGACTTTTATGGAAGTGCATGGATATTTATGGATACTTTTGTATGGTATTTTGTTGATATTTTTTTGTTTTTAGGGATCTGCGTGGATATTTATGGATATCTTTTTATGGTAATCTTTATATGTAAAACAAAGTCGGGTTAGTTACACCATTTTTAACTCAAGAACGGCTGTACCGATTTTTATGATGTTTGATTTGTTGGATTTTCTCCCCCCGAATAGCAGAATAGCTATTTATACGTCGTAAAAACTCACGAAAAAAAAATTATGAAGAAAATTCTTTTCCTCATACATCATGGAACGAATTCCCATATTTTATTTTATTTTACTTATTTATTACACGCCCCGATGGGCTTTTACATTATAGTTTATAAGTTAAGTATCAAACAATGAAGAAAATATAATACAATGAGAAAAGAAAATACACAATCCACCATCACTGATCACTACACTTTAATTCTTAACATTCATGCAAAGAAAAATCGACCATCGACTCAAAATTTAACGTGGGATAGACATGTTATAGACTACATAAAACTAAAAAAATCACTACAAACTGAAACCTGGGAGTCAATATATAAAGCTAAAGATCTAGAAGTTGCTTGGAAAATATTTATTGAACACTTGCAATTAAAAATACAAAACCACACTTCAATAAAAACTTACACGTTTTCACACAATAAAATTATCAAAAAAGCTTGGATCACACCTGGCCTACTTAAATGTATAAGGAAAAGAGACAAGCTCCATCAGCAAGTAAAAAACAATCCTTACGACCTTTCCCTAAAACTATTTTACAAAAACTATAGAAACATCTGCTCCAATCTTACTAAATCGGCTAAACAAAATTACTACAGATCTAAAATAGATCAATCCAATAATAATCCAAAACTTATCTGGCAAATAATTAAAGAAATCACCTACACAGATCAAAACAAAACAAACCCATTGGAAGAAATCAACACAGATAACGGTACACTCTCGCTCAACAAAAACGTACATAAACTAATTAACTACACTAACAACCTTTTTGCAAACATAGGCTCGAATTTAGCCAACAAAATAACCAAACCTCAACACTTTAACCCGAACATAAACAAACACGTAAATCCACAAAGGATTAAATTTGCTCTAAAACAAATCACTAAACAAGACCTATCACTAATGTTATCTAAATTCAAACCAACATCTTCATCTGGTAGTGATGAAATCACAATGAAAACAATAAAATTCTTACAAGACGAAATTACCGATCCGATACTCTTTCTAATAAACAAATCTATCACGGAAAGCAGATTTCCATCTCAATTCAAAATAGGGACTATTACACCAATCTTTAAATCAGGAAATCGTAAAGATATCAATAACTACAGACCAATCACAATTCTAAACACATTATCTAAAATCTTAGAAATAACAGTTAAAACTCAACTCGTCGACTACCTAGAATCAAATAAACTATTATCACCAAAACAATTTGGTTTCAGAAAAAATCTAGGAACATCAAACGCCATAGCCTTAGTAATTGAATATATTAAAAATTCTCTAGACTCACATAAAAAATGCATTGGCATATTTCTCGATCTTTCTAAAGCCTTCGACACAATAAATCACACACATCTTTTCGAAAAACTAGAGAACATAGGGATTACTGATAAAGAACTGATATTTTTTAAAAGTTACATGGGAAATAGAAAGCAAACTGTGAAACTTAACAATATAACCAGTGAGTGTATTGATGTCAAATTCGGGGTGCCCCAAGGAAGTATTCTGGGTCCGATTCTGTTCCTTATTTACATTAATGACCTATGCCACATAGAATGTGAAGGAGAAATCATCAGTTTTGCGGATGATACTGTTCTCCTAATAAATGGGAATAATTGGACAGAAACATTTAAGAAAGCAGAAGACACACTTAATAGGATTAAAAAATGGCTAGACTACCATTCACTTACACTTAATGCTAATAAAACCAAATTCATTACTTTCAAAATAAAAAATAAGAAAAACTCTGAAGAAAACCTGAACTTGAAAATTCATAGCCCGCATCACTTAAATGAGAATTGTAATTGTCCCTCATTAGAAAACGTTGACCATATAACGTATCTGGGTCTAAAAATTGACCGAAACTTAAAATGGACCGAACACATTACCTATTTAAATAATAAAATTAAAAAACTATGTTATTTTTTCAAATCTATCAGGAATGTCCTCATTAAAAAAGACTTAATCAAGATTTACATGGCCCTCTGCCAATCACTGTTAGTGTTTCATAACGCTTAATAAGATCTCGATAGGTTTGTTCTGATTCACGTACGAAGACCAGAATTCAAACCTATTGGTGAATTTCGCACACTGGGTACTTATTTGGCTGATAATTGCCGGTGTCAACGGTTGTTAAGGAGAAAAAACAAGTGTTGTTTTTAGCGAGTCTTCCCATCGTAACGCAGCTGTCAACATCACCTTCTATATCGTGACAAGCTATCATAATACGTATAGTGAATTTACCGCCGGTAACTCACCATTCCATCGCATACGAACTAAATAACGACTGCCTGTGGACCAGCCCAGCCAAACGACCACGAGGGACCCACAAACCGGGCAAGATTGCCATCAGTATCGTAAGTCCCTCTGTGATCTATCTTTGTATTTGTTTCAATAAACATAGTCTATCGAGATCCACAAGCATAACTCATATAGAGTGAGCATTTAGCTTCACTTAACCCTTGTAAGGTAGTGCCATCAACGCGCTCATTTTACATTACTGGTGCCGAAATCAGCGAACTTTAGATATAAAATTCTGCAATTGCAAAGCAAAAAAATATTATGAAATGTTTCGTGAATTTAAATGTTAATAATAATCATTTCGAACTGTTAAATTTAAACAGTGAAGTTTAGAATTAGGTATCTAGTTCTTATTCATTTACGACCTTCCGTAGGTTACGATACGATACGATACGATTGTACCACCCCAGCCAGGAGCACTCCTGTCCCGGTGAGACCGGTACACCAGGGGGCACTGATTTGTTAGGACTGGAACAGTGCTCCGAGGATGGGAAGGAGGTTGGAGTTTAATCGACCGGTATACATGGCAACCTAATAAGCCAATATTGGAATTAAGGATGGGCAGGAATAATGGAAAGGATTGAGCGTTGTTTTTTCCCCCCTTTCCATGTATCTTCATTCTTCTTGCCTCTTCTCGGCTCTTTTGGATCTTCTTGACTCTTCTTGTCACTTGCATCTTCATGGATCTTCTCTCTTTTTTTCTTGCTTCTTCTTGTATCTTCTTGCCTCTTCTTAGATTTTCTTGGCTCTTCTTGCCGCTTTGGCTTTTGTTGTCTCTTCTGTTTCTTCTTGCGACGGATCTTCTAGTCTCTTCTTAGCGCTTCTTGCTTCTTGGATCTTCTCGCTTCTTCTTGACTCTTCTGGTATTCTGTCCCTTCTTGCCTCTTCTTGAATCTTCTGGGCTCTTCTTGGCTTTCTTATCTCTTCTTGCTTCTTCTTGTGTCATCTTGTCTCTTCGGAGATCTTCTCATCACTTCTTGGTTTTTCTTCGATCTTCTCGCCTCTTCTTGTATTTTATCTCTTCTTGCCTCTTGCCTCTTCTTGAATCTTCCCGTGTCTTTCTCGCAGAGTAGGGAATAAAAAATATTATTATTAGCAATCTCAATTTTAAAAAATCTCATTAAATAGATTGTACCGTGATTCTGATCAGTATACTTGGGCATGCATACTGGCCTACATAAATGTATTAATGTTAAGGCGCCCTCGACTTCTTTGGCCTTCAAATTCAATACTTAATCTATCTCTTTTGCCAATCTTTCTGTGCCGTGCTCGCATAAATGTTCAAATACCACTTGTATGGCCTTGAGGCAACGACAAACGAAGAGACACCGTCTACATATTACCCATTATGACCACCGTGACAAGACTAGCAACTAAACGAAAAATACATAATAACATTTAACAGTATTCATTTACGACCTTCCGTAGGTACTTTTAAATTATAACAAATTCTATTGATTCATTCCATTACCTTTCGAGGTACTTTTCTATTTTCTACTCGTGTTTATTATCAAAATGGCGCCAACTATTCAAACATTGCGCCGAAAACGGACATTAGCAAATAATAGATTGATAAAAACGCATGAAATCGCGAAAATCGCTTTACACGATGTAACGAAGAGCGACTTACTGTTGGCTCATTATACAACTCTTGAAAGGATAGTTCTTGAATTTGAAACATCTCACGACGAAATATTAAATCTAGATGACTCAAACGAAATTGAGGACGATAAAATTCGCGAAGCTTTTGATGAAATGTATTACCAAATTGTCGCAATTTATCAGAAGTTGACCAGTCAATCAGTCGAATCTAAGACCGCGAATGTATGCACGAACGTCAAATTACCAAAGATAAGCATTCCAATATTCTCTGGCGATATCAAACAATGGCCCGAATTTTATGATATGTTTAATGCCTTGATTCATGAAAACAAATCATTGTCAAATATCGAACGCATGCAATATTTGTTTTCGAGTGTATCTGGCGAGGCATTAGGCTTAATTCGGACATTCCCGGTCCAGGGAGCCCACTATTTGGAAGCTTATCAAAGACTGATCGGGCGTTATCGCAACGCGCGCGAACTGGCATTTACGTGTTGGCGGGAAATGCAAAATGTAAATTTTCCGCCCAACGATCCATTCGAATTTCGCCGCGTTTTCGACGTGTTTAACGAAAATCTAACAATCTTAAGGGAATTGGATCTCCCTACAGACAATTGGGACTTCGTGCTTTGTTATTTGATTCTGTCAAAATTGGATTCACTAACGAGATGCGCTTTCGAACAACTGCAGTCTCCTACTGAGTTGCCATCATATTCGAAACTAAAGGAGTTTTTATATAACCAGTGTGAAGCTCGTATACGAGACTTACATTTTTTGTCTCCCGATCGCAATCATGTTGAAAAACACCACGGTGTAGGATCAGCGTACAAACCTCCCGCACGTAAATCTGAACAGCCTTCCAAAAAACATACTTCATCGCTTCTTTGCAATGTAACGAAGGTGCGACCTGAATCCAATGGGTCCGCGATCTCGATCAATTTTCCAAAGTGCTCCTGTTGTGAGGAAGAACATTTAATTTCCAAGTGCAAGGCATTCGCGCTAAAATCAGTTCAGGATCGCATCCAATTCGCCAAAGCTCACCGCTGGTGCTTTAATTGTCTTCGTTCTTCTCATTATCTTAAAGATTGTAAATCTATATTTAAATGTCAGAAATGTAACCAAAAGCATCACACTCTACTCCATCGTGATGAAACCATATCTTCTAAAGAGGGGGGTCATCACCCCATGACGTCTACGGACCAAGAGGACCCTCAAATTAGTGTCCTCACCAATTTAGGTGACAGGTCCGTAGTTCTATTGTCTACTGCCAAGGTTAACATTCGCGATTCCTCCGGTAGGTTTCAAACTTTTCGTGCGTTGATCGATTCAGGCAGTCAAGCTCACTTCATCACCGATCGCGCTGCAGAGCGTCTAGGCATCCATCGTACGACCATTTCTCAAAGAATTAGTGGCTTAGGCCAATCTTCCGCAACTGCGTCAGGTGTCATTCAATTAGAAGTTGGTGTTGAGGAACGGGTTCTCTTTAATATCATGGCACTCACGCTGCCTACTATCTGCGGCAACATGCCAACGGTTCGATTAGATAAGTCGTCATGGCATCAGTTGCAAGAATTACCTCTTGCTGACCCTGACTGTCACAAACCGGGACCGATTGACCTTCTTCTGGGTGCTGAGGTCTTTACTTCTCTTTTGAGACCTGGTAATGTGAAGGGTGGTCGTTCGAAATCCCTCGTTGGGTTTCAGTCCCTCACCTGAAATCGTGCCAACTACATGGCTTCTCAGATAGTTCGGAAATCGGATATGGTGCGGTAGTTTACTTACGAACCTCAGACGTTGACGGTATCGTTCAAGTCTTTTTAATTTGCGCCAAGTCTCGAATCACCCCCACCAAAAGTATTTCATTGCCTCGTCTCGAACTTTGTGCGGCAGTTCTTCTTGCAGAACTTCTAAAATTCGTCAAGGAATTATACGTACCCTTGCTTTCAATCTCTAATACGTTTGCGTGGTCCGATTCAACCGTTGTGCTTGCATGGTTACGTTCTCCTTCATATCGCTGGAAAACTTTCGTAGCGAACCGTGTTAGTCACATCCAGGATGCCCTCGAAGATACTTCGTGGCATCACGTATTATCCGGCAATAATCCAGCGGACGTCACTTCACGTGGTCAATCCCCAGCCGATCTAGTTGATAATACGTTATGGTGGGCGGGGCCACCATGGCTAATTCAGCCAGTCGATTCTTGGCCATCCTTAGATGGTAATGTTGACGAAATTGAACCTCACTCTGAGGAACGAGTTCAATCGTTATTAGTCCAACAAGATGAAAATTTGGTGGACTTACTACTAGTAAAAGTTTCTTCTCTCCGGAAGATTCAACGCATTCTCGGTTATTGTCATAGATTCATTTACAACATACGTAACAAAGAGTCTCGTCGGTCGGATCTTCGTCGGCGAAGTTCACGCTTCGCTGTTGACAGTAATTAAACATATTCAATCTGTACATTTCAATGATGATATCAAGCGCTTGAATGAGGGCAACCTTCTTTCGAAACAAATGCGAAAGCTCAATCCTTTCATTGACGACCACGGTTTGCTCAGGGTGGGTGGCAGGTTATCTCGATCTGGGCTTGAATTTGAGCATAAACATCCTGCCCTACTTCTTCGTGAATCCAAGCTCACTTTTCTTGTGATGGAAACTCTCCATCGAGAACATTGTCATCCAGGCATTAACACGATGCAATATTTGTTGACACAGCCGTTTTGGATTCTGTCGCCCAAGCGCGCCATCCGCCACTGTTTGTCAAAGTGTATACAATGTTATCGCATAAAACCAGCCCCTCTAGAACCTTTCATGAGTGACCTACCCGCTGCTCGTGTTAATCAGGTTAAACCATTTTCGATTGTGGGCGTTGATTACGGTGATCCGTTTCACATTAAAGCTGGTAAATGCCGCGGCGCTAAGATAGACAAAGCTTATCTTTGCTTATTCGTATATTTTACCACCAAGGCTCTACATCTCGAAGTAGCTTCAGATCTGTCTACCGAATCTTTCATTGCAGCGCTACGTCGATTTGTAGGTAGACGAGGTCGTGTAAATGCCATACACTCAGATTGCGGTACAAATTTCGTCGGAGCTAAAACTCAACTTAATTCGTTCATGCACACTACTTCACAGTCAGAACAAATCGATTTTCGTTTCAATCCTTCATCTAGTCCCCATTTCGGTGGCGTATGGGAGATTCAAATTAAATCGGTTAAATCTCATCTTTATCGCATAATTGGTAACCAAACGTTAACTTTCGAGGAATTGACAACACTCTTCGTGCAGATTGAGGCCATGTTAAACTCTCGACCTCTCTACCCGATGAGTTCTGACCCAAACGATTTGCGAGTGTTAACTCCAGGTCATTTTTTGACTTGGGAACCCTTGACCTCCGTGCCGGATGAGGATTATACTGATCTGAAAATCAACCGTCTGAGTCGTTGGCAACTTATTCAACGTTTTCAACAGGATTTTTGGAAACGATGGAAGGTTGAATACCTCCAATCGCTAACTCAGCGTGCGAAGTGGACCAAGCATTGCAGATCACTCTCTGTAAATGATGTGGTTATAATCCGAAGCGAAAATACTGTCCCTTTGCATTGGCCTATTGCACGAGTCGATAAATTGCACCCAGGTCCAGACGGCGTTGTGCGTGTCGCTACGGTCCGTACATCTAATGGTTCTATTCTCACGAGACCATTAACCAAATTATGTCCACTACCTAGTCAAGTTGACTAATCGTTCTCGCTGTCGCGGATAATTTTAATAATATAATTTTTTTTTGTTACGTCTTAGTATATCGTATCACCTATTTTAGTTCTTTCTCCGTTCACATAACATTTCATGCTTTGGTTAAGGTTTAATTTTTTCTTTAAAAATACACTTTGTTGTATTTTGGTGGGTGGAATGTTTCATAACGCTTAATAAGATCTCGATAGGTTTGTTCTGATTCACGTACGAAAACCAGAATTCAAACCTATTGGTGAATTTCGCACACTGGGTACTTATTTGGCTGATAATTGCCGGTGTCAACGGTTGTTAAGGAGAAAAAACAAGTGTTGTTTTTAGCGAGTCTTCCCATCGTAACGCAGCTGTCAACATCACCTTCTATATCGTGACAAGCTATCATAATACGTATAGTGAATTTACCGCCGGTAACTCACCATTCCATCGCATACGAACTAAATAACGACTGCCTGTGGACCAGCCCAGCCAAACGACCACGAGGGACCCACAAACCGGGCAAGATTGCCATCAGTATCGTAAGTCCCTCTGTGATCTATCTTTGTATTTGTTTCAATAAACATAGTCTATCGAGATCCACAAGCATAACTCATATAGAGTGAGCATTTAGCTTCACTTAACCCTTGTAAGGTAGTGCCATCAACGCGCTCATCTTACAGTTAGAATACGGTATTATCGGATGGGGCAGTGCAAATAAAAACATACTAAATCCACTAATTAAAACTCAAAAAGCCATAATGAAAATTATACTGAAAGTTCCTGTAAGAACTAGCACTGACGAAATCTTCAACAATCTTAACATAATGTCAATTAAACAACTATATTCTAAAACTATACTCATTTACATTCATAAGTACAAAACCCAAGAAATAACAACTGACACGTACATTAGAAACACTAGATCTCATGGTCAAAAACATATCCAACAAGTAACTGCTAACTCAACATTTGGGCAAAAAAGCTTCTTATATTATGGCATTAAACTCTACAATAAAATACCACTCTCACTCAAAAACCTCAACATTATAACATTTAAATTTCAAATAAAAAGCTGGATACTAAATATAGGGAGATCAGAAATAGAAAATATACTGAAATCAAATACAGACTAAAACCGAATCTAATGAACTGAATTATAAAAAAACACTATCTTATTTACTTTATAATTATTAAAAAAAAAATACTACATGATATATGTTATGTCGAATTCATATTATTCTTATAATTAAATTATAAAATGTAAATGAAATCCTCAGCATGGGAGATCCCAGTGAGGATATCATTATCTCTATTTGTTATTAAGAAATGAAGACAATAAATCATTATTATTATTATTACAATACAATGTAACAACAAAAGCAAATAATAAAATAAAAATATGTATTATGTAAAAATGATAAGAAGTCTCACATTCAATATAAACAAAAAATGCAGAAATGATGTAAATCTATTTGTGTCTACAAGAATAAAAGTGAGAGAATATACAACCACATTTTTTATACTGATTAGTTTTAAGATAAAATATATCACCAAGATAATAATGAAGTCTCGGAAATGGAGAATTTTAATAAGCTAGTGTCCTGGTGTTATTGAAGTAAAAGGGTAATAAATGCCGACATGATTTTTTGGGAACATGGATATTGATAAATTGAAGTAATTCAGGACAGTCAATTTTGTAGTGCAGTATTTTATGTAATAGTATTAAATCTGTGCTCATTCTTCTTTCTGAAAGTTTCAATCTAAGAGTATGGATACTAGAGAGACGGCATGTAAAGTGTGCCCCTCTGCCTAAAGCATGCCTTTTCAAAAATTTTACCGAACGGTTTTTAGATGGCTGACATTGGCTTTTACACCTCGGTCGCGCATAGAGCTCACAGAAAAACGTTCATAAAACATAGAAAAATGGTCCACTGTGCCGTAAAATTGTGTAAAAGTAGTTCTATGAAGACCTTTAAGAAGAAAGACAGTCTTACCTTTCACATGTAAGTGTTTAAACATAGCTTAAATATACATTTTATAATTTTCGGCGTGTTCATTTCAACCGCCATCGCCATGAGCCCGATGTTATCACGTGAACTCCGACTGCCAATGGGCCGAATCAGTCAACTTAAATTATAATAATTAAAAATTACCAAAAAACTTTTATGTTTTTATTAATCATAACGCACAAATATAAAGTTGTGATTCACACATGTCATAGGTATATGTTTTTTATCATTTAGCTTATTCATTTTTTATTAATTTTTACTTTGTCTTTTTTGCACTGTTATTTTTAGATTTTCTTCCTACTAATTTACCACTCCTTTTACATATGTTTACAACGTTAATTCAAAGTTTATAATCACTGTATTGTTATGTAAAAGTCACATTGACATGCCCTCGTGGTCGAGGGGTAAAGCTCTTGACTAACAATCCGGAGGTCGCGGGTTCAAATCCCGAAATAAATTTTATTCGATTGATCTGTGTTTTCAACATTTTATAATGAAAAACATTATAAGATATATTTCCGGCACGTTCCAGGTGGAAGACATTCTCAGTATCGCTCTGGCGTAGGTAAGACCACCATTCAGAATTGAAATGTTGCTTGAAATTGATTTAGCCGTGTTTGTCGACTAGATCTGAATAGCCGAGTACTTCTCCAGCTTTCTCTCCACCATTTATTTCGCCTCACCATTTACCTTCAGCCTCACAACGTACATGCTACAGACGGAAGCAGTTGGGATTCTTGTGATATATTATATGGTATATCTCTACATATTATAAAACAAAGTTATTCGCCGCGTCTGTCTGTCTGTCTATTCGCGATAAACTCAAAAACTACCCAATCGGATTTTCATGCGGTTTTCACCAATAGATAGAGTGATTCATGAGAAAGGTTTAGGTATATAATTTGTCAAGGTTTTGTGTAAATTTATTGAAATATATAACATATCTGGTTAAGCGGCAGCGGGCAGCGGGCAATGGGCTGGCAAATGGGCGGTGTGGATTTAATTTAACAGATGGCGTTGGTTATAAAGGTTGGGTAATGGCGTGGCATTTTTTTACGTTAGCCACAGCAACGTGTGGCCGGATCCGCTAGTATAAAATGATATGTACATTATTTTTAAATAAATTAATTATGAAATAACACAAATTAATCAAATAAAATTTATTTGCCCACGCAAATAAGTCAAGCAGTGTTTGTTCCTATCACTTATTTTTTTGTTATCATTGTAAAACTGTAAATACAGTTCTTTTATAAGATTAATATCGAGCACTCCTTTCTTAAAACTCAAGCACCAGCTTACATCAGAATAGAACGCACAAAAATTTTCAATGCAAGTCTGTTGATTTTATAAAATACGTATTAAAAACCATACTTACTATTTATATGATAAATTAAAAAATTATTTCAAACTGATGAGTTAAGCAATGATAGCACCAAGGAATGGTGCCTTGAGTAACAGTGAGTTCATAACACTAGTTTTTTTACCCACTTGCACTTGTCAAGTGAAAAGTGAGGCCGATGTATTTCGACAAGCGCTTCACAAATCTTGATTTCGCAAAAAATGAGTTAAGTACGTCCTAGTAGATGAAGGTAACTTAAAATATCTTGTATAGGGAACAATAAAAATTAAACAACACATAAGTCTCCAGTCTCCTTGTTACTACCCTTTCCTCATTTCATTACTTATTTTTCAATTAAGCTATTATATTTTATGTCCAAAATGTAATAAAAAATTAACGAAAGTTTAAAATATATAAAAATAATAATGATTCCCATTCACAGTTCGGCCCTTATCTCCAGAGCGCCGCCTTCCCCCCGCAAGCTAGCCACATTCCCCGTTTCTATCCCCTCCCACTAGACGGCTACAAATTTGCAGAGCTACATAGGTTTTTCGCTTATCCCCGTAATATTCCGAAAGTATTGCCGCTTCCCTTCAATCTAAGTTCCATGGTTTCAATAGAGAAATTTGAAAGAGCTGCAGCAATATTGTGATAATTATAATATTGAATAGTATAATAGTTAGTGAATTACAAAAATTCAGAAACGTCAATTTCAATGCGCTGATTGTTTTTTTTTTGCTTTTGTTCTTAAACATATAATGCTGCCCCTCTTTTTTACACACTAAATGTCAATAGTCGAAATTGAGATAAATGGTGAACGTGTGTCTGCAAAAAATATAAATCTGTACACAACGCCATCTCTGATACTGACAAAAACAAAGCATGGACAGTTGCGCATCGATAATTGCTTCGTTGTGTAATTTTTAACTTGATAAAAAAACTGAATTTAATTCAGCTAATATCTTAAGAGAACAGTTATTGATTCTGAGGAGGTACGAAGTTCATCAGGTCAGCTAATAAATAAATAAATGGGGGCCTCAGCATGTGTAAGCCACCTAGTGAGGAGAACATTATTGGATTGTACTATGAAATGTAAAATGTTGTACCAAAATAAATAAAAATTTGTGAACCTTGCGTCCAAAAATGTATTTTTCTCTTATTTAATAAATCAAAACCAAAATTTCCTCTTAAATCATAACATTTATAAGTAGGTACTTTATACCTACCAACTTAGTTATAAACCATATATTTTATGTAATTTTTTAAAATTTTCAATTAAGGAATTATACAATTTGTCCAAAGAAAAGTCACTACCTTAATAGAAAAATCATTTTTAAAAATTAAAAAAAAAATTCAGGCAGGTAGATACCTTAAAAAATGCAGATAAGGAAGTCCAAATAAGCACGATGATTTCACATTTGAAAAAATAATCTGAACCATTAAAATGGCTACCATCTTGAAACAGAAACTGAACGCACAAACAAATTTACGGACATACGAAATGCAAAATAGTCAAGTTAAAATAGGATTTCGCCATGCTCTGTCTACTAACTTTGTTTGAGAGCAGTAATATTATAGAAATAAAATACAAGATTTTAATTTTATTCCAATTTATTGCGAACAATGGCAGAGGCAACCATTTTAAATTATAGTAATCAATTAGAATCTATTTAGCTCATCCGGAATGAGAGTTGGTTCGACTGTCAGGTTGTTATTGGGATTTAGGAGCTGTTGGAAATATTCTTTCCACCTACTCTTGATCTTTTCCTTATCTCCTTTTATGTCTCCATTACTATCTCTGCACAGAGATGTGTTGGGTTTGAAGCCCTTTTTAAATACATTGACGCCTTTATATGCCTCACGTGGATTGTTATTTGCAAAGTCATGTTCACGGACATATGAATATACATGGACCTGCCCTAAGTGATAAAAACGTATTATTTCCCCCTCCACATGGCGCCGGCTGAAGCACCTCCTTGGAACCGGCTCGCTCCATGGGGAGGGGATAGAGCCTCGCTTGAATCTAAAATGTGTGACGTCATCATTCTTGCCGTGAACAGCTAGAAGGTAACATCCATACATTTAACGAAATACAACGCCAAAACAGTAGCGTATTCTATACAATATATCTACATATCAATGTGCACATAGCGAATGTGGGCGGTTCTCCAGTGTGCTTATCGGTGGTTACAGGGGTAAGTAAATTATGAAACATTTGTAATAGTGTTTTAACTAAACACGGCAACAAAATATTGCTATGTGTATTGGGGCGAGTCTTTTTGAGGCGAGCATTTGACCTTAGCAAATATGTTATTATCGTGGCAAGCAATTCGCGCTCCCATGTAATTGTAATGTAATGTCTATTCATTCAAAGCAGATTTTGCTTTTAAGAACTAAATGGTGATATTGTAATGCGAGATGCCTATTTACTGTCAGATTGATTGTATAACGAATCACAGTCATCTTTCCCCTCTTCCCCCTCCATGGTTTGGTTTGACCCCTCACCCGTAACTGCTTGTCTAGTCATTTGGATGTCTATGGTCATGTTCCATTTTCAACAATATGTTGTTAAAATACAATCTCTTCTTTCTTTTAATTAAATGGTTAGCATCTCTTCGTGCTTGTTCGTAGGCTTGTCTTTTTGCTTTTGTTCCTCTTTCTATACATTATTTTTTTTAAACATGTTTCTTGCAGACACTCTGTAGACTGTATGCACTCCTCATCGAACCAGGGATTTCTAGCCTGCCTTGGTCTATTTCCAATGCCTGATTCCGCCGCTGTCAGCAGTGCATCTCTCAGATTGGTCCAATCCTCCTCTAAATCATTTGGGGAGAGCTGATCACTCAGTTGGTTTGGTAGGTTTGTTGACAATGAGTCATGATATCTTTCCAATCCTTCTGGTGTTTTAAGAGCATCGATGTTTAGCTTTGGGATACTTGGCTGATTAGACCTTTTATCTCTTGCTATTCTGCATCTATAGGATGCTACTACCAAATAGTGATCCGAATCACAGTTAGCTCCTCTGTAGCTTCTTACATTTGTGATACTGGTCGCCCCTCTTCTTTCAATTAGGATATGGTCTATTTGGTTATGGTATCTGCCGCCAGGTGATGTCCATGTCCATTTATGTATATTCTTCCGTAAGAACTGTGTTGATGCTATTATCATATTCCTTGATTCTGCAAAGTCAATCACTCTTGATCCATTTGAACATTGATCCATTTGACAGTCGAACCAACTCTCATTCCGGACGAGCTAAATAGTGATGAAACAACGAGAGCGCCATCAATGGCAGAAATAAGGGCTGCCCTAAAGAAACTGAAAAACAATAAAACTCCGGGAGGAGATAATATCCCTGCAGAGCTCTATAAATATGGAAACGAACAACTGAAGAACCTGCTACACAATCTCATTGTGAAAATATGGACCGCCGAAAGAGTACCAGAAGAATGGAAAACTAGCATAACAGGCCCCATACATAAAAAGGGAGACAAATTGAAGTGTGAAAATCACAGAGGAATATAGTTACTTTGTACAGCGTATAAAATTTTCACAATGATTTTGAAAGAAAGACTAGAATATTACTCAGAAAACTTACTAGGAGGTTTCAGGCAGGTTTCAGGAGGGGGAGATCCACCACTGATCAACTCTTCACTACTCGACAAATCCTGACAAAATGCTGGGAATTCGATATAGACATATATCAATTATTTGTTGACTTCAAACAGGCGTACGATAGTATAGATAGGGAGAAAATATATGAAATACTCCTAAATTTTGGAATACCGCCCAAAATAGTCAAGCTTGTAAAAGCAACAATGGTCGGCTCACGGTGTCGAGTAAGGATAGGAGGTGAACCAACGGAGGATTTTAACGTCTCCCAGGGGCTGAAACAAGGTGATGGCTTAGCACCCACCCTTTTCAATATTGTACTGGAGCACGTCGTGAGGAAGACAATGATCAGTACCGACTCAAACATCTGCTACAGAAGCAATCAAATAGTTGGCTGCGCAGATGACCTTAACATTGTCGGAAGATCCCTACAGGCTGTAAGAGAAGTGTTTGACCCTTTGGAGACTGCGGCAAGAGAGGTGGGTTTGCAAATCAATGAAAATAAAACAAAAATCATGATGCAAACCAGAACCCCTCACCGCAGAATAAAAGATAAAGTGAAATTTAAAGACAATTATAATTTCGAAGTGGTCGAAGAGTTTACCTACCTGGGTTCCATCATGACGCAGGACAATGAAGACCTAGTAGAAGTAAGAAAGCGCATTACAGCCGCTAACAAAACTTACTTCGCGTTGCTGCCAGTGTTCAAATCCCGAAACGTCCATAGGAAAACCAAAATAACCTTGTATCAAACAATTATCAGAACGGTCTTGGCCTATGGATGTGAGGCGGGAACACTGACAGCAAAGTCAGCGGAACAGCTGGACATCTTCGAAAGAAAGGTACTTCGAAGAATCTTAGGAGCGGTGCGAGAGACATGTGCACCGAATGCCAAGCACACGAGTACCGAAGAAGGTTCTGACAGGACACCCGGGAGGTAAACGAAAGGCGGGCAGACCTAGACTGAGATGGGAGGATGATCTCAGGAAGGATGCAAGAGGATTACTCCATGTTGCAGATTGGAAGGCGACGGCTGAGGACAGTGGGCGGTGGAGGCTTATTTTGAAGGAGGCCAAGGCTCGAAATGGGCTGTAGCGCCATTGAAGAAGAATCAATTAGAATCTATAAAAACTATTCTGATAAACAGACACTATGATTAAGGCAGAAACATACTTGCGTGTCGTGGTACTTACTGTCGTGACGGCAAGTGTGCACACTAACGTGTCGTGGCGTGCTCTGGCGTTATTTCTGAACAGTAGATATCAAACCTTTGCAGTGTTTAAATGTGCATAATGTTTTCTTCTGATTCGGATAGTGATTTTTATTTATTTATTTGTAAGAAACTAACAGCTTTTACATAATTACAGAAAGTGAACTGAAGTCAAGCCACAGAAGTTTCTTATGCTAAAGTTAATTGGCAAAGAAGTTTTATTATCTTAAAATTAATTTAGGGTTATAGGAAGGGTAAAGGAAGAGGAATATAGGAAGAGGATAGGAGATGCTCCTGATACATTCCATACTTTATATTAATGATCGATCATACGCATTACTTCATATCGGTATTTCTTTAAGTAATTACTAAAAATGTCAATTCTGTGAAATTTTGTAACACGAGGAATTGGGGAATTTATTCTAATATTTGTTCTTCACCAGGGCAAATAAAATAAATCGGTTTGTCGGGTTGTTTTTGACGGAATATGAAAATTTATTAAATTGGTGAGTTCTGGTGAATCCAAGCCATTATTTAGAATTTTAAACAATAAGATTTGGTCAAAAATTAGACGTCGTGTTTGGAAGGAGTTGAAATCGTGATTCGGTATAATTTGAGAAGTGTAAGTTAAGTTTATAATTTATGTGTTTTTTTTTTTTTTACATTTACTCCACACAGGAGGCCCTGAGGGAAATAATTTCCCTCAGGGCCTCCTGTGTGGAGCCTATGTCATCTGGGATGCTGTGTGGAGGGTCTTTTTGAGGAGAGGAAGGGATGAACATTGGTCTTGAAGAGACCCATTGAGCCGAGCTGTTGAACACAAGAACGAGTCAAAGAAACGACCCGTTCTCATGTGACAAATGTCAACCGTGTACAAATGTTGGGCATGCGTTTGGCCTGTTTCCTGACTATGCACCGGTGCCGAAGGGATCAATGATGCTAGTTCCTCGGAGCATCTTCCATTGTAATACCGGTAGAACAAGGATAGCATTCCCACCCGACGCCTGTGCTCTAAAGATTGCAATCCGTCTGTTAATATGGGAGAATCTATCAAACAGACCGCCCGTTTCTGCACAGAGTCGAGGGTATTTTTCAGGTATTTTGGAGCTCCAGACCAGAGATGGCTGCCAAATTCAACCGTGGGGCGTACTTGTGATTTGTACAAGGTTAGCAGTTGTGTACTATTAAAGTATCTGCGGGCCCTGTACAGTACGCCCAGTTTTTGGGATGCTAACTTTACTCTCACATACCTGAGCTGGTCACTTAGGGTTACACCAAGCATATCAATGGAGGGCCTGTTCGGAAGATTGCTTCCGTTGAAAGAGACTAGATTTTCATTTCGATCCCTTTTAGACGTAATCAGACAAGATTGGGTCTTTGAAACATTAAATTCAACGAGATTATTTTTACCCCAAGAGAAAACACTCTCGAGGTAACCGTCCATTCTTTGCTTCAAAGCCCTACGAGCTGTTGGAGTTTGTGAGCCCTTTGGGGGCTTGTCAAACAAAAAGCTATCATGAACTGTACTGTCATCCGCATAACAGTGAATTGGTGCACATGTCAAAAGTTCGTTGATGTGCAACAAAAACAAAGTCTAAAAAATTTTGTTTGAATTCTTTCTATTCTTTCAATTTGGGCTTGGTAAAAATGAGTCCAGTTCGGTGTACAGTGTTCCAAGTGCGGGCGAATATATGGAGTGTAAAGGGAATATGGAGTGTTTATGTTTCGGAAGGGTTTTGCTGTACGAATTATAAATCCCAGCATTTTATTGGCTTTATTAATGACTTCATCAGAGTGTTGGATAAAGTTTAATTTAAAATCCAGTGTTACTCCAAGGTCCCTGATATATTCTACTTCATTGATATGTTTGCCGTTCAATGTATATACAAAGGAAATTTTATTTTTATTATGTGTAAAAGTTAATTTATTATATTTTGAGATGTTAATAACAAGTTTGTTTGATTCACAATAGACAAAAAGACGATTGAGGTCCTCTTGAAGTTTAATGCAGTCATTGATTGATTTAATAGCTAGGTATATTTTTTATCATCTGCATATGCTAGGTAATTAGCATGTAAAAGACTCAATTTTGATGAAGATTTTCAATTTCTTTAGCAATGAAACTTCTTGAGGGTAGAAAAAGAAAAGAAGGTACTAGGTTCACCCCATAAACAGAGAGTCAGAACAAAGGTGAATTTCATCGTCTTGTTAAAGAACTAGAGAGTGACGAAGACAAATTCCTTCAGTACTTTAAATAGTATATTAGTAATATAATATAATATTTCAGCAATTTCTTCTCAAGCAGCATTTCTGATCAAATGATCCCCAACTCTTTACACTTTGTGTCATATAAACTTTCGTGTGACGTACAAGTTTAATAAGCTCATCAGTCATTTTTCAGAAACACGCTACAAACAAGCGTCCGCTAGTTGTTCACATCGTTTGATGATGTGCCACGAGCCACGCAGCATAGTAACACATTTGCATATTGTGACGTGTCGCGTCATACCCCCACCACCGCTCTGGCGAAATCGGTGGCGAGCAGTCGACGCCACGACAGAACTTATCACGACACGCCACAACCTACAAATATTCAATTCAATTCAATTTTCAATTCAATTCAATTTATTCATTTTTAAAACATTACAATATAAAATTTCAATGCATTTTAAAAGAGATAAATTATTAAGATTCAAACAGATTTAAACAATTTATACTTCAATGAAGCACAATCAACTAACAACAACAAAGCTTGTTGTCTGAATTGTGCTTCATTGATATTAAACATATCGATATTCGATCGGCATAACTATTGGTCTGCAAACCGGGAGATAAGACAGTCTATGCTGTCGGTGACGGAGATAACCATCGGGAACATAGAAACTAACGCTCTCCATGATAGCCGAGTTTTCGAACCTTCCACGAATCAGTCTGAAGAAATGTGTTACAATGAGCACATCCCTTCTGACTCGTAGAAGGATCACACCAAGCATGCCCAAGAGAAAGTGGGTAGGGTAGAGCCACGGGTAGTAGCCATACTTAAATCAGGTAAAGAAATCTCAGAAATTTCTTCTGAACCCTCTCCTACATAAGGGAATACTTCACTTGGTGTGGGCTCCAAACCACCGACCCACTCTCAAGTCTACTCCTAACCAAAGCATTGTATAGTACTGTGAGAAACCCGGTGTCTCTGAAGTTTCTCGCAGTGCGTAGGACGAAACCCAACATTCTCAGTGAAGTAACTAACATGATTCTAACCATAATAAATGTATGAAACCGATGTACTTCTGGCGCGTCACGACACGCCACGATACGCAAGTAAGTATATGAAATCATTTGAAATGTTCAAAAATTAATAAGTAGTTATTTTGTTAAAATTAAAATCGATTATTCACTTGGCGGCCATTGTCATCGGCGACAAAGTTTCAATGTTAATTTTTCTTCTCTTATTTAATCCAAAATGTAGGTTTATCATTATGTCAAAACATGGCTTGAAGAAAAGATGTCGAATTGTGTGTTTTTTGGAAATAGCTACCAAAATGCTTTATTTTCATTACCGGAAACTGAAATATTACTTCTCAATATCATCTAACTGATAAGTAAAATACTTACCATTATCTAAGTATTTCTGAAATAAAAAGTGCATGAAGCGTGTCCCCATTTTTTAAATAAGTATTTAAAAAGTTCCCGGGGATGCCCGGGCTTTACAAGTTTTCGAAATCAAGTGTACGGTGACCTTCCTCTTAATTTGAAGGTCGCATGTGCAAAATTTCATCAACCTCGGCATAAAACTGTACATTTACATATAAATCAAATCCACACCGCCCGCTTGCCAGCCCGCTCGTCCACCACGTACAGACATTCTCCTTTATATTTCAACCAATTTACACAAAACCTTGACAAATTATATACTTACCTAAACCTTCCTCATGAATCACTCTTATTAGTGAAAACCGCATGAAAATCCGTTCAGTAGTTTTTGAGTTTATCGCGAACAGACAGACAGACGCGGCGGAGGGACAATATGTAGAGATTATTCCTTAATTATTTATTTATGTACACACAACAATGAAATACAGAAAAACACATACAAATGATTGATTTTTTTTTCAATCATTTATCGATTGTTGATCGGTTCTGCTAAATTGTATTCAGATTTTGCAGTATTAGTTATCGTTTATTACAAAAAAAAAAGAATTATCCAATCCACTTACCTTGTTTTTGAAAGATATCTTTCAACACAAACACTAGTAACAACTAACAACTTTTTCACTAAATTCAAATTCTCAAATTATAAACTTTACGAGATCACGCCAATCCATATGAACTAATACCCGCCAGTCACAATTCACAATTCACAATGTACGTACGAAACAGGAAACAGGGATGTTCTGCCCAAAAAAAATATTTCCCTAGATTTCGAGGTGAAATTTCCCTAGAATATCCCTCGATGTCAGGGATTCCACCTTGGCAAATCGGAAAGTGGTATTTATTTTTGTATTTCTTGGACGTTAACGGTAAAAATTTCTAGACATTTTGTTTTAAAAAGTTTTATTTTCTATGTACATCAGTCACTTACTTTTTCTTTTATAAAAAAAAATAAATAATTAACAAATGTGCATAGAAAATAAAACTTAAAAAAAAAAATACATAATAATCATATTGACGCAATTACCATTGTTATTGTAAAGTAATTGGAAAGATATCAGAACTTGATAAATGTACTTATAATACTGTGCTTTTCCAAATAAAACACTTTTTACTAAGTGAAATAATAATTTAAAAGTACGTATACACTCACTAGTTATAAATTAGAAACGGAATTCCAAATAAATAAAAAACACTTTTCAAAATAAAAACCAACCGCAATCACCGAAAAAACGGAACTTAAAACATAATTTAATTTTTTTCAGAGGTCCCCATTTAACTTTTTAGATACATAATATAATTTTGAGTTTTCAGTGTTATACATGACATTGCTTGATAACATTGCATGTAAGTACATCAACAATAATTAAGATTCGTGGGAATTCCAATAAATTTATTTATTTTTATATAATGTGTACATTTATTTATAACAATTACAAGCAATATAGCCTAAGACGTTATAATTGTACCATTTACGGAGGCGTCTACTAATATCTACAGGAATTCCAAAAACTGAAACAATCCAACTAATATCTATGAGAACCAAAGTGTTGACGAATATCTACAGCTCAAACTGTTGACTAATATCTATGGGAACCAAAGTGTTGACGAATATCTACAGCTCAAACTGCTGACTAATATCTATGACAACCAAAGTGCTGACGAATATCTACAGCACTGATTGGATTTGCAATTATGTATCTATAGCATATTGGAATAACGTAATATTGCGTATGCAGTTTAAAAAACTTAATTTATGTAAGTATGTATGTAAAAATCCCTAATATCAGACTATTGGACACATTTAGCTGATTAGTCCAACGTACGCTCTGTAGATATTAGTCAATACTGGAACCGTCATAGATATTCTTCCGACCTTAGCTCTGTAGATATTAGTCAACACTCTGAAGTTCGTAGATATTAGTTCAACATATGAGCTGTAGATATTCGTCCGACATACTGGCTGTAGATATTAGTATCTGGAGTCCCATTTACGCAGTGTATATGCAATGCCAAAAATCTTACAAATGCGCTATAGGACACAAAAAAAAAAAAAAAAAATTATCCACCGCACGTAGCTCTCCCCAGAGGTGAGTTCATAAATAAATTAGTGCGGCTTGCTCTACTATACAGGAGGTTGTGATGACGTCCTCGAGAGTGAGACTCTGGTTCAAAAAAAAATTATTGGGCCAGTATCACATTATTAGATAAGTGACCGTTCATTAGTTGATAAACATATTTAAGCAAAGCAATACCTCTACGTGTCCCTAGGGAGTGGTAATTGGTCATGCCTAATATATAAATCGATGGGTAAAGCCAAGGGTAACGTCCATAGAGCCGCGAGAATAAAAACCTTAAAAATTTCTTATGAACTCTTTCAATGCGTAAAGTGTATGTTAATTCGTGTGGGGCCCAGATGATCGAATTTGACTCAAGTACACTCAGGACTAGTGTGTTATATAATAACGTCAGTGTTTTTGTGTTACGAAACGGATATGAGTTTCTAATTACGAAGCCGAGAAGCCTGTATGCTCTGCTTATTAAATCATTGATGTGTTGGTAAAAAGTTAGTTTGCTGTCTTTAATAACTCCTAGATCTTTGATTTGGTTTAGGTGTTGGAGAATAATTTCATTAATTATATATTCAAATACATGCGGTTTCTTTGATCTTGTATACGAGACGATATTGGACTTGGGTGTCCTGAAGTTCAAGCCATTTATTTTGACCCAGTTTGAGACGCAGTCAATGTCACGTTGAAGGAGAATACAGTCAAGAAGATTTTTTATTGAGCGATATAGTTTCAAGTTCTCTGCAAATAGTAAATACGGCGAATGTGTGATGACTGAACCAATATCGTTTATAAAAATCAAAAACAGAAGTGGTCCAAGGATTGATACTGAGGAACTCCAGAAAAAACTACGAATTCAAAAGAACTGGAACCCTTATAATAAACAAACTGTCTACGATTTCGAAAATATGAAGCAAAAAAACAGAGTAGTCTTTTGGAAAAACCAAATGAAGCTAGCTTATTTAGAAGAATGTCGATGTCAACCTTGTCGAATGCTTTTTCCAGGTCAAAATAAGCAACATCCACCTGGCCACCATTGTCGAGAGTTTGTGATAAGAAATAGATGCATAAGAGGTTTGATGTTACTGACATTTGGGATCTAAAACCATATTGACGGTCGTCAAGAATTGGATTAAATATGTATATAATACCAGTACTATTGTTATATGTAATAAAAAATTTGCCAGAGTTAGAAATTTCCCTAGATTTGGTGCTGATTTCCCTTTTCCCTAAAAAATATTTTTCTCTCCTAGGTCTAGGGAAATTTCCCTAGACATAACATCACTGGTACGAAAGAACAAAGAAATTACGGAAATGAGAATGGCACAATGACACATGCTGTGATAAGCAAGGAATATTTGAGGGGAATCTGGGATTAGTTTACTTATGGGAATTCCCAACCGAGCAACATCCACAATGTTCGAACGAAAATAAAACAGAATTTTTGGGGAGTCCCCGAACGCTTTCGAAGCCTAGCTGTGAAAATATTAACAGGGTTCCACGCCGGATCGTAATATGGGAACACATCATCCGAGTTTTCGGAATAAATTTTCTCATAATCTTCCCCGAATCATAATTAATCAGCATCATAACTCAACTCCAGCTGTAGCTGTCTTCTAGAGCGGCTGAGTGTGGACACGTCTATCAAAATCTTTACAAATATAGAGTTTTGAAACATTTCTAACAAGAATCAGCATCCGCCGCGAGTGAGGTTAGATCACAAATAGAATATAAAGCTTGAAATCTCTAATATTACCACAGTAAAGGAATCAAAGTCAAAGGCTAAAAACCATATAGAACTTAACATTAAAATTGTTTGAAGAAAAATGGACCTAAGGAAAAATAACATTCCAAAACGAGAGCGTTTCTCTATAGGTACTTAAACTAACAAACTGGAAAAAAATTGAAAGTGCGAGTAATTTGAAAAAAAAAAACTTATGCAGTCGTCTAAAAGAAGTTCAAGAATCCAAATTTTCTTTATCAATCAGAGGAGAAAATGCGGATATGTCGGCTAATGCAATTAGACCAAATCGTCAAAAAAATTTAAACTATTGCTTGGGGATCAAAAACAAACTACTTAATAATATCTTGCCCAACTAAAGTCCACGTAGAGAAATTAACAAAGCACTAAACAAAATGTGCTTGCGCAGGAATTGAAAAAGAAAAAACGTAAAATCTTCATAAGAAACCTACAAGCAGATTTAAAACCGGTTGAGTAAATCTGTCGACTATATAATAAGATGTAATAAGACAAACAAAAATTTGACATAAAGTAAGTTTGGCATCTTTAATGACAGCGCATGTGGTCTCATAAAAATCGTTTTATCTCCCTTACTATATGTATAATGACGAGAGATATGATTTACACAGTGTTAGAAAGAGAAAACACTACGCTACAATTTATATTCCAAGGTTCTTCACGAAAAAAATGAATTATCTGGGTTTATGACGTCAAACATCGGCCATTCATTGTTCGGTTACAAGCAGAAATGCGTGCAGTGAGTGCTCCAGAAAATTTGAATTTTAGTGTATTACTTCGAAGAAAATGCACAGGTAACTACTTCATTTCCATAATAAAGTGTATTGGCTGCCCCTTTATGATATTTTTTCTTTGTTTAGATTATTTAACTCTCATAAATAATGAATTACGTGAATATATCTTTGGTATTGTGCGTCATTTTCAATTTACAAGGTCATTTTGAATGATAAAAGTGTATTGTTTCCATCTATTATAATTAAATATGATAAACAGTACGTATTCTAAAGCTATGCCCATCAAAAAATTCAACGATTACATTACAAAAAAGGTCATAAATCACGTTTTATCGGTGTGCGGCACCTTCAGAGAACAGGCTCTTCCCAAGTATGTAAATAAAGGTAGGGATGGGGCCGTCCGAAAATCGAAACAAAGCAATTCGAGAATTTTTATGTAATGAAGTGATGACAACCTTTATTATTATTTATTATTAATTTATTTTAGGCAAGGATCGAACTCGGAAGACCCGGTTCCTCAGGATATGGAGAGCACTGATTCCGACGGTAGCTACAGTGAAGGAAGTGAAATTGAAGACGTCACCATGGAATCCGACAACATAATGAGCAATTATCTAATGATATTTTAGTACAAACTTATTTTTATACAATTGTTGGCTGTTACAACGACATATATAACGTGCAAATAATTTTATCAACACAATTTCTAAATACATAAATGGTTCATTGGGTTTGAAAATAATTAGGAATTATTCTCGAAGTAAATAATACCCATCAAAGATGGCGACGTAAAAAATTTCATTCACATTTTTTACTCCAAATAATGTCAGGAATCACCGGCTAAAGTGAGTCAAGTATGTCCCTTAGCTGTACATGGAAGTATAAAAAATTGTTACATTTGAAATATGTACTATAAAATTAATGTAAAATGAATGGAATGAAGAGACTGGTCAGTGGTTGAGTGGGCATAGCGCTTGGGTCCCACCCGAGCGTCGCGTGTTCGATTCCTCGGCTGGCTAAGTCCTCCATCACAACAAGCAACATTTTCGGCTTTCTGTGATGGTAGTAGGAGATTTTCAAACATTGTTGGGTTATTCGTATCCCGGGAATGTTTGTCTTTCTTTAAAAAAAAATAAATCCACAAGTTTCACTTCTACTGCCGCGTGGAAATCAAGCATCCGATTGTTACAAATTAGTTTTTATTTTTGTGTACTTTTATTGTTTTATTATAAATAAATAATAACTATTTTCGGGTTTTATTTTTGTGTGAGTGCCCATAATTTATTATAAAGGTAAAAAAAAAAGTAAGGTTAGAAATACTACGTATATTTATATTTTGTCACACTGTGCGCTCCTCCGCGCAGGATGTCCCAGGGATTTTTTTGCATCACAGTTTCTATAAGTGTATATTTATATATACGTATACACTTATTTATATATACGTGCACATATATATATGCAGAAATCGTGATCCAATAAAAAATTCCCGTGACGAAAAATACGGAAATGGACATGGTTCCGTTTGAAATATTTTTACCAGAAAATCAATTTCATAATTCTAACACCTAATATAAAAAGAAAATATTTACGACTATGGTATAAATTATTTATTTATTTTTATGTATTTGATTGCTGCTTTACAATAAATAAATAATAAGTATCATGGAGTTTTATTATTGTGCATATTTAATAAAAAAAAATTCGAAGAAAACTTCTTCTAAAAGGTTGTTACTTTGTGATGTCATTATTTATTTATTAAAAGAAAATAACTTAGTTTACATCACTTTATTTTATATTTTACAATATCAACATGTTTCGTGAACCAAGTTCACTTCTTCAGGAATAAAAGTATACTAAAGTTAAAAAATTAATTATAGATTACATATGGAGAGAAGAAATTGAAGGAGGGGGAAGGGTTGACAATGGTGGGAGTTTCGAAGAATTGGGGATTACCAAGCTATTAGAAGTAAAAGGCCGGTTAAGTGGGAAGATATTTAAAACAGGGTTAACAAAAAGTTTTTGCTTATTAATTATGTCAGCTTTGGAATTTACATTTTTTCTTATTTCTAAAATTTCTAAATTATTGATTTGCGATGTTTTATATCCTATATGTAATATTTGAAGACCTGAATTTATGTCAAAGCTATGATCATATTTTAATAAATGGTCTGTGAACTCAGAATCGCTATTGCCATTTAGTGCTCTGAGGTGCTCTTTAACCCTAATCTCAAAGTTTCTATAAGTTCTACCTATATAAAACGAACTACAATCATTACAATTGAGTTTGTAAACCACTGATTTTTTTGTTTTAATTTCGCTATCTTTATTGTTGAGTATATATTTCTTCAATTTGTTATTTGTGTAAAACGCTGGTTGAATAGTACCGGGAATATTTTTACTAATAATTTTTGACGTATCGTTGTCGACAAATAAAATTCTACGCCAATGTTTATTGTTATCTTTAGAAATAGGGTAAATATATAATTTGAAAAAATTCTGTTTAATTTTTTTATTTAGTATTTCATCTATCAAATTAGTAGAATAGCCATTATTAATTGCTATTTGCTTTATGAGATTTAATTCAAAATTATAGTTAAGAGCTGACAAAGGAATTGTAATTAGTCTATTAATCATAGAGTGGAAAGCCGCTAGTTTTTGAGAAAAGGGATGATTTGAAGAATTATGTATAACAATATCAGTATACGTATCTTTACGGAAAATATTGAAATCTATTTTTGTACCTGTTAATGTTAAATTTAAATCTAAGAAATTTAAGCTCTTATCTTTACCAATTTCCAGTGTAAATTTAATGTTTTTGTGTAATTTATTTTAAAAATTTAAGAACATGTTCAATTGTCTTTCTGAACCTAACCAAATGCAAAATATATCGTCAACATATCTTTTCCAACAATACACATTTTTAAGTAATAACGCACCGCTATTAAAAATCTTTTTTTCTAAATTTTTTACAAAAATATCTGAAATCAAAGGACTCGTACTACTTCCCATAGCTAAGCCATCCTTTTGTTTAAATATAGTATTATTAAATTTAAAGTAATTTTGTTTAAAAATAACATCAAATAATAAAGTAAAATCATGAATTAGGTCTTTCGGCAAAGTTGAATAATTTAACAAATTATAAATAATGGTTTTACTCTCTTCTATTGGAATACTTGGAAATAAATTAACTATTTCGAAAGAAACCAACATAGCATGGTTAGGGATTTCCAAATCCTTTAAATAATTAACCAATTCTAATGAATTCTTAACGGTGTATGTTGGTTGGAAAACATTAGTATTAATAATTACATTATTTAATGTTGATGCTACTTTGAAAGTTGGGGCATTACAATTAGAAACGACTGGCCTAATTGGTTTATTCAATTTATGTATTTTTAACAGACTATAAAGCTTAGGAATCTGTGGGTTACTTAAAACTAATTTTTTATCATTTTTCAACTTTACAAAATTGTCACTTTTACAATTTTTTACTGCTTGTTTCAACATGTCTTGACACTTATTAATTGGGTTAATATGGATAATTTCGAAATTGTTTCCTTGCAGAAAGTCCATAGTCTTGGTTATGTAATCACCTCTATCCATAATAATAACACTGTTCCCTTTATCAGCCTTTGTAACGATTAAATTTTCTTCCTTCACAATTTTTGAAATATTCTTAGCAATATTTAAGTTCTCGTTAATACTTTGGTTTTTATCACGATTTGAAACTGTTTTCATGTTAATGTTTTTTATCACTTCGGCACATTTATAATGAAATGATTTAGGTTGTTTATTTAGCGCATTGTCCAAATCCACTGCTAATAACTCCAGTTCTAACTTATTTTAAACTTTTGAACTGTAATGCAAGTTATGATTAAGTCCTTTATTTAATAATTTTAACTCTTCCTCCGCAAACTCATGATTAGACATGTTAATCACTCGATTATGGAATTTATATTGATTTATTTCAGTTTTTAATGCTTCCGGATTTAGTTTTTTATTATTATCACACAATTTTTTAATTTTTTTGTCTAGAACAAGTTTCTTTTTGTATGCTTTGATACTTGCAGTAGATCTAACTTGATCATCAAACAAATCCCATTCCACTGGGTGTAATAAACTTGCTAATTCCATATGTAACAATTTAAGTTGAAGTTTAATGACGTTTCGTTTTTTATAACCACTTTTTAAGTCCTCTTTTACCCAACGCACTTTGGCTTTTTTTGCCGAATTTGAAGATGATTTAAACTTAAAATTTACGTAATTTGGTATCACTTGACATTTTAAACATGTCCGGAGAAAATTTATGTTTAAACACATTAATCTATATTTAATCAATAACTTTTTATACACTTTAGCCTTCGTTGCTGTACTCGCAATTATTAATTTTTCGAAGAAAACTTCTTCTAAAAGGTTGTTACTTTGTGATGTCATTATTTATTTATTAAAAGAAAATAACTTAGTTTACATCACTTTATTTTATATTTTATAATATCAACATGTTTCGTGAACCAAGTTCACTTCTTCAGGAATAAAAGTATACTAAAGTTAAAAAATTAATTATAGATTACATATGGAGAGAAGAAATTGAAGGAGGGGGAAGGGTTGACAATGGTGGGAGTTTCGAAGAATTGGGGATTACCAAGCTATTAGAAGTAAAAGGCCGATTAAGTGGGAAGATATATATAAGCCATCCTTTTGTTTAAATAATACTATATTTAAACAAAAGGATGGCTTAGCTATGGGAAGTAGTACGAGTCCTTTGATTTCAGATATTTTTGTAAATAATTTAGAAAAAAAGATTTTTAATAGCGATGCGTTATTACTTAAAAATGTGTATTGTTGGAAAAGATATGTTGACGATATATTTTGCATTTGCTTAGGTTCAGAAAGACAATTGAACATGTTCTTAAATTTTTAAAATAAATTACACAAAAACATTAAATTTACACTGGAAATTGGTAAAAGAGCTTAAATTTCTTAGATTTAAATTTAACATTAACAGGTACAAAAATAGATTTCAATATTTTCCGTAAAGATACGTATACTGATATTGTTATACATAATTCTTCAAATCATCCCTTTTCTCAAAAACTAGCGGCTTTCCACTCTATGATTAATAGACTAATTACAATTCCTTTGTCAGCTCTTAACTATAATTTTGAATTAAATCTCATAAAGCAAATAGCAATTAATAATGGCTATTCTACTAATTTGATAGATGAAATACTAAATAAAAAAATTAAACAGAATTTTTTCAAATTATATATTTACCCTATTTCTAAAGATAACAATAAACATTGGCGTAGAATTTTATTTGTCGACAACGATACGTCAAAAATTATTAGTAAAAATATTCCCGGTACTATTCAACCAGCGTTTTACACAAATAACAAATTGAAGAAATATATACTCAACAATAAAGATAGCGAAATTAAAACAAAAAAATCAGTGGTTTACAAACTCAATTGTAATGATTGTAGTTCGTTTTATATAGGTAGAACTTATAGAAACTTTGAGATTAGGGTTAAAGAGCACCTCAGAGCACTAAATGGCAGTAGCGATTCTGAGTTCGCAGACCATTTATTAAAATATGATCATAGCTTTGACATAAATTCAGGTCTTCAAATATTACATACAGGATATAAAACATCGCAAATCAATAATTTAGAAATTTTAGAAATAAGAAAAAATGTAAATTCCAAAGCTGACATAATTAATAAGCAAAAACTTTTTGTTAACCCTGTTTTAAATATCTTCCCACTTAACCGGCCTTTTACTTCTAATAGCTTGGTAATCCCCAATTCTTCGAAACTCCCACCATTGTCAACCCTTCCCCCTCCTTCAATTTCTTCTCTCCATATGTAATCTATAATTAATTTTTTAACTTTAGTATACTTTTATTCCTGAAGAAGTGAACTTGGTTCACGAAACATGTTGATATTATAAAATATAAAATAAAGTGATGTAAACTAAGTTATTTTCTTTTAATAAATATTTAATAACTTATTATATGCAAATAAATGCTATTGGAAATACATAATATTTCTTAGATTTTTATCTATTTTTACGAAAAATATCGAATAACTTATTATAAAGGTAAATAAATACTATTATAAAATATGTTTATATTTATATATACTTTATAAATATTTCGATCATCTGAATACTTTTGTGAAAAATATCGAAGTAATAATAACTTGTGTTCGTTTTTATAATCGAAATATCTCTGCGGTTTGACCTCATCACTACGAAAACCGGGTATTCCCCATGAAAGCATTTTTTAACTGTCAGATTCCATATTCCATACTAATCTCAAGTGTCTCGATGGCCGATGGATGGCCGATGATGTCTCGGGTCGTATTTCAAACAAGGCCGATAGAATGTTGTCGTAATTTAAAAAATATAATTGCGGTACCAGTGCTACGTTTGAAGTGGATTTGAATAATATATTGTTTATAATTCAGTTTTATTTACATAAAACAGTGCATTATTGAAGTTTAGTGGGTGTTTTCTTTAATCGTAAAGCTCTGGTTTAAGGTTATATTTGCCGTTTAAATCGAAAATAACATTGTTTTGTCGTAAATTTTTATATAAATTGAGTGTTTTGATCGCATAAAACTATAATGGTTCTATTTACGCCAATTCCCTCATTAATAAACGTAATATAATAATTAAAATTATGATGACGTCCTCATTCACCTCATTCAGAGCTTTAAGGGTTCGAGGTCGACGTATGACGAAAGACACAGAAAAAAGTCACTCGGGGTCAAATCGGAAGTGCGAGGGGGCCATGGAATATCTCCCCGCAAAGAGATCAGGTGACCTGGAAAGAGCTTTTGCAAAATTTCGCATGAACGATGGACAGCATGGGCCATGGCTTCATCTTGTTGAAACCAGAAGGCTTCTGTGTCGTGTTCTTCGCCATACTCTTTCATTTTGGGACGCCTACAGTTCTCCAATATCTCACAATAGTGAGATGAATAACTAAATAAAGGTAATGGTTAATCCTTCGTCGCTAGTGCATAAAACAGCGCAGAGGGATACAACAGTAACGATTGTAATGCAAGCATCTCTACGTTTCACAAAATCTTGTGGGATGAATACCCATATAATATATGCATCATCTTGTAGGAGTACAGGTGAAGGTCTGAGTATAAGATTTGACTTCTAATTCTGGACGATATTCCAAGCGCAGCTGCATGTTTCCGCGCTGCTCGGTTTGGAGACTCTTCAATTCACGCCCTTACTGCCGCAATGTTTTCAGGTGTTTGCACACTTTTAAGTCGCCCAACTGGTATTTTGGGATTTTTAGTTCCTGTCCACCTTATATTACTGATCCATTTCTGATTTAACTGTCGAACCGGACCCGGAAAGCCCCACGCGTAGCCACAACGCTTTCCCCGTTTTTAAAAAACGTCTCCACAACAAAGCCCCGGTACTTACCTGACCACGGTATGGTCTCTACCAGAAACGGCATCATTTCCCCGACCCAACGGCACCGGTCCCACCCCTCTGCTCAGTCTGGGGGACCTTCAGTGATTTTTTGAAACCAGTAACTCCACTCTGCCCCACCCTGTAGAATGATATACAATTTATATACAATGATTTTTATATAAAATGACTTGACGGCTGGCGTAGTCCAGCAGTAAGGCTCTTGACTCACAATCCGAAGGTCGCGGGATCGAATCCCAGCGTGGCAAATAAATTTTATTTGATTAATTTGTATTTTTTCACAATTTATTCATTTAAAATAATATATAGTATATTTCCGGCAAGTTCCAGAGTGGAAGATACTCTCAGTATCGCCCTGGTGTAAGACCACCATTCAGAATTGAAACGTTGCTTGAAATGGCGTTAGCCGTGTTTGGTGACCAGATCTGAATAGCCAGGTACTTCCCCACCTTCCTCTTCCCTATCTCCTTCCTCTCCCCACTACCTTCAGCCTCACAACATAATATGCCAATTGGGGATGCCATAGTCTCACTGGCTCCAGACGGGAGCAGTTGGGACTCTTGTGTGGTATTCATATTTTAAAAAAATGTATATATGTACGATGCAGTCTGCACCCTCAGACTAATTTGTTCGGCTTCATATAGGTCTTATAGAATCGCTGTGTCTCCCTTACTATCGTGATTAGAAATATGATCTAAAATCTAAACAGTGCTGTGTTAGAAAGATAAAACACCACTTTTTGTATATTTTTTTGAATGTAGCTATTACTTTGTGGTTATCTATTATAGAAAAATGAAACAATACAACTTTGTATAAACCACTTATATAATGTGCAAATCCGACCGGTTTCGGAACAAACGTTCCTTCGTCAGGGAAAGCTTATACTAATTTGACAGTTTAGAACAATGTTTTATTAGGGTAGGGGTGGAGCCGTTGTTAGTTAATAATGTAGATTGGGTGGGTAGGTATTAGTGTAGAGTGGGTGGGTAGGGGAACAAATCCATGATTGGGCTATATGACAATATTTTTGTTTGTTGATAATAGATTTATTATTTTTAAGGGATTTTTTAACGTTATTTTATTTATTTTTGATTTATTAACTAACAACGGCTCCACCCCTACCATAATAAAACATTGTTCTAAACTGTCAAATTAGTATAAGCTTTCCCTGACGAAGGAACCTTTGTTCCGAAACCGGTCGGATTTGCACATTATATGTATAAGTGGTTTATACAAAGTTGTATTGTTTCATTTTTCTACCACTTTTTATATTCAAATCTAAAAGTTAACCTCAAAATAATAAAAAATGTACATCTTCATGAAACTAAAGTTTCCGACCACAATCTGAAAAAAAATTATGAAACTGTGGGAATTTTTTAATAAATTATTTTTACACGAAACGACAAAAAAGTGAGTGGCCGATAATGTTTATAATAAATTTGCCCAATAAAATATGTGTGTTTTTATTTTTTTCCGTTATCGGTAATTTTAGTTAGAAAAATATGTTTTTAAACTTTTTATTTAGAACATTTTTAAAACTTTTTATTTTGCGTGCAAAAATTTTATATTTATTTCTTAAATTATACAGGGTGTAACAGCACGTACCCGAGAGATTTTGCTCAATAGGTTTTTACTAATCAGATTATTGTCTTTTGTCAATAAATCCAATGCTAATCCAATATGTTGAAATTTTGAAAGTGACGGAGCCATGACACATTTACGCACAGCGCGAGTGCTCCGAAAACATATTTACAACGCAAAAGCAAGACCTTTCTGCAAATCGGATGGTCTGGTGGCAATAAATGTCCAATCTACATCACTGCTTGCAGAACAGCAAGAAGTGATTTCAAATTGTGTCGTGTGGAGACCCTATTAATTTTATGGGTTTTGGGTTGTTTGCAGGGTCATGCGACGTTAGTTCAGAAATAATAAATGTTAAGGTATATTATTTAATTTATTCTTTTGGAAGACTTGATTAGCAAGGATGTAAGACAATGACAATGCAGTGCTTTTTTTACATTGGCTCCACACAGGAGGCCCTGAGGAAAATAATTCCTCTCAGGGCCTATGTCATCTTTGAGGGTCTTTTTAGGAAAGGAAGGTGAGGAAGTTATGGGTATAAAGGGTGGGTAGGAATCTGGGTGTCAGTGTGTCCAGGAGTGACGGACTTATGAATTCATCCCTTCCGCAAGGTGCAAGGCGATGTTCCGAGAGACTACAGCTGGAGAAGTCAAAGGGAGTAACCATTCTCTCCCTATCCGGCCTGCCATGCGGCTGGTGGGCAGATGCATCCGCCGCCAAGACCCGGACAAACCTCAACCCATGAACCTGGGTACCCCTATTAAGACACCAAACGTAGCGAACCACTTGGGGTGACCTACGGCAGAGGTGTTGGTTATCCAATAAATGGTTTCCGAAGCGGTGGCACACAAACCCGCCTTGCAAATTGAAGCGTGTGGCATTGAACTGGCAAAGGAAGGATGAATGTAAGCATGCTGTATGAATGAGATTCTTGATACGTATGTGATGTAAAACCATATACAGTACAATCTCACTAATCCGGCACTTCAATAAACCGATACGTCCAATAATCCGGCACCCTCCGCCCGCGCCTCCCTCGCCCCTCTACGCCTATGCGCCCCCTCGCTGCGTCGTCGTCTAGCAGTCTAACCTCAAAACTTATCTCATGTGCATGTGCGTATGTATTTACCTGTTGTTTTGAAGTGTGAATAGTGTGTATATTCTCTTTATGAAATGCTTTGTTTTATTTATTATGATTTTTTCTCTATAATCCAGTAATCTGAACATACCAATAATCCGGCACCCTCTGATTTTTAATAGTGCCGGATTAGTGAGATTGTACTGTAGTTACAATAATAATAATTTTCACCTTTTTTTAGCGCCCTTTAGTGATAAAATCACGTCAAGTGCACTTGATGGATAGGATTAAAAGGTACGCTTAGTTGGTTAGGGCATCAAAAAAGGAAGATACGATGCCAAGTGAATTGTAGAAGAAGTCAGGAAAAGCCAAGGAAGTCATGGCATGATCAAGTGAATCAAATACTTCAGTCGAACCACCCCAAGAGATAGCTCAACAGAAACGTACAGATAAATCATTTTAAATATAACACGTTTGAATATACCTCTTAGGGAACGTACAACGTACCCATACTACGTGACACACTTTTTGCAATTTTTTACGCCCCCCCCTTCCCTCCCCCCCCGGTGACCACGTGTAGTATATTCCAAGACACCCCCCCCCCCCTACAGTTTTCACATAGTATTTCATAAATATGGTTTCGAATCATTTTTTGCTAACAAAAAATAAAAAATGCATTATTTGTCTTTATTAATACGGCGCTTGCCGGGTGACAGCAAGAGTGCATGCATTACAAGTGGAAAAAATATTATCAAGATAAAACTTATGTCAAAATATATTGAAACCGGAACGTAATTTATGGAAACGAAAGTCTTGTTATTTTTGTAAACATTTTTCATCTCAATCATCTTCAACAAACACGTTCCCTGAACTTTTTCACTTATTTGAATGTACGAGGGTGGGTTTTTAAGTTTGCGGATTGGGTAAGGAGTGGAAATAAAAACCAAAATTATTTTTCCTTTTCAACATATTCACCTACTACCCTAATACATTTTTCCGATCTTTAAATTAACTTAAAGGAACTTTATAACAGCGCGGAACTCAATTTTCTACACATTTCACAATTTCTTCCCGATTGAAGTGTTTGGTCGACGATAGCTCAAAGACTAATGACATAATTACGATAAAACCCGGTGTTTATCCTAAAAATGAGTTGTTCAATTAGTACCTAATTCAGCAGTACCCCCATTAATCACTTACCTTCCCATTCCGCGAACTTAAAAACCTCCCCTCGTAGCTCGAAAAAAAACGCGAGATTCCTAGATTGACTACGTGATAAAAACCTAAGCCCCCCCCCCCCTGTTGTGACCAAGCGTGGTATTTTGATGACCCCCCCCCCCCCCTGAACAGGTCACGTAGTTTGGGTACGTTCCCTTACCCCGCGGTAGTCCTCCGATAATGCAACCAAGCATCTATGAATGGGAATGAAGCTAGGAGTAGGTGTCGAGAAAGAGTGTTTTGGTGGTCTATGCTCTATGCTCAGCACGGCATGACAAATTTTTTGTATCCAAGACAATACTTTAACCAAAATAATGGCAACCTTTACGATTATAAACATTACTGTACTTCTATAAAACTCACTTTTGTGAGGGTCGGTGCAAAATTTAGGGTCTTACCTACTTATTTTATTACCAAAACTACCCGCATAAAATAATTATTTTGGAATGGGTCTTTCGTTCCATTGAAACAGAAGCTAAGCAACGTCTTTACAAATAATTATTAGATGGAAGGAAGTAGCAATAAATATCAATGGTTAGCTTTCAATGACTTGAAGGTACAACTTGTAATGAATTAACTTTGAATTCAGCATATATTTACCCCGCAGCATAAAGAGAAATTAGAACTTATATACAGCACTAGATTCACGCGCAACGACGGGTTAATAGTTCCGAAATTTAACAATAAGTACGGACAGAGAATGTTTGAATACATCATACCGAAGATATTTAATTTATTACCTGACACTATAAAGCAATGTAATTCTATGAATAAGGTTAAATATATGGTGAAAAATTGGCTATCGGAAAAAAAAGATTTATATTGATTTTGATATGTATGAAAAAATGTTGAATCTGTAGATATAAGATGTAAATTTAAAATTTAAAAAATGTATAAATATGTAACTAAAATATAAGCACCTGTTGACAAGCCGATTCAATTGGCTTAGCAGGACTTGTTTGTTGATTATATTATGTATTATCTATTATTTCAATAAAAAAAATGTTAAGATTTTTAGAATATTTTTTTAAAGAATTATTTTTACTCTTTTAGAATGCTCAATGTGTCTTTGGTTAACGTGCTATTTCGACCATTTTCTATAATGCATTTTTTTTTTTCATAATAACGGTATGCTGCCGCCCCGGGAACCCTTTATTAGACAACCAACACTTCTGCCATACATGACCTCAAATAGTTTGCTACGTTTGGCGACTTAGCAGGGGTGCCCAGGTTCATGGGGTAGGATTGATTCCGGATCTTGGCGGCGGATACGTCTGCCCACCAACTGGCTCTGCGTGGCTGGCCGGATCGGAGACAGGTTGAGCTCTCTTTTGACCTCTCCAGCACCACAGATGTAGGGTTGGATTCATATGTCTGTCACTCCTGGACACTCCTGGACTCCTGGAACCCCGGATTTATATCTGCCCGCATACCATATTCCTTCCCAGAAATTCCTCTCCTTCATTTCCTAAAAAGACCCTCCACACTGCATCCCCAAAGATGACATAGGCCCTGAGGCGAATTATTTTCCTCAGGGTCTCACGTGTGGAGCTAATGTAAAAAAAATACTGTACGCCTGCACCACAGTATTCACAGCTTAAGTTCTTATAGTTTCATATAATACCTCCCAGGTACAAATTTCAAAATGCCAGAGCTCACCAGTAATTTCATACAAAAAAAATAATTATCCAATTTGGTGCAATCGTTTGGAAGTTATGCGCCCACACATATTTCGGCGATTCATTTTTAGAGATAGATATTAACTAAGACGCCAACATCGTTTCCACGGTAACCGTTTGTTTTGCTTTTATTCTGACGTTTGCAATAACTCGATTTTGTTAGGGACAGAAAACATATGATAAATAATTTCATAATTCCAGAGCTTATTCATAACGCCAGAGCTTACCAATATATACAGCCTATATTACTTGCAAATAATGTAGCTTTCTATTAGTGAAAGAATTTTTAGAGTCCATTCAGTATTTTTTGCGGGAAAGAGTAACAAACATACATACATCCATACAAATTTTCGCCTTTATAATATTAGTAGGATTGCTTTTTAAATATTTCAGTTTTTACTTAAAAATTTAATATTTTTTTCTTATAATACGGGGGTGGTCCGATAAGTACTTAGCCTCACCGCCCAATGGCGCCACTATCGCATGTGAAATTCACTATCGTGTAGTACATTCTCTTAAGACGGCTCTGTCAAAATTTCAGCCGAATCGAACTTGTAGTTTTGTTTTGACCGCATGTGGAAGCGGGTGTGTCCGTGGATTTTAGAAAAATGGAAAAAGAGCAATATCGGTTGGTGATTCGATTCTTGTTTTTGGAACGGAACTCGCGCAGCGAAATCAAAGAGCGCTTGGATGCTGTATACGGTGACTCTTCTCCTTCGATGGCGACCGTAAAAAATTGGTTGAACGAGTTTCAACGTGGTCGCACATCTTCCCGTTTGTTTCTTCCCCCTTTCAGAATATTGTGGAAATGATTTAGGCAAGTGTTATTAAATAGCACCGATGCACGACCAGTTGAATTCTCTCCCACATTCCCAAGATCTCCTCCATCTCACTTGTACAGATAACCTGACTCCTCCTCAAAACCAATTTCTTGATGCCACGGCTGATGCAACTGTAACTCTTGTAACTCCTCAGTCGTCAGTCCCTGAGAGTGCTCCTCAACGAGCTCGTTAACGCCTCTCTCATGGATTTTCCCAGAGACACAAACTGGTCAATCGTGTGCAGCCGGTCGTTCCTCGTATCTCAAATTTTGCTCATATTTCAAAGCAAAACTTCGCTCTCTCGACGGCTTCTATCTCGAATATCTCATATGTTAGGACACTCGTATCTCGAGGTATCACTGTATAACGATTTTTATGAGTACAGTAGGTGAGTCTACAGTAATTAGCTGTTTGTTTCCTAAAGTGAACAACTGGTCAAGAGGGTTTTACCGCATTTTTATTTCTTAGCCGACTGAAAATCCAGTAAATGTTCAAATATTCATTGTAATGTAGGTATTTAGTAGGAAGGTATTTACTAAACAATATAAATTAGAAAATAAAACATGGAAATTTGACTGAGGTTTAGGATATGAGACACCCACTCCAGGCATTCAAAACACAAATGAAAAACAGTTTAGTACTTTATATTTATTAGGAAAAAACATTCATGTACGACTTCAATAACCAGACACTATATTACAAAAAAATAACTTTTAACTATTTTCTTACGCCGCAACATTACTGGTGAGATCACAATCCAGGAGTAGGAGTGGGGAAGAAGGCGAATGCATTCAAACACAAAAATGGTGAACGACAATAGTTAAATTTGAAGTAAAAATAAGACATCGGTAAAGCAAGAGTCTCCATGAATATATTCTTAACAGTCACAAAACCAACACTTATCCATAGCTATGAAAAAAAAATGATTAAAAATATAGATAAATTTCTTTTAGATTGTACGGTAGAATTTAACCTGTCTAAAAACTTAAAGCTAATTTTCCTAAATGGTATTTAAAGTCGATCGACAATACAAAATAATTTAAAATTCTAAAAGGTGGTTGACTCCAACTTGAGAACAGCTTCCAAGTTTTTGAAGATGAGCTCTTCGGAACACAGTTTAAATGAAATTGAAGACTTTAAAACTGAGTTTACTTGAGAGGACTTCAAAATCATAGATTATTCAAATTTTTGGTCTCCTTCGCAGACAATGTAAGATTTATCCCTGTAATCAGAACATGTCAACAAATAACTGTAAAATCAGCATTTCCTTTTTAATAGAACACATTATTTATGAGCAGTAGGTTCATAGTGTACAACTTACACAAAAATTATGTAAGCAATATCAATACTCTATGAACAAAGTAGTTCGATTAGCCCTAAACTTATATTCATTTTATATACCTTGCATTCAAGACAACAACTTCATTTTAACACAGTGAAACTCTCTTAAGAAGTTTCCAAGGAACCGGAAAAAAATACTTAAGCGGGAAAACTTTATAATCGAGATAAATTGGGCCATTTAGTCTTCAAGGTATAGAAAAAACCAAACTTTTTAAGCATGAAAACTTCTTAAGAGGGTTTCACTGTATTTATGCACAAAAAGTAACATTTTGCATGTCTGGGTTTTATTAAAATACACAAGTTCAAATTATCTGCCTTATTTCAAATCAATAAAACGGTTCCTTCGATATATTGATTTTTATATTACATTACATACATATATAAAGATTTGTAAGCATTAACTATTTCAGGGGGTTAAGTCCTCCAACGGATTTGTTTAAAAATTCTGCTATCTGCTTTCTCAACTCATATTTGTCTCTGGCCAACGCTGATGATGTTGTAATCATGCAATAATTGCTTCGTAGTGCATTCACACAAACGTGAATTGAATTTCATAGTCCAAACTTTAAACTTTAGGGCGCAGGTTTCCCTACAGAACATCAGATCATTCCATTATATTGATAATTTATTAATACAAATCTATAAATGTAAACTCTGTAATGTGAGGGACGCACTGTAGAGAAGCTGTACCGTGGTAACAGGAAAAAATTCGAGCCTGGGACGCGGCCAAACACGACCACTTGTCTCTTCCAAAAATCTATCATGACTATGTACAACCGTATTATGATTATGTTACATGTTAAATAAATAAAGCATCGGAGTGGGGGTAAAGTGAGCAAGCGAAGATTTCTCGCCCGAACGCGGCTATGGTACTACCAAAATAAATACCATGAAAAAACCTGAAATAAATCAGTTAAGCAGCTACCTTCATCTTGACAACAACTCTCCCTGGTTGCCCGCCCGACCTCGTTCTGACCCTGCATTTATTCGCCTCATTTCTCGACTAACCATCGGCCACGGATTACCTCTCACTCTCTGGAGCAGACCTGGCTACGTCATATGAATGAAGCCATTCGATCATATCAGACCAGCTCTTCAACTGGCAACACAGACTACATTCTCCTTCACAAGGGGTGAAAGGAGCGACATTTGGCGCCTCCGTGGATTGGGACCTCCAGCCTTATCTTACAGTACTTGTGAGTCCTCACCCTATCTGACCATGAAAATAATAAAATGATTTTTCAAAACCCACACCCTGAAATGAAATGTTTCGATTATTTAAAAACAATCCACCATCACAAAATGAATATCTCATTAAAATGTTACAAAAAAGGGCTTTATAGAAATGCGCTTGGTAAGTCTTTTACTAGCTTTACAACGCAATCTATTCCACCGCGCGATTCATTTTGACACATTGTAAGTGTAAACAGTGAAACTTTATGGATCACTTATGCAACCGATTTATCGCATTTGTGACATTCGGATCAATAAGATTTAAAAACAAAAATAAATATTGGTGTTATTTTAATAGAATTTCATGGATCAAATATGCAACAGCCGCGTACTTAAGACGATACAACATTGAATGAATGTTATACTTAATATGAGTCAAGTAAACAGACAGATTCGACTATAAATCTGTATTATAATATGATACACAGCACTGTCTATAATAGAGTTTTTGGGAGTGAGGGAGCGTCAAGCGATATTAGTTCTGAGCTCTGACTCCGGCCCATGTTTCCTCGGAGGTCTGCTGGGAGCTGCTGGGGGAGGTGGTGGGAGTGCCCCGGATGAACTCTGCCGCCTCCGAGCCCATCACGCAGTCCTCGCTGATGTGGACGGACAACACGTCCGATCCGGGAATCTCAAACATGGATTCTAGAAGGATGCTCTCCTGGAAATAGTAATGATACAGGGTACTAAGTTTATATTTCCATCACAAGCTGTAAAACCTTGAAAAGAAAGTTTTCTTTTGTGACATTTTAGTAAAAATTAGTTGTCAAAAATCATATTTGTAGACTGGCAAAATGCACAGGCAATATTCAAATCGATAATGGAGATTTAAAAAAAAAATTAGGGTACGAGTGATTACTACGGAATAGTATGGATGCCAAAAGGGCTTTGATTGTTTTGCTGTCTGAATTTAGAGATATAAATCATTAATTTATGGTGTGTTCATATTTATTAAAAACAGGGTATTAATTTTTAATGCGATTTTAACCCTTATCTATAAAGAAACTGTATGAAGGACAGGGTCAGAATCGCTTGGGCCATTCTCGTTCTTGATGAAACAGGTACCTGAAGTACTTCTAGCCATTCGGAATAATTTGTAATAAATTATCTATGGGATCTCAGTGTCATTTTTTACCGCGATTTGAACTGTCAAACTCGGAGCATGGTACGTAACAAAAACATCGAAAAACCTACCAATTTATCAAATAAACGCAATTAATGTTGTTTTGATACATACATAGTTTATTGTTCAAGGAATGTGTTTCGATAAATATAATATACGATAGTTCTAAATAAATCCACAAAATATTTCTTCAAAGTGATGCTTTCCGAGATTTCATACGAAATACGGCAAGGCCCATTCTTAAGAGGTTAAGTGATATTTTGCAAAATTTCTAGGACAAGAAAAAGGCATTGGTGATTTAAAAACTTAATAACTAATGGTTCTATTAAAACACATATTTAAGAATGACATTCATTCTATGCTTCAATATTCTATTTGGTCATCATTCTGTTTTGCCATGGAACCGTCAATTGTAACTAAAAGTCGTGCTGCAATACTTTTAGGAAGGGTCGCTTTTCAGAATTTGAATATTTTATCTAATTTCAAAATAGAGAACTCCAGTCCAATTTTTTATTTTTTTTATGAATAAAGACCTTTAAACTTAAATAACTGCACTTTTATTTTTATTTTTATAGTTAGTTTTAATAGTTAAAATAATTGTCAAAGTTTTAATTTTTCAAGACCCCACGAAAAGCACCGTATCTATGGTGGATTGTGTGACTTCTTCACCCACCGATAGTTTATTTATTTTCAAGTTGTCATTTTGAATCAATGATGTTATGTCTAGGGAAATTTCCCTAGATCTAGGGGAGAAAAATATTTTTTAGGGAAAAGGGAAATCAGGACAAAATCTAGGGAAATTTTGAACTCTGGCAAATTTTTTATTACATATGACAATATTACTGGTATTATTTATATATTTTTTATATATATTTTATATATATATTTTTATGTACGTATATATATATTTTGGAATTCCTATGAATCTTAATTATTGTTCATGTATTTACATGCAATGTTATTTTTAACACTGACAACTCAAAATGATATTATGTATCTAAAAAGATAAATGGGACCTCTGAAAAAAAAAAAAAAAATTTTAAGTTCCGTTTTATCGGTGATTGCGGTTGATTTTTATTGTGCAAAGTGTTTTTTTTTATTTGGAATTCAGTGGTGAGTGTATTCGTACTTTTAAATTATTATTTCACGTAGCAAAAAGTGTTTTATTTGGAAAAGAATAGTAATAAGTACATTTACCAAATTCCGATATCTTCCCAATTAATTAATCATATTAATTAACATATAACAGGATTAGTGTTACACAATCAGGTGGCTACGTAGGTAATTGTGTAAATGTGAAGTTCTAGGGAAATTTCACTTCGAAATCTAGGGAAATAATTTTTTTGGGCAGAACATCCCTGTTTGAATGAAGAATCCAGAAGAATTTTAATGGCGGAATGCTTTGAGATGACTTTTAGGTGTGAGGTGTGTTTTTTATTCAAGATTAACTGCTTTTAATATAGAAAAACATTGGTAAAATGTCCACATTTCACCGGTACTGTTATTGTATTTTAACAAAGTGCAATATAAAAACAATAAATCATCTTTTTCATTGCAAATACAAGTTAGTGACATCGTAAGCCTCGTATTTTGTGTTCAGGCGTGACTACATTGTTTTATGTACAACACATACAGAAACACTGGTATTTATAATATACTGATCATGACGATTGTGTAATAACTTGTATAAAAAGCCCTTGATACTAAAAAAAATTCGAAAATACGACCGATGTATCGTAAACCAAATGTCAAATATGACATATGACCTATTTATGACTATGCTTAACCTCAAATATAGCCCTTTTACGTCATAATTTTAATTGTTGAGAGCCTAAATATTGTTTCCAATAAACACAATAACTATTATTTATCTAAATCTCTTTAACAGTATGAAAATAACCAAAAAACACAAAATGTTGAATGGCGCGCGTGTCTTTCGTGGCGTAAGGCGTAAGATTTCAAATGTCAATACATCTTGATACACTTCGGTGAATTGGTTAGCAGCATGTTAGCAGGTTAACAGTGACGTCACCGTTAACCATTTCAGTAATGCCAACTTGACACTGTATTTTGAGGAGAGGTTTAAAAATGCACTTTTTAATAATTTTTTAAAAACTCTGCGTTTAATATTATGAAATAAAACTTATATATTCAGAATCAGCGTTTATTGGTCTACATGGACATATTTTTTTAAAGCCATAATATTTTTCACTGGAGTTCCTTTGACAACCATAACATGGGCATATGCTTTGCATGATGGTGGAAAAATCCACAAATTATGTAACCATAGCAATGAAAAAAAAAAATTAAAAAAAAAAATACTCTGAAACAAGCGGCCCATGATGAAATAATACCAGAACTTGAATAGGAATTTCTTGAAACTTGAATTTTAACCTCCAAATTTGATGAACTGTTAAAAACAATCCATCATTAGTTAATGTGAATGTTTTCCTCACCATGATGGCCCGAAGTCCTCGGGCGCCTGTTTTCCTCTCCATGGCCTGGCGGGCGATTGCTCGCAGCGCCTCGGGGCTGAAGCTGAGGGCGCAGCGGTCCATCGAGAAAAGCATTTGGTACTGGGGCACCTGCACATCAAACCAAACATCTTTATTATCACATTACATACATACTAGCTTTTTCCACTACCAGTACTAGTAAATTGCTTTTTCAAATTGTACAGGATGAACACAGGCAGTTAATTTTTAAACTCCCATTAGGGTAAATACACACTGTAGAGTTCTACTTGCAGATTTATAACATAGCGATCAATTGAATCTTGACCAAGGGGTAGTCGTAGTCCAAATTAACTTAAACTAACCAATATGTGATTAGAAAGCGCTATAATACCTGTTGATGCAACTATATGCATTTCCCTCTAATCCAACCTGCTATACAAGTACCTGTCCCTATCTGACAGTGTGTGGCATTGACTTGCATGTTGACACTTGTAACAATAAATCATGGTACAATCAGTTTGTTTTGTAGATATTCCAACAGTTTTGCATTATGTTCTTTTTACTATTATAAAAAAAAACTGGCACAGGTCGGTGAAAAATCATGGGATAGTCTAAATTCGTGAAAAATCGGTTACAATATAAAAATTGAGCCCTTGCCCGGAATAATGTTGTATCCAACAAAACTATCAAAGTTGAATTATTGATGGAATAATGTTGGGCATATTAATACGCATCTTTTAACCAGTCAAAGGCCCGCAAATTCCAGGAAAAATACAGAAATTTCGTAACAAAACACGATTTTGAATTTTGAATTGAATGTTTTGTTGATTAATTTTGAGCTATCGTATATTTCATCGACTGAAACACGTTCCTAGAACAATAAACTATGCACCAAAACAACATTATTTGCGTTAATTACGTAAATTAATAGGTTTTACGATGTTTTAGTCGAGGAACACACGTCAATATTGACAGCTTCAATTTGCGCCAAAAATGACATTTCGATTCCACAGATAAAAGTCATTTAAAAATAATCTGGTGTTGTCAGGTGAATGAAACTAGTGACGATAACATCAATCATGTTGGCGTAAGCTATTCTGACCTTGTTTTCATACAAATTCTGTACATAGAAGGGTCAAAATCGCAGACAAACACTTTTATTTCGAAATATTTTTTTCGCGCATGCGCAAAAGCTGCGCGCAAATGAGCGTTTCCGGCCGATTACAGGTTAAGGTAGGAATTATGATAATGAAAAATTTTTTAGGCCCGTGGCAGCATTTTAAAGTTTGTTTTGTGGAAGAATGTTGTATAACGCCATTCATCAAAATGACGGCGCATGGTTTAATTTACGGCAATAAATGGAGAAAACGAACGTCTTATGGCTTCAACTAGAAAGTTTTCAAAACCAAGAGGCTGAAGAATGCAGGAAAGTAGAATTTGTCCAGAAAGAATATTATTAAGCCAGCTTTTTAGCTGTTGAAACAGTTTTGTGAAATAATGTTGTATGTTGATGATGTTGTGAGATAATGTTGTATATGATAATATCTAGAACGTAAATGGTTTCATTTATTCATATCGTTTTTTGCTTTTTAAGCTCAAAAACATATATGACATGTGTACATTTATGTCAGAAGATGTTGCTTTCTGTAAGGTGCCAAGAGTAAAAAATCCGTTTTGTGGAATAAAGTTGTATGTGAAAGTGTTCACATACAACATTATTCCAAAAATTCAGCATAAATTCTACATAGTAATAAACTCCAATTTAATTGATTTTCTAGACAACTTTTCAATCAAAACTCTTAAGAATTGTATGTTTTATGAATTTTAAACATAAAATGTTATGAAACATCACTGGTTTCGTTTTTTCAATTTTTCTCGGAACTAGAATATTGTTGGATACAACATTATTCCGGGCAAGGGCTCAATTAATGAAGCGCCTGTGGTAAATAAATTAATAAGAAACGTACCAGTGCATTTTTAGGTTCTGTCAATATTCTCACTAGAAGGTCTTGGTTCAGGCTGTGGAAGGGAACAAGAACGGGGAAGCGTCCAACGAATTCCTAAAACAAAACATTTAATTAAATGAAGACAATATTAGCCAAACTCAATTAAAAATCTGAAAATCAGAAAAAGATCTGGAACGGTCACATGAGGGATTCGAACCTAGGACCTTCGCCTTGCCTGAGCTAATGTGTCCCATTCCGAATCAGGAATATAACTGTATCATACTTCAACTAAGAATTAGATAAAAAATGAAAAAAAAATGGTTGTTATAGGCATTATAAAACTGTCTGTAGGTACATACTGGTGGGCTAATTAATTGGGACTGATATACTTAATAGTTAATTTTATAAAGTACATTCTGTAATTTATTCTGTAAATATATTTTATATAGTACAGAGTGTAAGTACTTTTTATGGTACCTTGTTTATATAGGATTCCTGAGCATATCGGGAGTAAAAATCTGGAATTTTGCTTTCCGATGATATTTTTTTTTCAATAAAAAAAAAAATATGTTTCACGTCCATACCACACACAATTTATCGATGGATTTATTCACTTATGTGATCCATACACCAAGAGAGACTTGGACGAACTTCTTCTTGAGGTGTTGTAAACGCTGATCCATGTCGGTGTATATTCGTATTGTCGTATAATATAAAATGTACTGAATACATGTTTTTAAATCAGTAAAGATAATGTCATGTTTGCACATAATTGTTTACATATTAGTTACAGCGCATAAATAAATAATAAAAAAACAACTTAATATTTATTTTTACATACATAAATTATATCTAATATTGTAAATTTTTATGTATTTCTCTTATAAGTGAACTATGTATTATAAGTTCACACTTTTAAACACATAACTTCATCTCTCTATATTGTGAATCTTGTTGTAATTCCTCCAACTTGTTATCAAATACTTGGTTTACACTTTTTGACTTTTCAATGCTACTAACTCTATTACCTACTTATCTCATACACTGTAAATCTGAATATATTATATGTTATCAGGTTAATTCCGCAAATCCGAATATACTTTATGCTACCAGGTTCTATTTCTATTTTTTTTTTGTTATGTAATTATGTATGTATAATATGAACTAAACCTGTAAATTTGTCTGTCCTGGTACGGGAAACTTTCCTAGTTGGACAGGCAAAGCTTCCTAATATGTGTTTTATACTTTTGTATGTATCTATAGTAAATAAATAGAATAATTTTACCTACCAATAAAATTTATATTTTGTTTCCATCGATGCCTGGAATCCATTATGAGAGAGAGCTAGCTCTTTCGCCCTTATAGTTTCAGTTTCGCGCGTGTTTATTCCCTATATTTGCCCTTTTTTTATTCGACTTACCACATTTTCTCTCTGCTGGCAACACTAGTGACGCGCATCTCAGATCACGTGATGTTATTGTTTGTCATATGACTCGTAATGCACCAGGTAGGGATTACCTGGATTCCAGGCATCGATGGAAACAAAATATAAATTTTATTGGTAGGTAAAATTATTCTATTTTGTGTTCCGTATCGATGCCTGGAATCCATTATGAGATGTGTTTGCTCTCACCTGGTGATCTGAAAACTTAGCGTTATATGTGATGCTATTTACACTGGAGTAAAGAATGGAGCCATTGAGTGCTGGAGGTGCTCACTTCTGGAGTGCGCTATCTCCTTCTGGTAGAACTTCCGGAAGGTGTGCTCGGACTTCCAATTCCCTCTAGCAAGAATCTCCTCTATGGGGTAGTCTTCCAACCAGTTTAAGGAGGTTACAGCCGAGCGTACACTTCCCGGGGTTGCGTGGACTCCAGCTTTTCTGAGGACTGATTTGATCCATCCCCCTATTATCGTTTGCGTTGCCGGTTTTGTTTCTGCTGATGTGGTCACAAATAGGTTCTTTAGTAGTGGACCTCTTCTGGCTGTAGAGAGGGCAACGACTTTTCTCAACCATTTAAGGAGGTTGATGTTATCTTTTTGTGAGCCCGTCAGTTTCCAACCTGATTGTTTATGGTTGGCTGTGTCGGTTTTTGCCCCAAAAATTGGCCACAGGGTAATAGAGTTCCTCTTGTCGATGAAATGTTCTGGGGTGATTCTGAGCAGTGTCAAATCATGAACTCTCTGCCTGACGCCAGGACGAGGAGTATTGCTGCCCTCCGTGACGCTTCAAACAGCGAGTCTTCTGTGGGGGAATTCTTGACCAGCCAGTCTATTACTTGTCTGGGATACCAGATAGGGGCTTTCTCCTTGGTCCTCCTTGCCATTGAGATTGCCTTGAGAACGTGTCTTACCAAGAAATCAAAGCTGATTTTTCTCGCATTCTGAGCTGGGCCGCAGAAGGTAACAATGGCTGACTTGTGGACCTGAATGGTCCCTGGGGCTAGGCCTCCTTGAACAAATAGGTGGGCTAGATACCTGGCAACCGTAGTTGGTGGGGGATTGTTGACGTCCACACCGTTTTGAGTGCCCCATTTACGCCACCTATCCCAAGCAGGTTTGTAGGTCTTCGGTGTAGACTCTCTCCAGGATGACTTGAGGAGTTGGCGTTCTTCCTGACTCCATGTTGTCAGGGCTTGTTCCCACCCGCAATTCTCCAGACCTCTAGTTCCAGATCCTGAATCCTGGGAGGGGGTAGTCCTGTCGATGTGTCTATGAGGACTCCCTCTAGGTTGCGCAGGCGTATGGGAGGTTCGTCTGTTCGCTGTTTTAGGTCGCTTCTCCAGAAAGTCTTCTCCCATTTTGGGACGACTAGAAGGAACATGCCCTTTTGCCTGATTTAGGTGGGTGAGCACTCTCGGAACGAGGTTTGGTGGAGGGAATACCCAAGCTAGATTGTAGTCCCAAGGTTGACTGAACGCGTTGGGAAAGCAGGCTAAGCAGTCGCTTGAGTCTCTGGAGACGTATGTTGGTACCACGTGAGCAGTGGCTGAAGCGAACAGGTCTATTTGAGGGCGACCCCATTTTTTAATATCTCCTTCGTTGCCGGACTTAGTAGATGCCACTCTGGAAGCGGTGCGCCCCGAGAGAGACGGTCCGCAATTCCGTTGTATCTTCCTGGAATGTATTGGGCTGTCAGAGATATCTCCATCTGGTCTACGAAATCCAGTAGCTCCCGCGTTGTTTCCAGAAGGGCTAACGATTTTGTACCCCCTTCCTTGTTGACATAAGCCACTACTGTCTTGTTGTCCGTCTGCAATAAGACATTCGTCTTGTTAAGATAAGACATTGGGCTTGTCCTTCCAATGGCTGCTAGCCACCACTGTATGTCCTGCCGTGCTGCGTTGGGCAGAGCAACGGGCCGCGATGGTTTCAGGTGCTGTATGCGGCGGCTGAACCTCTGCAATCTGCGGCAATGCAAGCGACCACGAGGGATCACGAAATTTGCAAAGTTGAGTCTTCCCAGTAGACCGAGAGCCTGCCTGGGAGAGCAACTGCCGACTTCCAAGGGAACCTGCAAGGCTTGGCGTAGACCAGCGCACTTGCGGTCGGAGAGAGACTTTTGATCTGCTCTCGTGTCCCATGTTATACCCAGGAACTCCATCTTCTGCGTGGGTGTCAGGACACACTTGTCCGGGTGCAGTCTGCGGCAATGCAAGCGACCACGAGGGATCACGAAATTTGCAAAGTTGAGTCTTCCCAGTAGACCGAGAGCCTGCCTGGGAGAGCAACTGCCGACTTCCAAGGGAACCTGCAAGGCTTGGCGTAGACCAGCGCACTTGCGGTCGGAGAGAGACTTTTGATCTGCTCTCGTGTCCCATGTTATACCCAGAAACTCCAACTTCCGCGTGGGTGTCAGGACACACTTGTCCGGGTTTATGCACCAGCCTAGCTGTTGAAGTGTGTGCACTATAGCAACGGCTTGGGAGGTGAGAAGTTTTCTGGACTGGTTTGGTACTAAGAAGTCGTCTAGGTAGACTACAATCCTGAGTCCCTTTTTCCTTAGTAGTTCTGCTACCCAGTTTGAGAGCAGCGAGAAGATCCTTGGCGCTGATGACAGGCCGAAGGGCAGACACGTCATCTGAAGGAGCTCTCCGTTGTACACGAGGCGCAGGAACTTCCGGTGTGATCTTGCGATTGGCACGTGGAAGTAAGCCTGAGAGAGGTCGACTTTTATCAGCCAGTCGTCGGGTTGGAGGAATTCCGGGACCCGAAAATGACTGAAGAGTCTGAAGGGCTTTAGTCTATGAAGACGTTCAAGGCCTTCAAGTTGAAGATGGGCTTGAGGGTGTGGTCTGATTTGGAGGTAAGGAACATACCTGACAGGAAGCTTGAGGAGTCGTCTGCTGCCTCCAGGATTTTTGACGCTTTCATCGTTTCGATGTGTGCGGTCATGCCTGGAGACAACCTTGTCCTGAAATTCTGCTTCAGCTCGGCCGATGGGAGCGCCCGAGGAGGTTTTGATATGAAGTGTATCCTTGCTCCTTTTAGAATGTTCAGGATTAGCGGTGATGCTCCCAGCTCCCTCCACACCTCCTGATATGCCTTTAGGCGTCCTCCCCAGAATGGCTCCGGCCTCCAGTCACCTCCATCGCCTTCTACCCCGATTGCTGGCCGCCTTGCGAGAGGGCTCTGGCTTTTTGGCGGGCTGCCTGTACGTCCTGTCTTTCTCTGGCCTAGGGGCAGGTCGAAAGGGCTTCCTAGGTCGGGAGTGTGGAGCCTCTATCACCGGTCTTGCTGCTTGTGAGGTAGAGGGTTGAGGTTGACGGGGGATATACGACGAGGATGCACTACCGAATATCTTGTCTCGTCCCCCGTTTGCCACGATATAACTTGCTAGTTCCTCTTTATTGAAGAGGTGACTGGCGCTCGGAGGAATCCTGGCAAGGCCTTCCTTGATGTACGGGTCCCTTACTCCCTCTAGCAGGGCCTTTCGCCTACTTTGTAGGCATTCCGTTCGCCTTCCGCATAAAATCTGTAGGACGTCGTCCGTGGTCTTACTGTACTTGGCAAACATCCCCTGAATCTTGTCAAACAGAGTCGCAGGGGTCAAGCAGGTGCCTGGTTCGGATGCCCAGTTTACCAGTGCCTGCATGTTTCCTCTGACCGACTCTGTTTGGGATAGCACTGCATTGGAGAGGGCTCCCAGGGAACGGTCCAGGGCTGGCGCGAAGGAGTTGTTCTTATCAAACCTCCTAGTTCTTCATTTACCTCCAGCTCTACGAAGGCGGGCGTGGCGGTGTATACTTTCTGTGTTTCGGCATAGCGAACACGCGATCATTCCTCCGAGCCAAAACGCTGAAGAGCCGAGATAACTGCGACTCTTCTTGCGCCCGCCTTCGGAATCGGCGATTCCTTCACCAATGTGCTTGGATTGCAGAACTCCAAAACGTTTTTCTGAGTGGCTAGGCTGGCGGGCATCTCTAAAAACCCCGATTCTACCTCTTGCCGCATCTCTCCCGCGGAGTCTTCTTTGTCCGAGACCGTTTTCTCCGCGAACTCTACCCGATTCCCAGATAAAACGTCCGTCATGGCCGACATCTGTTGCCTCAGGATGTCTACCCGAGGATCCCGATAGTAATGCCTTTCTTCCGAAGTGTCGGATCCAGAGCTTTCGCGCGGCATTTGGCGTTTCCGAGAAACTCGTGCTTGATCATTGTTTCCGACCGGCGAAGCGTCTTAGTTGTCGATATCACTCATTTTGTTGCACAGTTTAAACACGTAAACAACCGAAAAAACACACTAAATAATTAGTCAATTTCTCAGAAAACTATCTATCACGGTATATTTAATGTTTAAACTGAAAGAGCAGGGAATAAACTTCGATTTTCGACTCAAAATTGGTTTTTTAAGTACAGCGAAACACGAAAACTGCTTTCGGCGCGAAAAAACGGCGTCATATGACAAACAATAACATCACGTGATCTGAGATGCGCGTCACTAGTGTTGCCAGCAGAGAGAAAATGTGGTAAGTCGAATAAAAAAAGGGCAAATATAGGGAATAAACACGCGCGAAACTGAAACTATAAGGGCGAAAGAGCTAGCTCTCTCTCATAATGGATTCCAGGCATCGATACGGAACACAAAATAAATAAAATAAATGTCAGAGGGAAACAGGTTAAATCAGCGGTCGTCACACTTTTCTGGTCAAGGGCCACATAGGACAATGTGAGGTACCGCCGCGGGCTGCACACTTAATTCAATTCAATTATTTATTCAATTTAAAACATTACAAAATAAAATTTCAATGCGTTTTAAAAGAGTATTAATTTAAAATTTAAATAGGTTTAAGTAATTTATATTTCAATGAAGCACAATCATACAACAATAACAACAACAAAGCATTTTGTCTGAATTGTGCTTCATTGATATTAAACATATCGATATCCGAAGTGATTCTTTTTAACAACAAGACAGCTCTCCCGACTGGCATAACCATTGGTAAGTTAGTTCTGCAAGTCGGGAGATAAAACAGTCTATGCTGTCGATGACGGAGATAACCATCGGGAACATAGAAACTAATGCTCTCCATGATAGCCGAGTTTTCGAACCTTCCACAAATCAGTCTGAAGAAATGTGTTACAATGAGCGCATCCCTTCTGACCCGTAGAAGGTTCACACCAAGCATGCCCAAGAGAAAGTGGGTAGGGTAGAGCCACGGATAGTAGCCATACTTCCTCAGGTAAAGAAATCTCAGAAATTTCTTCTGAACCATCTCCAACATGAGGAAATACTTCACTTGGTGTGGGCTCCAAACCACCGACCCACTCTCAAGCCTACTCCTAACCAAGGCATTGTATAGTACTGTGAGAACCCGGGTGTCTCTAAGTTTCTCGCAGTGCGTAGGACGAAACCCAACATTCTCAGTGAAGTACTACACGTCATTATGATATGAGCATGAAAAGTTAACCTACTATCAAACAAAATACCAAGATCTTTCATAGTGGAGACACGTTTTAAATTTAGAGCCCTCATAGTATACCGGTAAAACCAGGTATGATACGCTCTAGTGAAAGAAAGAATGAAACATTTAGAGATATTGAATTCAATCTGATTCCGTTTACTCCAGTCAACAATTCTATCAATGTCTGATTGGAGTCGAATGCAGTCCTCTAAAGTTTGTATTTCCAAGAAAAGTTTAAGATCATCAGCGAAAAGAAGTGACCTGGAATGTAGAATAATTTCCATTATATCATTAATAAAAATCAAAAAGAGGAGTGGTCCTAAATTAAGAATTGGGGTTGGGGGGGGGGGTTGAGGGGGAACTGTCACGGAATCAATAATTCGATTAAAAATGTATAAAATTATTGATTATATCTTTTTGTTTAGGAAGTTAAAAAAGCAATTCTATTGTATTTTAAATACCGGGTTGCTACCTCCTTCCTTATTGTATTCATGATATAATTCTTAATAATAATAATAATACACAGATGATAATATGGTATAATAAAAAATAATATTACGTAATAAAAAATAAAAATTTTCACATTATCCAATTTAATGTAGGTAGATCTGAATGTAATTGAATCTTTCGGTTCAATTTACATCTACTTCTCCGAACTCTCGAAATATATGAATTTCCGCACACATGATAAAAATTATTACAATACATACAATAACCAAAATTAACCAATATTAAAGTTTACTTTGCTTTATTAGTACGCGATTAGTGTCTTTTTGGACCATTTTTTTTAATCTGCCCATGCCCTCACTGTGCCATCTCAACGCCCCCAAATTTTCTATGGATCTTCTACTTCCCCCCCTGAACCTATGACGTACACTATACGCGCGTTTAAAATCGACTTAGGGTGTGTTCCAATAACCAACTGGGCGTTTAAAAATTAAATTACAATCAATTAAAATAAACATTTTAAAATAAAATGTCAATCAATAAAAATCAACATTTTAAAATAATATTTTTTTAAATTTTTTTTTTTTTTAAATAATTGGAGACGGTTTACTTATATATATAGTTCCCGTGAGCACTTAGGCTATAGACCCATTGTACTATCTCACATTTTACCTCATTCCTTTGACAGTAACCCAGTCCCTTTTATAAAGTTCACCAGAATTGTCATTGGAAATGAAGCTATATCTTCTGGTTCGACAATGTGTCTTCCCAGGTCTCATTTCACCTCTTCACTCCTCCTTGGTTCCCCGAAGGCCCCACGACGGATGAAGGCTTCATCTCTCCTCTCCACTCCTTAGTTCCCCGAAGGCTCCACGACGGAGAGTCCACCTCCCCTTGGTTCCATAAAGGCCCCACAAGGGAAGAGTCCACTCTACCTTGGTTCCCTGAGGGTCCCAGGAGGGAAGAGGACATCATCTCTCCACTTCACTCCTCCTTGGTTCCACAAAAGCCCCGCGCTGGAAGGGTGCCCTTCCCCTTGGTTCCTTGAAGGCCTCACAAGGGAAGAGTTCATGGAGGTGGCCTCAGCTCACCTCTCCACGGTTTCTCCTTTTGGTTCCTCCTACGGCCCCAGGAAGGAAATCCACAGAGGTGGTGGTGGTTTTCGAATGGTCCAATTTTTTTGTCGCACGAGTTACCAGGGAAATAGAAGGTCCACTCCAGCAGAGCCCTGAGTGCTGGAGTGAGGTCTAAATATAAATACTCCGAGATGCAACCTTGTTTCTCGGAGGCACCGTTCGTGACGCTGTTCCCCAGGACATTCAGCCTGAGCACGGTAGCTCACACCTTGGCTTGGTATGGCTATTGCAGGTTTGTGTTTCCACTCCCTGAGCGATGGGTTCGTCACACTCCCTACGCTGAATTAAAATCATATAATAAACAAAAAATATTTGAATACAAAAGAAAAAGCAGGCTAATATAATTGTATGTGAAAAATAATATATTTAAAAAAAATCGCAGGCCGCACAAATATCGGCCGCAGTTTGACGACCACGGGTTTATATAGTTTAGAGGAGGGGGGATGACAATCAATGCTAGGAAGAGATTTAGGTAATAGTGTCAACACAAGTTCTGCCCAAACGCAGGACTGCTCAGAACTTCTTTTTATTTGATATTCATCAAGGCGTTCAGAAAACGCCCCGAAAGCATCACTTTGGGTAGGTGTTAATTAATATATTACCGGAATCATGCCAAAGTCGATGAGATCCCTGGCCTGCACCAGGCGCAGGAAGGCGTCTCTCTCTCGGTTCTCCTCCTCCGCAGAGGCACCGGCGCACTGCTCCTGGAGGGCCTGCTGCGAGGCGGCACGGCGCCCCGGAGAGCCCAGCACGGGAGCCCCGAAACCCAGGTACTGCAATGGGATAGAAACACTTGAGAAAAGATATAGCACAGGTACTGCAATGGGAGAGAAACACTTGAGAAAAGATATAGCACACGTACTGCAACGGAAGAGAAATATTTGAGAAAAGATATAGCATGGGTACTGCAATGGGAGAGAAACACTTGAGAAAAGATATAGCACAGGTACTGCAATGGGAGAGAAATATTTGAGAAAAGATATAGCATGGGTACTGCAATGGGAGAGAAACACTTGAGAAAAGATATAGCACAGGTACTGCAATGGGAGAGAAACTCTTGAGAAAAGATATAGCACTACGCAATATAGTATAAAGATACAGCACTATGCGTATAGTACTACGCAATGATTTACACTTGAGATAAGATATAGGCTAGACACAGCAGGGGAAGAGTTACACCTGAGAAAAGATATAGGAAATGGAATGGTAGAGTCACACTTGGGAAAAGATATACATAATGCATATACTAGAACAATAGCGTTACATCAGTGTATGTAAATACCCCTTTAGTAATAAACATGTTTTAAATTTTACACAACTGATAAACAACCATTGATGTATGGTAAATGTTTGCTTATCAATTGTGTAAAATTTTAAACACGTTTATTATTAAGGCCCATGGTGCAGCATGTACACATATAATGTAGTATACTTGCATTTACATTAATATATCCAATTCGTAGGAAAGTCATCAGACTATAATTAACACAATGTATTATCTCGTATAACAGGTGATGAAGAAGAGACATTGGACAATCTTAGTCATCATAGTCTTCAGTCACAGGGTCGTTACAAGTAGCATCATTTCAAGATAATAATGAACACAAAAGTTACCTTTTCATTATTTCTCCTAGAGATGAGTCTGTCCAGGCCATTGTAGGCCCCACTGGCCACAAACAGGATATTGGTGGTGTCCACTTGCACTGTCTCCCCGCGCAGTTTCCTGGGGGAGTTCCTCTCGGGCACATTCACGATGGTGCCCTCCAGCATCTTCAGCATACCCTGCTGGACTCCCTCACCTGGAAAATGTATATTTTAATACAATTTTATTCTTTGTTTTAACCTTCCGTCAGGTGCAATATGTTAATATAATTAACAGATCCTTGAAAATTGAAGCATTTAACTATGGAATTGATGTAAGTTGATGGGAATCACTTACCTCCCACATCTCGGAGCTGATGGATTCCAGGAACAGCTCCGATCTTGTCCACTTCATCCAGGAAGACTATTCCCATCTGAGCTCGCTCAACGCTGAAAAAATATAATTATATTAAATATTGCTATAGTTGTAAAACTGTTATAAATGGTACGCACATCGACTAAGTGTTATCTAGACAGGGCGTGGGAATTTTAAAATTAACACCCACACCAAAAATAATGGTCCACGAAAACATTTATCAAAAAGAAAGTGTATTGTCTCGCAGTCGAAAGATCGGAAGAAGCATTGCTTTTTACCTTTTGTAGGTCTGCACGGAGCAAATTTGTCTTCCAGCAAGTTCATCCCAACTCTCATTTCTAGCTTTGCGAAGATCATTTTTCAAACACGAAATTGAGGAAGTTGGAAACATTTTAGCTAAATCACACAACAAATTAAATGAACGATCTTAGTAGGTGGTGTTATTTTTTTTATTGAAATTAGGTACGAGAGGGCTAATCTATTGTTATTATGTATCGATGGAAACATATAATCAATTTTAAAAAGTATGTCACTGTACACTGTAAAATCAGATTTTGTTTCCATCAATCATTGCCTGGTTCCTTCATATAACTCTATGTATCCTGTTCCCCCTCGTCATAAATCAAGCCAATTTTCTCCTCTCAGGAAATTCTTCACTTGTGCTCTGGATGAACAAATTGAGTTTATATTATTATTGAAGATGCCCTAGTTTGACCAGCACAGGCAGTTGAAACACTTGTGCGTGGTAAACACATTAAAAAGTGACATCTTGTTTATTTATTTATTTATTTATTTATTTATTTAATACAAACGGCATAAGTATGCCATAAACATTAATTACATGTCACAAATTCATATTCAAAATATTAGTAATGGTAAAACAGTGTATGTATAACAGTTAATTGTGACGATACATTGTGAAGTGACACCAGAGATACATTTACATGCCAAAATCTATAATACAAATAAAATTAATAGTCATTAAAAAAATATGATAGCATAGCCGTCTTGTACCTATGTTCCGTGCAGTTAAATAGATCTATCACATCAGCATATCTATTAGTAACTTCATGCAACCTAGGTAAAAGTGAGTGTTTCGTATACTCAGTCCGATTATTGTTACATTTAAAAAGGATTTTAGAACGAGTAGTTCTCGTGGGAATATGAAATTCAATGAGCTTAGTTAGATCAGGACTGTCTATTCTACCATTTACAATTTTGAACATTAATATTAAGTCGGATATAATTCTTCGATCTGACAGTCTTAGTAAATTTAATTCTTTCATCAAGTAATTATAATTTATGTTTTCAATGGGAATACCGAGGTTAAAATTAATGTGTCTTAAGAATTTGTGTTGAATTTTTTCGATTGAATCTGAATGTATTTTAAAATGGGGGGACCAGATCGAGGAGTTATATTCGACTTGACTACGTACTAAGGATGTATACAAAAATTTTAAAGTTGAAATATTCTTGAAACCTCTGGAATTTCTAAGAACGAAGCCAAGCATTTTGATACCTTTATTATAGATTGAGTTTATATGGGATATGAAGTTTAATTTAGAGTCGAAAATTATGCCCAAGTCACTAATTTCTGCGACAGAGGTAAGGGTAGAGTTGTTAAGTTCATAAGGATGAATAATTGGTTGACTTATTCTGTAAAAACTTATTGAATAACACTTATTTATGTTCAGATAAAGTTTGTTAATAGAGCACCAACTAATTAATTTGTTTAAATTATTTTGTAGACAGGCACAATCTTCAGCGGTTTTGATGATTTTAAATATTTTTAAATCATCTGCAAAAAGCAATACATCCACATCTTTATCAAATATGTCAACAATATCATTTATGAACAGTAAAAACAAAATTGGGCCTAAATGGGACCCTTGAGGTACACCACTGGTAGCTTTAAATTGATTGGAATAAAACAAATTAATTTTTACAAGTAGAACTCTATCAGATAGATAGCTTGCAAACCAGTCTAAAAGTTTTCCGTCAATACCGAGCTTACGTAGTTTAACCAGTAGAATTTTATGGCACACTTTGTCAAAGGCTTTGATAAAATCTGTGTATATGGAATCGACTTGAGTTTTGTTAGCTAATGCATTTGATATAAAGTTTTCATATAATGAGAGATTTGTCAGAGTTGACCTGCCAGACAAAAATCCATGTTGATTTGGAACAATGAGACGGTTAATATATGGGGAAATTTTATCAAGAAGTAATTTTTCAAAAAGTTTCGGAATTATAGATAGCTTACATATAGGTCTATAGTTAGTGACATCACTTTTATTACCCTTTTTTAGTATAGGCGTTAGATAACAACGTTTCCAAATGTCCGGGAAGCAACCTGTATCAAGCGATTGATTAAACAAAAGACAAATCGGCTCAGCCAGTGAAGCAATGCAATTTATGAGAATATTGGGGTGCACGTTATCAGGTCCGGCCTTTTTGTTTTTGTCTAGAGATTTAATTTTAGATTTAACGTCGTTTATATTGATGTGTACAGCAGGGATATGCATGCTCTCAATAAGGGAAGGTGGTGGTATGTAATTTTCTGGGATATCTTCGTCATATACACTTTTGAAGTAATCAGCAAAATAGTTAACCTTAACTTTCATATCAGTGCTACTCTTATCTTTGAAGTGCATTGAAATGGGTAAACCTTGTTTGTTTTTTCTAAGAGAGTTTACATGTGTGAAAAAGTTTTGTATATTAGAGGGTATAGATTTTTCGATTCCATTTATATAATTATAATATGATTTTTTTGACAGTTTTTTACATTGAGTTCTGTAATTGTGAAATAACTTATAGTCATTAAGGGATTTAGATTCTTTAAAGTTTTTGTGTGCAGTTTTTTTGCAAATAATCAGGTTGATTAACTCGCTGTTGAACCATTTCGGGAACTTCGCTTCTTTGAAATGTGAAAGTGGTACATAGTTTTCAATGGCCCTGTTGATAATTGTGTAAAAAATTTCAAGATTGTAGTTAATATTGTTGTTGAGGTGAAGAAATGACCAGTCTTCATTTGTAAGATATTGGTTCATATTAGGATAGTCAGCTTTGGAAAAATTATAAGTATAGTTAGGAAGAATAGTTGTGTCGTCTGGTGAGTTATTCATCAAGATGGTTATGCTTAAAGCGGGGTGGTGGGAGTCTAGGGGGAGGAGCTCGTCAACTGATTTAACAATGTGAATTGAGAGATCACTACAGAACACTAAATCCAGCAGCCGGTTATTGGTATTGTAGACTTGATTGACTTGATGTAGAGCGAGTAAGTTCGTCATATCTATTGTTTCACGAGCATTTTCTGGTAGGCTTAAGTTGTTATAAGAGTTTTTATTCATCCAATCAATGCTAGGGGTATTATAGTCACCAAATAAAATTGTTCTGGCATCAGGGTATTTATTTTTAAAGATTTCGAGGTCATCAATGTGGTTTCGGTAGACTGTGATGTTGGATCCAGGAGGAATGTAGACACATCCCAGTAAAATTTTACTTGATTTAGTTTTTAGTAATACAAATACCTGTTCTACGTCTAGATGTTTGCAAATTAATCGAGTGGATGGCAGTGATTTTTTGACGGATATGAGAACTCCTCCTCCTCTGGTTTTATTGCTGGTGGCTGGATTCCTGTCAAGGCGGTAGGTGTTATAAGATGAGAATCCAAGTTCCTCGGTGTGAATATCAGGATCAAGCCAGGTTTCAGTAAGGAGAAATACATCTACGTTTTGAAGTAAAGGAATAGAAGTTTGCAACTCTAAGAGTTTGGTTCGGCAGCCGCGGATGTTTTGGCCGTATCCATTGATGTGTTTGAGTTTTTTGGATTTTTCTTAACTATTGTCGGCTTGCTGTTGATATATTTGATTGTTAGTCCAACTTCTCCTCCCTGAATCCTACTTTCCATTGATTGACGTAGGTCTGATAAATATTTTCTTTGGTTCGGAGTTTGGTCGGAAAAAATTTTGACAGGGGAGTTGTTAAGATAAAAGTTTTTTTTTCTGAGAATATTCATTACATCAGTTGAGTTTCTTAAGATCACTTTAATGGGCCTCGATTTATCAGGCCTCACTGCTCCAAGACGGAATGTGTTGATGGAATTTGGTTCTATATTGTTGTCTATTTTCTTCAGAATGGTTGTAATTTGTAAATTATCATCCTTGATTTTTTCAATTTGGTTCAGTTGTGTGCTTTCGGGAACGTTTATAATTATGAGATTATTTGCTCTGTTTTTCCTCTCTTCAAGCTCATCGGCCGCTTCACGTGTAGATTCTAATGGGTTAGGTTTGTTGGTTAATGCTTTAAAAGCTATTAGCTCACCCTCGAGTGCTGCCATTTTTGTAGCCATTTGCGCTATGGTTCCAAGAATAGCATTAGTTTTTGGAATCATTTTCGCAATTTGATCTTTGTTCAGTTTGTTACTGGGGTCTATTATTAGATCGGTTAGAGCCTCAACCGCGTTTCTCGCCTGACTGATAAATCCCTGGGAGTCCATTTTGTTAAAATTAAAAAAAAAAATTTTTTTTTTTTTTTTGAAAAATGGACGATGGCTAAGCCTGGATTTAAGGTGGAGTGACTTGAACTACTTGAAAGTATGGGCCGGGTCGGGCGGTAGTAGCTTGGGTAACAATAATACTTATTGTTTTGACTTTTATTAATATTGAAATGCTCACTCAGTTATGATTTTAGAATCCAGCAGGTTTGCACTACAACTTCTTTAAACTTGCAATAAGTCACTGGCTCGTTATATTATCTGTTTCACTGTTTAAAACAACTGTAGACTGTTAATTAGTATTGAGCGCAAAATTGAATGTGCTCTCTGTGTCACTGTACGAAAGTTAATGAATTGTTGATTGCTTACTTGTAGTTGGCGTCTTGCAGCAGCTTGGCGATGACCGATTCAATGTCTTCTCCCACATAACCGGCCTGCGTCAGGGTGGTGCAGTCACAGATGGCGAAGGGGACATCCAGGCACTGGGCTATCGTCTGGGCCAGGAGTGTTTTACCTGCAAAATAAATACAAAGTAATTAAAATCGTATTCAAGCCAAGGTGTGAGCTACCGTGCTCTGGCTGAATATCCTGGGGAACAGTTTCACGAACGGTACCTCCGAGAAACAGGGTCGCATCTCCGAGTATTTAGATCTTACTCCAGCACACGGGGCTCTGCTGGAGTGGACCTTCCATTTCCCTGCTCACTCGTGGGACAAAAAAATTGGACCATTTGAAAACTAGGGAACCTAGAAGTACTGAGGCCACCTCTGTGGACTTCCTTCCTGGGGCCTGTAGGAGGAACCAAGAGAAACCGTGGAAAGGAGAGCTGAGACCACCTCCATGAACTCTTCCCTTGTCGGGCCTTCAGGGAACCAAGGGGAAGGGGACTCTTCCAGCGCAGGCATTTGGAAAACCAAGGAGGAGTGAAGTGGAGAGATGATGTCCTCTTCCCATGTGGGGCCTTCAGGGAACCATGTAGGAGTGAGGAGAAATGAGACTCTGTGAACTCTTCCCTTGTGGGGCCTTTAGGGAAGCAAGGAGGAGTGAAGAGGAGAGATGAAGTCCTCTTCTCTCCTGGGGCCCTCGGGGAATCAATGTGGGGTGGTGAACTCTCCGTCGTGGAGCCTTCAGGAAATTAAGGAGTGGAGAGGAGAGACGAAGCCCTCTTCCCTCGTGCCCCCTTCAGGGAACCAAGGAGGAGTGAAGAGGAGAAATAAGACCTGGGCAGACACATTGTCAAACCAGAAGATATAGCTTCATTTCCAATGACAACTCTGGCAAACTTTAACCTCTAATGGGCCGGAGACGTGCCGGCGCGCGCGTCGTATGCGCGAGAAAATAATACGAAAATTTGAATAAAATATTCGACCAAAAACTTTTGGTCTGCGATTTTGGCCCTTCTATGTACAGAATTTGTATGAAGAACACGGTCAGAATCGCTTGCGCTAACATCATAGATGATATAGCCACTAGTTTCATTCACACTTGCAACCCCAGAATATTTTTAAAACGATTTCGTCTATGACATTGCGCTGTCAGATTTTGCCGCGAATTTAACCATCGGAATGAATGCGTGTTCCGCGACTAAAACATCGTAAAACCTATTAATTTACGTAATTAATGCAAGTAATGTTGTTTTGGTACATAGTTTATTGTTCTAGGAACGTGTTTCAGTCAATGAAATATGCGATAGCTCAAAATTAATCAACAAAACATTCAATTCAAAATTCAAAGTGGTGCTTTTTAGTGAATTTTCGTGAAATATCATGGCCAGTCAGAAGTTAAGGGACTGGGTTATTGTTTAAGGATTGAGATAAAATGGGAGATAGCACAATGGGACTATGGCCTAAGTGCTTACGGGAACTAATCGTAAACCGTCTCCGCAAAGAATAAACAAAAAAAATCATATTAAAAACATGCATTAAATAGTGAATCTGGTTTAGGGTTTAATACATCGACAGAGGAAGGATAAATTTAATGTAGACTGAATTAAGTACAATCGCACATCCCATTGAAAAGTGTCATAATTCAAAAAAGTAAATTTTAGAGAGTGAAAACAAATGACGAATAAAACAAGCGATCCCGTCGAAAAGAGACACTAGCGACATCTTGCGGAGAAAGAGTGATCTAACTTAAATAAGGTTTTCGTGGGGTATAGATATTCACAATCACTTTACTATTCAGAAAATTAAATTTTATAAAGAAGAAAATTTTGACTACCGACCCTTTTCTATGGGATGTGCGATATGTTCACTTTTGTGTCGTATATTCTCATGACATTTTTATCTATGGCTGTCCATTCTCATCTATAAACCGTCTAAACGTCTCCTTCTTAACCCTTAGGGGCCGAACCCCTGCATTTGCAGTTTTGAAAAATCATGCCCACCCACAAATGTAGCTTTTTTCTATATTCCCCGCATCCGTTATTTTCCCTCATTCATCGATATTTTCCATAGTGCCTTCAAAACCAATAGATAGTTAGAGGTTTCACTGTATCACAAAAGAACCATATAAATGAAGTAAAATTAGGACTCACCGCATCCCGTAGGCCCCAGCAGCAGGATATTACTCTTCTCGAGACGCAGGTCGTGGCTGGCCCGGTCCAGGATGTCGGAGCCCCCCTGTGGGTGTGCGGCGGGCCCCTGTGAGGGCGGGGAGGGAGGTGCTGCGCCCAGGGAGCTCCCTGAGCCCCCCACACTGGCGTGCCCGATGCCGGTAATGTGCAGCAGGTCTGGAAGGTCATACTTGACGGCTACACAAGGTGACGTCTTTGCAATTTTGATGGATAACTTATGATGATTTGGTTAGTATTTTGTTACAAACTACTTGCTGTGATTTGTCAAGAGTTTCAACACACTTGGTAAAAATTGATATTATTATTTTAGGTACAGCTTCTTAGCTGATAATCTATACTGATTATTAACCTCTGACAGGCCGGAGACACGCCGGCGCGCGCGTCACATGCGCATGCGCGAGAAAATAATTCAAATATTTGAATAATATTTCCGACAAAAAACTTTTGGTCTGCGATTTTGGCCCTTCTATGTACACAATTTGTATGAAGAACAGTGTCAGAATCGCTTGCGCCATCATTACTCTCGGAGACGCTACAAGTTTCATTCACCTTGCAACCCTGGAATATTTTTAAAACGATTTCTTCTATGACAATCGGCTGTCAGAATTTGCCGCGAATTTAACGGTCGCAATAAATGCGTGTATCGCGAATAAAACACATCATAAAACCTATTAATTTACGTAATAAATGCAAGTAATGTGGTTTTGGTAGATAGTTTATTGTGTTGTGAACGTGTTTCAGTTAATAAAATATACAATAGCTCAAAATTTATCAACAAAACATTCAATTCAAAGTTCAAAATGGTGCTTTTTTAGTGTTTTTTTGTGAATTTTCGTGAAATGGCCTGGCCTCTCAGAGGTTAACAAAGTGTTAAACCAATAGCAGATTTTCAGTTCACCAACATACAGATTTCTACTGTAGGTGATAAGTTGGCTAATTAACTGTATTACCGACACAAATGCAAGGTACATTTTTACTCAGACAATGGTTGGTTTATACTTGTCTGACGTCTCTTGTCGTGTCGCGTCAGAACAGTATTCATACATTTAGTATGGTGAGGATTATATTAGTGTGTTGCTATGTGACATGATGCATTATGTCGTGTGGTGTCAGAAGCGACCTCGATTTTCGTCAGAGCGGTGCAGGTGGGGGGGCGAGGGAGCGGCATTCATTCAAAAAGGGTTCTTTTAGAACAACACTTTGGGCACTGGAGCGATCACAGGAAATAAATAAATTTGCCTCGATTGCTCGAGATTTCCCAGAAGGTCATTTTTAATTTTTCGCCAACATTAAAAAAAAATCATACCTTCAAATTTTAACATGGAGACATAAAAACTTATCATAGTGCTATATAAGCCAATGTATTAACCTGTATTTTATCCTTTATCTGATATTTGAAGGATTTATCAAAAAAATACTTAATACTTATTCGAGTCAATATAGAATATTTTAGATTTCTGTATATTGTCTGTGATACACTAAATAATGATAGGTGCATATCTATGGGAAAAGGACTTAATTTTATTCATAAACAGCCGATCAAATATTCGGCGGGAAAAAATATTTAAAAAATTTATTTTTAACATCGTTCTAAAATAGTCTACAAAGTTCGAATTTGCGACAACTATTGTCATAATAGATAAAGCATTTCAATAGCTTCGTTTTAAAATAAATGTCTGGCCAAGGAAATGTTTAAAATAATTACAATAAATGTAGGGAAATAAATGGTAGGGAAATAAGGTCCATTTTTGGACCGCTATCAATCGTAGAAAAATAAAAGTGGTTAATTTTTCAACAAAAGTTTTATGTACTATTGATAAATGCGAGTAGCCCAGAAAATCTCCACCTGCTGACAAAACACAAAGAGCACAAAATACGCTTATTATTATCATTAGAAATTTCAACCTTAACCTTAGCCCACAATATAAATGAAACAATTGCAGTAACCATAATCTGAACTAAGCATCAACTGTGCTGCGAAAGAAGTGGATATCCCAGTAAAATGACAAATATGTGATACGTGATTCAAATCATGTTTTTGTTCAAAATTTCCATTCTAATGACCAAATTCACTGTTTTATTATTATAATTCAATATATTTAATAGAGACATTATGGAAGGTACATGCATCTACCTCTGTGCGTGAAGGACTGTTGCTGCTCCGAGTGAGAGACGGGCTGGGCAGGAACCACGGGGGGAGGGATGTTGTTGTAGATACGCTTGTAGTGGTTGTACACTGCCACCGAGAGCACCTTCTTGGCGTGCTCCTGCCCCACCACGTGCTTGTTCAGGTATTCAAAGATCTTCTTTGGCGGTGGGGGGGGCTTTCTGGAAACATAAAAGGAAAGTTACGGTCTATTGACTAATACAACATCAGAGTAAAATCTTTAATGTAAAAGGCCATTATATAAAGATCTAAAACCATTTATAAACTTTACACAAATAATAAAACAAGACCAAAATTTCCTCTGAAATCATAATATTTGTAAGTAGGTACTTAATTAAGTTCCTACTTAATTATAAACTGTATATAAATATTATGTAAACATTTAAAAAATCTATATAAATAAAAAAGAATCAAATTAAAAATAAAGAAAATACTTTGTTTTTACCACTTTTATTGTTTACAAAACCAACATGTTTCGTGAGCAACGCTCACTTCTTCAGGGTTTTTTATTGATACAAGTATCAATAAAAAACCCTGATTGTAAACAATAAAAGTGGTAAAAACAAAGTATTTTCTTTATTTTTAATAAAAATGGTGCTACAAAATAAGTTTGCTGTGTTAGAAGAAAAAAGAATCGCCGAAATATATGTAGGTACGCGCATAACTTCCGAACGACTGCACCAAAATGGACAATTTTTCTATTAATTGCTAGCTATGAACCAGCTAGCTTTTAACCCCTCCAAAAATCACAAATATTCACTTACAATGTCTCAAATGAAATGACAGTTTTACGAAAACTTTGTGTTATTACCGCTTCACAATTAAAGCTCTATAAATGAAACATTTCTGAACGTAGCCGAATAGTAAAAACTGTTTTAGAAAGGTTACAAAATAAGCTTTCAAATTGTTATATTACAAATAAATATTAACATTTGTAAATATTAAAATTTAGAATGCAAACATTAAAAAAATGTAAAAATGACTCACGTGATGTTTTTATATGAAAACGGTACTAAAATCACAGATTATCTAAACAACAATGCTTATTCTATTGTATAAATGTATAATAAACACTTTTGTCACCTCAATTTTTTATAAAAATATTTTATATAAATCATTTCATATAAAAATATTTAATAAAAATTAACAATGCCCGTAGGAAATTTGGCGGGTAAAAATATGTGCCAACCGCGCAACTGACAGAAAATTCTTGTTATGTATTTCTATGGACAACTTGATAGGGATGTACAGCTTGATCCACTATCGACCTTTTACATTTTGTTTTAGGGATGTCACTAAAACAATAACGGAGTTAGAACGATTTCTATGGAGACACACGCGTTGACGTATAAACACGCTTATTGTACTTGACGGTTATCGTATTTTTAACGCATATATCTGCTTACGTTGCTGACCGGTTATATAAAAATAAAATAAAAGGAATTATACAATTTGTCCCAAGAAATGTCACTATCTCAATCAAAATTCTTTTTTCAAACTATCTTTAGGCAGTTAGATACCATAAAATTAAAAAAAATTCTAGTAAGAAAGTCCAAATCAGCATGACAATTTCACACTTGAAAAAAAAAATCTTAACGAACCATTAATCAAACGACATAGAAGACAAATGAACTATATTTAAATAACTTTAGTCCGCCTCGGCACAGGACCCCCTAGTGAGGAGGACTAAGAAATACAATATTTTGTACTTAATTTCACATTGCATTTTGTATGTAAAATTTTTTTATATAGTCGCTATAATAAAAAAAAAAAAAAAAATTAAATAACTCCCAACAGAATACCGACAATGAAACACCGAAAAAGAAATGAAGGACTAAACGTTGCAACTGAAACTGCATACGAATTATATAGCTTCAGATGAATTTCAAAATGGACTGTAGTTACTCTAGACTTTAGAGTAAATGGCGTGGAATTGGGTGATAGAGTATATATTACTATGTAGGATAAAAAGATATGGGAAGGAAAACGATGACCAATCAGTTGCCGTGGCACCATCTCTCTTTAATATTATTTTATACTGTTGCTATAGAACCACCACAATACCTCGAGGTAATCTAAATGAACGAATACGAAAACGATATTATGTGCACAAACAACACCAACAAACTGCTTCCTTGAGTCGATTTCCTTCTTCTTGGTCCAAAGCAAAAACACTCAAACTTGCACCACTTCTTACTATTGTTCAAAATGGATAAAAAGACATTCTGGTAGGAACCAAGCCTATTCTCATTTCCAGACCAAACAATTGGTAAGCGGGTAAAACAGAAGGGTGAAAAAAAATAAAGAGAGGCGTGCGACAGGGTTGTATTCTTTCACCTATGCTGTTCAACTTATATTCAGAAGAAATATTCAATGAAGTTCTGCAAGAAGCTAGAAGGGAAGATTCTGAACAACCTGCGTTATGCAAATGATAGGTACTTCTAGCAAGTAACATTGAGGATCTACAACTTCTGCTGAATCAAGTAGTGAAGACTTGTGAGAATTTTGGGCTAGAACTGAATATAAATAAAACAAAATACATGCTCATAAGCATAAATAATGCATTGATCGAAAATCTTTATATAGCTGGAACAAAACTAGAGAAGGTACAGAGTATTGTATACTTGGGCTGCAATGTAAATGATAGATGGGATCCTTCGGTTGAAATCAAATGCCGCATTGAGCAAGCTCGTGCAACCTTTTGCAACGGTTTGGATTCACATACGGACTTTCTCACCCCGGTTACGTAGTAAATAAGTACTGTCGAGTTTGAGATGTGTCATCCCAGTTATAATTACCGCTTTTGCAGAGACTCGGCTCGCGGCGAACTTCAGTACAAGAAACCAAGGCCGGAGAGAGGAACGTGTTTACAGCTGTCTGGGTGCAACAAACTATTGGCGCTTGGATCACAGCATCATATCATCATAGCAATCATATTATCAAGAGTTCAGATTCATTGTAACGTAACGTTATTTTATTTAGTTATTCCTCAGGTTACATATTTAACTTTATCAGTTTTTGTATTCTCTTTAAAATGCAATGGTGACCTCGTTATCTCTAGCACTGTACACTCGCGTTTACCCACATGTAACATCTTGTCTAACATTTATCATCTTCGATGATGATGTACGCGGCCCGAGATAATTACTTATTTAGAGTCATCACCTTCTGTATTGTTACCTTGCTGTACCTTGTGTAATTACTTATTTAGAGTCATCATATTATTACAAAATAATGTCCCTGTTGTCAATCGCAATAAACCCTATTTATACATTTTAACTTTAATCTTTCATTGATTTGTTTTATCATTAACATGCATCTACCCTTTTGCTGGAGCTAGCCACATTAAAGTACAGAGTAATGTGTTGAATAAGTAAGTATCTTTTATCACCTTTAACTTTATCCGCATGAAAAAGATGTTCTGCAGTCAACCTTTATCTGCATGATTTCAACCTTGTATTACGAATGCGAATGGTCAGATGCTACGTGTTTTCGATATTATTTTATGGAATGGAAGCATGGACGCTTACTGAAGAACTAATTAGGTGACTTGAGGCATTCGAGATGTGGATCTACAAAAGAATACTTAAAATAAGCTGGATAGATAGGGTCGTGAATGAAGATGTTAAAGAAAAATAAGTTATTAAAACTATAAAAATCTGAAAAGTTCAATATCTTGGACGTATGAGATCTTGCATCTCATAATGCAGGGAAAGATTGCCGGAAGACGGGGCTCTGGAAGAAGGAGAACCTCATGGCTGAAAAACCTGAAACAGTAGTTTGGCCAGTCTACCATGGAGCTGTTCCGGGCCGCAGTAAACAAAGTCCGCATAGCCAAAGTCCGTTGAACGGACAGGGTACAAGAAGAAGAAGGAAAAAAAACAGATTAGGATAGTTCAGTCTAGATTCGCTTAGGTTAGTTTTTTTGTTGTTTGTTTTTACATGGAATCTGAAATAAAATACCTAAAGAAGCCATTCTTGGGGTCTGCGCTATCCTTAAGGCTCTTCTTGGTGTCCACTTCGCTGAGCACCACGAAGAAGTGGTGGCACTTGTCGCACTTGACAAAGCGCGTAGAGCTGACGAAGGTCTCCACGTGCGTGCAGGGGTCGCCGCACTTGGGGCACGACAGCGTGGAGGATTTCTTGCCCCCGCCACCCCCGCTGCCAGATGTGCTGGAGCCGCCACTGCTGGTAGCTGATGAACCTGAAATATAATAAATGCGTTATGAACGAAGTGATTATCTTACAAAAGACAGAACTTATCAACTCTGTCCGAAGCCAAAAGATTTGCCATTTTATCGTCTCCCTACATTGATTGCTCACAGAGACTATTCGCTGTTTTACAGGATAGAGTAAACTAATGAAAAAAACACAATTTATTATATTGTTATTACAGAATTACGCCATTAGTAATTATAGAAAAAATGTTAATAAAATTTATTTTAAATACATAAGCCGTATGATTACCCCACCATCAGACTATTTCAAGATTGAAAAGTACCTTCTTCACTGCAAATAATTTATAAAAAATAGCTCTTTTACAAATTCACAGAGATTGTTTCAAAATGAAAAGATATCAATATTTTCAAACGCAATGGTCAATAACTATCCTGTGCTGAAACACTACCACTTCCCAACAATCATATTGGAATAAAATGGTTTGACCAATAGGCCACTTAAGGGTATATTACCGCAAGCGCAGCATATTTAGGGATTTTTGATGCAGTTTTAAGAACATTTCTATATTGTTTATTAGAAAAAAATATTATGTTTTGAAAAAATAAACTATTCTTCTAAATGGTGCGTTAAAAAAACGTGTTAAAATGTTTAAAACAATTGCGTGAAAAAATATTTACAAAACCTCTAAAAATAGCTTAAAGTTCGATTATATCTTTTAATTCTAAATACAGGAGAATTATAAAAAATATACATTATCACCACATCAATGTTGTCTAAACGACTGAATAATAAAATTATTTTAAAAAGCATTAAAACAATGCTTAAATAAATAAAAACAGTTTTTCAATATCACGATATTGTTATTTTGTCTCACGCCATTATATAAACCAAGACACGGTTATTTCCAGTCATTATGCGAGATGATTTCAGAGTGAAAGCACGTCAAATTTTACAAAAAATAAATACGTAAATGTGTAGGCACATAAGAAAAGGGGTCACACTAAAGGTTAGTCGTTATGTTATTGTGTTTTATTTCAGAACCAAGTTGACTTTTTTACTAGAACTTGCATTTCGCGGCCGCCTGTTTGCAACCAGCGGCATAGAATGGTTTAGAGTGCCCCTTTACCCGTATTTTCGTATTCCTAGTTTTATTTATTTACGTCCTACTGTGCTTTTACATAAATTAGGTAAAGATAAAGATATATATGGTATTGTTCACTTTGCAGACATATTATTAGTATTTTTCAGTGAACAAAAGATAATAATTGAGAATAGTAGGGAAAAAGTTTCATAATAACACGAAACGATCCTCACCATATATATGAATCTAACAAACCTTGTAGCAATAATTTATTTTTATTTTTATTTATTTATCTATAATAAAATATATTTACAATGGTTTTATTTGTATGCCTGTCTCACTAGGGTATACCTGTGTCGAGACAGGCGTACATAAATGAATATAGTAGTTACAAGGATATTTCAGGTAAAATACATATTATGAATAGAATTAGAACAGAAGGGTGATTGGAAGGGTGGTAAATCTTTTAAAGAGAGTTATTTTATAAATGTTGGAGATGGAGTAATGAAATAAATTCTGCCTAGTCTATTTATAGGTTAAATTTGACAGGATTCCATTATTTTCGTTTGTTTTATATGGGTTAGGTTGTATGTGAATAGTTATTTCTGTCTATGTGTGATTTATTTTACAGATATGTGTGATAGTGTGGCGTCCAATACTTATAATCCATTTTTTAATATCTTGTTTGAATTTTGTAAAGGAGTCACTTTGTCTGATCGTAGTTGGTAGTGTATTGTATAGTTTGCAAGCTATGTATTTAGAGTGTCTTTGCCCGAAGGTGGTTTTGAAAAAAGGAGTTTGGAGAAGTTCGTTGTTTTTGGCTCGGGTATTGTGTATTGTTTGTGTAGCTTTGTATGGTGTTTTGTTGTTTTTGTGTAAATTAAGTAATATGGATCTTGAGTAGAGCTGTTTTATGTCCATAACGTTGAAGGAATTGAAGATAGTATCAGTGCTGGTAGTAAGCGGCATTTTAAGAATTATTTTTATGATTAGTTTTTGTGCTTTCATGATGGGATCAAGGGCATTGGAATATGCATTACCCCAGGCTAGAATTCCGTATTCGATGTGAGATTGGCACAATGAGTAATATACTGTTTTTAAAAGTTTTAGGTTAAGGAAATTGCGTGTTTGTTTGAAAAAGTATATAGATTTTCGGATTTTGTTTGTAGTATTATGTATATGTTGCTTCCAATTCAGGTGTGTATCGAAGGTTACTCCTAAATATTTGATAATGTTTACTTGCTCTAGGCATGGGCAGTCACAGTTTCGGTTTAGAGATGAATTTTTACATTTGTGTATTTTTAATGGCGGGGCTGGGTTTGACTTTGGGATATTGGTGAGACTAGACAGTAAGTATTTGGTTTTCTGTACATTTAGAGTTAATATGTTCGAGCCATTATTTTACCTGTTGAATTCCTTCCTCCGCTTTGGAATATGCGGTAAGCCAATCTTTTGCTTGGAAGAGTAGGACAGTGTCATCGGCGAAACTGACAATAGTGGCATCGATATCTAGGTTGCATAACTCGTTAATATATATTAGGAAGAGCGTTGGACCTATAACACTGCCTTGAGGGACCCCGTAACTAATGGGCAAATTCTGCCAGTTTTAAAAATAAGGATAATGAGACCTTGTTTTAGAATGGTGGGAAATAGCCCTTGGCGGATGCTAATATTAAGTAGATGCGTTAATGGTTGAAGTATACCAGGGGCAATTTTTTTAAGAACATTGTTAGATATTTCATCAATGCCGGTTGATGAAGAGTTTTTGAGCGAGTTTATTACTAAAGAAACTTCTTTCTCTGTAATCGTTTTAAGAACAAAGCAATTAAAACTACCAAATGTGAATAACCAACAAATTGTGCTATTTCATATTGAAAAATGTTAGTTCACATTCCTGCCGCAAGTTTTTAATGAGAACTATGGAATATAATATGAATATTTTCAGAGACCTAGGTATAATGCCAGTAGCCGAAATAACAAATGCTAATATTTTTATAGTCTGAGAGTGCCAAATTCTTTTAATCTCATTTCCTAAATCTATGTATTTTCTAATTTTTCAGAAACTTTTTTTTTTAATATTACAGGAATTTGGAATAGCTACCTACATCAATGATATAAGTTATTTTTTTAATTTTGTCATGTAAAACTATATCAGGTCTATTATGACTAATTGTTCTGTCTGTTAGTATAGTTTTATCATAATATATTTTATAAAATTCATTTTCTAAAATGAATTTGGTTCATATTCATAATATGGTAGTCAATCGTATGGTCAAGTATTACGGAAGTCAATCAAGTTATGTTTAATTACCAAACTATGGTGGATTATTTTTAAAACCTGATTGTGCCTAAATGTATACTCGGACGGCGCTAATATAGAAAATCCCGATATAATATGTTCTATAGTTTCCGGAAAAGCCAAACATTTTCTACATAAATCATCAATTTGATTTATATCTTTGATTATATGCTTCCTATAATTTTTGTATTGATGACTCTATCTTGAATGGCAAGCATAAATCCTTCTATTTCTGCGCTCAACTCTCCAATACTCAACCATTTGTTTGACGAAAGTTTGTCAACATACGTTTGGTTGAGATAATTGAAGTGTTTTGCATGAATAATTTTATTTGACCAGGAATCTAATAATTCCTGGTTAGTATTTATAAGAATTTTGGCATTCTCGTCATATAAATTAAAAGGTGTAATGTTTATATCTGCCTTGCAAATTATTTTGTGCATTTCTGAGCTATTGGCTTTCCTATGGAAAAAAATTCTAAGCATTTCTATCTGATTGTGTTTCAAAGATGTTATTTTGATTACACCTCTACCTCCTAAATTTACTAACTAACTAACTAACCATCACGCCGTTTCCCCGCAGGGGTAGGCAGAGAGGACGGACCGCCAAACAATTCGGTCTTGGCACACACTCTTTGCCTCACTCACATTCATACATCGTCTCATACATACTCTTCTATTATTCTGACTTTTGACATGGCCCGTCTCAAGTATCTGATTTACTTGATCGTGCCATGTCTTCCTCGGGCGTCCCCGACTTCTTCTACCATTCACATTTGCATCATATATTCTTTTAATTTCTAGGTAAATTAATTCGTTCTATAGCTGAATTTGGATGATGGCAATTAAAATTTGTTAACGTTGTTCTAATTAATCGTTCTAAATTATCTAAATCTTATTGGACTATTTAATTATGCTAAATGAGTACGTTAGTAGAGGTATTGCCCAAGTATTTATTGCTTTTACAAAATTTTTAGCAGATAGATTGCATTTTAAAAATTTTCTGATCCTAGTTTGAAATTTAATCCTAATATCATTTTTAATACTAGTGTGATCTAATCTATTCGATTGCGGGTATCCTAAATATTTATAAACCTCACCCCCTTTCATACTTTTAATTTTGAAATTTCTAAATATACCCTCGTCTCCATCTACAATTTTGCCTTTCTCTATATGGATCGTTTTACATTTATCTAAACCAAAAGTCATTTTAATATCATCTGAAAAATTTTAACTACCTTAATCATTTTCTCTAAATTTGATTCAGAATTTGAAAATAATTTTATATAATCTATATATAATAGATGTGAAACTATACTAATCTCTCTTGTATTACCGTTAATTTTTATTCCAAACTTGCTTTTAATTAACATTTTAGACAGAGGATTCAATGCTAAGCAAAATCAAAGAGGACTCAATGAGTCTCCTTGAAAAATCCCTCTTTTTATTGAAATGCCCGGTACTACTATTTTCTTACCTTTTAAATTTACTAGTAAATCTGTATTCCAAAAGGACATAATATTTTTCAAAAATCTAATTATAATTGGTTTAACTTTAAACATTTTGATTAGCCACGAGTGCGGGACACTATCAAAATATAACTTTTATTTAAATATATTATTTTTATATATATAACTTTTTGTAAACAATAATAATAAATATTGAAAATGACCGATATTTTATTTATCTTTCCAATATATTCAGATATAATTATTTATTTATTTCAAAAACATACGGCACAACATGTGCCATTGACATAATTATATTTATATATATTATAATACAATAACATAAGAAAGTGACATATAAATGTAAAGTTAAATATAAAAACAAAAGGTAAAAGAAAGGAGTTAAGGTAATGAGTAGTAAATAGAATTATGATGTATAAAATGAAAGTATAAAGTAAAAGTGTAAACTATAAAATATAAAGTATAATGTAAAAGTAAAAAGTTAAGATAAAAAGTTGAAAGGCAGGAAATGATCACATATTACGAAAATAATGCGAAATTGAATACCGTATTGTTTTGACATCTGTCAATGAAGAACTAATGCCTACCGTCCAGCAGTGTAGTTGGTTGTATCGAATAATTTATCAAACAAGTTTGATCAAAATCTGATAAAGAGTCATAAAATCATGAGCTCCTCCTCCAAAAGGTAATGTTTCTATCTAAATTTACCTAAAACATGCGCATTCAATTTAATAAACATAATTTGAAAGATGCCCAATATTTAACGTTTCATGTTCAAATCTTACTCAAGTGTACCATCTAGTCTAGATTCTTCGCTGCTCTGACTTCGTCGGTAGCGCGCAGCGGTTCCCCGTTCGAGCATACCTCATACTTCCCCACCCCGAAATATTATTTCGGTTTTGGTAAATTACCCCTTAAATGGATTTCATAAAGACTTGGAAAAAATCATGTGGATAGATTTTTTTACTAAGATTACGAAAATGTTAGTAAAAATTTTTAGAAATGTAGTTTTTTTTATTTTTAAATAAATAAATCCATTATTTGGGCCCGTGACGTCACTACATGAAAATGTCCCGTCTCCGAAAATGTTCCTATTAATTTTGTAAAATTCCACACTGATTTTTTTTTTTTATATGGCAACACTTTGATTTCAGACGAATTTTTGAATTTGACATTTAACGTTCACTAGATTTATTGTTTGTTCTCTGCGAACTTATCATTTGGTTTGACTTTTTGACAGGTGTTATGAAGAGACACCCATACATTTTACGCTGTCTGTACGTGTTTTAGAGGTATAAAGGTAGTGGTGCTGATTTTAACAATATCAAATTTTATAATATTCTTATTATTATTATAATTTACAAGTACAAGTATATTACATTGGATTTAGTAATATAGACGATGAACATTATAACGATTTATGATCAATAAGATGGATCAAGGAAAAAAATATTTATGAGGTGTAATATTTTTCTCATTCATGCCATTCGTGTGGAAAACGTTACTTTTTTAAAATGATTTTCGGTTATGTAATTATCGTTTTTTCGCACCTATAAAATTATGTCCCGTCTTTCTGGTTTATAAAAAATGGTCTGATTTTTCAGTTTGAAATTTTCAAAAAATCGTCAGGGTTTCAAAAATACGATAAAAAAAAAAAAACAGAATGTCTTAGAATATTTGTCTAAACCGGATTTTTTTTTTTTAAATGTGATGCAAGTGGCCTAATGCCTGTTAATAATAGATTAGAAACCAAGTACTTCAATTTTAAAAGTACTATTAAAAACTTTAGGTTCTACTCCTCCATTGATTGTTTTGGCAACATTTTTGAAAATATTCTCAAAAAGCTGTCACAGTTTTATGAATTTTTTTATTTATGGCGCAAGAATTTTAATTACCCGTGGTAGTACCTCAAACGCCAGGCATAACATATTTTTGTAACCTCTTAAAAATATTCAATACTTTGTTATTCTTTGAATGGGCCGAGCACTCTGACGGGCACTGATCCGGCTGGTGTAAAATAAATTACATTTAATGCTTCTTGAAAGGACTATTGATTTGATACTAAGGTTGTCCAAAAATTAAACATTGTTCTCGTTTTAAACAAAATTTTATTTGTACAAAATTTGTACATTGCATTGTTCGTACATGTCTGCACTATTTTTGTACATAATTCCCGGCAAGTTCAATGCCCTTCTTGATTCGGGAAACAAGGTCCTTGATCCGATTGTCATAAAAATATCCCGCCGCCTTCCGCAACCAGCTTGACACCTCTTCCTGGCCTTCCTCATCGGTGGTGAAGCATTTTCCGACCAAATGTGCTTTAGGTGAAAGAAGAGATGAAAACCACTGGGAGCAATGTCAGGACTAAACGCCTGACGGCTAAGGATATCCCACATAAAACATTACATGAGTGTGGTGGTTGCAGCTGCTGTATGGGGGGCGGGCGTTGTCATGCAACAAACAGCGAGCCTTCAACCTCCCTTTCGCTTGTTTTGTATCAATCTTTGAAGTTTTTTAGGGTTTCACAATAACGATCAGCATTGATTGTGCTCCCTTTTGGCAAAATTCGACGAGAACTTTTCGATTCCAAAACATGCCTGCCATGACTTTCTTGCGAATAACAGAGTGCACTTCAAAACAGCAGCCACAGCCAGATTGGAACTACGGAGCCGAGCGACTGTTGCGGAGGGGGAAGTACGCGCTACAAGCTGGTGTTTCCAACTAGGGAAAAATTTCATCCATACCACTGCAAAAGACAAATGATCCTTAATTCTTGGACAACCCTCATATGTATTTGAAGACTCTAATAGCGACTGTTGGCCAGAGTGATTCTGTTGTCATTGATTGTCCAATTGAATGACTCGTGCTTAAGATGTAATAAAGTATAGTTTGGTAGTTTGGTTTCCATCTAAAAAAAAATTCTGCGTTTCATATCCCATTAGAAGACTTAAAATATAATTTATTATTAAATATTCTAAAAATACACACACCAGAAGACACAACGTAAATAAACGACTTAACATTTTTATTAAAAATACTTAACTCTAAATTTTACTGTTGCTAACTCCTGCAACTCATAAACTTACGAATACCGACAGTAACTACACGACAAAATACACTACTCAACTGTAGCATTCATAAGCGGAACTACATTGCCCACTCTCCGATACAACGATTTCACACTATGGGAAATCAGTACTTAGGTGATGTTGACATTTTTAAAATAAACTTGGCGAATTTTGTTGATCTTGTAAAAAAAACTTATTCCAAAACTATTCCTAAACATATCTGTATTTTTGTAAACCTATGAAATCGATGTATTTTTGTATTTGTATGACTTGTGTGCTTTTTTGTCAAATTTTATTTTTATTATTTCTTTACCTGTTTAAAAATCATTTGTCATGAATTAATTGTACTACCAAACATGTAAAAGCACTTTGGGCATTAAATAAATAAATAAAAGGGAAAGAAAAGATTAATTCCACTATGATTCTTGTTGTCGGTTCCTCATTGCTGAGGATTGTGACCCCCACGCCAAATTTCACGGTGGACAAGGCTCCTCCATTCGTTGCGGTTCTTCTCTGCGTGGAGAGCCAAAAACAGTTAGTGATACTTGGTCACTCAGCGCTTGGGTGACATTCTTCTGATTGTCCTGCATTTCACTTTGCCAGTGACTATGAGTTTCTCCAAGTTGGAGCCATCAGTTTCTGAGCAATGTACCCAAAGTATCTTAAAAACTTTCTAGGCAGAAAGTTGAGAGCCTATTAATTGTGGATGTCTAGCTCTTCTGGGATGAACATACTCATGTGTTTGGCTGCCTGTGGAATCCTGAGCATTTTTCTCCAGCACCACATTTCTAAGGTTTTCAGTATGATACTGGGAATTAATTCATGCATCTCTGGAGTAATTTTAATTAATTCAGTTTCTTTGCCCAGGTCTACAATGAAAATTATCCTGTTTGCAGTTTAACAAGTCAACAGGACTGTCAGCGGTCAGGGGCCATCCATAAATTACGTCATACGAATTTCATGATTTTTTTAACCCCCCGTCACACATCGTCATATTTGTGAGAACCCCTCCCCCCTAGTGTGGCGTGACATATTTTGCAATTTTACATCTAAAAATAATGAAAACAGCAGTTAATTTTTTTTTTAAAGTTTGTCGCTTACATTTAAGTTTAGCGTTTTAATAATTTAGAGTTTTACATGTGACGTCACACAGCTGATGACCCCCCTATACCCCTTGTCACACTTCTCTACTCCCCTCCCTCCCCCTTAAGTCCAAGTCCTCCAGTCCAAGATATTAATTACCTGATCCCGAAGATGAGACATCATCGGGTGGTGGAGGGGGTGCTGGAGGTCCAGGGGGTCCTTCCGAGGCCCCCTTGCGCGCCATGGCAGAGCTGGCCAGCGCCCGGCACGATGCACCGCGCCGCGTCTCCACTCCCCACGCCTGACACGCCATCATCACGCATCCTGGAATTTACAAAAACACTCTATTATTGTACAGTCACTAAACAAAGATACTCTCAATATGCCCTAATAACAGACTACCATTCAGAATTGAAAAGTTGCTTGAAACGCAGAGCTATACAATTAGAGGCGCCATTGCGAACCAATATCTCTACTTTTTTTTTTTTTACATGAGCTCCACACAGGAGGCCCTGAGGAAAATAATTTCCCTCAGGGCCTATGTTATCTTTGGGGATGCTGTGTGGAGGGTTTTTTTAGGAAAGAAAGGAGAGGAGGGTTCTGGGAAGGAAAAGGGTTTAAGGGGTGGGTAGGATGGGGGTTCAGTATGTCCTGCTCATGCGCCTCCAAGACCTAGACAAACCTCACCCCATGAACCCGGGCACCCCTGCTAAATCACCAAACGTAGCGAACCACTTGGGGTGACCTATGGCATGGGAGTATTTCACCATCCTGTCGATAATCCATAGGATGATGTATATTTTCAATACTTGAATTTCAGTACTTGAACCTACGAATGGTGGCTATAGGCATGTAGGAAAAGTTAGCTGAGTTTTTTTTATGTGTTCTGAGTATTTATTTGTTTATTTATTAATATTCGTTATCGTACGGATAAGCTAGCAGGAGGATGGTGAAATACCCTCTTATTTATTTATAAAATTCAAGTTTACCATTCGGCACTCGAATCATGTGGCTATTATGTCGAGCAAACCTAGTTTTCTACCTGTTGCGAATGTGTACTTGTTTATTTATTTAATATACGTTATCCTATGGATAAGCTATCAAGAGGATGCTAAAATATAGCAATGATTTTGTAATATAATTTTGCTGCCAGATAATGTTTAAAAAGCATGATTTTGCAGCTAAACAATGCTTTCCAATAGCAATCTTGTTGGATGATTTACAAAAAAATATTCTTTAAAACATTAGCTTTCATAACAAAGGGATTTAGAACTCAAAGCTTTCTGTGGGTGGTTCTTCTTTTTAACCTAAATAAAGTTGTCTCCACCAGAAAGAGGAGAAAAATTGAACAGAATAACCAATATTATTATTTTACAATTACTTTAAAATCTACTGTACTAAATACTAGCGACGGTGTGCGTTTTAAAAAATATGTGTTGTAGAAAATTCTTGTAATAAAAATTGTAGTTAATTTTATGTTCTACTAAACTTGTAAAGCTACTTTATCCGAAAATTTTATTGGAAACGAGATATTTGAGAAAAACTAGATTTTGGCATGATTTCGGCTGGTTTTTTCAAAATGGCGGCCAAAGCTCAAGTGACCCAAGGTCGAAAACTAAGATTTTACATCAGAGATGAGTATATAAAACATGTAAAAAAATTGGGACTACCGGAATAATTCCGATCGCGACCCCCTTTTTGGCGCTAATTGCACTGGCCTAAAAAACAAATTCCTAACTTTAGGTGAAAATGTCAGAGTGGTAAAGGTTATGTAGGTTGAAAATAAGAATAACCCCTATAACTCTTCAAAAATCCACCTATCCAATGAGCAATTTAGCTTTTCTTAACCAATGGAACAAATTCCCAAATTACATAAATTCTAACTAATCTACCCTGCTTTCATTATTAAAATCATCAAACGAAAATAAATTGCTTGTGGTTCGGTTTGGTTCTACGAAACTAACGCGATCATAAAATATTACAATTGTTATTAATTCTAATATGTTAATAATAATTGACCCTAGCAGTGGCTGAATGAAAAAACACAAGGCCATCATAATAATATGTATAAAATCAAGTTACTAATCTATAGGTACTAAAATGTTAAAACTCGATTGCTAAAGACCGGTTGTTCATTTGACATGCAATAAATACTATACGATGAGTTAGTTCTCTGTTTATATGATAAAATCCATCCGCGTTAAAAGTTTTTTTCTTCATTGCGAATTTTTTTTTTTTTTTTTTAAGATTTAGATGACGGCTTTAGTAAGTAAGATCCTTGGATTTGGACCCAGAGGTTACCATTGATGTATTATATTGCTCTACGGAGGTAACGTATAAGTAAATAGCACACATCAAGCGTTTTTTCAACATGAACAATATCACCATATCGCTCGCCATACGATCCCGTACAGGCATGTCACACGAGAAAGATTTGTTCTACTTATAACAGTGTGGGCGTGATGAAGATGAAGCTCAGTGACCTGCTGCCGGGCAATATTTGAAAATGATGCGATCAATTATGGAGCTGCAGTGGTCACCTTGACAACTGACAGATCCCGCAAGAAGAAATGAAATTCCGTGCTCTCTCACCCCCCTCCCTCCCTGATGGCTTGTTCGCATTGGGAGAGTAGTTTAGTCGAGTAGCGAGTACCTTGCTACTTGACTCACCGAAAAGCATTCGCATTACGTTCAAGTAGAGTTTGTTAATCAGCCGCACATTGCAAGATGACAGGCTGCCAAGCAACAAAGTAAATACGCTAATTAAACTGATTGTACTGCTTATTCTAGAAGAGGACGTCCTCCGTGGTCCCGAGATAACACTCTCGACTCACAATCCGAAGGTCACGGGTTCGAACCCGGCGTGCACAAATAAATGTTATTTGATTAATTTGTGGTATTTCACAATTAATTAAGTAATTTAAAATATATAATATACAGTATATTTGCGTTCCAGAATGGAAGATACTCTCAATATCGCCCTGGTGTAAGACCACCATTCAGAATTGAAACGTTGCTTGAAATGGCTTTAGCCGTGTTTGGTGACCAGATCTGAATAGCCAGGTTCCCCATCTTCCTCTTCCCCTCTTCACTGCCTTCAGCCTCACAACACACCCCAATTGGGGATGCCATAGTCTCGCTGGTTCCAGACGGGAGCAATTGGGGACTCTTATGCGGTATTCAAATAAAAAAAGGTGGAAGAATAAATTATTAGTGAGATGAAAATAAATAAACTTTGGACACGAAAAAAGCAGCATAAATAAATAATTTTAGAGTAGCATCTTCGCTCCAATGGACATTTCTACACGTCTACTAATGAACTCTACCAAAACGACGGGTTCGCACATGTCAGCGCGCAAGGACGCGTGGTGGGAGTCGCTACTCGCCTGAAAAAATAGAATGAAATGGATTGACTCTACTAAAGAGCTGACTAAACTACTCTACTAAAATTGTGGTGTTCGGACGCGTTTAATTACTAATATACTCTCTACCCAACTACTATCCCAGTGCGAACGGCTCTTTAGGGGGAAAGAGGACGATTATAGCTTTATGTGACACTACAACATATATTCTTAATCTGCATAGACCACGCCCAAAAAACGCTTGCTACGTCTGGCACAGGCAAAAAACGGAACATTTAAACACATTTTTTTAAATAAAAAGTAAGACAAACATTCCCAGCTTACGAATAACCTGACAATATTTGAAAATCTCCTACTACTAAGCGGAAAATGATGTGATGGAGGACTTAGCCAGCTGAGGAATCGAACGCGCGACGCGGTTGGACCCAAATGCGATGACATCTCAGCCACTGACCGTTATATCTTAAAAAAAAAATTATGTAATATAATACATTTATTTATTTTATTATATTTATTTGCTCACTGGCTCCAGGCGGTTGGGAGCAGCTAGGATTCTTGTGCGGTATTAAAAAAAAAACTTTTTATAAACATTAACAATTTCCACTGTTGTTAACAATTTAGGTAAGTTTGTGGTATAACGACGTGGTTTTTCACTAAATATTGCAAATGTTTGTCACAAAATTAAACCTTCCCAACAAATATGCCATAATATGGGCATGTGCCTAGTGTGGTAAGTCGAAAAATCTGTGAAAACTGTATACAACTAAGATATTTTTATGAATAAAGAATAATAAAGAAAAAAAATGATTAATAATGTCCCAGATGTGTCAATATCTTTTTCTGATTTTTCTGTTTTCAGATTTTCGATTGAGTTTCGCTTATATTGTCTTCATTTAATTAAAAAAAAATGATGTTTAGCAAGTGTGTTTTACAATGTTATAAGTATTTTCCAAAATGAATAGATGTTTTCGAAAAGCCATGCAAGATCGAAGCAGTCAAATAAAGTAAGCATCGTATGATTTACATTGATTTATGATTTCCAATGTCAGTAGAGTAGCATGAAAATGAGCAGACAAGATGCATTTTGCAGTTTTCCGGGGCTAATCGAGGGGTCATACAAATTAATTTGATATTATTTATCATTTTGTAATAATTTTTTCCAATGTCATTTTCATAAAATTGTATATGTTTGGAAGTAATTGAAGTTGGATCATAGCACACAAAATCTTTTTCGAGCATTAAGAGGAAATACTAGCGGCGTTTTTTCCATACAACGTATTCCCCGTTTATCTCTCTGGATTTTGACCCTAGAGCAAATTTTTTTTACATAATATAGATATTGACCATTAGCGAGTCGGTACGTTTTGATTTTTTTGATAATTTACTTCTTATAGAAGTTAGGACCTTCCAAAAATGAATAAAATTGCCTAGTTTAAACGCCATCAAAAGACGTTCAGTGTACAAACTAAACAATGTATTTTAAAAATCGTTTATCGTATCGGTACGTTTTGCTTTTTTATTTTTAAAAAAGCAAAACGTACCGACATAGAATATTTTCTTCTAATACAGTTAGTGAAAAAAAAAAATTAAAATCGGTCCAGTTTTGGAGAAGAAAAATGGGGAATACAAAACATCGATTTTGACGATTTTATTTAGGTATTTTTGGCCCGATATGCAGTTGTCCCTTTCACTCAGTTCCCCTGAGGGGAGCGCGGAGTAGAACAGAAAACATTGGTTACAATACCTATCGACGATATTTTTAAATGACCGGCATAGCTCTTAAGTGGAAACCCAGTCGCAGGGAAATTGGAATAATATGTATTTTACCAAACTGCTGATGTCACAGGCACCCCCCCCCCCCCCTCCCCTCCCTATTATTGAGCAACAATACCCAACCCCAAGGCTAATTTGTTCGCTTTTCGGAACAACTCATACAGGTCTCATAGAAATCGTCGTGTCTCCCTTACTATCAAGGTCAGAAGTATGACCTAAAACAGCTCTAGAAAGAGAAAACAGCACGCTTTAAATTCAAATCTAAAAGTTAACCACAAAATAATTAAAAATTTACACCTTTATGAAACCAAAGTTTCCGATGGAAATTTGAAACAAAATTATGAAACTTTCTGTAGTTTTTTAATAATTATTTTAACAAGGAACGACAAAAAGTGAGTTCACGATAACATTCATAATAAATTTGCCTAAAATAGTAGGATTTTTTTTGTCAGCAATTTTAGTTGGAAAAAAAAGTTTTTAGGTTTGCATTCATTTTTTTTTATATTTCAAAAATGATACGTTTATTTTGAATTATAAAATTTGAAAGCGTTCATCACCTTTCAAAAACTATTTTGTTTTCGGGGGCGTCTAGAAAAATTCCATTTATTGTGATTTTATTGCAAAGCAGAAATATTTTGACCTTCTGACAAAATCGGAGTTGTGTATCTCCATTTTCGAAAACTGGATCGATTGTTAAGATTTTTAATTCACCAGTTGTATTAGAAGAAATATTCTACGAGTATATCTGCACTTTTGCTTTTTTTAAATACTTCGTTTAATTTTTATATCGAATCTATATTAATGGCGTTCAAACCAAGCAATTTTTGGAGGGTCCTAACTCCAATAAGAAGTAACTTATCAAGTAAAGCAAAATACGCTAGTGGTCGATATCTATATTATATATTTTTTTAAATATTTGTACCAGTATCAAAATCCAAAGATGAAATTGCGGAACACGTTTGTATGAACAAAACGCCGCTCGGTTTCCTCTTAAACCCAACCAATTTGATGTACCTATTCGTCGGCACAAATTAAAATTGGCGCAAAATATGACCCAATAAAATGTATATTTTAGTCAAACGTTTGTAATAAATTGCAATAATATCTTCTTCGTTTGCGAATTAAAGAAATACTTTGCTAATATTATATAGGTACGAGTTTTTGAACACCATGATTTTATTTTTTACTAGCAAAGTGAATTGAGATTTATCGTTAAAGTAATATTTAACAATAAGGGCTAGCGGTGCTCCATCTAGGATTGCCATTGCCCAGGCTTTACACAAAAGTTTTCGAAATCAAATGTAGACAGTGACTTTCCTCTTCTTTTGAAGGTCACATGTGCAAAATTTCATCAATCTCGGCATAAAACTGTAGATTTGCACACAAATTAAATCCACCTGCCCGCTTGCCAGCCCGCTCGTCCACCACACACAGAAATTCTCCTTTAATTATATATTTCAACCAATTTACACAAATCCTTGACAAATTATATAACTAAACCTTCCTCATGAATCAGTCTATCTATTAGTGAAACAGACAGACAGACAGACGCGGCGGAAGACTTTAATTTATAATATGTAGAGATAATAAGGATGAAATTGCCCAAATCAATTTATTAAAAGTGGTATTTTTGCAAGTTCTTCCGCTAAACCGAAAACTTTGAGAGAGAATTTCAGAAACTGCCGTTGAACATTAGTAGAAAAGGAAAAAGGATTAGACTATAAAAAAACTATGAAGGATTTGGTGATGTTAAGCAATCGAAAAAATATTGGTGAATTTTTTTTTAGCGGAATCAGAGGGAAAAGAGCCGAGGTATCCCGGTTCTATTTAGTTTGGACGTGCAAGAACACCTAAAAATTACTTTTACAAGTTCATAGGAAATGAGAACACATATTTCTTCGGACCAAAAGGTAAAACTTTGGATGAATTTGGGGCGAACTTTAATAAGATTTATTAGTTGAGAACCCCGATGACCTTGGTCTTGATGAAGGCGAAATTGATTGCTACGATAATGGAGGAAATAAGGAAAATCTTCAAACTTTTGTACTCCTTCTAGTTCAACACATAAAACTGTCTTCCCGTGAACGAGAATGCACTACTTAGTTATTTATAAATATGCATTACTTAGGGCCGGTTTTATAAACGAAGTATCAAATTTCAGTTACGTAACGAACCGCTTTTTGTTAACGGACTGCTATCCGTTAACAAAAAGCGGTTCGTTACGTTAACTAACTAAATAACTATCCGTTATCTCATTTTACGTATGATAAACGAATATGCATTACTAGCGGTCATCTGTTACATTTAGTCCGAAAGTTTTATTACTTAGGTCACTCTCCGTATAACAATGCACTACTTGTTTTTTTTTTTTTTTTTAGAAATTTAATTAAAAAATCTTATAAATAAGTCGTCCGTACGTGGCTTCACCACAGTTTGAAAATGACCTTACAAGTCGAAACAGCTGTAACTAAAACACTAACCAAAAAACTTGCAGAACTCGATAATAAATTTATCAAATTTAATTTTAATTAAATTTCTAAAAATTAAAATGGAGTTCTACGAATTAAACACAAAAACAATTAATAATATAATATGCACTACTTGCATTGTTATATTGTCGACTTGAAGATTCCTGTAAAATCGCCAGCTGCTTACAGCATTTATCCCAGAGCTTAGAAACGTAGGGTTAATAATAACTTATTTATTGTTACGAAGTTTTATTTGTAGAACCCCATTTTAACTTTACGCACCAGATTTAAATGTCCGGGTTTAATTTTCCCCACAGGAAAAACTAAACCCTTTCCCACCCTTCCCAAATGATCATCTGGTAATATTAATAAATTAATATTGAATAGTAATATTTTTCTAATATTATTATTCAATTTATAAATAATATTTTTATTCAAAATAAAAATTATCAGTTCCTTTATAAGCAAGTTCTTACATGTAATTATTATTACGCGTGATATCTACTTCACCTATTGAAGGCATTATCAAACTAGGCGAAACAGCTGACACACGTAATAATAATTACATAGCAGCACTTGTTTATAAATAAACTGTTTTTTTTTTAAATGGATTAATAATATTACTGAATATATAAAAGAAATAAAGCTGGGCTGCCTAAGTAATAAAAATTTCGATAATAAATAAATAACCGAGCGCCGAGAACAACTTCCTACTTAAAACTGTCAAAAACTGTCAGCAAACGGATCGTTATTCATTTAACTGGCCAGAATCGATCCGTAAAGCATTAACCGCTACATAACCTACCGGTAGCCTTGCGAATGTTTATAAAACGGCAAAATCAAGCGATAGTCCAAAAATATAAAAATATTAATTTAAAATAAAACAATAACTTTGTAAATACCACTTTTATTTTTATACTTTATGCCGACCGGGTTTCGCTACAACCGTAGCTTCATCATGGCAGTATAATACTCTACTAACATTAGGTTACATTTGTGTTATAATATATAATTTACCAAAAATGGGCTGGACTCGTCAAGTGGAGGAGGAAGAGGGAGGCATAGATGGAGAATTGGGAAGGGAACGGACGTGTTCTTTATCAATAGGGAACAATCTTAGTATGGGACTTTTATTTAAATTAAGTTGGTTATTTACTACCTTACTATTAGTGTTTATGGCTTTCCTAAGTTCAAGTGCTTCTAAATTATCCAACCTTATACCGATGTTGTTTTTATGAATAAGTTTGGCGCCAGCGTTTTTGTCAAATTTATGATCGTTTTCAATCAAGTGGTTTGCATATTCTGAAAATCCAGAGCTGTGTAAACATCTAAGATGTTCTTTGACACGGGTGTTTATGTTGCGCGCTGTTTTACCAATATAAAAAAAATGCGCAGTCGCTGCATTGGAGTGAGTAAATTCCCGAGTGAGATAGACTGTCTTCCTTATCCTTACCGTTCATTAAAAGTTAATGTTAGTAGAGTATTATACTGCCCTGATGAAGCTACGGTTGTAGCGAAACCCGGTCGGCATAAAGTATAAAAATAAAAGTGGTGTTTACAAAGTTATTGTTTTATTTTAAATTAATAATGTCACATCACAAAGTATCCGCTTCATATGAACAAATAAAAATATTAGTTAAAAATGGTATCAAGCGTGACGAACGGATGGTTATATAACCGGCCCTTAGGTTTATTACGAAACGGACCTCTCATCAAACTCCTTAGACCAAATTGTCGTTTACCTGCTAAAATTATCATAGTATTTTCTATAAAAATAGATGTAATACATGTTTAGATTGCAAACAAAAAATGCAAGAAACGCTTAACACATCTATTCAAAGACAACGATTTCTTTACAGCGACTAGAGCGATTATTGGCATTTTATGGCACCTATGCAAAACGTCTTGATCAGTATATTCGCAATTGAATTGGTTATCTATTTAACCTGTTTTAAACTCAAAGGAATTTAAAAAAATGTATATTTTTTTCTAAACAAAGTGAAATCTCGGCGTCATGTGTTTTACAATGTGATATTTCAGCATAATTTCTCTCTGTGTGAAACGATTAACAGAAGTAAATAAAGCGATAATTGAGATTATTCTCATTGATGTTTGTAGACAGCGAATTAATATTTCTACTGTAAAAGCAGTTCTTTATAGTAAGTGTTAGCAAAACCAAATTCTGTAAAATATATTGTCAAAAAAATCTTTCGAACAGGTTAACGATTAAAAATTGAGCTTTCTAATATATTTACATCTTGACGGCGTAGTCCAGCGGTAAAGCTCTTGACTCGCACACCGAAGGTCGCGGGATCGAATCCCGGCGGGGCAAATAAATTTTATTTGATTAATTTGGGTTATTTCACAATTTATTCATTTAAAATAATATTTAGTGTATTTGCGGCACGTTCCAGAGTGGAAGATACTCTCAGTATCGCCCTGGTGTAAGACCACCATTCAGAATTGAAACGTTGCTTGAAATGGCATTACCCGTGTTTGGTGACCAGGTCTGAATATCCAGGTACTTCCTTATCTTCCTCTTCCCTTTCTCCTTCCCCTCCCCACTACCTTCTGCCTCACAACATACCCCAATTGGGGATGCCATAGTCTCACTGGCTTCAGACGGGAGCAGATGGGACTATTTTTTTTATAAAACCTAAAAACATGGGATAGTCGGTAAAATATAGATGGCTTCATTGGCCACATGGCAGTGTTATAAGTTTATATGCCTCCATATTAAAATTCGGAGGTACGATATTTTTTAATGTGGGCGGGAAACATCCAAATCGAACGCCCAAGATTTCCAATCGCACGAAGCGTTTTTTTTAAATATTGATACGATTGCTCTAAGGGAGGTGCTAGGATAAGCAAATGTTCCAAATCAGTCCAAAAACTTTTGATACCATTATATTTTATTTATTTATTTAATGAAAAATATGTTTTAATGAATTTCTACGTCAATGAAGAGTACTAGCTCTTGAGCTTGGCGTAGGAGTTATTTTACAATTATTTCATTTTTATAACATACATTTTACTTAGAGTATACAATAAATATAAGTAATAAGTAAGTATAGTATACAATAAATATAAGTAATAAGTAAGTAGAGTATACAATAAATATAAACTTAAGTAAAGTAGAGTATACAATAAATATAAGTAATAAGTAAGTATAGTATACAATAAATATAAGTAATAAGTAAGTAGAGTATACAATAAATATAAACTTAAGTATTATATTATTATATCCTATCGGTGTGCACAAATACTTTCATACATGTATTCTTTAAGACGGGTCCATTGCGCGGGCAAACTCCAGACTATGGCCAGACGTTTGCTTTGACAGTCCCATAACACACATTCAAGGTCATACATTTTTGTAGTGTTTGAGTTTCCAGTGTTCGGCGTTTGAAGGTCATTTCGGCGCTTGGAGGACTTTCAAACAATTAATTAGGGTGAAGTTCGCGCAGTTCACACAATTTGACAACTGGTCTGGAATACGGACGTCCACGCGTACGCAATACTTGACGTTTGGCGTTTATTGCATGTCCTAAGTTACTATTGAATTTGAGATGCACAGATATTTTAATAGATATTTATTTATTAGGAAATATTTCCAACTAATATCGATTACTATTGAATTTAGAGTGCGTGAATAATTACGTAGCATCAAAAATAGAATAAATTTAAATTGGTCAATTTCTTTCGTGTCTCTGAAACCGATTTATAAATTAATAGACTTTATTTACAAGTGAGTTCACGAAAGAAATAATCATCCATTACGACAGTGTGTTTATTTAAAATCATAAATAATAATTTTAGGTCCGCGCAGTTGATAACCAAATAACTTGACGTTTGACGTTTATCGTTTACGTAAATGTTAAAATGCGTTCGATGTGGAAAAGATGCTACACCAGGAAGAAAACACAGACATTTATTTATCAGGAAAGATTTCCGACAAATATGGATTAGGTTTTGCACCAATAACATTATATGTATAATAACGTCATTGTATTGCACGACCTAAAGTTACTAGAATTTAGAGTGCGTAAACATTTACGTCAAAAACAGAATAATTAAAAATATTTGATATTATATTAAAATTTTATTATCAAATATTTTGATTATTATATTATATTTAGGTTTAATAATATTTTAAACTCGTGATTATGCTCGCTCATGGCACATAACCATAAAAGGCCATTCCTTTTTCCTCACACACGACCGCATCGCGTATCTTCTGTCAAAAAATGAATTCTCCCCCCCGCCTGCCTTCCCGCTTCACCCGAGATGGGATGTTTAAGTTTTGTTTTCCGCAGAACACGGGAAGCTCAAACACTACAAAAATTGTCAAACATTTATGACCTTCAATGTTTTGACCTTGACTATCAAAGCAAAAGTCTGGCGTTTTCCCGCCCAATGGACCCGACTTTAGAATGATTTGCCTGTCAACTATTATAACATAAACCCGTTGTCACAATATACGAACTTGTAATAATTATACATTATTAATATTATTATAATGTGTATACAAATAATGCCCTCCAGTATAAAATTTATAATTGCGATGTCGTATGCGTACGATATACGTACTGTGTTGTATAATGTTAGCTAATGGTAACAGTGTGTCAAGGTGACTCACCTTAATCGTACTAGAGAGCCGAGATTATCAATTCAAGTTAACTAGAGGCAGAGGTGTTGGTTATCCAATAAATGGTTCCCAGGGCGGCGGTACTCGTACCCGCCAACCACATTGAACCCTGGACAGATATTAGGGTAACCTATTTAGAAGTTCTTCGTCGATTTTTTTTTTACATTAACTCCACACAGGAGGCCCTGAGGAAAATAACTTCCCTCAAGGCCTATGTCATCTTTGAAGATGCTGTGTGGAGTCTTTTTGGGGAAAGGAAGGAGTGAACAAGGGTCTTGAAGAGACCCATGTTGTAGGAGGGAGGAAACACAGAGGCCGGCAATGGCCGTATTAGTTCCGCTGACTTATTTTCCTAATAATAGCCAACTTCCAATAAGAGAAGCCATACGTCGTCAAAAGAAAAATATGACAACATTACATTTTTAACTTTTTATGAGAATTTCTCGGAAAATTGGATTAACGTACTCAACAGTTTATCTAATAGCTGCTGTGTTTGTCTAAAATTAAAATCAATAATGTTAATGTTTAATAAAATAATATAAACTTGTTTGTGACGTGCGTTAAAATATTTACCTGCAATTAAGTAAATAGAAACGTCGCGTCACCTGGTATTTGAAAAAGAAAATCGCCTGTTATTTGGTAAATAAAATCTTCTGCCAAGTTTTATTTACAAAAGGATTATTTTAGCACGATGCTAACTAAATTCGTCATCTTCAATTATCGTTATCATTACAAATGTTTATAAGGCAAAAAGTACTGAGTGCGATCATCTTAGCACTCAAAATAGTCCACAGGGCCTTCCGGTTTGAAGAACAGCTTGCAGGACAATGGCTGATGCTGATAAGATAATACACGCAAATTATATTTTAATAACCATTTTTATGAGAAAAACCGCCTTTTTATATAACCTTTGATGGTTATTTCCATCAATGTAATACATAAATGAAAAATAAGATAACAATAAAAATGTAAACGAAAATATGAAAGAGAAGACTAAAAAACAGAAAAAGACAATGGTCGCAAGTCGCAACTGGGACTCGAACCCAGACCTCTCGTCTAACCGGGACATGCTTTTTGTTTTTTGCCTTTGAAATTTTTATTTAGATGTACGTAAATATTTTCATACATCTAGCAGGAAAATATAAAAAATACAATTTAAGAAGTACAGTAACATTTACAAATACACTTAAAAAAGAATACTAAATAAAAAAGATAACTAGACAAAAATACATTATATAAGAATAACATATATTATATGAATAACATTGGTAAGTAATAAAAAAATATTTTTTACATATAATGCACATACCTATCCTACAAAAAGTGCTGAGACTTGAGGCTTCCTTTACGGCATTTGGCAGACTGTTTATACAGGGTGTCCGGGGGTAGAGTGCATTAACTTCGGGAGGTGATTCTACATGATGGTAGGAGTAAAAAAGGTTAACTACTTTTTCCGAAATTCCAACTTTTTTTTGCCATACAAAAAGACGTACCTACTAAAAATTATTAGTGTGAGGTATGATATTACTTGCTGAGAGCCTGGCTGGCGCCCGACTCGATTGTGATAGGCCCGTATCGTAACAGGATTAATTTAACGTATGACGGACTAATTTTATCTTTTTACCTCAAAACTACCCCTGAAAGTTGGAATTTCGAAAAAAGTTATTTTTCTTTTTTACTTGTACTATCATGTAGAATCACCTCCCGAAGTTAATGCACTTTACCCCCGGACACATAAAAAGGTTCACGGGCGTGTGCACAAAAATTCACGTTCAAGTTTCATCACAATCGGAGGAACAGAATAGGAAATAATTTCATCGCTTGTAGAATCACTGGTTAAAAATGCCCGAAGTCGTTTTAAATTGCGTAGTCGCATAAAATAGCATTAATTGTATTTGTGTGACTTGATTGTTAAATTCATCTAATGGTGAGAGTATTAAAAAACTACAAATTAAGCATGTCTTTCATTACACGTTAACACAAGATAGAGGATACGGGGTATAACACATTTGTAGTCGAGGGCACGCAGGCTCAAAAAGGTGGACAACCGTTGGTTTAGGAAAATAAGGGAAAAACAAAGACATTTTTTTTTAAATAAATGAAGATTCAATTATATCTTTCTACATACGAGTAGTATGTTCGGCAAGAATTTAAAAAAAAATAAATTAATTAACCATTAACTGAAGTTGACTCTAAAATCATGAAAAATATAATCTTTTAATGCCCTATATATAATAGTTTAAAACACAAATAGATAGAGTGTACACATCCGTACTAGATATTTGCAATACCTTTTGATTCAAAAAAATAATTTTTCAGCTTGATTAAGTATTTTGGCCTCAAATCCAAATATAAGTTGTATGAAAAAGGCCGCGCAGCCGTTTCATTTAAGAAGAATGAATTAAAAGTAAAAAAAAGGCTTCGATTTAAAAACTGTTTTCTTTATAATCGTAATGTAATATTACGACCGGTCTCTCAATACTTTATAGCGCCATTCGGCAACCAGTAAAGTAATAATCACATATAAGAACCGGTACGTGCGAACAACGCTCTCCCTCTCTCGATGAAATGCGAAAACGAGTTACAGTTTTCTGTTGAAATTCATGGCAATTAAGTTAACTTACTTACATAAAAATATTTATTTAAAAATACATTTAATCAAACGAGATTTGGGTAGGGATTGCAAAATGATCGAAAAGGGGACCGCGCAGACAAAATGTTAACGGTAGTTTTCAGACTTTAATAGTTCCTACCTGTAATTAAAAAAAATGGGAAAGCCCACTGTTTCCAGGGAGGAAATAGCCAAAAATGTTACCGCACAAAAGCCCCAACTGCTCCCAAGTGCGACTACGACATCCACAATTGGGGTATATTGTGAGACTGAATGTAGTGAGGAGGGAAAGGAGATGGGCAAGAGGAAGGTGGGGAAGTACCTGGATATTCAGATCTAGTCACCAAAAACGGCTAAAGTCATTTCAAACAACGTTAGAATTCTGAATGGTGGTCTTACATCAGGGCGATACTGAAAGTATCTTCCACTCTGGAAAGTGCTGCAAAAATAACTTACATTATTTTAAGGGATTAAATATTAAAATAACACAATTCAATCAAATAAAATTTACTTGTGCACGACGGGATTTGATCCCGCAACCTTCGGATTGCTAGTCGATAGCCTTAGCTCCACCGCGGTGGCCGTCAACTACTAACTTTGGAGTATGTAACAACAGTATACATGTCAAATTATTAACAACAAAATAGGTAGGTTAGGCAGGTACCTACATTTAATAAAAATCAGTTAATAATTGTAAAAAAAAAACATTGCACAACACAAACGATAAGTGCACATACACGAGCCAGATAAATAAATTTATTGCACAATAATTCTATAGCTTAAAGGACAAACCATGTAATTTATCCTGGTACGGTTAATTGCTTAGTGACCTTTAAAAATAAGTTTGTATTTTTTATGAACACTAAGTACAGACTTATTCCCCAATTTTCTCTCCGAATTTGACACTAGTGCAAATATATTTTTTAATACAACATAGCTTCGACCAAGTTTATTGATCGAAACAACGTAGACATCGAACACTGGCGTGTCGGTACGTTTTGCTTTTTTGATAATTTACATCTAATAGGAGTTAGGACCATAAAAAAACTTTAAAATTGCCTGGTTGGAACGCCATCAAGAGATGTTCAGTACATATACAAGCGTACAGAAGTCGAATATTATCTCCTGATTACAGTTTTGGATAAGAAAAGCGGGGAGCAAAAAACCTCGATTTTATTTAGGTATTATCGGTCCGTTTCGCTCCTCCGTATTCGGGGGTAGGGGGGGGGGGTGTCGAAAGTGACAGCGAGAGTGAAATCAAAAGTTTGGTAAAATACCTAACATTCAAACGGTTACAATGATGGCCGAAGGCATCGGTGAGATTGGGCAGGCTCCTCCAGTCCGCTTGCAGCAGCACATATGACAATATTCCTGGTATTATGTTTATACTTTTTGGGATTCCCATGAACCTTAAATATTGTTAATGTACTTATGTACATGCAATGTTATCAAGCAGTGTTATTTTTAACACTGACAACTCAAAATGATATTATGTATCTAAAAAGATAAATGAAGACCTTCGAAAAAAAAAATTATGATTTTAAGTTCCGTTTTTTCGGTGACTGCGGTTGATTTTTTTATGCAAATTTGGAATTTTTTTATTTGGAATTCCGTTTCTAATTCAGTGGTGAGTGTATACATACTTTGAAATTATTATTTCAATTAGCGAAAAGTGTTTTATTTGGAAAAGCACAGTACATCTACCAAGTTCCGATATGTTTCCAATTAATTCATCATATTAAACAGATAACACGATTAGTGTTAAACAATCAGGTGACTACGTAGGTAATTGCGTAAATGTAATTATTATGTGTTTGTTTTGAAAAGTTTTATTTTATATGTACATTTGTTACTTAATTTTTTTTTTTTTTAAATAAATATAGGGAAATTTCACCTCGAAATCAGAAGGGCAGAACATCCCTGCAGCAGCGGCAAAACTACTTTGAGCCCAGTCTAGTAAGGAAGCCTGTCCAATTTAATCAACCGGTAATCACACGAACCTATAACTTATTTGGAAGATACCCAACACACCGGAAACTAAGAGACATACCATTAATTTAATGTGTTCGATGACATAGAGACGCTTTCAGCTTTCTTCAAAATCATTCTCATTTCCAATTTACCTTATGTGGCGGAACATAAGGTAAATTATATCCAAACATTGCAAAACTCCCTGACAAAATTATTAATCCATAAGTACACTAATGAACACGGAAGCGACACTAAATTTATATACAAGTCTCTAAAGTCAGAGGATTATTTATTTATTAATCATTAACGCCCTTATGGGCTTTTACACACATTTACATTTTTGTGTTTTAGTGCATACAGGTGTGTTTAGAATACAAAGAAAACATAAATAGTTTTTACACATGGTACATAGAAATAAAGCTGGTAAGTAAAAAGTATAGCATTATACAATAAAGAGAAAAAAATCAGTTTTATATGTATATACGTATATAACAAATAATAATAATGGTGAGTTTTTAATATATGTGCAATTTATGTGTTGAATACATAGCGAAGTCGATTTTAAACAAAAATACATACTACCGACTTGCACCGCACTAAAATTAATATACAAAACAATTCCATTTTGACCAATTACTTTATCGTCAGAATTTCTGCTTAAGGAATTCAATTTCCGAAGACGAAATACTTTATACCATAAATATACCAATCCCCTTTATACTGATACCATGGATCATTTCATTGTTCTATAATATTGTAAGTCAACGTGTTATATTGTCCGATTCTTTGTATAGGGAAAGAGTTTACCATAAACATAATACAAGATTCACTCAAAATGAGGTGGTTCCGAAATGTACCAAAAATACGGTGAAAGAACCCTAAACTATATTGTACCCAAAATATTTAATAAACTACCAATGATAATCAAAAATAATAACGTTTTTAATGATAAAGTCAAATATAATCTAAGGAAATGGCTATTAGATAGGGATTATTTATATTGATGCCCTACCGAAGTCTTTGTATTCTTTATTGAAACTCACATTCGAAGGAATTGGTAAATTCATTACAATTTTTGTAATACCTCATGTATACGAAAGTATTAATTTACTTGTGATTATATTCATTTGTTCATACTAAATCCATTTGTACTTTTTTATTATATAAGGCTTATAGTGCTATTTACATGTATATACTATTTCCGTAATTAAAATAATTTATTTAATTGATATTTAACATCAAAATTATAAAATTATATATATACAATGTTTGAAAATGTACCAATGTTGTCATTATGTACCTGCTGACAAACTACATAAGTAGTTTCGCGGGTTTGAATGTAAATAAAAAATAATTAAATAAATAAATAAACACAGAATAACAATCTGGTTTGCATTCAAACCAATTTACTGAAGCGATGTTGGTGCAATTAGATAGATATACGAGTATTACTTGTTGAGATATTACTGATAAGATAAGAGACTGCGGTAGTCAATTGGATTGAATGGGAAACTAAGCACATTTTTATTGTTATATACAGACAATTAATTAATTTGCGAATAAGTTTACATAATCAAAGAAAACAATAACAAAGATAACATAAGGATGAATTACTCTATGATGAAAAAAGATAATGTACATAGTCGTTAGCTTCCAGAAATCCGAGAACACTCTCGTCCAGGCTGTAAGATGGCGAGTTCCCCTCAAACTACAGCGCCAAACCGTAATACCCACCTGACATTGATACATAAATCGTCGTATTAGGCGAGTTTTATTTCCGGAAAGCGACATGCCTTCCCGCCAACGCCATTCTCTGTCGCACGTATGTTTTACGAATCTTTGTAAAGTCGGTAAAATTAATGGACCGTATCAAATTCAGGTCGGCATTTAGGTTTGGCGTATATTATACGCGTGTGTCCCGTTTTCTTTTTTGTATTACTATTTTATGTTATCAGATTTTGAGGCAGATACCGCCGCCCCGGTATTGGATAACCAACACCCCTGACGCAGGTCGCCCAAGTGGATAAATAAGTTTGGTGACTTAAAAGTGCTTAGGGTGTCCGGGTTCATGGTGTTAGGTTTGTCAGGATCTTGGCGCCGGATGCGTTCTCCCACCAACTGCGTTGCAGGCCGAATCGGGAGATCTTGTTGAGGGAGACCCTTTGATCTCTCCAGCAGGACTTTCTCGGAATGTCGCCTTTCATCGCAGTGGGAGGGATAGATTTATATGTCCGTCACTCCCGGTCACTCAGATTTCTTGCCACCCCTCTTACCTTTCCACACATACCCAAAGATAACACAGGCCCTAAGGGGTCGAACATTAATCACGTGATGTTTTTTAACAACTTTTTAACCCCCCCCCCTTGGTTATACGTGGTGAGATTTTAGACTACCCCCCCCTACCCAAAATCGCGTGTATTTTTTGGTACAAAGTATATTGAAATTTTCAGAATATTATCTTTAAATACTTTATAATCTGATTAAATTTTGGAAAATTAAGCATCGTAATAAAAATTTCCAGTGACATTAAGGTTGCAGGCTCTTTTTGACTGGCATTTGGTTTAGAAATCGTGCATTCAACGAAAAATAAATACACGTGATTTCTCATTATGTAGTCCCCCCCCCTCCCCCCTCCATGTGATATTTCGTGATTGTTTCCGAATCCCTCCCCCCCCTTTTCGAGCCTCACGTGATTAATGGACGACCCCTAAGTGGAAATATTTTCCTAAGCACCTCCTGCGTGGAGCTGATGTAAAAAATCAAGTTATTTTGATATGTCATTTCTTTATTTTTATATATTAATCATAAATTGTATTATTTATATTTATATTGCAGACAAGGAATTGCAAAAACCAACCTATCCCGCAAAATTTAGCAATAAAAAAATATAGATTAAAATATTTAGATTATGATGTGAGGTGAATTTTTTTGGGCCACCATTGCGCCTAAAAAAACGACCCGCGGTGCACGGGTTTCCTATTTTATCTCTAAACAATCGTAAATACCTAAAATCATAGATATAAACACAAGCAACACTGGTCTAAAAGCACGTGTAGGAAGCAGGTATCATTACACGCGTATCTCTTACTGGCTTCCATCCAGTTCGTCTTGATCAGCTGAGTGCCAATGTTACAATTCACAATAATACTGTTGGTAGTTGGTAGTGATGCACTACCCGGCATCGCCCGAATTTAAACAACTTTTTACAATTGATTAAAAATAATAAAAATAAAAACAAAAATTTTCTTAACATGTTCATTGATAGTTTAAAGTTACTCATCAGTTCTTCATGGAAACATCAAAATTTCATGACGCCAGAGTTCGTAGTTCGATATTTACTGTTTTACAGAATAGACAAAAGGTAAAAAAGAAGTAAACAATATACTTTATTTAGATTATTTTTAGTGCAGCCCTAGTGAATGGCCGCCTTTCAGAATAAGAATAAAATGCTATAATGCTGTATTTTGACAAACCCATATAACCTGGGGATTTTTGGGTTCTTTGTTAAAAAATTTACCTGGTGAAAAGAATCATCTTTGAATACATTTTTTTTTATTTATTTAACGCCCAATGGGCTTTTACATTTTGGTAGTACAAATAATTCATGACAGATTATTTAACATATACAGAAATAATAAAAATAAAATTTGATAAAAAAGCACACAAGTCATAAAAATACAAAAATACAGCGATTTCATAGGTTTTCAGAAAAACAGATAGGTTTAGGAATAGTTTTGGAATAAGTTTTTTACAAGATCAACAAATTTTGCCAAGTTTATGTTAAATATGTCAATATCACCTAAGTACTGATTTCCCATAGTGTGAAATCGTTGTATCGGAGAGTGGGCAATGTAGTTCCGCTTATGAATGCTACAGTAGAATAGTATATTTTTTCGTGTAGTTACTGTCGGTATTCGTAAGTTTATGAGTTGCAGTAGTTCGCAACAGTCAAATTTAGAGTTAAGTATTTTGAATAAAAATGTTAAGTCGTTTATTTTACGTCCGTCTTCTAGTGTGTGTATTTTTAAAACATTTAATAATAAATTATATTTCAAGTCTTCTAGTGGGATATTTAATTTAAAATTTATAAAACGCAGAAATTTTTTTTGTATTCGCTCAATGTTATTAATGTGAATTTTGTAAGATGGAGACCAAACTACCGAGTTATATTCCATTAGGCTTCTAACTAGAGATACATATAATAATTTAATGACTTGTATGGAATTAAAGTTTTTGGTTGTTCTTAATACGAAGCCTAGTGTTTTCATACCTTTGTTTACAATTTGGTGGATACGATTGGCGAAACTTAGTTTTTCATCCAAAATAATTCCAAGATCTCTCATTTCCGTGACTCTTTCTAAAGCTGTGTTATTGATGGAATATTCGAATAAAACAGGATTTTTATTTCCGAAGAAAGTCAAGGTTTTGCACTTTTCTACATTTAAGAATAAATTATTTTGAACGCACCAATTTTTAAACATACTAATATTTGCCTGAAGTATATGGCAATGATTTACATCAGTTATTTTCTTGTATAGCTTGATGTCATCAGCAAAAAAATAAAGCTAATAGGCCCATTAGACCGGTCGTGACATGTTGTAATGCCCCTAATTATAAAATGGCGTCTATTCTTACAAAGGTAATTAAGAATACCAACATTTTTCTTCCAAAACATACAATTAAAAATTCCCATGAACTAATTAACCACTTAAAAGATTTAACTCTCCCTAGCAACTGTTAACACATTTCTTTTGATGTAGTGAATGTGTTTCCTAGTATTCCGATAGAAGCATGTAAAAATATTATAAACAATTTAGTCAATAGTTCTAACATACACAAAGATTTTGCTGCAGATATTATCCAACTTATCGATGTTTGCTTGAACCAAAACAGTTTTAAATATAATAATATAATGTACCGACAACGAGATGGATTAGCGATGGGGGCACCCACAAGTCCGATTATTGCAGACATTTTTATGAATAACTTCGAAAACAATATTTTTGAACTTAAATCACCATTGTTAAAAAATATTTTACTATGGAAACGCTATGTGGACGATATTATTTGTATATGGTCTGGTACAGAGCGTCAGCTAAATTCCTTCCTATTACTCCCCAACTCCTTACATAAACAGATCCAATTCACACTAGAAATAGGTATAAATTCGACACTAAACTTTCTAGATCTGATTTTATCGATTATTGAAAATAAAATTCACTTTAATATATTTAGAAAACCCACTTTCACAGACACAGTAATTCATAACACATCCAACCACCCAATCTCCCATAAACATTCCGCGTTCCACTCAATGATCCGTCGATTAGTCACTACCCCTTTGTCAAATGTTAATTATACTAATGAATTAAATACAATAAAATTAATAGCTCACAATAATGGATACGAAACAGAACTCATAGATAGAATCCTAGCAAAAAAATTAAGATTAATATCCATAAATAAATACATTTACCCTAGTCCAATAACTTTTAACAATAATAACCTTAACCACGAATGGCGAAGAATTTTGTATATTAATAACCTGTCCTCTTCGTGTACAATTAAATTCCCACCAGAAATTAAACCGGCATTTTATACAAATAACCACCTAGGAAAATTTTTAATTAATGCCAAAGACAAAGAGGACATACTAAGCCACTCGGGCGTTTATAAAATTAGTTGTAACGATTGTCCAGCGTTCTACATTGGGCAAACGTCACGCAATGTGGAAACTAGAGTAAGGAACACATAAGATGCCTAACCAGTTCTGGGTTTTCAGAATTCGCAGAGCACTTAATTAATAAAGATCACACATTTAACCGGGATACGGGTATTAAAGTCTTTCACAAAAATGGGATAGACTTAAGATTAAATAATTTAGAGGCATTGGAAATAAAAAAAATCAGTTAATACAAAGGCTGAAATCATTAATAATCAACTAAATTTAACATTCAGCCCTGTTATAAGTATGTTTCCCGTTATTCCACTCGCTCCTCCCCCACTTCCCTCCCACAACTGACGCACTGTCCCCCTCTAATTTACTGTCTCTTTCTTTCACAATTTGTATATATATATATATATGTGTGTATTTTCCTGTATTTGTCAGTATTTTTTATATTCAGTCCTGATGATGGTACGGAGGTACCGAAACCGGTAGACGGAAAAAAAATATAACAATAAATGACGTAAAACAAAGTATTTTCTTTTTATTTATTTAAAAAAAGTTTGTTTATTGTTTACAACATGTGTGATTCAAGAACTGTTTCAAACCAAACGTATGTTTTGCATATTATTTACGGCCGGTACATAATTATCACAACATAGTGAAAGTGGTGTCATTATGAATAATTGGGTTGCTCCAATGGTTGTGGCCTTTGTGACGTAGGAAGGTTGTAAGCCGCAGATTAACGTGACGTAAACGTGTGTTATTTTGACATTGCCGCGGTGTGAATGAATGTGCGAAAATTATTCTGAGGGGATTTGGAACAGAGCCAGATACAGAAAATAAATCAAAACTAATGCTAAAAGAAGTAACATCTTTTTCTGTTTGATAGACTGCAGTGGTCCCGTGACTCTCGAGCACACAGTACACGCCACAAGATTGTTCTTTTATCTAGCATTCGTATGTAATAAATTTTTAGAATTTTTTTAAATTTTTAGTATAATAAGGTTATTCCATAGGTCGTTGGCAGATTTGTTAAATTTTCAAAAAAGTTTTTGTATTATACCACACCCATTTCAAATAATGTAATCATGCAGTAAAATAAATCAATACATTATCTAGCAAAGTTATGTATTAGAATTTTAATTTTAGTTTCAATAAAATCATTAAAAAATATGTACGTACATGTGTTTCTTAATGAAAATTGGTCCATTTGTGTATTTATTTACGCACTTACAAACTAATATATTTCAGATTTTTTTAACATTCTTATTAAATTTAGACATTATTGAAAAATGATAAATACTTATAATCAAAAAATAACTACAAAAAGTACACTATTTTAATAGTTTTATCATCACGCCTTTCAGCATTTTTGGATGAAGGCATAAATTAAAGCTAATTTGGATTGAAATAAATTCGATATTGAGTTATAATTTTAAAATGCTGGTACGGAGAATAATTAATCTTTCTCATTGTAACCGTCCTGCACGATCGGAAGAACAACTTTCGACGAAATGTGGATTTTCCTCCGCTGGCTGGTTAAACGCTCTTAATTCTAACATCAATGTTAGAAATGTGTGTTTAATACACTTTATAGACACGTGTGTTTATGATTAGATTATTTATTTTGAATGTTAATATTATTTGCTTTAATTGGACTTTTGATTTAATTTTAATATTTATTATATACAAATATATTATATTAGAGGCAGTGCTGAAAATCAGCCGCACTCCGGGAGAAATCCTTAACTTAAACAGTTGAGCTGTGGACGAACTACTTTGTCAATAGAATCAGCAGAGCGATGTTTTGTGGGATCGAGATAGACATCGGACGAGATCTCCTGTCAGATTTGTGTGATTATCTATGGCAGTCAATTGCTTTTTCTATGGGTATCAGGCCAGCTTCGCACATTTTAAATAGTTGAAAACACGAAATACTGTAAATGTACAAGAGTATTTATTCACTTAATGTATGTTTAAAGTTGTGTACCTTGGATTTGATATTTGCGAAATTTTGTTTCAATCCAAATACGCATGAATTACTTACTATGTCAAAATTAACCTAAAAACGTAAATAGTTGTTTCTTGTCCTAATTTTTAAAACGAAGTGTAGTTTCCATAATCTTTGCCTAAAAGTGCAGCGGTTAGAGGTTTTAGCGGTTTGCAATTTCGTCCCCAAAAATTCAATTATTCTATAGATGTAGATTTGCCTGACATTGAATTTTGACGATTGACAGCCTTAAAAAATCACACAAATCTGCTGGAGATCTCGTCCGACATCTTTCTCGATCCCACAAAAGATATAGAATCGCTCTGCTGGGGGTATTTCACCATCCTCCTCGTAGATTATCCATACAATAACGGACAATTTCGATTAATTAAGCATGATTTATTTATTCAAAGAGTCTGATTCTACCATTCGGTACTTTAACCTATCAATAGTGGCTACCCATAGGATAAACTAGCCGAGTTTTTATTTGTTTATTTATTAATATTCAGTATCGTTTGGAAAATCTATCGGGAGGATGGTGAAATACCCCCGCAGTGTAATAAAAAAATAAGATGTATTAATATGTAAAAATCCATTGTCAAATCATTGCCCCATTAATTGGCCGCCCCTACGGAGGCGTTGCAATTTTATGGCGCAATACAATAAAAGCCATTCTGATTGACTGTAGAGATCCTCGAATCACGGCTATTGAAATGGAGTCAGCAAATGGAACTCTTCTAATAGTCACGGTTTATATGCCGACCAATTCAGCTGAGAACTTACCGGAATTTGCAGACTGTCTGGGAAAAATACACGCCATTATTGAGGAACAAAACAGCTCCAACTCAATGATTATAGGAGATTTCAATGCGGATCCGAGGTCACTTTTTGGTCGTGAACTTACACAGTTCTGTACAGAAAATAACTATACATACACTGATATTGTGCGTTTAAGCTCTGATACATTCACTTATGTAAGTGATGCCCACGGAACCACCAGATGGCTTGATCACTGCATTATGACACAGGGGTTGAATTGTGCAGTAAGGAGCGTAAAAATCACAGCCAATGCAACGTGGTCAGATCATCTCCCACTAACTGTGGAAATAGATCTAAATCTAACCCCCATTATTTCCAACAGACAGGATCGACCAAGGGATTTTGGAAAATGGACGGCAAAGTCCGAAAATGATATTAAAACTTACAACGCCCTGGCCAATAAACTACTGTTAAAAATAAAATTCCCAGATGCCGTAAAATGTCAAAGACATAACTGTGATAATGAGACTCATAAACTTGAGCTAGATTCTCTCTACGGTAATATTGTGCAGATACTAAGAAACTCCGCCATACAAGCATTCAGAAGTAAAGAACCCAAAAAAAAGTATGACATTGTTCCTGGGTGGAACAATGAAATCTCCACTTTGTACCGCAAATCAAGACATGCATTCCTATGCTGGGTTGAAGCCGGAAGGCCCACGGAAGGCCGTTTCGCAGACGAAAGAAAAACAAGTAAAAAATCTTTTAAAATTGCTCTCCGAAAATGCCAACACTCGGAAAACAAAGCACGAATGGATAGCATAGCCACATCTATGCATAACAAAGATTTCAGAAAGTTTTGGCAAAAAACTTCAACCGTTCTGAAAGCCAAGAGCAAAGTTCCACTATGCGTCAACAACATCACGGGGGATGAAAACATAGCTAACGAATTTAGAGACTTTTTCTCCTTAAGCGAGGATCAAGGAGATACCACGAAACCTTCGATAATGACATGTCCACCTGCGGCCAATGATGACCTGGTCATGAATGTTACTCCTGAAATGATTGAAAGCGCAATTAAGCAAACCGCCCACGGTAAAAGTCCAGGACACGACGCTATTGGTATTGAGCACGTAAGATACGCAGGAAATCAACTTCATGTTATTCTAGCCGCCCTGTACTCAAGCCTCTTAAGACACATACATATGCCGATGGACATGAGCCAAACTATTATCGTACCAATCCTGAAATCCAATCAGCTGGATGCTTCGATATTAGCAAATTACCGACCGATTTCCTTGGCGACAATGCTTTCAAGACTATTTGAAAAAATCTTATTCGCGCTAGTCAAAGAAAAACTATTTACCCTGGACAACCAATTCGGCTTCAAGAGCGCCTCATCAACCGATATGGCCATTTATGGGGTAAAACAAATAATAGCCTACTACAAAAAAAGAAAAACCACCGTTTATGGGTGTTTTCTGGACCTAAGCAAGGCTTTTGATCGGGTTTCCCATCAATTGTTATGGGAAAAACTCATAAAACGAGATGTTCCAGCAGCAGTGGTCAATATGCTGGCTATTTGGTACGGACAACAGGAAAATCACATACAATGGGCAGGAGCTTCTTCAAGACCTTTATTCCTTAAAAGCGGAGTCAGGCAAGGGGGAAATATGTCTCCAACTCTATTTAATGTGTACATTAACGACCTCTTACAAGAGTTGAACGATACACGAATCGGTTGTCATATCTGCGGACAAGGCAGTAATAACATTAATTACGCGGATGACATGGTGCTGCTTGCACCTTCGATTAAAGCGATGAGACGACTTGTGCAAATATGCGAAGAGTACGCAAACTCTCATAACTTGTTGTACAATTCTAAAAAGTCAGTCATCGTCGCTTTCAAACACAACAAGGAGCCATTGAATATTCCTCCAATATATCTAGAAGGAAACGAACTGCTTGTGGCCTCACAGGTTAAGTATCTGGGACATATCCTAACCGAAGACATGAAGGATATAGAAGATATGGAACGACAAAGAAGAGCAATTAACATACGGGCGGGAATGCTCTCAAGGCGGTTCTACCACTGTAGCGACGACGTCAGAAAATTACTCTTCAAGACATACTGCACTGCCTTGTACACATCTGAACTCTGGACGCAATACCCAGCAGCGCAATGGGACAAACTGAGGATGTGCTACAACAATGCATACAGGCAACTTATGCAACTACCGAGGTTCTGCAGCGCCTCCACGATGTTCACCGAAGGGAGGGTGCACTCATTCCCAGCATTACTTCGCCACCGGCTAGCCAGCTTCTGGAGCAGGACACGAAAATCAAACAACATCATTGTCGTGGCTGCATCCGGGTGGCTCAGCTCCCCACTGAATGAGCGATGGATGCAAATGATGAGGCGACCTCCCTGATGGACGATAAAAAAAAAAAAAAAAAAAACAATATTTCTTTTTTAAATTTTAATTTCTGTTTTATTTTTGTTTAATTTTATTTTGTTTTTAATTTTGTGATTAATTTTTATTGCTATTATTTATGTTCGAATTTTATTTTCATTTTTTATGTAATATGGCAGACTGGGATTGCACTACCCTCCCAGCCCTGCTGGAATAAAAACTTAAAATAAAAATAAAAAAAAATAAAAATTAAATGTTTTTATTAATATTATTTATTTTTATTTTATTTAAAAGTCTTCTACTTAAAGGTGATTACATTAAATCATAAGTATACAATAAGTAAGAACAAATAAGAATGTATATGGGTGAAATACGTAATTGTAGGCAAATTTTGTATTGAACGATCACAATTAATTTTAAATTAATTATTATATTTACTACCCGGTTTTGCTCAGCAACTAATTACAAAACAATTTTAGTAATCTTCTTTCTCATTTTTTATTTTTACATTAACTCTACACCTACACAAGATGCACTCAAGAACGAATCGAAGAAGCGACCCGTTCTCATGTGTCAATCGTGTACACATGTTAGGCGCGCGTTTGTCGTGTTTCCCGACTATGCACCGGTGCCGAACGGATCAATGTCGCTACTTCCTCGGAGCATCTTCCATTGAAATACCGGTAGAACAAGGATAGCATTCCCACCCGACGCCTGTGCTCTAAAGATTTCAATCCGTCAAGAGAATGGGAGAATCTATCAAACGGACCGCCCGTTTCTGCAGTCAAGTTTTTTTAAAGGTATTTTAGAGCTCCAGACCAGACGTGGCTGCCAAATTCAACCGTGGGGCGCACTTGCGATTTGTACAGGGTTAGCAGTAGTTGTACACTATTAAAGTACCTGCGGGCCCTGTACAGTTCGCCTAGTTTTTGGGAGGCAAATTTACCTGAGCTGGACACTTATAGTTACACCAAGCATGTCTATTGAAGAATCTTTTCATCGATAGAAAAACTCTTATATTTTAACGTTAAATCAATATTTCAAAGATCCGTAGCTTATGATGGAAATGACGTTGGTAACTGAAAAAAAGTTTTCTTGTCGAGACAGACCCATATTTTGCAGTCTGAAATTACCAGATCAAAGCAACTCTCCGCTTTCAGACAGCCATCACGATTTCATTTATGTCCATTTCTCCGTGAAAAAGAAAAGGCGACGTATTACTGCTCAATTTTTTTAAATTATTTAAAAAAAATTAATACCTTCTTGAAAATGACTTTTCAAAGTTGTGTTGAAATGCCACTTTGTTGAGTTGTCATGAACTTACTTCTACATACTTTTCATTGGTGGAAAATGTTAAACATTTTTTACGAACCTTGGGTAGGTACTTATAATAAAAATCGAATTAAAATCCCGGATCTCAGTACGGAATTTACGAAAACAGAAATTCCGTGGAACTTAGGTCACATGTCTCTTGGATAAACTAATCCGAAAGCGGTAGAAGCCTGCACTCGTAAGCTGAAGACAGACAAGGCTACAGGATCGGATGAAATTCCTTCCAGTATTATCATTAGCATAGCGCCAATGACAAGTGAAGATATTTAACTCTGGTATTTTGACTTCTACGTTCCCCCAAATATGGAAACTGACCCGAGTCAGTCCTATTTTCAAGGCTGGAGATAAGACAGACGTCAAAAACTACAGACCGATAGTCGTATATCAGTGCTGCCCAAACTTTATGAAAAATTGATTTGTGGCAAATTAAACCACCAGATTGCGCCATTCATTGGTGAAAATCAACACGGTTTCCTTCCAAAGAAATCAACAATCACAAATCTGCTTAATTTTTCGCGGTTGGTAGCCACCAGTTTAGACTCGAGGCACCAAACAGATGTAGTTTACACCGACTTTGCCAAAGCATTTGACCGTGTTAACCATGATATACTTTTGAGGAAAATATTTAAAATAGGCTTCGATCTACCAATACTGGACTTTTTCTCATCGTATTTAAAACCCAGAAGCCAATTTGTTTCGATAAATGGACATAATTCAAAAAAATTCCAAGCGCAATCTGGAATTCCTCAAGGGTCTAACCTCGGAACTATGTTGTTTCTAACACTTTTAGTTGACATCCAAAACTGTGTTAGGAACGGCAAATGTCGACTATTTGCTGATGACCATAAAATTATGATGGATATAAGCTGCCAACAAGATTGCTTTAAAATGCAAACTGATCTGGATGCACTATCTGAATGGTCGTTGGCAAACAAATTAGATTTTAACACTAAGAAATGTGTCACAATTTCCTACACTAGTTGTAAAAACATTATAGTTTACGATTATAAAATAAAGGGCGAAACGTTATCACGTGTAAAATCCGCGAAGGATCTCGGTGTCGTCTTTGATCCCAAACTGACATTCTCTTGCCATATATCGTAGCTCACTCAGTCTTGCTACAAACTTCTTGGGTTCATCATCAGGACTTGTAAGCAGTTTGATGACCAAGAAGCTATGCTAGCGTTAGTCGATGGCATACTGAAAAGCAAGCTGGAGTACGCGAGCGATGTTTGGGCACCGTACCACCAGATGAACATTGATGTGTTAGAGCAAATCCAGAAGAAATTCCTCAGGCATGTTTATACGCGGAAGCATGGAACCTATTCAAGGTTCTTGCACCATATTGACTTACTTGAGGAAACTGATTCTGTGAGTCTAGAAACTAGACGGAAAGCAAGTCTTGCTATTCATATGATGAGGCGACCTCCATGATGGACGATCCCAAAATATCTTTTTTTATTTTTAATTCTGTCTACTTATTATTTATTTTAATTTTATGCTTATTTTTTGTTATTTGTGTGATGAATTTTGTTTTCATTTTATGCTTTAATTAGGTACCTACCTAATATTTAAACTATTTTTTTTCTTTTCTTTTATAGTTGTTTATGTAATATGGCAGACTGGGATTGCACTACCCTCCCAGTCTTGCTGGAATAAAAACTTAAATAAATAAATATTCTGTCTTTCAAAATTTGGAACAATTTCATCGATAGCCCATTTCTCTTGGGATGCTATGATTTATATGTACCAGACCACTAGAGCCGAAGTCGACATCATGACTTATTTAAAGTACCGAACGGCAGAACAGACGTCTTGGCAAAGCAGAAGAGTCACTTGCCTAAATGCTGATAGGGTAACTAAATTGTACTGTAATTGGAATTATTCTGTTGTACTGTAATAATAAAATAAAATAAATTGCCTTTTATTATTATCGCCAATATGCCTTTATTGATTTCCGACTAATAAAATGAATATTTATTTGATATAATATATTACATTTCAAATACAATTCAATAATGTCGGCCTCACTGGGTAGCTCACCTGTGCTGAGGCCTCCATTTTATAAAAAAAATATTTATAATACATTAAAAATAATTTAAATATAATGCTGCATAAAAAAGTAAGCTAAAATGAAACTAAAAATAAAGGTTCATAATTAAGTAAAAAAATTAAGTAAAATGAAATTATTTTATTACCTAAATAAAATTAAAATCGGTATATATTATGTGTTGTGTGTTTGTGAGTGATGTGAGTTTTATATTGGTTTTGTGTGTTACGTGTATGTGTTTTATTCTCATTTTGTTATGAAATTTTGGTAATGTTGTCTTTTTTGTTCTTTAATCCATTTTGTAATTTTGAGAATAAATTTATTTTTGTTTTCTTCCATTTTATTTTCAAGGGTCAGGACTGTTGAATGCTTTTATAGCATGATATTTAGGGAACGTACCCAAACTACGTGATACGTTCAGGGGGGGGGTCTTCAAAATACCACGCTTGGTACAAATGAGCGGCGGGGGGCTTAGGTTTTTAGTCACCGGGGGGGGGGAGGTTAAAAATTGCAAAAAGTTGGTCACGTAGTACATGGGTACGTTCCCTTATAGTGCCTTTGTCCAAAGCTTGTGTTTACCGTCGGAGTTTTTATGTTATTTTTGTAAGATTATATCTAACTGGTTTGTTAGTAATATTTTGTGTTTGTTTTTTTGGTCAAAAATGTAGTTAACTAGTGTTTTAACGTACAATTGGCGTATATCTAGTTCGTCACAACTGTTGAATATTTCGTCTAAATAATAATAATATAATTACATATATTTAAAAAAAAAACTTTAAATAAAATGGAGGTCCTTCTACAAAATAAACTGAATAATAATAAATTTAAAAAAAAAAACAATTTCAAATAAAATATCAAGGCAGAAAGAAATTTCAGCCCACCTTAAAATAAATTTTAGCCCGTTTGTTCGCTTTCACCTTCGTGCTTTTACGGCAAAAACGGGTTCAAAATGTATTGGTTCAAAAGTTAAATTTAACTAGAAACAGTTTTGTATCCGTGAACTGAATTATTGTTTTCGTTATTTGTTTTTGGGGTGTTATGCCGTGTTGCGCTACCTCCTTCTTTAGCCAACGTTTCGGACATCGTTGCAGTGTCCACCATCAGGGCAGATCCGGCAGAAGTCACACATCTACTGGATCTGCTCTGATGATGGACACTGCAACGATGTCCGAAACGTTGGCTAAAGAAGGAGGTAGCGCAACACGGCATAACACCCCAAAAACAAATAACGAAAATGCTTTGGCCGTGAAAATCTTAAAACGTATCTGAATTATTGTTATTAAGGTTCCTTTCGCAGGTTGCAGGCCGGAACAACTCTGCGGAACTGCACTCGTACCAGTCATTTAGATTACGCAGTGCGGCGTAAATAAAATTATTTAATGAAAATATTATAATATTATAGCTGACCCGGCGAACGTTGTTCTGCCATATTTTTTTATTTTTTTTATTGTAATATAAAAAATATGAGTTACATATTATATACACATATATTTTACAAAATATTAAATTAAAGGTCTTTTCTGGTCATGTATACCTTATCAGAAAAGAGGGGCTCTTGTGCCTGATAAGGGAGCCACGATTCTTACTTGCGTTGTAAGTTATAATCTGTTTTGTTTAAAATATTTACTTTTTACTGTAAGTTTTTTTGAAAAATTGTTTTATTTTATTTATTTGTTCTGATTGGTTGATGATGCAGCGTAATTCAGAAGGGAGGTTATTATAGTTTTTTATGGCTTGGAAAATATAATGATTTTGCATTTGAGTTGTTTTAAAATTAGGTGTAATAAATTGGTTTCCATTTCTCATTAGTTTGTAAAATTCTTGATATTCTGTGTTATTTTTTTCTTTACACATTTTTATAATGGAAGCTTGCTTGAAAATGTCATCGACATTTGGTACTGGAAATAATTTAAAAAGTGATTCTGTTGAGAAGGTAGATTGTTTTTTTAATATTACTTTAATGATGATTCTTTGCGAAACTTTTACTGAGTTTAGATTTTTTTTGTAAGAGCCTCCCCAACCTATAATTCCGTAGATAAGTAAAGAATGAACAAGGGCATAGTACATAAATTATTTCTATGCGTGGATGAAAGTTCGATGAGGCGGACGTAGCGCCATCTATCATTCAACAACATAAATACGAACGAAAATTTGGGGTTATAGGTATTTTTTGAAAATACCTATAAAAAATTGTCAAAAAATAGAGAAAAATTCTGGACAGGGACACCCTAATCACCTAGCGATATGGAATGCACTTTACGACCTATTCTGATGCCTACCAAATATACATAAAAAAAATTATAGGGTGGAGATGGGAAAAAAGATGGAAAGAAACTACCTTTGGTCGAGACCTCAAATCTTAGAATTAATCTGGCATCTGAAGTCAAGATATTTTTTATCTACTACCAAAACGACGACGTTCCTTTCGAGGGATTAACCAGACAAAACCGGAAACATGTCATGTTTAAATCAAATTTTAGTCGTATTGACTATTGACTCTTTTACACAAAAAAATATAAATTGATTTCGAAAGACTGTTCTTTTATCTAGTAAAGCTATATTTTAAATTTTGATAAAATATGTTTATTTTTAGTACATTAATGTTTTACCGTAGGTCGTTGGCAGATTTGTTAAATTTCCAAACAAAATTTTGTATTATACAACATACATTTCAAAGTGTGTGTTTATGTGTATATGGATGTGTGCACCTGAATATACATGCACGTACGCACGCACACAAATAAAAATTATAATATTGATATGTATATTTTCATTATCTTATCCTTACGCACTTATTTTTCTCTTTTCTATTTTTTATTATAACTATATCAATTATCAACATCATTACATACTAGTACCATATGTTTACAAGTTTAATTTATTTACATGTTTATTTTACGTACTTCTTTTTCTCTTTTCTGTTTTTATTATAACTTTACCAATTTTCAACATCATTACATACTAGTACCATGTGTTCACTCAAAGTAACTATCTTTAATAGATCACCATGAAACAGGCAGCCGCCTAGTATGGTGATTTAATAAATCTAATCTACGTAAATGTCTAATATATGTAACAAGTATTTTATAAATAAATAAATAAATTAAATAAATTATTTGGGAAAGGTACTTTTCAAAATTTTAATTTTAGTTAAAAAAAATCATTAAAAAAATATCCGCGCCCTTGTTTTGTGACGAAAATACTTCAGTTTGTCTATTTATTTATGGTCAAGGTAATTTTTTTTAATATATTTAAAAAAAATTACATTCTTATTTTGCTTAGACATTATTGAAAAATTATAAAGCCATACTTATGATCAAAAAAAAATTAGAAAAAGCATATAATTATCATCACCAGTTTAATTTTTGAATGTAGGTATTTATCAAAGCAAATTATGAATGAAATAAAATCGGTATTGAGTTATTATGTTAAAATACTGGTATGGAGAATAATTAATCTTTCTCAAAGGAACCGCCCTGTACAGTTGCAAGTGTACGATCGCAAGATCATCTTTTGGCGAAATTTAAATTCTCGGCCGCTGGTTAAAGGCTCTTAAGATGAAGCCATGCGAAATAATGCAAAAACATGTATTTTAGTTTTGAAAATTTGATCGCTTAGAAGTAGATATTATAGATGCTTCAATTAAATACTGCTTATAGAACATATCTTGGCCTTTAAAAATATGGGTTATCTTTTTATAAGTCTTTTAATAGGCCTAGAAAAAAATTAAGTATTAGATCTATAAAAAAAAACACTTTCAAGTGCAAACTATCCTACTTATAAACCCCTTTTCGGATACGGTTTTATTGTTTAATGTGGCAAATTTAGTTTCTTTTATAATAATCGCAAAAAAAAAATCATATTCAAGCCCGAACTTCACAAAATAAAATAAAATATGTATTTTCTCGTTGTTATTTTTGACATCAATCAATACGTCCGGCACTCGACGAATTTGGATTTTTAAAGTGAACTTTATGCCGTCCACATAAGGACTACAAACTTGGCACACCCATTTCATCAGTGATGCCAACTTAGCAACTTTATAGCTAGATTTAGCTATTATTTGATGTCAGACAGCTACATTTTAATGAAACTTGTAGCTAAACTTTTTAGCTACTTTTTATAGCAACTTTTCGTCATTGTTTGTCATTTCGATTTCGTCATGAGATTTGAGGCTATCGAGCGAAGAGAATATAAAACGCTACGTCGTACAGTAAAAAGTAAAAACCAAACGCGACTCTATGGTCATAGACGCTATAGTATAAGTGGCGTTGGCCGGAAAATCCCCGTTTCCTGCTGCACTAGCTCTCCCTTTTTGGAGTACAGTGCCACAAAATTTGATATTTCTATGACACATTTGTTCACAACTAGCGACACCACCACCGGAACAGATAACTTTGTGGCACTGTAATATTGTTATGTGCGCTAGCTAGCTACGACAGACAGAATACAACCAAAATAGTACGCACTACTCTTATTCTACCTTGTGTTGTTTTGTTTTATCCATATAAAACCTGGAAATAAAAACGATTGTCAGAATTTGTCATTTTATTGTAACTTATCTACCTACTGTAACGTTTAGCTACTTCTAGCAACTTTTTGGGGTAAAAAAACTGGCAATCTAGTAACATTTGTAAGATGTCTAGCAATTTGGCATAGATAACTGTTGGCAACACAGATTTCGTATCAGTTACACCCCGCCTGCCACAGGGAATAGACGTCCTAGACTCCGCGTCGCTTGGTTCCGTGAAATCAATTTTAAATTTCCTTGTCATTACAATAAACAATGCGTAAAAAGGATTTCTTATTTTTACAGGCCTTTACGAAATCAACCTGCAAAAAAAATCTTAAATACCTTTTCCAACCTTTCCAAAAGCCTTTTCTCAAGAATTTTTAAATTCCTACCAAAAAGAGGCGTGCCTATTGGATACCTTAAATCATGCTAATTACCGTTACGCTTACATCAGCCATGCATTCTTTGCGGACCTCCACATTTCTTTCACGATCATGCATGGTTTTATCACAATGGCCCGATGGATCTCATTTCTAGAGCATTCAGTCTACTTTCATCCTTCTTCTGCCAGCTCCATGCCCCAGTGCCATACATCAGTGTAGGTATAAGCACTCCGTTGTGGACTTCTAATAATATTTCAAAACACGTACATTTTTTAAATTTATTTATTTATATATTTCAAGATTTTTGTTTATACATTACAAATGAAGGTTATGTAAGGTTATAAAATAATTCATATTTTATTCTACTACTTCATAAGTTGAGCTCTAGGAGCTCGTGTTTATGGGAGGAGTATTTACATGCAAAAAATAATAATAATGTTCTAATGAAATGTGTAAACAATTATCAAAGAACTTATGAAATAAATATCTTAGATAGGTACACAATTTTGAAAAAAATAGTTATATAAGAACAATAACAGTACATATTTTTTTAATATTAAATATTACCGTTTAAGTAAGGGTAAATTACATTAAGGGTATATTACATTAAGGGAACAATATATCATTATCCAATTTCAGGGACTTAATTTGTTTTTTGAATAATTCATATTTCAGTGTTTCTGTTATACAAATTTTTTTTTTGGACAATAATATATTGTACCGTCTTACACCTAAATACAAATAGTGGTGCTGAGCCGTGGTCGTTCTAAGCATAGGGATAGCTTTTAAGCCATTAGTTTTAAATCTATTGCTTATGCTATCTGAGGGGTGAATTTTTTAAATAAAATATTCTTTATAAATTTGATTTAAGGCGTTTCTCTTATACAATTCTGTGATAGATGGTACATTAAATTGTAGGTATAATGATTATTTATATGTAGGTATAATGATTATTTCGACGGTCCCGAAGAACAATGTCGGATGTGCGATTTTGTAGTTTTGTGAAAAACCCGATAAATGAATTAGTTAGCAATGGGACGCCTTTAATCTGGTGGTGAAAACGAAACCTTGTAACCATAATGCAGTAAAAAAAAAAAAACTTTCTGAACGAGTTCCAATGTAAAAAAATATATATACATATAATACCAAAAACCTTCAATCGAAAACCTTAATAAATTCAGACTCACTGAAGCTGAACATTATTGAGACAAGTGAAAATTTCGGACGTATACAACAGGGTGTAACAGGACGTACCCGAGGGATTTTAGCCATCGATTCCTAACATTATTTGGAGTAAAAAATGTATATGAAATTTTGGTCTCCGGTGGTATTTTGTTTTTTCTACAAAAACATAAAAAAATGGTAGGTGTTGGACAGTTGGAGGCAGGGTGAAGGGTTGGTCGGTTACTCGGCTTAGTGACCAATGACAACAAGCGGAAGAAAATTGTTTTTGTTTGAATTTAAAGAAGAACAAAAAAAGTCCAAAAGAGAGACCAAAATTTCATTTACATTTTTTACTCCAAATATGCTCAGGAATCGCTGGTTAAAATCCCTCGGGTACGTCCTGTTACACCCTGTGTACGTTGGAAACTGGTTTAATTTCGACAGAAGATTTAAACTCGTTGGATAAATTACGACAGGTACACCTTTACATACGAAAACAATTTTCAATATTAATGAACAAGTAAGTAAAATCATTTATCTCACTGAAAGTAAAAACCAATAATAAAATTAAGATTTTCATAATAACGGTAATTTAACTGTTTTTTATCAAGTCAAATATTTTTATTTGAATATTGTACATTAATCTCTTTGAAAAACTCCGAACTATTTGTATATGTTATGCAAGCCTTCCTCGTCTTATTTCCTTGTCTTTTGTGTGGAAAAATATTTTTACTTACACTTTGGCACCGAAGATGCGCAAATTGTATTTTATTGTAATAAAATACGTACATAAATAAAACGTACTTACATATGTAAAACATACGTACAGAAATGTGGAGATCCGCGAAGAATGCAAGGCTGATGTAAGCGTGATGAGTAAGATTAAGAAAGGGACGCTCAGATGGTTTGGGCATGTAGAGCGAATGAACGAGGAAAGGAGTGTAATGAGAATATATGACGCAAATGTGAATGGAAGAAGAAGTCGGGGACGCCCGAGGAAGATATGGCACGACCAAGTGAATCAGATACTGGAGTCGGGCCATGTGAAGAGTCGGAATAATAGAAGAGCATGTATGAATGTGAACGAGGCAAGGAGTGTGTGCCAAGATCGAGTTGTTTGGCGGTCCGTCCTCTCTGCCTACCGTTTGTTAGTTAATAAAACATCACTAAATGGCCCAACATTGTTTTTCAACTTCTGTTTATGGGGTCCGGTTAAAAAGTAGGCTATTATTTTGAACAATACTTTTATAATTGGGGCGAGGTGAGTACCTAATAAATAAATAAAAATGCATTATACCTAATTAGTGTCCGAGGGAAACAGGACTTTCTACCGAAACAGAATCTTCCCTAGCTGCTGTCTCAGTTTCGACCGAAACCGAAACGGAAACTTTTTTAAACATGTTAAAAATCTATTGTTTACTGTAATTTGGCTTATTTTTTACACTTATGGACTTATACAAACACGGGTTAAATGATATAAATAAAAAAAAACAATTGAAGTATTTAAAAAAAAAAAAAAAAATTGTTACTAAAAATTATTAAACATGTTAGCTACTTCTTGGAACAAAAATTTGTCAATAATCAACGCTTTTGTACATTATAAAGGAAGGACCTAATTAATTGAGTATTTTAATTTAAATTGCGTTTACAATCACAACATTCTTGAGACTAAATTTAGCATTTATTGAGACCTTTTGCAGAGTTTCGGTGCGGCCGAAGGTTCGGCAGAAAATCTGCCGAAACCGAAACTGATGCCGAAACTAGATTTTTTTGCCGAAACTTGCCGAAACTGAACCTTCGGTTGGTCACTAATTATAACGTGCATATTATTTATAAAGATATATCGGTTTAAAACAAATTTCATTTTCTCCAACGGGTTCTCTGTTTTCGCCCGCCTGAAGTGTGATAATGTATTTTTATTATAGTATGTTCATAAGTATTAATAATATGATAAGGCTTGAAGGATTGTTATGCAATCAAGCTATAATTTGTTGAAGCCTCTCTTATCCGTGGAGATCTTCATTACGTTTTCATCGAAATAGTAATCTGGACTTCCTTGGTAGAGGGACACCTTGAACCCAAAGGTCAAGAGTTCATAGAATTAAGTATTAGTAACTAACCAAATCAGTATTCGTGTTTCACAAAATAGTGGAATACACTGTCTACTTTTCAAATACAAGACTGTGTTTTTTTTTAAATTATTTATTTATAAACAGAAACAAACAGTACATTAGTTACACAAGAGAAAAAAAATTACATTAATAAGTATGTTTCATGGTGGGTACCTATTACGTGTTTCATTATAGTGTCTTATGCATATTAAGTAATTACCGGGTGATGTGTGTAGTGGGAAAGGGAGGGTGCGTGAGTGTGTGTGTGAGTATGTATAAATGCGCGTTGAACAATTAAAATTATTGACATGATGCTCTTTTTGAATTTGGACAGTGGATTGGAAAAAAATGTCGATGTTAGAATTTAGAAGAAATATTTTATTATAGAAGAAAGAAGACGAATCACGGTATTATGCAATACAGTTTTAAAAGAGTCACGCTCAAAAATGAGAGTGCTTGTTTTGAGCCGCCGGCCGCTACCCGAATTTCTAACTAACTAACCATCACGCCGTTTCCCCGCAGGGGTAGGCAGAGAGGACGGACCGCCAAACAACTCGGTCTTGGCACACACTCTTTGCCTCACTCACATTCATACAACGTCTCATACATACTCTTCTATTATTCTGACTTTTGACATGGCCCGTCTCACGTATCTGATTTACTTGATCGTGCCATGTCTTCCTCGGGCGTCCCCGACTCCTACCATTTCTTAAATATCTCCATTAAACATTTGAAGTTATTAAGCTCTTAAAAAAATATGTCATTTTTGAAGATAATATCTAGACGCATTCCACGCCGAAACGCAAATTATATGAAAATCCCTCGATAGGAAAAAATCGCAAAGTATGATACGAAAATTATTATACACACGTTTGTTTCAGTTATTTTACATGTTATACTTGTGAAAAAAATCACAATGTTTTTTTAAATGAGATTTTTGCTCTATTTTAAACAAGTCATGTTTTATTAAACATTTTCACAACTATCGCATCGCTTTAAATATTAGCGCGCTCCTCTAACATTTGTAATCATACATATCTCTCCATCTTTTTCCTTTTGAGCGCGGATGCGGCGCCTTAAGCCTCGGTTCTCCCAATTTCTACCGATTTCTTACAAATCTCCCTTAAACATTTGAAGTTTTTAAGCTCTTAAAAAAATATATGTTATTTTTGAAGATAATATCTAGACAATTATCGCGCCGAAACGCAAATTATAGAAAATTCCCTCGATAGAAAAAAATCACAAAGTATGCTCCAAAAATTATTGTTAACACGTTTGTTTCAGTTATTTTACAAGTTATATGTATGAAAAAATTCACAGCGTTTCTTTAAATAAAACTAAAGACAATTATCGCGAGATTTTTGCTCTTTTTTCAATAAACCGTGATTAATTAAATATTTTAACAACAGGCGCTTACGTTTTTTAATTGTAAAGATAATATTTACAGGCCATCTCTATCTAACGTGCGTGTAACCTATGTGCCTTTCAAATATTCGTCATTCGCTGTCCAGACAGCTCGCCACACAGACGTGTAGTCCTACGTTTCATGATTTGTTTAATATAGACGTACGTAAATAATAATATTATTTTGCGAAAATGGTAAGACAACAACAAAAAAGTCCTATTTCTAAGCGTAAACATTATCTCCAAAATCGAGAACGTATGATGGAATGTATAAGGTAAGAAGAAAAAAATAAAGTTTTGATTTTATTAATATAATACATACTCGTATTATTTACTATTATGTAATATTTATTATAAAAATAAATTTTCAATTTATTTGTGTATTATACATATAACAAAGGTGATAGTTATTGTTTTATTTTTTTACAGAATGCGTAGTTTGGGAAATAAATCTATTTCCAATGCTTCGGAAACTGAAATCCCCGGCAAGTTTTTTTAAATTAAATTACGTTTTTTTTAAAATGACCATTGAATGCAAAAGCTTTTATTTTGCTCATTTATTAAAATTATAGGACATAATAATAAATAATACATTTTTACGGATCAAACTGCTAACAAAAATCTGCTTTCAAAAATTATCTTGTTTTTTTACAGTAACTCCACACAGGCCCTGAGGATTTTTTTCCGCCAGAGCATATGTCATCTTTGGATATGCTGTGTGGAGGGTGTTTTAATGGAAAGGAAGGAGAGGAAGTTCTGGAAAGGATAAGGTTATAGGGGTGGGTAGGAATTTGAGGGTCAGTGGGTTTGGGTGTGACGGACTTTTGAATCCATCCCTCCCAATGCGGTGCAAGGCGATGTTCCAAAAGAGTTCTGCCTGAGAGGTCACAAGATCTCCCTCAACCAGTCTCTCCCGATCTGGCCTACCACGCAGCTGGTGGGCAGACACATACGAAACCAAGATCCAAACCCGGGCACCCCTGCTAAGTCACCAAACGTAGCGAACAACTTGGGGTTATCCAATAAATAGTTTCCGGGGCTGCGGTACCCTTACCCGCGTCCCAAATTGTTACGGACAAGGAAATATGTAATTATCATCATACGTATTATTTTATTACTACCTATTATTAGATGTTCGTACGCATATTTGAAATGATACTTGTCGAGAATTATTAGTCAAGTTCCAAACCAGACCTTTTTGTAATAATAATGCGCGCGCTTTCCTATTGACACGCGCGCTGCAGATACACCTCCTGTCGAATGCGTTAAAAGTAAATTTCACGACTCGTCCGAAATGTTTTTTTTTTTGTGCGGAGAACGGGGCCTTAACATACTTTACCTTTACAAGCATGCTCTCAGCCAAAATGAAAGCTTTGCAAGAAAATACCAGTTTAGGGTTGCCAATTTGTGAGGAATTCCCCGAATTTCGGAGAACCCTAAGATTTTTCAACAATTGGAAAAATATTTTTTACAATAATGATGAGAAAGTAAATACTCTTTCTTTTCTTTCGCAGCAAATTTTCAAAACATTTCTATGCATATATTCAATACATATTAATTAAAGAACGAAACGGGCCTCTTTCTACCCACGTCATCAATGACAGCTGATGATCTTTAAAAATCCGAAAATAACTAGACAATAAAATATAAAAGCGAATATCAATAAAATGAATAGGATTTGATTTGAAAAAAAAAGATTAATTTTTAAGGCCTGTTCGGAATCTACACCGCGCTCCTAGCGTTTGAAGCAGTTTGTTTTGCCAGTTCAGTTTGCAACATACAAAAATTAGCACACAAAGGGGCAAACGAAATCAACTGCGACCAGCAAGATCAATAACATTGCTTGTTGACATACTCGTCCTAACTTGCCTGCGCTTGTTTAGGTCGTGCACCGCACGCTTCGCAGTGACAGGACGCGGACAACGACGTAGCTTCAAACATGACATGTGACAGACGACGCTACACGCGCGCTATACTTTTGTGACTTGGTCTATTCATACCGCTCGTCATACATTCTTAATAGTAAAGTACGCGCCAAACTTAAATGCCGACCTAAATTTGATACGATCCATTCTCGTGCAGGAACAGTCACTTTCCTAACTTTACAATGACCGTAAGCGAAAGATGTGTAAAACAAGTAATAAGTAAAGAAGCCGTGTATATAAATTGTATTGGATGGACCTACTGTCGGATTTGCCCTATCAAAGAAAAGAAGAAGACAAAACTGTGGGAATCTTAACGACGTAAGTGAAGAAAGCGTGTAAACAAATATGCGCCCGTATTGGACGGACGTACGGTTGAATTCACCCTGGAGATTCGACCTTTCCGCCGCGTTCATTTTAATTAAATCTGAAGAATTAATTCTGTTACAAATATTTTTAAAAAGTTTTTAATCATCGTTAAGAAAAATAAAATCTGGTGCTTACCGCTAACTTTATAGTTGAAAACGGGTTATAAAGTTTTAAAATCGTTGTACGTAAAATATGTTAATGGTAAGGTATATCCCAGTGTTCTGTTGGAATAAAAACGTTATAATAGTTACGAATTCGCCGGAAATGATTAAAATGTGAGTTTTGAGCAAATAAAAATTATTAGGGTTGTGTACCGCTACTATTGCCTATTGCGAAGACTGTATAAAAGTCAGGTCGGTATTAAAGGTGGCGCTTACTATACCAGTATGACCAGTTTTTAGCATGTTTCTCATTCCTCAATCTACCGTACACCATTATTCCAAGATTGCGTTAATATAATTTCTTTATACGGAATTTTTCAGCTTTTCAGCTTATAGCCGCGTGACTACGGCAGCTAGGGAGCTGATCTGACCCCCTCTCCTGCTGCCGCATAAATTCAATTTAAATTATTCTAATATCGCCTGGCTAGCAGATACGGAATATCATCGTCGCCACGCCCCACACTTATAACACATCATGCGTCTGGTGTGACAGGAATTGTTATAGGCCACGCCCAAAAACGCTTGTAGCGTAGTCTGACACCCACTTCATTGTACCACTATTGCACAGATGCCCAGATTTTCAGAAAACCGATTAACCCCGAGTTCAATGGGGCCCCGACTTTTTTATCCGATTTTTTTAAACTGACTTTTGATGAGGTGTTTGTTCATGATCGGATTATGGAAACCTAATAATTATTAACAGTTATTTATAATTCAACACCTTGTACATCCATTGCAATTTGCAATCTCTTTTCGTAAACATTCACGTCAATGTTCAATACGTAGTAAGTGGTGAACCCAAATAGAGACCATTGGATCCATTCCAATTATTTGTTATTATTACCTATGTCACGATGCACAACATAATATTATTGTATATTCTATGTTGGTGAACACCAAAACCTACACATTATATTATTACATCACTGGGCAATCTACGGAGGAACACTACTTGGTCAACATCCGAAATCCTGTTATTATCGCATGGAAGGAGTCGTAAAAATACAAGTTTTTGGTCTTTGGTTTGGTTTCATAAATTTTGTTCAAACTGCGGTCGGAAACTTTGGTTTCATGTAAATGATAGTGGTTAACTTTAAGATTTGAATAAAAAGGGTGGAATTTTCTCTTTTTAACACCGTTTATATCATATTTCTAACTCTAACTATGTTAGTAAGGGATCGTCCATTAATCACGTGATGTTTTTTAGCAACTTTTTAACCCCCCCCCCCCCCCCGTGGTGAGGTTTTAGACTACCCCCCCTCCCCCAAAATCACGTGTATTTCTTTTAGTACAAAGTATTTTGAAATTTTCAGAATATTATCACGAAAAATAAATAAACGTGATATCTCATTACACCCCCCCCCCCCCCCCCGTGATATTTCGTGATTTTTTCCGAACCCCCCCCCCCCCCTTTCGAGCTTCACGTGATTAATGGACGACCTCTAAGGGAGACACAACGATTTCAATGAAACCTACAAGAGTTGTTCCGAAAAGCGAACAAATTAGACGGAAGGGTTAAGATTTTCATAACCGATTATACTTTCAATTGTAACATTTTTTCATGGAACGTAACTAAATGAAACGAGAACTCTGTTTTTTTTCGTTATTTACGAGGATAGGCTGGAAAGTAATGCACACATGCTTGTACAAAATATGCAAAATGACCTTCAGAAGCGCGACAGGTGGAATATGGAAGTGACATTCTTCCTTTATACGTACGTGCAAGTTTGAGGTCGTTGAATTCATCCAGCGTATTTTGAGAAGCGGAAGTAAGGAGACGTGTTTTAGTGTTATGTCAACGCAAGGTAAACAACGTGCTGTTATAGAATTTTTAACTTCTGAAAAAGTGACTCCTTGGTTTTCTTTAATTTATTTTTTGCCCGATCTTGCTATTTGTTTTTGTTTGTATTTTACAAGCACGTGTGCATTACTTTTCAGCCTACCCTAGTATTTTTGGAGGGTTATGCTGTGTTGCGCAACCTCTTTCTTTAGCCAACATTCCGACAGCGTTACAGTGTCCATCATCAGGGCAGGTGGCAGACCGTGAAAACATAAAATCAATAATTTTGTTTTTAATCGGTAATTTTATTGCACAGCAGTGTTGAATTTCGGGAATCACAATGCCAACATCAATAACTGCATTTCCAAAAAATCGTCAATTCTTTATAAAACTCCTTTCCAAGCTTTCTTAGAAATTGCCACAAGTTGCCCATTGTTTCACGTTTAGAACTGGTTTCACGTTCCAAGCGTCAGGCCGTCAGGGAACGTACCCATACTACGTGACCCGTTCAGGGGGGGGGGTCTTCAAAATACAACGCTTGGTACAAATGAGCGGCGGGGGGCTTGGGTTTTTAGTCACCGTGGGGGTGGGGGGGTTAAAAATTTCAAAAAGTTGTACCGTAGTATGGGTACGTTCCCTTAGCTATAAACAATGATTTATGACAATTTACACGTTATCAAGTTGCCTTTGAAACTTGAAATGATATTAATAAACATAACATTAGGTCATAAAATCCGTAGACAAACACTAAGTGATAACTTGAGAATTTGAGAAAATAATGTTGACCTCTGACCGGTTTGCAATTCGTCAGTAAACACGAGAAAATAATGTTGATCACAGATCGAATCACAATTCGTCAGTAAACACGAGAAAATAACGTTGAACAGTTCACAATTCGTCAGTAAACACAAGAAAATAATGTCAAGCTCTGATTTTCACAATTGGTCAGTAAACACGAAAAAATTATGTTGAGCTCCGATTGTTCGCAATTTGTCAGTAAACACGAGAAAATAATGTTAACCTTTGACCGGTTCGTAATTTGTCAGTAAAAACGAGAAAATAATGTTGACCTTTGACCGGTTCGCAATTCGCCAAAACACGAGAAAATAATGTTGACCTCTAAAATAAACGTTAATCCAATACTTTTACTAATAAAAAACACATTTCATCACCGCATTAATATATCAGGAAGTTTACTTACAATTTAATATATGTATGTTTTGCACCTTATTAGATAATCAATGACTGGCCTTGAATAAACGTGCATACCGATCCTTAAATGCATATTTAATTTGAGGTTTATAATAAAATAAAAAAACTTTGTATTTGTACTAAAACTGTCTACCGATCGACAAACTTATCTCTGCAAGCATACTTATTCCGTCCGGAGGGATATTCAAAAAGTAAAAAAATATATATATCTACATATTACACAAACGGAAAATATTAAATATCTTGGTATATACTTCGACCGTTATATAAAATGGGATAAACATATAGATTCGGTAATAGGAAAACTAAACAAGTTAATTTACTTTTTTTAAAAACTTAAGAAATATTTTAAACATATGTGATATAAAATATATACCTCGCACTTGCACAATCCATAATGGAATACGGCATTATTGCCTGGGGCTGTGCCAGTAAAAAATACATTAATACACTGTTTAAAGCTCAGAAAACCCTAATAAAAGTAATACTTAAGTTACCAATACTAACACCCACTTCAATCATATTCGAAAAATTCCCAGTGCTGAAAATTCAAAAATTATATTCAAAACAAATACTTACTTTCCTTTACAAGAACTTATCCACAAGACATGCTCACCAACTACAAATACCAAAAACAAACACATCCTTTGGACAACAACACTACAGATACCAGGCTATAAAACTATACAATTCTCTTCCTACACAATATAAAACAACTAATATTATTGAATATAAAAAAAACATAGGAAACTGGCTACAATCTTTTTAAATTTTAATTTATAATTTTTGTCGAATTGAAGTCGATTTTATATTTTGATTTTTATTGTTTCTCTTTTTATATTAGCTATTAACACTCTTTTGTTTTACTATTCACAATTTATAATTTACAACTGAAAAATGTCCTCTACAACACAGGTGAACTCCTAGTGTGGAGGACCATATATTATACATTTGTAATGTAAATGTACTAAGAATAAATAAATAAAATAAACAAACATATACATTAAGAGGCATAAGACTTGACTCACAATCCGGAGGTCGGGGGATCGAAACCCGGCGTGCGTAATTTTTTTTTTATTAATTTGCGTTATTTCACTATTAATTAATTAAAAATAATATATAGTATATTTGCGGCACGTTCCAGAGTGTAAGATACTCTCAGTATCGCCCCGGTGTAAGACCAACATTTAGAATTGAAACGTTGCTTGAAATGGCATTAGCCGTGTTTGGTGCCCGATCTGAATAGCCAGGTACTCCCCCACTTTCCCCTTCCCCATCTCTTTCCCATCCCACCACCTTCAGCCTCACAACACACCCCTGTTGGGGACGCCAGTCTCACTGGCTCCAGACGGGAGCAGCTGGGACTCTGAGGTATTCACATTAAAAAAATATGGAAAAGTAAATTTAAATGGCGTAAACCAATTTTAGGTTTTTTTTTACATTCTTTTATAAAAAAGCCTCCTTAAAAAGTGTTTAATTTTGCATACTTTTGTCGGCTCTCACCTGTTTATCACAACAATCGTGCGAATGAGATAGGTATTTTTTTTATATTGCTACGAAGTAAAACGGTTTGCTTCTGTTTGCAGAAATAGTATTTTACTTAGGCGACATCAATTTAATTTTAATTAACTTAATGATTGGTCGAAGCACCAACACAATCTCCGGACGGGCCTCTTCATACCCACGTCATCAATGACAGCTGATGATCTTTATAAGCGATTAAAATTTCAATAACAAAGTCATTTGAGTCAATAATCAATACAACGAACTCGGAGCTCGAGCCAGAGTGGGGGTTAGAAATGTTGTCCTGGCTGGACTTGGAAGATTATCATAACTTTAACTGGATGCTACTGCAGTTTCATTTTGCGGTGGATATTGTAATTTTAACGTTTTTGTGAAGATGAGAAATAACTTGACTACAGAAGTCAACGAATCAAAATGTCGGTCGTCCAGTTGATTATCAGACATTTTCACATACTAAGTTTTGAGAGAATGAGGAAAGCTATATTCGAATGCTAGATCATAAATCAAATGTTGTTTTTGTTGCTAATTTGTTCGTTTTCGGAACAACTCGTACAGGTCTCATAGAAATCATTGTCTCCCTTACTATCAACATTCGAAACATGATCCAAATGGTGTTAGAAAGATAAAACGCCACGCTTCATATTCAAAACTAAAAGTTAACTACAAAAATGATTAAAGTGTACACCTTTACGAAATGCACTATAAATATTTATACATATTTTTTTACAATAGGAGGCCCTGAATAAAATGATGCTGTGTGGAAGGTCTTTTTAAGAAAGGTTGTTCTGGGAATAAAAAAGGTAAGAGGGGTGGGTAGGAATCTGGGGTTCAGTGTGTCCAGAAGTGACGGATGAATGATTCCATTCCTTCCACTGTGGTGCAAGGTGATGTTGAGAGAGAGCCCTGCTGGAGAAGTCAAAATGTCTACCTCAACCAGTCTCCCTAGATCCGGCCTGCCACGCAATTGGTGGGCAGACGCATCCGCCGCCAAGACCCAGACAAATCTTTAATACGCACATTTTTAATAAAAGTTATCTCAAAAATAATTATATTTTCATATCTCTACATATTATAAATTAAAGTCTTCCGACGCGTCTGTCTGTTCGCGATAAACTCAAAAATTAATGAACGGATTTTCATGCCGTTTTCACCAATAGATAGAGTGATTCATCAGGAAGGTTTAGGTATATAATTTGTCAAGGTTTTGTGTAAATTGGTTGAAATATATAATACTATAAAGGGAGCGGGCTGGCAAACGGGCGGTGTGGTTTTGATTTGTATGCAAATTAACAGATGGCGTTGGTTATAAAGGTTTGGGTAACCAACCAGTAGATAGCGTTGCGTTTCGTTAGCCACAGCAACGCGTGGCCGGGTCAGCTAGAACATATTATAATTGTGTGAAATGCGGCCAGTTTACGAGTGAAGTCTTGCTAAAAAGCTATTGTAGGTTTATCTCATGAAAAAGATAAGGAAGATTGTTTTATATTATTCATAATAATAATCGTAATACAAACAAACATGACGGACATATTTATATTTCAAGGATGCTTTATTAAGTCTTAACTTAGTACTGTATTCTATTCGTATTGAGATTTATTTATTTATTTCAAAAACATACGGCACAACATGTGCCATTGACATAATTATATTTATATATATTATAATACAATAACGTAAGAAAGTGACATATAAATGTAAAGTTAAATATAAAAACAAAAGGTAAAAGAAAGGAGTTAAGGTAATGAGTAGTAAATAGAATTATGATGTATAAAATGAAAGTATAAAGTAAAAGTGTAAACTATAAAATATAAAGTATAATGTAAAAGTAAAAAGTTAAGATAAAAAGTTGAAAGGCAGGAAATAACATAAACTATAAGTTACCTTTGTAAATAATATAAAGTACAAAAGTTATAAATATAAAAAAAGTATGACAAGTAAACAGTAAGAAATGCACTTAGGAGCCAAATATTGAAGATAACCAAAATTTAAAAATATATATATAATAAATAAAAGGAAGGTATTACGGAGTATACAAAGCGATAAGAAAAATAGGTACCTATGATATGTTTCTAAGCCATAGGTATTAGAGTGCATACTGGTAGGACATAATATTATGGTTACATGATTATACTTATTATTTATTATGTAGTACTAGCAGATAAATTTTGTCTAATGCATCTTTTGTATGATGACAGACTTTCGGCATGATCGATATGAGCAAATTCATTACCTAAAGTGTGTAAACGATGTATTATTGAATTTTGTTCTGCATTACTGAGAGTGTTGTTGCAATAATAAGGTGTTTTGAGTCGAGTTATTCTACTAGGTACATGATAATTTATTAACGATACCAATTCAGGGGAGTCAAACCAGTTATTGTTTATTTTAAATAAAAAAATAAGATCATTTAGTATTCTTCTATCTTTTAACGATAAGAGTCGCATTTTTTGTAATAGAGAATCATAGTTTATGTCATCCGCGGGAATTCCTAATTTGAAATTAATTGATCGGAGAAATTTGCGTTGGATTTTTTCAATGGAGTTTGCGTGGCTTTTGTAGAGAGGGTTCCATATGGGGGAATTATATTCCAAATGACTCCTAACCAGAGTTGTATATAGTAATTTAAATGTATGAATGTTTTTGAAATCTTTACATAGTCTTAGAATGAAACCCAGCATTTTCATAGCTTTATTAGTAATGATATCAATGTGGTTGATAAATAGTAGTTTAGTGTCGAAGGTTATTCCGAGGTCCCTTATTACAGGTACTGACATTAAACTGTGATTGTTAAGTGAATAACTGTATTTGATTAGTGATGATTAGATCTGTTAGTGATGCACACAATACCACTTCCTGGCTCGATCATTGTATATGCACTAATAATCTCAAGGACAAAATACATAATCTGCGTATACACTACGATACTGACTGGTCCGATCACCGGCCGACATCTTGCATAATCGCTGCTGAAAACTTACCTGCTACCGTCTTTAATGCCCCGAAACAGCCTAATAACAAGAAAATCAATGAATATACGTCTGTGGCAGAAGCATTACTCCATGTAACATATCAAAGACACTCAGAATCCATATGTAATTCTGAGTCTACATGTGATAAATGCGATCATATGCAAAGCATGGACAATATGTACACAGATATCGTGGAAGCCCTAAGAAAGGCTGCCGACATTGTATTCTATCGGGAGAGCAATCAAAGTGAACCAAAAACATATCGTCACATTTCCGGGTGGAATCAAAAAGTCAAGGAACACTACGAAAAAGCTTTTTTCTTCTCAATTACTATGTTAATGAGGTCCTTGCTAAACCAGCTAGGGAAATTTGAAGATAATTTATAACTAATCGGAACAAATTTTTCTATGGCTTTATATAGGTGATCATAAAAGACTTTAATATTTTCATCGAGGTTTCCTCCTTCTAATATAGACCAGTCAGTGTTATGTAGATAATCGCGTATTGCAACATAATTGGCTTAATTAAAGTTGAGAAATTGAGTCTGGTTTTTAATTTGGCATTTTATAGGGTTACATAGTATAGTAATGTCTAGAGGTGGGTGATGAGAATCAGGGGTAAGAACTGAGTCGAGTGACTTATCAACCGCAGTTGCCATGTCGGTACAAAGAACAAGATCTAGTAATCTATTATTGTCATTTTTTACTTTGTTTAATTGAACTAGGTTAAGGAAATCGCAAAATTCAACTATTTCTTTTTCTGTTTCAGATAAGCTAGAGTTTTGTGATACTGTAGAATTGTCACGGGTGCCCCAATTAATTTTTGGTAAATTATAGTCACCGATGATAGTGATTTTACTGTTTGGAAATTTGTACGACAGTTGTTCAATATCCTCAAAATGACTCTTGTATACACTTATATCCGATGACGGTGGAATATAAACACTGCCTATGATATTTTTTTGATTTTTACCGTTTAGTAAGATGTAAACTTGCTCCACATTACAATTTTTGGTTTTCAGAAGTTTTGAAGGATGTGCCTTGTTGACAGCTATCATGACACCACCGCCTCTAGATTTAGAGCTGGTATGTTGACTTCTGTCAGACCGGTAAATATGATGGTGGGGTAGACCAAGCTCAGCAGAGTTAATTGATGGTTCCAGCCAGGTTTCCGTTAGAATGAGAATATCATGTTGCAGTGTCGGGGCATGTATTTTGAATTCCTTAAGTTTAGTTTTCATGCCTCTGACATTTTGATAATAGCACTTCAATTTGTTTTGGTTGTGTCGTTTTTTGGAATAGTTGTAACAATAGTTGGTTTGGAGTTTATGTACTTTATGGTAAGGTTTGGTTCACCATTCTCTTGACGGTACAACAATTGCTTTCTCAGCTCCACCAATTGGTTACGTTGGAGGATAGTTAAGTCATTGCTGGCCTTGATGCCGTCTTTAAATTTTATGCTATTACGTAGGAGAGTTCTCGGTGCGATATTGTCAGTAAATTCCACTTTAATTGGACGATTTTTGTTAGGAATTTTTTTGGCACCCAGTCTGAATATTTTGACGTTGATTAGATTTAATGACGGGTCGATGGTTTTTATAGCCGAAAAAATTTTCTCTCTATCTTCCGTAATGATGACAGCCTTTTCCTCTGACAAGCTCTCAGGAACGTTATACAATATGACGTTTTTGGATCTGATTGCCCTCTCTTCCATCTCGGTAACAATATCACACATATTTATGTCCTTCGGATTAGTCCCGATTGGCGTCATGAGTTGCGTATTATTTTTCATTGAATTCAATTCGCCTTGCATTACTCCAAAATCAACTACCAATTCACCAATCGTAGCCATTAGTTCGGTAGTTTTTGGTATTATTTTTACGATATTTTCTTTCGAAAATTTATTGTTTGGATCATGAACAATTGAGATCAATCCACTGATTATGGCATTTACTTTGGTAATGTACTGTGAAGCTTTGTCACTTAGAGCCATTTTAAAAAAAAAAAAAAAATTTTTTTTTTTTACTTCGATAACAGTTGTATACCCCTGGATTTTTGGTAAGGCGTGTAAGTACTGTCGCCGGCTGCGGTGTAGGTGCGGGCGCGGGGGGGGCTTATAAGAACTGTCACTTGATTGCACTAATCGTTCTTTTATACACTTTAAATGCACTATATACTGTTCTGATGATTCGTATACCTTAAGCCAGTATTAATTTAATATAATTTAGTGAAACACTTTGATTTTAATACTTTTTGCGATTGCTTAAGATGATTTTATTGGGATAAAAATAATGCGTGTACACTCTTCGTATTGTTATTGTTATTGTAGATGTTACTGGTTACAATATTAATTATAGACAAGTAGTGATAATTGAGATAAGCATCAAGGTAGGCACGAATTAGCGACATTGACATCTGCAAAAACAGATAAACTGAAGGTCGCTTTTACGCTAAGACATTTGCATCTTATTAATATTAGTATCGAAACATAATATGTGTTCAGGGAATTCAACACGTACGCGGAAATTATCGTTAATCTGACGTATCTAAGCGAAATATAATGATGTAATATAACACATATCATCAATCACAACATAAGTTGATACCAAAGGGCAGAAATCTGACATGCTCGGCCGAGCATACTCAGCGAGCCGATCAGCTAGTTTCGGGCGCAGAATTCACAGACGGGTTTGCTCGGCATCGAGCGGCGAGCATCTCATAGAGCAGTGGTTCTTAACCTTGTTGGAGGTACTGACCCCCGCCAGTTTCATATGCGCATTCACCGAACCCTTCATAATTGGAAAAATAAAATATATTTTTTCTAATTCAAAACATAGGTAGGTATATATTTATACATAGGCGCACAAAATGAATAAAACCACTTAGAACAAAACCATTAAAACATGTCTTTTACACAAAAACTATTTTGGATTTTTTATATTTTGTACCTACCTACATACTGTGAGGATCAAATTCAATAATATTTTTTACTTTATATGTATTTATTTTTAGTGTTTTAAACAGTGCAAACAATGCACTATTTATGAGTATAAATTCGTAAATATTATTATTATTATTATATATATATATATATATATATATATATATATATATATATGTGACTTCTGCTGTTACTCTTGACCTCCGCCGAACCCGTGAGACTGACTCACTGAACCCCTAGGGTTGGATCGAACCCAGGTTAAGAACCACTGTCATAGAGTGATGGTATGTCTAGGAAAATTTCCCTACATCTAGAGAAAAAAAAACTTTTTTTAGGAAAAAGCACAAAAATCGGGAAAATTTTTAAATTTCAGTTTATAGTCAAAATTCTCAAGCCGATTTGGGGAAATGTCCAAATACTCTGGGGATTTTTTTTGGAAAATTTGTAATTCTCTAGAAAAAATAAATAAAATAGGATATCCGCAAAGAATACAAGGCTGATATCTAAGCGTAATCGGTAAGATGAAGAAAGGGATGTTTCGATAATTTGGGCATGTAGAGAGAATGAACGAAGAAAGGAGTGTAAGGAGATAACGCGAATGTAAGAAGCCGGGAACGCCCGAAAAAGACGTGGCACGATCAAGTGTACTAAATACTCAAGTCGGGCCATGTCAAGAGTCAGATTAACAGAATGGGACGATGTATGAATGTGAATGAGACAAGGAATGTGTGCCAAGATTTTATATGACTGGCAACTTATTTAGGTTCACATCCATCAATAAAGAGGTTCACATTTTTCGAAAACGAAGAGTGAGAGCGCCATGGCATCGTTCATGAGGAAGAGTGAGAGGTTACGACGGAGATATCAGTGGAACGCCTCATGATTGATAAAAACGTTCAGCACAGCTGGTGCCAGGGACCTAGAGAAATACGAGCATTGCTTGACGATATAATATTATTATTGTAATTGAATAATAATACGTGATCAACTTTGACCCCATTTTATCTGTTAGAGGCTGAACGCCATCAAGCAGTAAAAGAAGAAGCGATGATCTCCCATGAAAATAAACAGTCTAATAACAAGTACTTCATATAATTATCAAAATAGATGTTTATTACCATATTTAATTTAACCTCAGGTAGATTTGTGATCGGCAAAGGGATCATTTTATAAGGGAAATTTTGAACTTTGATTTTGAATATTTTGAATCTTTTACCATCTTTGAATTTGGGAGGCGGGAATGGGTACCGCCGCCCCGGGAACCTTTGTCGGATAACCAACACCTCTGCCATAGGTCACCCCAAGTGGTTCGCTACGTTTGGTGATTTAGCAGGGGTGCCCGGTAGGGTGAGGTTTGTCTAGGTCTTGGAGGCGGATGACCAGGACACACTGAACCCCAGATTCCTACCCACCCCTTAAACCCTTTTCCTTCCCAGAACTCTCCTTTCCTTCCTTTCCTTAAAAAACCCTCCACACAGCATCTCCAAAGATGACATAGGCCCTGAGGGAAATTATTTTCCTCAGGGCCTCCTGTGTGGAGCTCATGTAAAAAAAAAATCTCTCTCGAAGTAAATAGTTATTACTTGATGTAATTAAATTGTAACGAAATATGATTTCTTTAATCTAACTATGTAAAGTGCGCCGGATATGTAAATATTTACCAAAAACAATACTAGAGCTCACTAATGCATGCATAAGAAGCGAGATGAAGTTTGAAATTGCTTAAAAATAGTTTAAAATTAAATTATACCGCAAAGTAAAGAAAAACTACCCAACTGATATCAACCGCAAAGTAAAAAATACACCTAGATAGTGTGATATTATAACACAATACATAATAAAATAACGCTTACGAATGTGTGTGGCGGTCCATCCTCTCAGATTACGAATATTTTGAAACAGCTGATATTTTGTATTTGTCCTGGCCGGGATTTGAACGCGGGAACTCCGGGCGAGACAGCGTTGCCAACTCTACGTCTTTTTGCGTAGATCTACGTATTTTAGGTCTTTCCTGCACATCTACGAACTTAGGCCCAGAATCTACGTATTTTCTTTCAAATTGTACAAATTTGCAAAATAACATAACTCATTAGGCTGAAGCAGCACATTTTCAGTAACTTTACCAGACGCTAACTCCAACAAACGTTCCGTTTCATACTAGAGTCCGCGCCACATAAGTCGCGCAGGCGGAAATACAATTCTTCAATTTCAACAGGATTAGCAAATCAATGGGTTTTGGCGTCATTTTCAAAAATACGAAAAGGCGATTCGTCTCAAATATTTCCCTCATTGGCCCAGTTTGCACAAAACTTAAACATTGCCACATTGCAGTGCAAATGTCGAGCGTCTGTTTTCCGCGATGAATTTGATGAAAACTAACATCCGAAACAGACTCTCTACTGACACGCTAACAGGCTTACTTTTTACGAAAAGTGGTTTTAAAACTTTAATTTGCCTGAAGTTTCTGAAAATTGAGATTTTTTTTAATTCTGGTTTTTTCACCACAATTATATTTTGGTACATTTCAAAAGTATTTTTTTACGTGTTTTCTAAATATATGTAACATAACACAAGATATAAATAATATAAAAAAGTAAAAAATAAAAAATAGCAAAAAATATAATACCAGGATCTCTTTAAATAAATTGTATAGCAAAATACTCGTTTTATTCTGTTTCACCTACCCTAACTTCTTCATTTCACTAAAAAAAAGTACGTAGATCTACGAACTTTTCATAATTCAAATTATACAGTTTCTACGTAATTTTCTAGTCTGACCTACGTCTTTTTCAAAATTCGGGTTGGCAACACTGGGGCGAAAGCCAAGAATCAAGAATAAGTGTATTGTAAACATGTGTATTGTAAAAGGATAAATAAATCAGCATAAATAATAAAAATCTTAACACTCTGCAACAGAAGGTCGTCTAGTCTTTTAATTAGTCGATTTCTTATAAATATTTAAACAAGAAATATCAATTCCGCATCGTGAAGGAATTTCTATCCGCCGATGGTCAGTCAGAATGTGTCAGTTTAAATTGGGCATTAGATTGACCTGATTATTTAATGTTTGGCGTAAAAAACATACACAATGACAGTGACAAATTGAAAAAAAAAACTAAACCACAACATTGTGAGATATTTAATAAAAATCGCAATCAAACGGATAAATACATTCATTTTTTAAAGAAAACTACTCTCAGTGCTATCATTATCATTAACATGAATTTATGATACGATCAAATTAATTAAGAAAAATCATCTTTCAATTATGAATGACTTATTTGAACATCCAAACCAATTTGGGAGACGGGTATGGGTAACGCCGCCGCCTCGGGAACAGTTTATTGAATAACCAACACCTCTGCCATAGGTTACCACCTCGGGAACAGTTTATTGAATAACCAACACCTCTGCCATAGGTTACCACAAGGATGTTCGATACTTTTGGTGACTTAGCAGGGGTTCATCAGGTGAGATTTGTTTTTTTTTTTTTTTTACATGAGCTCCACACAGGAGGCCCTGAGGAAAATAATTTCCCTCAGGGCCTATGTCATCTTTGAGGATGCTGTGTGGAGGGTTTTTTTTAAGGGAAAGGGAAGGAGAGGAGAGTTCTGGGAAGGAAAAGGGTTTAAGGGGTGGGTAGGAATCTGGGGTTCAGTATGTCCCGGTCATCCGCCTCAAGACCTAGACAAACCTCACCCCATGAACCCGGGCACCCCTGCTAAATCACCAAACGTGGCGAACCACTTGGGGTGACCTATGGCAGAGGTGTTGGTTATCTAATAAAGGTTCCCGGGGCGACGGTACCCATTCCCGCCTCCCAAATTGAAAAAATTGTTTAGATCTTTTCGGCGGATGGATACGCCTATCTACCTACCACCTGCGTGGCGGGACGTATTGGGAAAGGACGGTTTAGGGAGACCCTTTGACCTCTCCAGCTGGTCTATCTCGACCTGTCTTGCACGGCAGTGGGAGCGATAGATTCATACGTTCGTTACTCCTGAACACATCGACTCACAGATTCTTACCCTCCCCTCGTACATTTTCCTTCTCGGGTCTTCCACTCCTTCATTTCCTTAAAAATACCCTCCACACAGCATCCCCAAAAATGACCTAAGCCCTTAGGAACATTATTTTCCTCAGGGTCTCCTGTTTGGGGTTAATGTAATAAAAAAACACACTCAGGATTTGTGTAACGGAGTATTATAATATACTCGTACATACATATTGTCATTGTCATCCCAGTCGCTAGTCAAAATAACGGTTTTAAGAAAAACGCATTCAAAGTTGGAAATCGATTTTCTACTCACTATCACGTTCTAGATTTTAATACTATAAATATCAGAAAAACGAGCTTTACCGTGTGCAGTTTTTTTTTTTTAAATTTGAAGTATAATAAAAGTTTGCTATATGTAAGGCTGATGTAACCGTAATGAATAAGATTAAGAGAGGGACCCTCAGATGGTTTGGGCAGGTAGAGCAAATGAAAGAAGTAAATAGTGTAAGAAGAACATATGACGCAAATGTGAATGGAAGAAGTCGGGGACGCCCGAGGAAGAAATGTGACGATCAAGTGAATCAGATACTTGTGCCGGGCCATGTCAAAAGTCAGAATAATAGAAGAGTATGTATGAGACGATGTATTAATGTGAGTGAGGCAAAGAGTGTGTGCCAAGACCGAATTGTTTGGCGCTCCATCTTCTCTGCCTACCCCTACGGTGAAACGGCGTGATGGTTAGTTAGTTATTTACTATTGCGACGGCACGAAAAAATGTAATTGAAATATCTGTAGGTTTTTAAAAAATAAATGTTATTTAAATATTTTTTTATTAAATACATGATTAAAAATAATAGGAAAACATTTCTGTCATGAAGTCTTAACACAAATAAATAATAACAAATTTCAGTAAGGATAAATATTTTTTTCAAAAAAATGTTATGATTGATCGGTACTTAACATAAAGTACGTTAAGAGGATTTTCTTACATTTTTTATGTGTATTATTAATAATTACGACAAAATAGAACGAATAAAACGCTCAGATTTCAGCACATACCTACGTCAAAATGGAATTCTGTTCATATGAAACTAGGAAAGGCAGGTACGATAAAACGGATCGCAGCATTTGGTAGGGCAGGTCTCAAGGTCACGCCATCGTAATCAACCAGCTGTTAAGGGTATGTGAAAAGGGTAATGAGACTAATGAGCATTTATGAGTATGTGTGTCGGTACCATAACTCTAAAACAACGCCTTTTGTGACGCTATACATATGTTACACTTCCGACAGAAAGGTCACAGAGACACTGCCTTGTCTTGCTTTAAACAAGTGTATACCTCATATACAAGCCTCAGAGTAATTGTTACTCTGAGGTGTCTACACATTTTTTTTTACATTAACTCCAAATAGGAGGCCCTGAGGAAAACAATTTCCCTCGGGGCCCATTTGGGGATGCTGTATGGAGGGTATTTTTAGGTAAAGGAAGGAGAGGAAGATTTGGGAAGGAAAAAGTTTATGAGCGGTTGGGAAGGAATCTGGGGAACAATGGGTCTGGGAGTGCCGGACATACGAATCCATCCCTGATGATGGTACATCACTAAGGTACAAGGCGATGGGTTGAGAGAATCCGGCTGGACAGGTAAAATGTCTCCATCAACCAGTAATAGATTAGCAAATGCATGTGCCACCAAGGATCCCATGAACACGTGCACCCCTGATAAGTCACCAAACGTAGCAAACACTTAGAGTAATCTATGGCGGGGATGTTGGTTATCCAATAAATGGTTTCCGGGGCGCGGGACCCGTAACCGCCTCCCAAATATATATTATAAATTTGAATGTGTATCTATACAATCTAAACATATTCGAAAAGTTTTCTTTCGAAAAGAGATCTTTTTTGTAAGTCGAATAACAAGCGTCAAAAATGCTACGTTCAAGCAATACATCTGTATTCTTTGGAACTATGACTGACATACCTATAATACTGTACAGCTGTCGATATAATAAGATTTTATGAGGTCAGTCGTGTAATATGTAATATGTACATACATCCATACACGTGAAGAACGGAAGACGCACGTGATTGCTGGTTGGCTTTTGTTGACAAGGGAACGTGATGTCGAATACGTGAAGAGGTATTGTCGATACAACGACATGTCCTTATTTGGCTTCAAAAGACCACCGAAGAAAATAATAAACATACGCAATTGTTTCAGAGCCAAAATTAAACATCGCTCTGGCAATCTGTCTGCGAATTTAGCTTCACCACGAGTAGAAAAATTAATAGTTGCTTTCGCCAAAAGATGTGCAATAATAATGGTTGGTTTATTTGGTCGATATTGGTACAGATTTGCACAGTTACCAGTACATACTTCAAAACATTTTTTTATTTTATTTTGATATCTTGTCCAAAACAATAAACATCTTGTCCAAAACATTATCCATCTTGTCCAAAACATTACACATCTTGTCCAAAACATTACACATCATGTCCAAAACATTAGACATTTTGTTCAAAGCAATAGACATCTTGTCCAAAACAATAGAAATCTTGTCCAAAACATTAGCCATCTTGTCCAAAACAATAAACATCTTGTCCAAAACAATAGAAATCTTGTCCAAAACATTAGCCATCTTGTCCAAAACAATAGACATCTTGTCCAAAACAATAGAAATTTTGTCCAAAACATTAGCCATCTTGTCCAAAACATTTCACATCTTGTCCAAAACATTAGCCATCTTGTCCAAAACATTACACATCATGTCCAAAACATTAGACATCTTGTTCAAAGCAATAGACATCTTGTCCAAAACAATAGACATCTTGTCCAAAACAATATACATCTTGTCCACAATAGGTCACCCCAAGTGGTTTGCTACGTTTGGTGACTGGTGCCTAGGTTTATGGGGTGAGATTTGTCGAAGCCTTGGCGGCACATGCAGGTCTTGACGGCGGATGCGTCTGCCCACCTGCTGGATCGAGAGAGTCTGGTTGAGGGAGATCTTTTGACCTCTCCAACCAGAATCCCTGGTTGGAGAGAAAAAAATAGACAACTTACCCAAAAAAACATATTTCTAATATTCTCTTAGGGGTCGTCCATTAATCACGCGATGTTTTTTTAGCACTTTTAACCCCCCCCCCCCCTCCTGGTGATATGTGGTGAGGTTTTAGACTACCCCCCCCCCCCTAACCAAAATCACGTGTATTTTTTAGTACAAAGTATATTGAAATTTTCAGAATATTATCGTTAAATACAGGTATAATCTGATTAAATTTTGGAAAATTAAGCATCGTGATAAAAATTTCCAGAGACATTAAGGTTGCAGGTTGTTTTTGACTGGCATTTGGTTTAGAAATCGTGCGTTCAACGAAAAATAAATACACGTGATATCTCATTATACCCCCCCCCCCCCCGCCCCCCCTCCATGTGATATTTTTCCGAATCCCCCCCCCCCATTTAGACCCTCACGTGATTAATGGACGACCCCTTACTGAAGAAAGCGGCGGCGTTTTGTCCATACAAACGTATTCCCCAATTTCCTCCCTGGATCTTGATACTACTGCAATTTTTTGAAAAATATATTATAGATATCGACCAATTGCATGTCGGTACCTTTTAGATTTTTTGATAGGTTACTTTTTATACGAGTTAGGACTCTTCAAAAACCGTTAAAATTGCCTGGTTTGAACGCCATCAATAGACGTTCAGTAAACAAACTAAGCGATGTATTTACAAAAAAGGACAGACATAGAGTATCTATTGCCTTTTAATTTAGTTAGTAAAAAAAATCTTAAAAATCGGTCCGGTTTTGAAGGAGAAAAACGGGGAATACAAAAGCTCGATTTTAATGATTTTATTTAGATACTATCAGCTTGTGGTGCAGTTGTCCCTTTCATACAGTATTCGAGGGAGTAAGAGCCACAGTGATACGACACCAAGAGTTTGGTAAAATACCTATTGCTTAAATTTCTCGGCGACCGAGTTTCCTCTTAATAAATCTAAACCGAAATATCCTCTGAAAATCATAAGATTTGTAAGTACTTACCTACGTAATTAAATACCTACCAATTATTATTGGAATTTTTTTGTATTTCAAGTAACGAATTGTACAATTTGTCCAAAAAAAATTCGGCAATATCTAAATGAAAACTTTGAACAAATAATCTTTATTGAACCATAGTCAAAGTTAGCCCTAGCCAAGGTAAGGCTTGCTGAAAACGGAACACACAAACAAATTTACAGACAGATGACCTGCCAAACGGTCGAATTGAAACAAGACTATGCAATCAATTAAAGCTGACACGTGCTTAGGGTTGTTGTGTCGGTGCACATGTACTCCTCTTTGTCAAGAATACTAATGGAGGGAAGTAATTATGCTGAGTCAGTGGTTGAACGTCTTCCATTTATTACTAAACTAACAGACCCGGCCACACGTTGCTGTGGCTAACGAAACACAACGCCATTACCCAACCTTTATAAAATCCACACCACCCGCTTGCCAGCTGCCTGAATTGAATATTTGAATTTCTCGACTTTTCTCTACTCTAGTAAGCATGTTTTTTATACGTATAAACCTTCCTCTTGAATCACTCTATCTATTGGTGAAAACTGCATGAATATCCGTTGCGTAGTTTAAAAGATTTATGCGCACATACATTTTGAGCGACTTCATCAAATAAAATAATTCAAATCAAATACCTACTTACTCTAGGACATCTATTTTCCAATTTCTTCGGTAGAACAAATTTCAAAAGTGACTATAGTACAGCCCGCCAGCCGTTTTAAATCGCACAAAAATATGTTTTATTTGAATTTCTCGGCTTTTCTCTAATATAATTTACATGTATTATACATTTTTTATTTTTTTTATTTATTGAAATAATAGATAATACATAATATAATCAACAAACAAGTCCTGCTAAGCCAATTGAATCGGCTTGTCAACAGGTGCTTATATTTTAGTTACATATTTATACATTATTAAAATTTACATCTTATATCTACAGATACAACATTTTTTCATACATATCAAAATCAATATAAATCTTTTTTTTCCGATAGCCAATTTTTCACCATATATTTAACCTTATTCATAGAATTACATTGCTTTATAGTGTCAGGTAATAAATTAAATATCTTCGGTATGATGTATTCAAACGTTCTCTGTCCGTACTTATTGTTAAATTTCGGAACTATTAACCCGTCGTTACGCGTGAATCTAGTGCTGTATTTATGTTCTAATTTCTCTTTATGCTGCGGGGTAAATATATGCTGAATTATAATTTTGTGCCAAAGTATTGCCTTAACAGGTAAACTTTTGGCACTCTGAAACAGCAACGGTTTATTTTGTTATATTTTGTAATATTAGGGACGACCAATAATTTTACAATTGCGTTTTGTACAACTTGCACTTGTTTCAGATTGGTTATAGAAGTATTTCCCCATATTGTTAATCCATATCTTATAATAGATTCTGCTAGTGACTTATAAATTATTTTAAGTGTTTCAATTGATAGGAAAAAATTTAATGTGTACATTCTGCCAGCAATCGATCTGAGTCTTTTACGGGTTTTTTTTTATATGTTTGTCCCATTTAAAAAAACAATCTACAGTAACACCAATATACACGTATTCCGAAACTAATTCTAAGCTTTCACATTTACAATTAGTTGGAATATTTTTATGAATGCAATTAAAATTATGAGATATAATATTAGGATTAAATTGAAATTTGGCATTAGGTGATTTTATATGCATTACTTTGGTAATAAAAAACATTCCTCTTCAATCACTCTATCTATTGGTGAAAACCGTATGAAAATCCGTTGTGTAGTTTAAAAGATTAACGCGCACATACATTTTGTGCGAATTCATTTTATACTATGTAATGATGATAAACACAAACGATTATTACTGGAGCAGTTCAGTTGTATTAAAAACCCTGAAAAGGGCGTAAATAATAAAATGCCTTTGCTAAAAGTTACTGACAGGTAAAACTGGCGCAACAGCAATCGAAGAGCGGGTGAAGGGGTTATAAAATTGAAATACCTACGTCATGCTTTTTCAGAGCAAGAAGTATGAAGATCGGAATGGGCCAATAGGGTCACGTAAAAAATATGAAAGAAATGAAGAAAAACAAAGCATACGCAGTAGAGACAGGTAGATATCTACAACATTTTGGTAGTCAGCACGGTCGCAGAAAATGTTCGTTGGTAAACAGCATTGCTGCGTAGAGTGCATACTGCATAGTGTATGTATACATACAGAGTTTGTAGGCGATTTTTGCACAACAAACCCTATGCCATATCGGTATAGGTTTTGCAAATACGCCGTCGGGATAGAGGGCTCGATAACGGTGACAGTCCCGATGTATCGGAACGGATGTCAACCCTACAAACTACCTACACATGCACGTAAAATAATAACAGAAACAAAGCTATTCAATGTGTATCAAGTGGATTAAATTTTATAATTTATTAATCAATTAGAAATTCAAATGCCCACAATTTGACTCATCAAAATGATAATATCGAAAAATAGCAAAGGCAATCATAAATATAATATTTTTGCAACAAGTGCACAATAAAACTGCGTAATACTTATTATCTCGAAACACAATAATATTATTAATACATTTATCAATACATATCTACATAATACATATAAAGTCGGGTCCATTGGGCGGGAAAAAAACAGACTTTTGCTTTGATAGTCAAGGTCAAAACATTGAAGGTCATAAATGTTTGACAATTTTTGTAGTGTTTGAGCTTCCCGTGTTCTGCGGAAAACAAAACTTAAAACATCCCATCTCGGGTGAAGCGGGAAGGCAGGCGGGGGGGAGAATTCATTTTTTGACAGAAGATACGCGATGCGGTCGTGTGTGGGGAAAACGGAATGGCCTTTTATGGTTATGTGCCATGAGCGAGCATAATCACGAGTTTAAAATATTATTAAACCTGAATATAATATAATAATCAAAATATTTGATAATAAAATTTTAATATAATATCAAATATTTTTAATTATTCTGTTTTTGACGTAAATGTTTACGCACTCTAAATTCTAGTAACTTTAGGTCCTGCAATACAATGACGTTATTATATAATGTTATTGGTGCAAAACCTAATCGATATTTGTCGGAAATCTTTCCTGTTAAATAAAAAATGTCTGTGTTTTCTGCCTGGTGTAGCATCTTTTCCACATCGAACGCATTTTAACATTTACGTAAACGATAAACGTCAAACGTCAAGTTTTTTGGTTATCAACTGCGCGGACCTGAAATTATTATTTATGATTTTAAATAAACACACTGTCGTAATGGATGATTATTTCTTTCATGAACTCACTTGTAAATAAAGTCTATTAATTTATAAATCGGTTTCAGAGACACGAAAGAAATTGACCAATTTAAATTTATTCTATTTTTGATGCTACGTAATTATTCACGCACTCTAAATTCAATAGTAATCGATATTAGTTGGAAATATTTCCTAATAAATAAATATCTATTAAAATATCTGTGCATCTCAAATTCAATAGTAACTTAGGACATGCAATAAACGCCAAACGTCAAGTATTGCGTACGCGTGGACGTCCGTATTCCAGACCAGTTGTCAAATTGTGTGAACTGCGCGAACTTCGCCCTAATTAATTGTTTGAAAGTCCTCCAAGCGCCGAAATGACCTTCAAACGCCGAACACTGGAAACTCAAACACTACAAAAATTTATGACCTTGAATGTGTGTTATGGGACTGTCAAAGCAAACGTCGGGCCATAGTCTGGAGTTTGCCCGCGCAATGGACCCGTCTTCACATAGATTATTTTAATGATCTTCTTTAACAGGTTGTCCTAGAAATGATTTCATAAACCAAGACAATAAATTTTATTTTTTACACAATATAAATTGCTAGCTGGTTTTTGCTACTAGGCAATGCAGGTGGCCTCGGCTGCGCCAAATTTAATTATATCAGATACCTAGGTACCTAGTATATTTTGCCCCGCTGTTCGTAAGTACAATGGTAATAAGAATGTGTGCAAAAATTTACCTATCGTCATGGACATATGAATATATCTGGACCTGCCCTAAGGGCCTGTCCGCACAGCGATATTTCACCGCGCGTTTTTAATTCTCGCGTATTATATTCCGCGATCGGAATTACAACTAGTTACGCACTGCGAATAAAATTTCGTGCGAATAAAATTTCGTGCGATTTTTGTCCGTTTAATATAGTTCTCGGCTAAGACGCACGTGTAAATGGATAACAGAACTAAAATTTTAATTTATCTAATACTATGGCGGCGTAACAGACGTATCAAAAGATGTCACGAACATTGGATTCACCCATTTACAGCATTGAGACCTATGAAAGGATTTTTTTTTATGAAACATCAAGAGCTGCGAAAATACAATAAAAAGTTTTTTGGGTATTACAGAATGACTGTGATAAAAGCGTATTATTTCCCCCTCCCCATAACGGTTCCATGGAGCCAGCTCGGATCGACGAGAGCCTCACTTGAATCTAAAAAATGTGACGTCATCATTCTTCTCCTGACCAGCGCCAAGCACGCACATACATTTTACGGACAAAAATGAGAACCTGTGCTATATATTATACCCTAATATATGTGAATATAGCGAACGTGGGCGTTTCTCCAGTGAGCTCGTCGCTGGTTACAAGGGTAAGTAAATTATTAAACATTTGTAAAAGTGTCTTAACTAAATACGGCAACAAAATATTCCTCTGTGAAAAAGGTAACGAACTTTCCTTTCCCGCCTTTGGACTACGCAGATATGTTAATAACGTGGCGGGCAATTCGCGCTCCCATGTAAAAAGGTCTATTCATTCAGAAGCAGATTTTGCTTTTAAGAACTAAATGGTGATATTATAATTCGAGATGCCTATATACTGTCAGATTGATTTTTTTAACGAATCAGTCATCTTTCTCCTCTTCGCCCTTCCATAGTTTGGTTTTACCCCTCATCTGTATGTTCTTGTCTATCTATTTGGATGTCTATGCCTATTATTTATGACTATGTACTGATAAATTTTCTATCAAAATAAAAATAAAATCATTCATGTGAATACGTTTGTAGTACACCTACCTACACATGCCATACAAATTTGTTCATTTGAAGTCTACGGGACACCCATGAAACGTAATTTTGACTAACAAACTCCAATGTATGTATATTTTTTTACGTTAGCTTCACACAGGAGGCCCTCAAGAAAATAATTTCCCTTAGGGCCTGAGTCATCTTAGAGGATGCTGTGTGGAGGGTCTTTTTAAGGAACGAAAGTTCTGGGAAGGAAAAAGCTATGAGGGGTGGTTAGGAAAATGGGGGTCCAGGAGTGACAGCCGTATGAATCCATCCACCAATTGCTGTGACGATTGGTTGAGAGAGTCCGGCTGGAGAAGTCAAAATGTTTATCTACCAGTCTCTCTCCATCCGGCCCGCCACGCAGCAGGTGGCCAGACGCATCTACCGCCAAGACCGGGACAAACCTAACGCCATGAACCCGGGCGCCCCTGCTAAGACACCAAACGTAACAAACCACTTGGGGTGACCTATGGCAGAGGTGTTGGTTATCCAATAAATAGTTCCCGGGGCGGCGGTACCCATACCCGCCTCCCAAATTGAATAATGAATAGAAATTAACTTTAAATTAACTTAGAAATCAACTCACAAATATTGAAGTAAATCGGTTTGCAAACTGCTCTAGAATTTCGAGACGGCCACTGAAATTTTGCATTTTGATATAAAATTCGAGTTCATCCCCCCCTAACCTGCTGTATACAAACATTGAACCAAATTGATTTGATATCACATAAACTTTTCTAGAAATTCAATATGGCCACCGAAATTTTGCATTTTTCAATATGGCTGCCGAAATAATCGTAAAATAATATCAAATAGGAAAACCATTCGGACATAGAAAATGCACAGAGTTGCCATCCCTCCCGGCATATCTTAAAATCTTGTCCTGACCAAACCTACCTATAATGTCGCGATTTAAAAACTGCATATCCTTTGCTTGCCTTTCTTTGTTTTTTTTTCACATTTATATCGCCTTATTTGCCCATTCTGATCTGCATAGGTACCATAGGCATGAATATTTGGATGTCTATGGTAGGTACCTACCTATGTATCTAAGTACTTCGCGCTCCGAAAAAATATGTTTTTCAAATTTGGCGCCCAATGAGTGGGTGTTTGATCGTTTGCTATTTTTAAATTAATATTATGTATAACACTCTACTCTGGGTCATTGTCTACTGGCATTTGATTATTATTTGAATGATGTGAATAGCTAATACAGTCGTTTAATGAAGGAGCATCATAAAAACAATCAGTCATCTATTTTCTTTGGTTTCTCAGAATTGAACCTTCGTCGCCAGGGACTGGCTCCTAGCTTTTTTTTTTTACATGAGCTCCACACAGGAGGCGCTGAGGAAAATAATTTTCCTCAGGGCCTATGTCATCTTTGGGGATGCTGTGTGGAGGGTTTTTTTAGGAAAAGGAAGGAGAGGAGAGTTCTGGGAAGGAAAAGGGTTTAAGGGGTGGGTAGGAATCTGGGGTTCAGTGTGTCTTGGTCATCCGCCTCCAAGACCTAGACAAACCTCACCCCATGAACCCGGGCACCCCTGCTAAATCACCAAACGTAGCGAACCACTTGGGGTGACCTATGGCAGAGGTGTTGGTTATCCAATAAAGGTTACCGGGGCGGCGGTACCCATTCCCGCCACCCAAATTGAAAAGCTGCTGTGAACTTTTAAAATGTCTTTCAAAACTTAAAAAAAAAGCATTGTCTGAGGATTGAACCTTCCACCCCAAGGACTGACTAAAATAAATTAACACCGCTAACGGCGCTAACAACTGAACCAAATTACAATTGAATAGGACCGAGATTTTAGTTCGTAAAATCGCTGTAAAGTTCGCTGTAAATTTTGTGTATACAATGTCATCTGCCGAAAATCTTAATAAAAAACCGATTATCGAAAAAAAACCTTTTTCGGCTAAGGATCAATGACATTTTTTAATGTTAGCACTCAACATCAAAAGTCAAGATCCGCCACAGGTTCTTAGGGTATTTTTTGTTTCCTAAATTAAAAACCCAGTTTACAAAATAGGTTCAAAGAAAGAAAAAAAAAATTTTTTTGGGGATCGCTGGCAACGGTTGATATGCACTTTAAAAAAAAAAAAACCTTTTGATTCACCTTAATTACATTAAGGCAACTATTTGCATTGGGGGAAGTGGAAAATATTTCATTCTAAATTTCATTACGTAAAATTAAAATTAGCTTTCGTCTTGTGAGATTGTACGCCAGAATCACAAACCATGTTAGACAAACCTAGCGTAGCCGCTAAACTACTTGAAAACTGGGATGTTTTTCTTGCCTTGACGCGAGTAGGCGTTATAAAGGGGCACTTTCTTTTGTATCACAAACCATGGTACACAAAAATATTTTCCACTTCCCCCAATGCAAATAGTTGTCTTTTAATGTAATTAAGGAGAATCAAAAGATTTTTTCAAAAAAAAGTGCGTATTAACCGTTGCCAGCGATCTCCAAAATTTACCGAAAAAAAAACTCCGTAGTCCAGTGGGTAAGACTCTTGACTCACAATCCGGAGGTCGCGGGTTCGAACCCGGCATGCGCAAATAAATTTTATTTGATTAATTTGTGTTATTTCACAATTAATTAATTTAAAATAATATATAGTATATTTGCGGCATGTTCCAGAGTGGAAGATACTATCAGTATCGCCCTGGTGTAAGACCACCATTCAGAATTGAAACGTTGCTTGAAAATGGCTTTAGCCGTGTTTGGTGACCAGATCTGAATAGCCAGGTACTTCCCAACCTTCCTCTTCCCCACCTCCTTCCCCTCCCCACTACCTTCAGCCTCACAACATACCCCAATTGGGGATGCCATAGTCTCACTGGCTCCAGACGGGAGCAGTTGAGATTCTTGTGCGGTATTCACTGTAAAAAAAAAAAAAACTAACCTAAAAATCCACTTGTCATATTATGTCTTATCGGTGGAGAGTGATTACACTGATTACGAAGAATTGGTCAAAAATATTGAAGAAATGCATTATTTATTCTGCTTCTCCATGGACCATTGACCTATGACTTGATAGAAGCCATGGACTGAAGTATTTGATCCTCATTGTAAAACTGATACGAAGTGTTATAATTTGTGCAATTTTGTGGATAATTGGATTATGCATATTTACCAAAATGGTACCTACCTAGATCACTTTTTGGGAAAAATTATCTCTTTTTATCAACAATGAAATGTAATAAATGAATTGATAGTTGGGAAGAGGAAATCTTGCAAATCTTGGAAAACTTTTCTAGGTATGAAGAGGAAATCTTGCGTCAACTAAAATAAATCAAAGACATTTTTGTCTAAGCGCAACAAAATATTACGAAAAATTACTATATAAATTGTACAACTCGACGATAAGCGGAAAATAACAATTTAGACGCTATGTAATGAGCACTAACGTCTAATACAAGTAATTTAGCGTAGAATAATTAACATAAGGCATGTTCACGGCGAGAAATAGTGCGTTTTGACGTGTTTGACATATTGTAGGTTATATTTATAACAAGTCAATTTTCCTACGTATAATTATGGCAGATTATAAAGAAACGATGAATTGTGTTTACCTGATGAAATCTTGGAGGGCCTCGCGATGAAAACGATTTTCCCAAACGTTAATAGGCTGCTCCTGACACTACTCATGATGATTTTTTTCTCACTGAACTTTGCACTCGCGAATTTGTTGATAAACAATATAAATTTTGAGAATATAACGCGGATAATTGCCTTTACTTTTTAATATCACAGATCACGTGAATCGCGAACAACAAACAGTAGTATCACAGCTTGATAAGCTTACTGCTAAAAAATTAGAACGAAGTCGCGGGATTCGTGTTTATTATTCAATCAGGATTTATTCCTCCATGACGCAATACTCTTGATGCATGTGTTAACCCTAAACCACTTAACAATTTAGTTTTAAGCAGCAAATCACTTTGGGAATATGGCCCGTGACGGAACAACCACTATCGCAATTAGTTTATTTTAACCGAGCGGCCATTGCTGAGGGCGACGAGCACAGCTGATTTTGATCGAGTGTCCATTACGAGGGTCGGTAAAAGGAAACACAGGTGACTGTTTTACCATCTGTACCGTGGTCCGGGGATCGGTAAAGTGGCAATGCAACTTTTTTACTGTGTTTATCTTTTTCAATAGAGTCCACCTAGCCCGCTAGTGACATCTATTTAAATTGTGCGAGTACTAAAAAAGCGTGATTGTTCGTTGTTTGGATACGTAACATACGTTGTAATCTACGCATTCACAGATGGCGCCAATTAAATTATTTAAGGTTTTTAACTCTTTGCATGTTATGCTTGAAATGGCTTTGGCCGTGTTTGGTGACAAGATCTCAATAGCCAGGTAATTCCTCGCCTTCCTCTTCCCCTCCCCACCACCTTCAGCCTCACAATATACCCCATAGTCTCACTGGCTCCAGACGGGAGCGTTTGGGTCTCTTGTGCGGTATGCACATAAATATAACATAAAAAATTGTGCACACGAATAAATATTTCAAAATGAGAAATTTTTTACAATCCATCTGAAGATTACTCATTTTTTTTCCTGAATACCGCACGAGAGTCCTAACTGCTCCCATCTTGAGCCAGTGGGACTATGGCATCCCTAATTGGGGTATATTGTGAGACTGAAGGTAGTGGGGAGGGGAAGGAGATAGGGAAGAGGAAGGTGGGGAAAGTACCTGGCTATTCAGATATGGTCACTAAACACGGCTAAAGCCATTTCAAGCAATGTTTCAATTCTGAATGGTGGTCTTACACCAGGGCGATACTGAGAGTATCTTCTACTCTAATGGCCGTAAAATACAATTAAAAAACAAAAAACCAAAATATTACAAAAAGTATAACTAATTGTTTATTCATGTAGGTGTCTACTTTATACCTACTGTGTTTACGCATTTCACTTGTATCTATTTATGTTTATGCACTTCGATATACAAATTATAAATAACTACTACTAATCAAAATTCTGGATGCGAGAATTCAACATGGATGAAGATGAAGTCTTAACCATACTGTAGCCCTAGCTCCGCGTAAACTAGTAGGTACACGAAACCCGGCTTGCAGCGGAACAAAATCTAGTTCCAAAAACGTCCGCTCGCGAGCGCTGATGTGTGAGCGCTAGAGTCAGAATCGGAATTTGGATTTGCTGGTTATACACTCTTAAAACGAATAGGTACCTACATGTATAGGTAGATAGATGATACACCATCGTTTCCAAAAATAAATATAATAACAACTTAGATTCTCACCGTGATTACTGCCATCTTTTTAAATATTTTTAAAGAAGGTTTTAGTTCAAAATTGTACCGTATAGAGAAAGATAAATGGGCGCCACACGACAGAGGGCTTTTGCTAGTAATTAAAAATCCTGCATTTCATTCCTAATTTGAAGATTAAAATTATAAAATTGTCTTTAAAAAATGGAGAAATATAAAACCAACAATTTATCGTAATGTTTTTGTAAATAAACGAATCCAAAGTTTTGAATTCAGCGTTTAAAAAAAACACCAAAATTGGTGTTTATAAAAAAATTCAAATAAAAACTTATTTATCTATTTATTTTAAATTTCTTTTCGTGGTTTTAGAAAAACCCCTAAAGGTATACATTGAGGATATTCAGGAGTTAAGAATATTTTGTAAAATTTATGAAAAACGGTCAGAATAAGGTCGTATTTCTGATTTGGTTTTGATAAATACTAAGCCTATGTAAATTTTAAAAATGTATAAAAAATATTTTTCATATTAAAACTTTATTTTCGTAGATTTTCGTAATAATAATTTCATTATTTAAAATTAATAAATGATTACACTTGGCCTTAAGGTTAAACGTCACGTACGTTATAATCTACGCAATCACAGATGGCGCCAATTAAATTATTTTAGGTTTTTAATACTTTGGGCACGTTTTGCTTTAAAATATTGAGTTCAATTAATTGTTTGCGCCTGTACATACTTAATATGAATAAAAATAAATAGTTTTGTCTATAAACAAACCCAAATCTTTCAAGAAAGGCTGAAAATTACAATATTAGATTGAGACACCGATACAAAATTGAATTTTTCAGCCTTTCTTGAAAGATTTGGGTTTTTTTATGGACAAAACTATTTACTTATATTCATATTAAGTATGTACAGGCGCAAACAATTAATTAACCTCAATATTTTAAAGCAAAACGTGCAAAAAGTATTGAAAACCTAAAATAATTTAATTGGCGCCATCTGTGAATGCGTAGATTATAACGTAAGGTTAAGTAACCTTAAGGTTAAACGTCACGTACATTATAATCTACGCATTCATAGATGGCGCCAATTAAATTATTTTAGGTTTCTAATACTTTTTACACGTTTTGCTTTAAAATATTGAGGTGAATTAATTGTTTGCGCCCGTACATATTTAATATGAATATAAATAAATAGTTTTGTCCATAAACAAACCCAAATCTTTCAAGAAAGGCTGAAAAATTCAATTTTGTATCGGTGACTAAATCCAATATTGTATTTTTCAGCCTTTCTTGAAAGATTTGGGTTTGTTTATGGACAAAACTATTTATTTATATTCATATTATATATGTACAGGCGCAAACAATTAATTCACCTCAATATTTTAAAGCAAAACGTTAAATAAGTATTAAAAACCTAAAATAATTTAATTGGCGCCATCTATGAATGCGTAGATTATAACGTATGTGACGTTTAACCTTAAGGTGATTTAATTGTTTGCGCCCATACATATTCAATATGAACTAGAATAAATAGTTTTGTCTATAAACAAACCCAAATCTGTCAAGAAAGGCTGACAAATCCAATTTCGTATCATTGACTCAATCCAATATTGTATTTGTTAGCCATTCTTGAAAGATTTGAGTTTGTTTATGGACAAAACTTTTTATTTATATTCATAACCTCTGCCGACATGATTTTTTTGTTACGTATTCTCTGATATGGCCTAGGCGGCCCGTTACTTTAAATGTTTATATATTAGAGATCCATGGAAATTTTTAGGTCCAAATTATTATTTATTGGACAATTTAAATATGACAATTCGAATATTATGTAATAATTTTTGGCAAAAATCTCTTGAGATCGGAAATCAGACTGTATTATCCATTAAACTAAAAAAAAACAATGAACTCACTTTTATTATAATATTTCAACAGTGTCTCGAGTAAACTGTATATATAAAACTGTAGTAAAGTTGTTTATGTTTATTTTTATATGGTAAAAATCAACTTAAAGTCACGTAAGTACTGACGATGGGTCAGAGAGGCCCGCAAAAAAAATTGAAATGAATTTACTTACAGAACTTGAAGAACTTACGGCTCCCGCGCAGTGGCGGATACAGAAAAAACTCAAGGGGGGGGGGCGCTAAAGACATAAGAAAACTACAAAGTAGACAACAGTGGGGAGAATACGAAGCACCGCACAAAGAGGAGACTGACTATACTATCTCATTTTCTCGCCGGCTAAAACATATAGATGTATGTGTCTGTCAAATCATAACGATGCTAAAGAAGTTTTCACTTCAATAAATAAAAAAAAAGATTGGCGGACCGCAAATTTAAAACTTAGCTGGCCACAGGGAGCAGTAGGGCTACATTACACGATTAAGGGAATCAAATACTTGAGTCGGGCCATGTTAAGGGTACCTTTACATGAAACGACTATGAACGTGAATGAAGCAAAGTTTCAATTTAGGAGGCGAGTGTGCGTAGCGCCGCCACGGGAATTATTTATTGGATAAACAACACCTCTGCTATAAGTCATCACTAAGTTTGGTGACTTAGCACTAGCAGGGATGCCTGAGTTCATGGGATGTGGTTTTCAAGGTAGCGGCGGATGCGTTTGCCCACGTACTGGGTGGCGAGCTGGAAAGGACTGGTTGAGGAAGACCATTTAACCTCTCCAGCAGGAATCTCTCAACCCATTGCCTCGCATCGCAGTGGGAGGGAAAGGTTCATCATCCGTCCATCTCTTCTGGACACACTAACCCAGAGAGTCCTAACCACCTATCATACCTTTTTCCTTCCACTATTTCCTTTCCCTAAAATGACCCTTCACATAGCATCTATTTCTACTATCGTGGTACGAGAACACAACAGAATGGAGTTGGCAGGAAAACACTTCTTTTTCTTCTTCTTCAGCACAATTTATTTAATGCAATAAATACAATTATTACAAGAGGGTCTATCTACCCTCACTCGGGTGGTCCACGACCACACCACACTGACAAATATCGAAGTCTCTACTTCGATCTCTCTATTGTCAGTTTTTCCAATACTGAACCGTAGGTACTACTCGTACCTCCCAGCTTCAGTATAATTACACAAGTGAAGGCACACAGCGTGTACCTTCTAGCTTTACTCTACTAGCAAAACTAACGCAAAGGGCCTATCTTCCCTCTGCCAACTGAAGAAACACCTCGTGTATCTTCCAGTTCCACCGCAACAACCACACTGCTTCACTCTAACAGCAAGACTAAACTCTGTTCCAAAAATCACAATATTTAAAGAAAAACATACAATGGTGAGACAGCATATTTAAGCTGCTTCCACCATGGGATTTTAAAATCCCGCAATAAAACAATTACGCTAAAGTCAGCCCAAAAGGGCCACCCATAAAACTAAGTACATCATGTAGAAATGCTTGGGACTAAGATTAAATATTCCCATATCTCGAATTCTTAAACTTAACCCATAATAAAACAATAAAATTATTTTTAAAGTTTTGCCAAAACGGGCACATCAATAAGGTACAAACTAACTTAATGTTAAGGTACTTAAAACTAAGAGATTAAGTTCATTTAGTTCGGGTCATAAAAGAGCCGCCAGCAAACCCTTACTATGGGTTCTATTTGCAATATACAGGTATACATAACTACTTAAAAATAAACAATTTAAGAAATTAACCCTTTGTTCCTTATCGGTAAAGGAATGTCCCAATATAATATCGGCCGAATACATTTATTTCTAAAGGTTGAGAGCTTATTTGAAAAACCCAAGGGAGAATTTTTATTTGCAAAGGTGAAAATACGTTTAACTAAATAACTGAAATAACAGGAATGATACGACCAATTATTTTACTTAAAGCTAAATGGATAAATCGCATTCTGGAACGAACATACCCCTTCCCGTGAATTTACTTCACTAAAAAAGTAAAGAATGCGATTTTAGTATCTTTAATAGGTACTACTGATTAAAAACAAAATATTTACTAAGTGTGATCAAATGACGGCGTACCTACCCCCTTTTATGCAAGGGAGGTCATTTCTGACACACTGATAATTAATTAACGGGTTTGTGGCCCGCATCTCGAGTAAAACCCTATCAGGTTTTAGTTTATGCTTCGTATAAACGAACAAACTTTTAATCGCTTTTATGGCGATTATTTGTCCCGTGTCTTGTAACCAATAGAATTGTTCACATAGGAAAACAAACAAAATAATAATTCTCATAAATTCGTCAATCGGTTTGCCGTTAAATGCGGAAAGAAATTTAACTATGGGCCTGGTATCATATGAAAACATTGCCTTACCGATTGATTGCGCGAAATGGTCTTCAATTATTTTAGACGTCGGCCTCTGTAATCGGCCCTGCGGCTCAGGCTGCTGCTGCCCGTTGGTTTTCTCTTCTTTGCTGAATGACTGCTCCCAGCAGTTACTTCTTGGCGGCTGATGCTGCATCAAATGCAGCGGGAGAGGTTGCCCTATCGAGGGCTTCTGATGCGTTGATCCTTTGTGCGGGGGTACCTCGTACCGCCCATCATGCTGCTGCTCCACCCGCCGTTCCAATTCAAGCGGAAGAGCCTGCTCTTCCCGAGGTTCCGATGGCGACGGGAGAGTCTGCTCTGACAAGGGATGTTGATATGTAGATCCTTTATGTGGGAGTAGCTCGTACTGCCCACTACTGTGCGGCTCGAACCGCTGTTCCATTTGTAGCGGAAAAGCCTCTTCTTCCCGGGTCTCTGGTCGCGAGGGGAGAGTATGCCCTGCTGAGGGCTGCTGATGTGCGGTACTTGCGGGCGGCTGTAGTGAGAACCGCCCATCATGGAGCACTTCCTGTTGTTGCTCCGTTTGAACTAGGAGACACTGCCCATCGTAGTCTCCAAGTTCCGACGATGATCCGTGGCTAGACTGGTCCACCCAGTCATTGACTCGCACCTCCAGAGACCGTCGGGAAGTCCTTGATGCAATTTCCAGAACCATTGCTGCGAGCTGCTCCTCTGCTTCCTGGACCGCCATTGCAGCATCCATCTTTATCTTTGCTTCGGCCATCTTTGCCTCTGCTTCAGCCTTCTTTGCCTTTGCTTCAGCCATCTCTGCTTCAGCTAACTGTGCTACTAGGCGGGCCTTTCTTCTCGCGATGTCCACCTTGATATCTGCTGCTTTCAATTGTGCCTCTGACCAGCTGCTCCTGGACCCCGCCTTGCTGCCGCAGATGGATGTCGTCTTTGATTGTCGTCCCGCTTCCATGATGTCTGTATTCTCGATCCGGCTCGAAGGACCATATATTTCTACTATCGTGGTACGAGAACACAACAGAATGGAGTTGGCAGGAAAACACTTCTTTTTCTTCTTCTTCAGCACAATTTATTTAATGCAATAAATACAATTATTACAAGAGGGTCTATCTACCCTCACTCGGGTGGTCCACGACCACACCACACTGACAAATATCGAAGTCTCTACTTCGATCTCTCTATTGTCAGTTTTTCCAATACTGAACCGTAGGTACTACTCGTACCTCCCAGCTTCAGTATAATTACACAAGTGAAGGCACACAGCGTGTACCTTCTAGCTTTACTCTACTAGCAAAACTAACGCAAAGGGCCTATCTTCCCTCTGCCAACTGAAGAAACACCTCGTGTATCTTCCAGTTCCACCGCAACAACCACACTGCTTCACTCTAACAGCAAGACTAAACTCTGTTCCAAAAATCACAATATTTAAAGAAAAACATACAATGGTGAGACAGCATATTTAAGCTGCTTCCACCATGGGATTTTAAAATCCCGCAATAAAACAATTACGCTAAAGTCAGCCCAAAAGGGCCACCCATAAAACTAAGTACATCATGTAGAAATGCTTGGGACTAAGATTAAATATTCCCATATCTCGAATTCTTAAACTTAACCCATAATAAAACAATAAAATTATTTTTAAAGTTTTGCCAAAACGGGCACATCAATAAGGTACAAACTAACTTAATGTTAAGGTACTTAAAACTAAGAGATTAAGTTCATTTAGTTCGGGTCATAAAAGAGCCGCCAGCAAACCCTTACTATGGGTTCTATTTGCAATATACAGGTATACATAACTACTTAAAAATAAACAATTTAAGAAATTAACCCTTTGTTCCTTATCGGTAAAGGAATGTCCCAATATAATATCAGGCCGAATACATTTATTTCTAAAGGTTGAGAGCTTATTTGAAAAACCCAAGGGAGAATTTTTATTTGCAAAGGTGAAAATACGTTTAACTAAATAACTGAAATAACAGGAATGATACGACCAATTATTTTACTTAAAGCTAAATGGATAAATCGCATTCTGGAACGAACAGCATCTACAAAGAAAATTTGTAATAGTTCCCGAAAATGACAGTGGATGAGTTTGTGTATTCGGGAAGTATGTTTACGAGAGATGGGAAGGCTGGAGGACTGAACGCCGTTGGCGCGAACAAAAAACTGTCGAAAGAAGCGAAGCTAGCAGTCCACAATGGACTGCTGGTATCAACCCTGATGTTTGGCAGTGAAGCATGAAACTGGCAGAGGAAGAACTAAAAGCTTTAGAATTGAGATCCCTGCGGCGTATGTGTGGTAAAATAGCTATTTTAAAATGATTTTTTCATAGCTTTTAATGACCTTTCTGAGGCGTTTCTGAGTTCGTTTCATTCTGAGTTGGCACGGAACCGTGGTAAAGCCACGTACGAGTACGATAGTGTGAGAAAAATATGAAAAAAATTCAAGGCTGATGCAAGCATAATAAGTAAGATTAAGAAAGGGACGCTTAGATGGTTTAGACATGTAGGGCGGATGATTGAAGAAAGATTTTCTTATATTTAGGGGCAGCAAAGGGGGGGGGGGGGGGGCGCCCCCCATATGCATCCGCCACTGCTCCCGGGGTACGCGCCCCGATTTACTCCCCCCTAGATCCGGGACTGGTCACAAAGCACGGAAAAAGTGCTGCAGGCGAAAAATTATCTAGACCGGAGGGCAAACCAACAAATGCTTCCAATTTTTATTTTTCAGAAAGTCAGTACCCTAACAATAGTCAGATGGAAATCCTTTAGTATTTTCTTAATAGAAATCTTTTAGAATTGTTTAAAACGTATCAGCTAGTAACTGAGTGAACAAATGCATCCCACCAAGGCGTTGTAAGTTGAAAACTTTGCTGGAGAAGTCCACAAACCAACGCAGTGTAGCCCCCTCCAGCGTTGGGGCCCTGTGGAAAAGTGTCCTCATTGTGTACCACGTTCACAGCATCCCCAAAGATGATATATTATGCTCAAGGAACTTATTTTCTATCGGGGTCTCCTGTGTGTAGTTTAGATGAAGTTATACATGAAATCCTATTTAGGTACTATTTAGATTAATCTTTACGACAAATCGGCTTACAGTATAAACATCGAAAAATATTCTACGGATAAATCGAAGCTGTTCTATGTATTAGAATTTCAATAAAATTATTATTTACATAACAAAAAATATAAGCATAAACCACTAAAAAAAAGTTTTTTCATGACTTAACTATGAAGTGATACAAGAAACAATTTAAAAAAATACCTCTTTATGGCTGAGACTACTTTTGAGGTTTTGTATGCTCTAACTTTTTTTCATTCTTATAAAATTATGGACAAAATAAATAAAAACCACTTTTTTGCTTACTTGCCTCGTGCAAATAAGAAGCTCGATTTAAAAATTTTGCAGGTGTGAGAATCGAAATATTTCTAGTGTGCATATTCCTCTTAATGTTTAATTCGAGTTTACACGGGACTGAAATTTTACCAAAACTCAATTTATTATTCCACTTTATTTCTTGTTTTTAATTATCGTTTTATTTTAATTATATGAAGACAATATTGATCTGAAAATAATCTGAAAACAGAAAAATTCAGGAAAAGGTACATATGTAGGTAGGTATGCAGATGTGACTATCTTTTTTCTGATTTTTTCGTTTTCAGATTTTCGATTGAGTTTCGCTAATATTGTCTTCATTTAATAAAAATATTACAATTTGACTCATTAAGTTAAAAATAAAAGAAAATACAGTTTTGTTGCAATTTTAATTACTTTATTTTTATTACTAGTTAATTATTTTGTGTGATATGTCCGGAGACAGACGGCTATTTTTTCTTTATATAACATATAATATTCAGGTGACCATTATTATAGATAACTAAATTATAATAGTCCCCTCAATTAACCATTCGGACCCATAAGCTTGTTTACATGATAATATAACATTATCAGACATATGTACGATGTACGAGACATATCTGACTTATTAACAACAAAGAATCAAATAACATGTGCCCCTGTAAACATTCTTTTCGAATTCAAAATTTGAAGTTGTTTTAAGTAAGTACGTACCTTACTTTTGTGGCCAATGAACAATAATTTGGAAATAGATAAAGATGTTTGATGAAATGCTGAGCCTTTTTGAGTCAGCGTTTCGGACAGCCTTGCAGTGTCCATCATCAGAGTAGATTTTTCACTTTGGTTTGGGCAGTATGAAATGCTATTTATGTGATCGCCACCAAACAAACTTTTCTCTAGAAATAAAAAAATTCAAAAAGGTATTGCCTACCTACTATAGAAAAGAACAATATAAAATACAGAACTATTTATTCAAATCATATTTAACACTGTAAAAATGATATAAACAAAACATAACAAATAGTAAATTTAGAAATAATTTCATAGGTAATTGAATATTATGTACAGTCAAACCATTTTAAAGAGTTCACACCGATAGTAGTACAAATTTGTTCAAAATAGTTTGAAACTCCCACTTGCGGGTAAAAAAGTACCCCATATTATTCTTTCGTTATAGTACATCACAACACAAGCAAAAATCTCTTTAAAATGATTATACTATACCTCTAACAGCATATTTTTCTTCATATTAGAATCCTTTGCTGTCCATTCAAACAAAGCTAAATATATCTATACTTACACGGTGTCCGAAAATTCAAAGTACAAATCGGGAAAAAGTGAATCTATATTACACTTGGAGCAAGGTTTGTATTCTGTAAACTTTTTTGATTAGAACTTCGTTTACGAGTAAATTGAGTCCGAAATTGAAATTTTTAAAGTCAATTTAGAAAAAAAGCGATCACCAGGGGATTAAAATCAGCTGTTTAATTTCTTTCAATTAATTTTTGCTTTCTCAATGAGATGAAGATTCATCAGTTTTCCGTTTATATAACAAGATTCCCCACAACGCATATAATGTAAATAAATTTATATGGAATGTTTATAGCATGTAATAATTTTGTTGAAATTACATACTTTACATAAATTATTGCAAAGAATGTTGTCAATATTGAAAATGTGTACTTTATGAAAAGTGTTTCCTTTTCGACAATTTTTAACACGGTTAAACGAAACATATATGTTACAATCAACGCGTTCGCAGATGGTGCCAATTTATTATTTTAGGAAAAAACACTGTTTGCAAGTTATACTTCAAAATATCAACATGAATTATTTGTTTGCACCCATACACAAGCAATATGAATACGAATAAAGACTTTTGTCCCTATGCAAATTCATTTCTTTCGAGAAAGGCGTACAAATACAATTTGGGTTGAATCACTGTTATTTTTTATTTTTTTATTATATATATTATATATAGTTCCCGTGAGCACTTAGGCCATAGACCCATTGTGCTATCTCCCATTTTACCTCATTCCTTTGAGAGTAACCCAGTCCCTTTTATAAAGTTCACCAGGATTGTCATTGGAAATAAAGCTATGTCTTCTGGTTCGACAATGCGTCTTCCCAGGTCTCATTTCCCTTCTTCAATCCTCCTTGGTTCCCTGAAGGCCCCATGACGGAAGAGGGCTTCATCTCCCCTCGCTACTCCTTAGTTCCCCGAAGGCTCCACGACGGAGAGTCCACCTCCCCTTGGTACCCCGAAGGCCCCAGGAGGAAAGAGAACTTCATCTCTCCTCTTCACTCGTCCTTGGTTCCCTAAAGGCCCCACAGAGGAAGAGTTCACAGAGATGGCCTCATCTCTCCACGTCACTCCTCCTTGGTTCCACAAAGGCCCCGCGCTGGAAGAGTGCCCTTCCCCTTGGTTCCTTGAAGGCCCCACAAGGGAAGAGTTTATGGAGGTGGCCTCAGCTCACCTCTCCACGATTTCTCACTTTGCTTCCTCCTACTGACCCCAGGAAGGAAATCCACAGAGGTGACTTCAGTTCTCCTAGGTTCCCAAAAGGCCCCTAGTTTTCGAATGGTCCAATTTCTTGTCCCACAAGTTACCAGGGAAATAGAAGTTCAGCTTCCAGCAGAGCCCAGAATGCTGGAGTAAGGTCTAAATAATAAAATAAAATTGTTTCTCAGAGGCACCGTTTGTGATACTGTTCCCCAGGACATTCAGCCTGAGCACGGTAGCTCACACCTTGGCTTGGGATGGCTATTGCAGGTTTGTGTTTCCACTCCCTGAGCGATGGGTTCGCCACACTCCCTACGCTACTGAATCACCGTTACTATATTGTATTTGTGTGCCTTTCTTGAAGGAATCGAGTTTGTATAAACCATTTATTCATATTCGTATTGCGTATGTACGGGAGCAAACAAATAATGCATCTATTTTAAAGCATAACTTGAAACAAGTGTTTTTCCTTAAAACAATTAAATTACTTAACTCCATCTATGAAAGAGCAGATTATAAATTCTTTTAAATTTACCCTTAAATGAAACACCGAAAGCAATGGTTTTAATGAAACATGAATTTTGAGTTCTTTGTTACCTTTTTACTGGGTATTTTTTACAATGGCATTGAAATTTCAATGAAAACTTTTTGTAAACTAAAAAATAATGTTTAAATATTGTGTCATTCAGCATATCATGTTAAAGTGTGATTCATGATATAATTTTCTTTTTTATGTTCATTGCAACTTCACCGATCGGAATACTGCTAAAAATTTGAGGCAAGACAAAAACCTATTTGTCTTATAATTATTAATGTAGACTTGAGTATTCAGAATTCAGGTTCTTCCAAAGTTCCCAGTAATGGATCACTTCTTTCAATGTCTGTGTTGATTCTGATAACCAGCATTTTGCTGTCATGATTTTATTACATACATAATAATATTATTTTATTTAATAACCGATTCAAAGTACTTTTTTTCCAGATGAGTCTTCACTATTGAATTATGTAATAACTTAAACCTAGCAGTTATTATAAGATCTTCTTCACATGATTCATTTTACATTCATTAGTACTAAAGCATTTAATAATTATTAAATTGAGTTCAAATTCTGCACTCTCTTTCTTTTTGTTGTTGTATAAAATTATAAATTGAGCGTTAATAATAATTATAAATTAATGAAAGAAAAATTATTCTGCTTTCACTTTTAATTATATTTTATTTGAGTTCATGTAAATTTAATGGATCTTGCTCTTGAATTTTCATAACCTGGTTAAAAATAAGTTCAATTGTTGCAGAAATACAAAATTTCTAACACAATGAAAATAATTGTGATAAAGTTGTGATAGTTGCGTTGATGTAAATATTTAAGAATTCAAGTCAATATCAAAATATTACATTTCTGGTCACACAAATTACATAAATAAATTATCAAATTTTTAACATCGTTTCACACTCTCACACAGCATATCTGAGACAGAGAATCAGTGACATCTGTTGAGATTTTTCTGAATCTCTTGATTATGAACAGAATATTGTTTTTGTCATATCCCCAGATAATTCACTATAGAATTTGAACTCCTAATATTATCTCTAACCAAATTTAAGAATCAGGTTACACTTTGGTTATTGTGAAATGGGAAAGATATAAAATACATATGTATATTACATATTTTAATATCATTAATTACATACATTACATTGACCTTACATTAACTACGCATTAAAACAAATACAAGAAATTTACTTGACTAGAATTAGATTACTGCTGTATGTGTGAAGATACATTGTGTTGTAAGGATATGTCGTATTGATTTAAAAATCATTCAAATATAGATTTTACACATGTTTTCGTTCTTCAAATGCAGTTTTACACAGATATAATATTACAATAATATAAAGATAACACACTTTTTCAATTCGTATTGTTTCAGATAATCTAACAAAGATTTAATTGATTTTTTTCAGTTTGCATGTTCAACAATACAGCTGTATATCTAAGTCGCGCTACATTTTGGAATGTGTTCGAAGTATGGATATTTTCTATACTTATTTTATTGTAATTTCACATTTATAACAAGAGAGCGATATCTAACCTTTGAATGTTGAGGAAAGTTCTTAAAGATAACAAAAATAAAGCTATACAAAATGCTCCCATCATTCAATCAATTACAATTAATAAGTATTTTCTTCTGTAAGACTAAATCATTAAATATTAATTAATTAAATAGATAATTGAATCAATCAGAATGACAATTTGACTCCATCAATATTAAAATTTATCAAAATAATTGGTGTGCTATTTTCAGTATTTTGAATTCATCGATGTGTTAGAATTAATCATTGTTACATACATATTTCCAAATAAATTTAAAATGTTAATTTAGGGTAGAGTAAATTGAAATATTATCCTATATTTATTTGTTAGCAGCCACATTCTAATGGCATTTTTCAGAATGCTGTTTAATATACCAAAAACTAAACCAACATCGGAGAAAATAAGAAAAATAACAAATTACCTTTTCTTTAGTAGCATGGTATTTATTACGATATTCTTGAATTACTCTACTATCTGTTACTATGAAATCAATCAACGCAAAAAATTAATGGTGACCCTTTTTACTAACATCACTGAGCCAATATTTGATTTGATAATGGCAACTTGGGGGGCGGGGATGGGCACCGCCGCCCCGGGAACCATATATTGGATAACTAACACCTCTGCCATAGGTCACCCCAAGTGGTTTACTACGTTTGGTGACTTAGCCGGGGATGCCCGGGTTCATGGGGTAAGGGTTCAAGGTTCACGGGAGAGAATGGTTGAGGGAGTCCCTTTGACTTCTCCAGACTTACTCTCTCTGAACATCGCCTTACACCTCAGTGGGATAGATCACTTCTGGACACCCTTTTCCTTTACTGAACTTCCTCGCTTTCCTTTCCTAAAAAACCCTGTACACAGCATCTCCAAAGATGACATAGGTCCTGAGAGGAATTATTTCCCCCAGGGCCTCCTGTGTGGAGCTAAGTAAAATAAAAATAAAAATTGAAGGAGTAAGATATTAATATTTCAGCTTTAACTTAATGCTAGGCTTTGGCAAAAATTCAACTGTACTTTAAAAAGGGTTATTACATAGCCATTTTTAATCCTATTGGTGTTATGTGCAGTTTAAAAAAGACAGCTGTAACATTGAACATAAATGAGCATTCTTTGAGGGTTTTGCAAATACATATTTGATTTGGAAATTGGTTGGAATTGTAGAGGTTTTTATAATAATTTTCAATTTATAGCTGTTAAATAGACCATTCTCTATAATTATTAGTATTTTGAAAACTTGCAAGATGAATGCTAATTGAATTTATTGATGAAAATCTTCAATTGCGTGTGTAATTAAATTATGTAAATGAATTATGCGTATAACCTTCGAAAGGTGTGATATAGATGGCGTTTCAAGCTATAGTTTATTGGGAGGTGGGTATGTTTCATAATATTAGATGGCTATTATAAAGTAACCTCTTTCCTTGTGAACTATTGAAAATGAAAAACATAAGGAATAATAATAGATATTATTAGTACATATTTTATAAAGTTTTTCATTTAGCTAAAGGAATGTTTTTATAATCATTTACAACACTATGTGCAAATAAATTACGAAAGGTGTTTTGAAAATATTTACAAGATTTATTTAGATAACCTATTTCAATGCTTTGCATTTCCTAAGTAAGCTTTGTTCCTTATTTCAGCCACGTTTTAAATATACAATAATAAAATTATACATACTTCCAAAACAGTATTGTTTCCTCTCTCATAATAATATATTGGTATTTAGATAAATTAATAATACATAATATATTGGTATTTAGATCAATTAATAATACACAATATATTGGTATTTAGATCAAATAATAATAAATAATATATTGGTATTTAGATCAAGTATTTAGATCAAATCAAAATACGTAATATGTTGGTAATTAGATCAATCAATAATACATAATATATTAGAATTGAGATCAATTAATAATACATAATATATGTTTTGGTATTTGATCAATTAATAATATACAAAATATTGGTATTTAGATCAATTAAAATACATTGGTATTTAGATCAATTAATAATATATAATATATTGGTATTTATAAAATTAATTTTTTGATTTACAAAATTAGGAATGCATTAAGAATAATAATAATAATTGTTGCTGCTGTTATAGAACCAAATGTGATTATGAACTAAATAATTATGAACTAAATGTCATACAGTTTTATAATTCAGAGTAGTTTCTCATACACGCACTGCACCTGTTTTCTCTGATAACAACTTCTTCAATCTATGCAGCTTGTTAGTCATCTTCCTTATATAGGGTTTTAAGAGCGTACTTGACTTACTTTAAACTAATAACTTACTTATGCAGACCAAAATTTTTTTTACAGTTTTTACTCCAAATAATGTCATCAATCATTGGTTAAAGTAAGTCAGGTAAGTCCGCACACTGTATGTATTTATCTCTTGAAGTGAAGAACAACTAATTGAGGCAATTTCAATATACCGATTCTTTAATACATTGCGAGAACATCATCGTTCTATACAATACCATCCAATTGCATCCTGTTTTCAAGATGCATTCTGTCACCGATATACTCTAATTACTTTTCCTTGGTTTCTCTTTCCTTATCTGTTAGGGAAACCAATTTTGTTGAATAGTAACTCTATTAGGTACCTAATTAGCAATCCTTCCGCAAAAGAAAAAGTAATTTTTAAAACCCTTTCCCGAGGCACTCGATCAAGATTTTTGGTGCCAACGATTTACAACAAAGCACAACTCTTCCAATAACATTTCATCAGTCTTGTTTGCTCCATAAAACATTATTTCTCACATTCTGGAATGTTTCTCAAAACACTCTAAGGTTTTATCGTTGTTTTTTTATACCTTGTTAGCAGAGAAAACAAGTAACACCCGACTTATTATGAGAATTTGTATAAGAAATCATACTCCGTTACTTTTTGTGAATAAATCAATTTATGCATATTTTTAGTTCTGCCATCAATATAATATATTATCTTATGACCCTTCTCACCAACATTATATTGACATTTAAGGATTCCAAAGTTTGAAAAATTAAAAAAAACACGCACAGACACTACTTGCATCCCATTGCCCAAAATCAGTGGGACTATGGAAAGGGTATTTTACTTTTTTTTTTTATTCTCGAAAAAAGATAACGAAAGTATTTTTATGTTGACAAATATATTTTCCATAATGATTTTAAACGTGCCGTTTTTGACTTATTTATTTATTTTAGAATTCGGCGGCGTTGATGTCACGCCGGACAACGTTGGTGACAGCCATCTTACCAGCCAGTGACAGTTTTTATATCACAATGACGTTGTTTAGTCAGACAGAACTATTTCGGAATGTGCGGTTTTTCAAATCAATAATTATGCATAAAATCAGAAAAATAAACTTGAAATCTTCCACAAATTTTTAACATTATTCATAGTTTGTGAAAATAACCCCTTGGGAAATGTTTTGAGACCGGGGAAGAGGAAGGTAAATAACTATAGCTGCCGAGCGATTCTATATCTTTTTTGGGATCGAGATCTCCTGTCAGATTTGTGTGATTTTCGATGGCTGTTATTTGCTTTTTCTATGGGTCAGATTTCAACTGTGGGCTGTAAAATATTTTAGTTAAGATCATTTTAAATCGGCGAAGCTGGTCTGATACCCATAGAAAAAGCAAATAACAGCCATAGAAAATCACACAAATCAGACAGGAGATCTCGTCTCTCAGGAGATCTCGATCTCACAAAAGATTTAGAATCGCTCGGCTGGTCATTTGGTTTTGGTCACTTATGTCATGTCGTGTATTGAACTCAGGAACGAATCACAAATGCAATAGGTATTCGCCGAACTTTAAACCAACCACTTCTGGTCATAGAATCAAAGCGTTTACCGCAGTACTATTAGGTTGTTACTTGATTTACAGTTTTAGTTTTACAAAAACACATATTTTCAGAAGGAATCCTTAAATTTAATGCATGTAACTTTGGTGAAAATGGTTCCTAATATCTAAAAATATCTTCAGATAGCAGCTATTCAAAATTTAATTCAAGAAAGCAATCCAAAGTAGGCGTATTACCAAAGGTCAAAGTAATTTTGCAAGTATTATTCCTAAACACAAAAGCAATAAAGTAATGAGTATTCCCTAAGTGTTGAGTAGTAAGTGTTAGCCGCTACAAGCCGATGGTATTTAGTGCAGCAAATGTTAAATGTAAGACATTCAAGTTTCTACGGAGAAATGCAGTTTGGCTTATTCACGCAGCTTGTGCCAGTCGGCTATTTGACGACGCGGGGAATTGCAAACCTCGTTCCAATGGTGCAGAGCACTGCCGATGGCCTTGGTTCCTCCAAGCTCAAGTCTCCCAATCACCTGGGAAAGAGAAAAAATGCTTATTAAGTGTTTATTTTACAAATTTCAATTCTCCTCTGTTTCCTCTTCACTCTTTCATGGAACCACCCCTCTTAAATTACCTCACATAGGACCGATCCTGGTCTATTAATTCCTAGTTAGAGATTTGAAATTAAAGTTTGTTTAGAGAAATAGAAAATTAGAAATTTTTTTTAGAGCAATTTATTTTATGTAAAAGCCTCGCCCCCTTTCTTCTCTCTATTTCTCGTTTATGAATAAACAATGGCTACTTTTATAGTTCTCACTGCAATGGCACAGCGACGGCAACGGCTTGGGCATCTCCTGTTTATAATACGAGTGAGGGAGATGCAAGAAAATGATTACTTTTTTTCCTTTGGAGGAAGCGGACTTACGTATATCGTTTGTCTCACTATCATTTCATCATCATCATCTGTGGCTCTACAACCCAGGTCGGGTCTTGGCCTCCAGCAAAGCCTGCCTCCATGACTGTCGGTGTTGTGCTGCGTTGCGCCAGTTTCGGATGCCGATGGTGCTTGCATCCTTCACCACTCCATCCAGCCATCGAAGCTTTGGTCTTCCAACTCTTCTCCGACCCCCACGTGCACCATCCATAATTCGCTTTGGAATATCTCCTTCGCTCATTCTCTGGATATGTCCAGCCCACCTGAGTCTTCGTATAGCTCCTGGTTGTATCTGATACGCCATTCTCCATTATCACAGACTGGGCCGTAAATCCTTCGCAGCACCTTCCTTTCAAAACTTTCTAGGGCTCCTTCATCACCCTTACTGATTGTCCAGCATTCCGAACCATACATAAGAACAGGTCGTATAAGGGTCTTGTAAAGCAGGACTTTAGTTCTTCTGGTAAGGTGGCGAGATTTCATATGCTATCATTTAGTGTATTAAAAAAAGAGCTGCATCATTATTGCGATAATACGGCCGGTGATATGCGGTAACTGCGGGAATTATAAAAGTGCTCAATGCTGCCCAAATGGCAAGAATCTAACTGTGGAAAAAAAACTTTTGAGGAGTATCAACTTTTCGTGGCACGTCAAAACTATTTTGTGGCAAGAATATTGGAGATAGGCGGCATTTCATTCTAAATATAACTGATATCGATTGTCTAGTATTGCTTATTTACCGCTGTGGGCAACTTCTAGTGGTAATGGTATGAATTAAGAGACAGGTGGAAAACACTTCTCTATCAAAATTTACTAAGGGAACGTATCCATACTACGTGACCCGTTTAGGGGGGGGAATCATCAAAATACCACGCTTGGTCACAATGGGGGGGGGAGGAAGGGGGGGGGCTTAGGTTTTTATCACATAGTCAATCTAGAAATCTTTTTATATTTTTTCCATTAACTTTTTAATATTTTTTCCACTTGTAATTATAGGTATGCATGCATTCTTGCCGTCACGCAGCAAGCGCCGAAATAAAGACAAATATAAGCCAAATAATATTTTTATTAATTTTTTGTTAGCAAGAAATGATTCAAAACCATATATATGATTTACTAGGTGAAAACTGTAGGGAGAGAGGGGGGGTCTTGGAATATACTATACGTGGTCACCAGGGGGGGGAGCGGGGTAAAAAATTGCAAAAAATGGGTCACGTCCTTAGTATGTATGGGTACGTTCCCTAAGAACGGATTATTTCAAAAAATTTGACGAATTCATCAAATATTTTTGAGTTAATTTTCACATTTTGTGTTCTATTGAAGTTCTATTATTATATCATGATAAGCCAATTGCTTCATAAAACTGAAATTATCACAGAACTTGTATAGAACTTACACAGAATGTGAAAATTAACTTAAAATATTTGATGAATTTGACAAAGTTTTTGAAACAACCCATCCTAAGTGATTTTTAGACAGTGTGTTGTTTAGGAAATATTGTTTCCGATTTTTATTGACCAGATGTTTATGGCCCTTCAGCTTGCAAAACACGCTCAGAGTAACTTATCAAAGCGAATGGTGCCAATCTCTTAATTTTAACCAAAGATATCAATGCTCCCTAAATAAAATATCTTACCTCATTTTTGGTAACCCTGTCCCAGTCGAGCAGTAAAAATTCTAATGAAACCGAGTCCAACCCCTCTCCTCCTGCCGGGATGTCAAATACAAAGCTTTCGTTAAAGACCGGGTTTAGAGTCCTCTTCTTCACATGGGTCTTCTTTTTGGCTATGCGCTGCCCGTTGTATAGCAGGTACATCTTCACATACCTGCAAACATTTAAATAATATATTATTCAGGAGTTCATTCATTTGGAAAAGTTATATCTGTATTTAGGTTAAATAATGCTTGGTGCAATTTTCCAAATAGGCAAATTACCTGTGTTGGTAATATATTATGGAATTTTCGCATTATTCACCTACTATTTGGAATGGTGGCTTTGGATAGTGTTCATCGCAAAGTCTGACACTAGTAAATTCTAGCAGATACGTATATTGATCTCTGTCATAAGTCACCCCAAGCGGTTGCTGTGTTTGGTGATTTAGCAGAGGTGCCCTGGTTTATGTAGTGTGAGAAGGTCTCGATGGCGGATGCGTTTGCCCATTACTTCGTGGTAGCCAACCGGCAGAGACTTGTTGAGGGAGACCTTTTGACCTCTTCGACCAATCGCCTTTCACCGCAGTGGGATGAATGGATTCACACGTCTGTCACTCTGGTCCACTTGATCCCAACCCTCCTTCCCAAGCCTAATACTTTTTTCCTTCCCAGAACTTCCTCTCCTTCCTTTCCGTTAAAGACCTTCCAGACAGCATCCCCAAAGATTACTTAGGCCTTGAAAGATTTTTTTTCCCTCTTTACCTCCAATAACTCACAAATTCTTCAAAACTTTTTTATCATATTCATTTTACATTTATCCCTCTCTTACATGAAGATAGCCCCACTCTGCATAATATTTAATAGTTTATGGTACGTAATTGGTACACTTTTCCCGCACTTTATTTTTTTTTACATTACATCTTCATTTGTAATAATACTTATGCAATAATAATTTGAGGTACATGTAATTTAAAGTTGCAATTAGGTTATTTCATTGTTGAAATATGCACCGACAGTACTAATGGACTTGTGAACTCTAATAGTATCTACATAGAAGTGCCTTTGTGATGAATTTCCAGATATTAATGTTTGTTCGCGGGCGGCCCAAGTGAGTTGCAGACAGAAGTGGTGCCATCTCTACTGCTCTCGTAGAACTGTCAAACTATATTGACACAAATAATGTAATTACTTTGATGTTTTACACGGTTTTGCACTTTTTTATGATGTAATGGGTAGAACCTAGGTGGTTTTAAAACATATATGTATTTATCAATATAATATAAAATTACTTCCTGTAGTCAAGCTAAGACGAAGGCGAGATTTTTATAACCCTGTCATAAACTCAGAGAGTAAGCTGAACGGCCTTACCAACCAAAATATTCTGTGGAACATTTCTTGGTTTTACGATTCTTTTTATTAATACTTTTACCGGGGTCAGGTTTTCATAAGTTCACATTTCCCATTCATATTTCACCAATCTTAGAGCTATAATGGTCCTGCCTCTGAGAGCTCTGTTTTAGCCTCTCACACCTTCTCATAAAAATGACTTAGGTATCATTTTATTTATTCATGGTTTCTTTTACGATCATACATGGTTTTACCACACATACGCCTCAGGGATCTCATTTCAACAGCATTAAGTCTGATAATAATCGATCTGCTGTTGAAATGAGATCCCTGAGGCGTATGTGTGGTAAAACCATGTATGATCGTGCGAAAGATGTGGAGATCCGCAAAGAATGCAAGGCTGATCTAAGTAGAGTACGATTAAAAAAGGGCCCCTCAGATGGTTTGGGTATGTAGAGCGAATGAACTAAGAAAGTAGTGTAAGAAGAATATATGATGCAAATGTGAATGGTCGAAGAAGTCGGGGACGCCCAAGGAAGACCAGGCTTGAATTGGGCCATGTCAAGAGTCAGAATAATAGAAGAGTGTGTATGAGACGATGTATGAATGTGAATGAGGCAAAGAGTGTGTGCCAAGACCGAGTTGCTTGGTGCTCCATCCTCTCTGCCTACCTCTGCGTACATCGTCTGACAAAAATAAAAACATTTGGGCAGGACTACACTATTTTTGTTTTCCATGGCTGTGGCCCTGATCAAAAGTGGAAGAGATAAAATGGATTTACCAAAAGTACGCCTATGTCTGAATATGCAACTGGATTTAAATTTAATCATACGTAAAATTTGCAAATTTTAGCCCTAGCTTAGCTACAATTTAGCTTTTTAAATTGAATTCTGGTAAGTTTTTATGTAGAATACTAATTTTTAGCTCGGAAAGAATGTGAATTTGATTAATGGATCACTTACGGGTCAGCAAGTCCTGTGACATCCATCTTGGGAAGGTTCCTCGCCTTCAAGAGTACGACCGTGAGGCGGTTGGCAGCTGGTTGCCAACACAGAGACAGAAGCAGCTCTCCTCGCCCTTGTGATCGGATCTGTCATTAAAATATACCATCATTAACTACCATACAATCTTACACATAAGTGACAATGTATTAAACTGCAAACAAAAGTAGCTGCGCAGACAGAGAGAGGTCTGTTACTAAGCGCAGAAAGGACATGATTTAATAGTAGTTCGCTAGTGTTCGTTGGTTTCGCTTGCTGTGCTGCACTCGGCTCTCTAAATTTGGCACTTTATGGACAATGCTAGGAAATGGTCTTTGGTTTTTGGTCAAACTCACCTAATTTATTGTAAGTACCTACTTACTTTTTAATATCAATGTACCAAACAAGAGTCCCACTGGTGGGGCTATGATATCCCGAATTAGGGAATATTATGAGGTGGAAAGAAATTAGAGGAACAGTAGGATTAAAAGTAACTAAGAATAACCAAAAATGTTTTGAACAAAGTTTTAATTCTGAATGATGATATCTCACTAGGGTGATACTAAATATTATAGCATTGATGCATTTAATTTTTTGCTTGTTTGTCAGGAATTGTCTCGGATGTTAAGAGCGCGGTGTGTGGACACGGCTTTTGGTTTTTGAAATCTTATTCTCTAAACCTGGAACTATGATTTAAAAATTGGTTAATTTCTCTGCCATATAAATTGCTAATTTCCAATTTAGGCTGAATTATCTAAACTCCAATCAATCTAACATTTGATAATTCAATCAAATGATCGATCGATCAGTCAGTCAGTCAACCAATCTCTCAATCAATAAATCAATCAATCGATCAATAAATCAATCAGTCGGTCAATCAATTAATCAATCTTCGTCTTTTCAATTTAATTTTGATTTTAATATTGGGTTGTAATAATTTATTATATTGATTAGGCGACTTGAAGCATTCGAGATGTGGATCTACAGAAGAATACTTAAAATAAGCTGGATGGACAGGGTTACATGAAGATGTTATGGTTCGGATGAATAAAGAAAAGGAGGTAATTAAAACTATAAAAATCCGAAAACTTCAATATCTTGGACATGTGATGACACATCCAGAGAAGTATGAGATCCTGCATCTCATAATGCAGGGAAAGATTGCCGGAAGACGGGGCCCTGGAAGAAGGAGAACCTCATGGCTGAAAAACCTGAGACAGTGGTTTGGCCAGTCTACCGTGGAGCTGTTCCGGGCCGCAGTAAACAAAGTCCGCGTAGCCAACATGATAGCCAACATCCGTTGAACGGACAGGGCACAAGAAGAAGAAGAAGATTTTTATTGGGTTGTAAACTTTGTCTGTTCTCAACACAGGATTTCCCAACGAGACAGACTCAGTACATTCATCTTAAATAAAGATAAATACAATTTAAAAAAAAAAAATCAATGAATCAGTCAGTCAATCCATCAAACAATCATCAATCAAGCAGTCAATCAATAATTTTAATTAAAAGAATCATTCATTCTCGCAGATTAAAATTGTACCTTCAGACTGCGGGGCTGGATTTCTCGACAGAGTGGCAGAGGTTGAGAAGTTGTTTTTGACAGATCTACACTGTTCAAGGCACAGAACACTTCTCCGATGATGTCATCACGGGAATACCTGCAAATATTTGTAATTTTTAAACGACTTCGAAAAGGAGGAGGTTCTCAATTCGACTGTATTTTTTTTTTTAATGTTTGTTACCTCAGAACTATCGACTGGGTGAACCGATATTGATGATTCTTTTTTTATTTGAAAGCTGGTGCTTCCCATGTGGTCCCATTTTAATTTGGTCCAGTTCTGACAATGGCATCCATGAGAAAATCATATAAGTCTTAAATTTGCATCAAGTATGTGCACGACAAATGGACGAATAACTCAATATCACACCAACCGATTTCGATGATTCTTTTTTTATTGGAAAGGATGTACTTTAAGGGTAGTTTGATGATAGTTTGATTAGGTTCTGATTATGGGATCCATGACAAACTAACGGAACTCTCCAAATCTTAAGAACAAATTTACGATACTTGGCCGAATCTTAATTGAATTAGTTAGTGTACTGCAGATTCACTAAAAATAAAAAAATAAACAAAATTTTTAAGAAAACAAAAAAAAACTTCGAAAAATGCACTAAAAAGTAAAAAAATAATTTCGTATTCTTCTACAACTTAATAATCAACTTACTTTTTCTACTCATCAATATGTATCAAAAGTAAGTTGATTATTAAGTTGTAAAAGAATACGAAATTTTTTTTTTACTTTTTAGTGCATTTTTTTAAAGTCGTTTTTTTGTTTTTAAGTATCACAAATAATAAAGAGATAAAGAATTAGGTTGGTACCTTTAGAAAAAGATTATTTTACCTGTCAAAACTGAGGACCACAAAGTGGAGTGTAATAGATGGCAGTTGGTTGAAGTTAATTCCGTAGAATGTGAAGTCTTCATCGTATACAGGATTCCTTGTTTTACGAACAACCCTGAAACAGAATAAATAATATTACAACTCACACCAAGGTTTTTTAATCTTATCTTATATATATAAAAATGAATCGCTGAATGTGTTGCTAACCGCAAATCTCGAGAGCAGCTGAACCGATTTCGCTAATTCTTTTTTTGGAATATTCCTTGAAGTACGAGGATGGTTCTTACGGAGAGAAAAATTCAAAAATTGCGCAGAAAATTGGATAATTTCAGAAAACCTAACGACTATCGCACGTTTGACAGTTCGCGCGTTTGAGAATGACATTTTGCAAAACAATGATCAGGATTCTATTTTTGAAAATCCTTAAGTTTATAAATTTATTTAAAGTAGGTAATCCCCTAATAGTTTGAATCGAATCAAGAATTTTAGATATTTTAAATAGTTACCTATGTTAGGTACCAAATTTAATATACATGAAAAATGGAAATTTGAATAAAAATTGTAAAAGGTAGCACGCGGGCTGTTTAAAACCTGAATGTACTGGGATTGAATATATGGAATGCGGGAGGAGAGTTGAAGGGAGCGGGAAAGGGAAGAGGGAAGGAGGGGAAGGTGGAAGGGGAAGGCGGGAGGGGAAGGGGACGTGTGAGGGGAGAGAGGAACTCGGGAGGGGGGTTCGCAGGACGGTGGGAAGAGGGGGGGGGGGGAGTGGAGTGGGGAGAGGGAAGGTGGAGGTGACGGAGTGGGAACGCGAGAGGGGAAGAGGACGCAGGAGAAGAAGGGGAGGCGGAAGGGGAACGGGACGAATGGGAAAGGACACTCAGGGAGAAACAATTTCTTTATTAAATGGCATAGCAATGCATGCCGGGACCAGCTAGCCTTATGTATAAAAATGAATCGCTGAATGTGTTGCTAAGCGCAAATCTCGAGAGCAGCTGAACCGATTTTGCTAATTCTTTTTTTAGAATATTCCTTGAAGTACGAGGATGGTTCTTACGGAGAGAAAAATTAAGAAAATTGCGCAGAAAATTTAATAATTTCAGAAAACCTAACGACTATCGCACGTTTGACAGTTCGCGTGTTTGAGAATGACATTTTGCAAAACAATGATTGTTAAATCAGGATTCTATTTTTGAAAGTCTTCAAGTTTTTAAATTTATTCAAAGTAGGTACTCCCCTAATAGTTTGAATCGAATCAAGAATTTTAGATAATTTAAATAGGTACCTATGTTAGGTACCAAATTTAATACACATGAAAAATGGAAATTGGAATAAAAATTGTAAAAGGTGGCACGCGGGCTGTTTAAAACCTGAATGTACTGGGATTGAATATATGGAACACGGGAGGAGGGTTGACGGGACGAGGGAGCGGGAAAGGGAAGAAGGAAGGCGAGGAAGGTGGAAGGGGAACGCGGGAGGGGAAGGGACGTGTGAGGGGGAGGGGAACTCGGGAGGGGGGTTCGCGGGATGGGGGTAGGGGGTGGGAGTGGAGTGGGGAGAGGAAAGGTGGAGGTGACGGAGTGGGAACGCGAGAGGGGAAGAGGACGCAGGAGAAGAAGGGGAGGCGGAAGGGGAACGGGACGAATGGGAAAGGACACTCAGGGAGAAACAATTTCTTTTTTAAATGGCATGGCAACGCATGCCGGGACCAGCTAGTAATTAATATAAGTACATGTCTTTCGGCCTTCAAGGCTTGGCCATTGATTGAAAGTGCGGATGAAGGGGAGTCGAAATGATATACTTATTTACGTATATTATGTAACATTTTTCGTAATTGATTGTAAAATTGATATGGAGTTTGAGAGTAATAAATGCAATGATGAAAGGGGGAATATATTAAAAAAAAAATTATAACTTCTTAGCAGATGGAATGTATTAATTGGTTTGGTGAGACAACAACTGAAAAATGTAATTTAAAATTCCTTATATAAGGGTATTCCTTAAAGGCACATAAATACAACCTACCATACTCACATTATAAAAAGATTGGAAGAAATCAATCAACAGTATTAAAAATAAGAAGTTGAATTGCAGCGTTGTGCACGCCCTATTATATTGTGTCAAAAGCAGTAACTATGTATGCCAAATGAAGCACAAGTCATTTTTATATGTTGACTGTATTCTACACAAAAAGCATATTGTGTGCCTAACGGGCATCCAAGGGAAGACTTGTTTGTGATTTTGCAAGGGTTCGTACACGACGCTACGGGTTTGAGGTCAGTTGGTGACAATGGTGCCGCGGCCTAGGGGCGGCAGCCTACAAGTGAGTGATTATGATAGGTGGCAACATCTAAGGAGGAGGAAGGGGCGGCGCAAATGATAACTATATAATATGAAAATGATAACTATACTTATGAAAACTATATAAATTTATATAGATTCAAAAAAACTATATAAATTTACTTGACATCGTATTAATTCGACGGCTGCATGTGAAAAAAATAATCAAGACCGGGATATTTCGGGTAGCAGCGTGTACAGAAACCAGCATTATAGAGCAGCATATCGGTAATTTGGGTGGAAAGAGGCTGTGCCTTTCCGTACAAATCACAAAAATGTATCGATCAGTGCCATCTATCTTGGTAGCTTGGTACACACGAGTCAAGTATTAACTTCACTTGACCATGGCATGTTTTCCTGAGGTGTCTCTAACAGTATTATTGATTCATAAGACCTGTGCCATACACAGCTATAAAATATCAAAGATCATTTGGCTTGGCCTACTTCAGAATATCTCTCGCCATATATTTCCATTGGGAATGTATGGCGAGCGATATTCTGAAGTATATTGTGAAGTATATTTTATCTTTTATGGCACAGGTCTTAATGATTGCTAATGTATTTTCTACCAATTGGAGATCAACAACTAACCTGGTCTTCACTTTGTGCTGCTTGTCGGGCAAAAGTTGCAGCTTCACATACGGATCGCTGGATCCAAGGTTCGGATCTTTAGCGGGGAGTTCCTCACACTTCACCACCGATACGATGAGGGAGCTCTTCTCGTGTTTGTATCTGAAAGAAAAAGAGTTTTAGTCTTCATTATTAATTAACTGATTTACAATATGTTTAAAAAAATTTCTGTGGACGACGAACTAGCTTCAATTTGGGAGGCAGATATGGAACCATTTATTGATAACGGATAACACCCCTGCCATAGGTCACCCCAAATGGTTCGCACCAAATAGTTTGCATAGTTCTACAATTCCTAAAAGCATAATTCCATAGGTCACCCCAAATAGTTTGCAGTGACTTAGCAGAGGTTCATAGGATATGGTTTGTCTAGGCCTAGGCCTTGGCGGTGAATGCGTTCGGCAATTCTGCATGGCATCCTGGATCGGGAGAGAATGGTTGCGGGAATCCCTTTGACTTCTCCAGCCGTACTCTCTCGGAACATCATCTTGCACTGCAGTGGGAGGGATGGATTCATACGTCATTCACTCCTGGACACACTGACCCCCAGATTCCTACCCACCCCTCATACATACATACATTTTCCTTTCCAAAACTTCCTCTCCTTCCTTTCCTAAAACACCCTCTACACAGAATCCCCAAAGATGACATAGGCCCTGAGGGGAATTATTTTTCTCAGGGCCTCCCGTGTGGACCTAAGGTAAAAAAAAGGTTCAATTTGGGAGGCGGTTATAGGTACCGCCGTCCCGGGAACCATTTAACCAACAACCAATACCCCTGCCATAGGTCACTCCAAGTGGTTTGCTACGTTGGCGACTCAGCAGGGGTTCCCAGGTTTATAGGGTAAGGTTTTGGCGGTGAATGCGTTTGCCCACTCGGCATGGCGGGCCGGATCGGGAGAGAATCTGGTTGAGGGAGAACTAACCTAGACACATCCAGCCAGACTCTCTAACCATCACCTTGCACCGCATTGGGCGGGATGGATTCATACTGCCGTCACTCCACATTGACCCCAGATTTCTACCCACCCCTCATTCCTTTTTCCTACCCGAAAATTCCTCTCCTTCCTTTCCCTAAAAAGACTCTCCACACAGCATCCCTGAACATGACGTAAGCCTTGAGGATTTTTTTTCGTCAGGGCTTCCTGTACGGAGCTAATGTAAAAAAGCGATATTTTTTATGTGTAAGTACTTGTTGTATTATTACATATAGATTGGTAATCTTGTTAAAATACACATAGGGTTGCCAAACGTCCGGAATTTTCCGGACAAGTCCGGAAATATAGATCTTTGTCCGGAATACGGGGGGAATTTCTACAATTAAGTGGAGATTGATATAAAAAATGAAATAAACCAAATTATTTTTATTACAAATCAAAGTAAAAACATCACTTCCGATATTTAATGCTCCCAGAAATATTGTTCAACACTTCCGAATCTAATAATAGTTCTGTAGAACATTTCGCAAGTTATATTTTTTAAAATACTGTGTTACGAGAATCGACTTGACAGACTCTAAAGAAAGGCTTTTCCTTTCTTTTGACCATTGGGTTCCCATTGGAAAAGACCCTATCAACATTGGCATTGTGTGCCTACATCGCAAATATATAAGAGCGTATCTTTGTTAATTCCGTAAAGTCCGGAATGTTGATCAAACGTCAAGAATTTTCTCCGGGATTTTGATTTTTTGATTTGGGAACCCTAAATACACATGACATAATTTACATAACTTCAAATTAGAAAATTAAAAATTTAATAACAAAATAGTTTAGAGTTCTTGCCTCAAATGACTCTCGAAACCTTCAAGGTCAATGTTGGAAATGCCAAGTTGTTCAACAGTGTTTTTCTGACATGACATGACGACCCTTTGGAATAACATAGTTCCATCTGTCGTGGTAACGTCACGCGATAATAGGATCTATAGGAAGCTATTTTAGAGTTCATTATCGATTATTAGATAGAGTTCATTATCGACGTTACGGTGACAGATGGAACCTTGTTATTCCAAAGGGTTGATGAGTAACTTTTCTGTTTTTGTTTACATACTCGTAATTCTGTCACAAATTTTAATTTATTCTATGTACCTACAACCGTTCTGTCATCTTTTTATAATAAAACATTATGGTTTTTGTTTTATGTACTTAAGTAATTCTGTTCGGTCAATCCCGTTAATTTTTTAACACAAGAGTAAATGTATAATTGTTTGTATTTTGGTTCAAGGTTAAAAATTGTAAAAAATATACTTAGTTGGTACTTATTCAACTGTTGATTTCCCAAAGATGAACAAATAAGTAAATAATAAAAGACCCTCCACACATCGGAATTAGGCCTTATGGTTTCCGTCAAGATTTTTGTGGCATTGGATTACTTTAATAAAGTCTTCACGATTGTGTGTTGAAAATACAGAAAAATAATTAGATGTATTTATGTTAAAATGAATTTTACCTCAACCTGAAGTGCAGCTGACCCAGTTTGACGACTCCATCGTCCGACACCTCTACTATCCCATTGTCACCCGGCTTGAGTGAGTTGTCCGTCTCCTTATGCGCCCCTGGCAGCTCTTTGAAGGGCGTGGGAGGCGTCTGGGCCTCCGCAGCCCCCTTCTCGGTCTCAGAGTGGAAGGAGTCCTTCAGAGCGTCGGAGGGAGCCGGCGGGGTGGCGGGGGTGAGGCCACCTGAGGCTTGCTGGAAGGGGAAATGACAATACATTCAAGATAAAAAAAATGTTTACGATGTATCGGTCTGGTCGTAACAACGAGAAACCCTCAATTCTCATATCAATACCACCTAGAATGGCCTCCCGTATCCCAAACTAATGAGCCGCAAACACAGACAAACTCCCACGCCTCACAATTCTCACACCCCAACCCCCCGCACGTCACCACCGCCACTTTCCCGTCTCTACTCCAACAAGCCACTCCTCCCCAAATCTTACCCATCGCGCCCCTCCTCCACTTATCCCCCCACAGGCCTACCTTCCCATTTCATCTCGGCTCTTAAAAACGCCGCCTCTCAACCGCCATGGAGTCCGACCTTCAAGCTACATACTGGAACTCAAATCAACTCTGCGGGTGGTCGTAGAAATTACTAACGGCTTCAATAATCGCCAACGCAGAGCAGTCCTCTCTCTAGATGTCTGCAAAGCATCCGACAAGGTCTGGCATGATGATATCATTTATAAAATGAACCTCCTAGGGACCCACCTCCCAATGATTCAACTCCCAGCTAACTTCATTAAAATAGGTAAATTTAATAAACAACGGGAGTCACATAAGGCTCTATTTTCTCACCAGCCCTCTTTATCATTTAAATAAGCGATAGCATCGTACAAAAATAGGTAAATTTGCAGAAGACATTCAAATCATGTCAAATTTAGTAAGCGTAAATATGGCTACCCGTCTAGTCCAATCCCACGCTTCAGAACTAGAAATTTTCCTTAAAAATTGGCTAATTAGTATAAATCCTTCCAAAAGAGCCGCCTGCGTTTTCTCACGTAGACACCCTAAAAGCCCACCTAACATCCACTTGTTTGGAGAAATTGTCGTTTGGAAAAAAATACTAAATATCTCGGAATAACCCTTGCCAATAGATTAACTTGGAAAAATCACATCAATGAAAACCTAGGCTCGGCAAATAAAATCCTAGTAGCCCTTTTCCTCATCCATGAAATAAAAATAAAACTATGAATAAAAACAAACTCCTAATTTTCAAATCAACGATTAGGCCAAAACTTACAAATAATATGCAAGCCCCATCTGGGCCCACGCTTCAGAGTTCCATGGAACTTTCAAGTGCACTTGAAAAAACTTCAAACATATAAATAAAGCCATACGCATTGGTTTCGAAGCCCCCAAATCTAAATGGATCAGGGTTTTCCAACTCCACAATGATTCTGAAATCCCCCCTTAAAAAATAAACATTTTTAAGTCTTGCGCAAACATTCGATGCGGGAATTTTCATGACAATGGGTCTACAAATCGTCCCGCCAGGTAAGACGAAAATGTACGTACCGAACATAAAAAACCAAAACAAATCCTCCGTAAAGTTTAACCTCGCCGCATTGCAGCCACGTCCCCCTTGAAAATATTTTTTACAAACTACAAATTATTTAATAACTATTTTTTACAACCAAATAAAATAAACTGTTCATGAAAGAGAACGGGGCCTTTTTGGCCCGGAGCTCTGTGTGCCATTATATAAAAAAGTCAAAAGGTTTGGTCGGTCACCTATAACTGTGTTTTACCAATGAATATTAACTTTTGAAGCTTGTGCTTTTTGCTTCTATAATAACATGGTATCCATTGTAATGATTCTATTTTTTCTATTTTGGAAAACAGATTCCATTTTACATTTTCAGTCCGGTTTACACGTTCCGTCTATAACTATGGTGGTTCCGGCAGTTCATGTTAACAAAAATTGTAGCTATAAAAAAACATTAGTAAAGTATACGCTCATTGAAGGTTTTTTTCATTTTCTGCAATGTAAATTTTAGAGGTTTTTCCGGTTCTAGTGACTATCAAGCTAGGCTTTCGCCAGTAACATGATAGAGATAGAGTGAATTTTTAATTAGGTCAGACAGTCGGAAAAACAACAAATTGATATAAAAAATCACTTTAGTGAGTTTTCCCTGATCATGGTTACGGTTAGGCTGCTAGCTTTAGCCAATGTTTGATTCGGTTTACAGCCATATCAAATATCCAATTAACCGCCTTTCTACGCACATGACAAGATATATATATATAAAATAATATATAAAATTTCTCTATTTCAATGAAAGCAAACATAATATGATTATCATTTTGTTAGTAAAATGTACTACTTAATAAAGGTACCAACGAATGGCACTGATTGCTACATTTGTGATTTTACCAAAAGACAATTTTACTTGCCTTTTTCGACACTAACACAAACGAGTCTTTCCTTGAATGGGCATTGCGTACAAATATACATGGTCGTGTAGAATACAGTCTACATTTTAATATGACATGTACTACGTCATTTTGCGTACATAGTTCCTGCTTTTGACACGCTTGAGTATGACGGTTTTTTGGACGCGCGCGGCGCTGCATTCCGTAGCTAGAACATATTTTTGCGTAACGCGAAACGCGTATTTTTGAAATACATAGATTTCATGCTATAATTTAAAAAATATTTTTATGTGTGAGTAAGTAAGGGTAAGTAAGTGAGGGTAGGCAGTGCTTATGGAATGCATACCTCTGAGTAGTCGTTAGTTTATGAGAAACAGTTAGTTTATGAAGACTGGGACTTAGGGACGGGATAACGGAACAACGGGGTGGAATTTCAGGGGGCGCTCGCGCTGTAGAAACCTAGTGTGAACTTACAGTGCCGGGTGGTGTCTTGGCTGTCCCCGTGGGGCTGGGCGACTTCTTGAGGTAGTGCCCCCCGCCTCCAGGGCTGCGTACGGCAGTGGGGCGCCGCGGGGGGCGGAATGCCAGGGGGCGCTCGGGGCCATGCCGTTTACCTGGAGATAAAATATTTTTAATTAAACGAAGACAATATTAGCGAAACTCAATCGAAAATCTTGACACAGAAAAATCAGAAAAAGATATTGGCACCTCTGGGGTTTGAACCCAGGACCTTCTGCTCACATTTTAGATGGAGTTTCGCTAATATTGTCTATATTTAATTAAATAATACAATTTGAGGTTTTACTCATTAAGTTAAAAATAAATAAAATATTTCGTTTAGTTTTGGGGAGAATTAATTGATTAAGTTATTTCGACCGCCAAATGATGACCCAACCTAACCTATAAATTGACGTACCTACTTATTACTCAACCAAGCCCAAATAAATTATACACTCATAATAATGTAGGTACTTACTTATTCAACTTCCAGAAATAGGTAATAAAACGAATTTTACGTTATACTTCACAACTGCGCAGTGTATAAATTCAGACAGACCTGTTGAGTGTCAGTTGGGAGTAATGTGTTTGTTCTACTGGTATTTCAATGGAAGTTACTCCGAAGAATTAGCTTCATTGATTTATTTTGACATCTGTACACACCTGAGAGACAGGCGAAACGCGTGACCAAATTTAAAATTGTCGCCAAGAACGGGTCGTTTTATGAGTATTTTTTTTCAGAACATCTCTGCTGTAGAATGACATTAAAGGCTTCTAAATCTTTAATTTATTGGGAGAACACTGTGCATAAAATAGTTATTTGAGGTTAAAAAAAAATACAGTTTTTGCTGCTTCGAGATAGCAATGACATTTTTGCCTCCAGCGCTAACTTTAAGCCTTCTGAACTAGGTGCCTCGAAAAAAGGAATTACACCCTGACTTTAATTTATGTTAATTTAGAATTCCACGTATCAAAATTCAAATCGAAAGCACAGAAAAAGCCTGAAAATTATTATGTCTAATAACTACATGTTTTGAAAGCTCCATTTTTTCCTTTCAGCGACCCACAAAACAAAGATGAATGCGAAAGGGGTGAGTTTGTAAAGTAACCCCCTGTTGCTGTTCAATGTTGAATGAAGGCGCGAGTGGACACTTCTTCCTACCAGGGGCGGATTAATAAATACATTCCGGGCAGTTAGTAGCAAAACCATTCTAGACTTATTTATGACACTAATTTATCAGTTTTTATTTCTCTTATTTGCTAGATTCTCTAGAAACTGTAGATTAAGAAACGTCTGTTCCAATCTGAAGATGGCTTTAACAAGCTGAAACTGGTTACGGTCACAAATAAATTAAGTGGAAATAAGTTTTATATATGTAGGTATGTTTTATTATATTATTTGGTTAGACATTTCTATTTTTCATTTTGTTATTTGGAAACTTTTCATGGACCTGGAAAATTCATCTTTGTGATAAAATTTCTTCTGAGAAAATCGGAAAATTTGTCGGAAAATAGGTCGGTAATTTTTTTATAAAATATTTATCTTTTTATATTAAGATACGTTTGGAAATTGGCCATATAGAGAAATTTTTAATTTTTCCGAAAAAAATTCTTCCGGAAAAATTGGAATTATTTTGCTTTTAAAATTGGTGGGAAAATACATTTATCGAAAATATAAACATTTGTCTTTTTGATTTTGTTGTGAGATGTTTCTTAAATTTAAAATATTTCCCCCGGAAAAATTAGGAAATAATTGCTCGGAAAATGGGTAGGGAAAATGAATTAATGTTTTTGAAACTGATAAATTCAATGTTTTATTAAAAAAAAAAAACATTTTCTCATCTGCGATGCTTCAACGATTCTTTTTTAAAAATAACAGAGGCGCCCGCCCCGTTAACTTCCGTTAACAACAATCAGATAATAATACTATCACATAATTAAGTAGGTAGATATTTGTACTTATTTAAAAAAAAAAATTATTTCACGGCAACTTTGGTTTTGATTTCAATAAAAAGAACATTAGAATCATTCTTTTTAGGACTATTATTATCTTTTATTCAAAGAACTATTAGTCTTTATTATGATAGTTACTTTGATTGAAATATATTTCCAATACGTCCCTGTCGCTGAACGCGTCATGCCTGCGCCTGTCAGATTTAACTGACGAGGATATTATACGACGTCAAATACGTTGTTCCGAGTTCCGACGTAGTATTGTGACGTTTTATGGCGTGTTGTAACAACCCGCCCCCTCCCCTCTTCCGTCATTCACGTTGACAGAATCCAGCTGTGATAAAACTCACTAATGAAAACTAATTCACAATTAAGATGGGGAAATTATGAATAATTATTTTTGAGGCAAGTGATGGCGAACGTTACTTGTACGATAATTTGGTGATAAAAATAAAAGTTGGGAGGTACATTTTGTGATTGATGGTAGTCGTTTCAAGAGATGCGAGTACTTGTGTGATGAAATCGAACAAACTTTAAACATTTCTTCTTTAGAAAAACTTAGAAAGGATTCTGATCTAATTTGCATATTCAAAATTATCAACAGTATTACTGACACACCTGCTTTGTTATAACACATACAGTTCAACACCCTTATAAATCCGAAATAATGAATTGCTGTTCCTCATCATCATCATCACTATTGGCTCTACAGCCCCTGGTGGGTCTTGGCCTCCTCAAGAGTCTTCTTCCACTCATCTCGGTTTTGTGCCAGCTCTCTCCAGCTTAGAAGCTCCAAGATAGATATGTCTTTGAGGACGTTGTCGCTCCTTCTTAATCTTGGTCTTCCCAGGCTCCTTCGCCCTATTGGTCTTGAGTTCAGCAGGGACTTTGGTGCTTGATGCTCGATCATTATCTCCACATGACCCAGCCATTGCTGTTCCTCAATCAACATTTTACTAATTGTGGATATCATTCTCTTTTATCCAGAATGTCGAGACTTGTCAACGCAAATCAAAGCATTGAATGTTTGGTTAGCCTAAATGACTTTCGGCAGTCGATACGCAATGTGATTTTTTATAGCCTTTTAAGTCCATCTTCAAGCTACTTGTAGTTATCTTCTATATGTACTTTGTCAATGATCTTCATCTTTATGTACCCTCTTTTTATTTTAATTTATTTTTTTATTCGTATTATTGTTATATTGTTATGTCCGTAAATAAATATATAAGTGGTTGGGCTAAATAAATAAATAAATTATGCCGAGGGTAGTGGTAGTGATGTTCCCGTTAGGAAGGTTAGGTTACTGTCAATCCAAAAGCAAAAATGGGTTAAGTGATAACAAGCGTTGGTAGTAAATAATATTTTGAAGACCGGCGTCGTCTAAGGGTAAGGCTCTTGACTCGCAACCCGATGGTCGCGGGTTCGAAACCCGGCGTAGGCAATTAAATTTTATTTGGTTAATTTGTGTTATTTCACAATTAATTCATTTAAAGTAATAAATAGTATATTTGCGGCACGTTCCAGAGTGAAAGATACTCTTAGTATGGCCCTGGTGAAAGACCACCATTCAAAATTGAAATGTTGCTTGAAATGGCTTTAGCTGTGTTTGGTGACCAGATCTGAATAGCCAGGTACTTCCCCACCTTCCTCTTCCCCATCTCCTTCCCCTCCCCGCTATCTTCAGCCTCACAAAATGCCCCAATTGGGGATGCCATAGTCTCACTTGCTCCAGACGGGAGCAGCTGAGACTCTTGTGAAGTATTCACATAAAAATAATAATAATCCAAAGTATTTTTCAAAGACCTATTGTCCACAGGCAACACAGCGAGTTTTATTGTTTAACAAAAGCTTGCCAAATTTTATAAAACACTTCAAACCGAAGTAACTTTTAGAGTGGAAGATACTCTCAGTTTTGCCCTGAATTAAGACCACCATTCAGAATTGAAACGTTTTTTGAAATGCCTTAGGAATGTTTTGTTACCAGATCTGAATAGCCAGATACTCACCCACTTTCCTCTGCCCATCTCCTCCCCATCTCTACTACCTCCCCACCTCACAACGATGACCGGCCAACTCAGAATGAAACCAACTCAGAACCACCTCAGAAAGGTCATTAAGAGTGAGGATAAAAAAATATAAAAAATGGTTAAATAGGTTACGTTAGGTTAGGGTTAACGACTATTTTAAAATTATTTTTTCCAAAGCTTTTAATGTCTTTTCAAAGAGTTGTTGAGTTGACTTGATTCTGAGTTGGCATGGAACCCTCACAACATACCCCGTATTGGGGATGCCATAGTCTCACTGGCTTCAGTAAAGGAGCAGTTAGGACTTTTGGGAGGTATTCATATAAAAAAGCCCACAAGCGAAATTTTCACACCCCTCTGAAAAAAAGAAAAGGGAAAAGTGGAATAAGAGAAAAAAAAGTTAAAAAAGAGATACTGAGAGAAAATTAAAAGATAGAAGACAAAAATATAGAAAGACCAAAACAGAAAAAGAAAAGTAGAAAAAGGGAGAATTCAGAGAAAAACAAAAAAAGTTTGTTTTCATTTGAAAAAAAAAATAAACAAAGTAGTAAATGAAGGAAGTTTAAAGGGGTGAAGAAACACGCACAAACTCTTTGTTGTCAATTAAAGTGAATAATGATTTAGCAGAATATTTTGTAACAAAGCCTTTTCACGTCACGTGAATAACGAAATTTGCGAAGTGTGCAAAATGTCGTAGCGATTCTTGAAAATAATATTCAAAGCTGTCTTCTGAGAAAACAAACTTCGTTTATAATATTTGTCTTTCTTTATTTGAATTTAAGAGCGTTTAACCAGCCAGCGGCCGAAAATCCACATTTCGTTGAAAGATGTTCTTACGATCGTACAGGGCGGTTCCAATGAGAAAGATTAATTATTCTCCGAACCAGCTTTTTAAAATTAAAAATCAATATCGATTTTATTTCATTCCAAATTTGCTTTAATGTATACCTACATCCAAAAATGCTGAAAGGCGTGATGATAAAACTATTAAAATTATGTATTTTTTGTAATTATCTTTTGATTACAAGTATTTATCATTTTTCAAAAATGTCCAAGCAAAATAAGAATGTAAAAAAAATCTGAAGCATATTTGTTTGTAAATGCGCAAATAAATACGCAGACGGACCAATTTTCGTCAAGAAACACATTGTTCACGCCTTTATTGTTATATGTTGCCTTTTGAAACTACCTATTTGGTGCCCTCTGCCTCAGTTGAATTTACCTCTCCGCACAGGACACAAGTCCTAAAAACCGCTTTTACAGTTTTTAGTAATCAAACCACAAACAGAACTTTTAAATCTCGCAGCTATTCGCAAGTACCATCGCCACGCGTCATCCATTCTCGCTTATTATTTCGCGATCAAACGTTCATTCCCAATCGCCATTCCCTTTCAAAATCTCTCCCAAACTAACATACCTACCTTTCCAGTGAACACTGAACGACAACACACATGTACGTATATATTTTTTAATGATTTTATTTAAATTAAAATTCTGAGACACACGTTTACCAGATAATGTAGGGATTTATTTTACTGCACGATTACATGATTTGAAATGGGTGTTGTATAATACAAAATCTTTTTTGAAAATTTAACAAATCTGCCAACGACCTATAGTATAAACCTTATTATAGGTACTAAAAATAAACATTTTTTTCTCAAAATTTAAAACATACATTTACTAGATGGAAAAAACAATCTTTCGGAATTATTTTGTGGAAAAGAGTCAATACATCTAAAATCTGATTTAAAAATGACACATTTCTGATTTTCTCTGGTTATACCATCGGTGCATGCATAAGTTAGTAAACCTACACAAAGTATTTTCGTTATTTGTTTTTGGGGTGTTATGCCATGTTGCGCTACCTCCTTCTTTAACCAACGTTTCGGACAGCGTTGCAGTTTCCATCATCAGGGCATATCCGTTAGATGTATAATTTTTAGTGGTGAAATGTGTACTTATTTACTTGGAAGCGATACCGTGTCGCCAGCTCCACTGCATTCCCCTGTACAAAATTATCGTGACAAGCAGTGGCGTGGAAATACGTTGAAAGCCTATTTCTGATAATTCCATTCAGTAAATTAACTACCTACGGGTGTTCCGTGTGTGTTTGTCACTTATTAATCAATCGACTCCCAACTGCTTTCAAATGTCTGAAGTTAGTGGAAATACGAAATCCCCGATCGGGTATTTCCTCGAACTATATGAATACCGTTAAAAATGTTAGGAAGATTTAAAGTTTATTTTTATGATTCTGATCATTGTATTAACAATATATAATTATAATACTTTCATTCATAATTATTGATATGAAAAACCATACATTCCAAAACGGTTCGAACTGCCTACAACGTCATCGTGACATAAAAACCGCCACTGGCTGGTTAGACGACTGACATCAACGTTTCCCGGCGTGACGTCAACGCCGCTGAATTCACGAATAAAAATGAAAATATCGTTTTGGCGGCAAATCAAAAATGATGCATAGAAAATTTATTCGTCAACATCAAAATAAAATAAAAATTCCATCACTATCGTAATTTTTTTCGAAAATAAAAAACACCGAAAACACCCCTCTAGGGAAGTCATTAGTCATGACGCTGAAAGTAGTGTAGAAGGGTATGATAAACATTCAAACACTGTTGAAGTTGTGAGACTCAAATAATTATAACTCAGAATTAAAATGCATGAAGTTTTGCTAAATATAATAATTTTCGCTAATAGAAGGCTTTAGCACGGATGATGAGACCTCTTAAGCCTAAGTACAACGCACTAAGCTCATTTTAATTACTAACGGGAACCTTTTGTTGTATCAAGCAAATCCAACGGCTTTATGGAAGATTTGAGGCTTTAATACAAAGCTAAGCTAATAAATAATACATTGATACAACATTTCTATTGAAAACATGATAGCATCAAAGAGATTTATTTATCTCGAGTTTATACGTCAATGCAAATATTTTCATTTCAAAACGTCGTTTGTATGTCGTGCTGTGATTCTTTGAAGTTTCCACCGAAAACAACAATGATATATTATGCATTTGTCAGGTTAGTGGTTGAATTGACAAATGCGTCGGTAACCACCCAGTCAGTCAGTCAGACTTCACTTCCTCGGCCAGCTAAGTCCTCCATAATTGCACCCCAACCAACATCATCCGCTTTTAATGATGGTAGATGGCAGGAGTTTTTTTAAATATTGTTAGGTTTTTCATAACCCGGGAATGTTTGTTTTTCTTTTAAAAAAACTTTTCTTTTGAATGTGTGTTTTCATTCACACCCATATTAAAAAAGTTCAATTTATGATTCACATTGTAGACATTATAGTATCTGAAATGCTAACAATAATACATGTAATGCCAGTAAAACATATAAGAAATTTAAAATATATAAAAAAAAAATTAATATCAAAATAAAAATTAGCAGAGTTATTTCACAAGTCAGTAATTTTCAAAGTTGATATTCAAATTCTGTGAAAGTCCCAATGAAATTCGGTTACCATCCAGTAACTGTGAAGCAACCGGCCCGTGATGAAATAATAACAACTCTTAAATTGCTCTTTCACAGAACTTGAATTATGACTTTGAAATTTGATGAATTGTTCAAATTCTGTGAAACTAAGCCGTCGTTAGGTTAAGTTAGGTTAGGTAAGCTTAGTTTAAGGTTTAATTTAATGAATTAATAAATAAATTATTTTTATCCTGACGAAGAAATCATTGGTTTTGAAACATGTTGATAATTTTAATGAAATAAGTGGTACAAAGTGATTTGAAAAATAAATTAATAAGTAAAAAATAATAAGTAAATTTGCGATTATTGAATAAATGAATATTACAAGCTTAAAATTTAAAATAACTTTTTATAGTGGGAAAGTATCATTTTTCTAATTTGTTATTACTGTGATAAGATATTACTGATTAGGGAAAGTACCCGTACTACGTCACCCAATTTTTGCATTTTTAACCCCCCCCCTCCCCTCTCGTTGGCCACGTGTAGTATATTCCAAGACCACCCCCCTCCCCCTAGGTTTTGAATAATTTTGGGATAATAAAAAGTTTTAAAAAATTATTTGGCTTCTACTTGTCTTTATTAATACGGCTCTTGCTGCGTGACGGCAAGAGTACACGCATGCCTATAATTACAAGTGGAAAAAATATTAAAATTTTTGTTGAAAAGTATAAAAAGATTTCTAGATTGACTGCGTGATAAAAACTTAACCCCCCCCCCCCATTGTGACCAAGCGTGGTATTTTGAAGAACCCCCCCCCCCCCCCTAAACGGGTCACGTAGTATGGGTACGTTCCCTTATTGTCTTTACCATTTTATTTATATATGTGTATTTTACTCAGTAAAAAGTTTTTTTTCTGCAAAACGCAGAATACCTCGGCGGTTGGGCAACTGTGACTCAAATTACTAAAATGATGACGTATTTTATTCAATAAAAGAATGGACCCGCTGGTGTCAAAATAGGTTATCACGTGGTTGCCTCCAGCCGTCGGAAAGGAAATAGAAAGAAAATTTGTCGTTATGGCACGTCTATTTCTTCTGACGTCAATGCATGATATAAATTTAACACGGATGGTAGAGTGTCGGATATTAAGTTGTATCGGAAAGCCCAAGTGAGGAAGTATGGGGTTTTGACTCCCCCATCTGTTCACCAATAAGTTTATAATTGTATTATGAATGTGAATAACATACCCAATTTTCTCTGGTTCTCAGCGATCACTCTTCGGCGGTAACAGATGCAGAAGGCCAGTAAGATTACCGACAAGACGGCGACTCCAATCAGAATTGCTGTCACCACATCAGGAGTAACTGGAAGAGAATTTATGCATTAGTAAACACATTAGATGATTAAACATTTAACAATTATATAGTTTTTAATTGCATCCATAATTCTGTAAAACAACCATGCTCATGTAAAAATATTGAACTCGTTTCAAAATACGTATATCTAGGCTTAACAATTGATTGTAATTTTAAATGGGATATATATACAAAAAGTTTGCACGCGGCTTAGAGCTATAGTGAGCAAACTTTATAGACTGAAGTTTTTTGTTCCACTAAATAGGTACTCTTAGATTAGTATATCTGTCATTGGCGGAATCCCTAATAAGATATGGAATAACCACATGGGGACATTCAACAAAAACAAATCTTCTTTCAGTGCAAAACGTACAATATTCTTTGGTAAAATTATTATTAAAAAAACTGAATACGAACAAAGACATGATATACCAAAATCGTTACTACACAACTCTGTAAATTTATTATCTGTTCGTGCTATGTTGTGGCTTAAAATTGCGAGTCAGCATACATCTCAATCTGAATATAATAAACTAGTGGTTCATGTTCATAATACAAGACTAACTGTTAACGATGGACTTATAATTCCCAGATACCTAAATAAATACAGTCAACGAACTCTAGAATACCTTGTTCAAATAATTTACAACATGTTACCCAACGCAATAAAAAGCTGTGAACCTATATTATTTTGTGTACTCTATAAAATTGTTAATCTCAAGTCAAAATGAAGTTCAAAATTTCAATTTAAACAATAACACCTAAATTAAAAAGGTAAAGAAACAATAAATTAATTAATATATAGGGGTTATCGTATCCCATAACTTTGTCAAAACTAAAAGATCACACGGATGGCATTTCTAAGCTGTCACTTACACTATAAAATACTCATATTTTAATGAAAACGGGCACTTAAATGGAATGAAAACAATAATATTGTGATCAAAACGGTTTCTTTCATATTTATTTCATAATTATTTGATAGTCACTATATTGCATAAGAAAGATTCGCTCTACTGTAATCGCTTTTGTTTTTTTCATTAAGTTGTTTTTTACACATATTTAAAAAAAAAACCTTAAGGACATATATTTTTTTAATTTTATCTATTGTTGAAAATGGTATGAACTAATGATATAATGAATGATAACATTTTTTCTGATCTCTCAACACTTTGTTGTTAATTCATATATTTTTATCACTTATTATTTTCTCTGTTTATCATTTTATTTTAAATTTTATTATTTTGCTTTTACTTAACTGTTTTGCATGACCGATATTTGCGTGTGTTATTTTTATTAAATTGTGAAATTATTAACCCCGATACAGGCGAACCCTAGTGGGGTTAATATATGTATATGTATATAAAAATATGTGTATTTAAATTGTGAAGAAGCAATAAATAAATAAATAAATTGAGTTTCAGAAGGAAATGTAGGCTAAAAAAATGACTTTTTTGTACTAATCTCTGTTTTTCCGCTTTTCGTTTAAATGTTTTTTCCATTATTATTTTCCCCTGTCTTTTCTTTTTATTTCTTTCATTTTCTCCGTTCTGTATTTCTTATAAAAATTTTTATTAACATTTTTTTTTCAAAATATATGTTTTTTTCTATAAATATAATGTAATAATGTGTATATTTTATGTACCTGTCTCAATTTAAAAAACAAGTAAAGGTCAAAAGAACCCGTTGACAAACTGATATCAATCAGTTTAACGGGACTTCATTTAAAAATGTAAAAAAAACTGTAAATAAATAATAAAGGAATTTTATTATTATTTTATTAAATTGTAGGAAATTTACTCTACTTTAAAAGAAACGATTTTCTCGATAGACGTTTTATTTTTGAAATGTACGGCCATAAACGGAAACCAGTGCTTAAATTTTGCTGTTTTTGCCGGGTAACACAAGGCGTGGGGGTTTGCCGAGGTCGAAAACTTAATTTTAACATCGCTGTGGCAAACCCAAAAGATATATTTTATCAAAAATTCTAAAGTACCCGAACTGTATGTAGCAAGGAATTTGCTAAATTGACTGGAAATTCCCCAATAGAATAAGTTAGGTGAATTTGGTTATTATTATTAAGTGAGATTACAGATAGTAGTAACATCAACCTGAATATCACTAATTTAGTTGCAAAAAAGCAACACCGACCTTCACATTAATTAATGTAAACGTTAGTGATTCTGTTGTACGTTAATTATTAAAAAAAGGTTTTTTTTGTATTTGGTGTATTTTGTACTGGTCGGAGCCGATATTTACACTTACATTTACACATTTACCCACTTACATTTACGGTGAATTTTTGCAATAATATAAGAACTTTACACATATATAAACATTTAAGACGATATAAATATTTTACAGTGATAAGACATTATATATTTTGTATTTAGTGTTACCTAGTTAATTAAGTGTTAGTGAAGTAAGTTATTTATATTGACTTTTACTATTGTTTGTTATGAGTATTTATTAGAGGTAGGTTGAGTATCATGTGTAACGGTATTTTCGCGATGTAGTAGGTAGTTTTTATATGTAGTGCTTGGAAGGGAATGGCCGACACAGGTGTCGATGAGGCTCGCTACCCATCACATCGCCAACCCTTCGGTTGCGCAAAGAGGAGGACGGAACGTGAACAATCTAGAATTGGTACATGGAATATCAGAGGAGGGATGGACAGAAAGATGAATGAATTATGCGATACAATGGATAGTAAATGTTTGGACGTACTTTGTGTGACAGAGAGTATGAAAAAAGTGAGCGGTACAATGCAGCATAACGATAGGCTCGTCATCTGGTCTGGGAGACCAGATACGGAGAGGGCTTGTCAGGGTGTTGCAGCGCTACTGTCTCCCAGAATGGTTGAATGTATGTTGCAGTATGAATGTGTAAGTCCGAGAATAATGTGGATCCGTTTCAAAATTGGGTTGACAAGGGTTTTTCTTGTTATTTGCTACGCTCCTGTTAATTCTGAAAGCAACGAAGTGAAAGATGATTTTTGGACTGGTGTGAACGACGTAATGAGATTAAAAAACCTGAATGAAAGGATTATAATGGCGGGCGATTTGAATGGGTGGGTGGGAATTGGACGTGACGGATTTGATTCAGCCTTAGGTAGTTTCGGGGATAAAAGGACGAATGAAAATGGGAACAGAATACTTGAAGTATGTTTAGAGTGGAACCTATTTGTATCGAATACCTTTTTCGATCATAAAGGTATCCACCAATATACGTGGGAAAGAGGAAATGAAAGATCAATAATTGATTTTATAGTAATTGACTCTAGGTTGAGAGCCGTTACCGAGGACACAAGAGTTTTCAGAGGGGCTGAGGTTGAAACTGATCACTTTCTGGTGGTATCAAGAGTAAACTTCTTTCGCGGATGGCGCTCTAAAGTGAAAACGGTATCAGCCCCAACAAGAGTCAAAATAGAAAAACTGCAAAACGATTATGTGAGAAGTGAGTATGAGAATTGTGCAGAAATGAGATTGAATGCGAAAGAAATGGATGGTCTAAGCATAGAGGAAACATGGAACCACATAAAGGTTAGTCTGTGCGAATCTGCTAGAGACGTGTGCGGAATAAATAAGCAAGGTAGGAAGAAAGGTGATGCATGGTGGGATGATGAGATCAAAGCACTGGTCTCAGAGAAGAAGAAAGCTTGGTTACGTCTGATAGCGACTGACAGTGCTTCAAGCGAAGAGAGAGATAGAGCGAAAGAAGTATACAAGGAAAGCAAGAAAAGAGTAAGTGTTGGAGTGAAAGAACGAAAGAAACGCCTGGAAGATGAAGAGGGAATAAAAATGACAAAACACTTCCAAGAAAACATTAAACTGTTTTGGAAGGAAGTCAAAAGGTCCCGGAATGGCCCAGAGAACGGAAGAATGAAAGTGATAAAATCGAAAGATGGAAGAATGTTGACGAATGAAGAAGAAATAAAAGAAAGATGGATGAAATATTTTGAGGAAGTCTTCGAAAGCAACCCGGGTGATAGTGAGTCCAGCGTCGAATCGGTTATGAACGATGACGGAGTGAATGTTATCAAAATCAGTATGGATGAAATAAAAAAATCGATTAAATGCATGAAGAATGGTAAGGCTGTTGGTTTCGACAATATTGCTGCCGAATACTTTAAAGGAGATAACCATATTATTCTCACATGGTTGTGCAAACTTTTTAACCAATGTTTAGAGGAGGGTTACACGCCATTAGATTGGAGAAGGGCTGTAATCATGCCGTTGTACAAAGGTAAAGGGTCACGCATGGAATGTGGGAATCATAGGGCTATTAGCCTGCTGAGTGCTGTCGGCAAGCTGTACGGAAGAATATTGATTGAAAGGGTAAGAACGGAAACAAAGGATAAAATATGGGATGTGCAAGGTGCCTTTATGAGTGGAAGGGGATGCATGGACCAGATTTTCTCCTTGCGTATGCTCACTGAGAAGTTTCTGGCGAAAAACCAGAAACTTTTCTGCGCCTTTGTAGATCTTCAAAAAGCGTACGACCGAGTCGACAGGAAAAAGCTATGGAAGGTGTTGTCCAAGTATGGAGTGAATACAAATCTCATACAGGCAATTGCGTCTCTGTACGAGGGAAGCGTTGCATGTGTTAGGGTGAACGGTGATTTTACGGGGTGGTTTGACATCACAAAAGGTGTTAAGCAAGGCTGCGTAATGTCACCATGGTTATTCAATCTATACATGGATAATTGTATGCAAGAATTGAAAGATGTGGGAAAGTATGTTGTCTGTTGTATGCTGATGACGCAGTGCTGATTTCTAACACTATGGAAGATCTACAGTCTCTAGTATCTAGGATGAACGAAGTATGTATGAAGAATGAGTTAATGATGAATGTAAGTAAGTCTAAAGTCATGGTGTTTGAAAGAGAGAGTACGAAAACAGTGTGCGATATAGTAGTGAATGATGAATACTTGGAGCAGGTGGATGAGTTTGTTTATCTGGGTAGTATGTTTACGAGAGATGGGAAGGCTGATAGAGATATTGAAAGGAGGGTAAATGCCGGTAACTCCATTAATGGAGGACTGAATGCCGTTGGAGCTAATAAAAAACTTTCAATAAAAGCGAAACTAGCAGTCCACAATGGAGTCCTGGTACCTACCCTGATGTATGGCAGTGAGGCATGGAACTGGCAGAGGAAGGATGAAAGTAAACTGAATGCTGTTGAAATGAGATCCCTGAGACGTATGTGTGGTAAAACCATGTATGATCGTGTTAGAAATGTGGATATCCGCAAAGAATGTAAGGCTGATGTAAGTATAATGAGCAAAATTAAGAAAGGGACCCTCAGATGGTTTGGGCACGTAGAGCGAATGAACGAAGAAAGTAGTGTTAAAAGAATATATGATGCAAATGTGAATGGTAGAAGAAGTCGGGGACGCCCGAGGAAGACATGGCACGATCAAGTAAATCAGATACTTGAGACGGGCCATGTCAAAAGTCAGAATAATAGAAGAGTATGTATGAGACGATGTATGAATGTGAGTGAGGCAAAGAGTGTGTGCCAAGACCGAGTTGTTTGGCGGTCCGTCCTCTCTGCCTACCCCTGCGGGGAAACGGCGTGATGGTTAGTTAGTTAGTTAGTTATTATTAAGTGGAGATATATAGATATAATAAAAAATGACCCCTGGCATTTGAAAGAGGATGATAATATTTTTTCAACATTAAATTACAGTAAAACAATGCTTTCAAAGAAGGTTGTATAATAATTCCTCTGTTCTTGAAATCACAAATCTGGGATATTTTAAAAGGTCATGTTTATAATACTGTTGTAGGCGGCTTCTTAAATTTTGTATCACAAAAGTTGCTCTGGAAATAAAAATGGACAAATTCTGGAATTCTGGAAAAGATAAACAGAATGTTTTAAACATTGGATAAATAACTCGTAAATACCACTAACAAGTTTTTGTGTGGCTGTGTTGACATGTTCAATATCGCATTGTTCATTCCCCTCAACCTAACCTAACCTTAACCAATCCTAATCTAAAAGGTTTCCTATATTTTGTACTGCTGCTGTTTTATACGCAATTGAACATACAGATTCAGACGAACTTGAAAATGGACAGTAGGTACTTTAGACTAAATGGTGTTTGATGGAATTGGGTGAAAGTATATGATGCAACTACCGCCCCCTCCGATACAGGTAACATGCAAAAAACAACAATAAAACAAGAATAAAAACGACAATAAAAAAATAAAATAATGAAAAAAAACACAACAATAGAATACATCAATAGAAAAAAATAAATAAAAAACAGCAATAAAACAAACAAAAAAAAACAAACAAAAAAAAACTATAAAAACCAAAGCTCATCTTCCAACTCGGCTGGTCACCGTGGAAGATCAAGACCAAAACCCTCTGAAGAAGAAATTCTAAGCTTCCTCAAAAATACAAGAAGTGACACAAACACAAGAAATGCTTAAGGCTCCGCAACCGGGCGCGAAAAGAAGGAGATCGAGAGATACGAAATTAAGAATGTTAAAGGAGAGCGCTAACATTTACAGCAACAAAATCGATGCGAAAATTGCGAAAATGTTTAATAAAACAGGACTCGTTTAAAATAGAGCAAAAATCTCGCGGGCATTGTCTTAAACAGCATTTAAAGAAACACTGTGATTTTCTCTTACATATAACTTGTAAAATAACTGAAACAAACTTGTTTTTAATAATTTTTGGAACATACTTTGCGATTTTTTTCTATCGAGGGAATTTTATATGATTTGCGTTTTGGCGCGGGCAATGTCTAGATATTATCTTCAAGAATAACATATATTTTTTTAAGAGCTTTAAAATTTAACGTGTTTAAGGTATAAATGTAAGAAATCGGTAGTAATTCGGGTAGCGGGCCCTTAACCCTACGAACATAATAAGAGATAAATGAAATTCTTTACAGGAGGCCACATGGAGGATAACATGGTACGGGGGAAGGAAAAGGATGGCAAATTGACCACTCACTTACCACTTACCGCCATAACTAGAGGTAATCCAAACTAACGAATACAAAAATGATATTACGCCACCACACTAACCACCACATAAACAACCTGCTTCCCTGATTTCTTTTTCTTGATCCAAAACAAAAATACTTAAACTTGCACTATTTTCTTGCAATTGTTCCTAATTTCGGGCAAATGTCATCACATTTGTCTGAAATTAGGAAAGGTAGGAACTGAATAAAATGATATTCCGGTAGGAATCCAGCATAATATTCTCACTTCAAGACTAAATTTTTTTCTTTATTTTTCACTAAGGCCCTCCGTTCATGGAGATACTTACAATCTACGTAATTGTGACGAAACCACATGTATCCTGCTGATATACTACTTTTTAATGCTAGTCTCCGTACACGGCGCTATCGCAAATATACTGAACTTGATCATTTTTCACGTGCAGCCGTGGAGTTAATACGCAGTCAAGCGATGTCATATGACTTTTTTCCAACATCAATCCATGCCTTCTCCACTAAATCCTTTCTTACGTACTCTGGTAACGTATTGTTATATAAACATGCATTTTTTCCACTTTCTGAACAAATCTAACATTACTTTCATGTTCCGACGCCATTTCTGGCAAATGTCAAACGAATAAGTATCAGACAAAAATGATACGACGCGTCGCGTGCGATCAGCACTGTCGGTATCGTGATACTGATTGGAAACCGACAGCCACCGCGTCGCGCCGTGAACGGGCACCAGCAAAATCATACGGGGGGTACTTACGATCGGCGCGTATGAGGATGGAGTATCCTGTTAGTATCTCCGTGAACGGAGGCTTTTATGTATTTTTTTATCTTTATTTAGTATGTTTATTATCTGTTTCAATAGAATAGTATTTTTTAATTCCTATATAAAATATTAAATGTAATGCTACCCCAACACGGGCATTAGCCTGGTATGGTAGCCATAAAAACCTAAAAAATTGTGACAAATAAAATATTATGAAATAAAAATAAATAAATGTACCTATTTATGAAATAAAAATAAATAAATAGGTACATTTATTTATTTTTATTTCATATACATCATTTGGGGTAGTAAGAGTAGAATTGTCAGCAACAATTTGGGGTAGTAAGAGTGGCATTGTCAGCAACAATTTGGGGTAGTAAGAGTGGCATTGTCAGCAACAATTTGGGGTAGTAAGAGTTGCATTGTCAGTAACAATTTGGGGTAGTAAGAGTGGCATTGTCAGCAACAATTTGTGGTAGTAAGAGTGGCATTGTCAGCAACAATTTGGTAAAATACATATTGTTCAACTTACTCGGCGACCGGGTTACCTCTTAAGACGCGGCATCGCGTATTTCTACCGATTTATTACATATTTTCCAATACTTTTAAGTTCTTAAAGCTCTTAAAAAATATATATGTTATTCTTGAAGATAATATCTATACATTCCCCACGCCGAAACGGCAATTATATGAAATTCCTTCGATAGAAAAAAAAAATCGCAAAGTATGCTCCGAAAATTATTATGAACACACTTTTTTCCAGTTATTTTACAAGTTATATGTATGAAAAAATTCACAATGTTTCTTTAAATGCCCTTTTAGACAATTCCCACGAGATTTACGCTCAATTTTAATCAAGTCGTGTTTTATTAAACATTTTCACAGTTTTCGCTTAAATATTATCGTTTTTTAGTAGCGCGCCTTCTCTAACATTTACATCTGCGTTTACGTATCTCTCGCGCCTTAATGTTCTTCTGGTGGACTTCAATAGATCAATACTGATTGATCTTGACTGATCCCAAACCCCTGAAGACACGTGACTTATTGGTGAAGGCAGGTGATTGGGTAAACAGTATAGAAGATGAAACGATTCAATCACTTGAGTTGTGAAATAATCAATTACTAAGAAAGATATTGGAATCTGATCAAAACGTAGGAGAAGTAATCAACGTTTATTCATGTTATTATATTATTTTTTTTTTTACTTTACACTTTTGTCTTTACAGAAAAATACCCCAACGTTGCTGGCCAGAGTTTTGCCCTTGTAATTTATAACGTAAACAAAATCTAATCTCAGCTTTAATTATATCACCCTTCTGCATTGCTGGCCAGAAGATTTAATATTTTGTTAAACGTGGTTGTCGTGATAGCTTATCGTCTGAGATGAGATATCTAAAAATAAATCCTTGTGAGATACCGGATTAGTTTTATGAATTTCATTTTATAAAACAGAATATTTCTTTATTATTTGTCCCAGCAAAACCCTTCAAATGTATAGATCAAAAAAACATATTTTAACTCATATCATCAATTATAGAGCAGAGAATTGTCAATTAAACTGTTAATAATATATTTTTGAATGTAGCTATTACTTTGTGGTTATCCATTATAGAAAAATGAAACAATATAACTTTGTATAAACCACTTATATGATGTGCAAATCCGACCGGTTTCGGAACAAACGTTCCTTCGTCAGGGAAAGCTTATACTAATTTGACAGTTTAGAACAATGTTTTATTATGGTAGGGGTGGAGCCGTTGTTAGTTAATAATGGAGATTGGGTGGGTAGGTATTAGTGTAGAGTGGGTGGGTAGGGGAACAAATCCATGATTGGGCTATATGACAATATTTTTTGTTTGTTGATAATAATAATATGGTTTCATCACAATTAAATAAATGGCATTTAAAACTATTTTGAAAAGTGATATATATAAAAAAATGTCACCTAACTACCTATATAACTATTTTTCATCACTTTTTAAAGGAGATTTAAAGTTCCAAGTGTCACCATTACATAATGAAGTTCGTAGGTCCAATGCCAAAGTCGCGAATCCACAAAAACGTCATTCGGAGATATTGAGGTTTGTTATATTACTAAACCAGCTTAAATAAATCTCTAGTCTACACTACTAATAAAAAATAAATGGCAGGGTGTGCTCCGTTTAAAATAATTAAAAAAATTAAACGGAGCATACTCAAAACTGAAAAAAATGCGGATTCGCGACTTTGGCATCGACGACCGTGTATATTAGGTAACATCCTAATCAGGTTATAACTAGATTTATCTATAGATTGTACTTTAGAAATGATAATGCCCGATTATTAAGAACTTAGATTTCCCAATTAGCCCTCTATTTCGGTCCTTGCTTAGTCCCCTTTATTGCCTGATTATCAGATATTGAAACGTGAAACCGTTGATAATGGCTAATAATTAGCGGTATCACGTTTCTCTATTCTAATTTTTTTTTTTTTTTTTTTATTATAGCGACTATATACAAAAATTTTACATACAAAATGAAATGTGAAATTAAGTACAAAATATTGTATTTCTTAGTCCTCCTCACTAGGGGGTCCTGTGCCGAGGAGGACTAAAGTTATTTAAATATAGTTCATTTGTCTTCTATGTCGTTTTTAGCGTCTTCGCTAGGGTTTTCTCATTGACCTCTTTAAGCCATATTTTTATTCTTGATTTGTATTCAATTGGATTTTTTATTAGTTTTATGTCTTGGGGGAGGATGTTATGGAGTTTTGTTGCAAAGTATGTATAGTTTCTTTGTCCAAATGTGGTTTTATAACTTGGAATATTTTTTATATCATTTTTATTCGATCTAGTGTTATGCATACACGGTCTAGTCTAGCATTACGGTATGTATTCCAGTATTCATATCCAGAAAGACAACGCGTAATCCCAACGGTCAATAAAATGCAAAGGATTGTCTTCATTCGTTGAAAAAATAACTCTCATATAGTGGCGTCTAGCACAGTCAAATCGATAACTTTACAATACCATTTTGCGGTCTATATACATTACTAAACGTCAAACCGCTGCGAAAAATAAAATAAAAACTAATAAATTGACAATTTGTAATTGAAATACTAACTTTAATACGCATTGGCATTTCGGGTGTACTTTTTAATAGTAAAAGGGAGTTAATTAGTTAATAAGGTCTTTAGTCACATTTGAATCACTTTCGTTTCTAAGATCGAACGAAATAAATTGATCGCGTCTTAGATGAATTTATTAATGGATCGTGGTTATGATTTCCTTCAATTCTAAGACCTTCGTTAGTTCGCCTACATTCCTATTCAGTCAGTTATTTTCCATAATGAACGATTTTAAAATAATTATGACTGGACACCTAGGTGGAAGGAGAAAAGTGTGAAGACAGCTTCTCCACCCAGGTACCTTCTCCAGGAAGTCAGCCGTTGAGGACAGGAGGAGTTGGAGGTGAATGTTGCAGGAGGCCAAAGCTTGACATGGGCTGTAGCGCCATCGAAGAAGAACGATATTATTCAAAATGTTTTGTATATTGGGGGGCGTTCAAGTATTACGTAACGCAATTTTTGAAGATTTTTGACCCCTCCCTCCCCCCCCTCCCATGTAGACCCCCGTAACGTTTTCCGCTTAACCCCCCCCCCCTCTAAACGTTACGTAACGCCCAACTGCCAATTTTTACCTAAAAGTCATAATTAAGTTGCGCAAAGTACTGGAAAGTTGCTTAAATACCTTTTTTCTTGTTTTAATCGCGTTTGCGGTAATAAATAAAACAAGAGATTTCGAGAACGAAAAGGATTGCCAACTTGGAAGATTTTAATTCCCTAGTTTTTTAAATCTAAATAAAGAAAAACATGTTACGTAACGCGTTGTTCGAACCCTCCCCCTCCCCCCCCTCGTAACGCACAGTAACGTTTCACAAGACCCCCCCCCCCCCCCCCAAGTGCGTTACGTAATGCTTGAACGACCCCTTAACAGCTTTTCTGACATTCTGGAGGTCACGCTAAAATTTGTCAATTTTCGGTCGGAATATCTCTTATTAATTGTTGACCGTGCTCGCAAATATTATTAACTAACCGTAGACGATGAATTAAGTCAATATCGTATTGATATAGGGTTTTATCGATCGTCCGTGCTAGACATCCTGATCGACATACTTAATTACGCAGTCTGGGGCGTCGCCACTGAAAATAATACGTATACGTTTTACAAAAGATTCTATGGATTTACGTGCGCGCGGTTAGCTAAAAAAGCAATTTATGAAAAAATCAGTTTTTAATAATGCACTGGTTTGGCTAAAGTCTACAATCTCGACGCTGGAAGAGTTTGTGGAATTTCAACGGGTTGGTCGGTTGATGGATAAAAAAATTCCCAGTTTAAGCCAAAGTTCGTAACGTTGTTGTGTTTCGAATGGCGTAAGCTCTTTGAAAATGTTAATGGCATTGTATCTTTATATTACCAAAACCAAAATTTTCAATTTATTAAAAGTTAATGTTAAATTATTTTTATAAAACGTAATGAAAGGTGTCTGCGTAAATTAATTTAGATTCACATAAAATCCTTTTATGTAAGGCCCCTAGAGCCGTTTGTGGTGCTTACTAGAATACATTGTTTCGACTACTAATGTGCAAAAGCAGCCATTGAAGGGCTCAATTGTTATACCACTTCAGCTGTAATCTATTATAATATTGCTTTATCGATATTCCTTAATACATATTTCTATTATTTTCCAAATACCTCTATTGAATCTCCTTTGATGAAAACTAATTCAATATGCAACAATTATTATAAGCAATAATTATCAGCCTGAAACACTCATCCACATTGAAAAAATCTTCCGAGAAAAAATACATGACGCCAACGGGACTTGAACCCGTGCCCTTCTGATTGCCGGTCAGCTGCTCTCCCAATTGAGCTATGGCGGCTTATCTTATACCCGCCAAATGATTCAATATATACTATTTTTTCATTCAACAATTACTGCTTATTATATTTTTTCCACCTGAAAATTGGGAGAGCAGTTGACCGGCAATCAGAAGGGCACGGGTTCAAGTCCCGTTGGCGTCATGTATTTTTTCTCGGAAGATTTTTTCAATGTGGATGAGTGTTTCAGGCTGATAATTATTGCTTATAATGATTGTTACCCTTTGTGATATGCATAAAAATCTTGTCTTAAATGTTAGTTTAACAATTAAAAATAATAATTAATTCAATATGCTTTAAAAATTAATTCGACAAATATTGTTCTGTTCCTCCAAACAGGCAGATTTCTTCGGTCGTGAAATACTTTGATATAATGGATATGTGTATATCCTAGAATTTTGTACACTAATATTGTGAAGTTATTAGTGTACAAAACACTTATCAGACCAGTACTCACATACGCGGCTGAGACTTGGGTACTAAATAAGAGGAATCGAATTCGACGGCCGGCGTAGTGCAGCGGTAAGGCGCTTGACTAGCATTCCGAAGGTCGCGGGATCGAATCCCGGCGTGGCAAAAAAATTTTATTTGATTAATTTGTGTATTTCACAATTTATTCATTTAAAATAATATATAGTATATTTGCGACACGTTCCAGAGTGGAAGATACTCTCAGTATCGCCCTGGTGTAAGACCACCATTCAGAATTGAAACGTTGCCTGAAATGGCTTCTGCCGTGTTTGGTGACCAGATCTGAATAGCCAGGTACTTCCCCACCTTCCTCTTCCCTATCTCCTTCCCCTCCCCACTACCTTCAGCCTCACCACATACCCCAATTGGAGATGACATAGTCCCACTGGCTCCAGACGGGAGCAGTTGGGACTCTTGTGCGGTTTTCATGTAAAAAAAATAAAAATCAGCGAGCACTGGATGTTTTTGGAAGGAAAAATTTGAGGCGTATCTTCGGACCGGTTTTAGAAAATGGATTTTTGGCGCAGACGTTATAACAATGAGCTATATACTCTGTTTAAGGATCTAAACGATAGGATCTAATATAACTAAGGATCTGAACTCAAGACCGACAGGGCGAAGGAGCCTGGGAAGACCAAGTTTAAGATGGAGCGACAACGTCCTCAAAGATATATCCACCTTGGAGATTGTAAACTGGAGATAGCTGGCTCAAAACCGTGATGAGCGGAGGAAGACTCTTGAGGAGGCCAAGACCCACCAGGGGTTGTAGAGCCAAGTGTGATGATGATGGTAAAATATTCTAGAAGACACAATTGGTTTTTAAACACGTTCGGGAGAGACTAGTTGAGGGAAACTTTTTCACGTCTCCCGCCGAATTCTCTTGACCTGTTGCCTTGCATCGCAGTGGGCGGGATGGATTCATACATCCGTCACTCCTTTACAATTGATCTCCAGATTCCTTCCAACCCCTCATACCTTATTTCCTTCCCATATCTTCCTCTCCTTTCGTTCCTCATAAAAAAAAACCCTCCACACAGCATCCCCATAGGCCATGAAGTGACTCTATTATTGACGAAGTAATAATAAATCGACTATCGTAAACCGACCCAATATAATAAAGTACTATACAAACATCGCTTATATAAAATTGAACGCCTTTCTGAATAATATCGACACAATCTACATCCTTTGACCTATCCTTTAAATTTATTCAATAAAAAACGTTACGAAAACGACTCAAAAGATAGTAGATAATAATATGTTAATCCTAACGATATGTTAATCGAAGTGCTGGGTACAGTCCACCCACAATCAATATTTCACAAACTCCGAGCTTCGAGGACCCTTGAGCCTTCGAGCATGATGTAACAATGTTCACTGGGTTCGATTATTATCGAGCCAAATCAATGTTGTTTGAAGTAGAACCTTCGAGTACTTTTTACCTACAATGATAGTGATTTGCGTGGGCGGCGATGAAACGATAAAGTGATGAAGTGAATGATATTGCTATAATGTAAAATATTGTGATTATAATCACGATGATGCGTGTTTGATAAAAAGCTTTCAATCGAGAAAATGCTCAACTTGACAATATATTCCTATTCATGTCTGTTTACATTCAAAGCTCATAGTTTTTTTCCCCATAATATTAAGTTTACATAAATATTTTACGATAATTGTAAAAATATAAGTGATTAGAATCCGTGAGAAATAGTTTGTACGCAGGCGAATTCTCTAGTTGTTGTTTTTTATATTCTTGTCAATTGATATCTGAAGCTGTGTTTTCTCCTAAATAAATATAATAATAATATTAATAAGCCTTTTTATTCTGAACTTCTGTTAGGTATGAATACTAGACATGTTCTTGTTTGTTATAATATATCCCGAGCTCAGTTTGCCTCTTGGCGTAGGCCTCCTCTAACATTTTCCACTGAGACCTGTCACGCGCTACTCTTCTCCAATGATATCCAGCCGTGAGTTTTAGGTCGTCACTTGATCTTATTTGTTGACGTCCTCTACTTCTCTTGCCATCTCTGGGATGCCAGTCAGTGACATTTTTGCACCACTTTTCTTGTGGATCTGTTCATTCCCACTTTTGTTGGTCTATTCGGGTAATTATATCGGTAAATTCAGTTATCTCCCTTATTATGCTACACCTCACTCTGTCCTGTTTCCTTATTCCTGTTAAACTTCTTTCCATGGCTCTCTGGAAGCGTTCCAACTTTTCTCTGTGGCGTTTGATGAGTGCCCAAGTTTTACACCCTAAGGTGATGACTGGAAGTATACATGTGTTGAAGACTTTCCTTTTTATTTGCATACTTAGCTCCTTGGATTTCAAGACTTATTTCAAAGACCAGTAGTTCTTCCATCCATTTGCTATTCTTCGCTCGATTTCTTTAGTTGTTTGATCTTTGTAGATATTATCTGTCCTAAATAGATGTAAGCTGACACATATTCGAGCGGTTGATTATCAATTTTTATAGTTACTGGTTCAGAGTTTTGTAAGAAAGCAGTTTGTAAATATATATTTTTTTAAATTGCCTACAGTGAATGGTATAATAAGTCGCGGATCGAGGAAGATACAACACGATCGATTGAATCAAATACTTGAGTCGAGATGTTTCAAAAGACAGAAAAATATTATCTTAGTAATGTAGGTATCCACATACGAGTAGCTTTAAAAAACTCCAAATATTCCAGAATAAAGCAATGAGACAAATTTGGAAGGGTGATACTTGTAAATCAGTACAGAAAATGCAGGAATTAGATGTAATGAGTATAAAATTAAGAATTTCCTGCAACATTTTAATTTTTGTCTATAATGTAGCAAACTACTAACTAAATTAAAATATATATATCATTAACTTTTACGTGTTTTTTTAATATCATTTGATTAATTCTATTTTCTTTGAAATGTCTATTTTATCATTCACTTTAATTTTGGTTTTGATTTTTATTGTGGTTTGTACCCGATTTTTAAAAGTTATATTTATGTTGAACTAAATTTGTCAATTTGACTGGCCTAAAACAGGATCCATTCCTAGTTGGCTAGTCAAAGTTTCCATGTATGTTTCATTGTATAATTTTATGTGAAATAATTGCATTATTATTATTATTATTATGTTTGTGTCTATATTTACAATTCTTATTATTGCATTGTAATATATATACTAGACTCGCAACAATAACATTTGGCTGTCATCAGTTCTTTTGTTTTGCTCTTTCAAAAAATATTCTTAAACCAATCTTTTTATTGTGTTTTGGCTGTAAAAAGTTTAGTGTGTTGGAATCTTCTCCCCCCTGATCTTCCAGGAGTCACTTCTTGCTGCTCATTTTCAGATATTTATATAATTTTTTTACTTCTGTCACTTTTTATATTAGCTGTAATTCTTTGAACAATGGAGGAGGATTTCCCTCCTGTACCCCTTACAAAGCCCCCAGATCCACCTCCTGACCCTCCAGATGGTGACATTTCAGATAAAATAGACTTTTCAGAACATTCAAACATTTCAGACAATGAATCTGTCATCCTAACCTCAATTAAAAAAAGAAAATTTAGTCCCCTTTCCCCAAAAAAACATGATTCGCCTTTGTCTCCTCAGTCCCCTCCAGCTCTTCCTCAACCTCCTCCAACAATCTTTTACTCTACTCATTCCCGTGGCCCCTACATTGTATATGCGCAAAAAACTGAACAAGGTAAAACCATCCATCCTCTTGAATTTGGCAAATTTCTTTCAAATAACAAGAACCTTTCGATTAAACCTGGAGGTGTTAAAGCCGAGGGTCGCTTCCGAATCTCTGTTGAATTCCTGTCAGGTTCAGCCGCCAACAACTTTATCAAAAATATATTTATTTCATCAAATTCTAAATTCAAGGCGTACATCCCAACTTTCAATGTCACTCGAATGGGCCTGGTCAGGGGTATCTCGACCGATCTGTCCATTCCAGAAATCCTGTCCTCACTTTCAACCCCCCAACATATCGGCAATCCCATAAAAGCCAGGAGGCTAAATTATAAGGACACCTCTGAGGGCATCGTTTCCTGGAAGCCCTCCCAATCTGTCGTCATCACATTCGAAGGACAATCTCTTCCCTCCCATATTTATTTATTTTTCAACTCCTTACCAGTTGAAATGTACACTTATCCCACCACTCAATGTTACAACTGCTGCCGTTTTGGTCATACCAAAGCTGCATGCAGATCCCCTCCCAGATGTTTCAAATGTGGAGAAAACCACTCGGCTGACCAATGTTCTTCTCTCTCTTCACCTAAATGTTTTAACTGCTTAGGCGCTCATTCCGCCATTAACTCTTCTTGCCCCGAACAATCTCGCCAAAAAAATATAAAAATTTCTATGGCCTCTGAGAACTTGTCTTTTCTGCAGGCTTCTAAATTATTCCCGCCTGTCAAAAAATCATTTTCCGAGGTTTTATCCAGTAACTCTTCATCCAACCCTCTCGCCTCCTCCTCAACATCTTCCCGTTCAACAAAATTCACATACAAAAACCCTATCTCTAAACAGGCTCGTGGATACGATCAGCAACAACACAACTCACTTCTCTTAAATCCCAATGGTTCTCCTATTTCACACGCCACAAATGGGTGCGCAAACAATTATAATTCATCCTCAACAAACTATCAAAAGCTTTCTGAACAACTCTCCCAAGATAATTCTTCATTTATTCAAACTCTTATTATGCTTCTAATTGACCTAATTTCTTCTCAAACTAATCTACCGTCCAACGCTGCTTCTATTATTTCCACTTTAAAATCATTTATTCAAAATGGCTCTTCAAGATGTCAGAATTCTTCAGTGGAATAGCCGCAGTGCTATTTCTAACAAATCAAACCTTCTTAACCTATTAAATTCAAACCTTGTTTCTGTGGCTGCTGTCTCGGAGACATGGTTTACTCCATCCACCCACTTTAATGTGGGAGGGTACTCCTGTCTCCGCGATGATCGCCCGGAAGGTACGGGCGGTGGTGCTGCCCTTTTATTAAAAAATCCCTTCCGTTTTTCCCAATAAATAATATCAAACCCCCCAATGCTGACTTTCAAATGGTTGCAGCTAAAATAAAGGACACTTCCTTTGTTTCTATCTATCTTCCCCCAACATCGCACTTCAATAAACAAGCGTGGTTGCAAATTGTCCGTCAACTAAGCCCTCCTTTCTTTTTATTGGGTGATTTTAATGCCCATTCCCCCGTCTGGGGTTCTGCTTTCTGTGATCGAGACGGTCGAAGTGTGATGGATTTCCTAGATGAATCCAACCTTTTTCTTTTGAATGACGGATCTCCTACTAGAATCTCTCGCCCCAACACAAACCCCAGTGCAGTGGATCTCTCCATATGCTCTATTAATCTGGCACCTCTCTCCTCGTGGGTGGTGTCCCCCGACCCTTGCTCCAGTGATCATTTCCCGATCACCATCACTTATCAAACTTCTTTCCATTCAGACAAGTCCCATATTTCGACAAAGATTAAAACAAAACACACCAAATGGGACGAATTTAACTCACATATGGATAAGTGTATACAAAATTTATCCTATACCGATACATTATCTGTCAAAGATGACTACGATAACTTCAAATCAATGCTCGTAACTGCAATCAATAAATCGAATCCTCCCCCTAAAACCAAATCTCTCAAAAAACTCCCTCCAACTCCCTGGTGGGATGAGGAATGTTCCAAAGTAGTGAGAATTCGGAAAGCTAAATCTCTTTCCTATCGTCACAATATGACTATGGAGAACTATCTCATATACAAAAATGCCGAAGGCAATGCCAAAAGGGTATTGAGGTCAAAAAAAAAATCCGGGTGGTACAACTTCTGCAGTTCAGTATCTCCGAACACTCCAATTTCGGAAGTTTGGTCTATGATTCGAAGATTTCGATCCTCCTTCAGTCCAACATCTCCTCGAGCTTCTCATTCTAAATGGATAGACGAGTTCTTGGACAAAATTGCCCCCCCTTCTGTACCTAACTTAGATGAAATAACTCCAATCCACAACACTCCTATGTCTGATCATTGGCTTGACTCTCCATTCACTTTAATTGAATTAAAAAATTGTTTATCAACAGTCAAGGACTCATCTCCAGGCAGAGATGGTATACCTTATAGCATTATCAAAAATAGTAATGATAATGTTCTAAATCACTTTTTAAGCATCTTAAATAAAATCTTCCAGACTGGCATAATACCTGATGACTGGAGTTCTCAAATAATCATCCCAATTCTAAAATTAAACAAATCACCCAATTCTGGATCCAACTATAGGCCAATTGCTCTTTCATCCACCCTTAGTAAAATTTATGAAAAATTAATTAAAAACCGGTTAGAATTTTTTGTCGAGAGTAATCATCTTCTCTCTCCATCCCAATTTGGATTTAGGAAAAAGAAATCTACACAAGATAACCTTGCCATCATCAGCACTGATATTAATTTATCCATTTCTAACAAAGAAGTATGTCTTGCAGTCTTTATAGACATAGAAGGCGCCTTTGACAATGTTTCCATCCCAATTCTTAAAAAAAAACTTTTAGGCCTTGGCTTACCCCTCATGTTTGTCCAATCTATTATTAATCTTTTCTCGATAGGAAAATTTTCATTGAGCTACCAGATGTTACTCCTCAGAGTAGGTCAATTTGGAAGGGTTTACCCCAAGGCGATGTATTATCCCCCTTACTGTATAATATATACACACACGATATGCATGTCACCATTCCCCCTCAAGTAAAAGTTGTTGAGTTCGCAGATGACATAGCTTTCTTCTTATCATCCAAAATCATTCCATCCGCCGTCAAATATCTTAATGAAGCCATGGATGCCCTTTGCACATGGCTTACTTTAAATGGTCTTGAACTTTCAGTACAAAAGAGTCAGTGTGTTACCTTCTCAAATCGTCATAATAACCCCCCTGTTCAAATTTTATTTAAAAACTCTCCAATCCCCAATGCTTCCGAAGTAAATTTTTTGGGAGTAACATTTGATAGGAAACTTAAATGGTCTTCCCACATTAATAATATAGTTACTAAATGTGAAAAAAATTTAAATATTATCAGATCATTGACTGGCGTTTGGTGGGGTGCTCATCCTATCTGCATTAAGTTGCTCTACAATGCACTTATTCGAAGTCATCTCGACTATGCCTGCCCACTTTTTAGTACTGCATCCAAAAATGCACTCAGTAAATTAGACAAAATTCAATCTAAGTCATTGCGAATAATAACTGGCGCGATGCAATCGTCGCCCATCAATTCCCTTCAAGTAGAATGTTCTGATCCTCCTCTTTATTTAAGGCGTCAATTATTTGCTGACAAATTTATTCTTAAATGTTTAAATTCTAAAAGTCATCAGATTATTCCCAGAGTCTCGTTGTTCAACGACTCAACACATTCATCTACAATCAGAGCTCGAACTAAACCTCTCCCTGCCATCTGTAAAAATTTTCGCTCTCTCTCAGAGCTTCAAATTATCAAAAATGATCTTCTTCCTTTGTACAAATTAAAATATAGTCACGTCACCCTATCCCCAACGATATTAGAAGGGATCGGCATCCTTAAAAGTCATTCCAATCTCCCAGCCCGTACTGTCAATAATATGTTCAATGACATTATTTCTTCTAAATGGCCCAACTCTTCTCTTTTATTTACTGATGGCTCCAAATCTCCGGACTCTCCTAACTGTGGTATTGGTATTAACGTTTACCACAATAATTCTAATGAAAGAATATTTTATTCAATTTCAAACCAATTTTCAATATTTTCTGCCGAGTGCATTGCGATTATTGAATCTCTCAAATATATAATAAAAAATAATTTTGAACATTCTCTTGTTCTCTCTGACTCTCTCAGTTCCCTCCAAAAACTTAAAACAAGTCCTCTTCTTCATCCTGATGATCACTTTGTATGTCTTATTCGAGTATTGATAACCTCCATTCAAAGCTCTGGAAAAACTGTCACTCTGATTTGGATTCCTGGACATGTTGGCATAGTGGGTAACGATATTGCTGATTCCTTGGCAAAACAAGGAGCGTCTAACCCTACCGTTACCCTCGTAAACCATATTCCCCTGTCTGATATTTTTTCCATCATCAAAGATAGATCCCGCAATGTTTGGACAGAGTATTGGAACATTGCTAGTCAATCCAAGGGTGCCCGCTACGCCTCAATACAAAGGACTATCCCATCAAAACCGTGGTTTCAAAAATTCCCCCATTTTTCCAAAAAAGAAGTTTCCTTACTTATTCGTATGAGAATCGGACATTGTTCCGTTCCTTCTCACCTTTATAAAATTCATGTGCTTGACTCCCCAGATTGTACGTTCTGTGGTCTAGATGTGGGAACTTTAGATCACATATTTTTTGACTGTCCCTCTCTAAATAAATATCCTCTCTTCTATCAAGCGTTATCAAAAATTGCCTCTCCTCCATTCAACATCTCATCTCTTCTAAGTCTGAACTCTACTCCAATCTGCCATAAAATTCTGAAATTTGCACATTTAAATAAAATTAATATATAAATTCACCTTTCCTTTCTCTGTAATTATAAATGATGGCCTAGAACACCCTTGAAGGGTGAAAGCCAGAAATAATTGAAAAAAAAAAATATATATATACTATATAATTGATACCTAACACGATACATGAGACTATTACGGTGGTCTACAAAATGCTAACAAATATTGTAGTGTGAAATTTATATGAAATAATAAATAAAAAACTTGTTTTAGAGACAAACTACATTGCAATAAATTCTTCCACACACACAAAAAATCAGACTAAAATACTAATAAAACAAACACAAAATTGTTTACCGTATAGAGGTATAGAGGAATTCAAATGTGTAGCTTATTCATGGCGAAATTAAAAATGTACATAAATTAAGCATATTTTTAGTAAAATATTTAAAAAAATATGTATGCAATAAGTTTTAGAAATAAGCAAAGTGTACATTAAAATGTAAAAAAAATATATATTTATTATTTATATTAGACTCAAGAATAGGATCTATTTTAAGTGTAATAAATAAAATAAAATACAGAAGATGAAATGGGACGATTTAAGAATGTGATCGAAGCAAGCAGTGTGTGCCAATACAAAGTTGTGTTGCATTACCCAACCCCTGAGGGAAAATTGCGTGACAGTTACTTAGTTAGTTAATTATACCTACAGAAAGGATTGTTAAAAACGTACATTATTTAAATGTATGTACATAAAATATTGACTGATTAAGCTTATCGTCACGAGACCATAAAACAAACGATTTTATGTGTTAGCAAAAAAAAAACTGTAGACTTTGGAAACATGGTCAAGGTGGGAAGTTAAAAAACCAATGTAGGCAAATAAAATGAACTTATCTATGTCTTTCCTTATCATCATCATCATCATCATTGCATAGTATAAAATGAAGTCGCTCAAAATGAATGTGCGCGTTAATCTTTTAAACTACGCAACGGATTTTCATACGGTTTTCACCAATAGATAGAGTGATTGAAGAGGAATGTTTATATGTATAATACATGTAAATTATATTAGAGAAAAGCTGAGAAATTCAAAGAAAACATATTTTTGTGTGATTTAAAACGGCTGGCGGGCCGTACTATAGTCACTTTTGAAATTCGTTCTACGGAAGAAATTGGAAAATAGATGTCCTAGAGTAAGTAGGTATTTGATTTTCCCTTTTCAAATATCCAGTGTTGCATTGCAAGCATTGTGTAATTAGTGGCGAGTTAATTAGTTTATATCCTACTAATCCTACTAATATTATAAAGGTGAAAGTTTGTATGGATGTATGTTTGATACTCTTTCACACAAAAACTACTGAATAGATTTTAAAAATTCTTTCACTAATAGAAAGCTACATTATTTGCGAGATCTATAGGTTATATACATTGGTTAGCTCTGGCGTTATGAATAATCTCTGGCGTTATGAAATTATTTGTCATACGTTTTCTGTCGCTAACAAAATCGATTTATTGCAAACGCCAATTGTCGCCTTGGAAACGATTTTTTTTTTTTAAATTAGGTTACTATGGACCATGGAATTGGATTGTTAGCTATGGACATCCCTTTGATGTTAAAATTCAAATATGTGTAAAATACTAATTCCTACTTTACTGAATGTATTTTAATGAAACTTAATAATATAATATAATAATATAACTTAAACAATAATATAATCATATAGGTATAGCTCAGAGCTCTGGCATTACGAAATTTGCATGAAAAAATTGCAAAAGGTGGCACGATTAGTAAGATATCTATAATTCTTTAATCGATTCAAATTATTAGGGAAGTAGGTACTTCAAATAAATTTTCTTTTTTAAATATTTCCTAAAATAGAATTTTTATTTAAGAATCTTCGTTTTACTAAATGTCATTCTCAAATTTAGACATTTTCTATCACAGTATCACACAATTATTGTTTTAATTGGATAGTCAGGTATCGATTTTTTAAGTATAAAACTGCCGTACTGGATATTTTGGTAGAATATAAAAAGAAGACTAATAATTCGTACTTAATAACTATCTCGGGTAAAGTTCGGTTTATGGGCGAAATTCCTAAAAAATAAAACTAGTTATTTTTATACTAACTTTGGGCCGGGGAATCCGAATCTGAAAGAATTAGGTTGGGGCAAGCAAATATAAACTGAATAACACGACTTAAAAATTTTCGATACACAAACAATCTCCAATAAATTAATGACACATCTTTTTATGGGCGATACTCCGAAAGAAGAAATTTAATTATCTTTATACAAACTTTGGGCTGGGAAATCCGAATCTGAAAGAATTAGGTTACACTCGGCAATATTAACTGAGTTAAACGACTGTACAATTTTGAATTTACATACAATATAACAGGAATAACAGGCCATTTTTTTCTGAGAATAAAGATCATAGAAAAAACTAAAGATAATATATTACCACATAAAATTAAGTGTTGCCATTAAGCAATAATATCAATAACGTAAAAAAACATGTTTATAATTTCAGTAATTATTTTTTATAAATTTTATTCACTTTTGTATCACAAACCATGTTACACAAACCTAGCGTAGCCGTTAAACTACTTGCAAACTGGGATGTTTGTTGCCTTGACGCGAGTAGGCGCTACGAAGGGGGCACTTTCTTTTGTATCACAAACCATGTTACACAAACCTAGCGTAGCCGCTAAACTACTTGAAAACTGGGATGTTTTCTTGCCTTGACGCGAGTAGGCGCTACGAAGGGGGCACTTTCTTTTCTATCACAAACCATGTTACACAAACCTAGCGTAGCCGCTAAACTACTTGAAAACTGGGATGTTTTCTTGCCTTGACGCGAGTAGGCGCTACGAAGGGGGCACTTTATTTTCTATCACAAAGTTTTACGTTATTGATATTATTGCTTCATGGCAGACCGGATCGGGAGAGAGTGGTTGAGGGAGTCCCGTCCCTTTGACTTCTCCAGCCGTACTCTCTCGGAACATCGCGTTCATACGTCCGTCACTCCTGGACACTTTGTCCCCAATGTTCCTACCCACCCCTAATACCCTTTTCCTTCCTAGAACCTTCCTTTCCTAAAAAGACCCTCCACATAGCATCCCCAAAGATGACATAGGCCCTGAGGGGAATTATTTTCCTCAGGGCCTCCTGTATGGAGCTAATGACAAAAAAAATTAAAATTTGAATTTAATTTATTTCTTAGACTTAGATTATCGTGAATAACAATTCAAAGTTTCACGGTACGAGCGTGGAACACAGTGTATAAATACGTTTTGCTTTTGATCTGCTTTGCTGTTTTCTTTCCAATCTATATTCCTTCTTACATCATGCTGATTTTCAAACGAGGCTTGTAGAGTTTGTTCTTTCCTTGATGCTAATAATTTTTGTTTCTTCATAACACGGTGCATCATAATGCATAAAAGAAGAATGACGTAAAAGAAGACAGGAAAACCTAGGTCAATCTGTTAGTGATATCAACCAAGAAGTCAGAACAAGCTACACGCAAGTAACGTAAGTTACGACAGTAAACGTGACTGGCAATAATTATGACAATGTTAATGACGTAAAATATGTAATATTTATAATCAATTTTCTGGTAATATCGATTTTCCGCCATGACATGTATTTTCATCAAATTTGATATCCTCGAGCTGGAATTGAATTCTTTTGAAATTGAATTATTTATCTACATAAGCCGAAAAGGTTTGTGATGAAAAACATATTTTATAAGATCGAAACCTTATTTCCTTTTCTAAGAACTCTGCTTTGCATTAATATCTGATATAATAGCACGATTGACCACTACATAAATGGTTTAAAAATATCTACTTTTAATTTGAACACCCCACAAAAGTACGAGTACCTGTGGTTCAGTCATTAAAATATGCAAGTGCCGACCGAGGATTTATCTTTCAACAAACAATATAACCTACCGTGGTATTTCACAAACTTTGTAAAATACCTTGCTATTTGGTATCTACATATATGCGGACTCGAACTCACTTCATCGAGATCCATGCGCACTGCCCGCATACAGGAACATTTAGTTCCTACTCTAAAGGCCGCTGTTACCAATCCTACTAATCGACTTCTAAGCTGAAACTAAGGTTCATCACTGCTTAAATGCACAACTACGCTTTTCCCAACACACAAGCATCGCTTAAGCAAGCCGCTTAGACTAAGCCAGCCGGACTACTGGATTAGCTTAACACTTGGATAATCCAAATTCTCGGAAAATGTAAAGTTAGGAGGTACCAGGATGTACCCATAGATTTTATTTTATTTTAAGCTAGCTGGTTCCCGGCATGCGTTGCAATGCCATATTCAAAGAAATAAATTGTTTCTTCCGCAACCCCTTCCTCTCCCTAGTTCCCCCCCCCCCCACCTTTCCCGCCTAGCCTCTCCACCGTACCACCAACCCACCTCCCGCGTTCCATATATTCAGTCCTAGTACATTCAATTTTCAAACAGCTCACGTGCCACCTATTACAGTTTTTTAATTCAATTTTTCATTTTTCACATATTACAAAAATGTTAATTTTTTTGTATTAAGAACAATTAATCTAATTTGATACCTAACATAGGTACCTGTTTAAAATATCTATAATTTTAAAAATCCATAGACAATTCTTTTGTTACAAAAAAAACAGCTGCCTGCTAAATTCACATTCATCAAACGCGTGAATTGTTAAACGTGCGAAGTTAAAATAGTCGTTATATTTTCTGAAATCATCCAATTTTCTGCGGAATTTTCTAAATTTTTCTTTCCGTAAGAACCTTCCACAAAGTATTATCTTTTAACCGCCCCGGGAACCATTTATTGAGCAGTTCACTACATTTGGTGATTTAGCAGGGGTGCGCGGGTATATGGGGTGAGGTGTGTATAGGTCTTGGCGGAAAATGCGTTTGTCCAACTGCTGCGTGGTGGGCCGGATTGGCAGACACTGGATGAGAGAAACCTTTTGATTGGAGTTGGATTCGTACATCTGTTACCCCTGGACACATTGACCCCCAGATTCCAACCCGCCCCTAATACCATCTTCCTTCCCAAAACTTCGTCTCCTTCCTTTCATAAAAAGACCCTCCACATAGCCCTGAAGGAAATAATTTTCTTCAGGGCCTCCTGTGTGGAGGTAAGATAAAAAATAAACAATTATTCTAAATTATTCTTTTCACCTCTTTCAACAAATACTGTTCCATTCTATTCTTAGATCCATTCCAAATCCCTGCAGAGATTCTCAATTCACATCACATCGTCATTCAGAATCATATTTCTTTTCAATTCAAATCTCTTTTAATAACTACTTGAACGACCATCGTATTGGAAACGACCTATTCCCACATCTTACGAGCCACTCCTACCAGTTTAACAGAAGAGCCCAACCCACTAACTACTGTAAAGTTCAAAGATCGTAGCGTGGGCTAACATGGCCGAACCCCAATCCACTAGCATTATAAAACATCCTTTGGCAGATCGGTAAGACGTTTGCCACAATAGTGATGTTGACCTGCGGACGTAAGCCACTATATATTTTTTAAATAAAAGATATTGTTCTCTGCAACTTGATAACAACTTGCAACAACCGTAGTTTAAAAAATCAGAGTGCGTAATTCACACGCGGTTGAAATGAAAAGTCGCTAGATGTCGCTTTCTTTTCTTTTGCCCGTAACTTTTAAAGTGGTTTGAAGATTGGATAATGATTTCATCAAAATTAAAATGTGGTTTTTTAGATTTCTTAGGATTCGAACCTCCGTTCGCTTGATGTCTGTCTCTCTGGCCGCTGAGACTTGTCAGGCGTCCTGCCCACTGCGGTGAAACTAGAAAGTCGCTAGATGTCGCTTTCTTTTCTTTTTCCTTAAAGTAGTTTGAAGATTGGATAATGATTACACAAAAATATTTTTTTTTATTTTTTATTTCGTAGGATTCGAACATCCGTTCGCTTGCTATCTCTCTCTGGCCGCTGAGACTTGTCAGGCGTCTTTCCCACTGCGCTATGGGAGGCACGTGCCTAGATGCGAATTTACCGCATTATTTTAGAAACGAGTATTTGTGTAGAACTGAGTTGAGACACATTTCCATTTCATAATTGGATCATTGGTTTAGCGTCCTGATGTGACGATCAGCATACACATCATAATGTAAAAGATAAATTTGAGTAAACTATTTGGTTAATTGTTCATATATATATTTTTAAATTTTGAATAAATAATATTGTGCCGGAAAATATGTCATTAATAGGGCCCGGCAGCCCTCCTAATGGCCCTGGAAAATAACGCAGGAAATGCAGGACTATTCTGGAAGAACCGTCAATAAAATAACAATAATCTGGTTACCAGGATGTAAATGTATTGAAGGTATCGAATGGGGTGGAAGCACCATTTGCGGGATCCGAGCCGGCTGAAGGAATGGTTGCTTGAAAGGAAGAATGGCAAACGAGGAAAATGGCTCGTTTCAATACTATATCGTTATTCGATATAATATTGAAAGGTGGGTCAAATCCCAGACTAATCCCAGAATAATGGGAGATGGCAAATTGCACATTCCAAAGTACCTACTCAAAAGTGGACCAGACCCTAGACGAACCAGTTAACAACCCAAAATGGGCGTAAAGTTAATGAGGGAAATGGTAAAACTATTAAGGGAAGCCTCTTCAACAGACACATGCACCATCAATTTGGGAGGTTGGTATGGGTACCCCGCCCCGGGAATCATTTATTGGATAACCAACATCTCTGCCATAGGTCACCCCAAGTTGTTCGCTATTTTTGGTGTATTAGAAGGGCCGCCCGGGTTCATGGGGGTGAGGTTTGTCTTTTGCGTGGCGGGCTGGATCAGGAGTGACTGGTTGAGGGAGACCTTTTGAACTCCCCAGCCGACTCTCGACCACACTCTGGACCCATCGCCTTATACGGCAGTGGGAGGAATGGATTACCTCCGTCACTCTTGGACACATTGACCCCCGAGATTCCTACCCATCCCTCATACCTTTTTCCTTCCCAGAACTTCCTCTTCTTTCTTTCCCTAAAAAGACCCTCCTCATGGCATCTGCAAAGACGTGGGCGTAGAAATTTTTTTCCACGAGGCCGCCTGTGTGGAGCTAATGTAAAAAAAGCTGTTGGGAGTGGAAAACACCAATAGATGCAGAAAATGTGAAAAGGATGAAAAGACTATATTTCACCTAAGGTACGTGTCACTACTTCAATGACTCATTTAACCTGTGTGTCGCCCTGATGGTACGGGGAGATGCATTGTGGAATCAGGAGACATAACTGAATGTTCAATGACAACCCAGGTGAACTTTGTCCAATGGACAGGGTTAGGTACTGTTACGTTACGAAGTGACAATGTTTCCCCTAGTTCACTGCTTCCCCCATTTTACGCCAGAATAGTTCGTAGTACCTAAATTCCCCCGCACCGCGCTGAGTTCGACACGGGCAATCCTGCGTGCCGGCCAGCGCCCGCGCCTCATTCCTCCGCTTGCCTCGGGCGTGACAACAGTGTTCCAAGTGATTGCGCCAAGGCGCTCTCGAGAACCTAAACTCGTGATGTTTCTATAATGTGAATTGTGCACGAAAAGGCTCCCGCCCACCAGTAGCCTGTCTGCTGACTACCGCATTTCCTGCTGCTGTGAGTAATATGAACCCTTGCCCTCTTTTGTGTGCTACGTCCCGCCCTTAAATTCACTAACACGTGTGGAGAGTTGAGAGAAGAGTTCCCCCGTCATGATAGAATTCTAGTCCTAGCAAATACCCATGTGTAGTATGCCGAGGCTGGAAATTGTAAAACCCTGTCTCCTTCTAAATGAATAAACCCTTTACGTGCAATACTGTGTTCTGATTGAGGAAGGAGATCCTGGAGATTGTGAGGAAAGGAGGAGGAGGTATTCACAAGCGAACCACAAGCACTCGCCTTGGTTTTGAGAGAACCTTGCTTGCGCCGGCTTTCCTGAGCTAGTTTTGTTGGCCTATTAATTGCGTGTCCTTTCCAGGTTTGGTTTAGCAAATGGCCGTAAGTAAGCGGTAATGCTAACAGTACTGTCAAAGGAATGAGATAGAATGGAAGACAGCACTTTGGGCACATGGCCTGGGTGGTCACAAGAACTATGTAAGCTGTCTCCGTTTAATAATAAATTTCCCACAGCAGGATTCGCGTCGGCTTTACGATACGATACGTTACGATACGATACGATATGATTGTACCCCCCAGCCAGGAGCACTCGCTGGAGGGGTCGACGAGGTTATAATTATGAATGGGTTTTCATTTGTGCAGATGCCCATGTAGAATGCCCATGAGGCTTGCATTTCTAAGGAAGAGGGAAACTTCCACATCTCGATGCCATTGGAAAACTCTTAACCGAATGACAGTTCCTATCGGATTTATAAAATGGTCACTAACACTCAAACTGGGCGAAGCCAAACCAAAAGCCGACCGCACGGCCTAGCAGCAAAAAACTGCAGAGCGGGTTTTCAACTGCTAGTATCCTTTACTGCTTCGATGAACTCCGCCAATTGGAGGTCCAATCTTTACGTCCATAGCCTTGAAATTTATTGGCTTTTCTTTGCTTTGTTAGCATATTTATAATCAGAGTTTTTTTTTAACATAGAACATAATATTATTTTTTTAATAAAACAAAGTCGGGTTAGTTACACCATTTATAACTTAAGAACGACTGGACCGATTTTTATGAACTTTGATTTGTTAGATTTGTTTCCACCCCGAATAGCAGAATAGCTATTAAAACATCGGAAATATTCACGAAAAAAAAAATTATTAAGAAAATTCATTTCCTCATACATTTTAACACGAAACGAATTTTCATCTTTTGAAAGAGCTGCGGCAATTCTGTGATAAATATAATATTGAATAGTGAGTGAATTCCAAAAATTCAAAAATGTCAATGCGCTGATTGTTTTGCTTTTGTTCTTAAGGGCCCGCTACCCGAATTACTACCGTTTTCTTACATATCTCCCTTAAACACGTTATGTTTTAAAGCTCTTAAAAAAATAAATGTTATTCTTGAAAATAATATATAGACATTGCCCGCGCCGAAACGCAAATTATATAAAATTCCCTCGATAGAAAAAAATCGCAAAGTATCCTCCAAAAATTATAATAAACAGGTTTGTTTCAGTTATTTTACAAGTTATATGTACGAAAAAGTACATATAACTTGTGTTTCTCATAATCACAGAGTTTCTTTAAATGCTGTTTAAGATAATGCTCTCGAGATTTTTGCTCTATTTTAAACGAGTAGTGTTTTATTAAAGAGTTTCGCAATTTTCGCATCGATTTTGTTGCTGTAAATGTTAGCGCTCTCCTCTAACATTCGTAATTTCGTATCTCTCCATCTTCGTCTTTTCGGGTCCGGTTGCAGAGCCTTAAACATATAATGCTGCCCCCTTTCTTACACACTAAATGTCAATAGTCGAAAATCAGACAAACGGTGAACGTATGTCTGCACCCCTCCAAAGGGAAAATACAATAATTATAATAAATCTCCCTCATATGTATAAAGAAAATGATACGCAATTCCCGTAAGTAAGTGGAAAAGTAAGAAAATCACAAAAAATATAAATCCGTACACATCGCCATCTCTGATACTGACAAAAATAAAACACGATAATTGCTTTATTGTGAAATTTTTAACTTTTTTTTTTTTTTTACAGTGAATACCGCACAAGAATCTCAACTGCTCCCGTCTGGAGCCCGTGAGACTATGGCATCCCCAAATGGGGTATGTTGTGAGGCTGAAGGTAGTGGGGAGGGGAAGGAGGTGGGGAAGAGGAAGGTTGGGAAGTACCTGGCTATTCAGATCTGGTCACCAAAAACGGCTAAAGCCATTTTCAAGCAACGTTTCAATTCTGAATGGTGGTCTTACACCAGGGCGATACTGATAGTATCTTCCACTCTGGAACATGCCGCAAATATACTATATATTATTTTTAATTAATTAATTGTGAAATAACACAATTTAATCAAATAAAATTTATTTGCGCATGCCGGGTTCGAACCCGCGACCTCCGGATTGTGAGTCAAGAGTCTTACCCACTGGACTACGGAGGTCGTACTTAATAAAAAAACAGAATTTAATAATTAAACAGAATAACTCAACAGTTATTGATTCTGAGGCGGTACGAAGTTCTCCGGGTCAGCTAGTTGTTAATAAATAAAGAATGAATACATTAACGTCATTCTTTTCTTCCATCCAACCAACTGAATTAAAATTGCTAAGAAATCTTACAAAATAAATAATATTGATTTTAGCAAAAAAACGATTGATATATTAAATTTTTAAGTTCCTTTATGTTTTGTTAGTGTTTACTAATAGAAATAGATTGTTTAAAAAATCAAGGTAATCAGTAATCATTTATTTCAAGTTTATTTATTTATTTAATACAAACGGCATAAGTATGCCATAAACATTAATTACATGTCACAAATTCATATTCAAAATATTAGTAATGGTAAAACAGTGTATGTATAACAGTTAATTGTGACGATACATTGGGAAGTGACACCAGAGATACATGCAAAAATCTATAATAGAAAAAAATTAATAGTGACTAAAAAAATATGATAGCATAGCCGTCTTGTACCTCTGTTCCGTGCAGTTAAATAGATCTATCACATCTGCATATCTATTAGTAACTTCATGCAACCTAGGTAAAAGTGAGTGTTTCGTATACTCAGTCCGATTATTGTTACATTTAAAAAGGATTTTAGAACGAGTGGTTCTCGTGGGAATATGAAATTCAATGAGCTTAGTTAGATCAGGACTGTCTATTCTACCATTTACAATTTTGAACATTAATATTAAGTCTGATATAATTCTTCGATCTGACAGTCTTAGTAAATTTAATTCTTTCATCAAGTAATTATAATTTATGTTTTCAATGGGAATACCGAGGTTAAAATTAATATGTCTTAAGAATTTGTGTTGAATTTTTTCGATTGAATCTGAATGTATTTTAAAATGGGGGGACCAGATCGAGGAGTTATATTCGACTTGACTACGTACTAAGGATGTATACAAAATTTTTAAAGTTGAAATATTCTTGAAACCTCTGGAATTTCTAAGAACGAAGCCAAGCATTTTGATACCTTTATTATAGATTGAGTTTATATGGGATATGAATATTTGATGTTAGTTGCTAAGTTACCTGACAATTATTGTAACAATCGTAAATTCGCCGTGCGTCGTCGGTAATGTTAATTTCTTAAGCGCCCGTTTTCCGCAAACTTTCAGCTTCTTTAACACTAAACCATGTTTGTTTTTCTTATCTTGTAAGCTATTGTTTTGTATTTTTAAGGCAACTGTTGTTCAAATAAACACGAACAATGTGTATTAAACGAGAAATCGACAACAATATTCAACGAAACAATATTCTTGTTTTGTTAAACAACGATCTATTATTTATTTCGACTCTACAGTTTTTAATTTTACACTTCAGCTCTAGATTTTAGAGCTTTCCTAAGGAACATTTTTTAGTTAATGTTCATAATTAGTGTAAGTGCCTACTTACAACTTATTACCAATATACATGAACTTTATTAAAAATCAATTCGTAGTTTTAGGAATTTTCGCGTTAATTTTATAAAGTTTAAGAAATCAATATTGTGCCATGTACAGAGTTAATAATTTGATGTTAGTTGCTAAGATGATGACGCGCAATTGGGGGGGGGGGGGGGGGGGGGTGGGAATTGGTCACAGACAGACTCTCCAAGATGATAAAAAAGGATCAAATAAACCAAATGCTTGAGTCGTATCTGATCGGTAGTCGGTATAACAGAAAATTACACAAAAAATGCGTGTAGGACACGAATGAAGCAAACAGTATGTGTTAATATGAAAAGGACTTGACAAACAAGTGGGTGAAAAAAGAATGAGTGAATTCCCAAAAAGACAATCAAGTTAATCAAACACTGCCATCGTGTCACATAGAAGATTAGCTGTTTATGAACGTGGATGAATCAAGGAGTATCAAGACGGTATTCTTTATTATTTATTGTATTATATTAGGTCCTTACATATGAAATTGGCGTTTTGTATGGGAGGAACATAAAGTCGTTTTTTTTAAAATATATTTTAAAAAAATCGGAAACCGGTCGGATTTGCACATTATATGTGGTTTATACAAAGTTGTATTGTTTCATTTTTCTATAATGGATAACCACAAAGTAATAGCTACATTCAAAAATATAATATATTTATTTAATCAAAGTATGTACTATTGCTATCTATGCACTTTTGCCATCTCATAGGTAGTTCATCGATCCCTTTACTAAAAAAACTATTCGAACGGGAATCAATAAAATCTTTGAAGGCGGTTTGGACTGCCCCATCGGAGTTGATTTTTTTCCCTTGCAAGAAGTTATCCAAATTTCGAAAAAAATGGTAATCTGTTAGGGCAAGGTCCGGAAAGTACGGTGGATGTCTTAGACATTCCAATTGAAGCTCCTCTAATACGGTAGCCAACGGTATGTTGGTATGCAACGCGCGTTTGTTGATTTGCTTCACTCAATTCGTGAGGTACCCACCTTTCAAACTTTTTCACCTTCCCAATTTGCTTCAAGTGGATTAAAACAGTTTTATCCCAAACACCGCAGCCTGCAGCTAACTCCGACGCGGTTTGCGATGGATCCGCTTCCACAATAGCCTTCAATTCTTCATTATCAACTTTGGTCTCCGGCCGTCCACGTGGCTTGTTCTGCAGGTCGAAATTTCCAGAATGAAAACGTTGGAACCAAAAACGCACTGGGTTTTCTTTTGCGGCACCGTCGCCATACACATCATTAATCCTTCGGGCCGTTTCTGCAGCACTTGTTCCACGGTGAAACTCGTACTCGTAAATAACGCGATATTTCAAGTTTTCCATTTTGTTAACTAAGTGACGCAAAGAAAAAAAACAATTGAGGAAAAAACAAATTAATTATAATTTTCGAAACACAAATACATGAGTAAATAGCTGTATAAATTTGAATTTGGAATTCCTAACCAAAGAGAAGATATTTGAGATCAAAATTGCCAGTACGGCGAAACGCCAATTTCATATGTAAGGACCTAATATTCAATGTTATCTGCTGAGGAATGGCGTAATAGTTAATTATAGTAAGAGTTTCATATTTTCCTCTTCAAATAAGGAAAAAACCCACCTTTAAACCTTGAAAAGCTCTCACGCTAAAATGACATTTTGAAAACGAGCAAACCAACGAAACTTTTAAGTTGTTTTCACAATAATTCGAAGGCTTAATGCTAAGTGAGGGTGTTTTTGTGTTTCTCCTATTCATTACTAACTTATGTAAACGTAGTTAGGAGTTTTCTCGTTTCTCGTTTCGTCGGAGGCTGGTTTCGCATCCAAATGAAAATAAAAGTCACGGTGAAAGGCAACTTTTCTCTGGAGGGTGCTGGGTCTATTTCTGTACCTATTCAATTCACTCACCTCCTTCTCCGCATACATATTAAAGTGTGTATTCGCTTCACGTATTTATAGGAATCATTTTGTTAATCGATTAAACTCATTCAGATATTATAATAGTGTGTGGTGATGTGATTGTTTTGGATTTCGCTTTGAATATTAAAATTGCGTGGGTTTGAATACGAATGGGGTAGAATGATTTATCTTATTAAGATTACAAAAGACAGATTACTGTCTTTGTCTTTTAAAACAAGGGGTTGGTTAACCCTTCCTAAGACGTCACGAGAACAATCCCCTACGTATTATTTTAATTTGAATTAGGGCCAGTGAAAATGCAGTTTATTTTTCAAAGGACGTTTAAATTTGTCTGGAAAGAAAAAGTTATAAACATTTCTGCACTTGCTTGCAAAAATGATGAATCGATTCATTTTGAAAATCGGAATCAAATGTTAACATAATATAATATGATATCAACAAAATTACTTGTCTTGAAAAATGAACAAAAATTAAACCCTTGATGTTCTCCATCACTCCAAAACGTTTTTCAAAATTAGCTTACAAAGAAGCATAAGTTATCTACGTTTGCACAAAGCACGAATATATATTTATAAATATGATGACACATTTCATAGAATTATTAATTAACTTATAAATGAGCCTTAATCATTGATTTCATGGTCAAAAGCAAAGATATTCATTGTTTTTAGATATATTATTCAATTAAACTATCTTATATAATAGACAATGTTAAGGTTTCAAATAAAACTCTTTGCATTATCTTTTTTATCCTAAGAATCCCAAATAAAAGGATACTGTTGCATAAATTATTGCGTTGTAAAAATGTTTCGATTAGACGTGAGTTAAATGCCAAATAGTTATCCTGTATTTAAAGTATATTATTCAAAAGAGATTTTATCTAATTCTAGACATCTTATTTAACAGGAATCTTATATGAATCCCAGTATCTAGGCATAAAAAAATATGCACCCACACATATCAGAGGATCAATATCTCATCTAGATTTTCATGTATGGTATGAATTTTTCAATGTTTTCTTCTTATTTAAAACTGTGGAATGGAATCATTGAGAATGCTCTCGTGATGATTTTGTATAGGTGACCTCATTATGAGATGAGAATTTGCAATCTACACTTGCAATGGCGCTGGATCAAATTGCGTCTTCAATGTGACATGGAAAACTCACCTGTCTCCAAAGCCGTGATCTCCGGTCCATCTTCCAGCATCTTCATGATGTTTGTTGTATAATCTTCTCAACACACAATAAACGCTTGACAGCTAATATAAATCGCGTGAAACTGCGCGGTATATAGATACCTAATGTAACTTGTTTTTCTCACAAACAATACGTTATGGTTTCAAGAGTCTATCACATTTTGCCTCAGCCCGAAAGGGAGGGAATAATCCCTCATAACCGGTAAAAAATGTCACGTTTATTTCTTTTTCGTTTCGTTTAAGATTCGTTTGATTTGCGTGCTGAAGTTCTGGAGGCTCGGACGACGAACGTTGACAGTAGGAGCGGAGCACCTTTGCTTTGCCCACACGAACAGTCGACGTGCAATCAATAAGGTTGCGCACGCGCGCGCAGGGCAGTTCTCTGGCGCCTCGCGTTGCGCGCCCTGTCTATTTACCCTGTTTGTAGTGCCTAGAAAGTGCCTTGCTCGCGGCTCACAGTTCGCGGTGAGCGTATCTCTTCCCGTTGCTGCACTCCGGGTTGCTCACTCCGATCTTATATAATATATGCACCCGACATCCGCTTCCGCATCCGGCAGGACTTCTCGCAATGAGAGCGAGCCTTCTACTAACGAAGCTAGATATAATAAATATTTTCCCTTTCCGTATTTTGCAAAACTTTTAATAATTTATTTTTCGTAGAAGATGAGTAATCTTAAAATGACTCAACGCTGAATACCACCTACCGGATTCATCAGAAATATTTTTGATGCAGACAATAAGCCCACAGTCGAAGATACTCCTCTTTCATCTGTTTTAAAGAACGTCGTTAAGAATAAATTATTTTATTTTACTTATTTGCGTTATGTTATGTTGACAGTATTATGACATTCAAATATAAATTTAATTAAGACATTCAATAAAATTATGACATTCAAATATAATACCAAAATAAAAAACATAAAAAAAACTTACTTAAAGCTACAAAAAGGGTTTTTTGAAATATTTCTCAGTTTTGCATTTAAACATATAATGGATATCAAAAATAACTATACGAGGAAGTGATGTTATTCATTTCTAACTGCTGAACGTAAAAAAGAAAATAATATGAAGAAAAAATCATTGAGAAACTAAGTTTTCTGTTAAACATATTGTATCGAATTTTATTTTTTAAGAACGTTATGAATTTTGTTAGGTTCGTGTTAAACACATCGATATCTGTGCATCTTTTAAAGGTGCTACAGCTTCTTATAAATACATTTTAAGATAATTAACATTGCTATTAGGAATATAATTAGTGTCCAGAGATCGAGGAACATCTGAAATGAATATTTTTTATAATAGGCATCGACTATCAATAAAATTGTTGTCTAATAAACTATTACTAGGTGTCTGATATCCCGGCGTTGATCGAGAGTTTTAAGGTTAATGGAGACAGAGTTTTCAAGGTTTCGTATGCGATAAGAAACTATTTCAGAACTCTTTCTACGTTTGATTTATATGTAGAACAATATGGGTTCCACACTGTTGAAGCGTATTCTAGGAGTCTGATGCACGGTATGTAGAGAATTTTTTTGAAATTTGAACTTGCTCTATGTATAAATCCTAGCATTTTAAAAGCCTTCGACGTGATATGCAACAATCTTTTTGTAATCAACGTGTAGGTAGGTACAGCTGAGAATTATGGATAGTTTTATTAACATCATTCATAAGAATTAAGGGTCGACAGAGACAGATTTTTCTTTTTCAGCCGAGACCGAGACTGAGACCGAGAATAGATAAATTGAAAAAAAAATAAAAATGCGCTATTTTTGAAAATACAGTATATTTAAGAATGCAATAATAATTTGTTTTAAATAGTTTTAATAATCAAAATTGAACACCATGATTTTGTAGCACATAAAAAACAATTTTTCTGCGTTTTCACCCTTCAAAGGGTATCGCCTCATGTCGTATAATTGACCAGCTCTGCTAAAGAGCTGTTCACTTGCTACACTAGTAGGCGGTTCTGATACAAACTTTTTTGCTGCAGGCCTTGATATGGTGACGAATACCAACACTCAAAAATATTTGCATTTGTGACGAATGTGGACGCGCGCGGTAGATTTGGAACCCATTATCCTATACCGTACCTACTTACAACGGTCTCGGTTATGGCCCAGAATCTCGACGGTTTTTCGCCGAGATAGAAGACGCATAGTGATTCGTTTCATGCATGCTAGACGCTAAAAACTCTTACACGTGATTAAATTATTTTTAACCCTCTATTGAGGTGTAGTCAACACTAAGTTTATGAAAATTTGTATTAAAAATGATTAATATATATTTTTTCCTATCGTTTTTTTTTAATTTTAATTTTTTTTTAATAATTTTTAAATAAGGTGTTAATAGAGTATTTGAGGTTAATAATAAAATAATCGTATGTAAAAAGTAAATAAAGTGTATTTTGGGTGTAATAAATTGCTAAAATTACGGTCCATTTTGTGCTTATATTCAAAGATATTAGCCTTATTTCACTTATTTGTTTTTCAACTTTTTTTCACTACTTGCACTGAGCTTATCAAGTTCAAATGTAATTAAAATTTCGTTAAACATTCCCTCAACCCTTTCTTTCTTCGGCAAACTCTTCCATGTCACGAACAATTCCAGCCTGGAAATCTTGTATGTGGTTCCTGTAAAATGAAAAAATAATAATAATCTAGATTCGTGCGGGTTAATATCGAAACTGTTATGAATAGAATATTGGTTGCATTATTTAAAAAAGGGAAAATTATTGTGCGATTTTGATAAACTCTCTGAGATAAACTCTCGAGAAGTAAGAAATTTAAAACTTATTTATTATTTAAAAAACAACTAAAATTATTTACACTAAAGTATTAAGAAAAAACTTTAAAACATACCTTCCAAAGTAGCCTCCATTTTACAGAACCGAAAAAAAACACTTTTCAAACAAAGTACACAATTTTAAACGTCGAACTGCGACGAGCGAATAAATGCAAATGATAATTTCAAAACACATTATTCGACTTTAGGCCTCTGGTATGAGTCAATGCGTGCATTAATCACCCCAAGTAAGCATGCATTTATTATCCTGTCTATCTGGTAATATCGCCATGACGTCATTGTTTGGGAGTTCAAAAGTGACTTATTATTAGGGTCTAGGTTGAATGAAACGAATCACTGTGCGATGCGACGCCTGAAATAAAATTTCCCGAAAATATATCAACATCGTTTCCACGACAGCCGTCTGCCGTTAGGGAACGTACCCACACTACGTGACCTGTTCAGGGGGGGGGGGTCTTCAGAATACCACGCTTAGTACAAATGAGCAGCGGGTTGCTTAGGTTTTTTTTTGTCAGGAAATTTATATTAATGTTTATGATTTCATAACGCCAGAGCTTACCATTATATATATCCTATTTTACTCGCATATAATGTAGCTTTCTATTGATGAAAGAATTTTTAAAATCGGTTTAGTGGGTTAGGCGTGTATATTTATAATCTTAGTATTGATACCTACCTAGTTATTTCACTTTTATATAATAGATATTTGTCTTTTGTAATAACGCTCCTCAATGGTACCTACTGTCGGCGGATCGACATTTTCTTAGCAAAGCGAAATAAAATATTCTTAGAAAGTAACGTAATATCTCGCACTTAATACTTTAAGTACGTAATTACGTACTTCTCTTTTCCCAGCGGTTGATTTAATAACTCGGCCGAACATTTTATTACCTTTTTAATGAAGAAAATTTCATAATATTTAATTGAAAGGTCAAATGTCGATAGGGGAGGAAGCAAAGGCGACAATGTGACCCCTGTCGGTCCACTGCGTGCTGTTTGCCTGCTTTCTTTATAGAGTTTATCTCCTTACCTTTCCGTGTAATGAGATCGTCTCCTACAAGGAAATTTCACGGGTTTCACAAATATATCATATTCTTCGTAGTCATAGGGAAATTAGCTCAGTGGTGGAGCAGAGCCTCGGCAAGGCTAATGTTGGAATTTTACGAGGTATAGAACCCACTGAAATTTTGGATTCTTACTAACTTACTTAGTTGTAAGCCACTTGTAGTATATATGTTAGTTCTTAATCTTATCTTAATCTTAATCTTATTTAATGTAATCTTAGTTGTAAGCCACTTGTAGTATATACTTGTAGTATATATGTTATTTCTTAATCTTATCTTAATCTTAATCATATTTAATGTAATCTTAGTTGTAAGCCACTTGTACTATATACTTGTAGTATATATGTTCATTAAATTTTAGGCAGCATCGCGTTCATTGGTCAAAATATTGAACACATATTTTCGTATCGGTGATCAATGAACCGATGTATGCAATTTTTAGCCATAAGTTGTTTATAATTGTTTGCCTAGCTTGTAGTTTTTTAGATTTCAGAAACGTATTATAAGTTTGTACAGCGCCCTTGAGGTGATTTTTCACAAAAACGGCGCTATATAAATCATCCAAATATCATTATTATTATTAAGAATAACTGTCTGTACAGGAATCAATCAAAAAATCTACCAAAAGAAGAGTTTTAAATTTCTTCATAGTGCTGTGGGTGCTTTGTAACACCTTTGATGGATCATAACTTTGGCCCCATGGTATCGAACCGGTTGAAATTTTGGATTATTTCTAAGAATAACTGAATGTACACGAATCAATGAAAAAATCTTCTAAAAGTAGAGTTTTAAATTTCTTCATACTAAATATTCATCGTTTCTTGGGAACTTTGTCAAACTTGGGGTGGGTCATAACTTAGGCCTTATGGCACAGAACCCACTGAAATTTTAGATTCTTACTAATAATAACTGTTTGTACACGAATCAATCAAAAAATCTACCAAAAGAAGTGTTTTAAATTTCTTCATAGTGCTGTGCGTGCTTTGATGGATCATAACTTTGGCCCCATGGTATCGAACGTACTGAAAGTTTGGATTCTCACTAAGAATAACTGTCTGTACAAAAATCTACCAAAAGAAGAGTTTTAAATTTCTTCATTTCTTTGTGCTTTGCGGGTAAAAGCAGAAAGAATGGCGATAATCAATGATTGCCGACTTACCCTGTTTTCTACCTTCACTTGTCTAAATTTCGTTGGTTCATCTCATTTACCAATCAACTCGCGAGTTCCCGATGGTTCTTATCTGTTTCGACGCGGTCGGACAATGGCTCCGTAATCAACACACACAATGCGTGTTGACAGGACGATTTTTAATTTTCAACTGACCACGAAGACACATGATTGTAATTAGTCGGCATAAGATGGGTAAGGAAAAACGTAATTCCACAATTATAATTCCTACCCACGTAGGAATTAAAATTTTGGAAAAAGGTACAAGGATAAATGCTAGGTACAAACAGCTGAAGTCATGGGTTCAATTCCTAGAAAAGACATTATCTTTTTCTGATTTTTCTGTGAAAATTTTAGATTGAGTCGCTAACACAGTTAAAATTTGGGAGGCGGGTATGGGTACCGCCTCCCGGGTACCATAACCAACCCAATAACCATGCCATAGGTCACCCCAAGTGGTTCGCTACGTTTTTGACCTCTCCAGCCGGACTTTCTCGACCAATCGCCTTGCACCGCAGTTGGGGGGATGATTCTTCGTCCATCACTCCTGGAAACACTGACCCCCAGACTCCTACCCATCCCTTATACGTTTTTTCCGTCTTAGAACTTCTAATTTTTTTTTAAACCACCCTCCACACAGCATCCCCTAAGATGACAAGGAAATTATATTCCTCAGGGCTAACGTAAAAAAAAATATTATATTTTCTTCAATGATCAAATATTACAATTTAAGGTTCTGCTCACAAAGTTATTCCAAAAATAAAAATATTCATCTTAGATTTGCAGAAAAGTCAATAGATGTTGCACAATCAATAAAAATGGATATAATTATCCAAGACAACTATAAATATTGCATTTAGTTCGGGAAGAATCTTGCAATCGTATATTAAGACAGCAGCCAAAGAAATACGCGTTAAGGCAATGAAGATAATGTTGATAGTACTCGTAACTATCAACTGTTCTTAGTCGAAGTGTGGTAAAATATGACTGAAGGGAATAGGGTCAAATTAGCTCAGTAGATTCCCGGCAAGGCAATTCCTAGATGCGACCGAATCTTTTTTAGATTTTTCTGTTTAAATTTATCGATGGAGAGTCGCTGATATTATCTCCATTGATTAAATGAGGACAAACACCTTTTTGAATTTTTGCAGAATTCTGAATAGTATCGAAGTTACAAGCTGTGGCGTAGCTAGCATGGGTGGCGCCCGGTGCGGATAACGTGGTGTCACCCCCCCCCCCCCCCCATCTAATTTCGACTTCACAAATGTGTAGAAAATTGGCCCGTCCTAGGGGAGGACAATATCCTTCGTAATTTTTTTTCCACGGTGAAGTGTCACCCCCCCCCCCCCGTCGGGTGACGCCCGGTGCGGTCCCCCCCCCCCTCGCTACGCTACTGAGTACAAACCATGACAATGTTGATTTTAGCGACTGGCCGATAAGCTTACACATTGAATATTGCAATTAATTATCTGCCTAAGAATTGCAAAAACTTATACTTCATCGTCATCAAGGACGGATCCAGGATTTTTTTCTGGGGGGGGCACAAGGGCGGACGGGCGAAAAATCATCAATTAGTGTTAGGATTTTTTTTCTGGGGAGGGGAGGGGGGCACAGGGGCGGACGGGCAAAAAAATCAACAATTACTGTTAGGATTTTTTTCTGGGCGGGCACAAGGGGCGGACGGGCAGAAAAATTAACAATTACTTTTTTTTTTTACATTAACTCCACACAGGAGGCCCTGACGAAAATAATTTCCCTCAGGGCCTATGTCATCTGGGATGCTGTGTGGAGGGTCTTTTGAGGAGAGGAAGGAATGAACATTGGTCTTGAAGAGACCCATGTTGTAGGAAGGAGGAAACACAGAGGCCGGCAAATCATTCCACAGCCGAGCTGTTGAACACAAGAACGAGTCGAAGAAACGACCCGTTCTCATGTGACAAATGTCAACCGTGTACAAATGTTGAGCACGCGTTTGGCGTGTTTCCCGACTATGCACCGGTGCCGAAGGGATCAATGATGCTAGTTCCTCGGAGCATCTTCCATTGTAATACCGGTAGAACAAAGATAGCATTCCCATCCGACGCCTGTGCTCTAAAATTACTGTTAGAAATAAACGTGAAGTATCATACTTCAAGTTTATTTCTACAAGTTCAAGTATGTATAGGAAGGTTTATGAAAGTGTCAAAAAAATCGAAAAATTAAATGTTTTAAAGACAGTTTTAGCTTCTAAGTATGTACTGTGATGGAATCTCCACAGTACACAAAAATACCTCAACCTCAATCAAAAATCTCTAAATCCGCCCTTGATCGTCATCATCTTCACTCTTGGCTCTACAACACCTGGTGGGTATTGGCCTCCTCAAGAGTCTTCCTCCATTCATCTCGGTTTTGTGCCAGCTCTCTCCCGTTTAGAAGCTCCAATATCTTTGAAGACGTTGTCGCTCCATCTTAATCTTGGTCTTCCCAGGCTTCTTCGCCCTATCGGTCTTGAGTTCAGCGGGGACTTTGGTGCTTGATGCTTGACACAGCCACCAAAGTCTTCCCAGTTTGGTCGGTAATAACTTCGGCCCTGTGGCACCGATCCAGCTTATTTTTTGACTCTCATCAGTAATCGTGGTCCGTAAACGATCAGTAAAAAATGATCGCTTGGGGTCGGTCGTTTTAGCACCGGGATCAGTCATAAATTTTTCCCTATAGCATCGATCCGGCTTAATTTTTGGATTCTCAACAGTAATGGCCTGTAAACGAATCAGTCAAAAATTCTGCCAAACGAAGAATTTTTAAGTAAATCATCGTATTACACTTGGGGTCGGTCTTTTTAGCACTTGGGGTCGGTCGTTTTAGCACTTGGGGTCGGACATAACTTTTGCCCTATGGCACCGATCCGGCTTAATTTTTGGATTCTCATCAGTAATCATGGTCTGTAAACGAATCAGTAAAAAATTCTGCCAAAAGAAAAATTAAAAAAAAAAAAACATCGTTCAATTACTCGGGATCGGTCGTCTTAGTACTTGGGGTCGGTCGTTTAAACAACTGGGGTCGGTCAAAACTTCGGCCCCATGGCACCAATCTGGCTAAAATTTTGGATTCTCATCAGTAATCATGGCCTGTCAACGAATCAGTCAAAAATTCTGCCAAAAAAGAATTTAAATAAATCATCGTTTTAAAACTTAGGGTCGGTCGTTTTAGCACTTGGAGTCAGTCATATCTTTTTCCCTATGGCACCGATCCGGCTTAATTTTTGGATTCTCATCAGTAATCATGGTCTGTAAACGAATCAGTCAAAAATTCTGCCAAAATATATATTTATTTTTTTTTTTTTTTTTTTTTTTTTTTTTTTTTTTTTTTTTTTTTTTAATATACATCATCGTTTTATTACTTGGGATCGGTCGTCTTAGTACTTGGGGTCGGTCGTTTAAACAATTGAGGTCGGTCAAAACTTCGGCCCCATGGCACCGATCTGGCTAAAATTTTGGGTTCTCATCAGTAATCGTGGTCTGTAATCGAATCAGTCAAAAATGCTGCCAAAATAAGAATTTTTTTAAAAATCATCGTTTTGAGTCGGTCGTTTAGCACTGGGATCGGGGTAATACCTTTTGCCGATATTTGGATCAGTGTGAATTCGAATTGAATTCCAATCAGTTTTCATGATCATTTCTTCAACTTTTTTTTTTTCAGATAGTGCAGTGTTGTATTCATGGTGCGGTATTTCGGTATCCTTAGTAGGAAGATATATAGATACGGCGGTTAGATCAGCTATCTAAGTCAATAATTCTGCCAAAAGAAGAATTTTTAAATAAATCATCGTTTTAACACTTGGGGTCGGTCTTTTTGGCACTTGGGGTCAGTCGTTTTAGCACTTGGGGTCGGTCCTACAGCACCGATCCGGCTTAAATTTTGGATTCTCATCAGTAATCGTGGTCTGTCGTTTACAAGGAATCAGTCAAAAATTCTTCCAATAGAGGAATTTTTAAATAAATCATCATTTTAACACTTGGACAAAAAAATTCTGCCAATAAAGACTTAAAAAAATCATTGTTTTAACACTTCGGGTCGGTCGTTTCAGCATTTGGGGTCGGTCGTTTAAGAACTTGGGGTCGGTCAAAACTTCGGCCCAATGTCACCGAACCGACCGAAATTTTGGATTCATACTAAACAACACGGTCTGTACACAAATCAATCATAAAATCTTCCAATAGAAGAGTTTTTAGGACGACACAAGACACGGACACGCAGTGACTGCCGCCAGCGACAGTCGCTTCTGTGACAACAGATTTTTTCGCTCCCGAACCGCTCTGTCTGGCTCGTGTTTACACGGCCAGACACCTGCTATTTGTCAGCCGGCCGGACCCCGACCGGCTCACTGCTTAGGCCACCGCGCCGCCAACTGCCTTTTTCAAGGCAAAGAAGAACAAGAAGGACGACCTGGCCCCACCGAGAGAAGAAGCCCCCAAGAACACCCCCGCAATCCTAAAGCGGAAATATAGGACACCTGCCGTGCGGATGATTCCCGCGCGGCTCCTTTCTGCCACCCCAGAGGATATCACCACCTACCGAACAAAGACTGGGACCATCAAGGTCCCCAATTCCCATCCACTGCAGCCCCATCCCGCTGACCCAAGGACGAAGCCGGCAGCCATCCCCCTACCGCCCCCGAAGATGCCCGAGACCGCCACCGCAGCCGGGCCCAGCCGCCCTCCAGTAGGCCCAGCTTCAGGCTACGTTCCGCCCCCCAGATTCCAGCCTCATCAGGACATGGAGATGACAAGAGAGGAGGAAGGTTGGACGAGGCCGACCAACCCCATCAAGAGACCAGGATCCCCGCAGGAACCCCGGGCGGTTGTTGTCGGCAACCGCTTCGGCAACTTGAAGGAGGTATCCGAAGGCGGCGGCGCGTCGCAGGCGAAACGCGCCAACACTAATTCATCTACTTCCTCCACAGGTACCACGGGCGCCGCCAGGAAGGACCGCGTCCCCCCAGTCGTGATGACCCTAGGGACCCTCTCGCACGGACAGGTCACCTCAGCGGTGCAGGGCCACATCGGGCACATGCGTTTCGAGATCCGGTACAGACCAGGGGGAAAGGTCAACATCCTCCTGCAGAGCATGGCGGATCACCGCGCCCTCACCAACGGGCTGCGAGCGGAAGCACGCGGCTTCCATACCTACACGGCGGAGGCAGACAAGATGAAGAAGGCAGTGATAAAGGGCCTGCCTAACGTGGCTACGGAGGAAATAGCCGAAGACCTTACGAGCCAAGGCTTCGCCCCCGTCAAGGTCACCAAGATGACGACCACCACGGCCGAGTACCCAATGTACTTGGTCCACTTCAACAAGGAAGTTAACATGGGCCAGCTGAGGGCGGCCGTCAAATACCTATGCCACTGCAGGATCCGCCTGCAAAAACATCGCAGCAACCACTTGCAGCACGGGACACAGTGCTACCGCTGCCAGAACTTCGGGCACGGGTCCCGCAACTGCTCACACACCGCAAGGTGTGTGAAATGCCTAGTGGAGCACGCCTCCGCCGAGTGCCCCAAGACCACCAGGGATGAGCCCGCCGCGTGCTGCAACTGCGGAGGCCCCCATCCCGCCAACTATAGGGGCTGCCCGAAGAGGGTGGCATACGTCGCCTCACTGCAACAACACCAGCGACAGCTCCGCCGGGAGGCGCCAGGAGGCAGGACAGAGGCGCCAGGAAGCAGGACACATCCTCATGCGCATCAGACGACGAGGAATGATGGACGCACCTGGGCCCAAGTAGCCGGAGGAGCCTCAGGCCCCCAACAGCGCGAGGAGCAGCCCCGCTCGCAGCCCCGCACGCAGCCCCGCACGCAGCAGCCCGCAGGAGAGGCATACACCGGCGCAGGAGACGCACAACTGATGATGGCCCTGCTACAGGGATTGAGACGGGTGCAACCGCAGTTGGCCGCAGCCGGATCCAACGAGTTGGAGAGGGCATGGATCCTGATGGATCTCATCACGTCCACCATCAATGTCTAATCCCCAGATGGTGAACGTCCTCCTGTGGAATGCCCACAGCATCCGTTTTAAAATTGACGAATTGCTCGCTCTGGCAAACAATACTAACATTGACATTTTTCTCATTACAGAAACTCATCTTAAAACCGACATTCCCTTGAGAGTGCCCGGCTTCGAAGTACACCGAGACGACCGACCGGAGGGCGCAGGCGGAGGCACCGCCATATTCGTTCGTCAAACCATTACATCTACAAGAATCCCTACTCCGAAGTTGAAGCATACTGAAGCCACGATTATCGAAGTCACCATAGAGGATAGAGCGCATACCATCATCGCCGCCTACTGCAACCATCCCAACCTACTGGTTAGAGAAGATCTCGATAAATTACTTAATTTGCGCCCTATTGTCATTCTAGGAGGAGATCTGAACGCCAAGCACAATTATTGGAACAACTACAGAGGCAACGCGAATGGGAAAACGCTCTTTTCACATATGCAGACGCACAACTACACGATAATGGCGCCGGACAAACCGACTTACCACTCAGCACGCGCAATGTACCCAAGTACTCTGGATATCGTACTTGAGAAGAACGCCAAGACCATCTCGCCATTGCGCACGCTGGACGAACTGTCGTCGGACCACCTGCCCGTGAGCTTCAGTATAGGAGGAACGACTTCAAGGAGCCCCAGAAAGCGGCGAAACTACAAGGACGCCGACTGGGAAGGATTCAAAAAGAGATTAACGAACGGATACATCTCACGTCGGCAACTCTGCGCTCAAAGGAAGAGATCGACGAAGCCGCAAGCACTCTGACCGAAGTCATCCAAATTGCACAAGACACTTTCATCCCCCTCAAAGACGAACAGACATTCACGATCAAGCTTCCCGAGCACGTCTTATCGCTCATTAAGGAGAAAAATCGCCTGCGACGCATCTACCATCACACGCGCGACGGCTACTTCAAAACGGCCTACAACACACTACAGCGGGAAATCAAGCAAGAGATCACCGACCTCAGACGCGAACTTTGGACGAAGAAAGTTACGTCACTCACGCCAAAGGACAACAGCCTATGGAAAATGGCAAAAGCGCTGAGACACGAGGATCACGCGATTCCCCCGCTAGAGAAGCTAGACGGATCAGGGCTGGCACTTTCACTCGAAGAAAAAGCAAACGCGCTCGCCGATGGATTTGAGAGAGCCTACGCAGCCACGGACGGCCTATCGGACCCGGAAACGGATCGACTAGTAGAAGAGTCTCTACGAAACCTCGAACAAGCCGAGCAGACGAACGCCGCCGATATCCACTTTAGCACACCGAGCGAAGTAGCCGTCATTATCAGGCGATTGAAAACAAATAAGGCGCCGGGAAGCGATCAAATACATAACATCCTACTGAAACATCTACCTCAGAAAGCCATCATCTTCATCACCAAACTGTTCAATGCCTGCCTGACCATCGGACATTTCCCTGAGATCTGGAAAACGGCGACCGTGCTGCCCTTCTCCAAGCCAAACAAGGACAAGAAGCAGCCGACAAACTATCGGCCGATTAGCCTACTCTCCACGCTGAGCAAGGTATTTGAACAGGTGATTCTCAACAGACTTCTACCACACCACGAAGACACTTTGCCAGACGAACAATTCGGATTTAGGAAAAGGCATTCCACCACCCATCAGCTATCCAGAGTAGCGGAATTCATCGCGAGAAGATTCAACGAAAATCGCTACACCGCCGCTGCATTGCTAGACTTGGAAAAGGCATTTGACACCGTTTGGATAAAAGGGCTCCTGCACAAACTACACAGACTGAACACGCCCATATACCTAACGAGAGTGATACAAGAATACCTCAAGAACAGATCCTTCCAAGTCTTCATCAGGAACGCGCTGTCGACACTACGTGAGATTCCAAAAGGCGTGCCACAGGGTAGCCTACTGGGACCTCACCTCTTCAACATCTTCACGCACGACATCCCCCATGACGAGAGATGCAACCTTTCCATCTATGCAGACGACGTCAAACTTTACGTTTCCTCGACGCAAGCAGACATGGCAGCCATATACCTACAGAGGGCGCTCAACGCACTCGTAGAGTTCTACAAAAAATGGCGACTCAAACTGAACGAGGCGAAGACCGAAGTCATAATGTACTCGAGGAAAAATAAAATAAGAATACCAGACGTCAACATCGAAATGGGAGGACACGTCCTAGAATGGAAAGATGAGGTCGTCTACCTGGGCCTCACAATGGACTCACGTCTCAACTGGAAGTCTCACGTAGCCAAGATGCACGTGAAAGCCAGAAAGGCAGTCGGCGCGATGAAGCCAATCTTCAACAGAAGAAGTCCGCTACTTCCTAGAACCAAACTCCTGATCTACTATTCGCTCATTCGACCGGTACTGACTCATGCTATCCCCGTGTGGGGCAGCATCTCCCACTCTGACCACACAAAACTACAGACCTTACAAAATCTCTGCATTAAAATCACGTACAACACAAGACTCAGAACAAACTTGAAAAGACTACATGCAAGAGAAGAAATACCGACCTTATTTGAATACACACACAGACTGACCGACCGATTTTACAAGTCACTTCAACATAGTAAAAATAAACTCATCAGAGAAATCGGTCAATACAATGCACCTAGCGATCTTCCTTTCAGGTACAAACACAGACTACCCAAACATATTCTGATGGACCTTAATCACATTTGGCACAATCCCGAATCAGACGCGGATGACTGAGCGATCGGTAGGTATTCCCAATCACCAGACCCCTCCCCACAACTTATGTCTATATATCTATGTATATATTTATATAATAATATTTATTTTATCTATATGTATGTAAGTTTATCCTAAAAATTCCCATAAAGTATATATCACATAAAAACAGACACCCACACCCATCACCACAAAATGCAGGATTTCATCTACTGAAATCACTGAAGGCCGCACAGTTTCATGTTGACTGTCGGCCGACTCCTCCCGGATAAGGTTTTTCATGGTTTCCTTATTCCCAAAGGCAAATGCGGAAGAGCTCCAAATAAAAGGACATGACCGACTCCTTCCCACTCCCAACATAACACAAACACACACGTATGTATATATTTCCCTTGCTTGATGCCGGTTGCTTTGCTGAGCTATGCAAAACATGCAATTTTAGTAGGGTTTTTACATAACAACTTTTCCCTACCGACAAAATACATGACCTCTAAGTCTATAATAGCCAGGTACTATTTTTAAATACCCACATGAGGTAAAAATTGCAAGGCGCATATGACGCCGTTCTATTTGTATAAAGAACATTAACTTTAAATTCAGTAAATTTAAATGATTCATCTCCTCAAGATACATAAGAATCTAGTAAATGAAAAAAAAAATGAAAATGAAGAGTTTTTAGAAAATTCATCGTTTTAACAACTTGGGTCGGTTATAACTTAGGCCCAATGGCACCGAACCGACTGAAATTTTCGATGCTTACTTTAAACAATATGGTATGTACACGAATCAATCAAAAAATCTTCCAAAATAACAAGTTTTAGAAAATTCATCGTTTTTATTTTTTGGGTTTTGCGCTTTGTAACGGGCGCGGTCACACCTTATTTATTACCCACCAAGATATTTACCTTTATTTATTACCCACCAAGGTTGGACATCCATCAATGTAAAGTGTAATCTAATCTTAGATAAAACAAGCAAGGCAATGTGGGTAGATATGTAATAAAAATACCATGTTGGAAAACATTGAATAATTTATTTAAAAATCCAAAACCCTGCCCTTGGGAACATTCTAAATTTAGCATTGAGACTCTAAAATAACAAAATAAATGTATTCATCAGGGGTGGCTGGATACGATTGTTCGTTCCAGCTGCAATCGTGAATTCTCAACACGTGTCAATATGAATCTAATATGTTATTGAAATTGTAAGATTAAACTGATGGGCGCCTGTATTGAATGAACGATACATATTTTAAACTCAGTAATCTCTATAAATAGCTAAAACAAAATCTCGATCTGTTTAAATGACTAATTTAATTCTCACATTCTGAAGTTCGATGATGATGATGGGTCCCAGCACAATGACAGCCCGTTCCACAAGCACAACCTCCCGAACCGCGGTAATTCCGTCAACTCTGCGGCTGACCTACTCCTAGCTCGCCCGAGCCACGCTTGCCCTCTTCTGTGTACAATGCAGCCAACAAGACCATGCGAAATTTGCGACTAGAGACACACCGCTAGCAGCAAACGTTACAGGCTCTATGGCGCCGAACCGACTGAAATTTTGTATTCTGACTAAATAGCACTGTCTGTGCACGAATCAATAAAAAAATCCTCCAAAAGAATTATTTTAGAAAAATCATCGTTTTTGACAACTACTAGGCCGGATGTAGAATGGACAACATGGATGACTTTGGTTCTTTCTGAAAGAGGTTAAATTGAGAAGTTCGCCATGCTTTGATCGTCTTTAGCTTACTTTCATCGTGCTAGTTCCACGCCGCGCCGCACTGGTTAAGTCCCCTTCCCTGGGGCGTAGGAAAAAAGTTGTAAGGGTACCTGAAAATATATTTATGTTCACGTTCAAATGGAACTACCTACTTACATGTCTTTAAGGTCTTGTATCAGAATTTTTTTTGTCAAATAATCAAAATTCCATTCAGTTCCAGTGGAGGCAGTCTACCCCAAGCAAGTCAAACTGAAATGCTCTCATGGGCCAGATAAACAAGATCATAATGTGGGGCGCGTCAAAAACTTCAACGTTTATAGAAACGTGGGTTTAAAACTGTTTTTTTTTAACCTTTTTGTTACGCTATGCCCCACTTCACAGCTTTAAAAATCTCCAAGCTCCCCTCTGATGTACGAGTATTTCCATGTTGTGTTGTTCCTAATTTCTCGAAGTTAATGGGACCATAACATCCTCAAGGATGATAGAATTATTGGTGTTTGCATCTTCTAATTATGGTGCCTAATCTTACTGGGTTTTGGTTGACTATTAACTTTTTAAATACAGACTGCAGCCCAAATTAACTCAGCATAACTACACTCGTACCAGTAACGTAATTCATGAGAATTGCATTTCAAAAGCTTTCGTCTTCGGTTTACATGTTAGGGAACGTACCCATACTACGTGACACGTTTAAGGGGGAGGGGGTCTTCAAAATACCAAGCTTGGTACAAATGAGCGGCGGGGGGCTTAGGTTTTTGGTCACCGGGGGGGGGGGGTTAAAATTGCAAAAATTTGGTCACGTAGTATGGGTACGTTTCCTTAGGTGTGGTGTCCATTGCATTTTTAACATCACCTAAAAATGAAAGGAACATCAAAGGGAATTTATTGCGAAAACACGATTAATTGTTTATAATAATAAATACTTTATTTTACCTTTTAAAAAGTTGTAACATAATTTACACTTAAGTTAAAGAATTATCTGTAAGTGTACATCAACATCATAAATAAATTAAATAATATAAAAACTAAAAAGTCTCACCGCGATATTTAAAACGTAATACCGAAAGATTCTCTTTAGCTTCGTTGATTCAGAATGACTATAGGCCGCTGAATAAAGCCTGAAGGAATTATTCGACGTTGTTGTGTCTGTTAAGTGTAAAAATATAAATAATAATGTAAAGAGAGTATTCGTGTATGTGTGTGTTGTGTGGTGTGTGTTTGTGAGTGTAAATTGGCGGTGGAAAAGATGTTGGATGAAATTAATATCCAGCCAATTCGGCGAATGTGGAGTCCATCTCGTCGGCCAAGCTCTTGTATCGGTCCTTGTTGATGCCCAGCTCGTCTGAAATACGTCCAATAGGTTATTACACGTTCGCAACGAATGGCAGACAACGCGAGTTAAAGGTAAAAGTTTCAGATGGCACACCGAACGTAGAATACGCTGATGATATGAGATTTCACAAATTATTGTTTTAAAGTGAGATGAGGAGCGATATTTTTAAAGTAACTGCTCGGTAGCCTTAGTCCTCGGTCGAACCTTAAAATTTACTAATAAAAAAGGCGTATGCAATAATGCAATACCATTTTTCCCGAGAAGTGTACTTTGAAAACCAAAACAACGCGAGCTTACGCGTAGGTTGTTGAATTGTTGTAATAACTCATAAGTATGTAATGCTGCGTTCAGAACTGATCTACTCTATAAGGATATATTGTCAATACAGAATGAAAGTTAAAGTCCATCCAACTTTGGGTTTCTTTTCCATAGAAAAGCCTGTTGTTCCAAAACTACCTAAATATAATGTGATCTAGGTGGTTTTGGTTGTTCTCGCTGATCTATTTCGTAGATTCTATTGCATAAATTATATAATAGATCAGATGTGAATAGGCATTACAGATATCGTGGTTGGTAATTGAAAAGTTAAAAAACGTATTTCGTTAGGTGTGGCGCCAGTCTAATAGCTGTACTCATAAATATTATAATTTTATAATGAAGCCTCTACCAAGTTTTCATAAAAGTATTCGTGCAGACCGGACTGAAGTGATATTTATAATTTTACATTAAATTACTTTAATCCCAATAATTATACTCTTCATTTTAATTGATGTAATTAAACTTGTTAAAGCTGTAATGATTTAATGGGGAAGAATATTTATAAATTAAAATATTTCTCATCCTTTATGCTGTAAATTTTAAAAACATCTTATTATAGGTTTTCTTATGGCTATCAGTTTTTACGTGCATCTATTTATGTTCAAAGTATATTTTAAAAAGCTTTAAATATACCTTTGGTTTATTCAGTCCTCTGCAGTTTAGCGATATAAGCGACAGGTGTCGTGAAGATTTTATTAGTCACAAGACAGAGAAGAAAGTAAGTATAAAAACGGTAAAAAAGAAGAAAGAATAAGTTAAATAATAGAAAACACTTAAAGAAACATTAAAGGACAATTGGTTAACACAACATTCGAGAGAGTAAAGGAAGATTTGTTAGTTGTTACGTAATAAGGGTAAATTTCGGAAGACCTTAGGCGATAAAGCAAAGGCATAATGGTGATTATAGAAGGAGTGGAGATTCCGTAATATGGTTGCACAAGGATTAAAGATTCCAAGTTGCTATTGTGCAAATGTGCAAGGATTAAAGATTCCGTATTGTGTTTGCACAAGGAATGGAGATTCCGTTTTGTGTTTTGCACAAGGAGTGGAGAATCCGTATCGTGTTTACACAAGGAATGGAGATCCGGTATTGTGTTCGTTCAAAGATTGGAGATTTTGTATAGTGTTTACACTTGGAGTGGAGATTCCGTATTGTGGTTGTATTATTGCAACAAAGAAAGCAACTGCTGCAATAACACGCCATGTACACTGTGTACAGAGTCGAGGCGAGTGCGAGGTGGTTGTAAGGGTATTGTGTATGGGTCCGGTGCGTGGAGCTTCCTGTACTGTGGATCGTTTGGACGTGTGGGGGCTGATTGGGTGCTGAAACAAAGGGTCCGGGGGGTGTTAGTATCCGGTGAGTTCGGCGAATGTGCCGTCCAGATCGTCGCATATCGCTTTGTATTTCTCCTTTTCTCCGAACAGGGTGTCTGGAATACGCATCAGAACATATTTTAGATACTACCTACAAAATTTGCCACTACTTCAATATAATCATAACTTTTCTACCCTACGCTCTCGAGGGATATTAAATACTTGGATCGCTTAATCAAACCATTAGCAATTGGGTTTATTATAGGCAAGAAGCTCACCAAAAGATTTTAAATTAAAATATACAAGTATTAATGTTAATAGAGAAAGATCCTTGTTTGCTTTGATTAAATTAAAAAATGTTTATACCAGTGTTAGAAAGTAAATATTTTTCAATTATTTCTGTGGTGGAACCACTTATAAGCCAAATAGATATTTTGTTAAAATAATTTGAAAATAAACTTTCAAAAGCTTTAGTAAAATAGCATGCACAATTAATTATTGTATAATTATTCTAATATCACAGATATGAAACAAACCCTTGAAACATAAATTTTTTTTTAAAACTTCTTAGCCAGATGTAAAATAAAATCAGTCCTGTTATAGGATTCAAGTTCCAGTCATTAAAAAAATCAATCTCTTTAAAATAAATAAAGCTTTTGATTGCTTGGATTTCTTCAACATCTGAGATTTACGTAGATGCTCGGGTGTTATGTAAAAAATGAATATCCAAGTATAAATCATGTATGACTTATATATATACCAAATATAAGAATGACTTCACGGTCTCAATTTTAATAACATTTCAAATAACAAGTTGTCTCATCCCAAACATTTGGCAAAGCAATCTCCTTTCTTATAAATTGCAACCCGAAACTAACCCCGTTGAAGCCTGTTAATAGAAACCAACTCATAAATTTATTAGTTAATACAGCGAGCGTTAAACGCCCACCGCATAAGCCACCCGAGTTTGAGTATAGGTGTTGTGCGAGTATTAGGTCTCGCAAGCCACGCGGTGTGGTTGTTGGAATCCCTGGTCCCGCAAGACACACGATGTGGTTGTTGGAATCCCTGGTCCCGTAAACCACGAGGTGTGATTGTTGGAATCCCTGGTCCCGCAAACCACGAGGTGTGATTGTTGGAATCCCTGGTCCCGCAAGTCACACGGTGCGGTTGTTGAATTCCCTGATCCCGCAAGCCACGCGATGTGGTTATTGGAATCCCCGGAATGTGACCCTCACCTTCCAGCCTGTCGACTTCCTTCTGTAGCTTCTTGACTGTCTTCTCGGCGAACTCGGCGCGAGCTTCAGCTTCCTTGTGCTTGACGGTGAGGGTCTTCAGCTGCCTCTTGAATTCCTCCACACGCTGGTTGGCCTTCTCCTCTGATACTTCCAGAGATTTCAGGGAGTTTCCTACGACCTGGTTTTCAACAAATTCGTTATTAATAACGTGATCATTTTCATACGATTTTCAAAACTTTCCGAGTTACAGATGTTCTCAAAAGAATCATAAATATTAAGTCTACACATTTTACCGACTTAACTGCTTTATCTGCATAAGCAAAAGTTTTTTTTTTGTTCACAATAATCAAATATTTTAAGTAGGTGGAAATCTGAGCAACGTGGCGAATGATAATACTAACCGAAATTGTATTAATTTTTAGCTGATTAATTATTGTAAGTGTTATTACCTTCAGTTCCTCCTCCAGCTCCATGACCTTGGAGTCTCCAGACTTGACACGGTCCTCAGCACCCTCAAGCTCGTCTTCAACGAAGGCCAGCTTGCGTGATACCTGACACATTCAACAAAACATTCTTTAGACACTAATCAACAACAAACATCAGAACCTTTCAGTTTGACCAAACCGTTTCACGTCCTAAACGAACCAGGCGACTCTACTTAGCAAGAAAATTAATTTACACCACTAGAAGACACAAATGCAGCTCTTGGGAGTAGGGATGTCGAAAGAGAAAAAAAATATCGATATTTATTAAAATATCGATATGGACGTCGATATATCGAGGAAAAAATATCGATATATCGGTCAAATTTTCAAGAGATTTTGCGTTTTTAAAATAATAGTGTATTCAGCTCAATATTATCAATAGTAATTTTTGTACTCAATTTGCTTTTTTTAATGTACAAAAATCTCATTAAAAATGAAGGTATTTTTATCACTCTTCATTTTCATTACGTAATAATTACAAAAATATCAAAACACTAAAAAGCTGTCTTATAACTTATATGTAAACTGAGATGCATACAAAGTTTGTATGAGTCTCAGTAACATTCTATTGGCGTATTAATCTGTCAAAAAGAAATTCGTGTTTGGAACAAGGTAAAGTCAATAATCATAGACAATTGGGAACCAACACGTAGGAGTGGCTTAGAAAAAAATGCCGAAAAATAGCATACATTTCTATGTATGTACATACACACTCATGTGTGTATGAGATAGTATTGGTGATCACAAATACTAATGCAAATACAATAGATTTGTAAGCTATTAAGAGTTAAAATTTCAACCGCCAGATGTTATGAACCAATTCAGTTACTTTTTTCCGTTCGTTCCTATACGGTTTTGGATTCTAGTGACTTTAAATACATAAATTAAAAAATATCGTTTTTGATACAATTTTCGATTTTGGATATTTTGTATCGATATATCGGATCAAAACATATCGGCTAAAAATATCGACATTTTGAATTAAAAATATCGATGTTTCGATATATCGATATTTTTTCAACAGGCCTACTTGGGAGTAGTAACAACTGCTGGAATTATGAAGAGGGGTCAAGAAACTCCTTTATTGTGTCAATTTTTTTATGAATACCGCAGAAGAGTCCACAACCTTATGGAATTTTGGGTTTTTATTCTTCCAACCGTACGGAGACAGTGAGACTACGGCATCCTCAATTGAGGTATGTTGTGAGGCTGAAAGGAAATTGTGAAAGGGAAGAATATGAGAAGAGGAGTGTGGGAAATACTTATTTATTCAAATCTGGTCACCAATCACGGCTAAGCCCATCGCAAGCAGTGTTTCAATTCCGAATGGTGGTCTTACACCAGGGCGAGTAAGTGATCACCTTGGAGACATGAAGGCTCAGATGTCTGGCCAGAATAGCTATCTGAGTACACATACGATAACTGTGAACTTCATTAAATTGAATTGAGCTGCTACCAACGGAATAAAGGTTTGCTTATGGCCTTAGACCTTTATGAATTCGGTGAAAATATAAGGTTTACATAATGCCGAAAACAATTTAACGGCTTGGTGTTAGAAAGGCAAATTCATGGGGGTGTTAATATTACAGTTTGGGTGTGGGATGGAAACGCAAAATGTTATAAAACTTCCCTCGGGATTTTTAAATTATTAATATGTTGGTACACATTACGTACAACGAACGTAGATTATGGATGTTCCTATTGTCGGAAAGTAAAATGTAACGGAATTTCAGTTTTGCAAATTGTACAAGATACTCAAGATGAAATAATTGGTTTCTTTCGGTTTTCTGAATTGATCAACTTGTGAAATGGTGTCATAAAAGGTCTGTATAATTACCTCATCAGACTTGCCGTCAGCATCTTCAGCCAGGAGTCTGGCTTCCTTGAGCTGGTTGGTGAGTTGCTCCATGCGCTCCTCATCCTGCTGTGATCTGTTTTCCAATACTTTGCACATACTGCAATCAAACAAAATAACAGGTCATTAGTTACATCCAAAAATATTACGTAATCTATGTACAAAAACCCAAGAAAAGGTATTGTATATTTATACAATTTATCTGCAGCAGAATAAGGTCAGCCATTAAAAAAAATTATATCTGCGAAGCTCTTACTGCGTTATCACTCTTCGAGTGAGAACAATAATATGTTAAATGGTACATATTTCAACACATACGCAGGATATCAAAATGTTATGTTTAGACGTGTACTTGCTCTACAACAGATGTGAAATAAGTGTACCAATCTTGTTACGTTACCACTCTACCCTATTTGACTATCTATTTTTAAATTATAAAGCTGACAATCTGTGTGTTGAAATTCTTGAAAAGTGAGCTTTTTGGTTACAAATTTTAGGTCACCGCAGCTATTATTAACTCGGAAAGTGGTTTCCATCGAAAGCTTTAAAATATACACTTGACTGGTCAAAAAAGACGACACGCCATATTATTTGTGACATGTCTTTTGCGTTTACATGAGTTTCGAGTTTCAAGTGATTAATAAGAAAATAGATGTTTAAAACAGAGTGTTGAAACCCTACAGTAAACTATCTACTACCATCCGAGTTTCCGCTCGCCACTCAGTCGAGAAAGCTCCCCCGGGGAGATTTATTTTTTCCGAGCTTTTGGTCTACAGTATACAGTCTACAGGCCACACACGAGTCTAATAACTATACGACAACGTCTCGTGGGCGTACTGAAGGTCAACTGTAAATGGATTTGCCACAGCAGAAACTATAGCCACTTGGCGGATCTTTCTACTTACAAGCTTTATTATTACTTTTTTAACACCTTACATCTTTTGTATTAGTGAAAATTTTTTTTAGGTCATTTCAATATTATTCATTTATATTTCATTAAAGTTAAATAAATATTTTATACGAAAACCATTTTGGACCGTTTAGGTGTAGAAAGAGCAAAGTCATTTTAAAAATTGAAACACAGCTTAGAATATAGAAAAATACAAGGAATTCTTCGTGAACCTGTCTCGTGGTCCAAATACTTGTTCAATCAGACCTTAAATTTCGATAAATTTCAATATTGATAAAACTGTGTTCAGGAAATTCAAATTGGATGGAGATAGAAATTTGGACTCAATGAAAACTATGTTTCATTTCAAATTTGTATGGAAAGCACTATCAGTTTTCTTTTTTATTCTATTGGATATAACCTACGTATGGTATTTTTCTTTTCCCGGAATGGGTTTGCTACTATCGTTCTATAAAATCCCAAATTTAATATTTCAACTTCGTTCCCGGAGAATGTTACAGCTTCCTAAATTATTTTTTCCATAGCCAGAATAATAGCCATCTTCCCAATTTGAGAGAGAAAAAATTGGTTTAGTAACTACATCTAGTAACCAACTTGTTAGAATGATAGTGTTTCTTAATGTTTTTTTAAAGCAAAAATGTTACTTCCATCCTAAAAAAAGAAAGAGAATGAAGTTGTTTGGGTTATTGAAGAAGTTGAGAACATTATCAAAGAAGATCATTGATTTATTAAAGAAGTTGTTTGGGTCATTAAATAGATTTAATGAGCTATTGAAGAATGTAATCGAGTCATTGAAATGGTTGGATGAGCTATTGAATAAATTAATCGAGTCATTGAAGAATTGAATTAGCAATTGAAGAAATTATTCGAGTCATTGAATAGAGTGAACGAGAGATTGAATAATTAGCTGGATTCTCACCGGTTGTTCTCGTCAGCGGCAGCGGAGGCCTCGAGCAACTTGCTGCTGGCTGATCCCAGCCTTTCCTCGGACTTCTCCAGATCCTCCTCAATCTGCTGGACCTTCCTGTTCAAGGTGGCCACCTCGGACTCTGTGGTTGTGAGGGTCTTCTCCCTCTCCTCGAGGTCCTTGTTGGCCTTCTCCAGGTTGTTCTTGTTGTCGATGAAGTCCTGCTCGACCTGCTGCAGCTTCTTCTGCAGATCGCGCACCTCCTCGTTGATCTAGGGACAATACCATCGTTAGCTTTTGGTTCGACAAAAAACTTTTCATTTTCATTACCGCAAGTATTTGTGGGCTTTTTAAAACTACCCACTAACAAGGAGGTATACAAAAGATTTTAATAAAACCTTATCGAATGAATAGATGGGCAACTCTTGAACCTTTTTGAAAATTCATTCTACCTAAACTACTTTTATTTCGGGATATTCAAATTACAGAAGAAAAACAGATGTTATCATTAGAGTAGAAATCAATAAAATATTGTGTTTTACTGGTGGAACCAAGTGTAATCTCTTTGTGCCTCTGTTGGTTCTAAATTTTTTGTTTAAACCTTAGAAATAAACAAAAAAATTAAATCAAAAATTAATTTACTTAAGATGAAGCCATAGTAAATAATGCCAAATCATACAAAATCATATGTTTTTGTTTTGAAAATTTGATCGCTTAGAAGTATTGTAGATGCTTCAATTAAATACTACGTGTAGAACACACTTTGGCCCTTAAAAATATCGGTCATTTTTTTAATAAGTCTTTTAATAAGCCTATAAAAAAATAAAGTATAAGGTCTAAAAAACAGACTTTCAAGTCCAAACTCTCCTATTTATAAACCCCTTTTCGGTTATGGTTTTATTGTATAATGTGGCAAATTCAGTTTATTTTATAATGATCGCAAAAAAAGTTGATATTTACACCCAATCTTCTCAAAATAAAATAAAATGTGCATTTTCGCGTTGTTATTTTACAATACGGCCGCTAGTCGACGAATTCGGTTATTTAAAGTGATAGGGTTTATGGCGTCCACGAAGAACTACTGTTCACGCCACAGTCGCCAAACCTCAGTCACGCCCCGAACTGAGCGGGAGATGGACGCGTCACTCCGCGTCGCTTGATTTCGTGAAATCAATTTTAAATTTCCGTTTTATTACAATAAACAATGCTTAAAACAGGAATTCATATTTTTTACAGGCCTTTACGAAATCAACCTGTAAAACAAAACTCTCAAATACCTTTTCCAACCTCTCCAAAAGCTTTTTCTCAAGTATTTTTAAACTCCTCCCATAAAGGGCGTGAATTCCGATTTCGATTTTTTCCTGAACTAGTGGATCGCCTTAACAAAATAATAGCCCTCTGTAAATCACCCTCACTGACAATGTTCCGTGTTATGATGACTCCTCCCACCGTTCTCCCCCTCCCCCACTACCCCCCCCCCACTACCCCCCCCCCCACTACCCCCCACTTAATAAAATCTAATCATTTCTGTACTTCTATAAATTTTAAGTAGGCTTTAAGTTTGCCAGTGAATGACACGGATGTGTCGAAACCGGTAGAAGAAAATTTTAAATTTAAATAACAAATGTAATGGAAAGCAAAACTCTTCAAAACAAAATAGGGCACCTGAAGCCAGGGCTGGGCAGTATTTCAATTACAAGTAATTCAAATACTGCCCAGCCCTGCCTGTAGCACGAGTGGTGTAGGTTAAACAAATTATGAATAGTATTCATATTGTCTGTTTTGTCGCAATTAGCACTCAAGGGGTTTAAAAGTAGATGTACTCGTATTGTTATTTGTGTAATGCATATATTCACCTTATCAGCCCTAAGGTTGGCATCCTTAGCCTGTCCTTCGCAGGTATCTGCCTTATCCATGGCATTGTCCTTCTCCAGCTTCATCGCTTGCATCTTCTTCTTGATCGCGTCCATTTTGGCGGCTGGGAGTGTCTGCTACGGCTCGAGGGAAAGGAAAACGACTCTGGAATAAGCAATAACAAATTCATTCAAAATATTAATCACTTAAGGTTAACATAAAATTCACAATCTGCTCGTTCATATATAGGGATAGTATTTAAATTGTTTTACGAAAAAACCTTTTTCAAAGTTGTGCTGCAAAATATTAAGATGAATATTAATATTAAAACCCAATTATTTGAAGAAACGCATACGAAAACAATACTGCTTCAGTGAATCAATCCAATATTGTATTTGCATGCCTTTCTTGGAAGAATTGAGTTTTTTTAGGGACAAAATTATTTATACAATTCATTTTGCATAGATGTATACGGGCGCAAACAACAATATTTTACATCATAACTTTTCAAAAATTTGGTTTTCCTTAAATAATTAAATCAACGCCATTTATGAAATAGCAGATTATTTTAAGTGTATTCTTAATGAAGTTGGAAGGCTATCCTCGAAATCATAATGACCAGACTCAGCGGAAACAAACTGAAACAATTTTTAACCATATCCACAGGAGAACCACGACAAGTGGAACGTATAGGCTTTTAACTTTAGTGATTTTGCAAGAATTAATTGTATTGTTTCCATTTGGACATTTATTAGACTTAGTTTTCAAGTAGCACAAAGTATAAATAATGTTAAACTAATTTATGGTCATTGAAACATGTGTATCGTGAAAGCCTCGGAAAGTACCTAAACTACAGAACTCCAAGATAACTCTAAAAAGTTCGCGTAATCTTCCCGCTCAGTAGTTTTGACAGTGTTCCGTGAAAACGTTTCTAGTCTATTTACAAAATTGAAAAATATTGGTATAGCTTTTGTGAAATAAGATATGCCAATCGATTTATTACACTGTTAAAATATGTGCCAAAATGATGGTATTTCAATACTCAATGTGCATTTAATATACCAGTTGAACAACACCTCATCGAGTAACAAGTTAGTATCTAACAATAGAAGCGCCATATTAAATTATTATCTCAGCCAAATTATAATCTTCTGTAATAACGTGATGACATTATTATTTTATACAGCGTGGACTAAAATACTATAAATACACGTGGCAGAAAGTGTTGAGAAGAGCGCATACAGTCAGAGTGTTGGCTCGGAACCAAGGAATACGTGATCGCTTCTATCATACTCTTCCCTCCGCAGGTGACAACTATTTCTGCGTCAAACAGCAGGTTAACAATGCAGCGAGCTGTGAAGAACAAATCCATTCGCCCGACTTTCCATTTGATGAACGAATTAAAGGCATACCTTCCGGGTGTCCGGGAGATGAGTGTTGGGTTCTGATCGTCGCGAATGTAATTATTTATTCAAACGTATATTATTAGACGCTGTTGCATCATGACAAGTCTCATTTTCGCGCTTTCGCTTGATATCATCTATATCTTGTGTCGGTGTTTCAATCCAATAATGAATCTGTAAGCCTTTTTCGAAAGATTTGATTTTGTTTATGGACGTATACCCGTATGTGCGGGTGCAATTAAATCATAATAATTTTTAAAGCATAACTCGAAATAATTAAACTCGCGTCATCTATGAAAGAGTAAATTATTAATTATTTTAAGTATCACCTTAAGAGAAAGCTACTATTTGGTTTAAAACTACTTACAATATTTTTTATGGTCTAAAATGTAAGGAAAACATTGAAACGACCTTCAAGAAAATGTAAGCAACGTAAAAAAGCATTTATCATAATATTACGTCCTTAGAGACAATATAAAATATAGTTTTGAATAATCAGACCACTTTTTTTTTCTAGCGAGTTATTTGAAAGACAAGTAATCGTTTCAGGATTATCTTTAGAAAAATATTTGTGTTTTGAACCAAATATTTTTTTGTGAAATATATCTAAGTTTATAAATTGATTTATTACATAAATAATAATATTGTTTTCATTTTATTTACCAAAGTCAAAAAAACCAAGATGTTTGTATGATTTTGTTTGATATTTGTGTAAACTCGAGTAGTGGTGAAACACCGCTTACATTAATGTTTTTAAGAATAACTTTTGTTAATAATTCTGATATAGTCAAAAGAAAAATATTCGTAATAAGAAAATAATGGATGAAATTAAATTGTGATTTAAATAAAAATTATTGACAAAGGAGTCCTCTGGGATGAATATAAACACAAAGGTTGTGTTGTAAGCAGACGTCGATGATGTGATTCATATTGACTAATGAAAGCTCATTAGGGAAAATATTTTAATTGCTGGCATCCAAAAGTGATCGGAAAGTATGCTTGCATTGGAATACATTGGGTGCTTTGATAAATGGAAGCGGCAGCTATTGCTGAATATTGGCAATGTATAAGATTCCTAAGTCAATTACTCTGGCAGATGAACACATGTTCCAATAAATTCGCATTTCGATCCATTATCTCGCCCACTGCGTGTAAACAAAGTATTTTTACTGCATACACAAGTGGAGCGATTTGACGTTTGAGCTTTGGGCGAACATCGCCGAAAATAAAATACCGCGGTCAGTTGGAAATTCAAAACGCGCGCGCCTCCCGCGCACCCTTCCCGCCCGTTCCGGCGTGGGCGGGAACTCTCCGTGGCGTGCAAAAATCCGTTAGTTTACTCTGGGAATCTGTATGATTTTGGTCGTTTATACATGTGAAATGATCGGAAATAGGATGCGAGTGGAGGCGAGATGAGGAATTCGTTCAGAGCGTCGGCCGCGGACGGAAATAGAACGGGCCTAGTATGGCCGCCGTCACTCGATACCGTCACACTACCGCCATCTAGCGGCTATACAGGCAAACACTATCAAACACGGGAAAACCACAAGGAAACTCAAGGAAATCACGTCAACTCAACATTACATAGTCGTTAAATTAGTAATTAGTCAAAAATACTACAAACGTATAATACCAACAAAGCCCGTAGTAAAGTAATTGCGAATAAGAAACATTATTATTGATGTGCATTAAAGAAATAAATAAATTAATCATTACGCTAATAGTTTTAAAAATAGATCAAAAAGTTACGCCTACACGAAAAATGTTACATTTGGTATTTTTTTTATCTGCGGGACATGTCATAATAACATTAGCTAAAAAAAGCACGCTCTCTAATTCTAATCTCTCTAAACGATGTCACATACATAAACATATAATTTCTACAGACATAATTAGCAAACGCAAAAAATGAAAATAGGTACTTGAATAATTTGGGGTTTACCCACCCGAAAGGAACATTTCATTCAATTAAACTTTCAGACTTATCCGTACCCCTTAAATTTCCCATTTCTCCGAGTCGGTTAATTTTAAGCTCAATTAAGTTCTGTGTAAAGGCAAAACCTTTAATTAGTAATGATGCCTCTATTATCTGTTAACTTCGCTTTTCAAGTTCACTCGAAGGAAACTCGTTCGCGAAACTTTGCAATGGGGGGAAATTTGCGAGATGTACTTTCACAGACAATACGGTGGAACTTTCTGAATTGACTGAAAACATTAGTTTTTACAAAAACGAATTTTTACATAATGAAATGTGTATTTTTTGATCTGTGTGTTTTGGCGACAAGTTTAAAACTTTCAACAGTGACATAAGAAGTGTAAAACAATCCATTGTCACACGATAGTTGTTTCTGTAGCTGTAGAGGTCTACTCCTAACACATTGAAACGTCAGAGACCCTAAATAGTCGCACAAGAGTCCAGCGGAGATTATCAAAATAGCACTTTTCACGCTGTCAAAACTTTATCGCACTGCGAAGGTAACTGAGGGAGTTTTAGTTCCGATACTAATTCCGGACTTACCGAGGCTTGTCACTGAGAAACACTTGGCTAGAACGATTAAAGAGATGTTTTGACGCACAATCACAGTCCGCAGAGTCCGGAAGAATCGGGAGAGTCCTCTGCCTGGCTTGGCTGACTGAGTGACGGGCTTACCTGGTGCGAGCTCGCTGGTCTAACGGGCACTGAGTGCTGGGAACTAGTCGACGCGCGCCGGGACGCGGGGAACCCTTATTTCGGGACGGGCGTCGCGGCGCTCCAAGGCGGACCGGAATATTCACGAATTTCTCGAAATAATACGACTTTGGATTCGATTCCAGACAACATTATAAAATTAAAAGAATTTTTTTCATATTTTATAATTAAAAACTCATTTTTAAAAATCTAAAATAAAGTTAGAGATTTTTCATTTTGCATGACAACAGTAGCATTAGAAAAGAAGCGTAGAGTTAGTACACAAGTATTTAAAAGTAACACTGAATTAGCAGCTCTGATATTTAAGTTTTAATTTCAACATTTTTTTCCTGTTTCTGTTGTAGATAACGTTATTTATTCACCAGTAGTTGTTACTATGTATAAACAATTTATATGTATTTAATAATTAATTAGTAATTACTAATCAATTGAAATATTATATGAACAACAAACTACTTGAAGACTTTTATTTTTATTTTTAAGCAGAATGTTCTGATGAATATGATGTCGCAGACTAAAAATAGTTACGATGACCTAGAAAATTCCCACAGAAAAAGGCTTAGTTCGAAAGATTTTGCTAAATAATGCAATCAAATAATGTCAGCTTTATAGTTAAGACTCTAATCTAATACGTAGGTACTTAATATTTTTTGTTTAAAACCATAGATAAAGCAAATTTCTGTGGTTTTAAAACAGCTGTTTTGAAGTTTAATTGAAAAGCATTGGTTAATTTTCATTAGCTCTGTCTACGTAGCAACGTACTTTGCCATCAAGCCTTTCCCTGTTTAGGGATTATACTAGTAGTAAATAAACTAAAGATTATTAAACTATATTTTATTATTTATATAAATAAGTAAGTTTTAATAATTGACTACCCCTGGAGCCGAGAATAAACTCCCACACCACCAAACCTCTCCCACACACACAAAACGGCACCAACACACGGAAAAACCGCGGGATTTTTGCCAAAGGAAATAAATAGTTAAGATTATCCCACCGATAGAGAGAGACAGATGCGCATTTCTTTTCTCGAACATCTCTTGGGTATCTAACGAGACACGTATAAACCTCTCATTTCTAATTCTGTCCCAAATTCACAACGTTCTGGTAAACCGACTCACTTGTTTCTCGTCTAATTGGAAGGACATCTTAACAATCTATAGACAAGTATTTATTAGTCAATCAATTTAATACAATTATAATTGACTGAGGAATCTTAAATAAATATATTATATTGGTTAACCTTTGCACTTAATACATCCCTCGCGTTGCTATTTGAAACTAAATATCTTTCGATTCTATTAATGATAATAAAATGCTTGAGAATTGTAAAATAGCGTGTAGGTATACTTTTTTACGTTAGCTCCACACAGGAGCCAGGGCCTATGTCATCTTAGAGAGGGTTTTTTTAAGGAAACGACGGAGAGGAAGTTCTGAGAAAGAAATAGGTATGAGGGGTGGCTAGGAATCCGGGGGTCAGTGTGTCCAGGAGTGACAGACGAGGGATTCAGGGTGGAGTCAACCAGTGGAGACAACCAGTCTCTCTCGATCCGGCTAGCCACGCTGCAGGTCGGCAGATGCATCGACAAATCTCACCCCACGAACCCAGTCACCCCTGCTAAGTCACCAAACGTAGCGAACCACTGGGGGTGACCTATGGCGAGAGGTGTTCGTTATTCAATAAATACCCATTCCCGCCTCCCAAAGTGCAAAAAAAAGTATCACCTCATCGGTTCTTCCTTGCCTAAGGGTATTCCTCGTATAAGGAAAAATTTCACCTTCAGTACCTACCTATGGCTAGACGGAAGGAAAGTGGATGTTAGTCGTAATGTTAAGTACCTGGGATATATTATCACAGAAAGACAACGAGGATGTGGAAAGACAAAGAAGAGCGATATCCGTTAGATCAGTACGCTGTCAAGGCGTTTTTACTTTTGCAGTCCAAACCAAAAATAACACTATTCAACGCTTTCTGCACATCGCTGTACACGTCTGAACTGTAAGTAAATTACAGTGCATCCCAATGGCATAAGCTAAAGGTCGCCTGTAAAATAATGCTTATCTCCAACTATTCCATCTGCCGACATACTGCAGCGCTACGGAAATGTTCCTGAAGGAACGAGCGCATACTTTCAGAAGACTTCTCCGCCACCGCATGGAAGCTTATGGCGCAGACTAAGCCAATCGAATAATACAATCACCACCGCCATGGTTGCCTGGATGGAGTCCCCCCTGATGGCCCTCTGGAGACGAGAGACCGTCAAATATCCTCCATAAACGGCTGCTTGCATATATTTTTGTGTTGTATATATTATCGATTTCATTTTTCACATTTTTCAGAGCTTATTTGTTTTTACAAGTGTTTCGTGTTTGTATTGTTATTTTGTTGCTTTTCTTATGCTCCTAATATGAACGTACCCCGATTGGGGAGGCCATAGTCTCACTGGATTCAGACAGTTAGGAGCCATTGGGACTCTTGTGCATAAAAATAAATATTTTTTTATTCATATAACAATACAAAAGATGTTTCGTTACTAATAAAAAAAAAAAGTGCAAAAATAAAAAAAATTCTCTCAAATTTTTTCTAATAATTGTCAAAGGTAAAAGCAAAACGTAATATTAAGCTCTACATATATGTGACATACAAATTAATGGCGCTGAAATGGTTAAAGTTGGTGGTATTCAACACATTACATCATTTTAAATTTTTCTCTTATATTCAATAATATTATTAAGTATTCAATTTATAAAAAAACAGTTTATTTATTAAAAAAAGCGCTATTTGTGTAGTGATAATGATTAGGGGAAGTATCGATTTCCAATGAAATACGAATTAAAATGTCGCTCCTGTATTCTAATAACATCTTCGAACGGACTCATCCATGACTTTCAAAATCTGTTTGCTGCGACAATAAAATCATAATAATTATTATTTCCACAGATTTTAAATGGAAGTTCTGTTGAATGAAATCCTCGAACAAAACATTTATTTTCTCTCTACTAAAAGTATTGTACGTTCGACTTATGCCTCCTACACTCACTCTATTTAATGGTATGATATTTCCAGTGTATAATAATTGTATACCGAGATAAATAGAAAGATGCGCTAAGAGATGATGATAAATGATCCATCCGTCATCGCTCCTCTTCGATTTGGAATAGCTACAGACGCAGGCGTGCACTTCATACAGGCACGGCGTACCCCACCGTACTCATATATAAAAATTTAACTAATATTAAACTTTATTACATCAATGCAAGAAATCAATCTGCACTTTCAAAAATACGCGCGAGGTCGAATCAGCGCCGCGTGTCCCATACCGACCGCGACCACCCGTACATATCAAAAGCAGGTACTGACGTAAATGATGAACAAGTCATATTCAAAGACTATTTTCTACGCAAAAAGGTAGGTGTGTGTGTAAAGCGCATTGTGTCGAAAAAGGCAATGCCTTTCGGAATAAACCACAAATTAATTTAGCAATCAGGGCCATCTGTTAGTACCTCTTTTAATTGGTACAGCTTTGATGAAATAAAAAATCATACATTGAACTTTCTTTCATGCAGTTGTGCGGTCGAAAATATATTATTCTTTATATACATTATTTTATTAATTGGCTTGTATTATGCAGACATGAAGCGGTTATTCGGATATTTGATATGGCTGGCCATTGATGTTAAACGAAAGATATGTAAGTAAAGAAAATTATATTAAAAAGAAAAGAGACCAGATCCAGTATGGAAGATCTACAGTCCCTCGTGTCTGATGAAGGAAGAGTATGAAGAATGAGTTAATGATGAAGTAAGTCTAAAGTCATGGTATTTGAAAAAGAAAGTATGGAAACAATGTGCAACATAGTTGTGAACGATGAGTATTTGGAGCAGGTCGATAAGTTTGTGTACTTGGGAAGTATGTTTACGAGAGTTGGGAAGGCTGATAGAGATATCGAACAGGCAACTCTATTAATGGAGGACTGAACGCCGTTGGCGCCAACAAAAATCTGTCAAAAGAAGCGAAGTCAGCCGTCCACAATGGAGTGCTGGTACCTACCCTGATGTATGGCAGTGAGGAATGGAACTGGCAGAGGAAGGATGAAAGTAGAGTGAATGCTGTAGAAATGAGATCCCTGAGGCGTATGTGTGGTAAAACCATGTACGATCGTGTGATGTAAGATTAAGAAAGGGACGCTCATGTATAGCGAATGAACGAGGAAAGGAGTGTAAGTAGAATATATGACACCAATGTGGATGGTAGAAGAAGTCGGGGACGCCCGAGGAAGACATGGCACGACCAAGTGAATCAGATACTTGAGTCGGGCCATGTGAAGAGTCGAAATAATAGAAGGGCATGTATGAGACGATGTATGAATGTGAAGGAGGCAAGGAGTGTGTGCCAAGATCAAGTTTGGCGGTCCGTCCTCTCTGCCTACCCCTGCGGGGAAACGGCGTGATGGTTAGTTAGTTAGGAAAAGAGACATACGAGTATTATTCGCGTGTCTTTTACGAACACAATCCTTTTCAAAACTACAAGGGGATATTGAAGGTTTTACTTATTTGCGAATTAATTTCAATTTATTTATTATTGTAATATTTGGTCAGTTTTTTAAATAAGAAATCCACTTTTGAGTGAGATGTTTAAATATTTAGGGACAATATTGTTTGATACGTCCAAAACAGATTTCTGTTTTCATTTAGGTTTACTGGATAGCCTCCGTGGTCCTAGCGTATAAAGATTACACAGGTCCCGAGGAAAATAATTTCCCTCAAGACATATGTCATCTTTGGAGTTGCTGTGTGGAGGGTTGTTTTTGGAAAAGAAGTGAACCTGAGATGGCTGATAATCCCAATCAATATCGGCTAAATCTAGGAGACTAGCAATTCTTAGCGAAAACTTATCAGGTCAGTGGTAAGTTTTTCAAATATCTATTATTTCGCTGTTTTTCCTATTGCCTACGCTGACTAAAAACTCTGTGCATGCCACAGGTCACAGGCTATTATATATAGATTACCTTCCTGCTCACCAATATACATAACTACTTGTCTAATAACCAGCGTGTCGGCATTCTTGCAATGTTAGCAAATAATAATATGTAATCTATAATTTTCTTTTATTTTACAATACTTGTGTTTATTTCGAAGTCATTTTTTATGTGAATACCTCACAAGGGTCGCAGCTGCTCCCGTCTGGAGCCAGTGAGACTACGGCATCCAGAGTTGGGATATGTTGTGAGGCTGAAGGTAGTGGGGAGGGGAAGGAGATGGGAAAGAGAAAGATAGGGAAGTACCTGGTAATTCAGATCTGGTCACCAAACACGGCTAAAGCCATAAGCGGCGTTTAAATTCTGAATGGTGGTCTTACACCAGGGTGATACTGAGAGTATCTTCCATATTGGAACTGCCGCAAATGTATACGAAAGGAGAGCACATTACACATAATAATTATAGTAGCTATATTTGCATAACCATTAACGAAAATTGTTTAGACTGCATTTTATCAAGAATTTTATCTTCGGCTGAAAGGGGTTTCAGGAAGATTCGCGTTTCGGGGGAAGACATGTTTTTTGTAAAACACATTGGGGCTGAAAACTTTTTTTACGTGGATAGATATTTTCCGCACAAGAGTTCTAAGTTCTGTCCAGAGCCAATGGAACTATTATGACATCAATTTTAGTATGCTGTTGTTAGACTGAACAAGGTGGGAGCAGAAAGAGATGAAAAAAAGGGAAGTTTGGAAGCAAGTTTTGACGGCCTCCGTGATCGAGGAGTAAGGCTCTCGACTGACAATCCGAAGATCACGGGCTCGAATCCCGGCCTGCACAAGTAGATTTTATTTAGTTGATTTGTGTTATTTCGCAATTTATACATTTAAAATTCTTTATGGTATATTTGCGGCACGTTCCAGAGCGGAAGACATTCTCAGATCGCCCTGGGGTTAAGACCGAGAAGTGTTTGGTGACTAGACCTGAATTTCCCGCACTCCTCTTCCCCATCTCCTTTCCCTCCCACTACCTTCAGCATACCATGCCATAGTCTCACTGGCTAGTGGCTCTAGACGGGAGCAGTTGGGTTACAACGTTTAGAAAACAATGTTTAGGTATCTATTCAACAGCTATAACATGCCAATTTTCTTTGTTTCCGATGTGAAAAAGTTTGCACTCTGCTCTGATTTTTGTAATCGTTATTTTTTTATAACAGATTATCTTTCTGGCCGGTGAACGAATCAGTGGGGTGTTGTTGTGAGCGCGGGCCAACTTTTTGTTTATGTATTCTGAACAAAAAATGCAGCTTTTATCAATTGAAAAACATAAAAACTTCTTTGGTCCCTTAATAGCTAATAGCTTATATTAACAAATCAAAGTCGGATTTGCAAAAACAGCGCTATAAACATTATCCTTTTATTATATTTCTATAAGAATATGGCACAACAGTCACAACTATTTGGAGCCTGGGAGATTATGGCATCCCCAATTGGGGTATAAAAGCAGTGAGGAGTTGAAGGAGATGGGAAATTAGAAGGTGCCGTTTGAAGCAAAGTTTCAATTCTGAATGGTGGTCTTGCACCAGGGCGATACTGAGAGTATATTCCATTCTGAACGTGCCGCAAATATATTATACGTTATTAAATTTTACGTACAATTACAAAATAACATATTAATAAAATAAAATTTATTTGCGTACGCCAGAAGTTAAACCTGCGACCTCTGGATTGCTAGTCGAGAGTCTTACCCCTCTCATGATCATGGAGGCCGATAAAAAACTTTCAAATCACCTTTTGTTATTTTTTTACAGTTTTTTTTTTATATAGATAACAGTAGCTTGCAATGCTATATTCAAAGACATAAATTCTTCCTCCCTAGTAGTTCATGTCCTTTCCCGTGCGTCCCCTTCCTCTCCCGCGGTCCCCTTATACCTTCCCCGCCTTCCCACACCCTCGCCACCCCTCCCAAGTACTTCGTTACCCTCCCCTCCTGCCTTCCCTCTCTGCCACTTAAATATACGAAACACACATTTTTATTTAAACAAATTTCATAGCGCCATAGTTTACCATTACACCTATACACTGAAACCCTCTTCTGCCAAAATGCAATGTACTGTAAAATTTTTGAATCAATCGATTACTTTCCGAGATTTGCAGACCCAAACATATGGAACCTAAATTTTGTATATACATATATGTTTGTAGATTTAAGATAGCAAAGGAAATAATTCTTTCTCTAAGGGATAAAACCCTAGCGTCCTTTTTTTACATGAGCTCCACACAGGAGGCCCCGAGGAAAATAATTTCCCTCAGGGCCTATGTCATCTTTAGGGATGCTGTATGGAGGGTTTTTTTAAGGAAAAGAAGGAGAGGAGAGTTCTGGGAGGGAAAAGGGTTTAAGGGGTGGGTAGGAATCTGGGGTTTAGTGTGTTCTGATCATCCACCTCCAAGACCTAGACAAACCTCCCCCCATGAACCCGGACACCCCTGCTAAATCACCAAACGTAGCGAACCACTTGGGATCTATAGCAGAGGTGTTGGTTATCCAATAAAGGTTCCCGGGGCGGCGGTCCTAAAATATACACACATTTTTATTTAAATTTGATAAGCTATGTATGCACAACTATTTGAGTAGGTATACTGAGTTCCAGTAATGTCCTGTTCAAATTTGTAGTAAAATGTACCCTGCATATTTTAGCCAACAGAGAGAAATCTCTCATAGATAGTCGCCAGGTTCGTCTTTGGCTAGAAATAAATTCTACGCCAAAAAGTAGGTACACATTCTAGGATTGATTTATTTTTTTAAAAGTTTAAGAAAAGTCATTGTCTAGTGAGGCAGGTAACGTACTTGCATTATCATTTTTTATTTTCTTCTTGTTTCATTATTTTAATAAAAGTTTTTTTCCACGAATAGAAAACAGCAACAAACATTAAATAGAATATGAGTGATACACCATTGATGCCAGCATTCAGTGGTTAAGAAGTAAATCACTTCGCTGTTGTGTATTTCTAGTCTCAATAGTGAATTTGGTATTCCGGCGGCTGTCCCACTATTCCCAGCTCCATTTACATAACACTCTTATTTTTATTTAATTTCCAGTAGGTGTGGAGTCACATTAAAAATAATTTGTTGATCGCTTAGTGAAATTTCTCATTGCCGCGGTCACACCGAGGCTTTATTAGGAAGTAGTAAGTATCTACCTACAATTATTAACTTGTTATAGATATTTTTGAGTTTTTTGCGAGGGACCAGAAGACGGGCGGCATATTCTCAACACATATTTTTTTTACATTAGCTCTAAACACGAGGCCGTGATGAAAATAATACCCCTCAGTCTAATATGTTATCTTTGGGGGATACTGTGTGGAGAGGGAAAAAAATTCGAGGGTTGGGTAGGAATCTGGGATTAATGTGTCCAGGAGTGACGGACGTAAGAATCCATCTCTCCCACTGCGGTGCAAGGCGAATTTCCGAGAGATTCAAAAGATCTTCCTCAACAATTATCTTCCGATCCGGCTTGCCACGCCAATCACCAATCCTCACCCCATGAACCCGGACGCCCCTGCTAAGTCACCAAATGTAGCGAACCATTTGGGGTGACCTATTGCAGAGATAATGGTAATCCAATAAATAGTCTACACATGTGTATATACTAGTAGTTCTGTGAAGTGTAGATTTTGTGTAATGTTGATTTCTACGACTTGACAGCTCGCAACAGTCGCAGCGCGCACTTTTTTTAATAAGTCAGGTACGCCTCATACGCCGTATATTATCGTGAAAACAAGCTTTTAGGTCCGACTGGTTAAGGAGTGTGGAAGAAATTAATTGAAGACAGAATTCCACAAATAAATTCTAGTTGCGCTTTCAATTTACAGAAATAAATTAATTGCATCACTGCAACTAGCATGCTAGTTGGATAGTAGACTTTATGTAAGGTTCCGGAAGTATTGAATAAGAAAGGGAGAGACGAGCCTTGCTTCAGGAAGGAATGTCCCTAGACTGAGATCTAGCAGTAAAGGAAGAAACCTTTTTGACCGATTTAATCAGTGATTCTGTGCTCACTGAAGGATTATGAGGTTTATGTTTTGCAGACACCGAGCTGCGAACTACCTCTGACAGCTCGCAGCGCTCTATAAAACATCCAACTATATTATTATTATTGGAAGATTGAACTTTGACCAGTCCACAAACTGCTTTAAGTTTTGTACTTATGTATGGTATTAATCTGTAATTATTTTAGTCATTTGAGATTCGACATTCCTTAAAATTTGTAATTTACATGATACCTCATTTATAATTATTAATTAAATATATAATGTATAAGAACTACACTTCTTTTGAATTATTATGTGACAAACATTCCCCTTTCCCATCTCCTCCCCTCTCCCCAATCCCTTGAGCCTCACAGCATACTCCAAATGGTAAGATTTTGGAAGTATAAGAATGTAAGTATTTTGAATTTGTTACTTTTTTGTTATCTTTTGTGTACTCTCATTTTAATTACCACCACTTACCGATAGAAGAGATTATAGGACTGCTTGCTCATATTTTTAACGATTTTGCTCCAAATGGGTCTGCGTGATCCCACTGGCTCATTGGAAGATATTATATAAGATTGTACGTATTTTTTGTTTCATTTTCATGATTATTTTTGTGTACTGCCATGTTAATTTTACCATTGCTTTCTGATAAAATTACAAAACTTCTTACTTGCATTTTTAATGATTGCGCTGACATTCCATCATTCCAGTCCTAGTGCAGTTTGGACTGGAATGATGAAATGTCAGTGGAATCATTAAAAATACAAGTAAAAAGTCATATACTTCTATCAGTACGCAAAGAGCAATTAACGTGACAGTAAGCATAAGGTATTAGTCCAGGGCCGTAACTAGGGGGGGGCATTAGGGGGCAATGCCCTACCTTAAAATACCTGTGCCCTACCTTAAGAAATACCATCGACTATGATAATATACTAGTAAACTGTTGTTCATTGTTTGACATAGTTGAAAAAAAAATACTACCTATTAGTGTAGCGTAGCGACATCTAACTTTTTCATTTTTAAGTATGTTTATTCAGTTTTTTTTAATTTTACAATATTTATCTTTAAAATCTTACAAAACTGATCAATCAGTTTGATTGTAAGAAATTAACTAAACAGCTTCGAATTAACCAAAGAATCATATTATATCAATTCTTTATTCTGCCCATAGATGGAATTGAAGTAAGTGGTGAGAGGCTGTGCGCGTATTGAAATCACAAATGTGTCAGCAGATTAATCCGCTACTGGAATTTGGACAGATCATTCGGAACATGAAACTGGTTTTAACCCAGGAGTTAATCTGCTAAGTCCTCAGCTTAAGCTTAAGCTAATACTACACCCAGAACAAGAAAATGGTTTTCCTCTTACTTTTGTACTTGGAACACATGGATGGTTTGACGATCCATTGGAACACGTGACGATCCATGAAACTTTCTTAGAATTATCGCGCATCGCCCACGGACCTCTCTCAATCATTCTCAGTGAATATTAGTCATAAAAAGTCCAAACGCAAAACAACCCGGACGGTGTTGCCAGTCGCTGCAGTTATCAAGATGACATTATTATACATTCATTTGAAGAAAGGGGATTCCCCAGGAATGTCACAGAATAAGTAATGAAAAATTCCGTGCCCATTTCAATCGGTCTGAATCATATATGCAACAAAAATATGAAAGAAATGAATAAAATTTTAACAAGATATTATTATTAAGTTTTGACAGTCGCCGTCCGAGTATCTATTAGGACTCCGTTTCCCGTTAATTCATTCGTAACAACGCAGTCCCTTCTTTAACACTAATTCCGAATAAAAAGACAAGAATTCCGAATAAATTCTCAAAACATTTTTCTCCGTGCAATATTAAACAAGTCTAGCTGATAAAAACCCGCTGCCGCTAGTTTTTCACTGCTAAACCCTGCAGCCCCTGCAGGCAGCTTCTTGACGGTCTTCGCCATAAATATACCAAACCACCCACGTCTTCGCCCAATTTATTAAGGTTCCATGATAGGAGAATTTTGTCGCTTTTCATGTAGGTGGGTACAACCAGGGCTGGGCAGTATTTGAATTACTTGTAATTGAAATATGTATTTGAAATACAAATACGTATTTTGTATTTGTGTATATATATCAATTACTTCCTAAAAATGTATTTTGAAATTGTTATTTCAATTACCTGATGCTGAGGTATTTTGTAATTTGTGTTTCAAATACTTATGGCTTCAAAATGCATTTCGCGATCTTATTAATGATAATGAAAAATAAACTGACATAGACAATACATAGACTAAAAACGTAATATATGTTAATATTTAGAGTTGGCAATACTGTTATATTATACTTGTCATTGCTTTGTATTGTACATTTTTGTGTCATAGTATTAAATCAAGCACTATAGGGATAATTTGACTGAAAACTAGATTATTTTAAAGTTAATTACAGTATGGACTTGAAGTGAAATAACACAAAACTGTGCTATACAAATCTCATGTTATTGTAATAATAATTATTATTATCTAACATCTGGGTCCTACCACAAAATTTTACAAGTGGGGCGGAGATGAGATGTGTCTTCTGAACGAAATGATTGATCAACTTTTGCACGTCTCTGTTTCATTCTGCCCAGCTTTGCTTCTACAGAAACGCACCCTTAGATAAAGGCACTTACGACAATTTATTGCAAAACCAAATGTATTTTGTAATTTGTATTTGAAATAAAAAATGGGTAAAATACTGTATTTCGTATTTTGTATTTCAAATACACGACTTGAAAGTATGTATTTTGTTTTTCGTATTTTAAATACATGCGAAAAAGTATTTTGTAATTTGTATTTTAATTACAACAAAGCATGTATTTTGCCCAGCCCAGGGTACAACGTACAATAGCAATTATTTGAATTTGTGCAAAAATTATCACTACATTGATCTTTTTAATATTAAGTGGAGTTTGGACATTTTTCATGTTGCTGAAGTAGAGCGCCTTATGACAGCAAGGTTGCATTGTGTACCTATGACAAAATGCAACATCTTACTTTGTGGCTTTTGTTAAAATTTCAAGAAACGTCAGGAACAGAATTCGCGGTTGCGGGAATGACACATCACCACAATCAGTAGCGGCGTTAGGGTAGGGCGCGGTTGGGCGATCGCCCAGGGCGCCGGACATAAAGGGACGCCACAGGCGCCGCAGGCGCCCCTTTATATTCCCTCGCTCTTTGAGTCAGACCTACTTACTCGTAAATTTAGGAAAAAAAATGTTACGGTGGCAACACTAGAATTGGAACATGGTGTACAATCCCTTCGATCGGAGCACTGCTGCAGTTCATTTTACCGGGAATCCGCAACCATAGAGAAACACATTATCTATCTCTTTTTAACATTTTTATTTTTAAGTGTGGCCCAGTACAAACTCATATTGATGATTATCCGAAGAATGATATTGGGCGACATTTCTCTAATTCTCATTTCATAAAAAAAAACTGAAAACGAAATTGTTAAAAACATCGATTTTTATAAAACCTTTTTTTACATTAACTCCACACAGGAGGCCCTGAGGAAAATAATTTCCCTCAGGGCCTATGTCATCTGGGATGCTGTGTGGAGGGCCTTTTTGAGGAGAGGAAGGAATGAACATTGGTCTTGAAGAGACTCATGTTGTAGGAAGGAGGAAACACAGAGGCCGGCAAATCATTCCACAGCCGAGCTGTTGAACACAAGAACGAGTTGAAGAAACGAGCCGTTCTCATGTGACAAATGTCAACCGTGTACAAATGTTGGGCACGCGTTTGGCGTGTTTCCCGACTGTGCACCGGTGCCGAAGGGATCAATGATGCTAGTTCCTCGGAGCATCTTCCATTGTAATACCGGTAGAACAAGGATAGCATTCCCACCCGACGCCTGTGCTCTAAAGATTGCAATCCGTCTGTTAAGATGGGAGAATCTATCAAACGGACCGCCCGTTTCTGCACAGAGTCGATGGTATTTTTCAGGTATTTTGGAGCTCCAGACCAGAAATGGCTGCCAAATTCAACCGTGGGGCGTACTTGTGATTTGTACAAGGTTAGCAGTTGTGTACAATTAAAGTATCTGCGGGCCCTGTACAGTACGCCCAGCTTTTGGGAGGCTAACTTTACTCTGGCTTCGATGGAGCCCCCATACCTTAGCTGGTCACTTAGGGTTACACCAAGCATATCAATGGAGGGCCTGTTCGGAAGATTGCTTCCGTTGAAAGAGACTAGATTTTCATTTCGATCCCTTTTAGACGTAATCAGACAAGATTGGGTCTTTGAAACATTAAATTCAACGAGATTATTTTTACCCCAAGAGAAAACACTCTCGAGGTAACCGTCCATTCTTTGCTTCAAAGCCCTACGAGCTGTTGGAGTTTGTGAGCCCTTTGGGGGCTTGCCAAACAAAAAGCTATCATGAACTGTACTGTCATCCGCATAACAGTGAATTGGTGCACATGACAAAAGGTCGTTGATGTGCAACAAAAACAAAGTCGGAGACAGAACCGACCACTGCGGGACGCCAGCATTTATCGAGTGTGAGGAAGAGGTGAAACCATCGACTACCGTCTGAATCGACCTCTCCCTCAAGAAGTCGGCAATCCACGTACACAAGGATGCGGGAAGTCCGTAAGAATGCAGTTTGTTGACAAGTCCTCGGTGCCAAACCCGGTCAAAGGCCTTGGAGATGTCCAGTGCAACCGTTTGGGTCTCACCGAAACGTTCCAGGCATCGCCCCCAAACATGCGTCACATACGCGAGAAGATCACCGCACGAGCGGTTCCGCCGGAATCCGTATTGACGGTCGTTAATAATTTTGTTCTTCTCGAGGTATGTGAGCAGTTTGTCGTTGATCACACGTTCCATCACCTTAGACAGAACTGATGTGATCGCTATGGGGCGGTAGTTGGCCGGGTTGGAGCGGTCACCCTTCTTTGGAATAGGATGGATAATCGCTTTTTTCCAACCAGAGGGCACAGAGCCAGTCTTCAGGGACAGTTTAAAAAGCTTCGTCAAAATTGGAGCTATTTCTGCAGCGCACCTCTGCAGTACCAGGGCAGGTATTCCGTCAGGCCCACTAGCTTTATTAACATCAAGCCCTCGTAAAACATGGAGTACTTCCCGATGCCGGATCCTCAGCTTTTTCATACGAAAACCGCAGTGAGGAACCGACGTCGGGACAGCACCTTGGTCATCGAGGGTTGAGTTATCCGCAAACATTTTACCTAGTAAGTTAGCCTTTTCGGTGGCGGTGTTTGCTAGTGAGCCGTCAGGTCTGGCAAGGCAGACTGGATTTGCAGAAATTGCGGCCTATTGAGCCCGCAAGCGACCAGAATTGCCTGCTGCCATGCGGGCATGCAGTCAGCTTTCTGCTGATCTGCTGGTCGTGCTCGAATTTTGACCTATTTATGATTCTCTTGGTTTCCTTTGCCATTTTGTTGTAAGCTGTTCTGTCTTCGGAAGTTCTAGATGTGTTGTAGGCTCGGTAAGCCGCGTTTTTTCGTCGCACTGCTTCAGCGCATTGTCGACTGAACCACGGCTTTGAGCCTACACCAGTTTCCTTAACAGTAGATTGGATGAAGCCATCCATCGCGGATGTGATGACTTCACCAATTTCCTGGGCACATCTTGAGGGATCCGAAGTCCGAAAACAGACAGCTGACCACGGAAAAGCATTAAAATGTGCCCGCAGACCGAACCAATCTGCTGACCTATATTGCCACACTTTTCTCTTCAGCCTCTCGTTAGGTGGTCTGAAGTTTACAGGGATTGATGTCGTCACCAGGCAGTGGTCGGACGATCCTAAAGGCGCTGTGACTTCAATCCTGTAACCGTGTGGCACAGTAGTTAAAAATAGGTCTAACAGATTGGAACGGTGAGTCTGGACATCAGGAACCCTTGTAGGCTCCTGAACTATTTGCTCCAATCCGTAGCAAAGGGCAAAGGATTCCGCTTGGCGTCCAGCCGACTCCGTTGATCCTGAGAACTTCAACCAAGGTTCGTTATGAACATTGAAGTCCGTAGCGGGGCAAGAGGTCATCAATAGTGTCGCTTAAGTGTTTGAAGAGCTCGGACGTGTCTGATTCGCTAAGGTTCGGTGAGCGGTATAAACACGCGTAGAATCTTACCGTACTGGCAAGATTGACGCGTACCCACATTGCGTCGAATCTGGAGTTTTCCAGATTCAACAGTCGCACACAGTTGACGTCAGCTCGACTATAGAGACAGACACCTCCTTTAGGTCTGAACTTGCCTGCGAGGGTGAAGCCCGGGCAGTCCAGATAGGAGGTGTCTACAGGCTCAGCTATCGGAGTTTCAGACAGGAAAAGTAGGTTTGGGCGTTGAGAAAAAAGGTGGTGGTGGACAGAGTTTAAATTGGTGTGCAGGCCACGAATGTTGGTGTAATTCACCAACAGTTTTGGCCCGCACCGGGGACGCCTACTTCTCGCCGCTGTACTACCTTATCAAAGAATTTTATTAGGTTATCAATTTCGCCGATAGGAAGACTAGAAAAGTGAAATTTCATTAGTGTTTTTAAATAAATAGTTTGTTTTTATAAACGGTTATTTTGGGGGGGGGGGGGGCGGCCCACCCCGGGCGGCACTTTTAAGGGGGGTGGCAAATTTTCTCAAAAAACAATAACATTATCTTGGAAAAATTTAAACCATTTCAAATCATTATTTGAAAATTTTCTACGTTTACGAATCCAACTCTTTTTTTTATTATTTATTAAAAATATCAATAATTATATTTTTTTACGCTGCAAATTTCGCAATTCGTAGGAAAACGTACGCATCTTATGAGAGTGATACTAATTAAAGCTGATAACTTGCAAACATATTCACTCTTAATTAAAACCTGAATTGTGTTCAGATTGTATTAACGAATGAATTTCAGGTGTGTATTCATCTGCTGATACATTTCGAAAGATTCCATTATTTTATTAGAAGTGCAGATATAAAATTCTAGTTCCAGACTATGTATGTGCTGCCAGAATCAAATAGAAACCATTTTCATATTCTGAGTGTAGTTTTAATTTGCCAAATACAGATCCGTCTAATCGCAGGAGACGCAAATTGTCCCACACATTTAATTTTAAAATAAAATTATGAAATTATGTCCCACACATTTATTTTCAAAATAAATTTGTAATTGCGATAAAAAGTTAAGATACAATTTAATTTCATTTTTTTAGAAAAGAAATCTGTATTTAAAATTTTTAGGTTTATTATATTTTAGGTACTTTAATTCGAACATTCGGAGGCGTGTATTTTTGAGCCAATTCACATTTCCAATGCCAAAATTTTATTATTTAGAAACAACAATGTTCTAATAAGCACGTCGGAAAAAATACTTTATCTAGATTTTAGAACAATTTTGTTTTTTGCAAAAGAATAAAAAAAAGCAAAAAGGGAACATTTAAAATGCATGGGAAGAACCGGAAATTTTGTTCGCAAACAGTGACAATAAGTTCGCAAACAGTGACAAAAGTAACAGGCAAAAGTTTAAAGATATTTGGTTCTAATTATTCGAAGGGTTAAACCATGTTTTCAGAATGTAAAATTCCATTTGAGGATTCATCTGCTGTCACAATTCAAACTAAATCATTATTTAATTCGAAGTTCAGTTATAAAATTCTAGTTGCAGACTCTGTATGTGCTGCCAGAATCAAAGAAAAACCGTATTCATGTTCTGAGTGTACTTTTAATTCGCCGCATACAGACTTAATTCAAACCTATTTTGTGTTGAGAATGTAAATTTGTTGGATTCATCTGTTGACACATTTCGAAGGAAAACATCCTCTTATTAAGTTATAATATTCTATTTGCAGACTATGTATGTGCTGCCAGAATCAAAGAAAACCCATTTTCATGTTCCGAGTGTAGTTTTAATTCGCAAGGTAGAAATTTAATTTTAACCGATACAGAATGTCAAATTCCAGTTGGATTCATGTGCTGACACATTTCGAAAGAAAACATTCTGTTATTCGATGTGCAGTTATAAAATTTCAGTTGCAGACTAATTATTTAATGCCAGAATCAAAGAAAAACTATTTTCGTGTTCTGAGTGTAGTTTTAATTCACCGCATACAAACGGGTTTTGTGTTCAGAATACAACGATACATTAAATAACGACTTGCAGATGCATCGTGCATCAAGTGAAGCTTTACATTTGAGTTACATAATGCTGTAAAATTCTGAGAAATTGATTGTTGCGCGTGTTACTATTATTTGGGGACTCTAACGCAATATCAATCAATCAATTAAGGAGTAGAATTTATAAACATGATTTTCGTTCAAAGAATACTCGTCAATTATTAAAAAAAATCCAGCTCGTATATAAATAGGTCGTAATAAAAAATACAGGATTTCCATATACAACCCCCCCCCCCCCACCCCCCGCCACTTGAGTACCCCAATAAGGGGGCGGCAAAATTTTCCTCCGCCCCGATGTTCTGAGTTTAGTTTTAATTCACCACATACAGATTTTTTTTAAACCAGTTTTGTGTTCAGAATGTAAGTGCCGCTAGAATCAAAGAAAAAACATTTTTATGTTCTGAGTGTCGTTTTGATACACTGCACATTTAGTTTAATTTAAATTTAAACCAGTTTTGTGATATCAATATAACAATAAATTGAGTGAAGATTTGCATTTGAGTTGCATTCCATACGTGATGAAGATGCGAAATTCTATTACAGGCATACAATTCTCGATTTCCGAGAGCAGTTGTATATAAATTTGTGGTAGAACTTATTAAAAAAATCAGCATAAAAAATAGGATACTTGCTCCTTCCCCCCCCCCCTCCCCCCGGTCCCCGGTCAGCGCTTGAAAATCTGCGGAAGAAGCACCTGTAGAAGTTAGGGAGGGGGGGGGGGGGGAATTTTTCCTCCGCCCCTGCTTAGGGGGCGCCGTGGAAATCTCGCCCAGGGCGCTGGGAGTGCTAAAACCGGCCCTGACCACAATAATGGTTTATTTACATTACAAATGCTGGATTTTAAAGTTTTCTCTGTAGGTAGGTTATGGCGCATTTGGATCTATCTTAATCTCTAAATATCTCATAAAATATATTTTATTAATCATTTCTCGAAGACGACGAGACGTTGTCTTATCTCTGTTTCATTCTTCTGGTGGATCTCCTCTCGTAGCAGCGGAGCATGGCAATCATCGGAGCACTTCACTCTGCCGGCGCAGACTGCAGCCCGGAACGTTTGTACGGGATTGGTTTATTTATGGTTTGTACCTACATGTTTTTACCATTGATATTATCTACTTGGTCGATGCGTTTGAAATGTTGTTTTTTTTATGTGAACACCTGACAAGAGTCACAGTTGCTCCCGTCTGAAGCCAGAGAGACTATGGCATCCCCAATTGGGGTGTGTTGTGAATATGAAGGTAGTGGGGAGGGGAAGGAGATGGGGAAAAGGAAGGTGGGAACCTGAATATTCGGATCTGGTCACCAAACACGGGTAAAGTCATTTCAAACAACGTTTCAATTCTGAATGCTGGTCTTACACCAGGGCGATACTGAGAGTATCTTCCACTCTGGAATTTGCCGCAAATATACTATTTATTATTTGAAATGAATAATTATGAAATAACACAAATTAATCAAAAAAAAAATATTTGCCCATGCCGGGATTCGATCCCGCGATCTTCGGATTGCGAGTCAAGAGCCTTACCCCCAGACCACGCCGGTCGTCAGTTGTATTTATCTTACTAAATAAAGTAAATGAATAAATTTGCTTATTAGAAATGTATAACTTTCCAACATTCTTTACCACGTAACTCTATGAAAAAGTCAATAAAATTCATAGAACATGACAAAAATTAATATACAAACTTTGGCAAAAACGTCCACCTATTAGACCCGATTAAATTACAAAGTGGGACGTCTTCCTTAGGGATGCAAGGTTTTTAAAAATATCGATATCGATATATACCGAATTCGATTATTATTATCGATAAATCGGTCTAGTACAGATATTCCTTCCTTTAGCTCTAGAAATCCAATGTAGTTTTAGTTACATCAAACGTTTATCGATTATGTATTTGTATATTTTTTAATACTCACCTATGTGAATAATCATAAAATTTGGATAGGTATATAAAATGTGTTTTTTTTCATAAATTTATTTAAAAATATATATTTCCAGTATTTTGTACCAGCTACCGAACTTAAAAAATAGTAACTTTGACAGTCTGCTTCCTAGTAGCCGGTTTCCGCTTTGAGTGATTCCTTCCTTTGAAAAAAGACGTTCAGAAGGAACACATGTTGCCACAATTGGTAGATGACTCACAGCCACATTAAAAAGATTGGAATACACACCTTGCATCTCTTAGCATGTTTCAAGAATGTTTACTTTTAGAGTATTAACAGGAGCAGAAAGATATAACGTAAGCTCGTCGTCACATTCAGTTTTTTTTTTTTTTTTATTTGCGTGCGAGCTAAAGATTTATGGTGCGGGTTTTTAGATATTTCGATACGATATGTTGAGTTTTTCGATATTGCTATATCGATATTTTTAGGGGTTGATATATCGATATTTATCGGTTTTCCGATATATCGTTGCATCCCTAGTCTTCCTACGCTCTATACTCCCACCAATCTTCCCCTGAATTATAATTTGAATGATTTAAAAATTTTCGATTCTCATAATTCAGAATATATGTATAATCGCCATGATATTGAAGTTTTCTTCTTTTTTATGGCTAGTAAAATACTCCTATTGAAGTAGTTACCTACCAACGTTGTTTATTACCTAATTATTCTCTTTTACTTTCCATAAATTATAATCCATCTAAATGACCAAATCGGGTAGGTTCCGTATATAGGTTGGTAGGTACCTACTGCCTGAGATTCATTTGCAACTAGTGTCATCTTATTAGCAGCCCAATATAATATGCAGAGCAGGAAAATAAGTTATTTAATGCCTCCTTCCCCTGCCTCCCCATCTTCAATCCCAACACTCCTCACTACAGTAGTTTGATACAAATATAGGTCAACATTACTAAAGAGAGATAATCACACTACCCACTCCAGCCGTAGACTAAAGCAGTGGACTGTCGCTAGGTAAGCCAAGACCTATTTCAAAAATTTCCACAAGAAAAATGTGTGGTTTATCAACTTGTGAATGGAAAATCGATATAAACGACGGTATCTAATCTTCTGACAACTTTTTTTTCCTAAAGTAGAAAATACCCACATTATTTGTTCTTGAAAGTAAGAAAAAATAAACTGCACGCATTTATAAAGAAAATGTATTATCAGGTCAATAAAGATATTATTCCACGTTTTATTAAGGTAATTAAATGGATTTAGTACTCGGGTGCCGTCAGATTTGAAAGCATTTATGACTTTCATTTGACCTAATAAATAATCACCTAATAAACAATGAAAACTTTTCATTCGTAAATTCGAGTTTATCTTCCGAAGTTGATTTCAATTAGATCTCAGAGAGAATCGTAATATCAAACCTTTGTTTAGTAAATATTACCTAATTCAATTATTCGACGGTTATTTTTTGAAATAACAGAGGGCGCCACTTCCGTTTATAACAATCCTAAATTGTACACAATAATACTATCAGATATAAGTTATATTATTCTAAAGCCATCTAAAGCTATGAGATATGGTGTCACCTTCCACTTACACGTCTTCCAATCATCCCCTGGATTGTCAATTCATGGTGTAATTACTATAGGTAACTCCGACATCAGCGTTTTTTAGTTACACACTAAAGGCGTAAACTATTTCCTTATCTATGAATGCTACAAACAGAAAAGTTGTAATGCATTGGAATCATCAATTTATTTTAATGTGTTTTTTTGTGGGTGAGTACCTTCAAAAAACGGTATCTTTTAATTCTACAATTAGGTAAGCACCTACCTCTAGAATTACCTAAGTGTTTTTCCATGATTCAATATCATAATATGTATTTTACCTGAAATATCCTTGTAATTACTATATTCATTTATATACCTGTACGCCTGTCTCGACACAGGTATACCCTAGTGAGACAGGCATACAAATAAAACCATTGTAAACATATTTTATTATAGATAAATAAATAAAAAAAAAATTAAATTCTATCAAACTAAAATTTGTGGAATTGCTTGCGTTGCATTTTTGTATGTAACAACTAGGGAAGTAATTCATTACATTTTTGTAAATAAATACATGAAAAACGATTAGCCATTTTCTCATTTCCAAAATATAAACATTTCTTTTCCTAACACATCAATCTACGATTTAATAATTTTTTACCATATCATAATTCAGTTTCCCAACAAACCTGATTTCAGAGTTAAGTACCTAGTTGTAGTGAATATACTGTCGGCCCTCAAGATGTGATTTTTTTTTTTTATATCTGGTATATTTTCGCAATTTTTGGTTAAGCAGAGATATTGTGAATAAAACAAGAATGTGTGAAAAAATGTTTATTATTTGCTTTTCATTGATCATACAGATTTCATACACATACACATATATGAAACTAAGCTTTGTTGCAGTGACTTGCCTTGCCATTGAAATTCTCTTTGCTCTTTGAAGATCTCTTCTGATCTTTTTCAATCATTTATTTATCATTATTACGTAACACTTTAATTCCGCAGAACATTTTGCAAAGTATTATTTTTATTTATGATTTGTGGAATGAATTGATTTATTTTTTAATAGCAATAATTGTTTGAGAGTCATTAAAAGAGAGAAATAAGCTTTGCTTGAAAGCAATCATAGGTCACCCCAAGGTTCGCTACGTTTGGTGACTTAGCAGAGGCGCCCGGATTCATGGGATGAGATTTGTCTAGGTCTCGGCGGCGAATGCATTCGCCCACCTACTGCATGGCAGGCCAGTTCAGGAGAGACCGGTTGTGGGAGTCCTTCGACCTCTCCAGCTGGTCTCTCTCGACCCATCGCCTTGCACCGCAGTGGGAGGAATGGATTTATACGTCTGTCACTCCTGGACACATTGACCTTCAGATTACAATTCACCCCTCGTACCTTTTTCCTTCCCAGAACCTCCTCTCCTTAAAAAGACCCTCCACACAGCATCCCCAAAGGTTACATAGGCCCTGAGGGAAATTGTTTTCCCCAAGGCCACCTGTGTGGAAGGTAACATAAAAAAAATCGGACGAGGTTTTTAAAAAAAAATGTTTAACTTTCAATCGTTTATATTTTTACAAATGAAGTTAAAGTTCACAGAATTCCTGAAAGTTTTGGAAAAAAATATGTACCCTTGGACTGAGGTAAATATATGAACTGCGTTATGGATGGTGATATTATTAGCCATTGTAGTATTAATTTGAGATACTTCAACAAAAATAAATATCCAATAATTTCGTCGATTGTGTGGAAGGCATCGATTTAAATAGGTAAGTATTCAATATTCATTTTGTACTTTATATTAAGATTTTCAAAAACAGCAACAATCAACAAAACCGAAATGCTCCAAGCCAGGAAAAATTATGTTCATTCAAATCAAGAAACCTTCAATTTATCCAAGAAAAGAAACATTCCATTCATTCAAACCAAAAGACATTGTTTATCCAAGCCAAGAAACATTCCATTCATTCAAACCAAAAGACATTGTTTATCCAAGCCAAGAAACATTCTGTCCATCCAAGTTAAGAAACCTGCTGTTTATCCAATCCAAGAAACATTCTGTTCGTTCAAGAAAAGAATCATTCCGTTCATCCAAGCCAGGAAACATTAAGTGTATCCAATCCAAGAAACATTCTGTTCATCCAAGCCAAGAAACATTATGTTTATCCAATCCAAGAAACATTCTGTTCATTCAAGCCCTAAGTACATTCAATTTGTAAGTTTTAAAATTATGTTATTAAAATATTATTTTTTCAATATCATAACAAAAGGCGACAAATATCCTACAAAAGCTTTTAAAAAAACCCTAGCATAGTAATCATTATTTTATATAAATGTATACAAAAATTCGTATGCACTAAACATAATATTAATGCACAATGTAATTTTCAGTTGAAATAATTACAGAATCAACAAATGTTTATAATTTGTGCAGTTTAAAAATCGATTCACTTGAATGGCAATGGAAGAAAAGCCAAAGGATTTATAATTATTATTTTATGTAGGTACCTAACATATATTATAATCATTTTATAAACCTTTGTTCATTAGCTTTCTCTCCTCAAAGTAAAATACATGAACACTCTTCTTTAAATATCGATTTTTTATAAATTGCATAAGTAGCTACCTACCTACTTATACGATTTATCTTTTGCAAAATTCTGGGAGCAAATATTAGAATGTTCTTGGCACACATAAAAATAACTTTGGGAGTAGAAAACATTTCAAATAATGAATTGAAGAATGGACTCGTATAGGAGAACAACTGAAGCTTGAAGGTAGATTAATGAGTTTGTGAAGGTGCAACTTAAAGTTAGCGTAATGGCAGGGTGTTCAGTAGCCGGAGAGGTCAGCGAAGGTTTGGTCCATTTCGTCGGCGATCGCCTTGTACTTGCTACGCTCCTGGATGAGGTCATCTGCGGGGTTAATGTTAGTTACACAAAGTTAGATAGTTAGTCAAATTAAAAGGAAATACGTACACAAAGGAGCGTTAGTTAAGAACTTAAACATATAGACAAAGCTGAAGAGATAGTAGAGTTAAAAGGGAATGTTTGAGATAAATGGTAAAATGAACAATAAAAGTGTTAGTGGAGTTGAAGGAAAAACATACATTAAGTTAGTCATTGCTGGTTCATTTGAGTAACTGCTCTGCTATCTATCACGGGATAGACCTTGATAAAATTTAAGGTTTTGTTACAATGTTATGAAGAACATGCTGAAATGACAATGGTTTATTAGTAGGTTTTTGATTAATGATTAATTGGTCTTGCCAAGGTTACTGACATAACTAAAAGTAATTAGTTTGATAATGAGAGAAAAAATCATGCTCATACCACCAAGAAGTTATCTGCGACATCCTATAATAGGATATAAACATTTTCTTGTGCAAAGTATGTAATTACTTAACTTATTTAGGATTAAGTATATTTATATTTTATATATGCTGTGAAACAGTTTGTAAGTATTGATTACAAAATGTTTGGAAAATTGATTTTTATGTTATGGCCTGAAGAAAACTGTTTGAATAAAGATCTTATTTCATTGTTGAACATCGGAACTCCAGTCCATATTGTACACCTATGTATATTTATACATAATATATTATGGTTAAGGTTTTCACGGGTGTAAGATGTAGAATAATTTTCTCGGTTTACCCGCGTTATATAGTCCTTAAAATGACTTTTTAACTCCTGACGTTTCGGACAGATCTCACTGTCCATCTTCAGAGGCCTTATGTCTTGAGTTTAGTCTCAAATTGATCGCTTTCGCGTGTCTGTTCGGTCCAGAAATCAAGACCCAACAATCAGGTCTCTACACGCAAATCGCCTGATGTTGCCCCCCCCCCCCCCTCCCCCCTCAAATCACTTTTAACATTTGTACTCCATACTCCATCCTAGACATAATAAGAATTGATAAGCACTCACTTAGGTATTCATTTCTGGACCGAACAGAAAGCGATCTGTTTGAGACAAAACTCAAGCCATAAGGTCTCTGAAGAAGGACAGTGAGGTCTGTCCGAAACAGGAGATAAAAAGTCCTTTTAAGGACTATGTTATGCGGGTAAACCGAGAAAATTATTATACATAATATGCATATATTTTTTTTCTTCTTTTAAATTAGTTTTCAGTTTACTAATTTTCAAAGTGTCAATGTTTTAAGGCCTGCCAAAATGATCCGAATCTATGGCGTGCCAGGTGTGATATCACGGTGAATGAAATATATCGTTTGATAAATTTTTTAAACCAAATTCGAGACATTTTTGATTTTTAAATTTAACTGCTTTTAATTAAAGGACATATTTTAAAATGTCAGCATCTTGTAAATACTCTTTTTGCAGTGTATAGTGTAAAAATACAACCATAGCCGCAATTACTCCGTCTACCTTGTGCCAAATTAAGTTTTGATTTTGAGTAAACTAAAAAAATACATGCCTGTATATTAGACATCAAGTGATGCCGCAAGTGTGCAGTTCACATGCGATAGAAGTGAAACCTTCAGAAAACTAAAGTAGACAAGAGTGCCTAAGAGTGAGGCTACGAAGCACCGCACAAAGCGAAACCGATTATTCCATCTCATTCTCTCGCAGGCTAAATCCTACAGATGTATGTGTCTGCCTCTTTTTTTCGTTACATTGAGTTTCAAATCACAACAGTGCTAAAGAAGTTTTCACTTTAAAAAAAATTAAGCCAAAATATTTTCCTTTGGAGTTCCATATTCTTAACAATTTCACTTTTGCTGTCTTCACTGTGAACAATTTTCAAAACTTATGCAATCATTGCCTTGGATGTACAAATATATAATAAATTATATTTTCATTGTTATTTTTCTTTGCAATAGAAAATGTATGCCTTTCCAAAACTATGTGCAATTTTCTACGAACATAGAATAAAGAATCTACATGAAATGGGCCTTGTTTCAGTCTATATTTGCATATAAAACTGTGTGTCACCATGATTACGAAATTCAAATGGGATGGCGATATACAATTTCAAGCAAGTGCAAGAGAGACAGAACGCTTGCTAAAAGGTCTAGAGCCAAAAGGTATTAAGTCAGTGGCACATTTGTTTCCATTCAAATTTGTACGAAAGGCACTTCTAGTGTTATATTCTTTATTCTACGACTATGAACTACAAAGATACTTTGTAACGTACACAGGACGTGGTGAATATTACCAAAATATGTAAATAATATTTACTTATATAGGTACTTAGCAAAAAAAAAAATTCTATTGATACTTTAGCTACATAAAAGAAAAAACATATATTATGAAGCCCTGTCTTCATCTCAGTAGCCAATATATTTCTATTTGGTATTCTCTGCTATGATAATTGGGACATTAGTATGTGTGCTCGTCTTATTCATAGTGTTAGTCGGAGCAAATAAATGCTTGAAATGAAAACATGTTTTTATGATTGAGTATTGCTACTTTGTAAATATATAGTTTATTGTGTTTTCATCGAAAATTGTTTGCATGTTTCAAATAGGTAATATGTGTAATAAACTATGAATTGTAAAAATAAATACAACAGTAGAAATGTATTACGATAATAAATAAATTATAAATAATAATATTTTATTTTCTTAAATATAAATAGTGTGAGTCGCACACAAAGAATAGATGGAAAGATGCAGCATTTCAAAGACCTTAATACATCATGAATAAGTGCATACAAAAAGTATACAAATGTTAAATTGTAAATATTATTTTAAGTACAGCAGGTGTACAAGGAAAATATTGGCCTAAGAATTGCTTGCAGATATAAAAGTAAGATTTGCTCGATGGTGAGGAACAAGTTATTCCTTGAGGATGAGCTCCACGAATGCGTTGTCCAAATCGTCTCCGATATCCTTGTACTTTTCCTTCTCGGCAACCAGCTCGTCTGTAATGGAAATTACATTAGCCACAGCCCTTTCCGAACCAAACTCCCGCCAAATTAATTGATTTAATATTGATTAATAAATCAATAAGCATCAGAAGAAAATCAGTTATTCACTATCAATATGAAAGGCAACCAATAGGCATCGATTAAGAGAGTGACATTACAGTTTAATATCATCATTTTCAAAAGCCTGTAAGTAAGTCACTAGTTATAAGTCTTAGATGTAAGTCACTAGTTATAATTTTAAATCTTAGTTATAAGCCAGTAATATAAGTCACTAGCTATAAGTCTTAGATGTAAGTCACTAGTTATAATAATAGTGAATCTTAGTTGTAAGCCAGTAATTTTAATTCTTTTATAATAAATGTGTACAGCACTCTTGAGGTGATTTTTCACAAAAACAGCACTATATAAATTAGCAAAATATTATGGTCATTATTAAAGTTTGTTGTTTTCTTTGATATTATGTGGATAACTGAAATTATTCTATAATTTATTTATTTGTATTAATAAAAAGCGATTATTGCTTACGTGTTATAATCTTCGTTAAAGATGAGTTAATAATTACAGAAGGACGAGATGAAGACAGTATAGTCGTACTATAGAGAGAGCTGTTGCAACCTCTCCCTCTTTTTCATAACATAAGTATGCAGCAAAAAAGAGGTTACAACGGAGCTCCCATAGGCAAAACCATAGATAAATTAATATTAAAAAATTATAAAGCATATACATGATTTATTGCAATAAGTTTGTACAAAAGTATAAAAATGAAGCTCAGTTTAAGCGGTTGTTAATTCAGTGCGGGAGTTATGTTTCAGCTCAGAATCCGCAAAGATCGTGAAAAGCGCAATCCAGATTTGCTCCGACTTCGTTGTAAATTTCTTTTTGGAAGACCAGGTCGTCTGCAATGCGAAGGTTTTAGTAAAACACTTGCGGGCACTATTCAAAGTGGTCAGATATGAATATGATCTACAGGCATTCGTACATCTTTGTAAAAATGTTATGTTGTTGGGCTTTTGGGGCATTAAGCTATGTTGCTCCTTCTTGAGACAATGTTTTTGACACCCTTGCAATGACCATCATCAGAGCAGTTGTGTAGGTGCTCTGCGGCGGATACTGTAAGGCTGTTCGAAAAATTCATTCAAGAAGGAGGAAATGCAACAGCTTAGGTGTACCTTAAAAGTCAAACAACACACCTACTTATGGGCTGTGAGAATCAAATCAAATCCAGTGTAAATTTTCTTCAAAGAAAATGTTGTTTCCATAGTCTGCAGGAAACATAAAGTGCCTGAAATGCTGAAGTGATGGCTGAAGCAATGTTATGTACTAGGGGTTACAATTATTTTAAAGCAAGCAGATTGACAAAAATAAAACGCATAAGAAATAAAATTGAATGTTTATAAATAATATTCATACATTTCAAAATATTTACAATATTCTTGTATCTACTTTGTACATAAAATGAGTAAATATTATCTTTTAAATATATAAATATACAAAGAGTATAAGGTATAAAAGAAGTGTGCAAGTTAGAATCACGCGAAAGTCAAATTTGATGAATATTTGAGTTCCAAAATAATGTTCAGTGATAGACTTCATTGTGAGCATCGATATGGGATTGGACGTTAATCCAAGTAAGCAATGAAAACCATTTTCTCTTCCCGGAATGTTGTGAACCTAACTTGCACTCCAATGTCAATAACATTCGGCGATTCCCAATTATTTATTATGTTTTCTATATTCAAAATACTTTATTTAATGGTTTGTGTTTCATTCAAACAAAACTTTATACTTCAAATTGAGAATCGCTAAGTAAATTGACAGTCCCCAGATAGATACGATAGTTTTTTAAGATAAGCTAGAGCGTTATTATTTTAAGAAGCTGGCGCCTCTGCAGGGGGTGCGGGAGCTGCCTCAGCAGCGGGAGCGGGGGCGGGGGCAGCGGCCGGAGCCGCAGCGGGATCAGCTGCAGGGACTGCCTCAGCCGGGGGGGCTGCCCCCTCAGCAGGGGGAGCAGCACCCTCAGCCGGAGGAGCAGCACCCTCAGCGGGGGGCGCAGCTCCTTCAGCCGGAGGAGCAGCGCCCTCAGCCGGGGGAGCAGCGCCCTCAGCGGGAGGGGCGGCTCCTTCAGCGGGAGGGGCGGCTCCTTCAGCCGGGGGAGCTGCCCCCTCGACGGGGACGGCTCCCTCAACTGGAGGAACGGCCCCTTCAACGGGAACGGCTCCCTCAACTGGGACGGCACCCTCTACCGGGGGAACAGCTCCCTCGACGGGGACTGCTCCCTCTGCTAGAGGTACAGCCCCATCCACTGGAGGTACTGCACCCTCTACAGGAGGCACAGCCCCCTCAGCCAGAGGTGCACCTTCCACCGGGGCCGCTGCTTCTGCAGGAGGAGGGATCTCCTCCACGGGAGGTGGAGTGGGTGCTTTGGGGGGAGGGGTGGGCTCCTTGGGAGGTGGGTTAGCGATGAGGTAAAGTTCCTTCTGTCTTTCTGAGAGGTCCACTCCGGGAATGAGTTCCACAAATGCGTTATCCAGGTCGTCTCCGATGTCATTGAAGCGTTCCTTCTCTTGGATAAGTTCGTCTGCAAATGCGGCAAGGCATGCATAAGCGACAATGACAAGCTGTTATATAGCTTTTCTTTTGGAAGGTTCGTTTAATAGTTTTGAGCGTAATTAACCGTAAAATAAGACTTAATTTTTCCCAAAGTCTGCGTGACTTCTCGTGAGTTAGTAATATTTTTCATCGCTTCAAATTATCAACCGAATACTTCCAATTTGCAGTTTAATTTCTGGTGAGTGTTTGCTCTGCTTGAAGTTTTGTAGGAAGTTTCTATAAATCATGCGGGGGACCAATCAACTGGAGAAGATAAACAATACAATATTTCATGGTTGGGATTTGAATACAAGGTAACCCAATGCGCCATGCAGAATATTAGTTTATTTTCAATTAGGTATTTTATTTTTATTATTCTCCCTTTGTCAACAGTTTTATAAAACAGCCGAAAATGCTTTTAAATTATAAATATACAACTAATTACTGTGCCAATATGTCAAACAAACGAGTATTACAGTCATTGCTAGAACGTAAGGAAAAATCTAGGAAAACTTTTATATCTCCTTTCAAGATTTAAAAAAAAAATTCCTTTGCATATGTAATGCATTCAAATCCATAGAAAAAATATTTATAAGACGAGAAATGTGACCCACAAAATATTTGTGGCTAATTAACAACCACCAACAGGTAGCCATGTAGATCCCACCTTAACTATAAATCTCTAATGGAGATAATGATTTTTTTCATTCATTTATTTAATAATTAGACAGTAAATTATTATTTATATATGGATATCACCTCAATTCTGTAGAAAAATTCAGCTATATGGGAATAGGGTATTTGTGTTATGCTGGAGGGGAGGGTTTTTTGGTTTTAAGCTGTATTAAATCATTATTTTCATCAAATGATGTGGCGCCAGCCTTGACTTAATAAAATGATATACATACATACATAGAATAATATTAATAAATAAAATACACTAAGAATATTATTTCAGGAAGGGTTTAGATATCATAATAAAAAAAAACTGCAAACCATGCTCTAAATATATTTTGATGTACCTCTTTATGAACTATAATCTCTTTTTTTCGTCTACAAACCTTTTCAAGAATAGTGCCCACTGTTACACTGTAATATATTTTTAGTAATAAAAACGTATTACTCATATTATTGCCTTCTATGACTTACCTTGCTTAATCTTTTTTTTCTTTCTCATTTGGTAGGTACTACATACATCAAAATATGTTTTGGTGTAAAAACAACATCAAAATAACAACCATGCTTGTAAAAATCAACATCGGAGATTTCATTTCTCTTTTTTCCACAGCGTTTAGTTTAGGGGGTGAATCTTTTGAATTTGTCATTAAATATCCCTGTTATTGATAAGAGAGGTTTCAAAAATAATGGAAATGAGTGGATCAGTGATGAAATGTAATGACAAAAACAGAAGATGAGGGGGTTTAAATTAAAACAACAAACACACAAAAACTAAATAAAAATATTATAATATATTTTATAAACACACATATTTAAGTTATACATTATCTATTTTATTTTTCAAAAAAATCTAGCAAATTTATCAATGAATGCGATTGCGACATCAAAAAAATTACAAAACTCATTCTTCATAGATACTAGAATATATTGGTAAAAAAGCTATTTTATTGCTTAAATACAGAAAGGAGACTGATAATAAAAAAGTGACAGATTTTACAAGCTTTAGATTTGTATTGTTTGTTTTTTATTAGTTAATATTTTCTGGATCACCTTCTTTTAGGCCTTAGAAAATTTATTGGAATTAAAGTAAGCCATTTCCAGAAAAAAGGATAGTAGATTTTAATTACACATTTTGAAAGAATATAAATACTGATATTTATAATAACGCTTTTCGTAAAGATCGAAATAAAAACAACCATGTAATACAAATAGCTCTTAGAATTACTGAAAAGCAAAAATTAAAATATGCCAAAAATATAACATCTACTGGCAGTGACTTTGTTATCCAAATAATGATCAATACTTTCTGCAAATAAAGTCAATGTTTGAATTCCATTTTCGCTTTAACGAGAAAGCCGTGAAAAACTAAATAAATTTGTCAACAGATTAACAATTCAAGCAATAATACATTCATGCTCCAAACAACACTTAAGTGCGAATTATTATACAGACGGGGAATGTTACTGTAACAGAGGCTGAACCGATTTTCTCTCAAATACCAACTCTGATTGGTACTCTGGTACTCTTATTAAATCTAACTACGTACGTACTTTATATTATGAACATTTTAACTTTACCGATCTCATGAATGAATTTTTTTGTATTTTTTCCGATTCTTAAAATTATGGCGTGTTCTCCACTAAAGACAGTGTTTTAAAAAATGCCTGAAGTCACTTAGAAGAGAAGTTAAATATAAAATGAATAAATATAATTTGGAATGAGTTCACATTGTTGCGCTCTTTCAGTTGATTCCGGTGAATATGTGACAGTATTGCACCGGAAAAGACTGGATATTGTGCGTGGACATGTGGCTTGATTGGTTGGTCCCAGTTTGCTGTTTCCCTAAATATGCTCTCTAGAATTATTTGCATCCGGAAGAAATAACTTAATTAAGAAATAATCTTTTCTGCGTTCACATATTCTGAATGTCGTGAAGGGTGGCCTCCATCTCCTCCTGGAGCAATTTATTCTTTTCACGTTCTCCTACGATATCGTCTGAAACGGGTTGTGTCACAAAGTTAGACTTGAAGCAAACACTCAAATACAAGCCAAACACACGCAGGAGATTTCTTTAACTTATTCTTTAGCCACCGACACTCGGCAAGGAAGGCAGCAGTTGCCATTGGTTATTTGAGTCGGTCCAATTCAGGTAGAAAGATAAATGAGTGGCGTAAGCCGAGAGAATTGCCCACATTACCATCACAATCTCCACACATCTGTAGGAGTATGCTGTAATATGTTACACCACAATTCAAATCTCATAGCATTGTGTCCTTGGTTGGAAAAAAAAAAAGGCATAGAGTTCGTCAACAGATGATATGACGACCTTAAAAAAAATTCCTGGTTTCAAATGGATGAGCCGTCAAGAATTGGCAAAACAAGAATCATTTGATGGAATGTTTGTCCAATATTAAAGAAATCTCCTTGAATGTTAAATCAAAATAAACAATATTAAGACAACAGAGAGCATGCAAAAGTGAGTAGCTCTGCATTAATGACGACAGCAAAATCTAAAACATGATATTTTCACACGCAAATAGCATTTCTACATTCGGGAGGAACAAATCCAATCCGTGTATGTTTTGTGAATCTGTTTTGTTTGTGATAGAAGCATCTGATATTGTTAAAGCATCAAATTATTATTTCAAATCATCAAAACTTATCATCTAAAATTATGTTTCAAACAGTCTTAGAATTAGGTCAATTTAGTTATCATTTTAAAATTACATGTTAAATTGTCAATGAAAAAGATAAAAATAATAAATAAATAATCAGCTCCTTTTATTGATAAAATACTAGGCAGGTGCCGTAAGAAAAAGAAATAATTAAAGGAAATAAAAAAGCACATCACTTTCTAAAAGTGAAATTTACATAAAAAATACAAAAATTTTCAAAGATACGTTTCTAATAAATAAAATACTTGATTTGTTTGGGAATAAATGAAAAGATGACATTACCTTCGAGCCTGTCGACTTCCTTCTGTAATTTCTGAACGGAACGTTCGGCGAACTCAGCACGAGCTTCAGCCTGGAGGGAAAACAATTCAATAAGTACACAATTTTTTTAGGAAGGTTTCAAATTATTCAAGACCACAAAAATTAGACAATTTGAAAGTTCAATAACAACTATGTTCTAACTTTTGGATATTTCTCCAAATGATTATTATAAAATGACTTGATAAAAATGTGGGTTTTGACAAGGAATCGAATTCAGTACCAATTAGAAAATTAACAGTTTCTCTACAATTAAAGTTGTCAACCTCAAGAATTAACATTTTAAAACATTACTTTAATTAACAAGAAAAAAAATTACGGTCTTCAATAAATAAATAAAATTGATAAGTTAATATTATTTTCATGCCATTCCAAAAGGTTAGTAAAATTTTAAATGTCTGGGATTCGAACCCATATAAAATAAAATGTAAATCAATCATTCTCTAAACAACATTGCAAAGTGTGTTTAGCATCTTTTTGGGTTATTTTGTACTTTATAACATTAGAAAATAAGTAATATTTCTCTGAGAACACAGACACTCTTTTACCTTGTAAATCACCTTCACCCAAAGTTTGTATCTATGTTTGTTCTTATAATATTAATAATAAATAATATTCACAATATACAAAATAAAATTAGCAGACCAAAGCGAGTTGTGATACATGGTGCTGGAAAGATATATATAAAGGAATCTACTACAAATTTACATAAATAGTAACAATGCTATTTGTGCTTGACATTAATAAAAACACCCTCATCATATATTTTGACAAAATTTAAATAATGCACTCTAATGTATAGTGATAGATAAGTCATAGTTTTTTGTAGTTAGGCTGCTGGCAATATAAGTTTAGTCTTTCAAGAAAATAACAAATTAATAAAGTTATAGAAATATGTACATTATTCATTTTTAATTTTTTATAAAGATTTTTTATGCTAAATATTGGCTGTTTTATAGGTGTTAAATGATTCTCAAATTTGATTTGAATTACCCGAATAGCAAAGTTACATAAATATTTTATTTGTAACCCATCACCAAAAAATAATATACAGTGAAACCCTCTTAAGAAGTTTTCCAAGGGACCGGAAAAAACAAACTACTTATGCAGAAAAACCTTATATGTGGGAAAAATTCGGCCAATTTTGGGCCGAGGGACAGAAAAAACCAAACTTCTTAAGCTACGAAACTTCTTCTTAAAGAGGGTTTCACTGATTTATGTACATAAGATTACCTACATAATAAATATGGGATATTTACTCTAATAAGCTGGATGAAACAATGGATTTTTTTAAAGTCAGATAATAAAGGGAGTACACAACTATGTGTTTTACACAAAATTATTATTTTCACAAACATTTAACTTAAAATGGGGCCATTTGAGTTGTAGAAAAACTGACACAGGCTGATTAATTTAGATAAATTTCAGAAAAAAGTGTAATTTATGATCAGGTTGGGTACTTGAACCCCAAAATGAACAGCTATTACATAGCTGTAAGCCATACAAAAAGATTTAATTGAATAATAAAAATGGAATACATGGGCGCAAGCCAAATGCGAATTGGTGCAGATTAAAATGTGAATGAGTGAAGAATGAGTGAGGTCAACAGGTGATGCCAGAGTGAGGTCCACATCACTAGGTATCTCAGAATGAGGAACACATCACTAGGTGACAACTGAGCTGTCTCAGAGTGAGTAAATATCTCTAGGTGACAACTGAGTTGTCTCAGAGTATGGTACACACTACTAGATGACAGCTGAGCTATCTCTGAGTGAGGTACACACCACTAGATGACAACTGAGCTGTCTCAGAGTGAGGTACACATCTCTAGGTGACACCAGAGCTGTCTCAGAGAGAGGTACACATCACTAGGTGGCAACTGAGCTGTCTCAGAGTGAGGTACACTCCACTAAACGACAACTCACGGGTCTCAGAGTGAGGTACACATCACCAAGCGAAACCTGAGTGAGATAGACACTACTAAGTGACACCTTGGTGAGTAGTCACCTGGCAATCAGATGGGATAGTCATCACCAGATGACACCTGAGTGAGGTAGTCGACACGTGCAGGTGCAGAGCAAGAGAGGAGAGGGATAAGACAGATGATGGATGGGTGAAGTGGTACATATACTGATGAAACTTACAGTAGTGAGTTTATCGTTAATCTTTTGGATCTTATCCTCGGTGTGCTCGCGTGTGGCAGTCGCCTGGCGGACCGACAAAGAAAGAGAAAGCGGCAGACATTGCCAGAGGTTACTACAGGGGTAGGCAGAGCCACAGGGGTGACGTGACACCCGGCATGGGGCATCCCAACATTACAACAATACACACCGCTCCGGTGACATGACACCACAATACTTACCAAATTTATATTCCAGACACACGGTGATTCATAAAAACAACGTCCTCAAAGAGAAATTACCTTCCACAAAGTGAGATTGAACATATTTGGTTTGCAGCATAGTAGAATACAATCAATTAAATGGTATCGGTTTAGTATATAAATATGCATTATCTTTTTGGTTCACTGTGTGCTTGGAATACTTAAAATAGGAAAAGGAATAATATACATTCAGCCAATGATAATTTTCTAACGAGCACATGTTTATAGAATTGATATGAAAATGTGACAATTACAGCTATCAGTCAGAAAATGATCAAGGGTTGATAGTTGACATGAAAACGACAGGAGCGCACAATAAGTGTACAACAGATGGTTGAAAGATACCCCCCCGGCCATAAACCTGGAAAAAATACTAGCACCGACAGGGGACAGGGTACAATATACAATAATATACGAATATACGGAACAGCATCTAGACGGACGGATGGAAGGGGAAGCTAAACTCGCTATGTTCTGCGTTGGTCCCACCAGATCCTCGAAAATTACCTCTTTTAGTTGTCTGTCCAATACTTTCACTTGGCCTTCATACGTTTCTTCCCTTTGTGTCGCCTGGAGGGTTAACGGCGGGTGTTAAATAAAACATTACATTAGATGGGCACAACGGGTTAAAACAACAATCGAACATTGCCTCTTTAAAAACTATGGACTACCGTAACAAATTCAAGACAATAACTTTATCACTTGAGAATGTTAAAAAGGGAATCGAACCAACATATTCAAAAACAGAGAAAACTTCGAAACTGCAGAAATTGATGCTTTATCTCAAATGTTTACCGTCCAGTTGATTAGTCGGACAATATCCAAATACTAACTTTTGAGATGACGAGGAAAGTAATATTCAAAAGTTTTCCATAATAAATATATTATTTACACATGTCTGTGTTTTATATATTAGATACGCTGTAAAATAACACCAGAAAGAGTAACGGTCCAGTACATTAGTATAAGTAACCCGGAAAACATCATTTTTTTGTTTAATTCAATACATGTTACTCTGGTGATTCGGTGATGTTTATGAGTGATCTGAGAATTGTACCATATAGAAGGTACACTTTTGCACATAGCTGAATACTCAAAACAAATTTCGATTTTCCATAGATGTCTGACTAATCACGATCGATCACGATGATCGATGTGGGCATATAAATGCATTACTGGCAGTTGAAAGATCAATCGATTTAAATGCAATAAGATTCTATTGAATTTGTGGGACAGTCCATAGTGAATAAACGATCATACAATCTCAGAACTGTGTCAAATGTTAATGGGGAGCTCTCTAAAAGAAAATAAAATCCAACAAATTAGTCAAAATCAATCAACAACAATAATAGCAACTGCAAACGGTCGGCTCTCCGGGTCAAAGGGTCGTGTAGGGTGGCTGGTTATGGTAATAAAACAACAATGAAAACAAGAGTAGGGTGGGCAATCAGGCTGTTAGGGCAAAGGGTTATGTTTGTTTGTTTGTCTTGTGGGCCCACAGACCTCCTTCAAGCGGGTGGTGAGGGTCTTGATCTGGTTCTTGTATTCCTCCTCTCGCTGGTTGGCCTGTGTATCCGCAACAAAACAAACGGGTAAAAAAGAGGGCCTAAACTTAAAGGGTAAAAAAATAAGATCCTCTACAATTTTTTTTTAAATCAAGTGTGTATTGTTTTTGGTCATAAAATAAAGAAGAACAGAAGAAATGCCATGTGGACGTTTTCGTGATTCAAACATTGAGCCAATCGGGCCTAAAATTTCCAATACAAAACTGTCTTTCACCATGATTGAGTGAGGTACACATCACTAGGTGACAACTGAGCTGCCTCAAAGTGAGATACATATTACTAGGTGACAACTGAGCTGTCTCAGAGTGAGATACACATCACTAGGTGACAACAGCTGTCTGAGGTGAGATATACATCATTGGGTGACAACCGAGCTGTCTCAGAGTGAGATACGCATCACTAGGTGACAACTGAGCTGTCTCAGAGTGAGATACGCATCACTGGGTGACAACTGAGCTGTCTTAAAGAGAGGTTCACATCACCAGGCGACACCTGAGTCAGATTGACGCCACTAAGTGACACTTTAGTGAGTAGTCACCCGGCAATCAGGTGTCTACAATGTCAAGCAAGTGTAAGCTAGACAGCGAGGCTGCTAAACGAGCTAATTAGAACATTATTGTTTCCCTTCAAATTTGAATGGAAGGCACTTCTAATTTTCTTCTTTATTCTATATCATTGGTCTAATCATCTGCAAATTTAGTGTAATTTTATCTTCATTATTTGCAACATGGAATGTCAATAGGTGCTTACTTTTATTTTTTTCATGTAGAAAAATTTGAGAAAATAGAAAATTCATCACTATTTCTGAAGAAAACCTTTTAATATTTTGGCATTGTGACTGATTTTATAAACATTGAACCACCGATAAAATATTAAGGGCCAGTTTTTTTCATATATTTTCAATGTAACATTGTCATCAATTGGCCCATCAGCACGATTTTTTTTTTTTTTTTACATTTGAAAGGTCCCCGTTAACCTCTAATGGGCCGGAGACGTGCGGGCGCGCGCGTCATATGCGCATGCGCGAGAAAATAATTCGAAAATTTGAATAAAATTTTCGACCAAAACTTTTTGTCTGCGATTTTGGCCCTTCTATGTACAGAAATTGTATGAAGAACACGGTCAGAATCACTTGCGCTAACATCATAGATGATATAGCCACTAGTTTCATTCACCTTGCAACCCCAGAATACTTTTAAAACGATTTTGTCTATGACATTGAAATGTCACTTTTGCCGCGAATTTAACCATCACAATTTATGCGTGTTCCTCGACTAAAACATCGTAAAACCTATTAATTTACGTAATAAATGCAAGTAATGTTGTTTTGGTAGATAGTTTATTGTTCTAGGAACGTGTTTCAGTCAATGAAATATACGATAGCTCAAAATTAATCAACAAAACATTCAATTCAAAGTGGTGCTTTTTTAGTGAATTTTCGTGAAATGGCGTGGCCACTCAAGAGGTTAAGCGCTGATTCTAGGTGAGCTTCAGTTTTCTATCAAATTGTAATAAGCTGACAAGCTTACAAACACATACATTTGTCTTCTTCTGCTGATCACAATTTGTTTAAAAGGTGAAACGGACTTAGTATCGGCATTTATCGGCGACCTTTCAACTGTCAAAAAAAAAAAGGCGCTTAATTTGATGACAATGTTACATTTGAATTTCTGTGAAACAACCCGTCCATAAAGACTCCTCATGAAAATCTCTCTATGCATTTTAATTATAATTTTATTTAGGTATAAGGATATAGATCAAAGACAAAATTATATATTTAAGATAGTCTTAGAGCGTAAATATTATATCAAAAGATATCTATTGTCAAAACTTCAACTGTTGTAGATTGCTTTGTCTTCATAAAATTAACAGTTTTGCATAATTCTCTGAATATGCATTTATGGAAATGAGTATCGTCTTCAGTGATTCAATCAGTAAAGAATATTTTTCAAGTATTTCAAAGTGATGCAAATTGTATTAAGAGTAGAGTGGTGTAAATAGATAGCGAATTTTACCTTTTCTTCTGAAACTTCAAGGGACTTAAGGTTGTTTCCTACTACGCGGAGTTCCTCCTCAAGCTCCACAATTTTGCTGAAAAATTAGAACAAATTCATTAGTTTTGAGACCTAAAAATATTTTACATCAAACACCAAATTTTAATATCAATGAAAAAATTGACGATGATCAAATGACTGGCAAGAATTTATTTATTTATTTAAAAATAATAAAAAAAAAACACTTAAATCTTAAGGTGGTACTTAAAAGAATTAATTATTATTTTAATTATTTCAGGGGAAAACGCTTTTTACAAGTAATACCTTTAAATATTAAGATGGATAAATTGTTTGCGCCTGTACATACACTAAATGAAAATGAATAAATAGTTTTGTACATAACAAAAAAACCAAATCTTTCGAGGAAGGCTAGCAAATACAATATTACATCATGGTTCCAATACGATATGCATTTCGCATCTACGAAAGAGCAGATTATTAATTCTTTCAAGTATCACATTAATAAGATATGATTTTAGATTTTTACGGCCAAAAGTATTATCGTGATTTATTTTTGGGGTATTTGCCGTGTTGCGCTACCTTTTTCTTTAGCCAACGTTTCGGACAGTATTACAGTGACCATCATCAGGGCGGATGTGCAATAGATTGTTGTGAAGTGTGTTCTTATGAATGCCTCTAAGAGCTGGTAATCATAGCAAAATACCAGGGTGGCAACATGGTATCACATCTACAAAAATAAGCACACACTTCACCACAATCGTTTACACATCTGCCCTGACGATGGACACTCTAAAACTGTCAGAAAGTTTGGCTAAAGAGTGAGGTAGCGCAACACAGCATAATATCCCAAAAATCAATCAAGATAATCGTAATAAGTTAATGTGAACCTTTAGGTAAAAATAAACATAAAAAATAAACCAATGAGGTCAAAGAACCATTCTACTTTTCAAGATCTACTATGTAGTTTTGGCCAAAAGATACTTGTAAAAATAATTGCTTCTAATGAAAAATTAAAGTGTACAGTAACCTCAACATGAAATCTGGTTAATTTCAAAATGAAATTTTTGATGTTAACTAAACTAATCTGCATGTTTGATTGTAAGTGTGCAACAAATCTGAGCATTTTATAGCAGTAATCATTATTGTTTTCAGTAATGTACATTTCTAGGCATTTTTTGCACAACTGACCTTTCCGAGTGTTCCGCTCGCTCCTCTGCTCTCTCCAAGTCCTGCTCCATCATGACGAGCTTGCGAGCGACCTAAATGTGACCAAGCCACAGGGAATAAACTCCGTGCAATTAGCTAGGGCATACAACACTCACACGGTTACGGATTGCCCAACAGTTCTACTAACAATCACTACAAAATATAACCAACATCAATTTGGTGCAAGCCACACTAATGTATGTCGCCGAATACAGCAAACAACAATTTAGTGTAAGACAAACTATAGTGTGTTGCAGAATATGGCAAAGCAACAATTTAGCGTAAGATGCACTATAGTGTGTTGCAGAATACAGCAAAGCAACAATTTAGTGTAAGACACACTAAAGTGTTACAGAATACAGCAAACTATTGCTTGATTCTCAATTACATGAGCTGATTGATATTTTGTAGATTGGTAAGTAGACTTGTTTGACAAAACTGAAGCAAATAAGTAACAACTAAAAATGGTAGCATAATGAACTGATAGAAATGGAATTTTTACAACATTTAAGGAATGATGTACTCAATTTCATGGGCACTTTCAATCATTTCACTAGGTTAAAACTTAGCATTAAACAACTAAGAATAAAATGGCAAACATATGGTAAGATATTAAAAAAATTCATGCAAAAATTGTGATAATTCTGCTCTCCGCCTTTTGCTGAAATAATAAAGTCAAAAAACTAAATTGATTGGTCAAATCAACTAAAAGAAATGTGGATAAAACAATCAAGCAGAACAAAATAACAAGGTGAATAATAACGAGAGAAATAGACCTATCGACAGAATTTCCAATTTTTTTACTAATTATTGTAATTATGCTAGGTCCAAAAGTTGCATTTCTGATTACAGATCACAAGAAATCAGATATAAAACCTTTTAAAATATCAATCATTTTCTAGATGAAAGATTTTATATAACATTGCAAATGGCATTTAGACATGATTCACAGATTGAATCCAAGAATATAATAGAGATTGAATGGAATGATTTCATTACAGATAATGAAAAAGCAATGTTTGAAAGTGAAAGTGAATGGATCAGAAATAAATTGGCGATCAGTCTTATTTCTCAGCTTTAGACAGAAAGGGTGCAACACTCCTGAGAATGCAAACTAAGTCAGCTGATATGCTTATCAGATCACGCTAATCAAAAGCCGAATTGGACCGATAACAGGTGTTTGACAGAGAGCGTTCAAATTCAAAATTGATTCGCTCGTCGTCATATGTGTTGGGAGTTTAAAACATTCCAACCTACTGTTAATTTTAAAATGTCAGAAAACCCAAATTTGTCAAGTGATGGTGTATTTCTCTCGTAGATTAACAGCCAACGACACTACTTCTGTGATTCTCGTGTCTGGTAAAGTTGAAACAACAAGCATGGTACGAAAATCAAAGGGATCACAACACAATCCATGGTGTAATAAAGACATACGATTCTCCTGCATCAGCACGCTCCTCAGCACGCTCCAAGTCGGCCTCAACCATGGCCAATTTACGGGCGACCTGTGTTGTACAGCAAGGTTAGTTCGTGAACTTGGTACGACAGTCAGGACACATACATATGGCAAGAATAGAGAAACTATGCAAAACTAGGAAATAATATTAAGTAAAAATCTACATTTTTATTTACAAATAAAAAACTAAAATCATTGACAAAAATTTTAAATCAATTATAGCAGGAATTTGAGATACTTTTTAAGCTTCGCTTGAAAGATATTTATTGAGTAGGTTTTCGGACATAAATATCTCTCAAAGCGAGCTTAAAAAGCAACTGAAATACCTGCCCTTAGAATACTTTAACTTTGTAGAAAGTCAAATAAGTATCTTGTTAATGTCTCTAAAACTCTAAACAAAACGCTATATTAATAATTTACATTTTAAAAAATATCTAAAAGATAATATTAAAACCACAACATTTTTATTAGAGATCTAATATATTTTTATCTTATTTATTGACTAAGTATCAAAGATATAATTTCTACATCAAAGACATGACGTGTCATTCAGGGACTCTACCTATATTTTAAAAGTGAATCACTTTTAAGTAAAAAAATATTATCAAGCAATTATTTAAACAAATGTTACAGTTGTAAAATCAATCTGTTAGACATGCTATATGCAAACAAAATCAAGTTTGTTTTATTATTAAATTAAGAATGGTAGGAGATTAATATATTGTATTTTATAATTAATTTGAATGTTCTGCTAAATTATTATGGAAGGTGAAAGATGTTATGTCTTCCAAGGACATCACCAAACTGCATGTTTGGTGAGCCACATCACCAAATAATGTCTTATCTTGAATAATCAATAAAAATTATCATACACAGATAGGATTTGAGCTCTCATTTATTAGGAGAGTGCTCAAACATTTAGACGTGAAAGAGTCCCACTTACAAGCAATTTGAGAGATTTCACATTAAATTGAAGATAAAGGTAAAAAATATGAATTTTGAGTTAAATTTTCTTTTATCTCTATCAATTATCAGTTAATATTGTGAAAAGATAAGACTTTGTATATTGAAAAAAAATATGAATTGATAAGGCGTAGGCACAGGTATTATTAATAATAAAATAGGATTAGTGAACTCAACATTACTAAATGCTAGGTCAATCGACTAACATGTAAATAACACAGTTAGTTAAGAATTTTAATAATTATTAATAGTACATACTGATCATCAATTTTGTTATTATTATTATGACAATATCGACTACTCACACTTGAAATATATGCTAACTCAAATCAGCCAAGTTTTTAGCAGTGCTAATTTTTGTGTTTTTAGGTGACATTATTTTTTAAACATTCTTACTACTCAAATTATCACATTCAATAAGAAGTAGTCGATATTATAATTTTAAATTGTAATAAATAGTTTTGCATCGGATGTTTGAAGGTCACACTGGAACAAGAAAGCTTTGGGTAGTAAATTATGGAGGAAAAAATCACATTGGTTAACTTCAAAATGGACCGAAATCAGTAGACATCAAAATTGTTCAATCAGCAATCTACAAAACCACAGATGAGGTGATAGTTGAAGTGAACTGACATTCATAAGCAGTGCCTCCAAAAGGGAAGGATATACAGAGAAGATAGCGCATCACACATACAAATCTTGCTTCTTCCAAATCCACACACAATGAACCTAATTGTTTGTCCCCAATACAATAGAAAGACATTTAATATCATTAACATAATATCACAATCGTTTATATATGTACTTGGAATATTTTTTTCTATTTGAGTTTAAGGCCCGATGCAGCAAGTCCCAATACAATGGCACATAAATAATCGGCCATTGATGGCGCAGACGCAGACAGGCAGAAACCTCCATCACAATCTACATATTATAATATATTAGCCATTCATTTATTAGGTGTCATATTATTCATGATGATAGTAAGAATATTCTATCCCACCAAAGGCATTCTCTTAACCACCAGCCATGAAGCCTTATTTCAGCCTTTTAACAAGCCTTATCAGAGCATAACTAGGCAACAGCTTTACCATACATGCAGTCATTGAGGGGTCATTCTCTTCATTCAATATCTGATTAAATAGCTAATCTCGGTAAGATAATAAAATAAACTTGCATAATCAGGAAATATAAGCTCCTCTAAACTGTTCAACGAAGTGTACTAAAAAACTCATTCAAAATTACAAAAAATTGGAGGCTAACTTATCCTAAATCACACAAGATTGGACACCAAAATGTCTAGATAAGGATATAAAATGACGAACTCATCAAAAATCTTTCAAATTGTAAAAACTTTCAACCCCACCTGAGATTGCCAATATATATATTATGCCAATTGAACACTGTGAATGTATTAATATTGATTAGAGGAGGTAAACGTGAACACAGCTGGTGAATACACGAATGCGGCACAATCAAACAAAGGCCTGAAACGGAAAAACACCTCATCGTATTTCTTGTCAGCCTCCTCAGCAAGGAAACGGGCCTCCTTCAGCTGGTTCTCCAGGGCGTCCATGCGCTCCTCATCAGCCAGGGACCTGTTCTCCAGGACCTTGCGGGCACTGGTGGAATATGGCCAAATGCGCCGTTAGTCTTACATCACAAACTCAGATAACATGTTGTATATAACTGTGGATATTAATCTAGTGGCAATGATATGGTCCTTCCTTTTCATCCTTTGCATAAATAACTCTTTGTCTGTTACATATATTGTATTTTTATATGAAAGACAGAGGGGTTATGACGAAAGTACTAGAGGTATGCCTTTCTCAAACTGAATATCAACCACTCGAAAGAGTTGCCAGCATTCAACATGACTTGTTTTCATCACCAGTGGATTAACATGACAAGTTAGGTATATACTTATAAGAGCACTTCGATTTATTCAATAAAAATACATCATCATTTTGTAAGATGATTTTAAGCAAAACACAATAAAGTGAAGTTATTTTAACATCTACAGTAGAAACACATGACTAAAACAGTCATATGAAGAAATAAATTGGATTAATTTTTTTTGCATTAGGAGTGACTTTTTGATGTACAAATATTGCAATAAACCCAAGTGTCTATAATAATGTTGATAAGATAATAGTATCAACGAACGGGCTCAGCAATTCACCTTGTAGTCAGCCGGCAGCTGGAATAAAAAAAGGTTAGAGAAACAAAAGCAAAGCGTGCACATTTTTGTATTGTCAATTGATTTCATACTACTAACTAGAATGCATATTTTTAACATTTATAAATTTTAAAAATGTTTTTAAGAGTTGTTCTTGTCTCCATGCGCCAACAATATTTAGCAAAATCAAAAATGTCATATTAATCAGCATTATTATAAATTTTGACTTGTCTAATTCGACCCAATTTGCAAGACTCGCAATAAAATGCAACAAAGTCAGTCATCAATTTAAATAACACTTGCGACATATTAAAATAATTATGCTAAATAGGCGCATTGCAACAACTCAAATAAACATTAAAATAGACAAGGGTGCTCTGACAAAAGACAATTTATGACACTTAATTCAACAGGCCATTATTCTATTTGTATAATATTTAACTTTGATTTCTAGGACCCACGAACTATTCTGAATGCACAATGACAATTAGAAAGATTGGAAAAAAGTTTTAAAAAATTGCTGTATTTCACAAATGCAAATGTGTATTTTTATGTGACACTACACAAGACCCCCATCTGTACTGTGAACAACCAGGGGAGCTATATAGCCATCAGATTTGACAATGTTATAAGGGCGGGTAATCTGTCAAATATTCAAACTATTTTGACCGCCTAAAAGACACTTAAATAGTATCAAAAATGATCTAAAGTCAGAGAAAGCTTGCATATATATAGTCATACCGCTGATAGCTCCCTTATAACCTCTCCCTCTTTGTCATAAGCGACACATGAATCAGAAAGGATGGTTGCAAGGGGTCCCTCAGTGGCAGGACTATAAACTACTGTTAGACGTGTGTTTTATTCACCTCCTCATATTTTTTGTCAGACTCCTCAGCTATGAGCTTGGCCTGGGACAGTTGCGCCTCGAGTATGGCCACCCGGTCGTCTTCCATGTTGGTGCGGTTCTCCAACGCCTTCCGTATTCTGTTCGGTTACAACACACGCCACGGGTTTAGTAAGCCACACACAACACAACACTTCTCGTGCGGGATTTGGTTAAGACAACAATTAGAACACAACAAAAACAGTGGAATAGAACAATTCAAATTTTGAAGTTATAAAAGAACAAAAACTGTATTGCAAAATTTGAATTTTCATATAAAAGAACAAAAAATGTAGATTGCAGAATTTTAATTTGTAAAAAGAACAAAAACTGTAGATTGCAGATTTTTGAATTCATAAAAGAACATAAATTGTAGGTTGAAAATTTTGAATTTAGAACTGAATAGAATACAGTTTTTATTTAGCCATTTTAAATTTATTAAAACATACAATAAGATAGGTATTTATGTATAAATTTAAAAGAGATCATATTTTTTTCGAGAAATTAACAAATTTACTAAATTATATTGCACTCAAAAATGATTTGGATAATTTTCTCACTAAAGATTTTACTGGCAAGATTTAACAATCATCATTTTCAATTTGTCTTGTAATATTCCATGAAATAGACAGTAACATTTTTTTTATCTATAATGTGAACAGTTAGGTATTTTCTTGATGAAACATAGTTAGGTCAAAAATTGTTTAAATATTAATTTCTAAGGCGTTAAATTTTGAATCACAATAATCAGAAGTATAAATAATAGCTATCTGTTCGCATTTTTAGACTCAAGATACAAATAGTTAATTAATTACATTATGTTGATAATTTTCATAGACTCTTCGAGTACAAGGAGAGGCACTTCGTAAAGGCGGTTATCAAAATTCATAGAAAACCCACCGTAACGCAGATAATAAAGACTAATTCTAGTTTTTAATCTCAAGATAAAGATTTGAAATGAAAAAATATTATATAACTGAGAATTTACATTGTTTATCAGCCTCCTAATGACATCAAAGGTAAAATAGAAATGTTAATCTTTAGACATTGACATTAAAGAAAACATTTCATCTTTAATAATTACTATTTATATACAAAAAGAAGAGTTTTAATAATAATTTATAGACAACAGAACGACAATCTTATCCCAAATATCATTTATCAAAATATTGATAAAAAAGCTATTTTATTATTATTAATCGATTGGTAAATCTATATCAAATTTGTAGCTATTAGAATATTTATTAGAGAAGGTATGTATTAATAATAATTAGATATATTGTTTAATATAACCCTATTTATTCAAGCTTTCCAATCAACCAGCTACTTGTCTTTTAAATATTTCTATGTGTAGTTAACTAATATTTGGTAGGCCTTCCAGCACTGTAGGGGGTCTAGTTAAGTATCTATTCGTAAGAATAGATTTGAGATTCGTTTGTCAAATCAAAATTTGGCAAAAAGAGTCATGAATCTATTTACAAAATTATTCAGAGGTGAAAAACAGAAACTGGAAAGAGAAGATATTTTTAAGACTAAAGGGAAAATATAGACGTATGTCTCAAAGCAAAAGCCATTATTCTTTCAATAACTTTTGTTCAAAAAGGCAAAGCGGGAAAAGATATATAGATATTGTGCGTATCTATGAATATAAATTTAGGTAATAAATCAACTAACAAATATATACATATATATATAATATATGAGGTAATCCTATTATAATTAAATAATTTAATATTATTCATAAAAAAAGCAAAACAATTTAAATATTAAGTTGAGAATGGATAAATAAATGACTGAATAAAAAAAAATTACAGTTTTAACTAAAATAAATCAACATTATTTAAGTACGCAAAAAAAATTGGAAAAATGGAGACCTATAACTATTGATGTATCTTATAATAGGGGGGAGTGTTAAAAAAAAGAATTCATGCAGGAAATTAAAAATCAAAACATTATAATAACGGTCATGAGGTCCTATTAAAGAAGCAACCGGCATAAACTCATGCAAAATCAATGGGAAACAAAAAAAAACTTTCGCTTACAAAACTAAAATCCAAAATATTTTTTTATTCTGATAATGGAAAATTAAAACCAAGTATTCTAGGTATATTAATATGGTCCTAATAATATATAAGTATAGATTATTATGAGGTCATACTAAGAAATGTAAAAAAAAAACTTAAAGTTCGATAGCTCTCGAATACACAAGTCGTTAAATATCAATGGAAAAGATAGTTCGACGAAATAATATTTCACTAAGTTTTTGTTCAACTTCATAAAATTTGGAAGACTGGAAGGATTTTTAGTCAAACTCTTTTCAACACTCTCTCGTCTCCACAGCAATCATCATCATCAATAGGCACTAATTAATCATCGTAGACGTTTACGTAAAATAAACTTGTAAATAAGTTTCCATAATATGTTGACGAGAACTGCTGTTCCTCAAGAATTAACACTTCTACGGAGCTGTCTTTATCACAATCAATTCGGGAATCCAATATACAATTAAGATTAATATTGCTAGAATTTTAATTATATTCCTTTTCTTCAATATCATTCGAATATGGATGGAAGTCTGCAGTCTTGTGAGATTTGCCGGTTGAATTAGGACGATCAGCGAAATCTGCGATCCAGAAACTAGACTTGTATTTAGTACCGAAGCGAAGCTCTGATCGTCGATTTGAGGCAGGGAGACCGTTCTGAATAAGGGACTAATTAGATCAGTTGAAGAAAGAGATGAGTAATAACACAAATAATTCGGTATCAAACCAAAACTGGTTGCCGAAAGAAATTTAGATTTTTTTTGTAATTCGGGTAATTTTAACCCTTCGTTCGAGTATTGCCGGTATATGGCTCGAGGGTTGCTTAATTTATTATCATAAGTGAGGTTAGGTTAGTTCTTACACCCCGGGAGACACAGAGACCCCACCTCGGTAATCTGGCTAAAGGCGGCAATGTCTTGACCTAACTTACAATATATATTATACATATATAATTTTTGTAAATTTCGAATATTTGAGTATAACCAACCCTTCAACTCAGTAATCTGACTAATTCGGCAATAACTTGTCCTAATAATAATAATAATAAATCATATTTCGAATATTCGGGTACGGGTGACCCTTGTTTCTAACATTGCCAGTGTCAGTGAGGTTGGTTAAGTTGGGACTAGACTCAGACCCTCGTTTCGAGTATTGCTATTGCCAGTGTACTTGAGGTTAGGTCGGGTCTAGGGTGGCGACAGGGGGGTCGGGTCAGTGAGGGTGTCCTCTGAGGGGGGGCACAGGGCCTCCACCTCGGTGGTCTGGCTAAACGCGGCAATGAGTTGTCCTAACCGTTCAGACTCGTCAGCTGCCTGGCTGGCCTCGGCCAGTTTGGCAGTGGCGGTGGACAGACGCTCCTCTGAGCGCTCGAGGTCCTCCTCCAGGAGCTGAATACGGCGGTTGAGGGCGGCCACTTCGGACTCAGCCTGGGGAAAAAGAGAAAAAACATTCATAAATAACACGTTAAAAAAATAATTCACCAAGATGAAAATATCAATTAAAATATAATATATTATGATTTTGAACACTGCCATTGTTGTTTACAGACAGACATTTCAAATATCCATAGCTCATGACGGAAAATAATTTGCAAAGTTAAAATAGTTGCATTGACCTAGAAATTTCAGACAGAAAAATCTGTGCAACTTGCATGACCCCAGTACTTAAGTACGTCAAATATAAATTACAATAAAATCTATCATTTTTTTTTTTACAGTCAAACGGACATTTTAAATCTCCACAGCTCATGACGGAAATTAATTTGCAAGCTAAAAAGAAAAAAAATATATGCAGTTAACACGCGGTAAAAACTTTACCAAAACAATCTCAACCAATGAAGAACCACGGAGCCTTGAAAAGTGAGGTCATAATCAAAGCGGCCAATGAGCGCAGATCTAGCGTCGTTTTATATCTCAACAAATAGGAGCTTTGATAAGAGTTAGATGCTTCGCAGGTGCTGTAATGCGTAATTTCTAAAAACTGTTTAAATTTCAGAACCCCAGTACTTGTTCGAGAGATTCTGCTGGTCAACTATAAATTACAAGAAAATGTATTCTGTTGCTATAGAGAATTACAATTTATTATATTTTTTTAATATTATGCTAACCACAGGAAGACATACCACAAAACAAACAAAAGTTCAAATTTTATATTAAGCAAGAAAATAACATTAATAAATTGAAATTTTAAATGTTAAAATAACGACTTCTAATTCTAAATAAGCAATTAGTCATGCTAATTGTCGTTAACATAAACAGCCTTCGCTTAGCTGACAAATTTGCTGATAAGTAGGCATAATATTTTATACCTGTCACTAAAGAATTCTTGTGAAAATGATTTAACAAGGTATCAAAAGTGTGAATCAGAAAATTGCTATGCACGCAAAATCCAGCCGACTAAAGGTGTAACAAATTTTATTTTATTTTCTCACGACTTTAAAGCATACAATCGAATAATTTACCTTAAAAACAAGATTAAACACTTACTCATATTCATGGTAATTAAACGAAAAGTTACAATTTAATTAAGATAAAACCTCAGTATCGCCCTGGTAGGAAACCACAATTCAGAAATGAAAGATTGCGTGAAAATGCTTTAACTGTGTTTGATGACTAGATCTGGACAGCCAGGAAGTTCCTAACCCACTTTTTCCCCTCCCACACTTCCTCCCCAAAAATTGAGATTTAAATTTAACAACTTTTTTTTTTAATTTAAATTAATGACATTTCGATTGATTGCTAAATTAAATTCAAATTTATGAAGCAATCATCCAAGCATTTAAACAACCATTTCGTCAATGTTTTGATTACACTAGCGACGGCCTTGTCGAACATTAAACGTTGTTTGTCGGCCGGCATTTTATCGACAAGCAATTTTTTTACGTCGTTTATTTGTACCCACTTCATAAGCTGTAAAGTAATGTGATCGACGTTACATAATTAAACTAGCGTGGCAAACATACAATAATTAATAATTACTAATTAAATTGAAACAATAACTTTATAAACCTGGAAACTATATATAAATCTCTTTTTTATTTGTTGGGTTTGAATATTTAAAGAAAAATTTAAAAAAAAAGGTAGGACCACTATTAAAAAAACAAATGTTGACGCAATAAATTATTTTAAGAAAAGACACGCTAATATGACAAATCAAATAATTGCGTAAAAATATCGTCAATTCTTTAAAAAAAGTGAGGTAATCAATGACAGGTTATCTATCAGTTCGGTAAATACTGCGAATACGTAGAACACTTGTAAAGATAGGGAGTTCGTAAAACTATTTCGTCACCTCAATACGACAAGGTTCTAACTGACATTTGATCAAAAATGGCATTTGAATGCAAAACCTTTTCTTTTGATCATTTTTACAAAAAAAATAATTTTCAGAGTTATCTGTTGTATTTCCGTATGTATTTTGTTGTATTTTACAAGGTTGTACATCACTTTGAACTTTTTACCATCGCCATTTTGTTTGTATCTGACAGTTGCTCGTTTTTACGAAGCCCAGTACCTACCTACAGTTGGATAGGGTTCTAACTTCGCCTTGCCATGTTCTGAGGTGTCAAAAGTTTGCAAAGTCGAATTTTCATAATTTATTTAAGAATTTCTGCTTTTGAGGTTCAATCTTGTGTACAATATTTTAGTTTAACATATTTAAAAGGAAACTATTTACCAAATTAGAACATGGCCCTATCTTGGCATGGCATTAGGAAAATGTAGTTAGCATCTTATGCAACGAATTATTACACCGTAGCTGGTTGAAAATGGTTCTATGTGCATGGATAGGTTTGTTCTAAAATGGTAAATATTTGTTATATTTAAATATTTTCTTTTAAAATATATTAAACTAAAATACTTTACATTAGATTCATCCCAAAAATCAGAAATCGGTAAATAGATAATGAGAAATCGTATTTGCAAACTTTGACACCCCATATTACAGAACACGGTGAAGTGAAGATAGAACCTTTTCCAACCAAGGTGACGATTTGTGGCATGCTATACAATTACATATGTGTTTGCATTTGGTTACAGGGACACGGTATGATGGTAGATAAGGTTATTGAAGGTACGAAGGAAGGTTGTATGTGACGTGATGTTCGAATAATCCATTCACGGTTGAAACGTGAACGGTTTAACTACGTAACTTCTGTGTGAGGATTTACTATGAGGTCCGAAGGGAAAACTTTACCATCACCGTGGTTTAAATTTCGCTACGAAAAATAAGTGCCAATGGTATTAAAACTATATTTAAGGCGCATTGGTATTAAAACTATATTTAATGTGTGGCCATGTTGAAACCTCTCTTTCTGATACAAGCGAATTTTATGTAAAAGAGGGATAGCCTATAAATACCTGATAAGAATAATAAACAATCAAAAAACTATTTGCTCATTCACATGCTCTCTGTATAGACCGGTAAAAGATCACTATTTTCAAAGCTGAAGCGTTGCTTGAAATGGGTCATTACTTCTCCGTAGTAAGCGTTCAAAAAGAAGAATAAAATGGTTTGAAAGGGAAATAAATACGAATATAAGAGGGAGCGCGCTAATATTAAAAAAATACGACTCGTTTGAAATAGAGCAAAAATTTCTCGAAAAATGTGTAAAGGAGCATTTAAAGATACACTGTGAATTTTTTCATACCAAGAGCATGTTAAATATCATAACAAAGTGTGTTTTTAATAATTTTCGGACCGTACTTCGCAATTTTTTCCATCGGGGTATTTTCACAAAATTACCGTTTCGGCTCTGTAAATGTATAGATATTATCTTCAAAGATAACATAAATTTTTTTAAGAACTTAAAAGGTTAACCCTTACTAAAACTTTTGCCTTTTTTGTTTTATTCAAAACAAACTGTACGACAAAAATGACGGTAAATATTATGTTATTCAAATTTTAATGAAGTTTTTGGCAGCAGCAAATAGATGGCAATATTAATTACTTCAATTTACAAATGTGTTATTTTAAAATGCTCACATCATAACCCAAAAATAAATCACGATAAGGTTTTTTACTTCGTTTAGTGAATAGATCTGAATAGTGATGTTCTCACAACTTTATCAAATATCACAAATCACAGCACCACCACTGAATCCAGACAGTTTGATTACAGATTGGTAATCACCACATAAAATATAAATTAATTTCGCACTTCTCGCAATTATAATTCTTATTACTCTTTCGAATACTAAAAGTGATTATCAAATGTGACTTTTAATTACATCTCATAATCCGTATACGGCCACAAGTCTGTCGGCTACACAGCACACAGTACAGACGACAGACTACCGCTCAGCTCACCCTTTCGCCAAGCAACAAGCATGAGACCAGAATATAAATGAGAAAGATACGCGAAGAGCCAAAAGTATCCACTACCAAATACAAAGCCATACCAAGAATTAAAATCGGCAACGAAAAATCGGTATGAAAATATCCCTGAAAATAGCAATACAAAACTAAGAAACTTTAGTTTTTTTTTTAATATAATTAAGGCTTTTTACTCACATCTGCCCTGATTATGGACACTGCAAGACTGCCTGAAACGTTAGCTCAAGAAGAAAGCGCAATACGGCCTCAAAAATGAACACAGGATAACAATAGGGCTTTTTTGAAGTGAAAAATTCTTTAGCAACATTATGATTTGAAACTCGATGAAAAGAAAAATCGACGCTAAAAAGAGACAAACACATACGTTTATAGGATTAAGCCTGCGAGAAAATGAGATAAAGTAATCGGTTTCCTCTTTGTGCGGTGCTTCGTAGCCTCGCCACTTTTGTCTAATTTAGTTTTCTGAAGGTTTCACTTCTACCGCGTGTGAACTGCACACATTCGTCTCTTTTATTAAAATTTTGTAATGGACCTGTTTTGATGGGTTTAACTTCCGAATACCTTCTTTATTTCAGGTCTCCAAGGGCTAACCGGATGGCTTTATTTTGAAAATTTTGTTAAATTTTCAAGTGACATCGGAAGCCTAAGGCCAAATAAGTTCCTCTATAGTTAATTAGGTTTTTTGGCATTTACACTAATCCCTAATCCGCGACTTGAGGCCACTTAAAAAGATAAACCACTTACATACATGTACTTATTTTTAATACACAAAGCTGTTGGGCTGGGAAGCCAAGGTAACATTGATTTTATTAACTTACAACAGTGTCTAATTAGATTTAATATTATTATTATTGATTGATAGTGTTTTAAGCGTTACACAAGGGAGAGTTTTGTTAGCGGCCTGATCCCGAATTTTACCTCATCAGGTCAAGTCATGATTTCCATCGCCCTTTCAGGAATGTATGTATGTATTTTGTAATTTTTTTTGAAAATTTAAAATCTTTTTTCACCGTTTCTTGCACTAAGTCAAGTAAAAAGCCTATCAGGGGTAATTTGAATAAAATCACGAAGCATTTGAGCTTAAAACAGTCAAATAAAAAAAAGATATTTTTAACTGTTCAATGGACAAAGAATTAAAGTGAAACCGGGTAGTATCTACAAATTAACATAATGATGTAAATTTTAATAAAATCTCTTTACGAGAGATGGAAGGGCTGACTGAGATATCGAAAGAAGGGTAAATGCAGGCAACTCTATTAATGGAGGACTGAGCGCCGTTGGCGCAAACAAAAAACTGTCCATAGAAACGAAGTTAGCCGTCCATAATGGAGTGCCGGTACCTACCCTGATGTATGGCAGTGAGGCATGGAACTGGCAGAGGAAGGATGAAAGTAGACTGAATGCTGTAGAAATGAGATCCCTAAGGCGTATGTGTGGTAAAACCATGTACGATCGTGTGAGAAATGTGGAAATCCGCGAAAAATGCAAGGCTGATGTAAACGTAATGAGTAAGTTTTTTTTGTTTTTTGAAGAGTATTATTAAATGTACATTTGTTACTTAAATTAAATTTTTCCGCGACCGGTTTCGATACAACCGTATCATTCACGAGCAGAATTAAAACTGGTCGCGGAAAAAATTAATTTAAGTAACAAATGTACATTTAATAAAACTCTTCAAAAAACAAAATGTCTAGAAATTGTTACATAGTTAATGCCCAAGAAATACAAAAAAAAGTAATGAGTAAGATTAAGAAAGGGACGCTCAGATGGTTTGGGCATGTAGAGCGAATTAACGAGGAAAGGAGTGTAAGGAGAATATATGACGCAAATGTGAATGGTAGAAGAAGTCGGGGACGCCCGAGGAAGACATGGCACGACCAAGTGAATCAGATACTTCTCTGCCTACCCCTGCGGGGAAACGGCGTGATGGTTAGTCAGTTAGTTAAATCTCTTTTGTTGGATCTACTTTCATTAGAGTGCTACCCATTTCGACAAACAAAACGTAAACAAAAGAGCATTGAATGTTAATCACGCATTATCCATCGAGTTGTATCGAACAGTGGGTAAAGCCACGGCTAACTGGGTTTAGTGATGGCAATAAACGACCCAGTGTAATAAGCAGTAATGATGGCGTCGCGCTTGGCAGGAAGCTAATAAAACGACTTTCCCACTGGGTCGGAACCGAATCCGAATAAATGTGCTGTAATTTGGAAATAGGTTAAACAAAACAAATAATAAATGTTATTACTCTTGATTGAAAAATGAAAGTTTTAACATTAAATAATAGTAGACAATTAAAATTTGAAACGATATCTTCCTTGTATTGCCATAATTTAGTAATGGTATTTCTAAAACTCTACTCAAATCAACTTCCGATTCGTTCATGAATCGAGTATAAACAATTCGTTAATTTGATGAATCTTCGTTGATTGTAATCCGTTCCACATTATCATAAGAACTTTAAAACTTGACATGAATCGAACAAATTCCCGATTTGTCCACGTGTCGCGTTTAAAGATTCGTTATTTTGAGTGAATCTACGTAATAATGGCACAACGCCGATAACTCCATTTTAATCTCTCTCTATTTCGCATAAGCCACCGTAGACCATCATTCAGAATTGAACATTGAAAAATGCTATTGCTTGAAGTGGCTTAAGCCGTGTTTGGTGATCAGATCCGAATAACCAGGTACTTCCCCCCCCCCCCCCCACTACCTTCAGCCTCACAACGTACCACAATTGGGATGTCATGGTCTCACTGGCTCCAAAGGGGAGCATCTGGGATTCTTGTGAGGTATTCACATTAAAAAATTTATAAAACGACGACTGTAACTGAGAGGTTACAACGGAACTCTCAGCGGAAAGACCATAATCGACATGAATCATTGAATCGGTTATCGACTGCAATAATTTCGTACAATAAGAATCGGTCACATTTGTGTTTTGACATCTCAAAAACAATAGGTCGATTTTCATCTTCGTTTTATATTTACAAGGTGATCCTTTGGATTAACAACGTTCCATCTGTCGCGGTTACCTCGTGCGATAATGGGATCTAAGGATAGTAAGCTACTTTAGAGTTCTTTATCGCATGAAACCTTCTTATTCCAAAGGGTCGAAGAGTAGAGTTCAAATGAATCAATCGATTCATCTCGAAGTATCGAACTTCACCCAAACTAGTATAAGTAAGATTTATGATCTTCGAGACCTCATTAAAATCATAATAAAACTACATTACATCATTTCACTTTCAAAGTACCGGCTTTTCGTCACGCCCGATCGGGCACGGTCTACTACATTACACGTCCAAAACAAACGGACATACAAAATGGTGTACTCCATAATATTAGAACTAACTATCGAAACTTAAAGTGTATCGGTTCTTAACGGTACCGAATACACGAAACGGCAAATAGCTTGTGTGCATATTATAGGCCAATGTTCAATAAATAACGCCGCGTTTGGTACAGGAGTACCTACCTGTGGTACATTATTTAGAAAGGATAATGTCGTAATTGGCAAATCGATAAGCGAAATCAAACGAAAGTGGTAGTTGAATTCTATATTCGGACGAGGTATGACGAAATTAATGATTTTAAGTGTTTGGTTTTAGTAAGGCGTAGAGGTAATCAACCATTGGTACACGACCTCATTAACTTTCTAGTTAGAAGAACATTAGATAATATAAGAATGGAGGGAGAAAAAAACTTGTTACAAATGGAAAAAAGAGATACAAATTTTAAATCAGGAGTTCCAAAAAGGCAAAAAGCTGTAATAAATTTTATCAAAGGATGCCGCATAACACACCTACGGCCGTTTTCTCCAACTTTTCGATGGATTAGTCTTCCATCAGCTAAGTGATTTGTTTAGTAACGCTCCATTCGAACTATTGGTCGGAGAGTTGCATTGGGAAGAGCGTATTTGTGCATTTGAGGAGTGTTGAGCCAAAATTTCGGCTCAACAATTGATCAGTAGGATTGGTAACAACGGCCGTTCATCATCATCACTCTTGACTCTACAACCCCTGATGGGTCTTGGCCTCTTCAAGGGTCTTCCTTCACTCGGTTTTGTGCCAGCTCTCTCCAGTTTAGAAGCTCCAAGGTAGATATGTATACTCGTATATTTGAGGACGTTGTCGCTCCATCTTAATCTTGGTCTTCCCGGGCTCCTTCGCCCTATCGGTCTTGAGTTCAGCGGGGACTTTGGTGCTTGATGCTCGGTAATTTTCTCTACATGACCCAGCCACCGAAGTCTTCTCAGTTTAATAAATTTTGTTACGATTAGATTCTTAAATAGAGTTCATAGCTCATTGTTGTAACATCTGCGCCAAAATCCAACAACGGCCGTTAAACTGTGAAAAGTCGCCGATGATTTAAAATACCACAAAAATTATAAGTTTTAGGAAAATAGTGACGACAAAGAAAGTCAGAAATAAAATAGACCTTCGGTTCAAAGAGGGCAAAATATGTTTTGAAGTCAAATAGACAGTTTTAATAGGCCATCAATATTTGTAAAAATATCGTATAATTTCAAAAATGTTGCGTACAACTGAAAATGGCACATTCCTGAGTACTTTAATTCTCTCCAATACCACTTTGGGCGGATGCTGTGAGATAATTTAACCTATAATACGTAAGAAGGCTACTGCTACATAACTGAATATTAAAAAAATACCTCTTTCCTATTAGCCGAAAACACGTTTTGAGGCTTCGTCGTTTGAAGTATGTATATTCGAATTATGTTCAATACATCCGCGCAAATCATGTGTCAATTTGATGACAAGGTTGAACACAATATGTCTCTTAACTCACAATGAGAGTGACACAGAGATTTTGCGAGGGAAATAAAGTAATTTAAAATCATTGTAATATTATAATGTGATTAATTACATATTTGTAATTTGTCTGTAACAATAGATTGAGGGCTGTCAAATTTAACAGATTCTATTTGACACTTGTATAGTACTCGTGTGTACCTAACTTCAATCGATTACATTGTATACTTTTTCACATCAGAAATTACGATATTTTTAATTTGGCAATAATGTATACATGTATTTGCGTATTATGCAAAGATTGTGGCAAACGATGCTATCTGCGTGCCTCTATTAGTCGCGGTATGGCAATCAATAAAACCCATAAAAGATGACAATGCAAGGTTAAAACGTGTTCGGTTTATAAATCACATTTGGCATTGTGTGACACAGCTTTAACCTGTTAATAAACAATAATAATTATCATTCATGATAATACCTGTACATTGAAGCAGGTTGGCTATCATTTTTATACTAATCATTACCTCATGACGACCGAGATTTAGTGTTATTTCCACAGTAAAACGAAATGCATTACTGTCGATAAGTGAAAAACATTATGTACAAATTCATGATCTTGGAATATCGATTACGAGACAACTAAAGGTGCGTTAACACCGTATATCCTGCGTGTTAGTTTAGTCTTGTTCGATCTCCACTTCATGTTTAGGCCAAAAGCTTTGAACATAGTCTAGACACAGTGTTGCCAAATTCGACAAAATCCAGACCTACGATAAGCCCAAGGGTCACCCTTGAGGCACCTGCCTGCTAAGGGCAAATAACATTTTAAGGTTACCCCAACATAAATGCACGCCACTTTTATTAAATGCAGCCAAAAAACTATCAAAATTACTGTCAAAAAGCACAAAAAATTCATTTTCAAAAACAGATTAGAAAATTACCAAAAATGTTGCATCTGTAACTGTGCTCGAAATGACAGCCTCATATGCAACAGGCAAAATGGACTAAAATAATGCGAAACGAAGTGAGTTTGTTTGAAGTTGGAGGATATATGTGTGGCAAGACTAAGGACTACAGGTAAGTAAGGAAAACCGAACACTTCTCAGTTAGAAGCCGGACATAGCACATAACAACTCAACCAGTTACTTAAATATTTTCATAAATGGTGGTGATACCAGAGACTAAATAAAGAGTGAGAGATTATATTTGCCCCCTAAAGGCGAAGAATTGGTGTTTAGGAGACGAATTGCAAAAGCAAGCCGGTTGGACTACATTCGGGATTATACGACCAATTATTATGGTCGTATATTGAATTAAATAAGAGCTTTATTATAAATAAGAGTGCAACATGGAATTTTGCGAATTTTGAATTTTACATTTTGGTGGCGTATAGTAGGTACATTAGGGAACGTACCCATACTACGTGACCTGTTCAGGGGGGGGGTCTTCAAAATACCACGCTTGGTACAAATGAGCGGCGGGTTGCTTAGGTTTTTGGTCACCGGGGGGGGGGGGTTAAAAATTGCAAAAAGTTGGTCACCTAGTATGGGTACGTTCCCTTATCTGATTGAAGGTATCTTTACCGATTTACAAAAAAAAAATATTATTATCCACCGAAGACGAATTAATTGCTCCTAAATTGAATTGGTTATGATTGCCTATCGTAATTCATAATTTTTTGATAATTGATAATATTTTATATTTTTAACTCGAGCTTGTTTTGGTGAGCCACTGTAGTTAGTAGTTAGTCATCCAATACAATGATGATACAAAGTACCTAATAATACATTGTATGATGATTAACCTACAAAAATATAAACCATCTGTTACAGCATGATCACGTTGCGCGATTCATAAAAAGTTCGCTAATAAATATGCGAGTGAGAGATTTTATTGCAAGTAAAAATTTACATATATTTATCAACGAAATAGATATGATAGATAGTGCAGTTTGTAGGTCAATTGGCTACAATGTAAAACGCCTTTGAGGTGATTTTTTAATAATTTTCTCAACTCTGGGAGGAATCGGGTATCCTCTCAAGACGGTAGGTCCAATCCGCCTGCCGGCCGGTAGGTGGTGCCTCATGCGGTCATCTCGGTCAGATTACACAACGCGTGTGTATGTGTATGATATGTTGTGTATGGTAAATTCCTGCGGATGTTCGAGGTGCAAGGTTCACATAGTATATACGAGGCGAGCCCACACATGGTCATACGAGACAATGACAATAATACTACGTACACGAAAAGGGAGATCATCGAGTGAGAGGCTGAGTGAATAGTATACCGAAGAGAAATTATAAGTCATAGTCGTAGACCATCATTTTTATGGGATAAAACACTACTTTGGAATGAGGAAACAGAAGCTTAATACCTTACTTATTAATATTATTGATAATAAATGAAATCTAAAGCCCGTGAGTGTGTTTTATCATTTCTTTATGGGTAAACTTAAAAGGAAAACCTAATAGAAAGCAACAATAAATTCCGACATTTATTATGCAGTACTTTTCACTGAGCATCTAACCTCTTTAACATTTATTTATAAGTCAGTTAAGAATGACTGGCCTACTGATGATTCAATAATTGCATTATAATGAAGTTCATTAAAGTGTCAATTTCCTCAGTGATAATAATATTTATGAAACATTTTGATTATGGTAACACGTTGGGGTGGCCTAGCCTTTAGTGCAAAATAATACAAGCCTAAATAACAATGGGTTTACAAATATCAAACAAAACTGTTGTGCTTACATTGTGTTTGTGCTCAGTTTTACACCACATAAGGCTCTGTTGGTACGTACTGAATTGAGCGGTAAACTCCCTGGGACTTTTTAAGAGCACCGGCGACCAAAGTGGCTCAGTGGTAGGAGTCTAGGAGTCTTCGTTGGATCAGAAAATTAGGCGATATGGGTATCAAACTACGCATATCAACTTACACAACCCGAATAGCACAGTGAAACATTGAGTAGTAAGCTCCTTTGGCCTTTTTTGCGAGAAAGGGTTCTTACTGCAAGCTTGGACCAGGGCGACCGAAGTGGCTCAGAAGCAGGTGTACAGAATTGAACGGTTAACTTTCCGGGTTCTTGTACTTTATACAGGTGCACATTCCTTGCTTCATCCACATTTAAACACAGTTTTTTTCTTAAATATATATTTTTTTTAAATATACACATACACCCTTTGCTTCATCCACACTCAAACATCAAATCGCTTGGTACTTTTATCAATTAGTTGCCTGCAAACGGGCAAAAGCTAGGCAATAGTAATGCATAACTAACGAGGCAAAACAATAAGCGTTAATTTGTAGTTAAAAGATAACCTACTATCATTATGGGGCCACTTCATTACGAGCTGTAAAGCAATCGTTTTGATCGCAAATTTACCGTAAGCGCATCATATAGACTGGAGAAATCCGAACCGAGAACCTTCACATCTCAACGTAAACGCTGCGGGGTACACTATGTCTCAACAAATCACGACTAAAGAAACCCGAGACAACAAATAGTATAATTATGAATAGAAAGAGGCACGGTCGAAAAATACGGTTGACCAAAAGACTGGTGATTGCGATTGAGTGGAGAAATTTAACGGAACACAAAAGATTGGACGACCGGACAAAGAGAACAACGCACGAGGGCACCAATATCAATGGCTCTATGAGATTATGAGCGACTTCGTTTGAGCAAAGCACGAATCTATCTCTGATCCGTTCATTGATAGACCTACAAGATACACTGGACGAGGCAAAACAGCAGCTCAGATTAATAACGCCAAATAAAGTTAACAAAATGATAGAATTTAGGATTAATTTGCTTTAGGTGTAAGAAATGCATCTTGTACGCAATGACAATGGTAAACTAAACATTTCAATAGTGTGATAGTCTGGAGCTAAGTTCAATATTGTAAGCTTCTTCTAAATTGGTCGCTAACTGTTAAACCCTCTAGCTAATTTGATTGGTTTTCGAAAAAACTTATATAGATCTTATAGAAATCATTGTGTCTCTCTTACTATCAAGATTAGAAATGTGATCTAAACGGTATAGTAAGAGAAAATACCACTCTTTATATTCAACTCTAAAAGTTTACTGTCAAAATAATTAAAATGTACATCTATGAATCCTTATTTTCTTTCTAATAAAATTAGTCACAAAATAAATAAAAAAAAACCACTCTTACGCTAGTAAACGTGACCTCTGGACTCCGTTTGTCAAGCGAATTTTATGCCAATATTCGTGGCGATATAAGGCATACTAAGAATATATACATTTGTGGCTAATAGGCTTTAGTTGTGCTAAAGAAAAGAAGAACGACAGTTGAGATGGTATGGACACATAAGACGGAGACCATCAGACCACACAGTGAGGCAGGCAATGTCTATGGAGCTTCACCGAGAGTTATCCAGAGGAAGACCGAAGAACTCCTGGATTTTTTTTTTTTTTTTTTTTACATTAACTCCACACAGGAGGCCCTGAGGAAAATAATTTCCCTCAGGGCCTATGTCATCTGGGATGCTGTGTGGAGGGTCTTTTTGAGGAGAGGAAGGAATGAACATTGGTCTTGAAGAGACCCATGTTGTAGGAAGGAGGAAACACAGAGGCCGGCAAATCATTCCACAGCCGAGCTGTTGAACATAAGAACGAGTCGAAGAAACGACCCGTTCTCATGTGACTAATGTCAACTGTGTACAAATGTTGGGCACGCGTTTGGCGTGTTTCCCGACTATGCACCGGTGCCGAAGGGATCAATGATGCTAGTTCCTCGGAGCATCTTCCATTGTAATACCGGTAGAACAAGGATAGCATTCCCACCCGACGCCTGTGCTCTAAAGATTGCAATCCGTCTGTTAAGATGGGAGAATCTATCAAACGGACCGCCCGTTTCTGCACAGAGTCGAGGGTATTTTTCAGGTATTTTGGAGCTCCAGACCAGAGGTGGCTGCCAAATTCAACCGTGGGGCGCACTTGCGATTTGTACAGGGTTAGCAGTTGTGTACTTTTTGTTTGATGACTCAATGTTCCAAAATTCTTTAGAGAAACGGCCTGGATGAAGGCGATACCCAGAACAGAAGATATTACAACCTGAGAACGAGAAGAGCCGACCCCAACAGCCTACCTAGGCAATGAGTTGGGACAGCGCTAGGAAGAAGAAGAAGGCTTTAGTTGTGCTACTTATTCAGATAAGTCAAAAACAAACCAGTAAAGTTATGAAATTTTTTTAAATGTTTGAAAATTAGAAAAGAAGCGAAGAGAACCATTATCATTAGGTATAACTAAATAACAAAACACTCGATTTGAAATAAACCTGAGGATAAGATTAGATTAGATAATTGAAGATAAGTAGGCAATCAAGATAAATAATATGCACGTATGGATGGATGGGTGTGGCAAATTGGACGGAAATTTATCATAAATTCCAAAGGGACAATCGGCACGTTACCCTTTATATTATTGGATATCGCAGATCTCTACGCACTGATGTCGGAAAAAGGTTATCGAAACCATCCATCAGGAATTGTTAAATTCGATTGTTCGCTCAGAACAACGAGAGGAAAGAGGAAATCCATATTGAGATGGATAAAACGATGACAGTACGATATAAAATATTCTGACACACTTCTACGGCAAAATAGTTTGTAAAATAATCAGAAGAATAATGATTAATGATTAATGAAAAACAATCGAATTGAATTGGGTGCCGCCACTCCCGGAAACATGTATCGGATAACCAACACATCTACCGTAGGTCACCTCAGGTTGTTTGTTTCGTTTGGTGACTTAGCAGGGGAGCCCGGGTTCATGGGAAGAGGTTTGTCTGGGTCTTGGCGGCGCATGCGTCCGCCAACCTGCTGCATTTCGTGCCGGATCGCGAGAGACTGATTGATGAAGGCCTTTTGACCTCTCCAGCCGAACTCTCTTGACCCATCGCCTTGCATCGCAGTGGGAGGGTTGGATTCATACATTCCCGACACCCCAACCCCCAGATTCCTATCCACCTCTTACTTTTTTCTTCCCAGGAGTCCTAGCGTGGTCGATCGATAAGGATTGATAGGATAACTTTCGGTAACTTCTCATCGTTCCCTAAGACAACTGCAGATCGCTAACGTACAAACAACAGTTGACGTAGAATATATAAAGAACCCTTAGTCATTGTGAAGTGTTACTTATTCGTTGGCGATTTGAAATCATGCTGGGAAATGTTGGGAAGTTACCGAAAGTTATCCTTTCCTTAAAAAGACCCTCCTCAAAGCATGACCAAATTGAGGGAAATTATTTTCCTCGTGACCTCATGTGTGCAGCTAATGTAAAAAATCTACTTTGTAGGCGGGGGGAAACCAGATCGCAGAAAAGCCTGAATAGAAGGCTGTTAAATATATTATTCATTCTTTGAACAGTCTCGCTGTCTGAGATACTTAGAGAATCGTATTGTGTCCGTATGCAGGAACTGGCCGATGCCAAACAACAATAGACTTATACGAAATTTTATTATAATAGCTTTTTATGACCTTAATTCATACAGCCAAGTAGATGTAATCGGCCCACAAGATGACGGCAGTTTTGGGTACATACTTCCAACACGATCCATATATTCTATAACATCAGAAGGTATTAAATCTGGCTTGCTTAAATGTCAACGGACCGATAGATCAAGGTGACAATGTGACTATAGCAGCCTATAAAATATAACAGAATTTATTTTAACTTCGTTGTAATATTGAATATTAAAATACTGGAGTACCAGCATGGGTGTTGATTAAAAGTGCAGTATGATGGATGAGCTCCAAATATGTCAGCAATTGACACAGATAAGTATCAGGAAACCTATTATAGATTTCCAAAAGAGCTCGTAATTGTAAATTCCTCCGACAAATAATAATGATTCATGTTTTCTTTTGGTGAATTTAACGACCGGGTGGAAATATTTCCGCTGTGCATTAAAATCCAAATAAATTGAATATTTATGAATGTATCTGAAAATTAAAAACTGTTTTTTAATGGTGATAAAATACGCTTTCAAATTTTATAGATCGAAATAAACCTATAATTGTTTTTAAGTTTAAAAATTTTGTATGCAAACATGAAAGGGTTTTAAAAATTACTCACTTCACGTTTTTTCTAACTAAAATTACTGATACGTTTTTAGATTTTCACGGCCAAAAGTATTTTCGTTACTTGTTTTTGGGGTGTTATGCCGTGTTGCGCTATCTCCTTCTTTAGTCAACGTTTCGGACAGCTGTCCGTCACACATCTAGCCTGATGATGGACACTGTAACGCTGTCCGAAACTTTGGCTAAAGAAGGATGTAGCGCAACACGGCATAACACCCCAAAAACAAATAACGAAAAAAAAATTACTGATGTTGAAAAAAAAATAAAAACACAAATATTTTATTAGACATAAGGTTCATAAATTCTTTCAGTTTGCAGGCGGAAACTTTGGTTTCATAAAGGTGTATCTTTTAATTATTTTGTGGTTAACTTTGTGTGAACACTAAGGCGTTGTGTTTTCTCTTTCTAACACCGTTTAGATCATATTTACAACCATGATAGTAAGCGAGACACAGTGATTTCTATGAGACTTATACGAGTTTATCCGAAAAGCGAACAAAAAAGCCCGAGGGGTTACGGCGAATTTAAAAACACATTATTAAGTATATCAGTATCAGGCTTTAGACAAAAATTTTAATTTAGGAATTCTGTAAGTACATGGAGGTTCTGAACGCGACCTGAACACGACCGTGCATCTCACTGGAAGCCGGGAGGAATGCGATGCCAATTTGCCAATCGGTTGACACATCGCTGGTCCGCTGGTCGGCCACGGAACGAATTGGCTCACTAAATGCACACTTGGATATGACCTCCACCCATACCGGCCATCCGGCTGCCAGCATGCAAATACTGGTGACACACACCTTCACAACAACCGTATAGGTAGGTACCTACTTAGGATTTACCAAAACAGAAAATATTTAAGATGAATACGATTTCTGTACAACGTCCCACAGCCTGTAGATAGAAAATTTTGGCGATTGACCAAAGAGTGCGATCTTGACTAGGTAGCCCCTTTCAGGCCTTGTTCGCTTTTGGGAACAACTTATTCAGGTCTTATATATAAATCGTTTTTTCCCTTAGGGAACGTACCCATACTACGTGACACGTTTAGGGGGGGGGGGGGGTCTTCAAAATACCACGCTTGGTACAAATGAGCGGCGGGTTGCTTAGGTTTTTGGTCACCGGGGGGGGGGGGGGTTAAAAATTGTAAAAAGTTGGTCACGTAGTATGAGTACGTTCCTTTACTATCATGGTTAGAAATGTCATCTAAACAATGTTAAAAAGAGAAAACATCAATCTTTATAAACAAATCTAAACGTTAACTACAAAATAATTAAAATGTAAACCTTTATGAAACCAAAGTCTCCGACCACAATTTGAAATAAAAATAATTAAGACCTGTGAATTTTTTATTAATTATTTATACATGAAAGAGTGAGGGAATGAACAGTAATCTAATTTTATTTTTCATTACTTATCAGTAATTTTAGTTCGAAAAAACATAACGTGAGCTATTTTAAAAACTTTTTCAAAATACATGTTTATTTCTAATAATAAAATTTGAAAGGGTATTTTATCACCTTTCAAAAACAGTATTTAGTTTTCGGATAAATACAGAAATATTTCATTTATTTGGATTATATTGCAAATCGGAAATATTATGATCCTCTGACAGAATACGCCGGAGGCCAGAGGGGCTAGAGCCCGGTCTGTGAGATTTTTAAAGTAGGTAATAAACACGAAATAACGAAGCAATAGACACGCGACAAGATAGGGACAAAGAAAGGCAAGAAGAAATTATATTTGAAAAGCTAAAAAACTTGTCAAATAATCCCACTTATGGTTTTTATAAAATTGTTATACAATTAACACGTCACAATCATTAACGACCGGCCAAATTAGAGATTCAAAGAGATAAATTTTTTTATCATTTATTGGCAATAAATATATGATCGATACCTTTTCGTGTCGATAGCGCAGTGATTATTTTTTGACTTATATGGTTATATGCAAATCAGACAGTTATTCCAGTCTATACTCGTATTATCTGTGAGTGTATTTTCAATGCACGCAATTTGCGTTTACTTTGCACAACAACGTATTGCATCGACTCTGAAAACTATCTACATATTAGTAAATAAGGTCAGTTGTTATGCATACATAAAAATGCACAGAACGAGAAGCTGATGCTATAATAAATCATCTGCAAATTAAAGGTAGATACATAAAGTATCTGATAATATTGTATAAGAAAACATAAATGATAAATCGAAACACCGTTTAATTATTAAATGCCTTGAAAACCAGGCGAAATGAAATGCAAATTAATATTTTAACTTTCTTTCGGAACAATTAGCCTATAATTATTTGAATGTCTGTATAAACGTGCGACATCCGGCATTACCATTTCTTGATATAACCGCGTGTAAGTGCGAAAAAAAGTATTTCCATTAACGTGTGGTTCAAATAAGAAGAGAAAATGATTTAAAAACAAAATCAATGATGCATATCTGTTTTAAAACCCAAAACCATAAAAAAATTATTTAGTACTTCGAGTAATGCGAAAAGAAATCGCATTCCTTTAAAAATGCAAACTGACGCATCGTCAAGTCTCGCGTCGGCAGAATACTAAAAAAGGAAAACTGCAAGTTATTTTTAGAATATGCACATTTAACGAACCATTCTTTGGGCAGGTGAAGAGAATCGCTGTTGCTTCGAGATATTATCATGGTGGCACGAGAGCAATAATTCCGTATCTTGCCACTTCATCCGAGACTAAAAGTTTAGTATTTATAGTAATATGTACCATAATGATCATTTTTAAACTGTGCTCTACAGAAATCCGTTCTACAGTTCTGATATCCTGTTTTCTTACGAATCGCGCAGCCATGACATTACGTGTTATTATAAAGTACTGTGATAATGCACAAGTATATAATAAACCTCGAAAGAAAAACAAAAGAGAGTGAAAACTAGGTCAGGGCATTGAGTGACTTTGCTCCGCCGAGAGTTGCTGGCGCTTTCGTAAGAGGAAGATAAGACTATGAAGCAATTCAGAAAAAAAGACAGAACTGGAGGTAGAGGACCAACAAACCTCGTGGCACCACTCCACTGTGACAAGAACTGATTGAAGAAACAATACCTAAAAGAATCGTGCGAGGTCGAAGACGAACAACTGGTTTGACGAAAGACAGAAGACTTGTTATGAAAGTAGCATGCTACACTGCTGTATACCAAAGTTTTCCTGACAAAATACACAAAAAGGCATAATACTACAAATTAGTTCCGGTAGCTTCCTAAGATAGAACATTGATTGATGTTTGGCTTTAAACCGACTGGCGGCAAATTTCGGCGAATCGCTTGCAGTTTTTCGCCGACAACAATGCGTTTATAATCGAAAATTAATCACGCAATAGCATCGGTCACGATTAGCAGCGAATCAATTAGATAAATAATTAAATTCGAAGACAGGAGGGAAGTTAAGCTGATTTTTTAAATGAACCAGGAAACGAGAATTTTGTTGGAATGATTGGACACAAAGATTTTGTGCAAAATGAAATACGTAATAAGAATTTTTTTAAACGAAATGGAAAAATATTATTAGTTATCGTACAAATTGACCCAAATTAATATTTAATAAATATCTTAAGTGATACAAAAGCCAACTAAGCTACGCCGGCAGTCTATTGAATCAATTAAAACAGTAGTGAAAGCTCGTAGTGGCGACCTTCAATGCTTTTATTATCATGATTCATGTGCTTTAGATGAAAATATAAATCGTAAATATATAATGCGCAAACGTACATCGTGCAAAATTCTGAGTAAAAAAGCACGATAAAGTTGTGTATTGTCTACGTCAATAATTCAAAATAGTTGAATGTAGGTTGGGGGGCGATAAAAATCTAAATCAGAGAAGCCAATGCAACCAAGTTATCTATTAGATGCAATTAATTGAACAAGCCATGGGACTACTAATTTGCCAAGATGGCTATCCTATACCTAACCATCTATGGGTAATTAAATGTTGATTTAACGCTTTTCAAAGCATCGGCTGCAACATTGCATGCAAATAAGTGTATGTACGTACGTCCAAAAAGATCTTATATTTTGATTATAATTTCTCGTGAGTAAATATTCTTCGAAGCGAAGCTTTTTAATACGTAACATGGAGAGTCGGATAAATGAGGGCATTCGTTCATAAGCCTGGTCAAAACATATTGGAACATTATATTCAACCGATCTGTTCACGCGTTATGGCCAAGTAAGGTAACGCCGTCTTTCGACTTTTTCTTTGCAAGAACACAGATCGTGTTTCCCTTTTCAAGAGACGCAGACGTAAGTCTCTAAGTAAAAGATATTTTTAAAATGATAAGTTTAAATGAACGACGCCGGGGGCGCAGAAGATCGTGAAAGGTGTCGATTGTTATTTGATGAGATAACAATAAAGTGTTGATGTATCGACGATTTTCTCTAATGTCGTAACACTGAATAGTGAAACCATTGATGAGTTTGAGAGAAGCGACGGGCATACAAAAGCATAGTAAATTTCTCACAATAAATCGCAGCTAATCATCTCTGTCTGGGGGAAGCAACTATTAATCATATTTATAAGACTCAATCATTATCTCACATGTCCGTGATTGTAATTATTACGCCATGGGTGTGTGCTGTGACTGCCATCATCTTGTGGAATTTACAGACGCGTTGAACAAAAGGGGTTAACATAACAAAAATACTATACTTTGTATAGGGTTTCATTGCTAAATCCCAACGCGTATACATTACCGGAGTCGACCTTGGATCCTCGCGGGTGACGTCACCGCGAAAAAGGCCGTGTGTGCTTTGTAACCGACTTTGCGGCGTCCCACAAGAGCGCGGCACGGAACCTCCCAAGGAAAAACTAACCACCTGAATAAAAGGGCAAAAGCTCCCGCAAAAGATTAAATGAAGTTCCTTCTTATGAAAAGTTCTTTTTTGTTGCGGTTGAGCTGGTGTGTTATCTTGGTTTAGTGAGGTCGGTGGACAGGGCAGGCCCGCCGCCTTGCACCAGCACCAGTGTGGAAGTGTGGATACGTGGGAATTAATCGTTCGATTGTCTCGATTACACGCAAAACTTCTACTGCGAACTTGGGGCAAAAAGCAATGAAAAATTCTCGTGGAAAACGCATTTGTAATAATAATCATTATGTAAGTCTAGGCGAGAAACCAGAGCAAACGGAGAGGTTGGGCTCTTACGGCTAATTATACCAGATGGCTAGCCTGCAAAAATCGTGACAAATTAAAAAGTGCCTATAAAATGGGCCCAATGTTCCTTATTGTGTTTTGAAGTTTACGTATCAATTGCCGAATGGAAGCTAAGATGTAACATTTACATCTAGTTTCGTCAAAAGTAATCATTTTTACACAAACTTATCTAAATTAATTAAAAAATACCAGGGTAGCAAAAACTCGAGGAGTAAATGGGAAAACTGTCGTTGTGGCAAAGACTTTGGTTGAATAAAACAGTATAAGACTTACAGTTTAATTTGGTTATCTACCAGGAGAGCAGGATATTAAGGAGGTGGAAATCGGCTTTAGTATAAGACATTTATTAATTTGGCCGCCGCCCACGCGTGATATCCCCCACCCGATCACATTCTGTAAGGATTATAAATGCACCACCAAACCCGGCACACATAAGTGAGCAAATACCTACTAGATACTGGTGTACTAAAACCCAGAGAGGACGACCCCAGAGTCAGCCATACGAGGTGTACTCAAAGAATTTCGGCGCTTAAAACCAGTTCCCTCCAAACAGAAACGAAAATAACAAACATGATCAAGAAGATGCCAACAGATTCTGAATGAGAAAAGAGTTTGCACAATAATGTATGTTCCAGATGACTTCATTTCATTCAACATCATGACCAACAGTCTTTACACGATATAAATTATTGCAAACAAAGCAAGACGTAAAATAGACCATTTTTAAACACCAGAAGAGGCATTTTATTAATATGTGACAGCTGTTTTGCTATAATAATCTTTGTCATATTATATTAGGAGATGGTCGTAGTTGTTCCGAGTTGGCTAATTTATTCTACAGGGGTTCTAACGCCGTATCCTGTCAGATAAAAAAATACTACTACAAGTTATTTCCGCGCTGTTAAAGGCTAATCGCGCAGCAGGTAATGAATTCACCCCAATCAGAAATGCATCAGTAGTGGAGATATCAACTGAAATTTAAAAAAGCACCCTCACAGACGGTATGGGGAGAATAGTGGATAAAAATTCAGTGAATTGAGGTGCTCCAACGAAGAGGAGATTCTTTGAAAGGTTTTGCACAAACAAATGAGGTGTTTAGAAGACATGTAATTCAAGCACAGTCTTGCTTATGCTGAAATATCAAATAAAATTGAAATTGAAAAAAGCTGACAACATAACTTCTATGGCAAATAAAGACCATTTGCGACATTTTGATGTTGAATTTGGCTACAAAAAGACTTCAGGAACTGTTTGACGCCAATCAAAACCGAAATATATACCTATGTAGGCAGCCACTCTTTCTGGTATGCGATTGGGTAGTCATTTATGAGAAAGGGACAGGTTATATCGGAGCTATCAGTGTTAGGCTAATATCAGCTGAGTCTTCGAGAAATGATACCACGATGAAGAGTTGAATATCATTGACATTGAATTTCAGAGATTATCGCAGTGTTAGTGCAAAAGATTTGTGGATTCGGAAGCCGGTAGGCAGACTGTATAAATTACATATAAATTTAATAGCAGAGTAGCTCTGCAGCAAGAGTTCGCGAGGCAAACGGAAGTGGCCGGTGTTGTCATCGACCACACCGGCCGGCGGTAGGAGCTCCGCCGGATAGGTAGGAGGAAGTAGATACCAGTACTTAACTCGGCACAGTAGCCGGTACGGTAGATACTTGCTGACTTCTGCCCAGTACTTCCTTGCTGACTTTTGACAGTGCAAAGAACACATGAATTGCTAGCAAACTGGAGAGCGGTAAATCATCAAGCAAAAAAATATCCAGGGACAGTTCCAGTATTCCCTGACTTCTAACTGGCAACCATTTTACGTAAAGAGCATATATGAATGGATTGCGTGCAAACTGTACAACTTTATAAAAAAATAATGGATATAGCTGAAGGTTAGCGTAGCCCGGGCTTTACGTAGTTTTTCGAAATTAAATGTAGACAGTAATTTTCCTCTAATTTTGAACGCCAAGTTTGCAATGTCATTAAGGAGTATCAAATTTCTGCTTTAATGGGCGGAGAAAGAGAAGGGGGGTGGTTTTTGAAATCTCATGTAAACAGTGGTCTTCCTATTTAAGTGCCTTCCTCTTTTAGAAGGTCAAGTCAGCAAAATTTCAAAAATCTCTGAATGAAACTGTACATTTATATAACAAAACAAAGCCACCCAACACCCACAGACACCAGACACTATCTGTCTAATAGAAGATATATGATATATACATATTTATATAAATGCGTGGGTAGATACGTATATAGATAGAAGATAGATTTATAATAATATATTTATTGGGAAATAAAAGAACTGATTAATTATTATTTTATCAGTTGACAATACCGCCCTGATGAGGATTGGGTTTAGCGAAACCGGTTGGCGACAAATGTACTTATTGTTGTTCATAGAAAGTGTTATAAGGTTTTTGACCTTAATTGATAACAGTGGTTGTGTTGTACAAAAACATAAAGTACGAATAAGTCGATAAAGGGAGCTTCATGCTTCATGTCTAACCCTACCTTTTTGGATAAATTTAAAAAAGGAAATTATAATATCAGAATATCACATTGTACCTACTGTAGCATCAATTTCCTTTCAAATGCGAGTGTAACTAATTTTGACAAAAGACATTTTCGTCCAAAACATATTTTAGAGTCAACAACACAAAACATTTAACAAAATTGTTTTAATTTTAGCCTGTTTTGGGCGCTTCTGCATTTCCTATCAGATAGAAATACAATTATTTTCAATTAATGACACATCAGGGGCGTTCAAGTGACATATATCCTGTTTACCTAAATAAACGCCTGACTTTATATGTGCTAATATCAGCCGCATTTTCCAATAACATAATAAAAGAAACCCATATAAGGTGCGTTGTCCATAATTAAAAATATCTAGGTAGGTACCTACCTACTTACTATCTTATCGGGAATACAAGGCGGTGTGCTTTATCGATAATTCAAATGATTTCTTAATTATTTTCATTACAGGTAAGGTACTCTACCATGAATAGGCTGAGTAATAAAATAAATTAAGTAGGCCTAAAATTATTATATTAAATAAAAGAAAAAACCCATTAAATATGCGTTATTGGTTTTATATACGAATTGCTGAAACATAGTAATGAAAGGATGGCAAACTAAATATTATACTAGGTAGGTACCTACCTAAAACCACCTAAATATTGAGTTTCAGCGCTACTTTTAATTAGTAATATTTTTATTAAGAACAAATAAATATATAGTTTTATTTGACACACTATAACCTAGAAATTTAAGAAAGAAAATCTGTGCAAATTTAATGACGCTAGAAATCACAGACTGTGTCTGGTGTCTCGTTTATAAATTAATAGTAAAAATTGTATCGGTTTAATTTAAAAAAAAACGTCACATATTTGAAGTAATATTACGCATGTTCCTAGGCTACAATTAATTTTTCATGTCTTTTCTTTAAAAAAAATAATATTGCATTGAAGTTTTATGTTAGATTTTATTTTGCAATTCACTTTATAAGTAAGCTCCAAACGAAAGCAACATTTAAAAATACACTGAAATAAAATTGAAAAATATTTAAATTTAGAATCTGGTAGGTAGAGTATAGGTATATTTGAGAAGATTAGAACAAATTTGGACAAATCTAAGAATAAAATATATTTAAATTTAGAATCTAGTACCTAGATGTTATTGGAGATGATTGGCAATCTTGAATTAGGTACCTACCTAGCAAATTTAATTTTATATGATTCATGCAAGCCGAAGAGTTACAATATTTCATATCAGACTCACATTATGCCCACGGAAGTACTTTCGTTTCCATTGTCAGAGGCCTGGGTTCAATTCCCAGGCGAGAAGAATGGGAAAACGGCCATTGTTATTAAGTTATTACGGCACTGGTATGAGATATTTTAGTTTTCAATTAAACACTTCGTCGGAGGCAATCTAGTTCGTAATCGTAATCGTTAGATAATGTTATTATCACCTGTCTTACTTTAAAGATAATAAAAATATATTGTATGTTGATTACACATTACTGAGTTTAAAGTTAAAATTATTTGTCACAGATAGGAATCAATTCAAATAAAATTACTTGATTTTTAGTAATTTTGAAAAGCGTAGAATTTTAACCACTCACGAGGATTACGTGTGTTAGTTCTATTGAATGAAACCGAGCGTTAAATAATGACCAGATGATGGGTCAAATCAGTGTCAAAATAAAGGTAGTGTCCATAAATGATCTTAATTATTCAAAATAATAAAATATATGGGTACTTTTATAAATCTAGGTTAATAAAACTTTAAGGTTGAGAAAATGGGCTATCGAAGGATTGGGGGGGGCGTTGGTTTGGGATAAATCTTTCGCAGTTTGACAGGTGTCATTTTGACAGAACGGAGAATCCATTTTGTATACAGAGCAATCGAAATAATGCATTGTCAAAATATGGCAATACAATCATGATAATTCCACACGTGTAATATAATATCAGGCAGGGAAGCTATGAAAGCTGGCCGAATAGCTTTCTGTAACAATGTTACATATCATTAGTTCATAAGTGACCGAATTGTGGCGAGACATTAGTGAATTCATGGCTTGGGCAAAAAGTGCAGCGCTAACTCACCATGGACGGCTTTTGTTATAAATAATATAACCTTGTCTAATAATAAATAAGGCCTCCAATTAAACGTAGTCGGCCCGCTTGTCGTTATCTCCGGGCCCGAAGAAACACCGCCACCGCATCGGGATGTATGAATTGGGGAACCAAGTTCCAAGGTGGGTCCTGAGTGCCTTTTCCCGTGGATAAAGTTGCTAGTTTGTTCGGAGGCATTACATGAACACGTCATCCGCGGGCCACAGATGATTGTGAGATTTTAAATCGATACAAGAAAGCAAGGGGCAACGCACGGCCGCCAGCGAGACCACCATTTGTACACCTTTATGGGCGGACACCCGCCCTGCCTTCCGTCTCTCTCTGCCTGATTCATTTTGACAGATGAGAGGAAGACCAAAACCGGCACGTAAGTCGCAGCCAGCCCGTTCTGACCGAAATGGGCGGACGGACCTGGCTCGCTGATTTCAGCAACGACATTTCGCCTGAATTCCCGGACACACGGCCGAAAACAACCGTTAAATGGGCAAATGGCCGTGGCGGGACACAATTACAGTATTACACAAGGTGTGGGCATGCTAAAAGTAGGGTAAATCCTTACTTCTTCGCGCCGCATAATCTCCACTTGCAAACGTTTGTGGAATTCCTCGCACTCGTCCTTGTATTTCTCCATTTCTTCCTTTGTTTGACGCATTTTTTTCTTTAACACGTCCAGTATGGTGCCCTGCTGCATGTTTGTCGTCATTTTGGGCGATTATTTACTATCACAGACACTAAAAAAATGTGAAAACACGACCTAAGCTCGGACACCCGCACGTCACTCAAAAAACCACCGACTGACGAGGATGGGCAAGGCCCTGGGTTGGTCCAAACGCCAACATGGCGGCCGCGGCAGAGGGGGACGGCAGATACTGCTTGCGGGACAACTTTTACCCAGTGTGACACTTGACGTAACCAACCGACCGACCGAGCATTCGATTTATTCCATAAAAAGTACATTGCGCGCTTTGCACTACAAACTCGAACTTCAGAGATGAAAATGAAAAACCCATTTTCTATTTAATAAGAGAAGTGTTCGAAAGCGAATGAATAATGTGGAAATATAGAAATAAACGCGAGTATAATTATATAATCGAAATATCCGGTAGCAATAAGTTTGATATAAAAAAATACCGGCTTCCAGAATATTGTTTCATGCTTTTTTTACACAAAAATTATTGAAAAACACTTCTCGTAGTAGTTAAGTTGAAAAGAAGTGCTATTTGAGTAATTTGTAGATATAAAGCGAGAAGCGGAATTCGAGAATTTTATTAAAATATGTACAAACACATATATGTTACTCAAAACTTTATGATAAAGGTTTACATTTTACAGATTGTCAAAAGAAAATCACCATAAATATTACATTACGGTATGAGGAACCCTATGAATAAACTCGGAAAAATATTGATTAAATAATTTATACCTTCCATATCGCCGAAAAACTCAAATCAAGATAAAAATAAGTAATCGCTCATACCGATAAGAGACAAACTTGTGCAATATTTAATCGAAATTATTTTATTTCCCATTATGTTCCTGGTACGTAATTTGTACGCGCGTAAAAAGCGAAAGCGTTCTGCCGCAGGAATGGCAGCTCCACCTGTTAACGGACAATGGCAACTCCGCGGCGACTTCCTGTGGGGATTCCGAATTCAAAAAGAGGCGCCAATCCAACAATCGAAAAATAGGTTAGGTTCGCTACGCACCGTTGAATATTTTCTTTTATTTCGTATGTAATAAAAATAACGATCAATTTACAATGGCACGCATGAAAAGCGCACAGAAACACACAATTGAATTTGGAGACATGTACTAGGTACCTACCTACCTGCGTGGAATTTATTTAAACATAAAATACGGTACGTGTACGAAGGTAGGTACAAATGATGATTATCTGAAAGTTGTTCAAAATAAATAACTTTCAGATAATCATCAGTAAACATAGGCATCAAGTCGAATAGACTTGGTTCCTAGAGGGGAAATTTTAAAAGAAAATAAGGTGTGAACCTGGAAATGAAGTGAATAGGCCCATATTATAGGAGGGATGAAAAATAGAAGCTAAAAAATAATTAAAATGTGACAAATTTGAACCGTGCACAAAAAAAAAGTTGGACACGCATTTAGCGAGTCTCCCATGTGTGCGCTGGTGCCGAAGGGATCACTTGATCAAAGCACCTTCCATTGAAATACCAGTAAAAATTTTAAATGTAGTTTTTAAAGATTGAACGGCACTATGTAATAAGCACGGATAAAAGCGGCAGTTCATACTGATTTATTACCTTATTTTATTGTTGACTTGAATTTTTCAATAATTCGATTAAAAGTTGAGCATTGTTCCACTTATATAGTACCTACTTAACTTTACATCAAAGAAGGTACTTCCGTGGGTAAACCGGAAACAGTAGACATTATTTAATACAACAATGAATTTTAGAAGGTTGTTTTGTTTACGAGCAATGTAGGTACACATAATGTTACAACATAATAAACAAAAACGGCCCTCATTAAAAAATGTGTTTTAATTTTACACAACTGATGTTGTTCATGTTGTTCATCAATTGTCTAAAATTTAAAACACGTTTATTAGTAAGGAGGCAGTTTGGTAAGTACTATCATAATATCTACTACATTGATTCGACAACGCATTACAAACTGCCGAGTGTAAGATCCATTACGATGATTGATTTAAACCTATAGACGTAATGGTGTCTGTCAATAAAAATAATAAATATAACTTGATGTTAATATTATTATGATCTTGTGAATTGACTGCAAATTACACAAGCCGCCATAATAAATACATATATATTATATTGGATGTATTAATTAATTTACCGTTACGTTCCGCCTAGCAATAGTAACAGCATGTTATATGATTGCCATCCCTAAAAAATAAATTACCAGTCCTTGTAAACTTATACACAAAAACATAATGATTCATAAAAATTATAATTCTGATCTATCTCATATTTTCCACGTTCACAGTTCACGTACAACTTTTACAAAGTATGTCAAAAAATTGGTTACCTACAATGAATCAATTCATTTGACTTACCAGTGATTACTGACATTATTTGAAGTAAAAATGTAAATGAAATTTTGGTCTGCGGAGACATATTTGATGGTTGTTTTCTTTAACTAAAAACATAAAAAATCACTAAGCATTGGACACTTAGAGCAGGGGTGGTTTCCCGACTGAGTGACTAGTGACGACATTTTTTTGTTTGATTTTGAAGAAAATAAATTGAAAAAAAGACGTCGAAAGAGTCGTCAGAAACGAGAAAAATTTATTTCCTTTTTTTACTCCAAATAATGTCAGGAATCGCTATTTAAAGTAAGTCAAGTACACCTCCCTTAAAACTTGCATAAATGATGTTCGCAACTTTGTTTCCTTGAGCTATGGAGCTTAGAAATATCTGACAAGACCCCATTTCGATAATTCCATATTCTTCAAATGCTCAATAAGATAAGTTAGTGCTGAAATACAGGTGAAGCCTGTCAAAACAACTCAAAAGCAGTCGAATTTATTACTGAGGTCAGAATTTTTTTCATAAAAGATTCTAGACAGATTGCTGGCCCATTTAAATTGGACATAATAATATGAATAAGCGTTCGTGTGAAAAAAATATCATCGAACATATGGCAATGATACCATATACGTATGTAAGGCGGAGAGAATGGCGACGGACGACATTGGAAGAGTTCTGTTGATGGAGGAATGAACTGTCTGCATGTCTATAGCCTATGATGTATAGATATTATTACAGCCTTCTTTATCCTCCCCACATTCCGGAATAAAGACAGTAGTTATCAGTACTTATAAAACAGAGTGTGCAGTTCACACGCGGTAGAAGTGAAACCTTCAGAAAACTAAAGTAGACAAGAATGGGGAGACTACGAGGCACCACACAAAGAGGAGACCGATAAGCTACTGATTAGTCTATCTCGTTCTCTCGCAGGCTAAATCCCGTAGATCCCGGAGATAGATAGATAGATGAAAGTGTTTGTCTCTTTTTAGTGTCGCTATTTTTCGTTGTATCGAGTTTCAAATCACAATGATGCTAAAAAAGTTTTCACTTTAACAAGCCTGGGGTCTAAAGGACGAAGGACTACCAATGTGATTATGTGGGTTCCGCGACAACTCAACAAAGTGTATTTTCAACACCCCTTTGAAAAGACATTAAAAGTTATGATAAAAAAAAATACAAAAAAATAACCGTAAAATTTAACCATTTTTTTCATCACATTTAATGACTTTTCAAAGGAGGTGTTGAAGTTAAGAGTTGTCCGGTCACCGATTGTGTGTGGCGGTGTGACTGAGAAGGCCAATTTTGGGCACAAATTTACAAAAATATTAGTACAGTTATCAGGAGAACAGCAAAAGTAGGTGCATTTCCTAGAGGAAGCCAGGACTCCGAAAGCAACTCGTTCTCATGTGAGAAATGGTCTTATTCTTGACAAAATCTGTTATATTAGATAAGTATTGCGATTACTCTATTGTAGAGGTCTAGTTTCACGAATGTACATAGATGATAATGCACATTGATTAGAATCTCTTTGGAGAGATATCTAAATGAAACAATATTGACTATTGAGAAATTCGTAACCATACAGCGAAATCTTCGTACCCAGCACGATTGCCCAATGGAACAGCTCCCAAGAGCTCAGACTCCGTATTAATAATTGGTCCATGATTCATCTTGGTCCATTGCTGCCTCGGGAGAGGACTAAACCTAGGTCTTTTAAGTGACTCACTAAGAATGTAAGATATTTCTTATTTCTTTGTGGGGACTGAGGAAAAGAAATTGTTATTCTCGTTCAGATAAGGATTAAAGAGAGTCACGGCAAGGAATGTGGTGACGACACTCACTTCACAGGTCAATATAGTCTTTGGTGACAGTAATCCTCATTACCTTCAACAAGAGAAATTATGAGAATCATTCACGAGTATCAAAATGTAAGAGAAACGTAAAAAAAATATTTATTAATTTATTTAATATTTTTTCCTGTTTTGAAAGTCGACCTCAATGATAAAAATCTTAACTGAAAAACATGTTATGTAACGTACCTACTAATATGGGGAGTAAGACTTCAGACTTACCTACTACTTACAGAAAAATATTGAACCCGACTTCGAATTCATCTCTGACGCTGCGCCTTATGCAAAAACATATTCGTATTTGAAGTTTGTTAAAAAGCTACTTCCGTAATAGAACGGAATTCAATCAAGTAGCAGTAACAGCTAGCGTGAGGAACGTCGGTGTCGGCGTCGGCGTCGGCGTCGGCGTAGTACGAAGAGTATGAAGAAATGGATGGTATTATTATGATTATTATTGCAACTGGCGGTTGTGAATAACAATATCGCGTTGTGACTTCTACCACGCGTCTAAATAACGTCATTGTCTGTCGCGGTTACTTTGTCCGGTGACTAGCTGTCACTGGATCGCCTGAGATTATTTTTCAGAGAAACCGGCTATTTTTAAAACCAGTTCATATCGGATTTATAAAATGGTCACCAACATTTAAACTGGGCGAATTTGAGCCAAAAACCGCCCGAAGGGCCTATTAGCACTAGTTTTTTAACTGCTAATATATTTATAATATAATATACCGACATACCTTTAATGTCTATATGAATATCATTAAAAAATATAATATCGGATGTTTTGTACGAACGATTCTAATATTTGTACGTATCGTTCTAAAATTACAAATAAAACAAACTATTATATTTTTTGTACATAGGCATTACGAATTTATGCCGCCGTTCTTACAATAGTTTGCAATAGTTACAATAGTTACCTCAGTAGCTTTGCTTTCCAAGCAGTCGATCCCCGTGGGAAAATTATTTGCACACTAATTTCTCCCTAATACCACACGAGCTTAGCCGCGGGTAAAAACTAGTAATATAAAGGTACGAAAATAATTTATTTTTAAAAAATAACAACGAACAATCCTATTCGAGGTGGTCCGGTATTTTCAGAAGAAAATGAAAAAAATCTTTTTTGAGGAGGTCCAGATTTCTTACGTGACAAAAACATTATAAATATATTTTTTTCCGACCTTTGCGAAAACACCTCAATTACCCAATTACCAATCACATAACTTCTCATTTTGCAAGAGTTCAATTAAGTTGTGATTTATCACACATAATTAAAATGAATAAAAAAATTGTATACAGATTGGGTTGCCCTCATAAAAGATAATGATGGCGCATGAGTTTGTATGTCAAGGTGTCTGACCTTTATTTTAAATTTTAATTTAATTATATTTGAACGGTAACCGTGATTAATTAATATTCACGGAATTGGAATAAAATAACTAAGTACCTGCCCAAGGCATTTCAGTAATTACTCGAAGCAATTTAATAATTTGATTGTGACAAAAATAGTAACCAATTTACCGTAGATTATCGAAAACTGGCCAATTTGAATGAGATAAAAGTGTAATCTTAATGCGAATTAAAGAAAACGGTAATTACAAATAATATGTACTTCTAAGTCCTCCATCATTGCAGAATTTGCAATGTTTCCCACTTAATGGTAATGGAGGGAATTCTGATAATATTGTCAGGATATTCGTAACCTGGAAAGGATCGTCTTTTTTACGTTAGCTCCACACAGGAGGCCCTAAGAAATAACCCCTCAGGGCCTATGTCATCTTTGAGGATGCTGTGTTGAGGGTCTTTTTACAAAGAAAGGAAAAGAAAGCGTGTGAGGGGTGGGCAGGAATCTGGGGATCTGTATGTCAGGAGTGACAAACATACGATGCAAAGCTATGGGGTCGAGAGAGTCCGGCTGGAGAAGTCTAAATTAGGTCTCCATCAACCAGTCTCCCAATCCAGCCCGCCATGCAGTAGGTGAGCAAACGCATTCGCCGCCGAGACCTAGACAAACCTCACCCCATGAACCCGGGCACCCCAAGGTGTAGGTCACAAAAAGTAGCGAACCACTCGGGGTTACCTGCGGCAGGGGTGTTGGTCATCCAATAAATAGTTCCCATACCACCCATACCCACCTCCAAAATTGAAAAAAAATAAATAACGTTCCTGCATCGTTGCTAAGGTAGGTACTGCTTCCAGGTGAAGGGTTACTGTTATTAATTTGAAATGAAGGTAAAACGATAAGTGTTGCCATATGTCTGCAGCAATTACTCATCCGATTGAAATCAGTGCAAGTACGGTAGGTACCTACCATACCGGGGTAATTATTCACGCGTCCATAGAAAAATTATTTTAAAAAAACACGGACAAGATATTATTTCCATAGATGACCGACTATTGAAAGTGTGGTGGTACGAGTTGCCATGGCCTGATCACCTCGAGTAAACATCTGTGATCAAAGCGTTAACTTTAACTCCATATAAGGGAAACGTACAGTATACAGTGTAGAGACGGTATTACGCTGCTGACATCGATTGCTACACATCAGGCAGGCCACAGACGCGAATCTGTGGTGCATTCATACTATTTATAGTAATCTGCTGTGATTTATATATTGTGTGATAATCACGCCAAATTAAACACACAAAGAAAACGCAAGGAATTATTATTATTTATTTTATGAATCACCAAGTCAATATTGGTTTAGTTTTGTTGGCAGGGTTGCACGTTGTGACGATACTTTTTTTAATCGATCATTCGTCATATAGGTAGACACGTTACGAAACGGGGTCAGATGTTACAATAATAATTTTATTTAGATAATAGAATAAGAACTTCCCAAATGAATTACAACAAGAAAAACTAATTGTAAAAACAGTCGCATTGTAATGCAATTTAACAATATCTAGATTACCTAGACTTAAAACTTGCTATTAGCCCTTTAGAAAATTACTTCACCCTTTTTGTCAGACGCTTTGTGCACGAATTTTTTTTTACAGCAGATCCACACAGAAGGCCCTGAGGAAAATAATTACCCTCACGGCCTGCCATCTTTGGGGATGCTGTGTAGAGGGTATTTTTAGGAAAGGAACGAGAGGAAGTTCTAGGAAGGAAAGAGATTCGAGGGGTGGGTTGTAAGCTGAGGGTCAGTGTGTCCAGGAGTGACGGGCGTATGAAACTATCCCTCCCACTGCGGTGCAAGGCGTTGTTCTAAGAGAGTTCTTCTGGAGAAGTCAAAAGGTCTCCCTCAACCAGTCTCTCCCAGTTAGTGGCCAGACGTACCCGTATAAGCCGCCAACATCCAGACAAACCTCACCACTGTAACCTGAACCTGGGCATCCCTGCTAAGTCACCAAACGTAGCTAACCACTTGGGGTGACCTATGGCAGAGTTAGGTTAGGCTACGGCAAATGAGAACGAAGCAGAGGTTACTACGGAACTATCAGTGGTATGCTTAATTTATATGACTTGCATTAAATGCGTTTTTTTTATAAGTGCAACCTAAAATCCAACGCAAATCTGTGAGAAACAGGGATAAAACATTTTTACCGAGAAAGGTTTATTTTATCTGTAAATCTTAATGAACGTACTGATTGATTTTAAGGTTAAGTGATCTTTAAATGGGTTTAGTGAGACTTTATCTGTAAGCTGGTACGTACATACGAGTGGCGCCTGCCTGAAGTAGGTACGTACATAGTAGCCATCTATCTACTAGTTCTAGTAAATATTTATGTAAATGGTAACATTGGTTTATAACTGTCTTAACCCTCAGTGATCCAGTGTTGCTACTTTCTAAAATGTATTACTCATTCGAAATTAAAATTTGAGATTGTTTGTTATGCATGATGACTGCTTTTTAGGCATAAAACTGACGTCCTTTGTAAGTTCTACGTCTTTCTGATAAACGATCACAATGGAGTTGTTAGATCAACAATATGACGTGTGTTTTTCTACTGTCGTGTGGTGTTTTCTACGATGAAAATACCGTGACTTAGCAACCTACTGTCATTATTGTGACCTTATTTTGCGTAATATGGCTAAATTGTACAAGTGATTTTCATAATACCTTATCCTGAATTTTTATGATTTTAAACAGTTTTTTTTAAATTAAAACGGCAGGACTATCCGTAAAAGATTTTATTTAACATGTACCCATAATTATATTTTTACATTTTTTGTTATTATTTGAAAAAAAAATAATTTCTAGTTGCAAAGGGTAATTATGCGTACTAGGTATTGATGGGACAGGACATTCAATTTGGAAGGTTGGTATGGGTACCGTCGCACCGGGAACCATTTATTGGATAACCAACACCCCTGCCATAGGTTACATCAAGTGGTTCACTACGTTTGGTGACTTAGAGTTTTGTCTAGGTCTTGGCGGCGGATGACGGATTGGGGGAGACTGATTGAGGCAGACCTTTTGATGTCTCCAGCCGGAATCTCTCGACCGAACGCCTTGCACCGCAATGGGACGAATGGATTCATACGACCGTCACTTCTGACCCCCTAGCACGGTCGATAACAAGGATAACTTTCGGTAACTTCTCATCGTTCCCTAGCATGACTGTAGATAATCAACGAATAAGTAACATCACAATGACTAAGTGCTCTTAATATATTCGACCTCAATTGTTGTTTGCAGGTTAGCGATCTGCAGTTGTCCAAGATAATGATAACAAGTCACCGAAAGGTATCCTATCAATCCTGATCGATCGACCGTGCTAGAGGGGTAGGACACATTGATTTCCAGACTCCTACCCACCCCTCATACCATTTTCCTTCCTAAAACTTCATATCCTTCCTTTACCTAAAAAGACCCTCCACATAGCATCTCCAACTGGGTGGAGCTTTTGTAAAAAAAGCCAACAAACATAATGGTTAAATTTGTGTAAAAAGAAACCAAATATGATAATTTATCAAAGCCAAGTAAAAAGGTAATATGGATGGATAATGCATCAAATGACAAGCCGGTCTGATGATATGAAATAATCAGTAGAGTTATTTCATTTCCTGAGACGTCACATAATCTAGATTCATACTACCTAGTTCCATGACATAATGAATCACCGAGTCTACTATCCATCTGCATTGTATGATACTTGAAGAATTATACTTCCATTCTGGCGTTCGTACGAACCCGTTGCTAGGAGTTGGGAGGTTGGGAGTGCCTGCATATTGAAATTTATTGTACTCGACTTTATAACGGTCTGTACCAGGAAGAATCAAGACATACCTTCCGTGGTGGTGGTAGGAGATTTTCAAACATTGTTAGGTTATTCGTAACCCGGGAATGTTTGTCTTTCTTTTTAGAAAAAAAAAGAAAAAAATATATACATTAATAGCTTCATTGCAACATCTGCCTCTTTATCGGAAAATACGAATAATTTATCAGAAGGAGAGCAGAATCTTAAAAAATAAAAAAAACAAAGAGAATTTAATAAAATTTCATTGAGTCCGAAAGAATTACAATTTTATAAGTTTTTAATTTTTATTATTTCTAAGGAAGGAGATGAAGTTTTGGGAAGGAAATAGATATGAGGGGCAGGCAGAAATCAGGTTCTACAGGAGTAAAGGACGTACGAATCCAGTCCTCCCTCCCATTGCGGTAATTTTTGAGGCCTGTATCCCGAGTTATTTTAAAGTACCATTTTATTCAATCCATTAAAAAAAGTCATTGAACATTAATGATAATAGTGATAAAAGTAAATAATAAAAAATACAAGATATTTAAAGGTTCAGAAGGCGAGTACGCCCCAACTAACAATTAACAAAATAAAACCAAAATTTCCTCTGAAATCATAAGATTTTAAGTGAGTAGGTACTTAAATACCTATCTACTTCACTTTTAAACCATAAAAAAATTATATAACTTTTTATCTAATTAATTGTTATTGTAGTAATTGCAACACTGTGGGCTTGTAGTTTTTATGAAATCCGAGTTTTTATTGGGTAGGTAAGGTAGGTTGGGCAAGTATCGCCCAAAAGCCGTAAATGAAATAGTTAGAATTAAAGTAAAATAAAAGGGTGTACAATATATACAAATATATGCTATACTCAATGTCCACGGGTTATTACGTAATAAATAATTAACAATCAAAGTTATCAAAGCTTACGAATAATAATATTAAAAAAATATATATATCAGCAGAGCCATCTATGTTTTTGTGCGAAAACTGTTTCGAGGCGCGAAAAAGTTTGCGATATAATTTTGTATATCCCGCCATATTTGCAACATCAACTACATTCATAAAATTATTATGTGCATAATAGTGGTGGTTTCAATTACCATTTTCAATTAATCATTAGCCCACAATCCCACATGTTGTCTGCCGGCCAAACGTTGCCGGTACGGTGCTAGGCTATTTTTATACCAGATGACTTTTAAAAAGATTAGTAGTGTAGGAATGATATTATTATTATTGTTATTGCTCACGGTTACTCGGATGCATAAAAGTAATGCATTATGGCATTCTATCCTCTGCGCCTATAACTTCTATATGCGATAATATACAATTTATGTACGTAACAGCGCATGGAATTATTTAAATTGAAGAGAGAAAAGGCAGCCATAGCAAAGCGATAATAATCGACGTATTTATATATCGATTTCATAAATATTTGTTTTAACTGAATAATACGAAAAAAATTAGGAGGCATCAACAATTATCGGGGTTTATAAATGTTAACCTTGATTTAAATGGCTGGAAATAAGTGAAAGTTTTCCTGAAACTTTGAATTAGAAGAAATTATTTTAGACTTTCACACAAATATGTCAAAAGCACGTGGGTGCGCCAAATGCGCATGCGCCTCGGTGACAACTTTCAAAGTGACAGTACCCCAGAGGAACGTCGGAATGTCATCCTGTCACATATACCAGCTGATTCACTGATTGCTTTTTTATTATTATCGTCAAAACCAAACAGCCATGATGGGTTTGCTTTCACGGGTTGTTAAATGTAAATATTTATACAAAGCGCTCGCTCTCCAAAATGATGAGAGAATATAAATAGCTCCCGAGTACGCAGTTGGCGCTAATTCCAGAGCAAATAAGAATCCATTAGGATTCTACTCAAAACTGTAATCATTGCACACACTTGATAACATGGCTAAATGTTGATAAGTGGCAATCAATGCAGGCAAATTTGTAAGTGGGTTGGCTGTCTGTATTTGAAGGAATTATTCTCAAATTGTCAGAGCGGAACGAGTGAAAATGTTAGCTGAAAACATCAATGCAACAATAATGAGCTGTATATTTCTATTGCGGATTGCATTACTTTTACATTCGCGAATACTCGAAGGTGCATCATGCATGTCAGGCTGGGGGCTAGTGGCTAGTGGCCTGGCCTGGTGCCGAGTACCTTCTCTCCTGGCCTCGCAGCTCTAGGCAAGACGCTGACTTAGCGAGTCGTTAAACTTAATGGAATTTTAGAACAATGAACAATATCTGACGTCTCGAGAGTTGCGAACGATTGAAAAACAAACATTACGAGTCACGCAACGCTAACGGTTGAATCATAAATAAGGAAAAGATATTTACCCTTTTCAACGCCGTATTCTTGATATTCTGCAGCTCATTTCTTATAAGTGAAAACCGTATCATGGTATCTGAGCTGAAGATTGAGCTCCCGAAGGCCAAGCCAGGATAGTCTGACGATCTGTGGCGTCTTCGCGCATCTCTCTCCGCGGCCAGCTCGGCTCGCTCGCTAGGACATCTCAGGCGGGATAGTTCCTCTATCTCCGGGTCCTGATCCGGGACGTCCGCGTCCCCCTCGCCATCTCCCCCTGAGCAACCCTCGGCCGAGCCTCTCGGCTCCCATCTGATCTCGTCCCTGAACTCCTTCAGAGGACGGTCCCTGTCTTTCCTGCCTGCTCTCCTCTTCTTCGGAGCCTCGACCGCCTTCTTGGGCTGGTCCGAGTCACTGTCGCACAGGTCGATGGTATCAATTACCCGATAGTTCGCGTTGCTAATGTCATTGTTATGATTCGCGGCGGTCCTGTCAGATTTAACTGCACTTTTGTTTTCATTTTTACTCAAAGTCTGTTCGTCCGACGGCGGGTTGTTATTGTTTATCTGGTTCCCTCGCTTGGGTTTACTCGAGGCGTTTGTCAAAACTTTGTTGTCGCGATCAGCTGGTTTGTTGTCAGATTGTTTTGGAACAGTTTGAGCGGCGATTGAGGTTACGTGGCCCGACGTCTCTACATGGGCGGCGACACCCTCCGCGGGGGGCCCGTCCTGGCCGGGGGCGACCCGGGATCCCCTGTCGCGGGGATGGTGCTGGTGCCCCCTCTTCTTGCCGGTCCCGAAGCCGAGTTTTCGGCCTGACATTTCACCGTCGCACTTTACCGTCCCACCAAACCCGCGGCCATTTTGCCTCGACTGATCGTCAGAGGTCGTGCGCGGCGCCTCGTTGCGCCTGCGCGGACGGCGTGCGCTTCGCGGCTTGCTGCTAGAGTTGGTGTTGGTAGACATCTGTCGGGCTCCGGACGAAGCAGGAGCGCGCGAACTTTTAACTTTATTCTTTCCCTGCCGCTTGGCGAATGCCGAGTTTCCCGACAGAGGGGACTTGTATTGAATGTTGGCAGCTCCCCGATTTGAAAACATCGCGCCAACTTAACAAACTTTAAATAATGTTTAATTATACGAATTCTTTTATTACGAATATAATCTAGATTCGAGAGTTTGATTCCGATAGAATTATGATTAGACTCTTATAGGATTCTATTGTAGTTCAAGCGCAGCCGAGGCTCCGAACACTTCGACTCCAGGAAAGTAACTCATGTGGGTCGGGAGTGCAGATGAACATTTTGGCAATGTAGCAAAAAGTGTAAGGAACAGGAGAATGGTTTACCCCATCATTCATCGATATACATAGTCGATGATGTAGCGGCTACGGGCCAGGGCGGCCACGCGGCTGGGCGGCAAGGCGGGAGGAGGGCGGGGCGGTGCGTGATGGGCTATTAATACAATCCTCCGGAGTAGAAGGAACCGCCGCCATATTTGGCACCGCCAGAGAATTCTCCACAAATAGAACAAGGAACACTTGAGAAGACCTCGCGCCCAGACTCTGTTCATTTGAGATGAATCTAGCTTATAGACTTTCAGAGCACAAATATTCTACTTTAGTACAATAACTGGACAGATTAAATAAAATAATCAATGAATTTCCTAACAAGCTGTCAAAATATTATCCTATTGTATAGGATCTTATGGACGACCCAGAGGTACATTATATTATTTCGGTTTTATATTATGTATTTTGATTTATTTTTGAAAAGTTTGGTAACAATAATTATAAAACTATTTTCTTCACATGTGCCATGTGCCTATTGTTAACTTGACAAACCAGAAGTATTTCAAGGGTAATAAAATGGGTCATTCAATAACTTTTTAGAGTAATTCCACTGGACATCTGCCAGCGACATAAAAACCCAAATTCCTAAAAACTGAAGTCATTCATGTTTCAACACATTTGAATTTAGCGGAAATACTTACTTTTAATTAATACCGACAGATGGCGTATGCGTGCGAATTTCATAAGGGGCAATCCAGGTAAAACCAAAGATTTACCAATTTACGGGCTTTTACAGTAACCCACATACACGTGTACGAAATCATGACTTTGCTTGCATTTTTACGTCTTCTCAACATTTATGTTGAGATGACGTAAAAATCTTAGCAAGTGATTCAATAAAAATGTTTAACAAACCTAATTTGAAATAAGCATGAAACAAAAGACAAAACAATGTACCTAGTACTTATCTATCATTTCAGAATGAGCAAGTGAAAAATTCTACTTTTCTCTGAGAAAACTTCACAAGAGTCTTAATTTTCCCGGAGCAAAAGGTCTTAAGCTTCCCTCACAATGAGAGATTTAGTCAGCCTAAACGTATTGCGGAAATAATAAGAGAGATTTGAGAAGGTCAGACCATTAAGACCTGGTTAACCATTAGGGAACGTACCCATACTACGTGACCTGTTCAGGGGGGGAGGTCATCAAAATACCACGCTTGGTCACAACGGGGGGGGGGGGCTTAGGTTTTTATCACGTAATCAATCTAGAAATCTCGCGTTTTTTTTTTCGAGCTACGAGGGGAGGTTTTTAAGTTCGCGGAATGGGAAGGTAAGTGATTAATGGGGGTACCGCTGAATTAGGTACTAATTGAACAACTCATTTTTAGGATAAACACCGGGTTTTATCGTAATTAGGTCATTAGTCTTTGAGCTATCGTCGACCAAACACTTCAATCGGGAAGAAATTGTGAAATGTGGAAAAAATTGAGTTCCGCGCTGTTATAAAGTTCCTTTAATTAAAAGATCGGAATCGGATCTTAAGTTAATTTAAAGATCGGAAAAATGTATTAGGGTAGTAGGTGAATATGTTGAAAAGCAAAAATAATTTTGGTTTTTATTTCCACTCCTTACCCAATCCGCAAACTTAAAAACCCACCCTCGTACATTCAAATAAGTGAAAAAGTTCAGGGAACGTGTTTGTTGAAGATGATTGAGATGAAAAATGTTTATAAAAATAACAAGACTTTCGTTTCCATAAATTACGTTCCGGTTTCAATATATTTTGACATAAGTTTTATCTTGATAATATTTTTTCCACTTGTAATGCATGCACTCTTGCTGTCACGCAGCAAGCGCCGTATTAATAAAGACAAATATAAGCCAAATAATGCATTTTTTATTTTTTGTTAGCAAAAAATGATTCGAAACCATATTTATGAAATACTAGGTGAAAACTGTAGGGGGGGGGGTCTTGGAATATACTACACGTGGGCACCGGGGGGTAAAAAATTGCAAAAAGTGTGTCACGTAGTATTTGGTTTTTAACAACATTCCTTTTCTGGGATGATTGAAGAGTGTCTTCCACTTTTGATTGTTTTCTTATCCTACTAATACGAATACAGGTGTTTTATTATGCAATGCAAAACAATATTGTTCGAAAGAACGTAGCAAATTCCTTTGCACCTTAGTACATTTACAAACATCTGTTTACCGATAAGGTGATAAGATATCCTTAAGATATTTAGACCGGGTTACATGGTGTAGAAAAAATCGCTTCCAAAAATCCTTTTCTGGATTTCACTAGGACGGCTCAAAGTATCTTTCACTTGGGACTTAGGACCCTAGGTATTTGGTGTACCTACGATTTTGTTTGAGAGAACCCAACAAGTTATACTTTCGATTAAAAAGGTTAAGATTTCCAGACCATTAGTCAAGAAATTGATAAATTAGTGGGTACTTACGTTCTGCAGAGCCTTGTCCTTCTCCTCGAGCTTGGCGTTGACTTGCATGAGTGCTTCCTGAGTCTGGTCGAGGTCGTTCTCAATAGACTGGATCTTCTTCTGTAGAGAGCGAGCCTCCTCCTCGGCCTGTTCATCAAAATACCAAATTATTAGTTTCATGTGCATTGAAAAACTGATTGAATCTATCCAAACCCCACATTTTGCAAGGTATGATATAATGCTCTTCATCCCAAACTGGTTGTTTTTATAATATCATATTTATTTATTTCTACGAGTATTCTCTTGCTTAAATTTTACAGATTGTTTCAGTTAACATACTTAAGTTCCAATATCTAATATAAAAAGATGTTAATAATCAGTAACTGTCTAAATAGCTTAGTAGTTGTGTTTTGTGAACACCTCATCCTAGTTTTCCTAAGAACCTGTACATTGGGTTGGTAATAGTTAATGAATTGGGAAAGAGTTGTGATTTAGAACAACCCAATAAATATTTAGCTTTTCCAAGATATAGTAGATAAAGCAAATTTAAAAAAAAACTGACTTAATTTGTCAATAACAAGTTTTAAAACTTATAATTTTAAGATAACTTCTATATTTTTCGCCCTTTCTTTAATTACCAATTCTAATTTCTCAAAGAAATTTTCTATTTTTTTATACACCCCGAATTGATCGAAATTTACAGAGATTACCTAACAAATTTTAGTTCAGCAGGAATAGGTGCCTAAAGGCTCTAGGTGCCTAAAATATACCTAAGCGTCGAACAGAAATAGAGAAGTTTCCTGTATCGGAAATAGGTTTACGCTTTACCAATGGAAAGCAGGAAATTGGCTATCCACGATAACTCGTAGAGCTCTCTTATTACAAACGGCATGAGAAAACGACATCAAACACACGAATTCTTGTATTTATATCTAATAAAACTTCAGAACTATTCATCAAACAAGAAATGGAGAGATTTTAATGGCTGTCCAAGGTGTCCAAGCATCCGAGAAACATTTAATTATTATTGGCCTTATCTGTCTAATCTGCCTTAATATTTTTTTGCTTTGCTGCGTGATGAATTCTACATGCACCACGGATGCTGCGATGCAGTTATTCAGGTTAATTGAATGGATTACAGTAGATATGTAAAATAATGGGTCAATTTACGACTCGGTGGTGCATACAGACTACAGGCAGATTGCTACAATACTTGAGAATATTAATCACCCTTCACACGTTAATATCCGCGCACGCTTAAAATTGTATGCATCAGTTAAATCTCATTAAATCTTGCAAGACGATACGATAATCCAAGATCACTGGCTTCGTTTCTAAGTAGAGAAAAGGCCTTCATCATAATTTATTGGTCTTTAAAAGTGAAAAATGTGAAAGCTTGTATGTAATAATATCAAGGAAAATATCTCTCAAAACTTGAAGACTGGTCGTATTTCATCATAAATTTAGGTAAATAAATATTTTTTTATGAATCATAAGCCTACTCAGATATAAGCGATATTTGCAAAAAATCAAAGGGATTCCGCCGGGTAGGTATTTATATGAGCTTTCGCGGCTAGTGCGAAACTAGGACCCCGCCAATTCCGCCATACCCTTTGGCCTTTGGTAGGCGGTATCTTTTCGCTTGTTTTGCGACACAGGCACTATGGCAAACCATTTCAGTAATAAGATTTTTTTCACTGGTCAAGCACGATTACTGTGTATGTATTTATTCACGGACGTGACAACGTTTCGCTACCCATAGGCGAAGCGAAATTCGCCTAGGTTGGAACAGTGAGAATAGCGCATACTCACTCAATTTTCGTTACCCACAGCGGCAGCGAATATCGCGCATGTCCTTTAACGAACGAAGTTACTACTGTGTAGCACAGTAGTACTACCTTTACTGCACTGTGTTTTATATCCCAGTAGTATCTTTACTACTGTGCTACAAAATTCGTCGTGAGTTTTTTTGTGAGAATTTCCGATAAAGAAAACCAAACTGTAAAAGGCAAACTACCTGAAAAGTAATCGTCAAAACTAAAGACTGTTGAGGGAGACCCAGCTCCAAATCTAGACACCAGAACTTTATTGAAGAAGAAGGAAAATAATTTTCAAGGGGTGTTAAACGGATATTACAGGAGCATTGGAGAAGTGCTGAAGGAGCATTGAAGGTGTGTTGAGAACGGGTGTTAAAGGTGTTTTTAAGTGAAAGGGTGATAAAAGGGTAATGGAGTGCTGTAGGAATCGAAAGGGGTATTGAGGTAGTCTTAAAGGGATAACGGGGTGTTAAAGGGGTATTTCTGGAGTGTGGAAAAATGTTAAATGGACATTGAAGGGGTGTTAAGGAACTACTGAAGAGGAGTATTGAAAGTGTGGTGAGAATAGGTGTTTAAGATGTATAGGTTAATGGATGGTAAAAGTGTGATGGAGTGAAGAGGTACATCGAAGGAGTATTTGAGGGGTGTTGAGGGAGTGGTAAAGAGATACTAAATGGTGTTGAAGAAATGTTAAAGGAGCTTTGAAGGTATGTTAAAGAGTTACTGAAGGGATAAAAGGGTAATGGAGTGAAGGGGTATCGAAGGAGTGTTTAAAATTAAAGGGTGTTGAAGGAGTGTTAAAGGGGTACTGAAGGGGTGTGCATACCTTCTCGGCGCGCAGGTTAGCATCCTTGGCCTGCTGTTCGCACATGAGCGCGCGGTCCATGGCGTTGTCCTTCTCCAGCTTCATCGCTTGCATCTTCTTCTTGATCGCGTCCATTTTGGATGTGTTTTGTTAGCTCTTGGTCTGATGCAAAAAACTGGAAACACAAAAAACCGAAATGAATCCCCGAATTATTGTAATAACTATTTCACTTCCAGCAACTAAATAATTGTTAGACTGTACCATTCCCCTTTTCCGCTTTGAGTTTTCTAAGATTTTTGTACATTAGATGATATCGATTGAAAATTTTGTGAGTTTATTTTTAACTGTCATGTTGTGTGGTGGGAAGTAACAAAGGTTTACACATCGACAAACTTAACTACGCAAGTGGCCAAAAGTGGAACATTAGTTCCTCTTCTACACAAAAACCACACTGGTGATCCCCCGGTTGCACATTTAAGAATGTTGATCTGTGTGTAACTATCTCCCGTTATCCAAATAAATATTTTAGATATCTGGAATTTCGAAATAAGTAGATTGAGCTGGTAGGTACATATTTTAATATTATCTGAAGGTGCTTGTTAAATAAAGAATTAATTATCACTTTTCCTAGAAAATATCTTTTGTTCCACAGAATGAAGCAATACGTATATTTTAATATATTGTAGGTACGTACCTACTCATCATTCATATTTGCTTTTATCTAATAAGCGCGTAGAGTAATTAATGACAAAAACAATTAAATCGATTAATGAAAATGATTGATTGATGATTTCAGAAGTATTATTATTAATGATGACATTATTTACAGCGTATTTATATAATATCCTCGGATTTCAAAATAATAACAACTCGTACATAACTACTACCTATCAGAAGGTCGGGTATGATTTGAAATTTGCACTGTCAAAAGTAGTAGGAATCGTGATTATTTTTTGGGTTTTTATGCCGTATTACGCTTCCTCCAATGAGCACACTGTAACGCTGTCCGAAACTTTGGCTAAAGAAAGATGAAGCACAGCACGGCTTTATAACCCAAAAATTAATCAAAATAAAAATTATTACTAGAACACAGCACTTTTTTAGTGTGAGTAGCCGATTTCAAAAAATAATTATTTCTAGGTACTTAAAATTAATTATGGCGTGCAGTCCATAACCACAAAGGCTGAAACGCTATGCCTACCGTAAGAAAAACTAACTATTAATTAAATAAAGGGGTGTTTTAATTCAATTAAGGTTTAAAAAATTAATCTAATTTTCCAAAGCTTTAATCAAATTAAATTTATTTTTATTTACCCAAACACTTCAATAAATGAAATATTTTTTCCGGTAATGTATTTTTTCCATAATTTTGTGAATATTTTTTACGTCACAATCGTTCTGCATTGATAAAAAATGTGTATACAATATGACAAAATATATATTTTAATACGTTTTAGGTTAATTTTTCAAATCATGTAAAATGAAAAAATCTTGTAAAAACCCACCAGGTCGTTGATAATCGATAAAAAATTAAAATAATAAATAAATTTACTAAATTAATGAAATAAATATAGCAATTTTCAAAAATTTTATTTTGGGTTGCAATTCGCCAGTGAAATAGATCAAATAAGTAATGAATTAATTAATCAAATGTCACCCCGGCATTACGCTGAATTCAGACCTGATCTATTCTATAATAATCTACGGTCAATTTATAGAACGAAATTGGGTTGGAATTCCATAGAAAAGTCTGTTATCATGAAATTAAATATATCAAATGATGAAATAATAAATCAGCCATCGATTCCGTATTTTCTTTGTGAGATCGTTATTGGTTAACGGACGTTATCTCCTATCAGATTTGTGTGATTTTCATGGCTGTTATTTGCTTTTTCCATGTACAACGTAGCTACATTAAATGAATAAATAATAATATAATAATAATGATTTATTGTCTTCATTTCTTAATAACAAATAGAGATAATTATAATGGATGCGTACTTGCAAGAATTCGTGTTTAAATCGATCTAAACTAAAATACGTGACAGTAAATATGAAAAAATCACACAAATCTGACAAGAGATAACGCCCGTAATCCAATAACGATCCCACAAAAAATATGGAATCGCTAGGCTGGTGTGATCCCGACTTTACGCTGAATTCGGACCTGATATATTTTATAATAATCTTCTGTCAATTTATAGAACGAAAGTTGAAGACTATTCAACTTCTACAGAAAAGCCTTTTCTCAAGGATCTATTTGATAGATTCTATGAAATATACCAAAAATAGATCAGGTGAGGCTTATATTTATAAACATATTTATTTCTTCCATGAGCTTTAAAGCGTGATGTTACATTAATGTTATACTAGTTTCATGTGGGATAAACAAAAGTAGGTACTTATCTGCTTATCTTATCACAATAAATAATTCAGTTATAAGTCTACAGCGTCTCGAAAATCACCACACAAGGAATAGGTAGGTAACTACAAATTATGTTATTTGTCTTATGAAATCATAAATATAATGGATTTAATTAACTAGTTATAACCTGAATAAATGTCAATACAAATCAGGAATGTGTAATCATAACACAAATAAAAATATTATTCATGTTCATCCGTACATTCATTGTAAAAATGTTTGGACAGCTGAAATCCTGTATGGGTACTTAACTTTTGTCTGTAAGGCAGTAGGTAAAGTTGACACATGCCTGAAATATTTCAAAAATGACAATATTTTTTAATACAGAGAGTAATAGCACGTATCCGAAAGACGTGTAAAAAATGTATAGGTATGTCACTTTGGTGTCCGGTGATATATATTTTCAAAAAAAAAAAAAAAAATCCATCACACGTCGCAACCAACTGTTCTATCTCTTCCCCCCACTCGTCACAATTTTCTAGTCAGTCCTCACACCATTTCAAAACTTAGTATAGTACACTTTAAGACCGGTCTAACGTTGATCAGAAATCATCGCAATATGCGAGTTTAAGGACAGAAAAGTGCCATGCCGTCCCGTCCACGTCTTTCTCTATCGCAAGTATGTTTTTACGCATCTCTTTCGCATACGTTCATTGTAAAGTTAGTAACTGTGCGAGAATGCATCGTTCAGACCGGTATTAAAGTTTGGCGCGTGCTATAATATATTATGTTCACTTATTGTTTTGTAATGTCAAGTTAGTTTAATTTTCCCTGAGGAAGGAACGGTTGTTCCGAAACCAGTCGGCGGCGTATATAAGAAAATATGGTGGTACAAACAAAGTCAGTTGTTTCATTCATTTATTTAATAATAAATTAAACAATAATTATGTAACTATAACACGCATGAAGAAAAAACGTTATGTGCATAGATGCCCCATTTTTGTCAGGAATTAAAAAAGAATGACATTTTTTTTTAATTTGAAGTGGAATAAGCCTCAAATGTTGCCATGTATCGTAATTAATTACATATTTGTGTTCCATAATTGGGTACCTACCTGTCTGATTAATTAGCAGAAACTTTTCCTATGAGGATAATCTATTATAATATATTCAGAAATGTATTCAGAAAGTTAAGATGACGGGATCATTCGAGCATTTACAGCGGGAAAAAAGAGTTATTACAACGTTCCCGGCATGATGGTTCTTTTTTCTGACGTTTTCGTGATTTGCGTGTTCGCCGCTGCGATGTGCGGCGCTTCCTATTATTGGCGGGAAATGGACCGCAGAGAAGCTGGCAACTAGTCAATTGGGTAGGTACCTATTACTACGAAGAAAGAAAAAAATGGAGAATTGCAATAGAACACAATAATAATGCGTGTCAAGTCGTTTTGCAAACACAATAGCTACATGCTGTAAGCTTTTTATCGATACATTAAGCCTGCGTTGAAAGAAAAATATTTTAAGAATACATTTCATAGCGAAACATTTCTTTTTATGGTATATTCCTATTTGATTATTAATTATTACCTACTCATTACCCATTTTTGTTCGTAATAAAAAATCTGTGTAGATTCTTTTAAACTAATCTAATGCTTATGTCCCTAAAAAACATGTACTAATTTTAATTGTCGACCAGTCGGTGATGCGTGATGTGATATATTCTTGCGTAAACCTAAAATTATTCAACTTCAACGAACTTTTAATTTTCAAAATTGGAACTCATAATATCTATTAGGTAATTCATGATATCAGACAAGCAATAAAGAAAAAAAAATCTAATAATAATAATTCTATATTTAAAATGTGTATTTCTTTTGTTTACGTTTTTGGAAGATCTAAATTAATCTGAACAATGATTTTTAAATTTACTAACGGTGTTCATTCGAATGGTAAATTTATTTTTTAATGGGCAACTAAACTGAGGAAGAGTGTACCTATATACGGGGGGGGGGCTCACTCCTCCCCCCCATCAGCCTCAGTACACAATACAACAATATTATTTGCATTAATTTTTTTAACAATGTGATACTAAATAATAAGTTGTGGTAAGTACGTACGTATAGGTCCCAAAAACTAACAAATTAATTTTACAACCCTCTTCCCCCCTAAGAGTAGATCCACCCCTTGTGCATGCTACAGCTACGCCGTTGATCCTGGGCAACCATAGGTATATTACTCTATAACATCCCGTGATTTTTCGCGAGTTTGCGACAGTTAATGATAAAATTTTCTAAGAAATCATAATATTACTGATAGGTAACCAACAAAATTCTTGTTCATGGTCAAATTCTTGATTACTTGAAATAGAATTATGAACATTTCCTGCATTTAGTGCATCAACTAACATAGAAGAAAATACAAATTATTTGCACTTCTCCCTAATTAGGTACCTACCGGTCGGTTACCAAGTAGGTCTTCGATTATAATGTTGCCCGCAACGGATCTCGGTACGTGACTACAAAAGAAAAATAAAGCGTCGTGTTAGGTACTGCATTCTGCAACGGGGCAGGCAGGTCTGTACCTACCCGCCTGATGAACCAGTTGTATTTATTGCGAAATGAACCTTTATCTACACTCTGCAAGTAGGTACCACGCTCAAGGTCAGCGGTCGGCAAATTTAATGTCAAAGGCAACGCAAGAAAGTTGGCTGTCTTATTGGAAAAAAGATAATACAGTACCTACAAACGAAATGGAATTTAATATTATATAATAAAGAATATAATAATTAATGGAAGATTGATGCTTTTGATTATATAGGTATTTGACTTTAATTCTTCATAGAACTTTGGGTCACTCACTCTACACTATTAATATGGAGTAGGTAGGTACCTACCTACCTATAACGATTGCTGAGATTTGATCTATAAGATCTCTAGTTTTAAATCACCAAATGTTGTCTTGCAACTTGCAACTTTAACATAAATACATTTTTGTATCCATTCCCCATTTTAAATCCTATTTTATATTAGATAGTTAAATTACATCGAAATCTTAACAATACCTAACCGAATTTAGGGTAGGTTGTATACCTACCTACATATAAATATTAAAACATAGAAATCAATATAAAAATATCTGTATAGTATATATTATAACTTTCCACATAAGAAAACGTTTAGATTCACAAGAACCTCATTACAATACCTATATACCTATGTATAATTGAAATAAAACAATGACTTTGTTTGTAACCACGATTTTTTTTTTTAATACCGACCGATTAATTATTCAGTTTAATTTTATACCCTGAAGATGCTTGTGTGAAGCGAAACCGGTCGGTAATAAAAAAAATTAAATAAAGAAATCGTGGTTACAAACCAACTTATTGTTTTATTCGAATTAATATGTCAAACCACAAAGTGACTGCTTTCTACCAAAATACAATAAATATATTTCGCTAACCTATTGAACAAAGAAATTTAAAATATTTCTCTATGAATTTATTTAATATCCTCCCTCTTTCAATATAAACTATAAAAAACGAGTGTCCTTTAGACCACACGACTGAAGTAAAACTTCACTAACTTATATCTCCCTCTCAACTTCCGTTCGCCTCGCCCGACCGTTCGCCTCGCCCGATCACACTTTTCGTAACGCTCTCGTCACGCATTCACCAGCTTACTCCCCAAGTCAAGCGTGCGTAAAGAAGTTTTACTTAAAAAAAACCGACTTATAAATATTAGGATACGGATTATGGAAACGGGAAGAAAGAATATGGAAACAATGTTGCAACCTAACAACCATCAACGCTTATTTTACGCTCTCTTCTAGATATTGCTTTATAATTTTCTTATCGTAAAATTTTAATATATGTACTTACAAAACTTGATCTAATTTATAATTCACATACAATACCATATACAATGTGAGCTTAGGACGGGGTACCCCAGAAAGGTCACATTCTTTGCGACTTGTGTAAAAAAATATTTAAAAATAATAAAAAATGGAAAAATATATCGAAAAAATCTGTTCAAGGGTTTGGTTGTTAGCGTGAAGGCTGTTCATAACTTATTACAACATGGCGTCAAATTTTTAAAGGGGTCTTTCATTACGCGAAAAATTAATAACAAATATTAGTTCTAATTAAATGGTTTACTTGAGTTTAAGTATTAAAAGTATCTAACCTTAAAACGAAATCTAAATTTTTCCCGGAAGTTGAATAAATAGATTTATTTATTTAATAAGCATATCGCAAATGTTTCGTCATAATAACTAAATGACAAACTGCATCCTTTAAATTCTCTATTTTTAGATTAAGAAAGACATTTATCTGCGGTTTAATAGAGACAACCACAAATTTATTTATGGTTAACGTTCATTGTAATACAATTTTTAGTTATTAATTATAATCTGCGTCATAATATGCTGGAATGTTTTCCTCAGACGTAAACAAATAAAATTGTGATAAACAAATCATTTCCTGTCTGATTAAAGCACAATTAGAATAAGGATTGTGATAATGTGCTTTTAAATGTACTTTATTTTTATCCCAGTTTAATTGATATTAGTGAGCGTTTTTTTCGAAACGTGAAGAAGTTATCAACCGACAAACGAGACATACGTGCATTTCGATAACTTATTTTCATTTGAGGCACGAATATAATAGAATACTTTTGATATCACTTTACAGTCACGTATTTAGTGTTGATTATAACTTTATACCTTAGTCATTACGAGAAAAATGTTGTTATTACAATCTAAGACAATGTGAAGATAAATAATTATCTATTAATAACCTACTGTTTGCACAAAAGCCTTAATAATCTTCTTAGAGAAAAAATCTGTTTTTAGTGAAAAACGATAAATCCTAATATTTTCCTTATAATGTAAACTAGCGAGTTTCTGGCGTGCGTTGCAAGGCCACTTTTCTCAATGCGTGACCTTTCCCATTCGCCTCCGTTCCCCTTCCGCCTCCCCTTCCCCTCCCGCGTTACCCCTACACCTTCCCCGTCTTCTCCCCTCCCTCGACCCCTCCGCCCCTTCAGATTGCCCCTCCCCCTCCCGTCTTTCCTCGGCTAAACTACACGAAAAACACACATTCTTTAAACTACGCGCGCGCCACCTATTATAATTTTTTAATACAAATTTCCTAATGCCAGAGATCAAGATTAAATATAGAAATCTTCGCGGGCATGTGCACAACAACTCACCAAAGTTTTATCGCAATCGGATGAATGGTTTAGGAGCGCACAAACAAACATTGATTTTTGTTAACTGAGGTCATACGTATTTGTTTTTTTTTTTTTTAAATAAAGACAAACATTCCCCGGTTACGTATAACCCGACAATGAAAATCTCCTACTACCACCACAGTAAGCCGAAAATGTTGCTTCAGTCGTGATGGAGGACTTAGCCAGCCGAGGTTCGAACACGGAACGCCTGGGTGGGACCCAAACGCGATGCCCACTCAACCACTGACCGGTCAAGTATGTCTAGTAATGTTACACTTCGTGTAAACAAGTGTATGGGCCGAGTATTAAGATAACAAGGCCATCTAAGAACTATCGCGTTGACCTATATAAATTCTAGACTAAAAAAGTGCAAATTTCAGAGCTCGTAAGTTCGTAAAGAAGGAAATAGCTACACAAGCAGATTTTATAATTTATTTTTAATTTATTTAACTAAACACACCTATATCTTAATTATCATTTAAACTCGGTACGTTTTCTGAAGTAAACTTGAAATAATGTGAAGATGTTCATTAGAAGATTAGCGGAAATAAATTAGAAATTAAGATGGAAATCAAGGGAAAAATTATTATATATATTTATGACGAAAGCATTGAATTTAATGTGTAATTAGAAAGCATGTACTATTATAATAAGTAATAAAAACATAAATAAATATTCCTCCTGGTTAAAATTGTCTTGATTGATTTAGTGACAGATTCAACACCTCGCCTTCCAGCTGGCTAATTTGATTTAATTGTATCGGATCAATCAGCGATCACAAGCAATATTAATTATTGTTGGAATTCAAGGTAAATTATTACAGTAAAACCAACTGGTCTTGATAATTCACCATTGAAATATATTTATGCCAAGACGTGTCACGATCCGATTGAGAGTTTTGATAAGAAATGAAAAATAGTGAACATACGTATATAAAAAAAAATATAGGTACCTACACGAAAACAGTAGCAATGTTAAAAATGCCGAATGCTTGTAAAAGTATTGAGCGAACATGATTTAATCTAAATTATAAATAACAAAATAATAATACAAAAAACGCAACTCTCTTACAAAGCAAATCAGTCAAAGAGGACACATTTGAATGTATTTGGGCACACCGATAGCATCGAAAGTTTCAAAAAAGTTTTTCGAACTAGTTTGGAAAAATTTTACAAAATTATTTGGTTTAATAGGCCACTTGCATCACATTTAAAAAAAAATTCCGGTTTAGGCAAATATTCTAAGACGTCCTGTATTTTTTTATCGTATTTTTGAAACCCTGGCGAATTTTTGAAAATTTCAATCCGAAAAATCAGACCATTTTTTATAAACCGGAAAGACGGGACATAATTTTATGGGTTCGAAAAAACGATAATTACACAGCCGAAAATCATTTTTTAAAAAAAGAACATTTTCCACATGAAAGGACACAGGAGAATAACGAGGCATACCAAAAATATTACATTTCTTAAATATTTTTTTCCTTGATCAATCTTATTAATCATAAATCATTATAATGTTCAACGTCTATATTACTAAATCAAATATAATATACTTGTAAATTACAATAATAATAAGAATATTATAAAATTTGATTTTGTTAAAATCAGCACCACTACCATTATACCTCTAAACACGTACAGACATCGTAAAATGTACGGGGTTCTCTTCATAACATATGTCAAAAAGTCAAACCAAATGATAAGTTCGCAGAGAACAAACAATAAATCTAGTGAACTTTAAATGTCAAATTCAAAAATTCACCCGAAATCAAAGTGTTGCTATATAAAAAAAAAATAAATCAGTGTGGAATTTTACAAAATTAATAGGAACATTTTTGGAGACGGGACTCTTTTATGTAGTGACGTCACGGGCCCAAATAATGGATTTATTTATTAAAAAAAAAAAAACTGTACTGTAATTTTTACTAACATTTTCGTAATCTTAGTAAAAAATCTATTCACACGACTTTTTCCAAGTCGTTATGAAATCCATGCAAGTGGCCTATTGTACAAGTAGGCACCCACCTACTGAATTAGAGATTGGTAGTTGGTCTAAATAATTATCTTAAATTCGATGATTTTATTTTTAATAAATAAATTTACCGATAAACATCGCTACACATGCAGTATCTACTTATTTGTACTGTGGGGTAAGAGGGGACTGTGGGCCGGTGTTAAAAACTAGTTAATTCATTTTAAACATTCAAAAATATGTTCAAACGTGAGCTCTAAAAAAGGATTTATCTATAATCAACCAGTTTTCCATTGAAAAAGTTTAAGATTTTCTATTCTATATAAAAAAAACGTAATATCGGAGGAATGGGTAGTGGGAAAGTGGCGTTTCCATTTTTTTCATACAGAACTAAGTACCTTTTATAAAACGGAACATTCTAGAAAAGTGATAAATAAATCATACCTAACCTGACATTATCTGAACTAACCTGAACTATTATTTTATCATGTTCTGTTTAATTCTTTAAAACAACAATAAAAATCTGCAATATTGTAATTTTTCATTGATAGAAACCATTATTACTTAAGTATTACAAATTAATAAAAGTAGGAGGATACCAGAGACGATTCTAGACTTTTCGTGAGCTAGATTGTTGTCTAAGATTGAAAAATACGAGATTATTGTTGGTGTTGTATTTGAAAATATCATTAATATTTTTTAGATTTACAATTAAAAAAAAAACATTTTCACTACAACATTAATAATATCATATTTTTTAATCTTACGGACCGCCACTATTCTACCTAACTTTGTATTGGAACCTCAAAATTAAAACAATACCGCATAGAATCTGTGATTTATATTCTAAAACGATCCATAATAATTTAGTTTGTGTTATACCTAAATACCTAATACAATTTAGAGAAGACATTCCGCTAAATAGGTAATATAGGTGATTCACTTCTCGGAAGTATGCACGAAGCGTCTATAGTGCATTCTAACTCAATACACGTTTTGATCCACATCCCAGAACAAGTCTGACCAGAGACCAACAAACCCGTGCCATACCCACTAAATATCCATTTGATAGACCTGTATACTGGACAGGTAGGTACCTACCGTGCCAAAAAATCTAAATTTATCTATAGGTACCGTGTTGTAACATATTTCTCTTGAACACTTTGAGTTTTTAAGTTCCTAAAAAAATATATGTTAATTTTTTAGATAATATCCATAGGTACCTACATTTGTAAAGCCAAAACCCGGTTTTATATTACGGAAAAGGGTAATTATACGAAATTCCCCGAAAATTATTAAAAACACATTTTGTTGTGATATTTAACACGATATTAGTTGTAAAAAAAATCGCAGTGCATCTTTAAATACAACTTAGGCATTTGTCTGGAGATTTAGTCTCTATTTTAAATGTGTCGCGTTTTATTAAATATGTTCACAATGTTCGCTTAATTATTATCGTTTTTAGTATTAGCGCACTCTCTCCAACTATCACATTTACATGTCTCCCTTTCCGACCATCTTCTTCTTCTTTTCGAGCTAATTGCGTTAAAGGCAAAACACCCTGACGTTTTTATTTTGGTTTTAAAAATGTTAATCTACGTTAATCACCAGAGATTTACTTGTTAACGCTTCGTTAGTGATGCATAACGTTAATAAAACCATTTATTTGTTTTTGCGTTGGCAAAAGGTAAAGGCCAAATTTATCCGATCCTTCTTACCCGCGCATTAAAATACTTTTGACTAAAGTAAACACTGCTGAAACTTTAGTCGATATATATTATAAAGTTATTTAATCATAATGAGTACAATACGATGCAAAACTGTATGTTTTTAACATTGTTTACATTTAATAAGAAAAAAAAGTAAGTATCTATAATATACAGTTATTTCTGGGCCGTTATCAGTAGGTACTTACTCACTTTCAGAGAAGAAAAAATTTCACCAAATAGGTACTTTATTATACAATATTATGTATTGTGTTGTAAGAACTCATGTTCACCTATAGATATATAGGTAGGTACATATACGTAATTATGCAATCTTGCCAACCTTGCACGAGATAAGTTACATGTGTAATAGTGACCTGCCTTTATCTTAATAAAACATTTAAAAAAACTCTCCAACGCTGTGCTCTATCTTCATGAAATTTGCTTAGGGTACCTATTCTGTTTGAAATTTCTATGCTAACGCATCTATTTTCAGTTCGCAACAAGATTTCTGCTGTAAGCAATAAAGAAAAATCAATTTAAGTAACTAAAGAATAAAAATGCAAGACGCCATATTGCTTTTCCATATTTTTTAAAAATAGAATATTAACATGGTTTTTAGAAAAGAGTGTTTAAAAATCGAGCGCAACCTGATGGGAAAATTAGTAGGCAAGTACCTACCTACGTTTAGAAATGCGAAACGTTTTGTTTTATGAAGATAAGAGTCTATATTTAAATAGATTTGTTCTGAGAAGAGATAGGTAAGTTGGCACATTATAAACGGCTCGCTAGAGAGATGATAATTTTTTAAGTGTTGAATTTCGTTTCTCACTTGGGTAAGTCGGATGTTATGTGATACTAGGCACGATAAATCAACTATGCGTCTTTTGTAAACAATAAACAAATGTTTGAAATAATATTTTATGTGCTCGAATTCAACATTGTCTCAAAGGCAAATGAAAGTGAAATATTTATTGGATGCGCTATAGGTAGGTGATAATCGAGAATGATTCAGTGGAGAAAAATGTGGTGCAAGCGGAAGATGTTCATTTCATACCGTACCTACCTATTCAGCTGGTTATTAGTAGGTAGGTACCATATATTTCCGAAGAAAAAATACTTTTTAGGTCTGGTTGTTTTTACAGAAATTCAAATGTAACAATGTCATCAATTGGCAACTCAGTGCCATTTTCTTTTTGTGACGGTTGAAAGATTCTCTTTAAATGGCGAATATTAAGTCCGTTTCAGCTTTAAAATCAATTGTGATCAGCAGAGGAGGATAACTATCATGTTGTTAAGCACGTAGGACGTTTCAAATATTAAAAAAATGGCGCTGAACGACTGTTTGATGACAATGTTACATTTGAATTTCTGCAAAACAGCTGGTCGTAAGTGCTTTTTTTTTCAATATCATCTTTAATGTGAAAAACTTGTCTTCCAGGAAGGAGCTATCTTTCCTATGTTATATACAAACACTATTTGTTTTACTATTGGCAAATTATCAATATATCTACTTATACATTTCACTATTGTTTTGAAGAACGTTTTCTAGGTATATGCAAACAACGGTTGGTCACTTAGCAAACTCTTCGAAAGTAACGCAAGATAAGTCGTTTTATGTAGTGCTTTAGAAATATTAGATATTATTTAAATACGTATATATATATATAAATATAGAACTATTTTATTGGTCGAAATCTGTTAGCTAATGAGTAGCCTATTATCGTAATGTGTAGAAATTGAGCTTAACGCAAACAACATCCCAATCAACATAGTTACTTCACTATTCTGTTAAAACTACCGTACCTACAGTTAGGTTAGGTTAGGTAGATATCTAATTGATCTAAAGCTGCGAGAATAAACGAGTACGACATTTAGATGAGGGGATTGGCACAGATTAGCTCAACTGGGTCTCGAACCGAGCTCCGTGGATAATTAGAATGCACGATCAGCCGCCAACACTGACTCATTATTACACTTCATACCTCCTGGAATTCCTGCTATCCGGGCCGACTCGGATTACTCATTTGGGTAAACAGTGCCGAATTATGGGGTCAAACTGAAGCATTTTGCTCTCTGAGAAATAACTACCAATATTAAATATTTCTATTAATTCTGAAGCATCCTAACTACTGAAGAAATAAACCCAGATAAGTGTATTGTGTGGGTGTGACTATGTGCTCGAAATAAACTAATTTTTACCTTTAGGTACTTCTGGTGAAATTCAACCTCAATGATCGGATGATAAACCTTTGTTTGTATCTACGTTTTTTTTACATTAGCTCCATACGGGAGACCCTCAGGAAAACAATTTCCCTCGGGGGCCATGTCATCTTTGGGGATGCTGTATGGAGGGTATTTTTCGGGAAAGGAAGGAGCGGAAAATCTGGGATGGAAAATGTATGAGGGATGTGTAGGAATCTAGGGGTCATTGTGTCCAGGAGCGACGGACGTATGAATCTAACCACTTGAGACTTTTCCCGGAGCCGCGGTACCCATACCCGCCTGCCAGATTGGGAATTTAACCGTTGGATATGTATAATCTAAGTATATCAATTTGAATGGAAAACTAATGCCGGCAATTTACATTAGACATTTAGGCCATAATAAAAAATTTCGATACTATCCGAAAATGTTTTATCAATTTTACCCGAAGTGAGTGAAATCTTACTTTTAGCACTGCAGACCGCTCCAACATAACACATTTATATCTATCTCGCTTCAGTGGAAAAAATATACTATGAACAGACTAATAACAATCATAATCGAACGAATTTTGTAGGCAAGTAGGTACTCAAACCAAGTCGTAAACTATTACAAAAAAAAGGTTTTATTTAGGAACAATACTGATTCAACATTGAAAAGTGGTGTGACCAGACTTAAAAAAGAAGTAAAATAATTAATTAGGTAAGTACCGACTCTTTATTGTAATATTTAGTGGGTAGGTACCTACCTACCAACTCTCTGAACCTTCCCTGATACGAAACGGTAAACCAGCGGACTGTCGTATTGTGCCTGCATTTCAGATCGGTCGTGATTTTTTTCGTGAGAACAATGTTGACAAAGTCGCCATTGCTGACATCGATTGATCACGACTCACGAACTGTTTGACAACTGACCGGAAAACTTGTAAAATGATCATTTGCATTCATATGCAACGCAGTGCTGCGGCAGACACGAAAAATAAATAAAATACAATGATTTACAAACAGGATTCTAGGCGGCCATGAAAAATTCAAGTTGATACTTACCAATTTGTATACCACAGACAAATCTATGATCTTCTGTGGCTGGTACTTGGTACCAACCTACCTAAATATTTTATTTGCATTTTGTGTAATGGTTCTTTATATGGTTTATTATAATATTTGAATGGTCTAATAATAGTAAATGCACAGAAATTAATATCAATTTACGAACCACAGACAAATCTGTGATATTCTGTGGTTGGTACTTGGTACAAACCTACCTAAAAAAATTCTTTGCACTTTGTGTAATGTTCCTTTTGTATTAATGTTTTCTATAATATTTTAACAGTCAATGGACAGAAATGAATGGAATGTATTATCTCGGACGACGGTTCTAATGAAGAGATACCGGACAACCATGTATGCTTTATATACCTATAGTTGTCTCGTGTAATATACGTGATGATCCATGAAAATGCCATCACGTATATTACACTAAATAGTACAATAATATTCGATTTCGTAAGCATTTCGTTGCCGTTTTCAAGATATAAGACAGTTGATTATAAAATGACGCTAATAAGATTACCCTTTTTCTGTTTATTTAAAAACTATTTTTGGTTGTCTTATTTTATGTTTATTTGAGCAAATAACACCGGTTTGTTTACATAGTCAAAGTAAACAAATAATGTTCTAACACTCCTGCGTTTCTACGCGAAACAATGATAATTTGATGTACAACATGGTAGGTACCTAGGTATCTACAAAACATATTAATAATCAAGAAAAACCGGACTAAACATCCCAGATTAGATAATGTTGCCAGGTGCAAAAAATACAAGAAGAGGGGAAAGAGGAAGGTTGGGAACTTGCAGGAATACACATAATGCCTCCAAAGTTTGGAAGTACCTAGCTATTCAGATCTGGTTTCAAAACATACCATCGTGATACTGAGAAAAACTGCGAATACGAAACTAATATAAAGACATCTGGACTCTCAACAAATATGCAAATGGATCAGTTATAAACATTAAATTTACTCATTTTTCCTTAAAAGTCGCTGTTTATGTCTTATAAATCATGACATCACATATTTCTATTTAGATAAGTAAAAGGTAACACATTCTTAGTAGTTATCTACTCACATTATTATATTATTATATTATATGTAGGTAAAGAGTTTCCTGTACAAAAAAACATCTATTAAACGCAGCCGTTGTGAATAATTTCCACGGAACACTGACCGGGACTTACCGGACTACTCAACGTAAAGTTTGCTGACCGGAAAAGAGAAGATATAAATAATATAGGTAGGTAGGTACTCTTCCAGTTCCCACCCAACTATATTATTATTATACAATGTGGGTTGATATCCACCTTAAACTGTTGGTTAGGTACATTAGCGCGCATGCGCGGAAAAATTGAAATATGAAAATATCCCGCTCTTTGAATTCAAACATGGCGGCCTGTTTTGGAGTTTGGCCAAGTTTTCGCGAGAAGTTTTAAAATACATTTTGTAAGGTTGATGAAAAGATCTCAAGTTATTTTAACATGGACAGCATCTCACTGAATATTTACTGCATTGAATCATATTAAATTAATGTAGTAATGAATTGATGTTTCTATCATGACTCAAATGTCATCATTTAAAAATCATTATCGAACTAGTTTTCTTATATTGTTTCCAATTAGAAAATCGTCTGATTCACATTATCTACTGAATTTCCCTGCATATAGATATGGTGATGAGGTAATTATTATTTAAAAAGTACCTTGTTACTTTTAGACGATTTATGTAACACGATACAAGTTTCCAAAAGCTGTCAAAATATGAAAATACATTTTCCTACTCTAAAAGCAGATTTAAAACTGAAAATATTAACAAATGAGTGCACCTTCAGATAATAAAAATATATAATTCATACTTACCAATCCCAAAAACAATGGTTTAAATACTACTATACATAGATGATAGAAAAATATTATGTCACAAATATGCACAGAAACCTTCCGGAAACAGAACTTAACATAACTTCACTTTTTATTATTTTGCTTTATGTTAACTATTAAATAGATACGCGATCCTTTTTTAAATGCAATATATTTCATTCGTTGCGAAAACTTTTTAATTTTCATTCTTTTCACGATTTTCAAAATATGCGTACTGTGGTTTTGCGCTTTCCAAAATGTGCTTAGGTACTATGGTAGTACGGATTCAAAAATATGCGTACTGTCGTCTTGCAAATTCCAAAATATGCGTACCACGATTTCGAAAATTTCAATATTATCTGCACTGAAATTTCCTGCGTTTTAAGGTATATTAGGGAATTTTCACCAGCGAAGAAAATTAGTTTTAGATAGATCGAGGATTGACTTCGAGAGTAGTTACTTACGTCAAGAGCTTAGCTCTTCGATGCTATCACCTCGCGACTGAGTACACGACTGTCGGCAGCTTGGCGGTATCGTCTTACGGCACCCGGTAAGGGCATGCCCCCTCTGAGCGCCCCTGCCCCCCTCCACGCCCCACCCACGATTGTCCCGTTCGCGGACCGCGGATGTTTACCCCTGGCAGCTGCAGCGGCAGAGGCGGGAAAAAGCGCGTGGAATTTCAGAAGATATGACGCCATTAGTGAATTTTGATAAGAAATTGAGGCTCTATCTCACGTTTGGAGGTGTTGATTAATAAATAAAAGAATACCTTCTTTACCTCGTGCATTTGTGATGTTTTTTTTTTCACAGTTTGCAGATATTGAATAAGTACCTTCCTACGTATAATGAGACAAGAACTTTAAATCAATATTTTTTTGGTGTAAGAGAAATAAAGCACATGGATAGTCTTTATTTATAAAGATATTCCGAAGCTCTGTGGCTCTTGGTGGCAACGAAAAATTTCTGGATGCCTAGAAAATTCGTCTAAAAAAGATACGCAACACGAAACATCGATTTTTTCAACAAGATATCTATAAATACAAACAGATATACATATAATTGAACGAAGTATTTCCAAAATATTACGTGTTTTTTCTAAAAATTACGAGAAAAATATTTTATTTATTTTTATTTTTAACTTTATGAGTAAAATCTCAAATTATAAATTTAATTATATGAAGACAATATTAGCGAAACTCAATCGAAAATCTGGAGACAGAAAAATCAGAAAAAAATATTGTCACCTCTGAATCTGCTTAGTCAGTTTGGGAGGTGGGAATGGGTACCGCCGCCCCGGGAACCTTTATTGGATAACCAACACCTCTGCCATAGGTCACCCCAAAAGGTTCGGTACGTTTGGTGATTTAGCAGGGGTGCCCGGGTTCATGGGGTGAGGTTGGTCTAGGTCTTGGAGGCGGATGACCAGGACACACTGAACTCCAAATTCCTACCCACCCCTTAAACCCTTTTCCTTCCCAGAACTCTCCTCTCCTTCCTTTCCTTAAAAAAACCCTCCACACAGCTTCCCCAAAGATGACATAGGCCCTGAGGGAAATTATTTTCCTCAGGGCCTCCTGTGTGGAGCTTAACATTTTTTTTCTATTTATTTCGTGGTCTATTAACTAACACCTTTCATTTTTGACAGATACATTTCGACGGTTCAGACAAATAATAAAGCTACCTGCCGCCTTCATTTGTCTTAAAATATTTTATCAACGTTATATTATTTTATACTAACACACCAAAGTGCATTCCCACCGGAATTGCACTCACGCGGTAAATATTTGTAAAATGCTGATTCAACGAACTTCTGAGTACCTATACTCATAATATGCATTTCGTATTTATATTATTGTAAGTGTGTTGGAAAAGTTTCCTGCCTAGTAGGGGGCACGTAAATAATATTTTAATGTATAAGCACAGCTTAAATTAATACAGGAAGATAAATTTCCGCACGTAATGTTATTTACTGACTACGTATTAACTCTACATTAAGTCAGGTAAATAAGAGATAAATTATGTTTTTTTTAAATAAATACAAAGAAATGTGTATCTCCAATGAAAGAAACGTTGGTAATTATTGTCATAATGATGAACCTACGTACTTCTTTACTTCATTGGGAAAACTGCGTGTATCAATCATCACAATTCAATGTAACTATTTTACCTTGTAATGTCATTTCTATCACGAGCTAAAGAGCTTTGATAAATGTTTGTTTCATATTTTAGATTGTTCCAAAAAAAAAAGTTTTTAAACACGGAAGAAGCTGGATAATTGATTGAACGCAGCAAAATCCTGTTTAACTAGAATCTTCATCATTTTCATGTTTCTGTAAATTTGTTTTTTTACGTTCCGGTTCTAGGATGGTTGTCGTTTTGGATAGTGCCTTTATATCCCGCAAGAGTTCGCGTGATCGTGGTTACTTATGATTTATAATTAACCTAATAAAAATCTTATGATTTCAGAGGGCATTTGGTTTTGATTTATTAAATAAGATAAAATTTAAAATATTATTTTTTTGCACGCAAGTCTAAGGTTCCCCGGGTTAAGTATAAGAATATATCTTGTAAAATATACATTGTTTGTGGATTTTTTAAATATCTAACTACTATTTGCCATGATGCCGTTTTCCGCAAAAATAGGCATATAGGATGGACCGCCGAATTCGTCCTTGGCACACCCTTGTTGCTTCATTCACATTTGCTCATCGGCTCATGCATTCCCTTCTGTTATACTGATTTTTGACATGACCAGACTCAAGTATTTGCTTCACTTGATCGTGACATGTCTTCCTCGAGCATCCTCGACTTCTTCTACCATTCACATTCACGTTATATATTCTCCTTTCAAACCTTTTCTTCGTGCCAAACGGCCATTCTTTTCTTGATAGTAGGGTAGAGTGGGGATGGTTGAAACACTTTTACTTTAACTATTTGTAGTAATATTTCGTTTGTATTTATGGATAAGATGTTTATACTAGATGTTCTATGATCTATCTAGTTATCAAATTAAATTTATTGGATGACCACAACTCGTACAGGTAAGCTACAATAACCACTTAAAGACGAGGGGGAAATCTGTTTCAATTATCCCCATAGTGTGGACGATTGAAACAGTATGTGGGGATAATTGAAACACTCTAAATATCTTTGAAATAATTGGGGTAATTTTAATCAATGTTAAGCATTTTCATTATTATAACAGTACTCAACGAGATCATGAATAGTGATTAAAAATATTACAAGTATTTTAAAAACTACAAACATAAATGTCTTGAAATAAAACAACTTTAAATATATTTTTTATTATTTGTGTTTTAGAGCTCTTAGTTATACTAACTATGAGTATTTGGCATAATCAACATAGTTTTACTGCGATATTATCGTGGAGCAGAATAGAACGGTATAAAAAATAAGTTTTTTGCTTTCATACAAAAGTGCTTGTTTCAACCATCACACTGTTTCAATCATAACAATGTAGAATTTACCTCTGAATTGAGAGCATTTTTTCTGTGTAAAATTCAACAATTAAGAAGTCGAAAAAATAGAAAATAATTTGAATTTGTGGTTTGCGATGTGACATCATTATACAAAATAGGGCAATATTTTAGGCCAAAAAACTTTAAATAATCGGTTAAGGGGCATTAAAATCTATTAAACAAGTAAATAGTAGATATCTATTAAAAGAAAAGAAAAATCTGAGTATGCAATTCACATGCGGTAGAAGTGAAACATACAGAAATCTAAATTAGACAAGAGTGGAGAGACTACGAAGCACTTTTTTTTTATCTTCGGCACTTGATTTTCTTCGGATTCCAGTGCACCTTTTCCTATACATTTGATCATCTTACTCGTATTTGTGGTTTCTTCTTCAGAGTCGTTAGATGTAGTTTTCTCTAGCCTACTCATATTGGAATGGTTTGAAGATTAAATATTGATTTTACAAAAAAAATAATTTTCGATTTCATGGGATTCGACCGTGATGAATGACTATCAAGTTGTTAGAGGTCTATAGACGGAATAGTATGGCTTTGAAAATGAATCAGAAATTTGGTAAAATTTTCTTCTTGCATCCAGCCAGATATGTTTGCGGTACCGATACTCCCAATCGGACCATCTTTTAAGAAATGGCTTAATTGACACGTGGGAATATGAGCATCGGCGGAATTGAGTTGCCAATTACGTTTGCTGCTACAGACAATTACGAGAGTTCCTCGTTCGGCCGACGTTACTGCACCTACTTGCCGAGTTCCTCTCCTGGCTACAACCCGTTTAGGTTTTTGAACAGTTGTGACACCGATCTCATCTATGTCATAGATGTCCTCGTTCGCTAAATTGTTGAAGAATTCATCAACATTATGTCAATTTAAACTTGTTGCTTGTGCCACACTCCATTTTTCAAAAAGTTCCATCCATATTCGGCGTAGTCCAGCGGTAAGGCTCTTGACTAGCACTTCGAAGGTCGCGGGATTGAATCCCGGCGTGGCAAATAAATTTTATTTGATTAATTTGTGATATTTCACAATTTACTCATTAAAAATAATATATAGTATATTTGCGGCACGTTCCAGAGTGGAAGATACTCTCAGTATCGCCCTGGTGTAAGACCACCATTCAGAATTGAAACGTTGCTTGAAATGGCGTTAGCCGTGTTTGGTGAACAGATCTGAATAGCCAGGTACTTCCCCACCTCCCTCTTCCCCATCTCCTTCCTTTCCCCATTACCTTCAGCCCCAAACATACCCCAATTGGGGATGCCATAGTCCCACTGGCTCCACACGGGAGCAGTTGGGACTCTTGTGTGATATACATGTAAAAAATATATATTCAAGATCACAGAAGTACATCTAGTGAGAAGACTTATTGATTTGAATTTCTGACATATGGGGATGCCATAGTCCCACTGACTCCAGACGGGAGCAGTTGGGACTCTTGTGCGGTATACATGAAAAAAATATATTTTCAAGATCACAGAAGTACGTCTAGTGTGAAGACTTAATGATTTGAATTTCTGACCTTTATTCATTTTAATTTTAAAATTTTCTCTCGGTGTGGACGATTGAAATATGGTTATGATTGAAACGTTGCAATCATCCCCACACAAGTTGTTTCAAACATCCCCACGCTGCATTTTCAACTTCAAAGTCAAAAATAACCCTGATAAATAGACATTAACGCCTCGCAAATGCATTATAAATACTCTAAAATAGATAAAGAAGAGAATGTAATAAAATGAGTTATAATATAAACAAAAATGTCGTAAATATTTACTTTTTAGTGCGAAATCCAATAACGTCTCCTACGCACGATTGAGTCACTCACCGGCTAGTGCGCTTTTGTAGAAACCTTCCAACAGACCTGACGGAGTTTCGAGTGTTGTATTACACTCTTAGGTATTATAGTTTTCGAGTAAATTGAGATGTTTCAATCATAACTTGTTTCAATCGTCCCCAGTCTACCCTACTCATTATGCTTACATCATCCTTGTATTCTTTGCCAATCTCAACATTTCTCATACGATCATGGTTTTAGCACACATACACCACAGGGATCTCATTTCTATAAAATTATTAATTACAAATTAAACACTTGCTTATATTACGTAATTTTAATAGGTACCTACCGTTAATGTTGTCGTGGAATTTATTTACCTGTTTTTTTTTAATATCTTCCCTCCTTTTGAAATTTTGATGAAAATTGCTGATTAAATGTCTGCTTTTTACAGTTTGAAATAATTAAACGCGCATACATTATGCTACGTCTCTGACATTCAAAGATAGCTACATATAACTAGGTTAAAAGAAACATCAGTCTTTATGAGACTACGATCCCACACACCCAAAGCCGTGTGCATACACATCCCCCCCACATGTATCATCCTTCCCTGTCTCACAAACGGCCATCTCCCTCGCCGCAAAAGTCCGGGAGGAGTCTAAAATTAAGCAAAGAAATAAAAGTATGTAATTATACGCGGAGTTTTGCCAGTCTGGGGGGATATAGGGAGATTATCCTAGAATTTCCTGAAATGTAGCGGAGCTTTGGGGCGCACAGGAATTGGGAAGTAATTGATATGTTTTCAGCATTCGTGCAGATAGACGCCAGTTAATTGAGCTTCTTGGTGACACGCTGAAAGTTGAACAAATAAAAGCTCTGCAGATTTATATTTTTAAGCAATTAATTTAAATAAATGGAGCTTCGTCAAGGAGAAGATGAATCTTGCATTTTAGAAATAAATGTGTAAACCTAAAAAAATATTATTCAAAATTATATATTATGTGCCTACTCTAGTGCATACCGGTGGAAAGTCACGAAATAGTAGGATTGATAATTATTGCTTGTTAGCTAATAAGCGCAGACCCTTCAAAAATCACCTTTACTTATCAAGATAAACTAAAGAAATTTAAACAAAAAAATTAGGTCATACATCATGTCAAATACTCGTAGGATTTTTTTTTGTTAAAAAAATATTATGTTGTAGGTAGGTAATGTATCGCTTGTCTGAATTCTTGACACATCATATCCAATTTTGAGAATGACAATTAAAATATTTCTGTTTGCCGGCCTTCTGTTTAAAAATTTTGGCGGCCTTCGTGTACGAGAGGTAAGGTTTTCAACTAGCAATTCGAAGCTCGCGGGTTCATAATCTGGCGTGCGCACGTAAATTTTATTGCTATTTCACAATTTAATAATTTAAAATAATATAATCATTTAAAATAATAAATAATATAAATTTGCGACACGTTCCAGAATGGGATGAGCTCTCAGTATTTATACCATCTTTCACAATTAAAAAGACTTAAAATGGCTTTATAATGGCTTAATAAGTCTCTATGCTCAATTCGTAAAACGAAGGTTGAGGTCCATTCCAACTTAAAATGGACCGAACACATTACCCATTTAAATAATAAAATTTAAAAAAACTAAGTTATTTTTTCAAAACTATCAGGAATGTCCTCATTAAAAAATACTTAATCAAGATTTACATGGCTCTCTGCCAATCACGGCTAGAATACGGTATTATCGGATGGGGCAGTGCAAATAAACCAAATCTAGTGAATTGAATTATAAAAAAAACACTATCTTATTTATTTTATAATTATTTACTTTATGTTATGTCTAACTCATATTAATTTCTTATAATTAAATTATAATATGTAATGAAATCCTCAGCACGGGAGATCCCAGTGAGGATATCATTATCTCTACTTGTTACTAAGAAATGAAGACAATAAATCGTTATTATTATTATTATTATATTATTAATCAAATGAATGAATCGGGTCAGTCGGGTCATGTCTCATATCAAGAGATAGAATAACAGAAGAGTGTGTGTGCACGTGAGTGAAGCAAAAACTATGTGCCAAGATCAAAAGTTCATTTTCTTTACCTTTTCCTTTTTTAAATGCGAATACCGCGTATGATTCCCAACCACCTGGAGCCAAAGAGACTATGTCATCCCCAATTGGGGTATCTTGTGAAGGTAGTGGGGAGGGGAAGGATGGGGTTGCCATTTAAAAAACAGGTCTCGACACGTAGGTATATCTAGTGAGACAGATGCAGAAAAAAAAATTTAAAATCCTACTTTATACAGATAAAGAATTTTTTTTTCAACAATTTTAATCTCTAATTTTAAGAAAAGTGTAAAATATCAACGATGTACCTTACTTTTTAAGCCCAGATAAAACACACAAGCTTATCTGTTATGAAAATATTGATTTAAGGCGATGCACTACTAAGTAATGCAATATCATGTGATTTTGGTTTGAAAATTAGTTCGCTTAGGATATTTTTAGATGATTTAGATAGTAAAACAGTAGTGCTTAATGCACATATTTGCCTTTCGAGTATTTATTAAATTGGTATTTTTATAAGCTCTGCTATAAGAACCGCTTTTCGGTTATGATTTTATTGTATAATGTGTAAAATTAAGTTCTTTAGAAAATGATCGTAAAACATTTAAATATGTGTACCCGAACTTCGCAAAATAAAATAAAACACGTTTTTTGGCAATGTATTTTTCTTGAATAAATCAAGACAGGCAGCTGGTGTTAAAGGGGAATTTAACTCTTATATCTCCTGTCAGATTTGTGTGACTTCCTTCGGCTGTTATTTGCTTTTTCTATGGGCCGATGTCAGAATTTCAGCTGTGAGCTGTCACGTATTTTAGTTGTCATTTTAAACACGAATTCAAGCAAGTATGCAAGATTATTTATTCATTTATAACACACAAATCTGACAAGAGATCTTGCCTGATATCCGCTGATCCCGAATTTTACTCGATGATTGGTTCATCACCTTACCTGATGCCAATTTGTACTTAGGTATATATGTACATTATAATTCATAATATCATTCATTGAGAAGTACACCCAACTAGGTTTAAGAACTGACCCCTTTGTTTTGTTTTATCTCGGTATTCAAATCATGTACAAATACGTAGATATCATAGATAGGTTAGCTAGGTACTAAGAGGCCCGCCACTAGCCGCCCGAACCCTGACGTGAAAACTGAATAACCGCCCCAACCCCATCATCTGACTGACGAATGGGAAAGGACACGCAAGGAGAAACCATTTCTTTATTAAATGGCATAGCAAGGCTTGCCGGGAACCTAGTAATATATAAAGGGATTTATATATAATGGGTTTGTACTAAGTAGTACTATAAAAAAATTAAAAAGGATCACTCGAGCCAAACTCCAAGAAAATCGAACAGCTGAAGGGGCTGTGCGTATTGGCGCATTCTCACCTGATCTTTTACCAGTCTCCACGGTCAATTTACTGAACGAAAGTCGGAGTCGGTCCAAATTTGGGTTTGTATTCCATAGAAAAGTTTGTTCTCACGGATATATTTAATTGATTTTATGATATAGAAAATATAGATCAGGTGAGATCTAGGCTTGCAAAATTTATAAAAACAATTAACTCAAACCATTTTAAGTTTTGTAACGCGTATTAAGTAGGTGTGTAAACAAGCAAAGAAATATTTTTCAAAGTCAAACAATTCATTGTCATTATAATGTTTATGACGTAAAACTTTCAAAAATTAAGAGTTACAAGTAGCTAATGATTTTGATAAAATCGAGAATGTTTGAATGGCAAGTATCTTTTCTCGGAAGATTTTTCAATGTAAATGAGTGTTTCAGGCTGACAATTATTGTTGTAATAATTGTTACCCTTTGTGCTATGCATAAAAATCTTGTCTAAACGTTAGTTTATAAATTAAAAAAATAATAATTAATATTTAACAAGCTTAAGTATTTCCCCAATAAATGCAGACATAATTTGTCTCGACGCCACCTAGCGAGGGATTTAACACTAACAATGTCTTCCTCGCAAAAATAAAGTTGGTTGTTTTCAGGTGGAAAAAATATAACAAGCAGTAATTGTTGAATGAAACACTAGTATATATTGAATTATTTGGCGGGTATTTGATAAGCCCCCATAGCTCAGTGGTCAGAGCATTCGACCGGCAATCGGAAGGACACGGGTTCAAGTCCCGTTGGCGGCAAGTATCTTTTCTCGGAAGATTTTTCTATGTAAATGAGTGTTTCAGGCTGACAATTATTGCTTGTAATAATTGTTAATATCTCCTAACCTAAAGTAATCTATTCAAACAATTTTTAAAAAATTATCACTTTCAATGACATTTCAAGAGAGGTGTTGAGGCTGTGTGTTGTGGAGTTGTCCGATCACCACGCAAAACATCATAAAATTTGTCCATTTTGAAAATTATACATCTCCATCGGACAATTCCAACGTCCAAAATAACGTCAATTTTTTTCCATTTTTTTAATTGATTTTGAAATCAGACAATTCTAATGAGCAATAATCATCAAGTTCAATTTAAAAATTTGAAGGAGTTTGTAAGAATCCACATAAAGCCGAGAAAAACCCCGAAGAACTATTTTTTTTCATTTGCCCGCATTCGGAAAAATTCCCCAAATATGTGGACACCATAACAGACAATTTAATAATATCGGCATGCTTTAATTTCAGAGAAGTCGAGCTGAAGAAATGCGTACGACCAAAAATTGTTAACGATCGAGAGCACCTCCTTTCCCCATTCTATGTTCATCTTCCCTTTATCTTCTCATTAGTTTTAAGACAAAATAAAACTTCTATCTCTAACAAACATTAGCATGTATATATTTATCTCTGGAATAAAAGCTCTTTGTTTTCCACAAATTAATAAACTATTCTGAGTTGGCATCTGATTCACTTGGACACGAAACTACGGGTATAAATAGTAGAAAAATTGACGTAATTTATTTATTTATATTATCAAACGTCTGTATACGGGCTTTTACAAACATGAGATATACATAATAATTTTGTAGAACACTAATCATGAAGTAAAATATGCTGTTTAACTTATATAGACACCATACAGAAGAATAATATTATGCTAGCATTGATTATTATTAATAGGTATGTTATTACAGCCTTCTTATAACTACATTCCGTGCAGTTGAACACATCTAGTAGTTCTAAGAAAGTATTGCCAACTGTGTGCAATTTAGGTAGAAGCGAGTATCTAAATGTCTCGATAATATTGTTGTTGCAATTAAAAATAATTTTAGATCGAATAGTTCTTCTTGACATAAGGAAGGTAATTAAGCTAGAAATTTTTGCATTATTTTAAGAGAGCATAATGACTTTAACCAAAAAGGGAATCATTTTTATTTTTTGTCAAGTTCAGGCACATTTTTTTTTAAAATATTTTTATTCAGAATATAAATATGACCCAAATTTAATGATAAAACAAGCTCAACACAAAAACTCTTAGGACGGGTTGTTTCACTAGATAGAAGTTGAACTATTCACCAAATTTCAAGTTAATATTCAAGTTCTATGAAAGTCCTATTCAGGTTCTTTTATTTTGCGTTAGCTTCACACAGGACGCCACGAGGAAAATATTTTACCGCTGGGCCTATGTCATCTTAGGGGATGCTGTGTTGAGGGTCTTCTTAAAGAAAGGAAAATCAGAGCTGTCTATAATACCATTAATGATTTTTAAAATAAAAGTCAAGTCGTAAATAAGTCTTCTATCTGAGAGTTTTAATAATGTTAAGTCTTTCATCTAATGGTTGTAAATTATTGTTTCTGTAGGTATTAGTTAATTTATTTTAGGAATTTATGCAAATTTTTTTCAATAGAATAGGATTTGAAAGTGAGGAGACCAAATAAAATAATTATATTCGACTTGACTTCGAACTAGAGAAGAATATAAGATTGTTAATGTTGTCTGTAGCATTGTGGAAAATGAAGCCACGAAATGTATATTTTCCAATAAAGCTGTTAACAATGTAATTTTTATTAAAAACAATTTAAATTTACATAGTAGGTAAGTACTTCATAAGGCTAGATATAATTTTATAACACCGGGACAATTAAGACTTTGGCAGTCGATATTTTTAAGAAGCCAAAGCTATTTAAATAAAGTCATTAGTTGCATTGTTTGAACATTCCTCATCTGATCAAATCGTGAGATCTTCACGATAGAGCGCAATAACATTGGCCGGAATTCAATTTATCGACGACTCAATTAACAGCACTATAATAGACGTGTCTGGGTTGAGTCAGCGCATTAAAATACTATTAGTTCTGTGAACTGTAGACTCGCGTCCAAAAAAGCATTCTTCTAATTTTATCTTATTTAATAAATCAAAACCAACATTAATAACAATAACGCAACAGATATTATAATAAATTATATATTTTATATAACACTTTTCTTTATTTCAATGAAGAAATGTCACTGAAATACAAGTGGTGCCCTCTGTTATTTTCAAAAAGAACCCCTGAAGATTCAAACTAAATCCCCGGTGGCGTATTTCCAAACCCTATACCGGTTCAGTCGCTCTAGCGACAATTTACATTTTAAATATACCTCTACATTGGTTATTTTTTATCACATTGCAAAAACAAAAACTGTTCTAAAATTTAGAAAAAATAATCTTTCTGATGTGTTAGAATTGTATTGTATTAGAAATTAATAATTTTATTTCTAAATATTTAAATTTTGATATTATTCCCATATATTTTAAATACACCTCTATATTGATAATTTTTTATCACTTCGCAAAAACAAAAATTGTTCTAAAATCTAGATAAAATAATCTTTCCAATGTGTATATTAGAAATAAATAATTTTATTTGTAAATATTTCAATTTTGATATTGAAAATGTAAAGCGACTGAACCGGTATAGGTTTTGGAAATACGCTCCCCGGTGAGAAAATGTCAAAAAATAACCAAATTTGGAATTTCTGCACACAGGAGGCCCTGAAGGAAATTATTTTCCCATGTCATCTGAGATGCGGTTTGGAGGGTCTTTTTGCTGGGGAGAGAGAGGAAGGAATGAATATTGGTCATGAAGAGAACATAGGCATCCCCAAAGATGACATAGGCCCTGAGGGAAATTATTTTTGTCTGCGCCTCTGTGTGGAGCTCATGTAAAAAAAGACCCATGTTGTAGGAAGGAGGAAACACGGAGGCCGGCAAATCGTTCCACAGCCGAGCTGTTGAACTCAAGAACGAGTCGAAGAAGCGACCCGTTATGTACCTTCCCAACATATGTACTTGGTTAACAAATTAATGTCAACCGGTAGAACAAGGATAGCATTCCCACCCGACGCCGGCGCTCTAAAGATTGCAATATATTTGGTGGGAGAATCTATCAAACGGACCGCCCGTCGCGACTCCAGATACTAATATCTACAGCCTGTATGTCGGACGAATATCTACAGCTCATATGTTGGACTAATATCTACGAACTTCAGAGTGTTGACTAATATCTACAGAGCGTAGGTTGAATTAATATCTACAGAGCGTAGGTTGGACTAATATCTACAGAGGGCAGCTGAGCAAGAGGTTGTACGGAGAAGCATAAATTACTTCAATTACGTAATTACTAATTACGTAAAGGCTTAAACGTTTAAAGTACGTACATGAAGTTTTTGCATAATATTACGTATTCTGTTGTTTACGAGGACAATAATTTATTGAACAAACATGGAGGTCATAATACAAAGATATTTATTTATTTCGAAATACACGGCACCACAACCTAACCTAAATCCTTACTGACATAGAAATGGTCATGGTAACAGACTAAATAATTTAGAAGACAGAAATAAAGAAAGCTGTTAAAACAAAAACCCAAATCCTTAATTTTCAGCTAAATGAGTCCAATAGTCCGATATTAGGGATTTTTACATACATACATACATAAATTAAGTTTTTTAAACTGCATACGCAATATTACGTTATTCCAACATGCTATACATAATTGCAAATCCAACCTCTGCCAGTGCTGTAGATATTCGTCAACACTTTGGTTCTCATAGATATATTAGTCAGCAGTTTGAGCTGTAGATATTCGTACGCACTTTGGTTCTCATATATATTAGTCCGATTTTTTCAGTTTTTGGAATTCCTGTAGATATTAGTAGACGCCTCCCCCGTTGCTGCACAGAGCCGAGGGTTGGTTTGGGCCTGTTCGGAAGATTGCTTCCGTTGAAGGAAACTAGATTTTCATTTCGATCCCTTTTAGACTTGGATACATTTTTATGTCGGTTGATGAGTGTAAGGGCCTTCCTTACTAGCGATCTCAATCGTTGTATGGAGTATCGTGAATTCTCATATTCAAACGACAATCTAAGTTATTAATCGTCAAAATATCGATAATGTAGCCACGCTAAGCTATCATAAATACATTTTTCTGTCGAGATATATGTTTTTATTAACAATTTATTTTCGTTAAATACTATATAATAAACATCTAAGAATTGTAAGAATTCTCCTACTCATTCGGCTCTAAGAGGTGGCCGTGAACGCACGCTTCTTACGGTCCGTTGTTTCAATCTTTTTTCAAAGTTCGAAATTTCGCGTAATTATTATGCTTCCATGCGACGTTTCAACAATATTACACTCTATGCGTTGCGCGTAGGGACTATAATAGTGTGCCGCCTTTCTCATCTGTGAGTTTCCGTTGAAGCTGCGTAGTGTGTAATAGTGTTATTAAGAATTAATTTATTGTTAACATTTTTTCGGGTTTCTAGGTAATAAACAATTTGATATTTTTAAAATATAAAAGTGTGGATCGTCCACACTATTCTTTGCATAAATTTTCAACCGGTAATAGTCCCGGAAAACTCATAAAGCAATTAGAATTAAAAAGATTGGAGAAAAATAATCAACAAGTTTTAAGTTTTTTTTTTTACATGAGCTCCACACAGGAGGCCCTGAGGAAAATAATTTCCCTCAGGGCCTATGTCATCTTTTGGCATGCTGTGTGGAGGGTTTTTTTTTAAGGAAAGGAAGGAGAGGAGAGTTCTGGGAAGGAAAAGGGTTTAAGGGGTGGGTAGGAATCTGAGGTTCAGTGTGTCCTGGTCATCCTGTCCATGAACCCAGGCACCCCTGCTAAATCACCAAACGTAGCGAACCACTTGGGGTGACCTATGGCAGAGGTGTTGGTTATCCAATAAAGGTTCCCGGGACGGCGGTACCCATTCCCGCCTCCCAAATGGAAATTACTTAAACATTTACTTAAATATTATTTTTTATTTTTTGATTTATTTATTGTTTCTTTACACTGCAGGTAAAAATGTTTACAATACAAATTGTTACCTCACTAGGACAAGCCTGTGTTGAGGTTAACAATAATTATACAAGTTAACAAAATAACACAAAATTATACAGATTTTGAAAGAACAATATTGTTGTATTTCTTACAGATTGAGATTAGATTATGGTTACCTTCTGGTACCTACTAAACTGATGGCGCTAGGTAGTACATTAATGCAGACTTTTAGGGTGACCATAGTTTTGAGATCTGATTTAAAATAAAATAAAATAAAGTTTTTTTGTTTGTTTTTAAGGATTAAATTGTGAATAATAAATATATGTATACAATTTAACATGCTATAGATTTGGCAAGAGGAAGATGAACAAAAACGGTTCAAACAAAAATAATATTATTTTAGCTTATTATTATAAACATACTCATTTAGCTAATAATTTAGAAAGGACAAAGTAGAGAAAATCAATTGGCAATCCTCGACTAACACAAATAATTTAAGATCCTTTTTAAAAGTGTACAAGGAATTAGATGACTTTATATGTTCTGGAAGGCTATTAAATATGAGTGGAGCTTGATAAAAATAATTTCTTCGACCAAAAGAAGATTTAGTTTGAATTGCCATAAAGTTCAGACCAGAGCCAATTCTCGTACTACGAATTTGCTGTGTTCTTTCTGCAAAATTAATATTATTAAAAAATCTACAAAGCGTTTGTGTAATATATAACTGTTATACGTTCATTACATTACATTCCTTAAAAAGTAAATGAGTTGGATATTTAATTTTTTTCTTGAACATAACTTTAAGAATCATTTTTTGGACAATATTAAGTGGTTCTATATAAGTCTTTGGGCAGGATCCCCAGCACACAATATTATAAGAAAGCAGAGACTGGATTATTGCAAAATAAACAGTTTTTAATTTTTCTTTGTCTAGTATATGTCTCAGTTCTTTAAAGATATAGGTAAGTCTCCTAGTATTATTTACTAACATATTAATATGATCATTCCATCTCAAAATGTATCTATTTTTACACCAAGGTATTTGATGCTGACTACATTTTCTAAAGGGTTGCAGTTACATGTTTGAAAACAATTGTGAATAATCAAGTTGTGAGTTTCAGAAGGATTTTACTCATGAAGTTAAAAATTAAAAATAAAGATTACATTTACATTTAAATATCTGGAGTGATTATATTTACATTTACATAACTGGGGTGATTACATTTACATACAAATATTTTAATTGTATGTATTATTAATTATTATAAGCAATAATTATCAGCCTGAAACACTCATCCACATTGAAAAATCTCCCGAGAAAAGATACATGACGCCAACGGGACGATTAACTCGGAAGATTTTTCAATGTGGATGAGTGTTTCAGGCTGATAATTATAGCTTATAATAATTGTTACCCTTTGTGCTATGCATAAAAATCTTGTCTTAAACGTTAGTTTAACAATTAAAAATAATAATTAGTATGTATTATTGTTTCGAACTACAACAATAATAATTATACATTAAAATTGAAATGAAAACACTTTTTAACTTGTTTCCACATATTTATTTCACTAGTACCGGTTTCATCCTATTATGGACATCTTCAGGCTGGTAATTGACATTCTTTTGTTACAGAATTTATACAAAAAAGAATGTCAATTACCAGCCTGAAGATATCCATAATAGGATGAAACCGGTACTGGTGAAATAAATAAGTGGAAACAAGTTAAAAAGGGTTTTAATTTCAATTTAAATACAATATAATTCCACCACGTATAACAGAACAATAAATAAACTCATAATAATTATACACTTAGCTAATTCATTATCTATAACTAGGGTGAAACTCCGGGTTATTGCCACGGACAGTGGAGCTCCCATAAACAAATAAACTTTTTTTTTTTTGTATAATACTTTTTCAACATGCCTTTCACAATGGAATATTTAGATGAGGAAATGCATAACCAAAACCTGTCTTACACAACTTCAGATACTAATATATGTAAACGCCTGATTGAGAATTGTATCAATACCGAAATTATGCATCAAAACATAAGATCTTTATTTATTTATTTATTATAAGAAAGAAAGTACAAATAACATGTTAGGAAACTTTGCCTGTCCAACTAGGAAAGTTTCCCGTTCCAGGACAGACAAATTTACAGGTTTAGTTCATATTATTCCAAGAAATGTACATAATTACATAAAAAAACAAAAAAATAGAAAAAGTATTCTGGTAGCATATATTTTATTACTCGGATTTAACGAATTAACCTGGTAACGTATAATATATTCGGATTTACAGTTTATGAGATAAGCAGGTAAGTTAGTAGTAAGTATTGAAAAGTATAAACCAGGTACCTGATAACAAGTTGGAGGAATTACATAAAGAATTACAACATAAACATAAAGAGTTAATGCTATTATAAACAATATTATAAAGATATGAAGTTATGTTAGGTTATGTGTTTGAAGTGTGAACTTATAATACCTACATAAGTTCTATAAATAAAAACTTTGATGAACTCTTAATACATCTTCACCACATAAATGTCAATTTCGACAAAATCATACTGACCGAATGCTGGTTGTCAAACAGATATACACCTAAAATCATCAAAAACTACACATCGCATAATTCAACTCTTTTTGATAATCAGAACGATGGAATTTTTGCATACACAAAAAATAATCAAAACTTCACAGTAACCGAACTAAAAATTCAGAATGCAAGTTGCGCGTAAATAAAATACAACAATGATACTGTAATCCTGGCTATATACCGCTCGCCATCGATTCGTAACATTACGCCTTTCCTAAACAGCCTTAGTTGCATACTTTCAAATCTCACCAATGCTAAAAATATTATAATAATAGGTGATTTAAATATCAATATCCTACCGGGCAACCAACACCACCAAAGCCAAGATTATATTAACATGATAGAATTTCATGGATTAGTGAGTACCGTCAACTCACCAATAAGAACGACTAATGGAACTATATCATGCATTGACCACATTATGGTAAAGTCCAAAAAACCATCCAAAAGTATCGTCTACAAATGAACAATCACGGATAATTATTCAACAATTTTTGCAATACAAACAGCTACCAAAATAAATAAATGGTTTGCCTTTAGCATACAATAAAATCAATTTTCAAAACCTAATAAAAAACTTTAGGAACAAATCCTGGTACGAACTCTTTCAAATTAAACAATCAGAGGACGCATGGATATGCACAGCGCCCTTGAGGTGATTTTTCACAAAAACGGCGCTATATAAATCATCCAAGTATTATTATTATTATATACTTTGTTAACTATTTGAAAAACGAATTATACAACCATTCCACGACGTTGACCAAAAACATAACTAATAAACTGAAACCCCTGAAACCTTGGATTAACCACTCCATTATAAATTGCATACACAAGAGAAACATGCTACACAAAAAAACCAAAGATAATCCTTATGACCAAATGACATCCAACTACTATAAAAGATATAGAAAAATGTGTTGTAACGTCATCAGAAAATCAAAAGAAATTTACTACTCAGAAAAAATTAAAGAAAGTAACAACAATCCCAAAAATATATGAGAAATACTAAGAGAAGCCACAAACTCACAAACTACAAAAGAGAAACAGAGCATAAATAAACTTTCTATTGATGGACATATTGTTGAAACCACAAAAAATCCTAAACTTTTTGCTGATCATGTAAACAATTTTTTTATTAACATTGATCTAAATCTTGCTTCTCAAATCCCCCAGAGTGGAATCACCCAAACTACCAATTCAGAGGATCGAGCAAATAAAAAAAATATAAAATTTCTCTTCCGAACTGTAACAAAATAAGAAATTCTCAGTACAATTAAATCTCTAAAAACACTTCTTCCGCTGGACCAGATGAAATTACAACCAAAATCCTTAAAGTGCTGTCTTCTGAGATTACATTGCCACTCGAAAACCTTATTTATTTATTTTATTTATTTATTATTTATTTTAGATACATTTATACAGCAAAAATAACAAAATAATAATATTTCAAAATAACGTGTTATGATGTCTTGTTGTCTATATTAGTTCCTAGCTAGGCAGATTGCCCGTTCTAAGGAACCAAATGCTGGTGATAAACCTTAGCATTACAGGGCTACTTTCCCTCTAACCTTAAATAAAGAACCGTAATTCCCATCTACAAATCTGGAAACAAGACAAATAATATTAACAACTATAGACCAATTACTCTACTAAATAGCTTGTCTAAAGTTTTTGAAAACCTCATTAATGCAAAACTTTTAAAATTCATCGAGAGCCATAAAATACTTTCAAATAATCAATATGGATTTCAAAAAAAAACAAAAGTAGGTACATCAGATGCCATTGCTAGTGTGACAGACTTCATTGTAAAAAGCCTCGATAAAGGAAATAAATGTATCTCCATCTTTTTAGACCTTTCTAAGGCTTTTGATACAATATCACACATTAAACTAATTAAAAAACTAGAGAAAATCCGCATTACGAACAAAGAGCTAAACTTCTTCAAAAGCTACCTAAATGGACGCCAACAACAGGTTAAAATACAGAATACCCTCAGTAATCAACGCTCAACTGACCATGGAATTCCACAAGGAAGCGTTTTGGGACCGACTCTGTTCTTACTGTATATTAACAACTTTTGCAAACTTGAAATTCAGGGACACATTGTTAGCTTTGCAGACGATACTGTCTTATTATTCGAAGACAATAATTGGTCAGCTGTATTTAAAAAAGCCGAAGAAAATAATAACTTCATTAAAAAATGGTTAGATATCAACACACTTACCCTTAACACGAAAAAAACAAAATATGTTACTTCAAGCATCAATAATACAGGCCAACCTAATGATGATTACTTCATAAAAATTCATAGCTGTACGAATTCCAATGAATGCAGTGAGTGCCCCAGTATAGAGCGCACTTCACAGATGAAGTACCTCGGCCTCACCATTGACCCATACCTCAAATGGAACCTACACAACCAGATCATTGCAAATAAAATAAGAAAAACAATACACTTCTTCAGATCCATAAGGAACTTTTTTAACTTACAACTCCTAAAAACGATTTATTTTGCAATCACCCAATCTATCATTGTGTATGGTATCATTGCATGGGGGGGGGGGACTTCATCAGCTCTAGATCCTGTCGAAAAGGCGCAGAAAACAATTATGAAAATTATTCTCAAACTTCCTCTAACTGCAAACAGTGACCTAATATTAAAAATAATGAGAGTATTTGATGTTCGACAGATCTATGTAAAAACTATCCTCATACATATCTTTAAAAACAAACATGTGCTTTACGAAAAAATAACTTAAGATTTACACGTAACTCCAACAAAGACATATTGCAAGTTCCAGCACTCTCTTCCACGTTTGGTCAACGTAGCTTTAGATACTTTGCCACAAAAATATTCAACATTCTCCCAGAAAACATCAAACTGAGTCAAACACAGAGAGACTTTAAAAAAACATGTTAAAATATGGATATATTCTAATGATCGAGCATATAATGGTGCCCTCACCCAAACGCTCAGTCATTGACAGTTGTTATTGTAGTAATACCCTTGCAGTTTTTGTATTGTGTATATGCAAACAATAATGTAAATTAAAATAAAGTTTTTGCTGTATAGAAACCTACTTTACACATTTATAAAAAACTATAGATTAAATTGCAAAAAACAATTTACAAAAAATTCTGCCTCAATACAGGTTCACCTAGTGAGGCAGGCTATGCACAACTAAAAATATTGTATAATTATACTACTTCTGTGTAACCGTTCTTACATTACTTTCTACTTGTTATTTTTTGCACTGATTGATGTAATCTATTTGTAAACCACATTGAACATGTAATTTTTTAAAGTTATACAGCCTTACTAAAAAAAACCACAGCGCGACCAATTAACTGTGTTATTGCAATAACATAATTAAACCCCGTATACACTAAATCACGTTTTATTACCAATAACTTTCTTGCGTGGTCACGCTGTTAAAATGCATTAAGATCTGACAACATTGTAAATGGTTTTAATTTCCTAGGAAACAATGTTGTTTTAATTCTTCTCCGCTAGGGGCATTATTGGTGCTCCTGTGCATATCGGCCCGCGATGACAAAACAGTTCGGTGTGTTTATGGCGGGATATGGAAAATTTTGTTAGTGCCTAAATGTTGTGATTTTACTAAATAATTTCTATTGTAGTGACGAATTTACTCTTCTGTTCACATAATTGATATATTTACCATATTATTTGTGTGGTTTACATCAGTTTAATCAAGTTATTGTACAAACGCCGTACTTTCAAAGTTGAACTGTCAGAATATTGTTTTTTATAGGTTACTTAAGATAAAATTTTCATTTTAAGATCTTTATTTTAAGAGAATTTCATAAAAGTGATAATTTTTTATAATATTAAAATCTAATACATGTGTTCGTAAACGTATCAAAAAAATTAACGTCTTTAGAGATGCAAGAAATCTGTTTTAAATTTCGGTATTATTTCTAAGTTATTTTTTTGGAAATAAAAAAAACTTTGAAATTTTTTATTATTTTTTTATTGTATACACGATAAAAAAGTGAGGTGATAGTTTCCTTCCAAATTTATTACATAAAAGGACTGTGTTTTTTAAATTTTGATTTTATTTAAATTTCTCTACATTTTGGTCAAAAATGTTGTGGGAGGAAATTTTTTTCCCTGTTTTTCCGAGTTTGAATCATAAAATATGGCAGCTTTTGAAAGCTAAAGTGTATTTCAAATACTCAAATCTAAAAGGTCATTTTATCTAGTTTTCAGAAATGGGATTTGTTTTTACGACACTTCAAAAATAAGAAATATATAGAACATTCAAAATACTATGGAAAAATTACAAATATCGTTCGGACATCAATGGTTAAAACAGAGATAAACTACCCTCTCAGGCCGTGGAAACCATGTGTATTTCTTTCAAAGAACAAATTTTTAATTAGTAATGTTTTCACATCCGCGGCCGTTTGTCAATTGAATAAAATTTTCACTGGGTTTTTTAGTAAGGCTGTTAATGTTTCCAATTTCATTGAATAAAGATAATATATTATTATTATTATTATTATTATTACATTTAAATTTAAATATCTGGAGAGATTATATTTACATTTACATATCTGGAGCGATTACAATATGTACGAGTATATTTCGGAATTAGTAGATAGGTACTAATGCGGTATTCACATAAAAAAACTCCAATTTATTTGTTTTTTTTTAGTAAGACAAACATTCCCGTGTTACGAATAATCCGACAATATTTGAAAATCTCCTACTACCCCCACAGTAAGCGGAAAATGTTGCTTGCGTCGTGATGGAGGACTTAGCCAGCCGAGAAATCGAACACGGGACGCCTGGGTGGGACCCAAAAGCGGTGCCATGTCAGCCACTGACCGTTCGTAGATATAATGTTATAGTATTGTCAAATTTGTTATCCTGTAATATTGTGATGTGAAATTTAACCTTCGAAATGTGTTTTGTAATAACATACATAATTGAAAACTCCACTTATCACAGTTGTTGCCACCGTCATCGGAATGTTTTCTCAGTGAACGGCATATTTATATATTTTCTCATGCTGTCCAGCGCAATAAAAGCGAAGGTTGGAGACCGTCCAAGAATGTAATTCCGACAACAGCTGGTGTGTCCATTTACATCCAACCTGTGTCTATATATGACTGTCGGACACGTAATATACACCACCAGATGTATAATAATACTTATTACAAAGGTTTTTATACGAATAAGGGATTAAACATCGAAATTACACTTGTCGGGCGCCCTACATTGATAATTGCGGAGGTCAGTTGCAAACTTAATTACTATGATTCATACTGAGTTACCTACAAGGAACTTTACAGAAAGAAAGATAGTACAATATGTGATAATAATTTTTAAAATGACTTAGTCAGGGAGCATACATTAATTACGTGAGCAGTTTATTTTCCAATTTAGACCCCCCCCCCCCCCTCCCTTGGTTAGATTAGGTCAGATTTGGTGGTACCCCCCCCCCTCCCCTCACGTGATTGATAAACGTAATTAATGTGGTTGTGGTCACGTAATTAATATGTGTGGTTTTCTATTGACACGAATGATTTTTTTTTACATTAGCTCCCTGAGGAAAATAATTTCCCTCGAGGCCTATATGCAGTGTGAAGGTTTTTTTTTAAGGAAGGAACTTTTAAGGAACCAGGAAGGTTCTAGGTATGAGGGGTGGGTAGGAATCTGGGGGTCAGTAGTCTGGGGGTCACCATGCAGCAGGTGGGCATACCTTGACAAACCTCACCCCTTCAACCTCTGCTAAGTACCAATGGTTATCCAATAAATGGTTCCCGGGCGTCGGGACCCATACCCGTCTGCCTGAACGTATACTAAAAATGATGGATTTGGATTAGTAGGTATTGTTTTACAGTGAATACCGCACAAGAATCTCAACTGCTCCCGTCTGGAGCCAGTGAGACTATGGCACCCCCAATTGGGGTATGTTGTGAGGCTGAAGGTAGTGGGGAGGGGAAGGAGGTGGGGAAGAGTAAGGTTGGGAAGTACCTGGCTATTCAGATCTGGTCACCAAACACGGCTAAAGCCATTTTCAAGCAACGTTTCAATTCTGAATGGTGGTCTTACACCAGGGCGATACTGATAGTATCTTCCACTCTGGAACATGCCGCAAATATACTATATATTATTTTAAATGAATTAATTGTGAAATAACACAAATTAATCAAATAAAATTTATTTGCGCATGCCGGGTTCGAACCCGCGACCTCCGGATTGTGAGTCAAGAGTCTTGCCCACTGGACTACGGAGGTCGTCAAAGGTCGTCAAAGTCAGTTGCTCAAAACATTAAGTTTTATTGCATATAATAAATAAAAAATGACAGAAATTCGTGGCTACTGAAGACCCGTCAGTAAGCGCTCAAAAAGAAGAGGAAGGGAAGAAATGTTAATAAGAAAGTAAGAAGGAGCGCGCTTATATGAAAAACGATAATATTTAAGCGAAAATTGTGAAAATGTTTAATAAAACATGACTCGTTTAAAATACAACAAGAATCTTGCGGGAAATATTTAAGGACCCGCTACCCGAATTACAATCGATTTCTTACATATCTCCCTTAAACACGTTAAGTTTTAAGGCTCTTAAAAATGTATATTATTCTTGAAGATAATATCTAGAAATTGCCCGCAATTGAAACGCAAATCATATAAAATTCCCTCGATAGAAAAAAATCGCACAGTATGCTCCAAAAATTATTATAAACAAGTTTGTTTCAGTTAGTTTACAAGTTATATGTATGAAAAAATCACAGTGTTTCTTTATATGCTGTTTAAGACAATGCCCTCGAGATTTTTGCTCTATTTTAAACGAGTCGTGTTTTATTAAACATTTTCGCATCGATTTTGTCGCTGTAAATGTTAACGCCCTGCTCTAACATTCGTAATTTTTTATCTCTCCATCTTCTTCTTTTCGGGCCCGGTTGCGGAGCCTTAAATGGCATTTAAAGAAATTAAAAATTTTTTCAATTATTTATAATAATTTTCCGGAGCATAACTTACGATTTTTTCTCTCCGGGGAATTTCATATAATTACCCCTTCGGCGTGGCAAATGTATAGATATTATCATAAAAAAAAACATTTATTTTTTAGAAATTTAAAAACTTAAAGTGTTCAAGAGAAATATGTTATAAAACGGTAGAAATCAGAATGCCGTGGCTTAAGATAGTTTAACTTGCGACCTTAATTGAAGAATAATGTGTTTAATGTATTTTAAAAGTTTCCGTTTTACAAAATAACAAAAATTATCTTGACGAACTATTGTAATTCCGAACGAAAATAAACCAACACCATTTATTGGTTTGACCTTGGACGTAGTAAAAATTTCATCTGGAAATTTTTGCCCTCTTTTTGCGACTAACTTTTTTGAAAATTGAAAGTACTTTTGTAAGTTCTTTAATATTTCCAAATGAAAAAATCGATGGCATTCATTGTTTTGGCATTGCGGATATAATTTTTTTACCTGCGACGCTTTATTTTTACCCCCCTTTGATAGTTTTATTAAACAAATTTTGTTTCACAATATGTTAAGTAGGTTTTCGACTCCACCGATAACAAAGATAACCAGATTATGTTGTATATACCCTCCCACCAAGGTCCGCATACAAAATAATAATTGATAGATATATAAATAATACTTCGACTAAAAAGGTTGATCATTCCTAAAAAACAGCGGAGGGTGAATGTATGTAATTATAATTATAATTTATGGAAAAAATATAATTTATTTTGTTACTAAAAGCGGGTCGTGCTTTAAAAAAGTTTGAAAACCACCATTAGTAAACTAGTCGAGCTGTCGTGACGTCTCACCAGCAGTGTTATTATTTGATGACGTCAGAAACTTTGACTGTCAGAAATGAAATCCCTAACATTATTTCATTTATTGAAACGTTGTCTGAAAGACATATGTAAGGTGTATTTTTTGTTGTTGTAGTTAGTTAGGTGACTACATTTTCTAAAATAAAGTCCGCGGGGTGTACCTTGTACAACATTCGGAAGTTAGGTATTTGTGTGTTCGAAAAAATTAATTCCGGCCCGGACCGCTCGAAGACGAATTAGTTACAGTGTAGACCTTGTTGACCGATAAAAGGTATAACACAAAGCACTATGCGATCCAAACGGTGCAAAGCAATACAAGCACTTTTCCATAAATGGGCCTTGAGCCAGTTTTATTTTGGTTTCGGGCACATTATGAATTTCACAGGGCATGTCTAGGATATACTTGGTCTAAGCTTTTATCACATAGGGCAGGTCTACTATTATTCCTATTCTTCATATGTCTATGATGTGTGCGGACAAAAAGATTTGTCCCAATATTTTTTTTTCTAAGCGTGAAAATCACAAATATGACTTAGGGAGACACAATTAATGATTTCATGAAACGTCTTGACATCATTTTATTTTGCAATATATTTCGTATGCTATTCCGTACAAGTTAAGTTATTCACGTAAAGTTATTTTCGGGGCATCAAACACCCATCTACTACCAAAATATAAAAATCACGTTAACGAAGCGTCAAATATAAAAGAAAACTTAAATGACTTTTTATGTGAATATAGAGGTTGGTCTTGCTGAAATTGCTCGGATCCCGTGGGACTATAGCATCCCCAATTTGGAGAATGTGTGAGGCTGAAAGAAGTGGGTAGGGTTAGGAGATGGGGAAGGAAAAGGTTGGTAAGGAAATTTTGTTACCTAAACAGTTACTTTACATGAACTTGATACCTTCTCTTGAACTACTGTGTCCGTTTCCAAACCAGGCATCGTGAATTTAAACCCCTGCTAGCGAAGTTCTCCACAATTGCAAGAACAACATTTTCTACTGGCAGGTGGAATTCAAATATAGTCATGTTATGCGTAACCCGGCAATGTTGGTCCGCCTTTTTTTACATAAATCAGACAAATATTGTCAGGTTATTCGTAACCCAACAATGTTTGTCTGCCTTTTTTTACATAAATCAGACAAATATTGTCAGGTTATTCGTAACCCCACAATGTTTGTCTACCTTTTTTTACATAAATCAGACAAATATTGTCAGGTTATTCGTAACCCGATAATGTTTGTCTGCCCTTTTTTACATAAATCAGACAAATATTTTTAGGTTATTCGTAACCCTAGCATGTGTATGTTTTTTAAAATATAAATTAAACACAATATTGACAGGTTATTCATCACCCAAGTATAGTCACCCCAGATTATTTGCTATAGCTATTTGGTAACTTAGCAGAGGTCTCAGGGCCATGGGATAAGGTTTGTTCAGGTCTTGGTGGCGAATGTATCTTTCCACTGACATCTTGGCGGACCGGATCGAGGTGAATTTTGACCTCTCCAGCAGGGCTCTACCAAACCAAAGCCTTCCGCTAAATTTAACCACAACAACTAAGTAATGGCTTTAATTATATTAATAACAAAATGTCACACAATTGAACACGAGATAAATTTCAATCTGACAATTACGTGCTAGACTGGTAGGATCACTATGCAATACGGCAATAGCAATAATTAATGCACGTTCTTATCTGAATCTCTTCTAATGGCAAATGGTTTATAATGGTAGGTACAATTGGTGAATAATATAATCAAGAATGAGAAACACTTGATGAATAGTTTTAATTATCATAGTAGTTGCTGATACCTTGGTTTACCTAATAAGGCTATCGTAGCCTGCTTGTTGATTTCTACCTGAAACCATGTTATACAATTTAAACAAATGTATTCTATCATGTCGTTATAAATTCACAACATGATTATTCCAATGAACGTGACTTAACATGTCCAACATGACAAACCGATTTTTATAAAAAATAATTTATGTTGCATTCGAAATTTGATATCAAGTCATGCACCAAGATACTAGTTTTTCTAGTCAGATTGATCCGCGTTTCAATACCATATTTTCCGCGTTTCAATGCAAATAAAAATTATTATACATATTCATATCATTGAAGAAGAAGATAATTCTAATAAATCTAAATAATAAGATATAGAAAATAAAAAGGTGACGGTCGCAACTGGGACTCGAACCAAGGATCTGTGGTCTTACTCTGAGCGCACTTGAAGTGAAGTGACGCAAAACTGCGATATACAAATACAACTGTAGATAGGTCTGTTCTCTTATTTGGTCATTTTAGTTAATCTCATATTTAGAGTTCAGAATTAACACAATCTTCGACTATTTAACTTATTTCAACAACCTACCGTTGAATCTAAAAAATATCGAAAATAATCATGAATTATTATTACTTAAATTGAAAAATTACCTGAAACTACTGTAAGAGTTAATATGTATTAGGTACTATTATTTCTTTTAAATCTAGAAATCTATTTATTGATATATCTTGAGTTTTTCTTACTTATCTTTTTATTATTACTTACAATATTTTATTACTTAAACGATTACTGATTACCTACATATAATTGAGCATGAATTTTTCACCAAATACGAGAGCTTTGTGTCTTTATGGTGAGGAAAGGCTATTTTTATTACAAGTAAAAAAAGATACTTATTGTAAAAACATACTTTTTTTAAATATAAAAAAAACAAAAATTGACTTTTTTTACATTAACTCCACACAGGAGGCCCTGAGGAAAATGATTTCCCTCAGGGCCTATGTCATCTGGGATGCTGTGTGGAGGGTCTTTTTGAGGAAAGGAAGGAATGAACATTGGTCTTGAAGAGACCCATGTTATAGGAAGGAGGAAACACAGAGGCCGGCAAATCATTCCACAGCCGAGCTGTTGAACACAAGAACGAGTCGAAGAAACGACCCGTTCTCATGTGACAAATGTCAACCATGTACAAATGTTGGGCACGCGTTTGACGTGTTTCCCGACTACGCACCGGTGCCGAAGGGATCAATGATGCTAGTTCCTCGGAGCATCTTCCATTGTAATACCGGTAGAACAAGTATAGCATTCCCACCCGACGCCTGTGCTCTAAAGATTGCAATCCGTCTGTTAAGATGGGAGAATCTATTAAACGGACCGCCCGTTTCTCCACAGAGTCGAGGGTGTTTTTCAGGTATTTTGGAGCTCCAGACCAGAGGTGGCTGCCAAATTCAACCGTGGGGCGCACTTGTGATTTGTACAGGGTTAGCAGTTGTGTACTATTAAAGTATCTGCGGGACCTGTATAATACGCCCAGTTTTTGGGAGGCTAACTTTACTCTGGCTTCGATGGAGCCCTCATACCTGAGCTGATCACGTAGGGTTACACCAAGCATATCAATGTAGGACCTGTTCGGAAGATTGCTTTCGTTGAAAGATACTAGATTTTCATTTCGATCCCTTTTAGACGTAATCAGACAAGATTGGGTCTTTGAAACATTAAATTCAACGAGATTATTTTTACCCCAAGAGAAAACACTCTCGAGTTAACCGTCCATTCTTTGCTTCAAAGCCCTCCGAGCCGTTGGAGTTTGTGAGCCCTTTGGGGGCTTGTCAAACAAAAAGCTATCATGGACTGTACTGTCATCCGCGTAACACTGAATTGGTGCACATGACAAAAGATGCGCAACAAAAACAAAGTCGGCGACAGAACCGATCCCTGTGGGACGCCAGCATTTATCGAGTGTGAGGAAGAAGAGGTGAAACCATCGGCTAATTAATTTTTGTCTTGCATTTTTTGCACCTTCTTTTTTAAATGATCACAATGTTCAAAGAACTGGTTTGTAACCTGCATAGTATCTCAGATAATATAATATAATATTCAGTTTTTATTTACATGGGACACCTATTGACCCCTTTCTTAAGACTAAATGAATGTTCAATTTTTATTAGCATAACTCTATTTTATAATAAATTTTCATCAATTCTTTAATTATAATTTTTTTAATTTCTACAAAAGCAATTTATAAGGCATTAATAACCTCCATTCTGCACAATCAATGTTGAGGTGTACGCTGCAAATATTCCTGAGATTTTCCATTTTATTACGAACAACCAGATTTAATAAATTATAATTAGTATAATACTACCCAAGTATTATAAATAATTCGTTGCAGATTCATTCAGAGTAGTTTGACGCCATTTGTATTGCAATAAATTCAATTTTTCCAGTGGAAAGTGGACTTCAAGCTACGTCACGCCAATCACCGCTCAACCCCCTCGATGAGCTAACCTTGTTAAATACATTTTTGACGAACCTTGGGTTCTAGGTAAACGAAACTTTTTTCAGTTAGCAACAGCGATTTAATATAAAAAATTCTCCTGCATCCTAAATAGATCTCACCGATTCATTACAGCAGATAAAAATCCTTTACAAATATTTGTTTTATCTACATAAATTCAAAGGATATTATGATAAAAATTGTTCTTTTATATTAAAAAAAAAAACAAATAATCATTCTGTACAAATGAGCTAAGAATATCTAAATTAATACTACTACTTCATTTTAAGTAAAAAAAAATATTGTGCAATTATGGAGAACTTTGCTAGTCGGGACCCGGTACTTCGGACCACTTAATTGTTAACCGGTTATGGAGCAAACGAAATTGCTAATTGATCCATAGCTCATTATGGAAGTGACGTTACCAGCTGTAAAACGTTGTAGCCTCTCCCTCTTTTCATAACGACCATTTTAATAGAAAGAAAGGGGGATACAAATGAGCTCTCAGTGGCATAAAACGCACAGACGCAGAAATAATGTAATGTTTGAACATTTAGTAATGGAATCGAGAAGATATTATGAAGCACTTGTTCGCAGTATCCTGGAATATAGTTCCATTATTTGGGCTCCTTCTGAATAAAACAAGATTCTAGAAATATAAAAAGTACAAAAGAGGTTTACGCGTTATACCTGTATATGAAGGAATATACAAACTATCTTGGATCCACCCTTGTTCTGCTTGATGTCAATACCTCAGAAGCCCGCCTAAAAATATTTTTAAGTATACATTTTTTTAAAGTTAATCTCTAGAATTATACATAATCCACCTAGGTTGAAAGAGTTTAGCTTATATGTGTCTAACAAGTACACCCGTGGGACATTCCCCGTACTTTTTTATGATCCGAAAGTGAGGACAGAGCGATTAGATTATGCATTGCCCATCGACATTTTCAACATCACCACTTACAGACAGTTCAGCAACTATCTTTTGAAGCGTGTCACAAAATAGTAAAATTCCCCCCCATGATATTCTTGTACTTAGGTATTTGTTATCTGTTACTTACTACTTGTCATCTTAGTATACTTACAATGTTCTTATACTTAGGTGCTTCTTATATGTATTTACTTGACCTAGACAAACCTCACCCCTTGAACTCGGGAACCCCTTCAATGTCATGATGGGCGAATGCATTCGACGCAAGACCCAGACAAACCTCCCTCCTTAAACCCGGGCACCCCTACAAAGTCAGGTCAGGTCTCCCTCAATCAGTCTTTCCCCAACCGCCCTGTGGCCTCAAATATTTACATCTTCTATAATAGATTGGTGCATAACCGTCGTGGAGAATATAAAGAAATAAAAATAAATTAATGTAGCAGAGAAAATTCGTCAACAACAAACGATATTCATTTTGTCTTGTGGTTACTGCTCGAGTGTGGAATAATTTGCAATTTGTCTCTTTAAGTCCCCTGTTCACGCCTTCTTTTCCTCAAATAGACTGTTCACCAAAGACCCCGAGCGAAATGATTTCCCTCGTGAACTCTCGTGGACTGCGGGGATTTCTTTGAAACTGTATTTTATCCTGCGATCTATGAAAAAGTTTTTTCGTTCATCGGTCCGAAAATATACTCGTAATATAATAAAATCCATTCACATCTGAAACAGTGTGAATTGTAATCCTTCGATTCGAAAGCTGATAAATGGAGGCAAGACAGATTTAGAAAAACGTTTAAAAATGTCGTCTGATAATTTATAAGTTTTTCCCTTAGCTTTTATTTATTTTCTCTCTTTTTCGCATTTTTGTTTATTTCCGTTCAACTGTAGATACTAATGAGCACTTTTAAAATTACCGTGATGTTTCACGGTTACGGTACCGTGACTGCATAAAAAAGGCAATAAACATTCCTTATCACAATAATGCTACGGCTCTTTCAAAAGATGAGATCTGTTTCCTCCAAAGGAAAAGTCATAATTTCTTTGCATCTCTCTCACACACGGCACCATGATGTCTCCGTAAATTCCTCCAACAATAGCCGTGACGATAATTTTAAAGCATTTAGAATACAGTTATAAGGATAAAATATACCCTCGACTCTGTGCAGAAACGGGCGGTCCGTTTGAAAGATTCTCCCATCTTAACAGACGGATTGCAATCTTTAGAGCACAGGCGTTGGGTGGGAATGCTATCCTTGTTCTACCGGTATTAATATGGAAGATGCTCCGAGGAATTAGCGTCATTGATCTCTTCGGCACCGGTGCATAGTCGGGAAACACGCCAAACGCGTGCCCAACGTACACGGTTGACATTTGTCACATGAGAACGGATCGCTTCTACGACTCGTTCTTGTATTCAACAGCTGGGCTGTGGAACGATTTGCCGGCCTTTGTGTTTCCTCCTTCCCACAACATGGGTCTTTTTTTTACATGAGTTCCACACAGGAGGCGCAGAGGAAAATAATTTCCCTCATGGCCTATGTCATCTTTGGGATGCAGTGTGGAGGTTTTTTTTTAAGGAAAGGAAGGAGAGGAGAGTTCTGGGATGGAAAAGGGTTTAAGGGGTGGGTAGGAATCTGGGGTTCAGTGTGTCCAGGTCATCCGCCTCCAAGACCTAGACAAACCTCACCCCATGGACCCGGGCACCCATGCTAAATGACCAAACGTAGCGAACCACTTGGGGTGACCTATGGCAGAGGTGTTGGTTATCCAATAAAGATTCCCGGGACGGCGGTACCCATTCCCGCATCCTCAAAAAGACCCTCCACACAGCATCTCAGATGACATAGGCCCTGAGGGAATTATTTTCCTCCGGGCCTCCTGTGTGGAGTTAATGTAAAAAAAAATTTAAGTGTGAGTGATTTTCAAAAAGTCAAATGTCAATGCGCTGATGTTTTTGCTTTTGTTCTTAAATATATAATGCTGCAGCTTTTTCTTACACACAAAATAACAACAGCCGAAAATTAGACAAACGGTGAGCGTATGTCTGCATTCCCCCAAAGGAAACATACAATAATTATCATACATATCCCTCAAACCTACAAAGAGAATTAAACGACAAAATATCCCGTCGCCGTTGCAGAGCCAAATAAGATACGAGTATATGTGTTTCCTCCACAGGACCATCAAATATACTCAGTATATAAATACCCACGATATAGATAATGTAGTTGCATATCCAATATCCAGTCGGATATAATCTAGCGAGAAGTTTAGCGGATTCGGCTCGCATCCGGCTGGCGGCTGTTTAAAGTTATAGTTAGAGTGGGCGCTGTGTGCTGCGAGCTTCGGCTCGGGCGAAAGCGTCTGGAATTTCGTAAAACTGGCGTCGGCGTCGCGACGGTCGGGTTAAAAATATAAACATCTGCGGTTTTCGTAAATCATAAGTCAAGTCACACATTATTTAGTTTCTTTTTCCAGCAACCCTTTTTGGTTCAGATGAAAATACACAAAATGTGTATATATCGCTTTTATATTTTATTTTTTTATTCCTTTATCCCATCTTTTCTTTTTATTTATTTATTTCATTTCTATTTATCTATTTAAATTTCTCGTTGTATTTTTACTTTTCATTTCTTCAAGATATTAAAATTAGATTAAATTCCTGCCACCTCTTAATATTGAATACACGTTTGGTTTGTTTTAATGTTTATTTTTCAAAGTAACAATTTTCAAAAATGTTTATTTGTACTTACAAAGGTACTAATAATTTTAACTTTGCGCATTTTTGTGATCTTACGTAAGAACTATCGAGACTCCCTCCCACCCCCCTGTAAGAAAAAATAAGAAATGCTCGACCCACCTCCCCACTAAATCGTCTTACGTAATAAATGAATGGCCCCTAGGAACAAATTTCTTCAATAAATTGCGAGAAAATATAAGATCTCTCCATAAATTCAATGAATTCAAAACACAATAAAAAATATTCTGAAAACCTTAACTAAAAAAAATAAACCAATAATAAAAAATACTTTTTTCTCTTATTCTCTATATATAAAATAAATTTAAAAAAAAAAACTAAAAAATAAATACAGCAGTAAAAACCAAAAAAATTCTAAACAAAAAAAATAATACCTCTTCCCATACACACAAGCATTTGCTTATTATGGGAGAACATTAAAAAAAAATAATTAAATAATAATAAAAAATAAATAAGAAATAAAAAAAATTGTAAATAGACTAACTACCCAGTTAGACTCGATAATAATTCTCCACTAACCGGGAATTAAATTAGTTAATTAAGATTGTTATGTATTATTTTATTATTATATATATTTTATTGTATCTTTTATTATACAAATAAATAAATAAAATATTTTTAATTTAAATTTTGTTTCATTCAATTTTTTTTACATTAGCTCCACACAGAAGACCCTAAGGAAAATAATTCCCCTCGGGGCCTATGTCATCTTTGGGGATGCTGTGTGAAGGGTCTTTTTAGAAAAGGAAAGAGTAGAAGTTCTGGGAAAGAAAAGGGTATTAGGGGTGGGTATCTGGGGGTCGGTGTGTCCAGGAGTGACGGATGTATGAATCCATCCCCTCCCACTGCGGTGTAAGGCGATGTTCCGAGAGAGTACGACTGGACTCCTTCAACCATTCTCTTCCGATCCAGTGTGCCATGCAGCTGGTGGGCAAACCTCACCCCATGAACCCGGGCGCGTATTTCCAAAACCTATACCGATTCAGTCGGTTCAATTTACATTTTAAATATACCTCTATGTTGGTTATTTTTTATCACATTGCAAAAACAAAAACTGTTCTAAAATCTAGATAAAATAATCTTTCTGATGTGTATATTAGAAATTAATAATTTTATTTTTAAATATTTATATTTTAATATTAATCCCATATATTGTAAATACACTTCTATATTGATAATTTTTTATCACTTTGCAAAAAAAAATGTTCTAAAATCTAGATAAAATAATCTTTCTAATGTGTATATTAGAAATTAATAATTTTATTTCTAAATATTTAAATTTTGATATTGAAAATGTAAAGCGACTGAACCGGTATAGGTTTTGGAAATACGCAACCCGGGGACCTCGGCTAAGTCACCGAACGTAGCGAACCACTTGGGGTGACTATGGCAGAGGTGTTGGTTATCCAATAAATGGTTCCCGGGGCAGCGGTACCCATACCTGCCTCCCAAATTGTTTATTAATTACATGCTTACTAAATTTATTTGCGGCATTTTGCTCTAGCAAAAGACCAACCAATCCCTTTCGCCTCAGGTACCCCATTTAGGAATGCTATTGAAAATAATTAATTAAATATGAACCGGACAATATGGCGTCTGTACTATATATATCTCTCACTTGACACAACATGATGTTTCAAAATTCCGTAAACCATAGTGGAAAGGACATTGCTTGCTATAAATTATTTATTATAAAATTGCAGACAGGAAACCTAAACGATTTATTTTTTTTGAATGAAATCTTCGTTGTGATTTGAAACTCAATGAAACGAAAAAGCGACACTAAAAAGAGACAAACACATACATCTACAGGATTAGCCTGCGAGAGAATGAGATAGAATAATCGGTCTCTTTTTTGTGAGGTGATACGTAGTCCCTTCACTCGTCTCTAGCTTAGTTTCCTGAAGGAATAACTTCTACCGCATGTTAAATGCATTCACATATATTTTTTTATTCTTAAATCATTAAACCCTTCTGCCCCTTGTTCTAGAAACCTTTCAACAGAGTAGTTTTCTGAAGTAGGTTCCTAACTGTACCCAAATGTTTAATAAATAACTAACCATTAAGCAATTTCCCTCCAGGGTAGGCAGCGAGGACAGACGGCCAAAAAACTCAGTCTTGGCACCACGCCTCATTCACATTCATACATCGTATCATTCTTCTTCTTCTTGTGCCCTGTCCTTCAACGGACGTTGGCTGTCTGTCGGCTATGCGGACTTTGTTTACTGCGGCCCGGAACAGCTCTACAGTATGTAGCTGCAACAGCCTAGCAATCTTTGCCGATCTACACATTTCTACATGATAGTTAGTATAGATAGTATAGTTTTATTACACACACGCCTCAGAGATCTCATTTCTACAGCATTCAATCTATATCCCAAGTATTTTTCTAGTTAAAACAAGCTATAGCCGACCTCAATGATAATCTTCAATGAAATCTTCACTGGAGAATTAAATATCTATTTTCGTCTGACTTAAAAATAATTGTGAGGGGAGGTAGGTAAATTATACGACATTTATTTTTGCATCCGACGGGAGTCGAATTCATGGCCACTGACCGTGAGCACATTCTGCATCCCGTCAAACCTAAAACTGGCACAATCGTGTTAAAAAATCTGTCTTCCAAGAGTTCCAAGCAATATCAAGAGCGAATCGATCAACTCTGAACTCCGCGGTGAATGGAGCCAGTGTTCCCAGAGTATCGCAATAATACCAAAGACCTTGACGTGTTCATGGCCGTAACATTTATTCCTTTTAAAGAACGAAACACTCGCCTACCGAATTGGTATTTGCGATTTGGGATCTCGCAATATGACAAAAAAATTACCCCAAAACTTCAAGAAAAAATTCACAGGGGTTATTTTTTACAAGCGTAATCTCTCGCGCCAATAACCCACTCAAAAAGATTCATGGGAAAGTGGTAAAAAATCACTTTTCACGCATTTGCATCGGCTTTGTTGGACCTCTGCGAAATAACCATGAAACGGATAAGTGGAATCGGTCTTTGCCAGTTTTGATAAGTTGTACAATGTCTCATAATCGTTATTTTGATGTCAGTTGGTCGGTTTACAGCACAGCTTAAAATTACATGATTCATTTTCAGTGTTATTCGGTTCTCCGTTGCATTTTACTGTTGTTTCTGGGTCGACATGATCTTGCGTAAGCCAATATCGTGTAGAGTTTGAGTACCTACCTAGGTACATGTCTATTCGAAATTAATCTCTTTAACTAGGCTCTACCCGGCTTAGTCCGCGTTACAACACTAGTTTTTTCGAAATCTTTTTGTTATTGAACAATTATTATAAATCAATAATGTTTTTTTTACGTTAGCCCGACACAGGAAGCCCTGACGAAAATAATTTCCCTCATCTCATCCCAATGTCGTCTTTGTGGATGTTGTACGGAAGGTCTGCTATAGGATAGGAAGGCGTGAACCTAAGTAATGAAGAGACTCACGTTGTAGGAGGAAGGAAACACAGAAGCCAGGCAAATAGTTACACAGCCGAGATGTTGAACTTGAGAACGAGCCTGAAACATCCCGTTTTTGACCCGTTGTACGTTGGACGCGAGTTTGGTGTGTTTCCCGACCATACACCCAGCACCGAACGGATCAATGGCGCTAGTTCCTTGGAGTATCTACCGTTGAAATACCGGTAGAACAAGGACATTTCGCATTTATCTAATTCGCATTGCTCTAATGATTGCAATCCGGAATCTATCAAACGGGCCGCTAGTTTATGCACACAGTAAACGATTAATTTCAAGTATTTTGGGACTCCAGGCCAGAGGTGGCTGCCAAATTCAACTCTAATACTTTTTGAGATTCTTTACTGAGGTATTATTACGAAACCCAGAGAAAACTAACATTAATCACAGTCGAAGGCATCACATATAGTTCAGTAAACGAATGGTCCAAATAGAGGTGTAGAGTGCGTGAGCAGGAACCTAAGCGATTCTTTCAAGACTTGTTTAGGGTGCTTAGGGTGTGAACATACTAAAAGTCCTGACGTCTAGGTGGTGAGCTAGGGGGGGAGGGGGGGGGGGGGAAAGGTCCCGATTTTCGGGTTTCCGTTTATATCTCAAAAACGGTGCGTCGCAGAGGAAAACTCTTTTAGAATAAGTAAAAGACATTGGGAATGCCCGATCTTTGCGGGACAACTTGATGTCTGAGAATGTCAAGCCCACTATCGCATTCATTGCACCATAGCACGTTATTGTAGAATCTCCGACGACTAACCTAATCACCCATCACAATAATAATGATTATAAAATGAATTCCACTAATCATCTGTTCGAGAACAACTTACCTGCTTTCTTGCGTGCAAAAATTAATAAGAAATTTCCCATGAAGAAAAAACCCGTCTTAATAATTTGGTAAGAAAAAACAGCTTTTTCTGAAAATGACGACATTTTACGAAAAAACTTAAAATTGCTGTAAATATTTACTGGTTGGAGATTTATTTACATATGTATATATATATTCTAAAAGGTAATTAAATTATTTACAACTTTTTTGAGATAAATTTCTTTCTTGGATGAATATTTTAGACGATATGAGGTAAAATGATTTTTTTCGAAAATATTGACATTTGTGGAGCGTATAACTCAAAAACGGCTGGGATTTCCAAAATTACGTAAAGAATAAAATGTGTACATAATTTTATGAGCTTTTACTTATTCTTAAAAAGTTTTACTCTGCGACGCACCGTTTTTGAGATATAAACGGAAACCCAAAAATCGGGACCTCCCCCCCCAGCTCACCACCTAGACGTCAGGACTTTTAGTATGTTCACACCCTAAGCACCCTAAATAAGTCCTGAAAGAATCGCTTAGGTTCCTGCTCACGCACTCTACAACTCCTTCCTTTACTGAACTAATAAGGCTAGGGGTGATTAAATCTCCGGATTCTAGCAGTCTGGCATAGCAAAGCGCTAAAATTTCCCTCTCACAGGGCCGTAGCTAGAGTTGAATTTAAGATAGGGCAGCGGTAATTACAGGTAGGGCGCAAGTAAAATGAACTGATCTGGGTCAGGCGGGGGGGGGGGGGGGGTGCTCCGGGTGGCACTTTTAAGGGGCGACAAAATGTCACAATAAATAATAATAATATCTTGTTGAAATTTTAATCATTTCTTCCATACTTTTGTTGCATATATGATTCAGACCGATTGAAATGGGCACGGAATTTTTCATTACTTATTCTATGACAAACCTAGGGATTCCCCTTTCTTCAAATGAATGTATAATAATGTCATCTTGATAACTGCAGCGACTGCCAACACCGTCCGGGTCGAATTTTGTTTTGCACTTGGATTTTTATGACTAATATTCAGTGAGAATGATTGAGAGAGGTCCTTGGGCGATGCGCAACAATTCTAAGAAAGTTTCATGGATCGTCACGTGTTCCAATGGATCGTCAAACCACCCATGTGTTCCAAGTACAAAAGTAAGAGGAAAACCATTTTCTTGTTCTGGGTGTAGTATTAGCTTAAGCTTAAGCTGAGGACTTAGCAGATTAACTCCTGGGTTAAAACCAGTTTCATGTTCCGAATGATCTGTCAAAATTCCAATAGCGAATTAATCTGCTGACACATTTCGAAGAAAATCTTTTTATTTCAAACCATTCCACAAAATTCATAATTCGTAGGAAAACCATACTACGCATTATATGAGAGTAATACTAATTAATTTAAAACCAGTTTTGTGATCAGAATGTAAATTTCCAGTTATGGATTCATCTGCTGACACATTTTGAAGGAAAACGTTCTCTTATTCGAAGTGAATCGGAGGTATTCACAACATACCCGCCCAGTGTAAGTAACAGAAGGTTACTGTTTAACAAGGACTCTTATTTTTTTATAGAACGACCATACAATTATAATTAACTAAAACTAGACTCCTATTATCCCTGCATACGTTGTTAGCGAGCAGTATGCAAGAGCTTGATCTGATGACAAACCGTTTATTATGGAGAAGGCCCGAAGATATCGATCTAGGGATTGGTTTATTTATGACTCAACCGTTGAATAACATCCCCAAACTATTTGGGAATTCCCCCTAAGCAGTGATTGCAATACGCGCACAGCCAATCACTTACTTCAATTCCATCTATGGGCAGAATAAAGAATTGATATAATATGATTCTTTGGTTAATTCGAAGCTATTTAGTTAGATGTAGCTACGCTACACTAATAGGTAGTATTTTTTTCAATCATGTCAAACAATAAACAAACAGTTTACTAGTATATTATCATAGTCGATTGTATTTCTTAAGGTAGGGCACAGGTATTTTAAGGTAGGGCATTGCCCCCTAATGCCCCCCCCCCCCCCTAGCTACGGCCCTGCCCTCTCATTACTTATTTGTCTTTTGCATAAAATTGCTCTGGTTTGAATTTTATTGGTGAAGATTAAAAAAAACCTTGTTGTGGTGAGGGAAATAATAATTATGATCTGCTTTGTGTAATCTTTGTTTTAACTATCTGGGTACAAGGGCGGATTTAGGGGGCACGTGGGCACGTGCCCCCCCCCCCCCCCCCCAGAAGGTATTTTTTTGTACTCTGGAGATTCCATCACAGTACAGAAATCTGTCTCTATTAAACATTTAATTCCTCCATTGTTTTGTCACTTTCATAAACCTTCCTATACATACTTGAACTTGTAGAAATAAACTTGAAGTATGATACTTCAAGTTTATTTCTAACAGTAATTGTTAATTTTTTGCCCGTCCGCCCCTTGTGCCCCACCCAGAAAAAAATCCTGGATCCGCCCTTGTCTGGGTACACTTCTGCCCATATAAATAGTTATGTAAATATAAAGCATCCTCGTGATTAACGCGTAATTATAAAATTCAAGTTGCAGTAAAATTCGGAGAAAAACCATTTTTGTGTACCGAATGCAACAATTATAATTAATAATGACTGTGGGTGTGAATGTGATCTCCGAGCGTAAAAAAAAACAAGCTGCAGACCCATATGCCGCAAAAATCGAAGAAAACGATTTGCGTGTGGCGAGTGCCACAATCAATTCGGGAGGCGGGCATGGGTACTGCCGCCCCGAAACCATTTATTGAATAACCAACACCTCTGCCATAGGCCACCCCAAGTGGTAAGCTACGTTTGGTGACTTAACTGGGGTGCCCGGGTTCATGGGCGGCGAATGCATTTGCCCACCTGATGCATGGCAGAATGGATCGGGAGAGAGTAGTTGAGAGAGTCCCTTTGACTCCAGCCGAACTTTCTCGGAATATCGCCTTGCACCGCAGTGCGAGGTACGCATTCATACGTCCGTCACTCTTGGACACACTGACCCCCAGATTCCTACCCACCCCTAATACTATTTTCCTTACCAGAACTTCCTCTCTATTTCCTAAAAAGACCCTCCACACAGCAACCCCAAAGATGACATAGGCCCTGAGGGGAAATATTTTCCTCAGGGCCTCCTGCGTGGAGGTAATGTAAAAGAAATATATATTATTTAAGCTCGTGGCTTCACATGCAAGTTCACCGCATGTTAAAAACACTCTGAATGTTCTGAATGCATTTATAAAATTCAAGTTATAAAAGAAATAATTCCTGTAATCGGGTCCTCGGGTGACTCACATGTTACGAGTGCGGTTATAAGATTGTACTTGCAGACCACACACTTGAAAATTCGGAGGAAATTTATTCGCATTTTCCGAGTGCAGTGATAATTACAGCTGGTGGACTCACATGCAGTAGGTATCTATCACCCTTAAGTTAAAACCAGTCTTATGTTCTGAATGCAATTATATTGCAGACTCAAGAGCTGACGCAACTTGAAAAAAGTACATGTTTCTAGTTTATTCTAACTTTTTTTTACAATACTTCTCATAGGAGTTCCCCCGGGTCCTATATCATCTTTGGGGATGCTGTGTGGAGGGTCTTTTAAAGAAATGAAGTAGAGGAAATTCTGGGAAGGATAATGTATGGAGGTGGGTAGGAATCTGGAGGTCAGTGGGTTCAGGAGTGACGGACATATGAATCCATCTCTCCACTGCGGTGCAAGCCGAAGTTCCAAAAGAGTTCTGCTTGAGAGGTCACAAGGTCTCCCTAAACCAGTCTCTCCTGATCCGGTCTGCCAGGCAGCTGGTAGGCAGACACATCCGCCACCAAGACCCACCACCCCTGCTAAGTCACCAAACATAGAGAACAGTCGATGGAGGTTTTGGTTATCCAAGAAATGATTTCCGGGGCGGCGGTACCCATACCCACCTCTCAAATTACTACTTCCTCGTTCCTTTATCTGATGTTGAAGGGAATTGATGTCGTCACCAGGCAGTGGTCGGACGATCCTAGAGGCGCTGTGACCTCATTATTGAAACCGTGTGACTGGAGCGGTGAGTCTGGACATCAGGAATGCAGGTAGGCTGCTGAACCATTTACTGCAATCCGTGGCAAAGGGCAAAGGTTTCCACCTATCTATTCATCCTGAGAACATCAACCATGGACTTAAGAAGCGTGACCGCTCCAACCCAGCCAACTACCGCCCCATAGCGATCACATCAGTTCTGTCTAAGGTGATGGAACGTGTGATCAATGTCAAACTGCTCACATACCTCGAGAAGAACAAAATTATTAACGACCGTCAATACGGATTCCGGCAGAACCGCTCGTGCGGTGATCTTCTCGCGTATGTGACACATGTTTGGGGGCGGTGCCTGGAACGTTTCGGTGAGACCCAAACGGTTGCACTGGATATTTCCAAGGCCTTTGACCGAGTTTGGCACCGAGGGCTTGTCAAGAAACTGTCTTCTTACGGACTTCCCGCATCCTTGTGTACGTGGATTGCCGACTTTTTGAGGGAGAGGTCGATTCAGGCGGTTGCTGACGGTTTCACCTCTTCCTCGCATTCGATAAATGCTGTCGTCCCACAGGGATCGGTTCTGTCACCGACTTTTTTTCTGTTGCACATCAATGACCTCTTGTCATGTGCACCGATTCATTGTTACGCGGATGACAGTACAGTCCATGATAGCTTTTTGTTTGACAAGCCCCCCAAGGGCACACAAACTCTAATAGCTCGGAGGGCTTTCAAGCAAAGAATGGATGGTTACCTCGAGAGTGTTTTCTCTTGGGGTAAGAATAACCTCGTCGAATTTAATGTTTCAAAGACCCAATCATGTTTGATAACGTCTAAAAGGGATCGAAATGAAAATCTAGTCTCCTTCAACGGAAGTAATTTTCCGAACAGGACCTCCATCGATATGCTTCGTTTAACTCTAAGTGACGAGCTCAGGTACGGGGGCTCCATCGAAACCAGAGTTAAGTTAGCCTCTCAGAAACTGGGCGTACTGTACAGGGCCCGCAGATACTTTAATAGTGCACAACTGCTAACCCTGTACAAATCGCAAGTGCGCCCCACGGTTGAATTTGGCAGCCACCTCTGGTCTGGAGCTCCAAAATACCTAAAAAAAAACCCTTGACTCTGTGCAGAAACGGGCGGTCCGTTTGATAGATTCTCCCATCTTAACGGACGGACTGCAATCTTTAGAGCACAGGCGTCAGGTGGGAATGCTATCCTTGTTCTACCGGTATTACAATGGAAGATGCTCCGAGGAACTAGCGTCATTGATCCCCTCGGCACCGGTGCATAGTCGGGAAACACGCCAAACACGCGCCCAACATTTGTACACGGTTGACATTAGTCACATGAGAACGGGTCGTTTCTATGACTCGTTCTTGAGTTCAACGGCTCGGCTGTGGAACGATTTGCCGGCCTCTGTGTTTCCTCCCTCCTACAACATGGGTCTCTTCAAGACCCGTGTTCACTCCTTCCTTTCCTCAAAAAGACCCTCCACACAGCATCTTCCTGCCCTGAGGGAAGTTATTTTCCTCAGGGCCTCCTGTGTGGAGTTAATGTAAAAAAAAAAAAAATGGACCATGCTAGGTTATGAAATTTAAATCCACCAATACCCATACCAAAAATTGACAAACTGCTTTATTACGGTTTAACGGGATTGTACCTTGAAAACCAATAAAAAAAATTATTTAAAAAAACCCGGCCGTATAGCGGAAAAAGAGATCTTTGCAAATAGTTTTAAAATGTTTGAATAGGCCAGTTATGTCTGATTCCCTGAGGTTCGGCGAGCGGTATAGACATGTGCAGAATCTTATCGCACTGACAAAACACACATACCCATATTATGAACTGGGCAGTATTGTACTATGGCAGAATCGAGACTATTCTTAAATTAACTGCTTTTAATTGAAAAACGCATTGAAAAATGTCAGCATCTCGTTATTGAATTGTACCAATGTGTAACAATACAGCCATTTCTGTACTCGATTCAATTTTTCTGTTTAGTTAACTCTGGCTTTGATGGAGCCCTCATGACTGAGCTTTGAGCTTGTTAAAGTTACACCAAGCATGTCAATGGAAGGCTTGTTGGGAAGATGGTTCCCATTGAAGGATGACATTTCGATCCCTTTTAGTGATCAGACATGATCAGCAAGTGCAGTCTATACAGACCGAAAAGCTGTGCCCTAAAAATAAATTAGTGATAAATTTAAAAATTAAAACGTTTTCTACGAACTTTGTTTATTATGCTTATTTATTCATTTGGTCACGGTCATAACAATCCATTGAATGCCATTTTCCATAGACATACAAAATAGATCTGCTCGTGAGGGAAAGGGAAGCAAACCACGTTACGTGGTAATTTGTCAATAGATAGTAAGTATACAGACTTCGAAAATAAAATCTGCTTACAAATAATAAGTAGTCCTTTGTACTTTACTTTTCTGCGCAAGTTATGGTTATTTCAAAGTATACTCTTCGACGATCAACATATGACTGAGGTCGTAGTTTATTTAAAGCATTCAAGAGTGTGGCGAACCCATCGCTCAGGGAGTGGAAACACAAACCTGCAATAGCCATCCCAAGCCAAGGTGTGAGCTACCGTGCTCAGGCTGAATGTCCTGGGGAACAGCGTCACGAACGGTGCCTCCGAGAAACAAGGTCGCATCTCGGAGTATTTAGACCTCACTCCAGCACTCAGGGCTCTGCTGGAGTGGACCTTCTATTTCCGTGGAAACTCGTGGGACAAAAAAATTGGACCATTCGAAAACTAGGGGCCATTTGGGAACCTAGGAGTGCTGAGGCCACCTCTGTGGATTTCCTTCCTGGGGCCGTAGGAGGAACCAAGAGGAGAAACCGTGGAGAGGTGAGCTGAGGCCACCTCCATGAACTCTACCCTTGTGGGCCTTCAAGGAACCAAGGGGAACGGCACCCTTCCAGCGCGGGGCCTTTGTGGAACTAAGGAGGAGTGAAGTGGAGAGATAATGGCCTCTTCCCATGTGGGGCCTTCGAGGAACCATGTAGGAGTGAAGAGGAGAAATGAGGCCATCTTGGTGAACTCTTCCTCTGTGGGGCCTTTAAGGAACCAAGGAGGAGAGATGAAGTTCTCTTCCCTCCTGAGGCCCTCAGCCAAGGTGGGGTGGACTCTTCCCTTGTGGGGCCTTTAGGAAACCAAGGGGAGGTGGACTCTCCGTCGTGGAGCCTTCGGGGAACTAAGGAGTGGAGAGGAGAGATGAAGCCTTCTTCCGTCATGGGGCTTTCAGGGAACCAAGGAGGAGTGGAAATGAGACCTGGGAAGACACGTTGTCGAACCAGAAGATATAGCTTCATTTCCAATGACAATCCTGGTGAACTTTATAAAAGGGACAGGGTTACTGTCAAAGAAATTAGGTAAAATGGGAGATAGTACAATGGGTCTATGGCCTAAGTGCTCACGGGAACTATATATATGTAAACCGTCTCCGATTATTTAAAAAAAATAAAAAATAAAAAAAAGCATTCTCAAAACTTCCTGGTGCCATGTGATAGTCATGTTGTTTACCTCCAGTTTTTAGAAATATCCAGATTTTACTTTGGTTAAGTCTACTCTTTTGTAATGTCTTTGCCATTTTTAAATATTCAATGCACAATTATTCATAACCAAACTTAAAAAATTATGCACGTCCTACCATTGGTTATAGCGCAATGCACGCCACTCGCCACTGGATTTCAACTTAAGACCCGTTTGGATTAGGCTAGCAGCTTAGTCGAGTAGCGAGTAATTTAGTAACTAAATGTATCCAAACACCGTAAATTTAGTAGAGTAGTTTCAGTGGTTTAGTAATCAATCCATTTTGTTCTATTTTTTCGGGCGAGTATCGCCCCCCACCATGTGCAGTGCTCAATGGCTCTACCACTACACAAGCCCGAACCCGTCGTTTCGTTGGAGCGAAGATGCTACTAAAATAGAATTCAAAAAAATTATTTTATTTTCTCTGTCTTCAACCTCCTCTAAAATATTCATTAAAATCAGTTTAATTAGCCTATTTACTTTATTGCATTGCAGCCCATTCATCTTCCAATGTACTCCGCTCTACCATAATGTGATGGCTTTTTGGTAAGCCAAGTGATGAGTTACTCGCCTCTCAATTAAACTACTAGCCTAATCTGAACAAACCTTTAGGCCAGATACGTTTTTTATGGTACGTTTCCACGCTTGCCAAGTCTCGGCAAGCGTCCACAAGCGCAAACGTGTAAACAGGTCATTTGGCTTGGCTTGCGTAGGCTTGCAAGAGCTTGCCGCCGATCCAGTCGGGGTCGGATCCAGCGGCAAGCTTCGGCAAATGCTCAGTGGAACTTTCGAACTGGCGGCGAATGCACGCCGTTTTTGCTCCATGCGGTCTATGATAATATTTATAACATTACGAGACATATGTATGACGTATGAGGCGTGCCAGACTTATTAAAATGTATAAGTACATAATTTTAATGCACTTATGTTATGTAATTTATTGCGACTGGATTTACCTAAAAAGTCAAAATAAATAAATAATATTTTATTGATGATTTACTATTTATTATAGTAAAAAAATATATGATTTTTGTTAGAATAACTTTTTTTATAATACAAAACAATTTTATATAAGACAAATATGATCCTCGAGTTCGGGTCCCAATTGCGATCATTATTTTAGAAGCGAAAACTTTTTTAGCACCATTGTGATTTGAAACTCGATGAAATGAAAAAGTGGTACTAAAAAGAGACAAAAATCTATAGGATTTAGCCTGTGAGATAATGTCTCCTCTTTGTGCGAAGTGACTTGGGACGATTTTTATGAATCTGTATCATCCATCATCTTCGTGGTCGTCGAGCTTTCCTTGTTTTTGTTGCACTTTGCTTGTATTTCAAATAAAAGTTTGATAAACCAAACGCAATAGCCGACACAAGTTCGGCGTCCGCCATGCTCGGGTGTAGGTAGCGCACTGACGCATTCACAAGCATGTAAACGACTTCCAAATGCCAAGCGAGATTTGTGGTCGCTTGGAGCTTGTGGAGGCTTGCCAAGCCTTGGCAAGCGTGGAAACGTACCATTAGATTTTCAGTCAAAAGTATTTTCGTTATTTGTTTTTGGGGTGTTGTGCCGTGTTGCGCTACCTCCTTATTTAGCCAACGTTTCGGACAGTGTTACAGTGTCCATCATCAGGGCAGATGTGTTGAGAAAATTCACAACACATCTGCCCTGATGATGTCACTTCAACTCTGTCCGAAACGTTGGCTAAAGAAGGAGGTAGCGCAACATGGCTTAACACCACAAAAACAAATAACGAAAAAAAAAACCTTTGGGTTAAGTTAAGATAAATACATAGTTTGAAGTGCCGGTAGATAAAGAAAGTCTTGGCTGAAGAGCCTTTGGTACTTGAAACAAAATAATTAATATTGAAAAGCATGGAAAAATTAGTTGCAGAGGGTTACTTTTAACTTATTATCAAAGAAAAATATATTTTTAAGAATTAGATCTTTATTCTTCATTGCTCACTAGAATAATATAATGCTTCCCTTACAAAATATATGTACTTCCCATTAACAGTATCCGTAAACTTTAGAGAACAGCTGACAACGCTTATTATGAATATTTTTTTGAAAAAACACTTTGATTCAACATTTCTAAAAAAGACAACTATGTATTTGGATTAAGGAGAATGGAAAATATTGCATTTAAAATTACAATTAGGTGAAATGCAAATTTTCATTTATATGGTACTACCGCCATATACGGTATTTTGTGCTATATTTGATTTTAAACAAACTTAAAATAATTCATAATCTGCTCGTTCGTAGATGGCGATAATTTATTTATTTTAGGAAAAATTCCTATTTGTATATGCTGTAAAATATTAAGAGAAATTCTTTTTTGCACCCGTATAAATATGAGTTCACATGCAATATGAATATGAGTAAATAGTTTTGTCCATATAAAAACCCAATTCTTTACTATCAGTAATTCAATCCAATATTGTATTTGCAGCCTTTCTTGGATTTTACAGAAACTTGCAGAAAGGGTGTTTTTCCTAAAATAATTATACATAGTATTACCGCCATCTATGAATGAGCAAAACTATAATATAAAAATGCATCGCTGAATGTTTTGCTAAGCGCATAACTTTCGAACGACTGCACCAAATTGGATAATTCTTTTATTTGTGTGTTCGTTATTGTCAGGACAAGGTTTTTATAAAACTTCCGGTGAGCTCTGGCATTATGAAATTTGTATAAAAAAATTGCTATTGGTGGCACGCGAGGTTTGAAAACTGAATGTATGGAAAGCGGGAGGGAGGAAGAGATGGGGGAGGGGAGGGGAGGGGGAATTTGTTTCTACCGGTACATAAAACCTGTTGGGCCCAATAATGATATTCGGTTGCGATGGTTTTATAGATTCGCTGTGTCTAATCAACAATTTAATAAAAATTACCTAAAAATGTTGACTGCTTCCAGTAAATGTGGTTGAAAGTCAGTCGGTCACTAATTGGCATTCCTTCAGTCATTTACTGATTCAGAGCTATATTTTCAAATCAATTTCAAATAATTTCATGTGTAATGTGGAAACAATCAGAAAAAGAGCTACACGCACGAGAGAGATAGACTCTCTGCTACAATAAACGCTGTGAAGGAGTGCCAATGAATCCATAAAAATCTTTAAAATTCCCAAAGTAACATTAATGATTCCAAAACAGGGACCATATTCGGTTTTAACCCTGTTCACTTTTGGAAACAGCTCATACAGAAAAATCTCTGTATCTCCTTTGCTGTCATTGAAATGTGATCCAAGCAGTATTAGAAAGAAAAACACCATGCGTTATATTCAAATTTAAAAGTCAAAATGCAGAAAATTAAAAAATATCAAAATTAAAACCGAAACACAATTTGAAAAAAAATTATGAAACTTGGTGAATTTTTTATAAATTATTTATACACGAATGTCAAAAAAAGTGAGGAGATAATAAAGTCTATTAAATTCTTCTAAAAAAATATGTGTTTTAATTTTTTTTCTGTTTTCAATAATTTTAGTTAGAAAAAACATAAGGTGAACCATTATTAAAGCTTTCTTATATTTTCATTCAAAAAATTTATTTAAAAACAATTACATGTTTATTTCTAATAATACAATTTCAAAATGTATTTCACCACCTTTCAAAAACAGCTTTTAGTTTTCGGATACATTAAAAAATATTCCATTTATTTGGATTTCATTGCAAAGTGGAAATATTCTGACCTAATGACAGAATATGGTCGAGGCATGACAGGTTAAAACCCATTCACTTGAATTGCGTTAATTTACTAGTACAGCTCGAGTCATTTACTGGAGACGAGGTTTACAGTCACAGGTGATTCTACTTTTTTTTTAACTTCAATGTTAATAATAAGTGTAACTCGATTTTTTTTCTCAAAATATTGTAATTCATGAGGTTTATTTGATCTGCAATCTTTGGTTTAATTTTCATTAAAAACCAAATATAATTAAATTTATACTTTAAATAACATTTTCAAAAATAGTAGATTCAAGGTCATTCATTGGTGCTTTCTACAGTAAACTTCGGTACTTTGATCAATTTTTAACTTTGAAACTAAACAACTTTTTAATAAAAACATTTGTGTCTGAAAATTTTATGTCATATTTATTGCACATGTTTAAACTGTTGATAAGTATTTAAAAAAATATTGTTCATGTGTTTGGGAAATCAAAAAAAAACATCAAAGTCACAAGTGGGGTGACTCACTTAAGTGGGGTGACTCTCTTAAGTGGGGTGGCTCACTTAAGTGGGGTGACTTTGATATATCATTTGTAAGATTATTACCATGGAAACAATTTCAGTACAAACGAGTACAAAGGTGATGGTTACCACTGAAACTTCAAGCAAATAAAGGGATAAAGAGAGTAGATCTAAATAATTGAAAGATAATAATTATAAACATGTCTATTAGTGATTATGTGATTATGTTTTTAATTTTTATTTTATTTTATTAAATTTGAAATTTAATTGTTTGATTTGAAATAAACGTTGACAGATTATTTATTATAATTTAAAAATCGGTCAGGTGAATGTGCTTTCACAATATATTATGCAAATTTATTGATTTATGTTATATTATTTTAAAGCATCTGAAATTTAAATGTTACAGAAATTAACAATGTCTTCAGATATGTTGCATTTAAACATAATAAGGAACTGCATACTTCAAACCTATTGATAACATAACACAAAATATAAGCAAATAATGAATAAAGGGATTGCGAAAGAATAAAATATTAACAAAGGTCTAAATCATGTTCACAGCACTTTTCTGTGGTATTCAGGCGTAGCATTTCCATAGTCTTTCAGATCGAACAGAGATGTTCGATTATTGTTCATATACTTTAGCAGGTCGTGTATATGCGACACTACGCTTTGAAGTGATTTCTCATCCAGCGAGGTATAAGCCAGCATGGGCCCGATCTTGACAAACAGTCTCAGCAGATGGATGGAGCCGTACATCTTGGACATGGTCGTACCGGGGAAGTTGCTGAGAATCTCGCTATATTGCGGCCTCTCAAATTTGTAAAGAAGCTGAGATCCAAGAGAGGCGTTGAAGTATTCCTTCACACCTTCGATGAAGTCGGTGAGGACGCTTTCCTTCTGCTGATTGTGGATCTTGCTGGTCTTCTTGTGCGTGATGTAATTGTCTAAGATTTGGAAGACGGTGAGTTTAGCGGGAAGGATGACGAGTTTTTGCTGGCGTGTGATGATGTCCCAGTCGTCCACGAGCCAGGTTTTTAGTTCGTCGGGCACCTTGATTCGGACGTCCACTTTGTTCAGGAATTGTTCCTCCGACTCGATGGATAGATCCAGGCGACTTCTCTTTTTCCGGCTGTTGACAATTTAGAATAATTAGACAATCATGTTCGCAATGTTAAGAATGACCAAAATGGTGTCGATTGTAAGGATTATTACTAATTTATTGAAAATAAATCCTAACTGCGTATTGAATTGCATCTAGATTAGATCAGTTTCAATGAATTTTGATAACAAAAACTTCAGCTGTTAATATATTATATTTTCAATTTGGGAGGCGGGTATGGGTACTGGGTACCACCGCCGTGGGAACCATTTATTGGATAACCAACACCTCTACCATAGGTCACCCCAAATAATTTACTATTTTTGGTGACTTAGCAGGGGTGCCCGGGTTCATGGGGGAGGTTTGTCTGGGTCTTGGTGGCGGATGCGTTTGCCACCAGCGTGGTGGGCCGGATCGGGAGAGACTGGTTGATTTATACGTCCATCACTCCTGGCACACCGACCTACCCACCCCTCATACCTTTTTCGTTCCTCTAACCCCCATATCTTCCTCTCCTTCCTTTCTCTAAAAAGACCCTCCATACAGCATCCCCAAAGATGACATAGGTCCCAAGGGAAATTGCTTTCCTCAGGGCCTCATGTGTGGAGATAATATAAAAAAATAAAAGAAAGTTATTCGATTATGTGTATCATTCATTTAAGCCATTTCATGTGAGGAATATAATATGTTGCAATGCACAGAATAAAAATCTTTGTCAACATGAGTTTTGAAGAAACCCATAGGTTAATGAGGGAGGAAACACTGAGGCCAACAAATCTTTCCACAGTTGGAGCTCTTGTTGATGGCAATGGGCGACAGTCCGTTTTTACAATGGACTGTGGCCTGTTTCTCAGTGTTGTTTATGGTAAGTATGAATGTTCGTTCAAGACTTTTTTGACTTTTTTGATGTACTGTCTTTCAGAGCACCGGGCCAATGAGGCCCCTTTCTCTTTCATCGTGTGTTTGATATGGTTGTAGAAAATGGTATTTAGTGTTTGTTAATTAATTTTTGGTGATGATGAGAAGGGGTAGGGAGGGGGGAGGGCTAGTAAGAGAGCTGGGGGGGGGGGGGTAGAGAGATGTCGGGGCTCGGGGGGAGGGCAGGAAGGCTTGGGTGGGCGGTGGCATGTCGAGGGGTGAGGGGAGTGGTAGGTGGGCGGTTGGTTTGGGGGGCAGTTAGGGGGAGGTTGGGGGGGGTTGTTTGGGCGGGGGTTAGAGATGAGGAGGGGGGGGGTTTGTTGGGGAGGAGTATCCTGAGTCGGGTTGGGGTGAGTTGCAGGGGGAGTTGGGAGGGGAACCATGAACTCTGCAGGAGGCCAGGATGCAGACATGATCTATCTCTTCAGGGGACATGTTGTTGGGGTCGGGGTGGTTTTCAAAGAAGGACTGAATCTCGAGGGTAAGGCGTTGGTATTCATCGGAGGTTTTGATAAGGGGGGAGGACATGATGGTATAGAATGGGGGGAAACACGAGGATAACTTGGGGCACGAATGTTCAAAGCACTGATAACTGAGGGCACGAATGTTTAAAGCACTGATGTTCAAAGCACTGAGTTGACTGATTGGTGTGGCGCGAACAAGGACGGTAGACTGGGGTGATTTTGGGTTCCTTTACTGGGAAAGGCACTTTGAATTCACTGGGGTGTGGTTTTCACGAACTGGAGCGATACAAGCGACAGCGTCGGCGGTGGAGAGTGGCATTTTTGCCAAGCCAGAGAGGTGCGACTGTCGCGGACGGCAGTCAGACCGGGAATGAATTAAGAATGATTGAGAGACTTTTTTTTGATTCGTTCGTTCAAGACATTCATTTAGACATCCACCATTTGACAGTATTCCCGCCGGCTGCGCACTCATCGTCCCTCGGTAGAACGTCACCCTTCCCGGTGCAGTAAACATCACCAGTCTGTGCGAATGCGTCAATGACGTCGGACAGACAGACATTTTCGCTCTCAAATATTTAATTTTGTAGTGCAATTTGAAAAGAAATATGGATTTTGATATGGAACAATTAATCACTTTAATGAAAAATAGACTGGTACCATGGGATAAAATCACATAGATATAAAAACCATATTGTATATTGATAATCATTTTGAATCAAACACAAAACACATAATAGAAACGTAACAAGATCCGTCATAGAAGCCTGCTACGATGAAAGTTATGCATTTGGCATGAAGGTAGAAACAAGGCCTCTGTGCATAGATGAGATTTGCAGTTGTATTTATAATTTTTTTTACATTAGCTCCACACAGGAGGCCCTGGGGAAAATAATTCCCCCCAGGGCCTATTTCATCTTTGGGGATGCTGTGTGGAAGGTCTTTTTAAGGAAAGGAAGGAGAGGAAGTTGTGGGAAGAAAAAAGGTGTGAAGGGTGGGTAGGAATCAGTGTGTCCAGGGGTGATGGACATATGTATCTATCCCTTCCACTGCAGTGCAAGGCAATGTTTCGAGTGAGTCCTGCTGAAGAGGTCAACAGATGTTCCTCAATCAGTCTCTCCCGATCCGGCCTTCCACGCAGTTGGTGGGCAGACGCATCCACCGCCAAGATCCGGACAAACCTAACCCCATGAACCCGGGCACCCCTGCTAAGTCACCAAACGTAGCGAACCACTTGAGGTACCCTATGGCAGAGGTGTTGGTTATCCAATTAATGGTTCACGGGGCGACGGTACCCATACCCGCCTCCCAAATTGAATGTTGTATGGCCTTTTTTGAATAATCTATAAAATAAACATTTTAAAATGTTATTTACCTGCCAACATCAGAGCCGGAATCCTGCGAGACCTGCTCAGCCTGCGGAGTAGAGGCTCGAGACTCCGGATCCTTCTCCTTTTCTTTTTCCTTTTCCTTCTCCTTAACCTTGGGGGGGGCGGATCCCGGCACAACGGGCTCTATGGGCTTGGTAGGTGTCGGCGTCACTGATCCGCCACCCGGCTCTGACTTGCGACCCTTTGCTGGAGCTAAAACAGGGTGGTAGATTCTTTAATTCAATATCGCCCTGCTGAGAGAATCCCATTCCAAATCGAAATGTTTCTTGGCGACCAGATCTGAATAGCCAGGTACTTCCAAACCGCCTCTTACTTTCCCCACCACCTTCAACCTCATAACATACTCCAATTGGGGGGTGCAATAGTCTCACTGGATACAGATGGTTGGGAGCATGAGATGGTTAAGGAGTCTTGTGCGTTAGGTATTCAAATAAATAAATAAATTAAAAAATTGTGATAACTGAAAAAAAAGCATCAACTCAACAAATTTTCAGATTCTGTAGTGCCTTTGTTGGTCTGCTGAGGCTTGAATATGAGACAGCTGTAACGATTTTGCATTAAATTTGCTTTTTTGTATGATATTATATAATTTGTATAATGAAAAAATATTTTGTATAGAAAAAAAATATCTCTTAGGTATATATACCCAGTGTTAATTGCATTCTTGGAATGATGAAACTTAATATTTCAACTAACTCAGATAAAAGATAAGGTTAATAAGTAGAAAAGGAAAAGTTGGCAAATATTATTCAATCAAAATAGTCATAAAGGTAAATGCATTTTCCTGATGCATTTTCCAGTTTGTGTCGTTGACCGTTAGTATTAATGAATCGAAATGCTGAGTAGACCAAACACAACATTCCAACAAACGCATCAGTCAAACATATAGGGATTCCGTTAATAAAACTGCATTGTCATTCGCAATATGATACTAAACATGACAATATTCAAATAGATTATTATCAAAAGCTTGATTCACCTACGTGCTGAAACGATCATTGGCATGTCATAGATAAAAACAAAAATGTATTATTCCACACTAACATAAAACATTCTAAATTTCGAATGTGTTTTGGAGGGAATATGTCTGTATCATAGAATTTTAATAATCAAATATCTTATCTATGTGCATGTGGTTCAAGGTCTATTAATGATTTGTTCTATGGTATAATTATGTACCTAGATATGAAACAGGATAATATGTATAACTGGTGATAAGACTTCAAGTTCAGCAATTAACACAATGGAAAAGAAAATTTGTACCGGTATATATCAGCGATGCTTCGTCCATGATGAACAAATATTGGTAACTTACTGAATGAAAAATGCAACAACTGGAGTAGGTTAAATTTTTTTAGTAAAAAAAGCTGACTTTCAATTTAAATTATTGTTGTCATTAATTTGGCAATTTACTGGTAAGCAACTGTAGAAAAATAGTAACCACTATGAATATTTCTTCAAATGCTATGCATGACTCTGAAAGTACAAGACATGGTAAGCTGAAGAGTATGCAATAGTTTGTATTACAACAATTATTACACATACACAAAAACAAAAAAATCATACATATCGACAGTCCCGAAGGACAATTTCAGATCTGGTAAAAATAAAAAATCGTTTTGTGGGCTTATTTTAATTTTCTTTAAATAACAGACCATTCATGTTATTCCTTCCTCGTGTTATTTTATAGCATATTTAATATGTAAAACACAGACATGTGTAAATAATATTTGATTTATGGTGAGCATTCGAATATTGCTTTCCTCGTTATCTCAAAACTTGGTATTTGGAGATGTCCGACTAATCAACTGAACGGTCGATATTCACTCAAACTAATAGACAACCCGTTTAATTAATTAATTCGTAAGTTTTGAGTACTAAACGCACAAAAGAAAAAAAGCGCCATTTTTCTGAATATCAATATTTTTTGTTTGTTTTACATACATCAAAATTTTAAATTCCATAAATGTTACAAGAAATAACACAATACCATATAGCCCAGTCAATAAACGCATTGAACTGGAACAAATTAGGGAACGTACCCATACTATGTGACACGTTTAGGGGGGGGGGGGGGGGCTTCAAAATGTCACGCTTGGTACAAATGAGCGGCGGCGGGCTTAGGTTTTTGGTCACCGGCGGGGGGGGGGGGGGGGGGTTAAAAATTGCAAAAAGTTGATCACGTAGTATGGGTACGTTCCCTTAACCCCTCCGCAACGTAAGCAGATATATGTGTTAAAAATACGACAGCAGTCAAGTACAATAAGCGTGTTTACACGTCAGCGCGTGTGTCTCCATAGAAACCGTTATAATTCCGTTATTGTTTTAGTTACATCCGTAAAATAAAAAGTGAAATGTCGATAGTGAATCATGCTGCACATCTCTATTCAAGTTGTCCATAGAAATACATAAAAAGAACATTCTGTCAGACCCGCAGTCTTGACACATAATTTATCCCGCTAAATTTCCTACGGGCGCCCGACATTGTTAATTTCTATTAAATATTTTTATATGAAATGATAAAAAAGTGAGGCGACAAAAGTGTTTATTACACATTTATACAATAGAATAAGTATTGTTGTTTACATAATCTGTGATTTTAGTACCGTTTTCACATAAAAACATCACGTGAGTGATTTTCACATTTTTTTAATATTTACATTCTAAATTTTAATATTTACAAATGTTAATATTTATTTGTAATATAATAATTCGAAAGCTTATTTTGTAACCTGTCTAAAACAGTTTTTACTATTCGGCTACGTTCAGAAATGTTTCATTTATAGAGCTTTAATTGTGAAGCGGTAATAATACAAAGTTTTCGTAAAATGTCATTTCGTTTAAGACACCAAAAGCTAATATTCTCGAAAATTCGGAGGGGTTAAGGGAAAGCTGAATTTTTGCAGGTGGATAGTACTTCTTACAGGGAGTATTTTCACAAAAGTCCCCATCCCTCCCCCGCTTGCTTCCCCCCCTGTCCCCCTCCAAACTTTGAAATTGTAGAGTTTCACAAAATCCATTATATCTCCTAAACTATACAATATATCTGAAAAAAAAATAACACCATTATACTTCTTAACCCCTGGTTGGCCGGAGCCGCTCCGTTGCGTGCGTCATATGCGCATGCGCGAAAAAATAATTCAAATATTTGAATAATATTGTTGACGAAAAACTTTTTGTCTGCGATTTTGACCCTTCTATGTACAGAATTTGTATGAAGAACAGTGTCAGAATCGCTTGCGCCATCATTTCTCTAGGTGATGCTAAAAGTCTCATTCACCTAGTGACCCTGGAATATTTTTAAAATGATTTCATCCATGACAATGCGCTGTCATAATTTGCCGCGAATTTAACAGTCGCAATAAATGCGTGTATCGCGAATAAAACGTCGTAAAACCTATTAATTTACGTAATAAATGCAAGTAATGTGGTTTTAGTAGATAGTTTATTGTGTTGTGAACGTGTTTCAGTCAATAAAATATACAATAGCTCAAAATTTATCAACAAAACATTCAATTCAAAATTCAAAGTGATGGTTTTTTAGTGTTTTTTTGTGAATTTCCGCGAATTTCCGCGAAATGGCCCGACATTTGACTGGTTAAAAAGCTGTCTATAAAAAAGATGGAATATATTTTTTTGGTATCTACTCGGTTTGGCAAATAATAGTGATTTGTCGCCAAAAAAATTTTTTTTTTCCTAAAATTTTGATTTAAAGGTGAATATTTTTTTTGTCTGAGGGAACACCCTAATTTAATAGCTTTAAAGCGATATATAATATTGCTTACTTTTATCCTTAATACTGGTCAAAATCCGACTCAATTGCAGGGCGGCACGGCGCCGCGGCGTGTGGGCGACAAGGCCCTGCGGTCGGGCCTAGCCAGCTGTGATTGCAGGTGACCAATTTGTGCTTAGATAGCACTATTTATAATTTTAAATTGAAACATCGAGTACTTTTTAATTTATTTACCATATAAAAACACTTTTAACGCTTAATAGTATTTGCAATAAAAGTACGAAAAGAATTCCAATACAAAATTATATAACTTTTCGTAGGTTTTAAGGGATTACAGAATATTATGATTCTCTGTGTATCACAGTCGTCCTCAAATATTTCATCAGTATTTTCAGATGTGTTACTGAAGGATAGATTTTTTTAATATCTTCTCTGATTATTTCTGCGGCAGTACGTACGTACAATTCTTAAACGTTCCAGCTTTGCTTTCTATTCTTTCTTTCTGCACCAGTCATCTAGTATTTTATAACTTGAGTGAGACATTCATATGGCAGTTTTTCTACCAAAAATATATGTATACATCCGATCTTGAAAATAGTCGATTATTTGTTTTTTTCAGAAATGTATCTGAGTACGGAAGATCAGTGCCACAAATATCTATGACTATTTCCCTTAATTTCTCTAAAGTAAACTGAATTCATCAGTATTTTCTAAGAAATTACAGAGTTTAAGATTTTGTTGGCTGAATTATCGTCTTTAGGTTTTCTTACAAACTTACTTTTTGAGTTAGTTTACTTTTACATAACTTCTTGAAACAACTGTTATGATAGCGAGCTTCTGCGGCGACCAAATTAAACACACTTAACAGTTTAGATTTTAATTTTGCACCCCATTTATCATCTCTTGTATTGCAAGCATTCATCGATGTTTCTCTTATTTCCATTGTTAACACCAAACGTATTTGCTCACGATATTTATGAGGTAGTGTATGAATAAAAACTTTTTTTGTCACAAATAATACAGTTCTCCATCAAAATAAATGTATTTTCTAAATGCCTTAGGAATCACTGAGGTGTACTGGTCGATGAGCTACAATTAAAATTTGTAAAAGCCTTAATACTGCTAGCCCTAGAATACTTTTTCTACAATCTACGTGCACGGTTACGCTATCCAAACTAGTTAATTTAACATGATTATTGTCATTGTTTTCAATACTAGCGTTAGTTTGCATTTGTAACCACTTTGTTACTATAACATTTCCTGTAAGGTCAGTTTATATAAAATACACAATAGGTTCTCTTCAGTTTGTTAATTTCTTGTTAATTAATTGTTACTCAATATTTTTACCCGATGAAGGTGGTAAAACGCACAAAAAACTTGAATGCTTGGCACAACAACATCAAAATATAACGCACAAAACCTACACACCTTAATCTCAAGACAAAGGAGATGGAACTGACTATTTTTACTTATTTTTTCATTTGTTTCAACTTAATTAAACAACAAGTAGTGTCGCGAAAAGGTCGACAAACATAACACGCCGCTCCGTGTTACGACCAGCGCGCGTACTAAATTAAGCGATATCAACATATTTTCGACAGAAGTGAAGGATGTAAGTAAACACTGTTATACACGCTTTTAAGGCTTATTAAATTTGGCAAATGATTTGTTTGAAATATTTTATCATATTCTCTCGGGCAAAAAAACTATTCAACTTCAAAAAAATATTTTTTGAAAATTTTTTTTTTTCAACAACAATCTCATTATTATTGGCCAAACTAAGACAGATAATAAAAAAAATTATATAACATAATTTTTAGGCAATTTTATAAGAACTTTGGTGATGAAATTTTTTTTATGATATATGTTTTGGTTTATGAAATATAATCGCTTTAGTAAAAGCCCACATTTTAATGTTTGGGAGGGCACAGGGGGGGAAGCAGCGGGGGAAGAGTGGGGACTTTTGTGAAAATACTCCCTAGAGTAGGTACTACTTACTTGCAAAAATTCAGCTTTCCCTTAATTTGTTCCAGTTAGGGGCTGTTTTTTGTCTAGATTGACTGGGCTAATAATACGCCAAGCACCTATCGCACAAACTGTCAGTTTCAATTGAGTAATGGCCGACTTGTATTGAGAGCGTGTTACTGGCTGTCACTATGGGCCTTGTAGTGTCATCAGTGGTTGAATGGTTGAATGGTCATGAAGGACATTGTGGCAGTAAATAAGGATCTGAACTTGGAAGCGAAAGAAGATGTTGGGGATCTAATAAAATAGCAAGTGCAACCAGTGGCGGTTCTTCACAGGGGGACAATGGGGACAGTCCCTACCAGTTACACCCGAAATCTACTAAAGGAAATAACAGTAGATGCTTTGTCTTTACCAAAATGAATTAATTCTTTAAACATAAAAGTAATTAACATTTGCAGAAATAAAATACACAAAACTATTCCGGATGTTTTTAATAAGACCCGACGCGTGAACAGCGAACAATCTACGGGGCATGAGAACAGCAGGTCTATTTCTCAGTGTGCAGAATCTACTGCGCACCTGGGGGACGATCCGAGCTGTCCCCATAGGCGTTATAGTTCATTCCTTTCGTTGTTTCGCGATCGTATGCAACCACGCATGCGCACTCGTATGTGAATTCAAATACCATGGGGACAATAATTCTTTGGATCCCCAATGAACCATTGCGCAGTTACGGGCGGCAATCGCTCGCGTTCACATTAAGTTCGATAATAATCTTGCTAGATAAAGCTTTATTTTTATTATACTATATTGTAAATTGGTGTATATCTATAGACATTTTATATTATATTCTGAGATTACGGTACAGTACGTAAAAAATGTCGATCCCCACATAAAAGAAGTGCTCGAGCCGCCATTGCAGCTAACTATAGAAGAACTGAATGAGGCCTTATTTATATAAGTTATAAGCAAACATAGCATTAATTTATTATTATGAATATTACTCAATACTCACTCTTCTTCGCTTTGGCGGGCTGACTGGAATGTGCTTTTTGAACCTCCTTCTGTTTTGAAACATTTGCTTCATTATATTTGAGAACTCTGCTTTCAGGTACCCATTCATCCCAACTGTAATTAAACAAAACATAAAATGTTAATAACTATTATTATTGAGACATGTGATGTCCTTTCATTTATTCTAAACAGCAAAATTACACATTTGTGTTTAAGTTTAGATTCTTCGGTGAAACGTAGTGTAATTTCCAAAATCTGTGCCTAATAAAAGTGCGGCAGTTAGTGGAATATTTACCGGATAAGGCAGTACTCAAGTGATTTGCGTGTACAGCTATCCTAAAAGTTTACTCACAAAAGAGCTGCACTTTTAGGCACAGAATAAGGATATTACACTTTGTTTCAACTTATTTCAGTAAACAACTTTTTACATGCACGAAATAGGTTCTTGGTTTGGGTTATTTAAATAAATGTGCATATTTAGATTGAAAAGAAACTTTCGCAAACATGAATCCATACTAAATAACCAAAAATGGCAGCATAAGATCATTTTATATGGGAAACTTGAAATAAAAATGGAACTTAGCATCTTTTACCATCTCATCCGAAGTAAATAGTTGTTTCTTGTTGTAATGACGTTGAAACAAAGTGTAATTCCCATAATCTTTCCCTAAAAGTGTGGCGGTCGGATAAATATTTGCCGACGAAATTTTGATTTTGATTTATTATAAGATAAATTTAGAAACATCATTTTTGGACAGATGTCTTCTTCACAGATTGGCAGAACTACTAGTTTATCTGTCGTGAGGATTTAAATAATACCACAACCATTTTTCTAATAATCACAAGTGTTGGCAAATTCAAGGAAACGAAACCTAAATTGACAATACAGCGACAAGATTACAAAATTATATCACAAAACAATTAAATTGACAACTCAAACAATAGAATTGGTTTTACAAATTGGAAAAAATACTAGTGAAACTGTAATTATTAAGACATGTAGAAAACGATGAAATCTTACTTTTTATTCCATCCTGCATAGTGTATTAGATATTTAATATGTTTTTCTTTAGATATTAAACTCTTTAAACATTTCGCTTCGTAGATGAGAGGACCATGAAAACAAAGCACTTTTTCACCTGTAAATAAAAAAACATATTAGAAAACTACCGTACGCAAAACAATGCCAATGAGATCAGCTCGTTGCTTTATATATTACCGTCGCTAAACTTAAGTTTTGGTGCCATAATTAATATAAAAGTATTCAAATTGCACGAAAATCCTAACAACTTGATATTGGAACCAATTTTTCTATGGACTTTCCATGGACTTTCAATCTTCAAGCCAGCGTTCAGCTAGTGAAGGGCATAAGATAAGGCATAATCGAAACATTTTTAATGTTTCGGAATATGTCGTATTATTTCGAAACATCAAATCGATTTACGATTCGAATGAAACTTTCGGTCATTCTTTCGGTCTTCACACTTCACCTAGTAATGCAGCTGTAGTCACGGGCGTAGCCAGGGGGGGGGGGGTTCAAACCCCCCCGAAAAGTTAAGATATCAACATCAACAATATTAAAATAAGGAGAGTTAAGAAAATGTGTTTAATAAACGTATAACAGGATAAATGTTACAGTCAGGTGAATACGTACTTGCATAAATGTGATTATTTGAATAATTTGACTGCCTTAAATGTTATAACATGTATTTTATATTTATATATATATTATGTATTTTGTTTTATTTTCTATATGCATTTGTTACTTTAATTTTATTAAAAAAATTAAGTAACCAATGTAGATACATAGAAAATAAAAGTTTTCAACACAAAATGTCCACAAATTGTTATAGTTAATGCCCAAGAATTACAAAGTCCGACAATACCCCCCCCCCCCCCCCCCCCGACACGAGTTTTGTTTGCCAAGGATGCACTTTTAGTAGTTTTATTTTCTTGAACCCCTCCCGAAACTAAAACCTGGCTACGCCCGTGAGCTGTAGAATACTATTATTGAACAGAGACATTACCAAACCGGCCCGACGATCATTACGTTTATCTTAATCATTTTATCAATGATTAAGATAAATGCAATAATCATTGGATGTTATAAAAAAATCCAAATGAATAACTTCTGAAACCACACAGGCGTTGTAGTGTTAGTACACTGCGGGTGCGATGGCCTTGTGTACATTTAAAATACGCGCGCACTAATTGAAGTTGAAGGTTGGTGTAGGAAGTATAAATGATAAATTAATATGCACGTATCGTGTATATACTTTCTAAAGAATTTATTTCTTTATACTTCTGAATACGCTTCTGATACCTTGCAGCGCTAGTACATGGATGTATTTTGATCTTGTACGCTTTAAAAATACTCCAGATGGACTAGCATAACAATAGAAGACAAATAAAACTACATTGATACTTACGCTCTTCTAGTTCACGATAACTTGAAACCAGTGATTTTTGAAATATTGGCATTTAATACAACCTTTCCGTATAAAGCTGAATCTGTCCCTAGCGTCGGAATTTTCTGGACGTGGAAGTAGGTACTTGCTTTTATATTATTATGGCAATACTACATTATCATTTTACAGCATAAAAATGCCATAAAAACAAATGAGTGTCATGAGAAGTAATATTATTATTTATTATTGAGATTTGCAATTTCAACCAAAACCGAGGAAATTGAGACATTTAATTCTCATAATAATAGCTTCAAAGGTACGTCATTTTCTTCATAATGTGTAATATCCTTTGTTAACCTTTACAGAAATTCTTACTAATAATTCCGCTAACCTTCGTACTTTTAGGCACAGATTATAGAAATTACACTTCATTTCAACAATGACCACAAGAAACAACTATTTACCCAAAATAGGTTATTAGGTTCGGTTGAAAAGTAGTGTAATTTCCAAAATTTGTGCCTAAAAGTTCGGCGGATTGTGGAATATTTACCAAATTCTTCAGCTTCATATCAAAACTAGCAGACCCAGCCACACGTTGCTGTGGCTAACGAAACCTTTCGCCATATTATGTTAAATCAAATCCACACCGCCGTTTGTCCATTCCCCGCTGCCCACTCCCCGCTGCCCACTCCCCGCTGCCCCCTGCCCGTCGCCGCTTGGCCAGATACAATATGTATTTCAACCAATTTACACAAAACCTTGACAAATTATAAACCTAAAAACCTTCCTCATGAATCACTCTATCTATTGGTGAAAACCGCATGAAAATCCGTTGTGTAGTTTAAAAGATCTAAGCGCACATACAGCGTGAGCGACTTCATTTTATACTATGTAAAGATGGGCTGATGAATTAACTGTACTGGTATATATTACATACGTACTGTTGTTTACTTTTTGGACTGATATAGGTGTGTACTGATATGTTTTTGTCTGAAATTGTACTGATATGTTTTTCTGTATTTTGTTTGTAATAAATTATGTAAAAACAGTTTTTTGTAAAGTTGAAAGAATGATACTTTTCCATGAACTTATTGAGCTGTGGCAAAAATTAATATGTTTTGGTCATTGAATACTCGAAGGTTGTATGTTTAATTTTTTATTACCATTTTCAACCTCGGGATGTAACTTACTTCCTTGAAAGGTCTGTCGGTTACTGTTTTGCATATTATTATTAATTAACCAGCTTCAATAATAAATTATATATAATCTTATGATAAAAGATTTTTTATAAAAAAAAAATTTGAGTGCTCGCTGATCTCAGTTTCATTTCCTATTTGAATTTAAATATGTACCTAGGTTCCCCTGAAACTGCAAATTATTAGTTCCAAAATAGGAGATCACTTTTTTTAATACATTTTTAATTTTTTTTTTTCAGGTATCTTAACATTTCAAAATGGTGTGCGTCCCCTGCATATTCATCCCGGTGTTGCTATTTTTGTGGCACAAGTTCATCCAGCCCTACGTCCTGAGATTCTGGAACCCTTGGGCAAACAAATCTGGAACTGGAAAGAAAGACGCAACGGGTCAAGATGAGAAGACTGAATTTCCCTTCACTTGCCAAGGGGGAGTTTGCCCATTCCCAAATAAAACCACCAAAGATACTAATGCTCTTAAAGATGCTGACAAAATTATTGATGCCCAAATACCTGGCAAGGAGAAAGTTCAATAGTCGGACATTTTGCTTAGGTTAATTCTCACATGTCCAGCAGCATTGCTTTACAGCACTTGCTGGCGAAGTCGACTCAATTATTCTATTAAGAATGTAAAAACAATTCGACCCCGCGTCTCGGGAACAGATGAAGATTTTTTAAAAACAAATTGGATTAAATAATTTAAGTAAAAATTAGAGATATGAAATTTCTGGTCAATTTGATTTCAAAAATTACAATTTACTATGCCTATTCTGCTGGACAAGTGTTAAAAATGATTCCGTAATATTCATATTTTGTGCATTATTTAATCTTTGGACCAAAATATTCATTATTCGTTGTGTAAACTGTTCTTGCATTTATCTTTGATCACAAAATAAAAGTTTTGAGACATTTCCTCAATGATAAATTAGTGTACTTTACAATTCTAGCCTTTTCAACACAATCCATCCTATCATATGTATGTGTTTTCTGTAATATTTAATAGATCACATAATATGTGGCAGCCTCGTAGTAAGGTTACTACTTTACGGTAAGTTACCTGCTCTAAATATTGATCACTCTTTGTTTATCTATTATTTTCGTTTGACTTTCCAACAGAATTAATGGCCAATGTGAACTGAAGAGCTAATAATTTTACTGCATATCACGAGTACATTATGTATGGTATGGTAACATTTGTTACTAAGAAGCTTTTTGGTTTCAAGCACGAGTACATTATGTATGGTATGGTAACATTTGTTACTAAGAAGTTTTTTGTACAGTCTGATGAAAGAATTAAAAAATATTTTTGAAGAGAGACCTGTAAGGAATGATTATATTTTGGGAACAACATCCCCAAGAATGACGTTGGCTCTGAGGAAAACCTCGGAATCCTGTGTGAAATAGATATTTTAAAAATTCCCCACTCAAATATTGTATTACATATCTAGTAAATATTTTGAAATCAAAAGTTAGGATCAAATTTTAAGTACACGTTTTTTCAAGCGTGAAAATTAATTCAAGAATATGTTAAATCAGCCATCTGTAAAATAATAGTCTTATGAATATTTTATTATTTTGTGATGGGTTATAAATGTAGATATATTAATCATACTCAGCAAATATACTTTTTTTATGTACGTAGTACAATATCATTAACATGTAGGTATATTATGTGATAGACCAAAAAATCTAATGTAAATTGAATGCTAAAATGAAGAGTTATTATTTTTATCTAGAATTCTTTTTTGTTAAGTAACCTTATATTCCATTTATACTATCCTTTTTCCTTTTTCCCATGTTTTTCATGAATATTGAACAATGTGTGGCTTTTTTAATCGTAGTTTTTCTTTTAAAACCAAATAATCAAACATACATGTGCATACATAGTCAGAATAATAATAAATGTGTTTGTGTTACTGTTACACCACAAAAAAAATATATAAATTATTATGTTAAACCTATGAGTTTTATTTTTATTTTTCCTACACATTTACTTTGGCATTGCATCTATACAAAGGTTTGTAGATGATTATGGTAATGGACATATTGGAGAAAACATTAAACACTTTTTTTTACATTAACCCCACACAGGAAAATAATTTCCCTCAGGGCCTATGGCCTATGTCATCTGAGATGCTGGGTGGATGATCTTTTGAGGAGAGAAAGGAATGAACATTGGTCTTGAAGAGACCCATGTTGTAGGAAGGAGGAAACGCAAAGGTTAATCGTTCCACAGCTGAGCTCTTGAACACAAGAACGAGTCGAAAAAGCGACCCGTTCTCCCGTTTGGCGTGTTTCCCGACTATGCACCGGTGTGGAAGGGATCAATGACTCCAGTTCCTCGGAGCATCTTTCATTGAAATACCGGTAGAACAAGGATAGCATTCCCACCTGGCGCCTGTGCTCTAAAGATTGCAATCCGTTTGTTAAATTAGGAGAATCTATCAGACGGACCGCCCGCTTCTGCACAAAGTTGAGGGTTTTTTTCAGGTATTTTGGAGTTCTAGACCAGAGGTGGTTGCCAAATTCAACCGTGGGGTGCACTTGTGATTTGTACAGGGTTAGCAGTTGTGTACTATTAAAGTGTCTGCGGGCCGTGTACAGTAGGCCCAATTTTTGAGAGGCTAACTTAACTCTGGCTTCGATGGAGCCCCCATATCTGACTTAGACTTACGCCAAGCATACCAATGGAGGGCCTGTTTGGAAGATTGCTTCCGTTGAAGGAGACTAGATTTTCATTCCGATCCCTTTTAGACTTAATCAGACATGATTGGGTCTTTGAAACATTGAATTCAACGAGATTATTTTTACCCCAAGATGAAACACTCTCGAGGTAACCGTCCATTCTTTGCAGGGGAGCCATAGAGTTACGAAAATATAAATAACAGACCGTGTGCATGTGTATGCAATATCTTGGTCGAGTGGCACAAGGTGCGGTCCGCCCCCCTCCCCCCCCCCCTACGCAACTGACTGTACTGTCATCCACTTTGCATTGCATTACTCGGCAAATATTTTGCTAAATAAACATTCCTTGAGACCCAGAGGTAAGCTCAGCTGTTCAGCACGGTAAAGAAGATGTGTGTTGGCTAAAAAGTTATGCATTACAAACAAATTTAAAAAAAATTGTGTTAAAATTTTGCAGGAAGAATTTTTCAAAAATTGGTGACCATTGGCACACTTACATTGTATTGAATTGTTTCTGGAATGATTTTTCAAAAATTTGCAGCCATTGGCAAAACTAACTAACCATCATGTCGTTTTGCATCAGAGAATGGACTGCCAAACAACTCTGACTTGGCACATACCCATATCCTCATTCACATTCATACATACTTTTCTTTGACATGGCCCGACCCAAGTATCTGATTCACTTATTTGTGCCATGTTTTCGTCAGGCGTCCCTGTCTTTTACCACCTTGCTTTTAAAATTTACGTGTGGTTTAAAAAAATAATCAGGGGTTGGTCAACCCCCGAAAAATGGAACCTTTGTCTGTAAGAAGAATATATGTAAAAATTGTTACATTTCAAATTAAGTTGTTGGAAAGTTACCTTCTGTATTTTTAGGAAACCATTATATTTTGAAAAAGTGGCCAGACCCCACTACCCCAGTCTTTCTTTTCTCCACCCCTCCAAACCCTACGCCCGTGCAGGTAGGTTCCCATAGGTTCCCAATATTATTATTAAAATTATTATACATGGCAGCACCAATATTTTCATTTTGCTAAAAGCTGACCAAGGTTGCCTGAAATGACTGATGTAGAAATAATATTTCAATATTAGAAGTGCGAATTAGGTAGTTATAAAAATATCCTTCTCACATTTCTTAAAAAAACCAAGCTACTGTTTTCAGAAAAAAAATCGTGCTTCCAACACCAGCAAATAACGTTAATAATTTCAAACATTTTTTGTAAATAGAAAAAGAAATTTTATCAATAATGAAAATAAAGGCTATTATTGAGTACGCATATAAATCAAAGTCAGATGTGTTTTAACATCTCGCGTTTCATTCTAGAAGTCTCTACAATTCTCCATGCAGCCAGTAACTAAGTGTTTTGTCTCTTTCTGGTCAGTATTTTTCTCTGCTCTTCTCTTTCTAACAGTATGACAGTTCAAAGAAAAGTATTCTTCTACAAATTCTACATAACCAAAGAGCCCACGCGACTCCGGTTTTTCAAAAACGTGATCTCTAACAAATAAATCAAAATGTTTGGTTCTCAGGCCCCGATTTTAGTGCTAAGTGAGTGATTAGTTTATCAGAAATTATATATTTACCAGTGAATTCACCCTTTTAGACATGTTTTAACGCTTTATTTATGTTTAGGCCAGAATACAAAAAGAGAATCGGGCCGGAAAGTACAAATTGAAAATGTAAACGCCGGAAAAGTAAGTTTACTATTTAACTTATTATACTAGTTTTGCCCTATTTGCAATATGAATACTTGTTTCTCAGTTATTGGACATTGTTCATTTAGATATTCGATTGTTCTAACCTGGTTGAAATAATTGTTGGTTGTGTGGGCGGTACCACCTGCAACTAAAAGTGCTAATTTCTATTTCAGGCTATTGCTGATGTTATCAGAACATGCCTGGGTCCAAGAGCTATGCTGAAGATGCTCATGGATCCCATGGGCGGCATAGTTATGACCAACGATGGCAATGCTATCCTCCGAGAGATCACGGTTCAACACCCGGCAGCCAAATCCATGATCGAAATTGCTAGAACGCAAGACGAAGAGGTAGTGTAATATTTTACTGACATTTCGGTAAATATCGGTTCGGACTGGCCACGCTTATTACGAATAATTTTTAGAAAAAAACTTTAGATTCGCCTTAATTACTATAAAAGGAAACTTTTTGGCTTTGGGGCGGCGGAAAATAATGCATTTTAATTTTCAATTGCATAAAACCAAAATTCGCTTCGCGACTGACACAGCGAAAATCCGCGGCCGTACATGTCACTGTGATGTTGGTATCCTTGATAAATTAACAAGAGCTAATACGACTGTAGCTGACTTCGTGGGATAAGGCGCGTAATTATGAAATTTGTCTAGCGGGCTTGTTTGTGTAACATGGTTTGTGATACAAAAGAAAGTGCCCCTTTATAACGCCTACTCGCGTCAAGGCAGGAAAAACATCCCAGTTTTCAAGTGGCTTAGCGGCTACGCTAGGTTTGTGTAACATGGTTTGTGATTCGCGGTATTTCATGTAGGTATCCCACGAAGTCAGCTACAGTCCATAACAGTGACAGCAAGTGACAGCTACGGCCGCGGATTTTCGCTGCATCGGTTCGCGAAGAGAATTTTGGTTTTATGCAATTGAAAATTAAATTGCATTATTTTCCGCCGCCCCAAAGCCAAAAAGTTTCCTTTTATAGTAATTAAGGCGAATCTAAAGTTTTTTTCTAAAAATTATTCGTAATAAGCGTGGCCAGTCCGAACCGATAATTACCGACATTTCTACTTATATTTCCAAAACAACAACAAAAAAACAAATGACATCTCATTTTCATTCTGTTATTTTGATATCTGAATTTATCTCTTACCTAATATCTTTTTTGATAACTAATGGCGTTAAAACAAATTATATTTTGTGAAAAGAAGAAGCGCCATTCTTAGCTATATTTATGCAGCAGTTGGTCCTATTTGACCGAGCCTTGCAGTACTTTATTTAGAGCTTAATCTAAATAATGTTTTAACTAAAATCGTACCAAGTGTAGAACTTTTTGACTATTTATAAAAGTTTATTGAAAAATCTTTGAAAAAATCAGTGGGCAGAAACTCATGAGTATTTTTTTTGTATTTTGGAGACAATGAATCAACCACCACGCCTTAAAGCATCTGAAGATAGCCTTGCAAACACGGAAACCTTGCTCGCTGAACACTTTGATCGCTTTCATGGCGTCCTGCAGAGAATGGAGAACTGAGTGCATGAATTTATGAAATAATAATGACTGTCCTGTTGTGCCGTACCCATACTAAGTGACCTGTTCAGGGGGGGGGGGATCTTCAAAATACCATGCTTGGTCACAATGAGGGGCGGGGGGCCTGGGTTTTTATCACATAGTCAATCTAGAAATCTAAATTTTGACAAAAGTTTTATCTTGATAATATTTTTTCCACTTGTAATTATAGGTATGCATGCACTCTTGCCGTCACGCAGCAAGAGCCGTATTAATAAAGACAAATATAAGCCAAATAAATTTTTCAAACCTTTTTGTTAGCAAGCAATGATTCAAAACCATATTTATTAATTACTATGTGAAAACTGTATGGGGAGGGGGTATTGGAATATACTACCGTGGTCACCGAAGGGGGGAGGAGGGTTTAAAAATTGCAAAAAGTGGGTCATGTAGTATGGGTACGTTCCCTTATTTATTTCAGTCAATCCTAAAATATATTATATAGGTACTGTATTACAAGGAAACTTCAGAATGTTACCCAACAGAGATATTTGACTAGGTATCTTATTCTTATTTACTAGTTGCCAACCCTTGAAAAATCTCAAGTTATTATAATTGTAGGATTTAAGAATTATTAATTAAAATAAAATAATTTTATTACACTACTTTATTACTTGTCTGAACTTGATTCTAGGTTGGTGATGGCACCACATCAGTCATCGTTCTGGCCGGAGAGATCCTGGCCGTGTCGGAGCAGTTCCTTCAGCAGAACATCCACCCCACGGCCATCATCCGCCAGTACCGCCAGGCCCTCGAGGATGCTGTCAACATCCTGGAAACCAAGGCCTCCATACCCATCGATGTTAACGATAAGGAAAAGCTCAAGGATGTGGTTAGTAGAGCATTTTATTATGCATGTGCCTTTTGGCGTGTAGCTTTGGACATATCATCACTCTCAGATTGGAATTTGGCCATAATTGCCTTCAGTCCTCAGACCTTCCCTTCTTGCTCCAGTCCTCTTCCATGCAGTCTATCCACCTTTTTCTTTGTCCAACTCCGGACGGGGCACCCACACATACTCACATATGCCCAAAGGCTGCAGTTTTCTTCAAATCGTCAGCCGGTTTTCATCTGTGGGTGACATCTGATTCTTTTTTGCAACCGGAATTAGTATAACTGAGAGCATTAGAATTCAAGTTCTGTGAAAGTTCTCCATTGTTTTACTATTTGTTAGGCCAGATTAGGCCAGTTGTTTCACAGCACCTGGATAGCAACAGAAATTTAATAGGACCTTCACAGAACTTTAACTATTAACTTCATGGATTGTTCAAATTCTGTAAAACAATCCGTCCATAATCTTTTGGCTGTAAGAACATGTTAATTTGTTGCATTTTTAAACTTTCCCTTACTGTGCTAAAAAAATACGCGCGCTCCGGTGCTGTGTAATCAATTCACGTGTTAAAATCATCGATTTTATATCGGAAATATATGAACTTTCATAGCTAATCGCTTTTGTTTCTCGTAATTTGTGTTACAAGTGATAATAATTGTAATTTAAATGCTGAAAACATGAAAAAACCATCATCCGTTGCTCAAAAAACGGGCGAGGAGACCATCTCAAAGGATTGCCCGCGAACGACTGAGGCGCTGGGCGCCTGCTACCCAATACATACATACAGCTATGTATGTTTAGCTACTACGCGGTCGAAACACAACACGGCGGTTTCTGTTTCTCGTGTTCCCGTATAGCAAAGTAGAGCGAGACGTCACATAGCGTGTCATCTCCCCCCGCACACTCTTCGCGTATCACGGTCCACACTGGCACACGGTTGATTGTATTTGTGGTTTATTCCCGATATTTAACAAAATATCTCTGATTTTGAATTAAATTTGCTAATTATTTAAAAAAATATTTTTTAATTCAGTGTGTAAATGTATAACGGAGGAATACCTAAAATCTGAATCCAGAATTCATTATATTTATAGAGATATAAAAGTTATTAGAAGCAATGTGTAGTATTTACGCATTACAGACCAGGAAAGGTTAACAAAGTTGTTACTGAACTAACTGAACAAATTATATAGATTCCCATGTATCTGTGCACTACTGAAGCGAGGAACTTATAGAATTGTGTTGAGGGCATCTTTGTGTGCCTGAAGTAAGGTCAATTTTTTTCTCACTTCAGGTGACAAACATTTTCAAATGTCAAAATTCTCCTGTGAAAAAATTCGCTCTGGAAATTTTTTCTGTGTCTCAACTTTTGGTCAACTACAATGTATAGTGTAATGTAATGGTGCCTGTTTTAAATTAAAACAAAATTCACACTGCTGTTTGTAGTACAGTGAGGCTCATTTACAAGGTTGCCACAAAATAAGTTTTTGGAAAATTTTGTGAGAGAGTTTCACTGTATTTGTGGGTAGTGCCAGAATTTAGACAATTTTCAAAATTGATCAAATTAATGTATTTGTATAAATAACTAGCTGGTCCCGGCCTGCGTTGCTATGCCATTTAATAAAGAAATTGTTTCTCCCTGAGTGTCCTTTCCCATTCGTCCCGTTCCCCTTCCGCCTCCCCTTCTTCTCCTGCGTCCTCTTCCCCTCTCGCGTTCCCACTCCGTCACCTCCACCTTCCCTCTCCTCACTCCACTCCTCCCTCCCTTCCCCGTCCCGCGAACCCCCCTCCCGAGTTCCCCTCCCCCTTCCTGCGTTTCCCTATCACCTTCCCCGCCTTCCCTCTTCCCTTTCCCGCTCCCTCGTCCCGCCAACCCTCCACCCGCGTTCCTTATATTCAATCCCAGTACATTCAGTTTTTAAACAGCCCGCGTGCCACCTTTTACAATTTTTATTCAAATTTCCATTTTTCATGTATATTAAATTTGGTACCTAACATAGGTACCTATTTAAAATATCTGAAATTCTTGATTCGATTCAAAATATTAGGGGAGTACCTACTTTAAATAAATTTTTCAACTTTTCAAAAATAGAATCCTGATTGAACAATCATTCATTGTTTTGCAAAATGTCATTCTCTAACACGCGAACTGTCAAACGTGCGATGTTTTCTGTTATTATCTAATTTTTTGCGCAATTTTCTTAATTTTTCTCTCCGTAAGAACCATCCTCGCACTTCAAGGAATATTCTAAAAAAAGAATTAGCGAAATCGGTTCAGCCGATCTCGAGATTTGCGCTTACCAACACATTTAGCGATTCATTTTTATATTATAGATAATGATGTGGTATATTTTAGGTAAGGTCTTGCGTGGGAACCAAGTTCATCGGCAGATGGTCAGAGCTTGCTGTGAACATTGCTCTAGATGCCGTCAAGACTGTGATGATCAAAGAAAATGGACGCACAGAAGTGGATATCAAACGGTAAGTCACTTGATTAACTTTATTTATCTTTTATGTGCAGCTACATGGGTCCTCTGTTTTATAAAACAAGACAACTTTATAACGCTGGCCTTTTCAATGTAATCAATTATGTCATGAATCACGTTTTGACACAGTGTGTTTTAGTGAAATGTCGTCAATGAAAAACTGGCTCTTTGAAAATTATGTGATTCTTTTTTTTTTTTTTTATGTTTGGCTCTGAGAAAGTCTGCCGATCCCTGTCTTGTACTACGTAAAAGTCGAAAAGCATTAATGATACAAATAAACAAACACCTAATGGTTATCTTTTGAATTCCAGCTATGCCAAAGTTGAAAAGATCCCTGGAGGATCCATCGAAGAGTCATGCGTGCTGAGCGGAGTGATGGTCAACAAGGACGTCACTCATCCCAAGATGAGGCGCTACATTGAGAACCCGCGAATCATCCTGCTCGATTGCCCTCTCGAGTACAAGAAAGGCGAGAGCCAGACCAACGTGGAAATCATGGAGGAACAGGTATATAAACTCCTGTTAGATTATCAAACACAACTATTGATATCAATTGACATACACACAACTATTTATACATTGTCTTACACAGAAGTCTAGCTTTATTATGGTGGTACATTGCATACATTACAATTCTATGTTAAATCATTTTTTATATTTCCATTGTAACATATTTTCTGTAAATGATGTATTATTATTTTTTACCACTTTCAGAAAAGAAAAAAATGATGGAACAACATAAAAAAAAATTATTTTAAGAGTTCACAAAACTAAAACAAACATAAAACCTCTACATATTATAAATTAAAGTCCTCCGATGCATCTGTTTGCGATAAACTCAAAAACTGATGAATGGATTTTCATGTGGTTTTGATAGATAGTGTGATTCATGAGGAAGGTTTAGGTATATAATTTGTCAAGGTTTTGTGTAAATTGGTTGAAATATATAATATATAAAGGGAGCGGGCAGTGTGGATTTGATGCAAATTAACAGATGGTTTTGGTTATAAAGATTGGGTAACCAACCAGTAGATGGCGTTGCGTTTCGTTAGCCACAGCAACGCGTGGCCGGGTCAGCTAGTTAGAAACAATGAGATAAACCACATAGATGATGGTATGAAACACGCCCACAAGAGGGTCAACAAGAATTGTTCACCCATACTTTTTTTTTTTTTTTTTAATGTTCTTTATTCAGTAAAGTCTATACATTACAGTAAATGGATAATTTTTTGGCCATCACACTAGGCACCTAGGCACATGCCCGTGTTGTAGTGGCCAATTTTATGTTAAGTATAATAATACAAAGTAAAAATAAGTTGAATGAATACTGCATACTGCAAATAGCTTATTTCTAACTACACATGAAATGCAAAACTTGTATTGGTTCTATCACTTGATAGCAGTGGCGGCTCGTGACTTGGGTGTGCTAGGGGGTTATTACTAAAAAAATGGCATTACGGATGTCATCGTAGGCGAAAATTTTTTTTTTTTTTTTTCATAAATCGGTTTTTGTATGAAAATTTTTCAGGAAATACGTGCGGCGCACGACCAAACTGAAACTTCCTGAAATTTTTCATAAAAAAAACAAATTTTCAAAAAAAAAATTTTTTTTTGGCTACAACAGCATCAATAATGCCATTTTTTGTAATATCAGCACTCTAGCACACCCAAAAGTCACGAGCCGCCACTGCTTGATAGTCCACTCAGTTTGATCCGACAGTCTCATACAGAATGCCATATCTCCCTTTGTAAGAAATTGATCAGGAAAGATTCTGTAAACAATCTCGCAATTTGAATGAATGCTATTATTCTCTGTCCAGGACTTCACAAGAATGCTGCAGCTCGAGGAGGAGCACGTCCTGAGGATGTGCAGTGATATCATCGCCCTGAAGCCAGACCTCGTCTTCACCGAGAAGGGGGTGTCGGACCTCGCCCAGCACTACCTACTGAAGGCTGGAATCACCGCCATCAGACGGTACGCCTATTTGCACTTACACTTTACATTGATTTATCTAACTTCCTCGTGACAAAACTGCATTTAACCCGTCAAAGGCCAGCAAATTCCAGGAAAAATACGGAAATTTCGTAACAAAACACGATTTTGAATTGAATGTTTTGTTGATTAATTTTGAGCTATTGTATATTTTATTGACTGAAACACGTTCACAACACAATAAACTATCTACCAAAACAACATTACTTGCATTTATTACGTAAATTAATAGGTTTTACGATGTTTTAGTCGCGGAACACGCATTAGTTGTGACGGTTAAATTCGCAGCAAATTCTGACAGGTCAATGTCATAGACGAAATCGTTTTAAAAATATTCTGAGGTTGCAAGGTGAATGAAAATTTTAGGCGTCTCATAGAGTAATGTTGGCGCAAGCGATTCTGACACTGTTCTTCATACAAATTCTGTACATAGAAGGGCCAAAATCGCAGATCAAAAGTTTTTTGTCAAAAATATTATTTAAATATTTGAATTATTTTCTCGCGCATGCGCATACGACGCGCGCGCCGGCGCATCTCCGGCCTATCACCGGTTAAACTGTAAAAAAGGAGACCAAGGCCATCCGCTCATGGAGAAACCAAATAAAACCAGTTGGCGACTCAATCGTTATCCACAGGAAAGGAACTTCTGAATTTCATTTCTAGTTACCGTGTTTCAGTTGCCATGTTGACAGGTTGCCATGCTAGTGGCTCGCGACCTGTCAAATTTTCAAGTAATTTACTATATGTCAGATCAGAAAAATATCGATTTTGTTCAGGAGGTTGATAAATTGAGTTGTGCCGTGAACTGAGTTGCCAACCAGTTCAAGGTGCAACAAAACTTTACGATTTCAGTAATTATGTCAGATTGTTTAAAAAAATATGAATAATATATTAATAATTTTATCAATTATCAACCTCAATATATAATAATGATTTATCAACCTCCTGAACAAAATTGATATTTTATTGCTCTGACATATCGCAAATTACTCGAAAACATGACAGGTCGTGAGGTGCAACCATGGCAACCTGTCAACCTGACAAATGAAACGCGCCGACCGAAGCGACTAGTACTGCGAGTTGCAGAATCAATTCACAAGTTGCTTTCTCGTAGATATCGATTGGGTAGCCAACTGGTTTTTTTTTCAGTTGTCCCATGAGTGGATGGACTTCTAACTGAGGTTGTTACAACGCTGGTATTCCTATTCTTTATAATGATGCTTTTAGTTTATTGATTAAAATAATTAGTTAATCATATGTATTTTATAGAGTCCGCAAATCCGACAACAACCGTATCGGGCGCGCCTGCGGGGCCACAGTGGTCAACAGGACCGAGGAGCTGAAGGAGAGCGACGTGGGCACGCAGGCGGGACTCTTCGAGGTCAAGAAGCTGGGAGACGAATACTTCACGTACGTCACCAAGTGCTCTGACCCCAAGGCCTGCACCATCCTGCTGCGGGGGGCTTCCAAGGACGTCCTCAACGAGACTGAGAGAAATCTACAGGATGCCCTTCACGTCGCTCGTAATCTTGTAAGTATTGTTTGAACTTCATTTGTAAATATTCTTTGCTTTGAAATTAAGTTATTTAGCTGGAATCTTTACGTATAAAATGAGTCGCTCCCGCTGTCTGTACGCTTAGATCTTTTAAACTACGCAATGGATTTTCATGAGCTTTTCACCAATAGATAGAGTGGTTCATGATGAAGGTTTTTAGGTATATATTTTGTCAAGGTTTTGTGTGAATTGGTTGAAATCTATATAAATAAAAATGAGTCTACGAAATGTATGTACGCTCATAACTTCCAAACGACTGCACCAAATTGGATAATTCTTTTTTTGTTGTATTCGTTATTATCAGGACAAGGTTTGTATAGAACTACTGGTGAGCTCTGGCATTAAGAAATGTGTATTAAAAAAATTGCAATAGGTGACACACGAGCTGTTTGAAAATTGAATCCACCGGGACTGAATGTATGGAATGCGGGAGGGGGGAGGGGAACTCGGGTAGAGATTCGCGGGAGGGGGGAGGTAACTCGGGAGGGGGGTTCGCGGGACGGGGAAAAAAGGGGGGTGTGGAGTGGGGAGAGGGAAGGTGGAGGAGGCCGAGTGGGAACGCGAGAGGGGAAAGGGACGCGGGAGAGGAAGGGGAGGCGGAAGGGGAACGAGACAAATGAGAAAGGACACACAGGGAGAAAAAAATTCTTTATTAAATAGCATAGCAACGCTTGCCGGGAACCAGCTAGTATATAATATATCTGGCCAAGCGGCAGCGGGCAGGCAAGCGGGCAGTGTGGATTTGATTTAAAAGATGGTGTTGGTTATAAAGGTTGGGTAATGGCATGGTTTCGTAGCTACAGCAACGTGTGGTCGGTTCTGCTAGTATACGATAAAACAAGAATGTTTTCACATTTCTTCATTATATTATTCTAGCTGAAGTCCCTAGCGTTGCCTGGGCTTTACGCTGAGTTTTTCAAAATCTAATGTAGACAGTGACCTTCCTCTTATTTTGAAATTCAAGTGTTTAAAATTTCACCAATCTCGGAATGAAACTCTAGATTTGTATAAAAATCAAATCTAAGCCGCCCGCCCGTCACAAGTCACAGTCACTCTTTTTTTATACAAATATATATTTTTAATATTTTATAGCCATAAACCACAGCGGCCCTCAAAGCCAACATAACCCATGCCATCGGTCATATTCAGCTTGATTTATACGCCAGAGTCATGGAAAATTTGACATTTCGGATGCGCGCCACCCAGAGAGAGAAGCCACGACGGACATTTGAACGATGTTATATTCCATACATAATGGCATCGATAGGCCTTTCAAACCAATAAAAAATTTCGATGATATCTCACACATGTGATTTTAGATTTTCACGGCCAAAAGTATTTTTATTGTTTGTTTTTGGGGTGTTATGCCGTGTTACGCTGCATAACACCCCAAAAACAAACAACAAAAATATCTCACACACTTTGTTTTATTTAAATTTAAAGATAGGAACAACTTAATGAAAGATCCTACAGATTTTCATATATTGTCAAGTTATTCGTATTCCGGGAATGTTTGCCTTTCTTTAAAAAAAATGAATATGAACATATTATCTGGTAGGACTGTACAATTTACAAAAATATCATTTTGATAAGTATGTTATTACAAAGATAGTATCAGCCGGAGCACGGCGAGTCCCTTGGCATTTTGGGCTTCCATGAGTTAATGCAACGAGGAGCATAAATGTTGCTTATTATCACAGTATGATTAGTGTTGTTATGTTTTACTAATCCAATTGTGTTTTAGATGTTATCACCCAAGCTGGTGGCCGGAGGTGGTGCTGTGGAGATGCTGGTATCACAGGCCCTGTCCAACAATAAGGAATTCCCTGACAACTCTCCCTACAAAGCAATTGCCCAGGCATTAGGTTAGTACATGTCAAGTGTATTTTAATTTTTTGCATAGCTCAACATTATTGGACTATTTATTTATTTAACGCCCAATGGACTTTTAGATTTTGGTAGTACAAATAATTCATGACAGATTATTTAACATATACAGAAATAATAAAAATAAAATTTGATAAAAAAGCACACAAGTCATAAAAATACAAAAATACAGCGATTTCATAGGTTTTCAGAAAAACAGTTAGGTTTAGGAATAGTTTTGGAATAAGTTTTTTTACAAGATCAACAAATTTTGCCAAGTTTATGTTAAATATGTCAATATCACCTAAGTACTGATTTCCCATAGTGTGAAATCATTGTATCGGAGAGTGGGCAATGTAGTTCCGCCTATGAATGCTACAGTAGAATAGTGTATTTTGTCGTGTAGTTACTGTCGGTATTCGTAAGTTTATGAGTTGCAGTAGTTCGCAACAGTCAAATTTAGAGTTAAGTATTTTGAATAAAAATGTTAAGTCGTTTATTTTATGTCTGTCTTCTAGTGTATGTATTTTTAAAACATTTAATAATAAATTATATTTCAAGTCTTCTAGTGGGATATTTAATTTAAAATTTATAAAACGCAGAAATTTTTTTTGTATTCGCTCAATGTTATTAATGTGAATTTTGTAAGATGGAGACCAAACTACCGAGTTATATTCCATTATGCTTCTAACTAGAGATACATATGTAATATTTTAATGACTTGTATGGAATTAAAGTTTTTGGTTGTTCTTAATACGAAGCTTAGTGTTTTCATACCTTTGTTTACAATTTGGTGGATATGATTGGCGAAACTTAGTTTTTCATCCAAAATAATTCCAAGATCTCTCATTTCCGTGACTCTTTCTAAAGCTGTGTTATTGATGGAATATTCGAATAAAACAGGATTTTTATTTCTGAAGAAAGTCAAGGTTTTGCACTTTTCTACATTTAAGAATAAATTATTTTGAACGCACCAATCTTTAAACATACTAATATTTGACTGAAGTATATGGCAATGATTTACATCAGTTATTTTCTTGTATAGCTTGATGTCATCAGCAAAGAGTAATACCTCGACATCGTTGAAGCAATTGGTTATATCATTGATGAAAATGAGGAACAAAACCGGGCCAAGGCCACTAGTAGCCCAGAAAGCTTTCGACATCCATGATTTTATTTTCACGAACAGTTTACGATTTAATAAATAGCTAGTAAACCATTTTAGCATGTTATCCCTTATTCCTAGAGCAAATAGTTTTTGGATTAGTAGTTTATGGGATACTTTGTCAAATGCCTTGGACTAGCAAATCAATTGAAATGAAGAAACAAAAACAAGTACAAGATCTTCATCCATCCTTCCCGCCGCGATGCAAGGCGATGAGTCAAGAGAATCCAGCTGGAGAGATCTAGATTTAATTTGCTTTCAAGCAGTTCCTCCCGATCCGGTCCGCCATGCAGTATGTGAGCAAACGCATTCGCCACCAAGACCTAGACAACCCTTATTCCAAGAATCCGGGCACCCCTGCTAAATCACCAAACGTAGCAAACCACCTTTTTTTTAAATGTGAATACCTTACAAGAGTCCCAGTTGCTCCCATCTGGAACCTGTAAGTCTGGCATCCCCAAATGGGGTATGTTGTGAAGCTGAAGGTTTTGGGGAGGGGAAGGATATGGGGAAGATGAAAGTGGGGTAGTACCTGGCTCTTCAGATCTGGTCACAAAATACGGCTAAAGCCATTTCAAGCAATATTTCAATTCTGAGTGGTGGTCTTATACCATGGCGATACTGAGAGTATTTTCCACTCTGGAACGTGCTGCAAATATATTATATACTATTTTAAACGAATTAATTGTGAAATAACACAAATTAATCAAATAAAATTTATTTGCGCATGCGACCTTTGGATTGCGAGTCAAAAGCCTTACCCCTCGACCATGCAGGGTGTTGGTTATCCAATAAATGGTTCCCGGGGCGGAGGTACCCGTACCATCCTCCCAACGTAGAGTAATAATTGGTTTTTTTTTTTGTGTAGATTAGTCCATTATCCATTCTCTTGACTAATAAAAAAAAAATTGAATTGCAGAAATCATCCCCCGCACACTGGCACAGAACTGTGGCGCCAACACCATACGCATGCTGACAGCCTTGCGCGCCAAGCACACGGTGAAGGCGGCGGTGGCAGCCGACGGTCAGGAGCTGCCGTGTACCTTCGGCATCGATGGCGAGACCGGGGAGATAGTGGACATGGCCGTCCGCGGGGTTTGGGAACCACTCACTGTCAAGCTGCAGGTCAGATATCCTTTTCAATTGCAATCGTTTTTTTTATTTTCTTGAGTGAAAGTTTGTCATTTTGTCACATTTAATAAATCATTCACTTTCCTATCGTTCTGTAAGCAGACCTTTCGGTCTCTCTATAACCCAACCTCAAATGTTCTCCACTGGTTTCAGCAGCTAGAAATTTATCTCCAGTCCCTATTTTAGCCTGTGACGGGCCTCGCCCTCAAGCAACGAAATTATGCAAATCATCGCTTTGAATTTTGAATTGAATGTTTTGTGGATTAATTTTGAGCTATCGTATATTTTATTTGCCGAAACACATTCCTAGAACAATAAACTATCTATCAAAACAACATTATTTGCGTTAATTTGCTAAATTGATAGGTTTTACGATGTTTTTGTCCAAGTATCACGCATCGGACTTTGACAGTTTGAATCGCGGCAAATTTGATATTTCGATTCCACAGATAAATCATTTAAAAATATTCTGGAGTCACCAGGTGAATGAAACTTGTGGCTATATCATCAATGATGTTAGCGCAAGCGATTCTGACCTTGTCCTTCATACAAATTCTGTATACAGAAGGGTCAAAATCGCATTCAAAAATATTTTTTGGAATTTTTTCCACAGGTATGCGCACGCACCGCGCGTACCCGCGCGTCTCCGGCAAATAACAGGTTAATTGTCGTCTTTGTGATGTAGTTCTAATTTTATTTCTGTTGAAATTTGCAGGTTTACAAGACTGCTGTGGAGACGGCAATCCTCCTCCTCCGCATCGACGACATTGTATCAGGGTCCAAGAAACGCGATGGAGGCAACGAAGGCATGAATACTCCCTCACAGCAGGCCGCCATGGAATAGGCCCCCCGTTCACAGCACATCACCGCACCTTCACATACGCCAACATAATAAAATAACCGGTTATAACAAGCGTGACGACGGTGCACCCAATCATCGCGCTTGCATGTAATCTCATTCCTATTTTACACTCGAGGTGTCCCTTGACGCAAGGAAGAATGCCGCTATATTAAATGGGAGACAACACATTATCCAGCTTTACACGATATGTTTTAACAATTTCATTTAATGTTATTAACATGTAGCTTTTTAATTCAAACAATTTTATTTATAATTTTTTCCACCGATTAAAAGATTGGCTACGGAAATTTGTTTTATTTTCATTTTGAGGTGATTTCAGCAATTTGAATACCTGTATTGCTTTGAATGCAGTTTGGAATGAAAATAACAATTTTACCAAGAAGTATTGTTTGCGTCACACTCGTATTAAAATTTCTTTAATCCATGCGAATCTTGTTTAGGCTACTAATTATTTTAATGTATTAAAATATGCGTCTAATATACTTTTTAAAATAAACGCTTTATCTTTATTACATTGTGTTCTTTTGTGTTTTATCATGATTTATTTTTGGGGTACTTTAAGTCTTTTTGACAGCGTTACGGTGCCCATCATCAGGGCAGATGTGTAAGTGAAGATTGTGGGAAGTGTGTGCTTCAATTCTTATTAATATATTTATTTGCAATTTGGCTGTAGATGAATTTGATCTAATTATACTCCACAATTACTTCAGAATTTTTACAAATTATAACTTGTTTAGAAAAAGCAGCAAATAACAAAAGATTTTTTGACTATCGGAGTGTTCTATCAGCATTATTCAATGTTAGTTTATCAATTAAAAATAATAATTAATATTTGACAAGTTAAAGTATTTCACCAAAAAATTTACCTAGACATAATTTGTCTCGACGCCACCTAGCGAGAGATTTAGCACTAACAATGCCTCTCACAAAAATAAAGTTGGTTGTTTTCAGGTGGAAAAATGTAATAAACAGTAATTGTTGAATGAAACACTAGTATATATTGAATTATTTGGCGGGTATTAGATAAACCGCCATAGCTCAGTGGTGAGAGCACCTGGCCGGCAATCAGAAGGAAACGGGTTCATGTCCCGTTGGCGTCATGTATCTTTTCTCGGAAGATTTTTTCAATGTAGATGAGTGTCTCAGGCTGATAATTATTGCTTATAACAATTATTCAATGAATAAGAGTAAACTTTAGAGCACAGGCGTTGGGTGGGGATGCTATCCTTGTTCTACCGGTATTTCAATGGAAGATGCTCCGAGGAACTAGCATCATTGATCCCATCGGCACCGGTGTATAGTCGGTAAACATGCCAAACGCGTGCCCAACATTTGTACACGGTTCGAAAAAAAAACTTATTTTTTTCGATCTGAGCATTTCGATTTTAATATTATTTTTTTTCTATTTTTCCATTTTTTCAGCAACTAAAGGGTTAAAAAAACTTTTGAGCCCGGTTTACCCTTCAATGCATTTTATAAGACATAACACAGCTGAAATCAACCTCCTAGTGAACAATTTTTTCAAATTTAACCAAAAAAATTCCAATTCCTCTTTTGTTTTTGAGCAAATCGGGTGATTTGCTCAAAAACGAAAGCTCAAATCAAAAAAGTTATATCACAAATCGACTCCGAATGTGATGTAGATTTACCAGTTTCCCGCTTGTACTACGAGTTTCCGGACACCGTGTATAATAAAAACTTAATACGTAATAAAAACTTAATACATAAATACATAATAAAAAGTTCAAACGTAAAAATACATAATAAAAACTTAATATATAAAAAAATTTAATACATAAAATACATATAATAATAAAAAAATTAATACAAAATGGAATTGAATCACTCATGCAAAATTGTATTTATATGCCTTGAAAGAATTGGGTTTTTATAATAGTATGAACCAAACTACTTTCGAAACATAATTATTACGAAAGAGGTCACTTACAAAATAAGAAAAAAAAGTGTTGATGCCTGGCTGCAAAAATCAATTTTGATCATTGCCGGTATACAGATATTTGACATTTTACTTACACTCTGCACCCCACGGAAGTATTTCAGGTGGTGGGGGTCGACATTCCAAAGGTTAAAAGAAAAAGTTAAGTATAATCTACCGTATAATGGTAAAAATCAACACAAAGAGTATGTTATTTGCAGATTATATCTTAGGCCTAATGCTAGAAGTGCCTTTGTCAAATTTGTGAATCGCTCAGGAATGAAGATTGTTTACCGATTTCTTAGCGTAAAAAATGCTGAATCAATATTTTGAATTCTACATTAGATAGACTGCAATTTCATAAATCTAGATCAGTGATTCCCAAAGTGGTCCAGGTGGACCCCCAAGGGTTCACGGGAGACTCGATGGGGGTCTACGTTGGCGTGATAAAAGATGATTAAAAAAAATGCGTGTGCTTTAGACCGCACGACTGAAGTAAAACTACAAGACAAATCTCGCCCAATGAACCCAGGTATCCCTGCTAAGTTACCAAACGTAGCGAACGGGGTGACCTATGATGAGTGGTGACATGACATTGGGGTGAAATATGACCATGGGGTGACCTACGACCTTGGAGTGACCATCCTTATCCTTATCACTCCCCAAGTCAAGCGTGCGTAAAGGCCCAACCGTTCGCCTAGCAATCGATCACCGTTCGCATCGATTGCCGTTAGCATGACATTTTTCATACCAATCACCACTTTTCGTATCGCATTCACCAGATTACCCCCAATTCGAGCGTGTGTAAAGAAGTTTTACTTCAAAAATAATAAATTGGTAGAAATGTAGCAGCAGGGGGTCCACCGAAACCAGTTTTTTGATTTTTGAAAGTGGTTACAAGAAAAAAAAGTTTGGAAACCTCTGATCTAGAGCATTGGCAATTAGTTGCTACAGTATTCAAATAAGGGACGTGTTAGTACTATTATAAATCAAATTGTCTAAAACTGATTGGCACTTCCAGAATTAGCTCCTAGGCAGGGGCGGCCCTAGGGCGGTGCGACCGCACAGGGCGCCGTCATAAGGGGGGCGCCGAAAACACCCGACCGCTGATCGGCTATATATCGATTGTGCGATTAAATCGTGTGGTCGGTGCGGGGAGCAAGGTAATGCCAACGAAGGCAATTTTTTTGCCATTTAGGTTACTCAGAACTAGGGTTCATGATTTCTCGAGCTTTTCAATTTCTCGGGTCTCGAGAATTTTCGAGGCTAATTTCTCGAGGCTTCTCGGGTTGCCGAGAAATTTACATTTACATACGTTTTCTCATATTATTTGCTTCCAATAACGTCAATTATTGATTATATTAAAAAACATTAATCTTATGAATAAGCTAATTAACTTTTTTTCTTTAAATACAGAAATAATATTATTCAGACTCATAATTATAATGACAGCACCAGTTTTGGCTGGTTATTTAGAAATTATAAACAAAAGTAGCTTCTATTACTCTAAACAAAAAATCAACATGAAAGAAAATGTTAATATCTTAACTTATAATTAAATTACAATCACAGCACCATTTTTGGCTGGTTATTTAGAAAAAAAATCAACTTAAAACATGTAAACAAAAATAGCTTCTATAAAACAAAAAAAATAACATGAAAGAAAACGTTAATATCTTAAATTCAGGTAGAAAATAAATGTAAATTATAATTAAATTACAATCACAGCACCATTTATGGCATGTTAATTAGAATAAAAACAAATGAAAACTTTGCAAAATCAATGGAACATCTCAGGCTGAGGAGCTGAACATACAGACACGACAGATACATAACAATTAGGTCAGCTTACTCTGTCTGATGAAATATGCCTTTAGAAAAACTAAAGCATTTATAGCTTTATCAGACAGCTGGTTTCTTATTTTATTAACTATATTTCCTCAAATTGAAAACACTCTTTTCATTTTCAGTTGAAGTAGGTTTAACTGAAAGCAATGCTTTGTACATCGATTCTAAATTTGGTGACCTCTTCCCAGTCTGTTCAAAAAGTAAGAACTCTTTCTTTACTATAGATTTTGACAGTGCCACTGCGCTTGCCTCCTCATTTGATGAAATGCCTTTAATTGCTTTTTCTTATTGAATTTCGAAGCTTTCGGGTTCATGTTCTGATGGGCTTACTTTTTCTACCACTCCCGACTCATTTTCGGTTGTGATGGTAGGGTATAAACGATTATATTATATTAGTACATGATTTCTCGAGTTCTCGACATTTCTCATGCTTGATTTCCCGGGAACAAAGACCAACGATTTCCCGGCAATGAACCCTACTCAGAATGGTTAGTTTACACGCTGGTAGAAAAATGTCTCCTGTGGATCTTGCGCCAGTACAGCACAGCAACTATATCATCCGTTAAATCGGTTTCTTTATTTTGATTTCTCCAGGGGGGAGGGGGGGGGGATTTCGCACCACATAATAATTTTGCTAGGGCCGCCCCTGCTCCCAGGTATATAATTATTTAATAACAGCTATTGACCAGTCAGTAGCTGAGTTGGCATTTGGATCCCACCCAGGCGTCGTCAGTTCAATTCCTCGGCTGGCTATGTCCTCCATCACGACACAAGCAACATTTTCCACTCTGTCTTTCTTGAAAAAAAATGTACATGTTTTTTTTTTTACATGAACAGGAGGCCCTGAGGAAAATAATTTCCCTAAGGGCCTGTGTCATCTTCGGGGATGCTGTTAATGTTAGCGAAACCAAACATTAGAAATTTCTGATTTAAATTTTTTCATGAATTTTTTAATGATAATAAAGAATAACTAAGCCAGAGTTAAGTTAGCCTCTCAAAAACTGGGCGTATTGTACAGGGCCCGCAGATACTTTAATAGTAAACAACTGCTAACCCTGTACAAATCATAAGTGTGCCCCACGGTTGAATTTGGCAGCCACCTCTGGTCTGGAGCCCCAAAATACCTGAAAAAAACCCTCGACTCTGTGCAGAAACGGGCGCTCCGTCTGATAGTTTCTCCTAATTTAACAGACGGATTGTAATCATAGGCGTCGGGTGGGAATGCTATCCTTGTTCTACCTGCATTACAATGGAAGATGCTCCGAGGAATTAGCGTCATTGATCCCTTCGGCACCGGTGCATCCCGACTATGCAATTACGCCAAACGGGTGCCCAACATATGTACACGGTTGACATCGGTCACATGAGAACGGGTCGCTTCTTCAACTCATTCTTGTGTTCAACAGCTCGGCTGAGGAATTATTTGCCGGCCCCTGTGTTTCCTCCTTCCTACAACATGGGTCTTTTCAAGACCTGAGGTAACAAACATTAAAAAAAAAAAAACAGTCGAATTGAGAACCTCCTCCTTTTTGAAGTCGTTTAGGAAACTAGGGGTCACTGTGTCCAGGAGTGACGGACGTATGAATCCATCCCTCTTACTGCGGTGCAAGACGATGTTCGGAGAGAGTACGGCTACGGCTGGAGAGGTCAAAGGGACTCCCTCAACCACTCTCTTCCCATCCGTCCTGCCATGCAGCTTGTGGGCAGAAGCAATCGCCGCCAAGATCCGGACAAACCTTCCCCCTTAAACCCTGGCACCCCTGCTAGTCACCAAACGTAGCAAACCACTTGGGGTGACTTATGGCAGGTGTTGGTTATCCAACAAATGGTTACTGGGGCGGTGGTATCCATACCCGCCTCCCAAATTGAAAATGTATGTATGTAAAATGAGTGTGAAATTAGAAAAAATTAGGGTTGATTGTAAATAGTTTCAACAAAAAAAAATTACGAAATAAAAATATAGCAAAAAGAAGGACGGTCTATGTCACTCCGCAGTAGGTTTTTCATCTCTGGCTTGCCATTGAAGTAAAATCATGTATTGGTTTCATAGTGTTTTCACACAAACGAAGTATTGAAATCCGTAAGTCTAAACTTAAACTTTAGGTCGCACAGTTTACACCCGCGCTGTGCAAGCGGGTTCCCCACAGAGCGTCGGACCATCCCGATTGGTGAAATTTGAAAGTTGTATATATATTGATGTATCAACGCTTGATTCCGCATGTTAGTTCTATTATATGCTAGTGGCATCTAGAGGAATTTTGACCAAACAAAGACACTGACAGACAAATATGATGGTTTTATAAATTGTTCATAGATGTCACTGTGAATAAAACTATCCGCAATCACTATCTAAGAAATAAACCATTTCACATTTTTTATTAAGTAAAAAAAACATTATAACACTTCAGATTTTATGTCCGGGTTAACGCGAAGAGGAATAGGTATAATATTTTTAGTACAAAACAGCATTAGAGCACTCTGGCGGACAAAACGGTCTCTATCATTCATTTTGAGATTATTTTGTTTTCAAAAAGTTTCGTTAAAATCCGAAAGATGCCACTAGAAAAATAAATATTATGTGTATTTATTTCAACATGACAATGTCGCGACAAGATTTTTATGCATATCACAAAGGGTAACAATTATTATAAGCAATAATTATCAGCCTGAAACACTCATAAACATTGAAAAATCTTCCGAGAAAAGATACTAAACTTGCCGCCAACGGGACTTGAAAACCCGTGTCCTTCTGATTGCCGGTTAGCTGCTCTTGACCACTGAGCTATGGGGGCTTATCAAATACCCGCCAAATAATTCAATATATACTAGTGTTTCATTCAACAATTACTGCTTATTATATTTTTTCCACCTGTTAACAACCAACTTTATTTTTGCGGGAGAGACATTGTAAGTGTTAAATCCCTCGCTAATGTTGATGAGTGTTTCAGGCTGATAATTATTGCTTATAATAATTGTTACCCTTTGTGCTATGCATAAAAATCTTGTCTAAACGTTAGTTTATAAATTAAAAATAATAATTAATATTTGACAAGTTTAAGTATTTCCCCAATAAATGTAGTCATAATTTGTCTCGACGCCACCTAGCGAGGGATTTAACACTTTCGTTGTTAACGTTGTTTTCAGGTGGAAAAAATATAATAAGCAGTAATTGTTGAATGAAACACTAGTATATATTGAATTATTTGGCGGGTATTTGATAAGCCCCCATAGCTCAGTGGTCAAGAGCAGCTGTCAGAAGACCGGCAATCAGAAGGACACGGGTTCAAGTCCCGTTGGCGGCAAGTATCTTTTCTCGGAAGATTTTTCAATGTTGATGAGTGTTTCAGGCTGATAATTATTGCTTATAATAATTATGACAATGTCGCATCTGGTCGCTTGTCGAAATTCGGCCGTCTAGGGGTGCCGTGCATGCACGTGTCCACTAGGCAATGTTTTCAGAAAAAACTACCTGAAGCTCAATGCCTGAAGTCATTATAATAGTTTTATTTTATTTATTTATTTATTATTAGTTTCAATAGCAAGGTTTGTACATGTATGTATAATGTATAGTATAAGTATAGATTCTTTTTTTTTTCACAGACCTCCTCACTAGGATTTCCTGTTCTGAGGTGGCCTGTAGTTTTTTTTTAAATATTTGTATTTGGTTATGGATTGTCTTTATATCGTCTTCACGATATTTGTAATTTTATTATCACTTTGATCTCTCAGCCATGTTTTTACTTTTGTTTTAAATATATTCATTTCCTTTATATTTTTGATTTGATCTGGTAGAGCATTGTATAATTTCATAGCATGGAATTTATTATTTCTCTGTCCAAAAGATGTGTTCAAACTGGGAGTAACCAGGATGTTATTGCTTACTGCCCTGGTTGAGTATTTATGTTGGGCAGTGGAGTATACATATATGTTTTTTTTCAGTTTAAATAAAATATTTTTTGAATAAAGTTTCTGTACATTGAAGACTTGAAAGTTATTAAATATTTCTTCCGTCGGAGTTCTAAGCGGAACTTTCAGTATTGTCTTTAGTGTTCCTTTTTGGGCTATATTGAGTCGCTCTGTGTGAGTGCTCAAGGCAGACCCCCATCCAGTTATACCGTACTCTATTTGTGATTGACACAAAGCATAGTATACTTTTTAATATCGTTTATGTTGAGGATATTACGAATGTTTCTAAAGAAGTATATGTACCTGGTTAGTTTTTTTGTAATTACGTCAATTTGTGAGTTCCATCGGAGATTATCATCAATTTCAATTCCAAGATATTTGATGCTTTTAGAGTGTGCTATAGTGGGACAGAGGCATGATAAGCCTAGATTTTGTTGATAAATTCCTTGGCATGTGTGTAATTTGAGATTTAAGTCCTCCGACGGCTGCCCTCTGGCTGTTATAGAAAATGTAAGATATTTTGTTTTATTAACATTAAGCGTGAGGGAATTTCTTTTAAGCCAGGTTTGCAGGAGACTAAGCCCGTGTTCCGCTGCTTTGTAAGTATTTATCCAATCTTTTTCGTTAAATAAAATTACTGTAATTTATATTTTGGTATGTTGTGTGTTTGGTATTTGGGGTATGTTGTGAGGCTGCGGAGAAGGGAAGGAGATGGGAAAAAGGAAGGTGGGGAAGTACCTAGTTATTTAGTTCTGGTAAACGAACACGGCTAAAGCTATTTCAAGTAACGTTTTATAATAATGAGAGTAACTACCTACTACGTCGATAATGAGAGTAACTACCTACTACGTCCCGTTCATCACTATTTTTATTATACCAAAGCAAATAAAATTAGGAGAAAATGTAAATAAATTTAACTCTAATTTACCAACATATGTGATTGATTCAAATTTTAAAAAAAGTTACGAACATCGTTTTAGAGAAAAACTGTTATGATGTTATGATGCTACTGAACAACTTACCGATGTTACATGTAAAAGCCTTCAAAGCATAAATAAATAAATTACATTTCAAGAAACTTAAAAAAATTGAAAATAGGTAACTACATATTTTTTAAAGAAATATATTTAAAAAAAATCGGAACGTTGCGCGAAATGGCTTTAGCCGTGTTGGGTGACCGGATCTGAATAGCCAGGTACTTACCCACCTTCCTAAATAGTAAAATTGGTCAGAACCTAAGCTTTCCTAATAAATTGTACAGCGCCCTTGAGGTGATTTTTCACAAAAACGGCGCTTTATAAATTATTATTATTATTATTATTATTCCTCTTCCCCATCTCCTTCCCTTCATTTTTTGACAAAAAGTCTTTGACTCACAAACACATGCATAATACCTACCTACCTATCCACATGGCCGTTTCGTGATGGCGCTGGCTCACCATGCACAAAACATGACACATGGCAGTCGTGCCTATGTTTTGTGCTTCATTGTAGGTAGTGGGGAGGGGAAGGAGACGAATCCGGAGGTCGCGAGTTAAAATTCCGGCGTGCGCAAGTACCTATCAACATTTTATGCGATTAATTTGTGTTATTAATGAGCAAAATTAAGAAAGGAACCCTCAGATGGTTTGGGCACGTAGAGCGAATGAGCGAAGAAAGTAGTGTAAAAAGAATATATGATGCAAATGTGAATGGTAGAAGAAGTCGGGGACGCCCGAGGAAGACATGGCACGATCAAGTGAATCAGATACTTGAGACGGGCCATGTCAAAAGTCAGAATAATAGAAGAGTATGTATGAGACGATATATGAATGTGAGTGAGGCAAAGAGTGTGTGCCAAGACCGAGTTGTTTGGCGGTCCGTCCTCTCTGCCTTCCCCTGCGGAGAAACGGCGTGATGGTTAGTTAGTTAGTTAGTTAGTAATTGGTGTTATTCCACAATATATTATTTTTAAATAATTTCGTTTAGATTATTAGTGCTATCTATTTAAAAAAATAGATAAGAAATATATTAAAAAAAAAGAATCGTAACGTTGCCTGAAATGGCGTCAGCCGTGTTGGGTGACCGGATCTGAATAGCCAAGTTCTTACCCACCGGGCATCACGGAGTTCTTCTATCACTCACTTCCGTGTTATTTTATTGTATTTACGTAAGAATTATTTTAATAATATAATAACCATTTAAAATTTGGCACAGCTGCACTCTACTAGCTTAACGTCGATATAAAACAGTAATCAGGTTATTAGGGAACGTACCCATACTACGTGACACACTTTTTGCAATTTTTTACCCCCCCCCCGGTGACCACGTGTAGTATATTCCAAGACACCCCCCCCCCCTACAGTTTTCACGTAGTATTTCATAAATATGGTTTCGAATCATTTTTTGCTAACAAAAAATAAAAAATGCATTATTTGGCTTATATTTGTCTTTATTAATACGGCGCTTGGTGCGTGACAGCAAGAGTGCATGCATTACAAGTGGAAAAAATATTATCAAGATAAAACTTATGTCAAAATATATTGAAACCGGAACGTAATTTATGGAAACGAAAGTCTTGTTATTTTTATAAACATTTTTCATCTCAATCATCTTCAACAAACACGTTCCCTGAAATTTTTCACTTATTTGAATGTACGAGGGTGGGTTTTTAAGTTTGCGGATTGGGTAAGGAGTGGAAATAAAAACCAAAATTACTTTTTCTTTTCAAAATATTCACCTACTACCCTAATACATTTTTCCGATCTTTAAATTAACTTAAAGGAACTTTATAACAGCGCGGAAAATTTTCTCCACATTTCACAATTTCTTCCCGATTGAAGTATTTGGTCGACGATAGCTCAAAGACTAATGACATAATTACGATAAAACCCGGTGTTTATCCTAAAAATGAGTTGTTCAATCAGTACCTAATTCAGCGGTACCCCCGTTAATCACTTACCTTCCCATTCCGCGAACTTAAAAACCTCCCCTCGTAGCTCGAAAAAAAACGCGAGATTTCTAGATTGACTACGTGATAAAACCTAAGCCCCCCCCCGTTGTGACCAAGCGTGGTATTTTGATGACCCCCCCCTCCCTGAACAGGTCACGTAGTTTGGGTACGTTCCCTTATATTAAAACGAATAGGTACCTACATGTATAGGTAGATAGATGATATAAGTTTCATCGTTTCCAAAAATAAATGTAATAATATCTTAGATTCTCACAGTGATTGATTACTGCCATCTTTTGAAAATTTTTGAATAAGGGTTTTTGTTCAAAATTGTACCGTGTAGAGAAAGATAAATAAAAGACAGAGTGCTTTTGCTAGTAATAAAAAATCCTGTATTTCATTCTTAATTTTTAGATTAAAATTAAAAAATTGTCATTAAAAAATGGAGAAATATAATACCAACAATTTCTCGTAACGTTTTGATAAATAAACGAATCCAAAGTTTTGTACTCAGCGTTTAAAAAAACACGAAAATTGGTGCTTATGAAAAAATTTAACTAAAAACTTATTTATCTATTTATTTTAAACTTCTTTTGGAAGTTTTAAAGAAAACCCCTAAAGGTATACTTTGAGGATATTCAGCAGTTAAAAATATTTTGTAAAATTTACGAAAAACGGTCAGAATAAGGTCGGATTTCTGATTTGGTTTTGATAAATGCTATGTAAATTTAAAAAATTTATAAAAAATATTTTTCATATTAAAAACTTTATGTTTATCGATTTGCGTAATAATATTATCATTATTTAAAATTAATAAATGATTACACTTGGCCTTAAATCGTTTCCGCAGGAAAAACTTTGGAAAATAATTCACCGACTCCAGATATTTTCATGTCAGAGGGTTCGGCTCGGCGAACTCCTAATTGGACCTATAAATCCTACTGATCCCTCAATATAAACATTTAAAAAATCTCTTTTTTTAAAAATCACATTTGACGAATGTTCCTCCAACGAAAATCATGTTTATAAATCCTACAGCAAAGTTTATAACTGCTGTCGGAAATCGAGAATGGTATTCGAACTTTTACACCGTGTTTCGCCACTGGAGGGGTTTTTGCCACAATATAGCATTATTTAAAATACCTAGGATTGTTCTGCTGCTACTTTGGGCAAATTTTCCTTTATTTGAAAGTAATTAGGTAGAATTTTAAGATTTTACAATGTGTATATTTCTTAAATCCTATATCCTATTAAATGTGATAATCAAAAAGAGATAGTTGAATTCATTTATTTTTTATTATGATTATGATTTTTTTTTATGTGGGCGGAAATTATTCAAAATGATCACCAAAAAATCTCGAGCAATCGGAGAAAAAAGTTTTAAATTGCGCTGTGATTCGAACGCAAGGCAGGTTTTAACTTACGATTGATTCTGTTCTACAGTCCCCAAATAATAGTTACACACGGAACAATCAATTTCTCAGAATTTTGCAGCATTTGTGCAGAGTGAAGCTTGGCGTTAGAGTGAAACTTAACTCAAATGCTAAGCTTCACTCGGCACACGATGAATCTGCAACTCGTTATTTAATTTATCGTTGTATTCTGACCCCAAAACCAGTTTAAATTAAATCTGTATACGGGGAATTAAAAGTACACTCAGAAAATGAAAATGGTTTTTCTTTGATTCTGTCATTAAATAAATAGTCTGCAACTACAATTTAAAAACTGCACATTGAATAAGAGAATGTTTTCCGCAGTAAAGTGTCAGCAAATGAATCCATATTACATTCTGAACATAAAACTGGTTTAAATTAAATCTGTTCCTGGCGAAGTAAAACTACACTCAGAACATAAAAATGGTTCAATTTTATTCTAGCAGCACATACATAGTCTGCAAGTAGAATATTATAATTGCACTTCGAATAAGAAAATGTTTTCCTTCGGAATGTGTCAGCAGATGAAACCACTACACAAATTTTACATTCTGAACACAAAACTGGTTTAAATTATATCTGTATGCGGCGAATTCAAACTACACTCAGAACATGAAAGTGGTTTCTCTTTGATTTTGGCGATACATATGTACATAGTCTCAACTAGAATTTCATAACTGCACTTCGAATAATAGAATGTTTTCCTTCGAAATGTGTCAGTAGATGAATTCACAACTGGAAATTTAAATTCTCAATACAAAATTATTTTTAATTAAGTATGTATGCGGAGAATTAAAAGAACACTCAGAATATAAAAATGATTTTTCTTTGATTCTGGCAGCACATACATAGTCTGCAACTAGAAGCCCCCTCCGCCCCCCCACGCTACGCCACTGCTCTGGTGATATTTTTAATGTTTTTACCAACTAAAAATCGGTAGGTATAGGGGCGGGGAATACATTTTTTAGCATAAAAAAAAACTTATTGTGGCGTAAATATTGTATTTTTGCGTAGTAATTCATGTTTTGGAACACTGATAAATTATGTATCAGGTGCGGTCACAGATGTATTTTTTTGGTACATTGGAGGTTATCCATCACTTACCCGCCCTGGTATAAGTAACAGATGGTTACTTCTCAAGACTCTCGCAATATTAATTTTTTTTTGTTAAACGAAATTACATTTATTTATTTACACCTCCAGTGTCCCTGCATACATTGTTTACATTGTTAGAAAGCGGTATGCAAGCGATATGCAGGAACAAAGCATAATACAACAAATCAGGTTAGTAATACAAGCAAAAATAAAACTCCTTCAAGAAGCTCATGAGGCAGCACTGCATGATGTGAAAAACCCTGTATAATAAGCACCTGTATAAATATTTTTGGTACAGTAATTTAGTAGTGATGAAAAGCTGACATTTTACTAGTGTTCATCAACATTAAAAGCGGAATAAAAACCGTCTCGACTCTCGACGCCGACATTATAATAATAATCTTATATATAAAAATGAATCGCTAAACGTGTTGCCTAGCGCAAATCTCAAGAGCAGCTGAACCGATTTCGCTAATTCTTTTTTTAGAAAATTCCTGAAGTACGAGGATGGTTCTTACGGAGAAAAAAAACAGAACATTGCGCAGAAAATTGGATAATTTCAGAAAACCTAACGACTATCGCACGTTTGACAGTTCGCGTGTTTGAGAATGACATTGTTAAATCAGGATTCCATTTTTGAAAATCTTTAAGATGATAAATTAGGTACTCCCCTAATAGTTTGAATCGAATCAAGAATTTTAGATATTTTAAATAGGTACCTATGTCAGGTACCAAATTTAATATACATGAAAATTGGAAATTTGAATTAAAATTGTAAAAGGTGGCACGCGGGCTGTTTAAAAACTGAATGTACTGGGATTGAATATATGGAACGCGAACTCGGGAGGGGGGTTCGCGGGACGGGGGAAGGGGGGGGGGGAGTGGAGTGGGGAGAGGGAAGGTGGAGGTGACGGAGTGGGAACGCGAGAGGGGAAGAGGACGCAGGAGAAGAAGGGGAGGCGGAAGGGGAACGGGACGAATGGGGAAACAATTTCTTTATTAAATGGCATAGCAACGCATGCCGGGACCAGCTAGTATATATTATAAAATACGATTCTCTGCTAACTCAGAATCATGTCACCTCAACACCTCTTTAAAAAGTGAAAAAAAAGGAAAAATAGCCCAGAACCTAACCTAATGTAACCTATTTAACCATTTTTTTTTACTTTTCAAAGGAGGTGTTAAGTTGATTTTATTTTAAGTTGTGCGTCGTGCGGTAACCATATTTGGGGAGACCCGAAAAATTAATTTGAAAATTATTTTAACTATTAAAACTAAGCATGAAAAGATTGTCAGAAGGCTATAATTATTGATAAGAAAAAATTCAAAGGACTGGAGTTACTTATTCCCACGATAAACCTGCCGCATCATTCAGTGCTGCGGCTCCGGTAACTGTTACTGGCGCTCGGTTGAGTCTTGTGCCACACCTGTTCCGCCAAATTCTTGACGCTTTCCTCTATATCTTGCTGGTTTGGATTGTTGCTAACACAAAATATCGCGTAGGGAAATTATTCATAATTGATAACTTTATTTGCCTAGCATGAAAGTGAGTAAAAATCTGAAAATGGCGAGAATGTATAAATTTATTATTTAGAAGCATCGATGATTTTTTGAATAGTGACATCTATAGTAATTTTTGAAAATTATTTTCAACGTTTTTATGGTGCTATATTGTCGTTTGTTCAAGTCGCGAGATGACGCTAGTGTGCAAATATTAGGTCCTCACATTGGCGTTTTGTATGGGAGGAACATAAAGTTGATTTTTTTAAAATATAATATATTTATTTAATCAAAGTATGTACCATTGCTATCTATGCACTTTTGCCATCTCATAGGTAGTTCTTCGATCCCTTTACTAAAAAACCATTCGGACGGGAATCAATAAAATCTTTGAAGGCGGTTTGGACTGCCCCATCGGAGTTGAATATTTTCCCTTGCAAGAAGTTATCCAAATTTCGAAAAAAATGGTAATCTGTTGGGGCAAGGTCCGGAGAGTACGGTGGATGTCTTAGACATTCCAATTGAAGCTCATCTAATTTGGTAGCCGTCTGTTGTGCAGTGTGTGGTCTAGCGTTCTAACGCGCGTTTGTTGATTTGCTTCACTCAATTCGCGAGGTACCCACCTTTCAAGCTTTTTCACCTTCCCAATTTGCTTCAAGTGGATTAAAACAGTTTTATCACTAACACCGCAGCCTGCAGTTAACTCGGACGTGGTTTGCGATGGATCCGCTTCCACAATAGCCTTCAATTCTTCATTATCAACTTTGGTCTCCGGCCGTCCACGGGGCTTGTTCTGCAGGTCGAAATTTCCAGAACGAAAACGCTGGAACCAAAAACGCACTGTGTTTTCTTTTGCCGCACCGTCGCCATACACATCACTAATCCTTGGAGCCGTTTCTGCAGAACTGGTGCCACGGTGGAACTCGTGCTCGTAAATAACGCGATATTTCAAGTTTTCCATTTTGTAAACTAAGTGACGCAAAGAAAATAAACAATTAAGTAAAAAAACAAATGAATTATAATTTTCGAAACACAAATACATGATTAAAAAGCTTTATAAATTTGAATTTGGAATTCCTAACCAAAGAGAAGATATTTAAGATTGAAGTTGCCAGTACTGCAAAACGCCAATTTCATATGTAAGGACCTAATATTAGGATTTTATTTTCGTAGTAATTATTAATTATTATGATTGGAAATCGATTAATTAATTTAATATAACCACTATACATGTGATCTAAGCACGCATTTCGACAATTTAATTTGCACATTGCTTATTCCTAACACTACTCATAATACCTACTCTTTTACATACTTACATAATTTTAACATTTTATTATAAATACGCTCAATATAGCAAAGTTTTTTGATACATATACCGTTACATATTTATATAACAACAAAAATATAAGACAGAATAAATAAGAAATCCACACAAAGATTATAGTATAATGTGTACATAAAACGGTGGTGAATAAATAAAAACGTTCAGTATCTAAATAGATCAGGGATTCCCAACAGGTCGATGGCGATCGACCTGACGATCGGACGCACGGGTCTGGGCAAGGACTCGAACCCAATAGAACCCGCACCCGCACCCGCACCCGCCCAAGAACTCTCTCTCAATAAAAATCTCTCCAAAGGCGGCTCTTTGGCATTGCACACTGATGTAAGGTGGTTTAGTCGAAGCAAGTTTTTGTAAAGATTTCGAGATCTTTTTTTATCTAAACAAAAGTTCTTGAAGAGAGAGGTGATGATTATAAACAACTGCGTGATTAGACTGGCAATGTGATTAAGCATTTTTAACAGATTTTACCTGGAAAACTGACCACATTAAATCGGGAATTACAAGGCAAGAATAAAACATTAACAGAAATGACGTATTCCGTTGCAGCATTCCAAAGTCAAACAGCGTCTATGTTAGAATATCGATATAGAAAAGAAAAATTTTCAACAATTTGTAAACATCAAGGATCAAGATTTTCGTAAAGACAATAGTTTTTAGTAATAATCCATAGGTATATTCAATCGGTTTTGCGGCATACGACCTGAGAAAACAACTTTCAAGGTTCGAAGCCGCCCTCCCCGCCACACCCCCTAGCTACGACACTATTACCATAACCTTTATTAAACAATACCTTACATTGCCATACTATCAGCTTCTGCTAAACTATTTGAAAAATTAATTCATAAATTCCTCGTGCCCCAGATAGACGCATACATTATCCCCGAACAGCACAGTTTCAGGAAAGGAAGATCCACTGAAGCCAATCTGATGCTTTTCACCGACTGTGTTGCTAGATCCCTAGACAGTGGATATCAAGTAGATTGTTCGTATAACGACTTCTCCAAAGCTTTTGATACTGTGAATCACGATATCTTATTTACAAAACTTGCCCAGATGGGTTTTTTAATTTTTTAGTTTTTAAATTTTTTGGTTAAAGTTTGAAACAGTTAAAGAACAGAAAGCAATTTGTCACACACGGAATCTTCCAATCTGCTGAATTTCTTGTTTTTTCTGGGGTTCCCCAAGGATCGATCTTAGGGTCTCTTTCTTCTCATTTTCATTTTTTAATTTAATTTTTAATTTATTTTTATTTAATTGAATATAATAACATGTAATACAATATAAGATATGGGTAGTCCCACAAAGCTGTGACAGATCAAGCTTGTCTGTAGGTTATACCATTTAATATTATTACATAACACACATTACCCTAGGTTACAATATTTATACCTAATATAAGATTTAAGATAGATAAATATGTTGTTCATTTATTTACCACTTTTTAGTCAGTTTATGGCAGGGTTCCTCATTATTTTTTAAATTAATGTTTTGATTCAACATGTTGTATATCAAGGGTATCATATATTCGAGCGTTCTGCTACCATACTTATTTGATATTCGTGGTATTTTTAGGCCTTTGTTTTCGGTAAATCTTGTCGTGTGATTATACACCAATAAATTTTTATACGTGCTTTCTCCCGAATTATCCATAATTATAATGTATCAGAGAAGCCCTTTAATTGGAAGTAGGCCCTCAGACCCATACAGTAATTTTAAGTTGTTTCTTTGTTTGTAAATGCTAGGTTTAACAATTTTTTTAATTATAGCAGTTTGTAAATTTTGAATGTATTTAATATTAATTTTACTCGAGTGTCCCCAAGTTTGAATTCCATATCTATGTATGGATTCGACCATAGAATAATATATAAGTTTGAGAGTGCATCAAGGCAACACAAATTTTAATTTATAAAAATGACTCGCCAAACATCGGAGCTGGTTACAAATTTTGATCACTTGTTTATCCCATTTAAAGTTATTATCTACGATTATGCCAAGGTAAGTATTTTCGTTTGTAAAATCAATTTTTTCCCAGTAGCAAATGTTATCAATTTTTTTATGTATACATTCTAAATTATGTGCAATTATTTTGGGTAAATTCCACATTTTCAGGCTCGGTGATCTTATATACATAAATTTAGTTTTTTTTGACATTAATAATTAGTCCTACATCATGAGACCATTTGAGTAGCTCATTAAAGTCTCTTTGTAATTCATTAATAGCTATTTCCGGGTTTTCATTTGATACAACTAGTGCAGTATCATCTGCAAAATGACATTAACTTGAAAAGAATAAACGAAGTGGCCCAAATTTATCTCACCAAGATGGGGGGGGGGGGTATAGATTGGAAGAAAAACTGCCTTCTTAATTAATGTATGCCCCCTTATATGTAATAAACTCAAATTTGTAATGGTGAAAGAAATTAATAAAAAAATTTATTATTATTATTACCCCCGTAGTAATTATGGTTTTTCCACATATGCCACGAGTACTTTTTGCAGATTTTGGTAATGATTCATACAAAGGCCGTAGTTTTTAGTAAGAATCCAAAATTTCTAGTCGGTTCTGAGGTTTAGGGCCCGAGAAAATGAATTTTAAAGTTCGACCCCAAGCCTAACATTACTTCTGTAAAAATGTTTTATCTACGTTACCTTACCCTCTGAATGCAACATAATTTTATTTATTTTTATATTTATTTTTTATTTAATATATGTATATAGGAGCAAATTTTTTTAATTCATTACCAGAAAAAATTAGAAACATGAATACCAATTTAAAAAAATTTAAAACTCACCTTAAAAATTATACTGAAAACTTCGTTTAAATGGTAATTTAAATGTGATATAAATAAACTGAATGATATAAAAAAAAGCAATACAATAACACCCCCCCATACACACAAGCCTTGCTTAATTATGGGGGTACATCAAATATATCTACTATGTAATTAATTACTGTATAAAATTTATTTGTAATTTATGTACCTTCTATTACTAATAATAAAAAAAAAAAAAAATATATATATATATAGTACAGTGGTTTTATATAAATTATATATCGGTACACAAATTATTTAAAATTGCAATATCACCAAAGAAGAAGCTAGTTCTCGTGCTTGATGAGCGAGTTACACTAATTATAACAGAAATAGAATAACATTATGCAATAGTTAAGTATATAATAGGAACAATTGAAACATCTGGATTATCTATACGTGTAGGTGTACATACATGGGATACGGTTACATACTAAAATATTATGCACTTAAGAGAAATTCGAAAAATCTAAATAAAATATAGATTGATAATATATAGAAAGAAAGAGAAAAACAGGTAATTATTAAGTTAATTATTCCTGATGAAGTGTAGCTTCAGTTTGAGTTAATTAAACAAGGTATTCAGCTCGTCAGCGCGATACTGTACACTGCATTTAAGAATACCGTCAAAACATGTCGTATACGGCCGTTTTAACACGCATTCCCAAAAGATACAGAATCACTCTTATGAATGCTTGTAAATTGGCCATCTAAATTAAAACAACCGCCAAAAGAAACCAACATACTACAATCATTACGCTTGATGCTTTCATTTTTGCTATTCTATGGACTAAAACAGGATGGCGAAAACGCCACCTGAAATATTAGACATGTACATTGTACATTATTGTACAACACCCACATAACATGAACAATTTTCAGTAAGTAACTTTGTTCGCCGCTTCCCCGTGGATGCATTTATGAATACTGCAGCATTGTCAAATTGACAACAATTCTCCCAGCTACGACGTCTAATGACATTTCGTTGTGTTGTTCGCGTGTCGCATACGAGATGTGATTTATTGAAATGAAGCCAATCTGTGCTACTAGTTACGTATGTTGGTGCCATTATATTATTTTAGTGAGCACACAGAATTCTGCATTTTACGTGCTTAATGGGGATGGCATTGGAAGGGAAGGGGGTTGGTGCCATGACAATATGCAGTTCTGTAAAGTTGTTACAGAACTGCATATCGATACACTAGTTTCTATCCGACAGTCAATAATCCTTGGGGTCTCTGTTCACAACTGGAGACCAGAAGGCTCACAAAGAAAACAAGATTAAGATTACAAAAAAAATAAAATTTTCATTACATGGCGCAACTGAGTTGTCGGGAATAGCCTAACGGCGGTTCAGGTGATAAGCTCTCCGTCTCAATCCAGCAGCACGGTAACACACGTAACAGCGCGCGTGTCACGTGATCCCGTCGCGACGTGTAGGAAGGGATCGGTGGCGAAGTGATTGAAAAATGTGTTTTTTTGTTTTTCATACAAAAAACATACCAAATAAACGATATCTACTTTGTACTCCAAATATGCTCAGGATTCGCTGGTTAAAATCCTTTAGGTACGTGTTGTTACACCCTGCACAACACGGAATTATATCACGGAGAATAACACTATGGGGAGTGTTTTCTGTGAATGCGCTTTGCAGCCGCAAGACAACAGTGAAAAATGTGTTTGATTGTGTTCATAATATTGAAAGCTGTCTTGATTATTAGTGTTTGCTTCAGAAGGTATTTTACCATCGTAGCTTGTCTATAGGATAACGTTGATCGATAATGAAACAAATACGTCTTTATTTTTTACATCCACTCCACTCAAGAGGGCCCGAGGAAAAAATATCTCCCAGGGCCTGTCATCTTTGGGGATGTTGTGTGGAAGGTCTTTTTAGGAAAGGAAAGAGATGAAGTTCTTGGAAGGAAAAAGGTATGAGGGGTAGGTAGGAATCTGGAGGGCCAATGTGTCTAGGAGTGACGGAAGTATAAAACCATCCTTCCCACTGCGATGCAAGGCGATGGGTTGAAAGAGTCCGATGGAGAGGTCAAAGACCTAGACCAACCTCACCCCATGAACCCGGGCACTCCTGCTAAATCACCATAGATAGAAAACCACTTGGAGCGACCAATGGTAGCATTGGTAGCAAACCGCATCAAACCGGGCCAAATCCGGAGTAGGTAAGGCCGACATTTATATCACAAATTAAAAAAAATGCGTGAATGTCCGCTTTTGTGTGCGTGATTATCACCAAAAGTTGATAGAATTCATTGTCTTCGAGTCTATATGCCGAGCTTCAGCTCGATCGGATATCGGGTATCGGGATACTTTTGACTTCCAAGATTCCACTTCATTCATACAGGAAAACAAAAGTGAAATTCAAGTAAATATATTTAATAATAGATTTAATTCAAAATTTACAAACACTTTTTTTATGATATATTTTTGACTAAACATGTCGTGCTGTGCCTTCTCCTTCTTTAGTCAAGATTTGTAGATCGAGGAATGTGTTTTATGTACATAGAAGGAATACCGAGTTACACACTTTAATCCCTTTAGGGCCGGTAATTCAGAATACTAATTAGATAAATTAATGTGTTTTTCGCCGTTTAGTTTTGGTGTAGCTGCCCAGTACCGTATACCAAAAACTATTGAGCTGAACTCCGTTGCTCTAATCATATTTCAGGTCTTCTCAGGACTTCATAAACAAATTTGATATTAGACAAGATATAAAGTACCTACTCAATCAGCGAGTTTTAATGTGGGTGAGTCAAGTGTATTTGTTACACATGAGAGGCGCCGGCGTCGAGGCGCTCGCTAGTGGAAAGGAGAAGGAAGAACATAAAGTTTGGCAAGCACCTGGCTGCTAAGATCTATTTACCAAACTTGACATACAACAATTAAACTGCATTTTGATTCTATTTGATAGTTTACCGCCAAGGATCTTTGGTACACTTTGGAACGGCTTGTAACTTTAGGTGAAGGTAAATTAAGTCGTTTGACTACCTCCGTGGTTGAGTGGTTACGATCATTAGTTACAAATCCGGCTGTCGTGGGTTCAAATATCGGCAGGTGCAAGAGTTATTTCACAATTTATTCTTCAAAAATAATGCGTAGTATATTTGCGAGTAGTCCCATATAATTGGAAGATACTTTCACGTTTCATTGTTTGGTGAAAAGCTGGTTACTTCCTCACCTTCCTCTTCCTCATATCCTTCCCTTCCTAATACCAACAGTCTCACAACTCACAACATACCCTATTTAGGAGTGCCGTAGCCTCAACGGCTCCAGACGATTGAGAGCAATTTGGACGCGCGGTACTCACATAGAATAACAATAGTTGGTACCTTCACAATATTATTAAAAAAAATCGATCGTCATTCAAATTCTTTTATAGATTAATGCTTTGTTCTGATCAATTGAATCCAAACTGAAAACTCACTTTTTCCGATACTCCTTTCCGATCGGAGGAGTAAGGATCGACTATTAAATTTATTAATTTATTTAAAATATCTATACCTTCCCGTAAATCCAGTTAACCCTCGAATTGTAATATTATGTAAAAACTTCCTACTTCTTCTGGCGCTAATCTTAATTGTAAATATGTGTGTTAATAAGTCACCAGTTTTAGGTTAGAATCTATATGTCTTAGTCATAAGTCACTAGCTATAAGTCTTAGATGTAAGTCACTAGTTATAATTGTAAATCTTAGTTGTAAGCCAGTAATATAAGTAGCTATAAGTCTTAGATGTAAGTCACTAGTTGTAATTGTAAATCTTAGTTTTAAGCCAGTAATGTTAATTCTTTTATATATTATTTGTACAGCGCCCTTGAGGTGATTTTCCACGAAAACGGCGCTATATAAATTAGCCAATTATTATTATTATTATTATTAATTTCTCGACATCCGTATTGTACAAACCTGCAGCCGCTTGTATCAAGGTTTCTTCTAATTTTTTGAAAAACAAAAGAATTGATGTATTTTAACATTACACATTTATTTAGGCAGGTATCTCCTGGTACTTGGAATAGTTATGTGGCTTTCGGGAGCTCTAGCGTGTAATCGAAAATTTTCGATCGATGGGCTTAACTGAAAACAAAATAAAAGATAACAAATATTCTTTAAATTGTCTTCTCAACAAAGGTGTGTCACACCTAGTGAGATGGGCAATACGTCATTATTATAACCAAATGTAATAATGAAACGAATAAAATAAAAATAAACTTCCGATGATTTTATATCGATATCCCTAGCACAGCTTCACTGTTAATAGCCGAACCGATATTAATAAATAATAATAATATTTTGCTTATTTATATAGCGCCGTTTTTGTGAATGATCACCTCAAGGCACAAATTATTAACAGGAAGTAAATAAAAAATCGATACACGCTGGCAACACCTCTGCCATAGGTCACCCCAAATGGCTCGCTACGTTTGGTGACTTAGCAGGGGTGCCCGGGTTCACGGGGGGTTAGTTTTGTCCTGGTCATAGCGGCGGATGCGTCTGCCCACCTGTTGCATGGCGGGCCGGATCAAGAGAGATTGGTTGAGGGAGGCCTTTTGACCTTTCCAGCCGGACTCTCGACTCTCGAGGGATGGATTGATACGTACGACACTCCTGGATACACTGACCCCTAGATTCTTACCCACCCCTCACACCGTTTTCTTTCCAAGAACTTCCTATCCTTCCTTTCCTTAAAAAGACCCTCCACACAGCATCCCCTAAGATGACATAGGCCCTGAGGGAAATTATTTTCTTCAGGGCCTCCTGTGTCGAACCAACGAAAAAAAAAAACTGGCGGATCGGTCTAAATCGATCATGCTCAGTAGAAGGTTTCGGCAATGCAGCCAACTTGTAATAATGATGTAAAATCTTACATCACGTACATACTTTTAAACATGCGAACTTTGGGCCAACTTTAAGAAGAGCAGCGTGGAAAGGCTTCGCGTGCAATATAACAACGCCTATTGCATGATGTTCGACCTTCCCAGGTACTAGCTTATGTGCTTCCAACATGCTAATGAAGGTTCCTAAATTTGCAGCATTTATAAGAACTCGGGGGAACAGGATAGACAACTGGTTTTGAAATAGAGTTTGCTGTTTTGGAATAACTTCTGAGATAAGGGGGGCAACGGGTGTTGAAAATGAAATAAAATTTCATCTGAAAGGGAGCTTTTTCCGTAGTTGGACCCTCCTTATTTTTGAACATGCGTTCCTTTTTTGGCGGTTAGCACAAAAGAAAAGACCGATTATACTATCTCATTCCCTCACAGGCTAAATTCTATGTATGTATGTGTTTGTCTCTTTTTTTTGTCGAAATTTTTCGTTTCATCGAGTTTCAAATCACAATGATGCTAAAGAAGTTATCACTTCAAAAGTGTGCAGTTCGCACGCGGTAGAAGTGAAACCTTCAGAAAACTAAAGTAGACAAAAGTGGGAAGGCTACGAAGCACCGCACAAAGAGGATGCCTATTATACCATCTCATTCTCTTGCACGATAAATCTATAGATGTTTGTGTTTGTAGCTTTTTCTTTCATCGAGTTTCAAATACAGCAGTGCTAAAGAAGTTTTCACTTCAAAAAATCATCCAAATCGCCCACATTTTCGTAATTGAACCTTCCTATCTGATTTTTCACTATTTTCCCTTTTTCTGTTGTTTGAAGACGGAAAATCCTGCTGAGCTGACAAACTACAAAAGTTACCAACAGGATTTCAACGTTAATAAAGAAAATATATTCTAATATTTTTACATCCAGATAAATATGAAAAAAAATGCTTTGTGTAACTCAAGGCACAATTAAACGTTGACATTGTTATACTTATATATTTGCCTCCAAAGAGAGTGGACACAAGAAACGAGAAATGTAATTATTTCACCAGAGACTTTCCCAGAAGATAAAGGAAGGAAAAACATTAAATAATCACCACAAAATGAGCTCGTCCTTTGACCGAAACGCATTCTTCTTGTCAAAGGAATAAAGAATGAATTAATAATAACCGGTAAGAAATAATTTTATCAAAGGGTGAAATAATTCAATTCTAGGACATGCTCTATACCAGGGAAATATAAACAGAAGAAGTTAAAGGATGATTCATTTCATTAAAAAAGCCTCGAAGAATTCAAAGAATTGGAATTGATAATAACCAGTTTGATAAAAGATAAAAGCTATGTCTGAATCATTTGACAAATTTACAAGGCTTTATTTTAAGGCTGTATTCAATGAATATTGGAAATAGTTTCATTTTATGACTTAGATATTCGACGAGCGTTCTTGGAATACTATTTATCAGAACCACTTTATTTCATTGCTCAGATGTAATAATTATTTGTCCTGTTCTTAATAAATGTATAGTTAAAAATAACTTTTTCACTATCCAGATTTTATTATTTATAAATTAATAATGTATTATTTAAATTACAGGTTTTCGTTACTGAACAATTGTGTTGAGATGTACACAATTAAACCTTCCATTTTTGGTATTTATTTTCAATTTGGGAGGAGATTATAAGTACCGCTGCCCCGGGAACCATTTATTGGATAACCAACACCCCTGCCATAGGTCTCCCAAGGTGGTTCGTTTAGCAGGGGTACTAGGGTTCATGGGTTGAGGTTTGTCTTAGTATTTCATTAGGTTTTTCTAGGTTTGTCCACTTACTTTGCATCGGGAGAGATTTGAGGACAGAGGTTGGGTTGCCTAACCTAACCTAACCTAACCTAACCTAGAGATCTTCAGCTGGTTTCTCTCAACCCATGGATTCACATGTCAGTCACTTATAGACACATTGACCCCCTGATTCCTACCAACCCCCCATATGGGAATTTACTTCACAGAACATTCTCTTCTTCTTCCCTAAAAATACCCTCCACACAGCATCCTCAAAGATGACAAACGCCTTGAGGGATTTTTTTTCCTCAAGGCCTCCTGTGTGGAGCGAAAATACAGAAATAATTAATTTATTGCAATGCATATACCTGCCAATATTTTTCCTTCCATCCCAAAAGTTAATTAAATAGCTCTTTTCTTCGGCCTTTAATTGTCAAATTCTTGGGAACGTCGTTTAAGAGGCCTTTAATTTCATATTAATTGCCTTACAATGGGAATGACAAGAAATTCAAGGCAAGAAGTTGGATAAATTGAATAACGCCAGAGCTCACCGTTCGGAGTTCATACTCCTGCAGATGTAACTAACAAACAGATTTTCTGCTGCATTTGATACCCTATGTATACCTAATCGAAACAAAGTTTACTTTATAAATTATTTAATAACCTCTGGCTTGCCATTGAAGTAAAATCGTGTATGGTTTCACAGTGCTTTTCACACAACGAAGTATTGAATTCCATAAGTCTAAACTTAAACTTTATGTCGCACAGTTTACACCAGCGTTTTGCAAGCGGGTTCCCCGCAGAGCATTGCACCATCCTTTCAATAAGGATCTTTCGATTATCCACCACTAGTGGGTAAGTACCTACCTTAAAGAAGTCGATTTGAACAGAAACGACATAATTGATGTCTTATTACCCCATTTGGATTCCTTGTTTGCAAACGCATTACAAATCTGCCTATCGAAGACAAGTCGAGAAAATAATATGGAAAAAAATGATTAATATCTTTTTCTCCCCACAGAAGTGCGCCCGCCCGCACCCCGCCATACAGCTCTGCGCTTCCACCACTCCTGCCCCCCCCTGTACTCCCGGCTTGGCAGGCTAATATCAAGCGGTTAAATCTGGAAAAATCCCCAAGTTATATGAAAAATATTATTCAAAATGAAAGTGGCGCCACGTAAGAGTATATGGGCAGGGCTGGATTGTGACGGCGACCGGCCTCGGAGTGAAAGGGTTGCGTTTTGTGTGGGTATATTATATTTTTTCTTATCAATAAAGTATGACTTCGGGGTCACACGAATTGAAGATTATATGTGCAATTGAGAGCTGATAGCAACAATTATTAAAAAAATAAAAACAATTATTTCGCCAAAAGCTGAACTTTTTGACGAAATAACTGGGGAGGCGCAAACGCTGCCGCCATTGATCCGATCTTTAAAGCGCAGAAATTAATTATTAAGATTATATTAAAACTACCGATCACAAGCAGTTTGGGTGAAATCGTTAGGAGAATCTGTGTCTTTGACATTAGACGAATTTATGCCAAAAACATATTAGCATACCTCTTCAAACATAGAACTACCTTTGAAAATGTCCAAACTGCTCGAGATATTAGAACCAAAGGGCATAATCTCCTACTATTTTTATTAAGATACTTTGCAACAAAACTATATAATACACTTCCACAGGCAATTAGACAAAACACAATTTATATTAAATATAAATCTGGCACCAAGTCCTCGATTACCAGCCAAAACAGATCCAACATTAAAGATTTTATCAAAACTAACTTATAAATAAGTATTTATTTTTTCAATATTACGTTCATGAACTGGTATTTTTTTTTTAACATTAACTCCACACAGGAGGCCCTGAGGAAAATAATTTCCCTCAGGGTCTATGTCATCTGGGATGCTGTGTGGAGGGTCTGTCACTTGTAATATTGTGTTTTTATTTGTATTTTGTATGTGTTAATATTATAAACTACTTATGCTAATCGCCTGCTCTCAACACAGGTTCTCCCAGTGAGACAGGCATAGAATAAAACAAAATGTAAATAAAAAACTAACAAAGATGAATAATAAATAAAAAATAAAAAAATTGAATTCAGTTGAAAGGTTAGCTGCTTATCTAAAGAATTTGGGAAAGCATTTTTTAAAAAGAAAACATTGTTTAATTTATAAGTTCTCTTTCAATGAAAAGCACTCCAATTCAAAATACGTATTCGACATTTATTTACAAAAACCTTAAATTTGCTCGGTTCCTGGTGGGTCTAAGGCAGTTCGTTGGCTGAATTATGGGCAATGATAAAGATTAAAGAATCCATCTTTTTTAAAAAAACGAGTGTGCTTTAGACCACACGACTGAAGTAAAACTTCACTAACGTATATCCCCCTCTCAACTTCCGTTCGCCTCGCCCGATCACACTTTTCATAACGCTCTCATCACGAATTCACCAGCTTAGGGGGCATACATTAATTACGTGAGCAGTTTTTCTTCCAATCTAGACCCCCCCCCCTTGGTGAGATAAATTTGGGCCACTTCGTATATTCTTTTCAAGTAACGTGAGATTTTACTGGACCCCCCAGCTTTTGAGCTCACGTAATTATTGTATGCCCCCTTACTCCCCAAGTCAAGCGTGCGTAAAGGCCCGACCGTTCGCCTCACCCTCACGCCTCACCTCACACTTTTCGTAACGCTCTCGTCACGCATTCGCCAGCTTACTCCCCAAGTCAAGCGTGCGTAAAGAATTTTTACTTTAAAAATTGTAAGACTAATACATTGAAAAACAAACAACACACAACTATTAAGTGGACATAACTGACTGAAATAGGAATCTGTTTTACCGTATGATGATTAGTTCATAAAACCAATACCAGGGGGTGCCAAACCAGCCTTTTATATATTTTATGTCACTGAGGGCAATGATAGTTAGTTACTGATTTCATCCAATATAATTTGACATGCTTTATTATCCTCGCGAAAAAATTATTTATTTGCTGTAATTAGCTCTTAATATTGATTTTCAGAACGTTATTTGGACAAGGTTCTCACTTCGCTTCACCTTGTTCCGAGAAATGAGGTGTCAAAGTTTGCAAAAACGATTTCTCATAATCTATTTACCAATTTCTGATTTTGAAGTTGAAGCTTGTGTAAAGTATTTTAATTGAACATATTTTAATGGAAAGTATTTGATGTGTGTTTTGTGTGGATGCGGATGTCGAAGGACCTTTTACGTGTTTTGAGATGTATGATAGACCACTGCACAAGTAAAAATGAATGCATAAAGGAATAGGAAGGAAGGGACTTACTGTGGTACTTCTCTTCTCTTATGGGTGGTTTTGTTCATACACTTGTATAATTTTTAATCGCGGTATTTACTGTGATATGCGGGATTAAGTTAGATAATGCGGGGAGCGGAAAATTATATGCTTATACGGCGAGTTTCGAATGAAGACACTGATTTGCTATGGTAACGAAATAATAGGTACATAGGAATGGGATAAGATGGGAACAAGGAACATGATAGGGATGGATAGGAAGGCATCTACAAGCACAGAGTCTATGTAAATGTATATAGGTTGTTACGTATTACATGTTTATGCCAGTGTTACAGGGGTGCCGACGGCAGCTGCTGAGTATGCGAACATAGTCTCGGGGGGTACGGTCTCTCTACAGGCAATATCCAGTGAAACAGGTAGTTGGTATAGACAGGTTTATTGACAATAAGCAAGGTAATGCAAGACAATAGCTCAGTTTAAGTCCTGACTGGCGGGTGCCTAGGAAGAGGTGATTTGGGCTGAGAATCTAAATGGCTCACGAATAACTAGAGGGGGGGGGGTATTATGAAGGCTCACGTGTGAACAGCGGCGAAGCAGCGGGCGGCAGGCGCTGGAGCGGGCAGGAGTAGGGCCATTGCACAGGGCTGGTGCGCAGCAGGAGCGTCAAGGGTTTCCTGGAGTTCAGCAATCCTGGCCGACGCTCACATTGTTACGAGCGGGTGGCAAAGCAGCGGGCGGCACGGGCAGGAGTAGGGCCATTGCACAGGGCTGGTGCGCAGCAGGAGCGTCAGGGGTTTCCTGGAGTTCAAGGGGTCCAGTAATCCGAGCCGATGCTCACTTTAATGTTACGAGCGGGAACTCCGTCGCCCAACACGTCCCGTTCGGGAAGAACCGCTCGCTCCCGGTGCCCGCTTTGAACTCACTTGCTTGTTTTCTGTTTCCCTTGCGTCTCCCCGTAGAGGGAGACGGCTAACCCCATATATGGGCAATGCCTCTCATATTAGTCCGGAGGGAACGGGTGATGATTTGCATGCCGTGGACGCGTGCAAATGTCCTAAATACATGACCTTATATGGTATTAAAAATGTTTAGGGCCTGTTCATTGGCTGCAAGACACGCGTGATAGGCTTCCTGACACGATCTGGCTTCGTGATGTTCGCACGATAGATAGGTATATGGGCAACCCATAACAAGGTAAGTGTATCTATGAATTGTGTAAACGCCCAACCAGTATTTAAATTGGACGTATTTAAGTAGGACCTACCTAAACATGCAAATATCGCCCAGTGTAACCAGCTTGGGCATAATAATTCAATGCCCAAGGTTATAATTACATTTCTCTAATGCGATTACAAGGTGGGGCCACGTCCTATTTAAATATTTTCCATTAAAATATAATAAACTAAAATTCTTTAAGTAAAATTGTTAAATAGATTACGAAAATTCATCTTTGGAAACTTTGAAACCTTAGAAAATGGTAAGGTGTAGTTAGAACCCCATCCAAATGAAGTGACGAACCATAATGCGCCTCGTATTTAAGATCAACTGTCAGATACAAACAAAATAGAGAGTGTAAGTGATGTTAGAACCTTGTAAAATGAATTATTTATGTTAGAACTTTGTCATACAAATATCTACGAAAATACAACACAGATGGTTCTAAAAATTATTTTAGGTAGAGAAATGAGCAACATTCACAGGTCATTTTTTAAAAAAATGTCAGTTAGAACCCTATCCAAATGAAGAGACGAGAAAAAAACATTCGCATTAAAAAGAATTTTGAGAAGAAACCACTGACATTTTACAATCTACTCGCACAAAAAATAGTGCGCAAAAGGCGGTAATTTTCACACTATCTTCTGAAAATAATGAATGAAATCAAAGGACAATATATTGCATTCTTACGTAGAGTCTCAAAGGCCCCATCAGCCACATTATCGCCCAGCCAGCATTCCCGGATCCGCTCCTGCCGGCGACCACATAGCGGCTCCGCGAGTAAGAAAATCTTAAGTTATCCCGAACCACGAGCCGGTAACAGCTGTGCTCGAATACGAAACCGTCACTTATATTATGCCCTCCTGGTATTTGGATAAGCCGCCATAATGGATTTTTATAAGCACAGAAAAATAATGCTTGGCCGAATTCAGAATTGATTGCACGCGACGGGAATATAAGGAAATAGGGAAGACGTTGCAAATAGGAAGTGAGAATTATTATTCAGAGAAAGAATTTATTTTTTACAACTCTTTTTCTGGTTTTGTTATTCTTTTTTGTTGTCACAGGAGTATTTTGGATTGTGAACATATTTGGTATGTCGTATTGCGTAAGGAAAAATATAATCTTAAGTATTTGCCTGTACACAAATGAATGTTTACAAATATAATGGAATTAGAGCAGAACCCTTATACAAATGGTTCAACGACAACTCAAAAAAGTGGCATTTCAACACCCTTTTGAAAAGTCATCAAAATTGATTAATTAAAAAATAGCCCATAACCTTAGGTTAGGTAGCCCGTTTAACAAGGTTTTTTTTTGTTTTTTGTTTCAACACTTTTAATGAATTTTCAAAGGAGCGATGAAGTTGTACATTGTTGAGTTGTCTGGTCACCGGAAAAAACATGGGATATTAAGTTTTTTTTTTCTTTTACGTTAGCTCTATATAGGAGGCCTTGATGAAAAAATTCCTTAGGGCCTATGTCATATTTGGGGATGCTTTGTGGAGCGTTTTTTGAAGGGGAGGAAGAAGAGGAACATCTGAGAAAGAATAATGTATGAGAGGTGGGTAGGAATCTGAGGGTCAAAATATCCAGAAGTGATGGACGAACAAATTCATCCCTCTCACTGCGGTGTAAGACTACGGGTCGAGATATTAGAGAGATTATATATAGTCGTTTCCCTCAGCCAGTCTCTCCCGATCCTCTGCGAAGACCTAACCAAACTTCACCCCACGATTCCGGACACCTCTGCTAAATCACCTAACGTAGCGAATCACTTGGGGTGATCTATTTTTTTATTTTATTTTATTTTATTTGATTTGTAAGAAACAAACAGCTTATATACATACAATAGACATAAAAATATACACGTTAACTGCAGTGAAGCCAAAAGAGTTTCTTATGCTAATATTGTTTCTAGATGGAGTTTTAATTTATCTTAAGCTAAATTTAGACTTAGGAAGGGGTGAGGAAGGGGAGAGGAGGGGGGGGGGGGAGGGAGAATATGGGATAAGGACATGAGATGCTCTCGATACCTTGCACACCCCGTATCAATCCAATATCGCACGCGTTACTTCTATTCGATACTTCTGAAGGTTTAAATTAAAAATGTCTACGTTGTGAAACAATTCGTTGTATCTATGGCAGAGGTGTTTATTATCAAAAAAAGTTGAGGGGGCGGCGGAGGCATAGTACACGCCAAACTTTAATTCAGGCCTGACGTTGATACAGAAATCATCGCAATAGGCGAGTTTAAGGTGGGAAAAATGGCAAGGCCCATGCCTTTCTCTGTCGCATGCATGTTTTTGTGGATCTTTCTCTTTCTCTTAGGTTCATTGTAAAGTTAGTAACTGCGCAAAAATGGATCGTATCAGGCCGTTAATTAAGTTTTTCGTGTACTATACATGCGTTCCCGGCATGCGTTGCAATGCCAATAATGTTTCTCCCTGCGTGTCTATTCTCATTCGTTTCGTTCCCTTTCCGCCTCCCCTTCCCCTACTATCTCCCATTAACCTACCACCTACCTACCTACTACCTACCATAACTCATTATTAGGTTTACAAATAAAAATTAACTTCAATTCAATTCCGTCATGCGTACATACAACAAACTGTTGGTAAAAATTAATTTACTTAAAGAGTTTATTCGAAAATCGATCAATCAAATTTGGTATCTAACGTAGGTACCTATTAAAAATATCTATAATTCTTGATTTGATTCAACGTATTAGGTGAGTACTTCAAATAAATTCATTAATTTAAAGTGTTTCGAAAATTCTATTTTGATTGAACAATCATTGTTTTGCAAAATGTTATTTTCAAATTGTGACGTTTTTGATAGTTTCGCAAGAGTTTTTGTAATGATTAAAAAACTTTTCAGATGTATTGTCATGTGGTTGTAATAATCCAGAAACCTTCGCGGGGGTGGAAAGAAGGTATTTTGAAAGTCTATCTATATAAATAAAAATGATTCGCCGAAATGTATGTATGCGCCTAATTTCCGAACGACCGCACCAAATTGGATAATATATTTTTTTGTGTTCGTTATTGTCAGGACATGGTTTGTATAAAACTACTGATGTGCTCTGGCATTACGAAATTTGTATTAAAAAATGCAATAGGTGGCACGCGAGCTATTTGAAAACTGAATATACCTGGACTGAATGTATGGCATGCGGGAGGAGGAGGGGAACTCGGATAGGGGATTCGCGGGAAGGGGAGAGGTGAACCCGGGAGGGGGTAGGGGAACCTAGGAGGGGGTGGAGAACTCGGGAAGGGGTTCACGGAATGGGGGGAGTGGAGTGGGAAGAGGGAACGACGACCTCCGTAGTCCAGTGGGTAAGACTCTTGACACACAATCCGGAGGTCGCGGGTTCGAACCCGGCATGCGCAAATAAATTTTATTTGATTAATTTGTGTTATTTCACAATAAATTCATTTTAAAATAATATATAGTATATTTGCGGCATGTTCCAGAGTGGAAGATACTATTAGTATCGCCCTGGTGTAAGACCACCATTCAGAATTGAAACGTTGCTTGAAAATGGCTTTAGCCGTGTTTGGTGACCAGATCTGAATAGCCAGGTACTTCCCAACCTTCCTCTTCCCCACCTCCTTCCCCTCCCCACTACCTTCAGCCTCACAACATACCCCAATTGGGGATGCCATAGTCTCACTGGCTCCAGACGGGAGCAGTTGAGATTCTTGTGCGGTATTCACTGTAAAAAAAAAAAAAAAAAGGGAAGGTGGGGGAGGCGGAAGGGGAATGGGACGAATGAGAAAGGACACGCAGGGAGAAATAATTTATTTATTAAATGGCATTGCATCGCATGCCGGGAACCAGCTAGTTTCAAATATTTCCTGTGCTTAATACAGCAATACACAGACAACTCATTTACTCATGTAAATGTTTATGAGTAAGCATATTTTGATTTTTATATTGATTAGATAAAAGTGAAATAATTCATTAATATAAATTACCAGATTAGGTTAAATTCATCCAATTCTAATCAGCGGCAAATGGTTGCTAAAATTTGACGCAGAACGCAGCGCGGCTCCGATGCAATCGTTTCCAATTTGCACTATAATATGTTATCAGGGGTGGCGGTGATGTTAACCACTGCTAAATTTCACGTCATATGTTGTGTACCTGCCGAATAATCAGTCTAACGCGAACCCTCCGTACTTATCGATCCGGTAATTAATACATTCCATTACACGTTTCCCTACAACTCCACACTGACACTGATTACCGTGTGATTACTGGATACTTAGAATTAGAATGCGTACAATGAACTATTGGTTTTTGCGTGGCATACTTGAAGGGGAGTATTTCTAAGATCCAACGGTTTTTTTTTTTTTTACAGTGAATACCGCACAAGAATCTCAACTGCTCCCGTCTGGAGCCAGTGAGACTATGGAATCCCCAATTGGGGTATGTTGTGCGGCTGAAGGTAGTGGGGAGGGGAAGGAGGTGGGGAAGAGGAAGGTTGGGAAGTACCTGGCTATTCAGATCTGGTCACCAAACACGGCTAAAGCCATTTTTAAGCAACGTTTCAATTCTGAATGGTGGTCTTACACCAGGGCGATACTGATAGTATCTTCCACACTGGAACATGCCGCAAATATACTATATATTATTTTAAATGAATTAATTGTGAAATAACACAAATTAATCAAATAAAATTTATTTGCGCATGCCGGGTTCGAACCCGCGACCTCCGGATTGTGTGTCAAGAGTCTTACCCACTGGACTACGGAGGTCGTCGAACTCGTACTCGTCGTTACTCGTACTGGTCGAACTCGTACTCGTACTCGTACTGGTCGTCGAACTCGTACTGGTCGTTACTCGTAGGTATATATTATATTATCCAAACTAATATTTATTTAAACACACATCTCCATTTTTTTAATGTTAACTCAGGCTCTGACGAAAATAATTTCCTTCAGGGCCTTTGTTATCTTTGGAAATGCTGTGCGGTGGGTCATTTTGTGGAAAGGAAGGAGTGAACCTGGGTCTTCAAAAGAGTTCAAGCGTTGATGGAGGAGGGAGGAAACACAGAGGCTATCCCGCCGCCCCGGGAACCATTCATTAGATAACTAACGCCTCTGGCACAGGTCACAAGTGGTTCTCTACTTTTGGCCACTTAGCAGGGGTGCCCGGGCTTATGAGATGAGGATTTTTTAAGTCTTGGTGGCGGGCCGGATTTTTACCTTTCCAGCAGGACTCTCCCGAGCCACAACTCGGCACCGCAGTGGGAGCTCTTTCTATGCTGGTTTTAGAACGTCTTATTTACTTACATAAATTATTATATTATGCCCCTGGAGACATTAAAAATCGTTATCAGCACATTAATGTAGGCATTGTATTTCCTCGATTTTTAAAAATTTATTTTTATAAATTTTATTGGTTTCTGTGGCAAAGTTTGTAAGTGATGTAAATATAAAGTATAATATGAGAATAAATTCAAAGTTTTCACAGTCCTCCTCACAACGGTTTCTTGTTCTTAGGCGGCCTGATGTTTTATGTTTTTGTATTTAGTTTCTAGTTGTATTTACATTGTCTTCATAATATTTGCAATTAATTCTCACTCTGCTCTGTCAGGCGACGCATTTTTCGCATGATGCAATGCTGCCTCACGAGCTTCTTTAACGAGTTTTACTTTGCTTTATATATTATTTTTGTGTGTATAACTAATCGGATTTGTTGTATTATGTTTTTTTCCTGCTAAACACTTGCATACTGCTTTCTAACAACGTATGCAGGGACACTAGAGGTCTAGATTCAAAATAAATAAATGTAGCTTCGTTTAACAAAAAATGTAATCTTGCTTGTAAGTGGTGGATAACCTGCAATGTCAGCCATGATTTTACTTTAGTTTAACATATAATCATTACTGTTATTTTTTGTTTGATTTGATAGAGCATTATATATTTTCGTAGCATGATATTTAATATTTCTCTTGTATAATTGTCAATTTCTTTAAACCTTTAGTGAAAACTTTTTTCTTTACATTTTAATTTATATTGGTATTATATTAGCATTAAAGTAACTGTATTTTTTACATAAAGTAAGTTCGAAAATTGCTCAATTCTGCGTGATATTTTTCCTTAAAGGAAAAGTTCCTTCTTTACTTTCAGTTTTTATTTTTCAATTTTCTTGTTTTATCTATTAACATTTCTTTAGTTTATTATGTCAACTAAACAATAGTAAAAAAAATGTCGTGGTATAACTGAAAGTATACTAGTTTTATGAATATATATAAATGTATTATTTTACCAACAGAATTTCTTCATTCATTTTCATTTTCAAATTCATCTTTCTTGTTTTATCTATTAATATTACTTTAGTTTATTATGTCAGCTAAACAATAGTAAAAAATGTCATGGTATAACTGAAAATATTCTAGAATATGTATATACATATGTATTATTTTACCAACAGAATAGTCAACACTATAACTTACTATAATTTACTATAATTTACATGTAAAAACATTATCATATTGGAATGTCCTAAAACGGGCAATTGCCTAGTTGGACATTTTAAGTTCATTACATTGTATTATGTAATATTTGCAAACAAACAATAAATAAATAAATAAAAAAACCTCCAACATCAAACTACACAATTTGATGACAGCAGTCATGACGTGAAATTTTCAAAAGTCTGTGCTATCAAATCGATAAAATAAATTTATTACTCTAGCCCGGTAAGAACCAATAAGTGAAAGCGTTTTTTCAATCGTAGCCCTACATAAAAAAGTTGCTAACCACACAAGTTTTAACAACTTGTTCCAAATGAGAGTTAGTATCCATTTCATGAAAGTTTGAAATGAATTTCCAAAACTTTGATAATAAAGAATAAAGACCCAATCAAAGGTAGTTTCATTTTTTTTTGTTTTACAGCATTGCTTCTGTAAATTTGTAAGTTTAATTGAAATCAAATATTGAGAGAAACTAGTAAAGTTTCTGTAGATTTACCTCTCACAAATACCAAGTTATTATGTCATCATTTTGGTTGGACAGGGTTCTAACTTCACTTAACTTTAGCTGAGATATGAGGTGTAAAAGTTTGTAAAGAAGATTTCTCATAATCTATTCACCGATTTTTGATTTTTTGGTTGAGTCTTATGTAACGTATTGTCTATTGATTCCATGACTTGATGAGTTGATTCACCGACAATTGGCCTCCCGGTGTACTTATTCATAACTAGCAGACCCGGCTACACGTTGCTGTGGCTAACGAAACCTTTATAACCAACGCCATCTGTTAAATCAAATCCACATCACGCTGCCCGCTGCCGCTTGGCCAGATATATTATGTATTTCAATCAATTTACACAAAACCTTGACAAATTATATACCTAAAAACCTTCCTCACGAATCACTCTACTTCTGGTGAAAACCGAATGAAAATCCGTTGGGTAGTTTAAAAGATCTAAGCGCACATACATCGTGAGCGGCTTCATTTTATACTTAGTATGTATATATATATAAGTAAAAAGTAAAGTAAAGAGTAAAGATGTGTAGTCGTTTTAAGGAAAGTTCATTATACTTAATTACACAAAATGTTGACCCCGAAGGGATGCGCAGAGAGGATGTACTGTCGAAAAACATAAGTATAAAACATATTTTCATTCAAATGCACCAAGGAAAAATCTGCTTCTCTACATACTGTACACACCAGCGTCCAGCGCAAAGTACAAAATAATCGTCACTGTGTATACTCGTACTCGTTTGATATTCATATCCACTTATTATTAAGGGTATTTTTAAAGTCGATTTTATGTTTGAAATTGATAAATAATGCACAAAAAATTATAATTTTATATTAAATATCTTTTCGGGGGGCCAATTGTCGGCGGATCAACTGTTAGGCCTTCTTCTTTTCTTCTTATACCCTGTCCGTTCAACGGACGTTGGCTATGCGGACTTAAAATAATATCGAAAACACGTGGCATCTGACCATTCGCATTAGTAATCCAAGGTTGAGATCATAACTGCAGAACATCTTTTTCATGCGGATAAAGGTTGTACGAGGTTGCTCAATGCGGCATTTGATTTCAACCGAAGGATCCCATCTATCATTTACATTTTTTTAAATTTTTTATTTAATAAAATAGTATCAATTACATATTTATATACATTAAATAAAGTTTTCTATTAAAATGCATTTAATAATACGCTTTACACCCTTTTTAAGAGCAAAGCTCGAGTTAAAAAGGCGGATAAACGCATGTTAACCACAATTTAGCAAAGGAAAAATAATATTTTTTTAAATATATAAAACAAAAAATATATAATTAACAGAAAATAAGAAAAAAACATATTTATACATATATATAACTATTTTTTTTATTATATATGTATAAAACAAATAATAGATAAGAAAAACAACAGATTGAAGCGGAGGAGATAAAAAATAATGAGCGAAAAAGGATAACTAATATTATAATTGAGTTGTTATGTTGATAAGTTATATAAAAAAAAGTTTTTATTGAATTTTTGAATTTTTTGTAATTTGTTTCCAATCTTAATTTCAAGGGTAATTCATTAAACCATTTAACTCCAATATATTTGTAGAATTGTTGGGCTGTGGTGGTGTAACAGCGCGGTAACCAAGGATATTTGTTCTACTGCTGTTCGAAAAAAGAGTGTTAACATTATTGAAACAATCTTTGTGTATTTGTAAAAGCGTAATTTTTTTACAAACAATATGAAGTGAAAGGACTTTGAATTCCTGAAATAATTTGATGGCTTTTTTAGAATTATTTTTATTAATATTCTTTGGATAATTTCTACAGGCAAAAGAGAAGTTTTGAAAGCACCACCCCAGCCAACAATTCCATATTGTAATACTGATTGAATTGTGAAAAAATAGATGGTTCTTAATAATCCAATATTTAATATGTTTCGTATTCTAATAAAAATGTAAATTAATTTTCTTAACCGTTCTACTGTTGTATTGATTTGTAATTTCCATTTTATGTTACTATCTATAATTACACCGAGTTATTTTACATTTGTTTTAACAGTGAGTATAGAGCAGTTAGGTTCACATAGATTACAGCCCAAGTATACAATACTCTGTACCTTCTATAGTTTTGTTCCAGCTATATATGGAGTTACAATTGGGTCACCTAAATATTTTAGTTTAACAGATTTTAAAAGGAAAATATTTAAATTGGACGTTAATTTACCATTTTAGAACATACCTAAACGTTCAGATAGAACAATATGCAACCAGATAGGGCATAATAAATCGTGGGTTCTAACTGCATTTTTCTAATTAAATATTTTCCTTTAAAAATTGTAAACAAAAATGATTTTCACAAGATTGAACCTCAAAATCAGAAATTATTAAATAGATTATAAGAATTCGTGTTTCTAAACTTTGACATATCAGAACATCGTAAGGCGAAGTTAGAACCCTATTCAACTAGACTATTTCACCACACCTCGTAAAAACGATTAACTGTCAGATACAAATAAAATGGTAATTGCAAAAGATTCAAAGTGAAGTTAGAACTTTGTAAAATTAAGGGAAGCTTTAAAAACTTGATGAGGTTAGGACTTCGTTATACAAGTATGAACGAAAATTCAACACAGAGAGATGGCTATGAAATTTATTCTGGTTATAGAAATGAGCCAAAGAAATGGTTAGTTAGAACCTTGTTCAACGGAGGTGAAGGTATTGCTACTTTTCACGTGATTATTATCCCCCAAGTTATTGATGTTTGTAAAATCTAACAAGTTAGCACGAACTCACGAAACTTTACAACTCCGTATTGACTAACATTCATTCTGCCTATAAAGGTTGATTAATTACTAAATTTAGTTCAATCGTGTAAACTTTTGATCTCAAATTCATCCAGTGCCTAACTGTTTTCGTTTGATTGAATATTTTATTAACTTTAAGTCGGATATCGAAAATTGGGGGTTGTATTTTCATGTTAGCCATTTCAGAACCAATTGCATATTTTCTGGCAAAATATCCAGGTCTGCTGCGATTCTTCGAAAATAAATTATAGATGTAATTCCCTCAATTAACCATTCGAGCGACAGCGCGATTTTTAACTCTTTTCTCGGATTGCTCGTGATTTATTGGTGACAATTTTGAATACTTTCCGCCAACATAATAAAAATCATACCTCCGAATTTTAATATGGAAAAATTTAAACATCTAAGGAAAACTTACCTAAAACTGGCAGCAAAGCAATCCGAGGTAATTTAAATGGTGCCATATTGTGGCTAAAAGGGCTCCAGTGGATTAGAAGCTCTGCATAGGGTTGTCGAAAGTGAAACAAAGTATCGATATATCGATGTATCGATATTTATTAAAATATCAATATCGACGTCGATATATAAAGGAAAAAATATCGATATATCGGTCAAATTTTCAAGAGAGTTTACGTTTTTAAAATAATAGTGTATTCAGCTCAATATTATCAATAGTAATTTTTGTACACAATTTGCTTTTTTTAATGTACAAAAATCTCAATAAAAATGAAGGTATTTCTATCACTATTCATTTTTATTACGTAATAATTACAAAAATATCAAAAACTAAAAAGCTGTCTTCTAACTTATATGTAAACTGAGACGCATACAAAGTTTGTATGCGTCTCAGTAACATTCTATTGGCGTATTTATCTATCAAAAAGGACTTCGTATTTGGAACAAGGTATAGTCAATAATCATAGACAATTGAGAACCAACACATAGGAGTGGCTTAGAAAAAAATGGCGAAAAATAGCATACATTTCTATGTATGTATCTACACACATGAGATAGTATTGGTTATCATAAATACTAATGCAAAGACAATAGATTTGTAAGTTATTAATAGTTAAAATTTCAACCGCCAGATGTCATGACCCAATGCAGTTACTTGTTTCCGTTCGTTCCTATACGGTTTTGGATTCTAGTGACTTTAAATACATAAATAAAAAAAATATCGTTTTTTATACAATTTTCGATATCGGATATTTTGTATCGATATATCGGATCAAAATATATCGGCTAAAAATATCGATGTATTGAATTAAAAATATCGATATATCGATACTTTTTCAACAAGCCTAGCTCTACAACGGTTACTCAATTAAACTGAACAAATCAAAAAATTACGAATGAAAAAATGTAGTTCTGAAGTGCCCATGACTACCTACTCGTTTCTTTTTAACGCAGCCTGGTTGCTTTGCAGAAATTCAAACAGTTTACGGAATGGCGATTGTACAAAAAGGCAATAAACATACGTCCTTTATCACAATACTGCTGCAGCTCTTCCTTACACCTTAAATAATGGTGAGACAAAAGATGAAACACACAATGTACGTGCGTCTGTTTTCTCTAAAGGAAAAAAAATAATAATTTGGAGGGAACAGACATACTAACATTGTGTGTCTCATCTTTTGTTTCACAATTATTTAATGTGTAAGAAAGAGCTGCAGTATTGTACGGGAACTGTAACGCCGTCCGAAACTTGAGGAACCGTAATACGGCAAAGTAACCCAAAAATTAATCGTGATAATACTTTTGGCCGTGAAATCTTAAATCCGTAAATAATATCACATAAATCCACCATGAATAAACGGACTCTAGCAATTTACAAGGTTTTAATGAATCTTGGTGAAAAAAAATAATTGCATTTTTTTTTGTATTTTTAACAAGATGTTTTGATACATGATAGTTTTACATCATAGATTATTTATTCCTCTTCCATTAGAAGCATTTGCTTTCGTATGAAAGGGAAGTATTCATAACTCATACTGAAAATGTCTACAGGTGTTAAGGGATGTACTTGACTTACTTTAACCACTGATTCCTGACATTATTTGGAGTAAAACATGTAAATTAAATTTTTGTCACCGGTAACAATTTTGAATTTTTTTTTCTATTTTTCATTAAAATAGTAAGTGTTGGACCGTTGGGCCGGGCTAAGAAATTGGGTGGTTACTCGGTTGAATGACCAGTGACAATGGGCTGAAGAAATTTTTTGTTTGATTTTGAAGAAAAAAATTGTAAAAAAAAGTAATCGAAAAAGTTCCTGATACCAAAATTTCGTTTACATTTTTTACTCAAAAATGTCAGGAATCACCGGAGTAAGTCAAGTACGTCTCTTAACACCCTGTATATTGAACTCAACTAATTTTGCGTATTTCAGATGGGATAGTAATTACGTGCACGAATTTTAAGTAATAAAGGAAATGAATGCATTTAACCCGGAAATACCAGGGACTAAAATGTATTTATGCATGAGGGAGATTATTTATTGTATTGGAAGGGTGGGGCGATATTGTTTTGCAATTTTAATGGCTTATTAGAAGCGTGTTAGACTAATGGAATAGTAATATTTATGCGGTGATTACAGAATTAGTTGTTTTGCCCACGATATAATTATGTGTGCTCACCTCAAATAAACCCCAGAGGCGTCCCATTTGCAGTAAGTGATTAATTATTGTAGATTACAAGTTAATACGACAACATATAAACACAACACTCCTAGAATTAAATTAGATTGATGGACGAAGATTATTTATGAGAATATTAGTTTAAAATATTCCAATTATTCAATATTTTTTAATCAAATATTACAAAAATGCCCCGGAAGCGCATGTATGTCTTTCCACGCAAGATGGAAAGACATACATAGCTTTTGAAGGATGCTTTATTAATTTTTCAATGACATTAAATAAGGTTTACATATATATGTATATAATAAATTATATTATATGAATATAAATTAAAGTCCCCCGCGTCGTCTGTCTGTCTGTCTGTTCGCGATAAACTCGAAAACTACTGAACGGATTTTAATGCGGTTTTCACCAATAGATAGAGTGTTTCGTGAGGAAGTTTTAGGTATGGATTTGGGTAAATTGGTTGAAACATAACGATATTTGTTAGAAGTGTCGAAAAAAGTCAAGCCGCTTGGTAGCTTTCATTGAAAACGCTGCCTAATCCTTTTGGGATTTAACAAAACAATGCATGGTGGGATATTTCTCTTTTATAGATCTACAAAAAAGTCCGCGAAGGCATACCTATATCTATCTTTTACGGATAGCTTACTATACCCATTCTAAATGTTGGTCACGTACATTTCGATAATTGAAAAGTTATTTGGACGGATACAGTATTAATCCTTATTAACTTAAATACATTAGTTACCCCAAGCATTTCATGCACATTATTATATTCTTTCACACCATCTCTACGTAATATAAATTAAAGTCCTCCGCGGCGTCTGTCTGTCTCTTTGCGATAAACTCAAAGGCGGCGGTGGTTATAAAGGTTGGATAACCATCCAGTAGATGACGTTGTGTTTTATTAGCCACAGCAATGCGTGGCCGGGTCAGCTAGTATATAATAAAATAAAATTATTTTTAGTTTAAAACCACGAGATTTATTAATTTATGACCGGTTTCGCTTTACTCAAGCATCTTCAGGGTACAAGTTAATACTAAACAAGAAGTACATAATGTGTGCTTATACATAACAAAATATAGAGGGAGACAACATGATACAAATATAACAAACACACAGACGGCCATAAAATACATTAACATTAGTACAGTAATGGGAAAAATAAGCACACATTATGTACTCTTGTCTTGTTTAGTATTAATTTGTACCCTGATGATGCTTGAGTAAAGCGAAACCGGTCGGTTCATAAATTAATATATCTCGTGGTTTTAAACAAAAAAGTATTTTATTTCATTGAAAAAAATATTTTTATAACAAATGTTTTCTAACTTCGAGTTGGATAACTTCGAAGAGTCCTGTTTTATATATATATATATACATAATGTCTACAAATTTTCATTTTTTTTTGTGTAAAAATCGCACAAGAGTCCCAATTGCTCCGAACCACCTGGAGCTAGTGAGTCTATGACAACCTCAAATGGGGTATGTTGTCAGGTTGAAGGTAAATGGGGGGGTGAAGGAGTTGGGGAAGAGATAGGTCAGATAATTCAGATCTAGTAGCACCAAATTCAGCTAAAGCCATTTCATGCAACGTGGTCTTACACCATGGCGATACTCAGAGTGTCTTCCATTCTGGAACGTGCCTCAAATATAACTTATATTATTTTTAATTGATTAAATTGTGAAATATCAAAGAAAATTTACTTGCGTAGATCGGGATTTGAATCGCAACCTGTGTTGTCGAGAGCCTTGCCCCTCGATCACGATGGCGGACTCTCTTCTTATTGATAAAGTTTTACAAGCTTTTTTAAAAATTACCGTCTATATTTGATTTCGAAAAACTAAGCGTGCGTAAAGCTCGGGCAATCCAGGATGCAGGGGACTTTAGCTGGGTATTTACAAAATTTGATAGTACCATAATAACTCCAATGTTACCAAACCAGCATTCATCAAGGTTGTTTCCTTCCCCCAAAAATAAAATATTACCACGCAATATTATGTGACGACCCTGATAGTCCTACGTATACTCGTATCTGCTCGTATTCCACCTACTCGTCTTTCTCACAGACTCAAGACAATTTCCCACCGTGTGGCTGGGAACACAGCCTGAGATGTCGATAAACATATTTGCATGTCTAACTACTTAGGAAATCAATATACCAATAATATATATAGTAATGTGATGATACTTCGAGGACAGACAAGTATAATTGCTACTGAATGTTAATGTCTTATCCACAGCTTATAGCAAGAAGCAGTTGGGAACGCCCGATGAACACGTAGCACGATCAAGTAAATTAAATACTTTAGTGATTCCCTGCCGTGAGTGTATCAGTGCTTGGCCAGAGCACCTAGGCGGGTGCGGCACCAAATCCGGAAGTTTGTAAGGCCGACGACATTTATTTATAATTTAAGAAAAATGCATATATGTCCGAGTACATATAAATGACTGAAACCAAAAGTTGATAGAATGCATTGTCAACGACAACGTACCGATCTGCCAAGTTTCACCTTGGTCGGATGTCGGGAAGTGGGTTAACTTTCACTTACAAATTTTCGCATCTTTCATACATACATTATATATTGTATAACTTCAATTTATATTGTATTACTTTTTTTGGTTTTCACCTTTATATGTTAACGAATTAGTGTTAGAAATTCCTAAACTAATTGACCTAATTGATAGGTGCATCAATATTTATACATTACACATATTTAGATAAAAGATTCACGTGTCCGGAAACTATTCAAATTGCCTCAATTTGGGAGGCGGGTATGGGTGCCGCTGCCCCGGGAATTTATTGCTCTGCCATAGGTCACCACAAGTGGTTTGCTTCGTTTTACAGGGTGCCCGGGTTCACGGGGTGATATGTATAGATGCATCTGCCCACAAGCTACGTGGCAGGCCGGATCGGGAGAGACTGGTTGAGGGGGACCTTTTGACCTCTTCAGCAGGACTCTCTCGGAACATCACCTTACACCGTAGTGGGAGGAATGGATTCCTGCGTCCGACCTCCTGGAGACTCTGACCCCCAGATTCCTACTCACCCGACCTACCTTTGTCCTTCCCAGAACTTCTTCTCCTTCCTTTCCTCAAAAGACATTCCACACTCCATTTCAAAAGATGACAATCGGTAATTATTTCCTCAGGGCCTCCAGTGTGGAGTTAATGTAAAAAAAAATTTAAAAAAGCAAAGAATACGAAATTTTTAATTTGTGAAAAACAGTATTTTATCGACAACTACAACATAAGAGACAGAAAAATCAGAAAAAGATATTGGAATCTCTGGGACTCGAACCCCGGACCCATTGCTTACATGGCAAGTATTACCTTGGCTTGCCATATAAGCCATACACCCAGGACCCTTTGCAAAGGGTCCGGTAATACTTACCATGTAAGCAATGGGTCCGGGATTCGAGTCCCAGAGATGCCAATATCTTTTTCTGATTTTTCTGTATCCATATTTTCGATTGAGTTTCTCTAACATTGTCTTCATTTAATTAAATATTATAATGTCAGATTTTAGTCATAAAGTTCATCATCATCATCTTCTTCCCCTTGTCCTATTCGGGGACCCATTGCATCGACAAGGCTCCTCCATACATCCCTGTCTTGTATTGATTGTTTGGCCTCTGTCCATGGTAGACCCATCCTCTCCTCACACAGTTTCTGGAGTTGCCTCGCCCAACTGTGTCTGGGGCGGCCGACTGGACGTCTACCCTCTGGAATCGCACTCAGTATCTTCCTCGGAATTCGGTCATCAGACATTCTTAGTACATGTCCAAGCCACCTCAGTTGTGATTTTTTGCTACTGCAATGTTTCAATGTTTAGATCATGTCGGATCGTCGAGTTTCTTATAAGATCCCATTTCGTAACCCCTGCCACTCCTCTCAAGTACCTCATTTCGGCAGCTTGGACTCTACTTGGACTCTAGAGCGTGTGTATTGTTAAGGTAGACAATTATTTTTCTACCGGTTCAAAAATAATAATGAAATTCCTTGCAGGTAATTAATTACCTAGTTACCTATTATTTATGTTTCCTAGTTAGAATGTCAATACAGTAATAGGCGAGCAAACGGTATGAAATATAGATATGTATTTGGTTCCACCGTCTAGAATTGAATTTGCCTAATAGCTGAAGGATGTTTGATCTCCTGAGAAATTCTGTTCTCCGGGTAAATATAAATTAATTATACTTAGACTGAAGCGTATATAATGCAAAACAAACATCGGTGGCGTGTTGTTACTCTATTATTTGTATTTGAAATGTTCGACGGGTTGAATTTAGAGTCAAATCACTATTTGGTGTAATCTTTCCGAGAATTAAAAACTGTTTTATAATTTATTTAAAAATTTCGTTGTGATTAAATTTCTTTGTTTTTAATACAAAATTATTAAGATTTTTAAAAATTTTTGAATATACATAATTTTTGAAATACAATTTTTTTATTACAAGCATGAAATAGTTATAAAAATGACTTAACTTACGTTTTTTCTAATTAAAATTACTGATAACGAAAAAAATAAAAACGAACTTATTTGTCGTTTCACGTAAAAATAATTAATAAATAATTTTAAAAGTTTCACAATTTTTTTAAAAATTGCTTAATTAACCGTCACGTCAGGGGTAGGCAGCCAAACAACTCGGTCTTGGCACACACTCTTTGCCTCGTTCACATTCATACATCGTCTCATACGTGCACTTCTATTATTCTGACTCTTGACATGGCCCGACTCAAGTATCTTTTTTTTAAAAATATGTTAATTAAGTTTTTAATTTTACAATATTTTATCTTACAAATCTAACAAAACTGATCAATCAGTTTGATTGTAAGAAAAATATGATTCACTTGGTCGTGCCATGTCTTTCTCGGGCGTCCTCGACATCTTCTACCATTCACATTAGCGTCATATTTTCTCCTTACACTCCTTTCCTCGTTCATTCGCTCTATATGCCCAAACCATCGGAGCGTTCCTTTCTTGATCTTACTCATCACACATTTAACAATTGCAGTCGGGTAATTTCGTAAAGATGTACATTTTAATTGTTTTGTGGGTAACTTTTGGATTTGATTATAAAGCGTTTTCTCTTTCTAACATCATTTAGATCATATTTCTAATCATGATAATAAGGGCGACAAAACGATTTCTATGAGACCTATAGGAGTTGTTCCCTAAAGTGAAAAAATTAGCCTGAGGGGCATTAAGTTTTACAAAGAAACATGAAGCAAAATTGCTATCTAACGAAGTATTAACATGATGGATATTTGGTGTCTCATCTTCTGTAAGACAGTTATTATTTACCTCTGGCTTTCAGTAAGAGATAGCTCGTATAATTTACTCTTTACGTTGATACTTCCAAACCTTCCACTTCCACTTCCCAATCTCATTCCTCTCCCACCCCCTCCCATATCCCCGATGGGGATACCGTTGACTTTGGGAAGCAGGGAAACAAATTAATTGTTATAGCAGTCATCTTCTGCTACCCGGATCTTGGTGAGACTATTATAACGACTAAGTCATGGAAGCAACCATCAGACCCGATATAATCTCCAAATATGTAGATATATTATATTGAATAAACACATATTTTATAAAATTCAATTTTTATAAGAAAAACTCTCTTTTTATATCTTTTGAAGGTTATTCCCATCAATGTAATATATCATTGAAGAAGAATATAATAATCTAAACGAAAATATGAAAGAGAACAAATGCGGAATTGGTAAACGCACGTCCCTGAACCTGAGAGGTTCTGGGTTCGAGTCCCAGTTGCGACCATTATCTTTTTATGTTTATCTGTGTCTTGTTCTCTTTCATATTTTCGTTTAGATTATTATTGTTATCTTCTTCTTCAATGATGTATATTTTATAATCTTTCGACTACCGTTGACGCCTGTGGGCGTTTGCTGACGTGCAAAAGTGTTTTTAATAAAATAAGTGATTTTGTAATTATGTAAGAAAAGTAACTGATATTAATTTCTTTAAAAAAGTTGCCAATTTTGTGTTCAGAAGCTATATGTACAGTGGTTGTACCGTACTTAACATGACATTTTGAAAGAGGCCCCCACCTTTAAGTATATTTATTGCAAGCGCACGTGGTTTGATGCATAGCTCGTAGTCATGTTGGTTGTGTTGGGAAATTTTATTCCCGCTTATTTCGACCTTCTAAAAGTTTTATGTTTTTTAAAACATTTTTATTGCTAAATAAATTTATTCAAAATGTTAATATGCATAAGAATTTGTATAGAATTCGTTTGCGGCAATAAACTTCTTTCTAATGTGATTTTGTATGCGTTTAATGTGGTAAATATCATTTTTTATTTATTTTATCATGGCTATTTATTGCAATGTCTTGCCTTGTTAACAATTTAATTCAACAGACGATAATCCTCTTTATATAAACATATTAATTTTTATGTACAAAATATGGAAAATATGTTTTCGAATAAAAGAAAATGTTAATATTTAATTAAATGAAGACAATATTAGCGAAACTCAATCGAAAATCAGGAGACAGAAAAATCAGAAAAAAGATATTGGCTCCACAGGGACTCGAACCCAGGACCCTTTGCTTACATGCTTACTTGCTTGCTTATTGGCTTACCTGCTTATTTGATTTTTTTTTACATGAGCTCCACACAGGTGGCCCAGAGGAAAATGATTTCTCTCAGGGCCTATGTCATCTTTGGGGAAGCTGTGTGAAGGTTTTTTGGGTAAAGTTCGGATTATGGGCGAAATTCCTAAAAATAAAACTAGTTATCTTTATACTAACTTTGGGCCGGGAAATCCGAATCTGAAAGAATTAGGTTACACTCGGCAATATTAACTGAGGTAAACGACTGTACAATTTTGAATTCACACACAATATAACAGTCCATTTTGGACGCATATCATAGAAAAAACCAAAGATATTACATATTACCACATAAAATTAAGTGTTGCCATTAAGCAATAATATCAATAACGTAAAAAAACATGTTTATAATTTCAGTAATTATTTTTTATAAATTTTATTCACTTTTGTATCACAAACCATGTTACACAAACCTAGCTTAGCCGCTAAACTACTTGAAAACTGGAATGTTTTCTTGCCTTGACGCGAGTAGGCGCTACGAAGGGGGCACTTTCTTTTGTATCACAAATCATGTTACACAAACCTAGCGTAGCCGCTAAACTACTTGAAAGCTGGGGTGTTTTCTTGCCTTGACGCGAGTAGGCGCTACGAAGGGGGCACTTTCTTTTGTATCACAAACCATGTTACACAAACCTAGCGTAGCCGCTAAACTACTTGAAAGCTCGGATGTGATAGTCAAAATTCATCAGGTTAATGTGAGTTATGTGATGAATTATCATGTGAGGAAGTATCGTGTCTGAAAGTTTTACGTTATTGATATTATTGCTTATGGCATCACTTAATTTTCTGTGGTTGAACATAAAATATCTTTGGTTTTTTCTATGGCATTGTTGAGAGCGTCAAAAACGTCAAAACTACCTGTAAACTGTGTATGAATTCAAAATTTTGCAGTCGTGTAATTCAGTTTATATTTGCTTGCCCCAACCTAATTCTTTCAGATTCGGATTACCCGGCCCAAAGTTAGTATAAAGATAACTAGTTTTATTTTTTAGGAATTTCACCCATAATCCCAACGTTTTCCGGTTTTTTTTAGGAAAGGAAGGAGAGGAGAGTTCTGGGAAGAAAAAGGGTTTAAGGGGTGGGTAGGAATCTGGGGTTCAATGTGTCCAGGTCATCCGCCTTCAAGACCTTGACAAACCTCATCCCATGGACCCGGGCACCCCTGCAAAATCACCAAACGTAGCGAACCACTTGGGGTGACCTATGGCAGAGGTGTTGGTTATCAATAAAGGTTCCCGGGGCGGCGGTACCCATTCCCGCCTCCCAAATTGAAAATTCCTCCCATGCTTACATGCTTATTTGCTAACCCTGGGTTCGAGTCTCAGTGGAGCCAATATCTTTTTCTGATTTTTCTGTCTCCAGATTTTCGATTGAGTTTCGCTTATATTGTCTTCATGTCATTAAATATTATAATTTGAGATTTTACTCAAAGTTTAAAAAAAATAAAAATAAAAAGGAAATGAGATTATTGAATAAATTCACGAACGCAACACCATAAAAAAACATAACACCTCAAAAGGAGTTAATCCACTCCAAAAAGTTTTCGAATATTATATTAGTAGATGTCTAATTAAATCAAGACAAAAATTTTTTTGTACGATTTTGAGAGTAAAATAAAGGACCAAGAGATTTTTTCTTTTACACCTAGAATTTTTTACATTTTGTACATTCTTTCACGTTAAGTTATTTCATTTCACCCTTTCGCAGTCGATATTTAAAATAAAACACCAATATTTCAAAAATGTTACAAATCAAATTACTTCCGACTGGACAGCCCGTTTCATTCCAAGGCCGGTATCGGAAAATTATAAATGAAAAATCATTTCGGGACACACAAACTAGATTGCGCGGGAAAATGCACACCGTGCGAAAACGTTTTTATATCGCGACCCCTTGATCTATGCATGTTTCACTTTTATAGGCGAGGTCTGGGAACAAAGTTACCCTCTTTTATTCCGAAACCAACTGCTAACGAATCTGCTTTTATGTTGTCTAGCCTCTAACTCCAACTAGGTGGAAATTCACAGGAACCTACTTGAAACAAAATCCATTTATAAAAAAAATTAAACAATGTTAATAAAGTTTATTTATTTATTTACGGACAGATAGTCCATTAATTTTATCTTTGGACACAATATGTACACGGTTGATATTTATATTACGAGGACAGGTCGTTTCTATTACTCGTTTTTGAGTTCAACGCTCGGCTTTGGAACGGTTTGCCGACCTCTGTGTTTCATCACTCCTACATCACTCTCTTGCCTTCGACCATTTGCCAATCCCTTCGGCCTCTTCAAGTGTACACCCCTTCTCTTTTCAAAAAAGCTCTCGACAAAGCATTCCCAAAGAATACGCCATGAAGGAAATTATTTTCCTAAATTAGGTATTCCAGTGTAGGGATGTCGAAAGTGAAAAAAATATCGATATATCGATGTATCGATATTTATTAAAATATAAATATCGACGTCGATATATAAAGGAAAAAATATCGATATATCGGTCAAATTTTCAAGAGATTTTACGTTTTTAAAATAATAGTGTATTCAGCTCAATATTATCAATAGTAATTTTTGTACACAATTTGCTTTTTTAATGTACAAAAATCTCAAAAAATTAAGGTATTTTTATCACTATTCATTTTTATTACGTAATAATTGCAAAAATATCAAAAACTAAAAAGCTGTCTTCAAACTTTTATATGTAAACTGAGACGCATAAAAAGTTTGTATGCTTCTCAGTAATATTCTATTGGCGTATTAATCTGTGAAAAAGGACTTAGTGTTTGGACCAAGGTATAGTCAATAATCATAGACAATTGGGAACCAACACATAGGAGGGCTTAGAAAAACATGGTGAAAAATAGCATACATTTATATGTATGTACCTACACATATGACATAGTATTAGTGATCATAAATACTCATGCAAAGACAATAGATTTGTAAGCTATTAATAGTTAAAATTTCAATAGCCAGATGTCATGTCATACAGTTACTTTTTTCCGTTCGTTCCTATAGGGTTTTGGATTCTAGTGACTTTAGTTACATAAATAAATAAAAATATCGTTTTTGATACAATTTTCGATATTGGATATTTTGTATCGATATATCGGATCAAAATATATCGGATAAAAGTATCGATGTATTGAATTAAAAATATCGATACATCGATATATAGATACTTTTTCAACAAGCCTATTCCAGTGAAGAGTTAATTTAACTTAAACATACACTTCATCACAATCTACATTTACACATATATGCCCCTATGATGTTCACGGTAACGGTATTCGAAACGTATGCTACAGAAGCAGAAAGCGCAACACGGCATAATAAACGAAAAATTAATCACGATAAAATTGATTTCTTTATTGAAAAAAATATACTAATTTTTAAAACTTCGTTTTTATCCACGGCGGGATTCAACCCCGTAATCTCGAGATGCAGTCGCAAGCGGCTTTAGTTATCAGGTCCGAAAGACAGCTTTTTCCCAACCTTCCTCTACCGCATCTTATTTCCCTCCCCAATCCTCCATTTACAGACAATCCTTAAAATGGAAATACTTTAGAATGGGTTGTTTCACAGAATTTAAACAATTCATCAATTTCCTATTGAAAATACTATTTCTGAAAATTCAAATTCTGTTATTATTTCTTCGTGGACCGGTTGTTTCTCCTTTCTTGAACCATTTCAACTTTTAAACAAAATTGTAATCAGCAGAAGAGGACAACTATCACATTGTCTCTAGCTTGTCAGCTTGTTACGATTTGATAGAAAGCTATAACGCACCTAGAATCGGCGTTTAACGGGGACCTTTCAACCTTTGACCATTTCAAATGCCAAAAACAAAATGACGCTGAATGGCCATTTGATGACAATGTTACATTTGAATTTCTGTGAAACAGGAATGAGCTACTTTGTCTTGTCCCTTCTCTCATACCGAAGGTTTGCTACCACCAGGGAGAGCGTTTTATTCGGCAGGTCGCAGCCAGGAACACTCCTACTAATTACTTCTTCTTGGTGTGCCCTATCAGGTCCCCCCGACATTGGAGATCACTCTGGAAAATGTCTATCTGTCTTGCGCTGCCCGAAATAGCTCCTCCACACTTCTAATGCCGGTCCACTCTCGTACATTTTGCAGCCAAGACATTTGTCTCCTACCAGGCGACCCTGTATCTTGCCTTTCATTTTTAATTGGAGCAAATGATACTTCTCCCCTCGAAGTATGTGACCCAAATACAAAATCTTCCTGACTTTTATCAATGTAAGCAGTTCTCTATCTGCTCTAGCCCGCCTGAGATTTTCTGTGTTGGTGATCATATCGGTCCATGGGACCTTGAGCATTCTTCGGTGAAGCCACATTTCAAAAGTCTCTAACCTGTTCATGGTATTTACTTTCAAGGTCCATGTCTCACATCCATACAGCAAGACCGACCACACATAACATTTTAACATTCTCTGCCTTAGTTTTAAATAGATATTGTCATTGCAGACGAGGGATTTCATTTTACTGAATGCAGTTCTTGCTGCTTCAATTCTGCACCTAACCTCTACATCTGGGTCGAGAGTCTCCGTGAGAATACTGCCAAGGTACTTATTACTACTGTATTATATTACAAAGGTACCAATCTTGTCGGTTTACTGACAACATTAGCTGTAATCTGTAATACAAAAAAGCCTATTTCAGTCCTGCTATCAAATAGTCTGACATTGTCAGAATTTCACAACAGATATAATAATAAAACATTCCAATAAAAGCCATGTGCCACTACATCAACCAGGGCTCACCTCCACACGCCGCGGCCGGGCGGGGTTTGGGCGTATCCATTCGGAAGAAAGCCAAATTTGATTGGGATTTGTTAGTGAATAGGGATTTTACAATTTATTTCTCTACCAGATTGAAATGCTGGAAATATGACGTAATACATACAAACCGCTGATAGCTTCATTGTAATATGTACCTACTTTACACCGAGAGATATGTTGGATGAAAACGGAGCTCTCAGCAGCAGGAATTATAATACCGAATAAATATATCGTGATTTTTAAATGTGAATAGTTTTTCTACGGCTAGTTCTGAGATGAGAGGAAAATAGTACCATGAGAGGAAAATAGTACCATGACAGTTGATCCGCCCCGACAATTGGTCCCCCGGTGCACTTATATACAAACTGCAGTAGCTTTAGGGAAAATACTGTAACTTATAGGATTTAGCAATTCAATTTGTAAATCTAAGGTAGTAATGAAACCAATCAATCATCAATCAAGTTATCAATTTATTGGATTTTATAACACGGAATATGCTGTTTCTTAAATTAGAGACTCTTATCATAATGATCAATCTAATATATCTCAGGTCGTGGTCCAAGGTTCCTTGTGAGAATCTCTTGTGAGAATCGAAGCTAACAAAATAATCATTTATAAGAAATAAATCTGCGATGAGTGACATAAATGTTCAAACATGGGCACTAACCTTGAAAATTGAGAATATTGTCAGGAATGTCGGGCGCCAGGTCTGTCTACTAAACATGACCATTTTATTAGAACATCCTAATCTTTACATTTAAAAAAAACCAGTATCAGGTAAAGAAATGACTAACGCCTCACGATGTCAGCCGGAGAACCAGGAACCAACTTCTTCCTCTCGCAAAATCCGTTGAGTGCCACCGTCGTTTCCATTCACCAGATGTCGCCACTATCTCCAGTAAGAACATTGCGCGTAACTCGAATGCGTCAACATCAAAATGGGCACTTCTTACGCGTCAACATTGATGATTAAAAACAAGTAAAACTGTTACAACACGTTATACCTAATTAGACAAAATATAACTAAGTGACCCCGTAGGGTTGTGCAGAGAGGATGTACCGCCGAATAACGAAAGAATAAAACATATTTTCTTACGTCAAGGAAAAATATTCTCCTCTATTTACTATATGAACTAGCGCATAAGTAAAAAAATCAACACTGTGTACAGGTAAATTCCTTTTGATAAACATACCATTAATACACGGATATTAATATTCCTAATGATCAATTGCATGGACCATCGATTTTAAAATCAGAAATTCTTCATGCGATAAAGACTTCAGACAATAGAAAAGCGTTCGGACCAGACGATATTCCAGTTGAGGTGTTGAAGCTCTTTAATGATGAAAATGTTAACTACCTGTTGAGGTTATTTAACTCTATATATGACACAGGGAATATATCCCAAGATTGGCTAAAATCCACCTTCGTGACATTGCCTAAAAAACAATACCCTAAGAAGTGCAGTGACTATCGATTAATAAGCCTGATGAGTCATGTCCTTAAATGATTCCTTAAAATAATACATGCCAGGATACGCAATAAGTGCGAGCAGGACTTGGATGACACTCAGTTTGGCTTCATAAATGCGTTCGGGACGCGTGAAGCATTATTGTCTATCGACGTACTATTGCAAAAGTGTCGTGACCAAAGAAAGGAAGTCTTTGCCTGTTTTATTGACTACGAAAAGGCATTTGACAGGGTAAAACATGCTGACCTAATGAAAATGCTTGCGGATTGTAACGTTGACACCAAAGACCAGAATTTCATTAAAAACCTGTATTGGTTCCAAACAGCAGAAATAAGACATGGGAATGAGAGATCTAATGCAATTGCCATTCAGCGTGGAGTACGACAAGGCTGTATCCTGTCGCCACTATTGTTTAATCTCTATTCCAACTATGTCTTTAAAAGAGCCCTAAGTAATACTGATAAGGGTCTGAAGATCAACAGAGTTGTCATTAATAACATAAGATACGCAGATGATACTGTATTACTAGCTGACTGTATCGATGACCTCCAAGACCTATTAAATCTTGTTAATAATGCTGGTGAGCAACTGGGCCTAACAATCAATGTCAATAAAACTAAATGGATGACATTTGAACGACTAGATCACTCTGAATCAGTGATACTGTTAAATGGTTGCAATGTCGAAAAGGTGGAAAGATTTAGATACCTCGGCAGTATTCTCACGGAGACTCTTGCCCGAGATGTGGAGGTTAGATGCAGAATTGAAGCAGCAAGAACTGCGTTCATTAAAATGAAATCCCTCTTCTGCAATGACAATATTAGCTTAAAACTAAGGCAGAGAATGCTAAAATGTTATGTGTGGTCGGTCTCGCTCTATGGATGTGAAACATGGATCTTGAAAGTAAATACCATGAACAGGTTAGAGGCTTTTGAAATATGGCTTCACCGGAGAATGCTCAAGGTCCCATGGACCGACATGATCACCAACACAGAAATTCTCAGGCGGGCTAGAGCAGATAGAGAACTGCTTACATTAATAAAAATCAGGAAAATTTCATATCTGGGTCATATACTTCGAGGGGAGAAGTATCACTTGCTCCATTTGATATTGAAAGGCAAGATAGAGGGTCGCCGAGGGCCTGGTATGAGACAAATGTCTTGGCTGCGTAATATACGAGAGTGGACCGGCATTAGAAGTGTGGAGGAGCTATTCCGGGCAGCGCAAAACAGAGAGACATTCTCAAGAGTGATCGCCAACGTCGGGGGGACCTGATACGGCACGCAAAGAAGAAGAAGAATCATACCAACTTGTCGATCTGAATATTACGTTAGAAATTGGCAAATAATGCACAAAAAATTATGATTTTATAGTAAATATCATTTCAGGGGATTAATTGTCGGGGGATAACTGTCGGCTCACCGTCACACAATTAAAAATGTACACCCCACATACTGTAATAAGCAGAATCAATAGGGAGGGGAACGGTGACAAGGGTTGGAAGAACTCAACTGTTCAAATTTAGCCACAAACCATTACTGCCCGGCCTTGTCCGAGATTTCAACACTCTTTCGTCGAAAAAATTTGCTTGCTCTGCGCAGTGACGCTAAAAAGCGTTGTCTAAGAACTCGCCATTCAAGAGTTTTAGCTGCTTAATATATCCGGAAATCTTCTTTAAAAAATTTGATCGAAACTTTCCGTATTCCTTTCCAAAGAACCAAAATAACCTTCGCCCATAATCTTGTGCGAAGCGAATGTGTCGACTATCTACGAGTACATATTAACCCTAGATAACTAACCTTTTTTTTAAAACGCTTATTAATAACCTTCGTCGTTTCGGCTACACCGTATAAAAGGGAGGCTTCTAAGGGTTTATGGAATCAAATATTTATATGTGTTTTACTTATTTATTACAATAATCATTTGTTAACATGTTTATAAGTTTTTTATTTACTAAAATCACATTTTAATTATTTTGACAGTCTTTTAATTGAGACCAGAGTTTTGACGCATTTGAACATTTTTGTTTTTTTAAATGCTTAAATCTTATTAACTAAAAAAAACAAACACTTAGAATATTAAAATTAAGTAATAAAATCAACAAAAGAAAGAAACATTTTAGAAAAAAACTATTAATTAATACATTTGTGACAAATGTCAAGTTTGTGTTCGCCACACAAGGATTTGTTGCACTTGGGCACATAGAACACACAGGGAACCCAGGGCCCCTACACAAAAAAACCCACACGTGCGCCGCTCTAGCTGCGGGTCGACTGAGATTAGCCGGAATCTGGAATGCGTACGACTGCGCACTTAAAATTCAAACCACTTTTTTCGAGTCCGCGTCGTCGTTTTGACGAAGGTTAGTGATCTAGGGTTAACATGTATAACATTCACTAGTCGTAAAATATCGGAGATATTTAGCGAAAGCCCCCACTCTGAATGAAGACCATCATGAATTTCTCGAAACCTATATTTTTACTTGACTTTACTTGACCCAAACTTTATAATTAATTTTATTTATTTAACTTAAAATAGTACCACTTCACGTGGTCTAAAAACATTCTTACATTCAATTTACATCTTACTAATTTCTAACACTTATCATAAACGTAATTTTAACATTTTTCTTTTCATATAATTCTCATTGAGAACTAACCTATACATTTGAATGCCTTTATAGAGTAAACAACAATTTTTAATGAGATAAGTTTTAAGATTTTCACTGCCAAAAGCATTTTCGTTATTTGTTTTTGGGGTGTTATGACGTGTTGCGCTACCTCCTTCTTTAGCCAACGTTTCGGACATCGTTGCAGTGTCCATCATCAGGGCAGATCCGGCAGATCCGTTAGATCCGAAACGTTGGCTAAAGAAGGAGGTAGCGCAACACGGCATAACACCCCAAAAACAAATAACGAAAAAAAACTATTTTTAATGTTAAATCTTTTTAGTCTAATGTTTTCTTTCTGTCTGGTGTTGTGTTTATTATCGCTTTTTGCTGTTGTTTATCTTGTTTTTTTTTTTTTTTTTAACATAATTTTGGTTGTTTGCCGTTATTGAAAGGTTTGTATTTATTCTTTGTAATTTTTGATTAAATAAAAAATTGAATACTAAGATTTCCATAAATGTTTGGTATTTTTATTTTCTACAAACAGTATCATCTGGGTAATTTAAAAGTATAAATCAGATCTCGTGCTGTCGGCTGAGCCTATTTGCATTCCGCTGGCGCTTGTAAAATAGTTAAAATTAGTAAATTTTCTCACTCAGTCGTGCGTAACAATTATAGTTGGAGCGACCCGGGGGGAATTAACATAATTGGCGGTAACCTATCCTGAGGGATGCTATCCGGGTAGCAGCATTCACAATTATGAGCATTTCCCCGCAAATTTTAAAAAATGTTCCTGTATTATTATTGTTTCGAAATTGAATTGTTTCTCGTTTAGCAATTTGAAATGTAGGCTTTTTTATATCAATACCTCACAAGAGTCCCAGCTACTCCCGTCTGGAGCCAGTGAGATTATGGCATCCCCAATTGGGGTATGTTGTGAGGCTGTAGGGAGTGGGGAGGGGAAGGAGATGGGGAAGAAGAAGGCGGGGAAGAAGAAGGTGGGAAAGTATCTGGCAATTCAAATTTGGTCACCAAACACGGCTAAAGCCGTTTCAAGCAACGTTTCAATTCTGAATGGTGGTCTTAACACCAGGGCATTACTGAGAGTACGAGTATCTTCTGTAAATATACTGCATATTATTTAAAATGAATTAATTGTTAAATAATACAACTAAATAAATTAAAATTTATTTGCCCACCCCGGGATTCGATCCCTCGACTTTCGGATTGCGAATCAAGAGTCTGACCCTTGATCGCGCCGGCCGTCAAATTTTATGGGTGATCGAAGGACTCGTTGATTGGTTCAAAAATATAATGTCCAATAATTTTTTTATTGTCCTGCTGGATGTTCTTCGGGTAGAAGCATTCACAATTATGAGCATTTCCCCTCAATTTAAATTTTTTTTATAATTATTATTGTTTTGAAATTGGATTGTTACTTGTTCAACAATTTGAAATCTTGGTTATTTGGATGGGGTGATCGAAGGACTCGTTGACTGGTTCAAAAATACAAATATTTTTTTTTAATGTCCTGCGGGATGCTCTCCGGGTAGCAGTATTTACAATTATGAGCATTTCCCCGCAAATAAAAAAAAGTTACTGTATTTTTAGTATTGTTTTGAAATTGGATTTTATCGTAGTTGAGCAATTTGAAATGTTGGCTATTTAGATGGGTGATCGAAGAACGTCGTTTATACTACTTTGATTGGTTCAAAAATTTAATGTCCAATTTTTAAAAAATATACTTAATTAAAGATATATTTCGCTTTCTAACTACATAATCTCAATGCTATGATCATAAATATATCGATCGTCTAGTTGATTAGTCAGACTTGTTCGAAAATAATTTTTTTATTTGAGTGTGCAGTCAGGGTGTTAAGGGACGTACTTGACTTACTTTAACCAGTGATTCCTGACATTATTTGGAGTAAAAAATGTAAATGAAAATTTTGGTCTCCGGTGACTTTTTGGATGACTTTTTTTTTTTTTTCAAAATTTTTTTTCTTCAAAATCAAAAAAAAAAAAATTTCTTATGCATGTCGTCACTGGTCACTTAGCCGAGTAACCGACCAACCCCTAACCCCGTCTCCAACTGTCCAACACCTACCATTTTTTTATGTTTTTGTAGAAAAAAAAATACACCAAAAATGTCACCGGAATCCAAAATTTTATTTACATTTTTTACTCCAAATAATGTCAGGAATCTCTGGTTAAAGTAAGTCAAGTACGTCCTTAACACCCTGTATGCATGTAAAAGAGTACCTCTTCTATCGGGTACAATATTCAGATTAGTCACAAACACCACCAAATCAATTATAATGCAGAAAAACTTGACGTGATTTAAACAAAAAATGATTTTTTCTGGGTTATTAGAAGGAAATTTCCAAAACGATGATGCTATCTGTTGTTATTTTATAGCTTGTTTATCGCGAGCATTCGAATACTGATTCCGTCATATCAAAACTTAGTATTTGGATGTGTCTGGCTAATCACCTGGATGGTCGAGATACGCTAAATCGGCTAAATTATATATCACACATCCCGTAGAAAAGTGTCGTAAGTGAAAAAAGTTTGTTTAACATGAGAGCGAAAACAAATGAATGAATGATGAACAAGCGGTCCGTCGAAAAGAGATGATATTGACATCTTGCAAAGATGGAGTGATCTAACAAATACAGTTTTCGTAGGACATAGATAATCACAACCACTTTACTTTTAAGGAATAAAACGTAAAATAGAAAATTTCGACTTATGACATTTTTCTACGGAATGCGCAATATACGAGGCCGTGTGATTCTATGTCTTTTGTCTGATCTATTTTGTGAGATCTGTTCTATAGCTGTTATTTGCTTTTTCTATGGGCTGATGTCAGATTTCAACTGTGAGCTGTCACAAATTGGGGAAGCTGGCCTGATACCCATGTAAAAAGCAATTGGCAGCCATAGAAAATCACACAAATCTGACAGGAAATCTCACAAAATAGATCACACAAAAAACATATAATCGCTCGGCTGTTCTGTACAGCTATCGCCAAAAGATTTGTATACAAGAATATATGTACATAACTAAATCAATAATATTTTCCTTGGCGAAACGTATTTTTGTCACAAATAATCTATGCAGACATATTTAATAAAATTCTCTCATTAAAGTAATCCATCGATCAGCGTTAAGGAAGACAAGTCTTTTAATATAAATTGTCTCTAATCGTACAAATTAATTAAGTCTCTCGCTTGGCTGACACTGTACCGGGTACCGGGCCTTGCAGCGTGAGAAAAAAGCCAGCTGAACTTGAAAAATAGTTACTAGGAGCGGAGAACGAAAAAGGAGATGGAAGAATAAAAAATCCAAATGCAGAAAGCTAAGTGGAGATAATAAAACATGAAATTGGATTAAAGTTTAGTGCTGGAAGATAAAAGCGGGCACTTGCGGAGCTGGTTGTAGGAAGTATGGGGGAAAGGCTTTGTATGAATTTTCTCACTAGTTGAACCTTGGTAGGCTATAAAAGTTTGCTAAATAGGTTGAAATAAGATTTATATTGTTGTAAACCTTTGAATGCCGAAGAAAACGGAGGCTAATTTTGTTGTAAAACTCTGTAGATTTTAATTTTAAATTTTCTGTTTGAGAAATCTTCTTAACATCATTTGTTAAAAAAATACACTTATTCTTCACTATAAAAAGAGGTTTATTGGTCATTCATTCTGTTGGTCAAGGTTCAACCTCAAAATTATGTGTCAGGACAAATATGTCCATTCTTTATTATCTTTATTTTTATTGTCGACACTCCTGCCTCGCGTTTGGCAAATCTTCAATAGAAAACCTCGAAGTTTTCAAAATCGAACAATTGTCATAAATTATAATCATGAAGTAATAACGTTAGTTTTTTATTGCACTTCGCACAAAAGAAAAAATAAAATTATTATGTTTATATAGTGTTAGGTTTGCAGATAAAGTATTTTATGAGGGTGCTAGTAGATAAAATAATTTTCTGTCAAATATTTACCTTTTCTAACTTCTTTCCCGAAAAAAAATATCTTGCCATCTAGCGTAACCGTAGTATACAGAATATATACTAGATGTTTTTCCGTATCATATTCTGTATTCTATGGTCTTATGTAGTTTTGTACGTAGTTATAGGCAAAAATTAGGCCCATCATTGGATGACGAAACATGCCTACAAGGCATATCTTTTGAAAAAAAATTGATTAATTTCTTTAAATTGCTTAAATCTGCTTATCTAATATTAATATTTTTCTCTTTATAAACGCTTTGAAAATTTAATTTTGTAATGAATAAATTGAATTGAATTTAAAATGTTATTCTTAAAGATAATTCGATATTTCAAAGTTCTATTTCTCATTGGGAAAATGAAACAGAGAGGTAAAATTTGTTGCATTGATGTAAAATTTACACAGAACTGGTGATCCCAACGATCACCGTTCGAGAGCTTTTCAATGTTCTTCGAGAGATAAGAAACAGATTGTTTTACAGGAATATATTTTCCATATTTACACATATATTTTTTTAAAATAAAGACAAATATTCCCAGATAACGAATAACCTGACAATATTTGAAAATCTTCTACTACCACCACAATAAGCGGAAAAAGTTGCTTGTGTCGTGATGGAGGACTGAGCCAGCCGAGGAATCGAACATACGATGCCTGGGTGGGACCCGAACGCGATGCTCACTCAGCAATTAACCAATCAGCGGATTCACGGATTGTGAAAATGCCCTATCGTGTTATATATTTAATGAACACGAACAATGTTTTCTGTTCATTTAGTGTGAAACTAAAGCTAAACTATCGATTTTCTAAACGACGGCCATATTTGCAATGATTCCAAGTGTTCTAACTATAAAAATCTTTAGAACTTGAACACAGATGGCGCCAGGGTGAGTGAAACTGGAGGTTTTATTTTATGGAAAGCTCAATAACGAAGGTGCAACGTTGCAGTGAACACAAAATCTAACTTTGTCCAATTGTCGTCAGCTTTTATAACCACGAGCCGCACAATCTGAGATATTTATCGACAAATAAAATAATGTAGAACCCTGAACACTTTGCATTGAGTGTCTTCAAACTATGCTTTATACTATACCATAATTCCTTAGAGTTCTAATTATACATAAATCTACCTAGTCCAGTAGGTACCAGTAAAGGAAAATTTTGCTTACTGTAAGTGAACGTTTTATATGAAAGAATTTCTTGGATAAAATTGTAAGGTTAAGCTTTCAAATGGTACGAAAGCAAAAAGCGTATATTATAATAATATTGAAATAAAGTTTCGCAGAACTTCGAAATGAAATGTTACCTCAATATAATGCTCGGTATTTTTGATCCGAAAAATATTAGATATTATTATGTTTTATTCGCAGACGTGGAATTACATTTTTTGTTTTCATTTTATTACCAAGACATGTTTTTCAATTGACGTGAAGGTCGGTACAGGTTACATAAAAATAAGAACTTGAGAGTGTTGTACAAAATTAGGTTTTATAAAAAGCCTGTCAAGATATTTATTTGCAACATGGAATTGCAAGACTTTTGCCTACACTTGAATAAAAAAAAACGAGTGTGCTTTAGACCACACAACTGAAGTAAAACTTCTGCTCCATCAATATGATAGGAAGAGCGAAAGAAAATGTGCGCGCGCACTGCTCTCTCTTGCTCCTACAGTGTGATCCAGACAATAGGCCTGCACTCTGTAACGTTACTGGCTATGAGAGAAAGAGAGAAAGAAAACGTGTGCTCGCAACTCTCTCTCCTGCCCCTACAGTAATATACGAAGCGTTTGCTTCGCTTTTCGTAACGCTCTCGTCACGCTTTCGCCAGCTTTCTCCCCAAGTCAAGCGTGCGTAAAGAAGTTTCTTGCAACTTACTGTTTGATTCATTCATTTCCATACATCATATCGTACATTCTCTCAAGTATTAATTTGAGAATCATCCAGTGAGAAATATTATCTAAATGGTGTTAAAAGAAGGAAATACCACGCTTTATATTCAAATCTAAAAATAAACCACAAAAGAATTAACCTTTATGAAATCAAAGTTTACGACAGCAATTTGAAAAATATTTATGAAATTTTTTGAATTTCTTATTAAGTTTTTTACACGAAACGACGTAAAGTGAGGTGATGATAACTTTAAAATATTTTTGTCTAATAAAATACTTGTGTATTTTTTATTTATTTTCGTTAGCAGTAATTTTATCCTGAAAAAGTAAGGCGAACCATTTTTAAAACTTTTTATGTTAGCATTCTAAATTTTTATGTTTAAAAAATTACATATTTATTAATTTAAAATTACGTTATATTAATTACATAAAGAGTATCTCATCACCGTTCGAAAACACTTTTTAATTTTCCGATATGATCAGAAATTTATAATTTGGGAGGCGGGAATGGGTACCGCCGCCCCGGGAACTTTTATTGGATAACCAACACCTCTGCCATAGGTCACCCCAAGTGGTTTGCTACGTTTGGTGATTTAGCAGGGGTGCCCGGGTTCATGGGATGAGGTTTGTCTAGGTGTTGGAGGTGGATGACCAGAACACACTGAACTTCAGATTTCTACCCACCCTTAAACCCTTTTCCTTTCCAGAACTCTCCTCTCCATCCTTTCCCTAAAAAAAACCCCCACACAGCATCCCCAAAGATGACACAGGCCCTCAGGGAAAAATATTTTGTCTAGGGCCTCCTGTGTGGAGCTCATGTAAAAAAAAATATTCCATTTATTTGAATTTTATTGCAAAACGGAAATATTTTGACTTTCTCACGAAATATGCTCGAGGCCTGAGGGGTTAATGTTATTCGTTATGCTTATATCAGTCTTTAATTCTTTCCGGATCTCGACAGTTGCAATACGGTCATAATATGTGTGCTGTAATGATCAATATAATAATTAGTCTCGTACTATCTGTTTGTTAAAAATGGTTCAGATTAACGAAGTTAGCCAGAACAAACGTGAACTGCGCCTTTCACAATACACAAAGCCGTTTAAAATTCTCCGAGTGTTTGGAAGGGGCATGCTCGATAATAAAAGAGAGAACGTTTGATAGGGAAAGACCTCCCCATACCTCCTGTCACCCGGATTACTTTTGTGTACCGAGCATTGAAGAAGGAAGATATCAGGAGCGCACCAAATAAAGGAGACGACCCAAGCCGGAATTTGGTTTCACAGCAAAGGAGATGGTTGCAAGAGATTTGAAATGTTCGGCCTTCTGCTTTCCTAATCTTCAAACGAATCTTTCATTCAACGTATAAAATTCTGGTTTAATTTTCTTTTTCCATAACGAGAGATTTTAATTTAAATTGTGGTAATTCATTTTGGTCTGGGCATTATTGGAAAATGTAATGAAGAAAGTTTTCACTGAAAGATTGTATTTGATATTTCAATACACAATACAGAGACGTTCAACACAATTAAAATGTACTGAGTTTTCTATTTTCAATTGAAATCAATAATTCTGCCATTGATAATATTTAATTATTCATGGCATATTTCTAATAAGCATTAACATAAATACCAATCCTAAAGTTTACTCAATAAAAGAAACGGAAGAGTAAATACTGATTGAGGATCCCTTTGTTTTATCCGTAGAGAATAAAATTTGATCAAACTATTTGAAAATTTACATACACACTTTTTGAAAAAATATATGTTATATGTACATTGTACAATCTATAAGTTCAGTTATTAAAAGAGGTTTCCGTACCGATTCATACATAATATTGTCGTAAGTTTACTTTAAATAATCTAACTTGGCACACTTCAGTCAGATACATAAATCGTCTCGTACATTCTTTTCTGTTATTCTAACTCTTGGCAAGACCTAACTTAAGTCTTTGTTCACTTGGTCGTGCCGTGTCTTCCTCGGGCGGTCCCGAAATCTTCTACCATACATACTCGCATTATATCCTTACACTCCCTATTTCGTTCATCCGTTCTGCACGCCCAAACCATCCAAACGTCTCTTTCTCAAGCTTACTCATTAGACTCGCTTACATCAGCCTTGCATTCTTTGCAGATCTGAACATTTTTCACACAGTCATACACGGTTTTACCACACATTCGTCTCAAGGATCTATTTCTACAGCATTTAGTCTACGTTTATCCTTGCCAGTTTAATACCTCACTGTTGCGTTCAGTCCTCCTTTTGAGTTACCTGCATTTACCCTTCTATCAATACCCCTGTCAGTTATTCATTTCTCTCGAAAACATACTTCCCAAGTACACAAACTCATTCATCTGCTCAGAGTATTCACAATTCACAACTATCTTCTGCGCACTTTTCGAACATTATGATTTTAGACCTACTTTTAATTTCACGCTACACTATAATTATCTATTTTTATAATTGTTAATAAATACTCGTACATTAATGTGAATATGAGCGGAGATATGTGTAACGGTGACCGACCAACTCAGAACGAAACCAACGCAGAACCACCTCAGAAAGGTCATTAAGGTCATTAGGAGTGATGATAAAAAATATTAAAAAATGGGTAAATAGGTTAAGTTACATTTGGGTTACCGGCTATTTAAATTTTTTTTTTCATGGCTTTTAATGACCTTTCTGAGACGGTTCTGAGTTGGCATGATAACCATGTGTAACATTGCACAAAATAATGAAAAATAATATTGCACTGCTTACGGTAATACCTGTTCTGATGTGTTAGATATTAATAAGGAATAATATATGATAATAATATAATAATAAAAGAAAATTACGAAATTTAAAAAACATATTAAGGCCCCGTTCTCCGCACAAAAAAAAATCATTTCGGACGAGTCGTGAAATTTACTTTTAACGCATTCGACAGGAGGTGTATCTGCAGCGCGCGGGTCAATAGGAAAGCGCGCGCATTATTATTACAAAAAGGTCTGGTTTGGAACTTGGCTAATAATTAAGTATCATTTCAAATATGCGTTCCCAGAGAAGTTGATAATATTTGTAGGGCTGCCACAATTTTAAAATATATATATTTTACCATTTATTTATATTTTACCCAGTTCTGTTATTGCCACCGAACGTTGATTTTAGTGGTTTTAGCTATCTTTTGAAACCAGATCAGAAAAGCTTGAACCATTTTTATTATGTTCGGTTATTATTTTTTTTCTTTCTCTCTACTATACACTTACTAGGACCATATATTTTTTGCTTATTATTATTTTAACTAGTAAGTAGCATCTCCACTAAGTTACTTTTTATACTCTTATATTTACTAACTTGATTTACGCATCTGTGCACATCCCAATGGCAATTTCATTAATGTAGTAATTGTTAAAATTCTGTAAATATTTCAAACAATACATAAATAAAACCATTCTAACACTCTTGTTGCTTCCCCAATCCTAAATATTTAGGCAGCAAAAGACAACAAATTAAACATCTATTCCCATTTAATAAGTACCTCTTCTGAGCAGCAAGATTCTTGTGTCACATTTAACAACTTCAGAGAAAAATATATAATTGTTTGTACACAAAGACTAAAAGCATAGCAAATATCGTAATAAAACGCTTTCCCAGAAAACATATATTTTATTTATTCCATTCAAAATTATTTGGTAAGTACATAGAATGGGCAAGATATGCGAATAATAAAATCTTCTTGAATTTTATTTGAAAACCTTTTTCGATTTCTCAGTACCTACTGTTGTTGAAAGGAAACAGGGTTCGACGTCCTTATTACGAAGACAAACGAATAATAATAATTCATCGGAAGATTATATCTGTATCAATCTGTTCGTTTCAATTAAAATAATATTTCTGTCGAAGTAAAGAGGGCATTTGGAGAAGTTAATTTAAAGTTATGTGATTTGATAACTTGAGTAAACTTTTGAAAGTTTATAAGTGGTTATTGAAAACGTTGACCTTTGACAAAAAATCAGAGTGTGCAATTCACACGCGGTGGACGTGAAACCTTCAAAAAACTAAAGTAGATAAGAGTGGAGAGACTGAGAAGCACTTTTTTCATAAATGTGAAGGATGATTTTTCCGTATTTTTGTCGTCGAATTCCAGTACACATTTTCTTATGCATTTGGTCATCTTATTAGTATTTGTGTTTTCTGAGTTGATTGATGTCGCTTTCTTTTGTGTTTTCTTTGTGTTTTGGGAGGCAAGTATTGGTGCCGCCGCACCGGGAAACATTTATTGGATAAACAACACCTCAGCCATAGGTCACCCCAAGTGGTTTGCTATGTTTAGCGACTTAGGAGGCGGGTCCGAGTTCATAGGGTGAGGTTTGTTGGAGTCTTGGATGGTGCGTCTGCCCACCAGTAGCAGACCAGATCGGCGTAGCAGGCCAGATCGGGAGAGACTGGTTGAGGGAGACATTTTGAATTTTCCAGCAGGACTCTCTCGGAACATCGCCTTGCACTACAGCGGGAGGGATGGAATCATTCGTCCGACACTCCTGGACACACTGTACCCCAGATTCCTACCACCCCTCACACTTTTTTCCTTCCTTGAACCCCAAAGATAACATCGGCCCTGAGAGGAATTATTTTCTTCGGGGCATCCTGTGTGGAGGTATTGTAAAAATAAATAAATATTGAGAATAATTCCCTTCCACTTTAACAATCAGAAATAAACAAAATCGCATTTAATTATTATTATTTTTATTTTATTGCAGAAAAAACAGCGGAAGACTACAGACGAGTGGCTAGTGGCTAGTGGCTAGTGGCTACTGGCTATCCATCCCTCCTCACCGGGGACCGACTTCTGACTGCTGAATGCTGAACGCTGAATCCTGAATGCGGCATTCCGGTCACGATTGGCCCCGGACTGCGGGACAACCACTCCACAAATAAAATACAGCGGATCGGAAGAAAGGGTCCGAGATACATGATTAGAAGTGCACCCCAGAGAATCGAACCGAGGGGTGATTTTTAAATTAAGATTTGTATAAAAAAGTTTTGGCATACGTTTGATTGGACGGAGGGAAAATATAAACAGACGCACACAAAATATTGAAACAAAAAACATTCACCCTTTCTTCTTAAACATTTTTTCTAAACTTCAAATCGATTTCAATTTAACAGAATTCTATTTAACCTGTTGAAAACAAGTTTAGCATTTCTTCAATAGTTGCAAAGTTCACTTCTTGGAGTCATTTTAATGTAATGGAAACAAATCACTTTGCATACACAACTATTTAATCAAATTATTCGATATGTTTCGAATCCAATGGTTTCTTCGTCAGGATAAAAGTTTAATAAAATTTAGTGTCCGACCGAAACAGAAATTTCTGCCGAAACCCAAACCAACACCGAAACTGAATCTTCGGTACCTGTCTCAGTTTCGGCCGAAACCGAAACCGAAGCCGAAACTTTTTTAGACATGATAAAAATCTTTTGTTTAGTGAAATTTGTCTTATTTTTTACACGTGTAAAAACAGTTAACACGTATTAAATGAAATAAAAAAAAAACAATACTTAATTGAAGTATGTGAATTTTTTAAATTTTTATGTTGTTTCTATAAAACAAACTTTTTAAAAATTACCAAACACATGTGTACTACTTCTTGAAACAAAAATTTGTCAATAATCAACACTTACATTATAAAGGAAGGACCTCATTAATTGAGTATTTTGATTTTAATTGTGTTGGGAGGGGGGGGGGGGGGGGGGGTGGGGGGGGGGGTTAAAATTTACAAAAAGTTGGTCACGTAGTATGGAATTAAAATAAAATAATTATTTACGTAACAAAAAATATAAGCATAAACCACCGAAAAAATGTTTTTTCATGACTTAACTATGAAGTAATACAAGAAACAATTTTTAAAAAATACCCCTTTAAGGCTAAGACTATTTTTGAGGTTTTCCATGTTCTAACTTTTTTCGTTCTTATAAAATTATGCACAAAATAAATAATAATCACTTTTTAGCTTACTAGCCTCGTGCAAATAAGACGCTCAATTTTAAAATTTTGTAGGCATGAGGTTCGAAATATTTCTAGCGTTTATATTTCTCTTAACTACTTTTTGGAACTAAAATTTGTCAATAATCAACACTAACATAACACACAAGCCACGAACTCACCCGGTCAGCCGAACGACGCGCGTTATTTCACGAACGCAGTCTCGGTGCGGCCGAAGGATCGGCAGATTTTCTGCCGAAACCGAAACTGATGCCGAAACTAGGGGCCGTCTGTTTCAACGGAAAGCTAAATCGTGTCCTAAAGTTAAATTTTAACTGTCAGTTAAAGTAACGAGGACGTTAAATAGGACCGCGCGCTGTTTCAAGTATTTTTTCGCTTAAGTAATAGTTGTCAGTGTGACCAGTCTAAAAAGCAGAATATTCCTCGGAATTACGTGACAAAATGCATAGAAATATTTTTTGATGCGGCAACACCGTAAACTAAATCAGAACAACTGTCAAAATATCCGGTTGTATTTTGTTTCGCGTCGTAGAATCTGACGGCTTTGTTCCGATAAAAGTATTTGTATGAATATTTACAAATAAATGACGACCTATTATAATACATATGAAATACAATATGAATGAAATTTACTTTCCAGTAGTTGTGATATCTCCTGATATCTTCAATTCAATTTATTTATGGTATCGAAAATATTAGAAAAACATACATTACGGCGTTTTTAAAATCCGTTTGTAAGAGTATTACATTAAACGTAAGTAATGTACAAACTATAGTAGCGATATTAATAGAGCTTGTCTTTTAAAGGCAGCTTCACTCGCTAATGTCGATATACGAAACGAGTCTAACCTACTACTCATGTTATATTTTTGTAATGTTTATAATACAATAGGTATATTGATTTGAAGATCTTGTAAAATTTGCGATACATCCATTAATAGAGCTTGTCTTTAAAAGGTAACGCTAAATATGTCGATATCTTTTTGATTGATTGTGTTGATTCTGTTTGAATTGATTCTGTTCAACAGCAAGATTTTTTCGACATGCGGTGCCACGCGAAAAATTCGAGATCATCCCAGATAACCATATTATTGACGCGCGGATGAAATGTTTTAGTTTTCGCTTCAAGACATATTGGATGAGGAATTCATCGTCATTATCATCCTCTTCTATAATATTTATCATAATTATTGATTAGCATATTAGTAATCAATGTTGAAACAGTCATTTCCGTACATTACTTCGACCAGAACTGTCAAATATGCCAGTATGGCGGAGTAACTCCAGAGTAACTATCGGTTTTCGGAAAGTAAGTACAAAAGTTAAAAGTAATGTAAAACAATTAGTCAAATTGATTGAAAAACGCATTTTGCTGAAATTTAACTATAGTAACGGCGACTTGTTTTACTTTTACTTTAGCGAGCGTTGAAACAGACGGCCCTAGATTTTTTGCCGAAACTCCGAACCTTCGGTCGGTCCCTAAAAATTAATAACCCAAACGTTAAACTTTATCCCCTTGATAAATGTGTTATAAATATTACACAAGTGATAAACTGCCATTTACTATATATTATTGGATGTTTATCAGTAAGACGGGCTCCGTGATCGAGGGTAGTGGCGGTTCATGGTCTTTTTAACAGAAATTCAAGAGAAGATATATCTAATCAAAATTTACATTTAGAGGAATTAAGTTGTTTAATATTTTTTACAGCAATGCACGTTGCTAATAAAAACACATAATTAAAGTCATATATAACAAAAATAAAACATTCTCGACCAACTTATTATACAAAGAAACTAAAATATTTAATATACGTAAATTATTTATATTACAAACTTTGAAATATGTGTTTAAAAACAAAAATAATTTCGAAATAAATGAAAACAGAACGAGCAAAAGAATAAATAATATATTTTATACCCCACAAACCAATACTAAATTATTGCAGACACATAGCAGTTTCATTGGTCCTCGTACATTTAACCTTCTACCACTACAAACTCAAATGATAAATAAAATGATAAAATATGTAAAAGAGGTAAAATTATGGTTGAATAATGTAGATGTTGAAATGCTTTTTCTATAAATTTATCCATCCTTCTACAACTCATTTGCTGTAACTTCTAAACTGTAGTACAAAATCTTTTCTGTTTATTTTATTATTTTTATTTTTTTTTATAATAACTAAAAAAAAAAAAAAAAAAAATTGTATGTTTTTCTCCATATTTTTATTTTATTTTTATAATAGCTGAAAAAACCTTTTTCACTTATTCTACCTATGTAATACTTATTTTTTATACTATCTTTATATTTAATATGTTTTTTTAAGTCTAATTTATACTTTGGGTACTTGGAAATATAGTATTTTGTTTTAATATTACCCACACTCAGGCAGTGCCTTAGTGGGTTTTCATTTCTTGTTCATAATTGTTATTATATATTATGTTATTTTACAATATTTACTATTATACATTATAAGTACAGAGAAATGGAAATAAATAAAGTTAAAAAAAATAAAATAATAATTATTGTTTTTACAACAAAAATAATTACGTAGAATATGGACGCGGAGGTCTTTTATTTTTAATTCCAACCTTTTATCATTTATATTATTAGCATTATTTTTCATGTACACAACACTGCATTCAGCGATTTTTTTTAATATGACAGAATATTAGCGACAACCTATAAACGCAACCGTTTTCAATTTGATATCCAAAACAATACTGAAGTAAGTTCAACACAAAATTACATAACTAGCGACTTGACAATGCGACGTTTGCCGAAAATAATATAAAAAGAGGAATATAAACGCTAGAAACATTTTGATTCGCACGCCTTCAAAATTTAAAATCGAGCGTCTTTTTCTACGAGGCAAGTACGCGCCAAAGTGGTTTTTATTTATTTTGTGCATCATTACATAGTATAAAATGAAGTCGCTCAAAATGTATGTGCGCGTTAATCTTTTAAACCACGCAACGGATTTTCATACGGTTTTCACCAATAGATAGAATGATTGAAGAGGAATGTTTATATGTATAATACATGTAAATTATATTAGAGAAAAGCCGAGAAATTCAAAGAAAACGTATTTTTGTGCGATTTAAAACGGCTGGCGGGCCGTACTATAGTCACTTTTGAAATTCGTTCTGCGGAAGAAATTGGAAAATAGATATCCTAGAGTACGTAGGTATTTGATTTTCCCTTTTCAAATATCCAGTGTTGCATTGCAAGCATTGTACAATTGTGGCGATCGCCCGAATTGCATTACATAGTATAAAAAAAATGTATGTGCGCATAGATCTTTTAAACTGCGAAACAGATTTTCATCCGGTTTTCACCAATAGATAGAGTGATTCAAGGGGAAGGTTTATATGTATAATACATGCTTATTTTAGTAGAGAAAAGCGGAGAAATTCAAATATTCAATTCAGGCAGCGGGCAGCTGGCAAGCGGGTGGTGTGGATTTTATAAAGGTTGGGTAATGGCGTTGTGTTTCGTTAGCCACAGCAACGTGTGGCCGGGTCTGCTAGTAATTTTATAAGAATAAAAACAAGTTAGTTAATAAAAAGGTCAAAAATAGTCTTAGCCATGAAGGGGTATTTTTTAAAAATTGTTTCTCATATTACTTCATAGTTACTTACTTAAAAAAACATTTCTTTAGTAGTTTACGCTAATATTTTTTTGTTACGTTAATAATAATTTTATTTTATTAATCCATACAAAAGGTAGTAAAAGGTTCAAATTCAAAGAAGCCCTATTTATAATGTGATTATGAACTTGTTTTATAATGATTACAAACTTGTTTTAAAATAATATTACATGTATATTTTTATAAAACAAGTTTCTTTTATTTTATCATCTTTTTAATGGGGGTTCAGCGCACAAACGCACTTTAGAGAAAACCGCCACTGGTCGAGGGGCAAGGTTCACGACTGGTGATCAGAAGTTGGCGGGCTTAAATCCCGGCGCGCGCCATTACATTTTATTAGATTGATTTGTGTTTTCACAATTTAATCATTTAAAATAATATGAGTTATATTTGCGGCACGTACCACGAGTGGATACTCTCAGTATCGCCTAGATCTGAACAGCCAGGAACTTCCCCACCTTCCTCTTCCCCATCTCCTTCCACTCCCTACTTACCTTCAGAATCACAACATACCTAATTGGGGATGCTATAGTCTCACTAGCTCCAGACGGGAGCAGTTGGGACTCTTGTGAGGCATATAAAAAAAGACTGAATGCTGTAGTCAGGGCTGTCGGTAAGTAAACTTACTCTTTAAAATAGTCTAATCACTCTGTTCATTTATATGTTTGCGGTAGAACGGCGTACAAATAAGTAAAAGCAGTAACGAGTACAAACATATTCGCCGCCATTTGCAACTTGTCGATGTTCTTTTATAGCTTGATCACTTGACACCTCGAATTCCGCCAGGCGTCCAGGCCTCACTCTACTCTAGTCTAGTATTCGATGTTGAATACGAAAACGCCTCCCGGTCCAAATGTTTATTTTGTACAAATGCACATATTCTTTGAATGTCAACACTTAGTGATGAGTGATGAGCGAAGATTGAATTAAGAATTTACTGGAAACATAAGAGTGTTTCATACTTGCCACATTTATCTTGAGTTTGTGCGACTCTAGCAAGTCTAGATGTATTGTAAATTTATTGATTTTATTAATTCGTAGAATTATTTAAAAACTTCGATTTTATAAATACACAATATTAATAAAAGGGGCTTGTCGACTACTCTGACTCTAAAAGATTTTCATAAGACGGCGACTACGCTGTAAAAAATACTTTTATTCGTCGGAAATGTGATTAAAGATTCCACTCCACTATTTCTGCGGCAATATTAAAGGTAAAAATAAAATGTATATATGTATTTCTTTCACTATGCCTTCGCCCTTAAATCGCTAAATATTAAATGACGGGTGAGTGATGACAGTGTCTATATTTGAGCAGAAACCTCCTTCATCCCTCCAAATCAACACCAAACCGAATGAACACACTTTAGTTTACGAGGTAAACCTTTATTTATGCCAACTCGATAGAAATTTTGGAGCTTTGGGATCCTGGAAGGAAGTTGTTTTTTTACTAGTGTTTGATTGATGAAGGGAGTGGAAACAATTTTACGAACACAAACCGAAAGCCTTAATAATATTCTGAGGCTTTCCGACAAGTGCTCACCGAACTTGTGCGGCGTTTTCCTGGAATATTTCAACTATTACTCTTCAATATTGTTATTAAAGGATATTGGAATTCACATTCAGTTGGCAATACCGACGGGAAAGCACAAAACAGCTCACAATACAATAAATTTAATAACCAATACCCAAATTAAGTATTATTGATTTTACTTTGGTTTTATAAGGGTTTTTATTAGTGTCCGACCGAAACAGGATTTTCTACCGAAACCGAATCTTCGGTATCTGTCTCAGTTTCGGCCGAAACCGAAACCGAAACTTTTTTAGACATGATAAAAATCTATTGTTTACTGAAATTTGGCTCATTTTTTACACTTATACGGACAGTTAACATGCATTAAATCAAATAAAAAACTGTAATTGAAGTATGTGAAAAATTATATTTTATTATATTAGTTCCTTACATATGAAATTGGCGTTTTGCCGTACTGGCAACTTTAATCTCAAATATCTTCTCTTTGGTTAGGAATTCCAAATTCATATTTATACAGCTATTTACTCACGTATTTGTGTTTCGAAATTATAATTCATTTGTTTTTCCCTTAATTTTTTTTGGTAGAACTTAACCGTGTGGCACAGTGGTTAAAAACAAATCTAACAGATTGGAGCGGTGAGTCTGGACATCAGGAACCCTTGTAGGCTCCTGAACCATTTGCTCCAGTCCGTGGCAGAGGGCAAAGGATTCCGCCTCTCGTCCAGCAGAGTCCGTTGGTCCTGAGAACTTTAACCAAGGTTCGTTATGAACATTGAAATCCCCCAGGACCATAAAATCTGCCGTAGGGAAGCGGGGCAAGAGGTCATCAACAGTATTACTTAGGTGTTTGAAGAGTTCGGACGTATCTGAAACGCTAAGGTTCGGTGAGCGGTATAAACACGCGTAAAATCTTACCGTACTGGCAAGATTGACACGCACCCACATTACGTCGAATCTGGAGTTCTCCAGATTCAACACTGGCACATAGTTGACGTCAGCTCGGCTGAAGAGACAGACACCTCTTTTGGGTTTGAATTTGCCTGCGAGAGTGTAGCCCGGGCAATCCAGATAGGAGGCGTCTGTAGGCTCGGCTATCCGCGTCTCAGAAAGGAAGAGAAGGTTAGAACGTTGACTCATTGGAGGAAATACATATGTTTAAAATATACCAATGTGAAATGAAATCAAATCACTTTGTAAAAAAAAACACTTATTTAATCAAATTATCAACATGTTTCAAAACCAATGGTTTCCTCGTCAGAAAAAAAATTGATTAACAAAATACAAACAAGGTTAAAAAAAAACATTGTTAAGAGTGAAAAATAATTACTTAAAAGTATCATAATAAAAAATTATTTACTTTTGTTAATTTTAAATTAATCCTGACGAAGAAACCATTGGTTTTAAAACATGCGGACATTTTTAGTTAAACAAAGTGATTTGTTTTAATTTAATTAAAATTGTCCACAAAGTGAACTTGCGAAGATTGAAGAAATATTAATACTCGTATTTAATCATTTTTCAAGTTGTCCGTCTTAAAATCTTTAGAAAAGAACAAAAAACTAAACACTGTAATCTAAAATCAAACCGTAAAAACAAAGCGTTTTTTACTATAATACATTTATTTTAAATTTTTGACCAAGTTCCCTAGTTGTGCTATCTTTTATGCAGTCTAGTACCAATTTTTAGGCTTTTTTGGCTTGACTAAGAATTGAATCTTCCTCCCCAGAAACTGGCTCTAAAAACTGCTGTGAATCTTTAAAATGTATTTTAAAACTTAAAAATAAAATAAAATAATATATTAGTGTAATTTTTGTACATAAACATAATATTACACAAATCATTAATTAAAAAAAAACAATATAGGTCTAAGCACACTCCCTTGTGGATCCCCAACAGAGATTGATTTGCTTTTGCATGATTATTCATCTCTTCTTGTTGTGTTCACTATGGTAGGATCTGAACTGAACCAACCTAGTGCTGTACTGTTAATACTAAGAGAAGATTATGTTACAAGTAGTAATCCATGGGAAATAGTATCAAATGCCTTTGATAGATCTAAGAACACATCGCTTTGTTACCGTAGTTCAGAACACTAGTGACTTTGGACTATACCCCTAATACTGCATCACTCGTTCATTTATTCTCTCTGAAACTAAAATGATTGCTAAATAGATTTTGGTTTTTTAAACATGTTTTCTTTTTTTCTCATTCTCCCAACTCTAACTCTCCACCCCTCTACCCCTACCGAACAATATCTAATTATTTCTGTACTTTTAAGTTAGTAAAGAACGAAAGTTTATGAAATGGATGTATCGAAATAGGAAGTGATACACGAAATAAAAAGAGTAACAACTAACTAACCCACACGCCGTTTCCCCGCAGGGGTAGTCAGATGACGGTGAGCTAAATAACTCGGTATTGATACACGCTCCTTGCCTCACTCATATTTAGACATAATCTCATAGGTACTCTTCTATTATTCTAACTATTGACATGGCCCGAATCAAGTGTCTAATTCATTCCATCGTGTGATGTCTTTCTCGGGTATCTCCGACTTCTTCTACCATTCGCTCTACATGACAAAGCCATCTGAGCGCCACTTTCTTTTACTCATTATGCTTACATATAAAAATTCTCCAAAACAAATATTAGAAATTTAAAAATAGTTAATGCCAAAGATATATAACAAAAGATTTACCTCTTAGTGAAGCATAAGAAATCAGAAATATTTTTTTTACTAGGTGTATTACATAATGAACAGGTGTTCTGATACCATTTTTTTCATATTCAATCGACTGCCGGATTAAAACCGAACCAGATTTATTACTTTAATATTTTACCCTCTAATTCCCAACTTAATCCAACCTCAAAAATATTGGTGGAAAGGCTTTAGAATGAACTTTTTACGTTTATGTAAATGGTTTTCATTTACCCGCCCACTAGACAAAGTCTGCGGTTAATAAATATAGTATATTTATTTTAAAGAATATGATTATTAATTAATTACATTTACATATTATTTTTATTATTTAATATAATTCTACAAAAAGATTGTAAACACTGTCCACGTAACAAAAAAATTATAAATGTGTTAGGTACATGATAATGAATATTGCAAACGAGCAGTACCCAACATATTTTATTATAATACTAGCTGGTCCCGGCATGCGTTGCTATGCCATTTAATAAAGAAATTGTTTCTCCCTGAGTGTCCTTTCCCGTTCTTCCCGTTCCCCTTCCGCCTCCCCTTCTTCTCCTGCGTCCTCTTACCCTCTCGCGTTCCCACTCCGTCACCTCCACCTTCCCTCTCCCCACGCCACTCCCCACCTTCCCCCGTCCCACGAACCCCCCTCCCCCCTCACACGTCCCCTTCCCCTTCCACCTTCCCCGCCTTCCCTCTTCCCTTTCCCGCTCCCTCGTCCCGTCAACCCTCCTCCCGCGTTCCATATATTCAATCCCAGTACATTCAGTTATTAAACAGCCCGTGTGCCACCTTTTACAATATTTATTCAAATTTCCATTTTTCATGTATATTAAATTTGGTACCTATTTAAAATATCTAAAATTCTTGATTCGATTTAAGCTATTAGGGGAGTACCTACTTTAAATAAATTTATTAAAGATTTTCAAAAATAGAATCCTGATTGAACAATCAATGTTTTGCAAAATGTCATTCTCAAATACGCGAACTGTCAAACATGCTCATGTTTTCTGAAATTATCCAATTTTCTGCGCAATTTTCTTAATTTTTCTCTCCGTAAGAACCATCCTCGTACTTCAAGGAATATTCTAAAAAAAGAATTAGCGAAATCGGTTCAGCTGATCTCGAGATTTGCGCTTACCAACACATTTAGCGATTCATTTTTATATTATAGATAGTGACATTATAATATAATTTCGTGAGAAATTGTGTGAAGTGTGAATGTTTATAATTTGTACCCGTAGTTTAGTAATTTAGTATGCCTGTTCTTTCTTTTTCAGTCTACCACATTACAAATCTTTTGAAAAGCCAATTAAACTTACGTAGGTTGATGTAAATTTTTGTTTGTGTTAGAAATATACTGAATATGTGTGGTGCCAGGTAAAATTAGCGAAAGTTCATTTGAAATAGGGTACTTTAAAGTGTTTATTTATTTTTGCACTTGTGTTTTGCGAGTGAGGTTTGTGGTGAGGTGAGATTTTGATACAATTTTTATAATTCCTTATGAATATTTTATTTACGTCTAGTAATTTGTTTTTAATTTGTTCTGTGGGATGTTTTTTTTTTTTTTTTACGTTAACTCCACGCAGGAGGCCCTGAGGAAAATAATTTCCCTCAGGGCCCATGTCATCTGGGATGCTGTGTAGAGGGTCTCTTTGAGGAGAGGAAGGAATGAACATTGGTCTTGAAGAGACCCATGTTGTAGGAAGGAGGAAACACAGAGGCCGGCAAATCATTCCACAGCCGAGCTGTTGAACACAAGAACGAGTCGAATAAACGACCCGTTCTCATGTGGCAAATGTCAACCGTGTACAAATGTTGGGCACGCGTTTGGCGTGTTTCCCGACTATGCACCGGTGCCGAAGGGATCAATGATGCTAGTTCCTCGGAGCATCTTCCATTGTAATACCGGTAGAACAAGGATAGCATTCCCACCCGACGCCTGTGCTCTAAAGATTGCAATCCGTCTGTTAAGATGGGAGAATCTATCAAACGGACCGCCCGTTTCTGCACAGAGTCGAGGGTATTTTTCAGGTATTTTGGAGCTCCAGACCAGAGGTGGCTGCCAAATTCAACCGTGGGGCGCACTTGTGATTTGTACAGGGTTAGCAGTTGTATACTATTAAAGTATCTGCGGGCCCTGTACAGTACGCCCAGTTTCTGTGAGGCTAACTTTACTCTGGCTTCGATGGAGCCCCCATACCTGAGCTGGTCACTTAGGGTTACACCAAGCATTTCGATGGAGGGCCTGTTCGGAAGATTGCTTCCGTTGAAAGAGACTAGATTTTCATTTCGATCCCTTTTAGACGTAATCAGACAAGATTGGGTCTTTGAAACATTAAATTCAACGAGATTATTTTTACCCCAAGAGAAAACACTCTCGAGGTAACAGTCCATTCTTTGCTTCAAAGCCCTACGAGCTGTTGGAGTTTGTGAGCCCTGGTAGAGTTGGTAAGGCTTTTAAAATGTAATTCTATTTATTGTTTAGTGATTAATTTTAAGAGGTTAGATGTTAGATGTTAGAGTTAGAGTTAGAGGTTAGATGCTCCTCCCCATACTGATATACCATAGAATACTGCATATACATATGTTCAAAACATATATTTTTAGTTGAACTCTAAACATTGATTATAAATCATTACTGTGGCGTTACTGAATTTGATGATCCTCGAAAATCAGAATTGTTTACTCAACGAAATCACTTTCCCACAATCAAACAATGCCGATAAGCCTTCGTCACTCACCACGGCTTTGTTTGCGTATTCCAGTCTCGTTTTCATATTTTCACGAACTCCTTTCATATGATGGGTTATGAATATTCTTAGACACGTTTCCGAGATGACGCCATTGAACCTGTATACATGATAAAATAACAGTAAGGCTGTGACAAGATCAACTATCCGTAGAATTAAGCAATCGGGACACATAACTCATATCAATTCATCTAGGGGTTGAAGACACCCATAATGTTGGATCGTATTCGTTTCACGTAAGGGTGATATATATTTCTTCGCTTTTATTTATATCAAATGAATTTAGTATTATTAATACAAAGTCTTGTAAGAAGAGAAGGTATTTGAAGTAAATTATTGTGTAGGCGGTATAGAGAATTATTTAACATGGCTTTGCGTCGTATTGGATTGAAGCCATTGTTTTATTATTGATTTTTTTTTATGTGCCACCTTCCAAGAGCGCCCCTGTCTGCCCGTGCAGTGTAAAGACAGGAGAACTATGTCATCACCCGGTTGGACAGCTTTGTGAGGCAGGTTAAGAAAGGGGCTGTAGGAAAGGGTTACATGAAGAAGGATTTATTTGGATAAGTTTTAAGATTTTCACGGCCAAAAGCAAGATGTGTGATCTACCGGATCTGCCGGATCTGCCCTGATGATGGACACTGCAACGATGTCCGAAACGTTGGCTAAAGAAGGAGGTAGCGCAATACGGCATAACACCCCAAAAACAAACAACGAAAAAGGATTAATTTATTCATTTTATTTTAGTAATTTGTACATTACAGTTTACAAATTGCAACTTAATTATAACATTGCATATTGCGTACTATATTTTATCCAGTTTTATGTAGCTCCTGCAATACCTCTTGAACCTTCCAATAGGTGCGGACTTTAAAGTTTCTGGTAGAATATAATTATGACAAGGATTTTTTAAAGAAAATTCAAGCTATGTGCCTAACGCTTCTTGGTATAAGTGGGTGGATGCTGAATCATTACATTCCAGAGAAGTGTAAGACACCTTTGAAATAGATCTTGGCTTATAAAATTTTTGGCACTGAACTTTGAAAAAAGATTTTATTGAAAAAATGTTTTATTTCTTAGCACTTTATTGCAAGAAAATTCAGGTGCATATTGTAAAATGCCTTTGATGCTGTTATATTTTTTTGTTTGTAACTTTTACGCACTGATCATAAAATATAATTTATTTATAAACTAATTAATTATATATATTTGGAACTTAAATAGTCTCCATACATACATGTGCGTAAGTAAGTGAGAAACGTTACAAACTACACCCCTTTGTACAGTAAACTAATCTGCGTATTCGCTTCATGCTTTTTTGTAGCCTGATTTCTTTGCACGTCCTCGTCTGTGAATATCCTTGTTGTATAAAATTTTATTTGTTAAGCATTTTGGTAACAAGTTGTTTACTATTTTATGGATACATATTATCGTGTTCAATCGGTTAGCCAATTTAGTTCCTTTAACATGTTATTTACTTTTCTGAAGTATTATTCTCATTGCCCTGTTTTGGAGACTTTGTTTGAGAACTTATTTTGTTCTCCTTCGTTACACAGGAAAATAATAGTTCAGCAGTAGTTAAATTGTGAAGCAATAATAAGTTGTAAATAGTGATTGTAGATGCCGGTAGCTCGTTCCATATACGAGCCGACTTACACAAAATCGAGTCGAAGAAATCAGTTGTCATCAAACCAGTATCCAGTTCTCATACGGCCAACTTCATCACATGAAACCCATATCACATCAACATCCAGACTTCCACCATAATAATAATAATATTTGGATGTTTTATATAGCGCCGTTTATGTGAAAAATCAACTCAAAGGCGCTGTACTTATAATACATTTCTAAAATCTAGAAAAGCTACAAACGAGACAAACAATTAAAAACAACTTAAGGGCCCGCAACCCGGATTTCTACCGATTTATTACATATTTCCCTTAAACACTGAAGTTTTAAAGCTCTTAAAAAAATATATGTTATTCTTGAAGATAATATCTAGACTTTGCCCGCGCCGAAACGCAAATTATATAAAATTCCCTCGATAGAAAAAAATCACAAAGTATGCTCCAAAAATTATTATAAACACGTTTGTTTCAGTTATTTTAGAAGTTATATGTATAAAAAAATTAACAGTGTTTCTTTAAATGCTGTTTAAGATAATGCCCCCGAGATTTTTGCTCTATTTTAAACGAGTCGTGTTTTATTAAACATTTTCGCAATTTTCGCATCGATTTTGTCGCTGTAAATGTTAGCGCTCTCCTCTAACATTCGTAATTTCGTATCTCTCCATTTTCTTCTTTTCGAGCCCGGTTGCAGAGCCTTAAGGCTAAAAATTGCATCAACCGGTTCATTGATCACCGATACGAAAATATATGCACAATGTTTTGAACGGTGACCGGACAACTCAGAATGAAACCAACTCAGAAGCACCTCAGAAAGGTCATTAAGAGTGATGATAAAAAAATATAAAAAATTGGTTAAATAGGTTAAGTTAGGTTAGGGTTCCCAGCTATTTTAAAATTATTTTTTCATAGCTTTTAATGACCTTTCTGAGGGGTTTCTGAGTTGGTTTCATTCTGAGTTGACATGGAACCGTTTTGAACAATGAACGCGATGTTGCCTAAAAATAAAAATGAATGAACACAGGACCATACTTACCTTCCACCATCCTTAGTAAATTCTTTCAAATGTGGGGTATATTATCATAGTTCCACGTTCCACTATCTCCAATCAAATCAGATACGAAAGACTTTGAAGAAGCAAATAAAAGAAATATATGACTTGTGCAGTGTTCGCATTGTACGGAAGCGTCAATTATGGTAATCTTTTAAATGCAAAAAGAAAATTTGGTGTTATCTCTTCTTAAATCTGTTTGTTTGTCTGACCATCATAATAGAAAAGGAAATAGAACGATTATTTTGGTGACACATATAACACCACGTTTCACGAGTGGTTTCATTAAAATGTATTACAATATAATATAATATAATAATAATCTTTATTCAATGAAATAACAACAATATAACTAAAAAAAAAAAAAAAAAAAAAATTACATACTCAATGTAGTTTACAAACAGAAAGTAATGTAAGAAAGGTTACACAGGAGTAGTATAGTTATACAGTATTTTTAGTTGTGCATTGCCTGCCTCACTAGGTGAACCTGTATTGAGGCAGAAATTTTGTTAATTGTTTCTCGCAATTTTATCTATGGTTTTTTTATAAATGTGTAAAGTAGGTTTCCATACAGCAAAAACTTTATTTTAGTTAACATTATTGTTTGCATATACCTACACAATTCATAAACTGCAACGTTATTACTACAATAACAACTGTCAATGACTGGTCATTGACAGTTGTTATTGTAGTAATAACGTATGTCAATATTATATACGTATTCATTAACGTATGTCAATACCCACATAATTAACATACGTTAATGCGTTAAATATATTCTGACATGATTAACTAATATTTGTGGTATGTATTAGTTGTACCAAGAAAATTACGGTTTTCGCGAGATAATAAACTTTGTAAGACGACAATGTATATGGGAGTGTCTTCACTGTGAATCAAGTGTAATAACATGTACAAGCGGTAATCACCAAAATTATTTACACCACTCGTCACTTAGACATTGGGTTCCAAGGCGTAGCATCGATTTTTATTTTTATTTTATTTTTATCGTTGACGTCCTCAATAGCGTAGTGGTCTAAGCACGACACATATTATAGGTTAAACGGATGCATGCATTCGTGGTTTTGAAAAACTCCAGACAGGTGGGCATCAATCGATAACATTGCAAAAAAAAAATATAACGTGAATATAAACATACGTGCAAATCAAGGCAACGTTAGATAAACAGGTTATTAAGGGACTTACTTGACTTAATTTAACCAGTGATTCCTGATGTCATTTGGAGTAAAAAATGTTAGTGAATTTTAAACTCCTATGACATCCATAATTTTTTTTTTCAGATTAAAAAAAAAATCAGTAGGTATTGGTCAGGTAGAGTCGGGGTAAAGTGTTGGTCGGTTACCCGACTGAGTGACCAGTAATGTCATTTGGATTTTTTTTTGTTGACGTGCTTTGAAAACATGATTTGATTGGTAAATATGTTCTGTGATTGGGAAAAAATTTATGTTTGAGTAATTATAAATTACCGGAATACGAAAGAAAGGATTTAGCGGAGAGAGCGTTGGAATGATATTGGAAAAAAGTCAATACGCCCTACAATTAATATTTATTTCATTGTATGGGTAAACCAAAATCTTCCTTTAGATCGATTTACATAAATTAATAATAACAATCTTACATTTTTTATTTTAATTAAATAAAGACAATATTAGCGAAACTCAATCGAAAATATGAAAACAGGAAAACAGAAAAAGATACGTTCAAATCTCGAACCCAGAACCTACGCCTACCGGTGCTCTTATCCGATTCCATATTTAACTGCATCATACTTTGACAACATTATTTTCCTTTTCTAAACGCACATTTTTATTGGCTGCTAACTTTATGTGTGATTCAAACCGAACTAAGTGCTTCTAGATAGTTCCTTGGATAAATTTTCATTTTTAATGTGCGAAATATATTGACTTTTCTGCAAGTCTAGGATGAACATTTATTATTATTTTTAACTTAATAAGATAAATAAAACCTCAATTTGTAAGACAAGTCAATAGATAGTAAAGCAGAAAAGAAGGTAGATATCACAAATTAAAATTTTTCACAAACTCTAATTTTTTAATTTTTATATGAATACCGCACAAGAGTCACCAACTGCTCCCGTCTGGAGCCAGTGAGACTATGGCATCCCCAATTAGGGTATGTTGTGAGGCTGAAGGTAATGGGGAGGGGAAGGAGTAGGGACGAGGAAGGTGGGGAAGTATCTAGCTATTCAGATCTGGTCACCAAACACTGCTAAAGCCATTTCAAGAAACGTTTCAATTCTCTTACATCAGGCGATACTGCGAGTATCTTCCACTCATTTTTGCTTTTTTATTTCAATATTTTAATAAGTTTTTAATATCATATAATGTTTCACAAACGAACGTTATTTATTTTTATAAGGTTCATTGTACCTAAAGGAGTTTTTTTCTGGAATGGAAAACCGCCACCTATTTTATAAAATGCACAACAAAATGTTAGTAAATAATGAGCAGCTGGGCTTAGGCCGACTCGACCAACCAGCCCTAATCCCCATAGAGATGGGTTTTTGATAATTAAATTAAACGGAATTATCAATTTTCTGTCTGGTTTGCTAACCTTTCCCGTCCGTACGAATATTTATACAGGGTGTAACGTAACAGCATGCACACGAAGGATTTTATCTAGCGATTCCGGAGCATTTTTTGAGTAAAAAAAACAGACTGTGCAAAACGAAGAGTAGTAGTCATCGTCGCTTTCAAACACAATAAGGAGCCAATAAATATTTCTCCAATACATTTAGAAGGAAATGAACAGGTTAAGTATCTGGGACATATCATAACCAAAGACATGACGGATATAGAAGATATGGAACGACAAAGAAGAGCAATTAACATACGGGCGGGAATGCTCTCAAGGCGGTTCACCACTGTAGCGACGATGTCAGAAAATTACTGTTCAAGACATACTGCACTGCCCTGTACATATTTGAACTGTGGACGCAATACCCAGCAGCGCAATGGGACAAACTGAGGGTGTGCTATAACAATGCATACAGGCAACTTATTCAACTACCGAGATTCTGCAGCGCCTCCACGATGTTCACCGATTCCCAGTCTTCCTTAGCCACCGACTAGCCTGCTTCTGGAGCAGGACACGGAAATCAACTAACATCATTGTCGTGGCTGCATCCGAGTGGCTTAATCCCCCACTAAATGAGCGATGGATGCAAATAATGAGGCGACCTCCCTGATGGACGATCCAATATAATAAAAATATTATATAATATATAAATTTTTTTTATTTCTGTTTAATTTTGGCTTAATTTTTAATTATACGAGGGTGGTCTGAAAAGTTTCCGACCTGATCATGAAGATGGCAGCACTCGTCAATAAAAGCTAGTGAATGTACTTAAGCATCTTTTGATAGCTACTCACCAAAGTTTCGGTCATTTTAGACGCGCAGTTTTTGTTTTTAGTTGACAGTCGTTTGAGTAAGTCGATGTGTGCGTTTTTGTGACAATGGAAAAAATTGAGTATCGAGCTGTTATTAAATTTTTGTTTTTTGTTTTTTGCGCAGTTTTTAGATAAGGGAACAAAAAGAAGTAGCTTGGGGCTAGATCTGGTGAGTAAGGCGGATGGTCAAGTAGTTCAAACCGTAATTCGTGGATTTTTGCCATCGCAACCGCAGAGGTGTGAGACGGCGCTTTGTCTTGGTGAAACAGGATTTTTGATCTAACGTGAGCAAACGCGGCACCCAACGCGCGGACAGCTTTCTCATGTCTAAATCTTGATTTAATATGTGAGAGACACGTTCTTTGGACATTTTCATAATCTCTGCTATCTCTCGCACTTTAATTCGGCGGTTGTCTCACACTATTTGGTGACGTTTAGAAATGTTATCGTCAGTAGTTTGCAGTTTTTGGACGTCCCGAACGTTCATCGTCTCCCAAGCTCTTACGGCCACGTTTAAATTCAGCTGCCCAAAATTTCACTGTGGTAAATAATGGTGCAGAGTCCAACTCATCTTTGACTTGCGTAGGCGTATTGCCTTTCAAAAACAAACATTAAATTACAGCTCGATACTCAATTTTTACCATTTTCACAAAAACACACACATCGACTCACAAAATGGCCGAAACTTTGGTAAGTAACAGAACTGTCAAAAGATGCACAACTACATTCACTAGCTTTTATTGACGAGTGCTGCCATCTTCATGTTCAGATCGGAAAATTTTCAGACCACCCTCGTATACTTAATTTTTGTTACTTATGTGACGAATTTTATTTTCATTTTATGTTTTCATTAGGTACCTACCTACTTAATATTCAATCACGTTTTATTTATTTTAGATTTTTTATTTACTTTGAAAATATCATTTTATTATAGTTTATGTAATATGTCAGACTGGGATTGCACTATCATCTCAGTTCTACTGGAATAAAAACTTAAATAATAAAAATTAGGAGTGAAAGTGAAACCTTTAGAAAACTGAAGTAGACAAGAGTGGGGAGACTACTAAACATCGCACAAAGTGGGGACCGATAGGCTACGAAGCACTGTACAAAGAGGAGACCGATTATACTATCGCATTCTCTCGCAGGCTAAATTCTATAATATAGGTAGATATATGTGTTTGTCTCTTTTTAGTGTAGTTATTTTTCGTTTCATCGAGTTTCAAATCACAACAGTGCTAAAGAAGTTTTCACTTCAAAAATGTAGACGTCGTTTTGCCGTTCGGTAATATTTTTATTCAATTTAAAAATATACATATTTTTCCACCACACGTCGCAACTGTAGTCCTGATCCCGTCGCGACTTTTAGGAATGGGATTAAAAATATATTTTTTGTTTTTAATAGAAAAAAACTACTATCGGACAGCCAAACGAAGTTTACTTTCAGTACTCCAAATATGCTAAGTGCTGTTACTACCTGCTAATACAGGGTCTTAAAGAACGTCCTTGACTTACTTTAACCAGTGATTCTTGACATTATTTGGAGTAAAAAATGCAAATGAAATTTTCGTATCCGGTGACATTATTGAGATTTTCTTTTTCATCTAAAATATTAAAAAAAATAGTATTTTTTGGACAGTTAGCGGCGGGGTTATGGGTTGGTCGGTTACTTGGCTGAGTGATCAGAGACGACATTTGAAAGAATATTTTTTGTCGGATTTTGAAGAAAATTTTGAACAAAGCCTCTAATAAGTCACTGGAGACCAAAATTTTATAAAATTTTTTTACTCCAAATAATGTCAGAAATCATTGGTTTAAAGTAAGACAAGTAAGTCCCTTAAAACCCTGTAGGTATTTATTAAGGATTACGACGCGACGGCCGTGGGGACAGGATTAAAGGCCAAAACACCTAGTTAAGCTCAGCTTATGAACACAACATGGACACAATAAAACACGAATAAGTAAAACGTATCCTAACCGATATGGTTCAATATTCATTTCTCGTCAATATTCTACCTGCACGCATAGTTAATTAGGTAATATTCAACGTTGAATTATACCAAGATCAGTCAAAAACTAATGCCCCCTATTCTTTCAAGTTAGATAAAGTTAGTTAAGGCTCCGCAACCGGGCCCGAAAAGAAGACGATGGAGCGATACGAAATTACGAATGTTAGAGGATAGCGCTAACATTTACAGCGACAAAATCGATGCGAAAATTGCGAAAATGTTTAATAAAACACGACTCGTTTAAAATAGAGTAAAAATCTTGCGGACATTGTCTTTAAAAACATTTGAAGAAACACTGTAATTTTTTTCATACATATATCTTGAAACAACGTGTTTATAATAATTTTTGGAGCATACTTTGCGTTTTTTTTCTATCGAGGGAATTTTTTCATATAATTTGCGTTTCGGCGCGGGCAATGTCTAGATATTATCTTCAAGAATAACATATATTTTAAGAGCTTTAAAACTTAACGTGTTTTACGGAGATATGTAAGAAATCGGTAGTAATTCGGGTAGCGGGCCCTTAAATGAAAAAAAATTAATTTGGCGCAATTTCTTCAATCTTCTTCTACAATCTACTGCAGAAGTAACTTTATACGTCAACAGGTGGCAGCACTGCAGTCACTTGCAAAATGGCTGACATCGATTGAATTCTTAAACGCAAAAGATGAAACGCCCATTCGCATTCATGAAAGACTGAAAAATGTGTACGGTGTTGCAACTGCACGAAAATTGTGTTCAGAGACGAAACATGGGTACATTTTATTGAACCTGAATCAAAGAAGCAGTCAACGGAATGGCATCACACAAACTCACCGAGGACGAAAAGATTCAAAACTGCGCGATGGTCACGGACAGTAATGTCGATAGTATTTTGAGATGCAGAGGGTTTGATTATGGTTGATTTTTGAACCAGGGATGCGCAATAAATTCTTTCAATACATCACATCTCTTAAAAAGCTTAAAGTACGTGTTTCGCCCAATAAAGACTATGGCAGAAGTCCTTTTTTGCATGGCAATGCAAATGCATTGTTAATTATTAATTCGGTTCTAATTTTGTAAATTTCAAAGAACATTTGACTTCATTACGAAGGAATATTTCACATTACGCAAAGCATTGTGCCTAATCAATATGGCTTTATGCCGGGCAGATCCACTCTAAAAAATCTCTCTTTACAGGAACAATTTATTTATATCATGTTAACTTGAAAATAAAACCCAAGTGGACTCAATACACACAGTTTTTGTAAAAAACATTTGACAAAGTTAATCAGAAAATTATTCGCAATAAACTAAGAAAATTCGGAACAGAGGATAAACTAATGGAATGGATAAAGAGCTACTTAACTAATGGAATTCTTCAAATAAAAATAATTCCAACCTGTCATTCAAATTCATGACTACTAGCGGTGTACCTCAAGGGTCATATTTAGGCCCAATAGTTTTCTTACTTAATAATGTTAAAGTGTGCTTTCGCCGATGATCTAATTTATTTGAAAGTATAAAATCTATATTACTAATATTTATATTTTCATTTTTTTATTAATTTATTTAAGCACATATTCAAATATTTTAATCCTACTCTTCAGAACTGAGTCATTTAGATACTCGCTTCATGACAAAACCTCTTTGAAAAGTCATTTAAAGCTACGAATAAAATATGAAAAAACTCAATAAGCAATTTATTATACATTTTTTCATCACTTTTAATGACTTTCAAGTGAAGCGTCAAGTTGAATTCATTCTGAGTTGTCTGGTCATTGAAATTAGTATGTTTGTGAATAAGTAAATATCTTTTTTTTTTTCGTTATTTGTTTTTGGGGTGTTATGCCGTGTTGCGCTACCTCCTTCTTTAGCCAACGTTTCGGACATCGTTGCAGTGTCCATCATCAGGGCAGATCCGGCAGATCCGGTAGATGTGACACATCTACCGGATCTGCCGGATCTGCCCTGATGATGGACACTGCAACGATGTCCGAAACGTTGGCTAAAGAAGGAGGTAGCGCAACACGGCATAACACCCCAAAAACAAATAACGAAAATGCTTTTGGCCGTGAAAATCTTAAAACTTATCTAAGTAAATATCTGTTTTTAATCAATCCGTACGACATAGAACGTTATTAAGTTTAAAATAAATAAAGTAATTAATTACAAGAGACAAACGCGCTAGACATAATAAAGCTAATTTATTTTATTTCGGAATGTGGGTAGGTGATCCCACACATCCCATAAAGTATATACTTACATAATACATCTACATATAGGTGAGAATGTACAAACAAAACAAAAGCAAAACACAAATATAATATATTACATTGGTATACTTAGAACAAAAAAAGAAATTCATCATCATCATCATCATCACTATTGGCTCTACAACCCCTGGTGTATATATACGTTTAGCTCCTTAAATAAAGTATAGAGCTCATTGTTATAACGTCTTCGCCAAAATCCATTTTATAGAACCGGTCCGAAGATGCGCCTCAAAATTTTTCTTTCAAAAACGTCCAGGGCTCGCTCATCCCTCTTAGTTAGTAACTAAGTCTCAGTTGCGTACGTAAGTACTGGTCTGATAAGTGTTTTGTACTCTTTGTGTTTCTGGACAGCAGTCTGGACTTTAATTGGTTTTGTAGGCGGAAATAACAGCGATTTGCGTTCACTACGCGCTTCTGGATCTCCTCTGTGGTATTATTGTCATTTGTTACCAGGGAGCCTAGGTATGTGAATCTTGGTACCGTTTCGAAATTTTGGTTTCCACATGAGAGAGTTGGGATTTGTTGAGTGCATCCTACAGCCATGTATTTGGTCTTTTGCTGGTTTACTACGAGACCCATATTTTTGGCAGAGCAGAAAAAAATAAATTAATGGTCTTTAAAAGCATTATTCGAGACTGATGGGACCAATACGTTTCTCCAGTATTCTTCAAAGCTAGAATCTGGACTCTGGAGGGATTCCATAATGATGATATTTCCGAAGTTTGTAGCCTATCCTTTCATCCTGCCAACTGGGTTTCTTGTCCGGGCTTCAAAACCAAGAACTCATTACTTTTAGAAGGAGTGCAGTATCTGGGAAGGCCGAACATCATCCGGTTGGTGTTGTTATATTGCACGCGAAGCCTTTCCATGTTTAACAAAGCTCGCATGCACAGTACATCCTTTTAAGAAGTAGGCCGTAAAGCTGAAACCTCCCACTGAGCATGTTAGACGTTTGCTGAGCGTTCTTCTTTGGCGGTCGTTGTCATCGTCGTCCATTAACTTACTGTTGATGATGTGCCCTAAATGCGTTGTGTTCTACTACTTTCATAAGGTCACCACCATTCAGGAAAGCTGGCGGAATGCTTCAAGGACCCTGCCCGTGTCCATAACTAACTAACTAGATAACCAATAATGCTATTTTTTTTAGGTTTATACAGCAGTTTGTTTTGAGTTTTCTTGTGGAAAATACAAACAGTAATCCAAGTAATACTCGAAAGAAAACTTGCAGCATGCTTTCCGAAATTGATCTTCAAAAGTTTCAATTTATTAAAAGAAAAGTTAGTAATAATTTCTAGTAAATTATCATTTTACTCCCACAAATCGATATATGATAAATTAGTGAAGAAATACATCAATCAATCAATCACACATTGTTTTATTTCTCACGATTCAGAATATCTATAATACCAGGGCGTCATACGGCGCTTGAGGTATCGAACTGAGAGTAATAAATTCAAATGATTGCTTGTCAGTTGCAGTGCAGAGGCTGCTACGCTAGTTTATGATTGATTATGTGTGATTTCACCACTCGCATTGGAACATAAAGATTTTGTGGCGGCGCGGCGGTACCAGGAGAATATACAGTGAACAGGGTCGTAATACATTCATGGAATTGAGGAGCGGGTAATGAGATTTGTACGGCTTGATGTGAAATTTATAAATGAAAGATTCGATCAATATTGTGGATGATTCATTACAAAGAAAGCGAAAATATTAATTAAATAAATCAATTGAAACATGGCACTGTTTTATGATAATTTATTAATGGAATTACAGGTCGAATCGTACCAACACAGCACAAGTAGACATTTCTCTTCCATAAAGTATTAGTTTTTTTTTTAAATTAGCTCCACACAAGAGGTCCTAAGGAAAGTATTTCCCTCAGGGCCTATGTCAAATTTTCGGAAAGGAATGGGAGGAAGTTCTGGGAATGAAAAGGGGTATTAGGGGCCATCCATAAATTACATCACACCTTAAGGGGGAGAGGGGGTGGGGGGGGAGGGGGGGGACGGGGGGGAGGGGGAGTAGAGAAGTGTGACAAGGTGTCTGGGGGGGGGGGGGGGGGGGGTCATTAGCTCTGTGATGTCACATTTAAAATAAAAATGCAAAACTTTTTAGATGTAAAATTGCAAAATATGTGACGTCACACTAGGGGGGAGGAGGTTTCACAATTGTGACGATGTGTGACAGGGACGGGGGGGGGGGGTCAAAAATCATGAAATTTGTGTGACCTTATTTATGGATGGCCTCGTATGGGTCGGTAGGAATCTGGGGGTCAGTGTGTCCAGGAGCGACGGACATAAGAATCTATCCCTCTCACTGCAGTGCAAGGCGATGTTCCGAGAAAGTACGGCTGGAGAAGTCAAAGCGACACCCTAAAACAATCTCTCCCGATCCGGCCTGCCATGCATCTGGCGGCCAGACGCTTCCGCTGCCAAGACCCGGTTAAACCTCACCCCGTGAACCCGGGCACCCCTGCTAAGTCACCAAAAGTTGCGAACCACTTAACTTATGGCATGGTGTTGGATTTCCAATAAATGGTTCCCGGGGTGGCGGAACCCATGACCGCCTCCCGAATTGTGTTGGTAGAATTGTAGATTTTTTAATACTTCTGCGGTTTTTTTTACCAACATGAGAAAATAAATAAATAGTCACAAAAGTAGTAAGAACATAGAATCAAAAATTCAATAAAGTTGTGAGTAAATCACACTTGTAAAAAAATAAGTGCGTATTTGTTTGAATGGAATAAAAGGTTTAATTTTTTAATTTTCGAGAGGAAATCAGGAGATTAAACTCTATGTTACACCAAAGAAAATAGTTTTTTTTTTGGAGCTACAACATTGCTAATAAATTTTATTTAGATATATTTTAATACCAGCGTGACATAAACAGTTTTGGATGAAAATTAAAGTTCTGCGTTGTTTCATGTTATTACCAGGAAATCACAATTAACGCGGAGGTCTTTCATTTCACACGTATTCCGAGAGCTTTATTTATGAACTATCCCGGTAACATTTTAAAGTTGTTGTACAATTAAATGTGTACGCGGGGAGGTCGGGAACGGTTGTGAAACCCAAACTACTTTGTTGCAGGAAAATTGAATTTCGCCTCACGTTCAGGAGCTACGAGAGGAATAAGTTCACAATGTTTCGGACTCCCTGTTCTCTATGATTGAGTAGGTAAATATTTAAACTTCACAGACTTTATCCTGCGCTTTCTGATCTCCTGGTAACGTAGAAGCAAACATGTAGTCGGGTTCAGTAACATGTTATTGTTAATATGTTTGTTATTCTTAACTTAGTAACTAACCATCTCGCCGTTTATCGGCATAGGTAAGGTAGACAGAGAGGATATACTACCACACTCAACTTTGTCTCAGAACACACTCATTGTTTCATTCACATTCATATTTCGTGCAAAACGGATGTATAGTTTTTCTAATATGTTGTCAATCAGGTTGAAAATCGTAGTTTTGAGACAAACGCGAACAAAGTTTTGCTGAAGGGTAATTCCACATACAAACTGTTTAAAACGGTTTCATATTTTGTCTCAAATATAATAGTTTACAAAGGGTTAAGTGTATCCACAAACTGCTAACACTATTTTTCGGATTCGATCCCGCGACCCTCGGAATGCGAGTCGATAAACAAGGAAAGCATTCCTGAGTTCTAAAGATTGCAATTCGTTTGTTAATATGAAGTCCCTACCTTAATCTCATCTATTACGCTTACCAGCCTTGCATCGTTTCCCGATTACCATGTAATTTTTTTACCACGCATGTGCCTCAGGGATATCATATCTACAGAAATCTGTCTTCTTTCATCATTCCTCTGCCAATTCCATGCCTCATTGCATCAGCACTCCATTGTGGACTGCAAGCTTCACTTCTTTGGACAGTTTTATGTTAACTCTTTTAAGTAGGTAAGGGGTGAGGTTTGTTCGAGTCATGGTTGAGGGAGACCTTTTACATCTCCAAAAGAACTCTCTCGGAACATCGTCCTGTGCCGCAGTGGGATACGTCACCCTTGGACACGCGGACCCCCAGATTCGTCTCCCACTTTTCCAAAAATGCCCTCCACACAGCATCCCCAAAGACGAAATAGGCCCCGAAGGGAATTTTTTTCCTCAGGGCCTCCTGTGTAGAGCTAATGTAAAAAAGGTAAAATACGTAAAATAAGTATTATTAAATGAAAACCAATCACTTTGTAAAACACCACTTATTTAATCAAAATTATCTAGATGTATCAAAACCAGAGATATTCAAATTTCAATATCTTTGATCAAAACCAATGGTTTCTTCATTGACATTACCAAGATTTTGAAATATGTTGATAATTTTAATTATATAAGTGGTGTTTTGCAAAGTGATTTGTTTACTTTTAATTAAAATGACGCCACAAAGTGAATTGAAAAAGATTGCGAAACAAAATTCTTTTGTATAAAAACTTCTATTTTCAACTACCGACATTTACCGAATATGCCTTAGAAATATTCGCAGATTCGAATCCCCCAGGCGAAAAAAGACACGTGTAGACCCCAAATTTGGATGGTCTCTGTTATTTTTGGGAAATATATCGTCCCCCGCCGACTGGATGGGTCACAACGCATCTACTATTTCACAGATTTTATTCCAGCAGTACTTGTATCAATATTCATAAAATAGTGAATTTATTATTAGTGGAGACTTCAATATAAATGTTGTTACAATAAATTTTTCATTTTTTGCCAATTTTTTCCTGCATCACAAATTTATATAACTATAGTTAGACGTTATTTCAACCGGAGTTAAAGTACAGTAATTTCGGTTAGATGATTCGCTAAAATATCTAAAATTTCGAATTCAACATCGTTTGTTCAAGAAGCAATTATTTATGTATGGGGATATGGAAAAAAAATATGAAGAAATAGATTTGGGAAATGGGTATGGGTACCACCGCCTCAGGAACCATTTATTGGATAACAAACACGTATGCCATATGTTCGCTACGTTTGTTGACTTGGCAGGGGAGCCCGGTTTTATTGAGTGATGTTTGTCTGATGGTCACCTACTGCATGGCGAGCCAGATCGGGAGACACTGGATGAGGAAGTCCTTTTGTCCCCTCCAGCCGGACTCTCTCGACCCATCGCCTTGCACCGCAATGGGAGAAATGGTTTCATGCGTCCGTCACTCCTGGACACACTGACCCCCAGATTCCTTCATTTTTCCTTCCCAGAACTTCCTCTCCTCCCTTTCCTTGAAAATACTCTCACACAGTATCCCCAAAGATGACATAGGCCCTGAGAGAAATTATATTCCTCCAATATCAAACATGGCGTAATAGCTAATCAAAACAATGGTAATTTTGAACTTTGAATGAAAATATTAGAACTTTAAGAGGGGGGAAATATGTCATTTTTAAATCAAATTTTAAATCTGTTGACTCTTGTCCACAAAAATTTATAAATTTATTTCGAAAGATTGTTCTTTTATGTAGTAAAAGTAGTGTGTTTTAAATTTTGAGAAAAAATGTTAATTTTTAGTATAATAAGGTTAAACGAGTACCATAGGTCGTCGGCAGATTTATTTATTTTTTTATTTAAGTACATAAAACAGGCATTATGCCCAAAAATTTATATACATGGATGATTTAAATTACAAAAATTATTACAAAAATAATATCAGTAATAATTAGCTACTCGTAAATATGCAAAAGTGAATAACGAACAAGAATGAGTAAAAGGTAGAGTACAAAAGAATCACCAACAATTTATTATTGGCACCTGTGCTGATGGGACAATGATTTAGTAGGTACAATATTTCCTGTCTTTGAGTAAAGGGGAGAAATATCCTGTATTGGTGTGGTAGGTAGATATGTAGAAAATATCTTGCATCCTCCTTGTTGAATTTCTCGACGGTGTGTTAATGTTAATTTGGGATAAAATGTTTGGTGTATCAACTGATGCATGTATAATTTTGTGCATAAGCAATAAATCAGAAAGTTTCCGTCTTCCTGTCAGAGAGTGTAGTATAGTGTAGAATTCGGTCTTTATACGTTCCAAATTGATCAGATATACCTTCGCGATAAGCAATAAAACGGGTTAATTTTCTTTGTATGGATTCGATTCTAAAATTATGAATCTCATAATTGGGAGACCAAATAGTGGATCCGTATTCGAGAATACTTCGCACAATTGATTTATATAATGTTAAAGTTAATTCTGCACTTTTAAAGCAATTTGTGATTCTAAGCGTTAATCCTAATATTTGTGACGCACTTTTTGAAATTGTATCTACATGTTTATTGAAGCTAAGTGATGAGTCAAATATCACGCCTATGTCTTTAATTGAAGTTATGTTTAATAAAGCGACATTGTTAATGTGATATGTGTTTGAAAATTTATTTCTGTTCTTTGTGAAGGAAATTACAGCACATTTGTTTATATTAAAATACAAATCATTTAGTGTGCACCATTCGTGTAGTGATGATAGGTCTTATTGCAAATCGATGCAATCTTCCAATGATGTGATTTTTTTGTACAGCTTAAGGTCGTCGGCAAATAGGAGATATTTCGAAAATTTTATTCTTAATACTAAGTCGTTGATAAAAATTAAAAAAAAATAGGGGTCCAAGATGAGAGCCCTGCGGAATTCCCGATGTTACAGTAAAAATATCCGCAGAGTATCCTCCTATAACTACTTGTAGTTTTCTTTCAGTAATGTAACTCTCAAACCATTTCAGAGTATTTCCATTAATGCCAAACTTTTCAAGCTTCTTAATAAGTCAAATGCTTTGCAAAAATCCGTGTAGATAGCATCTACTTGTAAATGCTTTTCGATGCTGTCGCGGATGAATTGGGAGTGTACAAGAAGATTTGTGGTTGTAGAACGCCGGGGAAAGAATCCGTGTTGCTCAATGATAATGTATTTACTTACGTGAGCCAGTAGACTGTCATATATTATTGACTCAAATAACTTTCCTATGCAGTTAAGTTTAGAGATGGGTCTATAATTTTTATATCGCTCTTACAACCTTTCTTAAAGATGGGAGTTAAAAAAGCCGTTTTCCATTTGACTGGAAAAATACCATCGTGAAGTGACTTGTTGAAAAGCAGGCTGAGTGGTCTGGCGAGGAAATCTCTGCATGTTTTGATAAAAATGGGAGGAATACCATCAGGACCTGATCCCTTATTGGTTTTTAAATTCTTACATTTAATTAAAACCGTTGTATGCGAAATATTAGAGAGGCTTATTGAATTATAGAGGCTTTCATTACAAAAGTTTTCAGGGAATTGTGGAAAGTAGTTTGCATTGGGTGGTTGGAATGCCTAGAAAAGAGCTCACAGATAACTTGGGTAGTCTTTTCGTCATTTAAGTGCATCTCTTTTGGTATATCGGTTGTGTTTTTATACTTACTTTTTGCGAATTTCCAGAAATCTTTTAGGTTAGCTTTTAAGTTTTGTTTGATCAAGTCTAAGTGCTTATGGTAACAAACTTTAATTAGATTTTTAGTTCTGGTTCTAATTAATTTGTATGATAAATTTTAACTTTTTTCATACAAATAAAATTTGTACGATAAAAGTTCATTGCCGTATTTTTTATATTTTTATGAAATTTGTTTTTTTCTTTTATCAAACGAATGAGATCTTGTGAATACCACATAGGGAAGTGTTTTTTATTCGTTCTAATGGGAACATGAGAAGAGATAATCTGGTAGAGAATACTGTAAAAACTGATCGACAGATTGATCTATTTTGCCCTGATTGATGAATTTCCAATCAATTTCACAAAGCAAGGCATTCATTGAATCACAGTCGGCTTTATAAAAGTTTGGTCTTGAAGGTTTCTAGATTTGTTAGGAAATTAAAAAGAAAATTTATTTCTAGAGCAGGGTGATACGGATCTTCTTTGCTTAGTGGAAATGAAGAGTGAGTTACTGATATGTCTTGTTTGTCCGACAAAATGAGGTCCAATATTTTGGATTGGTGATTAGCTACTCGGTTAAATTGTTTAAGATTACAGAATGACAGTGTATCGATGATGTCAGTGGTGATTGTGTTTGAGTTTGTGGTGAAAGAAAGGTTAGACTTATTGAAATCGCCAAATGTTAAAATGTGTTGGTTTGGTGTTGTTAGGTAAACATTCCGAAGATTGCTTAAAAATGAGCTTACAATGGATTCTTCTTCAGATGGTGGTAGATATACTGTGCAAATATTTAGCTTGACACTCCTATTCATAAGATTTATATTGAGTTGAATCCACAAGTCCTCTGCTTGACATTCCCAGTGCGCCATCCTCTTCGCCTCTAGTTTTTTTGATACAGCAACCATGATTCCTCCTCCGTCTTTTTTTGTCTTGTGTATTCTATCCCTCCGAAATACTTCGTAATGGCTATCCACTAATTCCTGGTCATAGATAGATTCCTTCAGCCATATTTCCGTTAGACTTACTGAATCGTAGTTGTTGATAAGGATGTTTTCGTATATTTCATCGAGTTTTGTCCTCATTCCCCTGATATTCATATAAAGGCATTTAATCATTATAGATTGTATATTTATTATAAATGTTATCGTGTTAGCAAAATTATTAATTAGTTATCCTTTCAGAAGTTTGTTGATTTAAATAGGGCTGTTCATTCAGTAATTCCAGCGTTAGCTGATCTTCATGGGAGATCATTATAATTTTAGAGGCGAAAGACTTCCTGGGGAAGCATCGCCCGTTTCTTGTCCACACAAAAGCGAATTTTTTCGTAAGCCAAAGTATATTCTTTTCGTGTGTTGTAAGGTGTTCACTGATGAAAATAGGCTCCTTTTTTTGAGTTGAGAACTTCTTCAAATGGGTGGTGTTTAGTTTGTCTTCTTTAAGTTTATGTTTCCTGTTGAATGTTTTGACGGCCGCTGGGAAATTGTTTCGTTTTAGTTGTTTATTGAATTTCACAATTATTGGGCGCACACGTTCATGGGGGGGGAGGGGCACATCATTAGGAATTTTCGGGCACATCATTAGGAATTATTTGGGAAAGCTATGTTTCAGAATTTTAATTTTAGTTTAAATAAAATCATAAAAAAAAGATCCGCGCACGTGTTTCGTGACGAAATTAGTTCAGTTTGTCTATTTATTTACGGTCTTACAAACTAATTAATATATTTAAGATTTTTTTCCATTCTTACTTTGCTTAGACATTATTGAAAAATTATAAATGCTTATGATTAAAAAATAATTACAAAAAGTAGATAATTTAATAGTTTTATCATCACGCCTTTCAGAATTTTTGGACGTAGGTATGAATTAAAGCAAATTTTGAATGAAATAAAATCGATTTTTTTTTTTACATTAACTCCACACAGGAGGCCCTGAGGAAAATATCTTCCCTCAGGGCCTATGTCAACTTTGAAGATGCTGTGTGGAGGGTCTTTTTGAGGAAAGGAAGGAGTGAACACGGGTCTTGAAGAGACCCATGTTGTAGGAGGGAGGAAACACAGAAGCCGGCAAATCGTTCCACAGCCGAGCCGTTGAACTCAAGAACGAGTCATAGAAACGACCCGTTCTCATGTGACTAATGTCAACCGTGTACAAATATTGACGCATAATGACGAATAATGACGCTAGCTCCTTCCATCTTCATCATAGCATCTTCCATTGTAATACCGGTAGAACAAGGACAGCATTCCCACCTGACGCCTGTGCTCTAAAGATTGCAGTCCGTCTGTTAAGATGGGAAAATCTATCAACCGGACCGCCCGTTTCTGCACATAGTCAAGGGTTTTTTTTTAGGTATTTTGGAGCTCCAGACCAGAGGTGGCTGCCAAATTCAACCGTGGGGCGCACTTGCGATTTGTACAGGATTAGCAATTGTGTACTATTAAAGTATCTGCGGACCCTGTACAGTACGCCCAGTTTCTGAGACGCTAACTTAACTCTGGATTCGATGGAGCCCCCGTACCTCAGCTGGTCACTTAGAGTTACATCAAGCATATCGATGAAGGTCCTGTTCGGAAGATTGCTTCCGTTGAAGGAGACTAGATTTTCATTTCGATCCCTTTTAGACGTTATCAAACATGATTGGGTCTTTGAAACATTAAATTCGACAAGGTTATTCTTACCCCAAGAGAAAACACTCTCGAGGTAACCGTCCATTCTTTGCTTCAAAGCCCTTCGAGCTACTGGAGTTTGTGTGGGGCTTGTCTGGGGGCTCTGGGGGCTTGTCAAACAAAAAGCTATCATGGACTGTACTGTCATCCGCGTAACAATGAATCGGTGCACATGACAAGAGGTCATTGATGTGCAACAGAAACAAAGTCGGTGACAGAACCGATCCCTGTGGGACGCCAACATTTATCGAATGCGAGGAAGAGGTGAAACCGTCAGCAACCGCCTGAATCGACCTCTCCCTCAAAAAGTCGGCAATCCACGTACACAAGGATGCGGGAAGTCCGTAAGAAAGCAGTTTTTTGACAACCCCTCGGTGCCAAACCCGGTAAAAGGCCTTGAAAATATCTAGTGCAACCGTTTGAGTCTCACCGAAACGTTCCAGGCACCGCCCCCAAACATGCAAACATGCATCACATACGCAAGAAGTTGTTAATAATTTTGTTCTTCTCGAGGTATGTGAGCAGTTTGTCGTTGATCACACGTTCCATCACCTTAGACAGAACTGATGTGATCGCTATAGGGGCGGTAGTTGGCTGGGTTGGAGCGGTCACCCTTCTTTGGAATAGGGTGAATGATCGCTTTTTTCCAACCAGAGGGCACAGAGCCAGGCTTCAGGGACATTTTGAAAAGCCAAAGCTGGAGCTATTTCTGCAGCGCACCTCTGCAATACCAGGGCAGGTATTCCGTCAGGCCCACTAGCTTTATTAATATCAAGCCCTCGTAAGACTTGGAGTACATTCCGATGCCGGATCCTCAGCTTTTTCATATGAAAACCGCAATGAGGAACTGACGGCGGGGTAGCACCTTGATCATTGAGGGTCGAGTTTTTCGCGAACATTTTGCCTTTTCGGCGGCGGTATTTGCTAGAGAGCCGTCGATGGGGAGAGTGGAGTAGCGAGAGGGAAGATGGAGGAGGCGGAGTGGTAAACCCCTAATACCATGCGAGCGAAGCCGCGGGAAAAAGCTAGTTGAGTTATAATTCAAAAAAACTGGTACGGGAATAATTAATCTTTCTCATCGGAACCGCCCTGTACGATCATAAGAACGTTTTTCGCCGAAATTTGGATTCTCGGTCGTTGGCTGGTTAAACGCCCTTAATGCATATCTTACTGTATTCCCTGACGTAAATGCGAGGGTAATTCCAAAGGCAAGTTATCTGTATTTATATTTTATTATATTTATTAATTACAATAATTTTTACACATTTTAAAGCTTGATTTATCTAATTTTCCACATAATCATTGCCATTTCGGTCGATGCATTTTTGTGACCGCTGAGGCAATTTTTGTATACCTAACTAACCTCTAGTCATTGAGGAAGCGTTAAATCTGAACTTTTAACAATTTGCAAAATTGATCATTTTTACGATTTATTGAAAATTTCATTCTAATAAACAGAAATTTGTAGCTTTCAATTACTGTAGTATCTCTGAGAGTCAAATAAACTTGCCTATTCATAGAGGAATTTGAAAAATTATGACTTGGTCATGGTGAGAGAAAATTATATAATAGTTTGTCACCGAAGCGCTCGGTACTTTCAAGACAGATTAATTAAATTATTTAGATAAATAATTTTTACAGGTGTATGTGTACATTTTTCATTATTCATGTTCATACAGAAGTATCGAAATAAGGCATTTGTTTCTTATGCTCTGCATAGATAGAAACAAAATATTTGCTAAGATATTCTAATATATTCTAAATTGACAGTATAACGTCTTTATTGTAGATCGTATTAAAGAAAGAAAATAAGTTTCACGAAATTAGCTATTATTATATTGCTAGTTTTTTTTTTTTAAATATTGTGTTTAATTTATGTAACGTTGAATGTCATCAGTCATCACGAATTAAACAATGGCCCGTTTCTCAAGAACTTTTATCAGAGGCCTCTGTATTATTTTCAACCCAAACATCAAAATATGCAAACGACATTTTGCCACTATATGGACGTGGCAATCCAGCCTAAAGTAATGTAACGGCCGGCCCAGTCCGCGAGGAATTATTATTCTAGCACAGTGTAAAAGTAGAAGGTCCGGTTTATGAATATAATAAAAGTGTCGCTATATTGGTGTCCTCGTTATTGTTATCTTTGTGCCCTTTGAAGGCACCCTATTTCTCTGGGTAATGGCGTATTTACACAATATACTCGGACTTAAATTATCCAATAACTTGACCCCGCTCTGGAAGATAGCGAAAGTTATCTCTCTCGTATGTGTAATCATTGTATGTTTACGGGGCGGAGTGTGTCCTGTGTCCTGTGTCCTGTGTCCTGCGTCCTGCGTCGTATGTCGTGTCCAGTGTGCTTGAGCCCAAAGGTGAAACAATTCTTTTGTATCAGTTTCATTCATTTTATGGTCACCCTTGTAATGTTTGGGGAGAGGTGTTTTTTTATTGGTGTTGCTGAAAATCTTAACGCTACACACATAAAATCTTATTTACGCCTACTGTGATAGAGTTTATGGGCAGAATCTTGGATCTTGAATGCTGCTACAGGAAACTTTCACAGGCGAAAGATGATATCATCGTTACTTCATTAGGTGATATTTTTCTGAAATATTAATTTGTCGGTTGTTGTTTTATTATTAAAAATAAAATGTTTGTTGGTCCGGTTGTTTCGCAGAAATTTGTGTTTGACGTTGTTATTGTAGAGTAAGTATATTGAAAGATCTTCTATCGGATGCCGACAGATGCCAGCAGGGGCGCCCGGGTAGGCAGTGGCTGTCGAAAGCGGACTTTCGCCAGCTTACGACTAGATTCAATCAACGGTATTGATATAACAGTACAGATATTGTAAATACTTACACTCATAATAAACCAGTTTGTATCAAGGGCTTTATTATTATTAAGAAGTACTCCCACAGAACAAATAGTGTTGATTGTAAATAACTCAAATATCATTGTTTCTAACTCCTAAGGCGTATCAATATCAATCGCTGCCATTTGCAAATTGCCGTTGCTCGATGGCAATGTCTTGATCACGTGACACTTCAAAAACCATTAAGCGCCCATGCCCGTATTTTAGCCGGCGTTGGAGCAACCGAGGCAACCGCGTGGAATAAGAATCCAACACTGTTGGGTGGTTTAACGGCTAATGCGGTGTCGTGAATTAGGTATCGTTTCGCAGTCATTAGAGTAGTCCTGGGTCGGTCGTGAATAACCCGCTCATTGAAACCCGCTCACGGACCACCAAAGAGCGAGCGGGTCAATTTTTCGTCAGCACCCGGGTCTCGCGACCAACTTCTCGCAACCGCTCTACCTGGGTTTCGGCTGCGGATGTAGCGGGGCGAGCGACGATAGATAGATGTATGAGAGAGCGAACGGATTGTCAACACCCGGGTTTCGCCACCCGATCTCTCGACTCAGGTAGTTGAAAGTAGCTGGGTGAAGCGTAATTGAGTTTTATATTTTGTGTCGCGAAAAGAGCGGGTCTTCGCGACCCGCTCGTAACGCCAGTGTGTCATGAGCGACCCGGGTCGTGTAAAACGATCGATCGACCCAGGACTACAATAGAGCAAATTAAGTCACACACATATTGTTTGGACACTTGGTTGTATGCTTATTGCGGTATAGGATGATCGGTTGACTAATTATCTTAAAGCATCTAAGGCGTTTTAATTAATAATTATTCTGAATTTGCCAACCACATGGGTTCTTGGGGTGAGGTTTGTTTATTGGTGTTTGGCGGCGAATGTGTTTACCCACAAACTGCGTGGCGGTCCGGACCGGGAGAGACTGGTTGAGGGAGACCTTACCTAGACCTCTCTAGCCGGTTGCCCTGCATCCATCGCCTCGCGATGAGAGGGATGGATTCATACGTCCGTCACTCCTGGACACATTGACCACCAGATTCCTATCCACCCTTTTCCTTTTTCCTTCCCCTCATGACCTCTTGTATGTACCTAATGTAAAAAACAAGACATTTGGAAACAGTCACACATCTGCCTTAATGATGGACAGTATAACACTGTCCGAAACGTTGGCTAAATGAGGAGGTGGCGCAACACGGCATAGAAACCAGAAAATAAAACACTCTTCATTCTTCTGATATAAATGAAAGGCAAAAAATTTAACATACAAACTCTAAGCTTTTACAATAATTAGATAATTTATAAATGTTGGAAACTAGAAAATTGTTAACAGGCAATTAAATGTTATTAATAACCAAATAAATTTTTCAAACCGGCTAAATTAATTTTAATATTACTACCTGCTTTTGAATTGATTGATTTATTTTTATTATTGGTTACTCTTTAATTATTTTCTGTTGTAGAAATTTAAAAAAAATGGAATTATTACCCTTTTAAAAATATTTTTATACTGTACAACTGTATTTTTAGATACTTTTTAACTAATTGATCACCACTCTGTAACGCTTTTTGTCTATAGATACTTACTTGTCTGTACTTCTTATTTTTTGTTTTTTTTTGTTTTCCTGACGAAGAAACCATTGTTTTCGAAGCATCTTGAAAATTTTCATTAAATACGCGATGTGTACAAACCGACTTGTTTTAAATTAATTATCATTAAAATTATTCATTACCTCATCATCTTAATGCTATTCGAGGAGTCTAGGAAATTAAAGAAGGTACGTAAGACCCATTACATATTTTTAATTTAGTTTTTTTCAACATTTTTTTTACAATAGCTCCATCCTGAAGAAAATAATTTCTCTTCTATGGGCCTATGTCATATTTTACGCTGCTGTGTGGAGGTAGATGAAATGGCATCAAACTGTACGTTCAATTCACCGCTCTGTTCAGCTGAAATAACAAACTTATTATTATCATAAAACCATTATTATTATTACCAAATTTATTACTACACTAAATAACAGAATTAAGGTAATTTAAGGGCTTTAAAATTATACATAAATAATACTTTTTGTAGATCTACAAAGGCGCAGAAAAGTTTCTGGTTTTTCGCCAGAAACTTCTCAGTAAGCATACGCAAGGAGAAAATCTGGTCCATGCATCCCTTTCCACTCATAAAGGCACCTTGCACATCCCATATTTTATCCTTTGTTTCCATTTTTACTCTTTCAATCAATATTCTTCCGTACAGCTCGCCGACTGAACTTAGCAGGCTAATAGCCCTATGATTTCCACATTCCATACGTGACCCTTTACCTTTGTATAACGGCATGATTACAGCCCTTCTCCAATCTAATGGCTATACATGGATAATTGTATGCAAGAATTGAAAGAGGTGGGATTGGGCGCGAAATTGAGTAATCTGAAAGTATGTTGCTTGTTGTATGCTGATGATGCGGTGCTGATTTCTAACACTATGGAAGATCTACAGTCTCTCGTATCTAGGATGAACGAAGTATGTATGAAGAATGAGCTAATGATGAATGTAAGTAAGTCTAAAGTCATGGTGTTTGAAAGGGAGAGTACGAAAACAGTATGCAACATAGTTGTGAATGATGAATACTTGGAGCAGGTGGATGAGTTTGTGTATCTGGGTAGTATGTTTACTAGAGATGGGAAGGCTGAATGAGATATTGAAAGAAGGGCCGGTAACTCCATTAATGGTGGACTGAATGCCGTTGGCGCTAATAAAAAACTGTCAAAAAAAGCGAAGCTAGCAGTCCACAATGGAGTCCTGGTACCTACCCTGATGTATGGCAGTGAGGCATGGAACTGGCAGAGGAAGGATGAAAGTAAACTGAATGCTGTTGAAATGAGATCCCTGAGACGTATGTGTGGTAAAACAATGTATGATCGTGTGAGAAATGTGAATATCCGCAAAGAATGTAAGGCTGATGTAAGCATAATGAGTAAGATTAAGAAAGGGACCCTCAGATGGTTTGGGCATGTAGAGCGAATGAACGAAGGAAGTAGTTTAAGAAGAATATACGACGCGAATGTGAATGGTAGAAGAAGTCGGGGACGCCCGAGGAAGACATGGCACGATCAAGTGAATCAGATACTTGAGTCGGGTCATGTCAAAAGTCAGAATAATACAAGAGAATGTATGAGACGATGTATGAATGTGAGTGAGGCAAAGAGTGTGTGCCAAGACCGAGTTGTTTGGCGGTCCGTCCTCTCTGCCTACCCCTGCGGGAAATGGCGTGATGGTTAGTTAGTTTTTTTTCACAAATAATACATTCTTCAATTTATTACAATGCGTAATATGCATTTAATCAAAAGAAATCAGTTTGTTATCATTATGAAAAGGCTGGCAGAAAAAATTTCCTCAAACAACCCCTATCTCTTTTTTTCACTCCTGAAGCAGTATTTTGATAAATTTTGCACAATTAGTTCAACGTAAGAGGAAGATTATTGTCCATCCATTCATCTGTTTCCACTACATTATCATCCCCCTAAAAGAAGTCTCTTCAATCTGCGTAAAGCCCAAACAACGCCAGAAACTTCAGCTAGTAAATAAATACAATCATTTGAGATACTGTGGGCAGTCATTATAAAGGCAGTAAAGTCATATATATATATATGTAATATTGTCCAATCTTGCCAATACTTTTCTTGTGGATATCTTTTGCTGTAGCTATGTTTAGTGAAAGGATCAAATGACCAGCTTCTCTTCACCTTCATCTGTCTATTCTTCTTCCTTTATCTGTCTTTTATTCCCCCTCGCACAATCCCTAATATTGGGGTTGCCATAGTTCCGCAGACAGGTAGTAATATCCCGCAAAAAATGCGGCTCAAATTCCAATCACCCTGTTCAGTGTTATGAAGGGTGCGTGTGTGCGTGTGTTTATCATCCACACATGAAGTAGGAGTAGAAGTTGGTTCGTGAGTTGTTCGGGGCTACCAGGAGAACAAAGCTGGGAGGAGGTATGCGTGAGGAGAGGAGAGTCTAGGGAGTGGAGTGTAGGCATACAGGCAAAATTGAAATAGCCCCATTAACATGACAAAGGGAACGGCGCGCTGCCGACCCTGACATAGCGCCGCTAAGGGGTACACAACCCAATCAAACCCAGAAAAGTCTAAAAGTGAAAAACTACCCTAAAATTAATATACTACTTTTATTTAGATCAAAAACATACTTTTTTAGGGAATAGCGCACTGACCCAACTGTTTCCAATCGTCAGGAGCCAGTGAGTTAAGGCTAACCACAATTGGGATATGTTCTGAGGCTAAAGGTAGTGCAGATGGGAAGGAAACGGGGAGGAAGAAGGCGGAAAGTGCCTGCTATCTAGATATGCTTACAAAACAGGGCCAAAGCTATTTGAAGCTGCGGTTATATTTATTTATTTATTGTTTTGGAACATTTACAGAGTATTAAAATAAAAAAGTCATTAGATTAGCATTGTAAAAAGCGTAGATGTTAATAGTCCAATTAAAAATGTTCACAGAATGCACAGTTTAATAGTTGTTTTTCGCTATGTATACATAGAAGTTAACAGAAATTATAAATAGCAATATATAAACAGAGGTATAAAAAGAGATAACAAAAATAGTGATGATAAAATATAGAGATGACAAAGATAAAAAAGATCGATATACGATGTAAAAAAACAGAAAAAAAAAGTAAAGTACAAATAGTGTAAGAAACCGCTATTCACATTCAAGTTCAAGATCAAATATAAGTATTTTCAATTCTCAATTACTTGTTAGGTTAGTCTATTGTTAATTTGCTTTTTAAAGTAAGCGAGACTATTTGCATAGATGTCTATATGGTTACATTCAATGGAATTATAGACGACACATTCGAGAGAGTGGATTGAAGTATGCAATATTGTTTTTAAATAATTCGAGATGAAATATATTTTGACTCCTTAAATGACGTCTATTGGGGACCTTAATAAGAATATTGCTCAGACAATGAGTTGTTTCAAGCTTATCATGAATGATTTTGTATAGAATCATTAAGCCAGCAACTTTTCTTCTTTTTTCCAGAGTTGTAAACTTAAAATATTGGAGTCGTTCCTCGTAAGATTGTACGAAAGATGAGCTTTCACCGGGGTGATTCTGGAAGTATCTACCACTCATTTTACCATTTTTGGAGGTGTGGGGGGTCTTTTGGGGAGAGGATTCACCCTGTCCTCTCCTTCTTCAGGTGTTGAAGAAACCTATGTAGTAGGAAGGAAACACAGATTTCGGAAAATCTTTCCACAGCTTAGCTGTTGAACTCAAGAGCGAGTTGTGGAAACGACCGGTTCTCATGTAATTCAAAATGTCTACCATGCATAAATGACGGAGCATTTTCCATTGAAATACGCGTAGAATATTCTTAATACCTAGATTTTTATTGTGTCGCGCATGTATCTACGGCAATTGGAAAATCTAGGTTTCTAATAAGAACGGATCTTTACATAACGCTGTGTTGACCGTTTAATTATAATATGATGTGCAAAAAGTGAAAACCAAAATTTGTTTGTTTTGAATTGATACGTCATAATTGTTGAGGACCTCTGGCGTATCTACTGATGGCGGTGCTACGGCAGCAAATCATGTGTCGGATCGCGGCGGTTCTCAAAGTTTATGTGTGCGAGCCGCGAGCCGCGTGTCAGATTAGTGATTCCCAAAGTTATTCGGGCGATGGCGTCGCGGCCAGAAGATGCCAAGGATTAGCGGTCCCGGAGTTACCCGGGAAGCTGTCCAATGTCGTGATTATGAAATTTCTGCAATGAGCTTAATCCTAACTTCTAAGGAGCCTTTGTCGAAGAGTAATAGATCTTCTCCCTAACAAGTAGTGATCCGACATTATATATCTAGTGGATCGTTTCTCTGATGTTGCAAAAACATATTATGTGCCACAATTTTATTTAAAAAAAACTTTTAAACTTTTTTCTTGAGATCAGGTTGGTTTCACTTTAAAAAATACGTCTTCACGTTAGGAAACCGGTTTAAAGATACCCATAGCAGCATGAAACCAGTCTGGTTCCAATTAAATAAGCACCTACCTACAAGGTTGTTTTTATTCGTAATAAACTCATAACAGAGGGAAACTGGTGAATCTGCATATTTATTTATTTATTTATTTATATCTATATATTACAGTTTACACCTTATTGTTAACATTTTTACATATGTAATACATTTTGAAAACATTTTTACATATTAATATTACATTTCATTATGTTGTGTGTTAGGTAGGTTTGAGAAGGTGAAACTGTTGGTTGGTAATATTGTATGTTTCGTGAACACCTCACTAGGAGAACCTGTGCTGAGGTGTTTACGTGTTTATGATTAAGTGTGACAGGTACAGGTATTTATGTGTTGTAGTAGAAAGTTAATTTTTTTTCTTTTTTTTAACATTTTAATGGTAATTGTACATAGATTACTTAGAAGAAAAAAAAAATATAAAAGGTATATATGTATATTATATGTACATATGAATAGTTGGTAAATTCTTGATAGACATGTTTATTTATTTTACACTTGTTATAGTTTGGTTATGTTTGGTTAGGGATTAAAGTATTTATAAGACAATATATTTCTCATTTCGTATTTTTTTCTACATGTTTTCACTCTTTTCGGCAATTCAAGAGTTAGACAAATTTTCGGATAAATTCTACGTTTCGCCGCATTTTAAATCACATTAAAGTTTGATTTTATTAAACCCCGAACGGAATCCAATTTTTTAAAAATATACGTATAAAAATTCCAACTTCGAACTCGATTTACTCGTAAATGAACGCTCAAATCAAAAAAGTTATACCACAAAAGAGACCCTAAATGTGATGTAGATTATATCGAGTAATTAAAATTCATTATTAACATCCAGGTTGGATAGATTGGAACTGAAAAATATCTCTGAAAGAAAAGGCTGAGCATTGATCCAAGGCGGGTAAGTAAGGATATGTAAGTGTAATTCTTGTAATGGTTAAAACATATTTTAAAAACTCGTACTATACCGTAATTATAAGCAGAAAATGTTGTTTTAGCCACAACTTTTGACGTAGGACTTTAATAGCAGAGAATTGCTTTTAACGGAGAGCTTTACTGCAGAGGATATAAACCAACTGCGTCTGGTTTATTGAAAAAAAAATGTAATGTAAAGAGTTTGTAACTGAATCTGATGATTGTTGAGCTACATTGTACTTTCTTTTCCCATTAATTTTTGGGGATCGCTGGCAACGGTTAAAATGCACTTTTTTTGAAATAACCTTTTGATTCACCTTAATTACATTAAAAGGCAACTATTTGCATTGGGGGAAGTGGAAAATATTTCATTCTAAATTTCGATTATGTAAAATCAAAATTAGTTTTCGTCTTGTGAGATTGTACGCCAGAATCAAAAACCATGTTACACAAACCTAGCGTAGCCGCTAAACTACTTGAAAACTGGGATGTTTTTCTCGCCTTGAAGCGAGTAGGCGTTATAAAGGGGCACTTTATTTTGTATCACAAACCATGTTACACAAAAATATTTTCCACTTCCCCCAATGCAAATAGTTGTCTTTTAATGTAATTAAGGTGAATCAAAAGATTTTTTTTTAAAAAAGTGCGTATTAACCATTGCCAGCGATCTCAAAGATTTACCCCTTTCCCTTGTTCAAAGTTTAAGATAATAAACTGTTGAAAAAAAACACGAACTAAAAAAAATATATTATTTTTAATTTTTATTAGCTCCACACAGGAGGCCCCGAGGAAAATAATTCCCCGCAGGGCCTACGTCATCTTTAGAAAAAAAGGTATTTTTAGAAATCCCTTCACACTGCGGTGCAAAGCGACGTTCCGAGACAGTCCTGCTGGAGAAATCAAAAGGTCTCCATCAACCAGTTTTCCCTTGTTCAAAGTTTTACATAATGTTGCAGTGTGAAATATGCTGTAGAAAAAATAGAAAACTTAAAAAAAATCATCGTTTTAAATTTTTATTAGCTCCACACAGCAGGCCTTGAGGAAAATAATTCCCTTCAGGGCCTATGTCATCTTTGAGGATGCTGTGTGGAAGGCATTTTTAGAAATCTCTCCCACTGTGGTGCAAAACGATGTTCCGAGATAGTCCTGCTGGATAGTTCAAAAGGTCTCCCTCAACCAGTCTCTCCGTATCCGGCCTGACATGCAGTTAGTGGACAGAGCCCTCCTCCGCTAAGACTCGGACAAACCTCACCCCATTAACCCGGGCACCCCATCAAAGTTACCACACCTAGCGAACCACTTCAGGCAGAGGTGTTGGTTATCCAATAAATGATTCCCGGGGCGGCGGTATTCCCAAATTATTTGAAAATCGGTAATTATTACATAACTTATAATACCAGTTTCTATAATATTGTGATTTGGTGGAATACATTAGAAAATTTTAGTGAATTCTAAGAACTATTTATTTCTTAACATAAAATATTGCATATTACAATGATCTTTGGCTCTCCAACTAGGAAATTTACCCGTTTTAGGACAGTCAAAATGAGCAGATTTATTGCATGTACACATTGTTTGGCCTATTGTAGTGAAATTACACTTGGTGGATAATATCTTAAAGTTTAGATGGTAGGTACAAGAAGTTACTTCTTAAATAATATTTAGAATAATATTAACACAGAGGACAAATAAAAAGAAAATTAAAAAGGAACAAAAAAATTATAAACAGGAATGAGAAGCATTGTTTCCATATCAAATTTCAAAACCTTAACGTAAGGTAACAACGTAGGCGTTGGCCTAAAGCTGCCTTCAGTCTGACAAGACGAGCAGCTCAGATTAAAATCTTAATTAAGGGGAAGAAAGTTTGACAGATATCGGAGATCTGCAGAAATGTGATTAGGAAAATATTCGAAGATGACGAGGAGGAAATGGAAAAGCGATCTTATAAAGGAAAAATGTTTTTCTGTTACTTCAGAAAGGGATAAAAAATCCGTTCCGACTCCTCCCAACATTCTGCGCAGTTCTTTTGATCGTTAGACAAAATGTATTCGGCAAAATCGACCACAAAAGAATTTCTTCGTAGAAAGCTTTGTTCATTTTTAAAATTGGCATCATTAAACGCCCCTTTGCGAGATTCTATCTCTTCGGAAGCCGCGAGTAGAAGAGGCAAGCAAATGAACGGTGAAAATAATATTTAAATTTGACGATTGCTCCAAAGCCAATTCTGATTCAAAAGATATGACTCAATTTCTGTTTCAGGTGAGAGGAACGGTGGATTTTCAAAGAGTGAAAAATTACGTTTGTACGTGCGAAAATATCGACTTTCATTGGGAATCGAAGAGTGTTTTTTAAGCTCGAGCCTTTTCAAAGGGTATCCGAATGCTTCCAGTGTGAGATCTGAAATTTCACACTGCCAACTACAAATACGTGAAATAGTTTACAAAATATTAAAAAGTGCCGAGATTTTTTTAAACAGAATTCAATCTTTAGATGAAATAAATTTGAACATGAAAGTTAACATTGTGGATTTTGAAGGACATTTTTGTAGGTGAAACCAATTTATGCAAAAATAATGGTTAGACAGTAAATAGTAGCATTAAATTTGTGTCGCAAACTTTGGTGATATTATAAAGAGTCTCTTGGAACCGAAAACACATTTTGAAAATGTCTTTATTAAAAATTATGGGCTTTTCGAAGCTGATTACGATTGACATGAGTTGTAGAGCTTTGAAATACCCATTTAACCGGCGAAAATAAGGGCTGACCTCAATTTTAAATCCGTAAAATAATTAGTTTGTATACAAAGCGAATTTACCGAAGGTATTTACGGAGAAATGAGTGCAAGGATAATATGTGGCACGAAAGTGAATGGTATGCGTCATGGAGGACTGTAAAAGACATGGGATAACTAAGTGAACCAACTTATCTTAAATGTATTCCCGTAAAGAATACATCAATTTACAATTAGGGAGACGGGTGTGGGAACCGCCGATAACGATAGATAAGCAACACCTCTGCCATAGATAACCCAAACAGTTTGCTACATTTGGCGACTTAGCAGGGGTGCCCTGGTTCAAAGAGGTAAGGTTACCTACCAACCAAAACCAAGGTTAACTGCCTACCAACTGCGTGGCAGTAAGGATCGGAAGAGATTAGTTGAGGGAGACCTTTTGAAATCTCTAGCAGGACTCTCTCGGAACATTGCCTTGTACCGCATTGGGAGGATTTGTACGTGATCCCAGATACCCACCTCTCATACCCTTTTCCTTCCCAGAACTTCCTGGCTTTCCTTTCCTAAAAAGACTGTCCACACTGCATCCTCGAAGACAATATAGGCCTAGGAATTGTATTCCCCAGGGCCTCCTGCGTGTAGCTAATGTAAAAAAAATATTCCAAAAATTATTGTTTGTTTGTGTGCAGTAGTCACACTTTTGTCGTGGCTCCATACGAAAAATTACGCTGAAGTCAGTTACCGGCTGGCTACCACATCAGTGAATAAAATCTAATTAACTACATGAACTAGATCAAAAGCCTCATATGTAACAAATAAAAAGGAAATGTGATGCACCTTCCTAAACTAAGTGAACCAACTTATAATTACGTATTATAGTTATCCCATGTCTTTTTTGGCGGCCGGCGTAGTCCAGCGGTAAGGCTCTTGACTCGCACACCGAAGGTCGCGGGATCGAATTCCGGCGTGGCAAATACATTTTATTTGATTAATTTGTGTTATTTCACAATTTATTCATTTAAAATAATATATAGTATATTTGCGGCACGTTCCAGAGTAGAAGATACTCTCAGTATCGCCCTGGTGTAAGACCACCATTCAGAATTGAAACGTTGCTTGAAATGGCATTAGCCGTGTTTTGTGACCAGATCTGAATAGCCAGGTACTTCCCCACCTTCCTCTTCCCTATCTCCTTCCCCTCCCCACAACCTTCAGCCTCACAACATACCCCAATTGGGGATGCCATAGTCTCACTGGCTTCAGACGGGAGCAGTTGGTACTCTTGGGCGGTATTCATATAACAAAAAAACTGTTTGTGTGGGTTCATGCCAAGAGTAAGAATAGTAGAAGTAGAGTACCATATATGAGATGATCGATGTGTAGATCTGAATGAAGCAACGAAGGTGTAAAGACAGAGGTTGTGTGGCGGTCTACATCTCTGCCTACTTCTGAAAGGAAATAATGTAATGGTTAGTTGAATAAGGCAAACATCTCTTAATTATATGTTAAAACACTACTAAACTACATTTTTGATTAAAAAAAACACACTCCAACAAATACCAAATATCACTAATAGACCGGTGAGACAAGAAAACATAAAAACTCCGAAGGTAAACACTACCTTTGGACAAAGACACCATAAATATCATGCTATAAAAGCATTCAACAGTCTTTCACCTGAAACAAAAATTGAGGAAAACAAAAATAATTTCAGACACAAAATAAAAAAAAAAATGGATTAAAGAACAAAAAAGACAATATTACCAAAATTTTAAAACATAAAACAATAAAAAATATACACGCAACACGCAAAATCAACATAAAACACGTAACACTCACAAACACATAAAACATAATACATATATTACGCCGATTTTCATTTAATTATTTTTTTGTTTCGTCACCAACATTGTATATTTCTTTTTTTCAAACTGTATTATGTATAAATTATTATATTATAAAATAGGGGCCTCAGCACGGGTAAATAACCCAGTGAGGCCAACATTACTGGTTTGTACTATGACATTTTGTAAAATAATGTATCAACCATAAAAAAAAAATCATTAAACATGTGGCGACACATCATTATCTTTTCGCTATCGAAAGAACGCACGAGAAAGATCTGATATTCGCGCGGCGCTGGCAAGCTACTCACATATGTACCTACCTACCTATGCCGTCGCTACGATGAACTTCGGCCGCCTGCCGCCGATAAATAATAATTTCGCCACCGCCTAGAAAGGTCTAGAGTTTATAAGCCGCCTGAATATTCAGCACCGGGTATGTTCGAGCACCTTCTAGTGTAGACGTTGCCGGCGAATGGAACATTACTCCACCGGTCGCGCTGGTATATAAAGCGACTCAACTCGGCACTCGCTCAGTCAGTCTCAATAAAATATTCATCCTAGACTTGCAGAAAAGTCAATAGATGTCGCATATTAAATAAAATGCATAAAGGTTTATCCAGACACTATCTAGAGAGCATTTAGTTCGGGTTTGAATCTTGCAATCATAAATAAAGATAGTTGCCAATAATATATGCGTTAAAGAAAATGAAGATAATGTAGGTGGTTCTTAGTCGAAGTATGGTACAGTTAAACATGACCGAATTTCATATCGACACCGTGGCACAGTGGTTAGCGCGTTTGCCCGGAAAGCAAGAGGTCCTGGGTTCGAGTTCCAGAGGTGTCAATATGTTTTTCTGATTTTTCTGTTTCCAGATTTTCGATTGAGTTTCGCTTATATTGTCTTCATTTATTTAAATAGTAATTAAAGTGTTTAATTTAATTACTGTTCAAGTATTCTTCAACCCGTTTAATCATAGGATACGAAATTTGTCCCAGCTCACATAGGTATCCTATAAATCGTCATATCTCCCATATTGTCATGGTGAAAAATGTGATCTAAGCGGTATTGGAAAAAGAAAACTCCACGCTTTATATTACATAAAATCTAAATTTTAACTTTTTTTAAACATTAGTTCTACCAGGAGGCCATAGGAAAATAATTTCCCTCAGGACCTATGTCATCTTCGGGATGCAGTGTAGAGGTTTTTCTTAAGGAAAGAAAGTAGAAGAAAATCTGGGAAGGAAAAAGGCATGAGTGCTGCGTAAGAATATGAGAGTGAGTCCAGGAGCGACGGACGTATAAATCCATCCCTCCAACTGCGGTGCAAAGCGATGGGTTGGGAGAGTCCGGCTGGATAGGTAAAAATGCCTACCTCAATCAGTCTCTCTCGATCCGGCCCACCACACAGTTGGTGAGCAGATTTAGACTAACTTCACCTCATGAAACCGGGCACTTCTGCTAATCCGCCAAACATAGCGAACCAATTGGGGTGACTTGTGGCAGAGATGTTGGTTATCCAATAAATGGATCCCGGGGCGGTGGTGATCATCCGTGCCTTCCAAATTGAAATGTATATATATATAGGTTTATAGCTTTTCACGGGTGTAAGATGTAGAACAATTTTCTTGGTTTACCCGCGTAACGTAGTCCTTAAAAGGACTTTTTAACTCCCGACGTTTCGGACAGATCACACTGTCCATCTTCAGAGGGCTTATGTCTTGAGTTTTTGTCTCAAACTAATGGCTTTCGCATGTCTGTTCGGTCCAAAAGCTAAAACTTAAGTGAGTGCAAGTCACTTCTTATGTCTAGAACGAAGTACCCGGGTTGCAGGTGATTGATGGTGGAGGGGGTGGGGGGCGGGGCTGGCAGTAGATACCTGATTGGTTAAGCTAATTGGAGACACTACTGGTAATTTTGGAAATGCCGTTTTTGGGGGATTTTCATCGATTAAGACTTTCCAGGTCTTGGGAATTCTGATTGAGTCATTTCTAGTATTCATCATGAATTCTGATTGAGTCATTTCTAGTATATATATATACATAAACTGCGCCTGTTCTTAACATAGGATTTCCTAGTGAGAGAGCCATAGTACATCACCAATACCAATGTAATATAATTAATAAAGTTGAATAAATAAAACAAAATGTTCATTTGTGTTTTAACTAGGTAGGCACCATCCCAAATATAATTTTCAAAATCAAATCTCGAAGGATCGAGGTAAAGTTTTAGATAGTGAAGCGTCGAGCGCCACTAATCCCTTCCAGAACACCCCCTGTTATTGGGGACATTTAGCCAACTATTCCAGGTGTGTTTGCCTCGCTTGAGATCATCTCTTCGCGAGACTGCGCTCCCGGGACCGCCTGGGACCGTCATGAATTACCTAGAACCAACACACGTGGAAGTAATTTAATGTAACCCGAGTTAAGTGTCATAATTCGTGCGCGAATTAGGGCAGACACTGTTTTACTAATGCGTAAGTCATTCCCGACACTCTAACAATAAGGCGTACCAATGAAAAATATGATTCAAATACTTTAATTTTAGGAATGTGGGTCTCAGGGCGTTCGTGGTTGAGAGGCACGGCTCTAGACTAGCGGCGCGGAGTGCGGAGGTCGCTGGTTCAAATACCGGCGTGCGCAGATTAATGTTATTTGATTAATTTTTTTTTTCACAATATAAATTATAGTATGCATGTTTGTGGGACGCTGCAGGGTGGTTGATACTTTCAGTATCGTCCTGGCGAAAGACTACCATTCAGAATCGAAAACGTTGGCCATATTTTATTTAGGACCTCGAAAATGTTGGCCATATATAAAATAAAAAATATTTATCTTACACAATGAGGTATGAGGACAAAAATTACATTAAGTAATGCTATAGTACAATCAAATCTCCAATACGCTGTAGTTAGCTGGGGGGCTGCATACAAAACAAATCTACTCCCTGTTGAAATTGTGCAACGTCTAATTATAAAAAATATATTGAAAAACAAAGAGACTATCCTAAAGCCTTATTTTTGAAGTACTAAAATTTAATTATCTAGTCCGAAAAAATATAATAATTCAAATAATAAAAGAAAAAAAAAATCATAGCTTTTTAACTGAAAGTCGTACTCATCAAAAACATATATTTCCAACACAAAAATGAAACACCTCATTTGCACAACATCATTACACATATCTAGGGAAAAAAAATACTTCAATAGCCTACCCGAAAAGATGAGAACAATCGAATACGATAAATGCCTACTAAAAATAATTAAAGAGCAATGCAGTGTAAAAATAACAAAATGATTAAATTATCTTCTCTTATTAACTTTTAAATAACTTTTTAGTTTGTCTATTTTTTTAAGTTCCTGCCATAATTAATTATAAGATAAAAGTTTGATGACCATATCGGCATAGCCAGGAACATACCCACCTTCCTCTTCCTTGTCTTCTTTTCCTCTCCACTACCTTCGGCCTCACAACACAACCCGATTGGGGATGCGCAATAACTGCGCATTGGCTTCAGACGGATGGTATTAGTTGAGACTCTTACGCGGTATTCATATGTTTAAAAAATTCCAATTTTGAAAACACGCTTTAATTTGAAGCAAATTTGAGCTCATTGATCAGATTTCCCATTTCCTTCAAATATTGATAGAGGATGCCGTAGTCTCACTGGCTCCAGACGGTTGGGGGATCTAGTACGGTAACTCATATAAAAAATGTTTATCTGTAAATAGTATTGGCTGTGTAAAAGTTTTATTTTATTATTTTTTTAATGTTTGGTTACTTGTGGAGTTAGTAAATCGATCTTAATAAATGATTAATTAACCTACATGTTTATGTGAACGTTCCGGCCGAGTTCTGTTTTCATAAATGTCTTTTTGGACTTCCCGAAACCTTTGTAACCATGGCATCCCCAGTTGGAATTTTTTTCAAGCAAGCAGTACCAAGGGCGTGTATAATACGGGGGGAGGGGGGTTAGGGGGTTCAAAACCCCCGTCGGCCTTAGTTTTGTTCAGGACGTAGATTACTTTCCTGGAAAATACAAAAATATTATTTGCATTTTCTTTTTTATCAATGTGATGTAAATAATGAGTTGCGCTAAGTACAGTACCTAAAAAGATTTTCTACCCTACCCCTTCTCCCTTGCTCACCCCCAAGATCGAACCCCCACCTATTAGGATCGAACCCCCCCCCTTTTATGCTATAGCTACGCCCTTTACAAGTAATATAACTACCTAAAAGCACCACAATGAGAGCATCAACCGCATTAAAAATCTTATTTTATGAATTTATTTATCTTTAAAGAGGCTTTTACGTATGGATAATAAAAATTATACATTATTTACTGTAAATAACTCAACTGGATTTGTTTAGTGACAAATTGAAGATATCGACTGACTTGGTAATTACTTCCCTCCATTCGAATTCTGAGCAAAGATGAAAGTTTACTTTAGTTAGTCCCAGGATTCTGAGCAAAGAGGAAAGTTTACTTTAGTTAGTCCCAGGATTCTGAGCAAAGAGGAAAGTTTACTTTAGTTAGTCCCAGGATTCTGAGCAAAGAGGAAAGTTTACTTTAGTTAGTCCCAGGATTCTGAGCAAAGAGGAAAGTTTACTTTAGTTAGTCCCAGGATTCTGAGCAAAGAGGAAAGTTTACTTTAGTTAGTCCCAGGATTCTGAGCAAAGAGGAAAGTTTACTTTAGTTAGTCCCAGGATTCTGAGCAAAGAGGAAAGTTTACTTTAGTTAGTCCCAGGATTCTGAGCAAAGAGGAAAGTTTACTTTAGTTAGTCCCAGGATTCTGAGCAAAGAGGAAAGTTTACTTTAGTTAGTCCCAGGATTCTGAGCAAAGAGGAAAGTTTACTTTAGTTAGTCCCAGGATTTCTGCACCAAAATAAATCCCGACTTCTAGTATTGCGTAATGGAATCCGAAAGCTTATCAATTCAAGAAATTCTGGATTCTCAACTAAATAATTGAATATGTATATTTAATATTTGTATTATAGAAATACCATCCAAGTGAAAATAATATTAAAGTAATATATTTTAGGTAGTAATTATTAATGGTTAGGTTATTATACGATTTTTAATGACCTGGCTACTCAAGAATATATATTTTAAAGTGTTTTAAACATAATGCAATAAATTTTGTGGTCGCTTTTAAACGTGTAATTGAGCCCTCGCGCGTCATTTTTCAGATAAAAAAAAAATTGGCGCCGCCGCGACGCATCGGTAGAAAAGGTATTACAATTTTCATAATAATATTTATAATACATGCTCGTATGTACATTCGTATTTTTTTACAAGGCAAACTTATGTAATGCTCCAGCTAACCCATTTTTCCACCCATGTTCTAAAATTGTAATATTATATAGGAACTTCCTTGTTCTTTTGGCGCTAATAACATTAAAAAAGAAAATGTAATGTACATGTATAAAATGTGTAGAATATAATGTGTGTATAAGTCCTTAAACTGCTTCGATCGCAGAAAGTTTTATTTGTTTTTGTTGGGGCAAAACTCAGATCAATGTATTTTAATTTTTTATTTATTCATTGCTTTGATGGTTACATAAATTTGTAGATTTTTCGACCACCAAGTTAGTCGAATGTCCGTGTTATGGTGGTTTTAAGTATGTTAGTTGTGATGTAAGTTACTATTATAAGTATGTTAGTTGTAAATATTTATAAATATGTATGTTATTAAGTCCTTTTGTTTTAATTCGGTAGTTTTAAGCCTTAGATGTAAGTCACTAGTTATAATTATAAATCTTCATTGTAAGCGACACATTAATTTTATTAAATATTTATTTAACCAGTCCCTTGATGTGATTTTCCACTTAAAAAAAAACTGCGCTACGTAAATGTTTTATTGTAGTGCTTTATAGATAATTTATAAGATAACACTATCCAAAATTTCACATTTCATTCAAACTTTGCAACAAAGGCGAGCAATAGCTGATTTGACATTTATACCCAAAATTTTCAATAATAACATTGACTGTACTGAACTTCTTTCCCTTGTTAATTTTAACATACCCTTAAGACATACACGCCATGCAGAATTATTCCACACGTTTAATTAGAAAACAAATGCAGCAAGTAATTCGCCAATCAATAGTGCTCTTCATTATGTTAAATATAATAGTGGTCTAAATTCTAACATCGACATTTTCTCCGATTCAGTGCCTAAAATTAAAAATAGCATCATTTCAATAATATAATTTGTTCAATGCATATAAATACATACATACTCTCTCACACACACACACCTTCCCACTACGCACATCACCCGGTAATTACTTAATGTACACTAAATAAGACACTACGCAGAAACACATCATAGGTACCCACCTGAAACATAATTAATAATTGTAAATTGTTTTCACCACGGTAAATAATGTACTGTTTGTTTCTGTTTATAAATAAAAATAACACTATCTATATAAGAAAATAAAACTATTTATATAAGAAAATAACACTATCATTTTTTTTCTGGCATCTTTCGCACCTCTCCGAAAGCAGTCTTCCAAATTTGATGTACTGGTCATAGTTTCTGTTTTAATGTAGGTATAATATATTTCCAAGCCATTATTTCTCGGGCGTACTAAAGGTAATTATGTGATTTTTCGGTACTTGGAGAATCGTAAAAACTTAATAAACCCATCGAACACTTGCACAGTGCTTTTCTCACCTCTACTAAAAAAATTCAAAATTTATCGTTGAAGGTATGTTTTATTCTTTATAGACCAGTCAGTGGGAGTTTTACCTTGCAAAAGGTCGTGTAGTAGCGATTTTGATATATGTTGTTAAGATTAAGACTCTAAAGAAAAAAAAAAGTTTTCGACCTTGGGAGGGTCGAGCTCGAGCCGCCATCTTGGATTGAAGGTGCCAAAATTTGGTTTTTTCAAAATAATTGTGCAATGGTTGATTTTACTAAACTATATAAATACTACTTACGACCAAATTACCAAAAACAAACTTAAAGAAGATAAAATTTGAAATATTTTTTGTTTCATAAATTTTTTTGTAAGTCTAATAGGTAACGAGTTACAGTGGCGGAAATGTGAATATTTTTCTAAAAAATGGTGAATTTCCCAATTTTTGTTATTTTTTCGGGCTATTCATTATATAATAATAATTTTGTAAACTCATTTCCACACCACCATGAGGTAGAGAAAATGGCGCATTTTTTATTGTGGTATCCCCAGTAGGTCTTCTTCCTCTTCAATAGCATTACAAGCCATTTCGAGCCGTGGCCTCCTTCAACATAAGCCTCCACCGCCCTCCGTCCTCGGCCGTCGTCTTCCTAACTGCGAAATGGAGTAGTCCTCTTGCATCCTTCCTGACATCATCCTCCGGTCTTAGCCTAGGTCTGCCCGCCTTTCGTTTACCTCCTGCGTGTTCTGTTAGAACCTTCTTCGGTACTCGTGTGCTTGACATTCGATGCACATGTCCGGCCCATCGTAGTCTTTGGAGCCTTAGATGGATAGAGAGTCTGGGAACTTGGTAAATAACAAATAACATAGAGCTTTATTGTGGCGGATTCTCCATACCTCTCCCTCATGTTAATGTAAGTACTTGCATACTGCTTTCTCACCCCGTATGCATGGACATTGGAGGGGCTAGAGTCGTTCAAATAAATGTAGCTTCGTTCAATAAAATAGATTTTTGACGTGTGTGGTGAAGGAGGAAACCACATGTTTCCTTATAACGCCGTTGGAAAAGTGGTGGGATGCCTCCACTTCAATGCCTCTCCCTCTCGCACCGCTCCTAAGATTCTTCGAAGTACATTTCTTTCGAAGGTGTCTAGCTGTTCCCGCCACACTTTTATAGGCCAAGACCGTTCTAATAATTGTTTTATATAGGGTTTTCCTATGGTCGTTTCGGGATTTGAAACTGGCAACAACGCGAAGTAAGTGTTGTTAGTGCCTGTGATACGCTTTCTTACTTCTACTGGATTTTCTTTGTCACGCGTTATGATGGAGCCCAGGTATGTAAACTCTTCGACCACTTCGAAATTATATGTGTCTTTAAATTTCAATTTATCTTTTATTCTATGGTGTGGGGTTCTGGCTGGCATCATGATTTTAGTTTTATTCTCATTGAGTTGCAAACCCACCTCTCTTGCCGAGTCTCCAAAAACCTCTCTTACAGCCTGTAGGGATCTTTCGACAATGTTAAGGTCAGTATGTCTATTCCACAGATATTCTAGCGATGGTATGGCGAGCCGCACAGAGTTCGAGTAGTATTTGTAATTATGTTACATATTCGCTATTGAGTAATAATATTTTTTTGTTGATCCCTGTTGGTTGATATTGACATCTTAATAATAGTCTTTGTCATCATTGTCATGATCTAACTCATTGCCTGTTGAACTGAGATGCTGGGCTTCCATTGGCAAAGTCTCTTCATATTCAATTGCAAGAAATAAATTTTAATAAAGTCTCGGGTGCTGGTTTCTTTGTCATTCTTAGTGGAACAAGCCCATTGGTGTCACGTTTTCAGCCCTAGTTTTCTGGATTTTTTTGGATTCGAAACAATTTTTGAACTCGCGTACAAAGCAACAAGAAAGCTTTTTCCTTCATCTGCTATGTCTTCTGGTTTTGCATCATGTTGTTGACCAGCTTTTAAAGCTTACTAAATGTTGATTATCACTACAAAGTAGTTTCATCCATGCACTCGAAGACGTCGGGTTTGTCATAGTAGGATCCTAGCCTGTAGCAATATAGGCGCTGAGGTGGTAACGCTGCAGTCAGGACTGCAGGCACGCAGTATGTTGCCGTCTCTTTCTCTCCTCTAAGTAACACGAAAAATTACTGCAATTTGGAATAGATTTTGCTATTTGTGTTGTGGAAATACGTTAAAATGATATTCTGTAATATGTTCTTAAAAAAATTTACATGAAAACTTGAGTTTTACGATTTTTTGTCAAAATTTTCTTCTTTCTACCGCTGTAAGTCATTATACATTAGATTTATAAAAAAAAATTTCATACAAAAAATGTACGTAATTTAGTCTTCTTCAAATTTGCGATAAACATTTTTGTTGTAAAATCAACCGTTGAGGACTTATTTTGAAAAAACTAAATTTTGGCACCTTCAATCCAAGATGGCGGCTCGAGCTCGACCCCCCCCAAGGTGGAAAACTTGTTTTTTCTTTAGAGTCCCAATCTACACAACATATATCAAAATCGCTACTACTCGACCTTTTGCAAGCTAGAGGCCTTTTTTATCCCCCACTGACTGGACTATTAATCTACTTAAACAAAATTCCTTCAGACTCAAGGCTGGAGGCAAATGTTTGTTTTATAAATTTCTGCGTGGTTTATGAAAAAGTGTGCTAGGGGTGAAAATCTTTGGCTTTTCTGAGAAGTAAATGAGGAATAAGGGAGTATGTATGGCGAAGCCACACGACGTGTGTTTTGTACATTAAAATTTATGTCGGCAGACATATTTTATTTTACCTGCTCATTCAAATGTTTTTCTCGCGAGTTGGGTAACATGTTCCGAGAACACAGATCCAGCGTGAAATTGTACGTGAGTTATGAATTATTTTTAGATTAAAAACGAATTCACTGTAATTTTCGGTTTGTTTTCATGAAGAATAAATTGAATAATAACTCAAACAGGAATAGGTTTTGGCTTAGGTCCCTGCTCTTGAATGAGGCACATTGATAAAAGGGATATTTTCGTTTCATGGTCGCAAAGGGTTACTAATATTTACATAATCCGGTAGAAAAATACAATACATAAAGGGTGCCGATCACGTTTCCGCCTTCTGTCAAGGTTTCCCGCTGTGCTATTGTGGTAGTTGTTATGACAACCAAATCAAAAACGGACAAAATAATATGAAACAATATTGAAATTGATTTGTTTCATATATTATTTTCGGACTGTAGGTAAGGTTTAGATTTAGGTACGTATTTTGGCATCAGACTCGAATTTTAGTTATATTTTGATGCAGTAAAAACGTGCAATTTGAAGAGAGAGTTTAGAATCAATGCACTTTTTTCGTATTTTAGACTCATTTCTTCTCCAAGGTTCTCCTGTAAGGACTGGTTGTTTTACAGAAATTGAACAATTCATCCAATATCACAGATAATATTCAAGTTCTGTGAAAGATATGTTATTACTTATTACCCGTTCAAATTATATTATCATGCAAGGCGGCCAATGATGAATTAATAATAGAACTTAATGAATACTTTAAATATTTCAACTTTAGAAAACAGACGAAAAATGGAAGATCTAACCTTTTTAATAAAATTATTAACTCTAAATTCGATTGATGTGAACTCCTTCAATTAATAACTCTACATATACCTACACGGACAACTAGACAAACATTAACATTTTAAAAATTTTTTAACATTGTCATACACGATAATTCTTGAATTCATAGCCAAAATTATTGCAAATCCAACTGTACAATATTAAAAACAACAAAAAAAAATTAAATATCTCGGAGTAATTATCGATAAAAACTGAAATGGAAGGAACAAATATGTCAGGTAGTAAACAAAATCAGAAAATTAATATATATAAATACATATTTTTAAGAATTAGAAATTTTCTGTCGATAAAAAATCTATATTTAATCTACTATGCCTTAGTTCAATCAACTGTACAATACGCTATTATTAGTTGGGGATCCGCGTATAAATGTCACCTTCTTCCAATAGAAATTATACAAAGAACAAGTATTAAAATTATAATAAAAAAAATCCTGGGACTACCCAACAGAACGCCTGTTTGAAGAATTTCAAGTACCAACATTTAAAGATTTATATATTAAAAATTCATTAGTTCAAATTATAAAAGAAAAAGATAAATATCCATTTTTAAATGAAAACAGAACTCGACTTAAACATGTTTTTCTATGCCCAAAACTAAATACGTCTTTTGCACAGCATCATTACACTTGCCAGGGAAAAACTTTTTTCAATCGTCTACCAGAAGAAATCAGAAGCATTAATGATAAAACCCGAATACTGCTCTCTGTCAAGAGACATTTTAAACATATTCTTAAGAAAAAAACTACTGTCAATTAATGTTACAAATATCCTAAGTTTTTCATAACATTCATTCTTTTTTTTTTTTTTTAAATACACACCATTATTAAAATAAATACTGAAGCTCACATATATTTATATACAATGAATTATTTAAATACTAACTTATAACTAATAACAAATAGCATTTATGTACACTCCCCTTCCATACACAAGCAAGTGCTTTTAATGGAAGGGTAGTAAAAAAAAAAAAACTGAGATGTAAAATTATCATGTAAATACCACGTAAACCTTATTATAAACGCAGACATTATTAAAAAAAATATATATATATAACAAAAAAAATATACATATTTCTCACTCCAACTGTAGTTTGCATTCCCCAATACCACGTTGTATTATTATAAACGCAGACAATTCTTAGATGCGATGTTGCTATATTTTTTTATTTATTTTTTATTTAATAGAGATAATAAATTACAAAATTATTACATAAAATTTAAAATACATTTCTTCCAATGATTTTAATAAAACTCATTTCCGGGAGGACAACATTAAACCTCTAAAGGAAAATTATTTTTACATAAGTACACGCAAATCAATGAATAATACATAGATTTTTAAATGGACTAGACACACTTGATACAGGTAATTGAAGAACAACAATACCTTTGTTGAAGAATTACAAAGGAAGACAGCTCAATTCGTCACCGGTTAATAAAGTTGCTGAGAAAATATTCTTTTAGAGCCTTTGCCAATATATTTTTTTGTTTGATTGTGGTAGTTTTAGGACATTGGGTAATGCGTTGTATTGCGTATGTGCGATGTATTGTAAGGAGTTAATGCCAAATTTAGTTGTGTGAGTAGATGACGATAGGTGTATTTGATTTGTGGGGAAGTGGTGAGGGGGGAGGGGGGAGGGGGGAGGGAGGAGGGGGAAGTGGAGAGGGGGGAGGGAGGAGGGGGGAGTGGGGAGGGGGGGAGGGTGGTTGGATGGTGAAGGGGGAGGGCGAGGGGGGGGGGGGGGCACTGAGAGGGGGGGGGGGATGTGGAGGAACCCCCCTTACACCGTTCGAGCGAAGCCGCGGGAAAAAGCTAGTATAATATAATAGTACAAACCGTTGATTTCCCTAAAATAAATAAATAAATGAATAATTTATTGTACATAAAAAATAAACAAACACATGAAATAAATACATTACACATCCACACTAACATATGACGAAAAAATGAATTTACATGATTCCGATCGCAAATTGATGCCGTTATGATCTGCGGGTCTTAAAATACTGATAAAATTCGGTTGGAACTAACCCCGTAATGTATTTTAAATCGGAAATCGATCAAAACTCGCACACCGTATGATGCAAAGGTGTCCATGTATCAGGAGCGCATATAATTCAAATCGGTTATCTGGTCTTTCTTGGCATGTTCTCCATGTATATAATAAAACGGTTCTCCTACCAAGCGCGACGTGCGGCTCGTATCGCCATTGTACCCGCCGCGGTGGACACGACCGGGAAATGTGCTCCTGAGTTGCTTGGATATCCATTGGAAATAGATTGAAGATTATCTTCGCGGCTGATGCGCTCCGGGTACATTTTGATGCAGCGGGGAGATATTTGCAACTGATGCAATTTGAATTTCAATGAGGTAAATAATTGGAAATGATATATTATTTGGTAAGTACAAAACCATTTCCCGAATTGATGTGTATTCCGTTTATGCAAACATGCACTGCCACACTACCTTATTTGAATTTAAAACTTTAGTAATTTAGAGCAAAAAAAAATCTACACTTTCAAAAATACGAAGTTCTTCTCCAACATTTTTAAAATGGTGACAAGCAGGAACTAGAGATGTCAAATATATAAGGGATGTAAGAGAACGTACCTTAACCAGCGATTCCTGAGTATATTTGGAGCGCAAAAAGTAAACGTCATTTTGCTGTCCGATGATATATTCATTCTAATAAAAACGAAAAAAGAATTTTTTAATCACACGTCGCCACTGATCACACTTCTAACGTCGCGACGGGATCACGTGATGAGCGCGCTGTTTCATATTTACAGTGATGGTGGAAGGAGATGGAGTGCTTATCATATGACCCGCTGGACTATTTCCCACTATTCAATTACGACGTGTGGTGGAAAAACATTTTTTTGGTTTTTGATTGAAAAAAATCGGACAGTAAAATGAAATATACATTTTTGTATTAGTATTTTTGATAGTTTTTTGGCCTTTGGCAGTGCTTTTTAGAACAAATTCATTTACAATTTGTGACATCTGTTGGTACCTAGCTCTACATGAAAAAGGCCAGCATTTACATACATAGTACGAGTTGTTCCTAGGCAAGTCCGATCGAAATTTGAATGTTTTCACTACACTGCTTTGATCCTGAAGCTATTTCTTCAACAAGAACAAGCAATTTACATCTACTGCCTACACTTTCTGATGATAGCTTTGACTACAAAGATTTTCCCTTAATTTGAAACACAAAAGGTTTGTCACTATCCTGGAGGTAGACAGTAGTCCACTTGGTCAGCTTGAACTGAAGTGACAAACTAGTACACCGCCATTCCCGCTGTCACCAAAGCCGCTATTCTAAACACTTGCACATTTGCACGCTTGGGCATTTTGTCAGCCTACTCATGAGACACAATAAACCTCGGGTTCAGTGTGTCCAAACCGCCCTCCGCTTGGTTGCGTAATAAATAACCACAACTGTTGCAAAGAGGGTTTCGTCGCCGGATCAACGCACACCATGACTTATATTATATTTTATTTATAATGTAAACAACGGACATAGCCTTCCGTACAAATTGGGATGGAAACAAATGTGCAACTAATTCTAGACCAATTCAAACGCGGTCTGTTTCTCTTACACTGCTAGAAATTGTATGCCGCCTTCATATTTTAAATTCGTAATCATGGAAAAACGCCATTTTGTACGGAAATATAGGTCGAAAGCAGGCCTGTGATTGGATCGCGAAACACACCCATAAGGTACTTCTTGGGTTATTCTTTATTCTTTGGTATTAACATAAAACATTATAAAGTTACAACAAAGTATGGGCAATATATAAAACTGGATGCGTATTTAAATATGTGCGGAGGTGTTTAATATTATTCTTGCTTTGAGGTAAAGTAGGTAGAGAGGGCGAACATATTGGTAATTAACAATATATAAGAATAAAACAATAATCATGTGTACAACAACGCACAAAGAAGAAACAATAAAGATTAATTAGTTTAGTTTTATAATTGATTATCGAAAGCAGCTTGTAGCTTGAAAATAGTTTTTAGCTTGTTTGGGGATCAGACCTGAATAGCCAGGTATTTACCAACCATGCTCGTCGTCGTCTCTTTCCCCTCCCTTCAGAATCACAATCCGGTTAGCAGGGAGCAGTTGAAACTCTTGTGATTGTATTTAGCAAATTAAAAAAAAATAATATTGGACCTAAACCAAACATTGCGATTAAAATACATTGTAAATTATATCATTATTTTAACTAGACACAATATTTTATGCACCAAGTACAAGCATTATTTTGAAGGTTATCGTTTTGTAAGTTAACTTCTTCTAGACATAACAAATTTATAATCAACACGCAATGAATTTCGAGAGATTGTCAGACATTTTATTGCCCAATTAAAACCGAGATTTCTTTTAACGTTTATGATAATGGCAGTAGTTAAAGTCTGTCATTATCGCAATTAAAAAATAGATAGAATTTTCGCAATAAAACAATGAAAATACGGCTTTTTACATCCCGTAAAATGGCAGTTAAATGAGAATTTCGCGTTGCACTTATTGTACTCATAAAAAAAGATGTTTGTGATAGCATTAATTATTATTAATTATTATTAATGCTATAATTATAATTATTATTACAATTCCATGATACACCGCTTACTAAATGTCCCAATGTCTAATAATAATTTTCTTTCTGAACTTTCTATAATAAAACAAATTGCTATAAATAACGGATATGAACCAAAATTAATTGACAACATCCTAAATAAAAAAAACTTAACAAAATTTTAAAAAATAATTACCTATACAATTCTAATAATATTAATGCTAAAGAATGGCGTAAATTTTTGTATATTAATAATTTTTCAGTTCAATTTTGCAAAAATCTCCCTTCTATTATTAAACCAGCTTTTTATCCAAGAAATAATATCGGTAATTTTGTGAGAAATACTAAAGATAAAGACCATAAATTGACTAATTCCGGAATATATAAACTCAAATGCAATGATTGTCCCTCATTTTATATTGGAAAAACAACTCGTAATTTTGAAATCAGAATCAAAGAACATTTAAGGTGTCTTAATAATAATAATTTATCTGAGTTCGCTAACCATATCATTGAAAACAACCATAGTTTTGAAAAAAAAAATACAGGGATAAATATACTTCATATTAATCATAAAGGAAAACGTTTGGATAACTTAGAAGCCTTGGAAATTAAAAAAAATCCCTTAAAAATAATGAATCTATTATCAATTAACAAAAAATATTATCTTATAGCCCAATCATGGATTTGTTCCCCTACCCACCCACTCTACATTAATACCTACCCACCCAATCGACATTAATAACTAGCAACGGCTCCACCCCTACCATAATAAAACATTGTTCGAAATTGTCAAATTAGTATAAGCTTTCCCTGAAGAAGGAACGTTTGTTCCGAAACCGGTAGGATTTACGCGTTATATAAGTGGTTTATACAAAGTTGTATTGTTTCATTTTTCTATAATGGATAACCACAAAGTGATAGCTACATTCAAAAATATATAGTAATAATTATAATTGCTTACAATACAATGTACAGGTAATATGGAATATTGTCCAAACGCGGAGTATTTTGATAAATCATTGATGCTTGTTGAGATTTTCATAATATTATGAGCTGAAGGTTAATATTGAATGTGAGTGGTGTAGTAACATATAATATTTACAGTATTTGTAATACAACAGAACAGCGATACGTCGCCACTGATCACGTGATATGAGTACGACGACATGACGGAGTGCTCTGACGTGACCCGCTAGTCCGTACCCAGCTACTTAGTGGCGACGTGTAAAGGAAAAATATTTTTATTGATTTAATTGAAAAAAAATATCATCGGACAGCAAAATTACGTCTACTCCAAAAAATGCTCAGGAACCGCTGGTAAAAATCCTAAGGGTTCGTGCTGTTACACCCTATATAATATTATAAATTATTGTAAGAGCCCATTCACATGTCCGATACGATTAACAAACGGATCGAGCGGTGCGCGTCCGTTCAAAAATCGTGTCGGAACACGCTCGCTCACAGGTTTGTATTAACCACTGGATCGCTTTTTGCTGAATTTCAGCACCCCGATAGGGGGAAAGATACTACTTATATTCATAACAACAGATGGTAGTGTACTCAAGTTATATTCGAAATATTAGTAAACGAAGATTCATGTTTGGAAGATTTCTCTAAAATGTTGAACTGTCAGAATGTGTCCGTGTAAAATGCGGCATTTTATCGTGTTTTAGTGAATTTTTCTAACATTTTTGAATACCAGTGTAATAATGATTGAATTAGCAATGCATTCAACTGTTTTAACGTGATTCAAACATAAAAATTCAGTGATTATTTAGAAAACAAAAGTTTTGTGGTTATGTTTTTTCCATTTTTTTGCCAAACGGACTGTGTTTGACAGTGCGATATTTTCTATAAGTAAACCAATAATCGAGTTAATTAGTATGCGGATTTTAGATAATTGATGTATCTGTTTGATGTACTGCAGCTATTTTTGGTGAGTCCTGTATGTATTCCTTTTTGGTCTTATTAAAAGTGTCGCCATTTTTCGACTAAATGTGTGTCAAAAATTATTCAAAGGTAACAAACAGTTCACAACATATCAAAATTCAATTTTCTTATATACATACGTAGATTGTGATTATAAATTAGACCATTTAAAAGAAACCTAGTAGAAAATAATTTATGTGAAGGGAAAATTAAACTTGCTAGGCGAGTTTATACGAAGGTAATCCTGAGAATAGTTCCGTTTTAAATGTTTACGATTTTATAATATTTTTTGGTAAATTTTGGGGATCGCTGGCAACGGTTAATACGCACTTTTTTTTGAAAAAATCTTTTGATTCACCTTAATTATATTAAAAGACAACTATTTGCCTTGGGGGAAGTGGAAAATATTTTTGTGTAATAACGCCTACTCGCGTCAAGGCAAGAAAAACATCCCAGTTTTCAAGTAGTTTAGCGGCTACGCTAGGTTTGTGTAACATGGTTTGTGATTCTGGCGTACAATCTCACAAGACGAAAGCTAATTTTAATTTTACGTAATGAAATTTAGAATGAAATATTTTCCACTTCCCCCAATGCAAATAGTCGCTTTTTAATGTAATTAAGGTGAATCAAAAGGTTTTTTTAAAAAAAAGTGCATTGGCAGCGATCCCCAAAAATTAATAATTTTTTTTATAAATCCTAGGAATATGTGATTATCAACCAAAATATGTGAATTCATTGACTATATAAAACTATGATCTCGTCCTATAGTCCGTTTTCTAAACAGAAATGGGAGCGGGTTCTAATACATCATGGTTGTATGGCAACCATGTAAGTTATTATTTAATTGGTAACGCATTTTTTCATTTTTTTACATTTTCTCCACACAGGATATTTTCCCCGGGTCCTAAGTCTTCTTTAGGGATTCTGTGTGAAGGATTTTCTAAGGAAACGAAGGAGAAGAAGATCTGTGAAGGAAAAAGGTAAAAACGGTGAGAGGGGTCAAAATAATACGGAAACAAGGTCATCAAAGATTACTTTTTGCGCCTTGGAAACCTTAGAAATTAACAAAAAAAATTGTAAAAGCAATATTTGTACCCTGTATGTTACCTTAGTTGACCATGTTTCCTTGTTATTTTGACTCCTTCCACCGTTATCCCCCCCTATTCATAACTCCCACTACCCTTCTTCTTCTTCTTTCATATGGTGGGGGGTCAGAGGGGGACATCTAGGTCTGCGAGCCAGTCTAGGGCCTCAGGCGTTGCCATGTGGACCTCATCAATCCCGACGGGGAATGAATGGAGCGGGCATTCGTTGACCACATGTTCGGTGGTCTGCACCGCACCGCATTCACACGTCGCCGACTCTTTAAGGTCCCATCTATGCATCATGTGAGCATAACGGCTATGGGAGCACCTTATCCTATTGATGGCAGTCCAGAGTTTGCGAGGCAATGAGAACCCAGGCTGTCTCTCAGTGGGGTCTTGCACGAGATGGGCGTTTTTGACGTTGGCTGATTGCCACTCAAGCTTCCACCTATCTTCTGGGGTGAGAGGTGTTCGAAGGAGTCTTTCTCCTTCCGTCCAGAAGGGTTTTCGAGACTTTAAACGGCATGCCGGGTGAGAAACGACATCATCGTGCAAGGGTATTTCATGTGATATTCAACCAAAATACTACCAAAAAACTACCCTCAAAAATATCTAATCATTTCCGTAATTGTATAATTTTGAGGTTAGCTTTAAGAACACCAGTGAATGACTCTTACAAAGCGGTGGCAAATGAATAAAATGAAGGAACATTGTGAATAAAAATCTACAAAACAAAAGGAGTTTTAGAGACACAAGAGGTGTTTTGTTACCTAGAATAGCATCATAACAGAATAACATCATAACTTTTGAATAAAAATGAAATACGTTACGATTTTCATTAAGGATTTATTCAGTAGGTGTCACAAAACTTATTAAAAAAGGGCGAGTCAGGGTCTTGTAGAGTCACACGTTATAGGAGTGAGGAAATACAAAAGGTCGACAAGCTGTTTCAAAGTCGACTTATTGAACACGAAAACTACTTTTTAAAATGCTCGGTTAACCGTGTAAGAACACTGAACACGCGGTATGTCTTCCAAATAAGGGGTCGTCCATTAATCACGTGATGTTTTTTTAGCAACTTTTTAACCCCCCCCCCCCTGGTGATATGTGGTGAGGTTTTAGACTAACCCCCCCCCCCCCAAAATCACGTGTATTTTTTTTTAGTACAAAGTATTTTGAAATGTTCAGAATATTCTTACGAAAAATAAATACACGTGATTTCTCATTATTCCCCCCCCCCCCGTTGTGATATTTGGTGATTTTTTCCGAAGCCCCCCCCCCCCCCTTTCGAGTCTCACGTGATTAATGGACGACCCCTAACGAGTTCCTAACAGACGAACAAGATCAGACACGATTCTTAGCCTCCCTCGGTGCAACACTAATTCTAAGCAGAACTCTTTCAACACATGCAACACACACTATACACAATTTGACATTTTTAACTCTGCACTCGCTCTTTAAAATCACACAGACGCTCTCTCGATACTCTACAATAACAATAATTGTAGATACCTTCTAATTCTCTAATACAACCACCACTCTATGAAATTCCTTTTTTTTCTGTTTTAATTTTTTGTCACGCATATTTTTATTACTATAATTCAACTTAACCGATCCCACCCCGACCTACCCCCTCCCTATTCCCACTTAAATATCTCGTCTCTTGAAATGTAATTTTTCATTAGTAAATATCTCTGGAATCACTACACTACTAATGACTTCTTCTTTGCATGCCGTATCAGGTCCCCCCGACATTGGCGATCACTCTTGAGAATGTCTCTCTGTCTTGCGCTGCCCGGAATAGCTCCTCCACACTTCTAATGCCGGTCCACTCTCGTATATTACGCAGCCAAGACATTTGTCTCCTACCAGGCCCTCGGCGACCCTCTATCTTGCCTTTCAATATAAAATGGAGCAAGTGATACTTCTCCCCTCGAAGTATATGACCCAGATATGAAATTTTTCTGATTTTTATTAATGTAAGCAGTTCTCAACCTGCTCTAGCCCGCCTGAGAATTTCTGTGTTGGTGATCATGTCGGTCCATGGGACCTTGAGCATTCTCCTGTGAAGCCACATTTCAAAAGCCTCTAACCTGTTCATGGTATTTACTTTCAAGGTCCATGTTTCACATCCATAGAGCAAGACCGACCACACATAACATTTTAGCATTCTCTGCCTTAGTTTTAAGCTGATATTGTCATTGCAGAAGAGGGATTTCATTTTAATGAACGCAGTTCTTACTGCTTCAATTCTGCATACTAATGACTACTTGTATACAATACCCGTGTGGAAACCTGTAAATGGTTCAATTATTGTACTTAATTATTATATGATCTGTTATTAATGTAAACTGTTGGTCTCCCAAATAGATAAAAAATAAAATAAAATACGCAGGGATGCGAAAAGACCAATTACAGCATTATCATTACTGCGCATTATCATTACAGCGTCACAGTAATAATAAAATAATTGTGATAATTGGACAATTTATTGTGAAAAATCACCACAAGGGTGCTTTTCAATGAAGAGTAGTTTGGTCTCTTCCCTAATGATCACTAAATGAAGTTGGTGCTGCGAAGTAACCAACCAGAAATGCGTTTTATTCATTTAAACAGTTCTCTTTTTGGTATTAATCCATTTTTTGTGTTTTATTAATTACAGTCTAATTACTTTATTAACACCACTCTATTAGATATAATATCTACTAGTTTCGAGAACGTCGTTCTCTTCATCATGATGAGTCGTATATTAAGGAACCGCTACCCGAATTTCTACCGATTTCTTACATATCTCCCTAAAACATTTGAAGTTTTTAGCTCTTAAAGAAATATATGTTATTTTTGAAGATAATATCTAGACGCATTCCACGCCAAAACGCAAATTATATACAATTCCATCGATAGAAAAAATCGCAAAGTATGCTCCGAAAATTATTATAAACACCTTTGTTTCAGTTATTTTACAAGTTATAGTTGTGAAAAAATTCATAATGTTTCTTTAAATAAGATACCTTCCCCGAGATTTTTGCTCTAAATTAAACAAGTCATGCTTTATTAAACATTTGCGTAATTTTCGCATCGATTTTATCGCTTTAAATATTAGTGCGCTCCCCTAACATTCGTAATTACATATCTCTCCATCTTCTCCTTTTTGAGCGCGGATCGGCGCCTTAAAGTTAAATTTGGATTAACATTGAGAAAGGGTTAGAGAGAGAGAGAGAGGATTGGGGAAAGGGGCACACCCAAATCCAGAGAAGAATAGATATAGATGGATTCGAATGGGTTGGAGTGGGGAGGAGTTAATAAGAAATTTGTTTTAATTTTTTATCCAGATTTAAACTTAGATATCTACCAGTATTTTTTAAAGTTGGTTTCATAGTGCGTGTGTTTTACAAATTAAATATGCTATATAAAACACCCGAAAGCAGAATGGTCCGGTACATTAGTAAGACATTTTCCACTAGTAACCTAGAAAACATAATTTTTTGTTTATTTTATTATAAGTTTTTCTGCATTGAAAATGATTTGGTGGTGTGTACGGGTAATCCGAGTATTGCACTAGATAAAAGGTACACTTTTACGTATCATTTTACTCATCTCAAATTTCGAATTTCCGGAGATATCTAATTAATCAACTGGACGACGGATCGGTGTATTGTGATCTGTATGAACTTTTTTGGAAAAGTCCAAATATTTTTTACTGAAATTGCTTTTTGTGCTATCAAAAGGGTTAATTATATTGTTATTAATATTTAAAGTGCTTTCTATAAATTGTATACGTTTGTTTAATCTCTTTGTATTTCCTTTCCTAGGAATAGAAAATATCGTGCAGAAAAATGTCGGAATAGATTGAAAACAATTAGTGCTTTTCTGAAAAAGCTCTAGAGGGATGCATACTACTTTTCTAGTTACCTAGATTCTGCTAATAGTGCGCTAATCCCACCGGCGTTATTTAATAATTGCATTTGTCAGGTTTTATAACTCTCTACTTAACTAGCAGGTGTAGTTTATTGCATTGCAGCAGTTATATAGGATATTAGACAATATAATGAGTTAAAAGGAGGTGCTAAGTTTGGCGAGTATTCTGGAATGTAAGAGACTTTATTTGCTATATCTGTGAAACGTTTTGTATTATTAAATGGTCCCTGAGTCAATATACGATTATTGTATTGTACAGAATGTAATATGATTGTTTTAATATGTAGTAGGTATTGTTCAGGTTGTTTCTTGTTATTAAAATACACGTTTATTATTTATCCTGGTTTTGACAGGAAATATAGGAATATACATTTAGAAATATATATATTTAGAAATATTTTATTTTATTTTATTAGGAAAACCAACAGTTACAATTATAAATAATGTTTGATGAAATATGTACACAAATTTAACCAATAATAGGTTTTCGCTGAAGTATGTTAATTATTTAGTGAGTAGGTATATAGAAAAATAGTTAAATTATGTTATGTGGATGGGATGGTGGAAGGGAGTGGAAAGGGATGGATCCTTTCTGTGTAAATAATGGTATGTATGTGTAAATGTTATTTATTCATTTTAGTTTTGAAAACGTTAGGTACTGTGTTAAATAAGTCGAATTCACTGAATGAAATGTTTAAGGTATGTGAAGCGCGATGAATGAATGTATTTTGTTTAGAGTTAGTGTTGCATTGAGGACTGTTTAATGCGTGGTTTTGTCTGGTTTGTCTGATGGGCACTCTTAGTTGAATTCTTTCTAGTAATTCCGGGCAATCTATCGAAGAGGTGGCTATTTTTTGTAAGAATAGTACGTCTGCCAAATTTCTTCGACTTTCCAAGGACGATATCCTGAAGAGCGCGGCTGACTCTTCGTGGCTCAGATGAGGACGATAGCTCCGAAAATCAAGGTATCTTAGAAATCGGTTTTGCACTTTCTCAATCCTATCTATGTGACATATATACTTGGGGTTCCAGATTTGAGAGGCGAACTCCAGAGAACTGCGTACGTATGCAAAATAAAGCATTTTCATGGTTTTTACATTTTTAAAGTCTTTGCAGGTTCTAAGTACAAAGCCTAGTATCTTGGAAGCCTTTGATACCATGGATTCAATGTGGCGGTCAAATAGTAGTTTCGGGTCTAACACTATTCCCAAGTCCTTAACTTCCGTCATTTTTGTTAGTACTGTACCGTTAAGTGCATAATTGAAAGTAATTGGTTTTTTACTGTGGGTGAAACTGATGGCGCCGCATTTTTTTACATTTATTTGAAGGTTGTGCTGTGCACAATAAATATTAAGACGATTAAGATCTTCTTGTATGCGGGTACAGTCGTTGGTGCACGTGACAGGGGAGAATATTTTCATGTCGTCTGCGTATAACAAAGTCCTGGAGTGGTGAAAACATTTTCCAATGTCATTAATATATATGTTAGAGTAATGGTCCCAATAGTGATCCTTGGGGTACTCCCGATGGTACGGTTACCCAATCTGACTTATAGCCACCGACAACTACTGCTTGGCTGCGGTTTGCTATATAGGATGAGAGCTACCTGAGAAGGTCCCCGTGTACGCCGATTTGTGAGAGTTTGATCAAAAATATATCATGAATTACTAGATCAAAAGCTTTGTTGTAGTCTGTATATATTGCATCTACCTGTATACGCTGGTCCATATTGTCTTGTAATAATTCGGTGAACGCCGTTAAGTTCGTGGTTGTAGATTTTCCCCTCATAAATCCATGTTGGTTGATATTGAGTGACGATCTCAGGGCCGGAAACATCTGGTTGTACACAATTTTTTCGAAAACTTTACTGAAAATACAGAGCTTTGATATTGGTCTATAATTTTCGACGTCAGATTTTTGGCCGTTTTTGAAGATAGGAGTTATAAGGGCTATTTTTCAGGTGTTTGGCACTATTCCCTCTTTAAGGGAGCGACTAAAAATTATGGATAGTGGTTTAGACAGGCTGCGCGCACATTTGCTTATGAAGAGAGGGGGAATTTTATTTGGGCCTGCACCTTTTTTGGGATCTAGATCTTCAAGGTGTTTCTGTATATGATACTGATCGACGTCAATATTATGAATGCTAGCAACACAGGGCTCATTGGGGTTGTCCGGTAGAATCTGGGGGCTTTGAGCATTATTGTTGTAGACATTTGTTGTAGGAAGTGTTTAGAGAATAAGTTGCAGATGTCAGACCCATTTTCAGCTTTTCATCTTTGAGTGTCATGATATTTGGAACACCGTGGGATTTGGACTTGGATTTAATGTAATTCCATACTTTTTTTGGGTAGGAGGATATGTCATGTTTGATTTGAGTTAGGTATTTATTGTGGCATTCCCAATTAAGTTTTTTGTGACGCGATCTTAGTAGAGAGAAAGAGGCATAGTCAGAGGAGTTTTTGTAAGTCTTGAACTTTTATATTTTATATTTTTCTTTTGTTAATTTAAATTATAAATTTGTTAAGTTAATTTAAAGTATTTATATTTTTCTTTTGTTAATTTAACGAGGGCCGAATTGTACCATGGTGGGTATTTAGAATTCCTACATAGTTTACTCGGAATGTAGGTGTCTATAAGTTGATATAGAAGTGAATAGAATTTTTTTAATGCCGTGTTCATATCACCAACCGAGAGAAGCTCATGCCAGTTTATCTGATCGAGAGATGTATTAATTTGCTCGTAATCGCCGCGCCTAAAGACGTAAGCCCTTCTAGGCTCCTCCACTAGTGGAACAGGTTCAGAAAATATAAATTCCATGATTAAGGAGGTGTGATGAGAATCTTCTAAAATTAGCATAGACCGCAAGGAAGTCATTACATAGAACAAGGTAGAGAAAGTGACCATTAGTATTTGGAATTCCATTATATTGATACAATCCAGAAAAATGCATGCAGTCAATGAATGAGGCGCTAATAGGTGATAAGCGATCACTGGGTATAAAGAACGTGTTAGTGGGAGACTTACTCTTGAAATTTCGGTGAGGTTGAAGTCACCTAAGATAGTAAATTTATCCGAGGGAAACTGCAACGTAAGTGTAGAAATTTGGGTGACGAGGCTTTCCATATTTTCACGATATGTTGGTCCTATATGTTTTGCTTTATCAATTCAATGAATCATTTATTTGATAATTTTATTACAAGTATCGTATTTTCTCATAAAATTACTATTAGTTTTTGTAATAATATTTTTAATTTATATACTTAGAAGTAAAAGTATTTACTTGTCCTCTCCTAAACACAAGCAACTGCTTTATTAGGAGAGCGATTGAAATATTGTTGTTATATAATGTTGTAAAATTGTAATTATAATAAATGTTTCAGAAAAAAAAAAATCCTAATATCAGCATATCAGTAGGTACCTACCTTCCATTTTATGCAATGGAAGCATGGACTACTGAAAAATAAACAAAACTATAATAAAACTATATAAACAAAAAATAAACATAGCTTACTAAAAAACTAATTCAAAAAGGCATTCGAGATATGGGTCTACAGAAGAATACTTAAAATAAGCTGCATGGACAGGGTTATGAATGAAGATTTTATGGTTCGGATGAATAAAGAAAAAGAAGTAATTAAAACTATAAAAATCCGAAAACTTCAATATCTTGGACATGTGATGAGACATCCAGAGAAGTATGAGATCCTGCATCTCATAATGCAGGGAAAGATTGCCGGAAGACGGGGCCCTGGAAGAAGGAAAACCTCATGGCTGAAAAACCTGAGGCAGTGGTTTGGCCAGTCTACCGTATAGCTGTTCCGGGCCGCAATAAACAAAGTTCGCATAGCCAACATGATAGCCAACGTCCGTTGAACGGACAAGGCACAAGAAGAAGAAGAAGTACCTACCTATCTGCCAATCACGAAAATTTGGTACACACATTTTTTAGAACGCTGGTTTAACCATTTTTCACGCGTTTTTTTAGATTTAGAGCATACAAATATCGCTCAAGTGTCCCAACTGCTCCCATCTGGAGCCAGTGGGACTATGGCATCCCCAATTGGGGTATGTTGTAAGGCTGAAAGTAGTGGGGAGGGAAGGAGATAGGGAAGGGGAAGGTGGGGAAGTACCTGGCTATTCAGATCTGGTCACCAAACACGGGTAAAGCCATTTCAAGGTTTCAATTCTGAATGGTGGTCTTACACCAGGGCGATACTGAGAGTATCGTCCACGCTGGAACGTGCCGCAAATATACTATATATTTTTTTAAATGAATAAGTTGAACCCCACACATTGAACACTGAACCCCATATTCCTACCCACCCCTTAAACCCTTTTCCTTCCCAGAACTCTCCTCTCCTTCCTTTCCCTAAAAGATCCTCCACACAGCATCCCTAAAGATGACAAAGGCCCTCAGGGAAATTATTTTCCTCAGGGCCTCCTGTGTGGAGCTTATGTAAAAAAAAAAAAAAGTTGTGGAATAACACAAAGTAATCGAATAAAATTTATTTGCCACGACGGAATTCGATCCCGCGACCTTCGTAGTGCGAGTCAAGAGCCTTACCGCTGGACTACGCCGGCCGTGAATATTTAATTAAAATGTTTATGCTTATTTCTAGTGAAACTTATGAATTTTTTACAGAAAAATATAACTTTAATGTCTTAATTGTATTTCAAAATTCAAAAAGCAACAACAGGCTACTGTTTTTAACTAAATTAATTGTTAATAGTCGAATTAATATTTAAATACCTTTTTCTCTAGGGAAGAGCACACCCGCATTCGAAGTTATATCACTTTTATTTCACAAAAGTGGTAAAGTTAATTGAATTTTAATACAAAGTAAGTTTAATATTACTTCCCGCGTTTTCCAATAATACTTAATGAAATAGATTTGATATGTTTAATATTATGTGTGATTTAACACAAGGTAAAAGCTTCCTTTGAGAAAATTAAAATTAAAAATTCAACAACAACAAATAAAAAACAATTTCTGTTGCTTTAGATGTCAATTAACTGTATTTAATAAAGAAAATTGACGATTTTTTTACTTTTTTTTTACTCCGTTTCGGGGAGTCAGAAAATCGGGAAATTATTAAATAGCCGTCGCACTTTTAAGAGGCACAGATTATGAAAAATACACTACTTTTAAACTTAGTTACCACAAAAAACATCGTTTTCTGTCGGGATAGAAGGATAGAAGATGGGATAGAGAACGGACCGCCAAAAACTCGGTCTTGGCACACACTATTTGCCTCAATCACATTCATAAATCGTCTCATACATCTTTTATTACTCTGACTTTTGACATGGCTCGACTCAAGTATCTTTTTTGTTTTTGTTTTTTTAACTCCACAGGAGGCCTTGAGGAATATAATTTCCCTCAGGGCCTATGTCATCTGGGATGCTGTGTGGAGGGTATTTTAAGGAGAGGAAGGAATGAACATTGGTCTTGAAGAGACCCATGTTGTAGGAAGGAGGAAACACTAATTCACTTGATCGTGCCATTACTTCCTCGGTCGTCCGACTACCATTCACATTTGCGTCATATATTCTTCTTACACTTACATCGCCAAACTATCTGAGGGTCCCTTTTTTAATCTTACTCATTAGGGTTACATCAGACTTGCATTCTTTGCGGATCGCCACAATTCTCACAAGATCATACATATGGTCTTACGACATATGCCTCAGGGATCTCATTTCAACAGCATTCAATCTGCTTTCATCCTTTCTCTGCCAGTTCCAAGCCTCACTGCCATACATCAGGGTAGGTACCAGCACTCCATTGTGGACTGGTAGCTTCGCGTCTTCTGACAGTTTTTTATTATTATTTACCCTTCTTTCAATATTCATTTATTTCCGACTGAAATCGATGTTTCTTGTGGGAACTAAGTTGAAACAAAGTGTAATTGTAATTTTCATAATCTGCGCCTGTTAAAAGTGCGGCGGTTTATGGAATATTTATTGAAAATAGTATGAAGTATATTAAGCTCGTCGTGATTTAGCAAGGGAAATAATATGACTTTCATACTTTAAGCAATACAGTTTGAATGACGTATGCGCGAGTGATTTATGATTCCGCCATTTTGTTAGTTCACACGTGCGCTGAATAAAAACCTCACCGCAGAAAGTAAATACAGAATACAGAATCCATATTCCACCTAAATTGTATACTCTCACATGATATATTACTTGGTATTGACGTAGTTTTACAATTTTCTGCAAGCTTTGGAAAATCGGTAATGAAAATGAACAGGTCGATGAAAGTTCACGAAAGGAATTTATTGAGAATTCGTTGAGGAGAATGCTGGCTGCAATGAATCTTTGTTATGTTTCAAAAAGGAAGCAAAATGCATCGCATGAACGACAATTTATTGCATTTTATTGAAATAAATTTGTTTGTAGTTAGGTACTCTATTTCTTACCCTTTTTGGGATAAAATTATTGGGTTGAACTTCTCCAGAATCTGAAACCTTTATTTTGGAGGAATTTTTCCTTAGTATGGTATTATCGACTACCACAACACAGGCATGTGCCTAGTATGGTGGTCGAAAAATCCCCAATTCATGTAACCAACAATTCAAAGAATAAAGAAACTTAAAAAAAAATTAACTATCGGAGACATTTAGGTAATACTGGATGCTAAATTAAACTTTACACTGATGAAATCATCAACAAAGCCAACAAAATGCTGGGATTTATAATTTCTACAACAAAACCTTTACGCATTATTCCATTTACGCAGGAATATTGTGATAGTATAAAATTGAGAAGTGAGTGAATTCCAAAAATTAAAAAACGTCAAATATAAATGCGCTGGTTGTCTTGCTTTTGTTCTTAAACATATAATGCTTTCCCTCTTTCTTACACACTAAATGTCAACAGTCGAAAATGGGACAAACGGTGAACGTATGTCTGCATCCCTCCACAAAAAAAAAACAATAATTATAATAAATCTCCTTCACACGTATAAAGAAAATGAAACGCATTTCCCATAAGAAAGTGGAAAAGTAAGAAAATAACCAAAATTATAAATCCGTGCACAACGCCATCTCTGATGCTGACAAAAACAAAACACGGACAGTTGCGCATCGATAATTGCTTCATTGTGTAATTTTAAATTAAATAAAAAAAACTGAATTTAATTCAGCTACACGTTAACACAACGGTTATTGATTCTGAGGCGGTACGAATTTCGCCGAGTCAGCTAGTAATAACAGAAAACACCTCCAGTGTTGACAACGAACATCGATTTCCAAATTATTCCCAATCAATATCGGTGCGGCTGTCAACAGTGAAACCGTGCTCAGGATATTGATATAAAACCATCGGGAGTTACGCCTATCGATCCGATATTGTAAAGTCATCGATTTCTTTGTGCTACCTTCTGCTGCGGGCAGTTTTTCGTTTTCGAATAAAGTTTTAGTACAGTATCGATCGCCAGGTAGGTGTCTCTTAGGTGGTAGAGAGACTTACGATAACGCCGGTAACATCTCATCCCACGACCTGCTCTTTGTTCTGCTCCCCCGATACTGAGTTAGTGGCACGGGGTCAGGGAACATAACGGCCGCACAAGATTTGCCCGGACCGGTTCAAAGTTTAACACTTTCGGCAGTTTGCTTAGCCCAACTGTGACGTAACTCATACCAGAAGCTGTTATCCTGGTCCCAATTGACAAGTACAACTATTAGATGTGGAGTTGCGGGGAGATTAGACGCAAAAGGAGGCTTTGCATTTTAAGGACGATCGATTTATTTATTACTATTGATGTGGGTTATAGGTTATAATGTTTCTTACGTTGTAGATGGAAATCAATTCGAGAGGGGCGCTGGTAGTAATAATTTAAATCAAATATGTCCAATTTGTATGTTGATTCAATGTATTTCAGCAGATGTCGTTAGTGTAGGGTAAGTCCGGGAGAGATGGCCGTAGTTTTTATAAGATGCTATAAAAATTAAACCAGTAATAAATTTCACTATTTATTGTAAAACGAAGGTCAATCATTTGGCTGTGAGTAAACATAAAGTTATCAACAATATCTATCAATACAAAATTATGTAAAATATTTTTTGGAAATTTGCAAAATTTGGCTATCACTCCCGACGTGTCCGGGAGAGATGACCAGTACCTATATTGATTTAAAAAAATATATTTAACTAACTTCTCGTTTTTTTATTTTTATTTTGCCTACATTTTGAGCACATGTTATCAAATTCGGCATAATTTTCATGCATATTATGAGTGCATGAAAATTACAATTCGGTTCAATTTTCAGGTGGCCATCTCTCCTTAAGGGCCCGCAACCCGTATTATTTCCCTTAAACACGGTAAATTTTAAAGCTCTTAAAAATATGTTATTCTTGAAGATAATATCTAGACTTTGCCTGCGCCGAAACTCAAATTATATAAAATTCCCTCCATAGAAAAAATCGCAAAGTATGCTCCAAAAAATATTATAAACACGTTTGTTTCAGTTATTTAACAATTTATATGTATGAGAAAATTTACAGTGTTTCTTTAAATGCTGTTTAAGATAATGCTCTCGAGATTTTTGCTCTATTTTAAAGGAGTCGTGTTTTATTAAACATTTTCGCAATTTTAAATTGTAAATGTTAGCGCTCTCCTCTAACATTCGTAATTTCGTATCTCTCCATCTTCTTCTTTTCGATCCCGGTTGCAGAGCCTTAATCGTCCGGGAGAGATGGCCATATGTGTATAAAACGAACCACTATTGATATCAAGCATGGTAAAACATAATAAACACACGTATTCATTCAAAAATTTTCACTACGACCTTAGATGTGAACCCAATGAAAAATTATTATACTTTTGAAAACAAATTAACTGGTTTTTACTTACTTTTTGATTTAATTTCGCCACGACTTTGCGCGTAAAATCACTCCCTTGCGCTGTGAGAAGCGAACTAATGTAATAGTAATGCCATTTTGCTGTTGTTTCCCAAGAATAAATGAACTGGCCATTTCTCCCGTATGGCCATCTCCCCCTAAGTAGTGTAGTTTTGAAGTGTCTTAACAGAGGTCAGTAAATTTTGTACAATATGAGTCAACTGTCACCCTATAGGGTCTAATGAGCGCTTTTATTATTATCAGGACGATCCACGATTACGGTATTGTGGCGGCATAAAAAGTCAATAAACATGCGTTCCTTATCACAATAATGCTACAGCTCTTTCAAAAGATGAGATACACAATGTACGTAGGTCTGAATCCTCCAAAGGAAAAAAAAAAACATTTTTTTGCATCTCTCTCACACACCGCACCGTGACGTTCCGTAGATGCCTACAATACTACTAATGCCTTTAATTTTGAAAGTATGGAATATAATTAAAAGGGTAAAATTGAAGTGCGAGTGAATTCCAAAAATTCAAAAAACGTCAAACGACAATGTGCTGATGGTTTTGATTTTTTTCTTAAACATACAATGTTGCAGCTTTTTCTTACACACTTAATGACAACAATCGAAAAAGTGACAAACGGTGAACGTATGTCTGCACCCCCCCAAACATTATCATACATTTCCCTCACACAATAAAACGCAATTCCCGTCGCCGTAATAAGATATATCTGTCTACCCCAAAGGAAAAAAAGTAGTACGTTGGAGGAAACAGATACACTTATATTGTTTATCTCATCTTTTGTTCCACCATATTTTAATGTATAAGAAAGAGCTGCATCATTGTTAGGATAAAGAACGTACGTTTTATGTACTTTTGTGCCGTAATCCAGGATCGTCACAGTAATAATAAAAGCGCTCAAAATCTTTCAACAGATGTCGTTATTATAGGTAGTTGTTACATGTAGTTGCGAGATGTAAAGGTCAGTGAAGTTGTCGCCCTTTCGCCGTTACGGATATTGTCGATGATATCCTATCTACAGGTGGGTTCCTTCAGTGACCAGTTCCCCTGCTGCAGATAAACACAGAACATCCATTAGAACGGACCTTAAGTCCAGTTAAATATTCATTGCAAATAAAACGATGACAAACCCGACTCATAACCTGACTAACCGAAGAGTAATTGAAACTCCCCATCGTCCAAGAAGTACTGTTCTCCAGAGAAAACCACAGTAAGTTTTTTGTGAATCGTCAAGAATTTGCTAGGCTTTTACTGTATGGAAGGCCAATTTCAGTTTATAATGAAATTTTCTTCGTGATGCTACAAAATAAACAATTAAATCCATGTGAACCCTCGTACTAAGGCAAGTAGTTAGGGCTCTATAACTAATTTTTAATGTACTTGAATGGCAATCTAAGGCACTCGGGTAGCAATCCGGAGGTAACATTATTTCAAAATTTATTAATTCATCATCATCATCTTCCTCCCCTTGTCCCATTCGGGTCGGGGACCCATTGCATCGACAAGGCCCCTCCCTGCTTGTGGTGATTGTTCGGCCTCCGTCCATGGCAGTCCCATCCTCTCCTCACACAGTTTCTGGAGTTACCTCCCCAACTGGACGTCTATCCTCTGGAATCGCACTCAGTATCTTCCTCGGAATTCGGTCATCAGACATTCTTAGTATATGCCCAAGCCACCTCAGTTGCGATTTTTCTATGAAGAGTAGCAGTGGTTCAATGTTTAGATCATCTTGGATCGTCGAGTTTCATATGATCCCATTTCGTAACCCCTGCCACTCCTCTCAAATACCTCATTTCGGCAGCTTGGACTCTAGAGCGTGTTCGTTCATTTAGAATCTATGTCTGGTGGCCGTAAGTGAGCGTCGGGCGGTATACCGTTTTATACACGGCCATCTTTGTCTTGATGTTGAGCTCGGCTTTTCTTATCACTGAGCTGTAGACAGGACGCAATACACTGCTTGCAAAATTTATTAATTAAAAATAATACATAGCATACTTGCGTAAGACCACCATTCAGGATTGAAACCTTCAAATGGCTCTAGCTGTGTTTGGTGACCATATCTGAAATGCCAAGTATTTCCCCACATTTTTCTTTCCCCTTCCCTCTACATTCGGCGCCACAACGTACCCTAAATGGGGATGCCATAGTCTCACTTGTTCGCGATGGTTGGGAACAGTGGGGAGTTGTGGGCGGTATTCACTTTAAAAAATATATACGTATACAATTACATTTCTATACCCAGAAAGCACAGATTCATTCTTCTTTATGTAATCCAACACAAAAAATGAAAGTATCAATCAATATGTAGTAAAATCGGATAAAATATTTATATTTAATAGTCACAACTTCACATTACAATGAAAAAAATTTGGGAGGCGGAAATGGGTACCGCCGCCCCGAGTCACAATTATTGGACAACCAACATCTCTGCCATAGATTATCCAAGTGGTGCTCTACGTTTAGTGACTTAACAGGGTTGCCTGGGTTCATATTCATAGGGGTGAGGTTTGTCCGGATCTTGGCGGCACACTAACTGCTTGTCAGATAAGACGGATCGGGAGAGACTGATTGACAAACTGACCCCTGGACAAACTGACCCCTAGTACCCACCCCTCATACTTATTATTTTCAGAACTTCCCCTCCTTCCTTTCCTGAAAAAAATCCCCACACAGTATCCCCAAAGATGACGTAGGCCTCGAGAGGTAATATTTTCCTCCAGGGCTCCTGTGTGGAGCCAATGCAAAGAAATATAGTAGATAGTACCTACATAAACGGCCGGCGTGGCGAATAAATATTATTTGTTTAATTTGTGTTATTTCACAATTTATTCATTTAAAATAATATATAGTATATTTGCGGCACGTTCCAGAGTGGAAGATTCTCTCGGTATCGCCCTGGTGTACGACCACCATTCAGAATTGAAACGTTGCTTGAAATGGCATTAGCCGTGTTTGGTGACCAGATCTGAATAGCCAGGTACTTCGCCACCTTCCTCTTCCCTATCTACTTCCGCTCCCCACTACCTTCAGCCTCACAACATACCCCAATTGGGGATGCCATAGCCTCACTGGTTTCAGGCGGGAGCAGTTGGGACTCTTGTGCGGTATTCATATAAAAACAAAAAAAAATAACAAATTAATGTTAAATATGTATACACATAACTTTATGCATTTCTTAGCCAATATATCCATTTGCACACACACCAATACGTAGAGACCTCGCCGCAAGTACGAAAGGCATTTCACCTTCCTCACTTTAACTAATTGTAGAAGGTCAACAGAACCTCAAGTATGACTAAAGTTAGGTATTATTCCCCAAGTGTGATCTGAACTTATAAGTCTAGTGTCTTCTCCATTGTACACCAGGCACAAAGGTAACGAGTCTCTGAGGAAAAGGCTTTTTCAGTCGCAGGGAATACCTTTAATTTATATTTTTGAATGTAGCTATTACTTTGTGGTTATCCATTATAATAAAATGAAACAATGCAACTTTGTATAAACCACTTATAAAATGTGCCAATCCGACCGGTTTCGGAACAATCGTTCCTTCGTCAGGGAAAGCTTATACTAATTTGACAGTTTAGAACAATGTTTTATTAGGGTAGGGGTGGAGCCGTTGTTAGTTAATAATGTAGATTGGGTGGGTAGGTATTAGTGTAGAGTGGGTGGGTAGGGGAACAAATCCATGATTGGGCTATATGACAATATTTTTTGTTTGTTGATAATAGATTCATTATTTTTAAGGGATTTTTTAATTTCCAAAGCTTCTAAGTTATCTAAACGTTTTCCTTTATGATTAATATGAAGAATATTTATCCCTGTGTTTTTTTCAAAACTATGGTTATTTTCAATGATATGGTTAGCGAACTCAGAAAAATTATTATTATTAAGACACCTTAAATGTTCTTTGATTCTGATTTCAAAATTACGAGTTGTTTTTCCAATATAAAATGAGGGACAATCATTGCATTTGAGTTTATATATTCCGGAATTAGTCAATTTATGGTCTTTATCTTTAGTATTTCTCAAAAAATTACCGATATTATTTCTTGTATAATTTATAATTAGAATAATTATAATTAATTTTTATAATTTACTTATTTTGAATACGAGTAACTCTGTGATAAAACATCATTCAACGATTTTTTTTTAAAACTGGTTTCATCACAACCAAGCCTTCGTAAGAATATTCATTTAACTAATATGGTATTTTAGGGTGCTCTTGATAATTTATCCATAGTACCTACATATCTCTATCTCTATCTTACATATTATAAATTAAAGTCCCCAGCGTCGTCTGTCGGTCTGTCTGTCTTTCAGTCGCGTTAAACTCAAAAACTACTGAACGGATTTTCATGCGGTTTTCACCAATAGATAGTGTGTTTCGTGAGGAAGGTTTAAATATGTAATTTGTCAAGGATTTGTGTAAATTGGTTGAAACATAACGATAATTGTTAGAAGTGTCGGAAAAAGTCAAGCCGCCTGGTAGCTTTCATCGAAAACGCTGCCCAATCCTTTTGGGATATAACAAAACAATGCATTGTGGCATATTCCTCTTTTATAGATCTACAAAAAAGTCCGCGAAGGCATATATCTATATTTTACGGATAGCTTACTATACCCATTCTATCTTCTAAAAAATGGTCACGTACATGGCGGTAATTGAAAAGTTATTTGGACGGACACAGTATTAATTCTTATTAACTCAAAGACGGCTGTGGTTATAAAGGTTGGATAACCATCTAGTAGATGACGTTGTGTTTTTTCACAGCAACGCGTGGCCGGGTCAGCTAGTTTCATATATTTTTGATTAACCATTTAGGATTTATCAAGTTTCGGTATTCTAACTTATGAATAGTGGCTGTAAAACGGATAAGTTTTTTATTGATTGCGATATTTATTTGATTATTCATATACTTTATACTGTAAATAAGCTATCAAGAGGATAAAGTAATAAAGTTACTTTAGTACATGACATTTGTGAGGATTATTTGTGTTCTGTATGAAAATGTAACATAAAACATAAAGCACTAAGGTTGCAAACTACAGAATAAAAAAATATTATGAATTAAATTAAAAATGAAAATTTAAATCACACATTACATCTTCACGTCTGTCTTAAATTTAATGTACAATTAAATAAGGAACCATTTATTGGACAACCAACACCCTGTAACATATCATGTTCGTATAAAATGTAACTTTGCGGCAGAGCAGAGACCAGGGCTCAGGATAGTGGGCCAAGTAGTTATCTGTCATGTAGGTAGGGTTTTCAGTCAAATAAAAGAAGATGAACTTTATAAAAATGTATTGAATTCCAAACCAAAAAAAACAACACGGAAGTGTACAAACTTCATACCAAGGTAACAAAAGGAAATATAAAAAAATACACATACCAGATGGACTCCTAATGGACACGCTAAACTAACTATACGGAAATAACCCCGGTAGACGAACGCGATCTTGCTTCGCAATGAGAGAACACGAGACGGGACGGGAACTCCAGTCTTCCCATATGGGAACGGCGCGGAATCCAGAGCACCAAGGTCGCCCTTCTAATTGGGCAGGAGGCCGCTATACCTCCAAGGAGCGCATTCAGCCACGGGCCATCTCGACGAACTCCAATCAAAAGGCACGTGGCCCCCAACAGTATCCAAGTCCGGCGTATTACGGTTAGCAGACCGTGACTTTGCGACGCGGGGTCGTGAAGGCATATTATAGTAGCCAACACCAGGACCAATTCACTTCACGATTCCTTTTCCAGAAATAATTCCACAAAACGGCCAACCAGCCACATCGGAAAAAAGTGGGACTTTCACGTCATCCACTATAAATAACTCGTACACGAACCTCGCGTGTTACGTAAAAACACCCCGCGTTCTTTTAAGTTTAAAAATCGACTTAGATTCTCATGATAAAATCCAATAAAACACTTTTCCAGTGAGTGACCAATTCACGCACAGCTAGCCCATAGCTGCCCGGGAGGAAGTGACCATAAACAAAAGAGCTTCTCTCTTTTCAAAAAAAATTACCAGTCTCAAAAAAAACACCATAGACAAAAAAAAACAAATAGGCAAGAACTGCACTAGTCACATAATATTTATGTGACAACCCCTGCAAAAAGGTCAACCCAAGTGGTTTGCTGCATTTGGTGACTTAGCAGGGGTGCCCGGGTTCATGGGATGAGGTTTGTCTAGGTTTTGGTGTTGTATCGGAGGAGACTGATTGAGGGAGGCCTTTTGACCTCTCCAGCCGGATTATCCCGACCCTTCGCCTTGCACCGCAGTATGAAGAATAGATACATACGTCCGTCACTCCTGGCCACACTGACCCCCAGATTCCTACCCACCCCTCATACCCTTTTCCTTCCCATATCTTCTTCTCCTTCCTTTCCCTTAAAAAACCCTCCACACAGCATCCTCAAAGATGACATGGGCCCCTAGGGAAATTGTTTTCCTCGGTGCCCCCTATGTGGAGCTAATGTTATTTTTTTTCCTTCCTCTTCCCCATCTCCTTCCCCTCCCTACCACTTTCAGCCTCAAAACATACACTGGGAGATGCCATAGTCTCACTAGAGGGTTGTCAGTTAAGATTCTTGTGCGGTAATCACACTAAAATATTTAAGTGATATTTTAGTGTGATTATAAATATTATTTAAAAAAAAAAAATAATAAAAAAAAAAATAAAAAAAAAAAATAAAAAAAAAAAAAAAAAAAAAAATAAAAAAATTAAACACTTAAATATAATTACAAAAATGACGAACATAATTTTCTGTAAAACGTTTGGCGGTAAATTAAAAAAAATGTTAAAAAAAAATTTACAATGCATCACTTCATTAAATTTTTTATTTTATGTCTAGGACGCATTCGTATAATTGGACTAACTCTATAGGAATTTTAATACAGCATTTTCAGGAGAAGTGAACGGCCAAAAAAGACGACAAACTTTATATTTCACGCCCGTTAGAATATCGAAAAATGAGCCGAGAAAAGCGTTATTCATTTTAAAACCAGTCGAAAACGCCTCTAACCCGCCAAAAAACTGAATCTCATTTCCTTTAACGGCGCATAACTATTTTCTCGGCTGTATTCATGAAAACGGCGACATTGTTACCTCTCTAGAATCTTCTAGCACTTACACTAGGGATAAGATGGAGATATTCCTCCCAAAACTTGATGACACTGTATAGGGAGAGATAATATAGATATCTAGGTGAAACCAGCTAAGCTCGCAACGTAAATACTAGGGCTAAGTAAACCCCATCGAAAGTTGCGCACGTTTTGTAAGCTCGCTGTATTACCGTTACCAGAGAGGAATGGAGAATGAGAGGGTTACCTATTATAAACCATTGGCGGCCCGTTACCTGGGGTCAAACGGGACAAACTAATCTAACTTAACCTAAACTAACCCATACATTGGCGGTACGTTACATGAGGTCAAACGGGACAAACTAACCTAACTTAACCTAAACTAGTCTATGCATTGGCTGTCCGTTACCTGAGGTCAAACGGGAAAAACTAAACTATGTTAACCTAACCTAACATTTACATTGGTGGTCCGTTACCTGGAACTAACTTAACCTAAATAAACCCATGAATTGTCTGTACGTTACCTGGGGTCAAACAGGACAAACTAAACAAACTTAACCTAAACAAACCTATGCATTGGCTGTCCATTACCTGGGGTCAAACAGGACAAACTTAACTAACTTAATAAACCTAAACCAACCTAAGCATTGGCTGTCCGTTACCTGGGGTCAAACGGGACAAACTAAACTAACTTAACCTAAACTAGTCTATGCATTGGCTATGCGTTACCTGGGGTCAAATGGGATAAACAAAACTAACTTAACCTAAACAAACCTATGCATTATCCGTCACATGGGGTCAAACGGGACAATCTTCCTCGCGTACTTTTGGCCGTGAAAATCTCAAATCACATCCGTATGTAGTTATTTCATCGCATGTCTTAACACAATCAACACAGTTCCAATTTTTATAAGACGCTGCAAATGCGTGTTAAAAAGTTGAATTGAACTTTAGTTACGAAGAATATTTTATTATAAGCAATAATTATCAGCCTGAAACACTTATCCACATTGAAAAATCTTCCGAGAAAAGATACATGACGCCAACGGGACTTGAACCCGTGCCCTTCTGATTGCCGGTCAGCTGCTCTCCCAATTGAGCTATGGCGGCTTATCTTATACCCGCCAAATGATTCAATATATACTAGTGTTTCTGCTTACTATATTTTTACTGCTTATTATATTTTTTCCACCTTAAAATATAATAAGCAGTAATTGTTGAATGAAACACTAGTATATATTGAATCATTTGGCGGGTATAAGATAAGCGGCCATAGTTCAATTGGGAGAGCAGCTGACCGGCAATCAGAAGGGCACGGGTTCAAGTCCCGTTGGCGTCATGTATCTTTTCTCGGAAGATTTTTCAATGTTTCTGCTTACTATATTTTTACTGCTTATTATATTTTTTCCACCTTAAAATATAATAAGCAGTAATTGTTGAATGAAACACTAGTATATATTGAATCATTTGGCGGGTATAAGATAAGCGGCCATAGTTCAATTGGGAGAGCAGCTGACCGGCAATCAGAAGGGCACGGGTTCAAGTCCCGTTGGCGTCATGTATCTTTTCTCGGAAGATTTTTCAATGTGGATGAGTGTTTCAGGCTGATAATTATTGCTTATAATAATTGTTACCCTTTGTGCTATGCATAAAAATCTTGTCTTAAACGTTAGTTTAACAATTAAAAATAATAATTAAGAATATTTTGATTGGGATCGGAATACAATTTTAAAGATTTAAATTTATTTCGTGTTTAGACATTTGATTTATCGAATTAATTGTCCAAGAATTCATTTGCTTGAACAAATCGATATGAAAAAAATTCGAGTGCAGTTTACACGCGGTAGAAGCGAAACTACTTGAAAAGTGAGGTCAAAATCAAAGAGACCAATGACCGCAGACCAGCGCAATTTCCGTGTCATATCTCAACAAATAGGAGCCTTTAAAAGTGACATCACTTCAAAGCAGTCAATGAACGCAGTTGATGCATTGCAGGTGCAGTAATCGTCACATCCGAAATCCAAATCATAGCGGGGCTATAGAAGTTTCACTTCAAAAAGCAAACCCGCAATCGAAAATGTGCTCGAGCCGCCTCTGTAACACACTTTACAATCTACATAGCATGTATACACTATAAACTATCTACCCCTATCCTCTATTCACAGTACATACGCCGGGGTGGAGGTAAAGGTCAGTCCACACCGCAGAGCATAAAGTATACCCGGCGCAACAGTAAAACAAATCGGTAATTTGATTTAGTGAGTGTGTTCGAATTTCGACAGCGCCAAGAAATGTTCTGCAGATAAACTCGGTAAACAAATAGAACGGAAGTAATTGGAAAAGGTTTTGATGTATAAAAAGCTTTCCGTAAAAGTCGGAATAAAATTGCCGAATCAATTATTTGTTAACCTACACACTTTGATGTCGTTTTCAGGCGGAGAACACGAGGAAAGTTTACTCCTTTTAAATATTCTTGTAACATAAGAAAACTCGGAGGTGGCTAATAAAAACAAACCATTATGAAAACATATCTTAACTATAAGTAAAAAGCAAAAATCTTTTGGCTTGTTCGTCCGTATAAAACGATAGAGACCGGACTATTCAGAACCTCCTCTAAAAAATCATTAAAAGTGACATAACAAATAATAGGCCACTTGCATGGATTTCATAACGACTTGGAAAAAATCGGGTGGATAGATCTTTTTACTAAGATTAAAACGTTAGTAAGTTTTTTTTATTTTTAAATAAATAAATCCATTATTTGGGCTAGTGACGTCACTGCATGAAAATGTTCAGTCTCCGAAAATGTTCCTATTAATTTTGTAAAATTCCCCACTGATTTAATTTTTTTATATGGCAACACTTTGATTTCAGGCGAATTTTTGAATTCGTTCACTAGATCTATTGTTTGTTCTTTGCGAACTTATTATTTGGTTTGAAATTTTGACAGATGTAATGAAGAGAACCCCGTACATTTTAGATGTCGGAACGTGTTTTAGAGGTATAATGGTTATGGTGCTGATTTTAACAAAATCAAATTTTATAATATTCTTTTTATTATTATAATTTACATGAACAAGTATATTAAATTGGATTTAGTAATAAAGACGTTGTACATTATAATGATTTATGATCAATAAGATGGATCAAGGAAACAAGTTTGACGACCTCCGTAGTCCAGTGAGTAAGACTCTTGACTCACAAACCGGAGATCGCGGGTTATTTGCGAGTATATTTGCGGCATGTTCCAGAGTGGAAGATACTATCAGTATCGCCCTGGTGTAAGACCACCATTCAGAATTGAAACGTTGCTTGAAAATGGCTTTAGCCATGTTTGGTGACCAGATCTGAATAGCCAGGTACTTCCCAACCTTCCTCTTCCCCACCTCCTTCCCCTCCCCACTACCTTCAGCCTCACAACATATCCCAATTGGGGATGCCATAGTCTCACTGGCTCCAGACGGGAGCAGTTGAGATTCTTGTGCGGTATTCACTGTAAAAAAAAAGGAAAAAAATATTTATGAGATTTAATATTTTTGGTATGCCTCGTTATTCTCCTGTGCCATTCGTGTGGAAAACGTTCTTTTTTTAAAAATGATTTTCGGCTATGTAATTATCGTTTTTTCTGACCTATAAAATTATGTTCTGTCTTTCCGGTTTATAGAAAATGGTCTGATTTTTCAGATTGAAATTTTCAAAAAATCCCCAGGGTTTCAAAAATACGATTAAAAAAAATAATACGGAATGTATTACATTATTTTCCAAAACCGGATTTTTTTTTTAAATGTGATGCAAGTGGCCTATTGGTTAAGTAGTTTACGTTAGGTTAGGTTAGGGTTAAGGGCATTTTAAAATTGTTTCTTTCGCAGCTTTTTATGACTTTTCAAAGAGATGTTTAGTTGACTTGAATCTGAGTTGGCATGGAACCAAAACGTTGATCCGGCGACAATTGGCCCGCCGAGAGTTGATTCCTTCGAAAGTTGATCCGGCGAATAGTTGACGAGCCGGACAGCTAATCTCTCTACCAATTGATCCCTCAGACAGCACTTGCATACTGCTTACTAATAAAGTATGCAGGGACATTGGAGGTCTAAATTCGTTCTAAACTAAATGTAGCTTCGTTCTTTCAAAAAAAATAGAGTCCTTGCGAGAGCCTTGAAGGAGTAACCATCTGTTACTTATACCAGGGCGGGTAAGAGGTGGATAACCTCCAATGTTCAATGATCCCTCGGACAGTTTATCCCCTAAAAATTTTTTTTTTCAAGTAAGTATGCATAGAGGATATTATACGTTTTGAGTGAAAATCCGTTATAATAAAATACGATATACTTATATACGCAGTCGGCTTAGCAAAAAACCGCTAAAGGCGCTACTTGCATATAATATAACTTATTTTATTTGAATGCCCCACAAGAGTCCCAACTGCTCCCTGCCAGTTTGGCCTCTCTACCAGCATTTTCTTTGCTTTCTCACCTCATTGGGAGGGATGGATTCACATGTTCGTAACTCTTGAATCCACTGACCTCCAGATTCCTACGCACTCTTCATAACTTTTTCCTTCCCAGAACTTCCTGGCCTTCCTTTCTTTTAAAAGACCCTCCAATTAGCGTCCCAAAAGGTCATAGGTCGAGAGGGAAAATATTTTCCTTTGGGTCTCCCGTGTGGAGCTGTTGTAAAAGGAAACGGTTTGGCGCCAGTGTGTTTGTGGCGCCCCAATACGGGATGTTTTGATGTTTTTCACCATAATTTACACTGTTTTTCTATATGATCGTAGTAACGCACCTGTTCACATAATAAAATGAACCAGGATTTCTTGTCTTGCCAGATCACACGCCTTAAATGATCATAAAGTTCTAAATAATTGGTTTTTAACCTACATAGATAGTGTCTCCGGTGAACTAACTAATTATTGTGGATTTATTAGTTTTATCTTCTTCTTCAATGATATTTTTCATTGGTGGGTATAACCTTCAACAAGAGTAACACTAATAAAAAAAAAAAAGAAATTTAACATAACTATTTTATTTTTGCAATGAAAAGAAAAAATTCTTCCGTTTTTCATGAATAATCATTACCAAACTTCTGCGTTATGAGCGTGGAACACCGTATATTAGGTTATTTGGGAAAATTAAAGAGGTTCTTTTGTTTTATGATTAAATTTTAATTAATAAATTATTAAAATTCAATGAAAAACAGAATCATAAGAATTAGGCTTGGTTATAGTGCTTAGGTTTTCAATTTGGGAGGCGCTGGTATGGATACCGCTGCTCCGGGAAACATTTATTGGATAACCAACACCCCTGCCATAGGTCACCCAAAATGGTTGCTATGTTTGGTGACTATGCAGGGGTGCCCGGGTCACGGGGAGAATTTTGCCTAGGAATTGGCGACTGATGCGTTTTCCACCTACTGCGTGATGTGCCGGATCGGGAGATACTGAGAGAGGGAGATCTTTCGACCTCTTCAGCCGAACTCTCTCGATCCATCGCTTGCACTGCTGTGGGAGGGATGGATTCACACATTCGTTGCTCCTAGACACACTGACCCCCTGATTCCTACCCACCAATCATACATTTTTCCTCCTAGAATTTCCTCTCGTTCCCTTCCCTAAAAATACCCGTTTTACACAGCATGACATATACCCCGATGGAAATTGTTTTTCTCAGGACCTCCTTTGTAAAGATAAAGTAAAAATAGGTACCTACTCTGCATCCATTTAAAAGCAGAAAAATACGGTTTCATGACTTTAAATTTAACGATTTTATGCAAGTAGAATTTTTAAACTGATCCAGACAGTAATGGCCACAGCCAATGATCCGTCGGATTGTCTTGGGTGAGTAATTATGGAGATAAATACTTCAGGCGGTTAACGCAACGCCATTCTGTCGCAAATGGTTACTCTGAAGTTTGACAATAATCCCATAACTTAATAAATGCCCCTCCCCGCCCTTCCCCCGCCCCTGCCGACCCTTCCGACCCCCGCCCTTGGATCCCACGAGCTGGGAAATTGGCCTTATCCTTTGGTGGTATTAAGGAGAATTGATCCTGGGATAGTTAAGTCTAAAGTGGAGAACTCGAGTTACCACCTTTATATAGCTAGATGTAAACCTCCAAAGATTTTCATCCCCTTGCTTGGGTATTGGTTTATGCTAAATCCATATTCGTTTTCGTTATTTGTTTTTGGGGTGTTATGCCGTGTTGCGCTACCTCCTTCTTTAGCCAACGTTTCGGACATCGTTGCAGTGTCCATCATCAGGGCAGATCCGGCAGATCCAGTAGATCCAGTAGATCCACATCTACTGGCTCTGCCGGTTCTGCCCTGATGATGGACACTGCAACGATGTCCGAAACGTTGGCTAAAGAAGGAGGTAGCGCAACACGGCATAACACCCCAAAAACAAATAACGAAAATGCTTTTGGCCGTGAAAATCTTAAAACTTATCTAAATCCATATTCTTGGAAAATAAAACCAATTAAAATTAATATTCAGTGGTGGTAATGCTGTTTATGATATAATATCTATGTAGACAGCATTGACCTCCACTAATAAAAATCCATCGCTAAATGTTATGCAAAATCTAAACTGTTGGTACACATCTTTTTGTTTATGTGCATAAAAGCATGTTATGATGCAGTGCAAATCCGTATTACTTTAAATATAATTATTAACATCTTTATTATTTGTACTGCATCCTAACAACTCTACCCGTCGAAATCGTAATTAGGTAGGAACTTGTTATTAATTATTAGAGTGCCAGCTCTGACTTTATCGACGGCCTGGGGCGACCTTTGGAGCAGTTCCGCGGCAATACGTCACTTCTTGTGAAGGTAGATTTGGGAGAGTTGGGCCTCGAATCTAACTACGCGACAGTCAATGGAGTTTTTGTGAGAATTTAGTATTTGAACGGGAAAATAATTCCTTTTTACTTGAGAAATGCCGGGCGGTAAAAGTGATTACGTGAATGTATTGTGTGTTCGAGAGTTTGCATTCCTTTGGTGGGATTAGTTGAGATTCCGCAACGTAAACTTGTATGGCGGCCAGGCGTGCCAGAACCTGGAAAGATTTAATCCATGAGAAATACGTCCGATAACACTTGGGTCAGAGCCGTTTTGACGGATGATTGGGGTACCGTTAGCCCGCGATGCTATTTGCCGATCTTTGTGGCGGAATAGTAAATTTACGCCGACCTTGACTCTCGTCTGGACCGAGGGCGGCCTCCCTACATGCTAATCCTTCTAGCGAAAGGCCCCCTGACGACTTCCCTTTGGCGGCGGAACTGTCTCCAGATCTCGGCTTCGGTGAGGGCTATCCAGATCCTGCATGGGGAAATGACTTGCTAATTTGATCGCGGCGAAAGGCCGCTTGACGACTTCCTTTTGGCGGCGGAACTGTCTCCAGATCTCGGCTTCGGTGAGGGGCTATCCAGATCCTGCATGGGGAAATGCCGCGTGGGCCTTGCAGCTACTAGATAGACAGTATATTAGCTAGCTAGCGATAGTATTCATAATAAAAGAGGTCGGTTCATGGGGGTAAGTGAAATGACATATTTAAAACCCTGATTGCTACTTGTTTTTAAAATTATAAGCTTGTTCTCACAACTCTGCCTTTTAAATTATGTACCTGGCTCACCATCCCTTGGAGAGCGACACATATCGTGGTTTAAGATCCACCCCTTGAGCATATTTGGGAACCACAGGTATTCTTGACGGGATCCATAACCCGCCCAGAATTGGCGCTTCCTACGGGATAAAATCTGTGGGTACCTGATCAGCACTACAATACTAAAGTTGTTTTACAAAATGTATACTTGGCTTTGCCACTTGGCGAAAAACCCACGTAGCAAGCATTTTACAAATATTTCCGGATATTTCTGTGAAATTTTAAATGATTACTGTAGTATATGAATGTAGTGGTGTAGAATGCCACACGAAAAGACCGCGTTCGTTCGGAGATGGTCGGGCGGCGCCGAGTGTTTCCGAACGTGCAGAGTAGTCGGCCGTACGGCGAACCGTCGTCAGACCTAATTAGAGATCGCCTGTAAACAGACGCTATTAACAATATTTTTTCCTATTATAATTCGCAATAAACCAGTAAAAAGAACTCACGTTGTAATTATTACATTGTGGGCTAGTGAGCCACAACAAAAATCAAAGAAAATTACAATTACGATTCCGGCGCGCTATCTAATATGAACTAAACCATGCACTTTGTCTACCCTAAAACGGAAAATCTCCTTGTTGGACAGTCGAAGCTTTTTTATAATATATTCGTATTTTTGTTCAAAATTGACCACCATAACACGTGCATGCCATGTGCCTAGCATGATGGTCGAAAAATCCACAAATTATGTAACGGTTCAAAGCAATGAAAAAGAAAAAAAAATCGCTAGAACAATATCAGGACTGATTCAAACAGGTACTCGCTTGTACCTAGATTGCATGCAGTTGGAAATGATTTCTCAGAAGTAGTAGATGTGTTTAACAGAACGAAATATAGTTATAAACTAAAATAAAGTAAATTTATACCTCAATAAATCTTTTTTTTTTTTAAAGAAAGGTTAACATTTCCGGGTTACGAATAACCCAACAATGTTTGAAAATCTCCTACTACCACTACAGAAAGCCGAAAATGTTGCTTGTGTTGCGATGGAGGATTTAGCCAGCCGAGGAATCGAACACGCGGCGCTCGGGTGGGACCCAAGCGCTATGCCCACTCAACCACTGACCAGTCAAATGTCCAGTCCAACTATCATTCTAAATGGGTTTTATATAATTTAATTCGCAGATTTTACTTTATGTTTACTGTTCCACAAAATTATTGTGTACTAGCTGGTTCCCGGCATGCGTTGCAAAGCCATATTCAAAGAAATACATTGTTTCTCCCCGAATCACCTTTTCCATGCCTCCCCGTTCCCCTCCCGCGTCCCCTTCCTAGCTAGCTTTATAAATTATAGTCTTTATGTTATTATGATGAATGAGCTATATTATTGTAAAGTTTCATTAAATCCATCAAGTAGTTTTTGCGTGAAGGAGTAACAAATACACATACATCCATACAAACTTTCGCGTTAATAATTTTAGTTTTTTAGTTTCTTTCAACGGAAGCAATCTTCCGAACAGGCCCTCCATTGATATGCTTGGTGTAACCCTAAGTGACCAGCTCAGGTATGGGGGCTCCGTAGAAGCCAGAGTAAAGTTAGCCTCCCAAAAGCTGGGCGTACTGTACAGGGCCCGCAGATACTTTAATAGTACACAACTGCTAACCTTGTATAAATCACAAGTACGCCCCACGGTTGAATTTGGCAGCCATCTCTGGTCTGGAGCTCCAAAATACCTGAAAAATACCCTCGACTCTGTGCAGAAACGGGCGGTCCGTTTGATAGATTCTCCCATCTTAACAGACGGATTGCAATCTTTAGAGCACAGGCGTCGGGTGGGAATGCTATCCTTGTTCTACCGGTATTACAATGGAAGATGCTCCGAGGAACTAGCATCATTGATCCCTTCGGCACCGGTGCATAGTCGGGAAACACGCCAAACGCGTGCCCAACATTTGTACACGGTTGACATTTGTCACATGAGAACGGGTCGTTTCTTCGACTCGTTCTTGTGTTCAACAGCTCGGCTGTGGAATGATTTGCCGGCCTCTGTGTTTCCTCCTTCCTACAACATGGGTCTCTTCAAGACCAATGTTCATTCCTTCCTCTCCTCAAAAAGACCCTCCACACAGCATCCCAGATGACATAGGCCCTGAGGGAAATTATTTTCTCCTGTGTGGAGTTAATGTAAAAAAAAGTAAGATATCACACGTTTTGTAAATGCCCGTATAGGCGTATATATATATAAATAAATAAATCTTTAATTCCAGAGCGCACTTCATCAACAACTGAACAAATATTTTATATACAGCCTTGAGTGTCGGAACTTAAGCCAAAAAGTAATCTATTACTGCACTGTTATAACTTACACACGTACATACATCGTATCTGTTGCTGTGAGTGATGGAAATCAGAACTCTTGTGTGAGAGTGATTGTTATGATTCACGTCCAACTCAGTGCATTATATGAAAGCGGAGTGTAACTAACATCCCTCTTACTTATATAAATAATTCCCTTTCGGAGGATTAATAAAGGGGAGTTTATTGAAAGTACGGACGAAAACAATGAAAGCTTTTGACAATGTTATAGATAATAGAACCAAAGGACATAATCTCCTTCTTATCCCTTTCGTTAAAATAACTTTTGGCGAAATACATTTTGGATACTTTGCAACAAAGCTATAGACTGCACTTTGACAATGATCACAATTCATTTTAAATATAAATCAGAGTCTTCGATAATCAGCTTAGACAATTCTAACATCAAAGATTTTATCAAAACCAATTCATAAGCATGCATTTCTAACGGTACGATGCTGATTGTCTTTTATTTTGAACGTAACAATGAATTGTTTTGAATTTTGGTTATAAACATAATATTTTTAATGGTACAATACTATTCGTCTTTTATTTCAAACTAAACTTTACATTGTTATTTGTATTTTTGTTATAAACTGCACCTGCTCTCAACGTGGGAGTTCCCAGTAAGACAGGTACAGCACATCACTTATTGCAATAGAATTAATAAATATGAATAATAGAAAATAAAATGCAGTCATTATGTTGAATTTTCTCAGAGGTTAAATCTTGTACGTGTCACTTTGGTATAGATGTGGAATAAGTGACGGTGGGTCTTGTAAAATATACAGATATCAATATTAATCTTAACTACCGGAAAAAAGAGTTAAGTAAGTAAAACAACATAATTATAAAAAAATTAGATTTTGGATAAGTTTTAAGATTTTCACGGCCAAAAGCATTTTCGTTATTTGTTTTTGGGGTGTTATGCCGTGTTGCGCTACCTCCTTCTTTAGCCAACGTTTCGGACATCGTTGCAGTGTCCATCATCAGGGCAGATCTGGCAGATCCGGTAGATGTGTGAAGAAGGAGGTAGCGCAACACGGCATAACACCCCAAAAACAAATAACGAAAATTAGATTTTCTTCCTTACATTGTAATAAATGATGAAATCTTCCGTGCCGAAGATTTCATTTACAAATTAAAATTTAATTTTATGAACAAAATGAAGTGATCAATTAAAAGATCGGATACGATTATAGATTTTCACGGCCAAAAATTATTTTGTTATTAGTTTTTGGGGTATTATGCCGTGTTGCACTACCTCCTTCTTTAGCCAACGTTTCGGACAGCGTTGCAGTGTCCATCATCAGGGCAGATGTGTGAAACTAATAACAAAAAAAAAAATAAAAAAAAAAAATTAAAAGATTTATTAATCACAAACGCCGTGTTTTTCAGTGCGGTTGAGTGGTTTTGTTTCAGTTTGTATTTGGTGTCAGTACCTTATGATTCTTCTTGCTTTTTATTTGAGTTTTAAGTGTTATAATGTTGTTTTGATTTTAGGAGAGTGGGATTTTGTTGTAGAATATAGAAGAAGATTTTTTGTCCAAATATTCGTAGTTGCTGTGAGATCTTGTGTTTCTATTTGGAAATTTAACAATAATACCATCAGAAGAATCATGAACAAATTTTTAAAAAGAAATGCGAAACAAAGAATTTGTAAACATTGAAATTGAACATAGAACGAACGGAAACCCAACTCCTGATCTAACTATAGGCGTTATGAAACTCCGTTGGCGTTGATTGGATACTTATTAGAGGTGTTTGAGAGATGCCGCTTTGCCGTTTCAGTTGATTTTGGAAATTACTTATGGAAAAGATCAAATAATACCGATAATATTAAGACCAGGCCTTTTTACGCAGTCCTGGATGCGGTAGCTTTCTCTAAGTCAATTCTGGTTTTAAATGTCTTCTAAAGAAAATTTGGTGTGATAAAACGAAATGAAAAATGCTGTTGAAAATATCATTTTACATACGGCATGCCAATTCTTATTTAACATGCCTGTGTAAATAGAGTATCGTCTAGTTTTTGGTGTTTTAAAAACTCATACGATTCAAAACATAAACACTTCTGGGAAATCTGTTTATTCGCCATTTTACCGAATCTGAAAATTCAGCTATTTTTAATGGCTGATATTCGAGTTTTATACACAGAAAAATTCAGCGAATTATTTATTTATAAGAGTTAATAAATTTTGGAATGTAGAAGCCATATTTTTGAAGTTAACTTTTCAAAATATTTGATATAAATCAAGAGGTTTGACAAAATAAAATAAAATATACGTTAAGCAAATGATGTCAAAGGTTCTAAAACTTGAGAGATAAAAACTGTATACGTGTACAATTTGGGAAGCGGGAATGGTACCACCGCCACGGGAACCATTGCGCATTGGTTGGATAACCAATACAGGTCACCCCAAGTGATCAACTTTGGTGACTTAGCTGTGGTGCCCTGGTTCACGAGGAGAGGTTACCCTTCATACCCCTTTCCTTTCACAACCGGAACATTTTTCCTCAGAGCCTCCTGTGTGGAGTTTACGTAAAAAAATACACAATATTGTCACGAAAGTTTTAATGACCACGGATTTTCCAAAAGAGTATTGAAGTGCTAGAAAGATCATAAATGAATACCGGAAACTTAAAAGGGTGTAAGTGACATTGACAAAAGGGAGGTAGACGGGAATTTAAGTACGCTCAAATATTCAAAGAAAACGCTTTATTATTTTTATGCCTAACTAACTAACTAACTAACCATCACGCCGTTTCCCCGCGGGGGTAGGCAGAGAGGACGGACCGCCAAACAACTCGGTCTTGGCACACACTCTTTGCCTCACTCACATTCATACATCGTCTCATACATACTCTTCTATTATTCTGACTTTTGACATGGCCCGTCTCAAGTATCTGATTTACTTGATCGTGCCATGTCTTCCTCGGGCGTCCCCGACTTCTTCTACCATTCACATTTGCATCATATATTTTTCTAACACTACTTTCTTCGTTCATTCGCTCTACGTGCCCAAACCATCTGAGGGTCCCTTTCTTAATTTTGCTCATTATACTTACATCAGCCTTACATTCTTTGCGGATATCCACATTTCTAACACGATCATACATGGTTTTACCACACATACGTCTCAGGGATCTCATTTCAACAGCATTCAGTTTACTTTCATTTCATTTCCCATTTTTATGCCAAATCAATTAAATATATGCATTATGTTCATTTGTTGATTTGCCATATAAATAAAATAGGATTTTCTTTTAATGTGTGAGCGTACTTTAAATTCCTGTCTACCTCCATTTTTGTTAGTGGCACTTACACCCTTTTACGTGTCCGGTATTAAAAAAATAAGTAACTAAAAATAAAAAATAAAAAATAAAAGTAGATACAGGGAAAACAAGGAAAAAAAATGAATATGATTTTCATTACAAATCTATACTTCAATGCGGATACGATATAATTTTATAAACGATAATCAGGAAAATAAAGACAATAATAAGATTTCCGGCAATTACAATTTTTTATTTTTTTTTTATTAGTAATAAAAGGAACATAAATTACAAATAAATTTTATACAGTAATTAATTACATAGTAGATATTATATCATTCAGTTTATTTATATCACATTTAACTTACCATTTAAACAATAAATTTAAACATCACTAAACAGCGCTAACGATGGGTCGTCATAATAATTTTACTGAACCCCACACACAGCAATGTAGGTACCTACTATATTACACCAACGCATATACTTACTTAGCACTTACCAAACTGTCAATATTGTTGACCATAATATAATACGGGCCCGTTAACGGTCGTGTACGGTACGGTGTAGATGGGAGATTATAGAATAATATATCCCCACGCACGTAAACATCCTAGTGTAAGTAAGCGTACGAAGATGTACTGCCTGAATAAACATATTCCGATACAAAATCCCTAGACATAATGTTTACCTACTGCCTAGGCAAAGGTCGTTATCGATAGTCGATTGGAAATGCTGAGTAATCTCTTAATGGCGTTTGAGATTGAATTTTCATTTGACGTCCCTATTTGATTTTTTGTGTTTGGATTGGGCACAAAGCTTCGAATGTAATGGAAATAAATTGTTTATTTGGTGTGTTGACTCTAAAGACAGTTTTGTAGAAATATCTAAAGTTATCTGAACTTATCCACGTTTTTTCAAAACATTAAATGAACGTCGTTACAAATATCGACGCCATTCAAATTGCTTTTCGAGACTATGAATAAGCGCGTATAATATCCCCTCTTGCCCACAATTAAAATCAATATCACTCACCGTCTACTAAGCAAAGACAATGAAAAAAACCCGAAACTTTCCATGTTCCTTTTTAAAGAATCGACTTACGGCCCTTTCCCAACGTTACATATTTATTAGACAAATGTATTATAAATGTTATTGTCCCCTCACTTTTTTGTCGTACCATGTTTTTTTTTTACCTTAGCTCCACACAGGAGGCCCTGAGGGGAATTATTTTCATCTTTATGTCATCTTTAGGGATGCTGTGTGGAGGGTCTTTTTAGGAAAGGAAGGAGAGGAAGTTCTGGGAAGGAAAGGGGTAATAGGATTGGGTAGGAATCTGGGGGTCAGTGTGACCAGGAGAGTCTGATGTATGAAGCCATTCCTCCCACTGCGGTGCAAGGCGATGTTCCGGGAGAGTACGGCTGGAGAAGTCAAGGACCCGACAAACCTCACCCAAGGAACCTGGGCACCCCTGCTAAGTCACCGAATGTAGTGAACCACTTAGGGTGACCTACGGCAGAGGTGTTGGTTATTCAATAAATGGTTCCCGGGGCGGCGGTACCCATACCGGCCTCCCAATTTTTTTTTTCAATTGCGATCCTAAACTTTGATTCCATAAAGGTGTACATTTTACTTCTTTTGATAATTTTGATTAATTTTTAGTTTTTAATGCAAAGCGTAGTGTTTCTCTTTCTAACTCCGTTAATGTCACATTTCTAACTATAATATTGTAAGGGAGACACAACGACTTCTACGAAATCTACATGAGTTGTTTCGAAAAGCGCACAAATGAGCCAAGGGGTTAAGATAAATCGAAATTCTGGCGTTTAATTTTTTTTTACAAAACAGACTACCACGGTAGACCACCACAACACAGGCATGTGCCTAGTATGGTGGTCGAAAAATCGCAAATTCATGTAATGAACAATTCAAAGAATAAAGAAACTTAAAAAAAAAAAAGTTGTAGTTTCGGGCATACCTACCATTATTTGCCAACTTTCTGAAACATATTTTCTTATTATTTTGAGCATGAAAATCCTTAGGGAATTCGTGAACGTATTCTTAAAACTTTCTCACGGATCTTATACGTTATACTATTATTTTTATTTTATTTTGATACTTGGAACATGTTACAATGTTACTTTTCCTCCATTAAAAACATTTGCTTGTGGATGGAGGAAGAGTTTACATTTTAAATATGTACAATGTCAGGTGTTTCACATATGTACAGATTCACAGTTAATATACTGTTAATATACCGTTAATACACAGTTTAATCATATCGCAATCAAGACCCTTTAACTAAAAGATAAAATCTTCCACATGTATTCAGTAAGAGTAAAATAGGTATAATTTTTAGTGTGACATTCATGTGGTGATGGGGGAAGCAGCAATTTTCCCGTTGGTGATTTCTCTAAAATGGTTTTTAATGGAATTTAACAATTGTACTTTGTCATTAATGCTTCTGATTTCTACTGGAAGGATATTAAAGAAGTATTTTCCTTGGTGTGTATAATGGTGTTGGCAAAAGACGTGTTTAGTTTGGGGCATACAAATACATGTGTAAGTCTTGTACGATTTTCAGTTATGAATGAGAATTTATATTTTTCTTTTATAATTTGTATGATTGAATTTTTCGCAAATAAGTTTTTAAATGTTGGAACTTTGAATTCTTCGAATATGCGTTCAGTGGGGAAGTCTGGAGGTTTTTTTAGTATAATTTTTATAATGAGTCTTTGAACAATTTCTATGGGGGTCAAACTAGTTTTGTAAGCTGCTCCCCAACTGATATGGCATATTGAAGAATAGACTCTACTAGTGCGTAGTATATTGAGTTTAGATTTTTCGTTGATAAGAAGTTTCTAATTCGTAAGAATATACAAATTAATTTCCTAATTCTTTTTTATTGTATGTCCGATGTGATCTTTGCATTTTAGGTTTTTATCTATGATTATTCCGAGGTATGTAATTGTAAGTGCACAATTTTGTCGACAGTGATAAGTGTCGTGTTGTGCGAGAGAATGATTATGTAAGATTATTTGAAGATTTGATATATTGTTGGTGTTAATTTCGAAAGGGATGACATATGTTTTATCACTATTTAATGAAAGGAGGTTATAGTCAAACCATGTTTTTAGATTATTTGTGTCCTCTGTGGCTTTTAAATTAATTTTTTCCCCTGTTTTTTCTTTTATTATAAGAACGGTATCATCGGCGTAAGAGATAATTCGTCCATGTAATGGTTGAATAAATATATCGTTTAAATACAAAATGATACGTTACAGAACATTTTTAGGTGAAATGAGATATTATCTTAATGTATTAAAAAATGTTAAACATGTCTAGAAATAACACGATTAACGAATTATTCAAAAGAGTTAATTGAATCTTGCTAATACAATTGCGATGCTTGTTTTGTTTTACTAATGTTAACGTGTTAACAAAAACTCTGTAATGTGTAATGTGTTAGAAGGCAAAAAATATCTGAAAGCATTCTGTTCCATAAGGCTGATGGATTTCATTCGTATTTGTGTTCCAATCGGCCTAGCAGATCGGAGGAATCCAGATTTTGGACTTCCGCACATTAAGTGTACCTACCTACACGGTGGACATAAGTCAAGTACCGCAATATCGCCAGTCTGTCAACAACCAACGTAACACATCGTAACGTGACATTTCGCTCTATGTTGAAATGTTATTTATCAATCAAATTTATTATTACTTAGACGAATTCAATTTATTGCATTTTCTTTTGTAGGTATATCGGAATGTTGTTTATTTGAAACTTTTGATTTTCTTGAAGAAGAGATATGCAAACTAATGGAACCTAAACGCAAGCCAAATACTAAATTTGGAGTACGCGCTTTCGGAGTATCTGGGCCGAAGGCTTGGAATAAACTCCCTCCGAAACATAGATGTTATACATGTTATAAGCCCAACAGAATTTAGGTCCAAATTAAAAACCTACCTTTTTGGGCTCTCAAACCCTTAAATAAAAATACCTATCTGAGAGTATCATAAAATTTTACTTTTGTTTTCAAAGTGCGCTTCATTACAAAACATATTATGATGTATTGATACGATTTTACATTTTCACGGCCAAAAATATTTTTGTTATTAGTTTTTGGGGTATTATGCCGTGTTACGCTACCTCTTTCTTTAGCCAACGTTTCGGACAGCGTTGCAGTGTCCATCATCAGGGCAGATGTGTAATAGTTAGGGGTGATGTTTGTACTTATCTACTTAGGAGCGATACCGTGTCGCCAGCTCCACTTCTCTACGAGCTAGCGCTACAATATACTTCAACATGTTTTTTTTGCGTTTAGCCTTGATGTAACCGTTAATTACCGGATACCAAGAACTATTGAGCTTTGCTCCGTCGTCTCTATTAATATTTATAGGATGTTTGTGAATTTAAATTGCCTCCGTAATCAGGCGTGCTCTATGAGTTTTGGGTCTTCCCAGGACCTCGGGGACAAATCCAAAGTAATGGCCGGTTTCAATTAAGTGCTCGGCGATTGCCGATTTGTCAGGGTGGCCAAGTTTACAGGCATGGAAGTGTTCTGATATCCTTTTGGAAATCGTCCGCTCTGTTTGGCCTACATAAACCTTGTCACATCCAGAACAGCTGAGTTTGTACACGCCATCTGTTTCCAGAGGAAACTTGGTCTTTGCAGGCCTCAAAAAGTCTCGTATTTTTGTCGTGGTTCCGAAGACAGTCTTGATGCTTTCTTTTTTCAATAGCCTGGCAATTCTGTCTGTCACATTGTGAACGTAAGGCAGGAAAGCGCACCCCGTTGACTCTTGTTCAATTCTGTCTTCGTTTGGTGCAGATTTGGCTCTTATGATTTGCCTTGTCTGCCTTGCTGGGTAACCATTACGCTCCAGTGCATCGGTCAGTTTTGTAAGTTCTGCTCCGATTTTTGTTTCTTCACATATTCTGGTCGCTCGGGTCACCAATGTATGGATAAGTTCTCTCTTCTGCGCTGGGTGGTGATGGGAATCAGCATGTAGATACCGATTTGTATGAGTTGGTTTTCTATACACTGTGTGTCCTAGACTACCATCTTCTTTTCGCATCACCTCCACATCTAGAAAAAAATAGGATCTTAGAGTCATTTTCCAGCTCCATTGTGAACTTAATTTTAACGTGCAGTGAGTTGAGATGGTCAAGAAATTCGTTCAGTTTCTCTGTTCCATTAGGCCAAATGGCGAAGACCTCGTCGACATACCGCCACCATACTTTGAGAATAGCCGAAGCTGTGTCGAGTGCCACTTCCTCAAACTTCTTCATAAAGAAGTTGGCGAGTACTGGCGACAACTGACTGCCCATCGCAACTCCATCCACTTGTTCAACAAGTTCACCCTGGAATGCAAAATATCCCGTTTTAAGGCAGTGTAGGTAGTTCTTGGTATCCGGTAATTGACGGTTACATCAAGGCTAAACGCAAAGAAACATGTTGAAGTATATTGAAGCGCCAGCTCGTAGAGGAGTGGAGCTGGCGACACGGTATCGCTCCTAAGTAGATAAGTACAAACATCACCCCTAACTATTACACATCTGCCCTGATGATGGACACTGCAACGCTGTCCGAAACGTTGGCTAAAGAAGGAGGTAGCGTAACACGGCATAATACCCCAAAAACTAATAACAAAAATATTATGTATTATTCTATCTTCTTACTTCTTCTGGTGCTAATATTAATCTAATTGTAAATATGTATGTTATTAAGTCACTTGCTTTAGGTTAGCATTTATATGTCTTAGTCTTAAGTCACTAGCTATAAGTCTTAGATGTAAGTCACTAGTTATAATTGTAAATCTTAGTTGTAAACCAGTAATATTATTTGTACAGCGCCCTTGACGTGATTTTTCATAACGGCGCTATATAAATTAGCCCAATATTATTATTATAGGATTTTTACAAATGTTATATGTTTTATAATACATAGCTTATGGTAGATATTCATTTTGGTGACGCAGGTTTTAGTGACATAGGAGGTCCTGAGGAATATGTTTCTGCTCAGGACCTATAATAGCTTTGGGGATACCATGTGGATTTTTTTAGGAAAAGGAAAGGAAGTTCTGATAAGGAAAAAAGGTGCGCGGGGTGATTAGGAATCTGTGTGTCCAGGAGTGACGGACATATGAATCCATCCCTCCACTACGGTGCAAGGCGATGTTCCGAGAGAGTTCTGCTGGAGAGGTCAAAAATTTATTGGATAACCAACACCTCTGCCGTAGGCCGTAGGTCACCCCAAGTGGTTCGCTTAGCTGGTGGTTTTTTGCCTTAGTTTACCTAGCAGGGTTTTTGACTTATTTGGGGACTAAGCAAGGGTGCCCGGGTTCATGGGTTAACGTTTGCCTAGGCCCACCCACTGCGTGGCGACCTGGATCGGGAGACACTGGACGAGACAGACCCTTTGACCTCTGCAACTGGACTCTCTCGACCCATCGCCTAGCACCGCAGTGAGAGGGATGAGTCGTACGTCCGCAACTCCTTGATACACTGACCCCCGTATTCCTCTTACCTGTTCCTTAAAAATAAACTGCATCTAATGATACATCACAGAGCTAATGTAAAAAAATTCTAATAAATGGATCCCAGAGCGGCGGTACCCTCCTCTCAAAAGTACAGTAATTACGAAAAATAATTAACAGGACACTCACAAACTAAAACTAAATGTTATGAAAACTAAATTTTTGATTATTGATAGTCAAGGTGGAACTGAACATGCAATACTAACCATTGATAACATAAATATAGAAAGGGTTAACAATATTAAATATCTGGGTGTAATATTAGACGATAAATTAAAATTCGACAAACACTTCGATTACATATCTAAGAAAATTGCTAAAAAAGTTGGCTTCTTAAAAAGGATTAGGAATAACTTGGATCTCAAGACAACGCACCTTGTATATAATTCTATTGTAACTCCTCATTTAAATTATTGTTCTAATGTTCTATTATTAACGAGACCCAAAATAATAAACTACAGGTTATACAAAATAGGGGAATGAGGATGATTCTGAAATGTAATATCTTTACTAGAGTTAAAACTATGTTACAAAACTTAAATATGATGAAAACTAAACAACATATAATATATAATACGTTAACAATGATGTACAAGTTTAAAAATAACATGCTTCCTAAATATCTGCAAACTAATATTATGTACCATGAAAATATTCACAATTATCCTACGAGGAGTTGCCGAGACTTCAGGCTTCCCAAAACTAAACTTACGTGTACACAGAACAGCGTGTTTTATAAAGGTCAAAAACTTTATAATAGCCTACCAAATTCCATAAAGGAAGCCTCAAGTCTTGGCACTTTTCGTAAAACATGTGCTACATACATTAAGAAAAATTTATGAATTGTATTTATTTGTATTAACTGTATGTCTTAAACCCTATTGTTTGTATTTCTAAATGGAGTAACTGTATTTCTTTTTAAAACTGCATTCTTTCCGTTATAATTTTATGACTATATTTATTTTTTTATGTATTTTATATGTTTTTTTTAATACTAGATGTATGAAAAAATTTGCTTACATCTAAATAAAGTTACAAAAACAAACAAACTTTCCACTGAATTGAGTTGAAATTATTCGAGTATTTACTCATAAAACACATTTATAAGAAATGTATCAAAACCGAGGTTTAGCTAGCACATGAATACGAGTAAGTAACCCGGGCAATCGCCTTACGTATCTTTGTTCAGTGTATTAAAACCGAGGTTTAGCTAGCACATGAATACGAGTAAGTAACCCGGGCAATCGCCTAACGTATCTTTGTTCAGTGTATTAAAACCGAGGTTTAGCTAGCACATGAATACGAGTAAGTAACCCGGGCAATCGCCTAACGTATCTTTGTTCAGTGTATTAAAACCGAGGTTTAGCTAGCACATGAATACGAGTAAGTAACCCGGGCAATCGCCTTACGTATCTTTGTTCAGTGTATTAAAACCGAGGTTTAGCTAGCACATGAATACGAGTAAGTAACCCGGGCAATCGCCTAACGTATCTTTGTTCAGTGTATTAAAACCGAGGTTTAGCTAGCACATGAATACGAGTAAGTAACCCGGGCAATCGCCTTACGTATCTTTGTTCAGTGTATTAAAACCGAGGTTTAGCTAGCACATGAATACGAGTAAGTAACCCGGGCAATCGCCTAACGTATCTTTGTTCAGTGTATTAAAACCGAGGTTTAGCTAGCACATGAATACGAGTAAGTAACCCGGGCAATCGCCTTACGTATCTTTGTTCAGTGTATTAAAACCGAGGTTTAGCTAGCACATGAATACGAGTAAGTAACCCGGGCAATCGCCTAACGTATCTTTGTTCAGTGTATTAAAACCGAGGTTTAGCTAGCACATGAATACGAGTAAGTAACCCGGGCAATCGCCTTACGTATCTTTGTTCAGTGTATTAAAACCGAGGTTTAGCTAGCACATGAATACGAGTAAGTAACCCGGGCAATCGCCTAACGTATCTTTGTTCAGTGTATTAAAACCGAGGTTTAGCTAGCACATGAATACGAGTAAGTAACCCGGGCAATCGCCTTACGTATCTTTGTTCAGTGTATTAAAATAGCACATAAAATAATCTTATGTTTTGAGATAGAGAAACTTTACACCTGTGGCGCTAATTCTCCCTAATTATCTCACTAAAACCAGAATGGGGCATTCTGAATGCACACTGATTCACTTACAGGCTTGAGTTAACCCAATCTTGAAAAGGTGGTTGTTTAGTGGGTAATGAAAAAGAAGCCTTCGCCGCCCATTAAACTCATACAACGCACTTCAAAAATGCATGAACATAATAAACTATGTTTTTCGCATTCATTGTCCGTAAATTTAAAAAAAAAGTTCAAAAGACGGCCTCTGTGGTCGGGGGGTAAGGCTCTTGACTCGCAATCCAAAGGTGGCAGGATCGAATCCCAGCGTGAGCAAGTAAATTTGATTTGGGTAATTAATTTGTATTATTTCACAATTAATTAATTAAAAACTACTATTAGTATCGCTCTGATGTAAGAATATCTACACACAGTGCCTACATCTGAAAAACCAGTTACTTTCCCACCTTCATCTTCCCCATCTTCTTCACCTCCCCACTACCTTCAGCCTCACAATATACCCCAATTGGGGATGCCATAGTCTTACTGGCTCCAGACGGGAGCAGCTGGGACTCTTGTGAGGTATTCACATTAAAAAAAGAGCAGGCGTTATAACAAGCATGAACGCCCGGGGACCAGGAAACTGTCTTAAAAATGCGAAATTCGTTTTCACAACTTTTCTTCTAACTCATTAATATATTTTGGTACTGGAAAATACCTGTTAGAAATAAAAAAAAATAACCCGCATTACTTTTAGTTTCTTTAGGTCTTGGTGAATTTATGTAATTTGCTTTCTTCAGCAATAAAACGTTTTTCAAAGTAACAGTATCAAAACACAGACTTCACAGTTGTAAAAAGAAAGTATTTCAAATGTTTCTCCCTCCCCAAAATCACGAAAAATGACCCGTCACTCGCCGCGTTAACCGGGAATAAAAAAAATTCAAAACCTTGCAAAATTGTAATCAACAACTCCCCTAAATTCCAAAGAATTCCAAAATCGGACTCACCCTCCGAAGGGTTTAAGATGAATCGTCATACCCCCATAAACAGGGGTGTTTCATTATTCAAACGAATCTAAGAAAACTCGAAACGTCAAAATACAGACAAAACAGTTATAAATACAGCTGCCATCACCAATATACGCGTACAGTCTAAATGTTAAATTGTCAAAATTGTTTTATGCTCTTGGCATGAAAGTTACAAGAGAAGGTCTTCCAAATTTATTTTTATTATTATTTAAAAAAAAAAATATTACGTAAGTTGAAGATAATGTTAACTTTTAGGTGTACCTTGTACTAAGGTCACATTGTAATCGTACTTTTTTTTTACATTTGCTCCACATAGGAGGCCCTGGGGAAAATAATTCCTGTGAATGCTGTGTGAAGGGTATTTTTGGGGAAAGGAAGCAGAGGAAGTACTGGGAAGGAAAAGGGTATGAGGGTTGGGTGGGAATCTGGGGGTCAGTGTGTCCAGAAGTGACTCAATTTATCCCTTCAAATCCTGCTGAAGAGGTCAAAAGATCTCCTCAACCAGTCTCTCTCGATCCGGCCTGCCACGCAGTTGGTGAGCAGAATCATCCAAGATCCGGACAAACCTGACCCCGTGAACCCGGGCACCCCTGCTAAGTCACCAAACGTAGCAAACCACTTGGGGTGACGTATGGCAGAGGTGTTGGTTATCCAATGAATGGTTCCCCGGGCAGCGGTACCCATACCTGACTCCCAAATTGGTACATGGTTTTGTGTATGAAATATAAATTAGGTCAAATTGTTTTGTAAGTATATTTATTTTTTAAGGAAGTTTTTGCAAGTATGTTAAAATATTATGAGAGGAAAATTATAAAGCAAAATCTAGAATAAAACATAACAAATGCGTTAATCTTGTTAGGTTAACAGTGTAACTATATTCTTCCTTTCCGTGTTCATAATCCATATTTTAAAACTTCTCTCGAGGTCGGTTATTTTTTTATGATTTTATTGCAATATGAAGGGTATTAATATTGTATATTTCTTAAGAACTTTTAGTTTTTGGTTCGTGGAAAGTATGTTGTAATGAGGATCTAATGAATCGATACGAGTTTGTGTGTTCAAAGTTCACCTTATCGTGGATTGGAAGCGTTGATTGAAATATCTTTTGAATGTAATTGTTTCAGGGACATTAGATTCAGGGCATTAAAACAAAGTCTGTAAGAGTTCTGATGGGGATTATTATTATTACACAAATTATTTTTATGTATAAGTATACTCGATTTACTTCATCAATTTGCTCTAACAAAGATACGCTTGCCTCAAAACTTTTCGCGTTTTGGAAAGCATAAACCATTACAAATAGAAGAAAGAGAACTACATATTCTAGATAGTGAAAAATACCTGGACTTATATATTGATAAACATCTGACATTTAAACAACACGTAGAATAACTAAAAATAAAAATCATCCCATTAATTGGTGTATTTGGTAGAATTGCTCATCTTCTACCAACAGGGGTAAAGAGGGGCTTATACTTTAGCTTAATCCAGTCCCACCTAAATTATTTAATAGATAAATAGGGGAAACACATACATTACGTACTTAAACGACTTACAAATAATACAGAACAAAGTTATTAAAAAACTATAACCCAGACACTCCCACAAAAAAACTATACCAGGAAATGAACCTTTTGAAAATAAGAACATTGTACGAATATAACATATTTTATGTCTTTTAATCTACAAAATACAAAATGGACTTTACACACAGACACAACATTTATAAAAACATCACAAGTACACGAACATTATACTAAACAACATAATAAATTGTACACAAATACTGTCAAGACTGAAAGTGGTAAGAAAAGTATTGGCCACGAGGGAGTTCACATATATAATCTCCATCCAGATAACCTAAAAACGGAAAAGAATATAAAAACCTTTAAAAAAAACTATTTAAACTTAAGATGTTGGAACAATATTAAAAATATTACTACTATTCTTGTACTACTATACTATATATGCTCTGTACTTAAGTTAAGAAAGCGAAATATTATATTTCTTTTAACGTAATAATAAAAAAAATAATAAAAGGAGGTTATGTTTATGTATTTAACCTTGGTTGCAGTTTACAGTCCTTGTCACATCTGTAAACTGGATTGCGTGTGTGGTGGAGATTAGACGACGACGGCTAGTAGGAAGGTATAAATAAGTGCCGAACGGTACGAACGCGGAAATCGGAATGAATTCGCATTGTCTCGGTGATACCGTTAGTAAAATTAAACAACAATAATATTTTAAGGCTGTTCGGCCACAGCGTGGTCGCATCGAGTAACAGTAGGTACTTAATTATTAGTAAGTTTCCTAAATAAAATTAATTATTTATAAAAAGTTTAGTATAACATATTCAGGACAGTTTATGTATTTTCTCATGCCAATTACGTACAAACATACTTTTTGAAAATGTCTTCGCTATTTTTTTAGGTCATTTCCATAAATTGCTGACTGATGAAATCTTACGGTATGTCATTCATAACCAAATTACTTTTACATTTAATTTAATTCCTAGATCTTAATATGAATGGATTCGGCGGATCTTTTGTCCGTCAATGAGACGCAAGAATACCAATATAGGGATGAAAAGCTAACCACGGAATTTGAAGGTTAAAGTACACACAGAAATGCGGTCACTTGGATCGCCAATGGACCGAAATAAGATGCTAGACCTACCAGCCAACGAGAGAAGAAGAATGGGATGAAATGAAGGGGATGTGCTTATGCAGATGATACGGCTCAGAATAGGGTACTTTAGAATAGTAATGAATGTTTATCTTTGTACATAATAAATTAAAAGAGGCGATGAACATTGTGGTTAGTCATAAAAATAAATTCATTATAATGACACATCTTTCTAAATTTATTAAATCCTGGATGTTTAAAAAAATAGTTATATTCGACAAAATGGAGGATATTTAGCTCATCCCCAGGCAGCACGATGTCGTTTGGAAAATGCTTAAAACACCTTTCACCTTTTACAATGCATAACTATTCTATTGTTCAAATTCAGTTCGTCTTTCTGTAAGTCGACCTTTCAGTTTATATACGTTTTTTGTTACTGTTTCTTTACGTTGTTTGTGACCGGACAACTCAGAATCATGCAACTTCAACACCTTCCTTGAGGAGTCAAGTGTCGAAAAAATATTGGTTAGATAGATAATATTAGGCTGGGTTACGGTCGATTTTAATTTTTTTTTCATTACTTTTAATGACTTTTCAAAGGGCTGTTGAAGTTGCATGATTCTGAGTTATCATGGAACCGTTTTTTACAAAAAATATAGCCTTATCACATCATAACAGTTTTCGACATTTGCAAATAATTCATAAATAGTCGTTAGCAATTAGTCAATTTATATTAATATTGTTTTGTCTATATTGTTTTATTTGTTAATGACTAACTAAGTAATCATCACGCCGTTTCTCCGCAGGGGCAGGCAGAGAGGACGGACCGTTAAACATCTCGGTCTTGGCACGCACTCTTTGCCTCACATATTCTATACATCGTATCATACATATTCTTCTATTATTCTTGATCGTACCATGTCTTTCTCGGGCGTCCAAAACTTTTTCTTCCATTCACATTTGCGTCATTTATTCTTCTCACACTATTTTCTTCTTTCATTCGCTCTACTTGCCCAAACCATCTGAGGGTCCCTTTCTTAATCTTAATCATTATACTTACATCAGCCTTACATTCTTTGCGGGTATCCATATTTCTTATACGATCATACATGGTTTTACCACACATCCGCCTCAGGGATCTCATTTCAACAGCATTCAGTTTACTTTCATCCTTCCTCTGCCAGTTCCATGCCTCACTGCCATACATCAGGGTAGGTACCAGAACTCCATTGTGGACTGCTAGCTTTGCTTCTTTTGACAGTTTCTTATTAGCACCAAAGGCATTCAGTCTTGCATTAATGGAGTAACTTGAATTTACCTTTTTTATTTGTTTCGTAATATTTTTAGGAAGGATAGGATAAAAAGTTATAGGTAGCAAAAAGGTATAAAGATTGGGTAGAAATATGCAGGTCAGTATGTCCAGTAGTAACGGAGGAATGAATCCGTTCCTCCAACTGCGGTGCGTGGCGATGGATTGAGAGAATTCGGCTGGAAAAGTCAAGAGGTCTCCCTCAACAAGTCTCTCCAGATCCGGGGAAATGCAGCCTCCGTCAAGCCCTAGACAAACCTAACCCCACGATCCTCACCACACAAGTCATCAAACGTAGCCAACTACAAGGGGTGACCTATGGCAGGAGTGTTGGATAATCAATAAATGGTTACCCATACCTGTCTTCGAAGTTGAGGATTAGAAATTGATAATAATATTATTATAAAGTTATTCAGATAGTTAAGTTTTAATCTTATTTGTACTTAATATATTACAGAGATATCGACTCCTAACGTGTCGGTAGTTTTTTTGATAAATTAATTTTTATAGGAGTAAGGACTTTCGTAAGTACCATAAGGAAAAATCGTTAAAATGTCCTGATTTGTATGCCACCAATAGACGTTCACTAAACAAACGACAATGTATTTAAGAAAGCGAAACTTACGTATTTTCACCAACACAGTTAGTAAAAAAATCATAAAAATCAGTCCGGTATTAGAGGAGAATAATGGAGAATACAAAAACCTAGATTTTGATGATTTTATTTAGATATTGTCAACCAGAGGTGCAGTTGTCCCCTTTGTTCAGTATTCATGGGAGTAAGAGCGACAGCGACAGCGACATTTTGTTAAAATTTACCTATGGTTCAAATTTCTCGGCGACCGGGTTTCCTCGTAATGGCCTAAACATCATAATTTAAAACACAAATAAGTAAAACAGCACAAATCCGTATATATTAGAGGGTAGGCTGAAAAGTAAGGCACTCTTGCTTGTACAGCGTGAGAAAAATGACCTTCAGAAGCGCGCCAGGTGGAAGCGTATGATGGGTTGCAACTTGTCTCGTTCACACACCTTGCAACTACACAGGTTCTGCGAAACTGATTTGAACCGATTCCGCACCCTCCTTACTCCCCCGATGTTGCGCCTTGCCATTTTTATTTTATTTTTCTACTCAAGAGATACCTCAAAGGTAATTATTACACTTCGGACGATGAGGTGAACCCAGCTTTCAAATCCTGGATTAGAGATAAGTCAAAAAATTTTCAATGAAGTAATCAAAAAACTTGTTACACATTGAAAGAAATGGAGAAAAGAGAGTGTTAGCCTTAACGGTGACTATGTTGAAAAGTAAATATGTGATTTTGAAATTTGGGAATTGTACTTTAGTTTACTTTTTGCCTAAGCATGTGTGCAATATTAATTTTCAATACCTTTGGATTAAAAAAAAAATATTCAGTTAGGTTGGGTATTTCGGCCTCAAAACCAATTTTAAATTGAGTGAAAAAGGCCGCGCAGCCGTTCCTCGTATTTACTTTTATACATTTATTATAAAACCAATTTAAAGACTGTAAGGTTCTGAAAAAGCACTTTAGTTATTCATATTATTTTAAGAGGTTCTACACATTTCTTGCTATGTTAACTAAATTGAATTTACACAACCAGGATGCCATAGAATATTTCATACGTATCACATGTCTTACAAGGAATTCTGTGTTATTGGGGAATTAAGCCCCACCGTTCTCCGAATTGATAAATAGATCAATATCCGTATTATGTAGATTACAGATTATAATATACTGTTATATCCTTTCTTGTGAAGGTTTTAGGATACCTACTTTTATTACGTAACCTAGTTTTATCAATATCGGTTTAAGAAACCTCAAATTTCGATAGAGAATAAGTTGACGTCCTTCGTGGTTGAGTGGTTAGGATCCTTGGCTACGAATCTTGACTATTAAATTTTGCGTTGCTTGAAATGGCTTTATCTGTGTTTGGTAATGAGATATAAGAGCCAGATTTTTCTTTTTGATTAATTTCTTCAGCCTCACAACTTACCCCAATAGGGGATTTTTTTACATTACAAAAGCTCCAATCAGGAGACCCTAAGGAAAAATCCCCCAGGGCCTATGGGGTTGCTGTCTGAAGGGTCTTTTTAGGAAAAGGAAGGAAAGGGAGTTCTGTGAAGGAAAAATGTATGAGGGGTGGTTATGAATCTAGGAGTCAATGTGTCCAAGAGGGACAGACGTATGAATCCATCCCCCCACTGCGGTGCAAGGCAATAAATCGAGATAGTCCGGCTCGAGAGTTTTAGATTAGTTCTGCCTCAACCAGTCTCTCCCGATCCGGCCCGCCACACAGTAGGTAGGAAAACGCATTCGCCACCGAGACCTAAACAAACCTAACCCCCATGAACCTGGGCACCCTTGTTATGTAGCGAACCACTTAGAGTGACCTTCGGCAGGGGTTTTAGCTACCCAGAGAATGCTGTATTCTCAATGGCTCCACGTTTGCGAGCAGCTAGGACTCTTGCGTACATTAAAAAAGTTCCAGTAGATGTATTTAACTTTAGACATTAATGGTTCATTCTTGTGAAGGTCTGCATGATACTTTAATCACACCTAAATTTCGGAAAACAACCAATAAACCTTATACAATTTCCGCACTATGTAGAAGTAAAGGCTTATTTATAAAATGACATCTTTCTGCGCTGTCTTCGTTCATTGTTTTTTCACTCACATAACTTATGTCCCCCTCGGGACCAGCAGGAATGGGTATTCAATGAGATATTTCAGGCCATATTTAGAGGGGTGTGACGAAATAAAAGTCTTATTACACTGACAAGATAAGGCCGTTACTCAAGATGGGAAATACTTAATGAAGGATATCGGATTTCCTTTTTTATTAAACCACGTAATGGCCGTTCGGGGAAGGTTCTTTGTTTCAGGGTGGAGTAAGACAACGTTAAATGTTGCGGTGTTGTTTGTTCTGTTGTTATGATGTTCTAGTGTAACTAATCTTTAGGCTTGACAAGTTGAAAACAAAGATATGAACGTAAACATGCTTTGATGGGGTTTGTTTACCTTTCGTACTAACATACATGAGTGTCGATGGTGATGAGGGGCGAGATGCTAATAATGTCTCCAGGAAATTGACGTAATTACATTATCATGGATCATGAATTTTTGAGATGTGGGAGTATAATAGATTTCATTAATTTGATCGCAATTCAAGAAGGTTTATCGCAGTGGCGTAGCAACTAACTTCATTCCTTACAAATCTAACCCACTGCAGGGGCAATAGACGTAATTGTGATAATGTTCAAGTTTGAATAAATTTATCTAACTAGAAACTTCTTCACTCATTATTTTAAAATGCTAAAAAAAGTCTTTAAGTTTCGTAAGACTCACAAAATTAATATTTCATTCAAACCACAAAACAATAGAGAAAATACTTAACGCATCTTTTTTTCGTTTGCTCCACACAGGAGGCCCTGACGAAAACAATTTCCCTCGGAGCATGTCATCTTTGGGGATGCTGTGTGGAGGGTATATTTTGGGAAAGGAAGGAGAGAAAGTTCCGGGAAAGTATGAAGGGTGTCTAGGAGTTACAAACATATGAATCCATCCCTCCTTCTGAGCTCGTATAGATAAATCAATGGAATAAATCTTTAACCATATCTGGCTAATCAATCATATAATGGTTTACCGTTTTGGTATGACTCACATACCAAAACTATATTGTATTATTAGCCTCCACCATATTTCACAACAATTTTCTCTAAAATAGAATTATATTGATTTATTTATTATATGCCCTATTGGGATTTTCTTTTAAATTTTACAAGCTGTTTGTATCAAAATAAATACTTAAAAATCAAAACATTAAAGATAATGTCAAAAAAAGGTTGCAACAAAACACAAAATAAAATATGTAGATAAAAATGTGAACAGAAACTAAGAATCTTCATGCATGTAATTGAATTTAAAAGATTCTACAAAATAATATAGTAGAAACGTAGAAGTTATATAGGTCTTTTTTATTTTTTTTTTTTGGTAGAAAGCAGTCACTTTGTGGTTTGACATATTAATTAAAGGAAAACAATCACTTTGTTTGTAACCACGATTTATTGATTTAATTTTTATTTACCGACCGGTTTCGCTTAATACAAGCATCTTCAGGTAGATATAATGTAATTATTCATTAGATATACCCGTCTCTTTCTCTCTATCACTATGTAGGATGTTAATTACACTCTCTCACTCTTACTTTATATTATGTTTTGTCTCTGTCTGTATGTATATATAAGATCACACAATGTATTTTTTCATCAGTTTTAATTTATACCCTGAAGATGCTTGTATTAAGCGAAACCGGTCGGTAAATAAAAATTAAATCAATAAATCGTGGTTACAAACAAAGTGATTGTTTTCCTTTAATTATATAGGTCTATTTGTTTCTAGAAGAATAAAAGTGATAAAATATATACAAAATTTATACTGATTAGTTTTAAGATGAAATATATCACCCGGATCAGAATATCTATATCCGAGTCTGTGAAGTCTCGGAATCGGAGAAATTTGATAAGCTAGTGTCCTGGTGTTATTGAAGTAAAAGGGTAATAAATTTCGGCATGATTTTTTAGGAACATGGATATTGATAAATTGAAGTAATTCAGGGCAGTCAATTTTGTAATGCAGTATTTTATGTAATAGTATTAAATCTGTACTTATTCTTCTTTCTGAAAAATTCAAAAGGAACACTTTATCCTGGAGGTAATTGTAATCAATGGTTTGTATAGGAATACGCAATTTATAGTTTATAAACCTTAGAAACTTACCTTGAATATTTTCAATGTTATTTGAATGAATATTGATGTGATATTAACTGTATCTAGAATTTGTGAAGTGAATATATTGTGTATATCAAGAAATCACATTCTGTTTCGGTAAATAATACTGAATTTTATAAATTAAATCATTGACGAAGCATCCGTTCTTATCCGTCACCCAGATCTAAAAACAGTAGAATGGTTGAACTGAATTCACCGACAGCAAATGATTTTGTCGGGTCCCTCAATGTGAAGCTCACTTCACGATTCTCTTGCCGCCTAATAGAATATCGGAAATCCCGCCATGTTTGACCCCAAGTCTGAAAATCAATCGACCTTGAGGCCAGAACATGTATTTCAAATTATTTGGGGTTTTCTTTCGGTTGTATTAGCACCTCGCCAGACAGAATTATATAAGTGAGGGGTTTTGTTTCGACGTATTATTATTTTTTTCTTTCTTCTTTGTGGCGGAAATCATTACGGTATTCCGGGAATTTGAGCATCAGATTCCCTTGGGAGTGAAACGGGTACGTGGAATTTTCCAAACATAGGAAGAGTGTTAAAGGTGTTCTGAGAAAATAATTTGTCCTGAAGTTGTAGCAAAAATATATTTACAAAATTTTTAGTCAAAACAGAAAAGATATTTATCTTTCTTTATGAGTAACTAGCTGAAGTCTCCGGCGATGCCCTAGGCTTTACACAGAGTTTTAGAAGTCAAATATGTGCAAAATTTCATCATCCTCGGCATAAAACTCTAGATACATACAATTCAAATCCACACCGTTTGCTTACCAGCCCGCTCGTCCGCCACATACAGACATTCTCCTTTACCAATTTACACAAAACCTTGACAAATTATATACCTACACCTTCCTCATGAATCACTAATGATAAATTTGAAAAATTTGGAACGTTTTGTTTAACGTGTTGTATCGAAACCATGTTAAAAAAGACGGTACAGAAAAAAAAAATGACTGTGTAATCAGTGTCACGGTAATCGTTTTCCATTTTTTAAGTCATGTCAGAGATCTATTCCTTTGACAAGCCATCTCTAGGTGTTCCTATCTTGCTCTACTTAAATTACCTCAGTATTTCAGGCCAGTATCTGCGTTCATTTTCATCAATTTAGTCTAGCGACCAACTTGAAGCCTTCCTCCGAAATAGCTTGTAGATTTTTTATTTTTTAAACGTTTTATAATGTTAGGCCCTTTTCTTCTTGTGCCCTGTCCGTTCAACGGACGTTGGTTATCATGTTGGCTATGCGGACTTTGTTTACTGCGGCCCGGAACAGCTCTACATTAGACTGGACAAACCACTGTCTCAGGTTTTTCAGCCATGAGGTTCTCCTTCTTCCAGGGCCCAGTCTTGCGGCAATCTTTCCCTGGTTTATTTTTTATTTATTTTATTTATTGAGTTAGTTTTATTTATTTATTTATTCAGTGAATATAAACTAATAAGCACAATGTAACATTTCATTTGATGAATTTAAATATTTTTACAGTAAGCATAACATTTTTTTTAAAATACATTCATTCTTTCTTCATTCTTCATACTTTCAGGCATTTCATCATACATCTTTAGTCCTCTGTACATTAGGCAGTTCTGTGATTTTGATTTCTTCATTTGTGGCAATCGAACTCTGTTTATATTTCTTGTTTCGTAATTATGTACGTCTCTATTAAAAACAATTTCATCCTTAAAGTATTTTGACATTTGGTTTTTATGCACATAATATTTATATAATTTTATGCACAAAAATTAACACATTAAATAGTAGTCTCTTTGTTATAGGAATCCAATTTAGCTTCTCGCACATTTGATTAATCTTTGCGTATTTAAAGAGGCTTCTAAATTATTAAGCCTTATTAATAATTTAGAAGCACTCGAAATAAAGAAAGCCGTTAAAACAAAAACCCAAATCCTTAATAATCAGTTAAATGTGTCCAACAGTCCGATATTAGGAATATTTCCCATAAACTAAAAAAACCCGTAGCCACTTTATTTCTTAATCACCTCTTTAAATGACGTTTTGTCCCGGTAGATATAATGTAATTATTCATTAGATATACCCGTCTCTTTCTCTCTATCACTATGTAGGATGTTAATTACAATCTCTCACTCTTACTTTATATTATGTTTTGTCTCTGTCTGTATGTATATATAAGCTCACACAATGTATTTTTTCATCAGTTTTAATTTATACCCTGATGATGCTTGTATTAAGCGAAACCGGTCGGTAAATAAAAATTAAATCAATAAATCGTGGTTACAAATAAAGTGATTGTTTTCCTTTAATTAATATGTCAAACCACAAAGTGACTGCTTTCTACCAAAATATAAGGTTTAGTTGTTATTAAGTGGAGATGCTACTACTACTACTAATGAAACAACAGAAATTATAATTATAAGCTAAATAAAATATAAAACATAGTAACTGTAAAAAAAAAGAGATTTTTTTTTTTAAATTTTTCGAAGAAAACGTCTTCTGAAAGGTTTTCACTTTGTGATGGCATTATTTATTTTATCAAAAGACAAATAATTTTGTTTACATCACTTTATTTTATACACAATCTACATGTTTCGTGAACAAGGTTCACATCATCAATGTATGTTCACATCAATGTGTACATTTCGTCCTGAAGATGTGAACATTATTTTAAAATAAAGTAATGTAAACAAAGTTATTTGTCTTTTAATAAAAGAAAGAGAAGGAAAAAAGAAAGAAAAAATAATAATAAAGCAATTCCATAGTTTTTGGTTCTAATACTTATCAATATTTCTATTTTTGCAACTGACATGGTGGAATTCCATTCTAATATTATATTAAAATTGAAATTAAAACACTTTTTAACTTATTTCCACTTATTTATTTCACCAGTACCGGTTTCCACCTATTATGGACATCTTCAGGCTGGCAATTGACATTCTTTTGTTACAGAATTTATAAAAATTTAGGTAGGTAGGTACACAATGTTAAAGTAGGTACATATGTTTGGGTTATTACGTTACAATTGTTCTTTAAGGTAAATATGTCATGAATAAGAAATAATAATGTTTACATTGTGAAAAAATATCAAATGAAATAATAATATAACAATGGTCACTACAGCAGAATAATCGATAATTAAATAAAAAATGATAATTTATTAAAAAAAAAAGAATTGTCCTGCATATGACGTAGGACAAACCGGAAGAGAAGAATCAAACTGCACAAAAGAACACCTCACTAGTTGGGCAAATCAAAAAAAGGGGGGGGGGGGGGGGGGTTACGATCTATTGAACACAATCCTGCATTTACCAGAAAACAAAAATAATTTCTACAAAGATAGAGATGTCAAAAATTCTTCACGTTTGCAACAAAGGACAAAAAATAGTTAGATTAGAAAATTACATAATTAAATTTCACGACTCTAAGGTAAATAAATAAAAAATAAATTATCATTTTTTATTAAATTATCGATTATTCTGCTATAGTGACCATTGTTATATTATTATTTCATTTGATATTTTTTCCCAATGTAAACATTATTATTTCTTATTCATGACATATTTACCTTAAAGAACAATTGTAACGTAATAACCCAAACATATGTACCTACTTTAACATTGTGTACCTACCTACCTAATTTTTTATAAATTCTGTAACAAAAGAATGTCAATTGCCAGCCTGAAGATGTCCATAATAGGATGAAACCGGTACTGGTGAAATAAATAAGTGGAAATAAGTGTTTTAATTTCAATTTTAATACAATATAATTCCACCACGTATAACAGAACAACAAATAAACTCATAATATTATATTATAGTAAAACAGATATAAAACTTATTTCTACTTAAAATTATTGGCCGTAGCCGGTTTCAGCCTGTTAAGGCCATCTTCAGACTGGGACAAATTATTCATAACCCACGGTTTTCAATTTATTTTTAGTTATTTGTTGGCTCGCCAACAGAATACATCACATATAATTATTACATCAGTTAACAATTTTTATATGGTTACAGTGATAATTCCGTTTAAAGGTGAGCACACCATTCATCACAACATTGTAAGTATATATACACATTCAAGGGGGAGGGGGTGAGGGGTGGTCTACAAGAATTTTTAAGAAAACCCATACATTTTCATTATTTGTTTTTGGGGTGTTATGCCGTGTTGCGCTACCTCCTTCTTTAGCCAACGTTTCGGACAGCGTTGCAGTGTCCATCATCATGGCAGATCCGGTAGATGTGTAAACGTTGGCTAAAGAAGGAGGTAGTGTAACACGGCCTATCACCCCAAAAACAAATAACGAAAATACTTTGGGCCGTGAAAATCTTAAAACGTATCAAACCCATACACGTGCATAAACTGTGAGTTATGAATAATTTGTACCAGTCTGAATATGGCTTTAACAGACTGAAACTGGTTACGGTCATTAAATTAAAGTAAAAATAAGTTTTACATTTGTTTTATCATAATATATCAAATACTTCTATTTCTGCTATGATGTCATATTAACACATAGCTAATAAAATTTCACTTTTAACGAGAACAATATTCTATTACCTTATGAAGAAAAAATCAATAGAAATGTGTTGTGAGCATATCTGTGTGGGTAAAGTAATTCTATCAAATCGGCTTAATTCACACTTCCCGAGATTATCCTGTTCAGGTCTTGAAATACTAATCAAAAAATATTCTGAAAGCCCCAGGATTCAACAGATCTCTTTTTCGAGGAATTCGAAGTTTCCTTATTTAAAAACAAAGCAATTATTCAAATCGCAAAACCAAACGAAAAATCAAATTTACACCTCCAAATCTCACTGGATTTCGAATAAAATGATTTCATAATTATGTTTATGGTACAGAAAAGGTTTTTTTAATCGAAATTAATTTTAGTTATTAAATTTAGAAGGCGGATATCGGTACCACAGCACCGGGAGTGATTTATTGGATAACAAACACCCATGCCATAGGTCGTCTCAAGTGGTTCGCTACGTTTGGTGACTTAGCAGGGATACCCGGGTTCATAGGTCTTGGTTGCGGATGTATTTGCTCATCTACTGCGTGGCAGGCGGGATCGGTAAATACTGTTTGAGGCATTTGGCCTCTCCAGCATAAAATCGCCTTGCACTGCAGTGGAAGGGATGGATTCATTCGTCCGTCACTCCAGGACAATTTTACCCCAAATTCCAATCCACCCCTCGCACTTTTTCCTTCCCAGAAACTTCCTCTTCTTCCTTTCCACAAAAATACACTCCACATAGCATCACCTAAGATGACATAAGCGATGACGTATATGCGTTAACAGTGGAATAATATTAGTACTAGCAGTTAAAAACCTCCTCAGCTTTTGCTGCTAGGCCATGCGGGCGGCTTTTGGTTCGCCCAGTTAGTGTTGGTGACCATTTTATAAATCCAGTAGGAACTGCTTAAAAAATAGCCCGTTCCTCGGATCCACTGTCATCCAGTGTCACCGGGACAAAGTAACCGAGAAAGGCAATGACGTCATATATAATATATAGCCGCTTGATATAAGTATGTGTGTATTACCGTCAATATTTCCATGTCCGGAGAAATACTACATATTCACAAATTCGTAGCAATTATACCTTGAGGGGATACGTCCCCATCCGACCTGCTGACGGAAGTGGCGACATCTTGTAAGAAATTCTTGAATTCGAAACCGAATTACAACGGTAGCTTTGTTTGAAATTCCACGTACACAGATGTTATTTGTTGTAGGAATGATCACCTTCCAAGAATTCGTAGTACCAACCTGAAACATGGTGTATTGTGAGGTATTTTTTAACAGTATTTAATCCTGGGTTCAATTCCTAAGTGCGACCGTATCCGTTTCTGTTTCAAATTTTCTTAGAGAGTCGCTAATAATAGTTAGTCGTTTCAATAATTAAATATCACAAATTGAGGTTTATCACTCATTAGATAAGTTATTAAAAAAAAATCTTCCAAAAAGTCATGGATGTTGCAAATTTAAATAAAGAAGGAAAGACACTATCTAGATTGCATTTAGTTCAGGAAAAACCTTGCAATCCATGTTTTGGATTTAATTCCTTGATGCGACAGCATATTTTTTGCTAAAGAAACCGATTATTCTATCTCATACTATCGCAGGCTAAATCCACGTGTTAGTCTCCTTTTAGTGTCGCTATTTTTCGTTTCATCGAGCTTCAAATCAAGTACCAAACTGTTCAATAGCGGTCAGAGCAGAGCCCCGGCAAGGCAAGGTTGTGAGTTAAATTCCTGGATGCGAAAGATTTTTTCTAATCTTTCTTTTTCAAATTTTCTTTCGAGAGCCTCTAATATTGTCTCCAATGATTAAGAGCGTTTAACTAGTCAGCGGACGAAAATCCACATTTCGTCGAAAGTTGTTCACACGACCGTGCAGGGCGGTTACAATGAGAAAGATTAATTATTCTCCGTACCAGCTTTTTAAAATTATAACTCAATATCGATTTTATTTCATTCCAAATTTGCTTTAATTTATACCTACATCCAAAAATACTGAAAGGCATGATGATAAAACTATTAAAATAATGTACTTTTTGTAATTATTTTTTGATTATAAGTATTTACCATTTGTAAATAATGTATAAGTTAAATAAGAATATTATTTTTTTTAAATATATTAGTTTGTAAGTGCGCAAATAAATACACAAACGGACCAATTTTCGTCAAGAAACACATGTACGTATAAATTTTTTAATGATTTTGTTTAAACTAAAATTAAAATTCTAAAACATGCGATACCCAGAATTATTTTACTGCATGATTATATGATTTGAAATAGGTGTGGTATATACAAAATCATTTTTGAAAATTTAGCAAATCTGCCAACGACCTATGGTATAACCTCATTATACAAAATTTTTTTTCTCAAAATTTAAAACATGAGAATGCTAAAATAACAATCTTTCGAAATCCATTTATAATTTTTTGAGGAAAAGAGTCAATACGTGTAAAATCTGATTTAAAAATGACATATTTCTGGTTTTCTCTGGATCGGTTCTGTCACCGACTTTGTTTCTGTTGCACATCAATGACCTCTTGTCATGTGCACCGATTCATTGTTACGCGGATGACAGTACAGTCCGTGATAGCTTTTTGTTTGACAAGCCTCCAAAGGGCACACAAACTCCAATAGCTCGGAGGGCTTCGAAGCAAAGAATGGACGCTTACCTCGAGAGTGTTTTCTCTTGGGGTAAGAATAACCTCGTCGAATTTAATGTTTCAAAGACCCAATCATGTTTGATAACGTCTAAAAGGGATCGAAATGAAAATCTAGTCTCCTTCAACGTCCATCGATATGCTTGGTGTAACTCTAAGTGACCAGCTCAGGTACGGGGGCTCCATCGAAACCAGACTTAAGTTAGCCTCTCAGAAACTGGGCGTACTGTACAGGGCCCGCAGATACTTTAATAGTACACAACTGCTAACCCTGTACAAATCGTAAGTGCGCCCCACGGTTGAATTTGGCAGCCACCTCTGGTCTGGAGCTCCAAAATACCTAAAAAAAACCCTTGACTCTGTGCAAAAACGGGCGGTCCGTTTGATAGATTCTCCCATCTTAACAGACGGACTGCAATCTTTAGAGCACAGGCGTCAGGTGGGAATGCTGTCCTTGTTCTACCGGTATTACAATGGAAGATGCTCCGAGGAACTAGCGTCATTGATCCCCTCGGCACCGGTGCATAGTCGGGAAACACGCCAAACACGCGCCCAACATTTGTACACGGTTGACATTAGTCACATGAGAACGGGTCGTTTCTATGACTCGTTCTTGAGTTAAACGGCTCGGCTGTGGAACGATTTGCCGGCCTCTGTGTTTCCTCCCTCCTACAACATGGGTCTCTTCAAGATCCGTGTTCACTCCTTCCTTTCTTCAAAAAGACCCTCCACACAGCATCTTCAAAGATGACATAGGCCCTGAGGGAAGTTATTTTCCTCAGGGCCTCCTGTGTGGAGTTAATGTAATAAACAAAAAAAAGATGAAGACATTCTGATCAACGATGCAAATGATTAGATATTGCTTCTAAATGTCGCGAGAAGACAATTGAATTGAAACGTACAATGGCCTCTGAAACAGGTTAAATACGCCGGGGCACGATCCAACAGTCATGTTACAGGGTGTTTCCTAATGATTAATAAATCACGGCCAAACCGTGAATTCGCTGTTTATTCTTTGAATGCGAAATCTCGGGCCATTAATCAAAGGTTGACGGCCCCGCCGCGCGCCGTTCCTTCTCCTTCTAAGGCATAGGATAAAGAAGATTACAAGAAATGCGATGTGGGTGTGGTTCGTCATACAAAAGTTTTCTTTGCTTAAATTTGATATACACAACTGTCTTTTATCATCATTGTGAAGTTTTCATTTGGTTCGAATGGGGTCGCGTGTAAGAGAAACAGAGCGCGTGCTAACTGAGCTACAATCATACTGAAATAAAGAAGAACACAAGAAATAATGTGATTTGATCTTGTTTCATGATATAAAATCTATACACCTTTGCTTAAAATTGATACGCACAACTCAGTGTTGGGCTTCTTGCAATGAATATTGGGTTTTTCGGTTACAAGTTGTATTTAATTATGGTGTTTATTTACAATTTTATATTATCAGCATAATCCCTTAATAGACTGGCTAGGAATTAGATCTGAAGCTCCAGCTCCTCCGGCCAACGACGGCGTTTTACTTTACTGAAAGCTTTAGTCGCTCATCGTAACTTTCGTGTTCAAGATACGAACGGCATTAGGTGATAATGCTCTGATTCTTACTACTTAAAATTTATCTATAACTAAAACTACGTGTCTATCCAATACACTACAGTTTCCATTCAAATGAACATGAAAGGCATTTCTAGTGTGTAACATATATTCAGTGTTCCCATGAGTTGATTTCTTAGCGAGGGAATATTCATCTACACTTAGAGACAGGGTTGTGGGAGCTAAACTTTAATTGAATGTTTGTTATTGACCTGAAATTCTAAGACTAGTCTGAATACAAAAGCAAACAGTTTCTAATAAGTCGATTTCGAAGTTTGTCAAGGAAATATTTGAAGGCTGAAGATGTTCCAAACTCTCTTTATATTTGATAGCTATCAATTCAAAGATCGGTGCCATTTTTTTTTGATTTTCTAACGAATCGACGAATTCTAATTCTAACAAATAACTAATCAGAATCGACGTTTTAAGACAGGAAATAATGTTTCGTTGTTTAGATGTATTTTATATATTTACTAGAGAGTACTTGGCATGCGTTGCAATGCCACCTAAAGAAGGAAATTTTCCCTGCGTCACCGTTCCTGCCCCCGTTCCCCTCCCGCGTCTCCCTCAGCCACTTTCACCGTCCCCCTTCCCGGGCTTCCCCCTTCCGCGTCCCTCCTTCCGCGAACCCCCGACCCCTCCTTTCTCCCGAATTCCCCTTCACCTTCCCGCGTTTACCTCCCCTCCCGAATTACCGTTGTACCTTCCAGTCTTCCCCACTTTCTCATTCCCCTCCTCCTACAGGATTGCCCTCTCCCTCCCACATTTCCTTCCTGCCTCTAAACTATATGAAACGCACACATTTTTCAAACAACCCACTCGCCACCTATTGTAACATTTTTATTTTATTTAATTTATTTATTTTAGGAAAAGTTGACAGCAGATCTGAGATTACACAATAAAACAATAGTAAGATAGTTAATTATGCCAATTATGAACTTTCCACTGATGATAGTGAATGAATAATAAAGTGTGACATTATAAGGGTGTTTTCTTAAATTAAATTATTTTATTTTTGTACAATATATGATAGGGGAGGGGGGAGGAGGAACATAGAATTAGGATTTAGGGGCAAAGGAATATATAGGGATTAAACTTTCTAGTTTGAGTCATGTTGCTTAGTGAGTTTTCGTTTTATGTCATGTAAAGTGGAGTTAAAGATGTCAATGTGGTAATAATTTAAGTTAAATGAGTGTGTAGATCTATAGATAAATGAGTTCTGTTTGGAGTTGGTCTTGCAAAGAGGGAGATTAAAAGTAAGTGACTGTCTGCTGTTGCGATTTGGAACATGGAATGATAGGCGTTGAAGAAGATCGGGACTATCAATTAGGTTATCTGTAATTTTAAATCTGAGTAACACTGATGCTCGTGCGAAATATGGAAAGCTAGAAAATCTACTAACTAAAGAAAAAGCTAAGACTAGCAGAAGAAACAGGTGCGAACTAAGTGACACAACGCTGCAACTTATAGAAGAAAGAAAACACCTATTTTCAAAACATCCTAAAAAAGATAACATTAAAACTATAACAAAATTAAGTAAAGAAATCAGAGAGAACATCAGGAAAGATAGGAAGACCAAGAGGCTGCAAACATTAGAAAAGCATATAGTAAAAACAGGGGGAGTGAAAAAAGCGCTTAAAGAATTGAGAGAATCAAATAAAGAATGGATACCAAAATTAAACAAAAGGGGGAATACTTCTTCAAATAGAAAAAACATAAACGAAATAGCCACAAAATTTTACCAGGACCTCTACTCAAGCCCAGACGACAAACAAAAACATGATCCGAAAAAAGACGTCAATAAAGAGCAGGAAAACGTGGTAACTGAACCAAAAATACTTTCCAGAGAAGTAGAAAAAGCCATATACAGTCAGAAGATGGAAAAAGCCCCAGGTCCAGACAAAGTGACAAACGAACTTCTTAAAGGCACCATGGAAGAACTACTACCAATACTAACTTCAATATTCAATGATATACTTATAACTGGTCTAATACCTACACAGTGGAAAACATCAAACATTATTCTTATATTCAAGAAAGGACAAAAGGAAGATATAGGGAACTACAGACCTATAAGTTTGATGTCAAATATATACAAAGTATTTTCCAAAGTTATCCTGGAAAGAATAAGTAAAAAGTTAGACGAAAATCAACCACGGGAGCAAGCCGGCTTTAGACAAAAATACTCTACCCTGGACCACATACACACGGTGAAACAAATAGTAGAAAAATATAATGAGTATAATAAGAAACTATATATGGCATTCATCGATTACTCCAAAGCTTTCGACAGCATAAGACACATAGCTATATGGGATAGCCTTGAACAGCAGGGGATACCTTTAAACTACATCAATATTATAAAAAACATATACTTGAATTGCGAAGCGAGGATCCAACTAGAAACCTTGGGAAAAAAGTTCAAGATCGAGAGAGGAGTAAGACAGGGAGACCCTCTATCACCAAAATTGTTCTCGGCTGCTCTGGAAAGTATCTTCCGCAAACTAGATTGGGAAAAATGGGTATCAACGTACAAGGTGTAAAACTTAACCACCTAAGATTTGCAGACGATATAGTCCTCTTCGAGGAAAACCCAATGCACCTAATTAGAATGATAGAATCACTAAACGAGGAAAGTGTGAAAGTCGGCCTATGCATGAACAAAGACAAAACAAAATTGCTTACAAACTCTGAACCAGTAACTATAAAAATTGACAACCAACCACTCGAATATGTGTCAGATTACATCTATTTAGGACAGATAATATCTCACAAAAATCAAACCACTAAAGAAATCGAGAGAAGAGTAGCAAATGGATGGAAGAAATACTGGTCTTTGAAAGAAGTCTTGAAATCTAAGGAGCTAAGTATGCAAATAAAAAGGAAAGTCTTCAACACGTGTATACTTCCAGTCATCACCTATGGATGTGAAACTTGGGCACTCACCAAACGCCACAGAGAAAAGTTGGAACGCTGCCAGAGAGCCATGGAGAGAAGTTTGACAGGAACAAGGAAACAGGACAGAGTGAGAGGTAGCACAATAAGGGAGAAAACTAAAGTTGCCGATGTAGTTACCCGAATAGACCAACAAAAGTGGAGATGGACAGGACACATGATACGCGATCCACAAGAGAAATGGTGCAAAAATGTCACTGACTGGTATCCCAGAGATGGCAAGAGAAGTAGAGGACGTCAACACATGAGATGGGAAGATGACCTAAAACTCACTGCTGGACATCAATGGAGAAGAGTAGCGCGTGACAGGTCCCAATGGAAAATGTTAGAGGAGGCCTATGCCAAGAGGCAAACTGAGCTTCGGGATATACTATAAAAAATAAGATCATGTCTAATACATACCTAACAGAAGTCCAGAATAAAAAGGCTTATTATTATTATTATTTTAAATAACATAACCGAATCAGCTATATTTCTTCGGCAAGTTAATGTCTGCATATTGAAGAACTTTGCAGTCTTCATTACTAACGTCAGATCGAAAAGAGCGGAAGTTAAGGTACCTTAAGAATCTATTTTGAACACTTTCGATTCTATTTTTTGTGTATTGCATAGCCTCGGTTCCACACTTGAGATGCGTTTTCAAGGATACTACGAACGTATGAGAAGTATAGTATTTTTAAAGTAATAAGATCTTTGAATTGTTTACAGGAACGGATTATGAAACCAAGCAAAGAAGATGCATTAGTGACTATGTGGTCGATATATTTATTGAAATTCAGTTTACTATCAAGTATAACAATAGTATACTATCAAGTATAAATGAGTATAACGCAATTTAACAATATCGATATTCTTAATAATACTCTTGTGAAATACCGAAACGAAGTCAAGCGTACGACCACAAATGTTAATTAAATTAATGCACAACTATAGAAAAGGTACAGCATGAGCATCTCCTGTCCCCATCCCACCTTCCTCTGCCTCTTGCTCTTTCCTATTCCTTCTTCCTTCTAGTATACTTATATGTATTGAAAATTGAAAAAGATATTAAAGATACTAAAAATGCTAATCTAAAACACAAAATTCATACGTGGATATTGAACAAAGGCGTTGTATACTGCGGGCAGATAATTTATACCATATAACAACACACTAAACTGTATCTTTCTCTTTTCCTCTCAAATATTTGTTATTATTTCTAAATTTCTTAGTATTCTTATATAAGTATTTAAAAATTTTATATTTCTTATTAATTGTATGAATATTTTTTATGTTTCTCAACTTTTTTCATTTTCTTTTCTTTTCATTCTATTTATCTTTTCATATATAAATTTATCTTATTATTTTCTTACAAGATTAAGTACTCAAAATTTGACTAAATTCCTGCCACCTCGGAACAGGCTTAGCCTAGTGAGGTGGTGAATACCAAAAAACAAAAACAAAAAATATGTATTATACTTCAAACTGTAAAAAAAAAACAAAAATGTATTTGTGCTTATCTTGGTTAATAAATAATTTAAAAAAACAAATATATATATATATTATTGTTTTTTTCATTTTCATTTTATTTTCATTTAATGGTTTACAATTGTATATTACATCATAAAAACCAACATTAGCATAAGAAACTGTTTTGGCTTACCTCATGTTTAACCTCTTGTATAACTCATCCTGTATAAAAATTGCTGTTTGTTTCTTACAATAAATAAATAACCCCAAGGTCGTTCATTTCTGATTTGATGGATAATGGTTGATGATTAATTGAGTATTCGTGGATAAATATGTTTTTATTTCTGGTGAAGCGGACAACGAAGCACTTGGATATATTTATTTCCAGACAATGGGCATTACAATACGTGTTCAAACGTTGCAAATCATCTTGCAGCTTCTGACAGTCCTCGATTGAGTTTATAGGTGCAAAGATTTTCATGTCATCTGCATACAAGATGGTCTGCGAGTTTAAAAAACAGTTACCAACATCATTGATGTAGATGTTGAATAATAATGCTCCCAACAGGCTGCCTTGAAGAACTCCCGATGTAACAGCAACAGAATCGGATTTAAATCCAGCAACCACTACTATTTAACTACGGTTGGAGATATAAGAAGAGAACCAACGATAAAGATTGCCGTGAATACCAATTTTAAAATCTTGTTTAACAAGGTTGAGTGATCCACCTTGTCAAAACGCCTTACTATAGTCGGTAAAGATAGTGTCCACTTGTATTCTGTTATCCAAATTATCCTGGAGGAACTCTGTGAAAGTTTAAAGATTTGTGGTTGTAGATTTACCACCAATGTTGGGTCGTACTCAGACTAGGCTTAAGAGCAGCGTATAGTTGATCATTGACAATTTTTTCAAGAATTTTGTTAAATACGCAAAGTTTGGAGGTTGGCTTGTAGTTTTTAACGTCAGTTTTTTTTACCATTTTTGAAGATGGGAGATACATACGCGGATTTCCAAATAACAGGGACAGTGCATTCGGTTAGAGAACTATTGAAAATTAAAGAAAGGGGTAAGGATAGATTGTGAGCACACCGTTTAATAAGGATTGAAGGTATTTCATCCGGTCCGGCACCTTTGTGAGTATCAATTTCCGGATACTTTATTTTAACTTTGTGACACCAACACTACATACATCAAATGAGTGGTTATAATATTATTCATAAAATCTTATGACATGTTTCTGTGAAATATTTGTAAAGTGATTCTTCATATGTTTGTGTCTGTATGTTGCTTATGTAAAATGTTTTTGTAAAATTTTTCTTCATTTATTGTGTCTGCATATTGGGTTGGGTTGGGTTTATCTTTTCAAATGTACCAATTGGCGATCCCTTAATGAGTTTTGATAACTAATGGGAATTCAACTTCGTTGTATATTTTATTTAAATAAATTAAATAAAATGAAGATATTTTAAGACAATTTCCTGGGTCACCTCAATATTGCTTATATTGGAAGTAAAGTTCCCGACGTCAGTTGGATCGAACAAATTTCATAACGCCAGAGCTCGTGCATGCGCACAACAAATTACCAAAATTTAACAGAATCGGATAATTGGCTTAGGAAAGCGTAAGGCATTTTGACGGCCTCCGTCGTCACGAGGTAACACTCCTGACTCACAATCCGAAGGTCGTGGGTTCAAACCTGGCGTGAGCAAATAAAATTTATTTGATTAATTTGTGGTATTTCACAATTAATTAATTAAAAATAATATAAAGTATATTTGCGGCGCGTTCCAGAGTGGAAGATACTCTCAGTATCGCCCTGGTGTAAGACCACCATACAGAATCGAAACGCTGCTTGAAATTGCTTTAGCCGTGTTTGGTGACCAGATCTGAATAATCAAGTACTTCCCCATCTTCCTCTTCCCCGTCTCCTTCCTCTCCCCACTACCTTCAGCCTCGCAACATACCTCAATTAGGGTGCCATAGTCTCATCGGCTCCAGACAAGAGCAGTTGGTGACTCTTGTGCGGTATTCATATAAAAATAAAGTAAGGGACAAAGAAAGAAATATTCATTTTTATAAATTAAGAAGATGTAAATTATTGAACGACGGATTAATCATAATTTTTCAGTAAAAGATTTCTTATGTTAACATTACTAACGATTTAAGGTGGTTTAAGAGAACAACTTAATGTAACTAAACCCTTTCAGAAATTTCATTCAATAGCACCGTTTCTCTTGTCATGTTACGCCATGCTAGAACTTCTATTTTGCAGTGTGGTATCTTGTGGTATCTCAAGTCATGGTGATGATATATAGGGCTGATGTTTTCAAGCATATATAAGTCATATAGAATTCCAAGAGGAATGGGCTATCAATACAGTTATGCACTATATTAAAACTAAGTATTGCAAGATTTGCTTTCTAGGTCAAATCTATTCGTTGCCTAAAGTAAGTCATACTATATCTATGATATCAGATGAGTTCCATTCTTCTGGTTTACATGAAGAGTTTTTCTGGATTTACTGTACATTTACGAATTACTGCGTAGCCACCAATTGTCATAACCGCACAATAACCGACCACAAGATAAACAAACTCACAAATTATCCGTTTTCTCGAAGTAATTACGTGTTTTTTAAAACTTTTTATTTTTTATTTTTATTTTTTTATTTAGTAACTATATAATATTTTTTACATTTTTGTATGAAACATGTTAGTTAGATGTATATATAAAATATATTCATAGTCCTTCTCATTAGGAGAACCTTTGCTGAGGGGGACAATGCTTTGGATAAGTTTTTCAGCGACTTCTATGGTTTAACTTCATTGATTAGATAAGGTTTTCCAGAAACTTCTATGATGTTTTAAGTATACTAGTAAGTTCATTTTCCGATAGATTCTTCAGCCAACATTTAATGTCCTTAATGTAGCTATTTTTTATTTTTATTTGTTTGATACTAAGTGGGAGTTTGTTATATAACTTTACTGCTAAAAATGCAGAACTTCTTTGACCAAATGAAGAGTTACACTTTGGTATATTAAGTATGTCTGTTTGTTTGGCTCTGGTTTTATGAGCGTGTGAGGTGTCTGCCTCTGAATCATTTTTGTGGTGATGTACTAGAATGTTTTTGGCATAGATTTTCTGTATGCTTGGAACATCAAACTGTTTAAAAATTTCTGCTGTTGACGTCCTTATGGGGACCTTTAGAATGGTCTTTATAATGCAATTCGGAGTTATCTTAAGTTGTTTTAAGTGATTAGATGCTGCTGAGCCCCATCCTATTACTCCATATTCCAACTACATTTTTAACTTTTTACATTAGCTTTACGCAGGAGGTCCGAGAAAAATAATTCCCTCAGGGCCTATGTCATCTTTGGGGATGCTGTGTGGAGGGTTTTTTAGGAAAGGAAGGAGAGGAAGAAAAAAGACATGGGGGTGGAAAGGAATCCGGGGTTCAGTGTGACGGACGTATGAATCCATCCCTTCAACTAGGCGATGTTCCGAGAGAGTTCTGCTGGAAAGGTCAAAAGGTCTCCCTTAATAACCAGTCTCTCGGCCAGACTAACCTCACCATTTGGGGTGACCTATGGCAGAGGTGTTGGTTGACCAATAAATGGTTCCGGGGCGGCGGTACCGATACTCGTCTTCCAAATTGAAATACAATTAATTGAACTCTGAGTTTGATTCCATTTAAATACTCTTCTAGGTTAGGTATTCGAAATACGGAATAAAATATATAATAATTTTTATAGGGATTTAATATTACAGGTACTTTGTCGAATCTGAAATTTAAATGTGTTGACTATAACATTCATCAACATCACTCTCACAGTTTTCCGTAGCAAAGCTAAACATTTATCAAGGCATCGGACCCTTAAACTAGATTTTAGCAGCATTTTGATATTTTTAACGATTCCACATTTTCCCGACTGGCTTCCCTAAGAGCTGCAGACATAAATCTCGGATCAACTAGCTTTTCCATTCCACGGGAACACAAAAGGAAGGCGATGAAAGCGATCTGTTCGCCGGCGCTGTTTGTATAGGAGAGGTGTAATCCCAACTTGTTTTTTTCAGGAACATTATGTACGGATCGATCCCCATTCCCCATGTCGGGAAGGCGCGATTATGATGGCTGGTCCCGGAGAACGGGTGGCCGATAGCAGCGGATAGAGGTAATATGGACGATAGGCGAGGATATGACTCTGGCTTATTTCACATTTTTGAAAATAGTTTCATATGAAATTTAATAGCGATTTTTCCAATATAATGGCGAGTTCAAACAGCGGAGTGAAAACGGTTTATGGAAATGTGGCTTTTCACCACTTTCGTGGTGGAATTCCCTGGTTCATAAATCGCAGGTTCATAACATTATTTTCAGAATTTTATTTACAATATATTGGTACAAAAACCAGAAAAAAAGATGTTTATTTTCGTAACGCTACATAGTGGAAGATATTCTCTGGACCGCTCTTGAGAGAGGTTATCAACTTCTTAGCTTTGTTTAATGACCTGTTCTGCCTTTTTTCATTAACTCCACACACGAGGCCCTGAGGTAAATATTTGTCCATGAGTACCTGTGTCATCTTTTAAGGTGATGTGAGAAGGGTCTTTTTGTAGAAAGGATGGATTGAACCATGTTGTAGGAGGGAAGGTACAATACTTGCCGGAAAGGTACAATAGTTCGTCATCTTCAATCTCCCTCACACCTTTAGCTTCAGAATAAATAAGAAAAAATCAGCTTAATTTAATTGTTATATTAGTTCCACACAGGAGGCCCCGAGGAAAATAATTCTCCTCAGGGCCTATGTCATCTTCGGGGATGCTGTGTGAAGTGTGTCCAGGAGTGACGGACGTGTGAATCCATCCCTCCCACTGCGGTACCAAGCGATGTTCTGAGAAAGTACGGCTGGAGAAGTCAAAGAGACTCCCTCAACAATTCTATCCCGATGCAGCTGCATCCGCCGCCAAGACCCAGACGAACTTCACCACGTGAATCCAGGCACACCTGTTAAGTCACCAAACGTAGCAAACCAGATGGGATGACCTACGGCAGAGGTGTTGGTTATCCAATAAATGGAGAATGACGTGCAAAGCTTCGGATGGGAATCTTGTCCGTATATCAAATTAAAAATATAATTTAATATAAATATGAATTAAGTCTGTGATGTATGTCTTTTTTCTAAACTCTTATATTTGTCTGTATTTTATTTACTCCTGGGCACTTGGCACCAGTCGTAATGTTTCGTCTTTTCATACTTATTTAACTCTCCTTTCATCGGCAAGACAGTTGTAATATTCTCGCCTTTTCTCTTGGCTCTGATCGATATTTAAATTCTTAAGGCTTTGCATATGTGTGGTAGGGATGGAAAATTCCTCCCCTACGTCACACAAGCCTTTATAAATTTGGACCCTTATTTCCTCTGATAACTACAGAAAGCTACTTAAAGCTCCCTTGTACTACATACCTTTAGCGACATATGTACTTAACTAATAAATACGTTATTTACGACTTTGAACGTAAATATTTTCGTATTTAGGTTGTAATTAAACTCCATCAAACGTTGTGTAATTTTTTTGATTTATGATATAGGATTTTAATTACTTTAAATTTGTGGTAACCCTCTTGATTCTAAACAGAGTGTTGAATTTCAAACTGTATTGGTCTCTCTCTTGCAAATTTAACCTTAAGTAATTTCTCTAAATGAACTAACTTCCCTTTGACGTTTATTATGATTCCCTACATCCTAATGAATTCATGAATAAGCAATACTAATCGAAACTACACATGACTAATTGAACAGATAATTAAATATAACTCAAATGGTTAAATGTTAGTAAATTTGATTATGATTGTATCTCGTATCTGCTGGGCGCCCCTCCGTTTAGATTCAGCTGCTATAAGGTACATATAAGGATGGATTTAGTAGGTTAATGTAATTAGTTGATTGCATATTTGACGAACTCAGAATAACCCTTTTTCTGGCAAAATTTGGCTCCAGCCTCCATCAAGTAAGCAGGGTGATCAGGAGTCCTCCCAAAATTCGCACAGTCTTTTGGCACGGTTCAATTGATTGATACCTAAGTTATCGCGTCCCAATTGACCTTCCTTCGCCATCATGCACTGCCTTCAGGTCTTCCCCCGAGCCCAGATACCTCCAAATTCCTACTCCTCCAAAGTTTACTATTTACTTAGGGCGAACCGGTTTCGTCCTATATGCAATCATATACTCACGGGTTTGTGTGGAGTTACGGGTCGTGAATCCTCCCTCCACGTTCAAGAAATGAGACGAGAGTGACCCGACAGGCCTAAAGCACTAATTGTAAGTGAGTTCGTTTCATTCAATGAACAGTACATAAAAAGATATATATGTAAACATACGTTTTGGGAAGGTTTATAACTCGCAATGCGAAACTACTTGCAACGCATCCCGAGCTCGGATCTCGCCCATCAAATTCTGCACAATCCTCAGATTGATACCGAATAGATACATAAGAATAGTGGGTGACATATAAATATATACTAGTACAATAAGATCTTATCTGGCGATGTGTTCTGGAGATTCGCCATAACTCCAAGCTTTTGTTTGGTTTTGTTGACGGTTTTGTTTGAGAGATCCGCCATCTCTATGGTTTGATTAATGGTCCTTGTTACAGAAGCGAACACTGCCTTCTGTTGGTTGAACTGTATTTTTTTTTTTTTCTTTCCCTCCCCTCCAATGTTCAACTTTTGATAAATTCTTGCTATCCCGTGATTCTCAATTGAAGCATGTAAATCCTCATTACCCCTTATTAAGCTATCCCGTGATTTTTCGACTGTTTCATGTAAGTCTTCAATACACCCTATTGAACTATCCCGTGATTTATCAAATGTTTCATGTAAATCTTCAACACACCCTTTTGAACTATCCCGTGATTTATCAAATGTTTCATGTAAATCTTCAATACACCCTTTTGAACTGCTATAATAAATCTGTTAATTTTCAATTGCTTAAGTCTGTAGATACCTCTTCACGTTCAAATTAAAAATAGTGTTTAAATTTTTTTTCCTTTTGTTCCTAATAATTGCGCAATATCATAATTTTATCCCGTTCCTAGAAGTTAATACCTAAGTACGATATCCATTAATCAAGGTCATTTTTTTTTCTTTTTACTGTATTCGGACTAGTGACCCAGTGACCGATTTATTTTGTAAACAATTTGAGCTTTGTAAACATTCTCGACGGCCTTGTGACCTAGACTCAAGCGTATGAGGTATGTTTACTTTAGACATTCCGGAGACGTGTGAGTTGACTCTAAAATTTTTTCTTTGTTTGATAATGATGTACTTAGCGCAATTGTCTAGTCTGATACCCGATTACGTATACATATTTATTCATTTATATATACTTTGTCTCAATAAATAATTTATAATATTGATTTGTATATACATAAATTTTATGATTGATATAATCTCTAATATCATAACTTATTTCAAATGCTCTGGATTTTCTGAAATCATATTAATACATACATAAGATTAAATATAAAATATTGATTTGTAATTTTATCACACATAACTACTTTTAATAGTTATTGATGAATTCAGAGGTAGGAATCGATACCCTTTTCCTCTTTTTATATAAGTGTTTTTCTTTTTTTTTTTTTGATTATAATTTTTCTTGGGAACAAAAATTACATATATATATGTTTATATACTTACATATATAAATATATAAAATATAATTATTATACTTATAATATTTTAATATAGTTACATATCACATATTAAGCGAGTAATATCTTGGTCAAATAATTAATCCAAATACCAATGTTTGCTGCTTTCCGCTTCCTCCTTGGAATCTGTAAAATTTTATAACGGAAAAGACTTACCCCTACCAAGGTTTTTCCGACCGGGAATACACAGTAAACCTTGCTGCAATTTTCCTAAATTAATTTTTATTTTCCTAAATTTAATTAAATCTTTTTGACTTCAATTTTTTTTTTTCCAATTAATCTAATTAATTAAAATGATGTATGAACTCTATCGTTCTAAACTGTATTTTATTTCAAAACTCGGTGGTTAGATAACACTTTAAATGATAGTTACTTCACGATTAATTTAGAGATGGTAAATTGTTGTTAAATTAAATTTTTATCCCTCCGAAATTTTATGTATTAATAAAATATTATTTTGTTTTATTATTATTATTTAAGATAATTAATTTAAATATTTATTATTTGTTAGAACACTTTCACTTAGATTGAACACACGTATTTAATTATAACTTTTTCACACTAAATTATCACATCACTTCAGTTATTTATTGCACTAATATTAAACGCGAAATTTCTAAGTTTAAAATTACGATATTAGGTGATTATAAAATCCGAATTTTCCACTAAAACAAATTGTATTTATCACGAGCACTTTTATTTTTCACAAGTAATTAATGCGTTGTCTTTAATTTTTATTTTCACTGACTCTAACTGCAAAGTATTTTTTTTTGTATATCACTGACTAGAATGTGAAATTTTCTAAGTATCAAAATAATTATCACTTAGAATTTTTCCACTTTAAGTCACCCACCGTTTCGTCACGTTCCGCGAAGTTACAACCTTTTCGACCGCGACCGTAGACTGTCCTCAACTGGCATTTGTCTAGACTTTTATACCCCTCTCAGGTCCAAAAGATCGAATCTGAATCTCCTGTAATAAACCAATCTAATTACTATCAACTCGTAATTTCTTGAAACCTCTCCACTATTGTCGAATGCGGTCTCTTTGTACGTTTTGCGTTTGATACTTTCAATTCTGTCTCGTACTCCCATACTTACAAGATCCGGATTTAGTAAGATCCATGTTTAATGGCCCAACTTCCTTTGTCCTGTTGTTCATACAAAACTAGCTTGAATTTAATAATTTTAAAGTTCTATTTTCATATATTCCGTAACATGTCCGTGCGTACGGCATCTACCATATGTTCCAAATCTGTCCCCAAATTCGCCTATCAGAGATATCTTCATGTCGAAGTCTTTCTCGCAAATTGTTCATTCTTATTTTATTATTTTTCCTCGAGTTTTTCTGTATTCTATATGAACCTTTCCATTTAAAACCGAATTTTCTCTATTTACGTCGTATATTTGAATTTTCCATTTTTTTTCCGAATTTTCTTTTATTCACGACACTCTTTCCATGAATTTCCTTATTTATTCTTACGCTATTGTTCATATCTCTATAGATTTTTATATTTCAAGCCGTATTTATTTTATTCACTGTTAATCTAAGATTTCCTTTGTTTTTCTCTGTCGTATCTCCTTTCCCCTCGCTTCCCCGTACTTCCCTGATATAACCATATCGTTTTTTTGATGTTTGCTGCCTCTTGGAAAATTTCATTTTCTATTTGTTATTAATAAATATATCATTTTTAACATTTTTATAGGAGATACCCCCACTTCGGCCCTTAAATTCCTGTCATTTTTATCGCTTCATAGAGATCGTCCCCCAAATTTTGTCCCGTTCTTACGAAAAATCCCATAAACCATATGTCTTGACAGCTGTATACATTAGTTCTTGTACCCACCTGGCAATAAATCCTTTTTTATTTCAGTGTCGTTAACTTTTATGAGAATTCTTTAATATAAATATCTCATAAGACCCATGATAATTTTTATTACCTTTTTAACGGCTAATCGTTCTTATCTAAACAATTTCCATGTTCGAATATTCCTTGTTTATCACAACAAAATACATCTGAAATCGGCAACCATTGTAATGCCTCATCTTTATCTGCAATCGCGTACTATGCTAATCTATAAACTCCATTTTAATTACGTAAAATGACTCCTTTTCCTGAGTTTTTCTATCGCAATGTTTTCAGCATTTTCCACTCCCCTCCGTACTGCACTCTATCTTCTTCTCTAACACTTGTTACCGCTCTAGACATCTGAAATGTACCCTCGCCTATTCTTTAAAACTCTCATTTTTTTGACGTTTCCTCCCTAAATCTTTCATCGTAATATCCTAGCTCCGTCTAGAATTGATAACAATAATTTTCCATTGTTTTCTCAACATTTCCATTTCCTTTAGCACGTTTTCCCTCGAATCGATCATCTCCGGTCGTCACAAACAATCGTATTATAGATGAAAATCTCCCTAACATCTTACAATACGTTTTCGTCACTTGCTTTGCAATCTTTCACTTAAACTTTTGCATCGTGTTTACGTGTATCCTTTTTTTTCGCACCTGATATGTTTTAATGCGTTCGAGAACTAGGGTTTCTGATCCCTGGAATGTACCGGTTAACCAAAACATTTCTTGGGGTCATCGTTCTTTTGTCCCTGAACAAATTATTTCTTCCCATGGAGTTTATTCACCTCTCGGTTTGGTGGGAACGTCAAACTCATTAATCACATTACTAATTGCTAAGTCCAAAGGTCGTTCCTTTGTTCTAAAAATGGGTTCGGCCCTCTTCCCGTTGATAGGCTAACTCGGTTTTTAATCGTTTTTGCTGTAATTCAATTGGCTGTCAATATATCACGGCCTAAATTATACCGGGAGTCCCTGTCTTTGATTATTTGTTGATACCATCTGTGATCCTTTCATCAATACTCGTCTCACTTTGTCTAATTATAGATCCCTACCGTAAATATGAATTCACTTTACTCTAATCCGATAGATGTCGTAGACGTGTCCGTTTTATAAGTAATTGATATTTTCTTTTTAAATTAAAGTGGGAAGCTACGATATTTCCTAATTTTCACTGTTGATCAATGCAATTCATCACAGTTCCCTCCTCTGAACTCAATTTGCTGTGGCTAACGTTGTATTTTATTTTAATGTCCTCTTCTTTTTTTTTTTTTTTTTTTTTTTTTTTTTTTTTTTTTTTTTTTTTTTTTTTTTTTTTTTTTTTTTTTTTTCGTTAGACACCGAAATTGTGTTCAAATTTAGACTAGCTATCTTCCCCTCCTCATTTGGTTATCCCCTATCTCTACTCCGTGTCATATTACTTCCTATCTCCCCCTCCTCATTCTGTTATCCCCTATCTCTTTTCCGTATCCTATTACTTCCTATCTCCCCCTCCTCATTCTGTTATCCCCTATCTCTTCTCCGTATCCTATTACTTCCTATCTCCCCCTCCTCATTCTGTTCGGATTGTTAACAATCTTGAATTTGAATCTCATTGTATTCTTTATTTTCTTTTCGCGTAGATTTTACTTTATGAAATTTTCTTTAATTTTGATAGATTCAAAATTAATTTCTTTTTGCTGGAACACGCCCCTCGACTCGCGTGTTTTGGTGGTCCCCAACCAAATTGGACTAAGACCTCCCTTACAATGATTTAAGTAAAGATTGTTTACAATCTCGCGGCCTTTCGAACAACTGAAAAGCGGGTGGTCTCTTGGTGTGCAATGAATTGTTTTTTTTTTTTTTTTTTGTTTTGTAAGTATGAATATTTTTTTGTGAAATGTGTGTTTTCGCACGACCTCACCCAATCCGACAATCAGTGGTATACATGTTTCATATAAATTTTCCAGCATTTTTTTTTTTTTTCTTTATTTATTTAAACTTTATTTTATAATTCTTAATTTCTAATTGTAATTTCTTAATTCATCCAAAGTTGTTCTAGCCTAAGTGTTGTCCACTCTAATATTTAAATTTTTATAAATGTTCTTTATTATCCTCAAATTGGTTCAGCGTTCCTTTTTTCCTTTTTTTTTTTTTTTCGAAATCTAAAATATTTATACCTTAATTCAAATGTTACCTTTTTATCTCTATACTTAATGTCTACCCTATATCTATAGATAAACTTTCTTATTTCAATATTTCAAAAAAAAATTCCTAGGCATTGTTTATTTTTTTTTTCAAAATGTCCCTTTTGTGTGCCATATAATATCTCTAATTCTCTCCTTTTGAGTGTTCTTACGTATCTAACATTTTTTTTTTTCTCACTAACACATAAAAAAAGGTAAAAATTTTTTTTTTTTTCAACTAGAAAATCAAAATTAACGAATTTATTTGCCTTACTCTATTTCAATAATTGAATATGATTGTCGCTTATTAAGAACTTGTCCACTCACCCTCAAAGACTTGACGACGATCCGCCCCTCGCAAGCAATCTGATAATCTAATATTTTAGTAATTTTCTTTCTTCCCCCTCCCCAATTATAATGTACCCTAACATAATTTTATTTGTATTTCTCAATCGTTTATTTATTTATTAACATTTACAAATATTTGTAAACTTCGCACTCTATCCGTTGATTTCCACTAACTGTAAACCTGATTTTTGTTTCTTATTACTTGTGTAATATCTAGCTAAATGTAAAGCGCTATAATCTCCTTTTATCTCCCGAGTTGGCTGCGACCATTAGCTCCTTCCCGGCTGTAGTTATTGTAGAATTTTCTTTTGGTGAACTGTTAACTTCGGTGCACTTGCTGCAACTAGCGTTTTCGCCCACACTTTCAATTGCGTGTATCCTCCTTTTTATGGCGCGGTAACGGTCACGGTATTTGTCCTTCTTGCTGGATTCCTCCCCACTCCTCTTCTTCATGTTCCGTTCTTCTGGTGTACATACCATTGTATCTAGTTTTCGTAGAAACTCAGCGGCGACAATCTCATCTCCTGACTGCCCCGAAAACCATAGCGATTGAATTTCCTTCGGATAATGTCTCATAATCTCGTCAACTATGCCCAACGGTGTGTCAGTAATCTTTAAAGCCTTCGCTAGCTCCCAATAGTTTGCGAAATGAGTGAGCATGGATATATTTTTCTTGGCATCATATACCCCTTCTGCAAGACGACGGCGAACTTCATTTTTCTTTATGTCTCCCCAATAGGTAGCTAAAAAATCTCGTTCGAAATCTAACATAGTCTCCCATCGTTTATTGTACAATTTTGCCCACGATTTAGCTTCCCCTTTCAAATTTTCCCGTACGACGACTAAAGGATCCGTTCGTTTCACTTTTCTAGTGTATTCTTTTAAATCTTCCAGGAAACTAATGGGATTTTGATTTCCACCGGAGAATGATGGTCGTTCCTGCTGTGGTAACATTTCCACTACTTGGAGAACGCTTTTCGGCGCACTATCCTCTCCTATCACCGCCACTGTTGCTGGGCTTTCCAATTGTTTCTCGAGTTCTTGCATCTTATTGACGAGCGGTGCCAAAGCTGCCTGAATTATTGTAGTTATATCTCCTATGTTTATTGTTGAAGTCTCGGTTGTGACATTTTCCCCGATTGCTGTCACTAAAGCCTGGGCTCGCCTACTTGTTCCACGTTTCCCAACCATTTTCTTTATTTTCCGAGTGTCGCCCGGTTAATGTTTATATTTTATCTTATTAAGCGACAACCTTATAATCTCTATTTTAGTTTCCTAAATTACCTTATGTAAGTTATGTTGCCTTCCTTATTCTATTTATTTACTTATTTTTTTTTTTTTTTTTTTTTTTCAATTTTCTCGTTTTTCTATATTTTTTATTTTATTTTTTTATTTTTCCTTTTACTTCGTTAACTTTTCTTGTTCCTTTTCCTCGGGTTTTTCCTGTAACATACCATGTGTGAGTCTCTCTTCACACTCTCGCTTATTTTCGCCCTGTTCCTCCGATTTTGTGTCGGTCTCCCCCTCTGGCTGAACGACTTCTATCATATCCTCGACTCGTAACTTAGACCTCTTTGAACGTCTAAATATCTCCCGTAATTCATCTCCCGACGGTATTTCTTTAGCTTCTAATTCCGTCGCATCCACTTTCCTTTTTTCCGCCATTTTTTGTTTAAAATTTTTAATGAATTTAACCCAATACCAACTATTTATTATAAATATACCTATATATATTTATAATTTATTTTATTTTTTTTTTTTTTTTTGGAACCTGTCCCCCTATAAAACACAATATTTTTAATTATTTATATTTGTTTGCATGATGATTGTAACCCAAATTAGATCAACTCTACCATCACTCTTCATTTCAATTAAATGTAGGTAATTGCAAAAAAAACGGAATGAATATTGTTACTCCAATGTTAATGAATATCCCGTGATTTTCGTTCAACCAATAATTACTCATTGTTTAGAATGCCAACCATTCCTTCAAGTTCCGCAATACCTACGATATTTTCGCAAAATCTGTTTAGAGTTCGCAATACCTATCTTGATGTTATTTCGTCAAATCCCCTCCTTTTTTGGTCCGAATGATCAAATGTTCCCTTAAATAGGTATATACCTATAAAACATTCGTCTGTGATATTAAAGCTCTCAACTCGACACTATCCCCAATCAAATATTTTATGTTATTTTTATTTTATGTTCCTTATCTTTTATGTTATGACTTTTTATGTGATAATCCTCACATACAAACCCACAACATTAACTATAAACAAAGGGTCACTTTATGTAGGTAAGTTCCCCCGTTTTTATCTGTAAAGTCTGTTTATTTTTTCCGTAACCGAGTGTTGATATTATTTTCGAGTTTGTTTATTCTACAATCTCTTATAGAGATACGCGTTACCCCCGATGTCACCTACTTCAAAATTTTTCGATGTTTTGTTATCACTTTCGATGCTTACAAACACCGCGGTATCTCGTATCAGATTGTTTACATTACGGTCATTAACATTCTGGATTCAGGAATGTCAATACCATTATTCTATCAATTTATGGCCTGCCTTGAATAAACTGTTTACGCTTGTATCTGACCTACATTCTTTGTTACGATATTTATAATCTCATAAGCAATCAACAAATTCATGGTCACTTGATTTAAACTTTATCGACACTTTTATAAATTATTTTAAAACATGTAGAGTTTATTCGTTAACACTTTTTTTTTTTTTTTTTTTTTTTATATTTAAATGTATTGTTTATTTATTTATTTATATATTTTTTCCGTGTTTATTTAACGGCGCACTGTTCTGATTTTTATTTTATTTTTATTATCACTTCATTTAACATAACGTCCTACTTATTATTATTATTATTTTTTTTTTTTTTTTTTGCAATAGATTGACCAATAAAATTTTTTTTTTTTTTTTTTTTTTCTAAAACAACTTGTAAAACTCTGATCTCCTGGTCACGGCACCAGTTGTGATGTATGTCTTTTTTCTAAACTCTTATATTTGTCTGTATTTTATTTACTCCTGGGCACTTGGCACCAGTCGTAATGTTTCGTCTTTTCATACTTATTTAACTCTCCTTTCATCGGCAAGACAGTTGTAATATTCTCGCCTTTTCTCTTGGCTCTGATCGATATTTAAATTCTTAAGGCTTTGCATATGTGTGGTAGGGATGGAAAATTCCTCCCCTACGTCACACAAGCCTTTATAAATTTGGACCCTTATTTCCTCTGATAACTACAGAAAGCTACTTAAAGCTCCCTTGTACTACATACCTTTAGCGACATATGTACTTAACTAATAAATACGTTATTTACGACTTTGAACGTAAATATTTTCGTATTTAGGTTGTAATTAAACTCCATCAAACGTTGTGTAATTTTTTTGATTTATGATATAGGATTTTAATTACTTTAAATTTGTGGTAACCCTCTTGATTCTAAACAGAGTGTTGAATTTCAAACTGTATTGGTCTCTCTCTTGCAAATTTAACCTTAAGTAATTTCTCTAAATGAACTAACTTCCCTTTGACGTTTATTATGATTCCCTACATCCTAATGAATTCATGAATAAGCAATACTAATCGAAACTACACATGACTAATTGAACAGATAATTAAATATAACTCAAATGGTTAAATGTTAGTAAATTTGATTATGATTGTATCTCGTATCTGCTGGGCGCCCCTCCGTTTAGATTCAGCTGCTATAAGGTACATATAAGGATGGATTTAGTAGGTTAATGTAATTAGTTGATTGCATATTTGACGAACTCAGAATAACCCTTTTTCTGGCAAAATTTGGCTCCAGCCTCCATCAAGTAAGCAGGGTGATCAGGAGTCCTCCCAAAATTCGCACAGTCTTTTGGCACGGTTCAATTGATTGATACCTAAGTTATCGCGTCCCAATTGACCTTCCTTCGCCATCATGCACTGCCTTCAGGTCTTCCCCCGAGCCCAGATACCTCCAAATTCCTACTCCTCCAAAGTTTACTATTTACTTAGGGCGAACCGGTTTCGTCCTATATGCAATCATATACTCACGGGTTTGTGTGGAGTTACGGGTCGTGAATCCTCCCTCCACGTTCAAGAAATGAGACGAGAGTGACCCGACAGGCCTAAAGCACTAATTGTAAGTGAGTTCGTTTCATTCAATGAACAGTACATAAAAAGATATATATGTAAACATACGTTTTGGGAAGGTTTATAACTCGCAATGCGAAACTACTTGCAACGCATCCCGAGCTCGGATCTCGCCCATCAAATTCTGCACAATCCTCAGATTGATACCGAATAGATACATAAGAATAGTGGGTGACATATAAATATATACTAGTACAATAAGATCTTATCTGGCGATGTGTTCTGGAGATTCGCCATAACTCCAAGCTTTTGTTTGGTTTTGTTGACGGTTTTGTTTGAGAGATCCGCCATCTCTATGGTTTGATTAATGGTCCTTGTTACAGAAGCGAACACTGCCTTCTGTTGGTTGAACTGTATTTTTTTTTTTTTCTTTCCCTCCCCTCCAATGTTCAACTTTTGATAAATTCTTGCTATCCCGTGATTCTCAATTGAAGCATGTAAATCCTCATTACCCCTTATTAAGCTATCCCGTGATTTTTCGACTGTTTCATGTAAGTCTTCAATACACCCTATTGAACTATCCCGTGATTTATCAAATGTTTCATGTAAATCTTCAATACACCCTTTTGAACTGCTATAATAAATCTGTTAATTTTCAATTGCTTAAGTCTGTAGATACCTCTTCACGTTCAAATTAAAAATAGTGTTTAAATTTTTTTTCCTTTTGTTCCTAATAATTGCGCAATATCATAATTTTATCCCGTTCCTAGAAGTTAATACCTAAGTACGATATCCATTAATCAAGGTCATTTTTTTTTCTTTTTACTGTATTCGGACTAGTGACCCAGTGACCGATTTATTTTGTAAACAATTTGAGCTTTGTAAACATTCTCGACGGCCTTGTGACCTAGACTCAAGCGTATGAGGTATGTTTACTTTAGACATTCCGGAGACGTGTGAGTTGACTCTAAAATTTTTTCTTTGTTTGATAATGATGTACTTAGCGCAATTGTCTAGTCTGATACCCGATTACGTATACATATTTATTCATTTATATATACTTTGTCTCAATAAATAATTTATAATATTGATTTGTATATACATAAATTTTATGATTGATATAATCTCTAATATCATAACTTATTTCAAATGCTCTGGATTTTCTGAAATCATATTAATACATACATAAGATTAAATATAAAATATTGATTTGTAATTTTATCACACATAACTACTTTTAATAGTTATTGATGAATTCAGAGGTAGGAATCGATACCCTTTTCCTCTTTTTATATAAGTGTTTTTCTTTTTTTTTTTTTGATTATAATTTTTCTTGGGAACAAAAATTACATATATATATGTTTATATACTTACATATATAAATATATAAAATATAATTATTATACTTATAATATTTTAATATAGTTACATATCACATATTAAGCGAGTAATATCTTGGTCAAATAATTAATCCAAATACCAATGTTTGCTGCTTTCCGCTTCCTCCTTGGAATCTGTAAAATTTTATAACGGAAAAGACTTACCCCTACCAAGGTTTTTCCGACCGGGAATACACAGTAAACCTTGCTGCAATTTTCCTAAATTAATTTTTATTTTCCTAAATTTAATTAAATCTTTTTGACTTCAATTTTTTTTTTTCCAATTAATCTAATTAATTAAAATGATGTATGAACTCTATCGTTCTAAACTGTATTTTATTTCAAAACTCGGTGGTTAGATAACACTTTAAATGATAGTTACTTCACGATTAATTTAGAGATGGTAAATTGTTGTTAAATTAAATTTTTATCCCTCCGAAATTTTATGTATTAATAAAATATTATTTTGTTTTATTATTATTATTTAAGATAATTAATTTAAATATTTATTATTTGTTAGAACACTTTCACTTAGATTGAACACACGTATTTAATTATAACTTTTTCACACTAAATTATCACATCACTTCAGTTATTTATTGCACTAATATTAAACGCGAAATTTCTAAGTTTAAAATTACGATATTAGGTGATTATAAAATCCGAATTTTCCACTAAAACAAATTGTATTTATCACGAGCACTTTTATTTTTCACAAGTAATTAATGCGTTGTCTTTAATTTTTATTTTCACTGACTCTAACTGCAAAGTATTTTTTTTTGTATATCACTGACTAGAATGTGAAATTTTCTAAGTATCAAAATAATTATCACTTAGAATTTTTCCACTTTAAGTCACCCACCGTTTCGTCACGTTCCGCGAAGTTACAACCTTTTCGACCGCGACCGTAGACTGTCCTCAACTGGCATTTGTCTAGACTTTTATACCCCTCTCAGGTCCAAAAGATCGAATCTGAATCTCCTGTAATAAACCAATCTAATTACTATCAACTCGTAATTTCTTGAAACCTCTCCACTATTGTCGAATGCGGTCTCTTTGTACGTTTTGCGTTTGATACTTTCAATTCTGTCTCGTACTCCCATACTTACAAGATCCGGATTTAGTAAGATCCATGTTTAATGGCCCAACTTCCTTTGTCCTGTTGTTCATACAAAACTAGCTTGAATTTAATAATTTTAAAGTTCTATTTTCATATATTCCGTAACATGTCCGTGCGTACGGCATCTACCATATGTTCCAAATCTGTCCCCAAATTCGCCTATCAGAGATATCTTCATGTCGAAGTCTTTCTCGCAAATTGTTCATTCTTATTTTATTATTTTTCCTCGAGTTTTTCTGTATTCTATATGAACCTTTCCATTTAAAACCGAATTTTCTCTATTTACGTCGTATATTTGAATTTTCCATTTTTTTTCCGAATTTTCTTTTATTCACGACACTCTTTCCATGAATTTCCTTATTTATTCTTACGCTATTGTTCATATCTCTATAGATTTTTATATTTCAAGCCGTATTTATTTTATTCACTGTTAATCTAAGATTTCCTTTGTTTTTCTCTGTCGTATCTCCTTTCCCCTCGCTTCCCCGTACTTCCCTGATATAACCATATCGTTTTTTTGATGTTTGCTGCCTCTTGGAAAATTTCATTTTCTATTTGTTATTAATAAATATATCATTTTTAACATTTTTATAGGAGATACCCCCACTTCGGCCCTTAAATTCCTGTCATTTTTATCGCTTCATAGAGATCGTCCCCCAAATTTTGTCCCGTTCTTACGAAAAATCCCATAAACCATATGTCTTGACAGCTGTATACATTAGTTCTTGTACCCACCTGGCAATAAATCCTTTTTTATTTCAGTGTCGTTAACTTTTATGAGAATTCTTTAATATAAATATCTCATAAGACCCATGATAATTTTTATTACCTTTTTAACGGCTAATCGTTCTTATCTAAACAATTTCCATGTTCGAATATTCCTTGTTTATCACAACAAAATACATCTGAAATCGGCAACCATTGTAATGCCTCATCTTTATCTGCAATCGCGTACTATGCTAATCTATAAACTCCATTTTAATTACGTAAAATGACTCCTTTTCCTGAGTTTTTCTATCGCAATGTTTTCAGCATTTTCCACTCCCCTCCGTACTGCACTCTATCTTCTTCTCTAACACTTGTTACCGCTCTAGACATCTGAAATGTACCCTCGCCTATTCTTTAAAACTCTCATTTTTTTGACGTTTCCTCCCTAAATCTTTCATCGTAATATCCTAGCTCCGTCTAGAATTGATAACAATAATTTTCCATTGTTTTCTCAACATTTCCATTTCCTTTAGCACGTTTTCCCTCGAATCGATCATCTCCGGTCGTCACAAACAATCGTATTATAGATGAAAATCTCCCTAACATCTTACAATACGTTTTCGTCACTTGCTTTGCAATCTTTCACTTAAACTTTTGCATCGTGTTTACGTGTATCCTTTTTTTTCGCACCTGATATGTTTTAATGCGTTCGAGAACTAGGGTTTCTGATCCCTGGAATGTACCGGTTAACCAAAACATTTCTTGGGGTCATCGTTCTTTTGTCCCTGAACAAATTATTTCTTCCCATGGAGTTTATTCACCTCTCGGTTTGGTGGGAACGTCAAACTCATTAATCACATTACTAATTGCTAAGTCCAAAGGTCGTTCCTTTGTTCTAAAAATGGGTTCGGCCCTCTTCCCGTTGATAGGCTAACTCGGTTTTTAATCGTTTTTGCTGTAATTCAATTGGCTGTCAATATATCACGGCCTAAATTATACCGGGAGTCCCTGTCTTTGATTATTTGTTGATACCATCTGTGATCCTTTCATCAATACTCGTCTCACTTTGTCTAATTATAGATCCCTACCGTAAATATGAATTCACTTTACTCTAATCCGATAGATGTCGTAGACGTGTCCGTTTTATAAGTAATTGATATTTTCTTTTTAAATTAAAGTGGGAAGCTACGATATTTCCTAATTTTCACTGTTGATCAATGCAATTCATCACAAGTCTTTCTTTTTTTTTTTAATTTACAAATTGTGGTACCTATATGTTAAAAACTTCTCAAGAACCTGAACCGATTGGTACTAATTAAATATTTATGTTAATTTTTATGCATCTTTAGTCATATTTCAAATTATTCGTTCATGAGTCCGAGCATTCCGGACTTTGGATTATTGGAAGTTTTCCGGTTCAATTCTCGCAGCAATTATTATTAATATGTTGAAGGGCATGTTTTAATTAAAAATCCCTCACACTATTTCACCCTCATAACTCCGTCACGACATGAACTGACTTAAGTGTGACATTCACTTGATCATTCCATCTACTCGTTACCCCGACTACTTCTGCCATTATTTTGGCATAAAAATATATACTCTAGCAACATTATTTTCTTACATCGGAGGTGCCAGTATGGATGCTGTGAAATATACGAGTAGGTTCATAAGTTTTATGTACCAAACCAACATGGCTTTCAGAAGAGCTCCAAACCAAAATGGCGATCGGCGATACTTGTGAGGAATATGTTATGAACACTTTTTTTTTGTTTCTTTTATTTTATCTGTCTAAATTCTATTGCGTGACATATTTGTTTTTAAGAAGGTTATGTTTAGGTTTTTAATCCTTGTTGACTTTGCAGTTTAGAGTCCTTTCCACATCTATAAACTGAATTGCGTGTGTAGTGGAGATTTTTTAATAAGAACTCTTGATTGTGCGAGTCAAATATATTTCCATGAAAAACGTTATTTTTCAATAAACTTGGTATCGTGTTAAAAAAATGACGGCTAGAGGGAAGGTATAACTGCCGAACGGAACGAACGCGGAAATCGGAATCGTTTTGCATTGTCATGCGCTGGACCGGATAGCGGTTCTCGGTGATACCAGTCGGTAAAATTAAGCAATAATAATATTTGAAGGTTGATCGGCCATAACTAGCTGACTTTAAGATCGAGTTGTTTGGCGGTACGTCCTCTGTGTCTACCCCAGCGGGAAACGGCGTGGTGGTTTTTTTTTTTTTTTTACGTTAACTCCACGCAGGAGGCCCTGAGGAAAATAATTTCCCTCAGGGCCTATGTCATCTGGGATGCTGTGTGGAGGGTCTTTTTGAGGAGAGGAAGGAATGAACATTGGTCTTGAAGAGACCCATGTTGTAGGAAGGAGGAAACACAGAGGCCGGCAAATCATTCCACAGCCGAGCTGTTGAACACAAGAACGAGTCGAAGAAACGACCCGTTCTCATGTGGCAAATGTCAACCGTGTACAAATGTTGGGCACGCGTTTGGCGTGTTTCCCGACTATGCACCGGTGCCGAAGGGATCAATGATGCTAGTTCCTCGGAGCATCTTTCATTGTAATACCGGTAGAACAAGGATAGCATTCCCACCCGACGCCTGTGCTCTAAAGATTGCAATCCGTCTGTTAAGATGGGAGAATCTATCAAACGGACCGCCCGTTTCTGCACAGAGTCGAGGGTATTTTTCAGGTACTTTGGAGCTCCAGACCAGAGGTGGCTGCCAAATTCAACCGTGGGGCGCACTTGTGATTTGTACAGGGTTAGCAGTTGTGTACTATTAAAGTATCTGCGGGCCCTGTACAGTACGCCCAGTTTCTGTGAGGCTAACTTTACTCTGGCTTCGATGGAGCCCCCATACCTGAGCTGGTCATTTAGGGTTACACCAAGCATTTCAATGGAGGGCCTTTCGGAAGATTGCTTCCGTTGAAAGAGACTAGATTTTCATTTCGATCCCTTTTAGACGTAATCAGACAAGATTGGGTCTTTGAAACATTAAATTCAACGAGATTATTTTTACCCCAAGAGAAAACACTCTCGAGGTAACCGTCCATTCTTTGCTTCAAAGCCCTACGAGCTGTTGGAGTTTGTGAGACCTTTGGGGGCTTGTCAAACAAAAAGCTATCATGAACTGTACTGTCATCCGCGTAACAGTGAATTGGTGCACATGACAAAAGGTCGTTGATGTGCAACAAAAACAAAGTCGGATACAGAACCGATTCCTGCGGGACGCCAGCATTTATCGAGTGTGAGGAAGAGGTGAAACTATAATATAATATAAATATAATTTTAAAAACACTACCTTAGAGGTTAATTAGGTAGTGTTTTTAAAATTATATATTTATAATATATAATACTCAGGCGTCGTGACTTCAATTCCTCGGCTGGCTAAGTTCTCCATCACGTCACAAGCATCATTTTGCGCTTACAGTGGTGGTATTTGGAGATTTTCAGATAGTCAGGTTATTCGTAATCCGGGAATGCTTATTTTTGCCGATACAAGTTAGCTTTAAATTTAAAAAAGTAATGTAATAACACTTCGACAAATAAATATACCACCCCTTCTTTCGCCAAATGTTTGCTAATTTAAAAAAAGTACTGAATATAATATATTTAATGCAGTAGCATCATATTTCCTTTTACTGAGATTGATTGTTTTCGGCAAACAAACAGCGAAAATTTGTGAAAATAACTAAAGAATTTCTGGAAAATTCACCCCTCAACCACTCAGTTCATTGCAATAGCATAACAAAAACCAGAAGGTCAAAACTCAAACATAAAAATATTTGTTTTATGTTTTACAAATATTGCTTTCAACCTTGGTTGTGCATTACCTTGATCAGCAAAGAGTGCACATTTTCCCAGACATAAATCCAGCGACTGACGAAAAGCTTTCAGCGAGGCTTTCGGGCGAGTCAAGGTCTCTCGCTGTTTGCAACAAATCAATCCGTACTCCAGGGAGTGCGATTACTTAAAGATAAATCTTCGCCTGACATAACGCGTAGCACTAAATCTCTAAATGTCTTCGTATCCAGTGTCGACTTAGCCGCAAGAATCTATGTAGAATAACGCTAACTGTTAAGTGATTTCCGAATGGAATAATTTGCGCAGCCATAAAGTTGCCCCATGAGATACGAACATTATACCAAATGGCTTTGGGGATTTTGAGAAAGGTTAGTAATTAAGCAGCGAAATTCGAATTCTAACACTGCGAAGCTGGACCTCGAATAATTAAACATAAAGAAACCATTATGCAAGATTTTATACAGCTTTAATCTTAAATATAAAAATCTCGTGTTACGGTGTTTGTGGTCGCACTCCTCCGAAACGGCTTGACCGATTTTTATGAATTTTTTTATGCATATTTGGTAGGTATGAGAAGAGGTTTTAAAGTATATTTCATTCCGCTAGGTGATTAGGGTGTCCCTATTCAGAAAAAAAATAACTGTTTTTTTTGACAATTTTTTTTTGTATTTTTTTTTATTTGGTATCAAAAAATACCTATAACTCTAAATTTTAATCATCCCACCACCACTTTTTTGTATTTTTTTATTTTATTTTTATTACACGATTTTAGTATTTTTGTATGAACAAATTTAACCGTCTTTCGTATTTCAAACAGAACGAAATTATTTGTGTTGTTGAATGACAGATGGCGCTACGTCCGCCTCATCCAACTTTCATCCACACATGAGCAAGACATTCACGAGAAGCGTCGCGTCATTTTGATATTTCATTCGGCATCATCTTCTCGCGTGGGCAAACCATTGAGCTTATTTGTGTTGGCTAAATACGGACTGACCAAAAATATCGTACACTCAATAGCTCGTCGTTGTTTTTATCGGCGGTCATCGTCTACAGCGCTCCATTCCTCTTTCTGTCGTAGATCCCATCCCCACACACTTACAATATATTCGTTTTTTTTTATTTAATAATCAAAATATTCACTAGAAATAATTTATATGGCAGAACAACGTTTGTCGGGTCAGCTAGTAATAGATAAAATACTGTTTATAATTGTTTTTATGTCTATGTAACTTGTTGTATAGTTAATATTTTCAAACAGAAAGTTTCTCTGAAAATTAAAATTTTAACATAAAAAATTATTTAACTTCTAGTTCGTTTGTAGTTTTTGTGCTTCTCTATTTTAAGTATTTTTTTCCAAAGACAAAAGAAAGCAAGAACTAAAGAAAATCCCCGTTCCCATTCCAACAACATGCTGGTGTTAAATACATTTTAAAACGTGGTGAAAAATTTTACCACAAGGATTATTTATACTTACTCTCAGTGTCGTGGTAATTTGATTTTAAGATGTGTGTATAATATTGTAAGAGTATTTTAAACAAAATGTGCAAAAGTGTCGTACTATCGATAAGCGAAAATGACATGTGATGTTAACAATCGAGTGTTATTCTGTGGAATTTTATCTTTGTGTAGATTGAATGACAGTGTTGAAAATAGCTACATTTTATGATACCTAAACAGATTTAATAACTTATGATAAATTACTAATGCTAATACCATGACTTGAAACAATTGAATATTCATTATTTATGCATTAAACCGCTTACTCGTTAATACGGAATACTTTTTATCCAAACAGTTAGATTTAGCTTTATTATTACGAAAAGTGTGTATTTATGTCGGGGGAGACCAAAAAACATGCAAAAAATATGCATTTAACATTTTAATTTTGTTAAAATTAATTCACTCACGCGGCAACGTCATGTTTATTCATCGTTTTTATTTCATAGACATTTCATCAATGCTGCCAATCATAGAAAAAATATTTTTTCGTAAAACAAAGTGAATGCATCATTGACAAGTTTGTACCTGTATTTATAATAGTAGAACGTGGAAAGAAATGTATTAAAATAATTACACAAACCCGCTGGACAAAGCCTGCTTTGCCAACAAACCATTCAAAACCTGGGATGTTTTTTAAAAGTATGATGAAAAGCGAGTTTATTTTAGAGAATTTATTTTATAAGATTGGTACTTCCGACAAATGTCATATTTGATTGTCTATTAGTTAAAAAAGGAACATTCCGTATTATCCATGCATCAAACTTCGACAACACGAACGTTCCGTGTTATCCGTGAGGTGGACTAACTGCATATTTACCGAAAATTCTTTCCATACACCGATTTAAATGAAGCATTTGGTAAGGTTCGACAATCCATACCTATATCTATTTCCGATTATAGGACATTAAAAGAGCATAATTAAGTTGGATTGTCATTAATCGACATTAATCGTTATTAACATTAATTATTGTCCTTTATTTTTAGTGAATCTTGTATTGGGTTTATGGTAAACTCTTTCCCTATACAAGGAATCAGGCAATATAACATGTTGACTAACAACATTATAAAACAATAATCCTCTGACAGGTAAAACATTCAAAGACTTGTAAGTGTCACTTCTGTGTGCATTCGTATATTTATGGATTAACAATTTTTATGGGAGCTTTGTAATTTTTTTGTATTATTTCTTGGGCATTGACTATGTAACAATTTCTAGACATTTTTGTATTGAAGGTTTTTAATTTTCAATGTACATTTGTTACTTTAATTTTAAATATTTGTGACCGGTTTCAACACGTCCGTTCGAGTTTTGCAATGTTTGGATTTAACTCATATTAGTTACTGCAATTATATTCCAAGCAAATTCATGGAATGAACTTAAAACAACTGCTAATCATGATATCAATACCTTAAAAGAATGGTTCGACAAAAATTTATTAACATTAAACATTGAACAAACCTATTATAAACTTTTTAGTATAAATAACAAAAAAATACCTCCTATCGTCTTAAATATTAAAATTCAATCAAAAAAATGCACCACTAAAATATTAGAATGCCAAAATAATGACTGTCTATGCATAGCAAATAAAAAATAAATAAAATATTTGGGTGTAATAATAGATAGTAGAAGACTCAAATTACCAATACTATAAATAGATTAAGAAAACTTATATACGTATTTATTAATTTAAGAAATATACTTAACTTAAAAATTCTTAAAAATATATACTACGCTCTAGCCCATTCATAATACAATTCGGTATCGTTGCGTGGGGACAAGCTTACAAAACCTCAATTTTGCCATTGGAAATTACTCAAAGATTATAAATCAAAATTATTACTAAGAAACCATCAGAATATTCAACCTCTCAACTTTTCCAAGACTTTCAAGTGCCACCTCTAAAAAATACATTTGTATGTAAAAAATACGCTGCTTCAAATACACAGAGACTATTCTAAGAAGTCGCACCACGCCATGGTACGCGTTGAGAGCAATAGGCAAAACACAGTGGGTCGCTTATGCCATTAATGCATAGCAGTTCTGCGCAACACTACTACACGCACAGTGTAGTGGTGTGGTTTAATCAACTAGCAATAGCGCTGAGATTAGAACCTGAATACAATAAATTCAAAAATAAATTAAACAATAATATCTTAAATAATTTAGCTACTTAGAACCGCATTAACATTTATTCAATGATACTTATTCAATAATTTATTTTATGTATATATTATTATATATTTTTATTTTTTATTTTAAACATTTGATTTATGTAAGTACGTATATATGTATAATGTATGTGTTATAATTGTTAATTTTAATTTTTTTAATTAAAAAAAAAAATATATTTTTTCTCTTTCCTTTACACACAAATAGTTACACTCTCGTAAAGGTTATATATTATATACATATATATGTTTATACTGTTTCTAATCAATGTTGCGTATTACGAGTAGTATTTAATGATTTGAGTTTAATCCGATTGTAACCTGAAAATGTATCACTCATGATTATATTACATGTGTATGTATATAAAACTAATAAAAAAAAATAAAAAAATTAACGTGATGAACATTTCTAACAAATTTTATCCACGGATTTAATTAACGAAGGGTAAATTCATTACCATTCAAATGCGCCATTCCACCAGGTATAGGAATCATCTTTCGACCATCATTGGAGGGCGTTACGTGTTATACCTATGTTCGCCCCAATGACATCATGTTCAGCTTGCCACAGAATAACCTTCCCACTCCTTTTAGCTTCACACCACACCCAAAGTGGGGATTCCATAATCCCACTAGCTTCGGTCAGTTGAGAGCGATTATTGTGCGGTATTCACCTTAAACCCTTAAAGGATAAAAAAATAAAATTCCTCACTTGATGACCTTAACCTTTAATTGCTGACGTGGGGCCGCTCAGGCCCAGCAATAATAATAATACCGAAATACTCCCCCAATAGTTTCGAATTTAGTGACGCCAGAGCCGTAAATTTTAAATTTTTATAGTTAAATTTCTACAAGTAAATTCATTTCAATTTTTTTTTGCGGGCCTCTCTGACCCATCTTCAGCACTTACGTGACTTTTTAAAGTTGATTTTTACCATATAAAAATAAACATAAACAACTTTACTAAAGTTTTATACGTAGTTTATTCGAGACACTATTGCAATATTATAATAAAAGTGAGTTCATCATGTTTAGATAATACTATTTCTTTCTTATTTATTTCGGATATCAAGTGATTTTTGCCAAAAACGATTACATAATATCCAAATTGTCAAATATAAGTTACTTAACAATAAAAAAGGATTTAATTTTATTTTAATATATTTAAATTGTCCAATAAATAATAACTTGACCCTCAAAATGTTATTGGATCTCTAATACATAAACCTTTAAACCTTTAACCCGGTCGCCCAGGCCCCTCGTCATAGAATACGTAAAAAAATCACGTCAGCAGTTAAAGGTGAATTATTGCTCTAAATTTTGGATATATTTTTCTCTATAGATTTCAGAAGAATTATTCTACGGTCTTCCACATTTATTATTCTTTTGTATTATGTTAATTTATTTAATTATTTATTTTTTTCAGGTTCTCCATAAAACAGTTATACACCTAATTATTACGGAGAAGATTACAAAATATAAGGGAAAAAAAGGTCAAGGGGGCAATTTCACTATGTTGAGACGTATGTTAAAAGATAGTTACTGAACTCTCTATAGGTAACATTGAAGATGTCAATGCTCAATGCAGAATCGTTAAGCAGTTGAATTGCTCTATTTAATGGGGCATTCTGAAAGGAAGAAGTTCTCGCTTTCGGAGCATAAAAAAGTGTGTGGGATCTCCCACGAGTATGCGCGTTAGGGACATATAGGTTAATCTCCTTCAACATAGGTGGATTCAGTAAAGTGCCGGAGATCAGCTTAAAAAAATGTTTCCCCAAAAATATTTTTCGGCCGGCTTCTAAGGTATTAAGATCGAGCATTCCTGTTAAGAACAACGATGGATACAGGAATGGGTAGTATGTATATTCCCTGATATACAGGTAACGCATAAACCTTTTTTGTACTTTTTCTATTTCTAGGATATGGTTTAATACTGTTTTCTAACTACGTATGAGAGTCGTTCAAATAAATGTAGCTTCGTTCAATAAAATAGATTATTGACGTGTGCGGTGAAGTAGGAAACCATATGTTTCCTTATAACGCCGTTGGGAAAGTAGTGGGGCCTCCTCCAATGCTCTAAATTTTCATAAAAATATTTGACAATATTGATTGGTCAGAATGAGGCGTTTCAAAATGTGTCACACTGGCGTAGCTACAACCAAACACTTCCAGTTATAGTGTAATTAGTAATCTTTCAACTTTGGAAAACTACCCTCCGAGGTCCAGGGGTGGCTAATATAAGGAAAGGGAAGGAGGGGGAGAGGTAGGGGAGGCCAACCCTTGATCTATGCGATCCGCTGATCCCGATGAATGGACGCCCAGATAATTCGAGATTTGAAGTTTTAAAGTTGTAAGGAGTATAGATTAAGACCGGCTTGTATTAAGTTTTGACATTATCAATCGAATACCTTTAATATTGGGAAGTAAAGAGCAAAGGGATGTGAAACGAAGACTTAATCGTATTGACTAAAGTTATCAAGCGGATTTGGAGAGTTTATCGGAGAGAGATTTATAATGAGGTAATCCACAATGATGAAAAACTAGTTAAACTTTTTCACAGCTAGTCTTATAAATAAAATAACTAACTAAGGTCATGCAAAATGCGAGAGTTGGCAGATAGAAGAAACGTCACACAGATTTGTCAATGTTGTAGCGACCCAATATTTGGCGAACCGAGTATTTTTACAATGGAATTATTATTTCTTTACACGCAGGCAAGACCGGTAGTTTGAGAAGATTCTAGAATCTCACAACGACGCCATTATGAAATCTGTACTCGGTTCGATAACACATGAATCTTGTTAACATAAAATCTTCTGATTATTGTCGAGGATGTTTAAATTGTTGAGATATGTGAATTATTGTATTTATTTCGTTGTATCGACGAAATGAAATGAAACTTTTTTGGTTCTGTTGTATTTTGCAACAGTTCTATAAAGTTTAAAAATCGTTCATCCAATTAAAGAAAATTGTATAGAATACAAATACGAAAATTTTAAAGAGAAGACGATTGAATGTAATTGTGTCGAATATTTTTTTAAAGTTTTTCGAATTGGTTTGGAACAACCACCCGTAATCCCCTCTTACTCCGCTAATGTTCATAGATACTGAGTGCGTAGCGACGTTTTCTAACTCAGTTAAAATTTAGACTCGCGACTCAATTCAACGGTTTTATTTTTATGTTTAATTTTTCAGCTTACTGTCAAAAACAAAATTACTACTATCCATCAAGGAAACCACTACACAAGCAAAGGTCTCTTTAAAATGATTTACCTGCACAAGAACAAAAGACAAACAGGCAAAAAAAGTTTTTTTTTTTACATCACCTCCACAAGGCCTTGAGAAAAATTGTTTCCCTGAGAGCCTATGACATCTTGGAAGAACGGAAAGAAAGGAGAGGAAGTTCTGAGAAGGAAAAAGGTACAAGGGGTGCTAATTCAGCAAAGCAGAGGTGTTCGTTATCCAATAAATGGTTCCCGGGGCGGCGGTACCCATAACTGCTTCCCAAATGAGTTTTAAGTATATTATTATTTTTTTTTTACAGTGAATACCGCACAAGAATCTTAACTGCTCCCGTCTGGAGCCAGTGAGACTATGGCATCCCCAATTGGGATATGTTGTGAGGCTGAAGGTAGTGGGGAGGGGACGGAGGTGGGGAGAGGAAGGTTGGGGAGTACCTGGCTATTCAGATCTGATCACCAAACACGGCTAAAGCCATTTTCAAGCAACGTTTCAATTCTGAATGGTGGTCTTACACCAGGGCGATACTGATAGTATCTTCCACTCTGGAACATGCCGCAAATATACTATATATTATTTTTAAATGAATAAATTGTGAAATTACACAAATTAATCAAATAAAATTTATTTGCGCATGCCGGGTTCGAACCCGCGACCTCCGGATTGTGAGTCAAGAGTCTTACCCACTGGACTACGGAGGTCGTCAAATTATATAATATAAAATTATTATATAATAATAATTGACTAAAAATCAGTCATTTTAAATACATGTACGATTACAAAAGATATTTTGAATATTTATATTGAGGGATCAGTAGGATTTATAGGTCCAATTAGGAGTTCCACAGAGCCGAACCCTCTGAAATGAAAATATCTGGAGTCGGTGAATTATTTTCCCATTTGGTCTCTGGTAGGTTGACATGATGTTCTTGTATTGTTTTGTATTTATAATACTTATATAGTGCAATTGCGTAGCGTGGATTGACTAGATGATCATTTGGGGAAGTGTGTGAAAGGGTTTAGTTTTTCCTGTAGGGAAGATTTAACCCGCACATTTAAATCTGGTGCGTAAAGTATAAAAAAAAACATTTGACGGAGACTTGAGAAATATGACTGATTTATAATAGGCACCTATCGTCTATGTATTTTACTAATAAAATACATTTTAAAAGATAAATTTTGCTATTTCAAACACACCCACGGCCTCTGGGCTCAAGCCAAGAATTTTAACGCCACGGATGTAATCATTTATTTATTTTTATTTATCTAATATTTATATTGAGTAATAATTAAATCATAAGCACACATCGGAAGTGTTTTATTTTATATAAAACGGCTCTTTGAATATAATTGGATTTTCTCGTGTTATAAAAACCTCAAAGTTATTATTAAAATGTATACGATGTTGCTTTAAATGGAAACACGTGCCACTAAATGCAACACTCCAGGAAACAATTTTATTAATCATAACAGGTTTTTATCGCCAACGTTTGTCTTGAAATACGAAAAAATAAGCACGGAGTAAGAATAAAAAGAAAAGCAATTTGATTTTCATTATAAGAAACTAAATAGATCGTTAGTAAGTTGCCTCAAAACAGTTTGATAAAGCCTTCAGAAGGCAAGCTGTCAAGCGTAATAATAATTACACAGCTGAACTTGTTTATAAATAAACTGTCTTTTTAAAAAATAAATTGAATAATATTACTAAATATACTGTACTATACTACTATAGACGTACTCTAACCAGTGATTGCTGGCATTAGGCGACCGGTCAGTGGTTGAGTGGGCATAGCGCTTCGGTCCCACGTGGGCGTCGCGTGTTCGATTCCTCGGCTGGCTAAGTCCTCCAACACAACACTAGCAACGTTTTCGGCTTTCTGTCGTGGTAGAAGGAGATGTTCAAACATTGTTGGGTTATTCGTAATCCGGGAATGTTTGCCTTTCTTTTAAAAAAAAAATTTTTTAAATTACTTAGAGTAAAAAATGTAAACGAAATTTTGTTCTCCAGTTACATTAGTGATGTTTTTTTTCAACTTAAAACATAAAAAAATCTCTTGGTATTGGTTTCTTGAGGGTAGAGGTGAGAGGTTCGGCAGCTACTCGACTAAGTGACCAGCGATGAAATGTATAAAAAAAAACGAAAAAAAATATCTAAAATTTCACCGGAGACCAAAATCTCATCAACATTTTTTACTCCTAACAATTTCAGGAATAACATTAAAGTTAGTCACGTACATCCCTTAACACCCTGTGCATAAAATATTAAATAAATTGAAAAAAAAATTCTAGTACCATGAAATTTTATAACATCTGAATTTTGCAAACAACCTATTTGTTTTTAATCCAGAATTTAAAAATAGCCCTCAAAAGCAAGCCTGCATAATTTATATTGGAATAAAATAATCCGTCCAGCAAAAAATTTCGATAATTTTAAAAGTAGATTTATTTAGCAGTTTTGTATTTTATTTAAGAGGCAGAACTTGGATTTTAACCCTGACATTCAAAGTAAACTATTTTTAAGGTCGAATTTTTCACTGGACTTACAACTACTTTAGCTTTAAGTCGGTAATTGAATTGAGTTAAAAACTTTGGCGAATGACAAGTATATTATGAATAAATTATTGCTTTATACAATGCGGGAATATTATTAAAAGCCGTTGATTTTTTTTAACATCACTATTTACCAATTGATATTTTTGACTAAAATATACTTTTTCTTGTACCAAAACTTAAAATATTATGTTAAATTGTACAATATTGTGATATAATATTAAATACGATGCAGTATGTTTCATGACGTAAATACATTCTTCCCTAATTGAGATCACTCCTGTTTAGGTAAGTAGTATTATCACGAATTGTATAATACATAAATTAAATAAGGAATATTCCACGAAGATTCAAATTTCCAATTTCTTCTCTGGTACATTATAATTATGGATAATTCGGGAGAAAGCACGTATAAAAACTTATTGGTGCATAATCACACAACAAGATTTACTGAAAACAAAGGCCTAAAAATACCACGAATATCAAATAAGTATGGTAGCAGAACGCTCGAATATATGATACCCTTGATTTACAACATGTTAAATCAAAACATTAATTTAAAAAATAATGAGGAACCCTGCCATAAACTCACAAAAAAGTGGTTAATAAATGAACAACATATATATCTATCTTAAATCTTATATTAAGTATTAATATTGTAACCTAGGCTAATCTGTGTTATGTAATAATATTAAATGGTAGAACCTACAGACAAGCTGATCTGTCACAGCTTTGTGGGACTACCCATATCTTACATTGTATCACATGTTATTATATTCAATTAAATAAATAAAAAAATTAAATTAAAAAAAATGAACAAATAAATACACGAGTGTATTTTAAGATTATTGTACATTTTTTTTCAGCTTGTATATCTGTGGGGAGTTTGTTAAAACCTAAAGGTATTCATCCCGGTAAGATGAAAGCTTCTGGGTTCAAGTCCCAGTAGCCACCGTTATCGTTTGTATTTTTCTGCGTTTTTCTTTCATGTTTTAGTTTAGATTATTACTGTTATCTTCTTCTTCAATGATATAAAACTAACAGTCCGCCATCATTAAGCTCGCGTCATCTGGGAGCTTTGGCGTAAGTGATTGCTTTTCAAGAAATTTATTAAAATTATCATTGCAGTCAGCAAGCTTTTCTTTGACTTTCACAACTTCCTGTTTGCGATTGTCGCATTTGTCCGCGTGACTTGCCTTTCTCTCTGGGAAGCTCCCTTCTCGGGAGTAATTCTAACACAATGTATGAGTTCCCGCTGTCATCTAGAAGAAATTAATTTCCCAGAAATGCAGCTCCTTTGTTCGCCATCATAAACAAGAAAGAATATTGTATTGTTTCTCGCGAGTACGGGGGTAGAAGGTTGCACCGAAAGTAGTGCATCATTTTTAATGGGATAATAGCTTTTTACCATAATAAAAGCTAACAAATTAAACATAATTTTCTCAAAATTAATTCAACTCAACACCTCCTTTTAAAACTGATTAAGAATGTTGAAAAAATGTATAAAAACTGTTTAAATAAGTTTCGTTAAGTTAGGTTATGGGCTATTTTATAATTTTTAAAACTTCTTTACACACGCTTGACTTGGGGAGTAAGCTGGTAAATGCGTGACTAGAGCATTACGAAAAGAGTGATCGGGCGAGGCGAACGGAAGTTGAGAGGGAGATATAAGTTAGTGAAGATAGAAAGATAGAGAGAGTGACGTTTCGTATATTACTGAAGGGGCAAGAGAAAGAGGTGCGAGCATACATTTTATTTCTTCCAGTTGCGTTTCATATATCTAAGACACAGTGCAGGCCTATTGTATGTATCACACTGTAGGAGCAAGAGAGAGCAGTGCGCGCGCACATTTTCTAGTTTTACTTCAGTCGTGTGGTCCAAAGCACACTCGTTTTTTTCACAGCTTTTAATGACTTTTCAAAAGGATGTTGAGTTGCGTTGATTCTGTGTTGGCATGGAACCAATTTTTTTTAAGAAGGAATTTTAAGGAGCTGGCAGTAATGATCTCCGGTGCGTGAAACATCCATTTTGACAATATTTTATCAATTTGTTTGGAAATTGGAGTCAGTTTTTGAAAATCGGAGACGGTTTCTGAAAATTGGCTACTGATTTGGAAATTGGCGGCAATATTTTGTCCATTCGAAATTAATATTGTCCATTTTATCAATTGGTTTAGAAATTGGCGACAGTTTGTGTAAATTGGAAACAAACACTTGTTTGGAAATTGGCGACAGTTTTTTAAATCAATTTTAGTCATGCACCTACTTTTGGCATTATTACTGAATACATATGGTTGCGCCAGTTTAGATTTGAATTATTGTTTGTCTATGATATAGTAACTGAGTAACTGCTTCGTTCCCTTATTCCAATCCTTAGCTATATCATATGCCAAAACAAAACAGCTTTGCTCGCTTTACTTGCGCCTCAGTATTGTTACACCAAACTCTGGCCGCGTGTGTGATCGCGCCGAGATTCATTCCTGCTATGTTCCCGTTGCCCGCGCTGTCGTTCACATGAAGGATCTACCCAGCTACGCGGTACGATTGCCTGTGAAGTATTGTTCGGCCCGCTATTGTGTAAATCCATCGTAAATATTGGATTGTTTTACCCGCCGATATTGTGAAATATCTTTATTGTAATTGGACCCGCAACTAAGTTCAATTGTTGAGCTTAGTAATTAAGTTTTCCCGCCGCGGCTGTAGAAACCGTCGAGTTTGCACAGTATTGTGAACATAATAGAGACTAAAACCAATGTCCTAAAAGTGGACTATAATGACCTGAAGTGGACTATATGAACGTGCAGTTGGTGAGTTTTTGGCACCCTTTTCAACATTTCCTTCATTGGGCAGTTATTCAGTGAATTGTTTATTTATTTAGCATGCGCTCATTCCCGCTTTGCGAATGGATTCAAGTTAGAATTGCCGTAAGCAAAATATTATGTTGCCGATTGTTGGTGCATACTTGGAGACAAATATCGGTATTTTAGGTGCATGTAATCTGATGTCTAGTGATTTCGTATTTTAATTAAAAAATTCGCAATTGATTATGGGAATCGATGGGGAGTTTGGTAAACTCTTTCCATCGTTGGAATATTCATTTTTTCTTCGTTCGAGTACGTAACTACCTAATGACGGGAAAACTGATAGATCCTGTCGAAGGGTTTAGGGTGGTGGCAATCAGATGTCAAGATGTTAAATATTAATTAATGGTCATCCTTCAGTCTCATGAATGTCCCGAGCAGACTTCCGGAAATTGATTTTGTCAATTTGGCAACTTTTGATGGATGTAATTAAAAAATTCGGAAATTTCCCCCCTTAAAAAGTGAGATAAAAGTGTTATTTAGAAGAATACAAATTTCTAACAATTTTAAAAATAAAGGTGCATATTATGATGGTTAAATAAATAAAAATTTATCGAACATTTCCTACTGAAAATTGGCTATTGATTTTGAATTTAAAACAAAGGCAGAGAATGTTAAAATGTTATGTGTGGTCGGTCTTGCTGTATGGATGTGAGACATGGACCTTGAAGGTAAATACCATGAACAGGTTAGAGGCTTTTGAAATGTGGCTTCACCGGAGAATGCTCAAGGTTCCATGGACCGACATGATAATCAACACAGAAATTCTCAGGCGGGCTAGAGCAGATAGAGAACTGCTTACATTGATAAAAGTCTGGGTCACATATTACATTGACAAAAATTTGGGACATTTACTTCGAGGGGAGAAGTATCACTTGCTCCAATTAATATTGAAAGGCAAGATAGGGTGTCGCCGAGGGCCTGGTAGGAGACAAATGTCTTAGCTGCGAAATGTACGAGATTGGACCGGCATTAGAAGTGTGGAGGAGCTATTCCGGGCAACGCAAGACAGACATTTTTCAGAGTGATCGCCAACTTCGGGGGGATCTGATAGGGCACACCAAGAATAAGAACATTTCCAAGGTATTATTGTTTAATTAGATTATGGGGTTAGGTTTACGTGAGTATAATGTGTGGTCATTGACGTATGATATGACGTGTGGTAAATAAAATAATCAGATCGTAGATATAGTACTTACAGGTTTATTTAATAACAAATTACATACGAATAATTTAATATTTAAGTTGAACAATTGTATAGGAATGTGGAGAGCGAACAAGTACGATTTACAAGACAGTGTATTTATTATCCGGCAGTTTAAAGTAGAATCTGTGTGATCTTCGTCGCGGCGCAAGTGACTTGTGATAAAGGTTGATTCCTATTGGTGTATGGGGGACCAATCGGATTGCCATGCGACTGCAGATCGGTGTCTTGTCATATCCACACGATGCTGAAAAAACGGTTTACTCTTGGGCTCTGAAATTAGAGAGATAGTGTGTTTAAAAACAATGTTTTTAATCATTGAAGAAGAAGAGCACCGAGGACTTGTCAACAAACTGCATTCTTACGGACTTCCCGCATCCTTGTGTACGTGGATTGCCGACTTCTTGAGGGAGAGGTCGATTCAGACGGTAGTCGATGGTTTCACCTCTTCCTCACACTCGATAAATGCTGGCGTCCCGCAGGGATCGGTTCTGTCTCCGACTTTGTTTTTGTTGCACATCAACGACCTTTTGTCATGTGCACCAATTCACTCAGGTATGGGGGCTCCATCGAAGCCAGAGTAAAGTTAGCCTCCCAAAAGCTGGGCGTACTGTACAGGGCCCGCAGATACTTTAATAGTACACAACTGCTAACCTTGTACAAATCACAAGTACGCCCCACGGTTGAATTTGGCAGCCATCTCTGGTCTGGAGCTCCAAAATACCTGAAAAATACCCTCGACTCTGTGCAGAAACGCGGGGTCCGTTTGATAGATTCTCCCATCTTAACAGACGGATTGCAATCTTTAGAGCACAGGCGTCGGGTGGGAATGCTATCCTTGTTCTACCGGTATTACAATGGAAGATGCTCCGAGGAACTAGCATCATTGATCCCTTCGGCACCGGTGCATAGTCGGGAAACACGCCAAACGCTTGCCCAACATTTGTACACGGTTGACATTTGTCGACATGAGAACGGGTCGTTTCTTCGACTCGTTCTTGTGTTCAACAGCTCGGCTGTGGAATGATTTGCCAGCCTCTGTGTTTCCTCCTTCCTACAACATGGGTCTCTTCAAGACCAATGTTTATTCCTTCCTCTCCTCAACACACAGCAGATGACATAGGCCCTGAGGGAAATTATTTTCCTCAGGGCCTCCTGTGTGGAGTTAATGTAAAAAAAAGAAGATAACAATAATAATCTAAACGAAAATATGAAAGAGAACAAGACACCCAACAAACCCAGACCACTCGGCTTGACAGAATGTGGCAATAGCGAAATTGGTTAACGCGCACGTCCCGGTTAGACGAGAGTTCTGGGTTCGTGTCCCAGTTGCGACCTGCGTCTTTTTTCTGTGGCTTGTTCTCTTTCATATTTTCGTTTAGATTATTATTGTTGTCTTCTTCTTCAATGATATATTACTAAGTTAAAGTTGTAAAATAAAGTTATAAAAGAGAGTTTTTCTTATAACCATGTTTTTTGTTTAATTACAAATGGATTTGATAAAGTTTTATTTAATTACAAAGCTGCTTGAAGTGGCTTTAGTCGTGTTTGGTAAAAGAACTGAATACCTAGGTACTTTCCCACTGTCGTTGTCACGATAATAATTATTACTTCATAATAATTATTTTCCTGACGTAGTAAACCTTCACCTGGCCGCTTACTTTTTTTTCGATTTTTTCGATTGGCGACATTATTGTTAAACTTCCGGCAGTACTTTTTGCATTGGCATCGTACTGGAAGCCGGTGCAAATTCGACTAGTTACTTTAGTGATAGTACTGGATTTAAAAATGGGATAATCCCTTTGTTACAAATTGTTTTTAAAACGATTTTAATCGTAATCGTACGAGCCGGGCGATGCACATCGATGCACATTTTGCGAACGCTTCTTTCTGATGTGATCGGAACGCTGTTTCTAAGGTGTTCGGTCGCCGCCATTGGGACCGATATTTGTCCGCGGCATAACGTTGTAAAATGTTGTAAATTACCTATATAATCGCGACTGGCATATTGAAGAGCGTCGCGAGGGAGAGTTCTTATGACCTGGTACGGTCATTGCTGCTCATATTTGTGACGGATGAGGCGTGCTGACGGAAATCGTGGTTATCCGAGGGGCTCAACCAGAGCACTGGTGCTGATCTTGGACCCTACTCCCTGGCGGGGAGTCCTCATTCTCTGGCCTTCCTGGGGAGTCTTTCCTGGTTCCCATCCTGAAGATTGCGTGAGAATATGGCCCGCGGTTCATCAACGCGCTATATTCAAGTAAATTAAGAGTTCGCGTCAGTGTAGAAGTATTTAGATAAAGATCCATGGTCCGCAGGTACGACATTTCTTTCTGCTTAATTATGTTCCTGTTAAATTGTCAGAATCTGTTATGTTTTTGGGGATGTGAAACCCGGCCCCTCAAAAGGGCATCATTGTTATGTTCTTTATAAAAATATACTGGGATTTGGTTGTTTTGGAAATGAACTCTTTTATTACTTAAACCAATTAAACCTCACAAGTTGGAACCTGTATTCGTTTATTCCCACAATCCTGAAGAGATTCTCTCACTCTACCATTAAATAGAATAATCAGAAGGTCCATACTGATGATTGCTGTTACATCGTTTTTCTCACATCCTTCCCCTCCCCAGCCTCATAATGGGAGACATTAACATAAAAGAGACGCAGCCTGTCATATGAATTCAAAATAAAAACACACAGCTACACACCTTTTTTTCAATACTTTTAATGACTTTTCAAAGAAGGTGTTGAGTTGAATTCATTCAGAGTTGTCCGGTCAAATATAAGATATAAAGCGATGTTAAAAATATATTAGTTTCTTCACCAAGTAACCGATTTTCAAAACACAATTATTTTTCACTTTTCATTTTGCCTTAAATTCAAGCGTTAAAATAAATACCGTCTCTTTGGTTTTGTAAAAGGTTTGTAAGCAATACTGAACAAATACTCCAGTTCCCAGGACCAACTGCTCCTGACATTTTTGTCCTTTGATGGAGAATCTGTTTGTTTCTTTTGTACCTAAAAGTCTTTCGTACGCTCCGAGGGATTGAGTTTCACCTTGATTTGTACCAAAAACTAATTAACGTCGGCAAAAAATTTATGTAGGATTAAGGGTTACTTTGTATGACTATCGGAAGAATGGTTCTGGAGGTTTTTATTTATAAAATGAAGTTACAAAAACATAAAATTACAAGCGGTAGATATTATCTGAAAGACAAAATATTTTTATTTTTTTGAAGTGATATAACTTCTTCAGCACCGTTGTGATTTGAAACCCGCTGAAACGAAAAAAAGCGACATTAAAAAGAAACAAACGCGCACATATGTAGGATTTAGCCTGTGAGAGAATGAGATAGTATAATCGGTGTGGGGTACTTCGTAGCCTCCCCACTCTTGTATACTTTAGTTTGCTGAATGTTTCACTTTTACCGCGCGTGAATTGCACACCCTGATTTTTTTTCTTTTACTTTATATCCACACAGGAAACTTTGAGGGAAAAGCCTGTTTCATCTTTATAGATGCTGTGTGGAAGGTCTTTTTAAGGAAAGCAAGGAGAGGAAGTTCATGGAAGGAAAAAGGTATGAGTAGTGGGTGACGGAGTGACGGATAAATCGATCCCTCCCTCTGCGGTACAAGGCAATGTACCGCAGAGGGAGGGATCACTCCAATTTCAATGGCAATTTCACCCCATAAACCCAGGCACCCTTGCTACCCTGGCATCTCCTTCTCCTCCTAAATATGTTCAGACACAATTGGGAATGCGTAATCTCAATGACCCCAAAGTCGGTTGGGAGCAGTTGGGACTCTTGTGCAGTATTCACATAAAAAAATGGTACGTGTGTTTTTCATAATGTACGGAGCAAGCTTTGCCATTTTTTCTATCGAGGAAAGTTTATATAATTGTTTTTTCAACTCGGCCGCACATCTGAACATTATTTTGAAAATTATTTTTAACATATAGAAGTATATTTTATTATTATGTGGGAAGAAATTCAGAATGCCGGGTTTTAATATATGCTCGGGTTGCCAGTAAAGATATAGAATTTACAAGATGTCAGAAAATTTAAAGAACAATAAAAGTACGCTCACCTGGTTTACATACTTAATAAAGAAAAGCTAACACCGTTGCCGACCTTATTGTGATTCATTGAACGGACATCTTTTCAACTTACCTAGTGAAAAAGTTTTTACTATGAATATTAGGGCTTATAACTAACTAACCATCATTTATTTATTTATTACACGCCCTATTGGGCTTTTCTTATAAAATTTTTAGAAACTATTTGTATCAAAGTAACTACTTAAAAATTTAAACAATAAAGAAAATAATAAAGAAAACATAAAGATAATAACAAAAAACAAAAAACGTTGCAACAAAACACAAAACAAAATACATAGATAAAAATGTAAACAGAAACTAAGAATCCTCACGCATATAATTGAATTTAAGAGACTATTCAAAACAATATATTACAGTAGTAGCATAGAAGTTATTTGGTAGGTACATAGGACTATTTGTGTCTTAAAGAATAAAAGTGATAGAATATACAACATTTATACCGATTAGTTTTAATATGAAATATATCGCCCAGATTAGAATATTTATTTCCGAGACTGTGAAGTCTCGGAATCGGAGAATTTTGATAAGCTAGTGTCCTGGTGTTATTGAAGTAAAAGGGTAATAAATGCCGACATGATTTTTTGGGAACATGGGTATTGATAAATTGAAGTAATTTAGGACAGTCAATTTTGTAGTGCAGTATTTTATGTAATAGTATTAAGTCTGTACTTATTCTTCTTTCTGAAAGTTTCAATAGTGACAATTTATCCAGGAGGTAATTGTAATCAATGTTTTGTATAGGAATATGCAATTTATAGTTTATAAACCTTAAAAACTTATGTTGAATCTTTTCAATGATGTCTGAATGAATATTGTAAAAAGGAGACCATAACGTAGAGTTATACTCAAGTTGACATCTGACAAGGGTTTTATATAACAAGATAAATGTGCCTAAATTATTGAAATATTTTGCAGCTCTCAGCACAAAACCAAGAGTTTTAAGGGCTTTGACTTGCTGAAAAGGTAGACAGAGAGGATGGATCACCAAACAACTCGGTCGTTGCATACATTCCTTGCTTAATTTACATTAATTAATTATCTCTCACCTACCACTCTGTTATTATGACTCAAGTACATGGATCACTTGATTGTGTAGATTGTATCTTAAAAATAAGCTGTATACTTTAACCTGGTGCTTCATAACCTTGTTGGAGGTAGGTATATATTTAGGCATAGGTGCACAAAATGAACAAAACCATTAAAGAACAAAACCATAAAGAACAAAACCATTAAAACACGATTTTCAGACAAAAACATAATGATGAATATTTACTGCAAATCAGCGTGACTTCTGCTCTCTTGACCTCCACCGAACCCGCGAGACTGACTCACCGAGAACCACTGATCTAACCTGAAATGGATTGGACAAGTTCGGACGTCATCAAAACTCTCTACAACAGTTATGATAGAGAGCAACAATTGATTTAAAAGCATGTGATCCTCTACATCAGAAATCAACAATTAGTTTTGGTGGCGGGAACGCGACTGTCGACGTCACTCGTGCGCGTGTGATCCTGCTCAATCAAGGCGCTTGTGACTGCCCGTCGTTAACGTGCTTTGCGTCGTGCCTAGCAGCTAGCAGTATCGTATAGCGCAAAGGTTCCAACCTGAAACTGAACTACGGTGGGAAGGAATAATCGTTCGTTCAGAGACTCCCTTTACTTAGCGGATCACATCTGGCCCGCAGGGCCACCATTTGCCGATCGCTTCTTTACACACCTCCATACGTACCGCTTCAATTTCGGCCCGTTTTTATAATTTTTTATTTTTTATTTATTTATTATGTACAATTTTTAATAAAATTACAAATTTAGGATCTAACTCGCTGCAATGGTACTGTTTAAACAACGTATTTGCAGTTTTTTTGTTACGTGAATACCGCACAAGAGTTCCAACTTCTTCCGTCTGGAGCCAGTGAGACTGATATCATTGAGGTATGTTTGAGGCTAAAGGTGATGAGAAGGGAGATAAGGAGGAGGAAGTAACTGGCTATTCGGATCTTGTCATTAAATACGACTAAAGCCATTTCAAGCAACATTTCAATTCTGAATGGTGGTCTTACACCAGGTCGATACTGAGATTATCTTCAATCACCCCAAAACCAAAATAATCAAATAAAATTTATTTGCGCTTGCATGCCGGGATTTGAACCAGACCTTCAGATTGCTGTTCGAGAGCCTACCAATTAATCACACAGGCCGTCAATTGTATTAGTGCCAAAACCTTGTAAATGCGTTCGTTATAGGACATGAAAAACATTTAATTCCTTTGATCCACTGCATTTAGAAAATACGTGGCTTTTCCCAAAGGCTCTCGTTTGACAGATTAAAAAATATTTTACTGCTATTACTCTTTTATCAATTCAAACATGAAATTAATTTATAAAGTTCTGGCATTTAATTTAGTTTGGCCATTAAAAATATTCACGAAAATGAATGTAATAAATAAAACGATCGACATATTTTGTAAAGGGGTATTTTCAATAAAAAAACTTTCATTACAATATCCGGTTATTTACCGGAAAATTTAAAAACTAAGTATTAAATTTCATTCTTTGTGTTGTTGATGTAAATTGAAATACTAAATATGGACGTTCTGTTAATCAGATTTATTTGCCGTGGAGCAATTTGACGGAGTAGAATAAAGTGCAATAAATTTAAAAACTTTTAACTCGCTTTTCATTCAGTCAATAACGTCTTATAATGCGTGCATCATGTGTCATAATGCTTGTATTTAAATCTGTAAAAAAATATTCGAATTAAAAATATCTGAATCAATTTTATACAATGTTTAAATAGTATACTTAACAAAGGATATCAACTATGGGGATATCACTTGCGCACTTACAAAGATCGGCTTAACATAGTCCAAAAAGGAGTACTTAAGAGGAACGACTTTAAGCAGTGGCGTCGCGTGGGAGGGGCGTGGGGGGGGGGGGGGACCGCCCCGGGTGTCACTCGAACAATATATTGCATACACGTCACCAAGATATTGCACACACATGAACACGGTCTGTTATTTATGTTATTTTCGTAACTCTATGAATCCCCGTGGAGTGCCCCGAATACTGTGTCGGTCGGTCTTTTATTGGCGGAATAGCCTATATTCTGAAATTCTCTAGCCACTCCCCCCCAAGGATGGACCAATTTTATGAAGTCAAAAGTAGCTTTTTGAATTTCTCAAGTTAGCTTTAATAGGGGGGGAGGGGTGACACTACGCCCCGGGGGGTGACATCCGCCCCGGGTGCCACCAATTCTAGCTACGCCACTGACTTTAAGTCCAAAACTTAAACTGGGATTTGATGATTTGATGATTTGGATTTTATGATTTGATCCATTACGTGTACTGCTACTTTTTTTATTTACATTTCAAATTTAAAAAAAATATAGGCCATTAAAGAAGCCGATATTCATGATTTTAGATCAAACTTTGGATATGGTTTTGAAATAATGATAATTAAAAAAAAAAAGTTTATCGTCATTTCTATGTAAGCAAAAATGAAACATAAAATACAAAAATAAAAATCAATACAATATCATTTGTTTTTTTTTTTAATTTTACGTGGACGATTTACGTTAGAAAAGAATTTTGTCTAATGAAATATAAAATTTTATCACAAAAATGTCCCATTATATTTTAATTCATTTTATTTTCAAATATCATTAGCTCACAAAAAAATGCCGAAGATGACTGGAAAATTAATACCTCAATAGGCTATTTAATAATTTAAAACATAAATAAATAACGTAATACTTTATTTATTTTCATTCCTATATCTTTTTAATAAAAATAAAATTTACAATTTAGTTTAGTATTTTGGCCTCAAATCCAAATTTAAGTTGTATGTGAAAAGGTCGCGCAGCCGTTCCTTTTAAGATAATATTTCTTAAGTTTCAGTTAGAATTCTGAGAGACGAAATATTTAAAAACTTTCAAGTTTTCTGCTGAGGGGGACTGTGAAAACTAACAATATTTTAAACTTTAATATTATGCTCTATCTTAATATGGCTATTCATTCATAACGTGCTTTTTATATCATTTAAGCCACAATCATTAATAGTATAATTAATATAATTGTTGCGGCGGATAGCAAATGTTACCTCTCAATGGATCGAGAGATCAAATGTTACCGGTATGTTGTGGACTGTATGCGGTTCTTATCTACCCATTTTATTATGTTTTAATCGAACTTACCCAGACTGCTTCCCTCTTCGTTCAGTGTTCACTGGAAAGGTAGGTATGTTAGTTTGGAGAGATTTTGGAAGGGAATGGCGATTGGGAATGAACGATTAATCGCGAAATAATAAGCGAGAATAGGTGACGCGTGGCGATGGTACTTGCGAATAGCTGCGGCTTAAGAGTTCTGTTTGCGGTTTGATTATTACAACTGTAAAAGCGGTGCGGTTTTTAGGACTCGTGTCCTTTGCGGCGAGGTGAATTCAACTGAACTAATTATGGCAGAGGGCATACAATAGGTATTTTAGCAAGAACCACATGTAACAATAAAGGCGTGAACAATAATTATACCTCCGTTTTTAGTTTCGAAGTAATCATTACATACTATAAAATGAAGTCTTAAAACTACGCAACGGATTTTATATGTATAATACATGTAAATTATATTAGAGAAAAGCCGAGAAATTCAAAGAAAACATATTTTTGTGCGATTTAAAACGGCTGGCGGGCCGTACTATAGTCACTTTTGCAATTCGTTCTACGGAAGAAATTGTGAAAATAGATGTCTTAGAGTAAGTAGGTATTTGATTTTCCCTTTTCAAATATCCAGTGTTGCATTGCAAGCATTGTATAATTAGTGGCGAGTTAATTAGTTTGTATTTGGGAGTCATTATTCAGTTATTATTCAGTTTCAATTTGGGAGGCGGGAATGGGTACCGCCGCCCCGGGAACCTTTATTGGATAACCAACACCTCTGCCATAGGTCACCCCAAGTGGTTCGCTACGTTTGGTGATTTAGCAGGGGTGCCCGGGTTCATGGGGTGAGGTTTGTCTAGGTCTTGGAGGCGGATGACCGGGACATACTGAACCCCAGATTCCTACCCACCCCTTAAACCCTTTTCCTTCCCAGAACTCTCCTCTCCTTCCCTTTTCCTTAAAAAACCCTCCACACAGCATCCTTAAAGATGACATAGGCCCTGAGGGAAATTATTTTCCTCAGGGCCTCCTGTGTGGAGCTCATGTAAAAAAAAAAAAAATATATTTACATGCTTTTTATAGTAGAGAAAAGCCGAGAACTTCAAATATTCAATTCAGGCAGCGGGCAGCGGGCAGCTGGCAAGCGGGTGGTGTGGATTTTATAAAGGTTGGGTAATGGCGTTGTGTTTCATTAGCCACAGCAACGTGTGGCCGGGTCTGCTAGTTAAAAATAAAGGAATATTCTTTTAATATTTATAACTGGAAAGACGGGACATAACTTTATAGGTGCGAAAAAACGATAATTACATAGCCGATAACCTTAAAAAGAAAATAACGTTTTCCACACGAATGGCACAGAAGAATAACGAGGCATACCAAAAATATTACATCTCATAAATATTTTTTCCTTGATCCATCTTGTTGATCATAAATCATTATAATGTACAAAGTCCAATGCAATAAACTTTTACTTGTAAATTATAATAATAATAAAAATATTATAAAAATTGATTTTGTTAAAATCAGCACCATAACCATTATACCTCTAAAACACGTACCGACATCTACGGGGTTCTCTTCATAAGATCTGTCAAAAAGTCAACCCAAATGATAAGTTCACAGAGAACAAACAATAAATCTAGTTAAATGTAAATTTCAAAAATTCGCCTGAAATCAAAGTGATGCCATATAAAAAAATAAATCAGTGTGGAATTTTACAAAATTAATAGGAACATTTTCGGAGACGGGAAATTTTCATGCAGTGATGTCACGAGCCCAAATAATGGATTTATTTATTTAAAAATTAAAAAAACTGTACATTTCTAAAAAAATTTCCTAATCTTAGTTCAAAAATCTATCCACACGATTTTTTCCAGGTCGTTATGAAATCCATGCAAGTGGCCTATTATGGTGACACTCTTTATCGATTTCGTGTACTTTCCTTGACCTATATCTATATATTTCTAAATAGATCTAATTACAACTTACAAAATGTACGATTGATAACATTTCATAAGAATTTTAATAGCGTAAAGCCGGGATTAAGCGGACTGTTAAAAGCAGTGATTATACCTATTATCGATAATCGACTGCTTCAAGCAGATACTACAAAATACCCGGCAGTCCTCATAATTCGAAATGATTTTTTCACTGAAAACTGCAGATCGGTGCTCAGTCACTGGTTGTGGTGTGGTCATTACATTTGTGGCGAGCGAACAAAGAAGCACCTTGACGACAGATACTCGCTGGCAGCTTTTACACCATTAGTAGACACGGGCCTTCCATCATCAGTGAAGCGACAGGCCGAGCTTAAAAGCAAATCTTTCTGTTTCCGATTGCTGTGGACTCAATCGCCCGCGAATTGCTCCAGTGTTCACTTCCCTTCTTCTTCTTCAATGACGCTACAGTCCATTTCAGGCCTCCGCCTCCTTCAAGATAAGCCTCCACCGCCCTCTGTCTTCGGCCGTCGTCTTCCAATCTGCAAGATGGAGTAGTCCCCTTGCATCCTTCCTGACATCATCGTCCCATCTCAGCCTAGGTCTGCCCGCCTTTCGTTTACCCCCTGGGTGTCCTGTTAGAACCTTCTTTGGCACTCGCGTGTTTGGCGTTCTTCTCCCATCCCATATTCTCCCATCTTAGTCTTTGGAGCCTTAAATGGGTAGAGAGCCTGGGAGCTTGGTAGATACAGAGCTCATTATTGTAGCGGATTTTCCATGTTTCTCCCTCTCGCACCGCTCTTCCTCGCTTCTCACCTTCTGATAAATAATCTTGTAGCGGAAGGCAGCGAGCAAATTTAATAGCCGTATAAATGTTTTGTTGAACGGGCAACATTAGTAACCCGGCACTAGAACCACGGCGAACTAGCCGATCATTCTGTTTTCACGGCCCGGTTGTCGAGTCGCATTTGTGCGCTGCCTTCTTCGTATAATAAAAATCCTTCTGATAAATTGTAATAATAACCTGTGTCGTTTGGGAAATAAATGCAAGTCCAACGTTGATCATTCTATTTATTAAAATATACCGACCACCTTATTGACAACGCAACTGGAGTCCGCGTAAGTATTATGGCAGGAATATCACCCATCCATTACCGCCAAAATCTCTTATATAAATTATGTAGTTGAATATCGTTTAATAAACTTGTAGGTAATAAGTGTATTTATTAGATTTACCATTTTAATCATTACATACTCATAACTGTTATTAAGTTTGCTACGCTAGACTAAAAAAAAAAAAAAAAATTATCGAGGCACTCTCATCAATGTTGTATCTAATGTGTTTTTAATGCCGAGAGTTTAAAGTAAAAAAGCCAGCGTAATCTCAGTAGGTATACAGCAGTTCTGTAACGAGCAAGTGATGAAACGTGGTAATAATGTACACACAGCTAACGGGAAGATTTAGTAAATAATGTAATTTAGCTTAACGAGTTGCGAGTCGTACCTCTGGCCTACCAGGGTGGCAGGATGGTGGGGAGGTATGGGGGATTCGTGTTTTACACATTCCAGTCCATTACACCCTCTAGCGCGCATGTTCTACGGGCAGCAAAAACCGCCATATCGCCCCGTATTTCTGCAGCCCTGTTCATGGCGTTCATCACAAATGTGCATATTACACAATTAAACAATTTATGAACCATATTTGTTCTAGTAATTAAAGGAAACTTATTTGTATAAAATTATACGAAATGCTAATAAAATTATATGGTTTTTAAGTTTGACGGCTTTCGTGGTGGAGGGATTAAGATTATGGCCCAGGAATCCGGAGGGTCTTGTAATTTTTGGAAAGCAATAATGTGGTAAAACATAAAGCTTTATATTTTGTGCATTTCTCAGACTCTGTTCGTGGGTCCGTACTATGCTGACGTCATTTAGAAGCCGGCTGCCGCATCAGCTCTTCCGAGATGTAGAGAAATGACAACAAATGTAGAATGCCTTTATCTCTACATATTATAAATTATAGTCTTCCGCCGCGTCTGTCTGTCTATCTGTTCGTGATAAACTCAAAACTACTGAACGGATTTTCATGCGGTTTTTACCAATAGATAGAGTAATTCATGAGAAAGGTTTAGGTATATAAATTATCAAGGTTTTGTGTAAATTGGTTGACATGTATAATATAGTGGCGGACGAGCGGCTCGCAAAGGGGCTGCGTGAATTTGATTTGTATGCAAATCTACAATTTTATGCCGAGTTTGGAAGATCACTGTTCACATGTGATTTCGAAAACTCTGTGTAAAGCCCGGGCATCGCCGGGGACTTCAGCTGGGTTACTGAATAAACACCTGAAGTCTTCCTGCCGCTAAACTTTATAAAATACACACATTTTAAACCAATTGTAAATTTTTATTAACGCCATAACTCACCATTTTATATAGTAACCTTTGCGGGCGTGCGCATAACAACTCACCAAAAATTTATCGCAATCGGATGAAGGGAATGGGAAATAATAAGGAACAAACAAAGAAACATATTTTTTTTTATACATAGATAAAAACTTTAAAAAAGCCACAAGCCAAAGCTTGACACTTTTCGTAGGATTTGTGCCAAATGTGTAAAAATACTTTGAAGCTGTATTTCTTAAACAAAATTTTTACTTTATATTTCAATATTGTATTTTTTCCTACAAGATGAATGAAAAAATCTTTCACACATTTAAATAAAGATGAGAAAAAAATATTGTACTGTAGAATCTAATCCAAACTCCATCGCCCTCTTTTAAACTCGATCTTGGAAAATTCCACAAATTCCTTTGTGGACAATGACTTCTTAAGAGCGTTTAACCAGCTAGCGGACGAAAATCCACATTTCGTCGAAAGTTGTTCTTCCGATCGTGCAGGACGGTTACAATGAGAAAGATTAATTATTCTCCGTACCAGCTTTTTTAAATTATAACTCAATATCGAATTTATTTCAATCCAAATTAGCTTTAATTTATACCTTCATCCAAAAATGCTGAAAGGCGTGATGATAAAACTATTAAAATAGTGTACTTTTTGTAGTTATTTTTTTATTATAAGTATTTATCATTTTTCAATAATGTCTAAATTTAATAAGAATGTTAAAAAAATCTGAAATATATTAGTTTGTAAGTGCGCAAATAAATACACAAATGGACCAATTTTCGTCAAGAAACACATGTACGTGCATATTTTTTAATGATTTTATTGAAACTAAAATTAAAATTCTAATACATAACTTTGCTAGATAATGTATTGATTTATTTTACTGCATGATTACATTATTTGAAATGGGTGTGGTATAATACAAAAACTTTTTTGAAAATTTAACAAATCTGCCAACGACCTATGGAATAACCTTATTATACTAAAAATTAAAAAAAAAATTCACAATTTATTACATGCGAATGCTAGATAAAAGAACAATCTTTCGAAATCCATTTATAATTTTTTGTGGAAAAGAGTCAATACGTCTAAAATCTGATTTGAAAATGACATATTTCTGGTTTTCTCTGGTAATGCCCTCTTTAAGTTTTAAGTTATGTATAAATAATACTTGCATTGTTTTTCATGTGTTTGCATGTTTTATTGAAACTAAAATTAAAATTCTAAAACATGCGTTTGCTAGATAATGTATTGATTTATTTTACTGCATGATTACATTATTTGAAATGGGTGTGGTATAATACAAAAACTTTTTTGAAAATTTAACAAATCTGCCAACGACCTATGGAATAACCTTATTATACTAAAAATTAAAAAAAAATTCTAAAAATTTATTACATACGAATGCTAGATAAAAGAACAATCTTTCGAAATCCATTTATAATTTTTTGTGGAAAAGAGTCAATACGTCTAAAAACTTTTTTGAAAATGACGTATTTCAGGCTTTCTCTGGTAATGCCCTCTTAAGTCGATGAATTACCAGATGATGAAGTGCAGCTCATCGTAAAAATACCAATCGTTCGATTTAACGATACTCGTTTTTATTGACCTTCTCAAATTTATCTCAGAAAATATTCTTCCACCATAAACACAACGCATTTGCAAACGCTGAAAATAATATCTTATGAAAATATTATTAACATTCTGTCTACAAAAGCAAAAAAAAATCTGAGTACCGGAATTGCAAGTATGCAAAATAAGCGAAATTGATTACTTTACCGGACATTCCGAAAGTATTATTCATTTTTCAGAGGCCAGTTTTGATAAGCCGCGGGCGGATGGTAAAAAGTGGCTGAGGATTCAATATATTTCATCGGCCATTAGCAGCAGTGTTACATCTCCCCTCTAATAGTATTTGCTCGGCCATTTTTTGTTGATTTTGTAATTTGCATGCCGGAAAGGGTTGTAATTACCTGAAACGATTTTCCTGATGGAGGCAACGGGAAAGGAATCTAGCAATTTTGTAAATGAGGAAGCAAATTTTAAAATTTCGAGTTTTAAAAAGGTACTGCAATCAATTTTAGATAACAGTAATGGGTTTCATCAACGTTATTATTATTGGGAACGACTTGCATTGAAATATCAATAATTTTTTTGTAGAATGAGCCCTTTTTGAAGTGAAAACTCCTAAGCACCGTTGCGATTTAAAACTCGACGAAGCGAAAAATATCGACCAACTGAAAAGAGACAAACTCGTACATCTGTAGAATTTAGCTTGCGAAAGAATGAGATAGTATAATCGGTTTCATTATTGTCTACTTTAGTTTTATGAAGGTTTTCGCTTCTACCGCGTGTTAATTGCACACTCTGATTTTTCTCTTTCAGGTACTTATAATCCGGATAATCTTCACCCTTTTTCCAATTGATTAATGCACGAGAACCCAATTGCACCCAACCGCCTGGAGCCAGTGAGACTGGCATCTCCAATGGGGTAAGTCGTGAGGCTGAAGATAAGGAGTAGTAGATGGGAAGAGAAGAGGAAGGTTGGGAAGTACCTAGTATTCGGATCTGGTCACCAATCACGGCTATAACCATGTCAAGCTTTATTTCGATTGTTATTGGTGATCTTTTCCAGGGCAACACTGAAAGTATCTACAACTTTGAAGCGTGCCAAAAAACAATTTAAGGGCCGAAATTTGAACCCGTGACCTTCGGATTCATAACCAAGGATCGTAAATACTCAAATTAATTTGAATTTAGAGATTTTTTAATTTGGGAGGCGGGAATGGGTACCGCCGCCCCGGGAACCTTTATTGGATAAGCAACACTTCTGCCATAGGTCACCCCAAGTGGTTCGCTACGTTTGGTGATTTAGCAGGGGTGCCCGGGTTCATGGGGTGAGGTTTGTTTAGGTCTTGGAGGCGGATGACCAGGACACACTGAACCCCAGATTTCCACCCACCCCTTAAACCCTTTTCCTTCCCAGAACTCTCCTCTCCTTCCTTTCCTTTAAAAAACCCTCCACACAGCATCCCCAGAGATGATATAGGCCTGAGGGAAATTCTTTTCCTCAGGGCCTCCTGTGTGGAGCTAGCCTTAACAATAACCATTAACAATATTTTTTCAATTGCGGGAGGTCTGTGACCTTAAAAAACATAATAGAAATAAATTAATATATTATAATAAAACGAATATAAAACTTTATTCCACTTAATTGTATTCGACCGTAACCGGTTTCAGCTCGTTAAAGCCATCTTCAGACTGGTCTGAAGAATGGTCTGAAGACTAGTCTGAATGAATAATGGAATTCCACCATGAATTATCACTCTCAAAAATAGAAATATTAGAAACAAATTAGACGGGTCTTGTATAAAACTAGGTGCACGAAATTGTCGCTACCATTGCTACACCCTTGCTACAGCAAATTATTAAATATTTTAAAAATACACACATAAACGACTGTACCTTTTTATTAAAAATACTCAACTCTAAGTTCGATTGTTTCTAACTCCCACAGTGACAACACGACAAAATACACTATTCTACTTCAGCATTCATAGGCGGAACTACATTGCCCACTCTCCGATACAACGATTTCACACTATGGGATTTCAGTACTTATGTAGGTGATGTTGACATATAATATAAAGAAATAAATAAACAACTAAATAAATTAATGTTCTTTAAAACGAGGTTGGAAAATCATTTGTCATATATTTGGATTATAATTGTGTAATTTCTACTATTTAAGAAATTCTAAAAATTATAGTACTTTAAAATTAAACAGTTATAAATACATTGTGAATTCATATGTCAAATATTGGTTTATAAATGTGTAAATTCTGATTATGCAATTGTAAATGTTCTCTAAAATGGCCTGGAAAGAATCTCCTACTTGTGATCTCACTAAAGAAAACACTCATAGAACATTAATAAATGCATTCAACCTGAATGCATTTATTTACGTTCTCCAAATTGACCTTGAAAAAAATTACATCTTTGCGATTCTTTTAAAGACATAAAGAAACCATCCCTTAATTATATACAATTCTTAGTGTTCTCAAAAGTTGTCTTAACAGAAGCAAATTCCCTTGATATCTTGAACGAAACTATTCCTTTGTTAAGAATATTATGAACTAAATATACAATTTGGCTGCCCTGAAACGGGTATTCTGCCCAGTTGGACAGACAAATGTTCACATTGTAATGTATTGTTAATATATATGCATATGTAAATAAATAAAAAATAAAAAATATATGTTAATACCAACTTGGCGAGTTTTGTGGATCCTATAAAAAACTTATTCCAACACTATTCCTAAACACATCTGTATTTATTAAACCTGTCAAATCACAGTATTTTTATATTTTCTGATTTTTATGACTTGTGTATATTTTTAACAAATTTTTATTTATTATTTGTTTCAAAATTATCTGTCATGAATTAATTGTACTACCAAACATGTAAAGGCCCTCTGGGCTTTAAATAAAAAAAATATAGCTTCTATGCACGGGGGCGGCCTGCTTTTTTTCTACTTGAACACCAAACGCACACCTTTCATAAGCTTCCTCCGCCAGCTTGGTCAGCCCGTTCAGGTTGCAGCTCGGCGACATGTTTCCTATGTTTTCTGTCATCATTTTTATAATTTTTTTATTTTTTTTATTTTACGCCCAGGGGGCTTTTACGTGTTTGGTAGTAGGTACAATTAATTCACGACAGATAATTTTGAAAGAGATGAAGAAATAATAAAAATAATAAGTCCTAAATACGACTTAGTTATAAGTCACTTGTTGTGATTTATTGTTGTGGCTTATCAGTGTAACATAAGCCACAATAGCTGTAAGTTATAAGTTAGACTCAGACTTAACTTATCACTTAGACCTAGACTTATAAGTGTTAAAGTTTAAATACATCACGCCCTTAAAAACCGCATTCCCCAGGAATAAAACGGCGTTTTAGAAATAATCCAATCATTATTCTTATTATTTAATTTAACGAGATTTTCGAAAAATAAACAGAAACGGTGGCGTAAAAACATTAATTTAGTGAGATGGTGAATATTTAAAAAAAAACGGGTTATATAATATGTAATCTTGCAAATTCATAAAATTGGGTCCTTTGAAAGCGTCAACAAGACAAGTCGAACTTCCCGCCCGCTAAATATCCCGTGACTTAAATTCACATAGTTCCAACGCGCTGCAAAGTTTCCCCGATCCCATCAGCAATTACTTGTGACGAACAAGACATAATTTGCCGAAGCCGCAAATGCGTTAGCGCTCCCTGGCTTGCGGGAAAATTAGCGCTCGTTTCACTCCGAACGCTGCGATATTCGTTAGCAAATCTGAACTCTCTTACAATGTGTGCGCTCCTGGTAGATCTATACAGTTAAGCTAAGTGTCACAGATTGTTTGGGCCATTTGTGAGTCAGCCTTGCTCGTATGCACGAAATTAAGCTTAGATGTGACTTCTGAGCCCAGTGATTTCCAGAGAAATCAAATATTTAACCTAAATTATTGTTTAAAAGTGGAATTTATTTTTACAAATTGTTAAATTCTCGGACTCGTTTAATATTTATTGAGCTGATTCATAAGTTATATTTAGAAAAATAAACCCTGCAAAGTTATTCCCAGGGCATGCCCACAGTTTCTTGGAAGTTTCTTTATCAAAAGAAAATTGTAGTTTAAATGTCAAATAAGGTACCGTGGGGTTGTTGGTAACGGCTCCATGACAGTTGATCCGCCGACAATAAGGAACTTCAGTGAAAAATATTAAGGCTTTAAAAAAATATGTTCATATAGAATAGACCAATAAACGCTAATTCTGAATATGTAAGTTTTAATCAAAAATATTAAACGCAGAGTTTTTAAAAAAGTATTAAAAAGTCCATTTTTAATCAGGTCATAGAAACACGCCGTCAAGTTGGTATTGTTGAAATTTTTTGTGGTGACGTCACTGAACACCGTAAAGTCATTGTATGGGAATGTAGGTATGACACAAGCCATTGTATTAACAATGATTCATCTTAATAGTTTATTTACACACTGTTTATAGAGATTTAGTTGTTGGGTTTATTGAAACATTATTTAGGCCTAAATAATTCAGTTTCAAAAATGAAGGTATTTCTTATTAGTTTTTCTCTATTATTGAAAATATTCAAAAACTACTGCACAAAAAAATAGTAGTGCTAATCTAGGGAGAATACTTCGAACTCTGAATTTCAAAATGGCGCAGTTGAACAGCTGATTTCCCGAACTTATACTATTTTTTCGGGAGTGATGACGTCACACGATTCACTACACATACGGTGGTTTTCGGGGGATCTCGAAAAATTAAAACTTTGACAATTATTTTAACGATTAGAACTAACTCTAAAAATAAAAATAAAAACGCAGTTATTTAAGTTAGAAGGTCACTATTCATTAAAAAAAAAATTAAAAAATGGACTGGAATTCCTTATTGGTCCCCCGGTGTACTTATATACAAAGTACAGTCGGTTTAGAGAAAATATGGTATACATAATTACACAAAATATAACTTAGTGATCCAGAAGGAAGTATGGTTCGGAATGCTGGACAATCAGTAAGGGTGATGAAGGAGCCCTAGAAAGTTTTGAAAGGAAGGTGCTGCGAAGGATTTACGGCCCAGTCTGTGATAATGGAGAATGGCGTATCAGATACAACCAGGAGCAATACGATCTTTACGAGGACCCTAATATCTCCAAGGAAATCAAAACTGGAAGACTCAGGTGGGCTGGACATATCCAGAGAATGAGCGAAGGAGATATTCCAAAGCGAATTATGGATGGTGCACCTGGGGGTCGGAGAAGAGTTGGAAGACCAAAGCTTCGATGGCTGGATGGAGTGGTGAAGGATGCAAGCACCATCGGCATCCGAAACTGGCGCAATGCAGCACAACACCGACAGTCATGGAGGCAGGCTCTGCTGGAGGCCAAGACCCGACCTGGGTTGTAGAGCCACAGATGATGATGATGATGATGATCCAGAAGGGATCTGCTGAGAGGATGTACCGCCAAATAAGAAAAGTATGAAATATATTTTTATTCAAATACATCAAGGAAAGATCTGCTTCTCAGTATACTATGTATACCAGCGCACAAGTACGAAAAATCCGACACCGTATAAATTCGCATGATATTCATACCAAATTATTATTAAGGGTATTTTCGAAGATGATTTTCCTTTTGAAATTGGTAAATAAAACCCAAAAAATTACAATTTTATAGTACATATCATTTCGGGGGACCAACTGTCGGGTCACCATTACAGACAATGAAAACGTACAAAAGATGCAAGCACACCAAGACTATTGTTTAAAAATGTACCAGCAGACGTTCAAAACTGATTGAAATAAAAATTGCAGGGACTAAACGAGGAATAATAATAAAATAATGATATTATTTGGATAATTTAATAGCGCTTTTGTGAAAAATCCCCTCAAGGGCGATATAAAAATTTATAAAATATTTTTACAAGGCTCTATCTTATTTCTAACCAAAGACTAGACAAACTATATTACAACTTATGGCTAACAGATTACATCCACCGGTTTTTCGATACTACAACTACAAAATTGCTGCATTGAAATGTGGAAAATATACAGGACCATATTTACCTGGGGTTCCATGCCAACTCAACAAAGTGGCATTTATCTCAACACCCCTTTGAAAAGTCATTAAAGTTATTATTATTATTATTTATTTGATGCAATATATTTACATTTTATACACAATTCAATGATGTTGGCCTCACTGGGTGGTTTACCCGTGCTGAGGCCTCCATTTCATATACAAAATTACACACAATACATATAAATATATATAATATTGGTGAAAAAACGGAAAAAAGTAAATAAAAAACATACGATTAAGATAAATTCAACTTAAAAAGTAGAGATTTAAAATTAAATTAAAATTTAAAAATAAATAATATTATATAAGGTTAAAAACGATATTTATAATAAGTGTTGTGTGTTTATGGGTGTTTGTGTTTTATATTGGTTTTGTGTGTTACTTGTATGTTTTATTTTTATTTTATGCTATGATATTTTGGTAGTATTGTCTATTTTGTTCTTTAATCCATTTTGTAATTTTGTGTCAGAATTTATTTTTGATTTCCTCAAATTTTTTTTCAAGTGTTAGACTGTTGAATGCTTTTATAGCGTGGTATTTGTAGTGTCTTTGTCCAAAGCTTGTATTTACCGTCGGAGTTTTTAAGTTTTCTTTGTATGCTTGTCTAACTGGTCTGTTTGTGATATTTTGTGTTTGTTGAAGGTTGTTTTTTTGGTCAAAAATGTAATTTTAACGTATAATTGTCACAACGGTTGAATATTTGGTCTGTATCAGTAAGTATATGTTTTTTAAGTATTATCTTTAAGATGTATATGTTTCTTATGTTTAGGAAAATGTGTATCATTTTGAGGAGTTTTTTTGTGACTTGTTTGATGTGATGTGTCCATCTAAGGTTATGGTCAATTATGATTCCTAGATACTTTATTTGTTCTTTTTTTTTCTAGAGGAGGGCAAACGCAGATGTTGGTGCTTAAACATTCGTGTATTTTTATGGTGTTTGTGTTATTTTTTGGCTGTCCTGTGCTATTTATACTGTACGTTGTGAATTTTGTTTTCGATATGTTTAGTGTAAGCGTGTTTGAGTCTAGCCATGATTTCACTCGCGTGATTCCTAAATTCGCTATGTTGTATGCACTTTTACAATCTTTAGATTTAAAGAGTAAAACTGTGTCGTCTGCATAACTAACTATTTTACCGTCTATTTTCGTGCTGCAAAGTTCATTAATGTAAATAGTGAAAAGAACGGGCCCTAGTATGCTTCCTTGTGGAACTCCATATGTAATTGGTAGTGGCTTGTTAATATGGTTGTTAATTTTTACTTGCTGTGTTCTGTTACTCATATAACTTTTTAATATTAATTTGTTCTAGTTCATACACTGTATAACTTATATCATAATAATAATAATAATAATAACGTAGTATTTATATAGCGCAGTTTTGTGATGTTTCACTTCAAGTGCGCTTAATTATAATAAACTTAAAATTAACCTACAGTGTTCCTTACGAGTCCTTAAAAAATTAATTAAATAATGTGAAATAACGAATATACAAAAATATACAAAGCAATTCCTAAAGAACAATATTAACAACAATAGTGAGTGCTGTTTTGGCACAGGACAATATATAATGATAAACCATCACGGTGCCATTCAACAAGAATCATTTAAACTAAATTATATAGAACAGGAGGCAGTTAACATTTAGAAATAATACAAATTCAGAGTGCACATAAAACTATAGTAAGGAGGTAATCGAAACCAAACAATTACCAGAAACTTGAGGAACATGGCTTATTAAAGTATATTGAAAAGGAGTTAAAATTCATGAAAGGTATGATTTTTTAAATAAGTTTGTTTTTAAAGCTCTTTTGAATTCAGCCAAGTTCTGGATATTAGTAAGAGCTGAGGGAAGTTTGTTCCAAATGAGCGGGCCAGTTACACGAAAAGATCGATCATAGTAAACGGCTCGATTTGACCTAGAAAGTTCGATTAAACGATTAGTAACATCTCGATCTGCTGACCTTAGAGTAAGCTGCCTATCGCTTAAGTTTTGTCGGACACATAGTTCCGATATATAGGCTGGCGCCATCATGTATGATTACCTTATGCGCCATCATGTATGCGCCATCATGTATGATTACCTTAACACGGGCATTAGCCTAGTATGGTAATCAAGAAAAAAAAAACATAAAGGTGTATTTTCAAAAATTGTATGAAAAAAAAAAAAAAAAAAAAAAAAATAGTTGGAGTTCCTTGCCTTTGATACATATGTTTTCTAATTTTTTAAAAAGCGTTTGGTGGCTGATTGAATCGAAAGCTTTAGCTAAATCTAGGTATATCGCTATACATTTATACCCTTGATCTAAATTGCTTTGTATATAGTCTATTGTACACGCCAAGTATTGTAACTAAGAAAAAACTAATTAGAGGAAGGTCAGCCGTCCATCTTGGAGTTGAACTAATACCAGGTGGGGCAGAACCTCTCTCTCGACTGCTGAAAGAGATGCGTGAACTCACTCTTAATGAATGGCAAAAACGTTGGGATAGATCGAATACGGGCAGATGGACTTTCTTCTTCTTCCCGTCAGTTAAAGCCAGAATGGAAGGGGCGTTCATCAAATTGGATCATCACTTAACACAAATACTTTCAGGTCATGGTGAATTCAGGGGAAGACTGCACAGCCTGACCCTGTCTCCCCATCCAAACTGTGAGTGTGGTGACACAAACCAAACAGCACATTCTGTGGCGTGAGATTTTGACGGACGCAAGGGACGAAATGTTGGAAGGTCTGAAAGTAACTACGAGACCAGCATGGAATGCGGATCTCGTGTCGAACAAGGAGAATCTCGAATGCCTGAGGAAATTTACAAGGATTTGGGTTGAGAGATGGCCTGAACTTAGAGTTGATGATTAAATTTAACTTCATTATGTGTTTAGGATCCAGGTGTAATTGCTCCTGGCATCCACGGTCACCCTTTTATAATATTTATACTACTACTACTGCCCGGATATTACGCACTACATTTTCTTATTCACACTGAAACTGTTTACTCATGTATCATGTTTTGTATTAATATATATCATGTTTTCTTAGGTACCATCTTCAACAACCTCTTTAACATCAAAAATTTGTCTATTACTTGTTTTTTTCTTTTTTGTTAACTAGATATTGTCAATAACCTTCGCGTATCTTAACTATACTTGCATTTTTCTAGCACTCTTTTTCTAAATCTAAGATATACATATCAACAAGTTCTTCGTGTCTTGACTTGTATCATTCAAGGAGCCGGAACTGAACTACCATCTCATTTTTGTATTGTCCTACACCCCATCAAGGGGGTGGACTAGATCTATGTCCGTGCAACAACCGAGAAGATGACTCCCAAGGTAGCCTCTGCAAAACCCGCCCGCGCCTCCCCCGTCGCCATTAGCGGGCCAGAAGACCAACCGTAGCGGACCGGAGCCCTTCCGCACTGCCTCTTTTATCCTTAGTGTCTTCACCCGATGCTCTCTTTTATCCCTAGTGTCTTCAGGTCTTTCTGCCCTTAATCCCAACATTTTCTTCGAGGGCCTACCGGGAAGCCGGCTTAGGGGCGTGGACACCGAGTCTCGCTTGCGACTGGACTGATGGCTCCGCTTATTCTCGGCGGGACTGCCGGGTGACTGTAGCTCAGCTGCTTTGGTTAAGTTAAACAATCTCATCATAATATGTATTTTTTATTTTTTATTCTGCATATTAACAAACTTTTATTTCAGCTACATCAGGTGGCGGAGATGAGACGTGATACTGTGAAATAAATAACTAACAACATGTACGCACTCGCATACTGCCTGCTAACAATGTATGCCCGGACATTGGGGGTCTAGAGTCGTTTTAAATAAAAAGTAGCTTCTTTATAAATAAAAAAATTAGAGTCCTGACGAGTACGGTGAAGGAGGAAACTATCTGTTTCCTTAGAACGCCGTGGGAAAGTGGTGGGCAACCTCCAATGTACACGCCAAAGCTTCTATTGTGCCTATTTTTTCTCTAAATCCATATTTTTTTTCCGAGATTAATTTATTTTCTTCCAGGTATATTATAATTGGTTTTTTATTACTCTTTCGAAAATTTTTGAAAGCGAGTTTAACAATGTGATAGGTCTGTAGTTAGTTATTTGCATTTTGTCTCCGGATTTGTAAATAGGGATCACCAGTCCTTTTTTAAAAGTACTAGCAAAGCAGGAGTGTGTTATACTTAGATTAATTAATTGTGTTATGGGTTTTAAAATTTCGATTTTTATTATCTTGATGCAATCCGTCGATATCTCATCTAATCCAGGAGCAATACGGTTTTTTAATGTGTTTATTATTTTGTCAATTTCCTCTTCCGAAGTTGTTTTTATTGCAAATCTGTGTTGTGTCGGTTGTGTATTGATGTTTGAACTGTTGGTTTGTGTTATTGTGTTTGTGTTGAGAATTTTACGGTTCGCTAAGACTTTTCCTATACTTGTGAAGAAGTTATTTACATGATTTGCTATAGTTTCTTTATTTGTATTTGCGTCTACTTTTTTTGAGTTAATGTTTAGATGTTCGATTGTATTTTCTTGTTTGAATTTTTGTGTGTATGTAACTTCTTTCAATATTTTCCATATTTCCTTTGGGTTATTGTTTTCTTTTTTTTTAAGTTTTTCTCTAAAATACAACTCCTTAGCTACTCTAATAATTTTCGTGCAGATGTTTCTATATCTTTTGTAGTAATTAAGTTGTACGTCATACGACGTATGTTTAATTTGTTTGTGAATTCTGTCTCGTTTACGAATACAGTTTAATATTCCCTGTGTTATCCATAGTTTAGTTTCTTTAGCTTTGTGTGTAAGTTTTACTTGTTTTAGAGTAGTGTTATTATTTATTTCTTGCGCTAAAATTGTTGTAAATTTGTTCCAGGCCTCTTCGACCTTCTCCATTTGGTATATTTTAGTCCAGTCTATTTTTTTGAGTTTTTCTTTTAAATTTGTGTAGTCAATTTTTTTTTTTGTGAATATTTTATGTTGGTTAGGTTTTGTGTTTTCGGTATCAATTGCTATCATATTTATGTAGTGATCTGTAATAGTGCTTTCAAGTACTATGGTTTTGGTTTTTAGTTTTGTTTTGATCATTATATGATCTATATAACTTTTTGTGTTGTGTGTGACTCGTGTTGGAACATTTATCGTTGGCTCCAGTCCATGCTGTGCTAGTATTGTTAGGTATTCTAAGTTTTGTGGGTGTCCGTTTTGTAGAGTGTTTATGTTTAGGTCTCCAATGATGATGATATTTTTGTGTTTGTTGAGATTATTTAATGTATCATTAAGTGCAGTTAGGAAATTTGTAATATTGTTTTTGGATGGAGATCTGTACATTGCAAGAATACACGTTTCTTTTTCATATGTTATTTGTAAGCAGTTGGAGTCTACGATATGTATTTCTTGGACGAATGTGTTTATTTTATCATTAGTGTATACGACTATGCCATCATTTTGATTTTTGAGTTTTTTTGTGTGGTGTTTTTTGTAGTATTCAATTGTTTTTGGGATATATTTTTCATTCAACCAGCATTCTGTCAGCACAATTATATCGAAGTTATTATCTAGTTGTTCTAGGTATATAGTGAATTCTTCAAAATTTTTATTAATCGATCTGATGTTTTGGTGGTATATTTTGATTTTATTTTTTTCTTTTGTGATATTGGTCCATAGATTAATGTCGTTTGTACTTATACAGTAGTGTAGGTTGTCCGAGTCTATATGTTCCATGTTTTCAGCCATGTTGGTGAGTATTTGTGTAAGTGTATAATATAAGCATTAAATTAATTAAAATTAAATTGAGTCAATAAACATAGATAAATTTAGGGAATGTAAATGATAAATCAGTTGGATTGACTATTTGGATAAATGTTATCGGTACATAATTATCTAAAATAACTACAATAATTAAGAGAATTAAGAATAATGCAAAGACAAAACGTATCAGACTAATTGGAGGAATATAGGAATAGAAATAATTTGCGATAGATAAGTTAATGATAAGCGTAGGAATATCCAATATGGACAGACAGATTATATGTTTTATAACAGGAAAAATAATTTCATTAGATAAAGGAATAAATAGAAATGTAGAAATTGAAAATTTTAAAAGGATTGCATACTTAGAGTGATCGGAAGGCTTATAATAAGACATTAAAAATTTATGGATGAAGTTGGTTGAAATAAGTGAAGGTACTGAAACGATTAGGAGAATAAATACTAAGATGACCAAAAAATTGAAATATTACGATTTTTAAAATATAAGAATCGATTATAATAGCTTGGAGTAAAAAAACAATTTGAACAATAAAATTTGTTGTTAAAATAAATAAAATAATTTAGGTAATAAAAACAATTAGAAAAATAAGATTTGTTGGTAAAGTAGTTAAAATAATTTGGGTAATAAAAACATTTAGAACAAAAAAATGTGATGTTAAAATAATTAAAATAATTTGGGTAATAAAAACATTTAGAACAATAAAATGTGATGTTAAAATAATTAAATAATTTTGGTAATAAAAACATTTAGAACAATAAAATGTGTTGTTAAAATAATTAAAATAATTTGGGTAATAAAAAACATTTAGAAAAATAAAATGTGATGTTAAAATAATTAAATAATTTGGGTAATAAAAACATTTAGAACAATAAAATGTGATGTTAAAATAATTAAATAATTTGGGTAGTAAAAACATTTAGAACAATAAAATGTGATGTTAAAATAATTAAATAATTTGGGTAATAAAAACATTTAGAACAATAAAATGTGATGTTAAAATAATTAAATTAATTTGGGTTATAAATACATGTGGTATAATAACATTTGAATGTAAAATACTTGGTATAAGAAGGTAATTTAGATAAATAGGTGTAAATAAGATCATTAAGGATAATTTGAGAAATGAGAATTTTAGGGGAATCACATAATTGCAAAATTTAAAAAATTAAAATTAAGTGTAGCAAGTTAATATAGATAAGTATAGAAAATATAATTAAATGATCAATATGACATACAATTTGGGTTAAATAACGTATGTAGATTGAATAAGCTTTGCTAATTGAACAAAGTAAATTCTTTTTATCGAGTAAAATTGTATAATATAAGTTTATAATAAAAGTGTAATAAAGGTGTATAATATAATATATGATAAAAGTGTATAATACAAGTATTAAAATAATTAAAATCAAATTGAGTAAATGAACATAGGCTTGTTGAAAAAATATCGATATTTTTAATTCAAAATATCGATATTTTTAGCCGATATATTTTGATCCGATATATCGATACAAAATATCCAATATCGAAAATTGTATCAAAAACGATATTTTTAAAAATTTATGTATTTAAAGTCACTAGAATCCAAAACCGTATAGGAACGAACGGAAAAAAAGTAACTGTATTGGGTCATGACATCTGGCGGTTGAAATTTTAAATATTAATAGCTTACAAATCTATTGTCTTTGCATTAGTATTTGTGATCACCAATACTACATAGAAATGTATGCTATTTTTCGCCATTTTTTTCTGAGCCACTCCAATGTGTTGGTTCCCAATTGTATATGATTATTGACTTTACCTTGTTCGAAACACGAAGTCCTTTTTGACAGATTAATACGCCAATAGAAAGTTACTGAGACGCATACAAACTTTGTATGCATCTCAGTTTACATATAAGTTAGAAGACAGCTTTTTAGTTTTTGATATTTTTGTAATTATTACGTAATAAAAATGAATAGTGATAAAAATACCTTCATTTTTATTGAGATTTTTGTAGATTAAAAAAAGCAAATTGTGTACAAAAATTACTATTGATAATATTGAGCTGAATACACTATTACTTTAAAAACGCAAAATCTCTTGAAAATTTGACCGATATATCGATATTTTTTCCTCGATATATCGACGTCGATATTGATATTTTAATAAATATCGATACATCGATATATCGATATTTTTTTTCACTTTCGACATCCCTAAATGAACATAGATAGATTTAGGAAATATAAATAATAGATCAGTTCGATTAAAGATTTGGATTATTATTAGAGATAAATTATTCAATTGAGTGGGTAAATAAGTTATTTAATTTGAATTTGAATTATACTCGTAAATAATATCAATTTTCTTGGTTAGTTTTGATTTTGTATGATGGGAGTAAATCCGTATGGTTTTGACTTTACATAAGACACTAAACACAGAACTAAAATACAAGCAGCAATTAGTGCACTTTTTCGATGATTTCTGTCACTTTTAATATATTTTTTTAATTAATTTTGCGGGAGTAAACAAAACAGGACAGTTGTCACTTTGAAGTATTTTAAGTTATAAACATACGAACCGAGGACACCAAATTTAAGCATGGTAGGGAACATGGGGGCAATTATTATAGATAAATGCGAAAATGCGTGTTTGATTGTTACGCTTTAATAGGTGGCACGCGAGCTGTTTGAAAAATTAATGCAACGGGTATAGAGTGGTTACTCAAGCATCTTTAGCACACTTTCACTGTGTGTATTTTTGATCAGTTTAATTTTATACACTGAAGATGCTTGAGTAAAGCGAAACCGGTCGGTATTATAAAATATTGAAATAAATCATAGTAAAAAAACAAGGTTATTGTTTTATTTCATTCAATATGTCAAACCACAAAGTGACCGCTTTCTATTTTTTAAATTTCAAAACAATAAAAATAATAATAATCTATATAATATATCACTGGACACTGAGCCGAGTAGTAAACTCAACTCCTCGCCCTAATCCTACATGTCCCGGATGTCACTGGAGACATCCGGGACATTTCATTCACATTTTTTACTCCAAATGATGTCAGGAATCACTGGTTAAATAAGTGAGTCAAATGCGTCCCTCAACTCAATTTTTAATGGTGAATACAAAATAAACTAATTTAATTACATTTAAAAAAATATTTTTTTTTGTTATGGTTAGAGATTAGGAAGCAAGTAGATATTAAAAGTTATAATAGTTTTGATTTCAGTACATTTTAAGATTATTTTGTAAAACTTTTTACGAGTACATATTTTTTATATTTTATTTTTTATATTTTATTTTCATGGAAAATAGTAATATCTCTTCGGCCCTCCGTTCATGGAGAAACTTACAATCTACGTAATTGTGACGCAACCACAAGTACCCTGCTGATATACAACTTTTTAATGCTAGTCTCCGTACACGGCGCTATCCGAAATGTACTGAACTTGATCATTTTTCACATGCAGCCGCGGAGTGAACACGCTGTCAAGCGATGTCATATGACTTGTTTTCCAACATCAATCCAAACCTTCTCCACTAAATCCTTTCTTACGTATTCTGGTAAAGTATAGTTATATAAACATGCATTTTTTCCACTTTCAGAACAAATCTAACATTACTTTCATGTTCCGACGCCATTTCTGTCAAACGTCAAACGAATAAGTATCAGACAAATTATACGACGCGTCGCGTGCGATCAGCACTGTCGGTATCGTTATGCTGATTGGAAACCGACAGCCACCGCGTCGCGCCCTGAACGGACACCAGCAAAATCGTATGGGGGGTACTTACGATTGGCTCGTATGACACGCTCACGAGGATCGAGTATCTCGTAAGTATCTCCGTGAACGGAGGCACTTAGGGCATTGTGAGATTTGCAGATACATCCGAGCAAAGAGTTTTGTTCGATTTTCCATTTGAAATTGTATATAAAATAAGATATTCGATCTGGTATTGCGTTCAGGACAACGAATTGCAATTCTTTCGACTAGAGTTGGAGAGTCAATAAGGCAGTTCACAATCTTAAACAGAAAGAGTACGACACAAGTTTTTCTCCGTTTGTAAAGAGTAATAGGGTTACAATGATTCGATGGGTTATTTATTGCTGTCAAGTTTAATTTGTAGAACTCCATTTTAATTTTAATATTTATTTTTTTATTATATAATCAATAATATTATTACATAATAAAAAAAAGACTCGATAGGTGTTTCAAAATTTTTGTTTGAATATTTACAATTCGTTTAATATAAGTTTGGTCTTGAGGATTCCAAATGACAAATGCTTTTCCATTTGATACATTTGAAAATCCACCTAATAACGTTTATAAAATCGATAAATTCTGCAATACGTTTTTAATGTGTGTTACATGTGTGTACTACATGTGTTATTTTTTTTTTTCATTTAAAAGAAAGACATTCCCGATTAAGAATAACCTGACAATATGTGAAAATCTCCTACTACCACCACCGTAAGTGGATAATGTTACTTGTGTTATGATGGAGGTCTTAGCCAGCCGGTACACGCGAACACGTGACGCCTGGGTGGGGTCCAATCGCGATGTCAACTCAGCCACTGACCGGTCTCACATGTGTGTGTGTGTTATATGTGTTATTTTTTTTCATTTAAAAAGAAGGACGAACATTCCCGAGTTGCGAATAACCTGACAACATTTGAAAATCTCCTACTACCACCACAGTAAGTGGAAAATATTACTTGTGTTGTGATGGAGGAGTTAGCCAGCCGATGAATCGAACACGCGACCCTTGGGTGGGACTCGAACTCATTTCATATATTGCACGTGTAACATGTGTGTGTTACACGTGTGTGTTACGTGTGTTTGTTATATGTGTATGTTTTACATGTGTGTATTACAAGGGTGTGTTATAAGTGTGTGTTGCATGTGTGGTTGGTTACATGTGCGTATTACGTGCGAGTGTTACATGAGTGAGGTACATGCGTGTGTTACACGCGTACATGTCTGTATTACATGTAAGTGATAAATGCATGAGGTGTGTGTGTTACATGTGTATATGCGTGCTTGTTACGTCTGCGTGTTACAAGTGTGTGCTACATGTTTGTGATAATGTTTAATGTCATTCACTCGAGAACCAAATGATTGATTGATCAGTGCTTGATAAACCAGCAAAATGGCATCATGGCCGTTATTACAACTTTAAGTTTTAATAATAAATGAATAAGATAAGTAAATACGATAATCACACTCAAATAGTTTGAAATCTATAAAATTACCCCAGTAATTAAAAGTTACATGAATAGTTTTAACGATCGTATTGAATCAGCAAGTTCAAAAGCGCAAAATGAATTAATTCATCAAACTCCGCTAACCCCAGTTAAGTTCATTTCGCCGTAAACTTCTGCTAATGGAGTTGATGCGATTTGCATCGAATCAGGAACAGCTGTTGCGTAATTACACTACGTAATTAGAAAATCAATTCGAATGTTCTGGAAACATCGCGTTATATGGTCAATTCCCACAGTCACATAGAACTCCGATCCGCCAAGTCTCAATAAATGGATTCTGGCTAACTGGCACTTAGAACTGCTGCAGCCATCACGTTGTACGTATTATATGATTTGCCTCCTCATCGTCATGTGCTCCTGGTACTATTATTTTGTAAAAGTATCTCAAGTTGTATTTTAATACTATTTGGTTACGATATTTACATAAAATATTTTTTTTATATTATATTTTATTAAATTATGCTGTTTGCAATGTTATTCTAATGTTAGACCAATTCCCCTTTTTACATGTTGTGTACATGAAGGTATTTTAACTTCTATTATTTATATTGTATATGTTGTGTGCATTGAATTACATAATGACATTTTGTGTACATAATGACATTTTACATGTTGTGTACACGAAGGTATTTTAACTTCTATTATTTATATTGTATTATTATATTGTGTGCGTTGAATTAGAGATTTGATATTGATTTAATTATTTTTTGTGGAATTTAATTTAATTGCGTTTATTTTATTTTAATTTAATTTATTTTTTTAATTCATTTTATTTTATTTTATTTATTTTCTGTTTTATATTGGAGGCACTGCTGAGAACCAGCTGCATTTCAGGAGAAATCCTGAATTGTAGCTGGGCAGTGACCTTTTCATCAATAGAATCAATGATAAAAAAATATATTGGGCAAATATATTATTCTCATGTCATCTCAAGACTGAAGAACAAGTTTTCATTTTTTCACAAGCTTCATTTTAATCCCTTGGACCTCGGGCATAGTATGTCAGAAGGCCTGCAAATTTTCGCTTTGCAATAATATCCAAATAAATGGAATATTTATGAATGTATCAGAAAACTAAAAACTTTTTTTGAAAGGTGATTAAATAGTTCTGAATGTAGTAATTAGAAACAATAAGAATTAAGATAATCAAATTTTTAATGCAAATAAAAAAAAATAAGAATGGCTCACCTTACGTTTTTAAACCAAAATGACTGATAACGAAAAAAAAGAAACACACATACATATTTTTATTGGAGAAATGTATTATGAACGTTACTGTCGGCTAAATTTTGTCGTTTTATAAAAAAAATACTAATGAAAAATCACAAAGTCTCATAGTTTGGTTTCGTAGATAGGAACATTTGAATTTTTATGTGGTTAACTTCTAGATCAGGGGTGCCCAAACCGTCGATCGTGATCGACTGGTCGATCGCGAGTGCTTTTTGAGGCGATCTCGAGAAAATTTGCCGATATAAATAGATCTTTTCACAGTTTTTGTTTCAGATGATCCTCAATTAGGCCTCAATAAAACCGCACATTTTTCATGACTTTTTGTTTATAATTTATTTGGATCTTATATTGTCAATGGTCGCGCCTTTTTTAATTGTTCACTCTATCCTCATCTAAGGTGTGTGACGTCACAAGTCCCCATAGAAAAAATCGTCTAATTATTGCAGATTCATGGTGAAATATCGTCGAAAATTTCCCCCTTTAAAGAACGAAGTTATCGATCTAGTTTCTAGTGTGTGGTTTGGTTTATTTATGAGTCAGCCAGTCCGAGTTGTAACTATAAGGCTATATGAAGTTTATTAATAAATAATACAAAATGCGGTGCGGCAGAAGTAAAACGTATCATTTTAATAACGATTGGGAGGAAGAATTACCTCGGGCGGCACTTTTAAGGGGCGGCAAAATTTTACAATAAATAATCTTGTAAAATTTTTAACCCGTTTCAATTCATATTATTGTCGCACTTACATTTTGGACCGATTGAAATGAGCACGGAATTTTTCATTACTTATTCTGTGGCGAAACCGTCAACCATCAACAAGAACATTGTTTTCCATGACTAAGTTTCCACGTCGTGTTCTCGAGTGCAAGTACGAAAGAAGTTTACTAAAATCATCAAAATTATACTGTTGGTTTAATACCTATTACAATCTGTGCACAGTTGAAATTTTTTTAATGTAAAATGTGAATCTTATGTGGACGTCATCATTTAGTCTGCTACATCAACCAATGAATTTTACGCTTCCTTTTTTCTCACCTTCTAATAAAGTTCCTTATATTCACCATTTTTTTACATACATCGTGTATGTGCTGCCAGAATCAAAAATAAACCATTTTCATGTTCTGAGTGTAGTTTTAATTCGCCGCACACTGATTTAATTAAAACCAGTTTTGTGTTCAGAATGTAAAATTCCAATTGTGGATTCATCTGCTGACACATTTCCAAAGAAAAACATTATCTTATTCAAAATGCATATTTAAAATTGTAGTTGTTGACTATTTATGTACTGCCAGAATCAAAGAAAAACCATTTCTATGTTCTAAGTGTAGTTTTAATTCACCGCACACAGATTTAATTTAAACCAATTTTGTGTTCATAATGTATAATTCCAGTTGCGGATTCACCTGCTGACACATTTCGAAGGAAAACATTATCATATTCGAAGTGCAATTATAAAATTCTAGTTGCAGACTATTTATGTACTGCCAGAATCAAAGAAAAACCATTTTCATGTTCGGAGTGTGGTTTTAATTCACCACATACAGATTTAATTGAGACCAGTTTTGTGTTCACAATATAACGATAAATGAAATAAACATGCTAAATCTTTTTTTACATGGATACCATTCTCTATATCCGAAAGCAGATACGAATTTGAAGAAGCTTTTAAGTAGATATTTAAACATGGTTTTAATTGGAAGAATTCTACCCCCCCCCGGCGTTGAAAATCTGTGGTTGAAGTACCTAAATGCCTATCTAGATGTACACATACTTGCAGCCTGTCATAGTTGATCTATCGGAGTCGAATAATATTGAGATAGATCGCCAGCAGTTCAAGTTTGGGCACCCAAAGTAGTTCAAGTTTGGGCAGATTATAGGATGGGGCGGTACATATACAAATCAAAAACCAACAATTTACGTAGGTATAATAAAAACAATTTAAAAAAAACCCTACTCATATTCATCAGAACTGTTATTCAAACAATTTAAGGTCAGAAAATTAAGTGCATTATACTTTTATCACGCAACATTACAAATTTATAAAGATAATATTCAAAATAAAGTTGAACCCTTTAAAAATAACAGAACTCTTAGACAAACATCAATACTTCCTATTCAAAAATGTAAAAAAAACAATAGGATAGTTAAATCATAAATTTCTCGGAATTAAATTTTTTAATTCATTACCTGAAAAAATCAGAAGCATGAACAGTAACATAAAAAAATTTAAAACTCAGCTTAAAAATTATACTGAAAATTTGAACTGAATAAAAAATAATAAATTGAACCAATATAATAACACACCTCATACACACAAGCCCTGCTTATTTATAGGGGTACATCAAATACATATATTATGTAATTAATTATTGTATAAAATTTATTATAATTTATGTTTATTTACAAAAAGATAGATCTTTTTGTAAATAAAAAAAAAAAATTAATGAATAAAAAGCGTGATTTTTTCTCTTTCTAAAACCGTTTAGATCGTATTTCTCACCATGATATTAAACGAGATACAACGATTTCTGAGACCCATATGTGTGGCTAAGCTCCGACTACTTTGTTCGTAAGTTTCCAAATACGAACAAAGTAGTCGGAGGGATTTAATCTCTTTTTTTTTTTAAATGCTAGTCTTACACGAGAGCTATACTCTCATATTATATGTGAACTTGGCCTGTTTCACCATATCGTTCACCATGCAAATATATTATAAAAGGACCAGTGCTCACGTGAGACCAGCTTAATAATTCGGAGAATTTATTAATTTTTAAAATTTAAGCAAGCACCTAAATCAATTTTAATAATGTTTTAGTATTTTAGTTTTTATTATTGTGATAGCTGTTTTGGCGTTCAAAGCCATCATCATTAAACTCATATCTTAAACCGTCATTAATAACAAATAATAAGAAAGCTGTTGTTACACAACGCTGAAAAGCCTTTTTTTAATCATTTTATTTACTTATTATTTTTAATTGATAAACTAACGTTTAAGACAAAATTTTTATGCATAGCACAAAGGGTAACATTTATTATAAGCAATAATTATCAGCCTGAAACACTCATCTACATTGAAAAAATCTTCCGAGAAAAGATACATGACGCCAACGGGACTTGAACCCGTGTCCTGATAAAAATGTAGACATAATTTGTCTTGACGCCACCTAGCGAGAGATTTAGCACTAACAATGGCTCTCTCACAAACATAAAATTGTTGAATGAAACACTAGTATATATTGAATAAGCCGCCATAGCTCAGTGGTGACAGTACTTGACCGGCAATCAGAAGGACACGGGTTCAAGTCCCGTTGGCGTCATGTATCTTTTCTCGGAAGATTTTTTCAATGCAGATGAGTGTTTCAGGCTGATAATTATTGCTCATAATGATTTTGTTTACTTCCACCCTACCATGACTTATTACTTCCATAATCATTATTTTATTCGTATGGTGAGTAAAATTAAGAAATATCATTTTATGCAAGGTGTCCGGAAACTTTCACAAACGGAAAATTATTTAATCTTCATCATATAGAAAACTGAATTTGTTTTTGTCGATCTGAGAATTTCGATTATTATTTACTTTAAAAAAAATTATGCCTAATTAAAGGGTTAATTTTTTTTATAAAGCTACGACACGCTTCGACGCATTGTAAAAAACATTACCTAAGCAGCTAAAATAACCCCTCAGCAAACGACTTATTTCAAATTTGACACAAAAAATTTCAACTTCAGATTCGATTTACTCGAAAAGAAAGCACAAATCAAAATATGTTATTCCACAAAATCGACTCTAAATGCGATGTAAATTCACCAGTTTCCTATTTGGTACTTTGTTTTCAGATACCGTGCACCACCGTTTCATACGATTTTCCTCCTAAATCGTCATGTCCTCCTGGCATAAATATTATTTCCTTTATTTTGCTTTTCTTAGGAAGCCTTTTAAACTTTATTTTATATACATTATAAGATATTTTCTTGGAAAAACTTTTTTTTAAATGTTGTTGTTATGCTCGCCGTTTCCAAGAATTTGAAACATACTACAAAGTAAAAGCTTTCACGCAAGAAGTTTTCCCTCAACAATGTTTGATATCTGGTGTACGATGTGTATTTTTTTAATGAGCATCAAAGTGAAACGCTATTCTGCTAAAACCACCCGTTAAATTATACTTTAATAATTATAGAATATTCTTTCACTAGAAATTAGCCAGTAGCGCGTCTTAAGACGATGTGAGGTCTTTAAATGATCAGTTTATTTTCTTTTGAGGGATTATTCACAATGTAAATTTGTTACTTAATTTTATTTATTTGCTACCGATTTTGACTTTCTTACTTAAAAAATATACAAATTTTTAGTGGGATTGTTGATTGTTGGAGTTATTTTAAAAGTAGTGTCAGCGAAACTGAACTTTTTCCAAGATTCAAATACCAATTAGCGAGAAATATGGTATAAGCGGCATTGAAAAGAAAAAATAACACGCAATATATTGAAATCTAAAAATTAACCACAAAATAATTAAAATATACAACTTTATGAAACGAAAGTATTAAATTTTTTTTTGGAATTATTTTTAAATGAAACGATAAAAAAGTGATACGGAAATAACGCTTTTAATTCATTTGTCTAATAAAATGTGTGTTTTTTTTTCAGTTTTAGTTAGATAAAACGTAAGGAGCCATTTTTTAAACTTTTAAATTTTGCATTTAAAAAAATTAAAGTTATAATTTTTTTATTATTATTTCTAATAATATAATTTGAAAACTTGTTCCATCACCTCTTTGAAACAGTTTTTAGTTTTCGGACAAGTTCACAAATATTCCATTTATTCGTATTTTATTGCAAAGCGGAAATATTTTTAAGTTTCTACAAAATGCGTCCGAGTTTTGAAGGGTTCATACATATTTTATGTGTATTTATATAAATTCATCATTCTATTTAAACTTTGCAATTTTTTTATAGTTTCTTTTTTATCTTTGTTTATGGTCTGTTAATTGTGACACCTCAATCTGGCTAATGTTGGGCGATGAATCACATTAAAGATCGAGTATTAATTTTATTAATTTATTTAAGATATTTTATATCTTCGCGTAAATCCAGTTAACCCATTTAGATCATTTTCGCGCCCGTGTACTTGAATTGTAATAATTGTAAATATGTGTGTTATTAAGTCACTAGTTTTAGGTCAGAATTTATATGCCTAAGTCATAAGTCACTACCTGTAAGTATTAGTTATAAGTCACTAGTTATAATTGTAAATCTTAGTTGTAAGCCAGTAATATAAGTAGCCATTTTTCTTAGATGTAAGTTACTAGTTATAATTGTATTTCTTAGTTATAAGCCAGTAATATTAATTCTCTAATATATTTATTTGTACAGCAGCAAATTAGCCAATTATTATTATATTTTAAGTTGTGCATCTTAGAATTCTTAGAGATAAACAACACAAATAAAAAAAAAATTGCAACAAAATAAAAACACCCTTTAAGTCACCTTTGTTGACCGTGTTTCCTTGTTATTTTGATTCTTCCCACAGTTGTCTCACCTAATAACATCTAATTTCTATATTTGCATAATTTTGTTGGTTTTAAGAGTGTTAGTGAATGACACGGATGTGTCGATATCGGTAGCAAATAAATAAAATTAAGTAACCAATGTTCAATGTCAATAAAACTCTTCAATACAAAATGTATAGAAATAGTTAATTAGTTGATGACCAAGAAATACACAAAATGATGAATTTAGTTTTCACAAAACACTTCTATCAGTGTATGCGAGCAATTAGGACCAACTCTCATCGACTAAATTTATTTCCATCCATCGGTTAACTCCCCGAACACATTCGATGAAAAGTGCAGAGTAATCAAGTTTCGAATGTGTATTAAATTTAATGAGAGCGTTTCCAGTGAAACAATTGACGATTGCCCAATTATAAACTTCAAAATTGGCGGAAAAGGACCCCGAACTAACATTGCGGCTTTCATTGATTGGTATCCCGTAGAGATTTAAACTCACTGGAAATGTTTAAAAAGTTATGCCCAAACTCAGCGATCGGTTGGTAAAATGCACTATCTACCAACCGTATTTGTTTTAACATTATGAACATGATGTAGGAAATTATGAATTTTTTTAATTAATTGAAATCATTAATACAATCGATTACTGAAGGAATGTGGTGTTCGTGGAAATTATAATACTGCAAATGAATCATTCTATGTTAAATCAAATATTTGAGCAAAAACCAAATTTCAACAAAGATAAACTCATGTGCAGGGTGAAAAAGCATGTTCCGAAGGTAACCGACAAGTTCATCGAAAATCAATTAGGTAATCGAAAGCAAATTCATCGAAAACGAGTTCATCGAAAATCAATTCATCGAAAGCAAATTCATCGAAAACGAGTTCATCGAAGATCAATTCATCGAAAATCAATTCATCGAATGATCAATTCATCGAATCGCCAATTCATCGAAAAACATTTTTTTGTAGATATTAGAGCTGTCAAAATTAAATACCCAAAAAGGTCTGTTTAACTGAGTTAAATGTGTTTAGCAACTGTCAGTTTCGTAGTGACAATGTAAAATTTATAGGTTATCTCTTCGATTTCCGATTGTTTGATACTGCAAAAAAGGGATATCTAAGGAATGGTGACCAGACAACTCATAATGAAACCAACTCATAAACAACTCAAAAAGGTCATTAAGAGTGATGATAAAAAAATATTTAAAAATTGGTTAAATAGGTTAAGTTAGGTTAGGTTAGGTTAGGTTAGGTTAGGTTAGGTTAGGTTAGGTTAGTTTAGGTTGACCAGTGCTTTTTTAACTTCTCGGTCCGCTCGGCATTTCTCTCAAATATCAAAAAAATATATTTTTTCGATGAATTGGCGATTCGATGAATTGATCATTCGATGAATTGGTTTTCGATGAATTGATTTTCGATGAATTGGTTTTCGATGAACTCGTTTTCGATGAATTTGCTTTCGATGAATTGATTTTCGATGAATTGATTTTCGATGAATTCGTTTTCGATGAACTCGTCGTGAACCGTTCCCGAAGTATTTTAGCTAACGATTTACGAGCATATTTTCAGTAATAGAATGGATGTCATTTTGTTGACCGATGATTATTTTTTCTCGCCTCACCCCGGACCACTGACTTTTACTACGTCTCTCTGGCCCAGACCCGTCTACGTCAAAGGAAGAAGCGTATCGGTCCAGCTCTATAGCGGCAAAATAAAAGACGTTCTCCTTTCACATTCGGTGAAAAGAGCGACATTTTGCGCCTCCGTGGATTGGGACCTCCTGCTTATATTCCCAGTACTTGTGTGTCTCACCCTGTCTGGCATAAGATGGGCATTTATCATGTCAGCCGATTGCCACTCAGGTTTCCACCCATCTTGTGGAGTGAATCTGAGTGGAGAGAATTACGACTATGTTTAAAAAGTCCTGTTGTCTCCAGTTTTAATTCTACCATCGTAAAACTAGCATGCAGAAAAATTACTTTAGAAATAATTTTAACAGTGGAATTTGCTACGAATTTCCAGACATAATTGTTTAACTGTTCGGATTAAAGGGGGTTGCGCATGATGGTAGAAATGACCATAATTACAGTTGTAAATTTTAATATAAAATTATAATTGAGGGCATATTAATGAAGAGGCGGTACGCTGTCATTTTGATTTGTTTTATTTATAATGATAATAATTGTAACTGATAGTCTATTTTATTAAGCACCCTTTGGTGTTAAAATACACCAAGGGAACATTATTGCTTAGTTGTGGGCGACGAAGGTAGTTTAACTTTGATTAGTGACCAATTTTGAACAGTCTGGTACTTCCCAACCATCCTCTGCGCTTTCTCCGTTCTGTATTCATCATTCACGACCATCCCGAAAATTGGATATGCCATAGCTGGACTGGCTCCGAACAGATGAAAGTTCACTCGATTCGAGGTTACTATTTCACGCATTTTTTTCTTTGAAGTGCACATCGAGAAGTACTTGTTTATGGACGTTGGATTTAAATATTATTTCAAAAACACAAATTTTCCATAAATTCAAAATTATAATGAATACACAAAATATATACAGGATATAAAGGGACTCACTTTAAGTAGTGATTTCTGACTTAATTTGGAGTAAAAAATGTAAATGAAATTTTGATCTGCAATGAAATTTGGGTTTGTTTTTTTTTCTACAAAAAACATAAAAACAGGTGTCGGACAAATTGAGGGCAGGGTGAGAGGTTGGTCGGTCTCTCGGCTGAGTGAAGAGTTACGATATGTGGAAAATTTCATTTACATTTTTTACTCCAAATAAAGTCAGAAATCACTGGTTAAAGTAAGTCAAGTACGTCCCTTAACACCCTGTATATACCTACATATTGGGATTTATAACCACGTTATCTAGATATTTTAACAATGAAGTGAATTAAACTGTTATATTTTGCCTTTTTTGAAGTCAAATTGATTACAATTCTCTCTTCTGGAACCGACGTTGTAACTTTCATGTAAAGTTATTGAAAGAAAACAAAACAAATTCTTACGCTTTCTAAGCTTTAGATTGGGTATTCTAGTTATATTATTGGATTACAAGAATACATTGTTAGACAGAAGAATTTTCACTGACTATTTTTCTGTGCAAAATTCTAACGGTGCATTTTTGATAGTCCAGAATTGCTTGCATTGATAAGCTTTCGGATTGCACTACGTAATACAGGATTCGGGATTTATTTCAGGACTACCATATTATAATATCTAATCCTCATTTCCCGGAGTAATAATGGTGGGAAATAAATACACTCTCTCATTTATCACAAAATATATACACATGATTGTTGCTGGGGCAGTTCAGATAATCACTGAAGCGATCCGCTATATAATCTATTTCCACATTTAGCCCTCAGGAATTTTTCAGCCATCATCGGTCTTGAAATTCTCCACCCTTTTTAAAAAAACCATACCTTCAAATAAAATTTTTTTGTTACAGTGTTATACAGCCATTGAATTCACTTATATTAGGCCATTTATCCCATATTTTTAGGGTACAAAAAAAGAAAAAAAAGAATCATTACATTTTTATGAATTCTTTAAAATTAACATACGTAGTACATATATATTTGAAGAATATTAAATGGTATGACTTCTTTATGTTGTATGTAGCCTAGTAGATAATCACAGACATCTAAATTCGAATATCCATTTTTTTTATTTAGAAACACGCGATGAGTGATTTTTAAGAAAAAATATTTTATATAATGTCAGTAACAAATAATTCGGAAGAAATGCGAGACATATCTTATTAAAAAGTGAAAGTACCAAGTCAGCTTTCTGATTAATCCAGTACAGAGTGCGCACCTATTTTTGAAACAATTCCAATAAATGTTACAAAATATCTCATCAAATTGGCCACATTTTGGCCAGCGAACGCTCGAAGCTGTTTACAAATTGGCAAAAATGTGGCCGAAAATGTTTCGCATTCATAATTTTACCATCCCCGTGAAAAACCCCTGAAAAGGGCGTTAATAATTAATTCAATAAATAAATAACAACTAACACCCGATTATATTCCGTTGAAACCCGTGGAGGCAGGTAACTTCTAGCAAGTATTTCCTACAAATCCTGCGCAATGTCGTTTAATTACTGGAAGCGGAACAATTCGTGCAGCCACTTGATGGGAGAGTAGAAAGTGTAATGGAGCGTCTTCAATGAATCCTGTCATCCACTTATTGCACAACTTAACTGCACTGCTGTGCGTGTTACGTTTCTGGAAAAATGTTGGTTGTTCTAAACGTGGATCGAGAATAGTACGCGTATTTCATTGACTTCCTATTCTTTTTGAAATAATAATTTGACAGCCTCCGTGGTCAAGGGGTAAAGCTCTCGACTAGCAATCCGGAGATCGCAGGTTCAAATCCCGGCGTGCGCAAGTAAATTTTATTTGAATGATTTGTATTATTTCGTAATTTAATCATTTAAAAAATATATATAGGATAATTTGCAGCACGTTACTGAGCGAAATATTCTCTCAGTAAGACCACCATTAATTTGGTGTTTTAAAAATTCGTACGATTCAAAACGTAAACACTTCTGTGAAATTCGTTTGTACGCCATTTTACCGAATCTGAAAATTCTGGGTTTATTTTAACGTTTGGTAAAATTCGAGTATTTTAAACAGAAAAATTCTGAGAAGTATTTATTTTTAGAGCTAATAAATAGATGACTTCAAAAGTTTATGAAAGTTTTATTTTTCAGAATATTTTATATATTTCACGGCCTCCGTGGTCGAGGGGTAAGGCTCAATAAGACTCGCAATCCGTGGGATCGAATATCGCAAATAATTTTTATTTGATTAAGTTGTGTTATTTCACATTTAATTTATTAAAAATAATATATTGTATATTTGCGGCACGTTCCAGAGTAGAAGACATTTACTCTCTGTGTCGCCTTGGTGTAAGACCACCATTCAGAATTGAAACCTTGCTTGACTAGATCTGATTATCCAGATATTTACACCCACCTTCTTCTTCCTCTCCGTACTATTTTCAGCTTCACAACATACCCCAATTGGGGACGCCATAGTCTCACTGGCTGCAGGCATTGGGAGCATTTGGTACTCTGCGGTATTCACATTTGAAAAAATCTAATCGGCGTAATTATTTACCTCCAATTAGTATTCTATTCAATGAGGAATAAATATAGTAATAAGTCCCAAAATTTCTATTATTAGGTACTTACGTAGTGGAATCCGAAAGTATATCAATGAAAGGCTGCGCCAATTAGTTCATCGCAGCGTATCGTACCTTTTTTATATTCTGTTAGGAGCGGGCCCCCAAACATGTCCCAAGCTAGCTCTCAGGGGAGGCATGATTTACCCTCTATTCAGGTGGTGGGTCGCTCGAGGCTTCAGAAATTCCTTCGCATCTCAGTCGTCTGGCAGGATACTCCCTCTCTAGGAAACCCTCCTGCCGTAGCAGAATAATAACAGGATTGAGTTAACTAGTTTCATGTATTGCAAATTTAAAACACAGTACATAGGTCATTACAGTACAATTCAACACAAGAAATACATACTACACAATCCTAGCTATCGTGTTTATAACCTCAAGATCCCCAAACGAAACTCTCTGAGTGATGGCTTTGCGCGGGAGTTTACAGTCTATCGTTAAAGGACACAATCAAATGAGGAAACAATTGTACAGCTTACATGATGTTGGGGGGTGTTCGTCTTCCGGCTTCCAGGGGGACCTCCCGAGTTTAGGACAGAACCGAAGTTTACACAGGCATGGTGAAATATCAGCGCTAAACCCGTAGGTTATTGAATTAACATTGCAGGTTATATTTGAGTACAATTCGAGCGATAGTACGCCGGGCGCGAACAGTGGGAATCCACGCGCGGGCTTAACGTGTGCCCGAGGCGGCTCGCAATTCTCAACTGCTGGAAGGGATCGCGTGCGGGTGGGCGGATGGGATAGGAAGTAGGAAGCAGGGAACAGGGGGGGAGCAGGGTGTTGTGTAGTTTGCGGCGAATTAGGAGTTTGAATTCTTTGTCGTTTGGGCGTACCATAACACTTCCCCCCGCGCTTGGAAAAAAAGCGACGTGGCAATGGAGCTGTAGGGAAAAAAAATCCTCTTATGCTTCCATCGGGGTTTTGAGAGATTCGTTGCTTGAGAGATTTCCTAGCTAGAACATACAGTTTTATGCTATAGTTTGGGTCACAATGTTTGTAGGGAATGGGTGGGGGTACATACAATGTTTGGACAAGACAAATTTGGGAAAAGTACATGGTGTAAAACAACATACAAGGTTATGCAATTGAAAATAACAATACACATGGTTATGCAATTGAAAGAATGACAATACACATGGTTATGCAATTGAAAGAATGACAATACATTTGTACAAGAGAAGAGAAAAAAGTGTGTGATTCTAAGGTTTCATTGGTCTTGGAGCTAAGTTTGTGAAGCGTGGATTTGTTTGGTTTCGGAGAATTTCGAAGAAAAGGACGTGACTTCACGGATTCTAAGGATTACATTATCACTGTAATCAGACCCATTTGAGACAACGCTCAGGAGTACACTTGGGCCTTAGAAAACACTTGGTTTTGTCGAAGACGTCGAAGTTCACGAAGTGGAGACTGTGGTTGCTGTGCCGCGACTATGGTTACAGAGGTCATTGAAGAGAAGAATCCAGTATCTGCAGACATGCCAGTGCGAATCCTAAGTGTTATTATGGTAAACACGGATCGTATATAATGGTTATTGAAGCATAATGTAGCTCAAGATAACTTGTATTGGTGCGCATTCAGCGAATACTGGTGGGTCAAGGTAATGATGGTTTACACATGACGATATATGCGTCACTGCATGACAGAGCAAGAGACGACAAGGTTGGCATTGATAGCAAGAGTAAGAACAAACCTAAGAGCTAGCGTGCCCAAAAGGTAGTTTAGAGTGTCATAAAGTATAGTGGGACAACTCAGCTTGCTGTGGCACGACAAGACAACATACGTATGGGCGGTATGGTCTGTGCTTTCAGGAACAATTGCGTAGAAAATGGCAGCAGGAGAGACCTTGTAACCACAGCGCGTGCTGTCAGGAAGTGAAGCTCAGCTTGGCTGTTGGTGATGACATCCGCCTGGGCTTCTTTTTAAATCCGGGAGGAATTATTATTAGAGCAAAATTCTTGAAGTTTACCTGCCTAGGGACCAATGAAGAAAAGGTTTGGAGAGAAACAAAATGTGTCCAGATAATGAAATAACGAAATTTTAACCACCGACCCAGAGAGTGACGAAGAGAGATTCCTAACTAAATTGTGATTACATGAACATTTTCCTTTGCCAGGATGACTTGGCGTTTGCCTAGTGACAATATGTCTTGGTTAAAAAACAACCGGCCCTCTATGGCCTATGCTAACATGAGATGGTAACATTTTCGTAGAATTTCAAAGAACGAGACAAAGAATCGTGAACTAGTCACGGCAAAGGGAAACCAATTCATGAATAAAGGTTGTCAAAAGGAGACAGACGGTACGCCAAGTGCATATCGTACATATCCGACATTCATGAATGTGTTTCGTGGAATTGAGAAAAGAGAGAAAAAAACTGGTGAGACATATGCAGAGATTGAGGGGGAAAAACTGTAGATAACCGGACAGTTACCTATTCGAACTCCAAGTGAGGGCGAGATATGGTCAACGACAGATTTTTCACTTCATAACATAAGTCTGAAACATGGGGAATGGGAGGAGGAGGGGAGAAGGGAGACGAGTTGCGAAACTTGCTAGAGACTGGACCAATTTCCGATTCAAACTCTATGTGAAAATGAAACATAATCAACCAGCAGATTTCCTGACTCTTTACATTTATCAAAAAGGATGAGGAGACATTTGAATACACATTATATCAAAGAGGCTAATCTTTCGCGTGTATTGGGCAAAAGATTAGGGGTCATTTTAAAAACTTCTACATGATTGTGAGAAAAGACAGACCCTTGCTCCAATTTCACAAACCTGGGGGTTTTCTTGTTCGTTCTCCAGACAACGAGTTAGGTGGTTTTTTGTGCTCAATCGATTAACTCCCACAGCACTATGCCCCATAATTGACAGTGAAGCTGAAAACTAGTCCTTTTGGGATAGTAGATATTCCTGGGCTTCTTTCCTTTTTGCAAAGAAGTAAAAAAAGGAAGTCCACGGGCATTGGCGTTGAATGACAACAAAGGGTTGTGGACTACATTTCGTAGATCGCACACAAAGGGTTTGATATTATTTCGTTCGCACGACTCATGGTAAGTGTTTTAACGTCTCCACGTATAGTGTACAAAATATGTAAGTACATACAAGATATAACTCAATTATAGACAGAAGTCAAAGAGTTTATACAATGCATCCTAAAGAAGATAGCAAAGCCGATATTATGTCGTTCACACGAATCACGGTAAGTATTGTTATTACGTCTCCACGTCTCGTGTACAGAGTTTATACACAGTTATACATAAAAGCGGTACTCATGACAAATAAATGACACACGACCGGAACAGGTTATACGAAAAGGGTGGTACTCATGGCAAATGAATGGCACACGACCAAAATAGAACGTACAAAATGGTTCTCATGACAAATGAATGGCACACGACCAAAATAGAATGTACAAAATGGTTCTCATGACAAATGAATGGCACACGACCAAAATAGAATGTACAAAATGGTTCTCATGACAAATATGTCACACGACCAGCTCAATAACATTTAGCTATGAGAAAAAAGTGATTATGACGAACTTCTCGTATCGCGGCAGGTATTTTAAGGATCCCTCCTATAATGGTGGATGTTCTAAGGATCTCTCCTATAGTGTAACAGGGTTACGTTTAAATACAACACAATAAACGTTAACTATGCTTGTTTTAACACAGTTTATAAAGATTTGTTAGATTAACTAACTCCGTAGCCCAGGAGCGTACGATAGGATAACAAGGAGGTAAACAATTTAATGTCACTTCGTATGTTATAAAGGCGGGGTGATGACAGAGTACATTTCTGTTTACACCATGTGACAAACAAAGACAGACCTACATGGTTTTACATACTGTCTATTGCAGCAAACTTCAGTGGGGACAAATAAAAGGGACCAATTGTGGTTTTACATACCCTTTGTGCGGTTACAACATACCAGGTTATGTGCAATTTAGGTTGCAAATACTTGGTTAAATGGCGAAACAGGAGTTGAATGCCTATGTTTGTAAAACGATGATCAAACAAAACATTGATGATTTACGTTAAACTGCGGTTATTTATGTACGGAAATCAGGGCTGCCGTTAGGTTTTATTAACCTTTTCCGTAAGGGTTGAAGCATGTAATACAAGACATACATGTTGTGAAGAGGGACAAATCGAGGACTTCTTATAACAACAAAAGACCGAGTATTTGGTTTTACGTACTTTAGTTGAAACGAGTCCATGAGGATTTGTACAAGGATGGAAAGACCAATTTAAAGGCTTTTCCTTTATTTATATACATATGATTTCAAAATGGATGTGTCAAAATCCAATTTGTTAGCAAAGAGCTCGGGTAGGACGCCATCAATTTTTGACATTTGAGAAAAAATTGAAAACTACTATACACAAGGAATGTGATTATGTGAGTAACCACTTATCTTTACCATGATGGGTAAAATATGGAGCATGTTGAGATGGTTTACTAGTCCTGGGTCGTGATTTAACGCTTTGGAGTTTACCAAATCGATTTTAGAACGACGCTCCAGTATTTACAGAACATAAAAAGAAAAAAAATGAAGAGATTCCTTCCGATATGATGAAAAAAAACAACAAACAAAAATGGTGAAAATTACAATATTGCATTACATGGCAAAGCGTGCCATGGCATGAACGTTGCGTAGTGTGAGGGGTTGAGAGGCAATGATTGGGTTCATGACTTCCCGAACACTGTCACTCGAGGGGTGTCTCTGCTCTAAAGTGATCAATTTTGGAACAGGTGAGAAAAAAGAAAGAAAAAAAATAAAAAAACGTGTGAGACAAAAATTACGGTGGTTGCCAATTCACGAACATGAACGGGGCAAACTACACCGTGGATTGTACATAAATTTACAAAAATGATTTTTTTTAACAATATTCGTTTTATCAACGAAAGGGTGGGCATGTAATTGACACTTTACACGCCGGCCATTGTAAGACTTGGTGTGCTTACAAAAAGGTTGTGGTGATACACACTGGATCATTTTAAGTTTGCTGAGATAGTGGGGGCAGTTTTACTTGACTCCTCACTTCCAGATTTTGCGATATCCTTAATATGGTAATTACCAATGTGTTTTCCAGAGCAGTCAGACAAGGAGTACACTAGATCTGATATCTTTCTTAGAACTTTGGCCTTCACGAAACGTGGTGCCAGCTTGGCAGAGAAATACATGGCTCCTTGGGAAAGTGTGTTGTTCTTTCTCCAAACTATGTCTCCTGTATTGAAGGTGACATGTTTCCTACGTAGGTTGTATCTGTCCGCACTCTTTTGATGAGCCAGGAGCAAAGCATCAGTGACTTCACTGTAGATGGCCGACAGTTCTTCCAGACGATGGGCATAGTTCGCGGTAGGGTTGCTTGTGGTGGCAATTGACGTAGGAAAGTTAGTGTTCCTATGTAGAGAACCATGAACGACTTGTTCCATACCGTGTTTTAAGAAGAAAGGTGTGTAACCAGTGGCCAGATTAACAGTGTTGTTCATTGCAGCCTGAATTTTATCTAGGTTTTTACACCAAGTACGTTGATCTTTATCAACTAGAATAGCCAGAGCTGTGTTGATTGTTTGGTTATAACGTTCGACGGTGTTATTTTGTGGAGTATACAAGGTATTATAGTAAATATCCTTGATTCCGTATTTGGCAAGAAAATCTTTGAATTCTTGGGCAATAAATTGTTTTCCGTTATCAACAATTACGGTTCTGGGTGTTCCGTAAGGTATAAAAATGTGTTTTTCCAGAAGTTTGATGATGGCGGACGCGTTGGCTCTTTTTAAAGGAAAGATCCAACAGAATTTAGTGAAAACATCCACTACACTAAGTATGTGCATGTGTCCGGCATAACTTCGGGGAAAGGGTCCGACGAGGTCCATTGACAATGATTGTAGGGGTCTGTCGGCACGTTTGGGATTACCCATTAGGCCGGCAGGTGCTGCCGTGCTATGTTTATAGGCTTTACAAGTTTCACATTTAGAGATGTAATTGCGAATTTGCTTGAAGAGACCAGGCCAGTAATACTTCAAGGAGATCTTTTTATACGTCTTGAAATTTCCTGGGTGTATGGAGTCGGGAGCACTATGATTGTCAATAATTATTTGTTCTCTACCTTCGAGGGGAACGACAAGTTTCCACGAGTAATCTTCGAGGATGGATAGTGGTACCTTGCAATTACGGTATAGTTGTCCTTCTTTTATGATAAAATTAGGAAACTTTTGTTGGTTATTTTTACAACCTTCGAAGATTTTCAAGTACCATTCATCTTTTGTAGATGGAGGGGGGGCAATTGTGTCAACATTTAATGAAGCCAGTTCAATTCTTGAAAGGGCGTCGGGAACAATATTGTCCGCGCCTTTACGGTGAACAACATCAAAATTGTATTGAGACAAACGGGAGGACCAACGAGCGAGCCTACCGGAGGGATTACTTAAAGAGATCAACCATTTCAAACTACTATGGTCTGTAACTATAGTAAATTTGCTACCGTCTATGTAACCGCGGAAATGGTGAACAGAATCCAATACAGCCAATAACTCTTTCTCGGTAATTCCGTAGTTTTTCTCGTGTTTGTTTAATGTACGGGAAAAATACGCTACAGGGTGTTCGCCATCTGGGAATTCTTGAGTAAGGACTCCACCGATTCCTACATTGGAGGCATCCGTGTGGAGGGTAAAAGAGAGTGCAAAATCCGGGCAATTCAGAACGGGAGCTTTTTGAAGGGCATTTTTTAGAGTTGTAAACGCTTCTTCAGCTTCGACAGACCATCGGAAATTGCTGACACCTTTACGGGTGCCGGTAATTTTATTTAAGGGGGCTGCGATAGTGGAAAAGTCTTTGATGAATCTCCTGTAGTAACCTGCAAGTCCAAGGAAACCTTTGACTTCCTTCGCGTTTTTGGGTCGGGGAAAATTTGCCATGGCTTCCACCTTAGCGGGGTCTGTTCTTAGACCTTTTTCGTCGATAATGAATCCCAAATAACGTAGACGGGACTTACAGAATTCAGACTTCTTCAAGTTGATGGTTAAACCAGCGAACTTGAGTTGTTGAAAAACTTTTTCCAGCATTAATAGGTGTTTTTCAAAGGTATCGCTGACGATGATGAGGTCGTCAAGGTAACAAAACAGGCTGTTATCGACTTCAGGACCGAAAAGTTTGTCCATCAGTCTTTGTAACTCGGCGGGGCTGTTTTTTAGACCAAAGGGTAATCTTTTAAAATGGAACATTCCCCTACCAGGTACAACGAAAGCAGTTTTTTCGCACGATTCTGCGTCCAAGGGTATTTGCCAAAACGCTTTGCTGAGATCGACAGAAGAGATGAACTTGGCGTTACGCAGCTTGTCTAAGGTTGCGTGAACGTGAGGTAAGGGATACGCATCAGCTTCCGTGCAAGAGTTTAAACGTCTACTGTCGAGACAGAAACGTGCAGAGCCGTCTTTTTTAGAAACCAAAAGAGTTGGGTTGGTCCATGCACTTCTGCTGGGAACCACCACACCCATTTTTAACATTTCATCAAGTTCGTTTTCTAAAAGTTTAAGTTTTTGGGGGGCTAAGTTGTAATAACGTTGCTTGATGGGTGGGCCATTGGTTTTGATATGGTGTTCAACCAAATTTGTCAAACCTAATCCACATTTTTCAAAAGATATTGACTCGAATTTATTGACCATTTCTTTTAGTTGGAGAGCCTGGTCCGTGCTTAAATTTTCGTGAGGTATTATTGTGCGGATCTCACTAATTTGAGCAGCGGTGGAGGTTTCGCCAAGAGTATTAAATACTTGGGGAGCAACATTGAATGCCTTCCAGAAGTCAACGCCAAGGATGAAATTCTGGGATATAGAGGGCACTATTAGAAAATTGATTGTAACTATTTTATTGTTACAATTAATTGGCAGGGCAAGGGCACCGATGACCGGTTGGGAAACATTATCCGCAGTCGTCAGGTGTGTTGATTGGGGCGAAATTCTAAAATCACTGTTAACAAAAGGCAGGTGAGCATTATTGCCAAGACAGCTGACAGATGCACCACTATCAAGTAATCCGGAAAAGGGCACATTGTTAACAGAGAAAAAAGCATAGGGTCTCCCATCTTTAGCTTGTTTGCAACAAACCGAAGAAACATTTAAGGTCTGGTTAAAATACTTAATGTGTGCTAACCAATCAGTCCATTCTTTAGACCTTGGTTCAGAATGGGTGCCTGAGAGGTTATTATTTAGTTTTTTGGCCTCTTCATGTAGAAATTTGGTGGGGGTTTGGAGAAATCCACCTGAGGTCTGACATCGCTTGGGTTTTGTAACCTTTCCATGTTGTGCCTTGATTTCTTGAAAATGTTGCGCAGTTCGTCGCTTGGAGGAGAGCGGTCCCTAGAGTGATGCCTCTTGAAAGTTCGGGGTTCCTTAGATTCCAGAAACCTTGCTTGCTTGAAACAAGTAGTGGCCAGATGGCCTACTTTTTTGCAAAAAGAGCACACTTTTTTGTTGTTGAATTCTGGTTTTAAACCAGACGAACGGCTTGGCACAACTACATTATTTGACACATTCTTTATGTTTTTCCTATCCTGGTACGATTCCAGAAGGAGACAGACTTCGTTTAGCTGGGCTAGGGATGCAATTTTCTGTGAGGTAATGATGTTCTCGTATTTGCTTAAAAGGCCATCAGTTATGACTGGTAATAGTTCAGCTTCCGAAACGGGATGTGAAAGCTTGATGTTAATGGATTCAGCCCTTTCTATGAATGTTGCTACAGGTTCATTTACTAGCTGTTTAATAGATAGTAAAGATAATTTGATCCGGTGCTGGGCTTCCGTTTTTCCGAAGCTCGAGATTAGGGCAGATCTGAGTTTATTCCAATCTTTGCATTTAGTTTTTTGAATGCGGTGCCAGGGTATCAATTCTGGGGAGATGAGTTCTATGAAGTTTTTTCGTAGAATCTCGAATGGGATATTTTTGATTGTAGCCGTTTCTTCAATACGGTCAATGAAATCCAGTACATCGGAGACGCCATTATATTTGATTTTCCAAGAGGATAAATCGTAGGTTTTATCTTGTGTCAAGGTGGGTGCGATGTCCTGTTTTATCATTACTTGTGGCATAGGTTCTTCGTTAGGAACAAGATTATTCAAAACTTGCGTAGCCGAGCGTGAATTATTTTCGCTTGAGGGGGCGAGGTTTATTCTCTTAATGTACTTTTTGTTGAATAAAAGTGCATAAGCCTTTAATGTAGGTTTAGATTTGCTTGATGGCGAGAGTCCTCTATCCCTTAAAGCAGTTTGTAAGTGAGTTTTGGATAAGTTGTGCACGTTGGGAATGATGCCCAAATTGGATGATGCCATAGCTTGATTGTTTTCCATTGTGAGTTTCCCAGGTGGTGAAAAATTGCCAGGGGTTTCCTTTAGTAAACGCAAAATTAATTTTGTGAGGCACTTTTCACTTGGTAATCACTGGTTGGTATTTCTAAAATAGTTATAGAAAACTGTATTCCATACTACAATTTGGTATATATGACACCAGAATCTTTGTCAAAGGAAGGCACAAGAAAAAATTTTGCGTGGAAAGACCTAAGTAGTAAAGGTTTTTGTGTTTCACTGACCACTTTTGAGAAAACTTGTGAAATTCACAAGTATTTATTTATTTCCAAAAAATTTTGCCAGGACTGACCTTTAGAAAACGGGTTTTTTATTTTTCACAAACCACTTTGCACTGAGAAAGGCACTAAAATTCACAAAAGGCACTCTTCTGGCAAATAAGGACAAACTTCCGGATGAAAATAACTGAATATGGGATTTGTTACGAAACCACATTAAAATTATTTTATTTTTTCATGGAACCAATCATTGGTTTTATTATTATTTCACTTTTTTTATGTAAGGAAAAAAACACAATTCACTTTACACTTATGCTGAAAAAAAATGCGGTACCTATAACGTAGAATGTGGAAAGAAAGTCATTATTTTGTCCATTTGGTGAAATATACGTGGTACTAATTTGACAGACACAACAAGTGGGCCGATCGGTATATTGTGCAAGAAAAAACGTGAGTGTGAGATTTTTTAATTAAAGAATCCACAAGGTAATTGGAATTCCAAAACCAAATTTACAATAGCGATCTCCATTGCTTCCGACCTTAGTGACAGAAGGGCGATTTTATTATTCAAAACACTGCATAGTGACAGGGAATTGTTCTGCCTGATTCAAACGGATTTTTTGCCGTTGGAGTTTGGCGCGATAAACGCACTTTTGTGCTTCGATGCGCGTGGGTGCGCGCGCAACTCAGAGATTAGGTATGTATTTACCGCGTGAAACATCGGGCCGTTGATTTGGCGCGAATTACTGTTGCTCGTCCGCTGCTTTGTGAACAAAGGGGTCGGCGCGTGCGCAGTCAGATTCGCGGTTTAAATGCTGCCGTCTTTCTGGTTAATACAAAATGGCCATGTTTTCAACTTTGACGCAATTTTTTTATAATTGCAATCAAATCTGCGTTATGGACTTAACTTGCACATGGATTTCTGTGGTTTCCCACAGAATTCATTATTCACTGGGTATAAAACACCAAGACACAGTACAATCAATGTTTACAAACAGTTCCTATGCGGGGAAGATTTCGACAGGGAGCACTCCGTAAGGCGACTGAGACAATGGCAAAAATGAAAAAAAAATTCTGGGCCCCACTATGGACGCCAGTGTTAGGAGCGGGCCCCCAAACATGTCCCAAGCTAGCTCTCAGGGGAGGCATGATTTACCCTCTATTCAGGTGGTGGGTCGCTCGAGGCTTCAGAAATTCCTTCGCATCTCAGTCGTCTGGCAGGATACTCCCTCTCTAGGAAACCCTCCTGCCGTAGCAGAATAATAACAGGATTGAGTTAACTAGTTTCATGTATTGCAAATTTAAAACACAGTACATAGGTCATTACAGTACAATTCAACACAAGAAATACATACTACACAATCCTAGCTATCGTGTTTATAACCTCAAGATCCCCAAACGAAACTCTCTGAGTGATGGCTTTGCGCGGGAGTTTACAGTCTATCGTTAAAGGACACAATCAAATGAGGAAACAATTGTACAGCTTACATGATGTTGGGGGGTGTTCGTCTTCCGGCTTCCAGGGGGACCTCCCGAGTTTAGGACAGAACCGAAGTTTACACAGGCATGGTGAAATATCAGCGCTAAACCCGTAGGTTATTGAATTAACATTGCAGGTTATATTTGAGTACAATTCGAGCGATAGTACGCCGGGCGCGAACAGTGGGAATCCACGCGCGGGCTTAACGTGTGCCCGAGGCGGCTCGCAATTCTCAACTGCTGGAAGGGATCGCGTGCGGGTGGGCGGATGGGATAGGAAGTAGGAAGCAGGGAACAGGGGGGGAGCAGGGTGTTGTGTAGTTTGCGGCGAATTAGGAGTTTGAATTCTTTGTCGTTTGGGCGTACCATAACAATTCTTACGTTTGATACTGACAATTCGTGATGGAAATCTATTATAATAATATATTGAAACAATTTTAAACTCCTTTTTTCAAAATTAAGTGAAAAAAAGTTTAAAATTGTTTTAATATATTGTTACTTTTTAAATGTGAAGTATGAAGTCGTTATTTTCTACGTAAGCCACGTTTTGTAATTCAAGCAATTTTCATTGAAATATTTTCGTTAGTTTTGTACGAGACGCGTAGGCGGCACACACCCTAATAATTTTTTTTTGCTCAAAACTCACATTTTAATCATTTCCGGCGAATTCGTAACTACAATAACTTTTTTAGTCCAACAGAACACTGGGGATGCAAGTTCTTTGTATTTAAGATTAATAAAAACAATACCTTACCATTAATAAATTTTACGTACAACGATTTTAAAACTTTATAACCCATTTTTCAACTATGAAGTCAGCGGTAAGCACCAGATTCTATTTTACTAGACGATGAATTAATAACTTCGGAAGTGAGACATGGAGACATATTTTAAATACTTGGAACACGTTCTTCAGAATTTATTAAAATGAACGCGGCGGAAAGGTCGAATCGCTTTAAAGGTCCGCCTAATACACGGGTAATTTGTATACACGGCTTCTTTACTTACGACGACTTTAAGATTCTGAATATATTTTAGGGTATATTGTAGGCTTAAATAATAAGGTTACAACGCATCTTTTATCGTCTTTAGTAATGTTTTAAATAAATCACCTTGTAAGTGTTTCGTTCCAATAATCACAAAATTATTAAAATTCCTCGTAACAAAAAAGGCAAGTTTTTCGAATTGCGTAATGCCCAGATGGGAAAGCCTTAAGAAAGGCGAATGATTTCGACTTTACAAAAACATAACGAGTAAATATCGGTAGAGATCTTAGGGGGCATACATTAATTACGTGAGCTCAAAAGAGGGGGGGGGGGGTCCAGCAAATCTCACGTTACTTGAAAAGAATATACGAAGTCACCCAAATTTATCTCACCAAGGGGGGGGGGGGGTCTAGATTGGAAGAAAACTGCTCACGTAATTATGTATGCCCCCTTACGACCCGGTTCCGGGACGGAGTTGCGTTAGATAGCTGCAGCGGCGCTACTGTTGCCCTGCCCAGTGGTCGGGGTGACGTCAGCGGTCACGGCAGATAGTCGTCCTTTTCCCAGAAACAGTGGGGGCGGGGTAAAAGTGAAATCAAAGAGGCTACTCGAGTCCGTCGAATGTCAACAAGCGCTTTTCTGAGTGTTTTATTTAATAGGGAGACGGGCATGGGAACTGCCGCCCCGGGAACAATTTAATGAATAACCAGCACCCCTGCAGCAGGTCACCCCAAGTAGTTCGCTACGTTTGGTGATAGGTGATAGGCGCACCCTGAAAGGCAGAAGTTCTCGCTTTCGGAGCATACAAAAGTGCATGGGATCTCGTACGAGTATACGCGTTAGGGACAGAACTCTTTCAACAAAGTCGAATTTAGTATAGTACCGGAGATTAACTTAAAAAAAAATTACCTAATTATTTTTCGGCGGGCTTCTACGGTATAAACATCGAGCATTCTTGTTAAGAACAATGATGAATACAGGAATGGGTAGTATTTATATTCCCTCATATAAAGGTAACGCATAAACCTTTTTTGTACTTTTTCTATATCAAGGATATGGTTTTGTTCAGAAGGGGGCCCAAATAATGGAGCTGTATTCCAAGATGCTGCGGACAAGTGCTTCATACGAGTATGTTCTCCGGATTGTAATTTCATTAGTAAATGATCTCGCATTTGGTGATCTATCGACGTTCGAAACAAATTCCCTTTTAATTATTGATTTTGCAACTTAACTATTTTGGAGCATCTTCCGAGGTCTTTCTCAGGCGTCTCTGATTTCTTCTACCATTCAAACCACTTTCCAAACCCTGCTGGCATGAGACTTTAAAATTTTCAGTGAAATCGGTGAAGTATTTTTGAATCTTTGACATGCATTCGTTCATGGAATTTTTATTTGTATGCCTACATTCGTTCATAAAACATGGCTTCGTTGTAACCTCAACGCGAATAAGAAAATGTGAATTGCGTATTGCGCCTGGGTTATGTGTCCGGATCGCCCCACCTTACCCGACCCTGAAAACGTTACCTGCAATGTTCAAGTCAGGTCGGGAGGTAGAAGTTGTATTGTCCAAGCGTTTATTTGCCTGCAGCCTTTCCGGTCCGCCGGTCCGGAATACGGACCGGCTTTTCTTTAAGCCGTGTGTCGGCGAAGTGCGCAACTTCGACAAATAAATTCAATGCGGCTTTCGATGGAACATTTGCTTTAAGGATACCTTACAAATAATAATGACGATGAATGAATGTTCACAAATTGCCACGTCGATTTGTGGTGTATGGCTGGCATTGCAGTGAAGAGTGCTTACTTAGTGAATTGACACTGGAACAGTACCGGCTGGTGACTCTTCTTGTACTTTTATTGAAGTGAAACTCTTTAGGGCCGTGACTTGAAATTCGGTGAAACGGAAATGCTTTACAACTCAGTTCTACACAAATACTCGGTTCTAATATATTGCTGTAAATTCGCACCTCGGCGCGTGCCTTCCATAGCGTAGTTGGTAAGCCTGAAAAGTCTCAGCAGCCAGAGAGACAGATATCAAGTGAGCGGGGGTTCGAATACTACGAAATAAAAAATAAATAAATTATTTTGTGAAATAAATATCCAATATTTAAAACACTTAAAAAAACAAGCAAAAGAAAAGAGAGCGACATCTAGTGACTTTCCAATTTCAATTTTATCGCGTATAAATTACACACTTTTTAAAATGATAATTTATTACATGCTAAATAATATTTATCTAGCATTTTTTATTAATTTTTTAATTTAGGTTCAGAGAAAGTATTTATTCGGGGTAGGTATATCTTATCTCGATTGTCTCTATTTTACCTTTCATGGTAAGAAATATGATCTATCCGATGTTAGAAAGATAAAACACAACACTTTATATTAAAATCTAAAATTTAACCACAAAATAATTAAAATGTACACCTTTACGAAATCAAAGCGAAAAATTTTTTAACTTTGTGTATTTTTTATTAATTACTAGCTGACCCGACAAACGTTGTTCTGCCATATAAATTATTTCTAATAAATATTTTAATTGTTAAATAAAAAAATAACAGATGTATTGTAAGTGTGTGGGGATGGGATCTATGACGGAAAGAGAAATGGAGCGCTGTAGATGATGACCGCCGATAAAAACAAAAAAAAACACCAACTAACTAACGTAGGAAAATGTTATTTAAAAAATCGATATGAATTTCGAAGAGCAATTGAGTGTACGATATTTTTTGTCAGTCCGTCTTTAGCCAACACAAATAAGCTCGATGGTTTGCCCACGCGAGAACATGATGCCTAATGAAATACATAAAAAATGACGCATATGTGGATGAAACTTCCATGAAGCGGACGTAGCGCCATCTGTCATTCAACAACATAAATAATTTCGTAATGTTTGAAATACGAAAGACGGTTAAATATGTTGATACAAAAATACGAAAATCGGAGGGTGGAGGTGGGAGAGTTAAAATTTGGGGTTAAAGGTATTTTTTAATGCCAAATTAAAAAATAAAATACAAAAAATGTCAAAAAATTGATTTTTTTTTCTGAATAGGGACACCCTAATCACCTAGCGGTATGAAATATACTTTAAAACCTATTCTCATACCCACCAAATATACGTAGAAAATTTCATAACAATCGGTCAAGCCGTTTCGGAGAGTGCGACCACAAACACTGTGACACGAGATGATTATGATTTAAATTGAAACTTAAAAAAGTGACTTGACAATTGACAATTACGCTTATATTCTACATAATATTATATGTAACAAAATATGTGCGTTTTTATTTATTTTCTAGTAATGTTAGAAAAAAACTTTTTTTATACTTTTTATGTTTGCATCAAAAATTTGTATATTTCCGAAACTACGAATATGTCTATTTCTAATAGTAAAATTCGACAGCGTATTTCATCACATTTAAAAAACAGTTTGTAGTATCCGGATACGTTCAGAAACAGTCCACTTATTTGGATTTTATTTTAAAGCGGGAATACACTGACCTGTTAACATATCCACGAAAAAAAACCAATTTCAATTAACTTCTTCAAGTCAATCGAAATAATTATCTTGACTTACAATCTAAAATATTGACAATCACCTGTCGATTACAGTTTATCCTTTATACCTACATACTTTGTCCCCCACCTCGGTGCGGTTTCAAGTTGGATACTCAAAAAATCTCCGCAGCCTCCCCCCCAAAACCTCCTCAACCACCCCCCTCCCCCTCACCATCCCCAGCCGCCTGCTTCCCCGGTAAGCAATCAGACATGGTATTGTCATGCAAATCCTCCGCCATTTCAGAAATGCTACAATTATGTTTTTTCGCGTAATTATACGGGCTCTTATTCGACCGAGCGATCTGAACGTAAATAAAAATCTCGGGTGAGTGCACATGCACGCGGCTTTCCTGAAATCTTGTAATAAGATGGGAAGGCTGATAGAGATAGGGTAAATGCAGGTAACTCCATTAATGGAGGACTGAACGCCGTTGGCGCCAACCAAAAACTGTCCAAAGAAGCGAAGATCTCCGCCCGTAATGGAGTGCTGGTACCTACCCTGATGTATGGCAGTGAGACATGGAACTGGCAGAGGAAGGATGAAAGTAGACTGAATGCTGTTGAAATCAGATCCCTGAGGCATACGTGTAGTAAAACCGTGTACGATCGTAGAGAAACCTGCGGATCCGCAAAGAATGCAAAGCTGATGTAAGCGTAATAAGTAAAATTAAGAAAGGGACGCTCAGATAGTTTGGGCACGTAGAGCGAATGAACATAATAATAATAGTTTATTCCAGAATGTATGCAGGGGAAGTACAATGCAATACATTACATATTTTGAAATAACAAAAGAAAGTCAAATAATAAGATGAGGTAAAAATAATTAACATCAACACATAAATTGAATAAAAACAAATAAACATGAAAAATGAAATATTGAACACTAAAATTAATGCAAATAGCCGTCTACGGGGGGTATTTCACCATCGAGGAAAGGAATGTAAACAGAATATATGACGCAAATGTGAATGTTAGAAGAAGCCGGAGACGTTCGAAGAAGACATGGCATGACCAAGTGAATCGGATACTTGGGTCGGGTCGTGTCAGGAGTCGGAATAATAGAAGAGCATATATGAGACGATGCATGAATGTGAACGAGGCAAGGAGTGTGGGGGAAGATAGAGTTATTTGGCGGTCCGTTCTCTCTGCCCACCTCTGCGGGAAACGGCGTGATGGTCAGTTGGCTAGTTAGTTAGACTAGTTTTAAAATATCATCTTAAGGGAACTTAACAAGGTTAAAAAAAATGTTTAGCTCAAACGATCATAGATATAGGCACGTAAAAACGCCACATAGATCAAAACACAAAATTATCGACTTTTTATAAAGCAATTGATCAAAAATTTACTAAATAATGCAATTTTGCTTCGGTGTAATAAGTGACCATTTTGGAAGAGCCAGGCACCCACAAAAGGCTCTTAACTATCCGCCTACAACTTATCTTAGATTCTTTGAAAATGTTGCTCGACAAATTGAGGACCCCAACTTAGAAAGTGAAGTCACTGGCAAAGTGGAAGGCAAAAGAAGCAGAGGAAGGTCACCAATGCGTTGGACTGACCAAGTATCATTGGCGTCTGGTACGACAGTGTCCGCAGCTCTCGACGGTGTCCGCAGCGCAGGACCGCGAGGAGTGGAGGAGCCTTGTCCACCTTGGAAATTGGAGTAAGGCAACAATCCTCAGCAAGGAGAAACCGACTTAAGAAGAAGAACAAGTAGGTATAATATCTGGATGGTTGTAACAATTTTGTTCTCTATAAAAAAAATGTACCTCACAATATAAGACATACAGCCTTACTAAAAAACCCAGTGAAAATTTTATTCAATTGACAAACGGCCGCGGATGTTAAAACATTATTAATGAAAAAATTGTTCATGGAAAAAATACACTGAGAGGGTAGTTTATCTCTGTTTTATTAATGATGTCTGAACGAAATTTGGAACTTTTCCAAAGTATTTTGAATGTTCTATATATTTATTATTTTTCAAGGTGTCGTGAAAACAAATATCATTTATGAAAACTAGATAAAATTAGCTTTGAGATTTGTGTATTTAAAATACACTTTAGTTTTAAAAAACTGCCATATTTTAAGATTCAAACGCGGAAAATAATGGAAAAAAATTTCTTACTCAAACATTTTTTATGAAAGTGTAAAGAAATTTATAAAAAAACAAAATTTAAAAAATAGTCCTTTTATATAATGAATTTGGAACGAAATTATCACCTCACTTTTTCCTCGTGCATACAATAAAAAAATAATAAAAAATTTCAAAGTTTTTTTTATTGCCAAAATAATAACCTAAAAACAATACTGACTGTAGGTCTTTAGATATGTCGGAATATCTCCGCTTACCCCTCAGAGATATTTCGCATCTAAAGGTCACAGAACTCATTTAAATTATAACACCGTTTGATATTCAATATAGTTAAATTTATTTAAACACCAGTTCAAAGATTACAGGAGTTATCCGCGACAATAATTATACGAAAGCGATTTTAATTAAGTTTACTAGCGGGGAGGAAGGTCGGCGACAGAATGGTCTAGAACTCAAGTTCAAGTCCGAGCTCACTTTTGTTATCTGCGCCTTTCGACTGCGCAGGCAGTGTTGCCAGTTTAAAGATGATGCTAGGGCACAAAAATAATATTCGCGGTGCCTACATACCTCCCCACCAGCATTTTATGCGATAAACAAACATATATGTAAAGAAAAACTTAAATTTAAACAAAAATTACATATATGTAAACAAAAACCAAAATATCCTGGAAGTAAGAATAGCAGGTATAGCTAGGATCATAGGGTATTTTCTATAAAACGCCTGATGTCCATTTAATTGTTTTAAATTAACAATGTAAAAATGGTTGAGATACAGGATCAACCAGCTTGTGAGAGCGAGAATTTTTTTTTTATGAAACTTTACTTTTGTTCATAAAAAATAATCAAGTGGACTTGACAAACAACGCTAAACTAAATCAATCTAGTCTAAGTTTAATAAAAATCTTACCTGAAAGATAATGAATTTTAATATTATTAATTAATTAAAATTCATAAGTCTCGTGAAGGTACGGAAAGGGGGAAACCACGCCGTTCCAATATAAAATATATTACCCGTTAACTAAGTTAAGTTACATCAAATCTATTTATTAAGATGAGTGACATGTATCTACATTATATTGTGTAACCAAAAATAAAGAGTATGTGGAAACTTCACACAAATTATAAGGATTGGATCTCTAAAGACTTTTATTTCTTTGATACGTTTAGGAACACATGTATTAGATATTAATCTTAAAAAAAACACCAATTTTATGAAATTCTCACAAAATAAAATCCTTTAAATGTTAATTTGAATTTTCACGTATCATATAAAATACTTTTTGATATTTCAATTTTCAAAGCACGATTATTGTTATTATAACTTTACTAAAACTTATGAAAAACCACAAAAAAACGGTAAATATATTAATTATATGAATATTAGAGGAAATTAGTTATATTTATAGAAATTACAGTCACATTTAAGTAATATTATACACACATCCGCGGGGCGATTTTTTTTCGCGTTTTCAGCGCGAATGAGCGTGAACGATGAATACGCAGGCGCCGCCGCCTGGCGGTTCTGTAGGAAAACAAACAATTTATTATGTGCACTATAAAAAATTACATTGTTGCCAGATTTAAAATACATTTTAAGAACAAATCTTATTAGTAATGTTATCGTGTTTTAGTGTATTTTTGTTTTATTCATGTTGCTGCAGCAACACAGATTATCGGCCGTGCTGTGTTTTTTTTAGTAAGGCTGATGTTTAAAAATCGTTCTGAATTGATGGACAACACAAGTCTGATGACCGGGAGTTTCAGCAATACTTCAGTTCATCTAGATTAAAAGTCGAGTTTATTATCGTCTAATTTACAATGAACATTTTATTGGACTTATCGTCAGTTCTAAGGGATTCTCTGTGTTAATCTGAAGGAGGGGAAACGGCCACTGAAGGTGTAGATCGGATATGATAGGCTATCTTCGTAACCGTTCGGGTATTAGACCCGAAGAGGCGAAGGTTTTTATTCTCACATAGTACAACTTACTGATTTATGCTGGAACACATTACAACCACATATAATTTTGCAAATTACGTCTGTAGAGAGACATTGAAACTACATATACATTCACATACACTACAATTAGACAGTTTGTTCATTTTTTTTTCAAATACATAGGACATGTCTATCTGTGTGTACGGGAAGCAATTAAAATATTTGATACATAAAAAGTAAAATATTTGGGCTGAGCACATACAGGAACTGAGCATGTACAAATATAATTTAGCAATATTGTGAACCTGTTTTAGGTCTCTATCACTGGAAATCTAAAAACATTAATGAAAACCTCCAATTTAACTGTATTCTTGTTAATTATCTGAATACAGCAATACTCTCCCTTGGCAAAATAATCGTGGAAACCGCGAAAGCTGAGAATGTTATAATAATGTATTTGGCCATTATAACGGACAAGTGGACGCGGCTATTTGCATTTTAATTTTGCCTCTTTGTTTTTAAGAAATTTGGGATTCATAAAACGTTTTTCCTTTTTTAATTATACAGAATTGTGGAAGCTTAATTAGAGATTTTAACTCAGGTACCGGAATTGCCGCTTCTATTCGGGAATGACAAATAACGTTCCTTTGACTCCAATGAAACATAAATAATGAGTGGGATTATAAAGTCATTTATTTTCGTCGAATAAAGATTATATTTCCCAAAATCTGGGGAAAACATGACGAATGGGAAATATGCATCAAATGAGTAACAATAAGCCATTCCTAAAAAGGCATTATTTTATAAAGCGGAAGTAAGCACAGCACAAATTTATTCGAATAGTTTATTCCTACACAAATATATGTTTATTTTGGTGAATTTGAGAAGATTGATCAAACTTTACGTGTGTCCGACTAAAAAATAAGAAAAAGTCGTTGATAAATATCGCATATCATATTTCCTAAAAAGCGGGGTCAGACAGGGAGGATGTATGTCCCCAGTATTGTTCAACATGGATGAACTAACCCACAGGCTAAACAATGCTGAAGTGGGCTGCCACATCGGAGGTCAATGTATCAACAACATAAGCTACGCAGATGATATGGTTCTGATGGCACCGTCAAGGGGATTACGAATCCTCCTGAAGATCTGAAGAATTCGCACACGAAAACAACATGATCTATAATGCGAAAAAAACAGCACTGTTGGTCATAAAACACGGGGAAGGCCCAAAAAATATCCCCCCCCGCCTCTTTGAACGGCGAACTCCTAAAAACAGTAGAATCTGCGAAATATCTAGGACATATCATCAACAATAAATTAACAGATGATGAAGATATTGACAGGTAGAGGCGCGTACTGATCATAAAATGCAACATGCTCAGTAGAAGATTTCGGCTATGCAGTCCACGGGTAAAAAGGACGCTATTCCTAGCCTTCTGCACCATCCTGTACACATGCGAGCTTTGGGCAACCTTCAAAAAAAGAACCATGGAAAGGCTTCGGGTGCAATATAACAATGCTTACCGTCTGATGTTTGGACTCCCCAAGCACTGCAGTGCCTCCTCAATGTTTACAGAAGGGCGAGTTCCAGGATTTAAAGCTCTATTAAGAACCAGGATTGCAGGACTGAGGGGAAGGATAAACCACTCCAGAAACATTCTCATAATAGAATCCCGTTTGACTTCAGGATCGAGCTTAGAAGAACATTGGAGGAAGACACTGGCTCCCATAACCCCAGACTGATTTTTTAAATTTATTTTTTACTTATATTTTTATTTTATTTTCTTCTTATTACCGTATTTTATAAATATCTATGTGTTTTATGTACTTACACACTATATAGGATGTGTGGGATTGCACTCACCTCCCCACATTCTGGAATAAAGACTTTTATATTTATTTATTATATTTATAAATGAGAAGATCTGAAAAATTAATGTAACAAATCAATTATTTTTAGAAATATGATGAAACATAGTAGACATATATTTAAAAATTCCTTTTTTTGAAACGTTATTCACGATTGAAATCCGCTTACCTAGTACTTACCTACACAATTCTCTCAATTACTTATTAATTGTCATATGACGCTTTTATGGAATGCGATACAATGTTTTTTTTTAGTGACCGACCGAAGGTTCGGCAAAAAAATCTAGTTTCGGCATCAGTTTCGGTTTCGGCAGATTTTCTGCAAAACTTTGCAAAAGATCTCAATAAATGGTAAATTTAGTCTTAAGAATGTTGTGATTGTAAACGCAATTTAAATTAAAATACTCAATTATTGAGGTCCTTCCTTTATAATGTACATAAGTGTTGATTATTGACAAATTTTTGTTCCAAAAAAACATGTTTGTTAATTTTTAGTAATATCAAAAAAAATATTTTTTTTCACATAATGCAATTATTGTTTTTATTTTAATTTAATTTAACACCTGTTGACTGTTTGTATAAGTGTAAAAAATAATCCAAATTTCAGTAAACAATAGATTTTTAACATGTCTAAAAAAGTTTCGGTTTCGGCTTCGGCTTAAACTGAGACTGCTACCAAAGATTCGGTTTCGGTTTCGGTAGAAAGTCCTGTTTCGGTCGGACACAAGTTTTTTTATAACTAACCTAAAATTTAAAATGTTTGGTCATTTTCAGGACAATGAGAATTTTGGCGTTGAAATTCGCAATTTTCGAATGAACCACGAATTTTCACATGTATTTTTATTTTCACTGCCTAAAGTATTTTCGTTGTCTATTTTTGGGGTGTTATGCCGTATTGCTCATTTTTTGGCAACTTTTCGGATAGTGTCCAACATCAGGGCAGATGTCACATTGCATTAGAACTGTCAATATGGATAAATTTTGGGGGAATTTTTCACTTAAGAATAATTGTCCTTTTGGATAGATAACTGTCAAAATAGACACTTTTGACGATATTTAAATATAAATATTAAATTAATTAATATTTTTGAATACTTATGGATACAAGTATTTAAGGATAATTTATTTATTTATTTATTTAAGGAACATAAACAGTCTTAAAAACATAATATAAATAAGAGGATAACAAAAAAAGACCAATTATTAATGTTCACCGATATGTATTTAGAAACATAAAAGTAACTGAATGTAAACGAAAATATTTAAGAAAAGAAAAAAAAAAACAGAAAAAAAAAAAAAAAAAAATATATTTTTTTTTTTTTTTTTTTACAGTGAATACCGCACAAGAATCTCAACTGCTCCCGTCTGGAGCCAGTGAGACTATGGCATCCCCAATTGGGGTATGTTGTGAGGCTGAAGGTAGTGGGAAGGGGAAGGAGGTGGGGAAGAGGAAGGTTGGGAAGTACCTGGCTATTCAGATCTGGTCACTAAACACGGCTTAAGCCATTTTCAATCTACACCTGTATTATATATATATATAATACAGGTGTAGATTCAACAAATGATAAACCTAAGTATAAAAACACAGCAATAAAATAAATGCGATTGTAACTGTAAAGAAAATAGGGTGCGAAACAGGTATTTGGATTGGGACAGGTAAGGGGAGGAAAGGGATAAGTGAAAGTTGCCATGCAGGTAATTTAAAAATATTAGGTACAATTAATTTAATCATCGTGAATATGTGTTTTGTATTATTCGCACGTAGAATGTTATACAATGAAATTCTGTAGCGAAAGTAGCTAGCAGTGAATATGTCAGCAAGTGTTTCTAAACGTGCAAATTTAATGTTATAGTAGTTACATGCCCTTATGCATAAATTCATTTTGGTTGGAATTGGTGTTGCATCTATCAATGTAGAAAAGGGTATTTTGTCTGCTATATCGATATATCGCCGACTCGAGTCGGCGCGTGGAAATTTATTTTATTTAGCAACTCCGGGCAGTCAACTTTCGAGTTAATAATTTTGTACAGGAGCATCTGATCAGCGACAAGCCTCCTGTCGAGCAGTTTATAGATTTGAAAATGGTTCTCGATTTCATCGTAAGAGTTGTATACATTGAATGATTTAAAATTGAGGAATTTGAGAAATCGCTCCTGAACTCTTTCTAACCTGTTGACATAAACAATATAGTGCGGGTTTCAAACCTGTGAACAGTATTCCAGGTGAGGACGAACATGTGAATTGTAGAGAATCAGATAAGTCTTAGTGTTTTTGAAAAATTTGCATGTTCTTAGGACAAAGCCTATACACTTTGTTGCTTTGGTGACAATGTTATCGACGTCTTTATCAAAGGTAAGTTTAGAGTCCAAAAGAACCCCGAGGTCACGTATATGATCTTAATTTGTTAACAGCAATCCAGAAATGGTGTAATCATGCAGTGTGAATGCACATGAATGTGACTTTGCAACATTTAGAAATATTGATAAAAAGCTTATTTCTAAGACAGTAATCCGTCAGTCGGTCAAGATCTTCTTATAAATGCACAGAACAGTCTGGGGAGCTAATAGGAAAGTATATCTTCAAATCGTCGGCAAATAGTAAAATTTGAGCGTTGTGAAAACATGTCGTAATATCATTTATATAAATAGAGAAAAGCAAAGGACCTAAAATGGACCCCTGAGGCACACCGGAAGTGATAATTTTCCATATGGAGGATAATCCACCCACTGTCACAGCCTGAGTGAGACCTGTTTGTTACGTATGAAGATAACCAACGAAGGAGATCTCCATGAATACCATGATTAGCAAGTTTTCTAAGCAGGACGCTGTGGTTGATCTTATCAAAGGCTTTGCTATAGTCGGTGTAGATTGTATCAACTTGCACACGTTTATCCATAGAGGCAGACAAGAAATTTATAAATGTTATAAGATTTGTAGCAACAGAGCGACCTGCAAAGAATCCGTGCTGAAATTCATTGATCGAATTCTTTACCACAGGGAATAACTGGTCATAGACTATGTTTTCGAACGCCTTTGAAAAAATGCAGAGCTTGGAAATGGGTCTATAATTTTCTGCTTTACACTTATTTCCCGATTTATGAATTGGCGTGATGTAGGCTCTTTTCCATATATCTGGAAATGTACCAGTCTTAAGCGATATATTAAACAGTATTGATAGCGGAAGTGACAAATGATTTGCGCACTCGGTAATGAACAGTGGTGGGATACCATCTGGCCCAGCTCCCTTGTTGGGATCGAGCCGTTTTAAATATTTAGATACAAGGTCAGCATCGATAAAAACTGACCCTATCGCACAGACCTGCTTAACTACGGAGTCATTGCAGTAAGTCCCCAGAGGGTCAGCCGGTTCGTAGACCGAATGAAAATATTCAGCAAATAAATCACAGACTGCCTGGACCCCCTCAGCTGTTAAATCCTTAAGATTTAAAATGCTAGGAATAGATGCTGATAGTTTTTTTGATTTAACATATGACCAGAATGCCTTGGGATCCTTGGCGATAATCTCTTCAGCATTATTAATAAAGTCTACGTGACACTTCGTTGCCATTTTTTTCTATCTGGTGCGTAGCCTTGAAAAAGTAATGTAATCGGAAGGGTTTTTATATGTAATCTGTGAGATTTCTGCTTTTTGCGAATAAGTTTTATTAATGATGAGCTATACCACGGGGAGTAGGAATGTTTACCAGTACGCCTCAATGGAACCTTAATCCGAGATCAAATTATTAATAATATTGTAAAAATGTGATACTGCAGGATTGACGGAATCGGTTAAGTACGTTCCAATCTACTTGTGCCAGGCTGTCTCTTATGTTATCATAATTAGCCTTGTGGAATGAGGGCCTTTTAATTGACTTTTCCTTTACGACCGGTGATTCAACGAACTCAACAGTGATAATTATGAATTTATGGTGAGTATCCTCAGGAACCAATGGATCGTTCGCGGGAACAACGCTTACCGAGAAATTACAGAGAACGAGATCAAGAATTCTTCCTAACGTATTTTGAACACCATTATATTGGTGGAAGTTACAGTAATTAATATTATCGATAAATGTTGCGCTTATTGTAGAGGTATAGTTGCAAGGAATCATGTTTACCTCACCCACAGGAAGAGTTCAGGTAATATCGGAAAGGTTAAAGTCTCCCATGATAAGAAATTTGTCGTCAGGTTGATTCAAAAGCTTTATACCTAGATCATTCGAGAAGGTGGAGATTCGAGCATTGAAGTTGAAGCTTTTGGACAGGTAAATACAACAAAGATGAACGCTAATAAATCCATTTGCATGTGGGATGCGAAGAGTCACCCAAATGTTTTCATCTGTAGAACACCAAGAGTAATTACAAATTGCATTGAGTTCCTTTTTGACAGCCAAGAGCACCCCACCACTCATTGTTACACCTTGGATACTTCTATCGCGTAGGAATACATTGTATCTTGAGTCCAAAAGCTCCCCATCTGAAATAGAATCTGTAAGCCAGGTCTTTGTTATGCCAATCACGTCATAATCACCGCTCGTAACACTGCGAAGAAATGTATCAGTTTTTGTTCTCAGACCACGTACGTTCTGATAAAAAAACACTTAGAGTTAGGGACTCTTTTCCAGTTTAGTGTCAATAACAAAAATATGCAGAGAATGTGTGTACATAATGTGAGGTGCAGTATGTATAGATACTTGAAATATGACAAGTACATTATGATGGTTGAGCACAGAAAGAGAGAATATCTTGTAGTTGACAGAAGTTGAGAACAGGAAAATATAATAAGGTAAGATTGGGCGAATATGATAAATGTAATGGTAATTCAATGGCAATATGAGATGCAGGTTAGGACAGCGTGTGGAGGGAGAGGGAGGAGTATGCAATAATAATCGGATGAGCAGTAGGTATTTTCTTATGTTATTTTCTGGAGGTCTTCTTCCCTCCTGACTAAAAAGCTGGTGAATTTTCATTTTTTCTCACCAAGATCTTGCAGTCCTTAACCCAAACAAATTTAAAACCTGCTTCCCGTGCTGTGGTTATAACCTTTGAAAGCAGAATCTTATTATTTATGGTTAGGTTGTTGTTGAAAAAAAATGTAGCTTCTGGTCCAGAATATTTTAGGTCGGTGGTGCTTATCTTTCTGGCATTTTTGGATAATACACTAAAGTAAAAACAAAATGGAGCACAGCCACGGCAAGGCTAAGGTCCTGGGTTGAAATAGTAGAGGCGACGGTATCTTTTTCTGAAATATCTGTTTCAAATGATTAAATACAAAAAAGGATATACATATCTAGATTTACTTTTAAAAATACCATAAAAGGAACATGAAATAACTTTTACCCCAAAATAACACGACTTTTCCTAAAAATATGGCGAATTTCGCAAAAATAACACCACTTTTTCCAAAATAATAACTTAAAATTTTCAGACCCTAAGATATGAGTCCTTTTGGAGTCCACTTCATAACACCTCCACCAAATTTCAGCATTTTTTCTACTTTCCCACTTTCTTTCGGCTGCATGTGTATAACACTTGCGAAGTTAAAACGACCCGCAATAAATATTTAAAGCACCATTATCAAATTGTTCAAGTTCTATCGCCCCGATCGCCAGAAGAAACATAATAATTCAGAAGTTTTTTAATTCAAAAACTTTTAATTCCGTTCTCCTTTGGCCGCATTCGTCTACCGTGAAAGTTCGCCGAGCGTATCAAGCAAGACTTTATTAGTTTGTGAAATGTCACCGTTTTGGTCCGAGTTAACCTGCGCTCTTCTGTGCTCCTGTTCCTGCGCTTGTCTCCGTACACTTGTACCCTGTCTGTACGGCCAACAGCTAAATAGGTTATGTACTCGTACAGAGCGATAAACTATAAATGGCAGATTTAAGGTTAAGCCAACTATGAACTGAAGTAGTCCATGTCACTGAGCACATAAAGTGTCTCGTAGCTAAGTGCTATATAAGTTTACCTATGAAGCTTTACTGGTAGAAGGGAAATAGAGGAATAATGTTGCATTTAGGTAAGCTGGAGAGTAACTATTAGAGGATTAAGTATACGACAGCTTTCCAGACTAATCCATGTAGGTGACCAAAAGAGAAACATATTTTTGCATTGATTGTCCAATTTTTCGTCGTACTCACGGCGTTTGCAGCAAAAGATCTACTTTAAGTCTGAAGGTTGCGGTTCCGACACCTGACCTCAATTTTCTTCGACCTCTTCTTCCTATCGTGCCTATCGGAGGTTGAATGAGATTGGGTATCACTTTCACCCTACCTATTTTGTCCCATGTTAATAATGATGTATTTTGGTGATATTAATAACCCAAATCACCCGTTTGAGTGATAAATCACCCAAAAGGATGCCTTAAAACTGGTAAATAAGCTTGTTTAGATAGTTCTTAATAAAAATACATTTATTTACTCTTTTTCCTATCGAAAAGTGTATAGAAAAATCTTTCTTCTTAAGCAAGTGATTATGTCAAAACCTCAGATCATCCAGAAATATCGTAAAACATACATACATACGTATGGTAATACGACTGATCAACAAGCAACGGACAAGATGCGAACCAGGCGTAATGCCGGACTCATGGTATTCGAATTAAAGTTAATAAAAAACCTTATTGATTGTCCATATCTCCTGTCATGCTGTGGCTTATTCGCTCCTGACAAATACTGTCGAACTCGTAGCCACGCCCTATTCTACATACCGCAGGGTCGGACAGATGTCATGGCTCAACACAGCATGACAAGAGGTATGGCATTGCTTAATGCCCTACCAGCGATATAGATGTGTTTGATATCACCGTACCATGTTTTAAAAAAACTATATACATGTATTGTTAGTTATAAGAAAATTAAAATTGTACCGTAATTGGACTCACCTGTCTGTCGTACAATAAAAAAATAAATAAAAAAAGATACTCCACCTCCATTCGTCTCTTCATTAAGTATAATTTCATAAATATACTACGACAACACCGTCTAAAATATACACATTCCTTGTACAAATACACCAAAAAACCACTTGTACTACACAATCTCACCACCAGAATTATAACCAACTGAAACTACAATATTTCTAAATTACATACAATGACAGCACAAAGACAATTCAACTATCTAACACCTAAAATCTTCACCCTTCTCCCCGATAACCTAAAAACCGATTCACAGCTCCATACTTTCAAAACACAAATAATGCTATGGATCCTTACTTTGGCGATACATTTCAATCGCAATACCTAAGGGGGCATACATTAATTACGTGAGCTCAAAAAGTGGGGGTGGTCCAGCAAAATCTTACGTTACTTGAAAAGAATAAACGAAGTGCCCCAAATTTATCTCACCAAGGGGGAGGGGGGGGGGGGCTAGATTGGAAGAAAAACTGCTCACGTAATTAATGTAACGCCCCTAATACATTTCCCACTCTGCCTATCCAATTTTCCTAATTTAATTACGATATAAAATATTTATAACTTAATCTGAATTGTGTAATCTAATTATTATAAATCCTATTATGTACCTATAATTAAAATTTTATAACGGCACCCGCCATAACTCAGGGACATCTCTAGCTTGACGGGTGAAATAATACTAAAAAAATAAACAAATATCCATTTTTTTTGCATTATAAAAAAAAAATCGATCTGAAAAAAGCATAAAGGAGCACGTTAGGTTTTCGATGAGGGTATTTATTTATTTAATTTTTTTTATTAATTTTCAACGCCCTGATGGGCTTTTACATGACAAGTTTATGATAAGGAGACAGTTTTTTTTTTAATAAAAAAGATAAACTATAAAAACATAACAAGTAAACATCATATGAAAGGTAGGTATACAGATAAATTTAAGGAAAGATAGTGCATTACAATAAAAGAGAAAGTATCTTAGTTGTGAATGGCATAGAAAATAAATTAGTTGGTATGTTAGTAAATACAAAATTTACAGGTGACTGATTAAATGTCATAAATAATACATGACAAAATGCAAGATACATAAAAAGAAAACGTTAACAAGTTTTTACAGAGAGATAGAAATACACAAATATATGCAATTAGATATCAAAATATTCTACATAAAAATATTGTTCAGATATTTCTTGAATAACGGTAAACTTGTATTAAATACATCGATATTTGAGGTATATTTGTTCCCTAGTGTGTGTAGTCGAGAAATTGATGCGTGTGTGTGGTAGTTGGTTAGAGAATTATTGTTGCAGAATAATATGTTTTGCCTTGTCGCTCGAGTTGGTACCTTAAAGTCAATGAGATGCAGGAGTTCGCAACAATCTAATTCGGAGTGAATAATTTTAAACAAAAAAGTTAGGTCGTTTATTTTTCTTCTGTTTTCTAAGGAATGCAAATTAAGTGTATTTAGTAAAGATGTGTAGTTAATGTGTTGAATAGGTATGTGTAACATGAAGTTAATAAATCTTAAAAATATTGTGATGATCATTACGCAACAACCAGAAAAGGGAGAAGCCTTGCATATTACAATTATGGTCCGGTAGAAAGCGTTCAAAAAGAAGCAGAAGATGGTTTGTAAGGAAGATATGTAAATACGAATGTTGGTGGGAGCGCGATAATGTTAAAAAACGAATCTATGTAAAAAAAATTAATCGCCTAAATGTACGTACGCGCATAACTACGAACAACTTTACCTATTTCATTCAAACTTTGGGGATTCGATGTGTGCGTGCCCGCGAAGGTTTCCATATATAGGTACTGGTGGGCTCTGGCATTATAATATTTGTATAAAAAAAATGCAATAGGTGGCACGCGAGCTGTTTGAAAACTGAATGTACCGGGACTGAATAAATGGGATGCGTGAGGGGGAGGGGAACTTGTGAGGGGGGGGAACTCGGGAGGGGGTTCGCGGGACGGGGGAAGTATGCGAGGGGAGTGGGGAGAGGGAAGGCGGAGTGGGAACGCGAGAGGGGAAGGCGACGCGGGAGAGGAAGGGAAGGCGGAGGGGGAGCAAGGACACGCAGCGATAAACAATTTTTAGGTGCGATTTCTATGCGTTGCTAAACCATTCATCCGATTGCGATGAAACTTTGGGATTTGAGGGAAAGGAGCGGGGGACGGGGAACGGGACGAAAGGGAAAGGACACGCAGGGAGAAACAATTTCTTTTTAAGTGGAATAGCAACGCATGCCGGGAACGCTAGTATTTAATCTGGTCTGAACTTTATGGCAATTCAAACTAAATCTTCTTTTGGTCAAAGAAATTATTTTTATCAAGCTCCACTCATATTTAATAGCCTTCCAGAACATATAAAGTCATCTAATTCCTTGTACACTTTTAAGAAGGATCTTAAATTATTTGTGTTAGTCGAGGATTGTTTATAATAATAAGCTAAAATAATATTATTTTTGTTTGAACCGTTTTTGTTCATCTTCCTCTTGCCAAATCTACAGCATGTTAAATTATATACATATATTTATTATTCACAACTTAATCCTTAAAAAAAAAAAAAAAAACTTTATTTTATTTTATTTTAAATCAGATCTCAAAACTGTGGTCACCCTAAAAGTCTACATTAATGTAGTACCTAGCGCCATCAGTTTAGTAGGTACCAGTAGGTACCCATAATCTAATCTCAATCTGTAAGAAATACAACAATATTGTTCTTTCAAAATCTGTATAATTTTGTGTTATTTTGTTAACTTGTATAATTATTGTTAACCTCAACACAGGCTTGTCCTAGTGAGGTAACAAATTGTATTGTAAACATTTTTACCTACAGTGTAAAGAAACAATAAATAAATAAATAAATAAATAAATAAAACAAGGCTCGTAAAGAGAGAAAACGAATGTCTAAAGTAGCATTTAAAGGTACAGTGCGATTTTTTTCATACCTTTTACATGTTAAATAACGGAACAATATTTTTATTTTATTTTCGGAACATACATTTATTTTCTATCGAGGTAATTTCATATAATTACCGCTTCGGTTCGGCAAATGTACACATATTATCCTCAAATATAACCAATATTTTTTTAAGAACTTCAAGTGGAAATTCTTCTTCTCAAAGTGCCGGGGTTTAAATCAGGGAATGCAATCTCGTTCTCGCGAGATCTCGGCCTTTTTTAGCGAGATTGATCTCGGACGAAAAAAGGGCGAGAACTCGCGAGTTTAACGAGATTGCACTCGAGCATAAAAACGTCTTATTCGAAGCGCGGAAATAAGAAGCCGTTTAGCAGATGATTCTTTGGACATTTTGTGCTTCTTAAGGAGCTATTTTCAAAATAATTCGTAATAATGGCTTGTGATTTGAACTGAACAAATCTTTCATTTGATTGATATATTTTGTTAATTAATCTGTAATTTCTAATAGTTTGACTAGTTGGTATATTTTGTTAATTAATCTGTAATATCTGATGGATCTACTGAGTAGATATAGTTTTATTAAATTGATAATAATATCTCAGTTTATATACAACTCAACTTAGATAATAAGTTTAATTTTTTTTTACTTCTCGTTGTTTTGTTTGTTATAAAATAACTGTTTTATTACTAAAAGATTTTTGTTTGATATTAGAAGAGAAGACTGGTTGTTTCTTTCATTTGTTATTTGATAGATACATACTTATTATTATTTGATGGGTACATCAAAGTTTACTACTTAGAAGTTTATTAAAAAATTATAGACAAATACGTCAAACAATGTTTGATGCATAAAAGTCTGTTGAAAAATTCTTGAAAATAAATGTTTATCTTATAATACTAAAAAATTTTATTATTTTTTTCCTAATTTATTCAAATATTGTGATTATTTGCAAAAAAACACACAAAACTGCCAATTTTGCGAGATCTCGAAATTGGCGAGATCTCGCAGTATTGTTATTCATAAACTCGCGGGATCTCGCTTGAGCCCCAATCTCGCGAGATTTTATTTTTTTATTTTTTTGTTTTTATTTTTTTTTATTTAGTCACTATATAATATTTTTTACATTTTTATATGAAACATGTTAGTTAGATGTATATATAAAATATATTCATAGTCCTCCTCACTAGGAGATCCTGTGCTGAGGGGGACTATGCTTTGGATAAGTTTTTCAGCGACTTCTATGGTTTAACTTCATTGGATAAGGTTTTCCAGAAACTTCTATGATGTTTTAAGTATACTAGTAAGTTCATTTTCCGATAGATTCTTCAGCCAACATTTAATGTCCTTAATGTAGCTATTTTTTTTAAAATTTGTTTGATACTAAGTGGGAGTTTGTTATATAACTTTACTGCTAAAAATGCAGAACTTCTTTGACCAAATGAAGAGTTACACTTTGGTATATTAAGTATGTTTGTTTGTTTAGATCTGGTTTTATGAGCGTGTGAGGTGTCTGCCTCTGAATCATTTTTGTGGTGATGTAGTAGAATGTTTTTGGCATAGATTTTCTGTATGCTTGGAACATCAAACTGTTTAAAAATTTCTGCTGTTGACGTCCTTATGGGGACCTTTAGAATGGTCTTTATAATGCAATTCTGAGTTATCTTAAGTTGTTTTAAGTGATTAGATGCTGCTGAGCCCCATCCTATTACTCCATATTCCAATCGAGAGTGGCATAAAGCATAATATACTCTCTTTAGATCCCTCATCGACAAGATGTTTCTTAATTTTTTGAAGAAGTAGATGAGTTTTGTTAGCTTTTTTGAGGTAAGCTCAATGTGTGAATTCCACTGTAGATTTTCATCAATTTCAATCCCAAGATATTTAATACTTTTGCATTCCCTAGTTTAAATACACCATGAATAGAAAGGTAAAAGAAGTATCGCAGTGAATCGAGAATGGCTTCTACAAAAGTCATAAATTTTCTAAACCTTTATTTCTAAAATCCTTATCCACTTGCGATTATACAACACTTGGCGTTTTCTCGGCTCGCCCGATTCAAACCAGCGTAGCAGTGTTGCAATGGTAGCAATAATATTAATCTAGTGCGACAATGCAATGGGGTGTTCGGGATGAGAAATCGGTCCTGGCGTTTATCTGCATAATGTTAAGATAATACAATATGAAGCTGCGGACTACGAGATAAAATCCTCGCCTCTTTTTAAGATAATAAACGATCCAGAAGGGTGAGAACTACAATATACATTTTACGTTCAATGGCGTTGCGATTATTTTGTAAATTTTCTTAAGGCGAAATGAACAAACGTAGTCATGAAATATGCATATCACGACTAGATTTGTACATCACTCTAATATGGAAAAAAATGCTGTATTGTTACGAGGGTAATTAGTGATTAATTTTATCCTGATAATTATTTTTAATTGATAAACTAATGACTTCTTCAAATTTTGCAAATTTACTTTGTGGCACCATTTTATTAATGAAATAATTAAAAACACTTTGTTTTTACCACCATAATATTTATTTAAAAGTCAACATGTTTTAAGAACGATGTTCTCTTCATCAGGACATATAATGTACTAAAACTAAATGATCAAACATAGAAAGACAGGCGTGGGTAGAAATGGAAGAAATGGGGGAGGAGAGAGGTGGAAAGGGGTGGTGCTTAGAAGATCAACAAGGGTGAGGGGGGGGGGGGAGGTGGAAAGGGCAGTTCTTAGAAGAACAAAGAAAAAATTTCAATGGAAATATGTTTAAGATAGGGTTATTCACAAAATTGATTTGATTGTTAATAATATTTAAATTTCTATTGACATTTTTCCTAATTTCTACTATTTCTAAAAGATCTATGTGAAAACTACTCGATGATATTATTCACAAATGTGAGTATATTGACAGTTAACCGAAACTTATCTGATACTATGGAGGCCCCCCTAAAAATAATTTATCATTCGTCGGTAGCGTCGTCAGTCGGATTATCTCGCGTAAATCGTTGACCATCCTTCATGCTGAACCTCTTGTATCATCATCAACTAGTTAGGTTATTGTCTATTCACCTAAAATAACGGTACCTTTAATCTTAATTCTTTGATTTTGATATATTTATTTATCCACGAAAAATTCCAATATTCAAATTAAGTACCTTTTCGAATTATTAAGCCATATTGTCATATTGACAGGGCTTAGAACTTTTGGGTATAAACGGAATATATATTTATTGCCTTTAAAATATATACCTACTATTTATTAGATAAGTTAAATAAACTATTTATTACTTTTAAAATATTATCGCATCGAAATTGGTTTTGCTCCTGCTGTTACATAGATACTTCTTGTGAAGTTGAACAACTCCCACTTACAATATTTAATAAGATGCCAATGAACATAAATTGCACCACCGATCGAAAAAAATAAAATTAAAATATGGTTAATAGATCAAGTCTTTTTATATTGATACTGTGTGTAATCTTGTGTATAATATGACTAAGAGTAATCTCCTAATGTAATTTTTTGAGAGTGTTATGTCTGTATGTCTGAGTATTTCATGCCTTTACATTGTAGTTACCAAAAAGATGTTCTTCTGTATATCTTCTGTATATCTATATCGTGGTTTCTTGTTATAATTGTGTTTTAGTGTTAAATTAATATTGTTAAATTGACCTGCTGACAAACTGATATAGCAGTTTAGCGGGTGCTTAAAAATAAGAATAAAAAAATCAGAATCTATTATCTAAATTCAGAGTTCTACAATTTTTGATCGCCGACCATCCATTTGGATGGTAGGTGATTTTTAAAAAAAATATTAGCAAAAATATTGTTTACCGGCGTTCTCCGTTTTTGAAGCCCAACATTATCAGTGAGATTAAAATAAATATTTAATTAAATGAAGACAATATAAGCGAAATTCAATCGAAATTCTGAAAACAGAAAAATCATAAAAATATATTGACACCTCTGGGACTTGAGGTGGGACTCAAGTAATTAAATATTGTAATTAAATTTGAAGTTTTACTCATAATGTTAAAATAAAAATAAATAATTTGCCAGTAGATATTTCAGGCAAACATGTTTTCTGCTTTATACATAGTTAAAATGCACTTCTTCTTGAGTAGGTTCCTTATTGCTGAGCATTGTGACCGCTCCAATTTCCACGGTGGACAAGGTGGTAGACACGGTGGACACGGTGGACACGGTGGACTCGGTGGACTCGCGGTTCTATACAGCTCGAGCGTGGAGAACCAAAGATAATGACGTACCGGTCGCCAGTGATACTTGGTTACTTCAGTGCATTGGTGATTTGACCGTGAGTTTCTCCAAATTGGAGTCCTCAATTTGAAGATCAATTTGTTCAAAGTATCTTAAAATATGTACTGTCAGACAGTTGATAGCCTATTTTGGATAGCTAGCTCTTCCCGAATAGACATATTAGTGCGCCAAGCTGTCCATGGAATCTATTTTAAAATACAGAGACGTCTTTAATAAAAAAAATCACAGAGTGCAATTAACACGCGCTAGAAGCAAAACTTTCAGAAAACTAGAGTAGACACGAGTCCACGAATTCCAGTGGACCTTTTCCTATACATTTGGTCATCTTATTTTTTGATTTATTCTTAAATTTTTATTTTTTATTTTATTTTATTTTTTAAAGAAAGACAAACATTCCAGGGTTACGAATAACCCAACAATGTTTGAAAATCTCCTACTACCACCACAGAAAGCCGAAAATGTTGCTTGTGTTGTGATGGAGGACTTAGCCAGCCGAGGAATCGAACACGCGACGCTCGGATGGGACCCAAGCGCTATGCCCACTCAACCACTGACCGGTCAAAATGGTCAAAACCGGTTATTAGTATTGGTATTTCTTTTTCGGAGTCGCTAGATGTCAATTTCTTTTGTGTTTTCTTTGCCTGCCCGTTTTGGAGTAGTTTGAAGATTGGATATTTATTTTTGAAAAAATATATATATTTTTTTTTTGGATTTCGTTAAGATTCGATCGTTGGTTTGTTGAATTTCTGACCGCAAAGGTTCGTCAGGCACTTTATACAACTAGACCAAATGAGGCTTTCTTGGGACCGTGGATTTGTCGTATTATATTTGAACCGAGTACTCGTGAAATAAATAAATATTTTATTACTATCTCATTCTCTCGCAGGTCAAATTCTAAAGATGTATGTGTTTGTCTCTTTTTAGTTTCATCGACTTTAAAAATCACAACGGTGCTAAAGAAATTTTCACTTCAAAAGTGGTCAGTAGTAGTTTTTCGAGAACATAAGTGAGGTCTAATTTGTAATATTAATGCCAACCGTTCGAGAAGCTTTATTGCTTCAGAAAGTATTGCGAAGATTCTAGAAAAAAAAACTATTTCAAAAATAATCTACCATCAAAGAGCTTTAACTCATTTTCAATTCTTTCAGTACGATGTAGCTACAGCAAAAGTAAAAATAGACCCTTGGAACATATTTCTAGAGCGTCGCACCAATTACACAGTTATTCATTTTCACTTGTATTACCTTCCGCGGCCCACGTGGTCCCGTGCTGCTCTGTGCTCTGCGCCCGGACAAAGGAGGCTTTATGGCTGATGAATAATTTGAGCGGGAAAGTGAGATGCAAAGTAGAAAATGGTGGCGGAAAAGAGGAAGCGGATATGGATTATTAGTTTTCAATGTTGATGTCGCTTTGTTAGAGGCCCGGCGAGACGTCAGATTAAAGGCTTGCCATTGAAGGAAAAAGTGATGGCTGGATGGATAGAATATCGAATTACTTTACATGGGATTCTCCCGTGTATTTGTCATTGAATTTATTATAATAAATTAATAAAGATTATTTTTTGGGGAGACAAAAAGATCGCATGGATTGAAAACTGGCGCATGGATTGACGGCCGGCGTAGTCCAGCAGTAAGGCTCTTGACTCGCAATCCGAAGGTCGCGGGACCTAATCCCGGCGTGGCGAATAAATTTTATTTGATTAATTTGTGTTATTTCACAATATATTCATTTAAAAAAATATATATAGTATATTTGCAGAATGTTCCAGAGTGGAAGATACTCTCAGTATTGCCCTGGTATAAGACCACCATTCAGAATTGAAACGTTGCTTGAATGGCTTTAGCCGTGTTTGGTGACCAGCCTCACAACATACCCCAATTGGGGATGTTATAGTCTCAATGGCTCCAGACGAGAGCAGTTGGGACTCTTACGCGGTATTCATATTTAAAAAAAAAAACTTAAAATATATTAAATAAATAAAAATAAAATACTTTGTTTTGAAATCTTTTTTAAATATATTGACGTGCTGTGAATTAAAACAATTTAATATCACGTTACAGAGCTAGTAACGAGAAAAATGTTAGGTTAAGAAATATTTTAAATGCGAAAATTATCGAAAATGTGTACTATTTCCTTGATCACCCTTTGCTTATCTACGGAATTATAGATTGGTGAGGATCTTACAAAAACAATCTAAACTCAGTAAAAGTTTAGCCAAGAATCTTCAAGTACTAGAAAATATCTATCTTCTTAACAGAATCACTTTTATAAAAATTTGGAAATAAAGAAATAACAAAGAATATCAAGAATTTTACAAACTAATGAGAAATGGAAACCAATGTATTACACCTAATTTTGAACAACTCAAACGCAAAACCATTATACTTACCAAGCCTGAATTGCCGTGTATCATCAAACAGTCAGAACAATTAAATAAAATTAAAAAGTTAATATTTCATACAAAACATATTAAAGGGTGCGGCAGGGAAACTTGCTGATTTGAATTGGACGCCGACGAGCGAGGCATGGTCAGAAAGGGGTTGGGAGGGTTTCATTGGAAAGAAGGGGTCCTGAAGTTTTGTTACACCACAAGCCAGTTGTTGTCATACGTTGGACAAAGGAACAGCGTGCGTTTGCCGTCAAGGCCTACTTTTATAACGGTCATTCGGTGGTCGCCACCCAATGTGCTTTCCGTACTCGGTTCAATATTCATCCCGCGGGTCCCGTTTCTAGGCGGCAATCAATTGTTTCGTGGGTGGACACATTCAAGGAAAGTGAGAGTGTGGCAAGAGAAGGCCGAGGAGGTCAACGGACTTCCGGAACTCCAGAAAACGTCGAGAGGGTGAGGGAGTCGTTTTTGCGCTCTCTTTTTTCTTCTTCCACATTTTTTCTTCCATAACTTGAAGAAGTGGAACTTGGGGACGTATGGTTCCAGCTGGACGGAGCTTTTGAGGGAACACTTCCACGAGCACCTTATCTCCTTGAGGGGTGACGTACCGTGGCCGGCACGCTCCCCCGATTTTGCACCCTGCGATTTTTTTTATGGGGATATCTCAAATTCATCGTTTATAACGACAAACCCCAGACCTTGCAACACCTGAAGGATAACATCCGCCAAGCCATCACCAACATTCCCGTCGATATGCTCGAAAGAGAGGAGGGAAACTTCAAATCTAGGGTAGATCAGTGTATCACTAATGAGGGCCGCCATTTGCCCGATGTCATTTTTAAAACTATTTAACACAAAAATTCAGAATGTGTACTATACGATACGTAAAGAATTAAATCGATATATAAAGTACTTTTTCTTTTATTGACTTTTCAAATCAGCAAGTTTCCCTGCCGCACCCTGTATAACATACAACTAAATATCTTTGCATAGAACCCATGTAAGAATCGTGGTTCCCGTATCAGGCAAAAGAGCTCCTATTTTCTGATTAGGTATACATTACCAGTGATGACCATAAATATAATATTTTGTAGTAATGTAACTCATTACATCTTAATCATTTCATCATAATCATAAACATTCGAACGGTTCCGGAAATTAACAGACAATTCTACGCACGTCACTGTTTGGTAAAAAATGAACTGATCAAACAACGCATCTAAAATTTAGCAGGAGTGCCCGGGTTTAAGGGTTGAGGTTTGTATGGTTTAAGGGTTGAGGTATCTGAGCCTTGTTCTCACAAGGGTGGGACATTAGCAGCGTAGGTGAATTGGAGTCTCTTCATCGTCTTCACATTTCCTGCATCTATTGATGTTTTCACTCCCAACAATCGCATGTGTCTCCTGAGATGTCAGTGTTCTGATATAAGTCTTACCAAGTTCCCCAGTGAGTTTCTGTCCACATCGATTTGCCTGGTTCGCCTGAGGTGTGGTCCATTTACGAGTAATTTGAATTTGTTATTAGTTTCTTAGTAATGTATTTCGCAATACTGAGCTACGTGACGAAACGGAGCGCTTTACATTTTGGTTTTATTGAGAATTTAGAGAACCCTTTGTTAGAAAAGCTTAACATTATTTTTAATTAAATAATTCTAATATAATAATAATACCTGAGTACTGCCGCATTTCAATTTTTTTTTTGGATAACCAACACCTCTGCCCTAGGTCACCCCAAGTGGTTCGCTTCCCTGATCAAGGGACGATGTTTGTGTAGGTCGTGGCGGCTTTTGCCTACTTATTGCGTGGCAGGCCGGATCGGGAGAGACTGGTTGAGGGAGACATTTTGGCCTCTCCAGCCGGACTACCTCGAACCATCGGCTGGCACCAAAGTGAAAGGATGGATTCATACGTTCATCACATCGCTTGCCCACATGTAGAAATAACATTAAAAAAATCCCAAGTCCCCGTATATGTGCAATATAATACAAAATTAAACAATATACACATTTTTAACAATACCCTTCAGAAATACCGAATAGAAGTAACGTGTACGATCGAAAATTAATACACGAGGAATGTATCGGGAGCATCTCCTATCCTCATCCTATTTTCCCCCTTCTCTCCGCCTCACCTAAAATAAATTTTAAAGTATAATAGAAATCCATATCCAAGTAACTTTAACTTAGGAGACCTTTTTGGCTTGACTTATTATTTCATAAATGTGTACATGATACATTTTTGCCATTTTTTAACTACCATACTAGGCTATTGCCTGTGTTGTGGTAGTTATAGATGAAATATTATTTTATATAAACAGATAATAAAATATTAGAAAAGGAAAGAAAAAAATAACATATTAAGGGATAAATAAAACTAAAAACAGATAAAAATAAAAACATAAGAATTAAAAGTAAGCTAAGAAATAAAGAATAAAAAGATAATTTAAAGAAGATTGAAGTTAACATTGGTAAGTATTATTCTTCTTGAGATAAAAATAGAAATAAAATTTGGTAAGTAGGTATTCTTCTGCACGAGAGTACATGTTTGTAGTCTCTTTTGATATTCTTTCTATGAAAGATATTGGAAAGAGTGTTAGAGAAAGTAAATTTTTTGTTTGTTATTTTTTTTTAGTGTAATATTAAGTTTAATTAATTAATTAACCAAATTTGTATAATTTATATATATTTTTTAAATTTATATTAATATTTTTTTGTTTTTTATTGTAATATTAAGCTCTCATGTGAGGTTTGAAGAAATCTCTTCCCTTTTCAAATATCCTATGTTTGATACGGGCTTTAAAGAGAGATTTAGAATTATTCTGTGACTTTATATCGGCACTCAGAGCATTATACATTTTGGGAGCGATAAACCAGAATTGTCGTTGAGCGAATGAGGTTTTAGTTTTAGGGACCACGCAACCCAGGTTTGATGGAAAACGTGTGTGTGCTTGATGTTGTGGAGCCACCAGTAGATTTTTTTGGCATAGTCTATTATGTATCTCTATATTTTTATGTATAAGCTGATGGTCTCTTACAAATAAATAAATAATATATGTATACGTATCCAGGTTACAAACCAATTCTTAGAATGATTGTTTCCAATAAAAAGTAATATGGAAAAATAATTAGTGGAAGATAATATTGTTATTGCTAAAATTTGAAATATGGGATTGACAATTATGACGGTTTGACAGAAGGTGGCAATAGCGAAATTGGTTAACGCGCACGTCCCGGTTAGACGAGAGATCTGGGTTCGAGTCCCAGTTGCGACCATTGTCTTTCTTCTGTTTTTCTGTGTCTCGTTCTCTTTCATATTTTCGTTTAGATTATTATTGTTATCTTCTTCTTCAATGATAATAAATCATTGACCCTTTTTCCTTACCATAATTTCCACTCCTTCCTTTTCTTAAAAAGACCCCCGACGCCATCCCAAAGATAACAAAGACCCCGAGGGAATTTTTTTCCTGTGTGGAGATAAGGGAACGTACCCTTACTACGTGACCAACTTTTTGCAATTTTTAACCTTCCCCCCCCCGGTGACCAAAAACCTAAGCACTCCGCCGCTCATTTGTACCAAGCGTAGTATTTTGAAGGCCCACCCTGATAAAATATAGCTTATTGTTATATTGTGTTATTACTTACATAAGTAAACTCTGGAATGATGATTAAAATTTGTTATTAATTTCTTAGTAGGTACGAAATATATTTCTCAATACTTGAGCTACGTGATAAAACGGAGCGCTGTAAATTTTGGTTTTATTGAGAATTCAGAGCTACATCGTTAGAAAAGTTTAATATTATTTTTAACCATGGTACCTTTCATTCATGTTTTTCATTATAATATCAAAAAATTCCAACAAAATATCGTAATATTTTTTAGCTGTTCAAAAAGCTAATTATTTTAACGCTTACAATGCGCCCCAAAGACCAAAAGGCCTCCCTCAACCAGACCTGTACAAACCTCACCCCATGAACCCGGGCGCCCCTGCTAAGTCAACAAACCCAGCGAACCACTTGGGGGGACCTATGGCAGAGGAGTTGGTTATCCAATAAATGATTCCTGGGGCGGCGTATACCGTCTTTGAAGCAGTTGGATGTTATTTCGATTGGATTTATTTCTAGTTGGATTTATTTAGTTTATTATTTATTCTTTAGTTTATTGTTTATTGTTTATTGTTTATTGTTTATTGTTTATATTATTGTTGGATTTATTTAGTTTATTTGATTTATTTCTAGTTGGATTTAGTTAGCCTCACAGAAACTGGGCGTACTGTACAGGGCCCGCAGATACTTTAATAGTACACAACTGCTAACCCTGTACAAATCACAAGTGCGCCCCACGGTTGAATTTGGCAGCCACCTCTGGTCTGGAGCTCCAAAATACCTGAAAAATACCCTCGACTCTGTGCAGAAACGGGCGGTCCGTTTGATAGATTCTCCCATCTTAACAGACGGATTGCAATCTTTAGAGCACAGGCGTCGGGTGGGAATGCTATCCTTGTTCTACCGGTATTACAATGGAAGATGCTCCGAGGAACTAGCATCATTGATCCCTTCGGCACCGGTGCATAGTCGGGAAACACGCCAAACGCGTGCCCAACATTTGTACACGGTTGACATTTGTCACATGAGAACGGGTCGTTTCTTCGACTCGTTCTTGTGTTCAACAGCTCGGCTGTGGAATGATTTGCCGGCCTCTGTGTTTCCTCCTTCCTACAACATGGGTCTCTTCAAGACCAATGTTCATTCCTTCCTCTCCTCAAAAAGACCCTCCACAGCATCCCAGATGACATAGGCCCTGAGGGAAATTATTTTCCTCAGGGCCTCCTGCGTGGAGTTAACGTAAAAAAAAAAAAAATTCAAGTTGGATTTATTTCTATTGGAATATTTCTATTTTTGAGACTAACAATTCATGGTGGAATTCCATTATAATGTATTACTTATAATAAAACGAATATAAAACTTTATTCCAATTAATTTCATTTGACCGTAACCGGTTTCAGCTCGTTAGAGCCATCTTCAGACTTTTTTTTTTTACATGAGCTCCACACAGGAGGCCCTGAGGAAAAAAAAATCCCTCAGGGCCTATGTAATTTTTGGGGATGCTGTGTGGAGGGTTTTTTAAGGACAGGAAGTAGAGGAGAATTCTGGGAAAGAAAAGGGTTTAAGGGGTGGGCAGGAATCTGGGGTTCAGTATGTCCTGGACATCCGCCTCCAAGACCTAGATAAAACCTCACCCCATGAACCTAGGCACCCCTGCTAAATCACCAAACGTAGCGAACCACTTGGGGTGACCTACGGCAGAGGTGTTGGTTATCCCATAAAGGTTCCCGGGGCGGCGGTACCCATTCCCGCCTCCCAAATTGTATAAATAATGTTTTAAGATTTTCACGGCCAAAAGCATTTTCGTTATTTGGTACAAATAATTTTTAGTCTATGGTTTACATACATAACATGTGGAGGAGGGGGAGAGGGGTGGTCTACAAGGATTTTAATCGATATTATTAATTATATTTGTTACTAGGTCGTTTTAGACTATCGAAATTCTAAATATTTTGATAATTCCAGTAGGCTAATTACCTTGGGTTTGTAGCTCGCTTCAATGTTGTTTAGGGAAAAACCTTACAAATAATAATATGAATTATTTCTAATGGATTTTATCATTTTTAGTGTACCTATATGTAACTCATTGAGAATTGTTGATATTATCTTCACCAATGATTAAAAACTATTCCCTTGTTTGTATAATTTCTACTGCCAGTCCACCACTGCCCATTTATTACTTTCCCAGCGGACTCTTTTTAATCATAAGAAGTCCACTTCAAATATGTGTTTTTCCGACAGTTTCCTTGTACACGTATTTTCAAATTACTTGCGGCATTTATTTATGGACTAATATATTTTACAAATTTTCACCGTAATTTGCACATTATTAAAGGGAGCAGGAAGTGTAGCGATCGCCGTCCAAACACAGGGTTAACCAAATTAAAAGTTTTTACAAAAATAATTAATTAATGAAGACAATATTAGCGACGCTCAATTGAATGTATTCAATAATTAAATATTACAATTTGAGACTATACTCTTCTTGATATATAAAAATGAAAATATTTCTGTTCGTCCGTTGTGCGGTACCTAAACCATGCATCCGATTGTGATGAAACTATGGTGAGTTGTTGTGCGCACGCCCGCAATGTTTCTACATATATTGGTGACCTCTAGCATTATGATATATGCATTAAAAAAATTGAAATAGGTGGCACGCGAGCTTTTTGAAAACTGAATGTAAGCGTGAAAGAGGAGCGGAACGCGGGAGAGGGGAGTCTGGAGAGGGAAGGGGGGAATGTGGAGTGGGAACGCGTGAAGAGAAGGGGTTGCGGGAGGGGGAGGGGAGGCGGAAGGGGAACGGGACAAATGGGAAAGTTTATGATGGAAATGTTTATTAAATTGCATTGCAACACATGCCGGGAACTCGCTAGTTAATAAATGAATAAAAATATGTATTTTTAATTTATTTTTATTTTAATTTATTTTTTTTAAATATATATTTTTTTATTTTTTTTTTAAGAAAGACAAACATTCCCGGGTTACGAATAACCCAACAATGTTTAAAAATCTCCTACTACCACTACAGAAAGCCGAAAATGTTGCTTGTGTTGTGATGGAGGACTTAGCCAGCCGAGGAATCGAACACGCGACGCTCGGGTGGGACCCAAGCGCTACGCCCATTCAACCACTGACTGGTCCGGTTTAAATTGGATTATCAAAATGATTGACTTTGCTTTGGATGAAATTTTTATATTGACAATAAAAACTGTGAATTACTTAACCAGTTCTCAGATCCGATCCGATTTCATCCGTTTATACTAGCTAAAGGAACCACCTCGGATGGGTAATTTTTCATGTTTCCATCATATTGGACGGTCACATCACATAATTCTGAAGGCTACTTTTCACTGGCTAAGGAATCTCCGAAATAACTTTTTCTGGACTGCGGAGTTCGCGATTCGCTAATAAAAGCTGAAGGAAAAATCATATCACTCCCTGAGCTCAGAAAATACTGTTGAAATATTAGCACAAACAGCATTGAATAAATAAGATAAATAATAAAATTATTTATTAAAATTTCTTGTATTCTAGCATGGATCGAGGCCACCAGGTAGATGCAATTTACTGCAATTTCAAAAAAGCTTTTGATAAGGTTGACCATCTTATTCTTATTAAAAAAATTATGTATAACGGAATTAGGGGAAACTTATTACGTTGGTTCGTACCATACCTAACAAAAGGACAGCAAGCTGTATCGTTACGAGGACATACTTCCATGTGGGAACCAGTTACTTCTGGCGTGCCACAGGGATCAATCTTAGGTCCGCTGTTATTTATAATTTTTATTAATTCCGTTACTGAATGTTTCATGCACTGTTTATTTCTGTTGTACGCCGATGACATAAAAATATTTGCCTTCGTTATTTGATTGTCTGCTCATCCAAAGAGACTTAGTAAGGTTCGAAGCGTTTTGCAATGAGAACAAAATTTACCTAAGTTACAACAAATGTAAACAAATAAGCTTTACTAAAAATCGAAACGTTATCATACACAATTATTATATTGGTAATTATTCACTCGAGCGCGTATACTGTATAAGAGACCTCGGCGTATTTTTTGATTCCAAACTTCATTTCGGTGCGCACATTGAAAACATTGTGAATAAAGCTAACTGCATGCTAGGCTTTGTTATCAGAAACAGCCGTGTATTTCGAAAACCTGAAACCTACCTTCTGCTTTACTATACGCTGGTCTGTTCTCAACTTGAATACTGCACCTCCATATGGACTCCACTTTACGGTATCTATAAAGAAAATATTGAAAGTGTCCAAAAGAAATTTCTGCGTTGCCTCAATTACAGAATGAGCGCACCTAAACGGGAATACACAAATATGCTCTCGAAATATAACGTCTCCACTCTATCTAACCTAAGCTAACCGGCGAACATACCTTGACCTAATGACCCTGTATAAAATCTGCAACAACATTATCGACTGTCCTGACTTACTCCAACTAATTAATTTTAAAATACCACCCTGGTACAACTAGGCTTAACGACTTATTTCACATTAACCGGACACGTACAAATGCTGGTGTCAGGGATCCAATCAGAAGAATGTGCGAATTGTTTAATAAAAACCACAACCTTAAGGATTCCGATATATTTTTTGATGCTTATAGCACTTTTGGTAGAAAATTGAAGGCCGATTCCTATTAAAAAAAAACTTATATATCATTCACTATACTTTTTATGTGCTTCTTTTTAAACAATTTTCGATTCATTATTAATTATGACTTATTTTTAAACATGTATAAAAAATGTATTTAAAAATATTTATTTATCAAGTCAATCAGTGAGAAATAGTTGGGGTGCAGGCGAAAGCTCAAGTTATTGTTCATAATATTGTTTTGTTAATTATTGTATGTATCTGTGTTTTCTCCTTAAATAAAAAAAAATTCTTTACGGAAATTTCTGTAAAAAATTTTTAGCTCTTAAATTTTTTTTACATTAGCTCCACAGAGGAGGCTCTGGGTAAAATAATTCCCCTTATGGTCTATGTCATCTTAGGGGATGCTGTGTGGAGGGTCTTTATAGAAAAAGAAGAAGGGGAAGTTCTGGGAAGGAAAACGTTATGAGGGGTTGACGGGATCTGGGGTGTTTTGAGAGAGTCCTGCTGTAGAGGTCGAAAATCTGCCAGTCTCCAGATTTGGCCAGCCACGCAGTTGGTGGGCAGGTGCGATCGCCAAGACCCGGGCAAACCGTACCCCATGAATCCGGGCACCCTTTCTAAGTCACCAAACGTAGAGAACCACGTGGGTTGACTTATGCCAGAGGTGTTGGTTATCCAGTAAATGGTTCCTGAGGCTGCGGTATCCATGCCCGCATCCCAAATTAACATCATTCGCGTTGTGCGTATGGCGGTTAAATTATATGCATAACTGTCAAAAAGAAAGACAAAGCACCATTTTTCTTTTTACCTCATTCCTATTTTTAAAATAAGAAATAGTACTTACTTCGAGCAAAGATGTAAGGATTTCGGTATAGCTAGGTAGTAACTACAACTCTTATATTAAAATGACAAATGACTTCTGTGACTTGCGAAATTTCAAAAAATCAGAAAAAATAATTATAAAACTGAGTGGTAAACTCATCCACGTAGTTTGTTTATTATTTTAAACCTGTTTTCTGATTTTTTATTTTATTTTATTTTATTTATTTTTTTTATTTATTGAAACATTTATTATAATTACAATTTTACAACAAAATATTTTTTTTACAGGTTTTTTTTTACTACCCTTCCATTAAAAGTATTTGCTTGTGTATGGAAGGGGAGTGTACATAAATGCTATTAGTTATTAGTTAGGTATAAGTTAGTACTTGAATAATTAATTGTAGGTACATAAATATATGTGAGCTGCAGTATTTATTTGATAATGGTGTGTGTGTTTTTTTTTAAATAGCCGGTACCTGGCATGCGTTGCAACGCCATTCAAGAAATAGTTTCTCCCTGCAAGACCATTTTTGCCTTCCCTTCCTGCCGCTAAATTATATGACCACCACTTGTAGCAAATTTTTTATACAAATTTTGTAATGCCAGACCTTACCATTATATATACAAACAGTCTTCTGCTAAAATGCAATATACTGTGTATTTTTTTAATCAATTATCAATCAATTTTGATAGGGACACCATAGTAACATAATCACCTAGCGGTATGAAATATAATTTACGACATATTCTCATACCTACTAAATATACATAAAAAAAATCATAAAAATCGGTCAAGCCGTTTTGGAGGAGTGCGACCACAAACACCGTGACACGAAATTTTCGTATATAGATGTATTGAGAAAAAAAAGTGTGCAATTCAAACGTGGTAGAAGTGAGACCTCCCGAAAACTAAAGTAGATAAGAGCGGGGAGTATACGAAGCACCGCATAAAGAGGAGGCTGATTATCATATCTCATTCTCTCGTAGGCTATCCTATAGATGTATACTCGTATTTCATCGAGTTTCATATCACAAAGGTGCTAAAGAAGTTTTCATTTTCGATATTGGAGGGGACCCCACCACTGTGAACCCACCACGGAAACATATGGTTTCCTCCTTCACCGCACACGTCAAGACTTTTTTTTGAACGAAGCTACATTTATTTGAACGACTATAGACCCTCCAATGTCCATGCATACGGGGTTAGTAAGCAGTATGCAAGTACTTACATTAACATTATACAAAAGATAAATAGAAGTAGCAGCCCGTGGAATAATTCTTCTGAAATAGAATTTATATTTATACAAATAATGTAACATGTAATTTACCTGGACTTCTTCTTGGTCACCCGGTAGATTGGCTTTGAGCAGGCTGTTTGCGCAAACACTACGGACGCCGGGGAAATTAAAAATATCTTCCTCGTCTGATGATGCTGCCAGGATGCTATAAAGAGGAGGAGTGAGTACATCACCTTTCTGAGCCCGCTCTGTTATTGGGCGGTCCATTAATAATTGCGCTTTAACTACTGAATATTACATCCGACCCGTTTCCTGCCATCCTGGTACCCTGGTGCAACATCGTTTTAGACTTTAATCGTATCGTAATGAAACGCGTAATGGGGAAGCTCGAATCTCAATTAGGCAATTAATGAAATATCAGAAAACTTTCCAAAAATTTATACATCACTGCCAATTTTCACTGACATCTTTCCCGCCGCCCCGGGAACCTTTATTGGATAACCAACACCTCTGCCATAGGTCATCCCAAGTGGTTCGCTACGTTTGGTGATTTAGCAGGGGTGCCCGGGTTCATGGGGAGAGGTTTGTCTAGGTCTTGGAGGCGGATGACCAGTACATACTGAACCCTAGATTCCTACACATCCCTTAAACCTTTTTTCTTCCTAGAACTCTCCTCTCCTCCCTTTCCTTAAAAAAACCCTACACACAGCATCCCCAAAGATGACACGAGGGAAATAATTTCCCTAAGAGCCTCATCTAAAAAAATAAAATCTTTAGCATCGTTATGATTTGAAACTCGATGAAACGAAAAATAGCGACACTAAAAAGAGACAAGCACATACATCTGTAGGATTTAGTCTGCGCGAGAATGAGATAGTATAATCGGTCTCCTCTTTGTGCGGTGGTTCGTAGCATACCCACTCTTGTCTACTTATTTTATTTATACGATTGAGGGAGATTTATTTTAATTATTGTATTTTTCCTTTGGAGGGGTGCAGACATACTACGTCCACCGTTTTTCCACATTTAACTGTTGACATTTAGTTTGTAAGAAAGAGGGGCAGCATTATATGTTTAAGAACAAAAGCAAAACAATCAGCGCATTGACATTTGACATTTTTGAATTTTTGACATTCACTCACTACTCAATATTATACCTACTTATCGCAATATTCCTGCAGCTCTTTCAAAAGATGAGAATTTGTTACATGCAAAACATTTGAGGAAAAGAATTTTCTTCATAATATTTCTTCGTCAATTTTTCCAATGTTTTAATAGCTATTCTGCCATTCGGGGCGGAGACAAATCCAATAAATCAAAGATAAAAAAAAAATCGGTCCAGCCGTTATCGAGTTATAAATAGTTTAACCAACCCGACTTTGTTTTAATACGTGTTAAGATATTCTAAAATCACCCATTTCTGGCATTTTTGTCAATAAAAACTATGCGAACGAATTATTAGGTACACAAAGTCAAAATCATTTATTAATTCGAAGTTAAACTTATTTGTTAGCCGAAATTCAATCCTAACCTAAAATAAAACACTTTTGTGTAAACAATGAAATAGAAAATGGTGGATATTCTCAATATAGTCCTAACAAACACCATCATTCAGACCGAAACGATAGTGGCTTGAAATTATGCTGTTTTTAGTGACAAGATCTGAATAACCATGTGCTTCATAACCTTTCTCTTCCCCATCTATATAAACCGTATCTGGTTTCAAAACCTTTCATGCGGCCTCTTTTCAGTAATTTGGTCGTATATAATTCAACCTCCAGTCTATCTTAACCTACTCGCGTTCTTTCTTTGCCAGTTCCATGTTCAGTTTATTAGGTTTGTTTCAGAACTTTATTATGATCTACAAGCCTTGTTTACCTTGACTATTAGTGACTACTGCTTTCATTCCGCCATTAATTGAATTTCCTTCACTTCCCTTCTGATAATGTACTCAATGCCCTCCGTTAGGGATGTCGAAAATGAAAAAAAAAATCGATTTACCGATGTATCGATATTTATTAAAATATCAATATCGACATCGATATATCTAGGAAAAAATATTGATGGATATCGGTCAAAATTTCAAATGATTTTGCGTTTTTAAAATAATAGTGAATTCGGCTCAATATTATAAATAGTAATTTTTATACACAATGTGCATTATTTTAATGTACAAAAATCTCAATAAAAATGAAGGTATTTTTATCAGTATTCATTTTTATTAGGTAATAATTACAAAAATATCAAAAACTAAAAAGCTGTATTCTAACTTATATGTAAACTGAGATGCATACAAACTTTGTACGCGTAACATTCTATTAGCGTATTAATCTGTTAAAGAGGACTTCGTATTTGGAACAAGGCATACTCAATAATCATAGACAATAGAGAACTCCAGTCCAATTTTTTTATTTTTTTAATGAATAAAGACCTTCAAACTTAAATAACTGCATTTTTATTTTTATTTTTATAGTTAGTTTTAATAGTTAAAATAATTGTCAAAGTTTTAATTTTTAAAGACTCCCAGAAACGCACCGTATCTATGGTGGTCTTCACCCACCGTTAGTTTTTTTACTTTTTAAGTTGTCATTTTGAATCAGTGATGTCATGTCGAGGGAAATTTCCCTAGATCTAGGGGAGAAAAATATTTTTTAGGGATAAGGGAAATCAGGACAAAATCTAGGGAAATTTCGAACTCTGGCAAAAATATTATTACATATGACAATATTACTGGTAATATTTATATATATATATATATATATATATATATACGTATATATATTTTTTGGAATTCCTATGAATCTTAATTATTGTTCATGTACCTACATGCAATGTTATTTTTAACACTGACAACTCAAAATGATATTATGGAACGTACCCATACTACGTGACACGTTCGGGGGGGGGGGGGGGGGGGTCTTCAAAATACCACGCTTGGTACAAATGAGCGGCGGGTTGCTTATGATTTTTATTTTGCAAAGTGTTTTTTTTTATTTGGAATTCAGTTTCTAATTCAGTGGTGAGTGTATTCGTACTTTTAAATTATTACTTCACGTAGCAAAAAAGTGTTTTATTTGGAAAATCACGGTATTATTAGTATATTTACCAAGTTCCGATATCTTTCCAATTAATTATCATATTAATTAACATATAACAGGATTAGTGTTACACAATCGGGTGGCTACGTAGGTAATTGCGTAAATGTGAAATTCTAGAGAAATTTCACTTCGAAATCTAGGGAAATAATTTTTTTGGGCAGAACATCCCTGTTTAAATGAAGAATCATGGCCAGCGTTGCCAGAAGGTTACTTTTGTAACCTTTTAGGTGATTTTTTACTCTGAAAGGTTTCTTTCAGGTTACACTACTCAAAAGGTTACTTTTAGGTGATTTTTCAGAACCAACGTCAAACGGAATGCTCTTTGTTTTTTTTTCGTGTTGGCTAACGGCTTGCTAAATCATGGACTATACACTTATTGCAAAACTTTACTTCTTTCTCTTTCACACTATTGTGAAAGAGGAACACGTTTCGCTCAATATTAGAATTCGGATCAGTCATATGGAATCCCCAATACAAAGTAAATATTGAAAGGTTAGAAAGAATTTTAAAAAAGACATTGAAACACCTAGACTTTAAATCTTTTCGAACATCAGAAAACCTAAAAGACTCATTAACATTCCATAATTTATCAACTTTAGAAGATAGAAGAAATATATCCGACCAAAAATTTTTATTCAAAATCATTAACAACGTTGTTGACAACAACTGTCTTCTAGAAAACATTAATTTCCACTGTCCAATAAGAAACACAAGATCAAACCAACTATTCCACATCCCACACTCAAAAACAAATTACACACAACATTCATTTCTCTGAAGGACGTGCACAAAATTCAATGATATCTTTTACGACTCTGATATTTTTCATTTGTCCTCAGGCCAATTTATTAAATCAGTAATAGAAAAAATTTAAAAAAATTGTTAATTACGAACTCTTCACCCCTGCTGCATGTTATTATTATTTTTTTTTCATTCTCATTATGTTTGTTTTCCTTCTTTTTATTATAATAATAATATTTGGATTATTTATATATCCTATAATATGCTTTATAATTTGTTTGTTTTTTTCTTCATTTTTGTTGTATATATATATATATATTTTTTTTTTTCTATCACTTTATGTTTTCTTTAATGTTTTAATCTATGTTTTTATATATATATTATAAATTTTACCGGAAACTTCGCTGGTTAATGCAACCATGTAATATGTTACTTTATTATTAAAATATGTATTACTGTTAGTTACCTCAATAAACTAAAAAAAAAAAAAAAATGTGTAAATTACAAATTAACCATAGCTTCTCGCTCACTCGACAAATCTGATTGATCGCTCAATCTGACTTTTTGCATTTTGAGTACCCGCTATTTACGCCGGCAAGGTTATGCAGGTAGAAAAAATATCAGATTTTTCATACCGGTATATACAAAACAAAAAACTCGCTCTACTCAAAAATAATCCAAATGGCTTATGTCCCACTTTAATACTGAGCTCCTCATGATGATTGGTTTATTTATATCCTCATGTATTCTATCAACTTTTTACCATTCCACTGGAAAAAATACGAAAGGTTATTTTTCACACAAAAAGGTTACTTTTTTTATATATTTTAGGCGACTTTTTACAAGACACGGCTGGCAACACTGATCATGGCGGTCATGGCAGAATGCTTTGTAATGACTTTCAGGTGTGAGGTGTGTTTTTAATTCAAGATTAACTGCTTTTTATATAGAAAAACATTGGTAAAATGTCCACATTTCACCGCTACTGTTATTGTATTTAATCAAAGTGCAATATAAAAACAATAAATCATCCGTTTCATTGCAAATACATGTGACATCGTGTTTTGTGTCAGGCGTTACTTTGTAGATACATTGTTTTATGTATAATACATACAGAAACACTGGTATTTATAATACACTGATCATGACGAGTGTGTAACAACTTGTATAAAAAGCCCTATACTAAAAACAATTTGAAAATACATAACAAAATGTCAAAATAGGACGACTTTAACCTCAAATAGACAAAATTTATTGCAGATTATCCGCAAATATAGCCCTTTTCGTAAATTGTTGAGGGCCTAAATTATGTTTCAATAAACACAATAACTATTATTTATCTAAATCTCTATAAACAGTATGAAAATAAACCAAACACACGAAATGTTGAATTGCATAGGTACGTGTGCACTTCAAGTCATTTCAAATGTCAACACACTATCACAAGGTGACAGGTTAAGTGTGACGTCACAGTTAACCATTTCAGTAATGCCAACTTAACGCTGTGTTTTGAAAGAGGTTTAAAAATGCACTTTTTAATAATTTTTAAAAAACTCTGCGTTTAATATTATGAAATAAAACTTATATATTCAGAATCAGCGTTTCTTGGTCTATATGAACATATTTTTTTAAAGCCATAATATTTTTCACTGGAGTTCCTTATTGGGAACCAACACATAGGAGTGGCTTAGAAAAAAATGTATGTACCTACACATATGAGATAGTATTAGTGATCACAAATACTAATGCAAAGACAATAGATTTGTAAGCTATTAATAGTTAAATTTTTAACCGCCAGATGTCATGAACCAATACAGTTACTTTTTTCCGTTCGTTTCTATATGTATACGGTTTTGGATTCTAATGACTTTAGTTACATAAATAAATAAAAATATCGTATTTGATACAATTTTCGATATTGGATATTTTGTATCGATATATCGATATATCGGATCAAAATATATCGGCTAAAAATATCGATATATTGAATTAAAAATATCGAAGCCTACCCTCCGTACCTTCCAATACACTCATTCCATTTCTCAGTTATTTACGTTCTTGGTTTTTACATGACCATGCTTCTGTATCCTCTCTTTCAAATACCGTGACTTTGGACCGAGGTATATATATTTTTTTTTTTTTTTTATTGTAATATAAAAAATATGAGTTACATATTATATACACATATATTTTACAAAATATTAAATTAAAGGTCTTTTCTGGTCATGTATACCTTATCAGAAAAGAGGGGCTCTTGTGCCTGATAAGGGAGCCACGATTCTTACTTGCGTTGTAAGTTATAATTTGTTTTGTATAAAATATTTACTTTTTACTGTAAGTTTTTTTGAAAAATTGTTTTATTTTATTTATTTGTTCTGATTGGTTGATGATGCAGCGTAATTCAGAAGGGAGGTTATTATAGTTTTTTATGGCTTGGAAAATATAATGATTTTGCATTTGAGTAAATAAATATATAATGTAAATGCCGGTAACTCCATTAATGGAGGACTGTATGCCGTTGGCGCTAATAAAAAACTGTCAAAAAAAGCGAAGCTAGCAGTCCACAATGGAGTCCTGGTACCTACCCTGATGTATGTGAGGCATGTAACTGGCAGAGGAAGGATGAAAGTAAACTGAATGCTGTTGAAATGAGATCCCTGAGACGTATGTGTGGTAAAACCATGTATGATCGTGTTAGAAATGTGGATATCCGCAAAGAATGTAAGGCTGATGTAAGTATAATGAGCAAAATTAAGAAAGGGACCCTCAGATGGTTTGGGCACGTAGAGCGAATGAGCGAAGAAAGTAGTGTAAAAAGAATATATGATGCAAATGTGAATGGTAGAAGATGTTGGGGACGCCAGAGGAAGACATGGCACAATCAAGTGAATCAGATACTTGAGACGGGCCATGTCAAAAGTCAGAATAATAGAAGAGTATGTATGAGACGATGTATGAATGTGAGTGAGGCAAAGAGTGTGTGCCAAGACCGAGTTGTTTGGCGGTCCGTCCTCTCTGCCTACCCCTGCGGGGAAACGGCGTGATGGTTAGTTAGTTTATATATATAATGTATTTAGTCTTCTTCAAATCATTTTGCCAGCATTCTCCGTTCCTCCTAGATACGAGACAAAGCAGATTTTTATAAAAAAAATACTGTAGAGTTAATAATTTTATTAGAAAAACCTTTCAACTGCTCTTAACCAAGCGATATTGTTATTTATTTATTAATATTTTTATGCGCCTTTTCACAAACATAATAATTTTGTGGAAAAGTAATCATAAAATAAAAATATTGTGCTAATTAAATTATATATTTATACATATATTAGCTGGTTCCCGGCATGCGTTACTATGCCATTTAATAAAGAAATTGTTTCTCCCTGCGTGTCCTTTCCGATTCGTCGCGTTCCTCTTCCTCTCCCACTCCGCCCCCTCCAACTTCCCTCTCCCCACTCCACTCCCCCCTTCCCCCGTACCGCGAACCCCCCTCCCGAATTCCCCTCCCCACTCCCAGGTTCCCCCCCGAGTTTCTCTCCTGCGAATTCCATTCCGCGGGTTCACTTCCCCCCTCCCGCATTCCATACATTCAGTCCCGGTACATTCAGTTTTCAAAGAGCTCGCGTGCCACCTATTGCAATTTTTTTAAATATAAATTTCAATAGCCAGAGCTCATCAGTAGTTTTATAGAAACCCTGTCCTGGCAATAACGAACACAAAAAAAGGAATTATTCAATTTGGTGCAGTGGTTCGGAAGTTATAGGAGGAGGGAGGAAACAGTCGTAGAAACGACCCGTTCTCATGTGACTAATGTCAACTGTGTATAAATTTTGGGCGTGTGTTTGGCGTGTTTCCCGACTATGCGCCTGCATCGAGGAGATTAATGTCGCTAGTTCCTCGGAGCATCTTCCATTGTAATACCGGTAAGAACCCATGCAGAAGAATAGTGTGTATTATACTAACATCGATTATTATTATTGAGGTATGTGATTATAGCCGAGCAGTTGAACACATCTACTACTTCTGAGAAAGTATTGCCGAATGCATGCAATCGTGGTAAGAGCGTATATCTAAATGACTCAGTCCTGATATTGTTGTTGTAATTATAAAGAACTAGCTGGTTCCTGGCATGCGTTGCAATGACATATATACAAAAAAATACATTGTTTCTCCCTGAATCACCTTTCCCGTGAGTCCCCGTTACCCTCTGGCGTCCCCTTCCTAGCTAGCTTTATATATTATAGCCCTTGTGTTATTCTGATGTATGAGAAATATTATTGTAAAGTTTCATTAAAATCCATTCAGTAGTTTTTGCGTGAAAGAGTAACAAACACACATATATACGTACGCGTTTTTTGCGTTTATATTTTACTAGCAGACCCGGCCACACGTTGCTGTGGATAGCGAAACACAACGCCATTACCCAACCTTTATAAAATGCCCGTTGCCCGCTGCCCGCTGCCTGAATTGAATAATTGAATTTATCGGTTTTTCTCTACTATAATAAGCATGTTTTATACATATAAACTTTCCTCTTGAATCATTCTATCTATTGGTGAAAACCGCATGAAAATCCGTTGCGTAGTTTAAAAGATCTATGCGTACATACATTTTGAGCGACTTCATTTTATACTATGTAATGATTAATTATTAATTGTTTTCGTGTTTAATTCGTAGAACTCCATTTTAATTTTTAGAAATTTAATTAAAATTAAATTTGATAATGTTATTATCGAGTTCTGCAAGTTTTTTGGTAACCAAAAAACTTGCAGAACTCGTTTTTCACTAACCAAAAAACTTGCAGAACTCGATAATAACATTATCAAGTTAATTTTAATTAAATTTCTAAAAACAAAAAAAAAAAAAAAACAAAAAAAATATGTAATGATTAGTAAGATATGATTGAGTATTTTTTTTTTGTGTATGGAAGGTAATTAAGTTTAATAAATCAAATAAATCAGGGCTGTCTTTAATACCATAAAAATAAACTCTTCAGGTAGACCTGGGTATTTTTTTAACATTCTCATTCATGCCCCTGATTTGAAGAAACATGAACTTGGAAATATGATAATGTTGCCGTATTTTTCGCTGTAAGTCTTCCACCATTCCACGATATTGTGATAGGGTTAAATCATTTATCTTCTTAATAATACAGGTACCAGGGCCACATAAGGGTGAGTTGGGTGATGTGGAGATGTTTGCCATGCAGATGAGATAGCAGTGCGGTAGTTTTTAATGCATACTTGATATCTGCTTACCTTGCCTCGGAATATTTAACTAACAGGGGATCAGGAACGTACGGAGTGTTTGTAGATCTGAAACAACAATTTAACAAATTGATTAAAATTGTTATGAATATTTTACAGCGGTTCGAGCTTAACCTTTCTGCGGAGCCTCACGTTTCTAGGTCAAGTTTTTAAATATTTGTATTGTTTGTTTTCGGTGGTTTTTCATGAAATTTAATGTTTTAAAAAATCGAGTTGACTAACATTAAAAGATTCTTAATATTAAAAACCCTTAATTTGTAAAACAATTAAGGAAAAAAACAGTTTGGGCAAAAACTAAAGTAGACAAGAGTGGGGAGGCTACGATGCATCGCACAGAGGAGATCGATTATACTAAAGGGTGGTCCGACCATAACGCACGATGTTAATTGTGAGCCACACCGTCAAGTTTTTTGCCCAACTTTATTTGACGTTTCTTTGTTTCAGTCTTTGATAAATTCAACCATGGAGGGGTACACAATTGAGCAGCGCATTAAGATTGTTGAAGCGTTTTATGAAAATGGGCGTTCAAGTCAAAATGCATTTCTTGCACTTCGTGATCACACTTTCACCTCAGTGGATTCGTTAATGTGGTGTATCGTAAAAGCTTCCGCCTTGTAGACACAGATGGCGGTGATATCATCTATCGGTAGATTCCGCTAGATGGCAAGTTCTCCAGCAGGGGATCGGAGAAGCTCAGAGGGTGTGTTTCAGTAATCACTCGCCAGAGCCATTATAGCCAGTGGCGGCTCGTGACTTTTGGGTGTGCTAGGGTGCTAATATTAAAAAAATGGCATCATGGATGTTGTCGTATGCGAAAAATAATTTTTGTTTTTTTTTCAAAAATCGGTGTTTTGTATGAAGATTTTTCAGGAAATCGGTGTGGCACACCGCCAAACTGAAACTTTCTGAAAATTTTCATACAAAGAACTGATTTTTCATAAAAAAAAAATTAAAAGTTTTTTTTCGGCTCCAACATCAATAAAGGCATGTTTTTAATATAAGCACTCTAGCACACCCAAAAGTTACGAACCGCCACTGATTATAGCTAGCTTCTTGTTAGGTAGACTACCGCAGTCCCAATTGTATACGCGAAATATAAATAAATCCAGATAACGAACCAGATTCTATTTATTACAAGAAGTTATCTCCATCCAAGTGTGTTGGAGAATCTGCTAGTGTGTCTTCAAATAACAGAACACTACAGTTAACAAGCAGGATTGCCACTTTGGGCAAATGAAAATCCACGAGTGATTGTTGAAAAGCCGATGCATCCACAAAGAGTGACTGTTTGGTGCGGTTTATGGGCTGGCGGCGTCTTCGGGCCATACTTCTTCGAAAATGTCAGCCAAGCAGTTACCGTGATTGGTGTTCGCTATCGCGAGATGATAACGGGCTTTTTATATCCAGAAATTGAGGATATGGAGCTGAATGATATGTTTTTCCAACAGGATGGCGCCACTTGCCACACAGTCAACAAATCAATGAATCTTTTGCGTGAGAAAATCAACGGCCGTGTTATATCACGTCGTGGCGATGTGTGATCATGTGATATTACACCGTTGGACTTCTTTCTTTGGAGATATTTAAAAGAAAAAGTGTACGTCAATAAGCCAAGAAAAATTCAAGAGCTAAAGCATTAATGACATTGAACCTCAATTATGCCTCAGCATCATTGAAAATATGGACCATCGGATAGAGGTATTCCACCGAAGCCGTGGCGAGCATTTGGCCGATATTTTGTTTCACACATAATTGTCATAGATCTATCGATCATAATAAAAAAAGGTAATCCTCTAAAGAAATACAGATCTTTCGATCCGTATTTTAAATCATATGAAAGGGAGCGCGTAAAGTAAAACTCATGTTAACGTGGCAACAAAGTGTATTATTGAAATGCTGATTATTATGACTAATTTTTAGCAATATGGACTCACCTTGGCAAATGCACCTGTTTGGATTAGGTTTTAGTTTACAATGAAAAGAAGGTAATCGAAATACAAGATTATATAATCATTTAAAAGAACATCCTGAATCTACGCTGGATGGCGAAAGGAAGGGCTTGCTTAAGTAAAATTGATGGTGTGATACCGTTTTATGATGTAGACTGGATAGTGTGGATAGCGTGGCTTTCAGAAAAGTCCTCGCGTAGATTTGAGAATGAATACATCGTGAGAATGGAACTTCTGCCGAATATAGGCTATCAGCCAAAAGGGCCTTCCAGAAGCAGGCCAGGCTAATGTCTTCAGATGAGAATAATCCTCCCAGATTGACCTCGAGTCAATTTTAAAGATGGCGAGAGTCACTTCCAAGATGTGTGATCACAATCATAGCAAAATTAAGTACATCCATCGTATATGAGTCCAGAAGATCGCCCAATGCTCTGAGCTGCCACACAAAGAATAAAAGCTTCATTTTCCAGATTTGAATCCTGCCTGCAGGTTTGACAACAGTACAACTGGCGGCTGATAATCTGACCAATGCCCGTCCTTTCGCCCTGTCTCCGGCAACTCGATGCTTCCATCCTTAGGTTCTTCGGGTACGTTCCCCTACTTCCCACTTACTATCGTCAAGGCACAGCCGAGAAACCGGCTAAAGGGCGCGGACGTTGAGATTAATTCACGGCACATCGACCACCATACACATTCTGGCTGGTACTGCCAGATGATGAGAGAGGTTTCCCACCCGACACAAGCGTTCTTCATGTCACAATACTTGTTTTCATTATCTTTTCTTGCAGATGCTTGCAACATACGCAAGATGCCGTTACCCTGCGAGCAGCCGTCTTTTATGTTTTTCTGTTATCTTTTTTAATTAGTTTATCCCTGACTTGCTTTATATTATTCGCATTTGGTATATTATGTAAGCACTTGCATGCTGCTTCCTAACACCGTATGCAGGGACATTGGAGATCTAGATTCGTTCAAACTTAAATGTAGATTCGTTCTTTCAAAAAATTAAGAGTCCTTGCGAGAGCCTTGAAGGAGTAACTATCTGTTACTTATACTTGGGCGGGTAAGTGAAGGATCACCTCCACTGACCAATGCCCAATTGGCAAAGCGCAAGTACTGCAATAAATATGATGTGTAAAAAAGATGCTCATACCTTGTTACTATATTTTTATAATATTTTTATGTAACAATCACTTTATAAAAATCAGAAAATAAATCTAAGATGACTTATTTAAAATTTACTAAATCCCAAAATTAAAAGATATCTATAATGAATCCTTGTTTTTCAAATCAGTTTCTTGGAGAATTCCGATATAACTTTAAAAGACAAGATTTTTAAAATTCCGTGGTATTTGGGTACAAGATTTACTATGGGCGTGGATTTATGGACAATGGTAAATAAAGGGAAAAAAACTTTCTTGGAACCCACGAGCGAAACATAATCATTACTGGGAACCGCAGCACTAAAACGGTATTCGTACTTCTAAGAAACAATTCAAAAAGCATTTATTTATGTATTCTTATTTCTATGCTCGTACTTACAGTTTACAGATTATAAGTAAGAATAATAATGGTATAGTAAGGCTATAATGAGGTTAATAAGGTTTAATAATAAGGTTTTACAGTAACTCATTTAAATATTATATTATTTCGTAAACACCTCACTAGGAGAAGCTGTGCTGAGGTGTTCACATGGTTTTGTTAGTATCGTTGTTCATTGATTATATAACTGGTCTAGAAAATATTTAAAGATATTTCAAGAAAGACAAATAATACAGATTGATGGACGTAGTTTGAGATGTCTCAACAGATGTCCCTAAGTTGTAGCAAAGGAGAGAGTCAACTGTCACCGTTCGTATTTAATACCTGAACGGTTACGGAAATAGTCGATGAAATCCAGTTTCCTTCTTTCAGAAATATAAAGATAATCTATTAGAACGGACGTTTAGTCCAGTTAGATCATTGTAAACAAGACGATAAATAAACACGATTCCCGATCATCTGAGAATTATCGTTCATCAGAGAAAACCCCAGTACATCACACAGTTAAGCCTCAATTACATTGAGCGAGTTTACAAGCTACTAGCTACTAAGTTTAAAAGCGGGTGAATGGGTGAGTAAGATTGACACACAAAACTGTCCACTCGCTCAGTAGCGAACTACCTAGCGAGTTAAAATAACGTGTTGTCATATTTTCTGGGTGTTCTAGCGTTAAAAAACGTGGAACGTAAATGAAATTGTGGTATTTCTTAACATCTATCAGCAGTATACCAAGTTATGGAATGTAAAAGATAAAGACTATTGCAACACGAAACTAAAAATTGAAATATTCCGAAGTTTAGTGAACTCAATGAGAAGCAGTTGATTATGGGAATGGATATAAAGCAATTGAATCAAATCAATTAAAGATGTCTGATGATGAGCTAAAATAACGACCCCTGAACGAACTAATTCCGACGACATTTTGTAGCATAAATATACTAAACCCTTTTGTAGGAAATTGAGCTGCTAGCAGCTTGAGCGACTATTGTCAGATCGCTGCTAGCGCTACAATTAGCCAGTAGCGAGAATAACGACGCCTGCGTGAACTAATTCTGTCAGATATTTGACAGTCGAAATCAGCTGTTTGTTGGCCGCCATATTGAGCGCTTAAATAAACCAATCGCGAGTAAGCGAGTAGCAAGTAAAGTTGACGACCTTTCAACTTTTTTCGTAGATGGTCAACAATATGCTAGTTAGCAAGTAAAAAGATTACACTGAGCGAATTTACTAACAGTGAATTTACCAGATAGTAGCTTGTAAACTCGCTCAATGTCATCGAGACTTTAGTCACACATCAGACACCTCTACCAATGGAACCTGTATTGAGGTATTAATGTGTATTTTTTTTTTAGTTTTATGAGAGGTGTTTTGGGAAAATCTTGAAAAAGATGAAGATACGTGATAATAAAAAATACGTTAAAAAGAAGATACATGATAATGAATATTGGACAGAATGAAAAAGAAGTGACTGTCCAGAAATTATTATTTTTTTATTTGTGTTGGCTTACGTTTGGTCAAGTGTTATATATATACAGCCTTACTAAAAAAAAACCACAGCGCGACCAATTAACTGTATTATTGCAATAATATAAATAAACCTCGTATACACTAAAACACGTTTTATTACCAATAACGTTTCTTACGTGGTCACGCTGTTAAAACGCATTGAAGATGTGACAACGTTGTATATGGTTTTAATTTACTAGGAAACAATGTTGTTTTAATTTTTCTCCGCAAGGGGCATTATTGGCGCGCCTATGCACTAGTTCTTCGATCCGCGACAGCCCACGATAACAAAACAGCTCGGTGTGTTTTATGGCGGGATATCGAAAATTTTGTGATTTTACTTAATAATTTCTATTGTAGTGACGAATTTACTCATCTGTTCACATAATTGATATATTTACCATGTTATTTGTGTGGTTTACATCAGTTTAATCAGGTTATTGTACAAACGCCGTACTTTCAAAGTTGAACTGTCAGAATATTGTTTTTTATAGGTTACTTAAAAGATAAAATTTTCATTTTAAGATCTTTATTTTAAGAGAATTTCTTAAAAGTGATAATTTTTTATAATATTAAAATCTAATACATGTGTTCGTAAATGTATCAAAAAAATTAACGTCTTTAGAGATGCAAGAAATCTGTTTTAAATTTCGGTATTATTTCTAAGTTATTTTTTTGGCAATAAAAAAAACTTTGAAATTTTTTATTATTTTTTTATTGTATACACGATAAAAAAGTGAGGTGATAGTTTTCTTTCAAAATTATTACATAAAAGGACAGTGTTTTTTAAATTTTGATTTTATTTAAATTTCTCTACATTTTGGTCAAAAATGTTCTAGGAGGAAATTTTTTTCCATTTTTTTTCGAGTTTGAATCTTAAAATATGGCAGTTTTTGAAAGCTAAAGTGTATTTCAAATCCACAAATCTAAAAGGTAATTTTATCTAGTTTTCATAAATGGTATTTGTTTTTACGACACCTTCAAAAATAAGAAATATATAGAACATTCAAAATACTATGGAAAAATTACAAATATCGTTCGGACATCAACGGTTAAAACAGAGATAAACTACCCTCTCAGGCCGTGGAAACCATGTGTATTTCTTTCAAAGAACAAATTTTTAATTAGTAATGTTTTCACTTCCGCGGCCGTTTGTCAATTGAATAAAATTTTCACTGGGTTTTTTAGTAAGGCTGATAATGTATTAGTAAAGTGTATTTAAAATACACGTTTAGCTTTTCAAACTAAAACGATTCTATGTTTTTTGGGTTCAAAGTTTCCTATACCTACCTGAAGTAAATAATTTATTGATCCATCAATTTGAGAGATTTTTTACGGTGTTTTAGTAATTTCTGTAGACCACAAAACCAAAATCCCTTGAGATTACTGCTAAAAAGCTACGAAAAAACGGAACGATCCACCAGGGTACCATAAGTCGCTGCGGTTCACCATTGAGTTTAAGGGTTCGTCCCTTTTAATATGTAATATAATACAGTACACCTACTGCGTTTGATGTTACCCTGTTATACGCTTTGTTCGCTTTGCCACGGATGTGAAGTAAGTCATTGTACGTTTTTAGTGTAAGTATGCTTTAGGGTAGCTATTTAAAACACCTTGAGGCATGGTAGCGGGAAATGTTCGCGGAACAAATAAATGTCCACCGCCAAAAAAAAAATTTGATTCGTCAATTCGGCAATAAAAACAAAGTTTGTTTAGCGAAAGAGACTAGATAATTACCACCTGGCAGCAAATTTACAGAATAAAGACACTTTAAAAGAGTTCTTTAAACTTGAGAAAGTACCTAAAAGCTATACCTTTTCAGTTTATTTTGTAAAATAAATGTTGCATGTAATCATAATATGGGGCGAGTAAATAATCCCAAAACTTGGTGGGCGGTATACCCTAAAAAAATATTGATTAATGAATCTACTCGCGGGCAAAAAATGTTTAAAAAATAGTAATCAGCACTGGCTTAAATGTATATCAAAGACCTTGTAAAGTGAATGTCTGCTGCATAGGCGGCTCTTTGATGGTTTTCGCAAGTTAAAAATCACCACGCACCATTGCAATATAATAATATTTCGTGACAGAAACAAGTTAGATCATCAATTAAAGTCGATGCGACAAGAATAAAATTCACAATGATTTTGTAAGTTGACTACCTGGTTGTCCCAATAACATATTATTTAAAATTCAAATTATTATTTTAATTTTGGTAGAAAGCAGTCACTTTGTGGTTTGACATATTAATTAAAGGAAAACAATCACTTTGTTTGTAACCACGATTTATTGATTTAATTTTTATTTACCGACCGGTTTCGCTTAATACAAGCATCATCAGGGTATAAATTAAAACTGATGAAAAAATACATTGTGTGAGCTTATATATACATACAGACAGAGACAAAACATAAAATAAAGTAAGAGTGAGAGATTGTAATTAACATCCTACATAGTGATAGAGAGAAAGAGACGGGTATATCTAATGAATAATTACATTATATCTACCGGGACAAAACGTCATTTAAACAGGTGATTAAGGAATAAAGTGGCTACGGGTTTTTTTAGTTTATGGGAAATATTCCTAATATCGGACTGTTGGACACATTTAACTGATTATTAAGGATTTGGGTTTTTGTTTTAACGGCTTTCTTTATTTCGAGTGCTTCTAAATTATTAAGCCTGTTACCATGACTATTTCTGTGTAAAATCTTCTGTGTTAAGATTTTACACAGAAATAGTCATGGTAACAGGCTTAATAATTTAGAAGCACTCGAAATAAAGAAAGCCGTTAAAACAAAAACCCAAATCCTTAATAATCAGTTAAATGTGTCCAACAGTCCGATATTAGGAATATTTCCCATAAACTAAAAAAACCCGTAGCCACTTTATTTCTTAATCACCTCTTTAAATGACGTTTTGTCCCGGTAGATATTATGTAATTATTCATTAGATATACCCATCTCTTTCTCTCTATCACTATGTAGGATGTTAATTACAATCTCTCACTCTTACTTTATATTATGTTTTGTCTCTGTCTGTATGTATATATAAGCTCACACAATGTATTTTTTCATCAGTTTTAATTTATACCCTGATGATGCTTGTATTAAGCGAAACCGGTCGGTAAATAAAAATTAAATCAATAAATCGTGGTTACAAACAAAGTGATTGTTTTCCTTTAATTATTATTTTAATGCACACTTGCCATCCGTGGTCCATCCGCAGTTTGACGGTGACAATACATTTTAAAGTCATTGGCAATACACAGAGACTGCCGAACAACCATTTTTGATACGAATAATTAATACTTTAAAATTATTTCGAGATTGAAACAAAATACGAATTTGACTGCCTAACCACTGTTTCTTTAAAATTTGAAACAATTGTTTTAGGTAGTAATTATCTATCGAACTGTCGCATATTTCAAAAAACGTCATATTTTTAACCCATACACATAGTTAAAAATCTTTTTTCGAAGTTCGATAAAATGGCTACATTGTCTGTAAACCCGTCTTCAAGACTTCTCATTATTTTTATATAACGATTATTTTTGCAGGGTTTACACTTTAGGTCTCTTGTCACCCTGCTGGTGCTGAGAACTCCCTGAGTCTGGGCTTGGAGGGTTATTTATGAAGACTTACAGCAGTCTGCGATTCAGACAGATAAATTGACGGGACAATGGCTCGACTTGTCGTTAACTGTGATTGTTAAAAGAACAGTTTGTTGTTTGTTTTGAATTTATTACAGATTGTAGAAGAGACAAACACTTTTAAAGTAATGTATACATAGATAGAATATTTTAAAGTAATGTATACATAGCTAGAATATTTTAAAGTAATGTATACATAGATAGAATATTTTAAAGTAATGTATACATAGATAGAATATTTAACATGTGAGACCATTCGTAATGAAATATATATATAAGGAGGCTGAATGCAGTGGGGAGGGTAAGGAGATGGGGATAAGGAAGGTTGGGAAGTACCTGGCTATTCAGATTTGATCACCAAACACGGCCAAAGCCATTTATTTTTATTTCATAATATTTTACTTGTTACAGATTTTTGTTTTTTTTTGCTACCACACTATTTATGATGTCACATATTATGTCATTCATTTAATATTTTATATAAGAATTAAAAAATAGTACTCTATTGAAACAGATAATAAACATACTAAATAAAAATTAAGAAATACATACAAGTGAAAAATAAAGAAAAAAAGATATTTTAAAGAAAAATAGAAATAAAAATAAAAATAAAAATTTTGAAATACGGAAACTAATAACAAATATTTACAGCCTTACTAAAAAACCCCGTGAAAATTTTATTCAATTGACAAACGGCCGCGGATGTGAAAACATTACTGATTAAAAATTGTTCATTGAAAGAAATACACATTGTTTACACGGCCTGAGAGGTTTATCTCTGTTTTAACGATTGATGTCCGAAAGAAATTTGGAATTTTTTCAACGTATTTTAAATGTCTTGTATATTTCTTATTTTTGAAGATGTCGTAAAAGCAAATACCTTTATAGAAACAAAATAGAATTGCCTTTTAGATTTTTGTATCTGAAATATACGATCGTTTTTGAAAATTACAGTATTTTAAGTTTCAACATGAAAAAATTTGAAAAAAAATCAACTGACTGTAAACATATTCTATTAAATGGTCGAAAAATTTTGGAAAATTCAAAATTTAAAAAATACACACCTCTTACTTTATAAATTTGGAAGAAAACTGTCACTTCACTTTTTATCTCGTTCATAAAATTAAAAAGGATAAAAAAATATAATAATAATTCCGAAAAATAACTGAAAAAATCTGACATCTTGGATTCATTTTTACGCAATAAATACGTCGATTTCTCGAATTTTTTTATATTTACACATGCATGAAGCTTTTACATTATTAAATAATATTACTTTTATGGAAGTTTTATTAAATTCACGCAGAAAAGTGGTTAAAAAAATAAAATTTCAGAAATAACCTAAAACCTATCGTTAACGAAACTAAATCATCAATAAAACAATATTTAAAGGACTAAAACTGAAAAAAAGTAACGCCAGCATTGATAATTATGTTGAATTACACTAATATCACAGTGAATTGATCATTTAAACGAAAATTATCTTCAAAAATATAAAAATTAACTGCAAATACAACTGAACATTGTCAAACATTGTTTTACCGCGAAGTTTATAAAACAAGATGACCGCGGCGCCCGCGGCACCTGCGCAGATCTATGTGAGATTCAAGGGGACCAACATAAAAATCATAAAATACGTGATTGTGTTATTAGTAAAGACGTAAAAACACAGTGCACCGCGCAAGCAACAAATATGCAGTTGACCGCTCGTTAAGGCGTTTTGTTATTAGTAAGGCTGTTAGTGTTAAGAACTCATGTATTCTAAACAAATATATAAATTAAAACATATATGTACAAATTAAGACATAAATAAAATTAGGTTGAAAAAATAAGAGAGAAGAAAAAATAATTTAAAGAAAAATATAAATAAAAATGGAAATAAAAATTTCGAAACACAAAAATTAATAATTAAAATGTAGTGTTGATAACTTATGTATTCTTTGAAGTACGCTCGTCCCCTTTCAAATATCCAATGTTGTACACAAGCTATACAAATTGATTTAGAATTACTTGACTTTATATCAGTACTCAGAGCATTATATATTTTAGGAGCAATGAACCAGAATTGTCGTTGAATTACAAACAATGTTTCAATTTTGGATGTTGGTCTTTCACCAGGGCATCTTTCACCGGAGTGTCTTCCAGTCTGGAACTTGCTGCAAATAGACTTATGTATTATTTTTAATGAATAACGAACTCCAGTTACAAATATTATGGCTTAAAAAATAATCACGTTGATCAGCAAACACAGATTCTGAATAAATAAGTTTTATTATATATCATACATTGAATTTTTAAATTGTAAAAACGAATAAAATACCACATAATGTGACATGAACGACAAAATCAGCATCAGTGTACTGTTTAATAAGATTGCCCGAAGATTCTTCGAATGCTGAAATAATATTAAAAATACATTGTTTAATGCATTTTGCACTCAGCCTAAAAACGTGTGAAATATAGGGTAATTAGTAATTACATAATCAGTTCGGTCGATGGAACGAACCCGGATCCAATGTAATATCGCCAGCAGGATTATATTTGAATACAAAAGGTACAACAGCGGATCAACTATGTTTACGCTACTAGGACCGAATGGATTCACCGGCCTGACGAAACATCGGGTTACTGGAGCCAGGATGCGGCTAACGGCCTCCGACAACAAGGTGGCGAACGCAGCCTTTCAGCACCAAGCGCCACTACTGAGTGAGCGCTGGGCCCGAGCTCACTAGAGACCACGCCCTATATAATTGGTTACTGTTTATTTTACTTGTTTTTCATAACATTTATTGAAATAACATTTTATTTTTCTATCAATATTTTTTTTTTCAGGTTCTCCATAAAACAGTTATGCGCCAAATTATTACGGAGAAGATTACAAAATATAAGAGAAAAAAAGGCCAAGGGGGCAGTTTCACTATGTTGAGACGTATGTCAAAAGATAGTTACTGAACTCTCTATAGGTAACATTGAAGATGTCAATGCTCAATGCAGAATCGTTAAGCAGTTGAATTGCTCTATTTAATGGGGCATTCTGAAAGGAAGAAATTCTCGCTTTCGGACCATAAAAAAGTGTGTGCGATCTCCCACGAGTATACGCGTTAGGGACATATAGGTTAATCTCCTTCAACATAGGTGGATTCAGTACAGTACCGGAGATCAGCTTAAAAAAATGTTTCACCAAAAATATTTTTCGGCGGGCTTCTAAGGTATTAAGATCGAGCATTCCTGTTAAGAACAACGATGGATACAGGAATGGGTAGTATGTATATTCCCTCATTTACAGGTAACGCATAAACTTTTTTTGTACCTTTTCTATTTCTAGTATATGGTTTTGTTCAGAGGGTGCCCAAATAATGGAGCTGTATTCCAGGATGCTGCGGACAAGTGCTTCATATGGGACCTGTGGGATTGCAATATTCTTCCCACAACCTGGAATAAAAAATAATTATTATTATTCAAGCACCATGTATGGTTGGTAGTTGGTACATTTCAGCTTTTATGTTTGAGTGAATCGAATTCAAATATAGGATTTTTATGGTCAAATTTGAAGAAAAATCAGTCGCCATGGTGTTAATATCAACTGAAAATTGTGACAAAATGATTCGAAGACCCGGCTATACAAAAAATAATTAATCGTTGATAAAAAAATTAAGAAAATGATTTACAAATGGAAGTTTAACGTTGGCTCTTGAAGAAGATATGAACGCAGATCATGACTAGATATTATGAAATTCAACAAATATTAAAGTTACTCCTGGGTCGATTGATCATTTTACACAACCGGTTCGATCACGATGCACTGGAGATCGGGTACTTTTGACCCGAGCGTAAAAAAATCCGTATATTTATAAATTGTATAGACCGGGCGTATCGGGTCTCATTTTCACATCGCAGAAGTACAGATGGTATAAGATAGACTATCACTAATGTTCCGGGCTTGAACCACAACGCCAGCCAATTTCTCTGCCGTGCGAATGTGATCCGAGACGCCCCATGGCATGCACCCCCCGGTTTACAAAATGTATATATATATCTCTTCGATCAAATAATCGAAATTTTTAAAGTAACCGGACCGATCATTGGCGGTTCATGATCGGGTCAAAAAGATTGGGTCGAACACAATCGACCCAGGACATAATTACAAAATATGTTTTTAAATCACGAAAAACAAATCCGCTGCAATATTTTATCCAACACATTTAGAAATGTGTACAATGTATCGAAAAAAGCGCAATAAACACTAAGCACTCAAACATTATTGCAAAATTTATAGACTCGGTGTACGTAAAACAAATTGATATATATTTTACGACCTAAGTGCCAATAAAGTGAAACAATAGCTGTATCTAATGAGAACATCTGAACAGTTAGGTTTGCTGTTTAATGCGGTCATTTCGCGACTTCTGTTTCCACGGATTCCAGTTGCTTGTACTCTCTTTTATGATTGCAGCAAAGCGAAGCATAAAACGTGTTATTCTCGGTTTGAAAAGGTACTCGCATCTTCTGCTAAATAAAGCGTAAGAATACGATCGTCAAAAGTCATGTTAAATATGTAAAAGTTGAGAGACCGTAAAGATTGCCACAAAATACGCTCAATCGAATTTGATGATTTTTGGTGCATCGTTTTCTGTAACGTTTGAATTGGTTTCTGAGATACGCTTTTTTATTTAGGTTTATGGCGATTCTTGCTTTAACGATTGCTGTTACAAATATTCTATCCATGACTATTTATTATGGAATATTACTTTTTTACTACATTATTTCATGTTGATAAAATATATAAATCAATCATTTTTAGAAGTTTTAAGAGGTACCGCCTAATGCCTAAAATAAATCAGAAAGGTAGTTCTGTATCTTCTGTGTCATCTTTTGCTTTGCGTCAGCGTTAGGAGAAAATTAAGACAAAAGAGAAAGTCGGATATCGGAAGGCATCCGTTATGTATCAGCGGTTAAATTTATTCAATTCCATGGCTTTCAATGGCTTGTCTGTGCCTGTCCTATGGTGACATACAATTACCTACGTAAAAAAGACGATTTACTATTTATTAGTCATTATAACTACTTACATATAAGCCTAAGAGGCGTTATTAATGACTATCCGTTTGTCGTATTATTTTGATGTTGGTACGCGATTACATTCGATTCGCAAATTTTCCCGCGAATGAATTAACGAGAGTTAAGCGGGAAACGAACCGTCATCTCTGGCGTTAGGGTAACCATTTTTAAGAGTTGGCGTCATAACACAAACGCGGTATTTAGCTCATTAGCGCGATACGGATTACCGCATTTAAGAAAACTGTCAAATTGTGTCTTATACGACCGATTTAACACGCGTTTAACTACGTTCAGGTTTGGTTTTAACAAACATGTTTGCGTATATATATAACAAACATCCAAGTTCTTGGTTAATTAGGAAATTTGAACAATGTTTAAATTACCTAAGATAGACATTTAAAACTCCGTTTATAAATGAAAACAATTTGAAAAATGTCCTTACTGCTAAAAAATGTCGTGTTACTGACGTTTACTGTGCCAAAATTTGTTAATTCGATCGATAATGTGTTCATCGGCCTCCGTGGTCGAGTTGTAAGGCTCTCGACTAGCAATTTGAATGTCGCGGATTCAATAAAAAAAATAATATATAATATGTTTGCGGTACGTTCCAGAGTGGAAGATACTCTGAATATCACTGAAATGGGGTTTGTGGATTAAATTAAACAGGATATTTGAACATTTAAGCTGTTTTTATTAGCCTAATGCTTCATTTTTTTTCTGGGTTTAAAGAAAGACTAATAAAAAAAATTCAAATTTTTGAAACGGCAAATTTGTATTCTACTCAAAGTATTTAATTAAAGGATCTAAAATATTTCGAAGTGACCTAATTTACAAACTAAAACCACATGATATTGCATTACTTAGTAGTGCATCGCCTAAGTATAATTTTTTAATTATTTCATGGCCACTATGGGGATCTATAGGTAGGTACTAATAAAAACAATAATATAATTTCGTTTTCTAATATTTCACGTGTTACTGTAATAACTTAGATAACTTTGAAATGAAAAAATCTATTGTTAAAAAGGTAACATAATAAGATTGATTGTTATTTGAAATTCTGAAAAATACGATGGCAATGTAAATAAGATCCTGTCTTTCTTCGCTTAATAAATATAAATACATTCTGAGAATCTTTTTCAAATTAAACGTTATTTATTATCGTTTGAATTTCTGTGAGTTTTGACTTGCCAGGAATCTCGACCTTTGTGTATTGTTTCGTATTTCCTCATTTTATTCCGAGAGAGTTATTTCATAGGGGAAAAATAATATCCAGCAGAAGTGGATAATAAAACAATAGTAAGTAGAGTCAAGTGGAATAAAATCATCTCAGACAGCGACCGTAATGTATATGGATACTGTATAAATCTGCAACAGCCTGCCAGCCTGCGCGGTACAGGCGGTTTCCAAATACCACTATTTTTTAATCAAATTGAAAACTACTCCAACATTATGAAATTAGTCAAAACATCAAGACATCAAGATTTAAATATTATTATTACATTACTTGGGAAAAAGTTAGTAATTTAGGACCAAAATTTCATTAAAAACCTGTATTGGTTCCAAACAGCAGAAATAAGACATGGGAATGAGAGATCTAATGCACTTGCCATTCAGCGTGGAGTACGAAAAGGCTGTATTCTGTCGCCACTATTGTTTAATCTCTATTCCAACTATGTCTTTAAAAGAGCCCTAAGTAATACTGAGAAGGGTCTGAAGATCAACGGAGTTGTCATTAATAACATAAGATACGCAGATGATACTGTATTACTAGCTGACTGTATCGATGACCTCCTAGACCTATTAAATCTTGTTAATAATGCTGGTGAGCAACTGTTCCTAATAATCAACGTCAAAAAAACTAAATGGATGACATTTAGACGACTAGATCACTCTGAATCAGTGATACAGTTAAATTGTTGCAATGTCGAAAAGGTGGAAAGATTTAGATACCTCGGCAGTATTCTCACGGAGACTCTTGACCCAAATGTAGAGGTTAGCTGCAGAATTGAAGCAGCAAGAACTGCGTTCATTAAAATGAAATCTCTCTTCTGCAATGACAATATCAGCTTAAAACTAAGGCAGAGAATGCTAAAATGTTATGTGTGGTCGGTCTTGCTGCTTGGATGTGAAACATGATCATTGAAAGTAAATACCATTAACAGGTTAGAGGCTTTTGAAATCTGGTTTCACCGGAGAATGCTCAAGGTCCCATGGACCGACATGATCACCAACACAGAAATTCTCAGGCGGGCTAGAACAGATATACTAGAGTGGACCGGTATTGGAAGTGTGGAGGAGCTATTCCGGGCAGCGCAAGACAGAGGGAAATTTTCAAGAGTGATCGCCAACGTCGGGGGGACCTGATACGGCACACAAAGAAGAAGAAGTAATTTAGGGATCAGTGTGTCCAGGGGAACCGGACGTAGTATGAGTCCACCACTCGGTCGAAAGAAACCAGCTGAAGTGTTCAAAGGGTCTTCCTCAACAGCTTCTCCCGATCTGGACAGATTTCGTAGATGGTGGAGAGGCGCATCCTCCGCCAGGATCCCGGCAAACCTCACCTCTTGAATCCGGGCATTCCTGCCAAGTCGTAACGAACCACTTCAGGCGATCAATGGCAGAGGTGTTGGTTTTCCAATAAATGATTGCCGGGGCGGCGCGCGGCACCCATACCCGCCTCCCAATACTAAGAACCTAACGATTGAAAATGCATGACGACATATCCTACAACATAACCTGATATTAATTTATTTTTTGTTATTATTTAAATGTTGCGAAAGAAAAAAATGAAACATTATTAAAAGTAATAATTATTAGACAGAAACACTCATCTACATTGAAGAAATCTCCCGAGCAAAGATACATGCCGCCAACGGGACTCGAACCCGCGTCCTCCTTCTTTCTGGTCGAATGCTCTACCACTGAGCTACGTCGGCTTATTTCCTATCCGCCAAATAATTCAATTGAGTGTACTAATACTTCAACAATTACGGCATATTACATTTTTCCACCTGCAAACAACCAACTTTATTTTTATATGGGAAAGGCATTGTAAGTGCTAAATCTCCCACTAGGTGGCGTCGAGACAAATTATGTCTACATTTTTTGGTGAAATACTTCTTGTCAAATATTAATTTTATTTATTTTATTTTTATTTTTTTATTTTTTTAAATTTATTTATTTTAGTACATACAATAATGACATTACATTTTTCAGATACATTTTTTATATAACGTGATTCACCTTTTTTTAGAGCATGCTCGTGTAAAAAAGGTGGAGCAGCGTGTGTGAAAAACTATTAAACATATTTTTTTAGAATTATAATATATATTTTTATATATTTTTATATATATATATACATATATGTATTATATATATATACATATATATAAAACATATACATATTCAAAACAAGATATATGAAATAGAATAGAAAAAAAAAGAAAACAGTATAAAAAAGAAGAAGAAGAGAAAGAGGAAGAGAGAAAAGAGAAAAGAATATAAAAGTAAATGGATTTCCAAAGTCAATTGTCGAGAGACATTCTATTGTATTATTAAATTGAATTATTGTAATATGCTAATGATTTAGTGTTTTTATAGAACTTTTGAATTTTTTATAATTAATTTCCAATCTTAAGTTAAGGGGTAACTGGTTAAACCACTTGACTCCAATATATTTATAAAAATGTTGGGCTGTAGTGGTATTACAACGCGGTATAGTTATAGAGCCAAGAATACTTGGTCTTTTGCTGTTTGAAATAGATAATGAGTTATCATTGTTGAAACAATCTTTGTGGATTTGTAAAAGTGTAATTTTTTTATAAATATTGTGTAGTGAAAGGACTTTAAATTCTTGAAATAATCTTATGGTGGGGAAGTCATATGGTTTTTTTAGAATTATTTTTATTAATAATTTTTGGATGATTTCTAAAGGCATGAGAGAAGTTTTGAATGCACCACCCCAACCAAGAATTCCATATTGTAATACAGATTGGATCAGTGAGAAATAGATAGTTCTTAATAGATTAAAATTTAAAATGTTTCGTATTCTAAGAAAAATGTACATTAATTTTCTTAATCTTTCTACTGTTGCATTGATTTGTATTTTCCACTTTAAATTGCTATCTATAATTACACCGAGGTATTTTATATTAGTTTTAACAGTGAGTACAGAGCAGTCAGGTTTACATAAATTTGTGTTTCTATTGCAATTGTATGAATGTATACTTATCTTTAAATTTTCAGGGAATGCATGTTTATTAATGGTGAACGGTATTACAAAGGTTTTTTCCGTATTAAGTGACAGCAAGTTTGAGTCGAACCATTTTTTTAGGATGTTTAAGTCTAATTCTGCTGTTTTCTGGGTTTCATTCCTTATTATTTATCCTTATATTAATTATTATTGAATGGTATTTATCTTGTGAGAGTGGATTGTTATGTTTTGTGTGAAAAAATGATTGGCGAAGGACCTTGATTTTGTGTTACTATCACTGCTTAAAAATGATAAAAATACATGTTGCGTAGAAAGGAGAGGACTCACCGGAAAAAGATAAGGTTGTAGGCTGGCAATGCACTTGTATGATTCCTTTCCCATCCAAGAGGCACAAAACAGTAATAGTCGTGAGGTTCGTTTATTTTATAATACACGGCGGAGTTGTTTTGATAGCGGATTAACCGAGAGCGGAAGCACAAAATGGCTATATGCAGCGGGAGTTTATTGCAGACTGATTAAGATTGTGGGTAAGATTGACAGGTAGGTAATTGGGAATAGGTAGGACAAAGGACTTGCAACAATAATTAATACCAATCCCAAGCAGTGAAAGTATGTATGCGTGCTATGTAGGTATGTGTATGTGTAGGTATATGTATGGGCGTAACCAATTATTTTTAATTCATAAACTAATATTTACGACAAGATTTTTATGCATAGCACAAAGGGTAACAATTATTATAACAATTATTATAAATACGGGTTACAGTTATAATAATTGTCACCCTTTGTGCAATACATACAAATCTTCTCTTAAACATTAGTTTATCAATTAAAAATAATAATAGAAAAAAAATAATTAAAAAAATAGTAAACGTATAAAAATTTAATACTAGTGTTTATTGTTTCTTTTCGTAGCATTATGTTTTCATTGAAATTTTTATCCCCACTAGAAGTAGCCTGTGTTGAGGTAATAATTTTTATCCCCACTAGAAGTAGCCTGTGTTGAGGTAATTATTTTTATCCCCACTAGAAGTAGCCTGTGTTGAGGTAATAATTTTTATCCCCACTAGAAGTAGCCTGTGTTGAGGTAATTATTTTTATCCCAACTAGAAGTAGCCTGTGTTGAGGTAATTATTTTTATCCCCACTAGAAGTAGCCTGTGTTGAGGTAATTATTTTTATCCCCACTAGAAGTAGCCTGTGTTGAGGTAATATTTTTTATCCCCACTAGAAGTAGCCTGTGTTGAGGTAATAATTTTTATCCCCACTAGAAGTAGCCTGTGTTGAGGTAATTTTTTTTTTCCCACTAGAAGTAGCCTGTGTTGAGGTAATTATTTTTATCCCCACTAGAAGTAGCCTGTGTTGAGGTAATAATTTTTTAAAATAAAACGAAAAAATACATTGAAAGCACACAATTGTCACATCAATGTTATAAAATAACGAAAAATGGTTGGGTACCTATTAGGCTGAAGGAAACTTATTAATTAAATGTAAAAGGCGGGTAGTAAATAATATGACCATGTGTTGATATGTGATGGGAAAGAATATGGGAAGGATGCCATTCATGTTCAGCAATAATAACATTTTGTGTAGACGGACATTAAACATAAAAGTACAATAGGGGGAAAATCAAAACCAAATAATTTGTCCAGAGAAATGCCACTACATCGATGTCAATTCGTTTTTCTGGTTTTCTACAGACAAGGCAGCACCATAATATTTTAAAAAAATCAAATGGAAGGTACAAATAAATACAAGGATTACGTAGGTACTTCAAAAACTTATATTTACTGAACGATTATAACGGCCTCCATCTTGAAACCTAAACGGGATACACAAACAAATTAACTGACAGGCTAAATCGGTTGTCATTTTAGTAATGGGAGGGGGGATTTTGGTGGAGGGGGAAAACGGTGGGAGGAGTTAAAATTACATGGAAACATCGTAAATAAAGGTGATTTACATTATTTTATTAACTAAATTAATTTTCGATAAAATTTTTATTTTTAATTTCTTTTAATGTTGTTTTTTTTATTTTATTTAAATTTATTTGTTAATAAAATAATAGCACCTAGTAAATCACCACCTCTATTTACGATTTTTCCACGTAATTTTGACTCCTCGCACCGTTCTCCCCCTCCACCAAAATCCCCCCTCGCAATTAATTTTTGTACTTATATAGAATTTTTAAGTTTGCTCGTGAATGACACGGACGTGTCGAAATCGGTCGCAAAAAAATTAAAATTAAAGTAACAAATGCAGATTCATTGAAAATTAAAACTCTTCAAAACAAAAATGTCTAGAAATTGTTACATAGTCAATGGCCAAGAAATACAAAAAAATAAATCGGTTGAGTTAAACCAGAACTTCGCTACGCCCAGCTTATGCCTTGTTTAAAAAAAAATTATAGTAAAGTATTATTGAAAATGTGGGTTGTCTTTTGTCTGTAATTTCTCCGTTGATTAATTTATTTTGTATACCCATGCTAATTTCATGAAAAAAATACAGTGAATAAGTATTTATTTTAACCCGTTTTGATAAAATTTAACCTAAGAAAACCACCGCAAGCGCATTGCTGAAAGCAAATTCACGGCGTTTATCAACAAACTTAATAATTCAATTGAAACAAAGAGAGCAAATTTATACACTGGGCATGGTAAAGAAACTTCAGTTATTTTCATATGCTAAACAAATTAATGCAATGGCGTTGTCTTTTAAAACACAGCCATCCATCTATTTTCATAGTCGAGGTAAGAGTATGCTTTCAATTAATACGGATTTTTTAAAATAATTTGTTTATCAACGCCATTTTCACGGGCTTTTACGTGCGAATAAAAATATATGTAGTATTTATTGTACATAACTGAAATGCTTCAGTAACAACACTTTGTGTGTGTTTAGTGACAAATTAAAATGTTTGCTTTGAATTGGTATAATTGTTTCTCTCCATAAGTATTCTGAAAAGAGGAAAACATATGGTAGTTAGTTTCAGAATTTCCGCACTGAAACAAATCGTGACGTAGTGGAATCCGAAAGCAAGCTTATCAATGCAATGAATACTAAACTATCAAAAATATCATTTAATAACATAATTTAGATTTCAAAATGGCCGTCGTCGATCAGCTGGTAGACGCTGTATCGCCTGTATCTTATTTACCTACAATTTTGCATTGTGCGGGTGATGCTCCGTTTGAGATAGTATTGATTTTAAAAGCTAAAAAAATAATAATTTCAAACAATTTCTATACCACTCTCCCGTAATAATATTGAAAAATATAATAAATAATAAATATAATATAATAAATAAATAATTCCACCTAAATAATGTTTTAACTTTTCGAATAGTACCATACTTTCTTCCGTATAACTTTCATACAAAATGAACACCTGTTGAAAAACTTTTCAGGGGTGATGACGTCACACGATTCACTATACGTGCGGTGTTTTTCGGGCGATCTTGAAAAACTAAAACTTTGAAAATTATTTTAACTATCAAAAAAAACTCTAAAAAAATAACAAAAATATGCAGTTATTTAAGTCAGAAGGTCATTATTCATTAAAACATTAAAAAATTGGACTAGAGTTCTCTATTGTATTCAAGTTGGCTTCTAACAAAAATAAACAAAGGCAAAATATAATAGTTTATTACACTTAACATTGTTGAAATTTCTAGATAGTCTAATAGTAAATCCCAACATTCGTAAGCCCTTATTAGAGATTTACATTATGTGTTTAACAAATGAAAGATTTGATTGAAAAGTGATTCCTTAATCTTTATCAAGAGCATTGTAATCAATATTTTAATATTAAAGATGACTGTATTTTTTATTCGAGAAAATCTGACTATTTGACATTTCGTGGTATTTAAGTTGAGTCTATTTTATATATTACTTGCTGACCCGGCCACGCGATGCTGTGGCTAACGAAACACAACGTCATCTTCATTATTGCCCAACTTACTTAGTTACCGAATTCAAAGCATTGTCCCATAACAAAAACTTAATCAACATTCAATTCGCAATAATAAATATTGAGGTCAATAATCCAGATAAAAGCTATCCTATCCTTTGTGTTGGAACAAATTACACACAGAAAGCCAAATTTCACTAAAATCGGTTAAGTAGTTAAGGAGTTTATCTCGAACAAACATTGTAACGCGAGATTTTTATACATAAAGATAAGCTATTTAAAACTATTCGAGTTTTTCCAAATACTATATATTTTATTTATAAATTGCTCCAGACACAAATAGCAAAAACTCTACGGCATGTGAAAATATACAATTGTCGGAAAGTGACGAGAAAACATTTTGAACACCCTGTATGTTACAGTGATTTCTATCAGAGCAAAGTAGCACTTATGCACGTATAAAGTGAGTTTATTTTTGGTTTTGTTTCTGCATTGCTACAATACACCACTGACGACACCTCGCTTAATGATATTTTCATATGCTTTATTATACATTTTTCTTTTTTCACAAGATTTGTGTTATTTCGCAATTAATTAAAAAAAAAATGTATATTTGCGGCACGTTCCAGAGTGGAATATTCTCTCAGTATCGCCTTGGTGTAAGACCACCATTCAGAATTGAAACGTTGCTTGAAATTTTGTTGCTTTAGCTGTGTTTAGTGACCAGATATGAATAGCCAGGTACTTCCCCACCTTCCTCTTCCCGATATCTTTCCCTCCCCTTTTCACTACCCTCCGCCTCACAACACACCCCAATTGAGGTTGCCATATTCTCATTGGCTCCATACGGAAGCGGCTAGGATTCTTGTGAGGTATTCACATAAAAAAAAAGAAAAATACCAAAAAGAGTCTACGTCAGGCTGTGTGAAAAGTCTTTTTGAGGAGAGGAAGGCATGAACATGGGTACCCGTATTGTAGGAGGGAGGAAACACAGAAGACGTAAAAACGACCCGTTACGTTTACAGATTATAATCAGGTCTGCGACTGTTTTTTTTTCTTTGAAATAAGAGGTAATTCCCAGGTATTTTTGGTTGCAGAATTCGGGAAAATTATCACAAAAATTCCATCACGTAAGGTTTTTCCGTAATACTCAAAATACCGTGGGATTGCCTATCTTAAATTGCCTGTAAATACGGGGTTTATTGCCGAAATATTTTTTTTTATTAATTCCAACTTATTATAAGATAACGTTATGTTTTATAGACTGAAACAAAACATTTACTAACTCATGACGATAAAATTAGTCAGCGTTGAATCATATACATCGGGATTTTCCATAGTAAGTATGATGAGAGAATGCCGAAATTCCTAAGCTGCCCACTCCCTTCCATGCCTTTTCATTTATTTATTTCTGTTCCAACTTTCGTAACATGCGTTTCAAAAATGACTTCAAAAGGTTGTGTAAATTCTTCTGAGAGTTTTTGCTATATTTGTGGTGAATTTGTAGTGAAAAAACAACAAAGAAATATTACTGAATTTCTTCAAATTTTGCAAATTCACTTTGTGGCACCATTTAATTAATGAAATAATTAAAAACACTTTGTTTTTACCACGATAATCTTTATTTAAAAGTCAACATGTTCTCTTCATCAGGACATTTAATGTACTAAAACTAAATGATCAAACATAGAAAGACAGGCGTGGGTAGAAATGGAAGTAGTGGGGGAGGAGAGAGGTGGAAAGGGGAGGTGCTTGGAAGATTAATAAGGGGGAGGGGGGGGGGGGGGAGGTGGAAAGGGGGTGCTTAGAAGAACATAGACAAAAAATTACAATGGAAATATGTTTAAGATAGGGTTATTCACAAAATTAATTTGATTGTTAATAATATTTAAATTTCTATTGACATTTTCACTAATTTCTAATATATCTACAAGATCTAAGTGAAAACCACTAACGTTAGTGTGTAAAATTTTAAAACCAGTATTTATATCAAATAAATGGTTAAATTCAATTAGATGGTTAGCAAATTCCGAATAATTATTCCTTTTTAGACATCTCAAATGTTTCTTAAGCCTCGGTTCTCCCAATTTCTACCGATTTCTTACAAATCTCACTTAAACATTTGAAGTTTTTAAGCTCTTAAAAAAATATATGTTATTTTTGAAGATAATATCTAGACATTTATCGCGCCGGAACGCAAATTATAGAAAATTCCCTCTATAGAAAACAATCACAAAGTATGCTCCAAAAATTATTATTAACACATTTGTTTCAGTTATTTTACAAGTTATATGTATGAAAAAATTCACAGCGTTTCTTTAAATAAAACTAAAGACAATTATAGCGAGATTTTTGCTCTTTTTTCAATAAACCGTGATTAATTAAATATTTTAACAACAAGCTCTTACGTTTTTTAATTCTAAAGATAATATTTACAGGCCATCTCTATCTAACGTGCGTGTAACCTATGTGCCTTTCAAATATTCGTCATTCGCTGTCCAGACAGCTCGCCACACAGACGTGTAGTCCTACGTTTCATGATTTGTTTAATATACACGTACGTAAATAAAAATATTTTTTTGCGAAAATGGTAAGACAACAACAAAAAAGTCGTATTTCTAAGCGTAAACATTATCTCCAAAATCGAGAACGTGTGATGGAATGTATAAGGTAAGAAGAAAAATATAAATTTTTGATTTTATTAATATAATACATACTCGTATTATTTACTATTATGTAATATTTATTATAAAAATAAATTTTCAATTTATTTGTGTATTATATAACAAAGGTGAAAGTTATTGTTTTATTTTTTACAGAATGCGTACTTTGGGAAATAAATCTATTTCCAATGCTTCGGAAACTGAAATTCCCGGGCAAGTTTTTTTAAATTAAATAACGTTTTTTTTAAATGACCATTGAATGCAAAAGCTTTTATTTTGCTGATTTATTAAAATTATAGGACATAATAATAAATAATACATTTTTACGGATCAAACTGCTAACAAAAATCTGCTTTCAAAAATTACCTTGTTTTTTTACAGTAACTCCACACAGGCCCTGAGGATTTTATTCCCTCAGAGCATATGTCATCTTTGGATATGCTGTGTGGAGGGTGTTTTAATGGAAAGGAAGGAGAGGAAGTTTTGGAAAGGATAAGGTTATAGGGGTGGGTAGGAATTTGAGGGTCAGTGGGTTTGGGTGTGACGGACTTTTGAATCCATCCCTCCCAATGCGGTGCAAGGCGATGTTCCAAAAGAGTTCTGCCTGAAAGGTCACAAGATCTCCCTCAACCAGTGTCTCCCGATCTGGCCTACCACTCAGCTGGTGGGCAGACACATCCGCCACCAAGATCCAAACCCGGGCACCCCTGCTAAGTCACCAAACGTAGCGAACAACTTGGGGTTATCCAATAAATAGTTTCCGGGGCGGCGGTATCCTTACCCGCGTCCCAAATTGCTACGGACAAGGAAATATGTAATTATCATCATACGTATTATTTTATTACTACCTATTATTAGATGTTCGTTGGATAATAAATCTGTAATTATCATCATACGTATTATTACTACCTATTATTAGATGTTCGTTGGATAATAAAACCAAAATGCGTTACGTAAATGTAAGTAAATAAAAGTTTCGCTTGTTTACTACAACCGACTACTATGTTATAAGTAATTACTTTGACCTTTTTATAAATGTTTAATAATTTAGATTCCATCGGTTAACTAGTCCTAGCAAAGCTGTAGTTTGCTGATAGCTTTTAGGGCTGCCACTTCATAAATTTCTACATAAACTTCGGGAGGTACATGATGGTGAATGTAAAAAAGAAATAAACTTTTTTTCTAAATTCAATTTTTTCCCTATACAAAATTATTTTTCCACAGAAGAATATTATTTTTTTCATACAAACAACAAAACTTTTTTACCCGTAACTACCTTAGAACGTTTTGAAAAAAGTTTCGTATCTTTTTTTACGTGTACTGTCGTGCAGAATTACCTCTCGAAGTTTGTGCACTTTACCCCCGGATATAAATAAAGAGCGAAAAGGTGCATGTAGTCAAAAACAGGTTGTGCCAAACTCAGTCAGTGGTTTGATGCACATCCTCCCTTCCCACAAACCAGTGAAATAATGTCAATTTTTGTGGAGTGGAGTCGTCGGAGACGCCACAATAACTTGCTAAGATGCTGTTCAAGTTGGTGAAGATTCATTAATTGTTTTAGGAACTAAATGATGAAATAATAAATGAAATCCAAGTCCCACAATCTGTTACAAACAAAAGTGGTGTGTCAGTAATAAGATAAAAAAAATGACGACATTTACTAAAAATCTTAAAATTCCTGTAAATATTTACTGGTTGAAGATAAGTTTGCAAATGTATACATATTATCTAAAAGGGAATTAAATTCTTTACAACTTCTTTCAAACAAATTTCTTTCTTTGATAAATATTTTAGACGATATGAAGGAATGTTTGATGAAAAATGTGAGGTAAAATGATTTTATTCAAAAATATCTACATTTGTGGAGCGTGTAAGTCAAAAACGGCTGGGATTTCGAAAATTACGTATAGAATAAATGTTGTAGATAATTTTATGAGCTTTCACTTATTCTAAAAAAATCCTTTGAAATCCACCGTTTCCGAGATATAAGCGCAAATCCAAATAATTTGAACCTTCTCCCCCCCCCTCCCTCCCACCTAGACGTCAGAACTTTTAGTATGTTCACACCCTAAGCACCCTGACCAAGTTTCTGAAGGAATCGCTTAGGTGCACTCGACACCTCCTTTTGGACCATTAATTTTTTTTTACGTGAGCTCCACACAGGAGGCCCTGAGGAACATAATTTCCCTCAGGGCCTATGTCATCTTTATGCTCACCTATGATGCTGTGTGGAGGGTTTTTTAAGGAAAGGAAGTAGAGGAGAGTTCTAGGAAGGAAAAGGGTTTAAGGGGTGGGTAGGAATCTCGGGTTCAGTATGTCCTGGTCATCCGCCTCCAAGACCTGGACAAACCTCACCCCATGAACCCGGGCACCCCTGCTAAATCACCAAACGTAGCGAACCACTTGGGGTGACCTATGGCAGAGGTATTGGTTATCCAATAAAGGTTCCCGGGGCGGCGGTACCCATTCCCACCTCCCAAATTAAAAATTGACTGGACTATAAACAAATATGATTTAAATGTGCACTTTACTTAGTTGAAAATTGAAAAATGGGTCGGGTCAAGATGTCGCGGGTTCAATTCCTCTTTCAATGCACAAGCAACATCTTCCGCTTATTATGATGCTGGTAGGAGATTTTCAAATTGTCAGGTTATTCGTAAACCGGGAATACGAATTATGACTATTCTTCTTTTTAAAAAAGTAGTACCCAATAAATAGATAAGCCTCACCCCATGAACCCGGGCACCTCTGTTATCCAATGAATGGTTGCCGGGCGGCAATGGTCGCCTTCCAAATTGATACCTCATCCCATAACCCGGGAACCCCTGCTAAGTCACCAAACATAGCAAACCACTTGGGTGACCTACGGTAGGGGTGTTGATTATCCAAAAAATGTGTTCCGGGGCGGCGCGGCAGTACCCATCCCGTCCCGTCTCCCAAATTGATAAGAGAAATTAAAGAGAAACAATGATAATAGTAGTTCCGTTATAATAAATAATATAGATTTGTTTTGTGAACGGTCACCTCAAGTGTACATTACACTTTATACGTAATCTAACGTAATACATTGAGAAAATAACAGATATTTTCATAAATATTATGTGTATTTTAAAATTGTGGCAGCCCTACAAATATTATCAACTTCTCTGGGAACGCATATTTGAAATGATACTTGTCGAGAATTATTAGCCAAGTTCCAAACCAGACCTTTTTGTAATAATAATGCGCGCGCTTTCCTATTGACCCGCGCGCTGAAGATACACCTCCTGTCGAATGCATTAAAAGTAAATTTCACGACTCGTCCGAAATGGTTTTTTTTTGTGCGGAGAACGGGGCCTTAATCCTTGTTTCAAAATTTCTGCAAGTTTTGCCCATGTAAAAATGGTTGCAGTCATTACAATTCAATTGGTAAATTCCGGATTTTTGGTAAACTCGGATTCGGTACTCCTCCCAGTCCCTCACGGATCTGGCATTCCTACACCACAAACACCCCAAAGCCCAGACGATTTGCCATCATCAGAAAGTGAATCATAAGAAAGTTCTAATGACGAATTTCAAGTAGGCGACTCCAGTGGACCTCAACAATTTTAATACAATGTCCCACAAAAGAAAAAGCACAAAACGAAGCTTCGTAAATAAAATATTTTATGACTTGAAATTAATTAAATTTGTATAATTTTATGATTTTTTTCTTTTGAACATTCCCTAGAGAAGTACCTAGTATAAAGCGGGTTTTGCCTATATTTTAATTTCCACTTTTCGGAAAATCCTTACGTGATGGTTCGAAATGAATGGCATACTCGAATTCAGCATACCGAAATACATATAATTCACCCATTACCATTTAAAAAAACATTTAAAAATGTGAATTTGCAGACCTGTGTTATGCACCGATGCCGAAGGGATCAGTGACGCTAGTTCCTAGGAACATCTTCTAACGAACTACCGGTAGAACCAAGGCTGCATTCTCCCCTAATCTATCAAGCGGACCGCGCGCCGCTTCTGCAGTCATTGATTAAAAAAATGTTACTATTTCTTACTGCTACACACTGTGCAGTATTTTATTTTACAGTACCTACACAATATGTACGCTGAACAAAAAATACTAACAATAATTATTAAAATATTAGTACAATATCGGCTTATTAGCGCTCTTTAAAATATTGGAAGGGTTAACATCTACAAAACTAAAACTTTATATGTTTTGCTCTCCGTAACTAGCGACTGATAGCGAATGGCTAAAACTATTAATGAAGTGTTACTTCTACGCAATTGTTAACTTAGTTTAGTTGAAAGCATTCAATTTATACCTTACGCAAATAAGTTGTTTCTTAGTACTAACAACTAATTATTATAACTTATGAGCAAGTCTCAACTACTTAAAATACTTACAAATTAAGCCTAATAATTTATACCTGTGAGCTAGCAACTTTAATTAAATTCGTCTTGAAGGGAGTCTTCGTTTAAATTCATAAGATAATACACATTTGAAAAATATAGGTCTAGTCTTAAGGCTTTAAATTAGTTTAAGAAGGGCTCAGACAAGTTTAAAGCAAGTCTGGATAGACCGAGGTCAATACAATATACCAACTTTTGTTTTGTGTGCTTTAGGAAAAAAGGCAAGCAAAGGGGAATAAACAAATATCTTTCAAGATTATTTGAGATTCTAGATCTTTCAATTTAGGAGGTGGGTATGGGTACCATTTGTCGGATAAACAACACCCCTGACATAGGTCATCTCAGGTGGTTCACTACATTCCCACCCATCCCTCATATCTTTATCCTTCCCAGAACTCCACACAGCATCCCCAAAAGAACCTCCACACAGCATCCCCAAAAAAGACATGGCCCGGAGAGAAATTTGTTTTCCTCAGGGCCTCCTGTGTGAAGCTAATGTAAAACAAAAAAACGTGCGTTTATAGTTGTTAACAATTGTTTTTTTTAAAAGCTTTTGCTTTCACCTTCATGAGATACGCAGAAAATAAATCCCGCAAAGGCCAATGTCACAAGGAAAAAGGTATAAGTGGTGGGTAGGAATCTGGGGGGGGGGAGGTCTGTTTGTCCAGGAGTGGCAGACGTATAAATCCATCCCTCTGACTCCGGTGCAAGACGAAGGGTCGAGACGTCAAATGGACTTCCCAAACCGGCCTCTCCCGATCCGACCACGCAGCTTGTAGGCAGGCGCATCTGCCGCCAATACCTGAACATACCTCACCCGATGAACCCGGGCACCACTGCTAACTAACCAAAGCAAACCACTTGGGGTGACCTATGGCAGAGGTGTTGGTTACCAAACATTGGCAAATTTCAAAAATCTTATTATTAATTCCTTAAGTTTCTGAATACATATTTAATCTATGATAAATTAATCGACTGATATATTATTACTCTTGTTGAATAAAGGGGTGTTCTTACGATGAAGGATTGAAGGATAAATGACTTGGTTTGTGAACGGTGAAACCTTGGAACAATAATTGGATGAGTTTGTGGCGCTGGTAGTATATGGACTATAATGATAGAATAGAACCTATAATATGCCACTTGCGTCAATTTTTTTTTTTAAATTTTCCGGTTTAGGCAAATATTCTGAGACATTCCGTTTTTTTTTACATCGTATTTTTGAAACCCTGGCGATTTTTTGAAAATTTCAATCTGAAAAATCAGACCATTTTTTATAAACCGGAAAGACGGGACATAATTTTATGGGTGCGAAAAAACGATAATTACATAGCCGAAAATCATTAAAAAAAAACTCACGCTTTCCACACGAATGGTACACTAGAATAACGAGGCATACCAAAAATATTACATCTCATAAATATTTTTTTCCGTGATCCGTCTTATTGATCATAAATCATTATAATATTCAACGTCTATATTACTAAATCCAATTTAATGTACTTGTACTTGTAAATTATAATAATAATAAGAATATTAAAACTTTGATTTTGTTAAATTCAGCACCATTACCATTATACCCCTTAAACACGCACAGACAGCAAAAAATGTACGGGGTTCTCTTCATAACATATGTCAAAAAGTCAAACCAAATGATAAGTTCGCAGAGAACAAACAATAAATCTAGTGAACGTTAAATGTCAAATTCAAAAATTCGCCTGAAATCAAAGTGTAAAATCTTGGTAAAGAAATCTATCCACACGATTTTTTCAACGTCGTTATGAAATCCATGCAAGTGGCCTATTTTTTAGTGTTCACGGTTCATAATGTTTACAGATTTGTTAAAAAATATACTGTGCACAAAATATCACTTAGGGGGCGTTCAAGTATTACGTAACGCAATTTTGGAAGCTTTTTGACCCCTCCTCCCCCCCATGTAACGCATCGTAACTTTTTCCGTACCACCCCCCCCCCCCTAAACGTTACGTAACTCCCAAGTGACAATTTTTACCTGAAAGTCACAATTAAGTTGCGCAAATTACTGGAAAGTCGCTTAAATACCTTTTTTCTTGTTTTAATTGCGTTTGCGGTAATAAATAAAACAAGAGATTTCGAGAACGAAAATGATTGCCAACTTGGAAGATTTTAATTCCCTATTTTTTTAAATCTAAATAAAGAAAAACATGTTACGTAACGCGTTGTTCGAACCCCCCCCCCCCTCGTAACGCAGAGTAACGTTTCACAAGACCACCCCCCCCCCCAAATGCGTTACGTAATACTTGAACAGCCCCTTAGGTATAATAACATAATATAAATAAATACAGTAGAAGAAGGAGCAAAAATAATTTTAGCGAAACATTAAAAAAAATCAGAATACTCATCTTTTTGTAAATACTGCGCAAGAGTCCCAGCTGCTCTCAACGTCTGGAACCAGTGAAACTATGGCATTCCCACTTAGGGTATGTTGTGAGGCTGAAGATAGTGAGGAGGGGAAAGATGGAGGAGAATGGAGAGGAGAAAGGTGGTGATATACCTTGCTATTTAGATGGCTAAAGCTATTTCAAGCAAAGTTTCATTACAGTAAGGTGTTCTTTTATTAAGGATATACTGAGAGTATCTTCCACTATGGAACGTGCCGCAAATATACTATTTATTATTTGAACGCCGGGATTTGAACCCATGACCTCCCGATTGAGTTAGAGAACCTCACCCCTCGACCACGGAGACCATCAAATTATTATTATAATAAAGATATTTATTTGTTATATTTATCGTTTGAAATATTTACAGTTACGTTTAAAATAAACGAGGCTGTTTATAAAGATGCCTACATCGTTACATTCTATGGCATGGCATTATACAATCTACAAATTCAAGAAAATGCAGACACGCCCATTTACACTTCTGCACAATTATTTTATACTAGCAGTTGAAAACCCGCTTCGCAGGTATTTGCTGCTAAGCCCTGCGGGCGGCTTAAGGTTCAGCTTTCCCAGTTGAGTTTCCCAACACTTTCCAAGTTTCCCAACACCTCTGCCATAGGTCATCCCAAGTGATTCGCTACGTTTGGTGAAATAGCAGGGGTGCCCGGGTTCATAGGGTGAGGTTTGTCTAGGTCTTGGAGGCGGATGACTAGGACATACTGAACCCCAGATTCCTACCCACCCCTTAAACCCCTTTCATTCCCAGAACTCTCCTCTCCCTCCTTTCCTTAAAAAACCCTCCACACAGCATCCCCAAAGATGACATTGGCACTGAGGGAAATTATTTTCCTCAGGGCCTCCTGTGTGGAGCTCATGTAAAAAAAGGATCATAAAAATGTAAATCCAATAATACTTACGCCTGCCAGCCGACGTTCCTCTTGTTCGCCTTACATCTTTTGGTATTATTATTGGCTAATTCGGTTCTCTTACGATTAGCTTAGGCACAAACTTCACGTTCAGAGATATTTTCCATATGGCGTGGCGTCAGAATTGTACTCCGAGTTGGAATTTTAAATTTTAACCGTACTAACTTGGCAATCTAACCGTAGCTAGGGTATTATCCAAATTATATAAAAAAACCTACTTGCTGTCTACACTTAGGGTGGGTTTCTTCAATTACCGAGAATGCTAAATGCAATGCTCATGGTGGGTTTCTTCATTTACCGAGAATGCTAAATGCAATGCTAATTGTAAAAGTAAACGGTCAAATGCATAGAAATTTTTAAATTTCGATTGTTTATTTTTACAATTAGCATTGCATTTAGCAGTCTCGGTAAATGAAGAAACCCACCCTAATTGTAAAAGTAAACGGTCAAATGCATAGAAATTTCGTTTAAATTTTAAATTTCGATCGTTTATTTTTACAATTAGCATTGCATTTAGCATTCTCGGTAAATGAAGAAACTCACCATCAGAACTTGCTTGGTATTGTGATATTACAAACAACAGTAAATTTTTGGGAATATCCACTTGTACTTTCCCATCAAAAAGTCTTTAGTTTCACAAAAGCGTGCTCAAACTAAATTAAAAGCGAAACCAAAAAAAAAACAATCACCGAATACAATGACGACAACGGTGGTCTACCACATCCTCAATCCACTGTCATCCTTTCATCCTGGAATCTGAGGAAGTATCATCAGGCCATCCTTTGTCCCGGGACAAAACAATGTCACGGAATATCCCCCCTTTAAATTGTATGATCATTGTTTAATTATAACAATGAAAGACGTATCAACTAACCCGGTAATGTTCCCCCCAGAGCTAAAGGAATTGAGCATAAATTTATGCCTTGTTTTGAATGAAAATGTACCCATTCAAGGAAATTAGTTAAGAATTCAAGAAAAACAACCATTTATCACAGCTGAGATAACATCTTTAAGTAATGCGATATTTGGTGTGCTTTTTTATGACATAGTATCCTGAAATATATTATTTTTATCGAAATTCGTGGGTTAAGATTTGAATATAATTACTAGAAAAATAATGAATTAAGCTTAAATCCCTTTTTTGGTAATTGCGTGAATTATTATCATATCTATAGCAGTATAATGGAAACCTTTATTATTCCAGGTAAAGTAAAACCAGGGAAAGGTCATATCCAAGTCATCATGGAGCATTTGAAAGTAATGTACGTGCTAACTCGCTTCTTATAATACTGGTAGGTGAAAATGACACTCCTCTTGAAGATACCCATGTTACAGCAGGGAGGAAACACAAAGGCTGGAAAATCATTCCACAGCGATGTATAATATACAGAATTTCTGCAAAGAAATAAATGCCATGCATTCTGACTCAATTCAACAAAATTAAAAGCGGAAAAAAACCACCGTACACAATACAACAACGGTAGTCAGCCAGTTAGGACACTTCTGTTATTCTAAGATTTGTTTATTTATATTTTTATTTTATACAAAAAAATCTTTCAAGTGACGCCATAAAAAGCTTTTTGTTAGTCGGTTTCATAAGAGAAATAGTGTATATAGTAAATTTAACTAAAATGAATTTTTCATTTTTCAAACAAATTGTAAATTAAGAAATTAGAGAGAAAATTTGAATTACTCAAAGAAAGAAACGTATTTTTAAATATGATTTTAATGAAAAGATGTCAAATTGAAAATGGTGTATTTAATAAATGAGTTTTTAAAGTTCTGACGCGTAATCCTATAAAGTGATTCATTGTAGACGAAATTTCTATACATAACAAAATATATTTTGTAGACTGAACTTGTAGAAACAAATTGAGAGCGGTTTTAAAGGGCAAACCCATATTTGAAGGAAATTTAACATTCAATCTTATTACTTTTTAACACTTATCAAGATTAAGGTGTGTGATATAATGTGATACTATGTGATATAATCGAAAGATGGAGAAATGTTGAACGATGACGGAGTGAATGTTATCTGAAATAAATTTAAAAAATCGATTCAATGCATGAAGAATGATAAGGCTGCTGGTTTCGACAATATTGCTGCGCAAAAATTTAAAGGAGATAGCCATATTATTCTCACACGGCTGTGCAAATTTTGTAACCAGTGTTTATAGGGTTACACGGCATTAGATTAGAGAAGGGCTGTAATTATGCCGTTAAACAAAGGTAAAAAAGTCAGTTATGGAATGTGGGAATAATAAGGCTATTAGTCTGCTAAGTTCAGTCGGCAAGCTGTACGGAATAATATTGATTGAAAGGCTAAAAATGGAAACAAAGGATAAAATATGGGATGTGCAAGGTAACCGTATGAGAGGAAGGGGGTGCATGGACCAGACTTTCTCTTTGCGTATGCTCACTGAGAAGTTTCTGGAAAAAAACCAGAAACTCTTCTGCGCCTTTGTAGATCGACAGGAAAAAGCTATAGAAGGTGTTGTCCAAGTATGGAGTGCATACAAATACGCGAATCATACAGGCAATTCTCTGTACGAGGGAAACGCTGAATGTGTTAGGGTGAACGGTGGTTTTACGGGGTGGTTTGACATCACAAAAAGTATTTAGCAATGCTGCTTAATGTACGCAAGAATTGAAAGAGGTGGGATTGGCCGCAAAATTGAGTAATCTTAAAGTATGTTGCCTGTTGTATGCTGATGATGCGGTGCTGATTTCTAACATCATGAATATCTACACTCTCTCGTGTCCAGGATGAACGAAGTATTTATGAAGAATCAGTTGATGGTGAATGTAAGTAAGTCTAAAGTCGTGGTGTTTGAAAGAGAGAGTAGGAAAACATAGTTGTGAATGATGTGCAATATAATTGTGAATGATAAATACTTGGAGCAGGTGGATGAGTTTGTGTATATGGGTAGTATGTTTACGATAAATGGGAAGGCTGATAGAGATAATGAAAGAAGGGTAAATGCAGGTAACTGCATTAATGGAGGACTGAATGCCGTTGGAGCTAATAAAAAATCTGTCAAAAGAAGCAAAGCTAGCAGTCCAGAATGGAGTGCTGATACCTACCTTGATGTATGGCAGTGAGGCATGGAACTGGCAGATGAAGTATGAAAGTAAACTGAATGCTGTTGAAATGGGATCCCTGAGGCTTATGTGTGGTAAAATCATGTATCCGCAAAGAATACAAGGCTGATCTAAGCATAATGAGTAATATTAAGAAAGGGACCCTCAGATGGTTTGGGCATGTAAAGCGAATAAATTAAGAAAGTAGTGTAAGAAGAATATATATCGCAAATAAAAATGGTAGAAGAAGACGGGAACGCCCGAGGAAAACATGGCACGATCAAGTGAATCAGACAGTCGGGCCATGTCGAAAGTCAGAATAATGGAAGAGTGTATGAGACGATGTATGAATGTGAGTGAGGCAAAGAGTGTATGCCAAGACCGAGTTGTTTGGCGGTCCGTCATCTCTGCCTACCCGTGTGGGGAAACGGCGTGATGGTTAGTTAGTTAGTTATTTTGTTTCGATTTTAAATGTCAAATTTTAATTATTGATTTTAACCAACAAAATAATTATAAGTGTTAAGTTCAAATGCGGTAGAAGTGAAGACCGATTATTTACGAAGCACCGCACAAAGATGAGGCCGATTATTCTATCTAATTCTCTTGCAGGCTAAATCCTAAAGATGTATATGTTTGTCTCTTTTTAGTGTCGCTTTTTCGTTTCATCGAGTTTAAAATCACAACGGTGCTATAGAAGTTTTCACATCAAAAAATTCAGGTTTAAATATACCTTACGCGAGGTTGGCGTAGTAATGAAAGAATGTAATTAAATTTCTAGATTTTGTTTAGGGCCTCCGTGGTCGAGGGGAAAAGCTCTCGACCAGCGATCCGGAGATCGCTGGATCAAATCCGGGCGTGTGCAAGTAAATTTTATTTGACTGACTTGTGTTTTCACAATTTAATCATTTAAAAACATTTGCGGTACTTTTGCGGCATGTTCCATAGTGGAATATACTCTCCGTAATACGCTGGTGTAAGACCACCATTCAGAATTGAAACCTTGCTTGAAATGGTTTTAGCCGTGTTTGGTGATTAGATCTGAAAAAACCATTACATCCCCACCTTCCTCTTCCTCGTCTTCTTCCCCTCCCCACTTAAATTCCAATTCGGGAGGTGGGTATAGGTATCGCCGCCCCGGAAACCGTTTATTGGATAACCAACACCTCTTCCATAGTGGTTCATGTGGTTCGCTACGTTTGATAGCGGATTCAGGGTTTAGGTTTGTCAGATGCGTCTGCCCAACTGCTGTGTGGCGGGATCGAGTGAGACTGGTTGAGAGAAGTCTTTTGATTTCTCCAGCCCGATTCTTTCAACCCATCGCCTTGCACCGCAATTGGAGAGGGGTAGATTTGTACGTCTGTCACGTCTGGACACTGACCCCCACATTCCTTCCCATCCCTTATACCGTTTTCCTTCCCAGAACTATATTTCCTTTAAAAAACCCTCCACACGGCATCCCCTCAGATGACATAGGCCCTAAGGGAAATTATTTTCCTCAGGGCTTCTTGTGTAGAGCTGACGTAAAAAAAGCCTCATAACATACCCCAATTGGGGATGCCATAGTCGCTGGCATGAAGATGCATAACGACATGAATAAAGTGACATATACACCATAAAATATCAATACAAACTGTACATAAATATCTTGGCGGTACAACTAATTGACGTGGAAGATTTAATCTCATTTATTTGATTTAAAGTTAGGTTCTCACTCCCACGGCAGTGAAGGTATTGAGTTTCCAGGAGAACATGATATCATAAAGGTATGTTCTTGACACGGGAAAACTTTCATTGAAGAAAAGAATCAGGTGACTCTGTAAGCATCGAAGCGAATATTTTATCGACGACGCGACACGTGACGAAATATTCAGTTGGGCGTGCGATTGACTACGATACCCTTCGGAGCAGTGATTATCAACCTTTTTATATAGTGGCCAATTTATAAATTTTTATTTTGTTCGCGGGTCTCAGGGGTTAAGGCACCTACATCGTGATAAATTTGTCGTTCGTTAATTTGTTTGTTTGTCGTTCGGAAATTTAAACAAAATTTAGTGAAAATATCTTTGTCGGTATTTTATGAAAGGGAAATTTTTAGAATTCTTTAAGATCATAAATCATAACAGGTACTTAAGAGAAACGGCTGCACCTCCTTTTTAATACAACACCTAATATTGGATTTGAGGACAAAATACTAAACGAAACTGATTTTTTCCCTTTCAAAAGTTTTTTCACGTACTTCAATTATTGTTTTTTTTTATTTCATTTACCTCGTGATAACTATCTGTATAAGTGTAAAAAATTAGCCAAATTACGGTAAACAATACAACATTATTTAACATGTCTACAAAAGTTTCGGTTTCGTTTTCTGCCGAAACTGAGACAGATACCGAAGTCGGGCACTAGAAAAATGTATATAATTTCGAGAATTTTTCATTCATGATTTTTTTAATGAAAAAACAAAAACGTTATAATAAGTTTATATATAATAATACATTTGCTTAGTGAAATATGTGCGTGATTTTCTTTTTTTCGTTATCATTAATTTTAGTTAACGTCAAGTAAGCCATTTTTAAAACTTTTTAAAATTTGTTTTAAAAATTTTAATATTCCCGAATTATGCTTATTTCTAATACATTAAAGCATATTCTATCACCTTTAAAAACAGTTTTTAGTTTTCGGATACATTCAGAAATATTCCATAATTTGGATTTTATTGCAAAGCTGAAATTTTCTGACCTTCTGACTGAACATGCCTGAGACCTGATGGATCAAAGCTCTAAGTGCGCAAGTAAATAAATAATTCCATTTTGTCATACATCTTGATATGTCTTTCTCTATCAATTCTTTTCTACTTGTAAGTAATATCTGGTAAGGATACGTGCTACTTTATGTATTTATATTTTAATTTATAAATTATGGGCCATCAAAGAAATCATTTATTCAAATGTTTAGAGGCAACTTTGACAAGTTAATGATAATTTATTGTTAAAAAAACATTCTTTGTGTTCTAAAGGAAATCGGTTGCTTGTAATTTGTAAGCCCATCAAATGCTTTCTATAATAATTTTTTTTTAATATTATATTTCGTTATATTTGGGTAGTAGGTAGAATGAAATCATTTTTTTTTATAAACATCTATCTCCCAAATATTTGCTTATTTTGCCTCTAAAATCATGATAAATTCAATTTTTTAATTTTAAGTTCGGTTGGCTATTTTAGCATCAATTTCAAAATTAACTGTTGCACGAAAAGGACCGCGCAGCCGCACCCAAGAATAAGAAGAATGATTTTATTTTAAGCCGCTGCTGATTCAAGACCTTGAAGGAAGACTGAAGTATTCCGATAAACACTTTTGCGAAACAACAGAGACCGTTGAATATTTTGTACGGAAGGCGGCTCGAGACCCGTGGGTTGCTCAACACTACTTTAAAGTTAGAAGAAATGGCCGGAGACAGTGATTTGTTTCACTCGCCGAGGACGATGTAATATCGAGTTAACAGCACAAATAAAGAGAAATTTAATAAACTCTCAAGATTTGATCAAGTCTAGTAGAATGTTTGTAATTCAGAGTTATGGGATGATCCGTGTTTTCAAGGGTTTGAACGTAAACTTTAACAAACATAAATCTGATTCGATATTCTCAAATATGTTGTACTTGAAAGGAAGTTACCGTGTTGTATTTAACGTGGAACAGCTAAGATGGATGCGATAACCAAAAATCATCCCACACAATGCCCGGGGACTAAATAAATTACATCATCACAGCAAAAGCAGCAGAGCTCGTATTCTGTTTAGCCGCTAGAGAGCAAGTATGTAACGGGAGCACAGAGCAACCGCAGAGGTAAACACGTTTCCTTATATAGCAGTAACTTCCTAGAGGAGTAAACAACAAGCACGCGTATCTAATTACCAGGCGCTCAGCTCCGCCGGCGAATGTGACAATGCCACTGCGGGAAGGTGGATGGGATCTTTTTGTCTCAACCCGGATGCTGCTTCAAACCCCGTTCTTTTTCTGCTCACCTGTCACATAATACGCACCTATGAAGGCTGGTTTTCTTGCTTTGCTCTGAAATTAGACCCTCAGGCCTCGGGCATTTTTACCAGAAGATCAACATATTTCCACTTTGCAATAAAATCCAAATAAAACGTAATATTCTGAGCGCATCCGAAAACTAAAAACTGTTTTATGAAGGTGATAAAATACGATCTGAAATTTTATAATTCGAAATCAACACATAATTTTTATTTAAATTTTTTTAATGCTAAAATGGCTCATAATGGTTTAAATTACGTTCTTACGTTTTACGTTCAAATTACTTGTAAAGGGGGAGATACAGAATGTGCAATTCACACGCGGTAGACGTGAAACCTTCAGAAACCTAAAGTAGACAAGAGTGGGAAGGCTACGAAGCACCGCACAAACAAGAGGCGGATTGTACTGTCTCATTCTCTCGCAGGCTAAATCCTATAGAAATGTGTGTTGTCTCTTTTCAGTGTCATTATTTTTGTTTCGTCGAGTTTCAAATCACAACGGTGCTAAAGAAGTTTTTACTTTAAAAAAACACACATTTTATCAGAGAAGTGTATTACAAACGTTATCGTCACTTGACTTTTTGTTTTTTAATTTAAAAATAGTCGATGAAAAACTTCCTAAAGTTTCATAATTTTTTTCAAATTGCGTTCGGAAACTTAGGTTTCACAAACGTGTACATTTTAATTATTCTGTGGTTAACTTTTAGATTTGAAAATAATGTATGGTATTTTCTCTTTCCAATAGCGTTTATATACTTTATATCATATTTCTCACATGATAATAAGGAAGACACAACGATTTCCATGAATCCTAAGTACATGAGTTTTCCGAAAAGCGAGGCTCCGCAACCGGGATCGAAAAGAAGAAGATGGAGAGATACGAAATTACGAATGTTAGAGGAGAGGGCTATCATTTACAGCGACAAAATCGATGCTAAAATTGCGAAAATGTTTAATAAAACACGACTCGTTTAAAATAGAGCAAAAATCTCGCAAGCAATCTCTGAAACAGCATTTAAAGAAACACTGTGGATTTTTTCATACATGCAGGGTGTTAAGTGACGTACTTGACTTACTTTAACCAGTGATTCCTGGCATTATTTGGAGTAAAAAATGTAAATAAAATTTTGGTCTCCGGTGACATTTTTGATGTTTTTTTAAATTTATTTTTTCTACAAAAACATTAAAAAATTGATGGTGTTGGACAGTTGGAGGCAGGGTTCGGGGTTGTTCGGTTACTTGGCTGAGTTACCAGTGACGAAATGCGGAAGAAGTTTTTTTTTTGTTTGATTTTGAAGAAAAAAAAATTGAAAAAAGAAAAAGAAAGTCTTCGAAAAAGTCACCGGAGACCAAAATTTCAAATAATGTCAGGTATGACTGGTTGAAGTAAGTCAAGTACGTCCCTTAACACCCTGTATAACTTGTAAAATAACTGAAAGAAACGTGTTTATAATAATTTTTAGAGCATATTTTGCGATTTTTTTCTATCGAGGGAATTTTATACAATTGGCATTTCGGCGCGGGGAATGTCTAGATATTATCTTCAAGAATAACATACATTTTTTCAAGAGCTTTAAAACTTAACGTGTTTAAGGGAGATATGTAAGAAATCTGTAGAAATTCGGGTTGCGGGCCCTTAGCTGAGTTATTCAGATAAAAAGCTAATGTGACATAAACATAGGATGCTAACTTCCAAATCTGGGAAAAGCGCGATAATGTGACGATTACAACGCCAACGTGGGAATTATAAACATGTTTTATGGTTAACACAAGGTAACCTAATTTGCGTTTCTTGAAATATCGGAGTAAACAAGTTTATGTGAAAACAAAAACGGAAGCTTTAAATTTCAATCGACGTTTTAGAGGAAAACGAAGCGTCGGAAATAATATTTATGTGAGAAATTATAGTAGTTATTATATATTAGATTTGTCAAAGAATTTTTACACAAAAATGCAAAAACCAGTCATTTTAAATACATGTAGGATTACAAAAGATTTTTTAAATATTTATATTGAGGGATCAGTAGGATTTATAGGTCCACGAGCCCACTGATATGAAACAATTTGAAGTCGGTGAATTGTTTTCCCATTTGGTCTCTTTGACATGTTGTTCTCGTATTATTTTGTATTTATTATATACTTACAGCCTTACTAAAAAAAACCACAGCACGCCCGATAAACCGTGTTGCTGCAGCAATATGAATAAAACAAAAATACACTAAAACAGGAAATATTACTAATAAGGTTTGTTCTTAAAATGTATTGTAAATCTGGCAAAAATGTTATTTTAAGTACTAAATTGTTTGTTTTCCTTCATAACCGCTAGGTGGCGGCGCCTGCGCATTCGTTGTTCGCGCTCATAAACGACGCTGGAAGTGCGAAATGATTTCGCTTCGCGGATGTGTGTGCAATATTACTTATGTGATGGTCAATTTCTATTAATATGACTAATTTACTCTGATATTTATATCATTGATATATTTACCGTGTTTTTTGTGGTTTTTCATAAGTTTTAGTCAATTTATAATAACGATAATCGTACTTTGAAAATTGAAATGTCAAAAACTATTAATACATGAAAATTCAAATTTACATTTAAAGGATTTTATTTTTTGAGAATTTCATTAAAGTGGGTTTTTTTTAAAAATATTAATATCTAATACATGTGTTCCTAAATGTATCAAAGCAATTAACGTCTTTAAAGATGCAAGAAATCTGTTATAAAAGCCGGTATAATTTTAAAGTTAGTTTTTTAGCAATAAAAAAAACCTTTTAAATTTTTTGTTATTTTTTTATTGTATGCACGAGGAAAAAGTGAGGCGATAGTTTCCTTCCAAATTTATTACATAAAAGGACTGTGTTTTTGAAATTTAAATTTTTTTTAAATTTCTCTACATTTTAGTCAAAAAATTTTGGGTAAGAATTTTTTTTCCATTTTTTTCCGAGTTTGAATCTTAAAATATGTCAGTTTTTGAAAACTAAAGTGTATTTCAAATACACAAGTCTAAAAGGTAATTTTATCTAGTTTTCATAAATGGTATTTATTTTTACGACACCTTCAAAAATAAGAAATATATAGAGCATTCAAAATACTTTACGACAACCTCCGTAGTCCAGCAAGTAAGACTCTTGACTCACAATCCGGAGGTCGCGGGTTCGAACCCGGCATGCGCAAATAAATTTTATTTGATTAATTTGTGTTATTTCACAATTAATTCATTTAAAATAATATATAGTATATATACGGCATGTTCCAGAGTGGAAGATACTATCAGTATCGCCCTGGTGTAAGACCACCATTCAGAATTGAAACGTTGCTTGAAAATGGCTTTAGCCGTGTTTGGTGACCAGATCTGAATAGCCAGGTACTTCCCAACCTTCCTCTTCCCCACCTCCTTCCCCTCCCCACTACCTTCAGCCTCACAACATACCCCATTTGGGGATGCCATAGTCTCACTGGCTCCAGGCGGGAGCAGTTGAGATTCTTGTGCGGTATTCACTGTAAAAAAAAAAAACTTTGGAAAAATTACAAATATCGTTCGGACATCAATCGTTAAAACAGAGATAAACTATCCTCTCAGACCGTGTAAACAATGTGTATTTCTTTCAATGAAATTTTTTTTAATTAGTAATGTTTTCACATCCGCGGCCGTTTGTCAATTGAATAAATTTTTCACTAGGTTTTTTAGTAAGGCTGTTATTGGATAGTGCAATTGCATAACGTGGATTGACTAGGTGATCATTTGTGGAAAAGTGTGTGAAAGGGTTAAGTTTTTCCTGTGGGAACGATTTAACCCGGACATAAAATCTGAAGCGTTTGTATTATATTTAATTCTAATTTATAATATATGTGTATATGTGTATAGATATCACAGCATCGATATTTTGATAGGTAAGGCCAACATTTAGAGTTAACATTTTGGGAATTAATAAATTGAGATGCGTTGGTGATTTCTCACAGTAGGGAAGATCTACAGCCTCTCGTATCTAGGATGAACGAAGTAAGTATGAATAATGAGTTAATGATAAACGTAAGTAAGTCTAAAGTCATGGTATTTGAAAGAGAGAGTTTGAAAACAATGTACAACATAAATGTGAATGATGAATACTTCTAGCAGGTGGATGAGTTTGTGTACTAGGGAAGTATGTTTACTAGTGATGGGAAGGCTGATAGAGATGTCGAAAGAAGGGTATATGCAGGCAACTCTATTAATGGAGCACTGAACGCCGTTGGCGCCAACAAAAAACTTACATTTGTTTAAATTAAATCAAAAAATATTAGTGATGTAACAAAAAATATTAGTGATTTTATGAGTAAATACAGATAAAAGTAATAAAAATATAGGTTAGTTAATAGATGATTCAAAGTATTGATAAGGCAAAAACATATTTCTAAACAATGAGTAAAGTTATGAGGTGGTACTAGAGTATTTAAATATATTTTTTTAAATATTTTTCCTAGTTTTCTTCCGATCGTATATCAAGGGGTAATTTATTAAATAATTTTATACCCCTAAATATGTAGTGATGCTGTGCTGTTGTGGTTCGCACTAGTGGCACGGTTAGTCCTCCAACAGATATTATTCTTTTGCTAATATTTAATTGTGGTAAATTGTTTTTACTAAAGAAATCTTTATGTTATTATTTTTTTTAAATTTATAAACTAACGTTTAGACAAGATTTTTATGCATAGCACAAAGGGTAACAATTATTATAAGCAATAATTGTCAGCCTGAAACACTCATTTACATTGAAAAATCTTCCGAGAAAAGATACTTGCCGCCAACGGGACTTGAACCCGTGTCCTTCCGATTGCCGGTCGAATGCTCTGACCACTGAGCTATGGGGGCTTATCAAATACCCGCCAAATAATTCAATATATACTAGTGTTTCATTCAACAATTACTGCTTGTTATATTTTTTCCCATTTGGTTGTTTTCAGGTGAAATACCCGCCAAATAATTCAATATATACTAGTGTTTCATTCAACAATTACTGCTTGTTATATTTTTTCCCATTTGGTTGTTTTCAGGTGGGAAAAAATATAACAAGCAGTAATTGTTGAATGAAACACTAGTATATATTGAATTATTTGGCGGGTATTTGATAAGCCCCCATAGCTCAGTGGTCAGAGCATTCGACCGGCAATCGGAAGGACACGGGTTCAAGTCCCGTTGGCGGCAAGTATCTTTTCTCGGAAGATTTTTCAATGTAAATGAGTGTTTCAGGCTGACAATTATTGCTTCTAATAATTGTTAAATCTTTATGTATTTGTAGAAGTGCAATTTTGTCATAATTTTTTGTAAGTGGGGGAACCGGGAAATCTTGAAAACATTTATAGTTGGGTAGTAATAGGGCCTTTTTAAGATGATTTTTTAAAAAAGTTAGCCGTCCATAATGAAGTGCTGGTACCTACCCTGAAGTATGGCAGTGAGGCATGGAACTTGCAGAGGAGGGATGGAAGAAGACTGAATGCTGCAGAAATGAGATCCCTGAGGCGTATGTGTGGTAAAACCACGTATGATCGAATGAACAATGTGGAGAACCGCAAAGAATGCAAGGCTGATGTAAGCGTAATGAGTAAGATTAGGAAGGGACGCTCAGATGGTTAAGGCGCAAATCTTCAATAATGTTAGATTTTATATTCCCAATTTATAATACGTGTGTATCAACTTTCATTCCAGGAAATTGTCAAGTTATGGTTTCATCTCAGGAGTCTCAGATGGTTCCATGTAGAGTAACATAATATATAGTCTTGAATAGAGTATGGCATCCTCAATTGGGATATATTGTGAAGCTGGAGGAGATGGAAAGAAGTAAGTGGAGAAGCACATGGCTATTCAGTTCTGATCACCAGACCTGATTTAGGCTCTCGACTAGCAATCCGAAGGTCGCGAGTTCAAATCCCATAAATAAATTTTATTTGATTAATTTGTTTTGTTCACAATTTATACAAAATAATATGTAATATATATGCGGCACGTTTCGGAGTGGAAGATATTCTTAGTATCGCCCTGATATAAGACACCATTCAGGATTCAGCTTGAAATATTTGCAGCCGTGTTTGGTTACCAGATCTATAGACCAGAATAGCCAAGCACTTCTCCACCACTCCCCGCCTCCTTTTCTCCCTACTACCTTCAACCTCACAATATACCCCAATTGGGGATGCCGTATTCTCACTAGTTCCAGACGGGAGAAGATGGGACTATTGTGCAGTATTTAAAAAAGGCGAATACCAGTCACGTAGATTTAACTAGGCACGTTATATAATTGGTTTGTTTTAATTCAATCATTGGTGTGGAGCATTTTGCACACCTTCGAGAATTAATTGTCATTATGAATAACTTTGTAAGTTGTTCTACCCGGAAAGATAAATGAAGTAAGTACTTACTTCATTAAAATGCACGTAAAATGAAGGGTTATTTATAACCCCTAACCTGCGCATAACTCACAGCGTCTAGCCCAAAATAATGCGATCGGGGTGGATTTTCAAATAATTGATAGGAAAAGTTTGCGAAAACACACGAGTCATGTCAAAACTTGTCCGGGAGCAATTTAATACAGCGATAAATTTGCATACTTGTTTCTGTCATTAATCAAATCGTCTACATGTGTTTTATTGTCTGACACGTTTTTTTATATAAATTAAATGATTTGATCCTACATAAATAACATTTTTATGAAACTGTCTCTTTCATTCCAGTAAGAATTTTAGTTTTATTTTTATTATTGTGATTTTTATTATGGTGTTTCAGCGTTCTTGGTCGTTTTCAAACTGTGGTTAGATCACGTTGAGACAATGATTCTATTTATCCTCTTCTAATATCAATTTTTATAGTGTCTAAAATGTTTCATGACGTGAAACTGAGTAGTGAAATTAAAAAAAAATAATTAAATAGTGTTCTACGAGTAAAACATAAAAAAATAAACTGTCTTTATTGGATTTGTTATTACCCTTTTATCATAGGGAAGATCTCAATGGATCTCAATGGAGCAAGTTTAATTAGAATTAATTAATAAGAATTCATATCAAATTTAATTCAAATTTAAATAATTTTATGCAAACAATATTTAATAATATGCCCGCATATTTAAAATAATATACTTCTTAAGTAGCTACTAACGAAATACAGTTTGAATTAATATCTTTCAGACGAAACAATTCGTCTACACTAGTGCTGAGCAACCCGCAGGCAACGAGGCCTTTTCTTGAAAGTTTTGTATCAGCCGCTCAAAATAATAAGATTTTTCTTATTTTCGTTATATGTTTTTGGGGTGTTATGCCGTGTTGCGCTACCTCCTTCTTTAGCCAACGTTTCGGACATCGTTGCAGTGTCCATCACCCCAAAAACATATAACGAAAATGCTTTTGGCCGTGAAAATCTTAAAACTTATCAGATTTTTCTTAGATCAAATTTCGTGGTAGTATCCGCTTAAAAGAAAAAGAAGAGATAATATGTATATACGAATGTTAGAGGGACCGCGCTTATATTAAAAACGATAATATTAAAGCAAAAATTGTGAAAATATTTAATAAAACACGACTTGTTTAAAATAGAGCCAATATCTCATGGGGAATGTCTAAAATAAAATTTAAAGAAACACTGTGAATCTTTTCATACACATAACTTCTAAAATAACATATATTTTTTAAGAGCTTTAAAACTTAAAGCGTTTAAGGAAAATATGTAATAAATCTACAGAAATGCGGAGTCTTAATTCCAGTACAAAAAAAAAACCTTCGCAGCGCAACGCTTTTCTGGTGATTTCAGTTTAATGCTTTTTAAAGGTTTCAGTTTTGAAAAATTTTCTTGACAATTTTTTTTTCTCCGAAAAATCAAAATTTGCTTAAAACTGCAAGTTGGCATTAGAATACATTCTTTATTTTTTCAAAATGATAAAAATCGATAGCACTCATTGATTTTGGTCTAGGAGAATAGATATAGTTTTGTCGCGTGCGGCGGTTTGTTTTTGCCATCAATAATTGTCTCATTAAAAATTTACCATTTCATAAAATACAATAGGTTTGCGATACTACCGACTACAAAATTAACTATATTGTGCTGTCCGTAGGTAACCTACCCTCTGCGGCGTATTACGTACGTACGTTTCGGAGAAACCTAGTGGAAAAAACCTAATGACGTCATGCGGAACGCAGCGCTTGCATACATTTTGTTTGTGCCGGCGCACACGTTCGGAAATTTCTACTCAGTATCGCAACTGCACCGCGTGTATCGGACGTATTCTTGGAATTTGTTATGCGTAGAATCACAACACGATAATATGTGAGACAGAAACTTTCATTATTAATTCATTATTTTTCATCATTTCATTATTTTTTTCTTCTTCATTATTAACAGAAATGCAATTGCTAATAAATCGTCGCCCTCGATCGTCGTGCGTTCACCACGCTATCACTATCCGTACTGATGTGTATACATTCCGAATGAAGAAAAACGAACTTTTGCGCTAGTCTCACGGAATTCCAAATCGAAATTCCGCATTAGGAAACCGAATACGGAAAACGTGCATTTGCGCCCAGCCTAAAACGGTTGATCACCACTGGTCACCATCATATTTTCTCGCAATATTTGATTTATTCGACCATGTCGGGAAAACAAATTCCGAAATGAATTCTAAAATGTTAATTAAATTGTTGTTCTCCAAAAGCAATAATTTAAAAATTATTTGTTTTGGTTTTCTTTGTTTTATACACATAACCAAACACGAATGATGTGTATTTATCATGTAATATTTTGTAAATAAAATATTGTTTATTTTATTATTAATTACAAACTAACGTCGATATATCTATAGCAAATTAATTAAAATACGTCAAAAGACGCAAGTAACCACGTCTGTACTAGACGTTTGTACATAAACTAAATATAATAGGGAGCTGGCCACAATGACACGCCAATGGAGTTTCGTACGCCAGTGGATTTTGGAACGCCACTGGTCTTTTAAATGAATTTACTACTTTGACAAAAAATGCTTCTAGGTATAATGGCAAAACTGATTTGAGTACTGGATTAAAATAAATAATTTTCACTTTGGAGACTGTGGGAGACTGGGGTTTTTAGGATTTTAGATTACTGGGATACTGGGAGAGGTAAACTGAATCTAAGACTGATTAAAACACTTGAAAAGAGGTTTGAACTTGGAGACTGTTGGTATCTTGAGTGTTGTTTCTTCTTGGCTGATAGTTTTGAACTGACTTCCTACCGGTTTGACTTCTATTTTTATAGGGCAAACTCAGGTCGGACTTTTGGGGGACAGAACCTCCTTAATTTTTCTAAGGTACTTGTTTTAGGTAATTTCCTTGGTCGCTACGATTGGAAGTCAGCTTGATCCAAATTATTCCCAATTTCTCGAAATTGAGCTCCAAATTTTTCGGAAGATGAATTCGCGGTCGTAAATATTTACGCTTCAGATTTTTCCTTTGTTCAGAATTGACCAATAGTGGCTCGGCTGGTCGCATGGTGGGGGTGACGTAAATAGTCAGCCATTTCTTTGGCATTGATCATTGCTGTCTGGAGTCCCTTGTGGAAGCATTAGGTGGTTATTCAGATGTGTTTTTCAGTCCAATGACGCTGCTGCATGTATTCATTATCAATTTCATTTATATTTTTAATTGATTAGTTAGTTAAAGGACATAATAGCGTTGTAGACAAATCATTTGGAAGGGGAACCACATGCAAATTATTCCGTTAGCCAATAGCAGCTCTCAGATTGTCGTGCTGGCGGCATGGTACTCTGTGGGAGCGTAAATTCCATTCTTGAATTTCCAGGTTTGTCATACGCTTTCGCGCACTCGTTTGATGCACACGGATTCCTACGACACGTTCGATACAACGTCCAAATTATATTTTTTATGGTTTAGTGTGGTATTTTAAAAATGATTGTGGGAAAACAGAAAATCTTTATACTCTTTCATATCGGAGTTATACCCACTGAAGAGATTGTCCGCTAGGGTGTGTCAATTATTTCAAAATTTGAATTCAGAAACGCACGTGTTCTCAAAAGTTGCATCTTACAAAGAAATTGAGAACTGCATTTATTTTGTTTTTCAAATGGTTATTAGCCCGCTAAAATGCATTGAAAATCAGAGAACAAACCTAAAAAATTTTTTTTTTTTTTTTTCATAATTTACCCTTTGAACGTTAGTTTGTTATTAAAAATGCGTATAGCTGACAAAAATGAAGAAAAAAATCAAGTCTATGAAAACAAGTAAGTCAACAAGAATACTGATTTTATCCAGAAAAAGTGTTATTTTCCCCTTTTAAATTTTTAACCAACACATCAGATATGCTTCAAAAAAATTTTTTTTTGCGTTCTTTGTACTACAGTTATGGAATAAAAAGGAATGAAAAGGAATAAGGATAAGTTTTAAGATTTTTACGGCCAAAAGCATTTTCGTTATTTGTTTTTGGGGTGTTATGCCGTGTTGCGCTACCTCCTTCTTTAGCCAACGTTTCGGACATCGTTGCAGTGTCCATCATCAGGGCAGATCCGGCAGATCCGGTATCACATCTACCGGATCTGCCCTGATGATGGACACTGCAACGATGTCCGAAACGTTGGCTAAAGAAGGAGGTAGCGCAACACGGCATAACACCCCAAAAACAAATAACGAAAAGGAATAAGAAGGTTTGGTACAAAATATAAAATATGAACCCATTGTTTTATTTTTTTTCCAAATCACGAAATTTATGTTTTTTCAAAACTTCAGGCCATTTTAGCGGACTAATAGATAGTGTGCAATAATTTCATTTATTTTTACGTTTTCAAATAGCTACAGATTATACGAAACTTTTGAGACCCCGGGCGTTTAGCCATTTTTTTCTCTCAATGGAGAGCGACACAAGCTGTTGTCCGCGTGTCTGAAGTAAACTCTATTTTTCTTACTTACAAGGTAAAATAAGTAATTCATTTTACCGGATCTGCCCTGATGATGGACACTGCAACGATGTCCGAAACGTTGGCTAAAGAAGGAGGTAGCGCAACACGGCATAACACCCAAAAACAAATAACGAAAAAGTAATTCATTTATCGTTTTTGCGTTTAATTCGTAGAACTTCATCTATTTAAAAAAATAATAATTTAAAATAAATTTAATAATGTTTTAATCAAGTTCTGTAATTATTTTACGTTTTTATTTTTGTTACAGCTGTTTCGGCTTACAACGCCATTTTCAAACTGAGGTTAAATCACTTTGAGACGACTTATGTAATGTAAGAATCGTATAAATAAATAATCGAATATGGCCTTATAAACCGAAACGTCTGTAGCATAAATAAATACTATAGTACTTGAAGAACTTAAAATTAACAAACTTAAGTTTGATTTAAATTAAATAATAATAAATAATAAATCAAGTCTCCTTCAATAGAAGCAATCTTCCAAACAGGACCTCCATCGATATGCTTGGTGTTACTCTAAGCTCAGATATGGGGGCTCCATCGAAGCCGGAGTTAAGTTAGCCTACCAAAAACTGGGCGTACTGTACAGGGCCCGCAGATGCTTTAATAGTACACAATTGCTAACCCTGTACAAATCACAAGTGCGCCCCACTGTTGAATTTGGCAGCCACCTTTGGTCTGGAGCTCCAAAATACCTGAAAAATATCCTCGACTCTGTTCAGAATCGGGCGGTACGTTTGGTAGATTCTCCCATCTTAACAGACAGATTGCAATCTTTAGAGCACAGGCATCAGGTGGGAATGCTATCCTCGTTCTACCGGTATTCCAATGGGAGATGCTCGGAGGAACTAGAGTCATTGATCCCTTCGGCACCGGTGCATAGTCGGGAAGCACGCCAAACGCGTGCCTAACATATGTACACTGTTGACATTGGTCACATGAGAACGGGTCGCTTCTTCGACTCGTTCTTGTGGTCAACAGCTCGGCTGTGAATGTATCGTACGGATAGTCTATTTGAGAAGAGGAAGGAGTGAACATGGATCTTGAAGAGACCCATGCTATATGAGGGTGGTAACACAGTGACCGGAAAATCATTCCACAGTTGAGCTTTTGAACTCAAGAACGAGTCGTAGAAGCGACCCGTCCTCATGGGGCAAATGTCAAGCTGTACGTACCTATATATTGGGTGCGCGTTAGGCACGTTTTCCGACTATGCACAGGTGCCGAAGGAATCTATATTAACTGCATCTTCCATCTGGAACGATTTGCTGGCCTCTGTGTTTCCTCCTTCCTAGAACATGGGTCTCTTCAAGACCAATGTTCATTCCTCCCTCCCCTCAAAAAGACCCTCCACACAGCATCTCAGATGACATACGCGCTGAGGGAAATTATTTTCCTCAGGGCCTTCTGTGCGAAGAAAAACTAAATAAATTTAAAAAAAAACCATTCATTTTCAAAGACCGAAATTCTTCCATGAACATACTAATTTCATATTTTGGTAGAAAGCAGTCACTTTGTGGTTTGACATATTAATTAAAGGAAAACAATCACTTTGTTTGTAACCACGATTTATTGATTTAATTTTTATTTACCGACCGGTTTCTCTTAATACAAGCATCTTCAGGGTATAAATTAAAAGTGAATAATTTAGAGCACAGGCATTAAAAACAGTTTTAATTTATACCCTGAAGATGCTTGTATTAAGCGAAACCGGTCGGTAAATAAAAATTAAATCAATAAATCGTGGTTACAAACAAAGTGATTGTTTTCCTTTATTTAATACTAATTTCATATTATTGTAGAAGGCAATCACTTTGTGGTTTAACATATTTAATAAAATAAAATACTTTTTTGTTCAAAACCACGAGATTTTTTTGTTGTTTATATTATACTAATTTCATATACCTATTTAGTGACCTATGATGAAGTGACAAGGAGTAAATTGGAAATCTGTTTTATAATATCCAATCGGTAAAGATAACACTTCTTACGTTGTGTCATTTTAATAAATGAACAGCGATATTTTCGCTGGTTAAAATGTGGTGCCTAAATGTTAACTTTAGATTCAAGCCAAATACAGTGAACAAAATAGTTCAAGCTATTTGAACCAATCAGTTGAAACCCGCCGACACGTTCAACTATACCAACTTGTTCAATCTTCTGCATTCCCCTGAGATTCGAACTCAGTGTGAACTTGTGCAACTTGCCTCTGGCTTCCTGTGCCTGGTGATTCAAGAGGCAGCACGTTATCAATGGAATCATATTTACAAGTTCACCCCTCAAGACTGCCGATGAGCGCTTCAATGAACTGCATCGCAGAGATTAAGCGATGGATGAGAAAATTCTTTATTTAAGCGTCGAGTCGCCAATATAGACGGCGTCACATAAAGGACGCTGTGTAAATATGTCATTCTTCGGAATTTCGCAATTTTAGCAGTGAGTTTTGTTACTTTTTTGTTTACAATATCTCAACACAGACACTGACACAAGCCCTGAAGAAAATAAGTTCTATATTATATATTAACATTTTAAAACTTTCTGAAGTTTATGAAGGATGAGTTAATGATGAATGTAAGTAAGTCTAAAATCATGGTGTTTGAAAGAGAGAGTACGCAAACAGTATGCAATACTTGGAGCAGGTGGATGAGTTCGTTTATTTGGGAAGTATGTTTATGAGAGATGGGAAGGCTGATAGAGATATTGAAAGAAGGGTGAATGCAGGTTACTCTATTAATGGAGGACTGAACGCCGTTGGCACCAACAAAAAACTGTCCAAAGACGCGAAACTAGCTGTCCATAATGGAGAACTGGTACCTACCCTGATGTATGGCAGTGAGGCATGGAACTGGCAGAGGAAGGATGAAAGTAAACTGAACGCTGTAGAAATGAGATCCCTGAGGCGTATGTGTGGTAAAAGCATGTATGATCGTGTGAGAAATGTGGAAATCCGCAAAGAATGCAAGGCTGATGTAAGCGTGATGAGTGAGATCAAGAAAGGAACGCTCCGATGCTTTGGGCATGTAGAGCGAATGAACGAGGAAAGGAGTGTAAGGAGAATATATGACGCAGATGTGAATGGTAGAAGAAGTCGAGGACGCCCAAGAAAGACATGGCACGACCAAGTGAAACAGATACTTGAGTCGGGCCATGTCAAGAGTCAGAATAATAGAAGAGAATGTATGAGACGTTGTATGAATGTAAACGAGGCAAGGAATGTGTGCCAAGACCGGAATGTTTGGCGGTCCGTCCTCTCTGCCTACCCCTGCGGGGAAACGGCGTGATGGTTAGTTAGTTAGTTAGTTAAAACTTTCATCCACTTGATCCGTAATCAGTTAAAGCCCATTAAGGCCATCTTCAGATTGGCTGAAACCGGTTACGTGGAAAAATTAAAATAAAGTGAAAAAAAGTTTTTAAATGTTTTAATACATATTTTGGAATTCCACAATGTATTCCGTATCAAAAAAGCAATCATTAAAATAAATTCCCTCAAGGCTTGTGTCATCTTAGGGGAAGCTGGGTGGTGAGTATTTTTGTTGAACGGAAGGAGAGGAAGAGCTAGGAATCTATGTGTCAATGTGTCAGTTGGTGGGCAGACGCATCCGCTGCCAAACCTGGTCAAAAATCCGTTCCTGCTTAGTTAACAAATGTAACGAACAATTTGTGAGTTGAGAGAGTTAAGTAAAAAGGAGTGGACCTGTGGCAGAAGTGTCGGTTATCCAATAAATGGTTCCCGGGGCAGCAGTACCCATTCCCTCTTCCCAAATTCATGTATAAATAATGTATCATAACGTATAAAATTAATGTAAAACACTAAACGTTGCATTGTATAACTTTTTCAACTTTGTTGTCGGCTTCCGTGGTCAAGGAGTAAGTCTCTCGACCAGCAAGCCGAAGGTGGCGGGTTCATATCTCGGCGTGCACAAGAATAAAATATTTGATTGATTTGTTTTATTTCACAATGTAATCATTTAAAAAAAAATATGTAGTATATTTGCGGCATGTTCTAGAGTGGAAGATACTCTCAGTATAATCCTAGTGTAATACCACTAATCAGAATTGAATCGTTGCTGTGTTTTGTGTTCAGATCTGAAGAGTCAGGAACTTCTCCCCACTACCCTCGCCTTTCCCCGATTGGGGATGCCACAGTCTCACTGGCTCCCGACGGGAGCAGTTGGGACTCTTGTGCGGTATTCACATAAACAAAAAAAAAACTGACTATCTAAACCCGATATATTAAAAAAGCTTATTGTTCTTTGAAGTTCCTGACAAATAACGACCTCTTTAACTTGTGGGTATTTTAAATTGCAATCTCAAAGCGATAATCTATTTCTCATTAATAAGATGAAACGTCCAAACTCAAAACTAATTCTTGTTATAAAATAGCTTTATGCTTGACATACCAAGCACTTTAGATAATTCCCAGATAAGGTTATTTGAGTTGTGAGAAATGAATTGCTTATAGGAAGTGGGAACACACAAAGTTATTAGACGGAGGAAACACATTAGCTGGCAAATGATTCCGTCGTCAGTCGTCCCGCATCGTCTCACAGAAATTAGACACATTATAAGCTCATCTTCGAGATGAAATGTTACAACGCTGTCAGCAGAACGAAGGTTAGAATATGAAGATTTGGGACGAGAAATATGTTTACTGAACAGGGCTACCAGCTTAGACCTCAGAAATGAATTTTTAATTCTTTCAATTTTATTATTCATTTTTGAATACGACCTCATCTTTTATAAATCTTAATTTTTACTATACCTAAAAAAAAATGCAATAATGCAACAATATTAATAATATAATAAGGCACGAATAAAACTTATTTCCCCTTATTTCCAGTTAGTTTATTTTAACAATTTTCAGCCCGTTAAAGCCATCTTCAGATTGGTACAAATAGTTCTTAATCTACAGTTTATATACATAACATATAGGGGGAGAGGAAGGGGGGTAGTGTACAAGCATTTTATTAAATCTAAATTAATCATTTCATAAAAATATATAAAATAAAGCCGGGTTAGTTACACCATTTATAACTCAAGAACAGCTGGATCGATTTTTATGGTCTTTGATTTGTTAGCTATTAAAACATCGGAAAAATTCACGACCAAAAAAAATTTATGAAGAAAATTATTTTCCTCATACATTTTGTATGATAATATTTTGAAAAATATAATATTGAATAGTGAGTGAATTCCAAAAATTCAAAAACCTCAAATGTCAATGCGTTGATTGTTTTGCTTTTGTTCTTTAACATATAATACTGCACCTCTTTCTTCTACACTAAATGTTAATAGTCGAAAATGAGACAAACAGTGAACGGATATCTGCATATCTGCACCCCTCTAAAGGAAAAATACAATAATTAAAACAAATCTTCCTCACACGTATAAAGGAAACGAAACGCAAATCCCATAAGTGGAAAAGTAAGAAAATCATTTAAATCATAAAAAATATAAATCCGTACGCAACGCCAACTCTGATACTGACAAAAACAAAACACGGACAGTTGCGCATCGATAATTGCTTCATTGTATAATTTTAAACTTAATAAAAAAAAATGATAATTCAGCTAATAAGTTAACACAACAGTTATTGATTCTGAGGCGGTACGAAGTTCGCCTGGTCAGCTAGTTTAAAATAAAATAAAATAAAATCCACGAAGACTACCCCCCTTGCTCTCCTCCGCATGTTATTTGTATAAACTGTAGATTAAGAATTATTTGTACCAGTCTGAAGATGGCTTTGACAGGCTGAAACCTGCTACGGTCAAAAATAAATAAAGTGGAAATGTAATTTATATGTGTTTTGTTATATTATTATAACGGAATTCAGGTATACCTACCTGTTTAATTATACACCAGGGCAAGAAATTACTACTTTGGCAAGAATTCTCTCAGGTTTTATTTGCTGGATAACCCCTGCCGTAGATTATCTCAAATGATTCGCTACGTTTGGTGATTTATCAGGTGTGTCAGGTCTCGGTGGAGGATACGATGCCCACCTAATATATGGCAGGAAGGATCGGAGAGACTGGTATGGGAGAACTTAAGACCTCTCCAGCCGGACCCTCTCGACCTTGCCTTGCACCGCAGTGAAAGTGATGAATTCATACGTCTGCAACTACTAGATACGCTAATCCCCAGATTCCTACCGACTCCTCATACCTTTTTCAGAACTTTCTCTCCTTCATTTCCTTAAAAATACCCCCCTACACGGCATACCCAAAGATGACAAAGGCCATGAGGGAAATTATTTTTCTCGGGGCCCCCTGCGTGGAGCAATGTAAAAAAATCTCCTTCTGGTTAAAGAAAATTATCCCTTTGCAGACTGCATCCCAACAACACTGTGGAACTGCACTCGTGCCAGTCACATTCTATATTATAAAGCAATGAAATGCAAAGTCTTTTTCTGTTCATTTTCTTCTTCGTGAAATTCATGTAACGCTAATCTTGACCGTGTTTTCTCTAATCAAGGGTTCTTTATATCAAACGAGTTTCAGAATGTCGTTCATAGATTCGGAAATTGGGGTTTTATTGAACCCTAATCCCCGTTTATAGGTTCATCAAACATTCCTATCAACTTTTCACCACTCGACTGGCCGCTTCTGAACAGGAAAATAAAATCAACGATTTGAACAATCGATTTTGAACCAGCAATTGAAGGTCAATATTGAAAAATTAGAAAAAATTCTGAAAAATAAAAAGATACTGAAGTACTTACTTATGTATCTAATTATAATAATAGATATTAATATAATATTTTTTTACTTATTTGTTTATATAAATATACATGTAATAAATATACATCTAATTATATGTAAATATACATGTAATTATATTTATATAGATATACATGTTTATATGTATAAATATACATGTAATATAATCATGAGTAATTACATTTTCAGGTTACAATCGGATTAAACTCTTAATTTAATATTAACATGCAACATTGATTATAAACAGTATAAACATATATATGTATATACAATAATATATAACCTTTACGAGAGTGTAACTAACTACTCGTGTGTACAGGGAAGAGAAAATATATATATATTTTAAATTAAAAAAATTAAAATTTAAAATTATAACACATTCATTATACATACGAACTTACATAAATCAAATGTATAAAAAAAAAATTATATAAAAAAATAAAATAATATAAAATAAATTATTGAATAAGTATTGTTAATTAAAAGTTAATGCGGTTCTAGGTGGCTAAATTGCTTAGATATTATTAGATATTAATTTATTGTTTAATTTATTTTTGAATTTATTGTAGTAAGGTTTTAATCTCAGCTCTATTGCTAGTTGATTAAACCACAGCACTCCATTGTACGTGTAGTAGTGTTGTGCAAAACTGGTATGCATTAATGGCATACAAAAGCGACCCACTGTGTTTTGCCTATTGCTCTCAACGCGTACCATGGCGTGGTGCGACTTCTTAGAATAGTCTTTGTGTATTTGAAGCAGAAAATATATACAAGCTTGCTACCGTTACTGGTCTCTTGTGAACTAATTTATTTTTGGTGACTTGAACATCTCAGTAAAACTACCAAATAAAATATCCCCCCTTCCCCCCTGTTGCTCTTCTCAGCACCTCCCCCTTCCACCTCTCTCCTCCCCCACTACTTCCATTTCTACGGAGGCCTTTCTTTCTATACTCGATCATTTAGTTTTAGTACATATAATGTCCTGATGAAGAGAACATCGTTCTCGAAACATGTTGATTTTTTTAAATAAAGATTATAATGGTTAAAACAAAGTGTTTTTAATTATTTCATTAAATAAAATATAGTTTGGTTTAATGTAAAATTATTTAACGACCTAAATAATACGTAATACAAAGATACTAATTTACAGAATATAATAAAGTGCTCGTTTGAAAGGGCAACCCTATGAAGGGATATAATCTTGAAACAGAATCTCAAAATAGTGACAAGATGAGATAACTCTGGATGATTTGCTTTACGCCCGACCAGTTCATGCCAAGAATTGGGAATCATTTGATGTCCTAGTATTTTACTGGCCGGTTCGATTGCTACCTACTGCTACTGCCTGCCGATATGTGAGCCAACCAACCCACCTACCACTGCTTTATACGCTTAGCAAGCGGTCCTTTACGATCGGCTCTTAACAAATTAGCTATAAACAACATAGTCAGCAGGAAAGGTAGAGCTCTCTTGCCCAGTGATTACTTAACCGTTTCAGATATGTGCTCCTGGGGGCTTTCAACGCTTTAAGCGCTCTTAATTTAGCGGACCTTGAGATAAAAAAGCTTTTTCAATCGGAAATAAATAATGAAAATCATTTTTTGTTTATGCAAATCATAAACATTTTATGATGAATTAAATTTAATTTCTGATTTTTTTTGCGTGTATCCGGAGTGAACTCGAAGCTATTTTGATCAAGAATTCGATTGCAATAAAAGTTTATTTTGTTTTATTATAAACACATGAATGAGAAAACACTTAAAATTTCACGGTAAACACACTCAAAATAAGTTCGATAGTAAAATTGCAAGTTGCGTGGCTTGTTAACATGCTCATGATTGAATCGTGCGTGCGCCTCCTAACCCAACCTAATAGCGTTCAAATTCTTTTTTAATTACCCCATATGGCCGATCACACAAATTATGTCCATTCTGAAAGAGCTAGGTATCCACAATAGGCGTTCAACTATCTGCCTACAACGTATCTTAAGATACTTTGGACAAGTTGGTCGCCAAACTGAGGACTTCAACTTGGAGAAACTCATAGTCACTGGCAAAGTGGAAGGCAAAAGAAACAGAGGAAGATCACCAATGCGCTGGACTGACCAAGTATCACTGGTGTCGGTGTCGGTAGCTCTCAGGAGTGGATGAGCCTAGTCCACCACGGAAATTGGAGATCGGCAGGGCCGGATTAACCGGTCTCGGGGACCCTTTACCAATGGCGGACTAACGGGGGGGGGGGGGGGATTGATCAAATCCTTAACAAGGCTTTAATGGGTGGGGGGGGGGGGGGGGGTAAGGTTTTGAAATTTTTGATTTTTTAAAATGAATGTAAAACATGTCAGCATATTGAGGAAGGTACAGCGTTTCAAGCGACCGACCCTCACTTTTATTTTCCCAAGCAGATAGGTAGTGCATACTGAAGCTAGTACAACATTTATATTTTAAACATATGTATGTATAATTAGAAATAAATTGAAACAATTGCCAATATAAACCACACACGGCACCTTCAATCACTTCAGATACTAAGTAATGTTGCAACAAATAGAAGGAAAGAAAAGTAAAATACAACTATGTTTACATATTTGCTTTAATTAGAGACTTTTTATTTATTATTTGTGCATGATGTGCACATTAATTATTTATTGGGTTATAACCTAATTATTATAATTTGATGTTTTCTTTAATGCGTATACCTAATGTTATTAACCAGTAAATGTTCCTAATAAAAAATAAAAATAAAAAAAAACATCTCGAAAGCTGACTTTTTCCGAAACTTCGTTGCTCAATAATTGAAGAAAGTCATTTTTTCCCGGGACGCGGGGCCCCTAGCTGATGCGGGGCCCCTAGGCAGTTGCCTACTCTGCCTTAGGGATAATCCGGTACTGGAGATGGGTTCACGATCCTCAGCGATGAGGAACTGACTTTAAGATGGCCGGTCTCCTCTATTGCTCTAACTGTATGATTAGGTTAGTAATAGTTAATTATGGAAGAGATACGATGAAATTATTGCTTGGCTATGTCAAGTTGATTAATATCGTGTATTTGCATAACCTAAACAAACCTTTTCATTACCCCCTTTTGCCCATCCTCACATATGCTCCACCGGGCCCTTTAGCACGATCGATCGACAAGGATTGATAGGATAACTTTTGGTAACTTCTCATCATTCCCTAGGACAACTGCAGATCGCTAACATACGAAAGTTATCATATCAATCATTATCGATCGACTGTGCTAGGGGGCCTGGGGGTCAAGTCAGATTAAGCAAGGATAATCGATTTAGGCAAGCAAAAAAAATATTTATTTTTAAAAGATTTTAATGTGTACGAAAATGTGCCTGTATACACAAACAAGTACCAGAATTAACATCAACAAATTAATTATGCACACAAAGCAGCGTGTTTTACAAAGATCAAAACTTTATAATAGCATTCCAAAAGCCGCAAACGAAGCTCACAAGTCTTGGAACTTATCTTAGGATGTGTGATGAATATGATAAAAAAGATTTGAATACTTCGTGCTTTATTGTCATATTTCCTTCTAGATTAATGAATTTTTTTTTCATATCCACATCTAAATAAAATATAAAAAAACTCTTCAAGGTTTACGTTTAAAATTGAAATGAAGAATGTTTTTATTTGTCAAACATTTCGTATTGCAAAGAATGAGACAGCATTGTACACTTTAAAAAGCAGTCTCTCATACAGGGGATAAAACAGAACAAAAGGAAACCTCTCACCACCTCTGGAGATTGGGCACATGAAGCAGATGGGTCCCACTGATCTCAGTTCTGGATGCTGCAATTCTTCTTTGACATTTCACTTTACTTGTACGGTTTGTTTTCTGGAGGTGTAGCTCGATTGAAAGGGTGACCATTGTTAGATACACAAATATTAAACCAATATTTTATAAATAAAACACAATTTATTAAAATGTAGTACGAAATAGGGCATATAATTTTAGGGCCAGTCAGCGGTCGAAAAACCAAATTTCGTCGAAAGAAGTTCTTACGAGCGTACAGGGCGGTTCCAATGAGAAATATTAATTATTCTCCGTACCAGCTTTCTTAAATTATATAAATCAGTATCGATTTTATTTCATCCAAAATTAGCTTTAATTTATACCTAAATCCATAAATGCTTAAAGGCGTGATGATAAAACTATTAAAATTATGTACTTTTTGTAATTATTTTTCGATCATAAGTTTTTACAATTTTTCAATAATGTCTAAGCAAATATGAATGTAAAAAATATTAATATATTGGTTTTTAAGACCGTTAAAAAATAGACAAACTGAACTGAACTGAAGTACTTGAAGTAGTGAATTACTTTGAAAATAGAAAGATTTGTGTAAAAATTTTAGATCATTATAGCAAAAAAAAGAATGTTTACGCAGGCATACCACAAGGGTCTATACTAGGCCCTACCTTGTATATTATATATGTTACTGCAATGAAATTGATTTTCTCTCACGTAAAACATTATGTTTATGCTGACGACACTGCATTAGTTATTTCACATGAGGATTTATTAATTGCAAGTACTTTACTGCAAATAGACTTTGTCACTCTGCAAAAATGGTCACATGATGTAAGTTTAATAATCAATGCTAAAAAAACAAAGCTTAGGCACATCAGATCCCCTCATGCCAACATCAACATAACTCCTAAAATTGTTTCTCATGATTTTAATTGCATCCATAATTCTGTGATACAACCATGCTCATTTAAAAATATTGAACTAGTTTTTAAATACGTATATCTAGGCTTAACAATTGATTGTAATTTTAAATGGGATATACATATACAAAAAGTTCGCACACGGCTTAGAGCAATAGTGAGCAAACTTTATAGACTGAAGTTTTTTGTTCCACTAAATACTCTTAGATTAGTATATCTGTCATTGGCGGAATCCCTAATAAGATATGGAATAACCACATGGGGACATTCAACAAAAACAAATCTTCTTTCAGTGTAAAACGTACAATATTCTTTGGTAAAATTATTATTAAAAAAAACTCATTACGAACAAAGACATGATATACCAAAATCGTTACTATACAACTCTGTAAATTTATTATCTGTTCGTGCTATATTGTGGCTTAAAATTGCGAGTCAGCATACATCTCAATCTGAATATAATAAACTAGTGGTTCATGTTCATAATACAAGACTAACTGCAAACGATGGACTTATGATTCCCAGATACCTAAATAAATACGGTCAAAGAACTCTAGAATACCTTGTTCCAATAATTTACAACATGTTACCCAACGCAATAAAAAGCTGTGAATTGAGTCTCAGAAGGAAATGTACGCTAAAAAAATGGTTAAGTGAAAGAACTTTTTTGTACTAGTCTCTGATTTTCCGCTTTTCGTTTAATGTTTTTTCCATTATTATTTTCTTTTTATTTCTTTCATTTTCTCTGTTCTGTATTTCTTATATAAAAATTTATTAACATTTTTTTCCCCAAAATATATGTTTTTTTTGTATATATAAAATGTAATAATGTGTATATTGTATGTACCTGTCTCAATTTAAAAGAAAAGTAAATGTCAAAAGAACCCGTTGACAAACTGATATCAATCAGTTTAACGGGACTTAATTAAAAAATGTAAGAAACAGTAAATAAATAAAAAAGGAATTTTATTAATAAAAAAAAAAAATAAAAAAAGCGCGGATCTTTTTTTTTGTGATTTTATTTAAACTAAAATTAAAATTCTGAAACATAGCTTTCCCAGATAATTTTTTCATTTATTTTACTACAAGATTATATGATTTGAAATGTGTGTTGTATAATACAAAATTTTATTTGAAAATTAAACCTTATTATACTAAACATAAACATTTTTTCTCAAAATTTAAAACGTGCCTATACTAGATAAAAGAACAATCTTTCGAAATCATTTTAAATTTTTTTGTGAAAAAGAGTCAATACGTCTAAAATTTAATTAAAAATGACATATTTCCAGGTTTTTCTGGTTATTCCCTCTTAAGCAATTCATCCGAAATCGATTTAACAATTATTGATCTCCACGTCTTCAAAAAGATTAGTACTACTGGAAAAGTGGTAAAAAAACTTTTCTTATATTATTTCTCCCAACCGTCTTGCGTCAGTGAAACTACGGCTTCCCAAATTCGGACGTTGTGAGGCTGAAGGTAGTAGGGAGGAGAGGAGATGAGGAGAGATAAGTGGGAAAGTAATTGGCTTTTTAGATCTGGTCACCAAATACCGCTAAAGCTATTTCAAGCAACGTTTCGATTCCAAATGGCGTTCTTTCATCAGGGCGATATTCAAAGTATCTACTACTCTGGAACATATCGAAAATTTACCATATATTGTTGTGAAAGAACACAAAACGGCGCTCGCCGGGTTTTGAACCCGTCATCTGCGGATTCATAGCCAAAGATCGTAACCACTCAACCACGGAGGCCGTCAGTGACAATTTAGTATAAGGTATGTATAGCGTTCGGTTAGTCTATACACATACCCAATACCCATTCTACTAACGATATCCCTTCTGTTACGGACCTCAGACTTACAGACCTCTGTTAAAAAACACCATATTAGCTCCTGTCTAAATATCTTCGCATTGACTCCAATCGGTCCATTTTGGGAGTTTAATGCGTAGGTAGACCATTCTATCCACAAAAACGGTAATACTTTCGCACAAATGTACAAAATAAATACGAGAAAAACGAATTATACTATAGAACAGTTCTGTGAAAAGTTAAGTAGACCCCGAGTCCAAAAAATAATGCTTCTAATTTTATAATAAATCTAAACCAAAATTACGTCTCAAATCAACAGATTTGAGAGATACTTCTTCAATGAGATACTTTATCCCTTACATTTTGAATTATAAACCATTCATTTAATTATTATTATTTTTACTTCAATTAAGGAATTAAAGAAACGTCACTATCTCAATGACAATATATTAGAAATTTGAAATCTGAAGAATAACAGAGAGTGTAAAGATGAACCAATATAATATAATTATCAATAAAATATTTTTAAATGACCCGTTTTTAAATTTGTTCCCTTTGTAAATTATGCCCTATTACCCCTTCCCCGCTTCCACCCATATTTAAGTCTTGTCATCTTTTGAAGTGAAAATTCTTTAGCGCCGTAAGTGATTTGAAACTCAGTTCTATACAAATACTCGGTTCTAATATAATGCGGTACATTCGCACCTCGGCGCGTGCCTCCTGGGCAAGACGCCTGATAAGTCTCAGCGGCCAGAGAGACAACAAGCGAACGGAGGTTCGTTTTTATTTTTGTGAAATCATTATCCAATCTTCAAACCAGTTTAAAAGAAACAGGAAAAAGAAAAGAAAGCGACATCTAGCGACTTTCTAATTTCACTTCTAAAGTAAATCCTGATTTAAGCGTTGCTTACAAAACATGTTGTTTTTTTTAAACAATGAAAGTGGTTCACGACTAATTATTTTATTAATTTTTTTAATTAAAATGATGCCATAAGATACGTTTGCTGTGTTTGCAATGACAAAAATTTGTTTTTTCAAAATTTCTTCAGGCTTGTAAGATACTTCCATAATATTGAAAAAATGCGGTTAAGAAAGTTCAAATAAACACGACGAGTAACAAAGTCTTTACTGAACTATTAAAATGGCTACCATTTTGAAACGGAAACCAAACAAATTTACCAACAAACTTAAAGACGAACGAAGTGAAACGCGGTAGAAGTGAAACCTTTAGAAATCTAAAGTAGATAACAATAGAGAGGCTACGAAGCACCGCACAAAGAGGAGAACGATTACACTATCTCATCCTTTGGCAGGATAAATCCTGTAGATGTGTGTATTCGTCTCTTTTTATTGTAGCTTTTTTCGATTCATCGCGTTTCAAATAACAACGGTGCTAAAGACGTTTGCACTACAAAATATTTGTTATTGTGTCATGGTTACCGCAATATTCCTGTATGCATCTAAATACGTACTGCTTTCCTTTCCCGATGCAGCTTTATTTTGGTTCCGTCTGAACACATTCTTACATTACTGCATTGTTGGACATAAAGTAAAGAAAACAGACAGTTAATGGTGGTTGAACCGCGGAACTACAGAACGAAAAACCCGGGCTGCGGGCTGCGGGATGCGGGCGTCTGTTCGTATATTTTGCTGTTCTCCCGTTTTGCTGTTCTGCTGTTCTTCTGTTATGGTGTTCCACTCTTCTGTTTTCGGTTGATACTCTGTTACTGTTGGAGACGTATTTCACTGCACTTTATTATTATTTGATGTTGTTTGATATCGATTATTTGAAACTGTTAAAACTCAGGTCCTAAAAAGACCATTCAGTTTGGTGAAATCTGATTGTTTGGTAATAGAATTCAACGTAAAAATTTGCGGTTTCGCAGACGGGGCCAGCGAAAAAAGTACTTTCGTAATTTCGGTTATGTGTGCTATGCGTTAGTTAACCCTGCGTCAAATTTTTCACTTTCAATCAACTCAAATTTTCTTTGAATTTAAGTGATATTTTAAAAAATTTCACTTTTTTTTGCAGTTACTTCACACAAGAGATAAATAATTTTACTCAGAACCTATGTCATCTTTGGGGAAGCCGCGCGGAGGGTCTTTTTAAGGGAAGGAAAGAGAGGAAGTTCTGGGAAGGAAAATCTATGGTGGATAGGAATTTAAGGGTCAGTTGTCCAGAAGTGAGGACGAATGAATCCATCCCTCCCGCTTCAGTGCATGACGATGAGTCGAGAGAGACCAGCTGGAGAGGTCAAAGGGAATCCCCAAATCTGAACACACCTCGCCCGATGCATCCGATCACCCCACCAGACGTAACAAACCGCTTGCGGTGAACTATGGCCGAGGTATTGGTTATCCAATAAATGGTTCCCGGGGCGACCGTACCCACACCCGCCTCCCAAATTGAAGGAACTGACAACGGGCTGACCTCGTTGCCTAAAATAGATTGTTTGAAAATAAATTTATTTTAATCGTCAATTTTAAAATAGGAATAATAATATCACTGGTCTGCGCTAGTACTGAAAATAAATTTACGACGTAAAACAATAATTTATAATGAGAACAGATTTTATAAAGCAGACACGAAATTTTTAATACTTAAAAGTTGTATTTTGAAGACTTGGAAGACAAGTGTCACTGGCGCGTTTGGGTCCCACCCAGGCGTCGCGTGTTCGATTCCTCGGCTGGCTAACTTTCACATTCCTCCATCACGACATAACCAACATTTTCCGCTTACTGTAATGGTAGTAGGAGATTTAAAAAAAAATCAGGTTTTTCGTAACCCGGGAATGTTTGTTTTTCTTTAAAAAAATACTTATTTTTGGCATATATTTAATACAAAACATACAGGGGTTAAGGGACGTACTTGACTTACTTTAACCAGTGATTCCTGTCATTATTTTGAGTCTTTTTCTTCTTTCGTATGGTGGGGGGTCAGAGGGGGACATCTAGGTCTGCGAGCCAGTCTAGGGCCTCAGGCGTTGCCCTGTGGACCTCATCAATCCCGCCGGGGAATGAATGGAGCGGGCATTCGTTGACCACATGTTCGGTGGTCTGCACCGCACCGCATTCACACGTCGCCGACTCTTTAAGGCCCCATCTATGCATCATATGAGCACAACGGCTATGGGAGCACCTTATCCTATTGATAGCAGTCCAGAGTTTGCGAGGCAATGAGAACCCAGGCTGTCTCTCAGTGGGGTCTTGCACGAGATGGGCGTTTTTGACGTAAAAAATGTAAATGAAATTTTGGTCTCCGGTGACATTTTTTTTTTTTTTTTCTACTAAAACATAAAAAAATTGTAATTTTTGAACAGTTGGAGGCGGGGTAAGGGGTTCGTCGGACACCCGGCTGAGTGACCAGTGACGACAAGCGGAAGAAATTTTTTTTTTTGTTTGTTTTTGAAGAAAAAAAATTTGAAAAAGAAAAAGAGGCGTCAAAAAAAGTCACCGGAGACCAAAATTTCATTTACATTTTTTACTCCAAATAATGTCAGGAATCACTGGTTAAAGTAAGTCAAGTACGTCCCTTAACACCCTATATATTTGGCTTTGCTCTATTTGCTAACTGAAAATTATGTGCAAACATCACGTCAATAGTACGATAGAAAACAGATTTTCTAATTTATAGTTATGATGCAACTCAAATTTTTCGATGATCACGGCGTCATCATAGAGCACTATTCAAAATAATTATTTAAGACATATTTTTGCCTGATATATTTTACGGAGATGAATATGGATTCAACAAAGGCATGGGGATTATGAATACACACTCTTCATTAGCCCCATAAGGGTCCCGGGATTGATCTTAAATGATAACGCTCACAGATTGATTATTTTATTTCAAGTCAACCTCAATTTTACCGCTGGAGATTACTCAAAGGCTAACAATCAAAATTATAATTAAAAAACCACCAGATTATTCAACCTCACAACTTTTCCAAGGAGTTCTTTTGTTTTGCTCTTTCAAAAAATATTCTTAAACCAATCTTTTTATTGTGTTTTGGCTGTAAAAAGTTTAGTGTGTTGGAATCTTCTCCCCCCTGATCTTCCAGGAGTCACTTCTTGCTGCTCATTTTCAGATATTTATATAATTTTTTTACTTCTGTCACTTTTTATATTAGCTGTAATTTTTTGAACAATGGAGGAGGATTTCCCTCCTGTACCCCTTACAAAGCCCCCAGATCCCCCTCCTGACCCTCCAGATGGAGACATTTCAGAACATTCAAACATTTCAGACAATGAATCTGTCATCCTAACCTCAATTAAAAAAAGAAAATTTAGTCCCCTTTCCCCAAAAAAACATGATTCGCCTTTGTCTTCTCAGTCCCCTCCAGCTCTTCCTCAACCTCCTCCAACAATCTTTTACTCTACTCATTCCCGTGGCCCCTACATTGTATATGCGCAAAAAACTGAACAAGGTAAAACCATCCATCCTCTTGAATTTGGTAAATTTCTTTCAAATAACAAGAACCTTTCGATTAAACCTGGAGGTGTTAAAGCCGAGGGTCGCTTCCGAATCTCTGTTGAATTCCTGTCAGGTTCAGCCGCCAACAACTTTATCAAAAATATATTTATTTCATCAAATTCTAAATTCAAGGCGTACATCCCAACTTTCAATGTCACTCGAATGGGCCTGGTCAGGGGTATCTCGACCGATCTGTCCATTCCAGAAATCCTGTCCTCACTTTCAACCCCCCAACATATCGGCAATCCCATAAAAGCCAGGAGGCTAAATTATAAGGACACCTCTGAGGGCATCGTTTCCTGGAAGCCCTCCCAATCTGTCGTCATCACATTCGAAGGACAATCTCTTCCCTCCCATATTTATTTATTTTTCAACTCCTTAACAGTTGAAATGTACACTTATCCCACCACTCAATGTTACAACTGCTGCCGTTTTGGTCATACCAAAGCTGCATGCAGATCCCCTCCCAGATGTTTCAAATGTGGAGAAAACCACTCGGCTGACCAATGTTCTTCTCTCTCTTCACCTAAATGTTTTAACTGCTTAGGCGCTCATTCCGCCATTAACTCTTCTTGCCCCGAACAATCTCGCCAAAAAAATATAAAAATTTCTATGGCCTCTGAGAACTTGTCTTTTCTGCAGGCTTCTAAATTATTCCCGCCTGTCAAAAAATCATTTTCCGAGGTTTTATCCAGTAACTCTTCATCCAACCCTCTCGCCTCCTCCTCAACATCTTCCCGTTCAACAAAATTCACATACAAAAACCCTATCTCTAAACAGGCTCGTGGATACGATCAGCAACAACACAACTCACTTCTCTTAAATCCCAATGGTTCTCCTCTTTCACACGCCACAAATGGGTGCGCAAACAATTATAATTCATCCTCAACAAACTATCAAAAGCTTTCTGAACAACTCTCCCAAGATAATTCTTCATTTATTCAAACTCTTATTATGCTTCTAATTGACCTAATTTCTTCTCAAACTAATCTACCGTCCAACGCTGCTTCTATTATTTCCACATTAAAATCATTTATTCAAAATGGCTCTTCAAGATGTCAGAATTCTTCAGTGGAATAGCCGCAGTGCTATTTCTAACAAATCAAACCTTCTTAACCTATTAAATTCAAACCTTGTTTCTGTGGCTGCTATCTCAGAGACATGGTTTACTCCATCCACTCACTTTAATGTGGGAGGGTACTCCTGTCTCCGCGATGATCGCCCGGAAGGTACGGGCGGAGGTGCTGCCCTTTTTATTAAAAAATCCCTTCCGTTTTTCCCAATAAATAATATCAAACCCCCCAATGCTGACTTTCAAATGGTTGCAGCTAAAATAAAGGACACTTCCTTTGTTTCTATCTATCTTCCCCCAACATCGCACTTCAATAAACAAGCGTGGTTGTAAATTGTCCGTCAACTAAGCCCTCCTTTCTTTTTATTGGGTGATTTTAATGCCCATTCTCCCGTCTGGGGTTCTGCTTTCTGTGATCGAGACGGTCGAAGTGTGATGGATTTCCTAGATGAATCCAACCTTTTTCTTTTGAATGACGGATCTCCTACTAGAATCTCTCGCCCCAACACAAACCCCAGTGCAGTGGATCTCTCCATATGCTCTATTAATCTGGCACCTCTCTCCTCGTGGGTGGTGTCCCCCGACCCTTGCTCCAGTGATCATTTCCCGATCACCATCACTTATCAAACTTCTTTCCATTCAGACAAGTCCCATATTTCGACAAAGATTAAAACAAAACACACCAAATGGGACGAATTTAACTCACATATGGATAAGTTTATACAAAATTTATCCTATACCGATACATTATCTGTCAAAGATGACTACGATAACTTCAAATCAATGCTCGTAACTGCAATCAATAAATCAAATCCTCCCCCTAAAACCAAATCTCTCAAAAAACTCCCTCCAACTCCCTGGTGGGATGAGGAATGTTCCAAAGTAGTGAGAATTCGGAAAGTTAAATCTCTTTCCTATCGTCACAATATGACTATGGAGAACTATCTCATATACAAAAATGCCGAAGCGAATGCCAAAAGGGTATTGAGGTCAAAAGAAAAATCCGGGTGGTACAACTTCTGCAGTTCAGTATCTCCGAACACTCCAATTTCGGAAGTTTGGTCTATGATTCGAAGATTTCGATCCTCCTTCAGTCCAACATCTCCTCGAGCTTCTCATTCTAAATGGATGGACGAGTTCTTGGACAAAATTGCCCCCCCTTCTGTACCTAACTTAGATGAAATAACTCCAATCCACAACACTCCTATGTCTGATCATTAGCTTGACTCTCCATTCACTTTAATTGAATTAAAAAATTGTTTATCAACAGTCAAGGACTCATCTCCAGGCAGAGATGGTATACCTTATAGCATTATCAAAAATAGTAATGATAATGTTCTAAATCACTTTTTAAGCATCTTAAATAAAATCTTCCAGACTGGCATAATACCTGATGACTGGAGTTCTCAAATAATCATCCCAATTCTAAAATTAAACAAATCACCCAATTCTGGATCCAACTATAGGCCAATTGCTCTTTCATCCACCCTTAGTAAAATTTATGAAAAATTAATTAAAAACCGGTTAGAATTTTTCGTCGAGAGTAATCATCTTCTCTCTCCATCCCAATTTGGATTTAGGAAAAAGAAATCTACACAAGATAACCTTGCCATCATCAGCACTGATATTAATTTATCCATTTCTAACAAAGAAGTATGTCTTGCAGTCTTTATAGACATAGAAGGCGCCTTTGACAATGTTTCCATCCCAATTCTTAAAAAAAACTTTTAGGCCTTGGCTTACCCCTCATGTTTGTCCAATCTATTATTAATCTTTTTCTCGATAGGAAAATTTTCATTGAGCTACCAGATGTTACTCCTCAGAGTAGGTCAATTTGGAAGGGTTTACCCCAAGGCGATGTATTATCCCCCTTACTGTATAATATATACACACACGATATGCATGTCACCATTCCCCCTCAAGTAAAAGTCGTTGAGTTCGCAGATGACATAGCTTTCTTCTTATCATCCAAAATCATTCCATCCGCCGTCAAATATCTTAATGAAGCCATGGATGCCCTTTGCACATGGCTTACTTTAAATGGTCTTGAACTTTCAGTACAAAAGAGTCAGTGTGTTACCTTCTCAAATCGTCATAATAACCCCCCTGTTCAAATTTTATTTAAAAACTCGCCAATCCCCAATGCTTCCGAAGTAAAATTTTTGGGAGTAACATTTGATAGGAAACTTAAATGGTCTTCCCACATTAATAATATAGTTACTAAATGTGAAAAAAACTTAAATATTATCAGATCATTGACTGGCGTTTGGTGGGGTGCTCATCCTATCTGCATTAAGTTGCTCTACAATGCACTTATTCGAAGTCATCTCGACTATGCCTGCCCACTTTTTAGTACTGCATCCAAAAATGCACTCAGTAAATTAGACAAAATTCAATCTAAGTCATTGCGAATAATAACTGGCGCGATGCAATCGTCGCCCATCAATTCCCTTCAAGTAGAATGTTCTGATCCTCCTCTTTATTTAAGGCGTCAATTATTTGCTGACAAATTTGTTCTTAAATGTTTAAATTCTAAAAGTCATCAGATTATTCCCAGAGTCTCGTTGTTCAACGACTCAACACATTCATCTACAATCAGAGCTCGAACTAAACCTCTCCCTGCCATTTGTAAAAATTTTCGCTCTCTCTCAGAGCTTCAAATTATCAAAAATGATATTCTTCCTTTGTACAAATTAAAATATAGTCACGTCACCCTATCCCCAACGATTTTAGAGGGGATCGGCATCCTTAAAAGTCATTCCAATCTCCCAGCCCGTACTGTCAATAATATGTTCAATGACATTATTTCTTCTAAATGGCCCAACTCTTCTCTTTTATTTACTGATGGCTCCAAATCTCCGGACTCTCCTAACTGTGGTATTGGTATTAACGTTTACCACAATAATTCTAATGAAAGAATATTTTATTCAATTTCAAACCAATTTTCAATATTTTCTGCCGAGTGCATTGCGATTATTGAATCTCTCAAATATATAATAAAAAATAATTTTGAACATTCTCTTGTTCTCTCTGACTCTCTCAGTTCCCTCCAAAAACTTAAAACAAGTCCTCTTCTTCATCCTGATGATCACTTTGTATGTCTTATTCGAGTATTGATAACCTCCATTCAAAGCTCTGGAAAAACTGTCACTCTGATTTGGATTCCTGGACATGTTGGCATAGTGGGTAATGATATTGCTGATTCCTTGGCAAAACAAGGAGCGTCTAACCCTACCGTTACCCTCGTAAACCATATTCCCCTGTCTGATATTTTTTCCATCATCAAAGATAGATCCCGCAATGTTTGGACAGAGTATTGGAACATTGCTAGTCAATCCAAGGGTGCCCGCTACGCCTCAATACAAAGGACTATCCCATCAAAACCGTGGTTTCAAAAATTCCCCCATTTTTCCAAAAAAGAAATTTCCTTACTTATTCGTATGAGAATCGGACATTGTTCCGTTCCTTCTCACCTTTATAAAATTCATGTGCTTGACTCCCCAGATTGTACGTTCTGTGGTCTAGATGTGGGAACTTTAGATCACATATTTTTTGATTGTCCCTCTCTAAATAAATATCCTCTCTTCTATCAAGCGTTATCAAAAATTGCCTCTCCTCCATTCAACATCTCATCTCTTCTAAGTCTGAACTCTACTCCAATCTTCCATAAAATTCTGAAATTTGCACATTTAAATAAAATTAATATATAAATTCACCTTTCCTTTCTCTGTAATTATAAATGATGGCCTAGAACACCCTTGAAGGGTGAAAGCCAGAAATAATTGAAAAAAAAAAAAAAAACTTTTCCAAGATTTTAAAGTTTCGCCGTTAAAAAATACATGTCTTAAAAATACACTCCTTCAGATACACAAAGATATTACAAAGAAATCACACCATGCCATGGTACGTGTTGAAAGCAGACAAGACTTAATGGGTCGCTTATGCAATCCATTAATGTATACCAGCTTTGCACAACATTACTACACTTACACTGGAATAATATGGTTCAATCAACTAGCGTCAGAGCTGAGGTTAGAACTTCATTGAATAAAATAAACTATTCTATAATAATTAATTTAGCTAATTAGAATCAATAGACATCGTATTTTTCTTATTCTATTACTTTTTAGTGTATCTAGTACCTACTTTTTTATTTTTATTTTAAACTAGCTGGTCCCGGCATACGTTGCTATGCCATTTAATAAAGAAATTGTTCTCCCTGAGTGTCCTTTCCCATTCGTCCCGTTCCCCTTCCGTCTCTCCTTCTTCTCCTGCGTCCTCTTCCCCTCTCGCGTTCCCACTCCTTCACCTCCACCTTCCCTCTCCCCACTCTATTCCCCCCCCCTTCCCCCGTCCCACAAACCCCCCTCCCGAGTTTCCCTCCCCCCTCACACGTCCCCTTCCCCTCCCGCGTTCCCCTTCCACCTTCCCCGCCTTCCCTCTTCCTTTTCCCGCTCCATCGTCCCTCCAACCCTCCTCCCGCGTTCCATATATTCAATCCCAGTACTTTCAGTTTTTAAACAGCCCGCGTGCCGCCTTTTACAATTTTTATTCAGATTTCCATTTTTCATGTATATTAAATTTGGTACCTAACATAGGTACTTATTCTTGATTCGATTCAAACTATTAGGGGAGTGCCTACTATAAATTTATCAACTAAAAGATTTTCAAAAATAGAATCCTGATTTAACAATCATTGTTTTGCAAAATGTCATTCTCAAACACGCGAACTGTCAAACGTGCGATAGTCGTTAGGTTTTCTGAAATTATCAAATTTTCTGCGCAATTTTCTCTCCGTAAGAACCATTCTCGTACTTCTAGGAATATTCTAAAAAAAGAATTAGCGAAATCGGTTCAGCTGCTCTCGAGATTTGCGCTTAGCAACACATTAAGCGATTTATTTTTATACATAAGATATACAAAAAGTTCTTTTCACTTTTATATGTACAAATTTAAAAAAAATTTTTCTTCGCACTGAATGTTGTTGTAATTTTTATTTTTTCCCCTTTACACACGAGTTTTTAACTCTTGTAAAGGTAAATATGTCTAGTTTATAATTTGAAATATACATTATCAGGTGAATTTAAGTACCTTAATGATGGTAATAAATAAATAAATAAAGTAGTAATATACTCGTGAATACCCACGCGTGTTTTAAAAAGATACCACAATTAAAGGCCTGTGGTCGGTAACACACAGGCAACACCCCCCCCCCTGGTGACTAAAAACCTAAGCCACCCGCCACTCATTTGAACCAAGCGTGGTATTTTGAAGACCCCCCCCCCCTGAACGGGTCTAGTAGTATGGGTACGTTCCCTTAGGTTAGGTTCGATTAGGTCAGGTTAATTTTTAGTAGATATTTTGTTGGGGGATATTTTGTCGAGGATATTTTATCGCAAGATGAAAACGCGCATTACCCGCCGCTAGTATCTTAAAAAATAATGAAATTTTTGCTGTACCTTTCCACATAATAAGATTTGAAAAAACATTTTATTTGTTTTGTATGATTCTTTTTCACTCACGTAAGGAAACCAGAGGATTTAAGATTAAAAGCTAAACATCTCAGGGAATACTTTTATCAACGAACTACGGTACCTATCTGTAGTATAAATCTAAATTGTATTTTGACGTAAAACTTGGGAACAGAACACTCAAGCGATTAGATTTTTATACAGAAGGCTTTGCTGTAGATGTCTACGTCACCACCAATATGTTCATTGTTTTTCTTGCGAAGCCTTTGTTATATTAAGCCATCATGGTTTTGAAGTTTCAACGAACAATAAATGTTTTCGTTAATTCATTCAACATTCTAAAGGTTCAATTTTACTAACAAAAAAAATAAAAATGTGCAATAGGCCACTTGCATTGAATTCAAACGACTTGGAAAAAATCGTGTGGATAGATTTTTTCATTAAGATTGCGAAAATGTTAGTAAAATTTTTTAGAAATGTACAGTTTTTTAATTTTTAAATAAATAAATCCATTATTTGGGCTCGTGACGTCACTACATGAAAATGTCCCGTCTCCGAAAATGTTCCAATTAATTTTGTAAAATTCCACACTGATTTATTTTTTTAATATAGCATCACTTTGATTTCAGGCGAATTTTTGAATTCGTTCACTAGATTTATTGTTTGTTCTCTGCGAACTTATCATTTGGTTCGACTTTTTGACAGATGTTCTGAAGAGAACCCCGTACAATTTAGAAGTCGGTACGTGTTTTAGACGTATAATGGTTATGGTGCTGATTTTAACAAAATCAAATTTTATAATATTCTTATTATTATTATAATTTACAAGTACAAGTATATTACATTGGATTTAGTAATATATACGTTGTACATTATAATGATTTATGATCAAGAAGATGGATCAAGGAAAAAAATATTTATGAGATGTAATATTTTTGGCATGCCTCGTTGTTGTCCTGTGCCATTCGTGTGGAAAACGTTCTTACTTTTAAAATGATTTTCGGCTATGTAATTATCGTTTTTTCGCACCTATAAAATTATGTCCCGTCTTTCCGATTTATAAAAAATGGTCTGATTTTCGGATTGAAATTTTCAAAAAAACCCCAGGGTTTCAAAAATACGATTTAAAAAAAATACGGAATGTCTTAGAATATTTGTCTAAACCGGAAAAAAATTTAAAAAAATGTGATGCAAGTGGCCTATTCATATGCGGTAGAAGTGAAACCTTCAGAAAATTAAAGTAGACAAGAGTAGGGAGGCTACGAAGCACCGCACGAAGATGGGACCGATTAGTCTATCTCATTCTCTCTTCAGGCTAAATTCTATAGATGTATGTGTTTGTCTCTTTTTAGTGTAGCTATTTTTAGTTTCATCGAGTTTTAAATCATAACGGTTCTGAAGAAGTTTTCACTTGAAAAATATTTTTCTGAATAAATAGTATTTAAGGAAACACACCAATTTATCGTAAATATAAAATACACATTTCTTTCTGAGTATCTGACGAAAGTCAGGAGGACAGAAGTTCAATGTCACATGAATTGCTTCTCTCATAGACAATTTGATGTCACAATGTAACGAGCGAAGCGTAAATAATAAACGAAATACATTGTTTGTACTCGTATTTGATCGAAGGATAATTAAGATAGCTTTCCTTACCTGTTGTGTTTCATCAAGTGTGGAAGAACACTAGATACAACAAGTAAAACCTTCAGAAACAAATATGTATTTTTTTAAAATTATTTAAAGGTTTTCGAAACAGATCTAGTTTTATCGCCCGATATCGGGTTGGTTTTCGATTGTTACCATTTTACTAAGAAAAACTGAATATTTGTTAATGCAATACCCATTTAGCTTAATAGTCCTACGACTCACAGTTGAAATTATAAATAAATAAATAATTTTTAGTAAGAGCCCATATCATGTAAAAGTTTTAGATTAGTGATTGAAGTTTTTTCTCATATATGGAATCAAGCAGCGGCGGAAGGAAAGATTTTCCTTGTAAAAATAAGTTTTGTAGGATATGAGCAATTGAAATTTGTTTCGTGGAAGGAGAAGGGAGTCAATCGCGAGGAATTGGAAAAGAATTCACGACGCAACTTTAAAATTACTTTATTTCTCTTTATTATAACTTTAACCCACCTGGAATCCCGGCAAACTACGCGTCATAAAGAACTTATAAATTGATTCTCGGCAGGCACACTTTCTAGTTTTTTTGGTGGAGGATTACTTTCTAAAACTTATACTTATTCTGGAAGCTTCGTTTGATTGATGTTATTGAGAAAAATTGCTCGATCAATGACTGAATTGACGAGAAGGATATTAAAAAATTTCGTAGCTTATTTCCTCTAAATTTTGTACATAAGTACCTACCAATCGCATATTTACAGTCAAATCATTTTAAATAGGGCACGTTTGGATGTATTTCGGTACACCGATAGTATCGAAAGTTTCAAAAAAGTTTTTTGAAGAAGTATGAAATACCAAACGCATTAATATTGGGTGCGTGGCAACATCTATCAATTCTGCTTAAATTTAGACTCGATATAATTTCCATAATTTTTTTGTTATTTCTTTCGTTCTTCAGCTTTAAAACCAAAATATTTTTTCAACTTTGGGGATGCTGTGTGAAGGGTCTTTTTAAGGAAAGGTATGAGAGGAAGTTCTGGAATGGAAATGGTATGAGAGGTGGGTAGGAATCTGGGGTTCAGTGTGTCTAGGTCATCCACCGCCAAAACCTTGACAAACCTCACCCCAAGAACCCAAGCACCCCTTCTATAAGTATAAAATAATGTGATAACAAAATAAGTTTAAGTAATTGTAAAAAAGATAATTTTGTCTATTTGTTTATCATTCAAATTTGCAGATGCTCAAATAGATGACATAGTACCTACAAAAATTATAATGACGACCGATGAAAGAGATTTGTTCAAACGCTTTGATTATTTGTAGCAAACAAACTGAAAAGCCCCGAAGAAATAAACAGTCACAACAAACACAAAATAGGTACCACCAGACTCTTTTAATCAGAATAAGCGCAAGTTTGTCTTGAAAAAATGATCATTATTTTGCAAAGGCTGAATATGAAATCTTCGTCCCAAATCGTTTAAAAGTCTGATCAAAGGATTCAGCTCCATTTGCAATCGAAACGGCTTTACCAAATTATTTATCTCAGCTTATTTTATTTGTATAAAATAATAATGTAATGTAAGCATATTTTATAGAAGTATAACAGGTCTATGTTATGCAGTGAGATCGCGTAGAACACATGGATAATATGTGGCTTTATGAACTGAGCCCAATTTATATATTACATATTTATATAAGTTTTTGTTGATATTTTGTCCATACGTATATTATTCTTTTCACTCGGTATTCAATCTACACAACAATAATATTTATATATCGAAGTCTCATTCAATTAAAAAGGAAACGGCGTCAGAAGTGGAAATTAAAGACCTCAGAATGCTAGAAACAAACAATTTTCCAACTGCTCGAAGCCAGTGGGACTTTGGCATCTCTAGATTGAAGATAGTGAGTAAAGTAATTGAATTTTTTTAATCAGACATCTTTATTTATTTTATTTATTTACTATAGATAGATACAAAAGAAAGTACAAATTACATATTAGAAAGCTTTGCTTGTCCAAGTAGGAAAGTTTTCAGGACAGACAAATTGACAGGTTTAGTTCATATTATACATTACATAATTACATAACAACAAAAAAATAGAAAAAGAACCTAATAGCATATATTATATTCGGATTTGCCGAATTAACCTGGTAACATACATATAATTTATTCAGATTTACAGTGTATTAGTGTAGGTAGGTAAGTTAGTAGTATTGAAAAGTGTAAACCAGGTACCTGATAACAAGTTGGAGGAAATACAATAAGATTTACAATATAAAGAGATGAAGTTATGTGTTCAGAAGTGTGCACCATAATATATAGTACACTTATAAGAGAAACTAAAACTACATTAAAATTTACAAATTTAGATATAATTTATGTATTTAATAATATATATGTTGTTTTTTATGTTTATTTATGCGCTGTAACTACAATGTGTAAACAATTATGTGCAAATATTATTATTTTTACTGATTTTAAAACATGTTTTCAGTGCATATTATATTACACGACAATACGAATATACACCGCGCTCATGTCTTGAACTACTCCTGCTAAAATATGCAAACAATAACTATAAATGTAGATAGAAATATGAATAGAAACTCTGAATATAAATAAATAGTACCTGATTTAGTGCTACTTTGGTAAAGGTATAGTGAAATTGGTGCATTATTTCTTACGTCATACGAGTGTTATATATTGTTTATTTATTATAAATTATCACCGCTATAAGGTACCAAGATTCACACAGCGAGTATTGATGTTAGTGAGCGTGTTACGCCTTACGTCTATAGGCGTCTTCAGTAAACTTAGGCTGAAGATGATTTCATTTCGCGATGAAGTTATGATTACAACTTACAACCCTGAGTGTATTGAGATTGGCATAGCAGAGGTAAAGGAAAGATGAAATAAGAAAGAACTCAAGTGAGATCCTTGAGGATTATAAAAAAAAAACATTTTATAAAAGGAAGTTTGAATGTTAATGAAGCATAATTATTATTTATTGCAGTAGTTCATTTTCAGTTATTTAACGCACCCGAAAAAAAAATCCCTGTCAATAGGTAGGTACGTCAATTTGTTAACGTCTTGATAATAATAATAATTATTGATCGAAACACCTGCGCAGCACGTCATTTGAGTGTTTCGCACAAAAGAAGTGATTAAGGAAAGAGAAATGTGAAAACGAGGTTCCCGTGGGACGTGATTGTTAAATTGTTGGGAATAAATGAATCAACAAGACTCCGATAATGACAACAGGTTTGCAAATACGAAAATGGTACAAATGCTTGCTCTTTATAACTCAAAGAATAACATTTTATTAAAGTAGTCTTAATGTTTTTTAAGGGTATATATGACGACCTCCGTAGTCCAGTGGGTAAGACTCTTGACTCACAATCCGGAGGTCGCGGGTTCGAACCCGGCATGCGCAAATAAATTTTATTTGATTAATTTGTGTTATTTAACATTTAATTCATTTAAAATAATATATAGTATATTTGCGGCATGTTCCAGAGTGGAAGATGCTATCAGTATCGCCCCGGTGTAAGACCACCATTCAGAATTGAAACGTTGCTTAAAAAAGGCTTTAGCCGTGTTTGGTGACCAGATCTGAATAGCCAGGTACTTTCCAACCTTCCTCTTCTCCACCTACTTCCCCTCCCCACTACCTTCAGCCTCACAACATACCCCAATTGGGGATGCCATAGTCTCACTGGCTCCAGACGGGAGCAGTTGAGATTCTTGTGCGGTATTCACTGTAAAAAAAAAAAAAAAAAATATATATATAATGCAAGATGTTACGTCTAAAAGCACTATTTAACTACGCACTAACCCATTGGATAAAAAAAATCAGACCATAAAAATACCCGCTTGACATTCCATTACAAATTGATCTGCAATTTTTGAACGAATCTTAAAATGAAATACTATTTTTGGCTACGTCTGATAAATTAGCAGAGGTGCTCGGGTTCATGGGGGTGAGGTTTGAAAATGCCTTGGCGACGGATGTGTTTGCCCATCTACTGCGATGTTGGACTGGATCGGGAGAGACTGGTTGAAGGAGACCTCTTGACCTCTCTAGCCGAACTCTCTCGATCCATTGTCTTGCACCGCGGTGGGAGGAATGGATTCATACGTCCGTCACTTCTGGATACATTAAACTCAGATTACTTCCTCACATCTATCTCCTTGGGAATGGATGGATAAAGTTGATGAATAAAGATGATAAATGGGAATTAATTTTCGCCAAGAGAATAAGAGACTAAAAAATGAAACGACTCAGGAAGAAATTAGATTTAGTTTATTGCTTCATAAGGAACCTGACGGCTTTCAGAATCAGAGGGCCGGCGTGGTCTCGCGGTAAGTCTATCGACACACAATCCGAAGGTCGCGGGATCGAATCCCGGCGAGGGCATAAATTTTATTTGAATGAATTGTGTTATTTTTCAATTTATTTATTTAAAATAATGTATAGTATATTTGAGGCACATTCCAGAGTATAGTATCGCCCTGGTGTAGGACCATCATTCAGAATCGAAACGTTGCTTGAAATGGCGTTAGCCGTGTTTGGTGACCAGATTTGAATAGTCAGATACTTCCCCACCTTCCTTCTCCTCTACCTTCAGCCCCACAACATACCCCAATTGGTGATGCCATAGTCTCACAAGTTGCAGACGGGAGTAGCTGAGACTCTTGTGAGGTATTACTATACCCAAAAATATGTGTGCGTTAAGACAAGGTTGTGAGGCAGTCCATCCTCTCTGCCTAACCCCGCAGAAGGGCATGATTGTTAGTTTAAACGTACGATATTTCTTCACGCTCCTCTAGCGACAAGTTCGTAGGTTTGATTGAGCTTTCGTTGGTGCGGACTTAATTAGCACATCTGACAAAATGACTCCGCCCGAAGGGAGTCAAGTATAAGCGCCCCCTTCCGGGCGAACTATTGTACTAAGAGAGAATTATTAACGGAATAATTTAATCACAGCCTCCCGGTTATCCTGCGAAGCCTGGAAGCGTAGAATAAATACACGTATTTTATTTTATTTTCCCCCGGCGTCCTTTGTCGGAGCGTTGTTTAACGCGTCCTCTTTGTTTCACATTTTAATCTTATTTCCCAGGTATATTTTCCAGGTATATTTCCACTTGTTTTAGCATTGTTCGCGGAGTATTTACACTTGGTAAACACCCGGTTGTCTCGGAAGATTTCTGCAAATAGAAAAAAAAAACCTGGCCGTTAGTTTTCTCAGGTGTAAACAATAATATGAATTAGAATTATTTACGTTGTTAAAGTTTACAACGGCAGGTTGCAAAAACGTTTCTCAGACACTCTGAGCGGTTTAAAAATTAGTTTCTCAAGCTTCTTGTTATTATTAAAAATAGTTATATCATTACGGAGGGTAAATAAAAAAAATAATACGTTTATATTATTTTTTGTAACCGATGTTAAAATATTCGTAATATTATTGAGTTTTCTTTACTTGTCTTTTCGTTTTACTTATTTGAAATATTACATTTTATAAATACTTATTTGATTACACATAATTGAGCATAAATTCGCTCACCAAACTAAAATGTTGTTTTCGTTATTTGTTTTTGGGGTGTTATGCCGTGTTGCGCTACCTCCTTCTTTAGCCAACGTTTCGGACATCGTTGCAGTGTCCGAAACGTTGTATAAAGAAGGAGGTAGCGCAACACGGCATAACACCCCAAAAACAAATAACGAAAATGTTTTTGGCCGTGAAAATCGTAAAACTTATTTAAAATGTTGTTATTTTTTTTTTCTTAGTTTTTCACAAAATTTTATTTATGTTTTAATTTATATAGAACACTTGAGTTCTTAACATTTTATCTTTATTATTAATTTTTGTATTTCAAAATTTGAATTTTCATTTTTATTTCTACTTTTCTTTAAAATATGTTCTTTTTTTTCTCTTTACTTTTAAGTATTTCTTAATTTTTTTTTTTGGAATGTTTAATCATCTGTTTTAATTAAATCGTAGGTATTTAAAATATTAAATGTATGACTACCACAACACGCGCATTAGCCTAGTGTGGTAGCCAAAAAAACAAATATCTGTAACTAATAAAAAATTTTATGAAATAAAAAAAATAAAAATAAAAAAACACAAGAGCCTTGTCTCTTTATGGCGAGGAAATGCTATTTATATATTCATTTGCAACACTCTACAACATGTAAAAAAATGTATACATATTGTAAAAAACACACAAATATTAAATCTTTACATAGTATTTCATGCGGTTTTCACTAGTAGATAGAGTAATTCAAGAGGAAGGTTTATATATACAATACATGCATATTATAGTACAGAAAAGTTAAGGAATTCAAATATTCAATTCAGGCAGCGGGCAGCGGGCAGCTGGCAAGCGGGAGGTGTGAATAAGCAAATTAACAGATGGCGTTGGTTAAACAGGTTGGGAAAGCCACAGCAACGTGTGGCCGGGTCTGCTAGTAAAAAATAAATTAGTTGCAATGAAAGGTACTTTAATGACACATTTCACCAAAATTCAAAGTTAATGTTGTCATCAAATGGCCATTCAGCGCTATTTTGTTTTTTTGACAATTGAAATATCCCGTTAAATAGATATTATAGTCGTTTTCTGTTTTCACTCAAGCAATGTGAATAAACATAATAACTGAACTTGAATGGAACTTTCACAGAACTTGAAATTTAATAAATTGTTCAAATTCTGTGAAACAACTCATGCTTAGTCCTTTTCAGCTTTTGAATTGTGATCATTAGACGACAATGATCATTGATCATGTTGTCAAGCTTTTCAGCGTGTTACAATTTAGTAGAATGAAACGCACCTAGAATTGGCGTTCAACATGGACCTTTCAAATTTATAAAAAAGCCACTGAATGGTCATTTGATGACAATGTTACGAGTTAATTTCTGGTTAAAAAACTGGCCCCAATTATTACCTTTGTTGGAAACCATCCGGAATCAATGCTGTTTTTAATGATCTGTGTAGTCAAGTTCTTCCAAAACTTTCCTTTCTTAAATAACCTGTCCCTTTCAGCCTTGAAACAATCCAAAATGGTGATGCCGAAATCATAACATATATACTTTCTTATCTGAAAAAAAAGAGAAGATTGTTAATAAACGTTGTAGAGAAATACGTCAAACCTTATGAAGGGGCTGATTTTGAAGTGTCAGGTGATCAAGTCAGTGCTATCGAACATAGGCAGTTTGCAAATGGTGGCACTTGTTGTTATTGGCTTTCGTTGTTACTGCTGATTAGTGTGTTGTTTTAGCGCATGCATTTTAAATTTAAAAAAAGTTAAACTATTTTTAGCAGTACAGTTTACTTAGAGACATCAATGAAGTTGTAATTTGGCGGTCGCTACCTCAGGCCTGTACTCCAGTTGACCTTGTTATGACCTCGAAACTTACGTGAATTTTTAGGAATACCGTAGAGTCCTAACTTTTTCCAATTGTCAGGAGGCAGTGGGACTATGACTATTTGGTGTATGTTGTTAGGCAGGAGGGAGAGGGGTGAGAAGTACTTGGCTATTCAGATCTTTAATCTATTTTATACAGATCTAACAATTAATTGTATTTCATCATAACGCTGCTTTCAGGAGAGTCGATTAAGAAACCAAATTAATATCTCATTCCAAATCCAACCCATCTCATCTAGCACAAGGGTTGCGAGTTCCTCCCTTCTTCGCATCTCATACATTTTCGTCCACGATATTATTTGACACCATACATTACGGAGCCAGATGTTTACGCTGTCTGCAGTGGAAACCTCTACGTTAATGTTACCGTAGAATACAACTACCGCTGGTAGCTCCGATGTAACCTCTCCCCCTTTATCACAAACGAGACATGTAACAGAAAGAGAGGTTGCAACGGAGCTCTTATGGCGAATGCTTATATCTATGTATTATCTATCTGGAGGAGATGCTGCACCCTGTATATGATATAGTGCCTAATCTGTTTTTAATGTGACTCTTAAAATAAGTGCGCGTTGTCAATTATCATGGTTTTTCGTATGAGAACGTTCAGCGGTTGTTGTAATTTGCGTCTAGTTGGAAGACATCAATTGAGACCACACACGATTTGAGATAAAAAGTTGATTTGATTTCTTCAACTAAACGTTGCATGCTAGGCTGGATGTAGGTGCTTGATTCGTGACAATGCACGAGGGTCAGAATAACATTGCGGCCACTCTTTGCTATTTAAAAACGCTTAAGGGTTTCGATACGAGTTATGCCCGACCACCAAACAAGATATGTAATTAACAATTTAAATGGTACTCTCTGCTATTGTGTCTTCTGACTTGGTTTCCATTTGGGGACGTAGACATTTGTTACAATCGCAGATATTTCTAATTGGGGTTATTTTATTGATAATTGGGGTTATTTTATAATCCACGATGGAAATCTGAGTCACGAGTCAATTCACATAAGAAGTTCACACAAAGCATACTATACAATACGATAGGGTTTGCACTTTATGTTAAATAAATAAAATTAGCCTTTGTTGCTGTTAAACTTATAAAACATTTTTCTGAGTGTAACGATAAGATAAATAACACTTCAACGTTTTTTTTTTTTTTTACATTAACTCCACACAGGAGGCCCTGAGGAAAATAATTTCCCTCAGGGCCTATGTCATCTGGGATGCTGTGTGGAGGGTCTTTTTGAGGAGAGGAAGGAATGAACATTGGTCTTGAAGAGACCCATGTTGTAGGAAGGAGGAAACACAGAGGCCGGCAAATCATTCCACAGCCGAGCTGTTGAACATAAGAACGAGTCGAAGAAACGACCCGTTCTCATGTGATTAATGTCAACTGTGTACAAATGTTGGGCACGCGTTTGGCGTGTTTCCCGACTATGCACCGGTGCCGAAGGGATCAATGATGCTAGTTCCTCGGAGCATCTTCCATTGTAATACCGGTAGAACAAGGATAGCATTCCCACCCGACGCCTGTGCTCTAAAGATTGCAATCCGTCTGTTAAGATGGGAGAATCTATCAAACGGACCGCCCGTTAAAAACGTAGAGCGAAATATCACGATACGATGATGGTTAGCAATGGACTGGCGATATTGTTGTACTTGACACATGTCCACCGTGTAGGTAGGTACACTTAATGTGCGGAAGTCCAAAATCTGGATTCCTCGGATCTGCTAGGCCGATCGGAACACAAATATGATTGAAATCCATCAGCGTTATGAAACAGTGCTACTTTCTATTATTATCTTGTGGTTAATATATTAACCGGTTAATAAAATATCTAGTAATTTGGCCATATTGGTTGACCTATCTTTATGGTTACTATAATAACTAGTAACTTGGCCATATTGGCCCTACTTGGACAATATTTATGATTAATATAATAACTAGTAACTTTGCCGCACTAGCCCTACTTGGCCTATCTCTATGGTTAATATAGTTACTAGTAACTTGGCCCTAATGGTTCTTTTGGACCTGTCTCTATGGTTAATATAATAACTTGGCCCTATTGGCTCTCCTTGGCCTACCCCTATAGTTAAAATAATAACTAGTAAATTAAAATGAAATAACTAGTAGACTAAAATTACTGATAATGAAAAAAAAAATATTGGACGTTGTATTATAAACGTTATTATCTTCTGACTTTTTTGTCGTTTCATGTAAAAATAATTTATAAAGAATTCCCAAAGATTCATAAATTTATTTCAAAATGTGATTTGAAACGTTGGTTTCATAAAGGTGTACATTTTACTTCTTTTATGGTTAGTTTTCGTATTTGAATATAAAGTGTGGTCTTTTCTCTTATTAACACCGTTTTGTATCATATTTCTCACTATGATAGAAAGGGAGATACAACCATTTCTATGAGACCTGTACGAGTTGACCCTTAAAAGGGGTTAAATAGAATCTAAGGGACACCACAAGAATAGCGAAATATGCACTATCATGCCAACATAACATGCCTAATTTAAATAGCTCATATTTCAAAGAATTTTATGGTTAAAACAGGCATTAATGACAACCAGAAACGGTTCAAATATACAAAAGTTATGTATTATTATTGACGTAAAATTATTATTGTTATATTATTATATAGCTGTAATTTATGTAATTAGTTAGACAGTGAAATATTTGTATTGCTTTTACTATATTTAATAATAAAAAAAATATTATAAGACCTTAAAAACTTCAAATCTTTAAGGGGAATATGTAAGAAATCGGTAGAAATTCGGGTAGCGGCGGCTTAAGGGACGTGCTTGACTGGTTTTGATCAGTGATTCCTGACATTATTTGGAATAAAATATGTAAAAGAAATTTGGTCTCCGGTACTTCCCGTTTATTGTATTGGTTCATTTTCCATAATTTCATATTTTTACAGATATTCTTGACTCAACTTTTGATAATGAGAAATTACTTCTGTGAGTACAATTATATATTTGTCTTAATATTAATGATATTACAACACGAACAAACTTTTGTTTCTCCTTTACAACTCCTTACAACATACTCGTATTTAATGATAATATAAACCACCTTCCATCAACGCCGCTGTAGCATCAGTTAGAAATCAGATACCCGTCTAGTTCATTCTCATTACGAAACAGAAAAAAGTGTTTCTAGAATTTCATCCAAGGTGCTTCACTGTCTTAGTCTTTGTATCGAGTTTAATTTTGGTGCAAGTAATTTATGTTGTTACCAATTAGAGATCGGAGCGTTTGTTTCACTCTGAACAAGGCTGTAAATTCTTAATCTTTTTTATCCTGAAGGCAAAGACAAACCAGAGCAATTGTCGGGAGCTTAATTTGGAAATTATGAAACGAGATAAATGCCTAATTGCTAGCGTAGTTTTATTTATTAATTGGCCGTTTTATTGTACATTATATTATCTGATGCACGAATCATGTATTTGTTGTAAATATTATAACACCTATCTATTTAAATTGTTATCCTATTCTCACGATCAATATTATATGATAGCCATTTATTGCTTTTCACGTGGGATTAAGAATACCCTAAGATTGAACGACATGGGAATTAAAAATAATCTTATTTTTACATTAGCTCCACACGGGAAAATAATTTCCATCAGGGACTATGTCACAATTATTATAAGCAATAATTATCAGCCTGAAACACTCATCCACATTGAAAAAATCTTCCGAGAAAAGATACATGACGCCAACGGGACTTGAACCCGTGCCCTTCTGATTGCCGGTCAGCTGCACTCCCAATTGAGCTATGGCGGCTTATCTTATACCCGCCAAATGATTTAATATATACTAGTGTTTCATTCAACAATTATTGCTTATAATATTTTTTCCATCTGAAAACAACCAACTTTAGTTTTTGCGAGAGAGACACTGTTAGTGTTAAATCCCTCGCTAGGTGGCGTCGAGACAAATTATGTCTTAATTTATTGGGGAAATACTTAAACTTGCCAAATATTAATTATTATTTTTAATTTTTAAACTAACGTTTAAGACAAGATTTTTATGCATAGCACAAAGGGTAACAATTATTATAAGCAATAATTATCAGCCTGAAACACTCATCCACATTGCAAAAATCTTCCGAGAAAAGATACATGACGCCAACGGGACTTGAACCCGTGCCCTTCTGATTGCCGGTCAGCTGCTCTCCCAATTGAGCTATGATTTTTTCAATGTGGATGAGTGTTTCAGGCTGATAATTATTGCTTATAATAATTGTTACCCTTTGTGCTATGCATAAAAATCTTGTCTTAAACGTTAGTTTAAAAATTAAAAATAATAGGGACTATGTCATTAAGGGTCGACCGAGAATAGATAAATTGAGAAAAAAAATTAAAATGCGCTATTTTTTCATAATATAGTATATTTAAGAATGTATAAATCAGCGAATCGATGTGTTTTGATGAATGTGGCCACTGAATCTAAAAAATCTTCGTACACTTACCAGTTTTCCAACATACGTATAAAATAATACGTAAAGATCTTGATATTCACTGTTACGTATCGACAGGCTCGAACCGCCTGATTACGAACTTATAACAAATTTGAAATTAAATAACACAATGTTCAAGACTCAACAACAATGGTTCAATTTAAATACTTACCAAAACCAAATTATAATACAAACCTCGGCTAGCTCTTCCCAGGGATATTGTGTTCTCAATTCGATCGGATTTGATTCAAAACGATCGTCGCTTCATTTATTGCAGGTAAGGGTTATAATATAATAAATAAAAAGATTCCTTGTTGCTTTAAATTATGAAGAATTTATTGGTGATTTTACGCTACTAGGAAAAAGCGTGTACCTCTTTGTGAACGGATTAGTTAATGATTTTAGAACCCAATCAAAGGAATGAATTAATAACATAATTAAATAAGGCTTACGTACATTATCTCGCACGGTTTACATCTGGGCAGGGCCGCTCCTCGTCAAAAAGACGTCACTGAATTTATTTCAATTTCTAAGCACGTGTTTTTAAAAAACTGTTATGATATAAAGGATCTATGCCAACCACGCAGGTGGCGTGACCGATTCTTAGCGAAGCTGGGACGAGAAGAGCCTGCCAAAAACCCCAAGCCTTCCGGCTTCGTCCCTTTGGCCCCTCCCACCGAAATCTGGGCCAATCAGTGGGCACCTCGGTGTGGCAAACCTTACAAAAAATACTATTGAATTTAGTACCTAGCGCAAATTATTGTACAGGGGTTGAAAGTAAAGATTCAAGAAACTACTTCATAACACATCCCCGAAAACACCAGCAAAAAACCGCCGTTGTAACGAAGGTTTTTTGACTTTAACCCTTCAAAGAATTCCCACAATAAACTTTACAAAAAAACATCATTCACAAAGAGATTCTGCATTAAAAAACCTAGGCAAAAAGTTGTACAGTTTACAGACACATGATAAGTTATTAAGTTTAGACAAAATATCAAAAAACAGCAAAATCAACACGTCCAAGCGGCTGACAGGAACACCGTTAAACTCAGCTTTCGAGGCAGTGATGTCCATCAGGGCGTCTACAGCAACAGTAATGATTCTCAGCAGCAGGGAACGACTCAATGAGTAACGTCAACATGAAAGCAAAAAAAATGACATAATTAGAAAAGTACGAACACCAAGAGTAAACAAAACTATCGGAATGGTAATGTATAAGCAACAAGAGATCAAAGCGTAAGGTAACTCCACATTAGATGTCGTGATGTATGTATTGACATATCGTAGAACAAAAAGCACATTTAACCCCCTTTTAAAGAACAGGTAATGGCTCAGTTAAGTCAGTATCCACTTTTTAACAGTACGGATTACTGGTTAACGACATATTAAAACAAAATAGATGATAAAACAGACAACAAAAATCAGAGTCCTTTAAAGACCCAAACAGCGTCCTGCATCAATTCAATTCAGGATCACTCATACAACATCCTATAATTCAGGACCATTCAACCAACGTCCTATAATTCAGGACCATTCAAACACCGTCCTATAATTCAGGACCATTCAAACACCGTCCTATAATTCAGGACCATTCAAACACCGTCCTATAATTCAGGACCATTCAAACATTTCAAGAAAACACCTTAATAATACCTCAGGTTTTATCACATTCACTGTAATATAATTGTCGTCGATATATCGCGTATTAAGGCAATATTTGAAGTTATTAGTCAGCGCATTATATTATTTTTTTTAATGATGACAACAATAATTTAAAGTTATTATTTTAGTCAGCGCATTAGAGTATTTTTTTAATGATGACAAAAATAATAATAATGAAATAATAATTCAGAAGTCAGGGACTTTTCCACTTCATTTACGCGGGCTGTGCCGCGGGGCGCCAGCTAGTTTTTTCCCGGAACGAGCAAACCATCAAATCGCAATTATTAATCACCAACGACATTCATTCTCGAGCTTGAAAGAGAGGTGAAAATAATAGCAAGCAGAGGCTAGTTATATATGAAATACAATACGAATGTCGAATGATGTACATGAATAGTTATAAAATACAAGTGTAGTGTGTATGTAAGGTGTGTACACACTGTCTTCGAATGGGCCCCTTCGAAAACAGTGTCAAGGTTAGTGTATGTGTGCGTGGCGAATGTTAGTGGTTATCACATTCGGTTAATTACTCCGAAGCGATTGTAATGTACGTGTATGCACTATCCCAAAAGCGTCCTTTCGAAAACAGCACGATGAGTGTAGGTATGTGTGGAAGGGTGTGGTGTCAATTTCATATCTTATTTTCACAATACGTTGATTTCTCCGGTTCCTACAAAACCATTTGAGTGATAAATCAGTCAAAATACGATTCACGTCCGTCGCTTAGCGCGAAACTCTACTCAAACAAATAAATTTCAAAATTATTTGAAGAAATAATTTTCCACTTGGCTAAGATGGATTCCATCTTGATTTTCTTTGAATAACTATTTTCTAATTGGTATGGGCCAACATTATAGTTGCATTCCGTCTTGATCTTCTTCTATCAACTTATTAAATATCTGTAAATAAGTTCGTTTCTTATCTTTATTATTTCAAATAATAACTTTAATTTCAATTAACATCTATTGATTTCTATGCAATCAATCTACACCGTTAGTTGAATAAATCTAGACACTTGTTCTATCCTGAGCAAAATCTCGAAAATCAAAAGTAATAATCGAACCCACTATCACTTTTCCGTAAAATAATTAATTAATAGTAATACCTATACATTAATATTAACAGATTCAGATTATATCCATCTATTTTTTAAAAAATAGCTATCGTACTTCCGTTACATAGACTTCGTTGTCGTATCAATTTGTTGTTGCGGGCATGGGTACCGCTGCCCCGGAACTATCTATTGTATAACCAGCGCCTCAGTTATAGGTAATCCTCTTAAGGGATTCGCTACACTTGGGTGTTTCGTTCGCTACGAGTGCCTGAGTCCATATGGGGTAAAATCGGACTGACTACCTGCCGTCGAACCGTAATTTGGAGAAAGGAATTCCTATGTCTGTCACTCCTGGACACTGACCACTAAATTTATATCCGCCCCTCATCCCTCTTTCCTTCCTCTCCTTCCTTTCCTTAAAGGGCCCTCCACACAGTATCCCCTAAAATATCATAGGCACAAACATATTTATCTAATCGTTAATAGGTTTCTACTCTTCGATAGAGAGATCGGCATGGTTACGGAGATATATAATTTCGCAAGGAATCGAACCCGCGACTGAATTTTGAAGTAAGGTAATTACGTCGGAGTGCGTTGCATTATTATCATTCCAGATTCGAACTGGTAGGTATTTATATCCCATAAGGAAGGCGGTATCATTGAACACTAAAAATTATATCTCACTGGTAAATCACGAGAATTGAACTCGATTAAAAATTTTTTTTTTGCGTTCGTTTTTTTTTAACTGTTAAAAATCTATGTTTAAATAGGTAAATACTATTTTACCACTCTAAATCATCAGCTCGTTTCAACGAAAAATAACGCTAAAATGTGGTCTCAACACACTTTCTGTTTCAAACTAATGGCCGTTATTCTAAAAATAATCGCATCTACTAGGTAAGTACTTTCAGATATTTGAAATAAATTCTTTGCCTATGAAAAAAAAAGACAATAGTTATTGTCTCCAAAGGAACCCAACATACAATCGTTATTCCCGCTACCCGGTGATAAAACGAACCTTAAATTTTATGAAGGTCTCCAAAAAATATTTTGAAGAATTCTACCTGCTTTTAGGTGCCTGCACCCCGACCATTTAACTTTTGTAAAATTTTAAACTCGAACATGGCAAGTAAATTACGTCGATTTAAAATTATTCAAATATATTTAAAACCTATGTCAAGCAAACTAAACTTGAGGTCACACAATTTAAATTGGCGTGCTATGCGAGCGGCACTTACTAAAGGAAAATTTGTTAACCCATTTGCTTGTTTAGGAATAAATACATCCCAAAACACGTAATCGCGTTATACTTTCATAAGACCAAAAACGTCCCGAGCGACCTTACATTTTAAAAGCTATATAGCTTCAATATCTCTCTTCTTCTCATGCAAACATATGTATTTTTCTTTTATCCAGAAAGAGAACGAAATAATGCTTCTTATTGTCTTTGAGATATGAAAGTTATCTTGCATAGATATTTTACAATCTCAATCCAAAATGACGGTTTTAGAATTTACGCGCAAAATCCAGGCTTCCGATTTGTGAGGTGCAAATATATTGAACCAAGCAGACGGGTTAAAGAACTAACTAACAAATAACCACAACGCCGTTTTTTTTTAGCAGAAGATCACAATATGCACCAAATATGGCTAAATCCATTTCAAGCAAGGCTTAAATTCCGAATTGTGGTTTTACTCGAATTTCACTATCTCCCTTTTTGAGCGGGTATACCGTACCTTCAATGCATTTACCTACGCTAGCAGATTTTAATCTGAGGTATCTAATTCTGAGATTTCCGGTAACCATTTTGTTTCAAGAATCGCGTAAAACAAAACGAATCTTTTCAAAATACGGCATGACTAAATATTTACCGGTCAAAAACACGTGGTGATTTGAGATGCTTCCAAAATGGCGGCTGTTAACGACAAAAACTTGATTTAAACGATCGAAAACACGTGGAGATTTGAGATGTTTCCAAAATGGTGGCTGTTAACGACAAAAAACTTGATTTAAACGATCGAAAACACGTGGCGGTTTTTTTTTTTTAATCCGGAGATGCGGCCGACAAGATGGCAGATCATTAAAACACGCGTGAACTTTTTTAAATACTTCTCGAACACTTGATATACCGGCGGTTGAAAAAACACGTGGATCAAAATGGCGGCGTTTGCAAACACGCTTGAACTTTTTAAAACTATTCACAATCACTTATTTAGCTATACATTTAAAGGGGGAAAAAAAAATTATAATTATTTACATATTTATACATACATCACGAAAAACAGCATGGAGTTTATGAAAAAAATCAAGGAAAGCGACATATCATAATGAACCAAATCTAGCTCCACGTTGAAAGGCGACAGTGTTACGTATCGACAGGCTCGAACCGCCTGATTACGAACTTATAACAAATTTGAAATTAAATAACACAATGTTCAAGACTCAACAACAATGGTTCAATTTAAATACTTACCAAAACCAAATTATAATACAAACCTCGGCTAGCTCTTCCCAGGGATATTGTGTTCTCAATTCGATCGGATTTGATTCAAAACGATCGTCGCTTCATTTATTGCAGGTAAGGGTTATAATATAATAAATAAAAAGATTCCTTGTTGCTTTAAATTATGAAGAATTTATTGGTGATTTTACGCTACTAGGAAAAAGCGTGTACCTCTTTGTGAACGGATTAGTTAATGATTTTAGAACCCAATCAAAGGAATGAATTAATAACATAATTAAATAAGGCTTACGTACATTATCTCGCACGGTTTACATCTGGGCAGGGCCGCTCCTCGTCAAAAAGACGTCACTGAATTTATTTCAATTTCTAAGCACGTGTTTTTAAAAAACTGTTATGATATAAAGGATCTATGCCAACCACGCAGGTGGCGTGACCGATTCTTAGCGAAGCTGGGACGAGAAGAGCCTGCCAAAAACCCCAAGCCTTCCGGCTTCGTCCCTTTGGCCCCTCCCACCGAAATCTGGGCCAATCAGTGGGCACCTCGGTGTGGCAAACCTTACAAAAAATACTATTGAATTTAGTACCTAGCGCAAATTATTGTACAGGGGTTGAAAGTAAAGATTCAAGAAACTACTTCATAACACATCCCCGAAAACACCAGCAAAAAACCGCCGTTGTAACGAAGGTTTTTTGACTTTAACCCTTCAAAGAATTCCCACAATAAACTTTACAAAAAAACATCATTCACAAAGAGATTCTGCATTAAAAAACCTAGGCAAAAAGTTGTACAGTTTACAGACACATGATAAGTTATTAAGTTTAGACAAAATATCAAAAAACAGCAAAATCAACACGTCCAAGCGGCTGACAGGAACACCGTTAAACTCAGCTTTCGAGGCAGTGATGTCCATCAGGGCGTCTACAGCAACAGTAATGATTCTCAGCAGCAGGGAACGACTCAATGAGTAACGTCAACATGAAAGCAAAAAAAATGACATAATTAGAAAAGTACGAACACCAAGAGTAAACAAAACTATCGGAATGGTAATGTATAAGCAACAAGAGATCAAAGCGTAAGGTAACTCCACATTAGATGTCGTGATGTATGTATTGACATATCGTAGAACAAAAAGCACATTTAACCCCCTTTTAAAGAACAGGTAATGGCTCAGTTAAGTCAGTATCCACTTTTTAACAGTACGGATTACTGGTTAACGACATATTAAAACAAAATAGATGATAAAACAGACAACAAAAATCAGAGTCCTTTAAAGACCCAAACAGCGTCCTGCATCAATTCAATTCAGGATCACTCATACAACATCCTATAATTCAGGACCATTCAACCAACGTCCTATAATTCAGGACCATTCAAACACCGTCCTATAATTCAGGACCATTCAAACACCGTCCTATAATTCAGGACCATTCAAACACCGTCCTATAATTCAGGACCATTCAAACATTTCAAGAAAACACCTTAATAATACCTCAGGTTTTATCACATTCACTGTAATATAATTGTCGTCGATATATCGCGTATTAAGGCAATATTTGAAGTTATTAGTCAGCGCATTATATTATTTTTTTTAATGATGACAACAATAATTTAAAGTTATTATTTTAGTCAGCGCATTAGAGTATTTTTTTAATGATGACAAAAATAATAATAATGAAATAATAATTCAGAAGTCAGGGACTTTTCCACTTCATTTACGCGGGCTGTGCCGCGGGGCGCCAGCTAGTTTTTTCCCGGAACGAGCAAACCATCAAATCGCAATTATTAATCACCAACGACATTCATTCTCGAGCTTGAAAGAGAGGTGAAAATAATAGCAAGCAGAGGCTAGTTATATATGAAATACAATACGAATGTCGAATGATGTACATGAATAGTTATAAAATACAAGTGTAGTGTGTATGTAAGGTGTGTACACACTGTCTTCGAATGGGCCCCTTCGAAAACAGTGTCAAGGTTAGTGTATGTGTGCGTGGCGAATGTTAGTGGTTATCACATTCGGTTAATTACTCCGAAGCGATTGTAATGTACGTGTATGCACTATCCCAAAAGCGTCCTTTCGAAAACAGCACGATGAGTGTAGGTATGTGTGGAAGGGTGTGGTGTCAATTTCATATCTTATTTTCACAATACGTTGATTTCTCCGGTTCCTACAAAACCATTTGAGTGATAAATCAGTCAAAATACGATTCACGTCCGTCGCTTAGCGCGAAACTCTACTCAAACAAATAAATTTCAAAATTATTTGAAGAAATAATTTTCCACTTGGCTAAGATGGATTCCATCTTGATTTTCTTTGAATAACTATTTTCTAATTGGTATGGGCCAACATTATAGTTGCATTCCGTCTTGATCTTCTTCTATCAACTTATTAAATATCTGTAAATAAGTTCGTTTCTTATCTTTATTATTTCAAATAATAACTTTAATTTCAATTAACATCTATTGATTTCTATGCAATCAATCTACACCGTTAGTTGAATAAATCTAGACACTTGTTCTATCCTGAGCAAAATCTCGAAAATCAAAAGTAATAATCGAACCCACTATCACTTTTCCGTAAAATAATTAATTAATAGTAATACCTATACATTAATATTAACAGATTCAGATTATATCCATCTATTTTTTAAAAAATAGCTATCGTACTTCCGTTACATAGACTTCGTTGTCGTATCAATTTGTTGTTGCGGGCATGGGTACCGCTGCCCCGGAACTATCTATTGTATAACCAGCGCCTCAGTTATAGGTAATCCTCTTAAGGGATTCGCTACACTTGGGTGTTTCGTTCGCTACGAGTGCCTGAGTCCATATGGGGTAAAATCGGACTGACTACCTGCCGTCGAACCGTAATTTGGAGAAAGGAATTCCTATGTCTGTCACTCCTGGACACTGACCACTAAATTTATATCCGCCCCTCATCCCTCTTTCCTTCCTCTCCTTCCTTTCCTTAAAGGGCCCTCCACACAGTATCCCCTAAAATATCATAGGCACAAACATATTTATCTAATCGTTAATAGGTTTCTACTCTTCGATAGAGAGATCGGCATGGTTACGGAGATATATAATTTCGCAAGGAATCGAACCCGCGACTGAATTTTGAAGTAAGGTAATTACGTCGGAGTGCGTTGCATTATTATCATTCCAGATTCGAACTGGTAGGTATTTATATCCCATAAGGAAGGCGGTATCATTGAACACTAAAAATTATATCTCACTGGTAAATCACGAGAATTGAACTCGATTAAAAATTTTTTTTTTGCGTTCGTTTTTTTTTAACTGTTAAAAATCTATGTTTAAATAGGTAAATACTATTTTACCACTCTAAATCATCAGCTCGTTTCAACGAAAAATAACGCTAAAATGTGGTCTCAACACACTTTCTGTTTCAAACTAATGGCCGTTATTCTAAAAATAATCGCATCTACTAGGTAAGTACTTTCAGATATTTGAAATAAATTCTTTGCCTATGAAAAAAAAAGACAATAGTTATTGTCTCCAAAGGAACCCAACATACAATCGTTATTCCCGCTACCCGGTGATAAAACGAACCTTAAATTTTATGAAGGTCTCCAAAAAATATTTTGAAGAATTCTACCTGCTTTTAGGTGCCTGCACCCCGACCATTTAACTTTTGTAAAATTTTAAACTCGAACATGGCAAGTAAATTACGTCGATTTAAAATTATTCAAATATATTTAAAACCTATGTCAAGCAAACTAAACTTGAGGTCACACAATTTAAATTGGCGTGCTATGCGAGCGGCACTTACTAAAGGAAAATTTGTTAACCCATTTGCTTGTTTAGGAATAAATACATCCCAAAACACGTAATCGCGTTATACTTTCATAAGACCAAAAACGTCCCGAGCGACCTTACATTTTAAAAGCTATATAGCTTCAATATCTCTCTTCTTCTCATGCAAACATATGTATTTTTCTTTTATCCAGAAAGAGAACGAAATAATGCTTCTTATTGTCTTTGAGATATGAAAGTTATCTTGCATAGATATTTTACAATCTCAATCCAAAATGACGGTTTTAGAATTTACGCGCAAAATCCAGGCTTCCGATTTGTGAGGTGCAAATATATTGAACCAAGCAGACGGGTTAAAGAACTAACTAACAAATAACCACAACGCCGTTTTTTTTTAGCAGAAGATCACAATATGCACCAAATATGGCTAAATCCATTTCAAGCAAGGCTTAAATTCCGAATTGTGGTTTTACTCGAATTTCACTATCTCCCTTTTTGAGCGGGTATACCGTACCTTCAATGCATTTACCTACGCTAGCAGATTTTAATCTGAGGTATCTAATTCTGAGATTTCCGGTAACCATTTTGTTTCAAGAATCGCGTAAAACAAAACGAATCTTTTCAAAATACGGCATGACTAAATATTTACCGGTCAAAAACACGTGGTGATTTGAGATGCTTCCAAAATGGCGGCTGTTAACGACAAAAACTTGATTTAAACGATCGAAAACACGTGGAGATTTGAGATGTTTCCAAAATGGTGGCTGTTAACGACAAAAAACTTGATTTAAACGATCGAAAACACGTGGCGGTTTTTTTTTTTTAATCCGGAGATGCGGCCGACAAGATGGCAGATCATTAAAACACGCGTGAACTTTTTTAAATACTTCTCGAACACTTGATATACCGGCGGTTGAAAAAACACGTGGATCAAAATGGCGGCGTTTGCAAACACGCTTGAACTTTTTAAAACTATTCACAATCACTTATTTAGCTATACATTTAAAGGGGGAAAAAAAAATTATAATTATTTACATATTTATACATACATCACGAAAAACAGCATGGAGTTTATGAAAAAAATCAAGGAAAGCGACATATCATAATGAACCAAATCTAGCTCCACGTTGAAAGGCGACAGTGTTACGTATCGACAGGCTCGAACCGCCTGATTACGAACTTATAACAAATTTGAAATTAAATAACACAATGTTCAAGACTCAACAACAATGGTTCAATTTAAATACTTACCAAAACCAAATTATAATACAAACCTCGGCTAGCTCTTCCCAGGGATATTGTGTTCTCAATTCGATCGGATTTGATTCAAAACGATCGTCGCTTCATTTATTGCAGGTAAGGGTTATAATATAATAAATAAAAAGATTCCTTGTTGCTTTAAATTATGAAGAATTTATTGGTGATTTTACGCTACTAGGAAAAAGCGTGTACCTCTTTGTGAACGGATTAGTTAATGATTTTAGAACCCAATCAAAGGAATGAATTAATAACATAATTAAATAAGGCTTACGTACATTATCTCGCACGGTTTACATCTGGGCAGGGCCGCTCCTCGTCAAAAAGACGTCACTGAATTTATTTCAATTTCTAAGCACGTGTTTTTAAAAAACTGTTATGATATAAAGGATCTATGCCAACCACGCAGGTGGCGTGACCGATTCTTAGCGAAGCTGGGACGAGAAGAGCCTGCCAAAAACCCCAAGCCTTCCGGCTTCGTCCCTTTGGCCCCTCCCACCGAAATCTGGGCCAATCAGTGGGCACCTCGGTGTGGCAAACCTTACAAAAAATACTATTGAATTTAGTACCTAGCGCAAATTATTGTACAGGGGTTGAAAGTAAAGATTCAAGAAACTACTTCATAACATCACTTAACATAGTAGTTATTCTGGCTAGTAATTGTAATTAATCACAACAACACATAAAATAACTTATTTTTTCTACTACGAACAAAATTCAAACAAACTTCCTTTAACTAGAATTGTTTGTTTACACAAGAGTGAAATGAACGAACGATGCGGCGCGGCGGCGGCAGCAGTGGTAAGTAAAACCCGCCTCGCTGCCAGCCGACCAATCACAATCGACAGCTCCCTCCCGCACTCACACCAAGTGATGAATGTGGACGCGCGCGGTAGATTTGAATTCCATTATCCTATACCGTACCTACTTACAACGGTCTCGGATTTTTTGCCGAGAACCGAGAAAGAGTTCTCGGTAGAATTTGTAGCCGAGAATGCCGAGATCGAGACAGAGACCGAGATCTCGGTGGACCCTTATATGTCATCTTAAGGGATGATGTGTGTGTAGTAACTAAGAATCTGCATTTTTAAAGGTGTGAACATTCTTACACTTGCAACGCTGCAGATTAATGCGTAGAGGATCAAAAAGCATACCGCTGTCAAAAGCAAGTTTCCAGATGATTCCGTTCCCGTAGCCTGTGTAGAAGTATATTCCTTCTGTATTATTGTCATGGATAAAATAAAAACCAGTTTTCTAATGTAATAAATCCGCGACGTATGGAAAAGATGGTTACCATCGGTAAACGGAATCAATTCTCCATATGTGGAAGGTCTTTATAAGAAAAGGAAACAGTGGAAGTTCTATGTAAGAAATAAAGACATGAGGACTGGGTAGGAGTCTCGGGGTCAGCGTGTCCAGGAGTTGCGGACGTGTGAATCCATTTCTCCAAGTGCGGTGCAAGGCGATGAAAGAGGTAAGAGCCTGGAGAGGTCAAAAGGCCTCCCTAAATCAGTGCCTTTTGATCCGACCCGCCACGCATGTGGTAGATGCAACCGCCGTCAAGACCCCGGACACCCCTAGTCACCAAACGTAGCGAACCTTTTGGGGGTAAACAACTAATTACATACCTAAAAAGTGGTTGCTAAATGTCAAAGATTATTGTAATAGATATTTATTAATCTTTCTGATTTTTAATTTTTTACATTACACCAAAAATTACAACCAATATAAAACGGTTTTTAACAGTTCGTACCCGAAGGATTTTAACCAGCGATTCCGGAGTATATACGGAGTTAAAGTAGATGTCATTTTGTCGTCCGATGATATTTTTGAAGTAAACCTTCTTTACGCAAGCTTCCGACTTGGGGGGTAAGCTGGTGAATGCGTTACGAAAAAGTGTGATGCGAACGGTAATCGATGCGAACGGTGATCGATGCGAATGGTGATCGATGCGAACGGTGATCGGGCGAGGCGAACGGTCGGGCCTTTACGCACGCTTGAAGTTGAGAGGGAGATATAAGTTAGTGAAGATAGAAGGAGAGAGAGTTACGTTTCATATATTATTACTATAGGGACAAGAGAGAGAGAGGTGCGAGCACAAGGAATCATTTATTGAATAACCATGCCATAGGTTACCCCAAGGTCGCAGGTCACCACAAGGTCGTAGGTCACCCCAAGGTCGTAGGTCACCCCAGAGTCGTTGGTCACCCCATGGTCATATGTCACCCCAATGTCATAAGTCATCCCAATGTCAATGTAAATGTCATATGTCACCCCAATATCATAGGTCACCCCATGGTCATATGTCACCCCAATGTCATAAGTCACCCCAATATCATATGTTCTTTTATAAATTAGTGAAGTTTTACTTCAGTCGTGTGGTTTATTTAAAACGATAAAAATATTTTTCCATCACACGACCGAGTAGTTGGGTATAGCCTAACGTATCTTTTTAATACCCATGATTAAAAACGAAAAAAACGAATTTCTCAGATTTCCAAAAATGTGACAAAATTTTACCTTCCCGACTCTCGTGATAAAAGCAGAAATTTTAAATTGTGCAACGGATAGATGATTAAAATAACGTGCATTTCCAATTACGCTCCATGGTGAAATATTCTTCACGTATTGCTCTAGTGTCTAGTGTGAGCTCACCAATTAGAATTGAAATGTCCGCGTCGCATCGCTTCAAATAATTTTATCCGTGCTTATTTATCAGATCTGTACATCCAGACACTTCCATTCCAGTTTCATTTCCTTTAGCCTTGCAACAATCCGTAATTGGGAATGACAAAGCCCCATCGGCCCCAGTTGGAGCTTCTGTTTTTCTCATGAATACAAACATCGTGTACTGCAAACAATTCTTGATTTACTTTTTATTGATAAATGATATTAAACATACTAATTTCTGCTGTTTGTGCGTGGGTATATCATTTGAAATTGTATTCTTGTGTAATGGGTAAAATTATTCGAGTTCTATGAATTTTAATATTCAAAATTGGAACTGATAAGTATAATTTTTGAATGTAGCTATTACTTTGTGGTTATCCATTATAGAAAAATGAAACAATACAACTTTGTAAAAAACACTTATATAATGTGCAAATCCGACCGGTTTCGGAACAAACGTTCCTTCGTCAGGGAAAGCTTATACTAATTTGACAGTTTCGAACAATGTTTTATTGTGGTAGGGGGTGGAGCCGTTGTTAGTTAATAATGTAGATTGAGTGAGTAGGTATTACCTACTCTACACTAATACCTACCCACTACCCACTGGGCTCCACCCCCTACCATAATAAAACATTGTTCGAAACTGTCAAATTAGTATAAGCTTTCCCTGACGAAGGAACGTTTGTTCCGAAACCGGTCGGATTTGCACATTTATAAGCGGTTTTTACAAAGTGTATTGTTTCATTTTTTTGATAAGTATAAATTATACAACGAGCGATGAAGTAGTTACCAATTTTATTTTATTAATTAATAATAATTATATTTGAAATTTGTATTTATTTTGGTTAAATGTTTGACGGATGGTATTTTTATAATGTCATTCACTGGCTATTTTTAAAATTATCATAATAACGTCACGTGGTCTAGGGATAAGGCTCTTGACTCGTAATCCGAAGGTCGCGGGATAGAATCCCAGCGTGGGCAAATAAATTGTATTTTTTATTAATTGGTATTAATTCACAATTAATTAATTAAAAAATAATACAGTATATTTGCGGCATGTTCCAGAGTGGAAGATAGTCTCGGTATTGCCCTGGTGTAAGACCACCATTCGGAATTGAAACGTTGCTTGAAATGGCTTTAGTGACCGTGTTTGGTGACCAAATATGAATAGCCAGGTACTTCCCCACCTTCCTGTTCCCCATCTCGTTCCCCTCACCACTACCTTCAGCCTCACAACATACCCCAATCGGGGATTCCATAGTCTCACTGGTGTCAGACGGGAGCAGCCTCTTGTGAGGTATTCACATAAAAAAGTGAGGAAATTGTGTGATAATTATTGGATATTTCCTATTGGGGAAAAGTAGACATACCTACGTACGCAATTTATTCCACTTCAAATTGATGTTTGAGAAAAAGATGCAGTATTATGATAAAAACGACCTATTTATGCTTTTTTGTGCTGTTGCCGTTTTTTTTTTTTTACATTAACTCCACACAGGAGGCCCTGAGGAAAATAATTTCCCTCAGGGCCTATGTCATCTGGGATGCTGTGTGGAGGGTCTTTTTGAGGAGAGGAAGGAATGAACATTGGTCTTGAAGAGACCCATGTTATAGGAAGGAGGAAACACAGAGGCCGGCAAATCATTCCACAGCCAAGCTGTTGAACACAAGAACGAGTCGAAGAAACGACCCGTTCTCATGTGACAAATGGCAACCGTGTACAAATGTTGGGCACGCGTTTGGCGTGTTTCCCGACTATGCACCGGTGCCGAAGGGATCAATGATGCTAGTTCCTCGGAGCATCTTCCATTGTAATACCGGTAGAACAAGGAAAGCATTCCCATCCGACGCCTGTGCTCTAAAGATTGCAATCCGTCTGTTAAGATGGGAGAATCTCTTAAACGGACCGCCCGTTTCTGCACAGAGTCGAGGGTATTTTTTAGGTATTTTGGAGCTCCGGACCAGAGGTGGCTACCAAATTCAACTGTGGGGCGCACTTGTGATTTGTACAGGGTTAGTAGTTGTGTACTATTAACAGGGCCCTAGTGGCCCTGTGCTGTGCCTTCATCATAGGATTATTAACAGCTCAATACTAGATAGATGTCTAATTTTTTTATAATTTTTTATTTTTTAAACTTTATGAGTAAAATCTTAAATTATAATATTTAATTAAATGAAGACAATATAAGCGAATTGATATGGGTTCCGTAGCTCAATCGGTAGAGCTCTTGCCATATAAGCAAAGGGTCCTGGGTTCGAGTCCCAGCGGAGCCAATATCTTTTCTGATTTTTCTGTCTCCAGATTTTCGATTGATTTTCGCTAATATTGTCTTCATTTAATTAAATATCGTATTTTTTTTTCAATTTACTAACATTGGCAAGATAATTTTTTTCTTCATTAAAAGGAATTGATTCTGAGGCAAATATTTTTTTTATAAATGCTTTCTGTCTCACAAATCATAAAATAATTGAAATATTCCGTGAGTTTTCGTGGTCTGTGCTAATTCGATATTAAGTAAATGAGTTGAAAATCATTTGTTATGTATACAACAACAACAAAAAAGTGTTGTTTTATGTAAGAAAATTGCGTTTAACCATGATTTAAAGTGATGTGTTCATGTTCAATCTTCAATATTTCAATACATTTCACCCCTCGCTTAAACTTAGGCCTATCACATTAAAACAAACAAACATCTTTCGTTTTATAAATTACCAGCATAGTTTAATCAGAATAAAACATGTCTTGCATCGAACTGAGCATGTTTTGTTATATTTATGAATAATATTTAGAAGCATATGGCAGGCGGCAATAAACACGTGATTAAAAAGCATCTGCCCGGTTAACTAAACATAACCGTGTAACAACCACTCGCCACTCGCCATGTCAGTATATCGTGCCCCTGGAACAACAAGGTTCTTTCTGCCGTTGGTATAAAACTGAGATATAAAACACTTGAAATTAACCCAAACACACAACAACAAAGTATACCAAAAAACGTACTTACTGAAAATCAGAAAACTTTATGAATGTAACATAATATACCTAATAAAATAAAATACTTATTTTGTTTAAAACCACGAAATTTATTAATTTATGAACCGACCGGTTTCGCTTTACTTAAGCATCTTCAGGGTACAAATTAATACTAAACAAGAAGTACATAATGTGTGCTTATATATAACAAAATATAGAGGGAGACAACATGATACAAATACAACAAACACATAGACGGCCATAAAATACATTAACATAAGCACTCAAGTAATGGAATAAATCGAAAGATAATTAGGTAGACTAATGGGTTATAATTTATAATAATAAATTTGGAGAAACAAAGCGTCAACTGGCATGGTGGTAAGGAGCACTGGGAATTTTTTTTATTAAATATATCAAATTTTATTTTATTAAATATGTCAAACCACAAAGTGATTGCTTTCTACAATAACAAAATATACCTATTTAAATAAAAAAATCAAAAACGGATCTAAACACGAACACAACATTTATAAAAACATCACTAATGCAAAAAAACTATACAAGACAATTTAAGGCGCCGCATTCCCGTTCAAAAAGAAGAATATGGAGAGATATGTAATTACGAATGTTGGAGAGAGTGCGCTTATACTTAAAACGGTAAAATTGAAGCGAAAATTATGAAAATGTTTAACCCTAGATTCATAACCATTCGTCCCACAGACCGCGCAAAACGCAAATTTGTTTCTAGTGTCTCGAGTGAAAGAGATAGAATGATGACCTCTCAAGTACCTTCCTAGATTGCTTGTTCATTAGTAACGCGGGTGCGTTTGCCTCGCAGTGACGTCTTGTGCACGAGTTATAGACCTTTGAACGTCTGAGATACGAATGTTTATGAATAGTGTAACTTTTAACCAGACTGTAAGTTATTTTGAAAACATTGTTTTTGATGAGTTCTGGTTATACAGAGTAAAAGTAAGTTTATAATATTATTCCATATGAGTTATTATTTATAGTTACATCTTATTTTATCGTTCAAATTGATTTATTGTGTGTATTTTACATCAAATCTTTTTATTTTATTTAAGAATGGATGATCGGCAAATTGAGGACTATTCGAATTGTTCTGATTCTGGTGATGATGATTTTACCAGTCAGCAAAAGTATGTAGAAATGAGTGATGTCGAAGATCATGTTTCAAAGATCAACAAGCATTGGAGGACCCACCACTTACCCGCCCTGGTATAGGTAACAGATGGTTACCCCTTCAAGGCTCTTGCAAGGACTCTAATTTTTTTGGTAAAAACGACTCTACATTTGAAAACGAAACTAAACCTCCAATGTCCCTGCATACGTTGTTAATAAGCAGCATGCAAGTGCTTAGCAGGAAATACAGATACAATATGTGTTAGTATGACAAAATATAGACAAGACAGTGGGACAGGTTGGTGAAAGTCCACGAGGTGGCAAGCGCTGGGTGATTGTATCCAGCGTATCCTACAAGCACCTGTTTGGGAGAAAGACACAGTAGATAAGTAATAAGGGCATGGCAAACGGTTGGGAGTCCTCTCCAATCGATTGGCAGTCCCAGCAAGAATGCGCATGACGTTCGGTCTAGTCGTGAACCACACTCAGCTTCCGCGCCCCTTAGCCGGTTCCTCGGTGATGCCTCAAAGAAAAGTAAATGGGAGATTGGGGGGAAATACCCGACGACCCTAAGGAATTCAGCGTCGAGTAGCCGGAGGCAAGGCGAAGGAGAGCCGAGGTCGCCCCCCCAAACCTAAAGCCTGCACATGTTGCTGGGGGTGGCGCAATTGATTTTAGAGGGCACCGTGCCATCGTCAACCGACTCCTGTTGATGCAAGGACGAGGTCTAGCGCACCTCCAGAAGGGGAAAAAGAAACATAACAAAATAGATAGATGCAGTTCAGTTCAGCCTTCTGAGCGAAGCAAAGTAGCATTGTGAGACTAAAAAGAAAAAGAGAACAAAGAAACCAAAACGAACTAAAAAAACAAAGTCGAGTATGTTAGTTGTATCAATAGTGTCCCTTGGAATATGAAGCTGGAAAAAAAATAAAATCACACAAAAATGATGGAAAATAATGAAAATAATAAACAGGTATCTCGATAAAACATCGTCTAGCATAGCTTGGTTAAATCTAAAAGAAACCATGTGAAAAGAAATAAAATAGGCATACAAAAGATAGTCACACAAAAATAAAAGAAATAGGGAAAAAAAATGTATACAATAGAATAAGATAAAGGTACCAAAGATAGATATGATATAACAAAAAAAATGCAGATATAAAGCATAAAACATAAAATTCTTGCAGTAGATGTAATAAAGTAAAGGGAATGTCCGTGGATTCAAGAGCAGATACACCTGGCAACTACATGATTTTACAGCTAGTCAGCGACTCTAAGATCAGGCCATCTCTCAACCCAGACTTTCGTAAATTTCCTCAAACACTCAAAGTTCACCTTATTCGAAACGAGATCCGCGTTCCAAGCTGGTCTCGTAGTAACTTGCAAGCCATCGAGCATTTCCTCTCGGGCATCCGTCAAAATCTCGCAGTGCCACAGAATGTGCTCGGCTGTTTGATCAGTATTACCGCAAGCGCAGTTAGGATGGGGTGATAGAGAGAGACTATGAAGTCTCCCTCTGAACTCCCCATGACCGGACAGAAGTTGGGTCACATGATGATCCCTAGTGATGTACGCCCCTTCCATTCTGAGTTTAACTGACGGGAAGAAGGAGAAAGTCCACCTTCCCGTATTTGACCTATCCCAACGTTCCTGCCATTCTCTCAAAGTTCTTTCTCGCATCTCTCTAAGAAGTCCTGGGAGGGAAACCGCTCCACCTGGTATTAGCTCAATACCATGATGGGTTGCAGTTCTTCCTCTTGTTAGAAGCTTCTTTGTTAACACCTCCCTAATTTCAAGATCGATAGGCAAAACGCCGGCCAAAACTGGCAAAGCGTCCGAAGCGACTGTTCTGTACGCACCCGAAAGCGCCAGCAAGGGGACTCGCTGGCCTCTCTTGAGCGCCGAGAGTACGAGTGCATTCTCCAGGCGGTGCTCCCACACAGAGGCCGCATACGAGACTTGCGCCACGTAAGCCCCCCTGTATAGGAGTCGGAGCGCTGGAGAGCGCAGTCCCCACTCAGTAGTAGAGATTCTTCTCAATTTCAAAAAGAGGGCCTGGGCCTTACTTGATACGCTTTTAACATTGGTCAAGAATGAGGCCGTTCGATCCAAAGTGACGCCTAGGTATTTAGTGTTCTCAACGAATCGGATGTTGGTATCTCCCATTTTGATAGTGGGATTTCTACTTCTATTGAGGTTACCCTTCATCAGGAGTCCCATGGTCTTGTGGGGAGCGAAGGTCAGCCGATTTCTCTTTCCCCATTCTAAAGTCACACTTAAAACCTCTTCAGCTTTACTCTCAACTTCTTTTCTGCTGTTCCCCGAGACCAGATACAATTTGTCATCAGCGTAATCTACCGAGATACATCCTTCAGGCAAGGGCAGCCTGGAGGAATCGTCAAACAAAATGTTCCAAAACTCAGGTCCAAGGATCAACAAGCAGACGGTGTTTCGTGAAGGATGTTTCGGAGAAGTTGACCGAACCGTGGTAACGTAAAAGACACGAAATTCCAACTTTGAAGAGATGCCTAAAAAGGAAAATCGCCGAAGTTTTAGGTGAAACGCCTACCATTGCCACACCTGGTCCAAGTGGTACTCAAAAAAAGGTTTGTGGTTATTGTGATTATAAAAAACGGCGTATGACAAGGTTCCAATGCAAAAAGTATATGTTCACGGCCTCATGTGTGTGGAATGTACAGATGAAATTTAATTTTAACTCATTTATTATTTTTTTTGTTACTTAATTAAACATGTTAATGAGTGCCACACTTAATTAATTTATTTTATTTACAAGTACCCCAAAACTCGTCACTTAAATTTAGTCGTCTGTGAGATGAATGTTTATGAATAATGTTCCTTTTAGATAAGGTTATGAATCTAGGGTTAATAAAACACGACTCGTTTAAAATAGAGCAAAAATCTCCCGAGGGATGTCTAAAACAGCATTCAAAGAAACACTGTGAATTGTTTCATGTATATAACTTGTAAAATAACTGAATCAGACATGAAAATAATAATTTTCGGAGCATATTTTGAGATTTTTTTTCCCTCACAAATCTATATTATATATAGATTTGTGAGGGAATTTCATAAATTTTGCGTTTCGGCATGACAAATGTATAGATATTATCTTCAAAAATAACAATAATAGCTTAAAAACTTCAAATGTTTAAGGGGGATATGTAAAAAATCGGTAGAAATTCGGGTAGCGGCGGCTTAATAAATTATTAACTAATACAGTAAGACTGAACGTGGTAAAAGAAGCATAGGCCATGAGGGTTTACAAATTTATGTACAATCTCCTTCCGGAAAATGGAATAAATATATAAAAAAAGTTTTAGGTTATTTATCTACGTAGACATAATACGTCTAAATAGGCTTTTACAAACATGTCACATTTGTACCTAATAATGTTGTGGAACAGTAGTCAAGAAGTAAAGCATGATATTTAAATTTCAAAATTGATTATTGTTATTGAGATATGTTATTATAGCCTTCTTATAACTAAGTTCCATGATTACTGGGCACATTTATAATATTAGTTGGAAAGCGAAATATTCATAATTCTTTGACTAAAATAAATACTATTAAAATGAAGATTGCTGACCGTACAGTAGTTGAATTATCTTTTTGTTTAAGAATATGTGAACAAAAAACACGTGGCTTTAAGTCGCACAATAAATGGATGGAAAATCAACTGAACTCAGTGCAACAAAGGTGTGTCTGGTTGTTTTATTAAGTTTTATTTTTATTTTTGTTAAATTCAATGTGTTAACCACCAAGAATATTCTTAAACGGCAAGATAATTATATATATATATTATAATAAAACGAATATAAAACTTTATTCCACTTAATTTTATTCGACCGTAACCGGTTTCAGCCCGTCAAAGCCATCTTCAGACTGGTACAAATATTTCCTAGTCTACGGTTTATATACACAACATATTGGGGAGGGGGAGAGGGGTGGTCTACAAGGATTTTAATCAATTACAATAATTATATTTGATGTTAAGTCATTTTAGACTATCGAATTTCAGACTACGAATTTTAGACTATGGAATTCCACCATGAATTATCACTCTCAAAAATAGAAATATTAAAACGTAAGATAATTCAAGTAAATACGTTCTGCGTACTTATTTTTTGTTCAAATGTAATTTTTTAAAGTGAAACCTTCTTTAGCACCGTTGTGGTTTGAACTTTGAAACTGTGGTTTGATACTAAAAAGACAAACACATACAACTATAGGATATAGCCTGCAAGAGAATGAGATAGCATTAAATATTTATTTCTTTCACGGGTACTCGGTTCCAATATAATGCGATAAATCCACGGTCCCACAGAAGTCTCCTTTGGTCTAGTGCAGGGTTTCCCAAACTTTTTCTGCAATGGAACACTTTGCAAACCCGTAAATTTTAACGGAACACTTAGGTTATTTTTAGGTTGTGTAATTTATAAAAGTAAAAATTAAAAAAAATGTTATTAAACGTATTATTTATTAGTATATAAAAAATGTAATGTAAACAAAACAAAATGGAATAAATAAAGCACCTAATGACTTTGACGACTTTTAGTCCGTGAACTGCATATTTTCTTGATATCAGACAAAATATTGGTAAGTCGGATTCTAATATCTCAAGTGGCGTCGAGCCTGTTCCAGCACTTTGGCTTGGTTGCAGCATTATTAGAAAATCCCGCTTCTCATAAATAGGTTGTAAAAACGAAAGTAAAACAATAATAGCGTGTTTTGATAAATTGGGGTACTCTTCTGACAAACTCACCCAGAAAACATTGAAAGGCTGATCTTTGTATTTTTGTTTCAAGTAAGAGTCACTAATTAAATCAATTAGATTTTCATACTCACTTGCGCTAAGGCCTACTGATTTAGCTGTCACAGAAAATGGATTCCAAACCCAGGAATTTCTAAAAATATGGAAAAAGAGTTGTTTTCAAGTTATGTACGTACCTATTCTTAAAATTCTTTGGAAACCTCTTCAAATACTTTAGAATTTAATTCATTCAAACATTCGTGTATGACTGCCGTGGTCTAGGGTTAAGGCTCTTGACTCATAATCCGAAGGCCGCGAGATCGAATCTCTGACGGCGCAAATAAAGTTTATTTGATTAATTTGTGTTATTTCACAATTAATTCACATAAAAATAATATTTAGTATATTTGCAGCACTTTTCAGAGTGGAAGATATTCTCATTATCGCCCTGGTGCAAGACCATTCAGAATTGAAACGTTACTTGAATTGACTTAAGCCGTGTTTGGTGACCAGATCGGAATAGCCAGGTACTTCCCAATCTTCATCTTCTCCATCTCCTTTCCCTACCCACTACCGTCAGCCTCTTAACTTACCCCAATTGGGAATGCCGTAGTCTCACTGGCTCCAAACGGTAGCAGTTGGGACTGTTGAGAGATATTCAAATAAAAAAATATAAAAGACAAAATAAAAAAGACAAACCAAAATGATTGGAATAAACTGATGAAATCCAAAAATGTTTTTTTTTTTTAATATTTACCAAAATTTACGGCACCTTGCGCGTTTATATTTCGACTAATTGCTAACGAGGATGTAAAAAGACTGATTGATTTTCACATTTCTGTACTTTCAGGTAAAGTCGATTTCGAAAAAATATGGTTGGGTTCCTTGAGAACTGAAATTTCATGAAACACATGCAGATCCGTTATCCCGTTGTTACTGTTTCCACATGGCACAGACGTTCTTATTATTGACTCTCATCAAAGTATTTATTACACAGCACATAACAGCATAAACGGCTCTCTAAACTTCCATAAAGCTTAGTCTCTGTACCTGGAAGGGTCTAGTTCTACTGCCTAACTTAAGAACTAATATCATGTGAATAATTTCAGTAGTGTTGAAATATGAATATGTGTATATTAATTAAAAGAAATTCTTCCGACAAATCGTCGCGGAACCCCTGTTCAGGTTCCGCGGAACCCCAAGGTTTACAAAACCGGAACACAGTTTGGGAAACCCTGGTCTAGTGGTATAAAGCGCCCGACTAACATCAGCGGCCAGACATTCAAAAAACCTAGGATCGAATACTACAAAATCCAAACGAAAATAATATATTTTTGTAATCCAATCTTTAAAACGAACAGGCAAGAGACTGCGACATCTAGCGACTACGGAGAAGAAAACACAAATACTAATAAAATAACCAAACGTATAGGAACTGGAATTTTACGACATAAATATGAATTAAATAATCCTTTACATTGATAAAAAAACCGCTTCGTAGTCTACCCACTCTTATCTACTTTAGTTTTCTGGAGGTTTCACTTCCACCGCATGTGTTCTGCAGACTCTATTTTTTTTTCTACGTTTCACTAATTGGCAGATGCAACCTTGTTGTCCAAAGCAAATGACTCCAAACACAATGCAAATAGAACTATGTTGCACCAAAAATATTTTATCTATGGCAGATAGAATCAAGTTAACAGAAAAAAATGCAAATGGGACCCTGTAGTTTTATTATAAGCAATAATTTATTAGACTGAAACACTTATCTACATTGAAAAAATCTACCGAGACAAGATACATGCCGCCGACGGTACTTGAACCCGCGTCCTTTTGATATCCGGTCAACTGCTCTTTTATCCACTGAGTAGCCGACAAGCCGACGTAGCTCAGTGGATAAAAGAGCTGTTGACCGAATATCAGAAGGACGCGGGTTCAAGTACCGTCGGCGGCATGTATCTTGTCTCGGTAGATTTTTTCAATGTAGATAAGTGTTTCAGGCTAATAATTATTGCTTATAATAATTGTTACCCTTTGTGCTATGCATAAAAATCTTGTCTTAAACATGAGTTTACCAATTAAAAATGATAATTAAAAAATGAACATAAATTATTATAAATATAACTTTATAACAAATTTTGTTTGAATTTATATAGAAGCTGGACAACGATAATGTTTAAAAAGTGTAACAAACTTCTAAGAATCTTTAAAAAAATCGATCCTGACTAAAATGTCAGATAGATCCTTGCTGTCCCTAGGGAACGATATGCCCCCTTGCATATAATACTGGTGTTCAGCTTTCTAATTAACATTTAATATCCAATTATAATTTATCACCTATTAAATTTGATTCAAACGATAAGCTGCCATATGTCTTTTTCATCAAAACAAAATATTTAATTTATTTTACTTTCTTTGCACGTTTTTACGGCCAATTAAATGCATATATTTTTTTTAATAATATTTGTTCATTTAAAAAGAAGATAATTTTACTAAATCTAAATTTGAACCTGGGAATCGAATCCAGTACCTCCGTTTTACCGGGAGAATACTTTAACCACTGAGCGACTAAGACCTGATCAGTTCTGTTTCATATTTCGTTTAGATTTATTAAGATTATATCATTATCACACTGATGTGCTATAAATGTTGTCTGGAGTGAATGCAGAGAGTTAATGATGAATATAAGTGTGCGATATAGCTGTGACTGATGAAAAAAAGTTCAAAGGAGCAAAGTTAGCAGTCCACAATGGAGTGCTGGTACCTACAGTAGGCGGTGATGCATGGAACTGGCAGCGGAAGGATGAAAGCAAGTGTGGTAAAACCATGCATGATCGTGTGAGAAATTAGAGAACCGCAAATAATGCAAGGCTACTGCAAGCGTAATGAGTAAGATTAAGAAAGAGACGGTCAGATGGTTTGGGCATGTAGAGCGAATGAACGAAGAAAGGAGTGTTAGAAGTATTTGACGCAAATGTGAATGGTAGAAGAAGTCGGGGACGCCTGAGGAAGATATGATAGCAGAAGAGTATGTATGAGACGATTAAGTGAATGAGGCAAGGAATGTGTGCCAAGAACGAGGTAGTTCAGTTATGCATTCATTTTAAATTATATATATATATTTTTTTTTACAGTGAATGCCGCACAAGAATCTCAACTGCTCCCGTCTGGAGCCAGTGAGACTATGGCATCCCCAATTGGGGTATGTTGTGAGGCTGAAGGTAGTGGGGAGGGGAAGGAGGTGGGGAGGAGGAAGGTTGGGAAGTACCTGGCTATTCAGATCTGGTCACCAAACACGGCTAAAGCCATTTTCAAGCAACGTTTCAATTCTGAATGGTGGTCTTACACCAGGGCGATACTGATAATATCTTCAACTCTGGAACATGCCGCAAATATACTATATATTATTTTAAATGAATTAATTGTGAAATAACACAAATTAATCAAATAAAATTTATTTGCGCATGCCGGGTTCGAACCCGCGACCTCCGGATTGTGAGTCAAGAGTCTTACCCACTGGACTACGGAGGTCGTCCAGTGGGTAATTGATTGATTGATCCAAGAAAATTTATAATCGTCTATGGAGATTTTAATATTGATATTATAATAGTTTTTGAAACTACCATGACTTTTCATCCAGCTTTTTTCTTTTTGCAATTTTTTTTTGTCATGGAAAAAGATAAGGTTAACGAGATAACTTATCTTTTAGGAAGGAGAAAATCAGGTAAAAGCCATTACAAGTTTCTATTGCGTCGATGCCCTGGAAGTTAACACAAGATAATATGTAAAAGTAAAATTCCTTCCTTAAGCAGGAAATAACATAATTCACCCCGCTAACAAATACGACGGCCCAACAAATTCGAACTCGAAAGTTACAAGGAGTAACTCAAAGTTATAATAATTTGTTACGATGATGTGTTTATTGAGTTCCGTGATAAAAAATAATAATCCAGGCTGCTGCGTGTTTATCGCCAGTTAAATGCCCCAAAACAGGAGCCATTATTATTTATTAAGGACCCATACCTACTTTATAATTGAAAATTATTTTGGAATGATGATGGTTTTGATTTGAAAAGGGATATGAGGTTGAATACAAGGATGTTTTGATAGTAGCCGTTTGTGTTCTTGCTAATCCTTTTTTGGATGAAATTGTAGTTTTTCTGAAATAATTTTTATTCGACCAAATGAAGAGAAAAATCAGTTTTTTGGTGCATACATTTTTTCGACGTCTGGCAAATATAATATAAATCATAGGTCACGTCGCGTCGACACGACGCGTCGATAAAGGAATTCTTTAAGTTGAATTCCATCCCCCAATGTTGCCACTGACATAATGTATTGCTAAATATATGCTTTATCATCGAAATAGGTTTTTTTCGATAGATTTCAGTGCGTTATTATTTCTTCTTTATAAAAGAGAACCAATTTTTCTAATAAAATAGAGTTCTACAAATAAAACACGTACATGTAGTCAAGCATAAATGTTACCTATATCGAAATGAGGCAAGGTTTGAGAAGATTATAAACTGGAGAATTTAGGACTCTTAAGGAATGGAGAATTTTTTTGAACTAACTACTAATTAACCATCACGCCGTTTCTCCGCAGGGTAGACAGAGAGGTCGGACCGATAAACAACTCGGTCTTGGCACTCACTCTTTGCCTCATTCACATTCATACATCGTCTCGTACATATTCTTCTATTATTCTGACTCTTGACATAGCCCGAATTAGAATCTGATTCACTTGATCGGGCCATGTCTTCTTCGGACGTCCCCGACTTCTTTTACCATTCACATTTGCGTAATATATTCTTCTTAAACTACTTTCTTTGTTCATTCGCTCTACATGCCCAAATCATCTTAGTCTTTTCTAGTCTTACTCATTACGCTTACATCTTAAAGCTTAAAAATAAGAATAGGCCGACCCCCTCCCCCCTGTTTAATATTTATTACGTAAGAATCTAAAGAAAAAAATGAATACACGTTTGGTTTGTTTTAATGTTTGTTTGCGCGGGTCCGTTGCCATGGAAATGGAAATAGTTTACCTATACGCATCCGAGCGAACCTCGGTACTCGCGCTTTTTCAAAGTATAATCTTTGCGCATTTTTGTGATCTTACGTAAGAACTGTCGAGACTCCCTCCCACCCCCTTGTAAGAAAAAATAAGACATGGTCGATCCCCCTCCCCCCTAAATCGTCTTACGTAATAAATTAATGCCCCCAAACTACACATTATTTACAAATTTTTATTTATTAATTTTCTATTTATTTATATTTCATCTTTCTATTTCTATTTATTAATATTATAATGAAATGTACCTCACTTTATCGGCTCGCCAGGAAGTAGCAAACAATCCTAAAATTAATTATTTAGAATTTAAAACACGAAACTTTAATATATATCGTTATGTTAAGAATAAACAACAATATAATTGATCGCCTATTTAACGTGAACACATAATAGGGTTAGACATTAGACAATAAAGCGTGTGAAAGGTTGTAAAAGGGATCAGGATAAATCAAGGATAGGCCCTAAATTTGAATACGTGTTACCGATTCCTTGTGCTAGAATTTACAAATGATTACCATTTTGACGCCCCGTAAACAGGCCATGGGAGGGGGTCCCAAGCAATAATAAGGCATTTGACTTTGAAATCAACCTTTGTTTATGGTCGTGTTAACAGCTCAGAGCGGTTCATCTAATAATATTAAATTGTTTATGCAACAACAGGGTCTTTTGTTTTGTTTAGTAATTCATATATTGTGAGATAATTTTAAGAGTGTTTAGAATAAAATAAGAGTTTAATTTCTATGCGTGATAAGAAAATTCTTAATATATTGTTGATTTGTGGGTTTAAACTGTTTGCAGATGAGATTATTCTGGTATGGATGGTTTGCAAATGATCTTTATTGAGAAGAATACAGTAATAATATTAACAATTAGGTTTAAGTAAAACTCTGAGTGGAAAGTTTGCATTAAAACATTTTTATTATGAAAGAACAAAAAAACACAACCTCTGTAATCTTCGTAACTTAATAATCATTTTCTTGTGTACTCATTTAAAATGGCACTTTTAATTATCGCAATCGTTTTAATTTAACCAACTACAATATGTTTTCTAATAATTAAACATAGGAAAGGTATATATTTATATATCGTTTCCTATGTTTCTCATAAATTATATATAAATATATATATATATATTTTTTTACATTAGCTCCACACAGGAGGCACCGAGGAAAACAATTTCCCTAGGGGCCTATGTCATCTTTGGGGATGCTGTCAGGAGGGTTTTTAAGAGAAAGGAAGGAGAAGAAGATATGGGAAGGAAAAAGGTATGAGGGGTGGGTAGGAATCTGGGGGTCAGTGTGGCCAGGAGTGACGGACGTATGAATCCTTTCCTCACACTGCGGTGCAAGGCAAAGGGTCGGAAGAATTCGGCTGTAGAGGTCAAATGGCTTTCTTCAATCAGTCTCCTCCGATCCAGCCCGCCACGCAGTGTTTGGGCAAACATTTCCGCTACCAAGACCTAGACAAACCTCATCCCATGAACCCGGGCACCCCTGCTAAGTCACCAAAGGTAGCGAACCACTTGGAGTAACGTGTGGCAGGGGTGTTGGTTGTCCAATAAATGGTTCCCGGGGCGGCGGTACCCATACCCGCCTCCCAAATTATATCAATACCTTTATAACAACGCGCCGTACGAGGAGGGGTGTGTGAAACCCATACGCACTTTAGGGTGTGTAACTCACTTGGCGGTTGCCGCCGGACTGACTTAGCAACACTGATTGGAACATCAACGTCACATTTCCAGCTACTGAGAATTCGAACTTCGACACTATCAGAGTTTTGAAATTATTGCGATTTTTAAGAACTGGGGTACGTCACACCCCACCTGGCGCACGGAGGGTTAAAACTATTTTATATAACCCAGAGTCTTAACTGCGCGGAAAATTATATTAAATTGGGTAATGTTGCTTGGCTTTGGAAGTCTGAAACAAAAATACAATATGGTAAAGAGAAATGTTTCAATGTCACAAAACATATCTAAACCCATTTCACTAAAGTGATATTGACACTGTCTTCCACTTTGGAAAAAGATGCAAAAATATACAATGTGGTTTCTTATGTAAATAAGGCTCTGCCTGTAACTTAGCCTGTGTGCATAAAATGAACTGACTTTTCCTTGTGTTCGCCGAGTTTCTTACATGTGATATCTGAGACCAGAACCAAAAAACTTTAAGCTCTCCACGAAAGCAGAGAAGTTGTCTTATAATATTACTCTGCCAAATTAATATTCTACTGAATGGAATGAGACATACGTACCAGACTTATTACCACTAATTCCTTACAATTTATTTTATTTCAAAATTAAAAACTTTTTTTTTTTCATTGTCGTTATTGATCACAGTTGCAGTTGGTATTGTGGTAAAACTCTTTTTGATTTGAGCTTTCACTTTTGAGTGTCAAGTTTTATTTTTTTAAGTCAAAATTTAAATAAATCTGTCAATATAAGCTGTTATAAAAAAAAGATAAAAAAACGTTAAAAAAATTGTTGTGACCTTCATGTGACTTGATTCACTAGTTTCCCGCTTATATTAGAAGTTTCCGAACACCGTGCATACATTGCTACACCTTTTCCACCAATTTAACATACTCGTGCCTATAACGTGTTTTAATTTGATATTTTTCAGACAATCAGTCTGCCACGATCCTTCACCAATAAAATGATAAATTAATTCAGTTCGTATAAAGTAGATCAATACTGATAATGAGGGCCTGTCGGAAACGGTCGGGATAAGAATGATTGTGTATTTATTTATAAGGGTTTTGTGTTTATAATGACGTTCAAACGAGCTCTATTATATCGATGCGTTTTGATAGCAGGCTTTGTTTACCCATTGGTCCACTGAAAGCTTCTCAGGAGATATACGAGCTTTTTAATAGTACAAGATTTTGTACTCGGCAGCGCCGGGGTTTAAACCATGTTTTCATCATGATTTTTTTTCTATTTTTGTATTTGAAAATTATGATACATCGCCTACCCACTGACTGCTTGGCGGGCCAGATGGAAAGAGACACCTTGAAGGACAACTTTTGACCTCTCCTGCAGGATTCTACCGAAAGATTGCCTTTACCCTACGGTGGGAAGGATGAATTTATGCGCCCGTCGCTCCTGCCACACTGATCCCAAATTCCTACCCAACCATCCTACTTCTTTCCTTCTCAGAACTTCATTCAATTTATTTATTATTTTTCTCAGGTTCATTAATGTAAAAAACGCCTATTTTGTCTTTGTTTGAACCATTAACACACTATTTAAATACTTTTAGAATATAATTTGAATATACTGGGATGGTCCGACGCTCTGTAGGAAACCCGCTTGCACAGCGCGGTGTAAACTGTGCGACCTAAATATTAAGTTTAGACTTACGGATTTCAATAGTTACTTCGTTTGTGTGAAAGCACTATGAAACCAATAAGACATTAGTACTATATTTATATTTGGTTTGAAATTTTCATATAAAATATCGCATTGTTTGTTATTTTTTTAATTAATTTAATTTTATATAATTATTTATCTAAAATGGAAACGACCACATGGCAACTATTATAATTTTTTGTTTAATTCTTAAATCATGTTAACGTTTTGATGATTACCTTAATACCCACGAACAGGCTTCGGCTTCATGGGATTTTTTGTAACACATTACCTTGAATTTTTATAACTGTTCCTAAGTTATGTATGAAACAAAATTAATTCTTAAAATGTTTTTTATCTTCTAAGTAACCATTGTTCACCTTTCGAGAGTTTTTATTGATTTATAATATTATAATGTTTTGTGATTTTTAGATTATTAACCGACCTCGCCTGAGTTAAATAAATATTTTTTTTTTTTACGTTTGTAACAGTGCTACTAGCGTATTCGCAATTTCACATGGTCTGGTTGGCTGCATTGTTCACCGAAGGGTACTGCGCATGACACAGGCGTGATTCTAGAATCTTCGGCTCTTCAGTTGACGGAAGTACCGCGGGTCGTGTGGTGGTGTTGTGGCACGGGCTGTCATTTGCTGGAACCCAATTCATCATTATCGGACTACGAGATGTGAGATTGAAATTTATTATTTAACAGATCGAGATATTGTTTGAGATAGATTTAGAGATTGCTGAGATAAAAATATGTTTTCGTTTATACGATAACAGGCGCCCATCAGTTTAATTCTTTTAAATTATTACCTGCTAGATTCGTATTGATACGGTTAGAGAATTTATGATCAATTTACAGCTGGATAGATCTTACGTATCCAGCCACCCCTGATGATTAATTATATTTGTTTTATTAGAGTCTCATTGCTATATTAATATGTTCCCAAGGGCAGGGTTTTAATTACAATAAATTATTCAATGTTCTGACTTGGCATTCTTTTATTAAATACCTACCTTCAGTGCCTTGTTTGTTATTTTTGTGTAAATACATTGATGGATGACCAGCCTTGGTGGGAATACATTATAGGTAAATATTCTATGTCACACGTTTTTCAAATCAACTGAGTTAAAAAAGGTGTCATGTATTATTGTCTTGCCAGTTAGGCTAAATTATTTTTGAAAAGCTATTTTGTTAACTGAAGTAAGTTATCATGAGAGATTCCAGAGAGAAAAGCGGTCTAAATTTAATGACGTTAGAGTTTTTGTGTTTGTTTCAGGACAAACACAAATTTTCTGCTTTATGCATAGTAAAGGTTTTTAATAATAAAGCTCTGGCGTATGTTTAGTAAGAACCTGCTTTCTAATGTTTCAAATCAAAATATTATAAATATATTTATTTCACATACCTATATAAGTATTTGGTATTATAGATTGTCGGTCCATCTCGCTAAGTATGAAATTCTGTTAAATGCCTGTGTTGAGAAAGCAATTTACAGGAGTGGTTATTCAGCAAGGATTATGTTTAAAATGAACAATCGGAAAATATATACAATTAAATGAAGACATTATTAGCGAAACTCAATCGAAAATCTGGAGACAGAAAAATCAGAAAAAGATATTGGCTCGAACCCAGGATCCTATGTTCGAGTCCCAGTGGAGTCCCAGTCCCAGTCTTTTTCTGTCTCCAGATTTTCGATTGAGTTTCGCTAATATTGCCTTCATTTAATTAAATATTGTAATCTGAGATTTTAAAAGTTAAAAACTTAAAATAAAAGTATATACAATTTACTTACAACATAAACCGATTTAATGAAACAGTAATAAATGTTGAACCACTTGAATTGACCGGTCAGTGGTTGAGTCAGGGCATAGCGTTTGGGTCCCACCCAGGCGTTCCGTGTTCGATTCCTCGGCTGGCTGAGTCCTCCTTCACGACTCAAGCAACATTTTCGGCTTACTGTGGTGGTAGTAGGAGATTTTAAAATATTGTCGGGTTATTCGTTACCGGGGAACAATCTTTTTTTATTTAATTACTAGTTTTCGCCCCGGCGTCGCCCGCATAGTATTAGGGGGGCTCCCACAAAGCCTCCTCCACCTGCCCTATCGCCACTCTACTGCCCCCCCCCCCCTCCTTCTTCCCCCTTTCCTCCCTCCCCCACTCCCCTCCCTCACCACCCACTCCATAACCGTATAAATTTCATAAATATAAATTTTTCAAACAGCTCGCGTGCCACCTATTAAAGCGTAATAATAATACACACGCTGTTTCACATTTATAATATTAATATAGATTAGAATAATTTTAACTATCAAAGGGATCTCCATAGTAACCCAAACAAATAACAAAATGACAGCGTTTGTCAAATAATTACTTATAGTTACCAAGCAATGCTTTGCTTTTAGTCTGGACAATAAACGTACAGCCAGAGCTTATTCATAACGCCAGAGCTTACCAATATATACAACCTATAAATAATATAGCATTCTATTAGTGAAAGAATTTTTAAAGTCCATTCAGTATGTTTTTGCGTGAAAGAGTGAAAATATACATACATCCATACAAACTTTCGCCTTTATAATATTAATAGGGTTTATTTATTTATTTAATTTGTTTCACCCCGTAAGCAAAAAATAAATTTAAAAAATGAAGAACTTATATAATCATGTTCAAAGTTGGTAAGTGGAATTTAATATGATGTATTCGATTGATGAATTACATTAATGACATCATATTCATTGTTCGTTGTGGAACACAGGGTATTCCAGCGTACAATACGATACAATTAACTACGAACTAAGACAAGTTCTGCTGCTCCGATGAAACCGGTATGCCCGGGGCACTTTATTTGAGGACTTGGAACACCTGCTCTAGGGAGGAGGAGGAGGTAGGGTTTTAATCAGACGAAATACCCTGCAACCTAAAGGCATTATAATATTATGCTAGACAGATCAAGTGGGAGTAGTGAGCGATGAAGTGAAAGATATTAGTTACAAATTAATCCTTTATGTTGAAGTTATAAGGTGAGATTATGCTATCATTGAATGTCAGTCAAATTCGAACATTTTAGAAATGTTTAATATTAGAACGGTTTGTTTTTTCGACCCTCTTTTATAAGAAAGTAAATACTTTATCAATGCGACGATCAGAATCAGAAAAATCAACTTTGATCTACAGTTTTCTTCTTCTTTTTTAAAAATCAACTTTTTTTCTTCTTTGTTTTTTTAAATCATGGAGTTTAAGTAATATATAATAACTAGCTGACCCGGCAAACGTTTCTGCCATATAAATTATTTCTAGTGAATATTTTGATTGTTAAAAAAGAATAGCGAATGTATCGTAAGTGTGAGGGGATGGGATCTACGACAGAAAGAGGAATGGAGCGCCGTAGACGATGACCGCCGATGAAAACAAAAAAAGACCAACCATTCATTTTCTCAATGCAACGTATTTCATGATATTTACTGAACACTATTTTGAAAACTATCACAAAAATGGGTAAGTGGGGATGGGAGGGTGAAAATTTGGGGTTATAGGTATTTTTTGATACCAAATAAAAAAATTACAAAAAAAAAAAAATTTAAGATAATAGATTTTTTTTTCTGAATAGGGACACCCTAATCACATAGCGCTATAAAATATACTTTACGACCTATTCTCATTCCTGAAAAAATCATAAAAATCCGTCGAGCCGTTTCGGAGGAGTGCAACCACAAACACCGTGACACGAGATTTTTATATTAATAGATTATTTAAATATGCTAACCATATTTTGAAACAAGTTATTCTTTTGACGTAAATGAAAAACACTTTTTGATTTTGTTATGTGAAGTTTGGAAATTTTTCATGTTCAATTTTTGATATCGGAAAATAATAAATTCCGAAAAATTTCGCGCGCCACGTCTTAAGCTGTACAGATAAAAATATTATGTATTTAAAAGAGTTACTGTTCCAATAATTAATAAATAATTCCCCCCCCCCCGCTTATATTGAATTTTATTTTTCTCTGCTTATTTATACATATGTACATTCTTATTTGTCTTAATTTTCAACGTACTTTGGTCTGAAATTAATAAAATAATTTTTATTGAAATAGTTAATTATTTTCATTGAAGTTTATTAATTTTTCGTGTATTAAAATACCCCATTGTCATTATGTTTCGATGATAGGCAGCGTCTAAGAATCTTCATTAAAATCATGTCATCTTCCCTAGTCAATAGTTTTTGACAATAAATTCACAGACCTTCACCCCAACACGAGCACCCTACGTTACAAGATTTCTTATAATTCCTCCGATCAAATGGCTGACTCTTCATGGCCAATATAAACTGCCACTATGAAAATGGATCCAGTGAACCCTCTATTATCAACTGCTATTATATTTCTTTGAAGAATATTTGGCAAATCAAGCGGAATAAGCGATGTTCGACCCCTATTAGAAAGCTAAACGTAGCACTTCCAGCAGACGCCGCTCGCTTCAATAGCTCACAGCTGGATTTACTACTCTCAAATTTATTGTAACTATGATACCAAAAAGCATTCACATGTATCAATATTGGAAACGTTATGCGTAAAAGGCAATGAAGTGCGCCAAATTTTGAAAGAAATTTGTCGGTAATAGATAAATGTTGTAGTAAACAGATAACAATATTAACACATCTCTTTAAAAACAAATTAACAAAACATTACGAAAATATTCAAAAACGATTACCAACGAAAGCTCAAAACAATAATTCGCTTCATTTTTGGACAAAGAAACTTCAGATATTTTCCGCCTAAACTTCACAATAACTTATTGGACGAAACAAGACAATTAAATCGATAAACTCATTTTTAAAAATGCAACGAAACAATGGATATTTAATATTTTTTTTTTACTAACCAATACATACACGGTGTCCGGAAACTCCTAGTACAAGCGGGAAACTGGTAAATCTACATCACATTCGGATTTGATTTGTGATATAACTTTTTTGATTTGAGCTTTCGTTTTCGAGTAAATCGGGTTCCAACTTCGGAATTTTTTTTGTTAAATTTGAAAAAAATTTCGCTAGTGGGTTTATTTCAGCTGTGTAATGTCTTATAAAATGCATCGAAGGGTAAACCGGGCTCAAAAGTTTTTTTAACCCTTTAGTTGCCGAAAAAATGGAAAAATAGAAAAAAATTAATATTAAAATCGAAATACTGAGATCGAAAAAAATAAGTTTTTTGGGTTCTCTACGTGATGTAGATTCACCAGTTTCCCGCTTGTACTACGAGTTTCCGGACATGTTGTATAATATACAATCAATCAATATATATAATATATAATATTAGTGGTAACAATACCTCCCTAATTGAGAAATTCTCGTGTTTAGAGAGGGAGCACTATCAGATTCTTCTTCTTCTTTGTGTGCCGTATCAGGTCCCCCCGACGTTGGCGATCACTCTTGAGAATGTCTCTCTGTCTTGCGCTGCCCGGAATAGCTCCTCCACACTTCTAATGCAGGTCCACTCTCGTATATTACGCAGCCAAGACATTTGTCTCCTACCAGGCCCTCGGTGACCCTCTATCTTGCATTTCAATATCAAATGGAGCAAGTGATACTTCTCCCCTCGAAGTACATGACCCAGATATGAAATTTTCCTGATTTTTATTAATGTAAGCAGTTCTCTATCTGCTCTAGCCCGCCTGAGAATTTCTGTGTTGGTGATCATGTCGGTCCATGGGACCTTGAGCATTCTCCGGTGAAGCCACATTTCAAAAGCCTCTAACCTGTTCATGGTATTTACTTTCAAGGTCCATGTTTCACATCCATAGAGCAAGACCGACCACGCATAACGTTTTAGCATTCTCTGCCTTAGTTTTAAGCTGATATTGTCATTGCAGAAGAGGGATTTCATTTTAATGAACGCAGTTCTTGCTGCTTCAATTCTGCATCTAACCTCCAGATCTGGGTCAAGAGTCTCCGTGAGATTACTGCCGAGGTATCTAAATCTTTCCACCTTTTCGACATTGCAACCATTTAACAGTATCACTGATTCAGAGTGATGTAGTCGTCCAAATGTCATCCATTTAGTTTTATTGACGTTGATTGTAAGGCCCAGTTGCTCACCAGCATTATTAACAAGATTTTATAGGTCTTGGAGGTCATCGATACAGTCAGCTAGTAATACAGTATCATCTGCGTATCTTATGTTATTAAGAGGATTACCAGAGAAAGCCTGAAATACGTCATTTTCAAAAAAGTTTTTAGACGTATTGACTCTTTTCCACAAAAAATTATAAATGGATTTCGAAAGATTGTTCTTTTATCTAGCATTCGTATGTAATAAATTTTTAGAATTTTTTTTAATTTTTAGTATAATAAGGTTATTCCATAGGTCGTTGGCAGATTTGTTAAATTTTCAAAAAAGTTTTTGTATTATACCACACCCATTTCAAATAATGTAATCATGCAGTAAAATAAATCAATACATTATCTAGCAAAGTTATGTATTAGAATTTTAATTTTAGTTTCAATAAAATCATTAAAAAATATGTACCTACATGTGTTTCTTGACGAAAATTGGTCCATTTGTGTATTTATTTGCGCACTTACAAACTAATATATTTCAGATTTTTTTAACATTCTTATTAAATTTAGACATTATTGAAAAATGATAAATATTTATAATCAAAAAATAACTACAAAAAGTACACTATTTTAATACTTTTATCATCAAGCCTTTCAGCATTTTTCGATGAAGGTATAAATTAAAGCTAATTTGGATTGAAATAAATTCGATATTGAGTTATAATTTTAAAAAGCTGGTACGGAGAATAATTAATCTTTCTCATTGTAACCGTCCTGCACGATCGGAAGAACAACTTTCGACGAAATGTGGATTTTCGTCCGCTGGCTGGTTAAACGCTCTTAATGACAACTCCGTTGATCTTCAGACCCTTCTCAGTATTACTTAGGGCTCTTTTAAAGACATAGTTGGAATAGAGATTAAACAATAGTGGCGACAGGATACAGCCTTGTCGTACTCTACGCTGAATGGCAATTGCATTAGATCTCTCATTCCCATGTCTTATTTCTGCTGTTTGGAACCAATACAGGTTTTTAATGAAATTCTGGTCTTTGGTGTCAACGTTACAATCCGCAAGCATTTTCATTAGGTCAGCATGTTTTACCCTGTCAAATGCCTTTTCATAGTCAATAAAACAGGCAAAGACTTCCTTCTATTCTTCTATCAGATTGACAGTACTATACATACTTAACAGTTGTTACAATTTGGATGTATGTAGAACTATTTTTTTTATACATGATTAATGACATTTATACATGATTATTGACATTTTTTTTGTACATAATGAAACATAGTATGAATTTTCATACATAGAGAAAATATAAGTTGGCATTTTTTTATTTATAATGGAAATATAAGTTAGCACATCTTAACACATACCTAAATCTAGTTAATAGTAAAATGTTTTTTAAGTTTTTGTTTAAAAATTTCATACTTCCTTTCGGATTATATTTCTTTAGGGAGTTCGTTAAAGCATTTTATGGCTGAGTATGTGTAATGATGTTGGGCTGTTGTTGTATTAAGTTTAGGGAATATTATTTGTCCTAAGGTTCTCGGCCTGGTGCTAAATGAATTTGTTGTTAGTTTATCTTTGTGGATTTGAAGTAATGCATTTTTTTGATAAATTTTATTTAGTGGTGACTTTAGTGGTTAGTACTTTGAAATCAACGAATATTTTTTGGGTTGAATAGTCTAATTGTTTCTTTAGAATAATTTTGATGAGTCTTCTATGTACTATTTCAAGTGGGATTAAGTTGGTTTTATACGCTCCTCCCCAGCCTATTATTCCGTATTGTAGAACTGATTGGGCTAATGCATAGTAAACCTTTAGTAGCATAGATTTATGTGGAATATTTCTTAGTTTGAGGAATACGTAATAAAGTTTACGTATTCTGTTTACGGTTTGTGCAATATGTTCGGTCCATTTAACATGTTGATCCATAATTATGCCTTAATATTTAATACTACTTTTTTTGAGATTTTTGAGCATTGGTTAATTGCAGTTGTCCGTATAATTATTACAAGAGTTATGAAGGTTGTGCAATAACCAATGAATTCACCAAAGTCAAACGAATTTGTATGCTGGTTGATGAGTAAAGTTGTTTTAGTAAATAAATGGTCTTACAGGAACTTATATGTTACATGTATTTGAAAACCTTAGAGGGTATATTAGCATATTTATTCATTATGATCTAAATTCTGCCTCCAACATAGGTTCGCCTTGTGAGACAGTTTATGTCCTACATGAACGTCTCTTCATGAAGGCGTTATTATTTTTTTTTCTGTTCCTGTTCTTATTTACCTAATTTTACTTTTAATAGTAAGTTTGTATGTTCCTGATATTTATTTGATGATTAAAAAATCAACCCGTAGAAACTTAAGGTTGTTTTAAAACTATTATACAGCTATTTTCAAATTTCTTTTAAAATACTTATTATTTTCGCACAAAAGTGTATATTGAACCTTTCAACCCAAAAACTGGAGTCAACATTGCCACCAAATGGGCCAAATTCCGATGGGATAAGATCGACATTTAATTCGTATATTTAAACTCTGTAATATTGACGTCGAATTTCAGAGAAATGCCGGCGTGTGTGCGTCTGATTTCCACCAAATATGATAGATTCTATTGTCATCGACAACGAGTCTCTCTGTCGAGTTTCAGCTCAATCGGATGTTCAAAAGTGGTTTAGTTTCCATTTCCAAGATTACATTATTCAAACATTCATTTAATCAAGAAAACAAAAGTGATAATGAGTAGATATTTAAAAAAATGATGTAATATGCTGTTTTGCGCTACCTCCTTATTTTTGGCTAAATATGCTAATGCTCTTTTAGGAGGTTTTAACTGGCGAAGAGTATCGGCCCAGAGTCAATGATTTTACCACTCTTCCGCGAATCTCGTCAACAGCACAACAGCAATGCTAGTAAATTCAAGATATGTTAGTGAGATTTTTTTAAATTTTGATAATAATACCTATACATCAGTGGCGGTCGGTGATCTTTTGTATAAGGTATGCTGAAGTATATGCCTACCTAATATCAAATATAAATACCTAAAGGCTAGCCCATGAACAAGATGCGATTTGATAAAAGTAGTGTGTCAAATCAGCTCTATAAATCCTTTATGCTTCACATCAATTATTACAGTTCTAAAATTAAATTAATTAAATACATATTCGAAAGATATTTAACGTGTCAATCAAATCGGTTATTCATGGCAAATTGTCAAAATGGTCAAATTCCGCAAAACGTACCGAATTAATCCATGCGCTTTGTTATGCTATTTTGTGCACTATGCCTAAGCGCATTAAAGTCATTTTCTGCGCATTGGATGCTCCCATCGAATGCGTATCCCTGGCAAAACTTGGCAGACAGAACTAAACGCGCAAGTATCAAACTTTTTCTAACATCGTGGATGCGGAATGAAGCAGAGAATCCACTGTTGCTGGCATTGTTGGGTTTACGCGACATTCGACGTCCGCGCGTCGCGTTTTGTTGTTTTTGGCCGCTGTGTTTGGGACGGTGTCGTTAAATTGCAGTATTTATTGCTGTTTACGGCTGGAAAAAATAAGCTTTTTTTATTGCTGAATAAATAAATAACAATTATTATTATATTTATTTACGCCTCAGAAGGAAGGGAAGCGCCGCATCCATAGTTTGTATGGAGGGACCGCGCCTGCTACACATCTCTGGGTTAATGCAAAACCTGATAACTAAAAAAAAAATTCTCTCAATTAATAAGAAAAAAATAACTAACTCTGAGATTAACATCCATTTATCCCCTTCACCAACAATATAAAGTTCTGTTACACGTTTTACCCAGTAAAACCTTTTCCGAATTTACATATTATACTTCCCCGCACATTTACTCTCGAGCAATTTTAACGCCTCAACTATTCAAATACTTGGCACAAATGAATGATTTTTAATACAAAAACAAAAGTTCAAGAGGAAAGCTCCAGAAGCGACTTGAACCTTCATCAATGTGATCAGTGAAGTATGCTGACACACTGTTTTCTGGTTCATTGGTCCTAAATGAGCAATTTAATTCATCATCAATATCTGTAAGGGCGGGCGTCTCCTGGACAGAAAGGCTTATTAATGTTTCCACCTCCCCGCCCTTCTGTTATCCTGGTACATATTTTTTCAGCCGCCTATAAGATTCGACCCAATTTGCCAGTATTTTTTTTGTTACAACCTGTGGATTTATTTATAGGAAATCGATGATTCAGCTGTTTTTATAGTAATTATTAAGATTAACTACTGCTTAGATAAGACGACAATAAACTTAATTAAACTTTGAGGATTAAGACAAAATACTAAAAATCAAAACGAAACAGGACAGGGTAAGGAATATAAAATAAAGAACGGTCGCAACTGGGAATTGAACCCACGATCTTTATCGTGCAGGGACAATGCCTTTAACTACTCTGCCAAAATGAGATGATTTTTTTTCGTTCGCAAAATTAACAATATAACTCAACTAATTTACCCATATTTTTGGCATCTTTTTGTATGATTACAAAGTTGTACACGAATTATATATATGGTGTCTCGGATGTACCTAACCGATTTTTATTTAAATGGGAGATCTATTGACTTTTTTAATAAATCTGGAATGAATATTTGATTTTGTTCAAATAACTTTTTCATAACTTTAAAGTCGAACCCATCCAAAAAATATGTAAAAATTTGAGTGTTATGTTCTGTTTCGTGTTTCGTTAAGATTAATTAGAAGATACTATCTTCTTCTTTAATGATTAAATATTACAATGACGGGTGTAACCTTTAAAATTTATCAAAAAAAAACAACGTATTCTACCAATAAAACCAATTAAAAAGATTGTAAATTATACCTACACAACCCCGGTTAGGTAAAGTCATAGAAGATTCTATTATGGTTTCAACGAATTATTGAAATAGAGATGGGTACTTGAAAAAGGTAGACATGCTCTTAACCCGTCTGCTTGGTTCAATATAGTCTCACCTCACAATTCGGAAGCCTCGGTTTTGCGCGTAAATTCTGAAACCGTCACTTTATATTGAGATTGTAAAATATCTATGCAAGATAGCTTTCATATTTCAAAGACAATAAGAAGCATTATTTCGTTCTCTTTCTGGTTAAAATAAAAATACATATGATTGCATGATAGGAAGAGAGATATATAGCTTTTAAAATGTAAGGTTGCTCGGGACGTTTTTGGTCTTATGAAAGTATAACGCAATTACGTGTTTTGGGATGTATTTATTCCTAAGCAAGCAGACGGGTTAACTTAGATTAATACCTATATTGTCCGCATTAAACATCACAACACTCGACAGTGTGATTATTTTAGATACGTAGCAGTACGAAGACTCCATCCAATTTCAGCCAACTTGTGGAATTATTTAGAGAAAATCTATGATTTAGCAAAAATAATTTGACGATAGTGTATTAGAAGAGACGAAGTTTAAGACAATTAAAATGAAAAAATGGGACAAAACATGGCGATGGTACCTGCAATTAATAACCTGTGGTTTAACACATGTACTTATTCTGATATTTTACAATCCTATAACTCGGATAATTTCCAATATTACTTCATATTTATCCATCCATCTCGATCCACGTAGTAAGTGAATCTTACGTACAATACAAATACAAACCTTACAATCGTGTAGATTATAGGTATTTAAGTGACAAATGAAACAATTACGCATTATGTTTACTTGGGTCTTTCTACCTCTTTAAGTATTTAGTTCATATTAATAACTAGCATTAAATCAAATTCATCGCTGTGCTATCTATAAATTTCTACACAAAGGAAATATTTATTTAAAATATATCCCTGTTACAGAAATACACACGAGGTTGAAGAAAGGCTTTAGATTTAAATTCCACGCAAACTTTTCCCAAATTGATAGAAGAATTAACTTTACTGTAAAAGGAAAGTTATATTATCCTGAGTGTTGCCAAATATCCTCCAAAATTAGTTAAACCAGCCTTAAAGATATTGTGTTTTGTTGAAGCCTTTACCAGGCTCGACTAAATAATAAAAAACGATTCTTGATATTTTGTATCTCTCTCACAAAGGGGATTATAATAAATTAATGGGAGAAAATTCGGAGAAAACCGTTATTTTACCAAAATCTTAAAATAATAATCTCCTAGATGTTGTATACGCAGCCTTCATAGTTTTGGTATAAGGGAATTTTAAAAGCTCGCGCAAAAAGCTTTCAAAGCCCGAAAATATATTGAGCTTTCTTATTTATATGAATAAACAAAGGCTTTGGACCAGGAGCGCAGAGCGAGAAGGGGACGTCTTAATTTGAATAATTGCCAACTAGATATTATTTAATGGTCCCGCTGAGATAATTCCGGCATTCTTTCCTTTATTTAGATAAACGCACAGCTTCTATATCTGGTAATCTAACTCTTGGAGTAAGATGAAGTAATATTAAATTAGAAGTAATAACTTATTATTATTATTATTATTAAATCTTTTATAGGTATTAAACTTATATGGTATTGAAACGGACGTTGTAATTTTTTTTAACAAGTACTATATTTTGCAGAATATATTTTAAACATTTTAATAAAAAAGGTTCAAAATTTATAGATAAACAATTATAAGTATTTAAATAAAGAAAGTCTCAATAAAACTTTGTTACAAAAATGACTTTTACAAAAAATAGTATATCTTACTAATATTTTAAACGCGAAAGTTTGTATGGGTTTTTTTGTTTGTTACAATTGTAACAAACAAAAAAACACAACGTGAAATTTCACGCAAAAAACTAATAAATGAATTTTAATGAATTTTTACAATAATATAGCTCATATATCGTATATCGAATATCTATAAAGGTAGTTGCCCGTCATATGGAAAAATAATTAGTTGAAGATAATATTGTTAGTTCTAAAAAAATTGTAATATGAGATTGACAAATATGATGGTTTGACAGGAGGTGGCAACAGCGAAATTGGTTAACGCGCACGGTTAGACGAGAGGTCTGGGTTCGAGTCCCAGTTGCGATCATTGTCTTTTTCGGTTTTTCTGTGTCTTATATTCTTTCATATTTTCGTTTTTATTATTGTTATTTTCTTCTTCAATGATATATTACATTGATGGAAATAACCTTCAACAGTTATAAAAATAGAGTTTTTATAGCAAAAAAATTGAGTAATGTTTTCTTTGATGTTGTAATTTTTTGAAGTTTGTATTGAAATATGTGTGAATAACGGTAAGGGTATTCTTATGAAATAGAAATACTGAAGGTAAAAACTAAGTCACTTTTAAATTTGTAATACAAGCAATACACCTCGATACATCCATAAATTCCATAATTCGTTTACACACTTTAGGTAATGAATTTGCTCATATCGATCATGCCGAAAGTCTGTCATCATACAAAAGATGCATTAGACAAAATTTATCTGCTAGTACTACCACGTAATCATAATTAATAAATAATCATGTAACCATAATATTATGTCTTACCAGTATGCACTCTAATACCTATGGCTTAGAAACATATCATAGTTACCTACTTTTCATATCGCTTTGTATACTCTGTAATACCTTCCTTTTATTTATTATATATTTTTTAAAAATTTTTGGTTATCTTCAATATTTGGCTCCTAAAAGCATTTCTTACTGTTTACTTGTCATACTTTTTTATATTTATAACTTTTGTAATTTATATTATTTACAAAGGTAACTTATAGTTTATATTATTTCCTGCCTTTCAACTTTTTATCTTAACTTTTTACTTTTACATTATACTTTATATTTTATAGTTTACACTTTTACTTTATACTTTCATTTTATACATCATAATTCTATTTACTACTCATTACCTTAACTCCTTTCTTTTACCTTTTGTTTTTATATTTAACTTTACATTTATATGCCACTTTCTTATGTTATTGTATTATAATATATTATATAAATATAATTATGTCAATGGCACATGTTGTGCCGTATGTTTTTGAAATAAATAAATAAATAAATAATTCCATCCGCAATATTTGGACAGAGTATTGGAACATTGCTAGTCAATCCAAGGGTGCCCGTTACGCTTCAATACAAAGGACTATCCCATCAAAACCGTGGTTTCAAAAATTCCCCCATTTTTCCAAAAAAGGAATTTCCTCACTCATTCGAATGAGAATTGGACATTTTTCCATTCCTTCTCACCTTTTTAAAATTAACATCCTTTACTCCCCAGATTGTACATTCTGTGATCTAGAAGTGGAAACTTTAGATCACACATTTTTTTGGTTGTCCCTCTCTAAATAAATATCCTCTCTTCTATCAAGCGTTATATAAAATTGCCTCCCCTCCATTCAACATTTCATCTCTTCTAACTCTAAACTCGACTCCAATCTTCCATTTAATTCTGAAATTTGCTCATTTAAATAAAATTAATCTATAATTTCACGTTTCCTTTCTCTGTAATTTTAAATGATGGCTTAGAACACCCTTCAAGGGTGAAAGCCAGAAATAATTGAAAAAAAATCTGTAATTTCAAAGAAACACCTACAAAAAAATGTCTGTACTAGGGGCATTTGAATTTTGCCGATTTTTTTTTTATGTGAATACCTCACAAGAGTCCCAGCTGTTCCCGTCTGGAGCCAGTGAGAATATGGCTAACCCCGTATTTGGATGTTTTATACAGCGCCGTTTTGTGAAAAATTACCTCAAGGGCGCTGTACAAACTTACAATATATATTTCTAAAATCTATAAAAAACTCCTAAACTCCTAAAAATTGTATAAACCGGTTCATTGATCACCGATACGAAAATATACGTACAATGTCTCGACCAATGAACGTGATGCTGCCTAAAAATGTATACAGGACCATACTTACCTGGGAGGTCGCTTGAAATTAACACTGTTTATAGTCTATTTAAAGAAATTTTGGTACAGTTCGCACGCAGTTGTGAACCCATGTTATTTAATCTTGAAATATATTTTTAAATTAATATACATATAATATATTCTTTAATGAGTATTTTGGCAAGCAAAAGCAAAATTATATGGTGGGCGGTACAGTAGTACAAGGATGTTGTGCGGATGAAGGTTGTGGGGAGTGTAAGGAAGAGGAAGGTGGGGAAGTACCTGGCTATTCAGATCGGTCCCCAAATACGGCTAAAGCCATTTCAAGCAACGTTTCAATTCTGACACCAGGGCGATACTGGGAGATTCTTCCACTCTGAAACGTGCCCCTAATAAGCCTTATATTATTTTAAATGATTATATTGCGAAATAACCCAAATCAATCAAACAAAATTAACTTGTGGATATCGGGGTTTGAACCCGCGACCCCTGGATTGCTAGTCGAGTGCCTTTTTTTTTAACTCCACACAGGAGGCCCTGAGGAAAATAATTTTCCTCAGGGCCTATGTCATCTGGAATGCTGTGTGGAGGGTCTTTTTGAGGAGAGGAAGGAATGAACATTGGTCTTGAAGAGACCCATGTTGTAGGAAGGAGGAAACACAGAGGCCGGCAAATCATTCCACAGCCGAGCTGTTGAACATAAGAACGAGTCGAAGAAACGACCCGTTCTCATGTGACAAATGTCAACCGTGTAGAAATGTTGGGCACGCGTTTGGCGTGTTTCCCGACTATGCACCGGTGCCGAAGGGATCAATGATGCTAGTTCCTCGGAGCATCTTCCATTGCAATACCGGTAGAACAAGGATAGCATTCCCACCCGACGCCTGTGCTCTAAAGATTGCAATCCGTCTGTTAAGATGCTGTTAAGCCTTACCCATAATGCAAGAAATTTAGCCAGCGGTGCAAAAAAAACTTCGCTTCTGTTAAATGATTCACAAGATGTTAATTGCGTTGCTGGAATCCGATTGAAATCATTGAATAATATAATAATTATTTACCTTAAATCTGTTCAATATCATCTTGCGTTAGAGCCAATATGTAGACAAATATAAACAAATTGGTTTATTTAAACATGTTGGCACTTAAACTTGATAGCACGTAGGCACCGATTCCAACTACATATTAGAAGTTTCTATTAAGTATCGAGTTCTAAATAAAACAAGCTTATACGCATAAGTAAGTTTCAGCGAATTTCTCAAATAGAGTTAGGTTTGCAATAAGAGGAATTTGGCTGACGTGCTCTCAATTTCAAACATCATGACAGTTTGTGACTATTGATATTAGAGTGTTTATATTAGTACTAGTAATATGTTGGTCCACGAATATTTCTTTAATTGATGTTTTATTTTTATAAATTTATGTACATATACATTTAATATATTCATGAGTAATTACATTTTCAGGTTACAATCGGATTAAACCCAAACCATTAAATACTAACATGCAAAATTGATCGGAAACTGTTCGTGTGGAAAAAGAAAAAAAATAATAACACACACATACATAAATCAAAATACTTAAAAAAATAATTTAAAAAAATATTATAAAAATGACGATTAAGTGTTATTAATTAACTGTTAATGTGATTCTAGGCAGCGAATTATTTAAGATATTATTGTTTAATTTATTTTTTAATGTATTGTAGTCAGGTTCTAATCTCAGCTTTATTGCTAGTTAATTAAACCACACTCCTCCATTATACGTGCAGTAGTGTTGTGCAAAACCAGTATGCATTAATGGGGTACATAAGCTTTGCTCTCAACGCGTACCATGGCGTGGTGCGAGCTCTTAGAATAATCCTTCTGTATTTGAAGCAGCTTTTTTTTATATACTTATGTGTTTTTCAAACGTGGGACTTAAAAGTTTTCAAAAAGTTGACAGGTTGAATAATCTGATTTTGATTATTAAACTTCGAGTAATTTCCAGTGGCAATGCCACTAGGATAATTAATGCGCCCTACCTTAACGACGGATGTCCCCTCTATTCCCGTGGATGGACAAAACCTCGCGACGTATTTTCTCCTTGTTGAACGGCAATCGGTGACCATGAAACCTGCTCTTAGAACATATCATGCAGTACTTTGTCTTTTAACGTAGTAGAAAAGGTACTGACGGTTCGGATTAAAATATTCTCCTGTTGACAAGGCTCTGACTAAGTGTAGGTAATAAAATATTATGTGGGTATACAGTATGGGACGCTGGGAATATTAATTTGGGTAATGTTAATCAGTTTTGTCTGGTTTTTTTGCACGTAAGCTCCACATAGGAGTTCCTGTGTGGAGGATATAAAAATTCCTCAGGGCTTACGTCATCTTTGAGACTGTTAGATAGAAAGGAAGGAAAGGATTTATTTATTGTTATGAAGATTATTTTGTAGAACTCCATTTTAAATTTAAAAAAAAAAATCTTTTATACTTCTGATCTTATGTCCGGGTTAAATCTTCCCCATAGGAAAAACTAAACCCTTTCACACACTTTTCCACAAATTATCATCTAGTCAATTCACGCCATGCAATTGCACTATATAAGTATAATAAATACAAAGAAATACAAGAAAAACATGTCAACCTACCAGAGACTAAATGGGAAAATAATTCACCGGCTCCAGATATTTTCATATCAGAGGGTTCGGCTCGGTGGAACTCCTAATTAGACCTATAAATTCTACCTATCCCTCCACATAAATATTTAAAAAAAATCTTTTGTAATCCTAAATGCATTTAAATGACTGATTTTTGCATTTTTATGTATAAATTCTTTGACAAATCTAATATGCCAAAATTTTGAATGAGAGAGCTAGGTATAATGCCAGTAGCCGAAATAACAAATGGTATTATTTTTAAAGTCTGAGAATGCCAAATTCCTTTAATCTCATTTCCTAAATCTGTATACTTTTCTTATTTTTTCAGAAACAGATTTTTGAATAATTTTTCAATAATATTATTATTTAATATGTAAAAGAACCAAAAAATTAGAATGAAATGACGTTCTGGGAAGGAAAAATATCTGAGGGGTGGGTCTGGGCAGGCACGTTTGGGTCAATGCCTTTAGGCGTGAGGGACTTATGAATCCATCCCTCCTTCTACGGTGCAAGGCGATGGGTCAAGACAGTCCGGCAGGTTAGATCTATCTCAACCAGTCTCTTCCGATCCAGCCGCTAAGCTTTACGTGGGCAAATGCATTTGCCGCTAAAACCTAGACAAACCTCACCCCACGAATCCGAGGATCTACGCCAATCACAAGGCGAATTGCGACATAGCGAACCACATAGGGAGACCTATGGCAGGAGTGTTGGTAATCAAATTAATGATTCCCAGACAGGCGGTACCCATACCTGCCTTCCAAATAGAATTGAGCCAAATTTCATCTCTTACAGTGTCAAAAAAAAAACAAAACAAAACTGTGAAATTCACACGCGGTAGAGGTGAAATCTTCAGAAAACTATTTTAGACAAGAGTGGGGAGACTATGAAGCACCGCACAAAAAGGAGACCGATAGGCTATGAAGCATCGCACAAAGAGAAGACCGATTACAGATGAATGTGTTTGTCTCTTTTTAGTGTCGCTATTTTTCATTTCATCGAGTTCCAAATCACGACGGTGCTAAAGAAGTTTTCACTTCAAAATCATTTTTGTAATTTTGATTTAGAAGTAGAAGAAAAAGATTCCAAAAACAAAATTAAATTTTTTATATTTTTTATACCTGATGAAATTGTCAGGTGATAAGTTTATCGATCTCCCACAGCATTGTACTTACCACTTTTTATGCTTCCAATGTAGCTTTTAACACCTTTTGTTAAGCAGACGTGACTCGCCTAATTTTACGAGGGCCCGTTCCATTGTCATTCCAGGGCAACTTTACAACCAGTTACGGTTCCTTTTATAGTCGGCTGGAACGGCACACGTGCATTGATTCCCCACTTTTTATGCGAGGGTCAAAATCAAAGCTCGTGTTTCGCGCATACTTTATGACACAATAATGATTTTGTCGTAATTTTTGAGGATGTTTCTTATATTTTGTTGAGTAAAAAAGCTAGAAAAAACACAGCGCCTCTTGTGGAGACGTTGATTATTGAAGTGAGAACTCGTACAACACCGTTGTGATTTGAAACTCGATGAAATCAAAAAAAATCGACACTAAAAGAAACAAACACATAATCTATAGGTTTTAGCTTGCGAGAGAATGAGATAGTAAAATCGATCTCCTCTTTGTGGGTGCATCGTAGCCACCTCCCTCTTCTTGCCTACTTTAATTTTCTATGGGTTTCACTTCTACTGTGTGTGAATTGCATACTCTTCCTTTCTTCGCATTCAATTATGAAGTTTTTTTAGAACGGACCACTTTGGGGTGACCTGTTTCAGAGGTGTTGGCTGTCCAATAAATAATTATAATAATGAATATTGACTTTTTATCTTCCCTTGTTTACATATTTTCTTTTTCAAATTTAAGAGATCGTACCTAATCTAGGGGTTTATTAATTTTTTAGCTTAAATTGATGAAGTACCTTCTCGAATGTCTCAAACAACTAATCTAAACTTTAATTAAGAATTATTATTTTTTAATTGATAAACTAATGTTTAAGACAAGATTTTAATGCATAGCACAAAGGGAAACAATTATTACAAGTAATAATTATTAGCCTGAAACACTCATCTACATTGAATACCCGAGAAAAGTTACATGCCACCGACACGACTCGAACCCGCGTCCTTCTGATTTCCGGTCAACTGCTTTGTCCACTGAGCTTCGTCGGCTTATCTCCTACCCGCCAAATAATTTTTATTGAATAATTTGTCTCGACGTCACCTAGTGGGAGATTTAGCACTTACAGTGTCTTTCCCATATAAAAATAAAGTTGGTTGTTTGCAGATGGAAAAATGTAATAAGCAGTAATTGTTGAATGAAACACTAGTATATATTGAATTATTTGGCGGGTAGGATATAAGCCGACGTAGCTCAGTCGACAGAGCAGTTGACCAGAAATTAGAAGGACGCGGGTTCGAGTCCCGTCGGCGGCATGTATATTTCCTTTGAAGATTTTTTCAATATAGATGAGTGTTTCAGGCTAATAATTATTACTTATAATAATTAATAAAATAATCTTGATCACGACTTTCTTTATTATTATCTATTATTACCAGACTGCATTAAACACGAAAATGTATTTTTAAAAACTTTGTTGGTTTAACGATCTGTTCCGAGGGGTATTCTAATTCCTGTTTCCTCTCTTAGCATTCAAATATTTTCTGACAGGTATGTCTGGTTTGAAAAGTAATGCTTAAGAAGGCCGTTTGACCTTGTCAGTGTCAAAACCAATGCCAAGCCATATTAAAAAGCTCGATTTTGAATGGTGAATTCTCGTAAAAGAGGATTTCAATGATATGAATCAGTTAAACATAATAATTTAAATTTAAGCATTTGCGTATTTGGGCATGTAGAGCGAATAAATGAAGAAAGAACTGTAAAGAGAATGAATATATGACGCGAATTTGAATGGTATAAGATGTCGGCGACGCCCGCGTAAGACATGGCACAAACAAGGAAACAAGTGACTCGACCATGAATTGTTCAAAAATAATATAATATAATATAATATAATTTCTTGGATTCATCATCAGGACTTGTAAGCAATTTGATAACCAAGAAGCTATGCTAGCGTTATTCGATGGCATACTGAGAAGCAAGCTGGAGTACGCGAGCGACGTTTGGGCACCGTACCACCTGAAGTACATTGATATGTTAGAGCAAATCCAGAAGAAATTCCTCAGGTATGTTTATATGCGGAAGCATGGAACCTATCCAAAGTTCATGCACCATATTGACTTACTTGAGGAAACTGATTCTGTGAGCCTAAAAACTAGAAGGGAAGCAAGTCTTGCTATTCTGTTTTTCAAAATTTGGAACAATTTCATCAATAGCCCATTTCTCTTGGGATGCTATGATTTATATGTACCAGACCACTAGAGCCGAATTCGACATCATGACTTATTTAAAGTACTGAACGGCAGAACAGACGTCTTGGCAAAGCATAGCATGACGAGGGGAGTGGTGCTGTTAAATGACATTGCAAACCATTTGGATGTAAGTGACTGTTCTTTATATGCCTTAAAAACATTATTGAAGAGACACTTGCCTAAATGCTTATAGGGTAACTAAATTGTACCGTAATTGGAATTATTCTGTTGTACATTAATAATAAAAAATAAAATAAAATAAAATAAAACAAAAAAAAAATTACTTGAAAACAGTTTTCTTTGAAACTCATGCAAAGCTGAGTAGAATTCAAGTGGGTATGGTTCTTAACTATTAGTTAGGTTTTAATATGTTATTATTTGAGGGAGGGATTTTTAAACGAAATGTCATCCTGTCTCCTTTGTCGTTCGTAATAATATCGTACTTCTTACATTCTAACCTAAATCGTTTTTGTAAATTTGAGTGCTTAATGAAAGTTAATGTGTTTGGATAATAAATATCTTTATTTGAATGCATTGTAATAAAGCTTCCGCATCTCCATTGACAGGGCCTTCGATCATGGAGAAACCGAAAACTGGTTGGCGACTCAATTCACGGCACAGATCAATTTGTCAACTTCCTGAACAACATCGATATTTTTCTGATCTGACATATCGCAAACTACTCTAAAACTTGACCATGGCAACCTGTCAACAAGGCAACTAATTCGCGACGGCCGCGGTGACCAGCACTGTTAGTCACCGCATCGCCCTTGACAACTGATCTCCAACAAGTTGCCTGTGTGCTAACCGCCAATGAAATTCACAAGTTCATTTCCTGTGGATAGCGATTGCGTCGCCAACTGGTTGTTTTTTCAGCTTCTCCATGAGCGGATGGCCAAACCAGGTTAATAATTAACACCTGCCTTTTGTATTTTGTAATAGTATCTTATGTAGGTAGCATACCTTTGTCATCCGACAGCTGATCTTCTCAGAGCAACTAGAATATCCATCTCAGGATAGTGGAGATAGGGATTTGAGGTCATGCATATAAATAAAGCACCTATTTTACTAGTGAAAATTAAAAGAAACTTTATTGCACTTTGCAAGGGAAATAGTACCAAAGAAAACTTAACAAATAACATAAATACCTTTAGCATCTATCAATAGATTTGGAAAGAGAGAGATTTAACAAAAATTACGGTTAGTTATTTATACCGCGTACGTCCCGTCGTCGTGATTCTCCTCCAATCGTCAACAGCAATCCCCAAAACACCGTCCAGCACGTCATGGGGCCCCTTGGTTAAAGGGAGTCCTCCCAACAAAACAGGCACAGCAGATTCTCACCCATCAGGCGGCGTGAGCAGATCTCACCGGCCAAAGGAACAGCAAAGTAATATTGGCGAATCCAACCACAGTCTAGGAGCCGCTTCATTAATAAAGGGAATCCACCCAACAAAACAGGCACAGCAGATTCTCACCCATCAGGCGGCGTGAGCAAATCTCACCGGCCAAAGGAACAGCAAAGGAATCCTTGCGCGCAATACATCACCCGTTGATTACGGTCTAAATTGACTTCCGCACGCGGATAAAATTATCGCACGGCATCCGGCGAGGGATTAAACAAAATAAATAGGCTTCAATGCCATTTGAGTGGTCACACACTCACATAACATATAAAAATACTCTTTCTAGGCTACATAGCACTAGTATCTCACATAACAATCCCCAATCGCCCCGAAATAACTCCTCTCGCCCCAAAAACTACGTAATGTCTTCCGCCATGATTCCCGAATGACGTTTCCGGTCTCCTTCCAGTTTGGCCAACCAACAAAGTTAAAAAAAGAAAGGAAAAAAAAATAATGCATAGACAATAAACAGTATCTACTTTGCGCAGTACCTGCTCACGAAATAGATATGTTACAGTTTACAGAATAAATGTATAACTCGTAACATCAGTAGGTCTTTTAATTTGTTCCCTCCTTAATTTCAATTAATAGTATAAGTTGAACTCGCCATAAGTTGAGAGCATGTCAATTGATATGCTCGCAACAATATGTCTTGCGATAGTACAGATTTGATTCTTATAACCTGCGGCCATGACATTTCGTAATCGAAATCATTGCGCAACTGCTAACACTACGTGTCTTATCTTCAAAGTCCGTATCATTAGAAAATACGTTAGGTGTGAAATTTATGTTCTGCAACATTATTTGAGTAGGGGAAGGGCAACAATAATAATTATTATTATTATTCATACTAATTTCGATTGTCAGTGTATGGGTTCGAGCGTAATTTGAAATTGAACTCCTGCGTAATGCGTAAAATAGTTATTCAACTACAAAGAAATTTAAAAATTGAAAATGATAAATGAAGTATAAACCATATCAGACAAAGAATGAAGTTCTTCGTAAATAATTTTGTTAAAACTTGCTGACCGTGGGATGATATTTCGGAAACGGTGCAAAAATTACTTTGATGAGTTATGGTTAAATATCGCTATAAAAGCAATTGTTTTTTTGCGTTTGTTTTCTTTTTACCACTTAATATATCTTATTATTCATATATATTACATGATAACATCGTAAGAAGTTTTTTCAAAATAGCTAACTTACAAAAAAAAACTTCCATTTGTGAAACAATTGTGAAAAAAAAAATATTCATACGAATATAAATTGATTTTTTGATTTCTACACAAACTTGAATACCCTACATTAAAAAAAGCAATTCAAAGGAGTTTTAAAAGAAATAATGACCTTGATACTCTTTTGAAAATGTAAAATATTATTATTTCTGCCATTGTACTAATGATATAAAAATAAACAGATAATCCGTAGAACGCCTTTTCTGTGAAAATAAGCTAAAGGACGCAGTACAATTTATTATGAATTCTTAGGATCTAATTTTATTATTAACTGACGGAGTTCATTTGAAAGGTAATTCTGGGCCCCCTAGCATGGTCCATCGACATAGGTTTTATCGAAAATGTCGGTAACTTAAAATAGCTCCCAAGCACGACTGCAGGACGCTAACGAACAAATAACAGTTTACATCAAATAAATTAGGAACCCTTAGTCGATGTGAACTGTTGTTTGTTCGTTAGCGGCCTGCAGTCGTGCTCGGGAGCGATGTCAAGTTACCGACATTTTCGATAAAACCTATATCGACCTACCATGCTAGGACCCCCTGGTAGTGTCTCTTATCAACAAAAATGTAATTGTATTCAATATTTTATAAATTCAATATTTTATAAATTCTTTCAGATTTACAAATCCTACAATAATTATAAATTCCAAGATTTTTCACGTGTTTGAGTTAGCAATTAATTAAATTTTTTCAATTAATAATATATATTTTAATATTTTTGAATGTAGCTATTATTTTGTGGTTATCCATTATAGAAAAATGAAACAATACAACTTTGTATAAACCACTTATATAATGTGGTTTCGGAGCAAACGTTCCTTCGTCAGGGAAAGCTTATACTAATTTGACAGTTTCGAACAATGTTTTATTATGGTATGGGTGGAGCCATTGTTAGTTAATAATGTAGATTGGGTAAAATAACGGATACTAATAATGTTATAAATAACGGATATGAACCAAAATTAATTGATTACATCCTAAATAAAAAACTTAGCAAAATTTCAAAAAATAAATATCTATACAATTCTAATAATGTTAATGATAAAGAATGGCGTAAAATTTTGTATATTAATAATTTTTCAGTTCAATGTTGCAAAAATCTCATTTCTAATATTAAACCAGCGTTTTATACAAGAAATAATATGGGTAATTTTTTGAGAAATACTAAAGATAAAGACCATAAATCGACTAATTCCGGAATATATAAACTCAAATGCAATGATTGTCCCTCATTTTATATTGGAAAAACAACTCGTAATTTTGAAATCAGAATCAAAGAACATTTAAGGTGTCTTAATAATAATAATTTTTCTGAGTTCGCTAACCATTTCATTGAAAATAACCATAGTTTTGAAAAAATACAGGGATAAATATTCTTCATATTAATCATAAAGGAAAACGTTTAGATAACTTAGAAGCTTTGGAAATTAAAAAATCCCTTAAAAATAATGAATCTATTATCAACAAAAAAAAAAATATTGTCATATAGCCCAATTATGGATTTGTTCCCCTACCCACCCACTCTACACTAATACCTACCCACCCAATCTACATTATTAACTAACAACGGCTCCACCCATACCATAATAAAACATTGTTCGAAACTGTCAAATTAGTATAAGCTTTCCCTGACGAAGGAACGTTTGCTCCGAAACCGGTCGGATTTGTGCATTATATAAGTGGTTTATACAAAGTTATATTGTTTAATTTTTTTTTTATATATTTTAATAATTACTGAACGGTACTTTACTTCTGAATTGATCATATTCAATGATTGATCAATTATCCCAATTATTATTAATGCCCTGAAAGAACAGTAGATACCTAATGACAAGGAAACAATTGTTCCTGTTTTTATTTGCAAATTCTTAAATTCGTTGGTCCGAATATCAAAAGAAGTATTCGCCTCGATTGTCATCGGGTGTATTCAGGCATAATTTTAGTTTAGCATCGGCTCGAGGGTGCGGTCCTAACCCCCTTCTAGTGCTGCAATATAAATAACGGTTGTAAATAACGGTTGAAAATAACGGTTAGTCAATGCCCAACACTATTTTCGAAAATTTGCCACAATAGTTGGATATAATTGTGATAATGTCAGCAATATGTGTAAAAAATGAAAACAATAAAAAACATTCAAGTCAACAGAACCCGTCCATAACTTGGCTCAAATTGAATTAAAAAAGGGGCTTCGGTGTAATCTTTCGTGAACGACGTTGTGCGTAATTTCAGATGGTCTTTTGGTTATGCGCCTTCTTACTAGACGTCTTTGTGGACTTTTATATCCCACGCGGTCGATAAGTAGCAACCTGACATCAAGTGCTGGTGGCAAGTAAAATATTGCCGTTATTTTACAACGGCCCAAGCGTCACAAGAGTTGCAATTATCTAAGGTTGGAATTCCCTAATTGTAAGGGAACGTATACCTAAATGCTTCAAAGAGACAACCGAGTATGAAGACGGTCTGATAGTGAATTTTCGATTCAAAGAATTTGACTGTTGTGCTCCTTGTTTTCATTAATCTATTTTATGAGCTTGTAACTTTACATAGATATACACAAAATATCAGTTCAATTCTTCCTACAAGCAGACTTTTAAATACGAGGGCTGTCCTTCAAATAAGGTTTCCTAGGTGCTGTGGTCACAAGGAATGACTTTACGCGCAATCCTGTTTTCCCCACACCAAATTTCCACCATGCTGCGCTCTCTGCGACGCTTAGTCTTGGCAAGGCAGCCATTCGAGGTGGAGCTTCCACTCACCGCACCAATCAAGTGTGAATTACACCCTGTAATTCGTCTTTTGTGTGCAAAGAACAAAACCCCGGTAGACATTCATTCTCAGCAACGTGAAGAGTACGGAAAGCAGAGCATGAGTCCGAAAAACGTGCGCAAATGGTGAAGAGAATTTTACCTAGGTCTCGTCCCCAGTCACAATCGACTCCAAGAATTCCTCGCCAACAACGGGTTGAAGCAGTTCGCGAATTCCTTGAGTGCTACGACATCGATGGCGAGGAATTCTTGAATCGTTCTTCGCGACCGCAGCACCTTTGAGACCTTATTTCACGGATAGCAAAACATTACCACACAAATATTAGGTTCGTTATTTACTAGATTTGCTAGAATTCGCGACAATGTCGGCGTCATTTCCAACGGTTATATTCAACAGTTGACAATCGCCAAAGTTAGCAGCGTTGACGTTTTTTCGAATAATTGTTTTCAGCGCCCAGTTACCCCCTGTATACTGCGCCAGTCGAGGAACGAGCGTATGAGGTCTAGAAGGGAGGGAAATATTTATTCCATTCGAATGGAAATTTAAGGACACTTTAAGAATCACACGCGTGGGTGAGTTTCAGGCGAACCGGATTCCGTAATGGCACTAAAAGAACCTTAAGTGCTTTGAGTGTAAATTGTTCTTTAACTTGTTTGATGGGGAAAATATCGAATGTGTTGCGTCTTATGGCATAGTACTCACACAATATAATTATTACTTAATGAAACATTTGTTAATTCGTGTAAATTTTTTTCATTAGCTCCACGCAGGAGACCTGTATGAACATAATTCCTCTCATTATTTTGGCCTCAGAAACAAAATAAAATTTTGTTTGAAAAACCAGCGCAGCCGCAAAAATAATATAATCTACGGATAAAATGATGGTCCCTTAATAAAAAAATCGCTTAGTTTATATATCTACATTGACCCTAGTACGATTCTGCTGAAACCATTTATCGTTTCCGTATAAATGACGATATTTGGTAGGCGGGTATGGTACCTACCGCCGCGCCGGGAACCATTTATTGGATAACCAACAACTCCGCCGTAGGTCACCCCTCGTGGTTCTCTAAGTTTAGTAATTTAGAAGGGGTGCCCTGGTGCATGGGGTGAGGTTTGTCCGGGTCTTGGCGGTGGATGAATCTGCCCACTGGCTGCGTGGAAGGACGGATCGGGAGAGACTGGTTGACATAAAACCTTTTGACCTCTCCATTAGGACTCTCTCGTAATATCGCCATGCACCGCAGTGGGAGGGATGGATTCATACCTCCGTAATTTTTGCACACACTGACCCTCAGGTTCCTACCCAACTTTCATTCCTTTTTCCTTCCCAGAACTTCATCTCTTTCCTCTTCTAAACAGATCTGCCCACTAGAGGCGTGGCAGGTCGGATTTGGAGAGACTTGTTGAGGGAGACTCTTTGACCTCTCCAGCAGGAGCACCGTAGTGGGTGGGATGGATTCATGTGACCGTCACCCCTGGAAACAGTGACCCTCGGATTCCCACCCCTTCTCGTACATTTTTCCTTCCCAGAACTTAATCTTCTTCCTTTCCTCAAAAGATCCTCCACACGGCATCCCCAAAGATAACAAGGAACTGAGGGAAATTATTTTTCATATGTATGAAGTTAATGCAAAAAAAATAATTCTCATGTTTTTTGCTCTAAGTATCTGATCCTCATGACTCACACACCGAAGGTCGCGGGATCGAATCCCGGCGTGGCAAATAAATTTTATTTGATTAATTTGTGTTATTTCACAATTTATTCATTGAAAATAATATATAGTATATTTGCGACACGTTCCAGAGTGGAAAATTCTCTCAGTATCGCCCTGGTGTAAGACCACCATTCAGAATTGAAACGTTGCTTGCAGTGGCATTAGCCGTGTTTGGTGACCAGATCTGAATAGCCAGGTGCTTCCCCACCTTCCTCTTCCCTATCTCATTCCCCTCCTCACTACCTTCAGCCTTACAACTTACCCCAATTGGGGAAGCCATAGTCTCACTGGCTTCAGACGGGAGCAGTTGGGACTCTTGTGCGGTATTTATATAAAAAAAACTTGTTGATTACAATTATACTCGTGTTATAAAAAATATAAGCGTATAATTCACAGAAAATGCATTAATTCGTTAAAAATGTATGAACCCATATAAGAAAAAAATGTTACGGATAAAATTATCTGTGACAGTTAACAACAACAATTTTGCGCTTGAAATCGTGACCTCTAGACTCAGTTTGCCAAGCCATTTTTTGCCAGTTACGTTCGATATAAAACAAAGTAGAGAACATATACATGTGTGGCTTGTGGCTTCTTCTTGAAGGTTTACGTGATAATAATAACATAAAGGGAACATGGTCAAGTCAAGTACCTTCTTTTTGCGATTTTCAATGTTTTATCCATACTTTCGTTAAATCCTTGCGCGTGCCTTTACTATTTCATCCTTTCGTATTCTACATAAAATCTAATACGAACACAACAACATGACTCTCTCCGACTGCGAAGCACTACATGAGAGTAGAATACAGATTTGGTAGTATCTGAATTTCATTGGGGGCTGAATAATAATTTTATTGCTCCAACTTTTTAACAATGGTCCGTTTCAATAGGTATTTGTCGGCGCTGCTCACCCGCAATCAAATATTGTTATTAGGAGAACAGCGGGAGGTGGGGTGAATTATTTATTCTGGAATCCTAGACAGTCAGAGCAAAAGCGAGGCGGTCCGCAGCAGTCTTGTATTAGGTTCTCCTCCACCGGGAGTGTCAGGGTATCAGAAACGGATCGGGTGTACGCCAGAAGTTTGGAGACGGTTATTGCGGCCCAGATGTAGGTAATAACTGATGTCGGTTATTGTGGGTTGGACTTTTGGGGATTGAGATAAGTGCGCAGTTTGTGGACTGGTATTATGCCGGGGCGATTTTACCGCGTCCGATAAAATAAAGAGGGAATAAAATCACCCGACGCGACAATTCGGCCCGACCTTATAAATAATGAATTGAATTGCAAATGTTTATTACGTTGTGCGGGTATCGAAGGGTCAAGCGGCGTATTCGAAAATTATATGGGTAACTCGATCCGCTCATAATCGTAATGCGATTCACCTAGTTTTAAAAAATCTTTCTCAGCCTCTTCCCTTCCTCCTCATGTGCTCCTGTTACTGATCCCATTTGTGATGTATATTTTATGGGGTTCTAAGGGTCCCTTTATTTATTCCCCATAAAACGTCAAGTACCCTCGAAACACACGGTGATGCCAGGTGAACATGAAACGGGAATCTACACGAAATCTAGAAAATTAAGTTAACCCTTCAAACGGTTTTATGACAACCTGCTAAGGTATCGTAAAGTCTTCATTACTTGTAACGTTGACGTTGTTTTATTACCCACAGATGTAATTTGCCGGGACATCTATGTAGAACGTATTATTATGTATTTCAACCTTTTTGTTATGGTCGCGGTACAGACGCATTTGGCAAACCAAATCATTTCATCATTATTTTTTATTTCCTTTTCCTAAACACGTCATCACAGCAAAGCTACATTACTGTAACCGTCACACTTTTAATACTTCCTTTCATTTATTATTACTTCTGCGCATATCTGTCTTCCCTTAACTTGATTATGTATCTTATAAGATACATTAACTAAAATTGGTCATTATAAAGGTCCTTCGTTTTTTAAGTTATTGCACCGTGGCATTGAACAACTGTTAATTTTATAAAAAAATCATCCACAGATTGCAATCCATCGGATAATTATTATTTTTAGTAGTTTTAACTACTGTCAAACGTGACACTTTGTACAAGTAGATAAATAATATATTTTATATTTTAGCAAAAGAATAAATAATATATTTTACACCCCACAAACCAATACTAAATTGTTGCAGACACATAGCAGTTTACTTGGTCCTCGTACATTTAACCTTCTACCACTACAAACTCAAATGATAAAATATGTAAAAGAGGTAAAATTATGGTTGAATAATGTAGATATTGAAACGCTTTTTCTATAAATTTATCCATCCTTCACTTTCTGTAACTTTCTAAACTGTAGTACAACATGTTTTCTGTTTATTTTTTTATAATAACTAAAAAAAATAAAAAAAATAATCAGTATGTTTTTCTCCATATTTTTATAATAGCTGAAAAAAAACCTGTTTCACTTATTCTACCTATGTAATACTAACTTTTTATACTATCTTTATATTTTATATGTTTTGTAAGTATATTTTATACTTTGGGTACTTGGAAATATAGTATTTTGTTTTAATATTACACACACTCAGGCAGTGCCTTAGTGGGTTTTCATTTCTTGTTCGCACTATTTGTTATTATACATTATGTTATTATATACTATTTTCTATTATACATTTTATGTACAAAGAAATGAGAATAAATAAAGTTAAAAAAAAAGATATGTTACAGAGGCCCATTTTTAAAATTGCAACAAGTTCATAAATTAGATATTTTTGGAGTTTTTGACATATAAGATACCTTAAACGTGGATCAAATTAATATTCGCTCATGTATTATTTATCGGGAAAGAAAATTGTCTAATTATGGTAGTTAAAGAAAAATTATGCGAATTAAAACATACTCTGACAAAACACCAAAGCATTCTGTTTCCGCCATGGGGTATCTAAAAAGATACATCGCCAAAATTTAAAGAAATTTTGTTTTTATTATTTCAAAATTATTTATTTGATATAAATACATAATTTTCAGATTGTTGCAGCGAAATCGAAACAGCGCATATTTTCCGAAAGAATGAAAAAATTATGACCATTCTTTCACCAATTGACGGCCAAGTGTTGTGTCATTCGATGATGTTAATAATAATATTGTGTCTTATGCTTTATCTGAAGCCTTATCGACATCCTCGGAGATAAAAAAAACTTATTTGATGTTGGAGTGACATTTATCGAAAGAAGAAAGTGCCACTAAAGAAAATGAACTACTAGCTTCGACGAACATAGATCTAAATGGGTAACAGAAAGCAACACAATTAGTCATAAAATAACAAAAAGGAAAATCTTTTGATTCCAAAAAAAACGTACTGTACTAATTCATCGGGATAGAACAATGTTATACCTAAATTAAGTACCTTATTACCAAATTAAGCTGGCATAACCTTGTGAACAAGGTTATGACAGCTTAATTTGCTGATTACTGGTTTAGACCAGTTTGGCAATGATTTTAGGTATGTATGAAATCCTTGCCGATGCAATACCAATAAAATACGACATCAGTCAATTTTTCATCTTATCCCTTTTGCTTTACAGTTTTCCATATTTCTTTTTACGATCTTTATTTTTATAATATGACGATTCTCAATACCTTAAAATTAATACGAAGTTAATCAAATTTATCACCGCATAGAAATAAATATGGTTTAAAAATCAAGAGTTATTGGGCTGAGAGTTTTTTTAAGGGACCCCTCTCGACCAGGATTCACGCAATTACCACTCGGTTGGGTGACGTTCTGAGACGGGTATGAAAAGCGCCGTACGAAGGGATTTGTTAATGCAGGTTCTGAAGAGAACGGACGAATGCTAGCAGCTCTTATCATATACGTATCACTTTTCAAATAAACGCCTTAGAGAAACGACCCGAGAATCATTTCCCTTCGTAGATAGGTAATGTGTAAAATATGCACTTGTACCATACCCATATTAAAGATATATCGTAAAATCTTTGAATATTCTTTATACAGGGTGTTAAGGGACGTACTGGACTTTTTAACCAGTGATTCCTGACAATGTTTGGAGTAGAATATGTAAATGAGATTTTGGTCTCCGGTGACAATTTTGATTTTTTTTTTTTTTAACTTACAAAATCAGTAGGTATCGGACACTTAGGGTCGGGGTTAAGGCTGTTGCTCGGTTGACAAGTGATGACACGTGGAAGATTTTTTGTTGTTGTTTGGTTTTGAAGAAAAAAACTTCAAAAAACGTCACCCAAGAACAAAATTTCAGATACGTTCTTTATTCAAAATAATTTTAGGAACCAAAGTAAGTAAAGAATGTCCCTTAACACCCTGATTATATGATGAGGCGACCTCCCTGATGGGCAATCCTAAAATATATTTTTATTTTTAATTGTATATAATTATTATTTATTTTAATTTAATGCTTATTTTTTGTTATTTGTGTGATGAATTTAGTTTCCATTTTATGTTTTAATTAGGTACCTACCTAATATGTAAAAATTTTTTTCTTCTTTTATAGTTTATAGTTGTTTATGTAATATGGCAGACTGGCATTGCACCTACCCTCCCAGTCCTGCTGGAATAAAAACTTTAAAAAAAAAATGTATTTTTAATTATTTTTATATGAGTAGGTACCGCTCAATAGTCCCAACTGCTACCAACCGCCTGGAGCCAGGGAGATCATGGCATCCACAATTGGGAAATGTTGAAAAGCTGAATGTAGTCAGGAATGGAATGAGATGGGCAAGAGGAAGGTGGGAAAGTACCTGGTACACACAGCTAAATCCATTTCAAGCAACGCTTCGATTCTGAAAGTATCTGCTGCTCTGGAACGTGCTGCAAAATTACTATAGTATTTTTACTTAAGAGCCCGCGAGGGATTTTTCAATATTTAATGTTTTTTTCGTATTTTTGCAGATTTTTGCGTATTTTCGATGTGTCGATAATAACACCTCAAAAAAAAGTTTGTCACTATATGTTTTTAAATACATGCTTTATTAATGCCCCAAGTTAAAATTAAATATTAAAAAAATATTTTTTCCTACTTTATAACTGTTTATAAAAGATCAGTTTTCAAAAAATCGTCAATGTACCACTGATTGTTTTCCATTTGTCGTCATATACGAAAATAAAAAAAATATTGAAAAATATTTTGTTATAGAACACATATCAACTTATACCCCCACATTTATATTTTTTTTATAAAATGCGCAAATAATGAGGTAAAATTATTTTTAAAAACTACGTAAATCGATGTACTTTGAAATCGATTTTATCTATTAAAAAACAAGTATTTAAAAAAAAAAAATGGGTATTAAAATAATATTTAAGCTGATATTTAAATAGAAATAATTTTAAGATTTATTGTGTAATATTTCATTTTTATCTGTACCCAAAACAGATGAAAGCGATCCCATTTCCAACTGCTCTTCATTACGCGAAAGTCAGTCGCCACAAGAGGTTGTTTCGTGACGCTCTGTTCTGTAAAGTAGTATTAGGAATATATGCATGTGTTGATTTTTGTATAGAATACGTATACTCTGGAGGGAAGAAATTCGACCACTGAATTTGAACGGGGAAAGTGAATGAAGCGTGTCAAAAAAGTAAAGGTATTTAAAACGATAGTGTCCAGGACACGGACTGTCATATACTTGTACCTTCCAACGTATTGCCTTGTTTGTGTGCAAAAAAATAGTATCGGTAGACCCAAATTGAATACAATGATTACGAATCAATTTTTAACTGCTTTTATGTTTATTTTTGTACGTGGGCTTTCGAAAAATATTTTTAATGTTGTCATTGAAATCAATTACTGTTTATTAAGTTCTGCTAGATATTTTTAATGATTTTAATTATTTGCGTACCGGCAACAATTGTTGATTTGGCGATGACTTTGGTAGGCAAAACTCCCATTACTTGTAAACAATAATAAATGAAACTTTAATTATTTTCAATTATCTTTTTTTATTCGGAAGTTTCATTCCTTTTGACCATTTTTACTTAGTTTATTTAATTATGAATGCATTATGGAGCAGATGAATGCAGAAAAGAGTATAAGGAGAAGGAACGAGGTGAATGTGTATGGTAAAAGAAGTCGGGGGGAGAATGGCACGATCAAGTGAATCAGCGCCCTAGGGGTGATTTTTCACTTATACGGCATTATACAAATCATTCAATTATTATTATTAAATAGTTGAGATTTAGAACTGTACCAATATTTTTCGATATCTCTGTATCTAGCAGTAAAACCATGTAAAAATTAAACATTTTGTAAAAACCTATCAGTGCTTTTACAATAAATAAATTTCCGTATTGTCTTACTTTTTCGAAGAAGGCATGTGTACTAGACGTGGGCAAAATTGAATGACCGAATTAAATGAATAAATTCAATCTTGTGACACACTTGATCTGATTCTCAACTTCAAAAGGAATTGATTCTTCATTCCTTACCTTTGGCCTTGTATCGTACGATTTTTAATGGCAACATAAATGTTTAATTTCCATTTATTTTACTGTTAAATTATTTCAATGAATAATGTGTTCGGTAAACGATTTAAATATTATAATGTTTCATAGGTATTTAAATATTATTCAATGGGCGGCGCGCCGCGAAGTTGTCGACGGTATTGTGAACGACTCGTATCCCGCTACCGCCGGCTGCCGTTCTAAAAACCCGTAGATCAAAACGCGGCCGCGATTCAGCCGAATTGTCCGAGCGTCCCTTTCACGCAAGGAATTAATCATTTGTCATAGTCAATAGTCCTGAGATTGTCCTAAGGTCCCCGCGCGTCCCGTCCCGTCCGCGTCCCAGGTACCTACTCGTAGCTAGTCTGTCGCTATCGGAAATTGTCCGAAGCGCTTTATTCAGGAATTAAAACTAAAGTCTTTTTCACTTGTGACGTTGTTCTCTAGTTAATCTCAGACCTAGGAATGACGTCAGATGTCATCGTCTTACATCGCCATCGTTTCACGTCAATCTCGGCTCGGGTGTATCCGAAACGCAGCTCGCGAGTTGATCAAATCTCTGCGGGGTAAGACACTAATCAAAAGTTACTAATTCATTGCTCAATGCCGGCCCTTAATCCGTCCGAGCGCAGCGGTTCACCAATTCCTCGGCTGGCCAAGCCTTCAATTTCATTACATAGTTAGCTGAAAACTTTCGACATTGAATCCGAACATCGCGGCATCGGCTAGAAAAGTGAGAAGCAAAAATAGTGCACTTGTAATCGTTTTTTTGGCACGTATGAAAGATATTGGAATACAAGTACCTACCTACTTTTAGACGTGGATCTTGGGTAGATGTAATATGTAAATTTGCATATATTATAAGGCCAATCAGCTGTTGTCAGCTGTCATAAAATACTTTGAAGTTTAATAAATAAAATAAGTAAACTTTAGGGGTGAAACAAAAAACTGTTTAATTTAAATATTTAATTAACCTATTTATTTATTTATATTTATATACATTTTTTTTTACAGTTTTTTAGAGAAAATGTGTCCTAACTGGGGTACCCCGTTCTAAGGACACATTGTACAAGTTTTATTATTTTAATTATAAGTAAATACCTAATCTATGTTAGAATATTGCCAAGGGAAATTATTAAGTTATATCTAAAAGAAAGTACAAAACAAAGCATTATTCTTTGTTGGGTTGCAAAATTGAATCTATTTTCTTCCTTCCCATGTCCATAATCCATATTTTTATGCTTCTTTTGAAGGCGGTTATTTTTTTTGTGGTTTTCATTGCAAGAGGGAGTAAATTAAATAATTTTACAGAGAAGTATTCCATATTTCTTTGTCCAAAAGTCGTTTTAGTTGTAGGTTGGTAGAATGTATGTTGTAATGTAGATCTTGTGAATCGGCCCGAGTTTGTCTGTGTAAAGTTATCCTGATTTTTGAATGCGTACATTAGAATATCTTTTGTATATAATTGTTTCAGTGACATTAAATTCAGCGCGTTAAAAACATAGTCTGTAGGGCACTCTAAGTATAATTTTCAGAATTGCCCTTTGTGCTATGAGGACTGGTTTTATAGTGGAATCGCATGAGCTTCCCCATCCGATAAGACCATATTGTAGTTGAGATTGGGCTAAGGCATAATAGATTTTAATTAGCTGTTCTTTATCTAAAATGTTTCTTATTGTTTTGAAAAAATAGGTTAGTTTTTTTTAATTTGTTGCTCACATTTTCCACTTGGGAGTTCCAATTTAAGTTTTGATCAATTATTATTCCAAGATATTTTATTGTTTGTATTTCATTCAATTTTGGACAGTTGCAAGGAGTTTCTCGGTTCACGTTTATACAGTCTTTATGAATTTTTATGTTTAGGTTTGTATTGAGGTTATCCGTCTGTTTGTTGTGGATTTTGAATTTAATATAATTAGTTTTTGTATCATTGAGTGTTAGTGAATTTGAATCAAGCCATTTTTTTACCCGATTCATCCCTTTTTCAGCTTTTTCAAATACAGTCTCCCATGACTTTCCATGGAATAGAAGGACTGTGTCATCTGCAAAACTAATGACTGAGCCGTGACAGTTTAGTTCACATAAATCATTTATATATATCAGGAATAAAATCGGGCCTAAGACACTGCCTTGCGGGACTCCATATTGGATTTGTATTGGTTGACTTGATTCATTTTGAATCCTGACTAACTGTAACCTTTCTGACATGTAGCTTTTAATGAGGTTTAGTTCACGTCCTGAGATTCCAATCTTTTTGAGTTTTTCTAGAAGATATGTGTGATCAATTGTATCGAAGGCTTTACTTAGATCTAAAAATATTCCGATACACTTATTTCCGTTATCGAGACTATGTTTTATACTTTTTACAATAGAGGCGATGGCATCGGAGGTTCCTATATTTTTTCTAAATCTGTATTGATTTTCAGATAGTATGAAGTTTGTTTCAAGATATTGAGTGAGCTGCTTCTTTATGACTTTCTCTACTACTTTTGAAAGATTATTCAATATTGTTATCGGTCTATAGTTATTTATATCCGCTGTATTGCCAGTTTTAAAGATTGGTATAACAGAACCCATTTTAAGCGTTTCGGGAAAGATACCCTCCATGATACATCTGTTCACAAGGTGGAGGAGTGGTTGAATTATTTCATCTCTAGTTGATTTAATTATTCTCATTGAGATGCCATCTGATCCTGAAGTTAGTGTTGGTTTCATTGAATCTATAATGCTTTTAATGTCATCTGCTGTAACTGTATTTAATTTAAAGGTGATATTATTTGTAAGTGTGTTGTTAATTTCATTATCAGTATAAGGAGGTTTAATTATTTTTTTAGCTAAATTAGAACCCACCTTGGAGAAATATTCATTCACAAATTGAACTATTTCCTTTGGATTTTCTTTCATATTTAATTTTTGATTTGGTGTATCAAGTTCGGTAATATCACTACTTTTATTGTTTTTAGTGTATGTCATCTCCTTAATAATTTTCCAGACAAGTTTAGGGTCATTATTACAGTTTTGAATCTGACGTTTGTAATAGTTACCTCTGGCAAATTTTATAAGTTAAGAACACATGTTTCTATAATGTTTGTAAAGATTTAGAAACGAAAGATCAAGTGGATTTTTTTTTAGTTTTTAAGTGTAATTTGTCCCTAACTCTTATACTTTTTAGAAGTCCTTGAGTAATCCAAGGTTTTTTTATTTTACATTTGTGTGGAGTTTGTATAGTGAATGATTCTGAACATTTATGAATATTTGTTTGAACAATGCTTGTAAATGAGTGCCAGCAATCCTGAAAATCATTAATTTTAAATAGTTCTCCCCAATCTTCCAATTTTAATAAATCCTTTAACCTGTTAATATTAATTCTATTTTTGACTATTGTATTTTTAATGCTAGCTATAAATACATTTTACATACGAAATTGCTAGCTATAAATACATTTTACATACGAAAAATAACGATACTAAAAAAAGACAAACACATACATCTATAGGATTTAGCCTGCGAGATAATGAGATAGAATAATCGGTCCTCTCTTTGTGTGATGCTTCGTAGCCTCCCCACTTATTGTGATTTGAAATGAAACGAAAAAGCGACACTAAAAAGAGACAAACACATTAATCTATAGGTTTTAGCCTGCGAGTTAGTGAGATAGAATAATCGGTTTCCTCTTTGTGCGGTGCTGCGGTGTTTCGTAGTCTCCCCATTCAGTTAGTTAATTTTTTTTTTTTGGAATTAATTGAATTAAAGGAATGAATCAATTCAAAAGGCCGGGGGAATCAGACTGGATCTATTCACTCCTGGGAATCATTTTGCCCACGTCTAATGTGTACCATCCGTCATAATATTATTTTATTTTTAAAAGCCAGTGTCAAGTTACACACGAAATAGGGCTGTGTAAATAAATGGTTAATTATTATTATTCATAATTTAACTAACTAACCATCATGCCGTTTCTCCGCAGGGGTAGGCAGAGAGGACGGACCGCCAAACAACTCGGTCTTGTCACACACTTCTTGCCTCGTTCACATTCATACATCGTCTCATATATGCTTTTCTATTATTCTGACTCTTGACATGGTCCGACTCGCTTATTAAATTGCGCACGCCGGGAATTGAACACGCCACGTCTGTATTCGTAGCCAAGGATTGTAACCAGTCAACCACGGAGGCCGTCACGTCACCAAATAAAACTATTTTGCATTTCATAGGTTCCCGAACGCCATTCATAAATATATTTCTTTGTAGTACCTACTCGTACGAAGAGATATATTCGTAGTTTTGAAATAAATGATATGATATGCATATTCCCCTTTAGCAAAGAATCCTTCATATCTCTTAGCCCGCCTTTGTGTACATATTCTCACTCTTCTATCAATATTCTCCATAGAATTTAGCGACTGATCAAAAGTCAGCCATTCATAGGAACGCTTTGACTTGCTGTAAAAAAGATGTAATTGACGCGAGGCACTGAGGCGAAAATACATGAAAGGGTGGAATCTGAATACACTTTTCAAATTTGAATTCAACTGGTCTCTTTTATTATTTATCCATGAGAATCCGAAGTGATAAAAAGAAAAATCGACTTAGCCTGAAAAAATTATATTCAGATGGTATTTTTTCTAAATACTACGGGTAAGAATGGTTGATTAGCGCTAATTTATAATTCTCAGACAAATAATTCTTTTTTAAAGACGTATTATTCTTTGAACAAAATGTTTTTCACACGGTTTTTTGTTCACAGTCAATCGCTCAACATCATAATTGATAGATTTTATAATGAAAATAATACCTACTTGTGTTTGGATTATATTAGGTCCTTACATATGAAATTGGCATTTTGCCGATCTGGCAACTTTGATCTCAAATATCTTCTCTTTGGTTAGGAATTCGAAATTCAAATGTATACAGCTATTTACTCATTTATTTGTGTTTCGAAAATAAATTATAATTTATTTGTTTTTTCCTTAATTGTTTTGTTTCTTTGCGTCACTTAGTTTACAAAATGGAAAACTTGAAATATCGCGTTATTTACGAGTTCGAGTTCCACCGTGGCACCAGTGCTACAGAAACGGCTCGAAGGATTAATGATGTGTATGGCGACGGTGCCGCAAAAGAAAACGCAGTGCGTTTTTAGATCCAACGTTTTCGTTCTGGAAATTTCGACCTGCAGAACAAGCCCCGTGGACGGCCGGAGACCAAAGTTGATAATAAAGAATTGAAGATTATTGTGGAAGCGGATCCATCGCAAACCACGTCCGAGTTAGCTGCAGGCTGCGGTGTAAGTGATAAAACTGTTTTAATCCACTTGAAGCAAATTGGGAAGGTGATAAAGCTTAAAAGGTGGGTACCTAACGAATTGAGTGAAGCAAATCAACAAACGCGCGTTAGAACGCTAGACCACACACTGCACAACAGACGACTACCAAATTAGAGGAGCTTCAATTGGAATGTCTAAGACATCCACCGTCCTCTCCGGATCTTGCCCCAACAGATTACCATTTTTTTCGAAATTTGGATAACTTCTTGCAAGGGAAAAAATTCAACTCCGATGGGGCAGTCCAAACCGCCTTCAAAGATTTTATTGATTCCTGTCCGAATGGTTTTTTTAGTAAAGGGATCGATGAAATACCTATGAGATGGCAAAAGTGCATAGATAGCAATGGTACATATTTTGATTAAATAAATATATTATATTTAAAAAAATCGACTTTATGTTCCTCCCATACAAAGCGCCAATTTCATATGTAAGGACTTAATATAATTTATTTAGAATTTTAAAATGGTTGCCTTAATTTGAATTTTGATTTCTTTTAAATTTAATTATTTATTACATATACATATATATTATACTCATAAACATATAAATTATATCAAAAGCTGTTATGCTTAAAACTAGCTGCATTCCCGAAGAAATCCTGGATCTATGTGTATAGCTGAACAGTGACCCATTTGTCAAAAGAATCAATGTTATAAAAAAGAGGTTTACGAATACGTAAAAATCGGAAAATAAATGTTTTATTACTATTGATTAATATTGTTGATTATAATTATTGATTTAATTATGTTTATTAATTATTTTTCTTTTCTTATTTTAATTATTCCATGACATTCTTCTTCTGAAACCAATTCTTGTTAAACGATAACTTCATCCTTCAAAACTAATTTCTTATTACAGTACAATTTGGGATGTATGCGTATGGGTACCACTTTCCCGGGAACCATTTATTGATTTTGTTACGTTAGTCCCACGCAAGAGGCCCTGATAAAAATGATTTCTTTCACGGCCTTTGTCATCTTTGGGGATGTTGTGTGGAGGGTCTTTTTAAAGAAAGTAAGTAGAGGAGGTTCTGGAAAAGATATGAGGGGTGTGCAGAAATCTAGGGGTTCAGGAGTGACGGACATGTGAACTCATCCCTCCCGCCGCGGTGCAAGACGATGGGTCGAGAGAGACCAGCTGGATGGGTCAAAGGGGCTCCCCACACCGGCCTCTTCCGATCTGATCCTCCACGCAGCTGGAGGAAAAGGCCTACCTCCTAAGTATCTGCCGCCAAGACTTAAATACACCACACCCGATAAACCCGGGCACACCTGTCAATTCACCAAATATAGTTAACCACTTGGGGTGAGATGACAGTTATCCAATAAATGGTTCCCCGGGTGGTGGTACCCCAATCTGCATCCCAAATTGCAAAATAAGAAAGAATAACCAACACACCTCTATATTCGGTCACCCCAAGTGGATCATTACGTGTATTGACTTATCAGGTTGCCCGGCTTGAGGTTTGTCCAGGTCTTGGTGGCTGATGCTTCTATCCACCAGCTGAATGGTAGGCCGGAGGAGAGAGGCACTTTGACCTCTCTAGCCGAACTCTCCAGACTATCACACGTATCTATACTAGACTATTATCTATATCTAAATTATTTAGTATCTATATCTATACTATTTAGTATCTATATCTATACTATTTAGGTATGTTACTTTGACGCATATATTTATCTAAGCTATACTGTGGCTGTTTTCCAAACACTACCTCATAAGGTGAAAATCCGGTCGTACAAAATGTACCGTGTTATTATACGTTCTTTGAATGTCCTTTAGAAACATTGGCCACTTAGTGTGCTTTTCATGGCAGTATATTCTAAAAATCCGCCCCAGCTCCTTGTTCACCCTTTCCGTGATGTTTGGTCCAGGATTTCGCACCGCATACCACATACCTAAATAGTATAGACTAGATAGATTCATACGTCCGTCACTCCTGAACACATAGACCCCTAGATTCCTATCCATTCTTTCCTTAAAGCACCCTCCACACCTCGCAGCCCCAAAGATGTCATAGACCCTGAGGTAAATTATTTTCATGTGTGGAGGTAATTTAAAAAAATATTTTTATTATGTAATTATTCTTAAATCTTTCCTGTTGTAGGACCACAATTTAATTTTAATTTTAATTTATTTTTAAAAGACTAAGGACGGGTTGTTAAAATTTTTCGTTTAAGTTTCTCAAACAGATCTCTTGCAAAAATAATTTTTAAAAATTATTCTTCCAAGCCAACATTAACAAGGAAAGAATTTAAAGTTCACTAAAATTTGAAGTCACCCCACTTTTTAAGTTGTGGGAAAGCTATTCATCTCTTATAAAATTTCATTGTAGAAGTAATCGAATTTTAGGAAGCTGTTTATTTCTGTACGTAAGTTTTATTTTATTTAACTTTTCTAACTGTAACGCGACATAGAGAAGTCGATTATGTTGCTACACAACTTCCGACCTATTCACTGGTGTGATATCGACTGGTTGTTATCGTAACCGGGTGCTAATGTATAATGTGTCCCCCTCGCACCAACTAGCTCCGTTGTAACGACATTATCTGCGGAAGTCGATTTCGTGGATCATTTCTTTCCGGCGGAAGTAACAACCGTTTTAGTTGGCATTGTGACTGAAACTCTTTCAAATTGGATGCGATTGTCGTTAATCTTTAGGTGCGAAAATGTATGATTTAACGACTGGGTGATAGGCGTAGAGGCGTACTAATTGCTTGGCAGAATCCAAGATCTGAAAAGAATATATGATCAAAGGGCTGTGAAATCAGAGAGACCGTTCTAATATTTATCACTCTTCAGATATGTAATTTTATGCCTCGTAAATTACACATCTGAGAGGTTGTGCTTTGATAGATATTTTAGAATTCTTACTTGACTTACATAGTTGACTTCTCTTTTTAAGTAGATATATACCATTTTACTCTAATTGACCAGCTCAGGTACGGGGGCTCCATTGAAGCCAGAGTTAATCAGAAGTTTATCAGGAGCTGTACAAATCGCAAGTGCGCCCCATATTAAATTTGGCAGTTACCTGACTGTATGTAGAAACGGGCGGTCCGTTTGATAGCTTTTCCTCTTGAATGCAATCTTTAGAGCACAGGCGTCGGTGGGAATGCTGTCAATAGTCTACTGGTATGTAAATCGGAGGTGCTCCGAGGAATTAGCGCCATCGATTTCTTCGGCACAGATGCACAGTCAGGAAACACGCCAAAGCGCGCCCAACATTTGTACCAAGTTGACATTTGTCACATGAGAACGGGTTGCTTCCACGACTCAACAAGAAGACCTCTCGCACAGCATCTCCAACGATGACATATAAAAATTATTTTCTTCAGGGCCTTCTGTGTTTTGTTTTCTTTTACATTAGCTCCACAAAGGAGGAACTGACGAAAATAATTTCCCTAAGGGCCTGTGTCATCTTTGGGCACGATGTGTGGAGGGTTTATTTAAGGAAAAGGAAGGAGAGAAAGATCTGGAAAAGAAAAAGATTTGAGGGTTAGTAGGAATCTGGGGGTCAAATTTTCCGGAAGTGACGGACGTATAAATCCACCATTTCCACTGCGATAGGTCGAGAAAGTCATGCTGCATAGATAAAAAGGTCTCTCTCAACCAGGCTCTCCAAATCCGGCCCGCCACACAGTAGTTGCACAACGCGCATCCGGCACCAAGTCATAGAAAATCATCCCCCCATGAACCCGGGCACCCCTGCTAAGTCATCAAACGTAGAGAACCATTCGTGGAGCTATTATTTTGATTAAGACTGAAAGTAAATAGTGTAGATAAATTTATTGCTGGTATCTCAAAATACATGAATTTTTGTGTCGTTCATAAATAGATTTAGATATTTTTTTAACCCGCCAAACTTAAGACAGGAAAACTTTAATTTTTTCAGACAATTTTTTCAGACAAATTAATTTCAACCTAAAAAAATCAGAGTGTGCAATGCACAAGCGGTAGAATTGAAACCATCAGAAAACTAAAGCAGACAAGAGTGGGGAGGCTACGAAGCACCGCACATGGAGGAGACTGATTATACTATCTCATTCTCTCGCAGGAAAAATCCTATAGATGTGTGTGCTTGCCTCCTTTTTAGTGTCCCTATTTTTCATTTCATCGAGTTTCAAATAACAACGGTGCTGTGATTTGAAACTCGATGAAACGAAAAATAGGGTAAGTAGTTTCACTTCAATAGACGGTAGGTACCATTGCAATTCTATTTAGAGTGGCGTAAATCCGGGCCAGAGCATCCAATTGTATCCGGAGATCATGCTCAGCAGGAGTAGAAAAGTAAATTAGCCGGTGCAGCATTTGCCGCACACAATAGCTCGCCCGAAAGGTATTTGGACGAGCAGCTCAGCCAGAATGTCGGAGAGGAGCGCATAAGTGCAGAGAGGTATTCATCAAATCACCGGGCACCAGATTGCATTCGACGGTTCCTGTATAAAGAAAACAGTAAATAAAGACCTCCTCATATTTATGTTCTCCTGGCCATGTGCATCAGGCTTGCGCGTGTGAACACTGCACCGAAGGCAATTACCGAAGTAACAGTGTATGTTGAAGAGAATAAAGTGTAAATATTAAAACACGCCTTCTTTGATTCTACTTGATTTATTGTAAAGCAGGAGGAAACCTTTCAACTGAGGTGAATTTATTACCATTGAAAATAAACTTGTGGTTTTCAATCAATCTTGTGATTTATTGCATGCATTTTATTGATATTCCCTCTAACAAAACGAACGTTGAACGCATTTAGTAGGTGATTTATTTTATTTACATCGGAAATCACGGACTAAAGCAAAAAACGGGTGTAATTATTAAACAAACAAAAAAATTATCTAAAGAAATAAAGATTCTGATAGACTTCTGATTAACACATAAACAACATAAAATAATCATTTATAAAATATATACCTAATCGGTGTAGGTTTGGAAACGATATTATGAAAAATACTTATTTACCTAATGGCTCGCTGAAAATCAGATGTTTGGTTTTGAAATGAGAATATGCTTAGTTCCTACCGGGATGTCATTTATTCAGTTCCTACCTCTATCTAATCACATCACCTTGCTGGAAAAGTATTGAAAATTTTGAACAGTGGCAAGAAAAATAGTGCAATTTCGAGTGTATTTTTTTTAAAACGGGAAGATGTTTTGGAACTAATTTTGATGCAAGTTGTTGGCGTGTTACGTGTGTTCAACCTCGTTTTTAAGTGAAAAGAAGGAATTTGACCATCTCGGAAGTACAATATATCGATTTTTACTCATTCGTTTTTCTCCGTGGTCGAGGAGAAAGGCTTTTGACTCGCAATCCGAAGGTCGCGGGATCAAATCCCGGCATGCGCAATTTGAAAAAAATTCAATTTGTGTTATTTCATAATAATTTACTTCAAAATAATATATTTTTCACGTTCCAGAGTGGGAGATACTCTCATTATCGCCCTGGTGTCCACCATTCTGAATTGAAACGTGGCTTGAAATGGCTTTAGCCGTGTTTGGTGACCAGATTTGAAAAGCCAGCTACTTCCGCACCTTCCTCTTCTCCATCTCATTCCCCTCCCCACCATCTTCAGCCTCACAATTTGGTGATGGCTTAGTCTCACTGGCTCCAGACGGGAACTGTTGGAACTCTTGTGCAGCATTCACAAAAAATAATAATTACCACGAGGTATCGCTAAGGAACTATATAAATTGTTGTGATTGCGTTGTGTTCTCCTTCGCAAAGATACAGTGGTAAGTGATTGGTGATCCCTTTTCCTTGCATAACTAATTTTTCCTAAACATATTATCTCCCAATTCCAGCAAACATCAATCCGTTTTAAGTATTTACAATCCATTCATCATTACAAATTAAAAGTGCACATGAAGCTGTAACTCGTATAAGCAATTTTGAACCCAACAGAAGAGATGAGATGAAAATGACAATTATCGTATATCTATATTTTTGTTACCGAGGTCGAGAATTGGAAAATTGGCATTATGCATTTGTTCGTATGCAAGGAAATGTACCCAGTTGTTTTTTAACTGGTGAGTCGATATGAAGTGGAAACTTAAAAATGTTTTTTGAAGTGAAACTTTTTTAGCCCCGTTAGAGTGATTTGAAATTCGGATGAAACGGAAATTGCGCACTACGGCAGATGCGAAGCATCAAACTGCGCTCAAGGCTCCTTTTGGTTGTGATATAAAACGTAAACGACGATAGGTCTACGCTCATTGGCCGCTTTGTTTTTTTACGGGTTGTCGGAAAATAATGCGTAAATTCGCCCCTCGCGGAGCGCGTCTCATAGCGCAGCGGTATAGAGCATCGTCAATCTCAGCGGCCAGAGAAATCCATCGGACGGTGGTTCGAATCCTACGAAATCCAAAAAAATAAACACATTTGTTTTTGTAAATCAATTTCCAATCATCAAACCACTTTAAAATTAACAGGCAAAAGAAAGTGACATCTAGCGATTTTCTAGTTTCATTTCTATCGCGTGTAAATTACACACTCTAATTTTTTCTCCAAAGAACATACACTAATGTAGAAATAATTCCAGGTTGTTAGTGACTTGATAAAGTAATTACGAATACCATCATTGCTGTTGGTAGTTCTTACTGGAGTATAGACCACACAGCAAGATTTAAACTCTCGTTAACTAAATGGTACCTAAATAAAACATCCTACAACAAGCCGGGAACAGATTATTGCCGAGAGAATTGAATTGCTTTAAATTATATTGACATTATGGCCGCATTTGTTATTCAATTATGTCTGTAGTACTTCCCGTGAAATTATCAGGATGTCTTTAACCATTAAAAATGGATCTTTTGTAAATTTGTCAGTAAAAAAACAAGAGGTTTTGCTCTGCCTGCCTTACGAATTTCTTTGATCGTCATTATTTGACAAGGTTAACCAACCTAAGTACTATATAAATATAAAATATTTTTGCAACAACGCAAACGACAAGAAATGCAAACAAAATTTATGATTTTTAATTCACATGTATTAGGAAAATATCAAAAATGGATCACTGCCGGCAAAGAAATATAAATTCGGCATTTTCTGTTATCCAGGATTGAAACCATTGATTGGCAATTAAAATTTTATTTTATTTTTAGTGTTAACAAGTTTAATTTGTAGAACTGCAATTTAAACTATTTTTGACATTTTACTCTAAAATAAATAATGGCATAGGTAATAAAAATAAAAGCAATAAAATAAAAGTGCAAAAGTTTATTGACAATGGCGAACTCTGGCGTTATAAAATTTGTATACAAAATTTACTATAGGTAGCACTCGAGTAATTTGAAAAATGTGTGTACTTCATATACATAGTTCAGCAGCAGGGAGGGAAGGCGTGAGGGGGTGGTGAAAGGACGAGGGGGGAAGATGAGGAAGGTGGAAGGAGAATATGGGAGGGGAAGGGGACACGCCGGGGAGGGGTGGAGGACAAGGGAGGGGTAAAGGAAACAGATATATTAGCGGTAGGGGATAGCAAGGGATAAATTTGGAAAATTCATGGTTCTCATACGAACAGCTGTGCGTGACCTGCTCACGCGTCAGAAAAACAAAAAAACGAGTGTGCTTTAGACCACACGACTGAAGTAAAACTTCACTAACTTTTATCTCTCTCAACGCCCGATCACATTTTTCATAACGCTCTCGTCCGCATTCACCAGCTTACTCCCCAAGTTAAGCGTGCGTAAAGGCCCGACCGTTCGCCTCGCCCGATCACACTTTTTCGTAACGCTCTCATCACGCATTCACCAGCTTACTCCCCAAGTCAAGCGTGCGTAAAGAAGTTTCACTTCAAAAATATTGTGTACTTACTTCAATAACCAAAATTAAAACTCAAACACACGCATGCTGGGTATGTAAAACGAAAAAAAAAATTAAATATCATATTTTTTTAAATATATTAAATAAACCTTCTAATTTAAAACGTCAACAATCAAAATAAATGTCGTTCTCAGAGACCATCACATCTGTTGTAAACTGTGCACAGGTAATATTAAACTGACTCTAAAGTTAGTGCTCTCGATATAGAAAGGTCACGCATATTTAAACCCTGCGTTGTGTTTGTAGCCGTTTCCGACCAGCAGCGTTAGTTACACGATTTGGCGAACGGGCCTCCCGACATTCCGTCCAAATGAAATACTGCCGTGGCAATGGATTCATTTAAAAACCGTCAAATAACCGGAACGTGTTTAAAATTATTTTAATTACCACGAGCGATAAGCAATAATTTCTCTTTGTGTGGGGCAAAAAGAAGTTAAACAGATGATTATCTCTAGAACAATGTTTTTGAAATTAACTTAATTTTATAAATAACTAGCTGACCCAACGAACTTCGTACCGCCTCAGAATCAATAGCTGTTGAATAAAATTCAGTTTTTTTATTAAGTTAAAAATTACGCAATGAAGCAATTATCAATGCGCAACTGTACGTGTTTTGTTTTTGTCATTATCAGAGATGGCGTTGTGAATGGATTTATATTTTTGTGATTTTCTTACTTTTACAATTACTTACGGGAATTCGGGAGGCGGATACGGGTGCCGCCGCCCCGGGAACCATTTATTGAATAACCAACACCTCTGCCATAGATCACCCCAAGTGGTTCGCTACGTTTGGTGATTTAGCAGGGGTGCTCGGGTTCATGAGGTGACTTATGTCCGGGTCTTGGCAGTTGATGCGCCTGCCCACCTGCTGCGTGGCGGGCCGGATCAAGCGAGACTGGTTGAGAGAGGCCTTTTGACCTTTCCAGCCGGACTCTCTCAACCCATTGCCTTGCACCACAGTTGGAGGGATGGATTCATACGTCCGTCACTCTCGGACACACTGACCCCCAGATTCCTACCCACCCCTCATACCTTTTTCCTTCCCAGAACTTTCTATCCTCCCCATTCCTTAAAACGATCCTCCACACAGCATCCCCTAAGATGACATAGGTCCTGAGAGAAATTATTTTCCTCAGGGCCTCCTGTGTGGAGCTTATGTAAAAAAATGCGTTTCATTTCAGAGATTTATTATAATTATTGTATTTTTCCTTTGGAGGTGTGCAGACATACGTTCACCATTTGTCTCATTTTCGACTATTGACATTGAGTGTGTAAGAAAGAAGGGCAGCATTATATGATTAAAAACAAATGCACAACAATCAACGCATTGACATTTGACGTTTTTGAATGTTTAGAATTCATGCACAGTTCAATATTATACCCCTCACAATATTGCTGCAGTTCTTTCAAAATAGAAGAATTCTTTCCATACAAAATGTATGGGGCAAATAATTTTCTTTTTAACTATTTATTTAGTTAACTTTTGTGATGTTTTAATAGTTATTATACTATCCGGGGTGGAGACAAATCCAACAAATCAAAGATCATCAAAATCAGCCCAGCCGTTCTCTAGTTATAAATAGTGTAACTAACGCGACTTCGTTTTATATATTAAGATTCATACAGGAACAGCGCCCTTGAGGTGATTTTTCACAAAAAAGGCGCTCTTCAATTTATCCAATTATTATAATTATTATTAACCAGAGGAGATCCGTGAAAAATCATTATATTAGGAAGTCTAGGTACTATCTATAACATAGCATAGAGCAAAGTCGCTCAAGCCGTCTGTACGCTTAGATCTTTTAAACTACGCAACGGATTTTCGTGCGGTTTCACCAAATGATTCATTGGTATATAAATTGTCAAGATGTTATGTAATTTGGTTGAAATATATAATAAATATGGCCGGGTCAGCTAGTATAGTATATAACCTTTTGCTTACTTTAGCTCACATGGTAGACATTTACTACACAAGAGTTTCATGTGAACTTCAATATATAGAATTTAAACACATCTCTATCGCTCTCTGTTGAACTCGATCGCTTCCTCAGCAATCTTGGGAAATTCATCATCCGCCAGATATCACCCATTCAGTGAATTCTATAAATCAGTTTATTGGTGGACACCGGCTTCTTGAGTTCGATGAATTCGGTACAGTTCCTTACAGATGTAACAATAGTGCGTGTGCACCGACACTCGTTATTTTTTCAATTATCTCCACACAGTCCCTGAGGAAAATAATTTACTAAGGGAGTTTGTCTACTTTGAGGATGCTGTGTAGAGGGTCTTCTTGGGTAAAGGAAGGAGAGTTCTGGGAAAAGGAGATAGAAATTTAGCGGTCAATGTGTTTAGTAGTAATTCAACAAATAAAACAAATTTTTGTAATTTGGGAGGCGGGAATGGGTACCGCCGCCCCGGGAACCTTTATTGGATAATCAACACCTCTGCCATAGGTCACCCCAAGTGGTTCGCTACGTTTGGTGATTTAACAGGGTTGCCCGGGTTCATGGGGTGAGGTTTGTCTAGGTCTTGTCTAGGTCTTGTCTCGGTCTGACCAGGATACACTGAACCCCAGATTCCTACCCACCCCTTAACCCTTTTCCTTCCCAGAACTCTCCTCTCCTTCCTTTCCTTGAAAAAACCTTCCACACAGAAATTATTTTCCTCGGGGCCTCCTGTGTGGAGCTCATGTAAAAAAAAAAAAAATGCCCACTTATGAATCCATACCTCGTCGAAAGCCACAGCTAAAAAACCTCACCCCAAGAACCCGGGCACCTTTTCTAAGTCACCAAACGTAGCGAGCCACTTGGGGTGACCTATGGTAGGGTTGTTGATCATCCAATTAATGGTTCCCGGGGCGGCGGTACCCATATCTCCCAAATTGGAAAATCTTCGTTTATTGCCGTTCTCACGATTAAAAATATTTTTATTAAAAATTAATTTAAATTATTTTTTTCTTACTCACCTGTTTAATTATTTAGAATTAAGATTAATAAATTTTAAGTAATTGGTTTGCAGACAGGTGGACTTAAAACAAATAAGGGAATAATGATCCTATTAAAACAATCATTTTTTAAATCGTGCAATCTCCCTTGTTCGAAAGTACGTTTTCTCGTGCAGAGATTTTCCTAGGAGCGTAATCCCTCTTGAACAAATTGCCCGAGTGCAAAACGAATGTATCAGGAAACTATAAATAAGAAGAAGCGACAGAAACGAGTTTTTCACGTGATTAGGAATACTTCATCTTGTCCGTTCAATCGTGAGCGAGATTAAATTTAATTCAGCCATCGACCCCGAATGGGACTTCAGTTTTATTCGAGAACGCGATCTGACTAAGGAACGATCATAGGCACTTTTTACGACTCGGTCCAATGTTTTCCAAAAGCATCCATGAAATTTTATGGGCTCCTGGTACCGAATCCTTAGATGTGATATTCTTACTATGATGAGATAGTTGTGTTATCTTCTCTTGTCCCCTTTTATGTGTCGAATTTAAACATTCTGATTAAACTTTATCTCGCAATAAACGCTTATTATTATTATATTACTATCCAACTGTTTTCAATCCTTATTTATTCACTATTTAAGTTCAATAAAATGTCGTTGCCATTGACTTTCATAAACTATTGAAAAGTCAGTGACTTATCAAAGTATTAAGGATCAACGCCCTGAAAGTTGTAAAATAAACTTAATTAATTACTTGCGAACATTTTCAAGACTAAAACTAGAAAAATGTTATTCGTACGAATAAGGAACTCCAGTGAAAAATATTATCGCTTTAAAAAAATATGTTCATACAGACCAATGAACGATGATTCTGAATATATAAGTTTTATTTCATAATATTAAACGTAGAGTTCTTAAAAAAATATTAAAAAGTGTAAAGCGTAAATTAACACACTGTAAAGTTGGCATTACTGAATGGTTAGTGCTGACGTAACGCGTCACCAGTCATTGTATTGAAACTTTGATTATGTAGGTATGACACAAATAATAATTATTAATAATAATAATTGGCTAATTTATATAGCGCCGTTTTCGTGGAAAATCACCTCAAGGGCGCTGATCACCTCAAGGGCGCACAAGCCATCATTTTATGGTATTCGTTATTTCATACAGTTTATAGAGATTTAGTTGTTGTGTTTATTGAAACAATATTTAAGCCAAAATAATTCAGTATCAAAAATAGAGGTATCTCTATTAGTTTATCCCTACTATTTAAAATATTGAAAAACTTTAAGCTATACAAAAAAATCGTATAAATATACTATATCATAATGCTACATAGGCCAAAATTTGGCCGTGGAGTAGAATTAAAATGGCCGGAATCAATCAGCTGATATCGTTTGCCTACACTTTTGTGGGTGATTCTTCGTTTTTGATAATACTGATTTTAAAAGCTAAAAAAATAATAATTTCAAACAATTTTTATACCACTCTCCCGTAATAATATTCAAAAATATAAAAATGTAATAAATATATAATATTATGAATAAATAATTCCACCTAAATAATGTTTTAACTTATCGCATAGTATCATCTATCTTCCATATAATTATCATACAAAATGACAACACCTGTTGAAAATAAAAATAACTTTTCAGGAGTAATGACGTCACACGATTCAATACACATGCGGTGGTTTTTGGGGGTCTTGAAAAATTAAAACATTGACATTTTTTTTAACTACTATTAAAACTAAATCTAAAAAAAAAATATGCAGTTATTTAAGTTAGAAGGTCATTATTCAATAAAAAAATAAATAAAATTTGGACTGGACTTCTCTATTGTATTCTGAATCGTTGTTTGCAATTACTTAAACGTATCATTGAACTGAATTAAATTGCTAAGTAAAATCTCTTTTTTAATAATGCCTCTATCGTGTGTGGGAATCTGTGTTGGGCACCTTTTTAAGGATAATAAGGAGTAAACATTTGTCTTGTAGAGATCCACTTTATAGAAGAAGGGAGGAAACACACAGGCTGGCAATTCAAGAACGAGCCTTAGAAACGACCTGTTCTCACGTGACAATTGTCGACCATGTAGAAAGGAGGGCGGGCGTTTCAATCGCGATCAGCGACGCTAGTTATTAGGAGCATCTTCCATTGAACTGCCGGTAAAACAAGGTTTTTATTATTTCTGATTCGTGGTGCAAATCCATGACAACATTAAACTATTTTTTTTTTAAATTATTTCAACTAATTAATTTTTTAATACAGCCAATATTTGCATTCCTGATACATTATAATTATCTAACCTAGCTTTAATTGATATTTTACAAGCCTGAAAATTCGTGTTGCAAGGCGGAACCGTTCCGCTTCCACTTTTCTTTTCTACCCTGAATTAGTAAGAAATAGTTTGATGGAATCCTGTAGTATTCACTAGCTGACCCGGCCACGCGTTGCTGTGGCTAAAAAAACACAATGTCATCTACTGGATGGTTATCCTACCTTTATAACTACCGTCGTCTTTGAGTTTATCGCGAAGAGACAGACAGATGCAGCGGAAGACTTTAATTTATAATACGTAGAGATGGTGCGAAAGATTATAATAACGTTGCTTGAAATGGCTTGAGTCGTGTTTGGCGACCACACCTGAATAGCCAGGTACTTCCTTATCTTCCTCTTCCCCATCTCCCTCCCTTCCCCACTACCTTCAGCCACACAACATACCCCAATTGGGGATGCAATAGACTCACTGGCTCCAGACGGGAGAAGCTGAGACTCTTGTGAGGTATTCACATAAAAAAAACAGGAGACCATTTAATAGTGGTTTCTTCCTGTCTCTCCAAACATATTATTTATTCCAATCGTGTCTATCTAAATCAAGTTACAAACAAAAATCCTTAGCTTAATTATGTATTTTAGTCGTTATTTACTAAAAAAACGGACTCATCCACAGGGCGACCCTTGAAAACAGAGCCTTCGTAACATAATGAGATTAATTGGCTAAATTATTACGTATGGACGGTTCCTAACAATAATGGACAAAAAGGCTCTCCTTTATTAGGGTAGGCGGTGAGCTTAGATTTGTTGGTCCTCGAGTTGAAAAAACATTTCCCCAATACGCCACACGAGTTTGAAAAACCTTCGGAAAACTTCAAGAGTTTAAGAGTGATCTTCGTGGAATAATATTTCTTATTTATATCTCTTCAAATGATTATTTTATCTTTTTACTATTTCGGAAGAATAAGTATTGTTTATTCTCAGAAAAAAAGTTAGTGAATATTTCTTAGATTAAAAAAGAAAGATATTGTTGATCTACAGCGTTGGTGGTTCGTGGCTTACCTCATTAGTAGTTTTATCATATATTAAAACTAGCTGATCCAGCCATGCGTTGCTGTGGCTAATAAAACACAACGTCTTCTACTAGATGGTTATCCAACCCTTATAACCACCGCCGTCTTTGAGTTTATCGCGAAGAGACAGACAGACGCCGCGGAGGACTTTAATTTATAATACATAGAGATGGTGTGAAAGATTATAATAATGTGCATGAAATGCTTGGGGTAACTAACGTATTTAAGTTAATAAGGTTAAATACTGTATCCGTCTAAATAACTTTTCAATTACCGCAATGTATGTGACCATTTTTTTAGAAGATAGAATGGGTATAGTAAGCTATCCGTAAACGATAGATATATGCCTTCATGGACTTTTTTGTAGATCTATAAAAGAGGAATATCCCACCATGAATTGTTTTGTTACATCCCAAAAGGATTAGGCAGCGTTTTCAATAAAAGCTACCAGGCGGCTTGACTTTTTCCGACACTTCTAACAATTATCGTTATGTTTCAACCAATTTACACAAATCCTTGATAAATTACATACCTAAACCTTCCTCACGAAACACTCTATCTATTGGTGGAAACCGCACGAAAATCCATTCAGTAGTTTTCGAGTTTATCACGAACAGACAGACAGACCACGTGGAGGACTTTAATTTATAATATGTAGGGATCTTGATATGTAGCAAACACTTTGTGGGAATACATAATTATAATAAACACAATTAAATAACTTTGTTTCAATTCCACTTTATTATTTTTTAATCCAACCGGTTTCGGTTCGTACTGAACCTTCCTCAGGGGTGAATAAAAATATATTGAACATAATACAGAAAAACATGGTATTTATAAGTAAAATTAGAAGAGGGAGACAGAATATCAACTTAGGTGGGGGCGACGAGGGAGGTGTCTAAGAGGGAGGGGTGAACGTGGGTGGGGGTAATGGAAATATTTTAAAAATCGGGGTGTTAGACAAATCTAATTGTTTATTAAGTAAATTGGTTTTATTTATTTTTAATGACTTTTTTATTTCAAGGGCTTCAAGATTATTAAGGCGTAGACCTATCCCATTTCTATGCAATACATCTATCCCGGAAGCTTTATTAAATGAGTGATTTTTATCTGTTAGGTGGGAGGCGAATTCTGAAAAACCTACACTGTTTAGACATCTCAAGTGTTCGACCACTCTTGTTGATAAGTTGATATTCTGTCTCCCTCTTCTAATTTTACTTATAAATACCATGTTTTTCTGTATTATGTTCAATATATTTTTATTCACCCCTGAGGAAGGTTCAGTACGAACCGAAACCGGTTGGATTAAAAAAAAATAAAGTGGAATTGAAACAAAGTTATTTTATTGTGTTTATTATATGTAGGGATGTAGAGAAGAGATAGAGATGAAAAAACCGGTTAAAAAACTAATACCACAATGAACAAACTGATAATGTGTTTATAATAGAGCTCGTAGTAACACTCTTCATCACCGACTGAGCGAGAACTGCTTTATCATATATGTAGTAAGTAATTAATATATATGACAGTAGGGTTAAGCCAAGCTCCGAACCTAACACCCCGTAGAGGGCAGTGGTAGTTTTTTCTTAACCATATTGCTTTTTGAAACAACGTATAAGTTGTTAAGTTTTTTATGTACATTCATTGTAAATATCAGTTAGTTGAACTGCGTTAATTGAAATATAGAAATTTACGTATTATTGAGCAAAATTTTTAAAATTAAATTTTAGTTGCAAATTTAATTAGGTGCCTATATTGTTAATTAAAAACTCCATTCATATTTAATTATTGTAATTTAAGCATTCCGTAAATTACAAAACCCAATCTAGATAACATTTTGCACAATTAAATATCCTATCAAACATTATTTGAATTAGAAAAGCTGCCATAGCGGAGTTGTGGGTTGGCAATTTGACCCTTTTTATTTGTTGAAAATACCGCTGTTAAAATTCTTAGTAAAGTTGGCCGTAACCGCTGAATCTGTTTTCGATTCGAAATACCTGAAATTCTTATGGAGCTTATTACAATATTATTATGTTATTTTATTGAACAATTTAATTAGAAAATTTTATTGTTTGACCACAAAAAAAAAAGATTTTCAAAATTGCGCATTTTTACGACACCTTCGATAATATTTTTTTGAGGTGAGACGATTAAAATAAAGTATAAAACAATAGTGAATCATAATATGTGAGCCTTGGGGTGTGTAAATAACCCCAAATCAACTGATGAATTTACTTTACGATAATTGTTCAAAATAAATCAACAAAAAGATCTAGATGTACGTCAAAGGCACCTGCTTTATAGAGTGACGTCTACTTCATTCACTTTAGATGTTTTCCGGTCCAAGTTAGATTCACACGCACAATTTAATAATATTTCGTGATAGATACCGATTAAGATATAAGGTTAATAGTGTTAATTTATAATCTAGATAAAAATAAATAAAAAAAATATTATAATGCCTAACCACCCTGGAGGTATTTTGATAATAAAAACGGGCAAAGTGATTAAAGGAAGAAATAAATAACTACAGACCAGTTACAATTTAAACACACTTTCAAAAATTCTTGAGAAACATATTATAAGCAATCTGTTAAGTTTTCTTAACAAAAATAATATACTATCGTCCAATCAATATGGTTTCAGGGAAAATATGAGTACCTCACATGCGATAGCCTCAGTAACAGACTTCCAAAACAAATATAGATCAGGGCAAAAAATGCCTTTGAATATTCCTAGATCTGGCAAAAGCGTTTGACACAATTCATCATCAAAACCTATTCGATAAACTAAAAACATCGGAATCACGGGAATAGAACTCAAATTAATTGAAAGCTTTATGAGAAATCGCACACAGTATACCTCTATAGAAAACACATGTAGTGACAAGGAACAAGTATCCTACGGAGTACCCCAAGGCAGCGTACTTGGTCCAATCCTATTCCTTTTATATATATTAAAAACCTGTGTCACCTCTAAATAGACGAGGAAATTATAGGTTTTGCTGATGACACTGTGTTTCTCTTTAAGGCTAAAGACTGGAAAATACTAACCACAAAAGCAGAACTTGGATTAAATATTACTAAAAAATGGCTCGACTCTAACTTATTAACTTTAAATATAGATAAAACAAAATTCATAACTTTCAGCATACATTCAAGAGGCCAACCCTCCAATAACATCCACATTAAAATACATTCCTGTCAATCAACCATTGATATATCAATAAAAACCCCATGCGACTGTCCCCCAATTACACAAACGGAAAATATTAAATATATTGGTATATATTTCGATCGTTATATAAAATGGAACAAACATATAGATTCGGTAATAGGAAAACTAAACAAGTTGATTTACTTTTTAAAAAACTTGAGAAATATTTTAAACATATGTAATTTAAAAAAATATATACCTCGCACTTGCACAATCCGTAATGGAATACGGCATTATTGCCTGGGGCTGTGCCAGTAAAAAATACATTAATTCACTGTTTAAAGCTCAGAAAACCCTAATAAAAGTAATACTTAAGTTACCAATACTAACACCCACTTCAATCATATTCGAAAAATTCCCAGTGCTGAAAATACAAAAATTATATTCCAAACAAATACTTACTTTCCTTTACAAGAACTTATCCACATATAATACTTCACAAAATTCTCGCAATACTAGAACAAGACATGCTCACCAACTACAAATACCAAAAACAAACACATCCTTTGGACAAAAACACTACAGATACCAGGCTATAAAACTATACAATTCTCTTCCTACACAATATAAAACAACTAATATTATCGAATACAAAAAGAAAACATAAGACACTGGCTACAATCTTTTTAACTTTTAATTTATAATTTTTGTCGAATTGAAGTCGATTTTATGTTTTGATTTTTATTGTTTCTCTTTTTTATATTAACTATGAACACTCATTTGTTTTACTATTCACAATTTATAATTTACAACTGAAAAATGTCCTCTACAACACAGGTGAACTCCTAGTGTGGAAGACAATATATTATACCTTTGTAATGTAAATGTACTAAGAATAAATAAATCATAATAAACACAATTAAATAACTTTGTTTCAATTCCACTTTATTATTTTTTAATCCAACCGGTTTCGGTTCGTACTGAACCTTCCTCAGGGGTGAATAAAAATATATTGAACATAATACAGAAAAACATGGTATTTATAAGTAAAATTAGAAGAGGGAGACAGAATATCAAAACCTACCTTCACTGATACCGTAATTCACAGTACTTCTAATCACCCCATCTCCCATAAACACTCCGCATTCCATTCTATGATTCACAGACTTGTCAATATTCCTTTATCTAACGTCAATTTTACTGAAGAACTCGCTAAAATCAAATCTATTGCAATAAATAATGGATATCCCCATAGCTTAATCGATAAAATCCTTACAAAAAAACTTAATCTCATATCTACTAATAAATTCCTTTATAATAATACACACAACATCAGAGATAATAAAAACCACGGTTGGCGTAGAATTTTATTCATAAATAACTTTTCATCTGCATGTGTTTCTAAATTCCCTACAGAAATTAAAGCTGCGTTTTATACTAATAACAACCTAGGTAAACTTTTAATAAACTCTAAAGATAAAGAAAATAACTTAAGCCATTCTGGCATATATAAACTTAAATGTAATGACTGTTCGGCCTTTTACATCGGTAAAACGGCTAGAAACATTCAAACAAGAGTGGTCGAACACTTGAGATGTCTAAATAGTGTAGGTTTTTCAGAATTCGCCTCCCACCTAATAGATAAAAATCACTCATTTAATAAAGCTTCCGGGATAGATGTATTGCATAGAAATGGGATAGGTCTACGCCTTAATAATCTTGAAGCCCTTGAAATAAAAAAGTCATTAAAAATAAATAAAACCAATTTACTTAATAAACAATTAGATTTGTCTAACACCCCGATTTTTAAAATATTTCCATTACCCCCACCCACGTTCACCCCTCCCTCTTAGACACCTCCCTCATCGCCCCCACCTAAGTTGATATTCTGTCTCCCTCTTCTAATTTTACTTATAAATACCATGTTTTTCTGTATTATGTTCAATATATTTTTATTCACCCCTGAGGAAGGTTCAGTACGAACCGAAACCGGTTGGATTAAAAAATAATAAAGTGGAATTGAAACAAAGTTATTTAATTGTGTTTATTATAATTATGTATTCCCACAAAGTGTTTGCTACATATCAAGATTTAATAAATAAATCCTTTTTTGATTTACGTGTATTGTCATATTAATTACGAAGGGTGATTCGTGTTAATTTAATGAACATTAAATCATCAACTAGTGCAATTTTCAATTTTTTAAAATTTGGAGTGTTTTCCGTAATTCCCTGACCTGTTTCAGCTCATGAACAGATTTCGTTGTATTTATCGTACAATCATAATTTGAACAGATTTGATTTTTGAGGTGAGATTATCACGACCGTATTATCGTGGTTAATTTTTTTGGTTATTACGGCGTATTGCTTCTACTTTACAAAATATTTCTAGATTGTGGTGAATTGCAAATTTGAAAATTTTGGTATTGTAAATTTTATACAGAAAAACTCTGTGACACATACCCTAACTGGATGCCAGTCTCAATGGCTCTAGATCCTTGGTCGTCAAACTGCGGCTCGCCGCAGAAATTTGTGCAACCGCCGCAAATATCTACCGCTTTATTAAAAAAAAATTCATGTACAATTATAATTAACCTGCGTTTTTTCTAATATTTTGTGTACGTAAAACCTAATGATTTTAAAACGTTGATTTTAACTGATCGACATTTGCTTTTACAACGCCCAGCTGGTTTTTGAACACATCCTATGTCGATTTTGAACGCGCACATAGTGAACGTCATAGGTTCTCAACGCGGGGCGATAACGCCCCCTTGTGGACGTTCGTGACTTTCAGGGCACAGTGAGGGCGTGGGCAGTTAAAAAAAGGTCTAAAAAGACAAAAAAACGCTAATCACGTACTAATAAAGCAAAGTAAAATTTAAAATTAGTTAATTTTTTTATTGATGTATTGTAATCATTTTTATCCCGTGCGCGAAAATACAAATATTTCGGAAGTTCGGGAAGTGGATGAAAATTGGACTGAAAGATTCCATTACGCATATCTACATAATTTTTTTTATTATATAATATTATCGTCTTACGTGTACTGTTAGTATTGAGAATTGACACAATATCATGAGTAGGTAAAAGAAGGAAGGAGGTAGCAACCAGGTACATAAATACAGAAGAATTGCTTTTTGAACTTGTTAAACAAAAAGGTACAACATCAACCCCCCCCCCCCCAAATATTAAATGTGCGGCCCGCGGTGGTACCTCACATTGTCCTATGTGGTCCTTGACCAGAAAAGTGTGACGACCGCTGCTCTAAATGGTTGGGAGAAGTTGGGAGTCTTGTGCGGTATTCACATAAAAGTATAAGAAAAAACCCACACGCTTCACAACAATACACATTTTCTCTGATGAAAGATAATGTATCGTTATCATAAGTATTAAGGCTGAATTCGGAAGAAGCTCAAGGCGTGGTTACCCAAAAAAAGAAACGCTAAAAACGTTTTAGGGACAGTTCGAATGTAAAAAAATCTAATTCTTCCTTATTTCAGGTTCGCCTAGTGAGGCAAGTTATGTCCAACTTAAATAAACAAGTTGGCAATTGGCAAGTTAAATTCAATTTAAAATTATTTTCTCTTTATCACTATTACTATTCTTATTACTACCAAATATTAAAATTCTATAAAGAAAACATTCAATTTGTTTCTAATGTTACCTTGAATGGTATATATGTATATGTTTATAATCCTGAATGAATAAATAAATGATACTGATCGTCGATAATTATATCTGAAGAAGGTTTGAAACAATCGAAGCTATGTTTCTTTGACCATGTTTTGCAATATTATAATTATTGTAAACGTATAATTTTCTCTCTTTTTTTATTGATCTATTGAAATTTATAACTCAGGGCCAAGACTTTAGCTATTTTAACATAAACTAATTTAATTTATTTCGCAAAAACACATTTAATTTAATTAATTTAGCACCCTGCGTCGAAAGAGCACATGTTTATAATACGATAAATCGATTTGGACGACACCTCCTGCCATCTGGCGATTTGACTTGGGAGCTATACGAGGAATGGCAATAAGAACACTAGGAACATCGGCATCAGCGATCGACGTGAAGATGGACGCTTTTAGATCTGGTCTCAAACGCTACAAACGGTGTTGTCAAGACAAGACGAATTCTATTTTTGTTAGGCTTGGAACGTTAAATATTTTTACTTACATACTTGTCTTTACATATACATTTGTAGAGTTACGCATTCCGACGTATCCACATAATTTTGTTAGTTCCGTGAACCGTATAAAACTTCGCTCTATTTGGCCTCATATTTTTAACAGTTTTTATGTTTTATCCTTCTGTTTCCATCTCTCTGTAGCCAATGAAACTATGTCTTCCCATAACATGTTGTGAGGATGAAAGGAGTGGGAAAATGAAGGAGATGGGAAGGAGACAGGTCGGGAAGTACCTGGCTCTTTAGATTTGGTCATCAAACACGGGTAAAGTTATTATTTCTGTTATGTTTTTGGCAACTTTATCAAAAAACAAACAAGCATACCTCATAAAACGTCCAAATTGCTCGGGATATCAAAACCAAAGGTTGTAATCTGTTACTTATCCCTTTCGCTAAAATAGTTTTTGGCTAAAATTTTTTTAGATACTTTGCAATAATGGTATACAATGCACTTCCACTGGCCATTAGACAGAACACAACTTATTTTAAATATAAATCAGACAATTTGGGAGGCGGGTATGGTTACCATTTATTGGATTAACAACACCTCTGCCCTAGGTCACCCCAAGTGGTTCGCTACGTTTAGTGCAGGGGTGCCCGGGTTCACGGGGTGAGGTTTGTCCGTATCTTGGCGGCGGTTGCATCTGCCTACCAACTGCGTGGCAGGGCGGATCGGGAGAGAGGTGAAGGGAGACCTTTTGACCTATCGGATTATCGCCTTGCACTGCAATGGGAGGAATAGATTCGTCCGTCACTCCTGGGCACCCCGACCCCCAGATTCCTACCCACCTCTATCCTATCTACCCATATCTTTTTCCTTTCCACGACTTCCTATGATTCCTTTCCCTAAAAAGACCCTCCACACAGCATCCTCAAAGATGTCGTATGCCTTGAGGGGAATTATTTTCCTCAGGGTCTCCGGTGTGGAGCTAATGTAAAAAAAGACGTCATGTTTTGGATCATTTCCAATCATAAGATGCTGATTGTCTTGTGTTTTTATCGATATATTATGTTATGATAAACTGCTTGTTTTAAACTGTGTCTGCTCTTAACACAGAAGTTCATGGTGAGACAGGCATAGCACATAACTAATTGTAATATAAATAATAAAGATGAAAAAAAAGAGTGTGCAAATCACACGCGGTAGAAGTGCAACCTTCAGAAAACTAAAGTATACCGCACAAAGAGGAGACCGATTATACTATCTCATTCTCTCGCGGGCTAAATCCTAAAGTCGTATGAATTTATCTCTTTTTACTGTCGCTATTTTTAATTTCATCGAGTATCAAATCAAAAGTATGCTAAAGATGTATTCACTTCAAAAATACATTTCTGGGTGATACTTAGAGTATTTTTGATTTTTATTTATTTATCTATAATAAAATATATTTACAATGGTTTTATTTGTATGCCTGTCTCACTAGAATAAATGAATATAGTAGTTACAAGGATATTTCAGGTAAAATACATATTATGAATAGAATTAGAACAGAAGGGTGATTGGAAGGGTGGTAAATCTTTTAAAGAGAGTTATTTTATAAATGTTGGAGATGGAGTAATGAAATAAATTCTGCCTAGTCTATTTATAGGTTGAATTTGACAGGATTCCATTATTTTCATTATTTTCATTTGTTTTATATGGGTTAGGTTGTATGTGAATGGTTATTTCTGTCTATGTGTGATTTATTTTACAGATATTTGGGATAGTGTGGCGTCCAATACTTATAATCCATTTTTTAATATCTTGTTTGAATTTTGTAAAGGAGTCACTTTGTCTGATCGTAGTTGGTAGTGTATTGTATAGTTTGCAAGCTATGTATTTAGAGTGTCTTTTCCCCGAAGGTGGTTTTGAAAAAAGGAGTTTGGAGAAGTTCGTTGTTTTTGGCTCGGGTATTGTGTATTGTTTGTGTAGCTTAGTATGGTGTTTTGTTGTTTTTGTGTAAATTAAGTAATATGGATCTTGAGTAGAGCTGTTTTATGTCCATAACGTTGAAGGAATTGAAGATAGTTTCAGTGCTGGTAGTAAGCGGCATTTTAAGAATTATTTTTATGATTAGTTTTTGTGCTTTCATGATGGGATCAAGGGCATTGGAATGAAAGGGCATCTATAACACATTTAAAAATGTAGCTCTGCTGCATCAAAATAAATACATTTTTATTGATTATCATTCCTATGTCGAAAAATGACACTTTTGTATTTATTTATTTATTTATTTAAGGAGCATAAACAGTCTTAGTAACATAATATACATAAGAGGATGACAGACCAATTATTAATGTTCACAGATAGGTATTTAGAAACATAAAAGTAACTGAATGTAAACTAGAATATTTAAGAAAAGAACAAAACAGGACAAAGCAGCAATTAAAAAAATTATAGTACAGGTGTAGATTCAACAAGTGATAAACCTAAATGTAAAAACACAACAATAAAATAAATGCGATTATAACTATACTTAAATAACTATAATTTAATGAAAAAAGATATAATTCCTCTTACTGCTGAAAACCAGCTGCATTCTAGAAGAAATCCTGATTTGTAGCTGAGCAGTGACCTTTTCGTCAAAAGAATCAATGAAAAAATAACAAAATATGTAATATTGTAAAAAAATCTATTGATGAATAAACGTTTTATTATTATAGCAAAAAATGCAGGTGTTTCGTACATATTCTGCAACGAAATTATCCGCTTTATTTTCGGAGACCAAAGCCGAAACGTTCTGTCCACACCTCTGCATTGTGTGAGTATTCTGTACTATACAATACGTGGGGTAGGTCTGTAGGTGTTTTAAAACATTTAATTAAATGTCGGACGGTCTTCAACTTCGGCTTTCCCAAGCGCTGATCCGTTGCCAATTGAAAGTGAAAAACATTGTCACGTGTCGCCCATTTAAATATAGCCGTAGTACGATGAACTATTTCCATTATTAACCTTATATAATTCGATGCTTGGACGTGCGAAGTGCGAAGTGACCAGCGGAAAACATCTCGAAATAAATACGCCAATGTAACAAGTGACGCTTGACTGACTTGTATATGTAAGACGTCAAAATATAATATATACAAAGCGTTGAAGAGAAAAGAAATTGCTTAATGTTGAACGTCAGAAAATTAGTTTTTCGGCTCTCAACAGCCGCCCAAGTACATAAATCAAAAGCTCATAATGAATGTGGAAAGTTCTACTTGCGCAATAAATGAGCTTGGACTATTTAACCCTTAACCGTAGTTTAGTACTAATAATTATTTATCGACCTATTAGTTTTATCGCACGGTGTTGGTTGATGTTTTAAGTTGGGTGAGGGAAAGAGCTGTATCAAACAATTTTTTTTGCAGAGAAAGATTAAAGATGGATGCCGGTTGTGGTCAATAAATGACAGTTTTATTCACGCAACAATGCTAGAAAATTTCTAACTTTCGTCGAATGTTTTCAAAGTATTCAATCGGTTGTAAAGTTTTATAATATACCGAAAATCTCTAATACACAATACAAAAAGTTTGTAACCGCCGTCCCGGAACCATTTATTGGATTGCCAACATTTCTGCCATAGATAGCGCCAAGTGGTTTGCTACGTTTGGTGACTTAGCAGGGGAACCGATTTCATGGGGAGAGGTTTGTCTGGATCTTCGGCGGATGTCTCCGTCCAACAACTGCGTGGCAGGCCGGATTGACTGGTAGAAGGAGATCTTTTGACCTCTCCAGCAGGACTCTCTCGGACATCGTCTTGCTAGATTTATACATCCGTTAATCTTGGACTACTCACCCCCATATCTTTTTTAATTCCAGAGCTACTTCACCTTCCTTTCCTGAAAATACTCTCCATATAGCATCCCCAAAGATGACAAGGCCCCGAGGGGGATTATTTTCCTCAAAGCCTCCTGTGTGGAGCTAATGTAAAAAAAAGTTTTTCCAGAGAATTGTACTTACGTGCCTGCATACAATCATATTACATGATCGAGTAAGCCTGTCATGTTTTAATTATTGCGTAACTAACTAGGTTTTAAAACATTGATTAATTGGATAATGTCGTACGAAAATATGATAAAATTAAAAACAATATCTTTCCGTCAATAATAATTAGGGATTTTAATAATTGGACAAACACAATCCGAAGAGATCTTCCTATCAAATGACATATCTGACGCCAGTAATTAACTTTTTAACTCACTTATCCCCGGTTCAAAACTCCACGACAACTCCGTGTCTGTGTATTTATTATGATTACCCGCCATTATACGTGGAAATATCAGCCTTAATTATTCTACTCCGGTATCAGGGTAGCATAATTGCTAATGGATAGAATTAGTCATCACACACAGACGAGGGCCCGGCCCACCCCACTCGAGACTTGTTTATCGCGCGCTAGTCAAACGAACGAGGGGGAGAGGCTTCAAAACACTCGCATCCGCCCGTTTTTGCAAGGGAAAATTACTACAACAACTTTCTGCTCTCCTGTTTATAACTGGATTCAACATTTCACCAGATACTGTATAACTCGTTCCTTGCTAAATGCATCCACCAACAGAATAATTTCATGCATTCCTATTACATTTTACAAATTTTATAATCCTGTTTGTATTTATTTGGACTAGTGAATAGTGTTGAGTAGATAAACGAATAAAGGAGTGTAAGGAGAACATGTGAAGCAAAAGTGATTGGTAAAATGGGCCGTAATCACAAAACAAAAGGATATCCTTGTAAGTATAATGTACAAGTATAAGGTTTTGAGTTGAAGAAAAAGGTAGGAGTATAAGCATTTCCTTTTTTTCATATTCATAATGATTACCTTATACTTGCAAGAATATCCTCCAAGAATAAGTAAATGGTTGTTGGCATGTTGGACGAGATAGTGTAGCTTGTCTTACACCCAGTTCTTGATCAATGCCTTTCTGATACCCAGGGTCACTGAGATAGCGTAAATATTTGCATTTGCATTTTTAGGACGGATGTAACGCACCTCCTCGAGTTTCAGCATTATTTATTCCCAAAAATCTGTTGGCAAGCCATTGCACATTTTCCTCTTCAAACCTTTATAATTCTTTCTAATCGTAATCACGAACAGGTGTTGATAAATGCTGCTTGTAGTGTTTAATCTCTCTCAGTTCCACAACATTTGCCATCGCTACAACTGATCACTACACGACTGAGCCTGCTACTGAACACACTCGAAATTATTGAAGGATATCCTTTTTATTTAGAGTAAAAGGTAACGCTTATGAATAACCAAATACTTTTTGTGAAGGATATGCTAATACTCTATAAGAATAAGGTTTTACTAGGAATATTATGAATGCAAGCTGAAGGATTTCCTTTATATTCTGAAAGTATAAGCATAACATTTTTTTTATGAATACGGCCCAACAAGTCGAGGATAATAATTATTTACGATGACAGATTTCTCCAGTGGGGAAATTTGGTTGCAAATATCTAAAGAATATTCTCGGCATTCTTTTTCAAATATTTTTTTCTAATTGAGGATCGAAAAACATAGTGGACCAACAGAGAATATTGCTGTTTAACTTTGGGACATTCAAATGGAGATATTAAATATTTATCTGAAACATGGTGTCAATACCGAGTAAGCTCGATGGAACGTCTCCGGATCCAATATAATGATGCATGCAGAATCATATTTGGATACAGAAGGTATAGCAGCGCGTTAACAACGTTTACGGAATTAGGACTCCCTCATGGATTCGCCAGCCTGATGAGACAGCGGGTCACTGGAGCCAGAATGCGGATAATGGCCTCCGACAACACGGTGGCGGTGGTGACCGCAGCCTTTCAGCACTAAGCGCCACTCCACAGTGAGCTTTGGGCCCGAGCTCACTCAAGACCAAGCCCTGCATGATAATGGATTATGTATTTATTTTTGCTATCATAATTTTTTTCTTTTTATTTATGTTCTTGTTTCTTTACTACGTAAATATATAAATATGTAATTATTATTTTTTTAATAGTTAAACTAACGTTTAAGACAAGATTTTTATGCAAAGGGTAACAATTATTACAAGCAATAATTGTCAGCCTGAAGCACTCATCCACATTGAAAAATCTTCCGAGAAAAGATACATGACGCCAACGGGACTTGAACCCGTGCCCTTCCCAATTGAGCTATGACGGCTTATCTTATACCCGCCAAATGATTCAATATATCGTCACTTCATTTGGATAGGGTTCTAACTTCGCTTAACCTTGTTCTGAGATATGAGGTGTCAAAGTTTGCTAAGACGACTTCTGATAATCTGTTTACAAATTTCCGATTTTGATGTTGAACCTTGTGTAAAGCATTTTAATTGAACATATTTTAAATGAAAGTATTTAAACAGGACGTAAACTTACCCTCTTAGAACATACCTAAAAATACAAATAGAACCCTGTGTAACCAGCTAGAGCATAATAATTTATTGCACAAGGTTCTAATTACATTACCCTAATGCTATTCCTAGCTAGGGCCAAGCCCTATTAAAATATTTTCCATTAAAATATGATAAACTAAAATACATAAACTAAAATTCTTACATAGATTTCGAAAGTTCGTCTTTGGAAACTTAGAAACCTTAGAAAATGGTAAGGCGTAGTTAGAACCCTATCCAAATGAAATAACGGACCATAATGCGCCTCGTATTTAAGATTAACTGTCAGATACAAACAAAATAGAGAGTGTAAGTAATGTTACAACCTTGTGAAATGAATTATTATTGAAAAAGCTTGAAGTCAGAACTTTGTCATACTTATATCGACGAAAATATAACATAGATGGTTCTGAAAATTATTTTGGTTACAGACATAAGCAAAAGAAATGCTTTGGTATTCAAAGGTCATTTTTGAAAAAAATGTCAGTTAGAACCCTATCCAAATGAAGTGACGATATACTAGTGTTTCATTCAACAATTACTGCTTATTATATTTTTTCCACCTGAAAACAACCAACTTTATTTTTGCGAGAGAGACACTGTTAGTGTTAAATCCCTCGCTAGGTGGCGTCGAGACAAATTATGTCTTCATTTATTGGGGAAATACTTAAACTTGTCAAATATTAATTATTATTTTTTTAATTGTTAAACTAACGTTTAAGACAAGATTTTTATGCATAGCACAAAGGGTTACAATTATTATAAGCAATAATAAAATATATAATAAGCAGTAATTGTTGAATGAAACACTAGTACATATTGAATCATTTGGCGGGTATAAGATAAGCCGCCATAGCTCAATTGGGAGAGCAGCTGACCGGCAATCAGGAGGGCACGGGTTCAAGTCCCGTTGGCGTCATGTATCTTTTCTCGGAAGATTTTTCAATTTGGAAGAGTGTTTCAGGCTGACAATTATTGCTTATAATAATATAAATATGTATTATGGGACGTGTGGGATTGCACTATCCTCCCCACATCCACATCCATATCACATTATTATTATCATTATTATAACTAATGATTTCAATGATCATTTATTTTGCCAGATCATTTATTTTGCAAGCTCTGTGAAATGTTAGAAAGGTGACCGGGGCACCTGATCAAAGAGTCGGGACATTTTTACACACATGAGTTACAATAATCTTTACATGACTCACAAAATTGTATTAGACTTCTGCTCACCACATAATTTTATTTTTTACATATTATTGTATTATTATTCAAATAGAAATTACTCCCTGGGATCAAGTTGTGAGAATCTTTTATCCTTGAAGACATGAATATAGTCTATCTGAATCATTCTAAACAATTTGATTCTAGTCACTTTTAGATTTCGCCGTTGTTTCTAGATTAAGCCACCCAAGTGTCCCACTGCCACATGCTAACAACAGACCTGACAACAACCGATACCCAGCTCAAGAATGTGACATTAGGTCGCCGATCTTATAAATAGTACGTTAAATATATTCCAATCCAAATATACGTGAATCATTTTATCCTGACCGCAGGAAGTTCGATTGTGCGATGTGCCAACTGCCTGCCAGTTTGTTATCTTCAGTACAATAATACAGTCCCTCTGACGAGTAATAGCATCTTGTGACAGCATCTCTTGTATTGTTATGTACTCCTGGTACGAATTTCAGCCAAGTCATGCTGAAAATCTAACGTTCAACTCTAATAATACCACATCTTCGGCACTCATTTGAGAACAGTCCTGATGATGAAAGGTTTCCAATAATAGCTCGGAATCAACTACTTGGCCGAAGAATTCGAAGCATATCGATAAACAAAATGCTGCGTTCTACTTAAAACAATACTTAACGTCTATTTAATTAATGGGATCATAGGGAAGACGCTGTTTTTATCACTTAGAAATAAATAAAGCTAAGAATGTGCCCACATTATTTGTTTCGAAGATACAATAGTATAATGTGATAAATTTATTTGTTTGAAAGGATAAAAAAACTTAAGAACATGTTAACATTTTTCTAAGATTCCGAGAGCAATAGATTTTAATTGAATTAATAGACACGGGACCATGGACAGATAGGCGAGTAATGTAGAATTTTTGTGGAATTGTCAAAACCGCAATATCTTGGCAAGAGATTCTTCAAATACAAGGAAAAAGCAATTGATGATGGAATTAAAAGCCTTCGTACATTGGTATACGTAGACTAAAATATGCAGACGAACTAAACTCTGGACTAGCATTCCGAAGGTCGCGTGAACGAATCCCGGCGTGCGCAAATAAATTTTATTTGAGGAATTTGTATTATTTCACTCTTACTCACCACTTTCCCCTCCCGCTACCTTCAGCCTCACAACTACCCCAATTGGGAATACCATGGTCTCACTGGCTCCCGACGGGAGCAGTTGGGATTCTTGTGCGATATCCACTTTAAAAATTAAAAAAAAATACCTATACTTAACATCCTTAATTTGAACAAATTTACAATGAGGAGCATATTCCTAATAGATTAAATAGCTATTTATTAAAATTAAAAATGACAAATTCGTTGTGTTCACTTGGCAGTCATTGATATGACACAATGAAATTCGAAAAAGGATTCTTAGATTAGTTTTTCTTCTTTTAAGAACCAACCCAAACTAAGAACCAAACATAGATTTTTAGTTTGGGTTTAAACCCAAAGGTTGAAAAGAAAGAATCTCGCCTAATAACCTATTTTCACACACAAAACCTTGGCGTTAACAAAATGGGTTAAAATATGGGTATTTAATTTAAACGAAAAGATTCTATTTATATCTTAAATATGAATTACTTTGTTTCTCCCGACACTGACGCCCAAGGAAGACATGGCACGATCAAGTGAATCAGTTACTTGAGACGGGCCATGTCAAAAGTCAGAATAATAGAAGAGTATGTATGAGACGCTGTATGAATGTGAGTGAGGCAAAGAGTGTGTGCCAAGACCGAATTGTTTGGCGGTCCGTCCTCTCTGCCTACCCCCTTTTTTTTACATTAACTCCACACAGGAGGCCTTGAGGAAAATAATTTCCCTCAGGGCCTATGTCATCTGGGATGCTGTGTGGAGGGTCCTTTTGAGGAGAGGAAGGAATAAACATTGGTCTTGAAGAGACCTATGTTGTAGGAAGGAGGAAACACAGAGGCCGGCAAATCATTCCACAGCCGAGCTGTTGAACATAAGAACGAGTCGAAGAAACGAACCGTTCTCATGTGACAAATGTCAACCGTGTACGTTGGGCACGCGTTTGGCGTGTTTCCCGACTATGCACCGGTGCCAAAGGGATCAATGATGCTAGTTCCTCGGAGCATCTTCAACAAGGAACAAGGATAGCATTCTCACCCGACGTCTGTGCTTTAAAGATTGCAATCCGTCTGCTAAGATGGGAGAATTTATCAAACGGACCGCCCGTTTCTGCACAGAGTCAAGGGTATTTTTCAGGTATTTTGGGGCTCCAGACCAGAGGTGGCTGCCAAATTCAGCCGTGGGGCGCACTTGCGATTTGTACAGGGTTAGCAGTTGTGCACTATTAAAGTATCTGCGGGCCCTATACAGTACACCCAGTTTCTGGGAGGCTAACTTTACTCTGGCTTCGATGGAGCCCCCATACCTGAGCTGACCACTTAGGGTTACACCAAGCATATCAATGGAGGGCCTGTTCGGAAGGTTGCTTCCGTTGAAAGAGACTAGATTTTCATTTCGATCCCTTTTAGACGTAATCAGGCAAGATTGGGTCTTTGAAACATTAAATTCAACGAGATTATTTTTACCCCAAGAGAAAACACTCTCGAGGTAACCGTCCATTCTTTGCTTCAAAGCCCTACGAGCTGTTGGAGTTTGTGAGCCCTTTTGGGGCTTTTCAAACAAAAAGTTATCATGAACTGTACTTTCATCCTCATAACAGTGAATTGGTGCACATGACAAAAGGTCGTTTATGTGCAACAAAAACAAAGTCGGAGACAGAACCGATCCCTGCGGGACGCCAGCATTTATCGAGTGTGAGGAAGAGGTGAAACCATCGACTACCGTCTGAATCGACCTCTCCCTCAGGAAGTCGGCAATCCAAGTACACAAGGATGCGGAAAGTCCGTAAGAATGCAGTTTGTTGACAAGTCCTCGGTGCCAAACCCGGTCAAAGGCCTTGGAGATGTCCAGTGCAACCATTTGGGTCTCACCGAAACGTTCCAGGCATCGCCCCCAAACATGCGTCACATACGCGAGAAGATCACCGCACGAGCGGTTCCGCCGGAATCCATATTGACGGTCGTTAATAATTTTGTTCTTCTCGAGGTATGTGAGCAGTTTGTCGTTGATCACACGTTCCATCGCGTTAGACAGAACTGATGTGATCGCTATGGGGCGGTAGTTGGCCGGTTTGGAGCGGTCACCCTTCTTTGGAATAGGATGGATAACCGCTTTTTTCCAACCAGAGGGCACAGAGCCAGTCTTCATGGACATTTTAAAAAGCTTCGTCAAAATTGGAGCTATTTCTGCAGCGCACCTCTGCAGTACCAGGGCAGGTATTCCGCCAGGCCCACTAGCTTTATTAACATCAAGCCCTCGTAAAACATGGAGTACTTCCCGATGCCAGATCCTCAGCTTTTTCATACGAAAACCGCAGTGAGGAACCGACGGCAGGACAGCACCTTGGTCATCGAGGGTTGAGTTATCCACAAACATTTTACCTAATAAGTTAGCCTTTTCGGTGGCGGTGTTTGCTAGTGAGCCGTCAGGTCTGGTAAGAGGCGGCAGATTGGATTTGCAGAAATTGCAACCTATTGAGCCCGCAAGCGACCAGAATTGCCTGCTGCCATGCGGGCATGCAGCCAGCTTTCTGCTGATCTGCTGGTCGTGCTCAAATTTTGATCTATTTATGATTCTCTTGGTTTCCTTTGCCATTTTGTTGTAAGCTGTTCTGTCTTCGGATGTTTTAGATGTGTTGTAGGCTCGGTAAGCCGCGTTTTTTTGTCGCACTGCTTCAGCGCATTGTCGACTGAACCACGGCTTTGAGCCTACACCAGTTTCCTTAACAGTAGATTGGATGAAGCCATCCATCGCGGATGTGATGACTTCACCAATTTTCTGGGCACATCTTGAGGGATCCAAAGTCCGAAAACAGACAGCTGACCACGGGAAAGCATTAAAATGTGCCCTCAGACCGAACCAATCTGCTTACCTATAGTGCCACACTTTTCTCTTCAGCCTCTCGTTTGGTGGTCTGAAGTTTACAGGGATTGATGTCGTCACCAGGCAGTGGTCGGACGATCCTAAAGGCGCTGTGACTTCAATCTTGTAACCATGTGGCACAGTAGTTAAAAATAGGTCCAACAGATTGGAACCATGAGTCTGGACATCAGGAACCCTTATGGGCTCCTGAACCATTTGCTCAAATCCGTAGCAATCCTGCGGAGAAACGGCGTGATGGTTAGTTAGTCTGAAATAGATGCTCCTTGTTGGTAGGAAACCGAAACCGAAGTGTTTTTAACATAATTTGTTCGTAATGTTCCGGTGATAATTTCCTTGATGTTAGCGACTAGTTCTAAAAGAATGGGGCTGACAGACTTGGCGCTATTCTTTCACGGCTTGGCCTATTTCAGCATATCGCTCGCCATGCATTCCCAACGGTGAACGGTATGCTGTACAGGCTCTTCCAAAAGAATATAGCGTGGTCTGACACAGGCATAAAGAAGATGAAGAACGTTGTCAGGAGGGCGTAAGAAAGACATAGCGCATGCTAAATGCTACTAGAATATGAAAGCATTAAGTTAGTGGCGACATTGGTTTCCATTCAATTCCACATGACAAGCATTTCTAGAATTCAGTGATGCTAGCTAACCTCCGATTTGGAAGGACCCCCAGAATACGTAGAAAACGGTCTTAAAAACACGTTAGTAAAAATGATTCACAACTTGTAGAATTTATAGCTGCAAAAAATAACACATTGCATAACTTTAACAACTTCTAATTATTTTACAGTAAGATAGAGCATTGAAGATACGAGTATATATCATAAATTTGTACAAAGCCCTTGAGGTTATTTTTGCTGAACAAAATCATCGAAATATAAATATTATTCAATATATTGCTGGCTCCCCGGATACAATTAAATTATAAATAACATTTCGGCTTTTAAATTCATTTTGAGTATCGTTGATATTAATTAGATAATTTATTTAAAATCCGTGATTTCCTCCTTCTAAAAGAATTCTGAGAATTTTTTAAATCCGAACGCTTTTCTCACGCCTACATAAAAACGCAATTAAAGCATTTATCTTGTGATGAATTGCATTGATCAACAGTGAAAATTAGGAAATATCGTAGCTTCCCACTTTAATTTAAAAAGAAAATATCAATTAGTTATAAAACGGACACGTCTACGACATCTATCGGATTAGAGTAAAGTGAATTCATATTTACGGTAGGGATCTATAATTAGACAAAGTGAGACGAGTATTGATAAAAAAAATCACAGATGGTATCAACAAATAATCAAAGACAGGGACTCCCCAGTATACTTTAGGCCGTGATATATTGACAGCCAATTGAATTGCAGCAAAAGCGATTAAAAACCAATTCAGCCTATCAACGGGAAGAGAGCCGAGCCCATTTTTAGAACAAAGGAACGACCTTTGGACTTGGCAATTATGAATGTAATTAATGAGTTTGACGTTCCCACCAAACCGAGAGGTGAATAAACTCCATGGGAAGAAATAATCTGTTCAGGGACAAAAGAACGATGACCCCAAGAAATGTTATGATTAACCGGTACATTCCAGGGATCAGAAACCCTAGTTCTCGAACGCATTAAAGCATATCAGGTGCGGAAAAAGGGATACACGTAAACAACGATGGAAAAGTTTAAGTGAAAAATTGCATAGCAAGTGACGAAAACGTGTTGTAAGATGTTAGGGAGATTTTCATCTATAATACGATTGTTTGTGACGACCGGAGATGATCGATTCGAGGGAAAACGTGCTAAAGGAAATGGAAATGTTGAAAAAACAATGGAAAATTATTGTTATCAATTCTAGACGGAGCTAGGATATTACGATGAAAGATTTAGGGAGGAAACGTAAAAAAAAATGAGAGTTTTAAAGAATAGGCGAGGGTATATTTCAGATGTCTAGAGCAGTAACAAGTGTTAGAAAAGAAAATAGAGTGCAGTACGGAGGGGAGTGGAAAATGCTGAAAACATTGCGATAGAAAAACTCAGGAAAAGGAGTCATTTTACGTAATTAAAATGGAGTTTATAGAGTAACATAGTACGCGACTGCAGATAAAAAATGAGACATTACAATGGTTGTCGATTTCAGATGTATTTTGTTGTGATAAACAAGGAATATTCGAACATGAAAATTGTTTAGATAAGGACGATTAGTCGTTAAAAAGGTAATAAAAATGATCATGGGTCTTATGAAATATTTACATTAAAGAATTCTCATAAAAGTTAACGACACTGAAATAAAAAAGGATTTATTGCCAGGTGGGTACAGGAATTAATGTATACAACTGTCAAGGCATATGGTTTATGGGATTTTGCGTAAGAATGAGACAAAATTTGGGGGGCGATCTCTATGAAGCAATAAAAATGACAGAAATTTAAGGGCCGAAGTGGGGGTATCTCCTATAAAGATGTTAAAGAATGATATATTTATTAATAACAAATAGAAAATGAAATTTTCCAAGAGGCAGCAAACATCAAAAAACGATATGGTTATATCAGGGAAGTACAGGGAAGCGAGGGGAGAGAAGATACGACAGAGAAAAACAAAGGAAATCTTAGATTAACAGTGAATAAAATAAATACGGCTTGAAATATAAAAATCTATAGAGATATGAACAATAACGTAAGAATAAATAAGGAAATTCATGGAAAGAGTGTCGTGAATAAAAGAAAATTCGAGAAAAAATGGAAAATTCAAATATACGACGTAAATAGAGAAAATTCGGTTTTAAATGGAAAGGTTCATATAGAATACAGAAAAACTCGAGGAAAAATAATAAAATAAAAATGAACGATTTGCGAGAAAGACTTCGACATGAAGATATCTCTGATAGGCGAATTTGGGGACAGATTTGGAACATATGGTAGATGCCGTACGCACGGACATGTTACGAAATAGATGAAAATAGAACTTTAAAATTATTAAATTCAAGCTAATTTTGTATGAACAACAGGACAAAGGAAGTTGGACCATTAAACATGGATCTTACTAAATCCGGATCTTGTAAGTATGGAAGTACGAGACAGAATTTAAAGTATCAAACACGGAAGGTACTAAGGGACCGCATTCGACAATAATGGGGAGGTTTCAAGAAATTACGAGTTGATAGTAATTAGATTGGTTTATTACAGGAGATTCAGATACGATCTTTTGGACCTGAGAGGGGTATAAAAGTCTAGACAAATGCCAGTTGGGGACAGTCTACGGTCGTGGTCGAAAAAGTTGTAAGTTCGCGGAACGTGACGAAACGGTGGGTGATTTAAAGTTGAAAAATTCTAAGTGATAATTATTTTGATACTTAGAAAAATTTCACATTCTAGTCAGTGATCTACAAAAAAAAATACTTTGCAGTTAGAATCAGTGAAAATAAAAATTAAAGCCAACGCATTAATTACTTGTGAAAAATAAAAGTGCTCGTGATAAATACAATTTGTTTTAGTGGAAAAGTCGGATTTTATAATCACTTAATATCGTATTTTTAAACTTAGAAATTTCGCGTTTAATATTAGTGCAATAAATAACTGAAGTGATGTGATAATTTAGCGTGAAGAAGTTATAATTAAATACGTGTGTTCAATCTAAGTGAAAGTGTTCTAACAAATAATAAATATTTAAATTAATTATCTTAAATAATAATAATAAAACAAAATAATAGTTTATTAATACATAAAAGTTCGGAGGGATAAAAATTTAATTTAACAACAATTTACCATCTCTAAATTAATCGTGAAGTAACTATCATTTAAAGTGTTATCTAACCAACGAGTTTTGAGATAAAATACAGTTTAGAACGATAGAGTTCATGCATCATTTTAATTAATTAGATTAAATGAAAAAAAAAAAATTTGAAGTCAAAAAGATTTAATTAAATTTAGGAAAATAAAAATTAATTTAGGAAAATTGCAGCAAGGTTACCGTGTATTTCCCGGTCGGAAAAACCTTGGTAGGGGTAAGTCTTTTTCCGTTATAAAATTTTACAGATTCCAAGGAGAAAGCGGAATGCAGCAAACATTGGTATTTGGATTAATTATTTGACCAAGATATTACTCGCTTAATATGTGATATGTAACTATATTAAAATATTATAAGTATAATAAGTATATTTTATATATTTATATATGTATGTATATAAACATATATATATGTAATTTTATTGTTCCCAAGAAAATTTTTAATCAAAAAGGAAAACACTTATATAAAAGAGGAAAAAAGGGTATCGATTCCTACCTCTGAATTCATCAATCTATTAAAAGTAGTTATGTGTGATAAATTTACAAATCAATATTTTATATTTAATTTTATGTATGTATTAATATAATTTCAGAAAATCCAGAGCATTTGAAATAAGTTATGATATTAGAAATTAGTTCAATCATAATATAATTATACATATCAATATTATAAATTATTTATTGAGACAAAGTATATATAAATGAATAAATATGTATACGTAATCGGGTATCAGACTAGACAATTGCGCTAAGTACATCATTATCAAACAAAGAAAATTTTAGAGTCATCTCACACGTCTCCGGAATGTCTAAATTAAACACACCTCATACGCTTGAATCTAGGTCACGAGGCCGTCGAGAATGTTTACAAAGCTCAAATTGTTTACAAAATAAGTCGGTCACTGGGACACTAGTTCGAATACAGTAAAAAGAAAAAAAAATGACCTTGATTAGTGGATATCGTACTTAGGTATTAACTTCTAGGAACGGGATAAAATTATTATATTGCGCAATTATTAGAAAAAAAAAAAAGGAATTAAACACTATCTTTAATTTGAACGTAAAGAGGTATCTACAGACCTAAGCAATTGAAAATTAACAGATTTATTATAGCAGTTCAAAAGGGTGTATTGAAGATTTACATGAAACAGTTGATAAATCACGGGATAGTTCAAAAAGGTGTATTGAAGATTTACATGAAACAGTTGATAAATCACGGGATAGTTCAAAAAGGTGTGTTGAAGATTTACATGAAACAGTTGAAAAATCACGGGATAGTTCAAAAAGGTGTATTGAAGACTTACATGAAACAGTTGAAAAATCACGGGATAGCTTAATAAGGGGTAATGAGGATTTACATGATTCAATTGAGAATCACGGGATAGCAAGAATTTATCAAAAGTTGAACATTGGAGGGGAGGGAAAGAAAAAAAAATACAGTTCAACCAACAGAAGGCAGTGGTCGCTTCTATAACAAGGACCATTAATCAAACCATAGAGATGGCGGATCTCTCAAACAAAACCGTCAACCAAACCAAACAAAAGCTTGGAGTTATGGCGAATCTCCAGAACACATCGCCAGATAAGATCTTAATGTACTAGTATGTATTTATATCACCCACTATTCTTACGTATGTATTCGGTATCAATCTGAGAATTTCGCAGAATTTGATGGGCGAGATCCGAGCTGGGGATGCGATGCAAGTAGTTTCGTATTGCGAGTTATAAACCTTCCCAAAACGTATGTTTACATATATATCTTTTTATGTACTGTTCATTGAATGAAACGAACTCACTTACAATTAGTGCTTTAGGCCTGTCGGGTCACTCTCGTCTCATTTCTTGAACGTGGAGGGAGGATTCACGACCCGTAACTCCACACAAACCCGTGAGTATATGATTGCATATAGGACGAAACCGGTTCGCCCTAAGTAAATAGTAAACTTTGGAGGAGTAGGAATTTGGGGGTATCTGGGCTCGGGGGAAGACCTGAAGGCAGCGCATGATGGCGAAGGAAGGTTCATTTGGGACGCGATAACTTAGGTATCAATCAATTGAACCGTGCCAAAAGACTGTGCGAATTTTGGGTTGACACTCGATCACCTTGCTTACTTGATGGAGGCAGGAGCCAAATTTTGCCAGAAAAAGGGTTATTCTGAGTTCGTCAAATATGCAATTAACTAATTACATTAACCTACTAAATCCATCTTTTTATGTACCTTATAGCAGCTGAATCTAAACGGAGGGGCGCCCAGCAGATACAAGATACAATCATAATCAAATTTACTAACATTTAACCATTTGAGTTATATTTAATTATCTGTTCAATTAGTCATGTGTAGTTTCGGTTAGTATTGCTTATTCATGAATTCATTAGGATGTAGGGAATCATAATAAACGTCAAGGGGAAGTTAGCTCATTTAGAGAAACTACTTAAGGTTAGATTTGCAAGAGAGAGACCAATACAGTTTGAAATTCAACACTCTGTTTAGAATCAAGAGGGTTACCACAAAAAATTAAGTAATTAAAGTCCTATATCATAAATCAAAAAAATTACACAACGTTTGATGGAGTTTAATTACAACCTAAATACGAAAATATTTACGTTCAAAGTCGTAAATAACGTATTTATTAGTTAAGTACATATATCTCTAAAGGTATGTAGTACAAGGGAGCTTTAAGTACCTTTCTGAAGTTATCAGAGGAAATAAGGGCCCAATTTTCATAAAGGCTTGTGTGACGTAGGGGAGGAATTTTCCATCCCTACCACACATATGCAAAGCCTTAAGAATTTAAATATCGATCAGAGCCAAGAGAAAAGTCGAAACATTACGACTGGTGCCAAGTGCCCAGGAGTAAATAAAATACAGGCAAATATACAAGAGAGTAGAAAAGAAGAAGAATATTACAACTGTCTTGCCGATTTCCAGGAGAGTTAAATAAGTATAAAAAGAAGAATATCACAACTGCACAGCCGTGACAGGAGATCAGAGTTTTACAAGTTGTTTAAAAAAAAAAAAAACTTTTATTGGTCAATCTATTGCAAAAAAAAAAAAAAAAAGTGAAAAAAAATAATAATAATAATAAGTAGGACGTTATGTTAAATGAAGTGATAATAAAAATAAAATAAAAATCAGAACAGTGCGCCGTTAAATAAACACGAAAAAAATATATAAATAAATAAATAAACAATACATTTAAATATAAAAAAAAGTGTTAACGAATAAACTCTACATGTTTTAAAATAATTTATAAAAGTGTCGATATAAATTAAGGATAGCAAGTACTAAGACCGTGTTAAATTGTGTAGAGGATTTTAATAAAACCATACAAATAGATGCTTTGTTAACTGACAACGGATCTCAATTTACATCAAAAAAATGGGAAAGCCACATGAATAGGATGGGCATAAGAATCGTACATACTTCAGTGCGAAATCCTGGACCGAATATAACTGAACGCGTAAATAAAGAACTAGGAAGAATTTTTCGTATTTACTGTCACGAGAAACATACAAAATGGGCAGCTTTTCTTAAAGAAATAGAGCAGACCTACAATAACTCAATACATTGTTCAACAGGATTTTCACCAAATGAAATAGCTTTCGGGAAATCGCCAACTTATAGTTTAGACAAGTATACTCAAGGGTGTGGAAAACCTACGAAAACAATAGATGAAATTAGGTTAACAGCTCGAAAGAATTTGGAGAAAAGCGCTACAAATCGACAAAAATATTATAATCTCAATAAAAGACTAGTTACCTATGAAATCGGAACCATGGTCAAGTTGAAAAAGATTACACAATCAAGTTTTTTGCGCAAACAAATCAAGAAATTCGGTTTAATTTACGAAGGACCGTACGTCATCGGTTCAGTAGTTTACAGTAACACATATACCCTAATTGATCCGGTAACTCGGGAGATAAAAGGAGATTATAGCGCTTTACATTTAGCGAGATATTACACAAGTAATAAGAAACAAAAATCAGGTTTACAGTTAGTGGAAATCAACGGATAGAGTGCGAAGTTTACAAATATTTGTAAATGTTAATAAATAAATAAACGATTGAGAAATACAAATAAAATTATGTTAGGGTACATTATAATTGGGGAGGGGGAAGAAAGAAAATTACTAAAATATTAGATTATCAGGTTGCTTGCGAGGGGCGGATCGTCGTTAAGTCTTTGAGGGTGAGTGGACAAGTTCTTAATAAGCGACAATCATATTCAATTATTGAAATAGAGTAAGGCAAATAAATTCGTTAATTTTGATTTTCTAGTTGGAAAAAAAAAAAAAAAAAATTGACCTTTTTTTATGTGTTAGTGAGAGAAAAAAAAAAGTTAGATAAGTAAGAACACTCAAAAGGAGAGAATTAGAGATATTATATGGCACACAAAAGGGACATTTTGAAAAATAAACAGTGCCTAGGAATTTTTTTTGAAATATTGAAATAAGAAAGTTTATCTATAGATATAGGGTAGACATTAAGTATAGAGATAAAAAGGTAACATTTGAATTAAGGTATAAATATTTTAGATTTCGAAAAAAAAAAAAAAAGGGAAAAAGGGAACGCTGAACCAATTTGAGGATAATAAAGAACATTTATAAAAATTTAAATATTAGAGTGGGCAACACTTAGGCTAGAACAACTTTGGATGAATTAAGAAATTACAATTAGAAATTAAGAATTATAAAATAAAGTTTAAATAAATAAAGAAAAAAAAAATGCTGGAAAATTTATATGAAACATGTATACCACTGATTGTCGGATTGGGTGAGGTCGTGCAAAAACCCACATTTCACAAAAAAATATTCATACTTACAAAACAAAAAAACAATTAATTGCACACCAAGAGACCACCCGCTTTTCAGTTGTTCGAAAGGCCGCGAGATTGTAAACAATCTTTACTTAAATCATTGTAAGGGAGGTCTTAGTCCAATTTGGTTGGGGACCACCAAAACACGCGAGTCGAGGGGCGTGTTCCAGCAAAAAGAAATTAATTTTGAATCTATCAAAATTAAAGAAAATTTCATAAAGTAAAATCTACGCGAAAAGAAAATAAAGAATACAATGAGGTTCAAATTCAAGATTGTTAACAATCCGAGTAAAAGAGAAGAGGGAGATAGGAAGTAATAGGATGCGGAGAAGAGATAGGGGATAACAAAATGAGGAGGGGGAGATAGGAAGTAATAGGATACGGAAAAAAGATAGGGGATAACAAAATGAGGAGGGGGAGATAGGAAGTAATAGGATACGGAAAAAAGATAGGGGATAACAAAATGAGGAGGGGGAGATAGGAAGCAATAGGATACGAAAAAAAGGATAGGGGATAACAAAATGAGTAGGGGGAGTAATAGGATACGGAAAAGAGATAGGGGATAACAAAATGAGGAGGGGAAGATAGCTAGTCTAAATTTGAACACAATTTCGGTGTCTAACGAAAAAAAAAAAAAAAAAAAAAAGAAGAGGACATTAAAATAAAATACAACGTTAGCCACAGCAAATTGAGTTCAGAGGAGGGAACTGTGATGAATTGCATTGATCAACAGTGAAAATTAGGAAATATCGTAGCTTCCCACTTTAATTTAAAAAGAAAATATCAATTACTTATAAAACGGACACGTCTACGACATCTATCGGATTAGAGTAAAGTGAATTCATATTTACGGTAGGGATCTATAATTAGACAAAGTGCGACGAGTATTGATGAAAGGATCACAGATGGTATCAACAAATAATCAGAAACAGGGACTCCCCAATATACTTTAGGCCGTGATATATTGACAGCCAATTGAATTGCAGCAAAAGCGATTAAAAACCAATTCAGCCTATCAACGGGAAGAGGGCCGAGCCCATTTTTAGAACAAAGGAACGACCTTTGGACTTGGCAATTAGGAATGTAATTAATGAGTTTGACGTTCCCACCAAACCGAGAGGTGAATAAACTCCATGGGAAGAAATAATCTGTTCAGGGACAAAAGAACGATGACCCCAAGAAATGTTATGATTAACCGGTACATTCCAGGGATCAGAAACCCTAGTTCTCGAACGCATTAAAGCATATCAGGTGCGGAAAAAGGGATACACGTAAACAACGATGGAAAAGTTTAAGTGAAAAATTGCATAGCAAGTGACGAAAACGTGTTGTAAGATGTTAGGGAGATTTTCATCTATAATACGATTGTTTGTGACGACCGGAGATGATCGATTCGAGGGAAAACGTGCTAAAGGAAATGGAAGTGTTGAAAAAACAATGGAAAATTATTGTTATCAATTCTAGACGGAGCTAGGATATTACGATGAAAGATTTAGGGAGGAAACGTAAAAAAAAATGAGAGTTTTAAAGAATAGGCGAGGGTATATTTCAGATGTCTAGAGCAGTAACAAGTGTTAGAAAAGAAAATAGAGTGCAGTACGGAGGGGAGTGGAAAATGCTGAAAACATTGCGATAGAAAAACTCAGGAAAAGGAGTCATTTTACGTAATTAAAATGGAGTTTATAGAGTAACATAGTACGCGACTGCAGATAAAAAATGAGACATTACAATGGTTGTCGATTTCAGATGTATTTTGTTGTGATAAACAAGGAATATTCGAACATGAAAATTGTTTAGATAAGGACGATTAGTCGTTAAAAAGGTAATAAAAATTATCATGGGTCTTATGAAATATTTACATTAAAGAATTCTCATAAAAGTTAACGACACTGAAATAAAAAAGGATTTATTGCCAGGTGGGTACAGGAATTAATGTATACAACTGTCAAGGCATATGGTTTATGGGATTTTGCGTAAGAATGAGACAAAATTTGGGGGGCGATCTCTATGAAGCAATAAAAATGACAGAAATTTAAGGGCCGAAGTGGGGGTATCTCCTATAAAGATGTTAAAGAATGATATATTTATTAATAACAAATAGAAAATGAAATTTTCCAAGAGGCAGCAAACATCAAAAAACGATATGGTTATATCAGGGAAGTACAGGGAAGCGAGGGGAGAGAAGATACGACAGAGAAAAACAAAGGAAATCTTAGATTAACAGTGAATAAAATAAATACGGCTTGAAATATAAAAATCTATAGAGATATGAACAATAACGTAAGAATAAATAAGGAAATTCATGGAAAGAGTGTCGTGAATAAAAGAAAATTCGAGAAAAAATGGAAAATTCAAATATACGACGTAAATAGAGAAAATTCGGTTTTAAATGGAAAGGTTCATATAGAATACAGAAAAACTCGAGGAAAAATAATAAAATAAAAATGAACGATTTGCGAGAAAGACTTCGACATGAAGATATCTCTGATAGGCGAATTTGGGGACAGATTTGGAACATATGGTAGATGCCGTACGCACGGACATGTTACGAAATAGATGAAAATAGAACTTTAAAATTATTAAATTCAAGCTAATTTTGTATGAACAACAGGACAAAGGAAGTTGGACCATTAAACATGGATCTTACTAAATCCGGATCTTGTAAGTATGGAAGTACGAGACAGAATTTAAAGTATCAAACACGGAAGGTACTAAGGGACCGCATTCGACAATAATGGGGAGGTTTCAAGAAATTACGAGTTGATAGTAATTAGATTGGTTTATTACAGGAGATTCAGATACGATCTTTTGGACCTGAGAGGGGTATAAAAGTCTAGACAAATGCCAGTTGGGGACAGTCTACGGTCGTGGTCGAAAAAGTTGTAAGTTCGCGGAACGTGACGAAACGGTGGGTGATTTAAAGTTGAAAAATTCTAAGTGATAATTATTTTGATACTTAGAAAAATTTCACATTCTAGTCAGTGATCTACAAAAAAAAATACTTTGCAGTTAGAATCAGTGAAAATAAAAATTAAAGCCAACGCATTAATTACTTGTGAAAAATAAAAGTGCTCGTGATAAATACAATTTGTTTTAGTGGAAAAGTCGGATTTTATAATCACTTAATATCGTATTTTTAAACTTAGAAATTTCGCGTTTAATATAAGTGCAATAAATAACTGAAGTGATGTGATAATTTAGCGTGAAGAAGTTATAATTAAATACGTGTGTTCAATCTAAGTGAAAGTGTTCTAACAAATAATAAATATTTAAATTAATTATCTTAAATAATAATAATAAAACAAAATAATAGTTTATTAATACATAAAAGTTCGGAGGGATAAAAATTTAATTTAACAACAATTTACCATCTCTAAATTAATCGTGAAGTAACTATCATTTAAAGTGTTATCTAACCAACGAGTTTTGAGATAAAATACAGTTTAGAACGATAGAGTTCATGCATCATTTTAATTAATTAGATTAAATGAAAAAAAAAAAAATTTGAAGTCAAAAAGATTTAATTAAATTTAGGAAAATAAAAATTAATTTAGGAAAATTGCAGCAAGGTTACCGTGTATTTCCCGGTCGGAAAAACCTTGGTAGGGGTAAGTCTTTTTCCGTTATAAAATTTTACAGATTCCAAGGAGAAAGCGGAATGCAGCAAACATTGGTATTTGGATTAATTATTTGACCAAGATATTACTCGCTTAATATGTGATATGTAACTATATTAAAATATTATAAGTATAATAAGTATATTTTATATATTTATATATGTATGTATATAAACATATATATATGTAATTTTATTGTTCCCAAGAAAATTTTTAATCAAAAAGGAAAACACTTATATAAAAGAGGAAAAAAGGGTATCGATTCCTGCCTCTGAATTCATCAATCTATTAAAAGTAGTTATGTGTGATAAATTTACAAATCAATATTTTATATTTAATTTTATGTATGTATTAATATAATTTCAGAAAATCCAGAGCATTTGAAATAAGTTATGATATTAGAAATTAGTTCAATCATAATATAATTATACATATCAATATTATAAATTATTTATTGAGACAAAGTATATATAGATGAATAAATATGTATACGTAATCGGGTATCAGACTAGACAATTGCGCTAAGTACATCATTATCAAACAAAGAAAATTTTAGAGTCATCTCACACGTCTCCGGAATGTCTAAATTAAACACACCTCATACGCTTGAATCTAGGTCACGAGGCCGTCGAGAATGTTTACAAAGCTCAAATTGTTTACAAAATAAGTCGGTCACTGGGACACTAGTTCGAATACAGTAAAAAGAAAAAAAAAATGACCTTGATTAGTGGATATCGTACTTAGGTATTAACTTCTAGGAACGGGATAAAATTATTATATTGCGCAATTATTAGAAAAAAAAAAAAAGGAATTAAACACTATCTTTAATTTGAACGTAAAGAGGTATCTACAGACCTAAGCAATTGAAAATTAACAGATTTATTATAGCAGTTCAAAAGGGTGTATTGAAGATTTACATGAAACAGTTGATAAATCACGGGATAGTTCAAAAAGGTGTATTGAAGATTTACATGAAACAGTTGATAAATCACGGGATAGTTCAAAAAGTTGTGTTGAAGATTTACATGAAACAGTTGAAAAATCACGGGATAGTTCAAAAAGGTGTATTGAAGACTTACATGAAACAGTTGAAAAATCACGGGATAGCTTAATAAGGGGTAATGAGGATTTACATGATTCAATTGAGAATCACGGGATAGCAAGAATTTATCAAAAGTTGAACATTGGAGGGGAGGGAAAGAAAAAAAATACAGTTCAACCAACAGAAGGCAGTGGTCGCTTCTATAACAAGGACCATTAATCAAACCATAGAGATGGCGGATCTCTCAAACAAAACCGTCAACCAAACCAAACAAAAGCTTGGAGTTATGGCGAATCTCCAGAACACATCGCCAGATAAGATCTTAATGTACTAGTATGTATTTATATCACCCACTATTCTTACGTATGTATTCGGTATCAATCTGAGAATTTCGCAGAATTTGATGGGCGAGATCCGAGCTCGGGATGCGATGCAAGTAGTTTCGTATTGCGAGTTATAAACCTTCCCAAAACGTATGTTTACATATATATCTTTTTATGTACTGTTCATTGAATGAAACGAACTCACTTACAATTAGTGCTTTAGGCCTGTCGGGTCACTCTCGTCTCATTTCTTGAACGTGGAGGGAGGATTCACGACCCGTAACTCCACACAAACCCGTGAGTATATGATTGCATATAGGACGAAACCGGTTCGCCCTAAGTAAATAGTAAACTTTGGAGGAGTAGGAATTTGGGGGTATCTGGGCTCGGGGGAAGACCTGAAGGCAGCGCATGATGGCGAAGGAAGGTTCATTTGGGACGCGATAACTTAGGTATCAATCAATTGAACCGTGCCAAAAGACTGTGCGAATTTTGGGTTGACACTCGATCACCTTGCTTACTTGATGGAGGCAGGAGCCAAATTTTGCCAGAAAAAGGGTTATTCTGAGTTCGTCAAATATGCAATTAACTAATTACATTAACCTACTAAATCCATCTTTTTATGTACCTTATAGCAGCTGAATCTAAACGGAGGGGCGCCCAGCAGATACAAGATACAATCATAATCAAATTTACTAACATTTAACCATTTGAGTTATATTTAATTATCTGTTCAATTAGTCATGTGTAGTTTCGGTTAGTATTGCTTATTCATGAATTCATTAGGATGTAGGGAATCATAATAAACGTCAAGGGGAAGTTAGCTCATTTAGAGAAACTACTTAAGGTTAGATTTGCAAGAGAGAGACCAATACAGTTTGAAATTCAACACTCTGTTTAGAATCAAGAGGGTTACCACAAAAAATTAAGTAATTAAAGTCCTATATCATAAATCAAAAAAATTACACAACGTTTGATGGAGTTTAATTACAACCTAAATACGAAAATATTTACGTTCAAAGTCGTAAATAACGTATTTATTAGTTAAGTACATATATCTCTAAAGGTATGTAGTACAAGGGAGCTTTAAGTACCTTTCTGAAGTTATCAGAGGAAATAAGGGCCCAATTTTCATAAAGGCTTGTGTGACGTAGGGGAGGAATTTTCCATCCCTACCACACATATGCAAAGCCTTAAGAATTTAAATATCGATCAGAGCCAAGAGAAAAGTCGAAACATTACGACTGGTGCCAAGTGCCCAGGAGTAAATAAAATACAGGCAAATATACAAGAGAGTAGAAAAGAAGAAGAATATTACAACTGTCTTGCCGATTTCCAGGAGAGTTAAATAAGTATAAAAAGAAGAATATCACAATCTTTGTAATTGGTACTTCTATATTTAAACCGTAAAATACGTTTGGAAAAGCAGATTTCGCCAAGAATTCTACTTAAATAGAAAATCAATTAATAACCCTCCATTATAGATACTCACGATCGAATTAATGTAAAAATCTCCGCAGGAAGACTGGATGGAAAGCCACACAGTTATGTATTGGCTGTTAACCACTGGAGTGACAACCAAAATTCAAACGTTTTCTCGGATCGCTTGATATTTTTTGCTGACCGTTTTGAATATTTTCCGCCCATTTAAAAAAAATCATAACTCCGAATTTTAATATGGAGACATACACACTGATTATAGTTCTACTAGCTTCACTCGAATGGGATTAGGGGGGGTTCCCACTCCACCTCCTAATTTTTGTGAGAAAATCGCCTTATCCTTGATGTATTCAAATAAAAATATGTTTTACACTTTTGTTACTCGGCGGATCACCTTCTCTGCGCACCTCTTCGGGGCACTTAGTTATATTTTATGTAAGTAGGTATACCGTATATTCCCTAAACCGACTGCATATTGTATATAAGTATGGCGGGAGGCAAATTGTCGGAGGATCAACTGCCGTGGAATCATTTCTACCAGCTTAATGCTTCATTTTCGCACACCTTCAATCCCCGTCTTTCTCTTTCCTATCACATGAACCAGAAAATAGATTAATTTAATACAGGTATATACAGGCACACAATTTGTTTTTATTTATTTATTTTTATGATGTGAATATTCACACTATGCAGAAATAGACACCACAAATTATATTTCCACTGAGTATCTGGGCTGGGTGCGAGAAATTGTCACCTGGCAAAAAGCCCACCTTTATGAAAGGTAATAATTTACACCTGTAATGAGATGAAGTATATTGGAGCCTGGCACTCTATATGATATTATGGTTGCCGGGTTAGTGGGGGGAGGTTTGTCCGGGTCTTGACGGCGGATGGTTCTGCCCACCAACTGCGTGGCAGGTCAGATCGGGAGAGACAGGTTGAGGGAGTTCTTTTGACTTCTCCTACAGGCAAATAAGTCTCTCGGAACATCGCCTTGCACCGCAGTGGGAGGGATGGGATCATTTGTCCATCACTCTTGGACACACTGACCCTCAGATTCCTATTACTCACCCTTTATCCTAGGAATTCCACAGAGCCGAACCCTCTGATATGAAAATATCTAGAGTCGGCGAATTATTTTCCCATTTGGTCTCTGGTAGGTTGACATGTTGTTCTTGTATTGTTTTGTATTTATTATACTTAAGTGAAATTGCATACCATTGATTGACTAGATGATCAGTTGTGGAAAAGTGTTTGAAAGGGTGCAGTTTTTCCTGTGGGGAAGATTTTACCCGGATATAATATCTGAAGATATAATTGGATAATTTGTACAGCGCCGTTTTTGTGAAAAATCACCTCAAGGGCGCTGTAAAATTTATTATGAATTCTTAGGCTCTATTTAATTTTACTATTTACAAGTACATACAGAAAACATACCCACCTGGCAGGTCACTTCCGATAAACACACTTTAATTACAAAATTTATGTCTGGAGCAGAAACGACTTAGCACGCGGAGTACACCGTATTAAAAATACTGGACATTGCACGACTTTATATTTGCTATCCCCATCACTATTGGTATACATTTATGAGATAATTAGATTAGACTTATTTTCGTAAAAAGAACCTCCACACAGCATCCCCAAAAATGATGTAGAACCCGAGGGGATTTTTTTTCTTCAGGGTCATCTATGTGTTACTCTAAGAATGAGGTGGGTGTAACTCTGGACCAGACTTTTCACCTATTAAATCTGCATTCGATTTCCATCGCAATTAAATACTAATAAACTATTGTTACTTCATGCACGACGTACGGAGCGACATGATTTTGAATTCTCACTTAAATAAACAGCCAGAACTCTCAAAATATTATGATTTTCAGTCCGACCATTCCGCATTATATTTACCGCACGAGTTGGACATAAAATAGCGCAAATGAACGACCAGCGGCGGCGTAAAACGTTTAATTGTATTGCCTGACTCACAACAACGGTTATAATATCTGATTAATTTGTTAAATAATAATTTGCGATATTTCTCAGAATTGAGTTGACTAACGAGATAGACAATGAAGAATGGAAGAGTATTTGTTGCTTGATGACACTTTTAGTCATCGAATGGTAAGCAGTGTTTGTAAAAAATATTTTTATCGGAAAAGAAATTGTAGAATTCTGTTTCGGCGTACATCTTTAATAATAATATTTGGATGATTTAGGTAGCGCCGTTTTTGTGAAAAATCACCTCAAGGGCGCTGTACAAACTTATAATACATTTCTAAAATCTAGAAAAACTACAAGCTAGACAAACAATAAAAAAAACTTATGGCCAAAAATTACATCCACCGGCTGATTTTTTTTTTTTACATGAATACCGCACAAGAGTTCCAACTGCTCCCGTCTGGAGCCAGTGAGACTATGGCATCCCAATTGGGGTATGCTGTGAGGCTGAAGGTAGTGGGGAGGGAAAGAGATAGGGAAGAGAGGAAGGTGGGGAAGTACCTGGCTATTCAGATCTGGTCACCAAACACGGCGAAAGCCACTTCAGGCAACGTTTCAATTCTGAATGGTGGTCTTACACCAGGGCGATACTGAGAGTATCTTCCACTCTGATCACCGATACGAAAATATAATTATAATGTTTTGACCAATGAACGCGATGCTGCCTTAAAATGATAAATATATAGTGTAAAGTACACAGTATAAATAAAAGTCGCTCCCGCTTTTTGTGCGCTTAGATCTTTTAAACTACGCAACGGATTTAAATTCTTTTAAACTACGAAAGTGCGCCCCACGGTTGAATTTGGCAGCCACCTCTGGTCTGGAGCTCCAAAATACCTGAAAAATACCCTCGACTCTGTGCAGAAACGGGCGGTCCGTTTGATAGATTCTCCCATCTTAACAGACGGATTGCAATCTTTAGAGCCCAGGCGTCGCCGGGTGGGAATGCTATTCTTGTTCTACCGGTATTACAATGGAAGATGCTCCGAGGAACTAGCATCATTGATCCCTTCGGCACCGGTGTACAACATTTGTACACGGTTGACATTTGTCACATGAGAACGGGTCGTTTCTTCGACTTCAACAGCTCGGCTGTGGAATGATTTGCCGGCCTCTGTGTTTTCTCCTTCCTACAACATAGGTCTCTTCAAGACCAATGTTCATTCCTTCCTCTCCTCAAAAAGACCCTCCACACAGCATCCCAGATGACATAGGCCCTGGGGGAAATTATTTTCCTCAAGGCCTCCCCTCCTGTGTGGAGTTAATTTAAAAAAAAAAAAACGGATGCGGATATATAGAGTGATTCATGAGGAAGGTTTAGGTATATAATTTGTCAAGGTTTTGTGAGAATTGGTTGAAATATATAATATATAAAGGGAGCGGGCTGGCAAGCGGGTGGTGTGGATTTGATATGTATGCAAATTAACAGATGGCGTTGGTTATAAAGGTTGGGTAATGGCGTTCTCAGTAGATGGCGTTGTGTTTCGTTAGCCACAGCAACGTGTGACCGGGTCTGCTAGTAAGTAAATAAATCGATAAAATTGTAGCTCTGTAAAAAAATTTATAATAATTTTAATCGCAAATTTTTTCGGTTTTCGGAACAACTCACAGAAATCGTTGTGTCTCCCTTAGAAACATGATCCTAATAGTGTTAGAAAGAATAACACCACGCTTTATATTCAAATGTAAAAGTTAACCGTAAAATAATTGAAATGTATCTACACTTTTGTGAAACCAAAGTTTCGAACCGCAATTTGAAAAAAGAATGAAACTCTGGGTTATTAGATATTAAATATTTTTACATAAAACGACAAACGCCTAGTAAAACGACAAACGCCTAGTTGCTTAATAAAATAAGTATGTGTTTTATTTTAGTTAGCATTAATTTTAGTTAGATGAAACGTAAGTTGGGCCATTTTTAAAGCTTTTTTTAAATTTTTTTTTTACATGAGATCCACACAGGAGGCCCTGAGAAAAAAATTTCCCTCAGGGCCTATGTCATCTTTTGGGTAGCTGTGTGGAGGGTTTTTTTAAGGAAAGGAAGGAGAGGAGAGTTCTGGGAAGGAAAAGGGTTTAAGGGGTGGGTAGGAATCTGGGGGTTCAGTGTGTCCTGGTCATCCGCCTTCAAGACCTAGACAAACCTCGCCCCATGAACCCGGGCACCCCTGCTAAATCACCAAACGAAGCGAACCACCTGGGGTGACCTATGGCAGAGGTATTGGTTATCCAATAAAGGTTCCCGGGGCGGCGGGAATGCATTTAAAAAAATTATATTTTAAAAGCATTATGTTTCGAATTATAAAATTGGATTTCGGATGATAAAAATAGACCTCAGGCCTGAGGGGTTAAAAATCACTTAATGCGTGGTATACCCGCTCGAAAAGAAGAAGATGGAGAGATATTTAAATACAAATGTTAGAGAGAGCGCGTTAATGTTAAAATCGATAATATTTTAGCGAATGAATAGATAAGAATGAATAAATTTAAGAATGTGTAGATATTATTTTCAAGATTAACATATATTTTTTAAGAGCTTTAAAACTACATATTAAGGGTACGTGTATAATAAATTGGTAGAAATGGGGTATGTCGCGGCTTAATAGAAGTGGTTAAAACGAAGTGATTAAGTATTTGGTCGCAAACCACTTGCTGTTTTTCTTGATCTTGCAAAGCATTTGATACGGTCTCCCATCCCTTACTACTAAAAAAATTACAACAGATTGGAATAACAGGAGTAGCCCACACATGGTTTGGAAAACTACCTGATAAACCGAACACAACAAACTCTTATCCAATCTGATAAAAAAACATATAAGTAATAAATTATCAGCGTCCTATGGTGTACCCCAAGGCAGTATTCTAGGACCAATTTTATTTCTTATATACATTAACTCACTATGTGCCATGAATATTAGAGGTAAGATATTATAATTTGCCGATGACACGGTCTTAATATTCGAAGATGAAACGTGGCAATCCGTTATCAACAAAACTAATAATGGCCTAATAAAAGTAAAGCATTGGCTAGACACTAACCTCCTCACACTTAACATCGACAAAACACAATATATGACTTTTTCCATACGTCAAAATAATAAACCTAACAACTGCCCTAAACCAATCATTCACTCATGTTCACTCAACTTACACACTCCAGAAATCACACCTAATATTAATTGCACTTGTTCTGTTCTTAAATCATCAAAGGAAGTCAAATATCTGGGGATAATCATAGACAACCAACTGCGTTGGGAAGCTCACATAAGTGACACAGTATAAAAACTCCGCAAACTCTGCCATATATTCTGCTCCCTTAGGTCCATCTTAGATTTACAGACCCTAAGAACCGTATACTTTGCCCTTTTCCAATCTATAGCAAAATATGGTATTGTGGGATGGGGTGGTTGTGCTGAATCCATTATCAATCCAATTATTACAGTTCAAAAACTAATTTTGAGAATCATATTTAAATACCAACCTACCCATCCCTCAAATGAACTCTTTGCTAAAATCAAGGTCTTAGACATTCGACAGATATTTACTAAGATAAGCATATGTTACATATGCCAAAAAAATCTACTGGTGGCTCCGCAACATCAAGCACACACACGTTTTTCATCAAACCTGGGTTGCGTGGTCCCCAAAACAAAAACCTCATTCGCCCAACGACAATTCTTGTTTATCGCTCCCAAAATGTATAATGCTCTGAGTGCCGATATAAAATCACAGAATAATTCTAAATCTCTCTTTAAAGCCCGTATCAAACATTGGATATTTGAAAACGGAAGAGATTTCTTCAAACAACACATGAGAGCTTAATATTACAATATTAATAAAAAAATTGTGTTTAATTAAAATGGTGCCACAATATGTTTGCTGGGTTTGCAAAATAGATAAATAGACGTTTACGTCACATATTATAAGAATAATAACATTGAAAAAATATTTTTGTTAATGGTTCTTAATAATCTCCTTTTTACCAAGCCCACATTGAAAGAATAGAAAGAATTCAAACAAAAAAATTTAAACAAATAAATTATAAACTTAACTCACACTCCTCAAATTATACCGAATCCATTAAATTTACAATTTCAACTCCCTCCAAACACGACGTCTAATTTTCGATCAAATCCTATTGTTTAAAATTCTAAATAATGGCCTGGACTCACCAGAGCTCACCAATTTAATAAATTTTCATATTCCGTCAAGATCAACCGACAAACCGATTTATTTTATTTGCCCTCGTCTAGAACAAATATTATAAAAAATTCCCCATTTCCTCGTGTATGTGCACAATATAATACAACATTTCACAGAATTGACATTTTTAGTAATAACTTAAAGAAATACCGATATGAAGTAACGCGTACGATCGATTATTAATATGAGAGTATGGAATGTATCAGGAGCATTTCCTATCCTTTTCCTATATTCCTCTTCCTCTACCCTTCCTATAACCCAAAATTAATTTTAAGATAATAAAACTTCTTTGCCAATTAACTTTAGCATTAGAGACTTCTGTGGCTCGACTTCAGTTCACTTCATATAGTATATTATCACTGTAATTATGTAAAAGCTGTTTGTTTCTTACAAATAAATAAATAATAAAAACACCAAATATTAATTAAACAAAAATCGCTTATAACTTGTAATAATGATAAAGTGTGTTGGACGGACGACCTGGAGGCCAATCTTCCATGCTCCCAAAATGTCTGATTATTATGCAAAAACTGTTTTTGAAAGTTATAAAATACGCTTCAAAATTTTAGTATTAAACAGATAATTTTTGATAGACACGTGTATGTATTATAAAAGTTATCGTCACCTCACTTTTTTGTCGTTTCATGTAAAAATAATTAATACAAAATTCACAAAGTTTCATAAATTTTCAAATTGCGGTTTCATCAAGTGGTGTGCAAAATGTCCTACATCGGTTCAATAATAACTAAAGGTTGATGGGCTTGGGTTGGGTGGAGTCTGAAAAACTATTTAATAATGTCACTTAAAATTTTACATAGTTGGCTACTAATGGCGCATTTAGTAAAAACTTACTTATAATATTTAAATTAAAAAAAAAAACGTTTTGTTAAAGAATAAGTTTTTGGGATTTCATTTATGGCACATTTATTAAAAACTTAGTTTATATTTAATTTAAAAAAAAAGAACAAACGAGCAAATAAGCAACGTTTTTACAGAATACATTTTTGGCATTTACACCAGCAAGTTGTTTTGCAATATTATTACTATGTTATTTTTACTGTGTAATGTATGTAATGTAAAAATAAATAAAATATATGTATATATGTAACTCTTCCATTATTTTTATTTTATTTATTTATTTAAAGCCCAGAGGGCTTTTACATGTTTGGTTGTACAATTAATTCATGACAGATGATTTTTAAACGGATAAAGAAATAATAAAAATAAAATTAGATAAAAAATGCATACAAGTCATAAACATACAAAGATGCAGCAATTTGTTAGGTTTACAAAAATAGTGATATGTTGAGGAATAGTTTTGGAATAAATTTTTTACAAGATCCGCAAAATTCGCCAGGCTTATGTTAAATATGTCAACATCACCTAAGTATTGATTTCCCGTAGTGTGAAATCTTTGTATCGGAGAGTGAGCAATGTAGTTCCGCTTATGAATGCTGCAGTAGAATAGTGTATTTTGTCGGGTAGTTACTGTCGGTATTCGTAAGTTTATGAGTTGCAGGAGTTCGCAACAGTCGAACTTAGAGTTAAGTATTTTGAATGAAAATAATGTTAAGTGTGCATTTTTAGAATATTTAATAATAAATTATATTTTAAGTCTTTTAGTGGGATATTTAATTTAATTTTACTTTTAGATTTGAATATTAAGCGTGTTTTTTTTCTCTTTCTACACCATTCATATCATATTTATCACCACGACAGTAAGGGAGACACAATGGTTTCTATGAGACCTTTGTTAGCCGTTCCCGAAAGCGAACAAATTACTCCGATAGGTTCAGCGGTCGTCACACTTTTCTGGTCAAGGGCCACATAGGGCAATGTGAGGTATCACCGCGGGCCGCACACCTATGATTTCGGGGGGGGGGGGGGGGGGGGTGTTGTACCTTTTTGTTTAGCAAGTTACAAAAGCAATTTTATAATAATAATAATACACGTAATATCATAATATTAAATTTAAAAAAAAATTGTGTGTACTGTAATTGAATCTTTCAGTTCAATTTTCATTCACTTCCCGAACTATCGAAATGTGTGAATTTTCACACACGTGATAAAAATGGTAACAATAACAAAAATTTACAAATATTTAAGTTTATTTTTCTTTATTAGTACGTAATTAATAGTAAAAAACGGATAATATAATTAATTGTACATGAAAAAATATATATTTAAAAAGAAAACGGCAGATATTTGTGTGGGCAGCAAAAAAACGGATATAGCATAATTGTACTCATACATGAAAAAATATATAGTTGAAAACACGGCAGATATTCGTGCGGGCCGCAACAAACCGGATAGTTTATAATTGTACATGAAAAAAAAATGTATTTAAAAAGGAAAAGCAGATATTTGTGCGGGCCGCCAAAAAACGGATAGTATAATTGTACTTGAAAAAAATATTTAAAAAGAAAACGCCAGATATTTGTGCGGGCCGCACAAATATCCGTTGCTGGCCGAAGTTTGACGACCACGGGGTTAAACGATCAGAATATGCTCAAATTATTGTCAAATAGAAGGATTTTCACTGATTTGGTATTTCTATACAAAATTCAATTTAATTGAATCATGGATTTGATTATTCAAAATTGCTTGCATTGATAAGCCGGGTTCCATTACGTAATTCCAGAAGACTGGATGTATTTCGGGGCAGAATTTCGGGGCAGAATTTCAGGTACTAACTACCATAATATTAAGCACCCCTCATTGTCCGGAATGCTAAAAATGGAAGGAAATAAACATGACGACTCTGTAGACATCCATTTAAAATGCATAAAAAATGACATTATTACATTTATTTCTAAGCAAAAGACCACGAAAAGGGCGTTAATAATTAATTAAATAAATTTTGTACTAGATTAGAAAAGAGAGCAACTTAGTACTTGGGACTTGGGACCTATCTCAATTTAGGAGGCGGCTAGGGTACCGCCGTCCCGGGAACCGTTTATTGGATAACCAACACCTCGCCATAGTGATCCGCTTCCTTTGGTGACTTAGCAGGGGTGCCCGGGTTCATGGGGTGAGGTTCGTCTAGGTTTTAGCGGCGAGTGCGTTTACCCCGAATGTGGGCAGGATCGAGGGAGTCTAGTCGAATGAGACCCAAAGTAGCCGGGCTCTCTCGACCCATCTTCTTGCATCGCAGTGTGAGGGTTGTATTCATACGTCCTGGACAAAATGACCCGCAGATTCCTACCCATTCCTCATCCTTCCTTCCTTCTAGAACTTCCTTCCTAGAACTTCTTCTCCTTCCTTTCCTCAAAAGACCCTCCACACAGCAGATGATCCCCAAAGATGACAGGCCTCTAGAGATTTTTTTTTCCTCAGGACCTCCTGTGTGGGGCCAATGTTTTTTTTAACATTAGCTGCACACAGAACGTCCTGAGGAAAATAATTTTCCTCAGCGCCTACGTCACCTTTGGGGATGCTGTAAGGAGGGTCTTTCTAGGAAAGGAAGAAGAGGATGTCCAGGAAGCAATAAGAAGTGTGGGGTGGGTAGGTATCTGGGGCAGGGTGTTCAGGAATGACGGACGAATCTGTTCCTTCCATTGCAGTGCAAGGCGATGTTCCGATAGGTCAAAAGGTCTCCCTTACCAGTCCCTCCTGATCCGGCCTGCCACGCAGTTGGTAGGCAAATGTATTCGCCGCCAAGAACCGGTAAATCTCGCTACGTGAACTCGGGCACCCCTGCCTGGGAAGGGAACTACTTAGGGTGACCTATAGCAGAGGTACTAGTTTTCCAATAAATAGTTCCTGGGGCGGCAGTACCCAAATTCGCCTCCCAAATTGAATTACTTAATAGAGCACTAAAAGAGTTGGAATACTATCCAATCGATATTATATACACATTACTTTTAATCGGGTAAACTATGTGGTCGACGAGAATTTGAGCAATTTATCGAAATACATAAAAAGTGTTAAGTCTTTTAAATGTGTGAAAAAAACAATGTTTACTCAACCTGGAATGAAATTGTTTGGATGCGTAGGCGTTTCTCCAAGCAAATTTGAAAGTTTTCTTACTGACATCTTTATAATTCGAGGCCAACGTACGTGAAATTTGGTGCAGAGGTACCTTGACACATTATATATTTTTATTTATTTTAATATTTTAAATTTTATGAGTAAAATCTCAAATTATAATATTTAATTAAATGAAGACAATATTAGCGAAACACAATCGGAAGTCTGGAGACAGAAAAATCAGAAAAAGATATTGGCTCCGCTGGGACTCGAACCCAGCACCCTTTGCTTACGTGGCAAGTGCTCCACCGATTGAGCTACGGAACCGCGCTTGCCACGTAAGCAAAGGGTGCTGGGTTCGAGTCCCAGCGGAGCCAATATCTTTTTCTGATTTTTCTGTCTCCAGATTTTCGGTTGAGTTTCGCTAATATTGTCTTCATTTAATTAAATTATATATTTTTGCTCAATAAAAAAACAAACGATTCTCTTCCGAAATAGTTTCATATCATGTCATAGAATTAGATACTTAATCACAATCAATTTTCGTTTAATTTTTACTCCAAATCAGTTTACATTATAAACATAAAAAACATGCCATTGATAAATTAAAGCTTTTCCTACCGTTTTCATTCAGTACACTAAAAATGGTCTTGCTGTATGGATGTGAGACATGGACATTGAAAGTAAATACCATGAACAGGTTAGAGGCTTTTGAAATGCGGCTTCACCGGAGAATGCTCCAGATCCCATGGACCGACATGATCACCAACACAGAAATTCTCAGGCGGGCTAGAGCAGATAGAGAACTGCTTACATGGATAAAAGTCAGGAAGATTTCATATCTGGGTCACACACTTCGAGGAGAGAAGTATCACTTGTTCCAATTAATATTGAGAGGCAAGGTAGAGGGTCGCCGAGGGCCTGGTGGGAGACAAATGTCTTGGCTGCGAAATGTACGAGAGTGGACCGGCATTAGAAGTGTGGAGGAGCTGTTCCGGACAGCGCAAGACAGAGAGATATTTTCCAGACAGATCGCCAACGTCGGGGGGACCTGAGAGGGCACACCAAGATGAAGAAGACTAAAAATAAAAATGTTATTTTATGTACAATAAATATAAGCGTAAACTACTCAAAATTGCGTTTTTCATTAGACACGTATGAGCGCATATATAAGAAGCAACATTTAAAAAATATGCCTTTTCGGCTAAAATTATCTGTGACACCTTTCATTGATCAACTTTTTGCTTTCTTATATATTCTTTGAAAGGCGTTTATGGATACCGCCGCCCCGGGAACCCGGTATAACCAACATCCTTGCCGTAGGTCACTCCAAGTTGTTCGCTATGTTTAGTGACTTAGCAGGGTTGCCCGGGTTCATGGGGTGAGGTTTTTCAATGTCTTCGCGGCGGATGCTTTTGCCCACCTAATGAGACTGATTGTGGGAGGCATTTTGAGTTCTCCGGTTGGATTCTCTTGGCCTTGCACCAGCAGTGGGAGTGATGGATTCACACGCCCTCGTCACCCCTGAACGTATTGACCCCCCGATTCCTACCCATCCCTCATACCCTTTCCTTCCCCTCCTTCATTTAAAAGTCCCTCCCTTTACAGGCCCCGAGGGATGTTTTCCTCCCTCTATACTCCGTTGGCCAAGCGTTTGTAGTTTTCATGACTGTTACCAATATTCGTGGCGATTAAGGCACATTAAGATACATACATTATTGGCTTGTGGCTTCCTCCAAAGGTATCGACATTAGTTGCTATTAAGTTCAACTGATCCATTGTGTATTTTGGGCAGTTACCTTGACATATTTTTGTTGAATTTGAAAAGTGACGTAGTCAATAAACGTGACAATAATATCACGAATGAAGAAAATGGTGCAGACAAACAAAACAATTTGCACATTGAAAAAAAAATAGCCACACAAAAATTCCATTAGCAATAAACGTCTATCACCAAGTTGATTGTTTGTTTGATGGTGGAACATGAAACATTTGTATCTAAAATTTTAGGCTTGAAAAAATAACTAAATCGTTCGCGTACGTGCAAAAGTACCAGGAATTCAGAAGATTCGACAGATCTCCGATTGCCATGAGCATCTCGCGCTCGCGGTGTTGCACCGGATAATGCATCGGCGGCTGTTCGACTATCGCGGTATGGAACCTGAGAAATACCTATTATTCCTGTGGTTCATCACAGCGGGGAATCCATATAGAAAAGCCGCTACAGATGAGCTGTTGCAAGTGTAAGTGTAAATGGGTATGATAAGCGTGTGTGCGTGCGTTACGGGCAAAGCATGAAATTGTACCTAAACCTGCACAATACATTTTTATCTGAAAAAGAGAAGGTTAAAAGATTTTTTTTTATTTTTTTTTATTGAAACATATAACAAGGTTACAAATTTTACAACATAATATATACATCAACATTTCAATCACTCTCCTAATAAAGCAGCTGCTTGTGTTTAGGAGAGGACAACTAAAAAAAATTACATTTGTTTAAATTAAAACAAAAAATATTAGTTATTTAGCAAAAAACATTAGTGATTTTATGAGAAGATACCTTAGAATCATAGTTCCATTGAAGATACAGATAAAAGTAATAAATTAAAGTTTAGTTAATAAATGATTTGAAGTATTGATAAGGCAAAAAATATTTCTAAATATTCAATACATATTTCTAAATATAATATACAATAAGTTAAGTTATGAGATGGTAATAGAATATTTTAATTTAATTTTTTTTATATATTTTTCGTAGCTTTCTTCCGATCGTATATCAAGGGGTAATTTATTAAATAATTTTATACCCTTGAATGTATAGTGATGCTGTGCTGTTGTGGTTCGCACAAGTGGCACGGAAAATCCTCCAACAGATATTATTCTTTTGCTTATATTTAATTGTGGTAAATTATTTTTACTAAAGAAATCTTTATGTATTTGTAGAAGTGCAATTTTGTCATAAATTTTTGCAAGTGGGGGAACCGGGAAATCTTGAAAAACATTTATAGTTGGATAGTAATAGGGCTTTTTTAGGATGATTTTTATTAATATTTTTTGAATTGTTTCCGATGGGAGAAGGGTTGCTTTGTATGCACCCCCCCAAGCCACGATTCCATATTGTAGTACAGAGTGCGCAAGTGCATAATAAATATATTTTAGTATTTTTAGTGATACAGTATTTCTTAATCTAAAAAATATATAGATCAGTTTTCTCATTCTGTCTACTGTGGAAATTTACTGTGGAAAGATTTTTCAATTGTTCTGTTGATCTAAAATAAAAATAATTTCTCACTTTTGTGAGTCCCCAATTCCCAACCCCAGGGAAATGCGGTAAAACGAAAGTAGTCACCTACCTAGTCAGGTGACTATAGGTGGAGACGCGCAGTCTTAAGAAATATATAGTTTTTTAAACACCCTTACATTCTGTTAACCCAACACATCTCCAAGATGGTAATAATCACGAACCTAAAGGGATATTCAAATGTAATAAAGTATTTCTGCCGACAATACTAACAAAACTTGATGAAACAATTGAAAGTATTAAAACACCCAGATAAAAGAATTATTTCTGACTTGACTTTTATTTTTAAAATTGATAATGATATTGCAAACAGCTCTGACTGCAGCCTAATTACCTTCCACATACCAACAAGAACTGCTCGATCTAAAATTCTATTTAATTGCAACAATAACAGGATTGAGTCATTTAGTTAGTCCTCTTGTATTTAGAATGCATGCAGTTGGCAATACTTTCTTACAGGTAGTAGATGTGTTCAACTGCATGTAATACAGTTACAAACAAGCTAAAATAACGTACCTACCTCAATAATTAGGTACTGTTGCTCAAAATCACACGTTTGTTAAAATCGTACAAGCACGTACTTTATAAATAAATTAAAATTAAGATAAAGGCAAAAACCAAGCAATAAAAACTAATTTCACAATGTAAATAGTCTTAAAAGAAAACTCTGGTAATACTGTAATTGTAAAACAGTGATAAGGGCGTAGCACAGTTTTTGATTCACACAAAGTTAATATAATATTAATAAAAAAAAAAATAAATATACTGTATGAAACCAAAAACGCACATTCCTAACAAATATGCCATATAAACCATAGATTTAGTCCGAGTTTCTGAAGATCTCCGTTATAAGGTGAAACCACCCTGTCAGTGATAAATAAGTGGAAGAAGCTTATAAAAAGTGTTTTGATATATAAACAAAAATCACATCGAAATTGAAAATAAATTATTTTTAAACTTCATCTTTTGGCCCATCCAATATGTTACTTTCTGTTTTTTGCTGTTATTTAATAATAAAAATTTAATAATAATAATAATATTATTTAATAATAATATTTAATAATAATAAACCACCCTGTCAGTGATAAATAAGTGGAAGAAGCTTATAAAAAGTGTTTTGATATATAAAAAAAAATCATATCGAAATTGAAAATAAATTATTTTTGAACTTCATCTTTTGGCCCATCCAAAATGTTACTTGTCTGTTTTTTGCTGTTATTTAATAATATTGGTTAGTTCATATTATTTATCCCTTTTTTATTCTGTGACAACTCTTTTTTTAATTCTAAACATTTCTTGTTCATATTTTTGAAATAAGTAATGGGATGATAATTGTAGGATATGGGTAGTGAAAAGCGATTTTTTAAATTTACCTAAAATTTATTTAAATTTGAAGGGGTTTATTTAAATCATTATTTTCATGGTAGTCGGTTGAGGATTTCTTTATTAACATTCTAACAATTTTTTTAAACATTCCGGTCGTTAAACATAATAAACATGAATATTTTAAATCCAACCCGAAATTTCATAAACTGCCCACTCTGGCCGCCACCGCAACGTCCATACTTAAATAACTTAGCGCTATTTTGTTGTTATTCCCGAAGAAAGAATAGGCTTTTTATAAACCCTGTCAGTTTTAAACCGAGCGCCGTTCGCGCCAGTCGACCACGCGCCACGTGCGTTCCATTCTAAACTTTCAACTCAAACGTTCCGCTCAGTTTACGAGCTTTCAAATTCTGTGGTTCAAATTCAAAAGCAGAGCATTCGATTGCTTTCAAAATAAACGGAATTCCGAATTCTCTCGATAAAATTTAACAAGTGAAATAAAGACTGTTTATAAAAATAAATGTATGATGATAAACTATTACGTTTTTAAGTGTTTTTAATAATAATTTGAAGTTAATAATTTTAAAATTTAAAACGTGTGTCATAGTATTTATCTTGTGGTAATTATTAGATCGAGTGATTTTATATGTAGATAGCATTTTATTGGTTTGTTTAATTTATATATCTACTTGTTTTAGTGATGATGATGTTTTCATCTAGATTGGTAGTTGTTATGTAAACATGTTTTGTGTCGCGCATTTGCGCATGCGCGTTCTCTAATGAGCCAAAAATGGCATGTGCTAAATTTAATGACTTGGTGCATGTATTTCATTTTTGTTGTTTACATTTATTGTGTCGCGAAATAAATAAAAGACGTTTTGATATCGATGTTATCAATTATTATATATCTTGAAATAAGTTGTACGGGTAGGTACCTAGACTACCTAAAGGTTCTACTTAGAAAATAATATTATTAGAAATCAAAATTACAAATTTATTTTAATAATAAATTTCAGGGGGTTAATACTAGAAGTGCCTATGTCAGTTTTCGGTAATTTGATTAAGGTACCAGAAAGTAGTTTATAATTTATAACATCCCCAATTTGATTGCTATGAATACCTTGTTAGGTGCTTTAAATTGTTGAAATGTTGACCTATCTAACAGAAAAGTCAAAATATTCTTTCACTATTTTTTAAGCTAGGAAATCGATAAACAATATTCATCCCTGCGCAATTTAAAGGAAGCCACAAGCCAAGAATGTATGTATTCACGAATATAGGTACCTAATAGACATAAAATTCGCTTGGCAACTGGAGTTAGTTCACGATTTCAACGCAAAAGTATTTTTAATTTATTTTGAGAATAATTTTAAGAGAAAGAATAAAAGTTAAGCATTGGAAATTGTCACAGATGATTTTAGCAATAAAATTGTATTGTAAAAAGGTTTCTTATTTGGTTCATATAATTCTAATGAAAAAACATTTTTTTTAGTTTACGCTTACATTTTTATAAAGTAATTAACAACTATATTTTAATTCTACCAAATGATCAAGTAGCAAATGGTTCAATTTATACAATTAATATATATATTTTTTTTAATGTAAACCGATTCGTAGTAAAGATTACTTAATCGAAAATAGTTATTTAGCATTAATCTTCTTCCTTAACCCCGGATTATTTAATCTTTAATTTTCCAGGGGCGTGCTTTATTTTTTGATGATTTCTACAAATTTACAGATACAAAATCTATTTGTTTAAATGATTTCGTATATCTTAATTTATGATAAAACTCCTTACAATGTAATTTAATAAATAACATATCGTATTCTTATAATGTACTTCTGTGAAAATCACGTAATGTAACTTCGCTTGCCAAGATGAAAATTTAATAACGTCTTTTCTACAGAAAAAAATTATTCATTTCAAATATAAAATAAAAATAATTATTTGCAAAATATATTATAGATCGGTAGATTCTTCATAGTTTGAATTTGAAAAGATTTTTTATAATTTGGATAAACATAGAATGGGTCTGAATTTTTGATAAATTAGTTCGAATTTTGAAAACGGTTATTAAAATATATTTTAGTTAAAATTGTTAAAACTATGGGTAGGGCAATTTAAGAGGCGGGTATGGGTACCGCACCCCGGGAACCATTTATTGGAAAACCAATACCCCTGCCATAAGTCACACCAAGTGGTTCGCTTCGTTTGGTGACTAAGTAGAGGTGCCGAGTTCATGGGGTGAGATTTATCAAGGACTGCAGATTTATCCGTGGCAGGCCAGATCGGAAGAGATTGTTTGAGGGAGACCAAACATAGACCTCTTCAGCCGGACTCTATCGACTCATCGTCTTGCACCGTAGTGGGAGGGGTAGCTTCATACGTCCGTCACTCTTAGACCCAATGACCCCCAGATTCCTATCCACACCTCATATCTTTTTCCTTTCCAGAACTTCTTCTCCTTACTTTTTCTAAAAAGATCCTCCACACAGCATACCCCAAAGATGGCAAAGGCCCCGAGGGAAATTATTATCCTCGGGGTCTCGGTGTGGAGCAGATTTAAAAAAAGAAGTTACAGTTCATTGAACAATAGTTACAAAGGACGTATGCAAATGATATTAATGTGTTTGGTCATTTTCACCACAAAACAAATGCTTACATAAATCTATAGCAAATCTGAAAATGTCCCACCAACACACGGGGAATTTATTATTTATTTAACTTAAATTTTCGTTTTTGAAATTATTATTATTAAATGGACACATGACATGTTAGCAGGAATGCCACACGGTCAATAACGGGCAGAAGCAGCGCGAAACCGGACAGTAATCCGTATTATCGCCGCTATGATTTATCCCCTAATAAGGCACGTCCGAATCGAGGATAAAGACCGGTCATTGGTCCATTGTGACGAATTAAATATAAATTGATATGAATTGTGGTCGGTCAGCTTAGCGCATACCCGGACACTTCCCGGCCCCCTCCCCCCCCCCCTAGTGCGGCCCTGGAAACTCGTAAATCCCAACTAGCGTGAAAAATACTCGTAGCTATATCAAATGCATTTTTGTAAATAGATGACACACGTAAACACGTCCTGATAGAGCGGGGATTAAACGAAACAAATCGGTAATCTATGGTATTTTAAATCTCATAATCTCGTTTGGTTTGAAATTTTAAATATTCATGCAATCATTTTAGGATATGACTTGCGCGAGACTCTTGAACATCACGGGATATTTGAAGGATTTGTGAAGATGGAGGTTTTCTGTACAGAACACACCGGAACAAGGAATACTTTTTGAAGAGAAAACTTCTTTGGCACGGTTGTGGTTTCAAATTCGACGAATCGGAAACGAACGACGCTTGAAAGAGACACATAAAAAAGACAAAGAGAGGATTTAGCCTTCGAGAAAATGAGAGACTAATCGGTGTCCTCTTTGTGTGGTGCTTCGTAACTTTTAAACTTGATTTGTTTGCGGCAACTTGACAGTTATTAATTGTTTTTGTGTTTAATTCGTAGAACTCCATTTTAATTTTTAGAAATTTAATTAAAATTAAATTTGATAATGTTATTATCGAGTTCTGCAAGTTTTTTGGTTAGTGTTTTAGTTACAGCTGTTTCGACTTGTAAGGTCATTTTCAAACTGTGGTGAAGCCACGTACGGACGACTTATTTATAAGATTTTAAATGTCAATTTTTGAAGGTATCTAAGTTGATTTATTACCGGTTAAACCAATTTGTAGAGACACTAATTGAGATTGAGAGAGTGCTAATGTGGGATTCGGAGTATTACTAATGTGGGAGAGTGCTAATGTGGGATTCGGAGTAATACTCCGAATCCCACATTAGCACTCTCTCAATCTCAATTAGTGTCTCTACCAATTGGTTTAACCGGTAATAAATCAACTTAGATACCTTCAAAAATTGACATTTAAAATCTTATAAATAAGTCGTCCGTACGTGGCTTCACCACAGTTTGAAAATGACCTTACAAGTCGAAACAGCTGTAACTAAAACACTAACCAAAAAACTTGCAGAACTCGATAATAACATTATCAAATTTAATTTTAATTAAAATTCTAAAAAAAAAAGAAAAAAAAAAAAAAAAAAAACTTGACAGTTGCCGCACCATTAAGACCCGGGCAGACCCGAGAACGCCTGCTAAAGACCCCCTAAACGTAGCGAACCACTTGGGGCGATCTATTGCAGAGGTCTTGATCATCTAATAAATGGTACCCATGTCGGCCTCCTAGATTGCCACAGAATGATAAAAAAATATTATTATACTATTTTATTTATTTATATTTAATTGTTTGTTTAATTGTATCTACTAACCTATAGGTTTGGTACTTTATCGCTTGTCTGAATTTCAATTTTGAAAATGACACTTGAATTCCAAGCAAAATCAATTCCAGAGTTTATCGAAGAAGAGTTCATTACACAGGACAGACGCACAAGCGAAATCACTATTTTTGATATGTATTTTACGATGCTTAAGAGCGATAGGCTCTTTGGCTTTGTCCCAGGGATCGGAAGTTCTGGAAATTAGACGTGCGATAGTTAAAAAATAATTCAATTGTAATTGATTTCTTCACAGTGAGGTTTTGAAGAATGTTAGAAAAGCATAAAAAATATTATCAAGTTCTAAAAGATACTCTGTGTATCATCTGAAAGAGAAAAGTAATCAAATTCAATTATGTTATTGACCAAACTGAAAAGCCAAGTATTTTTTTTGGCTCTTGTACATTACCGGTCTCATGGAGTGCTTTGTGAATATATTTTTTTAAATCTTTGTATCTTTACGATACAAATCACATCTCACGTTAAAAAACAAACTACAAAATTACCATATTTTCCATCCTCAAAGATACATCCCGCAATTATTGGACAAAGTATTGGTATTTTCGTTATTTGTTTTTGGGGTGTTATGCCGTGTTGCGCTACCTCCGTCTTTAGCCAACGTTTCGGACATCGTTGCAGTGTCCATCATCAGGGCAGATCCTGCAGATCCGGTAGATGTGTGCACAAATGCTTTTGGCCGTGAAAATCTTAAAACTTATCAAAGTATTGGTACATTGCTAGTCAAGCCAATCGAGCCTGCAAAGCCTTAAAACACCGGACTATCTTATCAAAACCGTGATATCAACATTTCCCCCATTTTTTTTTTCAAAAAATAAATTTCATCACATATTCGAAAGAGAATTGGACATAATTCCGTTCCTTCTCATCTTTTTAAAATTCAAGTCCTTGATTCCCCAGATTTTTTATTCTGTTAAACACATTTTTTGGTTGTCCCTCTCTAAATAAATATCCTCTCTTCTATCAAGCCTCATCAAGATTTACCTCCCCCCTATTCAACATATTTTTTTTTTTTTTTTTTTTTTTTTTTTTTTTTTTTTTTTTTTTTTTTTTTTTTTTTTTTTTTTTTTTTTTTTGTGTATTACAGACTGTGTCCATTTACAATACACATGTAACATTAACTACATATATATGATACAAATAATACAAGTTATAGATTAATAGCATTAACATGCCTCTTGAATTCTTCAAGACTACTAATAAAAATATCGATAGTCTTGGAGGCGTTGTTTAACAGCGCCATACCTCGTGTCATGCTATGCCGAGCCAGTACGTCCGTTCTGCCACGTGGGATACAAAGCAGATCATGGTGACGTCCCTGGCTGTAGTTATTCGGTACGAACAACTTATAGCATTCCAGGCCCCCTAGCATGGTCGATCGATATAGATTTTATCGAAAATGTCGGTAACTTGTCATCGCTCCCGAGCACGACTGCAGGCCGCTAACGAACCAACATCAGTCCACAACGACTAAGGGTAGCTAATTTATTTGACGTAAACTGTTGTTAGTTCGTGAGCGGCCTGCAGTCGTGTTCGATAGCGATGACAAGTTACCGACATTTTCGATAAAACCTATATCGATCGACCATGCTAGAACCCCTGAAGGTATGGGCTATCTATTAAATTATTAATAATTTTGTACGCCGTTACTGCAAGAGCCCCACTCCTCCTCGAGTGGAGACTTTGGTAGCGCGTTTCGGCAAGCAAATCTTCGTGATGCATGAATCGCGGATACTCTCCGTGCATTCTCAAATACATGTATCTCAAAAACTTTTTTTGAATCTGTTCTAGTTTTTCAATATATTTTTGTTGGTATGGGGCCCATACAGCAGAGGCGTATTCGATTTTAGACCTTATAATGCAGCTGTACAAAGTCATCATTGCCTCGGGATTGGAAAATTGTTTGCAGAGTCTTATGACAAATCCGAGAAGCTTGTAGCATGATGTCGTCAACTGCAATATATGGTCAATATATAGTCATCTCTTTTAAGTCTGAACTCGACTCCAATCTTCCATATAATTTTGAAATTGGCCCATTTGAATAAAATTAATATATAAATTCACTTTTCCTCGATAATTTAAAATGTTGGCCTTGAAGGGTGGAAGTCAGAAACATTTGAAAAGAAAACTGATATTTTTTATTCAAAACAATTTAACATGAAATATTTTACAAAATAAAAATATAACTGATTTATTTGTATCACATAAAAAATGCAAGTCTAAAGTTTTTATATGCATACATATTTTGCTTTTCGTGATTGCCAAAGGTAAAAACTTAGATCAAACGTAAAACGTGGATCTTTAAATAATTTAAATTTTTCATTGCAAACTTTTCTGCGTTCTCAATAAGAGTTGCCTTTTAGGATTAAATCCAACACAATAAATAATAATGAATCAGACATTTGATCAGTTATGAGTCAGCTAACAAAAATGAATAACATAATATTATTTGTGGTAGATGAAAATAGGATTCTGACTCTCGGTTGCCAAGCGTATTTAAAACGTTCTGGTCGCCACACGGAAAAAAAATCTAATACTAAATGATGAAGTCAGCTATTTAAAAATTGATATATTCATAACTCTTTATGAAAAGTATTTATTTAATTTGTTTGAGCAACTCCGGCACAAAAGAATCTCGGCGATGAGATCAAAATATTTAATAATTTCGTGTAAACACTCTGTATCTTAAATAAGCAGCAAAACATCTTCCTGTTAACTGGTTCAGAAACATTTCTGAAATTAAAACGCAATGTGGAAATGACGCACCACCTTTGAATGTGTAAGCTTCCGCTCATTCATAAGGTGGCTATTAAAAATAAACCGAAAATATGGCATTGAAGTCAAACATGTTTTAAAGATTGCTTTAAAAAATATAGCATCCGACATAAATTGAGCCTTTGAAGTCATTCAGCCAAAGTAAACTAACTTTGATAGCAATTATTATAAGCAATAATTATCAGCCTGAAAAACTCATCTACATTGAAAAATCTTCCGAGAAAAGTATTTTTCAGTATTTTTCGAGTTTATCGCGAACAGACAGGCAGACAGACGACGCGGGGGACTTTAATTTATAATATGTAGAGACTAGCACGGATCCGTGCCAAATCATGAGATATTATAAATATTGTAGTATATTATTTTTATTGCTGTTACCGCTCACGTCCCAAGAATCTCATTTTTACTGCAACCGGTCTGCTTGCGTCCTTCCCCTGCAAATTTTATTTCATAATCAGATGTGAATTCAGAACTCGCTCACTATGACAATTGATTTAAGAAGCGGGTGTAGGTACCGCCGCGCTTGAAATCATTTATTGGATAACTAAAACCTCTGCCATAGGTCATCCCAAGTGGTTCGCTACGTTTGGTGGCCGGGTTCATGGGGAGTCTGTCCGGGTCTTGGTGGAGGAAGCATCCGCCCACATTTATATTATTTATTTCCTTCACTCCTGGAGGCATACACCCCGGAATTTCCTCTCCTTCCATAAAAAGACCCCTCTGTACAGCATCTGTAAAGATGACGTAGACCCCGAGGGGAATTATTTTTCGCGGGGCCTCCCGTATGGAACTAATGTAAAAAACAAAACTACCAGAGTTAAAGAGAGTAACGGATAAAGATGTCTTAACGTGCATGTACGTAATGTGTGACATATAACATGTTTCCAGGATGTTTAAATATATTTATTTACCATGTGCGTTGTACGAAGCTCCCTAATTTTATTTCTCACGTGTTTTAATTTTGCAATTAATCATTCCAGTGTTTGTTTATAAAACTAATAAATCTGAAACTGTCTCTCAAAGGGGTTGGTTTTGTTTAACACCCTTCCTCTAAAGTTCGTGCCAGTTGTAACTGTTTACTAAAGTGTCGAAGAGTTTGTTTCTCGTAAGTGTACCAATTAGTGTACTTAAAGTTACTTATAGTTTTGTTATGCCCGGTGTAAAGGCAGCCAAAACAAGTGGGAGAGTGTTTAGTGGGAGAAGGACAGCTTTGGAATACTTCGGCAGTATGGGAGAACCAATTCTAGGACACCAGAGGATTTTCGCAATCCTTGTACTTCTCCTTACTGTTAATCCTGCATTCACAGGTAAATTGCTTTAAACTTTTCTGTACTAAGTTTCTTATTCGTTTGTAAGCTGACAATTTCAGACTATCTTGACTTTTGTGGACTACAGAACCTTTTGAAAGGTGGATTCTTTCGAACTGGTACAAATGCAGAATATCTATTCACAGTGGAGTTTTACGGTCAACTCTGTCAAAATATAAAAAAAATTGACGGCCTCCGTGGTCGAAGAGCAAGGCTGAGGACGTGGGTTTAAATTCGGAACTGTTCCAGAGTGGTAGAGACTCTCAGTATCGTCCTGGTGTAAGACCACCATCCAGAATTGAAACGTTGCTTGCCGTGTTTTGGTGACCAGATCTGAATAGCTTGGTAAGTTCCCACCTTCCTCTTTCTCCTCTCCTTTCCCTCCCCACTTACCCTTAACGTCACAACATACTTAATTGGTGATGCCAGATGTCTCACTGGCTCTAGACGGGAGCAGTTGGGACTTGAGATATTTAAAAAAAACAAAGTTGAATGAAAAGACCTCTTCAAAGTGCAATAAAAGTATTCAGTTACGTGTCCCAATGAAATCTATTACAAAATGTATTCTCAATTTAACAATAACCGAATAAGATGTCCTTTCTATTTTGAAGTTATTATGTTTTTATATAATGAATAACAGATCACTTTGTATAAACCACTATATTATAAACAATATCTACATGTTTCGATAACAATGTTATCTTTATCAGGATATGTTAATATAAAGAAAAATAAATGACAAACAAGTATAGACAAATTAGAATAAACTATAACAAAGACAAAATATTAAAAAGTAGAGGTGATTAATTATTATGTTTTTATTCGTCATGCGTTTTCACATGTTAAATTTATAAAATTATAGATGGGAACATATGGGTTAAGTATATTTATAGTATATTTACAGCGCCCTTGAGGTGATCAGCGCCCTTGAGGTGATTTTTCACAAAACCGGCGCTATATAAATCATCCAAATATTATTATTATTTTATTATTATAGATATTAGTAAATATTCATGCAGTATTCTTGTCAAATAACTTGTTGAGATTTATTATACGATGTCATGATAACCGCTTGCAACTTAACATAAGCAAATATCAAATTATGAGGTGTTATCGAATAAAGAATCCAATATTTTTCGATTATTATATTAACAATATGTCGTTAGTATCTGTCTCGGAAATTAATAACTTAGGTATTTGATTTGACACGAAACTCTACTTTATCAAGCATATAGAAATAGTAACCAATAAAACTTTGAAAATGTTGGGATTTATTTTAAAGGTATCTAGTGATTTCAATAATGTCAATACTGTAAAAAAATATATGTATGTCACTAGTAAGGAGTCATTTCCACAAAGATCAGAAAACTCACGCATCTTTTCATGGCTATTAGAAATATTCTTTGCGTAAAGGATATGAAACTAATGTACTACGCTATGTGCAACTCATTACTTGAATATGCATCCTTAGGATGGGGAGGATGTACCAAATCAATACTGGACCCCTTAGCCAAAGCACAAAAATCACTATTAAGGGTCATCCTTAAAAAAAATTCAGATACCCCAGTAATGATTTATTCAAAGAGATAGGAGTTTTGGATGTGAGACAACTTTTCATAAGAAAAGTTATTTTATACACACAAAAATATCGTCACCTCTTCCCCTACGTAGAACATTATCACAACACCCGACACGCAGGGAGGAATCCAATAGTTCCACTTACTACTATGACATCCCTTGCTCAAAGACAATATTCTTACCTAGGTCCTAAAATGTTCAACCTTATACCCGGATCTTGGAAATTGAAAACTGCAAGCGTCTTGCGTAAATTAGTCAACGACTGGATTCTGGACTTAGGAAGAGACGAATGTGAACGTATGCTGTTTAACTGATATACAAAATCACCTAACTTTCCTGATCACTAGACCAAAACTCCCACCACACTTCATTGAGATCTGATATGGCTTCACAATGTTTCGACATCCTTTTGATATTTTTATAGCTGAGATTTATGGTTTTGTGCCCCTGAATACTGTTCGCTATTTCACTGTTAGTGCTTCACGTAAGGCGTAATATACTCACGTCGCTCACTAACATCAAGACTAGCTGTGTGAATCTTGGTACTTTATAGCGGTGATGATTTATAATAAATAAACAATACTTATCACAACTTGTATGACATACGAAATAATGCACACAATTACTTATGCCTTTACCAAATATATACTACTTATACCTTTACCAAAGTAGCACTAGTATTTCATAGTTATTGTTTTCGTATTTTAGCAGGAGTACTACAAGACATGAGCGCGGTGTATATTCGTATTGTCGTATAATATAAAATGTACTGAAAACATGTTTTTAAATCAGTAAAGATAATGTCATGTTTGCACATAATTGTTTACATATTAGTTACAGCGCATAAATAAATAATAAAAAAACAACTTAATATATATTTTTACATACATAAATTATATCTAATATTGTAAATTTTTATGTATTTCTCTTATAAGTGAACTATGTATTATAAGTTCACACTTTTAAACACATAACTTCATCTCTCTATATTGTGAATCTTGTTGTAATTCCTCCAACTTGTTATCAAATACTTGGTTTACACTTTTTGACTTTTCAATGCTACTAACTTTATTACCTACTTATCTCATACACTGTAAATCTGAATATATTATATGTTATCAGGTTAATTCCGCAAATCCGAATATAGTTTATGCTACCAGGTTCTTTTTCTATTTTTTTTGTTATGTATTTATGTATGTATAATATGAACTAAACCTGTAAATTTGTCTGCCTTGGTACGGGAAACTTTCCTAGTTGGACAGGCAAAGCTTCCTAATATGTGTTTTGTACTTTTGTATGTATCTATAGTAAATAAATAAATAAATAAAATAAATTTAGAATACAATTCCACGGTTTGGTCCCCAAATTATGAGGTTCATTCACATGCGATTGAAAGAATCCAAAATAAATATATGTACATTTTAAATTAAATTAAATTATGATAGCATTCTTTGTTCATTAAATTTAATAAAACTATCTGTTCGCAGAATCATTTCCGATTTAACTTGTTTGTATAAAATCATTAATTCAATGTTTGATATCCCTGATTTACTATATGAAATCTGTTTTCATACTCCAGGCAGGTTAGTTACAAGACAGTACCTACCATATTATTGTGGCAATTCGACATCAACGTCCCAATATTATACTCATATGTGACGGATTCAAAAGCTAGGAAACAAATACTCCGATGTTGTTGATATATTTAGTACATCAATTTTAATACATAAGCATACTTTATTGAAGTTTTTTCACAAAGTAAGGGAATATTTTGATAAAGCTATTTAAATTGACTAACACAATAAAAGTATTTTGTCGGCTGAAAGAAAAAAAACTATTTTGGATTTTTTTAATGTTTTGTACCTACATACTGTGTGAATTAAGTTCAATAATATTTTTACTTTATACTTATTTTTGTGCTTTAAACAGTCGTTTCCTGCACTATTTACGAGTATAATTTTATAAAAATTGTTATATGTATGTCAAAGCCTAAATAGGCGCAAATAAATAAATAAATATAGGTATTAGTTTTTTTGTTTTTCTTGGGCATTAATTAATTATGTAACAATTTCTAGACATTTAGTAGAGTTTTCTTCACGGTTCCATGACAGTTGATCCGCCGACAATTGGTCCCCGGCGTATTTATAAACAATGTGCATTCGGTTTAGGGAAACATTTAATTACACAAAATATAACTAGGTACCCCGTAGGGATATGCAGAGATGATGTACCGCCGAATGACAAAAGAATAAAACATATTTTCATTCAAATGCATCAATGATAAATCTGCCTCTCTAAGCAATGTATGTACCAGCGCATAAGTATAAAAAAATCGGTTCCATGACAGTTCATCCTGCGACAATTCATCCGGCGACAGTTCATCCGGCCGACAGTTCATCCTGCCGACAGTTCATCCTGCCGACAGTTCATCCCGCCGACAATTCATCCGGCGACAATTCATCCTGACAATTCAACCTAACCTAACCTAACCTATAAGTATAAATATGTCGTATTTTGTTATTCACGCATGCTTCTTCGGAGAGTCGAAATTATTGTTAGTAAAAATATTTTTACAGCGGATTTCCACTCAAGATGCCTTCAGATATAAGTATATCGATTTTGGTTGTACGGCCGTATATCCTCTTTGCATACTTACTTAATAAAAATCTTCTAAATGATCAGTCACGATGAATTGTCGCCGGATGAATTGTCGGCGGGATGAACTGTCGGCAGGATGAACTGTCGGCCGGATGAACTGTCTCAGGATTAACTGTCGCCGGATGAATTGTCGCAGGACGAATTGTCGGGTCACCAAAAAAATCAACAATGAGTATAAATTCCTTTGATACCAACTTATTGAAAAGTACATTTTTGAAATCGAACTGAATAACTTTTACGATTGAAATTGGTAAATAATGCACAAAAACTTATAATTTTATAGTTAACATCATGTATTTACACCCGTCGTGAGTCGTGATAAACTTTAAACTCTTAGATTTTATTTGAACACCTCCATGCAAATTGATTAATAAATTAACGTACAATACTCCAGTTAAATTCTAAACAAATTGACAAAACTCAGAGCGCCTTCGCCTAACAATAATAATGATGTTGACTCAAACCAAATGCAGCAGAGTGCTTGTGTTTTTAAGCGACAATTTCCTAATTGCATCTGGTGCAAATGAATTCCTTTAGTTTTATGAAGCATCCAAACCTCTCGGCCGGGCGAAACGCTTGGCGTTTGAGTTGGACAACTTCGCATTCTCCACCGAGAATAGAAAACAAAGCAATACTCAAAGTAAATTGAATCGATTCACCAGTCAAAGCTATCAAAATCGATCTAATTAAGTTCTAATGATTTGATGGTGGTTATCCTAACATTGAGATTAAACAAATCATATTATGGGACGAAATTGTTTTGATGAAATTGAAACTAATGATTTAGAAGTTGAGAAGCTGGTGCTAATTTTAGCAAAGTTAAACAGAATACATTTTGTTTGTTGGTTATTATTATTTTATGCGAATATTGCATGTCCCAAGCCAGTGGTAAGTGGTATCCCTAAACTGGGTATGTTGTGAAGCTACATGGAGTGGAGAGGGGAAGGAGATAGAAGAGAGGAAGACAATCAGAACTTGCCACCTAATATGCTAAAGAATCTAAAAATTGGTTTTTCACCAGTACGCCATGCAGTAGGGGATTTTTTTTTTTTACAGTGAATAACCGCACAAGAATCTCAACTGCTCCCGTCTGGAGCCAGTGAGACTATGACATCCCCAATTGGGGTATGTTGTGAGGCTGAAGGTAGTGGGGAGGGGATGGAGATGGGGAAGAGGAAGGTTGGGAAGTACCTGGCTATTCAGATCTGGTCACCAAACACGGCTAAAGGCATTTTCAAGCAACGTTTCAATTCTGAATGGTGGTCTTACACCAGGGCGATACTGATAGTACTTCCACTCTGGAACATGCCGCAAATATACTATATATTATTTAACAATGAATTAATTGTGAAATAACACAAATTAATCAAATAAAATTTATTTGCGCATGCCGGGTTCGAACCCGCGACCTCCGGATTGTGAGTCAAGAGTCTTACCCACTGGACTACGGAGGTCCATGGAGGGGATGGATGGTTTCAATTATTATAAGCAATAATTATCAGCCTGAAACACTCATCAACATTGAAAAATCTTCCGAAAAAAGATACTTGCCGCCAACGGGACTTGATATTTTTTGCTTATAATAATTGTTACCCTTTGTGCTATGCATAAAAATCTTGTCTAAACGGTAGTTTATAAATTAAAAATAATAATTGATGGATGGTTTCACAAAATTTAAACAATTCATGAAAAATAAAGTTGATAATCAAGTTCTGTGAAAGTTCTGCTCGAGTTTTACCACGGGCCTTTTGTTTCGCAGTAACTTTGATTTTTCATTATTTTTTTTTTTAAAGAAAGACAAACATTCGCAGGTTACGAATAACCCGACAATATTTGAAAATCTCCTACTACCACCACAGCAAGCCGAAAATGTTGCTTGAGTCATGATGGAGGACTTAGAATGCCGAGGAATCGAACTTGGAAAGCCTCAGTGGGACCCAAACGCGATGCCCACTTAACCACTGACCGGTCATTGATAGTAACAGAATTTGAATAGGACTTTCACAGAATTTAAAAATTGACTTCGAAATTTGATGAATTGTTAAAAAATATGTAAAACCTGTCTATGAATTGTATTTACCACTCTATAATTCATGTTTCTTCTTTTTTGCGTTCAATACAAATGTTAAAAGACATTTTGAAAAAACTTCTCAGTGTGCATAATTTTATGAGTGATCTTTCTAAGGTAAACTCCGACATACACATAAAGGCACATTAGGCTTATAATAAAATCATAAATTTTAAAATATATCATTTTATTTCATAGGGTATTAAAAACTGAAAGCTAAAATACCTAAAACCAAATCCCGAATGACCAACTTCCCGCAAAACAGCAGATATCTCATATGTATTTTCGTTATTTGTTTTTGGGGTTGTTACGCTGTGTTGCGCTACCTCCTTCCGGCAGATCTACACACACGACACATCTACCGGATCTGCCGGATCTGCCCTGATGATGGACACTGCAACGATGTCCGAAACGTTGGCTAAAGAAGGAGGTAGCGCAACACGGCATAACACCCCAAAAACAAATAACGAAAATGCTTTTGGCCGTGAAAATCTTAAAACTTATCCATCTCATATGTAATTTAATTAAAGTTACCAAAAAAGGCTTATTTTTAGTTTGATTTCCCACAAATGTTTAACAACATTAAAGCAATTTGCCAAAAGTCCTGGTAATGTAAAATAAATTATTCAAACCATTCATCATCAATATCGATCATCATTCATCTTAGATTAAACAAAGGCATAAGAAATCGTCAGATCCACAGCAATAATTATTCAAAGCTTTTGTATCGATAAAACCATAAGTCGATAATTCCACACGTTCTCGAATACTGTTCAAAAAGATTTTACAAGTCTTACAACTGACAACAATTAATAATAGAAATTTTCTTATATTATTTCAAGGACTTTGTCATTAGAATCAGATATGCTCAGCTTCAAAGAGCACCTGTTTCAATACAACAGTTTCTTCTGAACAATGATGAATAAATTACATTTTACATAAGAATAATTTAAGGATTCATTGTTCAACCAGAGAAATCTGTTCCTTTTCGAAGTTTCTAGAGAACTGCGGGTTCTTTCTTAAATAATGCATGTTGACGTACTGTGTTTGTCAAGAAGATTCATGGAGCATTGCGAGAGCTTTTTATGAGAAAAAATATTAAACATAATTTTATAGTGTGCAGTTCGAGCGCTACAGATTCTTTTAATAATTATTAAGTTTCTTCCAAATAATTCAATATTTTGCTCAAAAGGACGCCTCTCACATAAATCTAATTTTGTTTATCATGCTTGACCTCAAATAAACGTGACATACTTAACTAACTTTAACCAGTGATTCCTGACATTATTTTGAGTAAAAATATGAATGAAATTTTGTTTTTTTTTTTGAGTTTTTGTTTTTCTCCAAAAGCAACAAAAAAAAATTCTTCAACACATCGTCACTGGTCGCTCAGCCGAGTAACCGCTCAAACAAATTGTGGGAAATGTAGGAATGCTCAACCTGCTGAAGCAGAACATCCATTTTCCAAAAGAAATTTCAATTTTCAAACTGTGTCAAGGGAAAAGATTCTAAAAATAATTAATTCCCTAAAAAATACTTCTTCTGCCGGGGTTGATGGAATAACAACGAAGATTTTGAAAACGCTGTTTACGGAAATTACATTGCCCCTAGAATACCTAATTAACCTTAGCATCAGTCAAGGACACTTCCCCTCAAACCTGAAACAAGGTATTGTTATTCCCATACATAAAACAGGTAACAAGACAGACAAACAATTACAGACCAATAACTCTACTGACCAGTCTATCCAAAATATTTGAAAAAATTATCAATGCTCAGTTGGTAAAATTTATGGTGAGCCATAAAATACTCTCAGAAAATCAGTACGGGTTTCAAGAAAACAAGAGTACCTCAGACGCTATTGCCACCGTAACTGACTTCATTGTAAAAAACCTCGATAAAAGCAAAAAATGTATTCCCATATTTTAAGACTTTTCTAAAGCCTTTGATACAATATCATTCATTAAATTAATAAAAAAACTTCAAATAATCGGTATTACAGGCAACGAACTTAACTTTTTAAAGAGCTACCTTGATGACCGCAAGCAACAAGTGAAAATAATGAACACACTTAGCAATCAGTGCTCAACTCACTATGGGATACCTCAAGGTAGCATATTACGACCGTCTTTGTTCCTTTTATATATCAACGACTTATGTAACATTAAAATTCAGGGAAAAATAGTTAGTTTTGCCGATGACACTGTATTACTATTTGAAGCTGACATTTGGCAAGCTGTTTACAAAAAAGCTGAAACGGATATAAACATTATAAAAAAGTGGTTAGATAGAAATACGCTCACATTGAACACCGAGAAAACTAAATATGTCACATCAAGCATAAATATAACAGGTCAACCTCATGATGACGCCTCTATTAGAATACACACATGTTTAAATTCCGATGAATCTTGTCAGTGTCCCTACATTGAGCGCACTACACAGATGAAGTATCTCGGCCTCACAATTGATCCATATCTCAAATGGAATATTCACACTCAAATAATTGCAAACAAAATAAGAAAAACCATGCACTTTTTCAGAACGATATGAAACTTTCTCGACTTACAACACTTGAAAATGATTTATTTTGCAGTCTGTCAATCTATTATTGAGTATGGTATCGTAGCATGGGGAGGCGTTACTGCATCAGCACTAGACCCAATCACAAAGGCACAGAAAACTATTATAAAATTAATTCTTAGACTACCTCTAATTACAGACTCGAACTTAATCTTTAATATTATAAATGTGTTTGATGTTCGGCAGATATACGCAAAAACAATCCTCAATCATCTATTCACAAATATACATAATTACTATGATAAAAGATTAAATACTCGCTGTATTCGAAATAATAACAAAGAATTACTACAAATTCCCATAACTCATACTACTTTTGGGCAACGAAGCTTCAGATACCTTGCAACAAGACTTTACAACATTCTTCCAATTAGTATAAAAAAATGTGATTCAAAAATGTGATAGGGCATTTACCGGTGCACTCACCCAAGTTCGAAATTAGTAATGAACCAATGCTGTCACTATTGTACCTATGCTATTCATATTATTAATGCAACCAATCTATTGTGCGATTATATTCTAATATAGGTGTAGGTATGTTCACAGAATTATAAATTGACGTAAAATTACTGCCTCAACACAGGTTAGCGTAGTGAGGCAGATTACGAGAAACCTACGCTTATAATTATAAATCTCTATTCTTTAAGTATCTACTGTTTATATGTATATTGTTTTCCATTATTAACTTTTGTACTTATGCAACCTTTAAACTATTGTATACTTTTTTTTGTAATTATAAATCTTTAAATTTTTAACAATTATTACAAGCAATAATTGTCAGCCTGAAACACTCATTTACATTGAAAAATCTCCCGAGAAAAGATAAGAGATAAAAGATAAGAGTGTTTCAGGCTGACAATTATTGCTTGTAATAATTGTTACCCTTTGTGCTATGCATAAAAATCTTGTCTAAACGTTAGTTCATAAATTGAAAAATAATAACTTTAAATTTTTGTTCAATAAAGATATATTATTATTAATTTCCATAAACCCCTACCCTGACCCCAGCTATCCTATACCTACCGATTTTTTCGTGATTTTGGTTGAAAAAAAACATCAAAAATGTAACCAGAGACCAAAATTTCATTTACAATTTTTAATCCAAATAATATTTAAAAAAACACTGGTTAAAGTAACTCAAGTACGACCCTGAATTTAAGATAATAAATGATAATCAACTGATTTTAAGATCATGAAATGATTTAAGATCATGATCATGAAATTTAAGATAATAAATGATAACCAACCTGAATTTAAGATAATAATTGATAGTAATCATCTCAAATGAAAAGTTAAGCTATGTAATATTTTTAGGAAACTTGTTAATCCCAAGTTTAACTTAAATTTAATTTTTTTTGGGTGAGATGTAAAAATATATTTAAACTTAGTATATATTACATATGTACGTTCACACACACTTGTGTACCTCCTAAGTCTGTCTCGACATAGGCATCGAAAAACATCATAATCATACTATACACAGATAATTAAAAAATAAAAACAAATATTTAACACTGTTGACGAATCGAAAGACATGTCGTGAACGAGGTACGCAATGCAGGCTGATATCACCAATTCGTTAGGTTTGCCGCACTCCCCAGTATATATAGCATGGTGTCACCACGCCTATTAAATTTATATTTGGCCATGACTCCCTATTTTGAACAGCGTTTCAACTTTTAAATCTATTAACGGATTGGAATGTTTCAAATTCGTGCTAGGCAGGTTGAAAATATCGTGCACTGATTAACTATATTTAGCTGAATAAAACACAGAAACAACCAAGCTTTAGGCATGTTAAGCACCAAATGCATTTAAATACAATAGTTGTGTGTATGTGACAAAAATCTAACTGAGTAACCAATGACGGGCCACCAAACAACTTGGTCTTGGCATACACTGCTTGTTTCAATCATATTTGTACATCGTCTCATACATACCTTTCTCTTATTTAACTGTTGAAATGACCCAACTCACGTACTCGGTTCACTTGCCTTGTCTTTTTGAACACCCCTGACTTTTCTGCCATTCATATTAGCATCATATAAATCTTTTCTTCCTTCATCCGCTCTGCACGCCCAAACCATCTAAGCGTCCCTTTCTTTTGATATAAATCATTCCGCTTACATCAGCCCATTATTTTTTATCATGTCACACGGTATGAACTAGTACTGTATTAAAATATAACTAGCCGTTGGAAACAATAGTTATATTATTTCAACGTCCAACGCTGTTGAAAATAATTAGCGCCAACAGTTGAAATATAATACCTACATGCGAATATTATTCAACGCAGTCAACGATTCAACTGCCTAATAAATAAAAAGGGATAAGAGTTTGTACTTCGTGAACAACATTACTCGATATTTTAAATGGTCTTTTGGTTATGTACTTACCTACTGCACGTTTTTTTTTATTTTCCCATCCAATACGGCCGATACACAGCGCCATGGAACAATCAAATTTATCAACGACAAGCAAAAAAATAACCTATTGATAATTGTCAATGTTTTGTACCTATTGTTTTCAACGGTGTTGGAATGATTAAGTCAAAAGGGTTAAGAGATCACACTTCGTGAACGATATTATACCCAATTACACAAGGTCTTTTGGTAATGTACATACCTACTGCACGTTTTTTTTTTATTTTCCCGTCCAATACGGCCGATACGTAGCGCCAAGCAACAAGCGAATTTATCAGTGACAAGCAAAATATATCTTCAACAGGATAATATTTTCAACACCGAAACCAACGTCTTCCAACAGTTTCAACTTTCAACGTTATTATAGGATTATTATTACGTGTGTGTCGCGTGGGGCGTAGAGATAATAATAATTAATAATACATCAATGATTCGGGGAACCACCCGTTAAAAGGGATTCCTTAATACGATTTTGATATATTTTTTGTTAGTATCGTGTCTATCTCCTATTATAGTTGCGTCAACGTCGACGTTATTTTCAACAGCTATTTTCAACAGTTGAAAATTGCCAACGATAACGACGTTGGCGTTGGATAGAATTATCGTCAACGCCCAGTACTAGTATGAACACACAAATGCCTCGGGGTTCTCATTTCTACAGTATTCAGTTCACTTTGATCCTTTCTCTGCCATACATCAGGTTGGCATCAGCACTCCATTGTGGATTGCTAGAATCACCTCCTTGCACAATTTTTTGTTAGCGGTAATCGCGTTCAGTCCTTCATGAATGGATTTCCTGCATTTACCCTTCTTTTAATACCCACATCAGCCTTTATTTTATTTTAGTTTTATTTTATTTTATTTTATTTTATTTCGAAAACCAACAGTTACATTATTTACTTAGGTGTATTTACATATGTATATGTTATTGAACCAATAATAGGTTTTCACTGGTGTGTATTAATTAGAGAGATTAAAAAGTTATAAAAGTTATAATAGTTATAATAGCTTATTGGGATGGGATGGTGGGCGGGAGGGGAAGGGGACGGATTTAATCTGGGAGTGAATCCATCCACCTCCTTTAAAATTACTTCCCAAAAATCATCGACCCATCCACCTGCTATAAGTATGTATTTTTTTAGAAAAGGCTCTGTTGGTTTTCCAAATAAAATGCAATAAAAACATTGAGCCGGGCGACGGAAAGAGCTCAATAGTCGGCGACCGAAGTGGCTCAGTGGAAGGAGTTTTCTTTGGAATGGGAAAGTAGGCATTATGGATATCAAATTATATATATATATCAATCCGAATGACACAGTGAAAAATTGAGTAGTACGCTCCTGATCGACCGAAGTCGCTCAGTGGCAGGTGTACAAAATTGAGCGGTTAAGGGCCCGCAACCCGGATTTGTACCGATTTATTACACATTTCCCTTAAACACGGTAAGTTTTAAAGCTCTTATAAAAATATATGTTATTCTTGAAGATAAAATTCCCTCGATAGAAAAAAATCGCAAAGTATGCTTCAAAAATTATTATTAACACGTTTGTTTCAGTTATTTTACAACTTATGAAGAAATTCACAGTATTTCTTTAAATGCTGTTTAAGATAATGTTGTAAACGAGTCGTGTTTTATTAAACATTTTCGCATCGATTTTGTCGCTGTAAATGTTAGCGCTCTCCTCTAACAATTGTAATTTCGTATCTCTCCATCTTCTTCTTTTCGGGCCTGGTTGCAAAGCCTTAACTGCCTGTGCCCTTTGTGTTGTGGCACACTCACTGCTTCATCTACATATAACATCGTTTTTTTCCATCTTATAACTTGTATTATAATGTACTGTGTATGTCTTAATAAACAAATAAATAAAATAAATAAATCCACGTTCAGACGTCAAATTGCTTGGTATTTTAGCCAATTTCTGCAACGAGCAAAAAGCTAGTAAGTATGTATTGTGTATGTGACAAAGATAAACATAATTGTTTCTAGTTAGAGCAAGTCGAAATGTTGTTCATATAAATTCAAAATGAAAGTTGTATTACCCGGTCAATGTATTAATGGAAACGGGGGAATTGGAGGTAGATTTGATATAATGAATGTGACATGTTCTTACGAACCTGAATAAGTACTGGAAATCTGATACGGTCTTGAAATTCACGACTTTTATTCGATAAGTCGACTCTTGTTCTCTTGTTAACTAAATACGGTATGTAGAGAATTGAGATACTTAGTAACAATAAGTATTTCTTCATTTGGAATATACATTATAAAATTGCCGTATTTGATATATTTGGTTTCTGTTAGTTAGTCAATGGTAAACTTTTTTTTTACATTAGCCCCACACAGGAGGCCCTGAGGAAAATAACTCCCCTCAGGGCCTACGTTATCTTTGGGATGCTGTGTGGAGGGTCTTTTTAGGGAAAGGAAGGAGAGGAAGTAGTGGGAAGGAAAGGGGTACGACTACGATGAGTGAGTAGGAATTTGGGGATCAGTATGTCCAGGAGTGACGGACGTGTAAATCCGAGTGTAAGTTCCGAGAGAGTTTGGCTGGAAAAGTCAAAGGGATTTCCTTTGAATCAAATACTCTCACTCGATCCGGCCTGCCATGCAGCTGGCGGGCAGACCCATCCGCCGCCAAGACCCTGACAAACCTTACCCCATGAACCCGGGCACCCCTGCTAAGTCACCAAACGTAGCGAACAACTTGGGGTGACATATGGCAGAGGTGTTGGTTATCCAATGAATGGTTCTTGGGGCTGCGTTACCCATACCCGCCTCCAAAATGTTTTTTTTTTTTTTTTAATTTAAGTAAATGAATAATTTTATAAAGTTCATTATATCTTTATTTATTTATTTATTTATTATAGATAGATACAAAAGAAAGTACAAATTGCATATTAGAAAGCTTTGCCTGTCCAACTAGGAAAGTTTCCCGTTCCAGGACAGACAAATTGACATGTTTAGTTCATATTATTCCTGAAATGTACATAATTACATAACAAAAACCAAAAAAAAAAGTTTCATTTTTCTCTGAAACTAGGTTGTGCAATAAAGAAAATGTATATAATATATATAAATATAAGTACATATACATTTTTTTGTGACAAAGTAGAAAAAGTAATCTGGTAGCATATATTATAATCGGATTTACCGAATTAACCTGTTAACATATAATATACAGAGTATGAGATAAGTAGGTATGTTAGTAGCATTGAAAGGTGTAACATGTACCTGACTACAAGATGGAGGAATTACAATAAGATTTACAAAATAAAGATATAAAATAAAGTTAGGTTATGTGTTAAGAAGTTTGAACTTTTAATACATAGTACACTTATAGGAGAAACTATATTAAAAATTACAATATTAGATATAATTTATGTGTGTAATTATCTATATGATTTTTTTAAGCGTTGTAACTACAATGTGTAATCATGATTATTTTCACTGAATTAAAACATGAATTCAGAACATATTATATTATACGACAATACGATATCAACATTAAAGAATTGCTTTGATTGTGTTGTAGTAAAACATGCCTTGTTGACGCAACTATGTATACCTATCTATATACCTAGTTCGATTTCTCTACCCATCCTTTTTTACCACAATTACCTGTCCCTACTGACAATATTACCTACCGTAGAACAATAAAATCAATATGTCAGTCAGTCTGTTAAAAGAAACTGTGCAATGAACACCATTATTCTCTCAGTTTTATATAAAATCGACCAGTTTATGGAAGCTTGTGCAGTGAGTGACTTAGTGCTCCCTCAGACCCATAATATTGAGCCGAACATCAACCATAAGGGGTAAGTCAGTTTCCTTAACCATTCATCTGTTTACCATTCCCCATAGTTGTGTCAAAGTATTTACAAGCATAACATTTTTAAAAATATATTGATACAGTCCATGTAAAAAATGGAGGTCTTCACTCAGGAGAATTTCTTTGGGTAGACTGTTTTTTTATAAATGAAGCACTTTTTGGTTTTCACTTTAAGTTCTTGATTTTTTATTGTTATGATTTGAATATTTACAAACTGACGACAATAACTTTCCCCACCCAACGGACAAGGGTTCAGTAGTATTTTAAATTCTTAGTGCAAGTTTTCGTAAAGAAGTAAGTCAATTTTACTGATACAAGCCTTTTTATAAAGGTTTCGTACATCTATATCTGCCTTGTCTGTTGTGTGAGAAAGGGACAAAAAATGAAATGATTCTATCGACATCTAGCGAACAAATCAGACAACTCTTGGATGTCAATCCAACCTTTGATGGTAACTCAACTTCATAATTGGTTTGAGTCCTGGGTTTAAATCTAAACAGTCCATTCTACGTGTCGCATTTGCGATACCATGCCTTTTTTCCGAAATTTAGATTTTTTGTGGGAAGAATATCAAGAAATCCGGGTGCAGTGCATTTCCAAACTGAAATTTCCTGAAAATCTTCTTACAAAAAACCGATTTCCAAAAAAAAAACAAAAAAGTTTTCGGTTACAACACCATACATAATTCAATTTTTTAAATATTAGCACTCTAGCACATCCAAAAGACACGAGCCGCCACTGGCCTAAGGGGCTAATTTAAAAAAAAATACAGGTTCGTTCGATATATGAATTTAGGTATAAAATATTTTATTTTGATAACTACAAAACAAACGCAAAACGAACAGCAATTAATTTGCATCAATCGTCCAACAAATATTAATTTGTTTACTGCGATAAATTTTTTATCATTATTGTTATGCAGTTGTTATAAATGCCTGTCGGTACTTAACATTAAAGCGGTCATAACTCACCTTAATGATCGTAACAAATCGGAAATATTTCGGTCTGTGATATAAAATGTAATTCGGTATTTCACGGTCGTAATAAAACATGCCAGTGATTAAGAGTGATGTTTCGGTGTCACATTTGTATCCTCACTGAGATTGACATATATTTTAAACTAGTTGACCCGGACACGCTTTGCTGTGGCTAACGAAATTATTTAATAGAAATATGGGGAAACACATGCATTACGTACTTAAACGACATACAAAAATACAGAACACAGATATTAAAAAAATCTCTTCAATTATAACCCAGACAGTCTCACAAAAAACTATAACAGGAAATAAACCTTCTGAAAATAAGAACATTATATGAATATAACATATGCCATTTAATCTACAAAATGCAAAATGTACACACAAACATAACATTTATAAAAACGTCAGAAGTACACGAGCATTATATTAGACAACATAATCGTACACAAATAATGTCAAGACTGAAAGTGGCAAGAGAAGCATTGGCCACGAGGGAGTACACATATATAATCTCCTTCCAGATAACCTAAAAATGGAGATGAATATAAATACCTTAAAAAAACTATTAAAACAAGTTGTTAGAACACAATTATACTAAATATACTCTGTACTTAAGTTAAGTTAGTTTAGTTTTCGTTATTTCTTTAATTTAAAAAAATAACGAAACACAACGCCATCTATCGGATGGTTACCATAACCATTTAACTCACACCGCCATCTGTTAATTTGCATACAAATCAAATCTACACCGCGCGGTTGCCAGCTCGCTCGTCCACCACATGCAGACATTCTTATCTTTCATCTTGAAATATTTTAATTTAATGTATTATATATGTATAATATGGAACTCGTGGGACTGCACCACCCTCCCCGAGATCTGGAATAAACGAATTAAAAAAAAAAAAAATCTCCTTTAATGATACCTATATTTCAACCAATTTACACAAAAAACCCGTGAAAACCGCATGAAAATCCGTTCAGTAGTTTTTGAGTTTATCGCGAACAGACAGACAGACACGGCGGAGGACTTTAATTTATAATGTGTAGAGATGAGTTTGGTCTAAGTTTTAAACATGCAGTAAGTTTAAAAAAAACGCTTCCAATATGGTTTTTAAGGAAGCATTGTTGATTAAAAAGGAACACCGGGATGGTAATAGGTAAATCCCTCAGGGCCTATGTCAACTTTGTGAAGAGTCTTTTTAGGGAAAGGAAGGAGATAGATGAGATCGAAGAGGACCGATTTCGCTAATTATTTTTTTATAATATTCCTTGAAGTACGAGGAAGTCCTGAGAACGAATAAAATATGAAGGGGGAGGAGAAATCGGGGTCAATGTATTCAGAAGTGACAAATATATGAATCCACCCCTTCCACTGCGGTGAAAGGCTATGGGTCGATATAGTCCGGCTGGAGAGCTACCTCAATCAGCTACACAGTAGGTGGGCAAACGCATTCGCCGCTAAGACCTAGACAGACCTCACCCTTTGATCCCGGGAATCCCTGCTATGTCGAAAACTTCTTTGGGTGACTTATGACAGGGGTTTTGGGTATCCAATAAATGGATCGTAGGGCGGAGGTACCCATAAGCGCCTCTCAAATTGTTGACATACCAGAAATAACATTCGACCGAATATGTTTCAGGGAAAACTTATATCATTATTTTATTTTTGCATCGCTTTTTCTTCCTTTTTTGTTTTCAGTAGTTGGAATTAAATACGAGTGCCGTTGGTAACAAAAAACTGTCAAAAAAAGCGAAGCTAGCAGTCCCCAATGGAGTCCTGGTAACTACCCTGATGTATGGTAGTGAGGCATGGGAAGAGAAAGGATGAAAGTAAACTGAACGCTGTTGAAATGAGATCCCTGATGCGTACGTGTGGTAAAACCATGTACATTATATATGTGTGAGAAATGTGGATATCCGCAAAGAATATAAGGCTGATGTAAGCAAAACGAGTAAGATTAAGAAAGGGACCCTCAGGTGGTTTGGGCATGTAGATCGAATGAACGAAGAAAATAGAGTAAGAAGAATATACAACGCAAACGTTTTCGAAAGAATATGGGAGTAAACGGTTTTCGAAAGAATATGGGAGTACAGAATGCAATATTAAAAGTGACAGAAACCATTATAAAAAATGTTGACCAAAAAAAAAGCTGTATTGCGGTTTTTCTAGATCTAAGTAAAGCTTTTGATACAGTGTCCCATAAAATTCTCCTTAAAAAACTAGATAACATAGGTATTAAAAACTCTGCATATAACTGGTTCAAATCATATATAACTGATCGCAGCCACGCTCTAAATTTAGCCAACGTAACAAGCCAAAACAGATACATAACTTACGGTGTTCCCCAAGGAAGTACATTAGGACCCATACTATTTTTACTTTACATCAATTGCCTGTGTCAGTTAGATATTAGCGGAGATGTTATCTGCTTTGCGGATGACACTGTTCTCATTTTCGCTTCTGATTCCTGGACAAATGTATACAAAAAAGCTGCCGAAGGAATCAACCGGATTAAAAATTGGCTCAACAATAACCTGCTAACACTAAATATAGACAAAACAAAATACATGACATTTAGTATAGATCCCAGACGACAACCAAGACTCAATGAAAACCTAACTATACACGACTGCACATCTAAACAAAACTGCCTGTGCAACCCGCTAACACGGACTCAGATAATCAAATATTTAGGCATTTACATTGACAACTATTTTAGATGGACAGAACAAATAAATAAAACAGCGGGTAAAGTAAGGAAACTTATATACTTTTTTAAGAACATACGAAACATAATGTCAGTGAAGACTTTAAAAACTATATACTACGCATTAGGACAATCAATTATCACCCACGGTATGATTGGTTGGGGTGGTGCTGCGAAGACTAATATGGACCCTCTCGACAAAGCGCAAAAGGCCTTAATTAAAGTTATTACTAAAAAACCTTTTAGATTCTCGACAATACAGTTATTTAAAGACTTTGCTGTATTGAACATACATCAACTGTACATCAAAATTATGTCTATACATTACCAAAAAGACAAACTAAACCATCATACTGCACAACACAATTACGACACAAGACATAGACATCAACACATGACTCCGAAGACAAATACTACATTTGGACAAAGACATTATCACAATTTGGCTCCAAAATGTTTTAATTTAATTGAAAAAGATATAAAAGATATTCTAGTGACAAAAAATCTAAAACGCAAAATTCATACGTGGGTAGTAAACAAGGGGATTGCATAGTGCGTGCGGATAACTTGATCAAACAACAAACTCAACGCCTGTATTTTTTCTGTTTTCTCCTTAACTATTTTCATCTATTTATCTCATATCTTTTTTTTTTCATTTCTTTATATTTTTTTCTTTTATTCCATTTATATATTAAAACTAAAATTATATTTTTTATCTTCCAAGATTAAGATATCAAAATTAAATTAAATTCCTGCCACCTCAGAACAGGCTCAGCCTAGTGAGGTGGTATATACCAAAAAAAATAAAATATTTATATGTATGTGTAGGTATATTGTATATATTGTAATGTTATTCTTGGTTAATAAATAATTAAAAAAAAAAAAAAAAATGTGAATGGTAGAAGAAGTCGGGGACGCCCGAGGAAGACATGGCAAGATCAAGTGAATCAGATACTTGAGTCGGACCATGTCAAAAGTAAGTAAGAGTAAATAGAAGAGTATGTATGAGACGATGTATGAATGTGCGTGAGGCAAAGAGTGTGTGCTAAGACCGAGTTAGGCGGTCCGTCTTCTCTGCCTACCCCTGCGGAAAAACGGCGTGATGTTTAGTTAGTTAGAATTAAATAAAATTACTCTCTCTCTTTTTGTTTTTTTTTGATAACAAAAATTCATATAATTCAAAAATTCATGAAATCCTTATGAAGTATTTCATAATTACTTACACTTTTGTAACTAATATGTCATAACCGTTTAATGTAATGATATATATTGATTATTTATTTATTTATTTTTTTTAATTTTAACTTTATGAGTAAAACCTCAAATTGTAATATTTAATTAAATGAAGACAATATAAGCGAAACTCAATCGAAAATCTGAAAACAGAAAAATCAGAAAAAGATATTGACACATCTGGGACTCGAACCCAGGACCTCTCGCTTACCGGGCGAACGCGCTAACCACTGCGCCACCGTGTCGATATCCAATTCGGTCACTTTTTAACTGTATCATACTTCGACTAAGAACCACCCACACTATCTTCATTTTTCTTAACGCATATACTATTGGCTGCTATCTTTATGTATGATTGCAAGATTCAAACCCGAACTAAATGCTCTCTAGATAGTGTCTGGATAAATCTTTATCCATTTTATTATCTTATTTTATCTTATTTTATCTGTATCTTTTATGTATCACACAGTATTAGAGAGTATATATAGATTATGTTTAGGAAGTTTATCTAGTTCTTATCTCTATAATATTAGGCAAAAAAAGTTAATAATTATGGACTTTTTATTTATTATTTGGGCGTGATGTGAACATTTGTTATTGGGTTATAACCTAGTTATTATAATTTATTGTTTTCTTAAATGCATGTAACCTGTTAAGGTAACGTACCCATACTACGTGACCTGTTTAGGGGGGGGGGTCTTCAAAATACTACGCTTGGTACAAATAAATGAGCGACGGGTTGCTTAGGTTTTTGGTCACCGGGGGGGGGGGGGGGGGGTTAAAAATTGCAAAAAATTGATCACGTAGTATGGTTACGTTCCCTAACCTGTAAATGTTCCTAATACAATAAAATAAATAAATAAGAAGTATGTTAGGACGTACGTTCTTCGCATGATCTACGATGACGTTGAAAGGATCTCTACCTGGTATTTCCTTAATTAATTCTGCATTGCAGTTTTCTGCGAAAAAAATATTTTGCCTGGGCATTTTCCACTATTTCTATTACTCTATCGAAAAATTTCGTTATGCATTTGTTTTAAAACTCATCGGAGCTGCCCATCAAACACGCTATAAAATATATCATTCGAAAAAGAGCTGCTTTGATATCAAAATAATAATTACTTTGAAAAACTAGCAGGAGCGCATAAAAGTTTGTGGGATTGGCAGCGGAAAAACTCCTTTTACGCGGCACGCTTATGAATGAAAAGTATTAGGGAATTTAGCGCACGGCCGCGTCCCTCCTGAATATGTTCAACTACCGCGGAGTTTTCGCCGTTTATTCTCATGCAACCGCTTCCCGCTTCTGGGCTCCCATTCCAAAAGAGTTAGTTTTTTTCCATTCCACAATGTAACTGTTTCTCTTTCCATCAAAAAAATTTGCTGGAATGTCACAAAGGGAACTGTTTCATAATCAGTCCTGGGACTTGCTAAAATATGCAGTAATTAAATCTATGCACACCTTTTTAAACTGTTAGTTTGTCCCATTTAGTTTATATTTTCCACTCAGAACATTGTTTTCAAATACATTATAACTAAATTATTTTGGATAATTTGGGAGAAAGCGCGTATAAAAAGTTATTGATGTATAGCCACAAAAACAAGATTTACCGAAAACAAAGGCCTAAAAATACCACGAGTATCAAATAAGTATGGTAGCAGAACGCTCGAATATATGATACCTTTGATTTATAACAAATTGAATCAAAACATTAATTTAAAAAATAATGAGGAACCCTGCCCCAAACTGACAAAAAGTGGTTAATAAATGAACAACACATTTTTATCTATCCTAAATCTTATATTAGGTATTAATATTGTAACTTAAGGGCCCGCAACCCGGATTTGTACCGATTTATTACACATTTCCCTTAAACACGGTAAGTTTTAATGCTCTTAAAAAATATATGTTATTCTTAAAGATAATATCTAGACTTTGCCCGCTCCGAAAAGCAAATTATATAAAATTCCCTCGATAGAAAAAAATCGCTAACTATGCTCCAAAAATTATTATTAACACGTTTGTTTCAGTTATTTTACAAGTTATATGTATGAAAAAATTCACAGTCTTTCTATAAATGCCGTTTTAGATAATGCCCGCGAGATTTTTGCTCTATTTTAAACGAGTCGTGTTTTATTAAACATTTTCGCAATTTTCGCTTCGATTTTGTCGCTGTAAAGTTAGCGCTCTCTAACATTCGTAATTTCGTATCTCTCCATCTTCTTCTTTTCGGGCCCGATTGCAGAGCCTTAAGCTAATGTGTGTTATGTAATAATATTAAATGGTAGAACCTACAGACAAGCTGATCTGTCACAGCTTTGTGGGACTACCCATATCGTATATTGTATTAGATGCAATTATGTTCAATTTACTAAATAATAAATAAAAGAAAAATAATAAATTTAATTATTCATCAACGTAATATTAAATCATTGAATATACTGTTAATAAATCTACCAGAACAAAACACAAGAAATTTAAAGAAAATTAACGGTCGCAACTCGGGATCGATCCCAGGATCTCTGTCCTACCGGCACAATGTTTAAATCTGATTATTTTCCATTATTTTTATGGATCTCGTGCCTCAATTTTAAGCATTATAAATATAATCCTCATCTAAACTCCATGTTTTTGGCTGCTATCTTCTCATGAATTCAAAATTCTATCCAAATATACTTGTTATATGGATAGTGTCTCGGACATACTTTTATTTATTACTAGCTGGTCCCGGCATGCGTCGCTATGCCACTTAATAAAGAAATTGTTTCTCCCTGAGTGTCCTTTCCCATCGTCCCGTTCCCCTTCCGCCTCCCCTTCTTCTCCTGCGTTCTCTTCCCCTCTCGCGTTCCCACTCCGTCACCTCCACCTTCCCTCTCCCTACTCTACTCCCCCCCCCCCCCTTCACCGTCCCGCGAACCCCCCTCCCGAGTTCCCCTCCCCCTCCCAGGTCCCCCTTCCCGCGTTCCCCTTCCACCTTCCCCGCCTTCCCTCTTCCCTTTGCCGCTCCCTCGTCCCGCCAACCCTCCTCCCGCGTTCCATATATTCAATCCCAGTACATTCAGTTCTTAAACAGCCCGCGTGCCACCTTTTACAATTTTTATTCAAATTTCCATTTTTCATGTATATTAAATTTGGTACCTAACATAGGTACCTATTTAAAATATCTAAAATTCTTGATTCGATTCAAAATATTAGGGGAGTACCTACTTTAAATAAATTTTTCAACTTTTCAAAAATAGAATCCTGATTGCACAATCATTCATTGTTTTGCAAAATGTCATTCTCTAACACGCGAACTGTCAAACGTGCGATGTTTTCTGAAATTATCCAATTTTCTGCGCAATTTTCTTAATGTTTCTCTTCGTAAGAACCATCCTCGTACTTCAAGGAATATTCTAAAAAAAGAATTAGCATAATCGGTTCAGCTGATCTCGAGATTTGCGCTTACCAACACATTTAGCGATTCATTTTTATATTATAGATAATCCGATTGATTCAATGGGACGTTCCAATTTTGATTCAAATGGATTGAGCGTTGTACCTATTTAAAAATATGTTAATTACTAGTTCCTTAAAAACTAAGCATGTTAAAATTTCGATAATGAGCACGCTTGCTCATTTCGTAGCTATTATCTCGATTATTCTCGTCCCTTACAGAAAGGAAACGAAAATGTCACCACACCAACTAACATAGAGCTTTAACGTATGCAAGTAAACTTCTAAAGCAAACATATACCTATTTTAGGAACATTGTGAGGCGGAATTGCAAATGAAGGAGAAAGAGTAAGGTGGGGAAGTATCTCACTATTGATACTTACCAAAATTTAACATCAAAGACTCCTAGCTAAAGGCATTTCAAGCAAAATTTCGATGCTAATGAGGAATTTTAAAAGGACGATACAAGGAGTACGTTTCATTCCGGAATAAAATGAATACGCGCTTTTCTTCTTTACGAGGAATAGGTACCCCCAATACATTCCTTGGACACTTGTTATTTCCTTTTTGAATCCCTCTTTGGTCAGAGAAATATTAAATTCATGGTACGGAACTATAAAACGCCCTACTAAATAAATAAAAAAATAATAGAAACTCATATACCAATTTTAAACTAGAGTTTTTTTTTTTTTTACTGTGAATACCGCACAAGAATCTCAACTGCTCCCGTCTGGAGCCAGTGAGACCATGGCATCCCCAATTGGGGTATGTTGTGAGGCTGAAGGTAGCGGGGAGGGGAAGGAGGTGGGGAAGAGGAAGGTTAGGAAGTACCTGGCTATTCAGATCTGGTCACCAAACCCGGCTAAAGCCATTTTCAAGCAACGTTTCAATTCTGATTGGTGGTCTTACACCAGGGCGATACTGATAGTATCTTCCACTCTGGAACATGCCGCAAATATACTTTATATTATTTTAAATGAATTAATTGTGAAATAACACAAATTAATCAAATAAAATTTACTTGCGCATGCCGGGTTCGAACCCGCGACCTCCGGATTGTGAGTCAAGAGTCTTACCCACTGGACTACGGAGAGTAAAAACATACCTGAGAGAACAGAGTAATTACCAATTTGCAAACATTATGAAGATAATGCAATGACACCTACACATTAAATAAACATACAGATAGACGCCTAAGAACAGGAAACCCTAGTGAGGATGTCTGTTTTATTTTTCATTTATTAATTTATATTTTAGTAATTTGTGCATTTAAGTATACAAATTTCTAATTAATTATAATATTTCATTTTGCAAACTAAATTTGATGTATTTTTATGTAGCTCCTACAATACATCTTGAACTTTCCAATTGGTGTGGACTTTAAAGTTTCTGGTAGCGTGTTATATAACTTCATCCATTTGTACAGTAAACTGTTCTGCGTATTCGCCTTGTCCCTTTTTTTTTGAAGCCTGATTTCCTTGCACGACATTGTGTTATGTCTGTAAATGTCCTTGTTGAATATAATTTTATTTGAGAAGTATTTTGGTAAAATATTGTTTATTATTTTATCTATAAATATCATCGTATTCAAGGTCAGCATCTGTTTCACGGTTAGCCAATTCAGTTCCTTTAACACTTTGTTTACTTTAGAAAATCTATTTCAGCAAAGTATTTTTCTCATTGCCCTGTTTTGGAGAATTTGAAACATATTTTGTTCTCGTTCGTTACATAGGAAGAGGATAGTTAAATAATAGTTGATCAATAATTGATTTGTATATAGTGATTGCAGTTTTACTAGATAGTTTTTGCCGAATTATTCCCAAAAAAGATATTTTTTCCCAATTTTCTTTTGTGTATATTCAGCATGCTTGTTGAATGTTAGTTTGGAATCTAGTATAACTCCTAAGTATTTCATTTCAGTAACATTTTCTATAATTTCACGATCAATTTTAATTTTGCTTTCACTGAATGTTTTCTTATATATAATCACCAAACATTTTTTTTTGTATTTAATTTAAGCTAATTGATATTTAGCCATCTTGATACGTTATTTAGCTAATTATTTAAAATATTTATTAGTTCTTCATAGTTATCTCCAATTAAGTAAATTAGTGACATTGTGACATTGCTAACGTAATAATGTACAAACTTTGCCATAGAAACTAATAACAAATCTTAATTTTTGCTTTGCGGGGAATTTGACCAGTTACATTTGAATGTCGTAGTACGTCGTAGTACGTCGTAGTCAAGTACTTACGTAGTACGTCGTAGTACTTACCTACCGCTCTGCCTCAAATTTCGTCCATAAGATAGTTTGCACTCAATCATAATCATTTAATACTGAAAGTTCTTAATCACCCGTTTTCGCAGCGGACTAAAAAGCGGTAAACATTTCAAATAACAAAAATTGTGCTTACTTTAATGAAACGGGTTGCATTTAAATTAAAATTTAAAATAAACTCCCTTGCAGCGCAGCCTGAGCAAACCATCGCCACGTTCTACTTCCATTCCCTTCTCCACCGACTGCATTGCGACTATTTCGTTCGGGAAAAGTGTTCACAAGTATTCGAAGCAAATCTATGCCGAGGACGCCTCGAAGTTTAATTTCGATTTTTGTCAACAGAGCGATGACAGCGCTGCCTGGCGGCGGTGGCTCGAATTATAAATGTCTTCCAAAGTGTTAACACTGGGAATTTTGCGGAGTTGGCGTACGAGAGAGGAAACGCCAAGCCGTAAATCAAAATTATACTTTTTTAATGCCCCGTACGTGAGTTCCCACCGTATTTATGCGCTGCTTCCATGGATGTATTACGCCATACTTAAAATATACTGCGCTTTCTAAAGTATTTTTTTTTCTGACGTTGTTTCGTAGTATTTCAATATTGTCTAGCGCGTGTAAGCCTTTTAAAGTAATGCCCAAGACTTGAGAATATGGGCGCCGGGAAAAGCATATCAGATAATTGGTTTTCATTTTCATCAAAAAGCTTCTTCAACAAAATTATGGGCTAGCAGCAGTAAAGCCATGTCCCAAAAATGAAAAACCATAATTCAGGGATAAGATAATGTTTTACCATGTTTTGAAGTATTAAAAAAACATGCCAAAAACATGTAAATAACCATTAATAATAATCATGTTTTTCGTAAGCTTTTTTATTAAGACAATAAATAAAAAAATAAAAGTGCCTAAGTGATTAATTTGAAACGTTTTATTAAAAACTATAATTTCATAATTTTACTTTGAATAATAGGAAAAAAATATATGTGATTGTAAAAAAAGACACCGTAAAAAGAAAAAAACAAAATTGACTTCATTTTACCGTTATCAAGTTCAATTTATAAAACTTCAATTTAAAAATCTTTTTTTTTTAAATTAAAAAGTTTTTCCAGATCGTTGAGATGCGGGATAAAAAATCCCCCACAACTTCAACAAAATATATTTTTTTCTACATTTTACAGTAGTTAGCGTAGGTAATTGATTAGTGAATTATGTTAACATCAATGGTATGTAGAAATATTAATTTATTTTTATTAATGCATTTATATTTCTTATTAACAACTGGGGTTTCTAAATATTCGCATATTTCAGAACACCTTCGTAACCTTCACTGGCTCAAGTGCCCTGAGAGAATCCAGTACAAATTGTGCTGGATGGTTTTTAAATCAATCTACGAAATGGCCCCACCTTACATCTCCGAATTATGCGTCCCGGAAAATACCGGTCCGAGACAATTAACCCTTAGATCAGCAACTTCATCTGCTAAAGGCAGACTAATAGAACCTAAGCGAAAGCCAAATACTATGTTTGGAGATCGTGCTTTCGGAGTATCTGGGCCTAAGGCTTGGAATAGACTCCCTCCGGAATTAAGATGCATAACAAGCCCAACAGAGTTTAGGTCCAAACTAAAAACCTTCCTTTTTGGGCTCTCATACCCGTAATTTAAATATACCTATTTGAGAGTATCATACTTGTATTGTCTATGATATGTCTTAATCACACTTTCCTTACTGAATTAAAATTACTCGATTCCTTACACATCAATCTGTCTCTTGACGAATCACATTTAGAAAGATCAAATCCTTATAGGTACTACTGCACCACCCACCTTTACATGTTGCTTTTACTTTCCAAATTACACTCGTCAAAGAATACATTACATATTAATATTAAAATATTTTTCAGGATTAAATAACATGTGTTCACAATAATGTCCTCTGCGTGCGAACTCTATCTAAATTTCTTTAAATGGACAATATACAGTGTTAATTTCAAGCGACCTCCCAGGTAAGTATGGTCCTGTTTTCATTAAATTTTAGGCAGCATCGCGTTCATTGGTCAAAATATTGTACACATATTTTCGTATCGGTGATCAATGAAATTTTTAGCCATAAGTTGTTTATAATTGTTTGCCTAGCTTGTAGTTTTTAGATTTTAGAAATGTATTATAAGTTTGTACAGCGCCCTTGAATTCAGGATTTCCCAATCCTATCAATCCTAAAAAACGTATCTCACTCAAAAGAGAGCTAGTAGTGAAAACAATTTCATCAAGTGAAGTGGTACAGAGAACATTTCCACGGCCGAAAGATTTCTAGGTGACATTAATATCGAAAATCCATTATACGACGTGCAAATGAATGGAAGAAGTCCAAATGCTCAGGAATGCTTGAGAAGATGTATGAATATCATTGCCAAGAAGTATCTGTCAAAAATTTTAACAAAAATGCTAATAAAAAAACACTGTCAGTAAAGAACCAGTGTTTTTTTTTTGCATTTTAGGGGCAAGAAAAGCCAGCTTTCTTATTACGGGGAGGATTTTATTATTTATATTTTTGATACCTAAAAATTCGTGGTGGAATTCAAATATAATAATATTTTGAAACAATTTAAAAGTTGTAGGTATGTCCCTTTTCAATTGTTATCGGTTTGAGTAGACTGCTACGGTTTCCCCTTAAACTATAGTATATATACCTGCATAACAGGTTTCGAGTGGGAATGCTGTCCTTGTTCTAACGGTATATCAATGGAATATGCTCCGAGAAACTAGCATCATTGATTTCTTCTGCACCGTTGCATGGTCGCGAAGCACGCCAAACGCGCGCTTAATATTTTTACACGGTTGACATTTGTCACATGAGAACGAATCGCTTCTACGACTCGTTATTGAGTCCAATAGCTTGGCTGTGGAACGATTTGCCGGTCTTTGTGTTTACTCCCACCTACAACATGCGTCTATTCAAGACCGGGTTCATTCCATCCTTTCCACAAATATACCTTCCACATAGCATCTCCAAAGATGACATATCACCCGAGGTAAATTATTTTCCACAAAGTATCCTCTATGTCCGTGGTCGTCAAAGTGCGGCCCGCGGCGGATAGTTTTGCGGCCCGCACAAATACCTGCGTTTTCTTTTTAAATATTTTTTTCATGGACAATAATTGTCCATGAAACACTTCGAATATTGATATGTTTAACATCAATGAAACACAATTCAGACGACAAGCTTTTTTGCTGTTAGTATGGTTGTGCTTCATTGATATATAAATTGCTTAAATCTGTTAGAATCTTAATACTGTATATCTTTTAAAAAGCTTTGAAATTTTAATTTAGTACTGTTTTAAAAATGAATAAATTGAATTGAATTGAATTAAGTAAAGTAAATAACATATATTAATATAAATTAATATTTTTATTGTTAAACTAACGTTTTAAGACAAGATTTTTATGCATAGCACAAAGGGTAACAATTATTATAAGTAGAGTATTATACTGCCCTGATGAAGCTACATAAGTATAAAGTAGTCGGCATAAAGTATAAAAATAAAAGTGGTGTTTACAAAGTTATTGTTTTATTTTAAATTAATTATTATAAGTAATAATTATCGCCCTGAAACACTCATCCACATTGAAAAATCTTCCGAGAAAAGATACATGACGTAATAATAATATAATTATTATATAATTATTATATTATCCGTTTTTGTTTTCAAAATTTGTGTACGTATATACCCTTCTGATTTTAAAACGTTGATTTTAATTGATTGAAATTTGATTTTAGAACACATTCTAAAACGATTTTCAACGCGCGCATAGTGTACCTCATAGGTTCTCAACGTGGGCGATAACGCCCTCTTGTGGCCGTTTGAGACTTTCAGAGGGGCAGTAGAAGACCCAGAAAAAAATAGAAGGCGTTGAGATGTCACAGTGAGGGCGTGGGCAGGTAAAAAAATAAAAACGACAAAAAACACGCTAATCACGTACTAATAAAGCAAAGTAAACTTTAATATTGGTTAATTTTTGTTATTGTATGCATTATAATCATTTTTATCACGTGTGCGAAAATTCACACATTTCGGTCGTTCATGAAGTGGATAAAAATTGAACTGAAAGATTCCATTTTTTTTTTTTTTTTTTTTTTTATTAGCAAAGTTTTTTTGGTACATTTAATAACAAAAAATGTAAGTAACAAAAAAAAATCCCACAAAGGCTAAGCCTGTGTGTGGGTATTATATTATGTGGATAACAGTGGTAGTTAAAATAAAATTATAAAAAAATAAAAAATATATATATATAAGCATAGAGTCTACAGTGATCAACATGAATGACTTCGTAGGAGTTTAAAAATTTAAAAATATATGTAAGATAAACACACAAATTAAAATATATATGCATAGTGTCTACAGTGATCAACATGATTGACTTCATACGAGTTTAAAAAATTAAAAATATATCTAAGATAAACACACATTTACACCCATACTTAAATACACATGTACATACGAGTATATATATATATATATATACATATATATTTCCTGTTTTTATTCTAAATATTCAGAAAGACTCCACATTTTAGAAGCTGATTGAATTACAGAAAAAACTTATTCAGTTCCAAATTATTTTTTACCCAGATTTTAACATTTTTTTTAAGTACGTTCAGATTTTGATCCTTGCTGATGGAGTGGGGTATGGAATTGAATAGTTTTGGGGCAATGTAGGTAATGTGTCTTTGGGCCAGTCTGGTTTTGCAGTGAGGCACATTACAGGACTACATAATTTTTTTAATATTATATTATGATCTTATGTGTATTATTATTAAGAATTATCAATATATCATGAATACAAGAAGGAAGGAGGTAGCAAGCCGGTACTTAAAGACAAAATAATTACTTTTTTAACTTTCTAAACAAAAAGGTACAACCCCCCCCCCCCCGAAATCATAAGTGTGCGGCCCGCGGTGATACCTCACATTGTCCTATGTGGCCCTTGACCAAAAAAGTGTGACGACCGCTGCTCTATGTGGAGCTAATATAAAAGGGAGAAGAGGTAAACGACGATTTTATTAAAATGATGTTATTTTTCCCATCTTATTTGCCAACTGATTTTCGAAAACCCCCTTCCTTAAATGGTGTGTACATTTGTATATATAGATATATGTAAATTTGAGGAAAAATTGTACCAGTATGAAGATGGCTGTGACTGTAAAGGTCGAAAATAAAAAAGGGAAAATTAAAAAAATACAATTGCGCCGTTCACACGCGGCAGAAGTGAAACCTTCATAAAACTAAAGTAGACAAGAGTGGGGAGGCCACGAAGCACTGCAGAAAGAGGAGACCGGTTTTACAATTTCATTCTCTTGCAGGCTAAATCCTGTAAATGTTTCTCTTTTTAGTGTCGCTATTTTAAGTTTCATCGAGTTTCAAATCACAACGGTGCTAAATAAGTTTTCACTTCTAAATCAATATAAGATTAGGCTTGTATTTTGCTAAATCATAATTAAATTTTCTAGAACTTGGGCTATGATTAATTTTTTACGAGTGGTCGTAGTTCTCACTTTAAACTGCGTTCCCAATAAATTTTTATGTTCTAAAACTCTTTTTTCATTTCAAAGACTACACAAATAACATAAGTATCTTCTAACAGGCCAATTGGATTGTGAAACGCAACTCATTAATCCTGATGAGTTTCGTGGAACGAAGCGCGACATTTCAAATCGCATGTTTTTTAATATCTCATTTAATATTTCCCTTTTTGACATAATGCAATACTTTCACAAAATTCCTTCACACTTGTCAAAACGTATAATAACAGCATTTATTTTATTCGTTCACAATATAAACTTGCCGGAAACGAGAACTGTTCGTTCTCAAATCAAGTTGTCAATTATATCCCCGGGAAGACACGGGGCGACCAGTACACAGATGTCAATAGTTTTCTGGGACAAAACAAATACTCGTTATTCCTCTTGACTGTACATCCCTGGTAACTCTCCTCTCTACACTCTCTACTCCCTGTTTCCCCACCACTTGCTTTGCCAAACAGTGCCAAGTGTTTGTCCTAGATTTTTTAACTGTGTATCTTCCCGACTTGACATTTGTGTGTGTCTTTTACTACGTGTTCCTATTTTTACAATCCCAGTAGATTAAACCTCTTCTATTGGGGGCCATAAATTCTGGATTTCTAAACCCCTTACCGCAAACGATTTTTCAGCGAAATAAAGTTGAATAGAGATATCAACTTGCTAAGAGTGCACGGTGTGAGATAACCGTTGACTTAAGCCGGAGGTGCACATGCCAGTAACTCGATCAAAAGCACGCCAGAAGCAGTCTTCAGCTTGCCAGTGGCATGTGTATCGTATCGCTGCTAGTAAGTCGCAGTCTTATAGCTAGTATGCCATTCAATCGCACGGCATTTGATTTTTTGTGTGCTAGTGGCACTTGGTACGACGCGTGACATGGGGGGGAGTGTTGGGGGGAAGCACAGCACATCAGAACACGCTCTTCCTAGTAGATAGCAGAGTGAACAGTGAACATGTTCGTATCGTTTTTGTTGCTATTGTAAGTTGATATTTTGCGATCGAAATGGCTCATTAGGGCAACTGAAATACTTTGAACTTCATTGCACTATCGCGGCTAAGTTCTTGTGGAATACAGTACAGGTTCGCCGCTGTACAAAAATAAAATGGCAGTTCGTTTCTTATTTCTTTCGGGATCCCCATTTCAGCCAGCTACGCATAACCAACTAGAGATGTGAATAGCTAGCATGCCTGTATCTAGCATGCGTATACTCGGTTCTATGACAACTCAGAACCATGCTATTTTCAACAACACTTTGAAAAGTCATTAAAAGTTATGAACAAAAGATCTTGAAAAATTGTCCGTAACCTAACCTAACGTAAACTATTTAACCTTTTTTTCCACACTCTTAATGACTTTTCAAAGGAGGTGTTTAAGTTGCGTGATTCTGAATTGTACGATCACCGTGTACTGACCTACAAGCTCGCCAGTGGTTAGCATGCTTTTTCACTGGCATGTATTTCCGCGACTGTAGCAATAGTCTGGGCAAACTAGACAGCAGCCCCGGGGTCTGAGTCTTGGAGGGGGGCGTGCCAATCGTGATTACCAATTGTAAGTAATTATTTTTAGATATCTAAAACTACTAGAAATTTTAGATGCATACAAAAATCAATATTAAAAATTATTTATCATAATAATATTACCATAATATAAATTCAGGATTAAAATTATTACATAGAGGTTGTAAAGTTTCGCAGATTAATAATTTGAAAATATTAGAGATTAGGAAAAGTGTTTATAATCAAATATCAATAGTTAGCAATAGAAATATTTTCATTTTATTTTTATTTTTGGATTAACTTAATGAGTAAAACCTCAATTTTGAATATTTAATCATTGAAGATAATTGATTCCTATAATTTCAAAACCCGCTATATCCGATTTTTTGACGAAATGATCTGAGTATGGCATCTTGTTCACATTTTTGCGAGGAACAAAACTAACCTAAAATTGAGTTTTAAAATATCCCTCATCACGACCAAAAAACATGTTAAAACTGCGAGTGAGAAACAAAACCCGCTATATCATTCAAGAAGTTACTATCAAAACCCGCTATATCGGAATTCAACCAATCACGAGCAGTTATTTTTCCAAGATGGCGGGTGTAGAAACACGCCCCTCAGGTCAGTTGAGTTTCAAAACCCTCTATATTCCATACAAATCACGAAGTGAGTATCAAAATCCGCTATATCCATTTTATTTATCCAAATTACTTAAATATTTCTATACATACGTTGAAAAAGGAACACTTTTCGAATGTATATTACTCCAATTCATTATATAAAAATAAAAAAATGCAATTTTTTATTTACGCTAGAGATGTGACAGTTTTTTGCGGTTTTCTCCGTTTTCTCCGAATCAGTGAAAGTTGATATAGCGGATTTAGAAATTGAACGACTCATATTAGCAAAACGCAAACGAAAATTTGAAACAGACGTATCAGAAAGGGATATGGTCACATCTATTTATTTATTTATTACAGATAATATATTACAAAATTATTACATAAAATTTATAATACATTACTCCCAATGAGTTTAATAAAACTCATTTCGGGAAGGACAACATTATACATCTAAAGGAAAATTATTTTTACATAAGAACACGAAATCGATGAACAATACATAGATTTTTAAATGGACTAGACACACTTGATACAGGTAATTGAAGAATATACAAGAGTTACAAAGGAAGACAGATAAATTCGTCACTGGTTAATAAAGTTGCTGAGAAAATATCCTTTTAGAGCCTTTGGCAATATTTTTTTAAATGATTCTGGTAGTTTTAGGACATTAGGTAATGCGTTGTATTGCGTATGTGCGATGTATTGTAAGGAGTTAATTCCAAATTTGGTTGTGTGTGTAGATGACGATAGGTGTATTTGATTTTGTGATCGTGTTTTGTGCTGGTGTATATCGGAATTAAAGGATGGTTTAGTGTTGGTGTGTGACGAGTGTTGAATTATTTGTAGGATGGCAGTGGTGATGCTATATCTAGGAATTGAATTATATTTGATATTAAAATTTGAGCATTTACTCATTAAATGATTCCAGAAAAAAAAATTAAAACATCGTCTTGGACTTGCAGAAAAGTCAATAGATGTCGCACAATAACAATGGATATATGTATCCAAGAAACTACCTAGATTGCATTTAATTTGGGAAGAATCTTGCAATCGTACTTAAAGATAGCAGCCAATATAATATAAAGATAACAGCCAATTAAAATAGGCTTTAAGAAAATTAAGATAACCTTGGTAGTTCTTTGCAGAAGTATGACACAGATATAACCGATGGGGGTTCAGAGCAGGTTCAAAATTTGATTCCTATAGACAAACATATATTTTTTTTGATTTTTTCGTTTCAAAATTTTGTTCGATAGTTGTCATGTTGGCTTCAATGATTAAAACTCTATTTTTTTTTAACAAAAAATTCAAGAAAATCTGTGCTTTCAGTAATTCTATGTGCAGGAATCGAACCGTGCACCTGTACATACGAATCAATTACCCTACAAATCAAACCTAACCATGTGTACATAAATCAAGACGTTACACCATCACATCTCCATAGTCCCCGTGATTTAGCTGGCAAATATTCTGTCGGAAATAATATATCTTCTGGATTAAGAGGTGACAAATATATGGTGGCCATACTCACCGGACACCACCGAACAGATTACCCGATAGCAGAGTGCCTGAAGTAGGTTCAATTTTATCTTACTTATTTATTTTTATCTTATTTTATTTTATCTGTAGACGTAGTATAATACTATACTCACAGTCCTCCTTACCTCCTTACTAGGAATTCCTGTTCGGAAGCGTCAGAGTCCATTTCCTCACCTTCAAGTTTGTTGACTTCCTCATATTCATTTGTATGATGATTTCCCCCTATTTTTATTTGTAGACCTCGTCTTCACGTTTGTTGATCATCACATATTATGTTGATTTTACTGTGTTGGTTACTATAGGTTGTTGTGTTAGTGTTACTTCATGATTTATTCATCTTCATTGGAGTGATGTTATCTTTTATTTAAATTGTATATTAATTAAAATGTATTGAAATTAAATTATATTTAAATGAATATTATTAAAATTAAAATTAATGAACAGGTTTTTGTTCATAATTAATAGTTTGTTTGCCCATAAGGTAATAATTTTTATCCTTTGAAATCGAGTATTGGTTACGCCCATACATATACCTACACATACACATACCTACATAGCACGCATAAATACTGTCACTGCTTGGGATTGGTATTAATTATTGTTGCAAGTCCTTTGTCCTACCTATTCCCAATTGCCTACCCGTCAATCTTACCCACAATCTTAATCAGTCTGTAATAAAACTCCCGCCGCGAGACAACCTTTGTGCTCCGCCGTGTATCCGCCATTATAAATAACTCCGCTGTGTACTATCAAAATAACGAACATTCACGCCTATTGTGATTGTGCCTGTTGGATGGGGAAAGGAAGCAGAAAAGCGCATTGCCAGACTACAAGTTCTTATCCTTTTTCGGTGAGTCCTTTTCCTTTCTATGCAACATGTATTTTTATTATTTTTAAGCAGTGATAGTAACACGAAATCAAGGTCCTTCGCCAGTCATTCTTTGACACAAACACATAAATCCACTCTCACAAATAAATACCATTCAAGTACTGCATATTTTTAAATACGTCGATTTGAATATCACTCTTGTTTTCCTTACTGATCGAATGCATGAATGAAACGGAATTTGGGAAGTGGGAATTAACCCACAGAAACTCGACAGATGGACTCATTGCTCATGTATAAATTCTTATATTATAAAATGGGGGCCTCAGCACGGGTAAGCCACCCAGTGAGGCCAAGATTACTGGATTGTGCGATGAAATGTGTAATTTTGTATCATTAAATAAATTGCCGTTGGCAATCACACACACAGGCGGACACATACGCATTTTCCTGAAATATGGAGAAATTAAATCACTTAATATATTAAATAAATGTCAGTCTTATCTACTCCAGATTTGGCTCAGTTGGTAGCGAAGTTTATCCTGGTCACTGGGTAGAAAGGTTCGAACCTCAGTCAGACCTAATTTTTAATAGACGTTCGAAAATAGATGTATTACAGTAAAAAATGGTTGTATTAAGGGTTGACTTTTTTAGTATTGGTGTATTAATTGATAATCTCCCAAAAATAATTCAATTTACCCCCTTACCTAATACATATAATTACTCTCATCGGTCTGTCTCAGTGGAGCTTAGAACAAGAAATATCTTACGTAAATTGGCGATTTTCAATCTCAATTTAAAATCCGTTTTCTTTCCGATCGCATTTCTAGATATTTCCAATACATTGGCGGGCACTCTAATCCCAGTGCACTTGCGCCGAGGAGCCGATTAATTAAGTCCACTACAAGATTATTCGCGCTCGGATGAACATGATAAAGGAAAATTGATTTGGAATTCAATCAATCTATTGGTTTATAACCGACCACCCCTGAATTTGGAGCTATAAGCTTACACCGATGCAGGTGTTAGTATTCGAATTCGATGATTCGTTGTAATTAATTTGTGTGATAAAAAAACGCAATTATAATGCATTGTCTTTCTAATGCAATACTTTTCTTTTAAATTTAGTTCGAAGATACGCCTCTGCCATAGGTCACCCCAAGTGGCTCGCCACGTTTAATGATTTAGTAGGTTTGTTCGGGTCTTTGTGACGGATGCTCACCAACTGCGTGGCAGATCGGATCGGGAGAGACTGATTGAGTGAGACCTTTTGACTTCTCCAGCAGGACACTCTCAGCGATAGGGATGGATTCGTACGTTCGTCACTCCTGGACTTATTGACCCCCAAATTCCACTACTCATTCCTTTTCCATTCCCAGAACTACCTCTCCCTCATTTCCTAAAATACCCTCCCCACAGCATCCCCAAAAATGACATAGGCCCTGGCGGGAATTATTTCCTCAGGGCCTCCTGTGGTGCTAATATAAAAAAGAGTAAGCAAAATTAATCCATTTCCGTTTTAATAACGGGACTTTATTTTTGTAAACTTATTTTCTATTGTGAGGGCCCTGAGGTTTCCCCAAGGGTCTATACCATATTTGGGGATGTTGTATGGCAGGTCCTCCGAGGGAAAGAAATGAGTGCTTCGTAAGTGACACTTTAAAAAAAAATTCAATGGTACGCCTTCTGTATATACTCGTACATTCTACTAATGGGAAAATTAAAAGGTTTTTCTATTTCACGGAAATCAAATTGTAACAAAGTCATCAAGTGATCATTCATCACAATTTTGTTTTTTTGACAGAATCGGCGTTCAACGGGAATATTTCTAATGTAAAAATACCATGGCCATTTGATGACAAGTGATCATCGATATATTAACTATAGATTAGCCCTCCCATATCCAATCCCAATCCCAAAGTGACACCACCTACGAAAAATTTCATAATACAACTACCCATCGAATTCCGTTGCATCTCTTGCGTGACGTAGTTGTTTTACTAGGAAGAAATTGAAATGTTTTTATCAAATGTTACTTTTCTCGAAACGCTGCCTCGAATTCATATGTTATGTACATATTTTTTAGATATTAATATAACTGATTAAATTCTTAATAATAAAGTCCGCGATAGCCCACACCTAAAATATTTCTAACTGCCTGAAATTTGTGTTTTAAAAATGATCTTCACAAATCTAGTAATTCCGTTACCGCGAACTTGCTGGAAAACAAATTAGCTCTTGCGATCTTTTGACTGCGAGATAAAGGACTTTCTTTTTGATAAATGTTTTTGTAAACCAATATTTTTGGTTCCGGTGTCATTTTTAAGACCTACACGCCCTGTCTAGTTTTGATTTCCTTGGAGATATTAGGGTCCTCGTAAAGATCGTGTAGCTCCTGGTTATATCTGATACGCCATTCTCCATTATCACAGACTGGGCCGTAAATCCTTCGCAGCACCTTCCTTTCAAAACTTTCTAGGAAGGATTTTCTCTGGAAGACTCAGGTGGGCTGGACATATCCAGAGAATGAGCGAAGGAGATATTCCAAAGCGAATTATGGATGGTGCACCTGGGGGTCGGAGAAGAGTTGGAAGACCAAAGCTTCGATGGCTGGATGGAGTGGTGAAGGATGCAAGCACCATCGGCATCCGAAACTGGCGCAACGCAGCACAACACCGACAGTCATGGAGGCAGGCTCAGCTGGAGGCCAAGACCCGACCTGGGTTGTAGAGCCACAGATGATGATGATGATGATGACACGCCCTGTCTAGATATACTTGGTCGAAGCAAGTGATGCATTTGAATTTATGTGAAACAACTGGCCCTTACCCACATCGGTCAATACAATGAATACCCACATTTTATAAGACTATCAATGTTGACTCTCTGTGTGGGTAAAATTCAGTCATGTTGAGATGACGCCGGTGTTACAGTCAGAGAAAGCTGTGCAAATTTTATGACGCTAGAGATCGCCGTTTGAAAGTTTTAGCCGGTTCAGGCAACCAGATTTCCGCTTTATAGTTATGATAAATGGCGGGAAGCATCTCACACTAAAACTGCTCCCTTGACTATGTTTTGATGGAGAAATGGGACCATTTGAATCTGGGGCATTAAATCTAATGCTTCAGGGTTGCCATTTCGATAAATATAAATTTTGCATAATATAATTAGTAGCAAGAAGTTCTCCCTGAGAAGTTCCCCTGTTGAAATGCTGTATTGCCTTGGATTTGAGTTAATAATGAATTTGCTTGCTATTATTAGTTAGATTTAAGGTGAACCTCCGATATTTTTGTAGTGAAACCTCTTTATCACCGCTGTGATTTGAAACACGATGAAACGGAAATGACACTAAAAAGAGACAAACACATACATCTATGGGATTTAGCCTGCGAGAGAATGAGATAGGATGAAACCTTACCGCATTGGCCGCTTTGATTATGAGCTCACTTTTCAAGGCTCCTAGTGATAGAGATTTTGTTAATCATTATCTGTGCCACCCACCTGTGCCAAAACAGCACCGTTATTGTTAAATTTGTTCTCTTAGCATTGCTTTGTATATACTGTATATACTTTGTTTCATATTATTTGATCAATATTTTGTAAGGACTCGTAAGGAGTATATATAGCATTACTGTAGTTATTATATTATCTTGAAATGAAATAACATAAAACTGCGCTAAACAAATATAACGTTATTATTATTATTATTTCGTAGCCTCCTCACTCTTGTCTACTTTAGTTTTCTGAAGGTTTCACTTCTACAGCGTCTGAATTACACAATCTGATTTCGTTTTTTATTTTCTGACAAAAACTTCCTGGCCGGACGATTAAAATTACGGCAACGGATCGAAATAACGCGAGGTTGGATCCCGACGAGCGCAATTGAAATGTGTTTAATTAATATGTGAAATTAAATAAATATAATATATAATTATTACAAGCAATAATTATCAGCCTGAAACACTCATCAACATTGAAAAATCTTCCGAGAAAAGATAATTGCCGCCAACGGGACTTGAACCCGTGTCCTTCTGATTGCCGGTCAGCTGCTCTTGACCACTGAGCTATGGGGGCTTATCAAATACCCGCCAAATAATTCAATATATACTAGTGTTTCATTCAACAATTACTGCTTACAATATTTTTTCCACCTGAAAACAACCAACTTTATTTTTGCGAGAGAGACATTGTAAGTGTTAAATCCCTCGCTAGGTGGCGTCGAGACAAATTATGACTACATTTATTGGGGAAATACTTAAACTTGTCAAATATTAATTATTATTTTTAATTTATAAACTAACGTTAACTAATATATAGTATGTTTGCAGCTCGTTTCAGAGTGAAAGACACTCTCAGAATCGCCTTGTTGAAATACCATCATTCAGAATCGAAACGTTGCATAAAATGGCTTTAGCCGTGATCGCTGACAATCACTATCTTTTCCGTCTACTTCCCCTTACCCCTCCCTTCAGCCTTCAATTGTGGATTATTAGCCTTATTACGGGTTTTAAAATATCTTAGGTCACTTCTCAATTGGGACTAAATAGCTCTTCTGAGTACGGATAATAAAAATCTATTTTATTCGTATTCAAATAAGGAAATTGCATCAGTGAAATGATTTTTATTTTTATTTTAGAGATCATTTAAAATACCCTTTTATATCTGATTACTTTTGACGTGAAAAGTGTTTGTCGGAATGTTCAAATAAATGTTGTGATGAGAGTTGTTATGATAAAATATTTGTCAATATATCTCGAAGTTTATTTAATCATAGATTTAGGCAAGCAGGTACCTCATTTCAAGAGTTGATTAAATAATATTAAAAAAAATAATAAACTTCAACATAAATTTATTTTTTGAATTTTGGAAGTAAAATCATTCAATTATTTCTTTTCGAATATGATATAAAAATTGGAAAATTTGTTGAGAACTCACTCCTCAGTATTTAGTCCGTAGTGGTGGATTATTTACTAAAGTCTAACGTGATTCTTATTTACATGTTATTTCGTTAAAATTATAAAAGTAAAACGATTGTTTATTGAACCGAAATGGTTCTTTATTAAAAAGGCCGCGACCAATATAAATCGTGGTGCCGATAAGGTGTTTTACACATTTCTGAGATCTTAATAACCACAGAATATAACCAAATGATATAATTTGAATTTACTTGCCAAGTATCAAGGCAATATATTTAAAAATATGGAAGTATAATAAATCACAAGGAGACTAACCTGTCTAATGACGAAGGAATTATAATCTCGCCTGGATTTACAAATATTCCATGGGTAGAGTGAAATGTTGGAGCAAATACTGTTTTCAGCTGACTACAGTTCAAGGTATTTTGTCAGACTTTACAACATGAGAAAAACCAAGATTTGTTATTTAGTTAGTTAGTTACTTGAATTTTTGGTCGATTCCAAGGGAGTTGAGTTTAAGAACTATAAATATGTTTTAATGTCCCAATTATGTTTGCTATTATGTTTTAATAAATCGACTATTTCTTATTACTTATCAATGCTGTCTATTTTATTTAAAATCCTTCTATTTTAACCTTAAAGTTGTATACCAAAGGCCCTGAGAGAGGATTATTGCTTACCCATCTGCTAGCCTGGTTAATCAACCAGTGGCGCCCCTTTAAAAATAAAGCTGGCAGATGTTATTTCCCTTTTACAACATACCTTTTAACATTTTATTATACCTGCGATACGATATTTATGAGTTAACTTCCTTATGTACTAAGATCACGATGTATTCACATAATATTATGGCGTACCCATAGTGCATTTTTGTTATACTAGTGACAGAGTGTGAAGGTGAAGTGAATCATCTTTTAAAACTGAATTTGAATTTTGATTTATTTTTCTCTGCTGCAAGCGGATAAAAGATAAATTGAACTAGGAAATTACCGCTCGAACTTTATGCCTGGAGATTAAAAAAAAACGATTCTGTTTTCTTTTAACACCTACTCCAATTTCCATGGAGGATAATAAGGTTCCTCCTCTTCTCGGGGTCCTGCGCAGCTTGGAGAGCCAAGGATAACCTATTACCAGACACCAGTGATAATTGGTCACTTCAGCACATTGGTGATCTTTCTCTGCTTCTACCATCTTCCACTTTGTCATTGACTATGATTTTCTCCAATTTGGAGTCCTCAGCTTGGCGAGCAACGTGTCCAAAGTATCTTAAGGTATGTACGTTGTTGTTGGTAGATATTTGACAGCCTATTGTGGATGCTTAGCTCTTCCAGAATGGACACAAAAAGATACACTGAAATGAGTTTATGAAAGCCAAATGTACGAAAAACTTAGCGCCAGATTCTGTCACGACACTTCTTAATATTAATTATTATTTTTAATTTATAAACTAACGTTTAGACAAGATTTTTATGCATAGCACAAAGGGTAACAATTATTATAAGCAATAATTATCAGCCTGAAACACTCATCAACATTGAAAAATCTTCCGAGAAAAGATACTTGCCGCCAACGGGACTTGAACCCGTGTCCTTCTGATTGCCGGTCAGCTGCTCTTGACCAGTGAGCTATGGGGGCTTATCAAATACCCGCCAAATAATTCAATATATACTAGTGTTTCATTCAACAATTACTGCTTTTTATATTTTTTCCATCTGAAAACAACCAACTTTATTTATGCGAGAGAGACATTGTAAGTGTTAAATCCCTCGCTACACGGGTTCAAGTCCCGTTGGCGGCAAGTATCTTTTCTCTTTGCCGCCAGTGTTTAAGTCACGTAGCGTCCACAAGAAAACTAAAGTATCCATATATAAGACCATTGTCAGAACTGTATTGGCATATGGATGGGAGGCGCTGACACTGATGGCAAAGATGGCTGAAATGCTGGATACTTTTGAAAGAAAAGTGTTGAGAAGATTATGTGGACCCGTGAAAGAGGGGAACAGTGGCGCATCCGAAACAACAAAGAACTGTGTGCTATATATCAGGCCCCTAACATCTCAACCCACTCCTCAGATTGAGATGGGCTGGGCATGCACAGAGAATGCCGGACACACGCGTCCCAAAAATAATTACGACTGGACACCCAGGTGGCAGGAGAAAAGTGGGAAGACCCAGACTGAGGTGGGAAGGGATGCAGCACAGCTTCTCCAGGTACCAAACTGGAGTCCGCCGCTGAGGAGTTGGAAGCGAATGTTGCAGGAGGCCAAAGCTGGTTATGGCTATGGCGCCATCGAAGACGAAGAAGACAACCTTGATTATATTGTTTATTAAATATGAGAAAAGGCTTAAAATGTTATGTAGGAAAATCTCATAGAAATTAGAGACTCCCCTTATCCGGTGTTTTGACTTGGTTTGATAAGGTTTGGGTCGAAGACCCCACACATGACGGATTGACATTCGGATGACATTTTCTGTCATATTATCAATTTTAATACATAAAGCATTTATAACTGTGGCGTTCAAACAATGGCAGTATTTTTCATGTCTAATTTATCTGCTCTAATGCTATTTCTCGGCATGTAATTACTATTTTCATTGTTTGTTTTTGGGATGTTATGCCGTGTTGCGATACCTCCTTCTTTAGCCAACGTTTCGGACAGCGTTGCAGTGTCCATCATCAGGGCAGATGTCAGACACAACTGCCGGATCTGCCCGGATGATGGACACTGCAACGCTGTCTGAAACGTTGGCTAAAGAAGGAGCTAACGAAACACGGCGTAACACCCCAAAAACAAATTCGAAACTACTTTTGGCCGTGAAAATCTAAAAACGTATCAGGTAATTACCAGTTAGCCTACAAAAGAAAAAAAACACTGCTCTTTACCATGAAAAAGTTTCTAATTCTAGCGGATTTCCATGTAAATTTTTATCATTCAACCAATTTTTTTCTCGGTAGGCATAACAATTGAAATAATAAAAAAGTTCTTAATTAAACTTTTGCAAATTGTTACTTTTGCTGTCTTCACTAATAAGTGGTCTTGCGTTTAGCGCCGAGACTAGATTGTCGGGGTATTGAAACGTTATTTTTTGAGATTACAAATAAAGTCACTGTTTACTTTCTCTAGTATCCGCCCATAGCATGAATATAAACGTTAAAAGTGTTTTGTGTGCCAAATTAATTAAGAGCGGACTTCAGGGTGTTAAGGGAGACTTTAGCGCGATGATTTTTTTTCTTTAGTTTGCTGAAATAAATATTGAAGGAAAGGCGTTTCCTGAAAATTTGCATGCAAATTTAATTCTTTCTCCCTACCGACGAGTTGGGCGGTAAAAAAGATCGGATTTGAAAAACTCTCAAGGTTCTACTCGCTTAGTTACTGCCTTCGTTAGATATTTAAGATAATCTCAAGGTGGGTATACTGATTGAAAATAACTATAATAGTGTACAGGTAAATCACTCTAAGGATACCCTTGTAGTTGTGCACCGGAAAAAAAACATAATTTTAACTTCAGCTTCTTTATATATGTAAAAATGAATTTCTCTAAGTGGCATTGCAACGCACTCCGGTGAATTGCTGGTAATTATACATAATTTTGTTTATATTAATAATCCTGTGTTACTGGCGATTGAAACAAAGAAATCATACAAGGAACATTGTTGAAATAGATCGCAAGTCTCAATTTAATCAGAATTAATAAATGTCGCTAAGCAACCAGTATCTTTCGGCATTTACAGGCTCTTCGGGTCACATGGTCTCGTTTCCGAGCTGTGCCGAAGTTAACCAAAGGTAGATGTGCAGAGTCATTTTAATTCTATAGTGCCGCAGACAAAACCTAGCTTTCAGGATGTTAGTCCTCCGAAGTATTATTATAAATTACGATACGTCAATAAACAGTCACTGTGATTTTTTAAATTTTATTTTTTATAATTTTTTTTTTTTTTTGCATTAACACCACACAGGAGGCCCTGAGGAAAATGATTTGCCGTGTGGAGGGTCTTTTTGAGGAGAGGAAGGAATGAACATTGGTCTTGAAGAGACCCACGTTGTAGGAAGGAGGAAACACAGAGGCCGGCAAATCATTCCACAGCCGAACTGTTGAATACAAGAACAAGTCGAAGAAACGACCTGTTCTCATGTGACAAATGTCAACCGTGTACAAATGTTGGGCACGCGTTTGGCGTGTTTCCCGACTATGCACGGTGCCGAAGGGATCAATGATGCTAGTTCCTCAGAGCATCTTCCATTGTAATACCGGCAGAACAAGGATAGCATTCCCACCCGACGTCTGTGCTAAAGATTGCAATCCGTCTGTTAAAATGGGAGAAAAAAAAACAAACTTTTCAATAAGCATCTTCTAGTACAGGAAAATACTAGTCCCGGTACTCACAAATAACGAATGTTTCCGAAGAGAACATTTGAGATATTACAGGTACATAAATATTTATCTTTGGAAGATAATAAATAAAAGAGATAGAGAATCTTCTAGAAAAAGAATTATCCTTCTTTCAAAAGCTTATATTATTAAATGTAAATACGCAACTATTGTATGTAATAAGAACGGTCAATATCACACATCTCTTAAAAAATACCAAGGTGGGTATCGTACTAAAATATTCGAAAACTTTTCAGGAATTTAACTATTCTCTGAATAAATTTTGTAGTATTCGAGTATGAATAATAAAAAAATGCTCTCTACTTTTATTGAATTTTTCAAGTAATACAATTTTTGAACTCCTTTTAAAAATGCATTCAGAAAAGTATTTTTTTTAAATTTTATTATTAAGTTAAAAGAAACATAATATTTCGCTTTCTTAACTTAAATACAGAGCATATATAGTACAGTAGTAAGAAGTAATATTTTTAATTTTGTTCCAACATTTTGAGTTTAAATAGTTTTTTAAAAAATGTTTTTATGTTATTTTCCGTTTTTAGGCTATCTGGAAGGAGATTATATATATGAACTCCCTCGTGACCAATACTTCTCTTGCCACTTTCAGTCTTGACAGTATTTGTGTACAATTTATTGTGTTGTCTAGTATAATGTTCGTGTACTTGTGATGTTTTTTATAAATGTTGTGTTTGTGTGTATAAGTCCATTTTGTATTTTGTAGATTAAAAGACATATGTTATATTCGTACAATGTTCTTATTTTCAAAAGGTTCATTTCCTGGTATAGTTTTTTTGTGGGAGTGTCTGGGTTATAGTTGAAGAGTTTTTTAATAACTTTGTTCTGTATTATTTGTAAGTCGTTTAAGTACGTAATGTATGTGTTTCACCATATTTCTATTAAATAATTTAGATTTAATTTAGTATGCTAAACAGTTGTGAAATCGGGACCTAATTAAACCGTTATACAGAGTGGAAGACTCCTTTCATTATCGACATTCGGAATCGTTGCTTGAAATGTTTTTTTGCATGTTTGGTGACCAGATTTGAATAAATAGGTAGTTATCAATCTTTCTTCTCACCATCTGCTTTCCTTTCTCACTCCCGTCAGCCTCACAACATACCCCAATTAGAGATGCCATATTGGCTCTGGATAGTTGAGAATAAACAATTGTATTCACATTAAGGCGATCCAATAGTCTAGGAAAAAATCGAAATCGGAATTCACGCCCTTTATGGGAGGGGTTTAAAAATACTCGAGAAAAAGCTTTTGGAAAGGTTGGAAAAGGTATTCGAGATTTTTTTACAGGTTGATTTTGTAAGGGCCTATAAAAAATATTAATTGCTTTTTTACGGATTGTTTATTGTAATAAAATGGAAATTTAAAATTGATTTCACGAAACTAAGCGACGCGGAGTCACTCGTCCATTTCCCGCTCTGGCTGATTGTATGGTTTTGTATGATTTTGCATTATTTAGAATGGCTTGATCTTAAAAAATAAAATTAAAAAATGTACGTGTGTTTCTGTGAAATGAAACTTAATACGATGACTGTTTGAACTGTCAAAATTATTTATATGGATGGTTTCAATTAACAAAACAGACTTCCGGATTAAATGAATTTGTGGAGAAATTTAGCATTTCCGAATGCCGTTGCATTTTTGCAAAGCGGAGATAATTCTCAAAAGTTTATTAATTTAAATGAGGTTCGTTTCGCGGTAAGTTTGTTTACATCTGTGAGTCAGACTGTAAGCTGTCCTGTTAGTGTTAGCATTTCAAAACCAGTCCAAACCAGTCCAAACCAGTTCACAATGCACGTGCTGTAAAAACGGAAATTATGTTCAATTTCAATTAATGCATTATTTCACTCGCTGCATTTTTACTATACAATATGATTTTGTTCATTATTGTCCACGCCAGAAGTTCACCTCAGGTTATGAGTCGTGTTTATCATGGTCTTATTTACCATGGAAAATTTAACTGGACTTAAAATCCGTTCTAACGGATGCTCTGAGTTATTCTGCATCAGGAGAAATGGTCACTGAAGGTGCCCACCTGACGATCGGATATCGTCGGCTATATTCGTAACCGTTCGGTATTGGACCCGAACAGACGACAGGTATCTCTCTCATATACTACAACTATACTGACCTATGTTAAGGCGCATTAAAACTACATATAACTAACTAAACTGACGACATGTCAAGTGGAGAATATTCTTCGAGAGGTTAATTTATAATGGAGTATAGAGAGCAGTGAGTATAGGAAGATGAGCGGACATTCCTTGACCACATGTTCGGCGGTCTGCACCGCACTGCATTTACACCAAGCCGACCCTTTAAGGCTCCACCTGTGCATAATGTGGGCAAAACGGCTGTAATAGCACTTCAACCTATTGATGGACGACCAGAGTTTACGAGGCAATGAAAAGCCAGGCTGTCTCTCACTCAGTTGGGTTATGTACGAGATGGGCATTTCTCATGTAAGCCCATTATCACTTAAGTTTCCATCAAGATTCTGGAGTCAAGCTATCGGGAGAAGTCTCTTTCCTTTCATCCAGAAGGCTTTTCTGGACTACAGATTGCATGAACTATGAGAGATAACATCATCGTGCAAAGGTACCTATAGCGCTATTTTGCAGTGCATTACGATTGAACAGATAAGTAAAGTATGTTTGTAGATTTTTAAAGATGCTTTGTGGAGGGTCTTTTTAGAAAGAAGGCGATGAAGTTCTGGGAAGGAAAAAGGTATGAGAGGTGGACAGTAGTCTTGGAGTGAGGTGTCTAGTCCAGGAGAAACGGACGTATGAATCCAACCACTCACAACCGTGTAAAGCGAAGCTCCGAAAGAGTCATGCTGGAGAGATCAAAAAGTGTCCTTCGTCCCTGCTGCTCCGGTCTGCCATGCTGCCATGATGGACAGACTTATCCGCCGCCAGGACCCAGACCAGCCTCACTCCGATGAACTCGGACACCCCTGCTAAGCCACCAAACGTAGCGAACCACATGGCAGAGATGTTGGTTATCCAATGAATAGTTCCAATCAACTCTTAAGTTCGACGAAAACGACGTTCGCTGAAGTAAGCTAATTTTCTATTAAATTCGTCAAATAATATTCCTTCTACCCCAACATGTATTAAAACAAACCGACTCAATACATACGTTACTAGAAACGTATTACAGGCAAACTAAAAAAATTCCACCAAAGTAGAAAATATTTGTGACGATTTCGAAATTGAAGGGGGCCACCTGTCAATAGGATATCATCGGCTATCATCGTATATAACTATCATATAACTACCTATAATAACGAAATCTGTTGATAGACATTGAAACTACAGACATACTGGTATATATATATACTACATACGTATGGTAAAAGCAGTTGATTTTTTATTTATTCTGTTTATTTTCCTGTCCCATTCATATTATTTAAAATGAAATATTTTTGAACGATTGATAATAATTATTACTTATGGAAGCAAAGTTTTTTATTAATTCTGAATTCAGAATTTACTTTGTATCGTGAAAAAAAAACAATTACAGGTGGAAAATAGCCAAATATCATCAGAATCCAATTTCTTTCATTGACTGGGAAAAAGTATACTTAATTAGCATAAATTTACGTGAAACTTCGATTTAAATCTGTATCACATTAAAAAATAATAGAATTTCAGAGATTTATAACGCCGAAGCAGGTGTTTTAAATTCGAAATGGAATAGCGAAGAAATAAAATTAAACTCCCTTCAGTGCGATAAAACGAATTAAGAGAATCTTCGATGAATAAATAAATACATAAACAGGGATAATCAACGATGAAAATATATATTAAAATCAGATAAAATCTCATAAAGTCGCCATGTCGTTATGGATATGCCGGAAAAAAGTGCCCGGGCATCAGAAGTTGGGGCGGGTCTGATAAGTGATTTCAACGAAGCCTTTGCATTAACGCTATAAATTTTTATATGATTCAGTTATCCGCTCGGTGTGAGATTGAATTTGAATTTATATTGCTACCCGCTACCCGCTACCCGCTAGCTCCCCCGTCTTACCAGGGAGGCAGAAGATCTAGGGAGTGTTTCTATTTATTAGGAAATAAATATATCGATGGAATGTCGCTGGCACGATTCTCATTATGTGGAATTGAAGTTGGTATGGTAGGTTCCTCGTAGGGGTTGTTGCAATTAAACTGGTAAATGAGAACATTGTATTTTCAAAGGTATTTGAAATCGATTTCCACCACAATTTTACAATTAGCTGTGCTTTAGGAATCTATTTTGTTAAAAACTTTTAGTAACACCAATTTTTAAGAGAGAGGTGGAATATTTTACTTTGGAAGGCGGGTATGGGTACCGCCACGCCGGGAATCATTTATTGGACAACCAACACCTCCGCCACAGGTCACCCCAAGTGGTTCGCTACGTTTGGTGACTTAGCAGTGGTGTCCGGGTACATGTGGTGAGGTTTGTCTGGATTTTGGCAGTGGATACACCTGTCCACCAACTGCGTGGCTGGCCAAAACGGGAGAGACTGGTTATTAAGGGAGACCTTTTGACCTCTCCAGTAGGACTCTCGGAAAATCGCCTTGCACCACGGTTGGAGGGATGGATTCGTCCGTCACTCCTGGATACATTGAAACCCGGATTCCTGTCCACCCCTATACTTTATTCTTCCCAGAAGTTCCTCTCCTTCCTTTCCTAAAAAGAACCTCCACACAGCATCCCCAAAGATGACACAGGCCCTGAGGGGAATTATTTTCCTCAGGGCCTCTTGCGTGAAGCTAATGTAAAAAAAAAAACAAATTAAATGGATAATCCATTCAATAGATACCCTTATACGGGACAGAATACATTGTAATATGTAAAAATATTTTACATCAAGTGAGATTAGTGTGATCGTTCCACAAATATTTCAATTTTTTCGTCAGAGGGGCACATCAAGGCCTTCAAGCCAGTCAAGGGCCTCAGGCACCGCCCTGAGGACCTCATCAGTCCCACCGGGAATGCATGGAGCGGATAATCTTTGACCACATGTTCGGTGGTCTGCACCGCATTGCATTCACACATCACCAACTTTGACCACAACTTGCATCATGTGAGCAAAACGGCTGTACTACTTACTACCTACTGACGGATGAACGAAGTTTACGAGACAGTTAGAACCGAGGCTGTCTCTCAGTGGGGTCGTGCTCAGCCGATCTTCACCCGATTGCCACTCAATTTTCCTCCCATCTTCTGGAGTGAAGGCTATCCAACACTGGGGGAATTTGAGAAGGCGCTGACAAATAGCGCAATACCTTGCACGATGATGTCTCGAACCCCGCAGGCCGTCTGCAGTTTCTAATATTTCATTGAAATGCCAATATAAATTGACTCCATACACCACCACCAGACGAACGAGTGCTGAACGTACGCACGTAAATGTTTGATATTTCCCATACGACAGTACGAGATAGACTGCATCGTGTATTTATGCATTATTTTCCTCCTTAAATAAGTTGGGAATCCAGCAGCACAGCAACCACAAAAATGACAGCATAGGCCCCGGAACCTATGGGCTTCCTGCACGCAATAATTTTTATTTCAAGTAACCCATACCAATATTATATTTGAATCATCCTGTGAACGCATCAAGTACAAATCTTGTTTATTTTTATAAATTAATCAGATCCCTTTCAATGAAAATTTAAAGCTTTGTTTATAACGAACCAAATGAAATTATTAGTTAAGCAGTTAAGTAGATTAAAAGCAAAGTTATGAAAATAATCTCGCAGCCAATAATAATTCCCAATTCTGTAAAAACCCTATTACGAATTTTACAAATATTCTCAAGTTTTATATAACAAAAAAGCAGAAACAAACATGATTTAATTCATAACTAATTTCGTGGCTGGGAAATTTGCCGACATAATATTATTCTGATAAAGAAAGGAAAATAATTATATTCGTCCTTTTTATACATGTTTTTAAATGATTTTGTGGTTTCGGCGTTTCTGCCTCTAACATTGCTTTTAAATAAACGTACGAAGACGTCGCATTCCGGTCGGAAATTTTGAAAATTGCGTGAAAATTGAGTGACAACAGAAATAATAATTAGCGAAATAAAATATAAAACATAGTAGGTAGTACAGAGAAAGAGAAAATACATAATAATAAAGCCCAATAAAACAATTGCATAATTTTTTGGTTAAAACACTTCTATTTGCCATGACGTCACTTTAGCTAATAGACCTTCCAGCCATAATAATAATAATAATACTCTGGTTTCCCTTCAATAACGAATAAATCTTTCGCCTTTTACTAAAGATTTCCGTGGAGGGGAGCACTCAAATGAGTCTATAAACCAATTTTGACAGATTTAATATATACTCATTTGACTCAGCTTGACAGATTTAATATATACTCATTTGGATGAAAAAAATATTTTATCTGAACAACAAAAAGGTTGTCGCAGAAAACATATGGGATGTAAAGAACAATTAGTTATTGATTCTGTAATTTTAAAACAAATTCAAAATCAAAAGCGTAATTTACATACTTGTTATATAGATTATCAAAAAGCTTTTGATAGTGTCCCGCACTCGTGGCTAATCAAAATATTAAAAATACATAAAGTTAACCCAATTATAATTAGCCTTTTGAAAAATATTATGTCCTTTTGGAATACAGATTTATTAGTAAATTTAAAAGGTAAGAAAATAGTAGTACCGGGCATTTCAATAAAAAGGGGGATTTTTCAAGGAGACTCATTGAGTCCTCTTTGGTTTTGCTTAGCATTGAATCCTCTGTCTAAAATGTTAATTAAAAGCAAGTTTGGAATAAAAATTAAGGGTAATACAAGAGAGATTAGTATAGTTTCACATCTATTATATATGGATGATATAAAATTATTTTCAAATTCTGAATCAAATTTAGAGAAAATGATTAAGGTAGTTAAAATTTTTTCAGATGATATTAAAATGACTTTTGGTTTAGATAAATGTAAAACGATCCATATAGAGAAAGGCAAAATTGTAGATGGAGACGAGGGTATATTTAGAAATTTCAAAATTAAAAGTATGAAAGGTGATGAGGTTTATAAATATTTAGGATACCCGCAATCGAATAGATTAGATCACACTAGTATTAAAAATGATATTAGGATTAAATTTCAAACTAGGATCAGAAAATTTTTAAAATGCAATCTATCTGCTAAAAATTTAGTAAAAGCAATAAATACTTGGGCAATACCTTTATTAACGTACTCATTTGGCATAATTAAATGGTCCAATACAGATTTAGATAGTTTAGAACGATTAATTAGAACTACGTTAACAAAGTTTAATTGCCATCATCCAAATTCAGCTATAGAACGAATTAATTTACCTAGAAATTTTGGAGGTAGAGGTGTAGTCAAAATAACATCTTTGAAACACAATCAACACTAATAGCTCAGAAATGCACAAAATAATTTGCAAGGCAGATAGAAACATTATACCTTTAAATTTATATGACGAGAATGTCAACATTCTTATAAATACTAACCAGGAATTATTAGATTCCTGGTCAAATAAAATTATTCATGCAAAACACTTCAATTATCTCAACCAAACGTATGTTGACAAACTTTCGTCAAACAAATGGTTGAGTATTGGAGAGTTGAGCGCAGAAATAGAAGGATTTATGCTTGCCATTCAAGATAGAGTCATTAATACTAAAAATTATAGGAAGCATATAATCAAAGATATAAATCAAATTGATGATTTATGTAGAAAATGTTTGGTTTTTCCGGAAACTATAGAACATATTATATCGGGATGTTCTATATTAGCGCCGTCCGAGTATACATTTAGGCACAATCAGGTTTTAAAAATAATCCACCAAAGTTTGGTAACTAAACATAACTTGATTGACTGCCGTAATATAGTACCATATTATGAATATGAACCAAATTCATTTTTAGAAAATGAATTTTATAAAATATATTATGATAAAACTATACTAACAGACAGAACAATTAGTCATAATAGACCTGATATAGTTTTACACGACAAAATTAAAAAAATAACTTATATCATTGATGTAGCTATTCCAAATTCCTGTAATATTCAAAAAACTGTTTCTGAAAAAATTAGAAAATACACAGATTTAGGAAATGAGATTAAAAGAATTTGGCATTCTCGGACTATAAAAATATTACCATTTGTTATTTCGGCTACTGGCATTATACCTAGGTCTCTGATTAAAAATTTAGGCGTATTAGATTTGTCAAAGAATTTATATATAAAAATGCAAAAATCGGTAATTTTAAATACATGTAGGATTACAAAAGATTTTTTAAATATTTATATTGAGGGATCAGTAGGATTTATAGGTTCAATTAGGAATTCCACAGAGCCGAACCCTCTGATATGAAAATATCTGGAGTCGGTGAATTATTTTCCCATCTGGTCTCTGGTAGGTTGACATGTTGTTCTTGTATTGTTCTGTAATTATAATACATATAGTGCAATTGCATAACGTGGATTGACCAGATGATCACTTGGGAAGTGTGTGAAAGGGTTTAGTTTTTCCTGTGGGGAAAATTAAACCCGGACATTTAAATCTGGTGCGTAATTAATAAAAGAAATTAAAAAATAATTAAATAAGAAAATCCACAAATTTAGGAAATGAGATTAAAAGAATTTGGCATTCTCGGACTATAAAAATATTACCATTTGTTATTTCGGCTACTGGCATTATACCTAGGTCTCTGATTCAAAATTTAGGCGTATTAGATTTGTCAAAGAATTTATATATAAAAATGCAAAAATCGGTAATTTTAAATACATGTAGGATTACAAAAGGTTTTTTAAATATTTATATTGAGGGATCAGTAGGATTTATAGGTTCAATTAGGAATTCCACAGAGCCGAACCCTCTGATATGAAAATATCTGGAGTCGGTGAATTATTTTCCCATATGGTCTCTGGTAGGTTGACATGTTGTTCTTGTATTGTTTTGTAATTATAATACTTATATAGTGCAATTGCGTAACGTGGATTGACCAGATGATCACTTGGGAAGTGTGTGAAAGGGTTTAGTTTTTCCTGTGAGGAAAATTAAACCCTGACATTTAAAATTGGATAATTTGTAGAGCGCTGTTTTTGTGAAAAATCACCTCAAGGGCGCTGTACAATTTATTAAGAATTCCTAGGTTCTATCTAATTCTACTATTTACAAATGGATACTTACTTACTTATGGAAACACACTTACCTGGCAGGTCACTTCCGATAAACACACTTTAGAAAGTTTATGCTTGGAGAAGATGCGGCTTTACACGCTGAGGACATTATATTTAAAACACTGGACATTGCACGATTTTACATTTGCTTCCCCCATCACTGTTAGTATTACGTTTATGAAAAGATTAGTGGCAAAAGTAGAGTTGATATTTATTTTGAATGACTGGAGAATTTAGGACTCTTTAGGGCTGGAGAATGTTTATGAAATGACCTTTATAAACGCTTACAAATAGGTTTTTTCCTACATTTTTACAAATTAGTTATTTACAGTGTCACGGGCATTGAAAGTGAAGGTGAAAGATTTTTTTTTGATTTTATGGATACGACTGTCTAAAAAGGTGCGTTTTAAGTTTGGCTCTAAATTCCGGTAAGAATAACTTTGGGAATTTTATATATTAAACGACTGACATGAAATATTAAAACGATTTATTTAAACAAAAAAAAATCTGAATATTCCACTGCCAAACATAATAGATAAATAAGAAAAAGAGCGATAAGAAAAAATCCGGCTAAGATACGACAGCCGCCAAGATCTTGACAAACCTCGCCCCATGAACCCGGGCTCCCCTGCTAAGTCACCAAACGTAGCAAACTACTTGGTGTGACCTATGGCAGAGGTGTTGGTTACCCAATAAATGGTTCCCGGGGCGGCGCTACTTATATCCGCCTCCCAAAATGCTAAAATAAATCAAACGAAAAATAAAAAAAATGAATACAATAAAATCAAAACTTAAGTTAAATAACATGGCTGACCGAACTGAGTGATAATAAAATTTTACTCGTTGTGAAGACAAGGTAAAGATGACTAGAATATAAAAAAAAATTAACCGCAAAAATATTTTAAAAAAAAAACTACAGACCGCCCCAGAACAGGAAACCCTATTAATACAAGATTTGAATGGTTATACCGAATAAATGATTCTCAAGAGACTGCGCAGACATTTCCATTCCAAATAATTAACGTTAATTTCCAGCCAACCAATATAACGCCATCTAGCTTTTCAGTCAGAAACAGAGTGACGCGATGTCTCCCTGAGTGACACGTTGTAGATGCTGTCTCCAGTACTAAGTGTCATCTCTTGTTTTGTAATCTCATGACGAATTCTGTGAATTATAACTCCATATTTGAGCGTACCACCAATGAAGCAAACTTGGTATTCAGTCCCCTATTGTCATGGGTATTTTCGAAATACGTGGAATGATGAACGTTGCGGAAATGATGGGTATAATCGATTAGTTTTGAAAATTGGAATGTATTTCGTATTAATCGCTGAAATTTCGACAATAAAAAACTTTTTTCGATGCCAAAAAAAGGTTTTTTTCGCCTACTTGACCAAAATTTGTATCAGATTTGAATCCATAGGAACCAACAGAATTTTCTACTAGTCCTCAGCCGGGAACAAATTTAGATGTTGTCGATATCATTGCAAAATTGGTTTTTGAACTATTTTTATTCGAGATCTTAATTTGTTAGATTTCCGGTTGATATATAGCGTCAAAATTTTCGTGAAACCCGTAGCATAAGAACCATGTCCACATCTACCAGTGCCCTACCTGAGACCATACCTTTAATCACAAGTTGGTATAGATATCAAACGAATTCACTTAAAGTTTTTTGTACATACGCTGGTATAAACAGTACATAGGAATATATAGTTTTATCTTTTTTATAAACGATATGGTTTTTTCCTTGATGCATTAGAATGAAAATGTGTTTTATTCTTTCGTTATTTGGGGGTAAATAACTTTGTTATATTTTGTGTAAGTAGGTAGCATTTTTCACAGTATTTTCCATAAACCTACTGCAACTTTTGACGACCTCCGTAGTCCAGTGGGTAAGACTCTTGACTCACAAACCGGAGGTCGCGGGTTCGAACCCGGCATGCGCAAATAAATTTTATTTGATTAATTTGTGTTATTTCACAATTAATTAATTTAAAACAATATATAGTATATTTGCGGCATGTTCCAGAGTGGAAGATACTATCAGTATCGCCCTGGTGTAAGACCACCATTCAGAATTGAAACGTTGCTTGAAAATGGCTTTAGCCGTGTTTAGTGACCAGATCTGAATAGCCAGGTACTTCCCAACCTTCATCTTCCCCACCTCCTTCCCCTCCCCACTACCTTCAGCCTCACAACATACCCCAATTGGGGATGCCATAGTCTCACTGGCTCCAGACGGGAGCAGTTGAGATTCTTGTGCGGTATTCACTGTAAAAAAAAAAAAACTGTATGTAAGTGTACTGGGGGGCAACATTCAGGGGATCAACTGTCATGGAAGAACATTTACCATATTGTAAATTATTTCTATTATTGCTATTGATTGCTATTAGATATCAACCTATATATTTTTTGATTGGTATAATATTATAAAAAGGAAGAAAAATGTAAAGTGTTCTACCATTAATATATATTTTCAAGCTGCAACAATTTGGGAGCCGGGTATTGGTAACGCCGCCCCAGAACCATTTATTGGATAACCAACACCCTTGCCATAGGTCACCCCGAGAGGATCGCTACGTTTGGTGACTTAGAAGGGGTGACCGGGTTTATAGGGTGTCCAGACCTCGGCGGCGGACACGCCTGCCAATCTGCTATGTGGCAGGCGAGATCGGGAGAGGCGGTTTAGGGAGACCCTTTGACCTCTCCAGCTGATCTACGTCAACCCACCGTCTTGCACCGCAGCAAGAGGGATGAATCCACAAGTCCTTTACTCCTGGAAACACTGACCCCCAGATTCCTACCCTCCCTTCACGCCTTTTTCCTCTCTTGCTGTACTTAAAATGGCCGTCCACGCAGCAGCTCCGAATATATTAATCTCCTTTGTGGGGTTAAAAAAAAATAAGCTCAATACTATTACAGAAGTATAAAAGAGATTGAAAAAGTTTTGTGTCAACAAATTTTCAATCGTTGTTTTTAATTTTCGCATTTTTAATGGTGTTTTTGCGCTGAATCTATTCTTTTTTGAATTATCGTAATACAAATAAAATTAATAGTCAATAAATATTGTGAAATTCGTTAGAACGTAATAGAGAACTAAAGCTTGGGGCACATCTTAACATTTCTTAGACTCTTAAGTTCTTCTCCCGGAATGCTTTGCACTTCTCGTCCGGAGCATATGAAAGGGATACGGATTCTACAAGTTTGAAGAACAATGAAGGAAAAGCAATTAGAGAGAAAGCAGCATTTTCTAGTTTCAGACGTTAATTTGAATACTGAAAAGAGATATGTTTAAGTAGTTCAAATTGAACTGTGAAGAAAACGGCTTTGTCCAATTTGATTAAATGATTCGAAATCCATTTACATCGATACAAAACTTTTCATCCCGAGACAAAATATCCCCGACTGATTATTTTGGTCCCATCTTTTGTTAGGTTAGGTAAGGTTTTAACGGATATTTTGTTGGGGGATGTTTTACCCGTAGAATATTTTGTTGGGAGATATTTGGAGGATATTTATTATATGGGACAAAATATCCTCCAACAAAATATACTACGGGTAAAACATACCCCAACAAAATATCTATCAAAACCTAACCTAACCTAACAAAAAATGAGACAAAAATAATGCAGACATAAATTATAGTTCAAAATTAGAAAGATGTAAAATAAGGTTAGGTTAGTTTGGGTTATGTTAGGTTAAGTTTTAGTAGGTCAGGTTATTGGAGGATGTGTTGTCCGTAGGAAATTTTGTCGGAGGATATTTTGTCGGGGGATATTTTGTCGGGGATATTTTATCGCGCGATGAAAACACGCATTACCAGATAAAACGAATCTTTCCCTGAAATTACTGAATTTTTTTTTATTGACAGAAGTTTTATTTCAATTTAGCGTAATTTACAAAACGTTCAGTTTAAATTCGAGTAAATTCTTCTGATATAATTTCTTGCCTACTTCAAAATATTTTTTTTAGTAGGTACTCAGTACAAATTTCGAAAAAACTCTTAATAAATTTGCAGACTAAAACAAACACAGTGTCGGTTGTTTTAGTTTCTCAGTAAAACTGAGCTGAATTTTGATAAACGCGACCTTCAAATATTTAAATAGTTTAAGTAAAAAATCATTCAATTCTAATAAATGAATATTCTAATATTCATAAAGTCGTTGGATATCATTTCAGACTTCTTTTTAAAACAATGCCCGCTCTCTCGAATCATTGGAAAATTCTTGGGATTTTTAAGCAATTTTGTTTCGCGAAAGTAATATTCTAATAAATATTATTGCATTAAGTAGCTATTCCCAGTTGTTTGAAAGTAGAGTTAGAAAAGTAATTTATAGTGAGTTAATAAACTTCAATAAATATAATTAAGTATTAAATAGAAACGTAATTCAATTGAGGCTAGACTTTTTTTTATTCTTTTCGGGACTTGATTCTCAGAATCTGTTCCCAATTAATTATATTTTTCTTCGCGTGTTAGTGAATCCTCCTTGATTAAATCTGCTCCTTTTTTACATTAACTCCACACATTTCCCTCAGGACCGATGTAATCTTTCAGGATGCTATGTGGAGGGTCTTTTAAAGTAAAGAAAGAAGAGAAAGTTTCGGGAAGGAAAATGATGTGAAGGGTGATAGGAATTATTATAAATTATTTAGGAATTTGTTACCCAATAATATGTTTTGTCAGAAGCATGGAGTATAATAGTTGAGCCTCCTTGATGGGCTTGACACGGAAGATTGCAGGTTCTATTTCAGATTTGTGATACAAAACTATTTTCATAGATTTTTATATTTCTAAGGGAGTATTGTTATACTGATAGTTATTTTGTGTGAATCTTTTAAAATACCTTTCAGCTGCTGTGAGGATTACTGTAAATTAATACAATTATTAAATGGCACAGACAGACGCTTTGAACCTGTAATCCAGCCTTAATTTGAAGGTACAAAAGTGACCATTCCTTTTACTGGGAGATTTTTTAATTTTCACCACCTCATCTGCAAATTTCTTTATTATTTTAAAGTTTTTAAGTATGTATTCCGAATTTATCGAATGTAAAAGTCAAATCAAGTTCTCTTAATATTTCTAAAATGTTTCCTCCTGCAACAACCATTACGAATCGTAACAACATAATAAAAAGTACGCTGAGAAATAATGCCTACCTATGAAATAAGCATTTTGGACACCCAACGATCACACACTTTGCGTACGCCAATATTTCCTTCAAAATCGTTTGAATGGTAGACTTACCGAAGTCTGGGATGAAAAGTGAGAGCTCACGGACTCATGGACTCCCTCCTGGTTGAGGAAGTGAATAAATCTTAAACGAATATGGACGCAAGGATCGCGCTGAAGCAGCTACCAAGTCGGACCATCGCTCTTTTTGTAGGAGAATGTCTGAGCTATGCCTTAGTGCCAACATATTTTTAGAAATAACGTCGAAAATGAGTAAAGGTCTTCAATCCTGTTAATTTAAACATCGAATCTGTTCAAGAATTTTTATTTTACGAAGTCAAAAGTAAACCGTTAAGAATAATGAGAGAAAGTTTGGCAGACTTGTATTCCCCACCGCTGGCACCGTAAAGAAGAACGTCTTATCCTGGCGTCTTAATTTTGATTCAATTAAATTTCATATCCGTTTAATCCGGTTTGAAACTTTGGAGATTCAATTACCAGAGGATTTGCATAATCCGTGTCCTTCCTTACCTGTCCAGCGGTTCGGGAGCTTTTTTTGGAAGCTTTTTTAAGGCACTATTCGTTCAGAATCTGAAAAAATGCGGTAAGAATTTCAGTTACAATTAATAATTGAAAACCGGAGACTTTAATAATTCTTCAGCCCTTTCCAAGAAATTTATATACCGTCACTTTGGTTGGATAGGGTTCTAACTTCACTTTACCTTTTTCTGAGATATGAGATGTCAAAGTTTGCAATAAGATTTCTTATAATCTATTTATCGATTCCTGATTTTGAGATTGAATCTCGTGTAAAATATTTAAAGTATATGACAATTTAGAAGACGGGTATGGGTACCGCCGACCGGTACTTTACTGTAACCATTTACTGTACAAGCAACACCCCTACCTTAGGTCACCCCAAGTAGTTCGCAACGTTTGGTGACTTAGCTGGGGTGTCCGGATTCATGGAGTGACATTTGTCTTGGCAGCAGATGCGTTTGCCCACGGGAGAGACTGGGCAAGGAAGATCTTTTGAACTCTCCATCCGAATTCTCTTTACCCATTGCCTTGCACCGCAGTGGTAGGGATGGATTCAAACGTCTGTCGCTCCTGGATACATTGATGGCCAGATTCCGACCCACTCATACCTTTTTCCTCCCCAATACTTCCTCGCTTTCTTTCCCTACAGATTCTACACACAGCATCTTCAAAATTAACAAAGCCTCTTAAGGATTTTTTCCTCAGGGTCTTCTGGGCGGAGCTAATGTAAAAAAATTAATTAGTTTAACATATTTGAAGGTAAATACATAAACAGGAATTAGGCTTACCATTTTAGAACATGCCTAGAAGTGCAGATAGAACCATGTGCAACCAGCCATTGCATAAGGTTCTAACAAAATTTTCATAAAGCCATTCCCATATTAATTAGAACCCTACCCTATATTATTACCCTATCTTGGAATGGTACTACGAAACTGTTGTTAGTCCCTTAAAAAAATAATTGTTTTGCCGAATCTGATTGCATATGGTTCTATCTACACATTTAGGCATGTTCTAAAACGGTAAGTAAATGTCTTGTTTAAATATTTTCCTTTAAAATAAGGAAATATAAATACTTGAAACAGGATTGAATAAAGCCAGAAATGGTTAAATGGATAATAAGAAATCGTATTTGCAAACTTTAACCCCTTAGAATATTGTAAGGCGAAGTTAGAACCCTATACAACTAAAGAGACGAACTACGATACCCTAATAAAAATGATAAATGTCAGATAGCAATAAAATTGCAATTGCAAAAGGTTCAAAGTAATGTTAGAACCTTGCAAAATAAATGAAAATTTCTATGGAAGAAAATCATTTAAATGGTTTTGCATTCAAAGGTAATTTTTGTAAAAAAAAATGTTAGTTAGAACCTTTTCCAATCAAGGTGACGGTATTGCGAGCGCCGGAAAGCTTGAGTAGATTTTTTAAATCGGTAAAGATAACATCGTGGTTTCATTTTAAGTAATGAACTTCAGTTTGTGGAAAAATAATTATTTTAACTGAAATTCAGGAATAGAGCTTTCATATTATCATCTTTTTTCACTGCATTTACGGTTCATGAACAATTTTAAACGACCCTTTGTCATGCACTCCATGTAATGCAGTGCGATATTTTGTGAAATGCACGATACCGATTTTATTCCATTAAAAGTAGGTTTTGATTACTAATGGATCACGAGGTTTAAATGCAGTAGTGCAGCAAAAAACCTTTCCCGAATAGCTAGTAATCTTCAATTTCACTTATATACACGATTCTCCACAAGTCATTTTTATTAATTAATTAATAAACTCGAGATGTGCTCTGCGGGATATCATCACAGATAGTATATAAGGCTGGTATTTTATAAGCACGGTGTATAATAAAATCTACCCTACACGCTTCCGAAAATGTCATTATTTAATAAATTATATGTTATACAGCTTGTAACAGCACGTACCTGAAGGATTTTAACCACCGAGTTCTGAACACATTTGGAGCAAAAATTCTAGACGTATTTTGAAGTCCAATGTAAACAAAAAAAAAATACATCCCACGGTGCCACTGGGTAGATGGGTACAGCCTAGCGAGTCACGTGATACGCTCTTCGTCTCTTTCCAGTAATACGGTATCAGAGAAGACAGTTTTTTTTCTTTCCTTCACACGTCGCCACTGATTTCACTGCTACACGTCTCGACACACCACGTGATACGTGCTCTATCTCTCTCTGTCTGTTACCGTGTATTGGAACGAGGTCTATACTCCACATATGCTCAGGAAGTGCAAAATCCTTCGGGTGCATGCAACAACTCCTGAATACTGCTGAAATAAATCCTGGTTGTAACACACATTAAATAATTGTATCATATACATAAATACTAGCTTGCATCATACACACATCATACTTTATTTTATGTCAGGTCTTATATAAACCTAGTATATTATTTAACTATTACACGAGTATGTATTTCTTTTGTATTACTTTGCAAAATTATATCTTTGTACTTATAATAACAACTGCATTTTTTTTTTTTTTTTTTTTTACATTAACTCCACACAGGAGGCCCTGAGGAAAATAATTTCCCTCAGGGCCTATGTCATCTGGGATGCTGTGTGGAGGGTCTTTTTGAGGAGAGGAAGGAATGAACATTGGTCTTGAAGAGACCCATGTTGTAGGAAGGAGGAAACACAGAGGCCGGCAAATCATTCCACAGCCGAGCTGTTGAACATAAGAACGAGTCGAAGAAACGACCCGTTCTCATGTGACTAATGTCAACCGTGTACAAATGTTGGGCACGCGTTTGGCGTGTTTCCCGACTATGCACCGGTGCCGAAGGGATCAATGATGCTAGTTCCTCGGAGCATCTTCCATTGTAATACCGGTAGAACAAGGATAGCATTCCCACCCGACGCCTGTGCCCTAAAAATTGCAATCCGTCTGTTAAGATGGGAGAATCTATCAAACGGACCGCCCGTTTCTGCACAGAGTCGAGGGTATTTTTCAGGTATTTTGGAGCTCCAGACCAGAGGTGGCTGCCAAATTCAACCGTGGGGCGCACTTGCGATTTGTACAGGGTTAGCAGTTGATTGCATTACTTCAGAGATAATATTTTTACGTACTCATACATTCTAATTTAGTTCTTAATATAATATTGATACACTCCTGTGCACTACTGTATACTTACAATGTCACGTATCACTTTAATGAAAAATCCATTGTATGGCGTTTATAAATAAATAAACATAGGTATATTAAAAGTAATAATGAAGATGTTATGGTTCGGATGAATAAAGAAAAAGAAGTTATTACAACTATAAAAATCCGAAAACTTCAATATCTTGGACATGTGATGAGACATCCAGAGAAGTATGAGATCCTGCATCTCATAATGCAGGGAAAAATTGCCGGAAGACGGGGCCTTGTAAGAAGGAGAACCTCATGGCTGAAAAACCGGAGACCGTGGTTTGGCCAGTCTACTGTAGAGCTGTTCCGGGCCGCAGTACACAAAGTTCGCATAGCCAACATGATAGCCAACGTCCATTGAAATGACAGGGCACAAGAAGAAGTTGACGAAGAAGAAGACGAAGAATATTAAAAGTATTGGTTTTAAATACATTAAAAAGCATAATCGATCAAATCCTGGTATTAAAGAGATGAGACTTCGCAAAAGAAAATTGCATTTCTTCAATTCATTTTTCTGGTCGGATTGCTCGATTTTTCCTAGAATCCTACTGCATTTCTAATAAAGTTTTTTTTTTCATTTGGACATCGTATTATTTCTAATGCCATTAAAAACATAGCATTGCGACCTGCTTTTTCCAATATTTTATATTCTTCCCTCTTATCAAAATGGTGTCAGTTCTTTCTCAGATAATCTATTCGGATTTCGACGATTATATTTCGCACTGTGCCTTCAATAATAATGAATGGCTCGATAAGTTTACTCTATTGTAAATTTGAGTAAATCCGGGTCATGATAGCATGTTTTTATGTCATGAACGACTTTACCATAAACCGTCCTTTTTCTTGGGTATGGGAACAATGTACATACTGGTATGTATGGAGACAAGGCGGCCGCTGTGAACATTGGAAATAATAATATCGGAATGGGGCCTGCTGCAGTCTCGGAACCCGGAACCCGTCGGACCCGGACTAAAATATCGCCGATTAAGTGCACATGCTTCAGGTTTAGCAATCTTTACGATATTCCCAAGGAAAACAAATGGCCAGGGCGTATTTCAAAGCCAAGATTTTAGTCCGCCGACTGTTTGAGTAGTGTAAGCGTGTAAGAGTGAAAGTGTGTATGTGAGAGGGAGGGAGGGTGTGTGTGTGAGGGTGAGGGTGTGTGTGTGTGTATGTATGTAAGAGAATGATTTTTTAACATCTACTGACCGTTTTTGTAAGCGGAAAATATTACTTTTCAAGTACTGACTCATTTTTTCCTTTGAAATTATCTATAATATAAAAATGAATCGCTAAATTTGTTGGTAAGCGCAAATCTCGAGAGCGCCTGAACCGATTTCGCTAATTCTTTTTTTAGAATATTCCTTGAAGTTCGAGGATGGTTCTTACGGAGAGAAAAATAAGAAAATTGCGCAGAAAATTAGATAATAACAGAAAACATCGCACGTTTGACAGTTCGCGTGTTAGAGAATGACATTTTGCAAAACAATGAATGATTATGCAAACAGGATTCTATTTTTGAAAAGTTAAAAAATTTATTTAAAGTAGGCACTCCCCTAATAGTTTGAATCGAATCAAGAATTTTAGATATTTTAAATAGGTAGGTACCTATGTTAGGTACCAAATTTAATATACATGAAAAATGGAAATTTGAATAAAAATGGTAAAAGGTGGCACGCGGGCTGTTTAAGAACTGAATGTACTGGGATTGAATATATGGAACGCGGGAGGAGGGTTGGCGGGACGAGGGAGCGGTAAAGGGAAGAGGGAAGGCGGGGAAGGTGGAAGGGGAACGCGGGAAGGGGGAGGGGGACCTGGGAGGGGGAGGGGAACTCGGGAGGGGGGTTCGCGGGACGGTGAAGGGGGGGGGGGAGTGGAGTAGGGAGAGGGAAGGTGGAGGTGACGGAGTGGAAACGCGAGAGGGGAAGAGGACGCAGGAGAAGAAGGGGAGACGGAAGGGGAACGGGACGATGGGAAAGGACACTCAGGGAGAAACAATTTCTTTATTAAGTGGCATAGCGACGCATGCCGGGACCAGGTAGTTCAGAATAAAAAACAATATTCTTTTTCAATTTTGGGAGACTAGAATGGCTACCGCCGTTTATTGAATAACCGACACCCCTGCCATTGGTCATCCCAAATGGTTTGCTACGTTTTGTGACGGGGGTTCCTGGGTTCATGGGGTGAGATTTGATTTGGCGGCGGATGCTTGTGCCCACCTACTGCGTGGCGAGCCGGATCGGGAGAGACTGGATGAAGATTTCAAACTTTCCAGCCGGACTCTCTCGACTTTGCATCGCAATGAGAGGGATGGATTAATATATCCGTCACTCTTGACACGGGCCCTGATATTTTTTTTACTCAGGGCCTCCTGCATGGAGCTAATGTAAAAAAATAATAAGTGACTGAAAACTTTTCCGCTGCCTAATAGACTTATGATTAAAAGCCAAAAATGCAGAATAATTGTTATTATTCTAATTTTAGCAAGCATTCATTGATAGTAGGATGTGGGTTCCTAAGTCCAATATCATTCCATTGGTAATCACACCAAAACCATAAGGAAGCTGGTAATATCGGTGTTATTAACAATAATTTTTCTTCAATAATTGCTAATATGCTTTGTGGCATCATTATAATTAAATAAAAACAAATAACTTTGTTTACAAGAAGCGCTGACGAAAAAATGAAGATTTATTTTATTAATGTTTTCTTCGTCAGGATAAAACGAATACTGAATAAACAAGTTTTCACATTTTATTCTGAAAAAATCGTTTCGAAATACGATGATAATTTTAATTAAATAAGTCGTGTACACACAGTGATTGGTTTTCATTTAAATAACATTATTTTTATGACTTCAGTAGAGCAAAATGCACATTGTATATAGTAACAGGTTCATAACCCCGATACGTATAATTAATGACGATTTTTCGAAGCAAACGAATGATCGCATTTTGTATTCTATTTAAATATTTCTCTGGTGAGAAAACAAAAATGTGCTCTAAAATGCACTTTGAAATAGCTTTAGCATAGTTGACTGACCAGTTCTGAATATTTTATTTTTATTAAATTGTATTTTTTATTTTTTTTTATTAAATTGTACAACAGATTATTATCCAATTACTGTACAATTTTCTCATTTTGACAGTCTTAACACCTAGGAAGATGATTATTATACAAAAAAATCTTAAGGCTATCTAAAGAAGAGTTATATATATATCTAGTGGAGATATATCAGAACAAACATGTTTTCCCCTTTCCAAACTATCGTTCCTACTTTCATAAGCCTCACAATAATCATCACATTGAGGAGGCTGTAGTCCAATTACCTCCTCGCGGTTGGGACTCTAGAGCGGAATCTCACAAAAACAATACAGGGCGACTTCCTGGCACATTTTGGAGTAAAAAATGTGGATATCATTTTGTTGTCTGATGATAATTTTTTCAATTAAAAACAATAAGACACATTTTTCAAAAACATGTCGCCACCGATCACTCTTCTACACGTCGCAACGGATCACGTGATAACGCGCGTTGTCTCGTCTGTAGGGTGTTGCAGGAACGAGACGGAATACGCGTCACGTGACGGGCTATGCTTTACCCAACTAGTTAGTAGTGACGTGTGACGGTAAAATATTTTATCATTGGACAACGACAACTACCTTTATTACTTCAATTATGCTTAGGAATCGCTGGATTAATTCCTTCAGATAAGTACTGACAAATCCTGGGAATTATATTCCAAATTGTGTGGCTGTGTTTATAGAAAATAATCAAAGAAAACCTTACTAGGTTACACTACGTACGTATTGAAAATTCTGTAACACTATCAGAAACAATGAAGAAACCTACCAATAAATTATACTGAAAACAATTATTCTGAATTAATTCCCATAGTGTTCTGTATAGGGGTGGCACGGGCGTCTTAAATTAGAATTCCTGCCGCGATAACGTCTCGGTACGGGCCACCTCCCGTGTGGACATTTCCCATACTGCAAGTGGAAAGGAAATGCTTCAACACGTGTTTAACATATCCTGTACGAGTGGGTACACGTGTGGAAAATGCCAATATAATTGCTTCTGAGTATTATCCTTGGTACTAGGTTCGTAGAACAAAACCGCAAAATGTTGTAAAATTTACGAGCGTGCAATGTTTGGGTTGTTTGAATTCACGATCCAATGAATCGATACCTCATTAAATTTGTTTGTTTTGTATAATATATTCATAATAACACATAATTTTATTGCTGTATAACATTTCCGCCATGTTTTTTCAGGAGATTATTATATTATTTATAGCATTTTGTGGGTATTTTCAAACAAAAACCTAATTAAAGGATAAAAGGCTTAACTCAAATTTGCGTTTGGGTGTTTTTTCACAAAATTTTGTAAATGGTTAAAATATGATTAGATAATATTGTTCTTCTTCCGATTTCTCCTAAATATACCTCTGATGATGTACATAGCTTCGCAGAGAGCAAATTGGGTTTAGACTCAAAGTTTTTGGGTTTAAATCCCGGAAAGAAAAGTGCTTTTTGTGGACATTAAAATATTCCTCTTGAGTGGAAGTTTCTCTCAGTTTTTCCCAGGTGATAGACTACCATTGCGTGAAATAACTTTACGTGCGATAATATGTATAAATTGAGCAACTAGGTAAAATATATTATTCTAAAATAATAATTCCGGGGATGAACTACCATAAATTTGCATTTATTTCTCGCTTTGACACATTTGGAAAAATAAATTCACTTCAAATACCGACAATTAATACAAGTTTAACAGTATGTAAGAGCTACTTATGTCCTCTGCGTGCGAACTCTTTCCAAATTTCTTTAAATGAACAATATCCAGTGTTAATTTCAAGCGACCTCCCAGGTAAGTATAGTCCTGTTTTCATTAATTTTTAGGCAGCATCGCGTTCATTAGTCAAAATATTGTACACATATTTCCGTATCGGTGATCAATGAACCGGTGTATGCAATTTTTAGCCCTAAGTTGTTTTTAATTGTTTGTCTAGCTTGTAGTTTTTTTTAGATTTTAGAAATGTATTATAAGTTTGTACAGCGCCCTTGAGGTGATTTTTCACAAGAACGGTGTTATATAAATCATCCAAGTATTATTATTATTATTACTCGAATGATATTTTATGTCGCATATTTTAGGAACATTGAATATGAGAACATTGAATATGAGTACAGAACAAATTGAGTATACTTTTCAGTGGGTTCGTTTCTTCGAAGTACAAAATGGTAAAATAATTTTTCCTGATTAAGGCTTAGTACTAAAAATTAAATTTAAGCATATTTTTTTTGTTTATTCGAAAAACCGTAGATGAAATTAATCAACCCTCAAATCTTTCACAATTAAAAACAGAATTGCTAAATTTTACATTAAGATTTTCATATAATGTAATAATAACAAATATTTTCATCTAATGTGATAATTTATTGGATAACCAACTACTCTGCCATAGGTCACCCCAAGGGGTTCGCTACGTTTTGTGACTTAGCAGGGGTGCTCGTGTTCAGGGGGTGAGTTTTGTCCGGGTCTTGGCAGCGCATGCGTCTGCCCACCAGCTGCATGGCAGGCCGGATCGATATCACCTTGCACCGCATTGAGATGGATTCATACGTCCGTCACTCCTGGACACATTGACCCCCGGTTTCCTACCCATCCCTCATACCCTTTTCCTTCCCAGAACTTCACCTCCTTCCTTTCCTATAAAGCCCTCCACACAGCATCCCCACAGATGACATAGGCCGTGAGGGGATTTTTTTCCCTCAGGGCCTCCTGTGTGGAGCTAATGTAAAAAAAATAATTCAACAACCACCATATTTTTAGTAAGTTCTAAGAATTTTTTAAAAATTCGTTGTTATCGTCTCCTGCAGAATTTTCATTTTGTGACTTGAAAGGTTTTACCAAACCACAGTCGATGTATTTTTTTATATTCTTCTCGTTTTTTTAACTGTAAATTATGAATAATATTGTGAACCTGCATTAATATATTATTTTATTTTTATGAAACCTGCAATTTAAAACTGGTTTTTGCCTTTTATCTCTCTTCTCTATTTATATGTACATTTATACAATGGGGTATTTCCACGTGTTTTTTTTTATTGCTTAAAAGAATTAAGCAAAAAAATTACGATGATTATAGCATTTTTATTTTATTTTTATGTTGACGAATAAATTTTCTACAGCGAGTTAAAGTTTCCCATTTTGGAATTACCGCTAAAACGATATTTTGGGGCGTGGCTATCGTGTGACGTCATGAGTGAGGACGCTCACTGACAGTGTTTATTTATGCTAATTCAGCTTAGCGACACTTGTGCCGTCACAAACCCATTTCCCAACCATGGGCCGTTTTGATTTGATCAGTTTTAGATTGTTTTTAAAATCAATAATATTGAATGAAAACATAAAAATCAAACATTTTTAGTAGGATTATTAAAATCAGAAAAATAATCTTTAAATATTCCGTACATTTTCAACAGAATTCCTCGTTTGTGGAAATACCCCATTGAATGCAATATTATATCTACCACGAATAAAGTATTTTATTTTATTTTTGTTATCTTATTATAATAAATAACAAATAAAAAAACTTTGCCTCTATATCATGCAGTAAATAATATAAAATCACGTAAAAGCCAATCAGCCTAGCGATTCCGTATTTTTTGTGAGATCGTTATTGGATAACGGACGTTATCTCCTGTCAGATTTGTGTGATTTTTATGGCTGTTATTTACTTTTTCTATTACAACATACATTAAATGAATAAATAATCATAAATAATTCATGTTTAAATCGATAAAAACTAAAATATGTCACAGTAAATATGTAAATCACACAAATCTGACAGGAGATAACGTTCGTTATCCAATAACGATCCCACAAAAAATACGGAATCGCTAGGCAGGGCGTTTTAAATTAATAAAAAAAATAAAAATAAATCCTTTGGCAAAGGTCTGTTTCTCGGAAAGTATGTAGTAAGGTTAATTTTATGTGAGAATGTTTATCTTAGGGTATGTCGTATACATGCCTCATTTAATTACCCTTTTCTATTTAAATCTGTTTCTTAGAATAAAAATCAGAAAAATATCTTCATACTTAGAATTTCCATTACTTCGTCCACGTGGAACATTCCCTTATTTATCGAGTAAGAATTTTGCTTGTAATCAGCTTGCCACGTGCGGCGGTCGGTATGAAGAAGGGGAAGAAGTAAACACGTGTGCCAAATGCACCAGCACGTACGAGTATATTTCCCACGCTGAAAATATTTCCCGTTGGTCAAGCAGAGCTAATAATAAACTGACCGTAATTTCGGAATTTGTTGCCGTTCATTTCTCGGTGATTTACTTAACGATATTTATATATTCTTGGATCCTTACGTAATATAAAAAATGAAATATTTGAAAAGATATACTCTTTCACAAAGAAATTTATTAAATTAAAAACACACTTTTTGATACCACTTTTAATGAATCGATACATTTTTTTGGTTTACATTAGCTTCGTACAGGAGGCTCTGAGGTAAATTATTTCCCTCTGGGCCTGTGGGAGATTTTTTTAAGGAAACGAAAGAGAGGAAGATCCGGGAAGGGAAAAGGTATGAGGGGTAGATAGAGGCTTGGGGTCAGTGGGCCCGGGAGTAACGGATGTATGAATACAACCCTCCCTCTGCAGTGCAAGGCGATGGGTTGAGATAGTCCTACTGGAGAGGTAAAAAGGTATTCCTCAACAAGTCTTTCCAAATCCGAACCTCCACACAGTAGGTGTGCAGACGCCAAGATCTAGACAATTCTCTCCCAATGAACACGGGCACCCCTGTTAAGTCACCAAACCTAGCAAGTCGCTTGATTTAAACCTATGTAGCAAGCATTTGCTTCCTACCTTGAAAAAGAAAAATTGTTATTCAATATTATGTATAAAATTTTGAAGTTATCTTTTCATCCACATGGTATGTTTCGTAATCAATGTATGCTTTGTAATTATAGTATATTTTGTAATCAATGTATGTTTTGTAATCATAGTATGTTTAGTAATCAATGTATGTTTTGTAATCAATGTATGTTTTGTAATCATAGTAATATGTTTTGTAATCAATGTAAATGGTATTTTACAACTACGACTTTTTTACAACTTATTTTATCATTATTGAAGAAATTTCCCCACCCTCCCAGTTGGTAAGCAGCTCTACTGAAAATAAGACCATGCGCACGATACTGCACAATTTGTTAGTATGTCGGCTTTGGTTGGATCTGAGATACGAGTTTCAATGCTTTCCTTTAAGCTGAAAAAATAAAACTTCATTTTTTCTTCACGCATGTTGTTCAACATAATATTTTGTAGGTAACACGTGATGCTCAGAAAGAAATTCCACATTGTGCATTCATATCTCAGATCTGTCCGAAACGAAAATGCAGAGTTGTTGCATGGGTGGTCTAAAACGATTATATCGCAAGAACATCACTGCGAATAATTTGGATATGTAAATCTCATATGTTTTGGATATATGTATAATGTTAATTGTTTCTTCCGCCCATATTTACGGAGATATTAATGAAACACGAAATGACAGTAAATAAAGAATTTTTCAGTTCACGAACCTCTGGTCATAAAAATATCGTCAATGGATCTTCATGTCCTTATGTCATTCGTCTACTTTCTACGCTGTCTTCCTGGAGCCCTTGCATAGTAAAATCGATAACTTTACAATATCGGATCGATAGGCGTAACTTCCGATTACTTTATACCGATATTCCTAGCACAGCTTCACTGTTGATAGCCGAACCGATACTGAAACAATAAATAAGATATCGACATACTACTCAAGCAACACTGGCGGATCTGTCCACGAATTCAGGTCCCGAAACGTCAAACGCAAATAAATATGAATTATTTTGCAACATTGAATTAAATCACCAACCCAAATATGCACTGGCAGTTCGCATTTACTTTTTGACACTAAACGGGAGCTAATTAGTTGATGAGGTATTTGGTTAAGTTTTTAGATTTTCACGGCCAAAAGCATTTTCGTTATTTGTTTTTGGGGTGATCCGGCAGATCCGGTAGATGTCACATCTACCGGATATGCCGGATCTGCCCTGATGATGGACACTGCAACGATGTCCGAAACGTTGACTAAAGAAGGAGGTAGCGCAACACGGCATAACACCCCAAAAACAAATAACGAAGATGAGGTCTTTATTCGCACGAGTATATCAACTATTTTCTTTTCTCAAAGTTTGAACGGACTAAATCGATTGCGCCTTAGATTCGTATTTGTCCATGGATCGGTCATTCGACTGTTCATTTATAAAAGCTTAGTTATTTCAATACGTTCACTAAACAAGCCGTTAATTTTGCATAACGAACGGCATAATTCAAATAAATGCGTACATTGGAGTCAACCGAAACTTATTTGATACTACGGAGTTAGGGCTAAAATGTGCATCGGTTGGAATATCTCTTACCAATTCTTGACCGTGCTCTCAAATATTGATAACTGACCATAATATGACGGATTTGGTCAATATCGTATTTATATAGGATTATATTATTCGACCACCCTAGGTAGCCTGGAACTCTTCTAGAAAGCTTCCCATCCACATTGGTCACCTCTTTATTGATGTCCGAAGAAAACGCCTTTAGTTTAATGATATAAGTCATCAGTTCTCATACGCAGTTGACCTTGTTCAAAACTTTGGCATTAGATGTGAGGGGAACCCATTTAGCTCGTTCACTTTTCTTAAGATGGTATAAATGACAGATTTAATTGCTTAGAGCGGTAGTCTCTTAAGCAAAAATAGACTCAACCGGGTCAAAACTAGGAGAACCGTTAGTGGAGGCAAAGATGAAAGGGAGTTTATGGACGACCATAATAAAGCTATTATAAATCAGCATATTTCTTTAAGATGAGTTCAATCCCGAGGTTAACTATAATTTAAGCATTATTAACAATATGACATATTAACAAGTTAAATATCTTCACAGTACCATTCAATTATCAAACTCGCACCACATCGCACTGTATATTATACGGTTCCATGACAGTGTTGGTCCGGCGACATTTGGTCCGGCGACAGTTGGTCCGGCGACGTTTGGTCCGGCCGACAGTTCGTTCGGCTGACATTTGGTCCGGCGACAATTGATGTTTTCTTCAAGTAAGTATGCAAATAAAATACGACAGAATATTCATTCAGAATTGTAACGTTACTTGAAATGGCTTTAGCCGTGTTTGATGACTATATCTGAATAGCCAAGTACTTTTTCCACATCTTCTTCCCGTCCCCACTACCTTCAGCATCACACCATACCAAAATTGGGGATGCCATAGTCTCACTGACTCGAAACGATTGAGAGCAGTTGGGACTCCGTTAAGCCGACTGCACGAATAAGCATGTCGTATTTTGTGATTGCCGCGTGCTGCTTTGGAGAGTCGAAATTATTAGTAAAAATAATTTTACAACGGATTTTCACTCAAGATACCTTCAGCTATAAGTATATCGACTTTCGTCGTACGGCCGTATATCCTCTTTGCATACTCACTTGAAGAAAACATCTTCTAAACTTTCGGCCGGACCAATTGTCGCCGGACTAAATGTCAACCGGACGAACTGTCGGCCGGACCATATGTCGCCGGACCAACTGTCATGGAACCGTATATTATACGTAGGTACATCTACATATATTTCTCAAATACCACAGCAAATAATTAAAAACTAAGTTGCTTTGGGAGTTAGGTTTGTTTCATTTCTTTGCAAAGCATCCTCCGTCTCAAAAAACGTACATCAGACATATTCAAGAATAACGATAATTTTTTTTAACAGTAAATTTTTTTTTTCATAAGTTTTTATTCCAGTAAAAAAGAAAATAACATTTTCACTTACTTAACTAGAATATTAAATTATGTACTTTTTACATTATATTACATAGTTTTTACATTACATAGTTTTTACATTTCATAACCTTAAATTACATTAGATTGCAATACAAACATTTACATGATATTATATTACCATACGATATTATTCACTACCACTACTTTGTTTTTTGTGAATAAACATGAACATTTTTTTTTTGAATTTGCACACACTTTTTTCGTTTTTGATATCATCTGGAAGACAATTATATAAATTGCCCCCCTCGTAACTAATTGATTGTTTACCGTAGTTAGTATGAATGGTGTTTAAACGTATGTTATCGTGTAAAATGTTTGTGTACTTGGAACGTTTTAATGAATTCTGTGTTTGTATGTATGAGTTTATTATTAATTTTGTATATAAGGACACATATATTGTACTCGTATAGTTTTCTTAATGTTAGCAGTTTTGTTTCCAAATATAATTTTTTGTGGATGTTTTGGATTCGTAGTGAAATAGTTTTTTGATTATCTTATTTTGAATTACCTGTAATTCATTGATGTATGTTTCATACGCATTTCCCCAGATTTCAATATTATTAATTAATTAAAATTATTAATTAATCATTAATTCAATATTATAATTTGAGATTTTACTCATAATGTTTAAAAAATTAAAATAAATATTCATCCTAGACTTGCAGAAAAGTCAATAGATGTCGCGTATTAAAAATAAAATGGATAAAAAAATTATCCAGACACTATCTAGATTGCATTTAGTTCGAGTTGAATCTTGCAATCAAATATAAAGATATATAAATGAAGATAATGTTGGTAGTTCTTAGTCGAAGTATGATACAGTTAAAAGTGACCGAATTTCATATGGGTTCCGTAGCTCAATCGGTAGAGCTCTTGCCATGTAAGCAAAGGGTCCTGGGTTCATGTCCCAGCGGAGCCAATATCTTTTCTGATTTTTCTGTCTCAGATTTTCGATTGAGTTTCGGTAATATTGTCTTCACTTAATTAAATATTATATTTTGTTCTTATTTTAAATGTTTTAAGTTAATTTTCACGTTGAAACTTTCACGTTCTGTGAAAGTTCTATTCGAGTTATGCTATGATATCATTATGGGCCAGTTGCTTCATAAAACTTAAATAATAATAGATCTTTCACAGAACGCGAAAATTAACTTCAAATATTTGAAGAACTGTTCAAATTTTTTGAAAGAACCCATCCTTAGGATAAATACTGTAAAATATAGAGTTTTTCTCTGATTGGTTTTTCTTTCTGATAGATCTAGTTTATGATTTGGGGCCCTCATTTTAAGCTCCAACTCAAAAACTAAAAAGTGAGTTAGTTCACTGTAGTTTGAGATGATATAATTGGGGATGCCATAGTCTCACTGGCTCTAGATGGTTGGAAGAAGTTGGGACTCTTGTGCGGTATTCACACAAAAAGTTTACACGCGAAACTTTACCAAAACAATCTCAACCAATACTTGAAAAGTGAGGTCACAATCAAAGCGACCAATGAGCGCTTTTTGACCAATTTAAGGTTCATATTTCTACCAATAGGAGCCTTTAAAAGTGACATCATAATCAAATCAGTTAATCAGCGCAATTTAGCGTCGCAGGTGCAGTAATCGTCATTTCCGTTTCATCCGAAATCCAAATCATAGCGGAGCTACGGAAGTTTCACTTCAAAAATAACTGAAGTAGACACCGACATAGTTTTGGCAACACTTTCAGTCTGCCGGGGTCATTAATCGCTGCGTTAATGGTGATTAAAGTAGCTGTTCATTATTAATCTGCCAACATCCCATGATAAGCCTAATTGCTAACTGAGATGACTAATAAGAATTATATAAAAACATTGTTTTACCGCATGATTTGTCACACCGTGGGAATACAGAATCCAAATGCGTTCAAAATTTTAAATGATTCACTGTTGTTGATTGAAATATCTTTTTAATAAACTTATTAATGGTTCAAGCAAACATTTGTCTTATAGTCGGTTGGTTGCGAATTTGATATCCACGGCAATGTAGTCTCCCTATCCACAATGTCAGAAACCTTTCACCTTGACAGTCCGCGACGTTGTAAATAACTAAATGTGTTAAAAAGTTGAAAACATCTATAGGTATATTCAAATTTAATCCTTATAAGAATTCTTAATCAATTTTAGGGAAGTTAAAAAAAAACTCCAAACCTAAAATAATAATATTTATTGTAAACATTATCTTTTAATAAATAATATAACATCTATCCATATCCCAACTCAGAATCAACTCAACTCAACACCCCTTTGAAAAGTCATTAAAAGCTAAGTAATTTTTTTTTTGGAAAAAGACCATAACCTAACCTATTTGACCAATTTTTAAAGATATTTTTTTCATCACTTCTAATGACCTTTCAAAGCAAGTGTTGAGTTCACTTCATTCTGAGTTCCGATCACCGTAATATCGTGTAATATCCAGTATCTAGTGTTTTTAAAATAGTATCCTGCGCGTGCATAGTCGCATCTTCTCCAAGCTTGTACTCTCTTCAAGTAGTTCGCTAAGTAACTTAGCGGGGGTTCATACGGTGAGATTTGTTTAGGTCTTGGCGGCCAATGGGTTTGTCCATGACTGCGTGGCGGGCCAGATCGGGAGAGATTGGTTCAGGGAGAACTAACCGACATAGACCTCTTCAGCCGAACTCCCTTAACCCATTACATTGAACCAAAGTTGGAGGGATTGATTTGTATGTCCGTCACTCATAGGTACTGACATTGACCCCCAAATTCCTACCCGCGTTCTTACCATTTTCCTTCCCAGAACATCATCTCCTTCTTTTGATGACATAGGCCCTGAGGGATTTTTGTCCTCAGTGTCACCTGGGAGGAGCAAACGTAAAAAAAGGTTAAACTATCTAATAAAAGTGTGTTTGAATTAAGTGACTTGTCAGATTGGTATGTTTCCCGTGGTGACCGGACAACTCACCAATGTACAGATTCATCACTCCTTTAAAAATCATTAAAAGTGATGAAATTTTTCTTTTCAAAACTTGGTTAAAGAGGTTAGGTTAGATTAGGTTATGGCCTATTTTTTCATCACTTTTTTCAAAGGAGTGTTGAAATACCACTTTGTTGAGTTTTAATGCAAATTATTGTAATTTTGATGGTTGGACAAATTGGAAATTTTAGAAACTAAAAAGAGCGTAAATGCGAACATAAATATTATAGAAAAATTAAACAATACAACTTTGTATAAACCACTTATATAATGCGTAAATCCTACCGGTTTCGGAACAAACGTTCCTTCTTCAGGGAAAGCTTATACTAATTTGACAGTTTCGAACAATGTTTTATTATGGTAGGGGTGGAGCCGTTGTAAGTTATTAATGTAGATTGGGTGGGTAGTATTAATGTAGAGTGGGTGGGTAGGGGAACAAATCCATGATTGGGCTATAAGATAATATTTTTTGTTTATTGATAATAGATTCATTATTTTTAAGAGATTTTTTAATTTCTAAGGCTTCTAAGTTATCCAAACGTTTTCCTTTATGATTAATATGAAGAATATTTATCCCTGTATTTTTTTCAAAACTATGGTTATTTTCAATGATGTGGTTAGCGAACTTAGAAAAATTATTATTATTAAGACACCTTAAATATTCTTTGATTCCGATAAATATTATAAATAAATAAAAAACATTTTTAAATGATTAATTATTAAACTCTTTCCCTTCGTAAATTATGCCCTATTCCCCGTACCCCTTCCCTCTCCCACCTTTCCATCAAAAATTGTTGTAATTAGTTTTAAGTAAACCCTGAGGAAGTGAACATTCACGCTCTTGGTTTTTTTATAACAATAAACGTGGTTAAAAGTAATGTATTAATTTTGCAATAAATTGTAAAGTCTATTAAACCTACCCAAAAGCAATTACTTTCTGTTTTTTTTTTGCAATAGATTTTTTTTTTTTACATTAACTCCATACAGGAGGCCCTGAGGAAAATAACATCCTTTGGGGCCTATGTCATCTTTGAAGATGCTGTGTGGAGGGTCTTTTTGAGGAAAGGAAGGAGTGAACATGGGTATTGAAGAGATCCATGTTGTAGGAGGGAGGAAACACAGAGGCCGGCAAATCGTTCCACAGCCGAGCCGTTGAATTCAAGAACGAGTCATAGAAACGCCCCGTTCTAATGTCAACCGTGTACAAATGTTGGGCGCGTGTTTGGCGTGTTTCCCGACAATGCACCGGTGCCGAGGGGATCAATGACGCTAGTTCCTCGGAGCATCTTCCATTATAATACCGGTAGAACAAGGACAGCATTCCCACCTGACGCCTGTGCTCTAAAGATTGCAGTCCGTCTGTTAAGATGGGAGAATCTATCAAACGGACCGCCCGTTTCTGCACAGAGTCAAGGTTTTTTTTTAGATATTTTGGAGCTCCAGACCAGAGGTGGCTGCCAAATTCAACCGTTTGGCGCATTTGCGATTTGTACAGGGTTAGCAGTTGTGTACTATTAAAGTATCTGCGGGCCCTGCACAGTACGCCCAGTTTCTGAGAGGCTAACTTAACTCTGGTTTCGATGGAGCCCCCGTACCTGAGCTGGTCACATAGAGTTACACCAAGCATATCGATGGACGTCCTGTTCGGAAGATTGCTTCCGTTGAAGGAGACTAGATTTTCATTTCGATCCCTTTTAGACGTTATCAAACATGATTGGGTCTTTGAAACATTAAATTCGACGAGGTTATTCTTACCCCAAGAGAAAACACTCTTGAGGTAACCGTCCATTCTTTGCTTCAAAGCCCTCCGAGCTATTGGAGTTTGTGTGCCCTTTGGGGGCTTGTCAAACAAAAAGCTATCATGGACTGTATTGTCATCCGCGTAACAATGAATCGGTGCACATGACAGATTACTTTCATATGACAGTTAAAATTAAACTTCAATTGCGTAAAAGCGACCGCAATGTGAACAATATGACAACAATATAAAATATTTAAACAGCATTAAAAATTGAATGATGTGTAATGAATTATAACCATTAGTTTGAAATTTACCATTATTGCATAATTAAAACTACATGGCTTCCTGGACATTCAATCAAAAAATATTATGTGTGCAATCGGATAAAACGCATCCAACATTTCCCCAATTAACTTGATTCGCTCTGTGCAAGTGAAATTTCAGTTCGTTTATTTATGAAATTAAATATTTACACAGCTATCCATCATGTATTCGGTGAAAAACCAAAAACCGCACACTCCAGGGGCATTCAATCAGCGGATTTATAGGCCCCGGTCCAGCGGGCACGAAACCAGGGGTTAACAATGTTGATTTTAATAGTGGATGAAAGGTTGGACCGAAAGCCAATCGATTCGATGATTAAAAGTAGGATTATTGTACCTATTGTAAATCATGCTTGTCGAGATTTTGCTTCTTTATCAGGGCAGGTAAGGAAGGGAGAAAGAAGGCAACACGGCATAACAACCCACAAATTAATCACAACATGTTTCAAACTTGGTATTTAACATCAGGAAAGGAAATTCCGTGCTTACTAAATAAACACTTAAAAATGAATAGGCAGGTATTTCTTTTTTACTCCACACAGGCGGCCCCGAGAAAATAAATTCCCTTACGGCCTTCATCATCTTTTGAGGATGCTGTGTGGACGGTCTGTTAGGGAAAGGAAGTAGAGGAAGTTCTGAGAAGAAAAAAGATATAAGGGCTGGGTAGGAATTTAGAGGTCAGTGTATCCAGGAATGACAGACGTACGAAACCATCTTTCCCGCTGCGATACAAGACGATGGGTCGGAAGTAGGGATGCAACGATATATCGGAAAACCGATAAATATCGATATATCGATCCCCAAAAATATCGATATTTAAAAGACGATACGCCGATATCGATATATCAATATCGAAAAACTCAATATATCGTACCGAAATATCGAAAAAACCCGCCCAAATTAAAATATCCACAAAATTGGGTAAAATGCTTTTACTGGCAACACTGACTGTTGACCACTATAACTCAAAGCAGAAACTGGCTAAAAAAAAGGAAGCAGACTATCAATGTTACTATTTTTAAGTTCGACAGCTGGTACAAAATACTGGAAAATTTAAAAAAAAAACACGTTTTATATATCTATCCAAATTATGTGATTATTCGCATAGGTAAATAATAAAAAAATATACATATATAATCGATAAACTTTTGATGTAACTAAAACTACATTGGTTTTCTATAAGCTCTTAAAAAAATAAGAAATATCGATATATCGGCCTACTAGACTGATTCATCGATATATTAATATCGATTTAATTCGATAAATATCGATATTTTTTAAAAACCTTTCATCCCTAGTCGGAAGAGACGGGTCAGAGAGTTCAAAAGGTCTCCCGAATCGGCCTCTCATGATCTGACCCGCCACGCGTCTGGTGGGCAGGCGCATCCTTCGAACACATCTCTCCTGATTAGCCTGGGTACCCCTGCTAAATCACCAAACTTAGCCAACCACTTGCGATGACCTACGGTAGAGTTGTGGTTATCCAACAAATGGTTTCCTTTTATAGGTTCTGGGAAGGAAAAAGGCACGAGGGGTGGATAGGATCTGGAAGTAAGCGTCCAGGAGTGACGACCATATGAATTCGTCTCCCCCACAGCGGTGCAAGGCATCGAGAGAGGTCTGTTGGAAAGGCATAAATGTCTCTCTATACCAGTGTCTCCAAATCCAGCTTGGCACACGGTATGTGTGCAGATGCATCCGCCGTCACGACCTAAACAATCCACGCCACTTGATCCAGGGCACTTCTGCTAAGTCTCCAAGTGAACAACTTGGAGTGACCTACGGCTGAGGTGTTAATCATCCAATGAACGGCTCCCGAGGAGGCGGTACCCATATTCGCCTCCCAAATTGGCACAATTTACACGATCATATACGGCGAAATAGATTTTCAAAAGTAAAAGAAATGTTAAAGGAACTAATTGACTAACCGTGAAACAGATGCTTACCTTGAATACGATGATATTTATACATAAAATAATAAACAACATTTTACCAAAATACTTCTCAAATAAAATTATATTCAACAAGGACATTCACAGACATAACACAAGGACGTGTAAGGAAATCAGGCTTCAAAAAAAAGACAAGGCGAATACGCAGAACAGTTTACTGTACAAAGGGATGAAGTTATATAACACGCTACCAGAAATATTAAAGTCCACACCAATTGGAAAGTTCAAGATGTATTGTAGGAGCTACATAAAACTACATAAAATTTAGTTTGCAATATGAAATATTATAATTAATTGGAAATTATGTAAACTTAAATGTATAAATTATTAAAATAAAAATTTAAATATAAAAAAAATTTACATATTTGTGTGTTGTTGTCGCAAGTCTAATTGTGAGATGTGTAGGTGACATTACATTAAATCTCTAACTTTGTATTCGCTTTATTTAAAAAAAGATAAAAATAAAATCTAAAAACGTATCAAAAATAAAAATGTTCAACTTTTTATTTCATTATCTGTATGCCTGAGCTATGCCTGTTTCTTCACTTTTATGAAGTGATTATTATTTTATACAGGTCGATCAAAAATATAATGGGGTCCTATTAATTTATCCATTACGAACATTCTTATGGCAGGAGGGCCTAAATGCGCCAAGTCATATTTCATTTGTACACGAAGCCGCGTATAAATTTGTCGACGGCCATTTATCAGGGAAATATGGCGCCTGTTCTGTCTATTAATAATTTATATACATTTCCCGGTGCCGAACTTACTTCCTTGCCCTCGCTCTATAAGTACGAAAAATGTAGATGGCCTAAATGTGATATTATCTAAGCATTTTGACTGGGAAATGGCGTATGGCTTTCACTTATTTTCGGATTTCAATGTTTGTTTTTGGAATTGCGTCCTTCGTGTATTTTTTCAAGATTTAAAATGGTGGTGACACTGAGAGAAGATAAAATAATATTTGCACGCAGAGAAAGAAAGAGATTGATTGGATTGAGTGGGTAATATCATCCACAAAATGAAAAATTATCGGTAGGTAAAAAAATATAGCTTGTGGCAGGGAATGTTTTCTATTTTGTTGAGTTTTTTTTTTCATTTAACACATTCAGGAGACCTTGACGAAAATAATTTCCCTCTGTTATCTTTGGGGAAGCCGTGTGAAGTGTCTTGTTTAGGGAAATTAAGGATTGGAAGTTCTGGGAAGGAAAAAGATATGAGGGGTAGGTCGGAACCTGGGGCTCAATGTATCCAGGATTGACGGTTGTTTAAATCCATCGCTCCCAATGCGATGGGTAGAAGGAGAACGGCTGGCCTCGACCGGGCTCTCTTTACCCGGCCCGCTGGGCAGTAGGTGGGCAAAGGCATTCGCCGCCAAGACCTAGACAAGCCTCACCCTATTAGCCCGGTCACCCCTGCTAAGTCACCAGTAGCAAATCACTTGGGTTGGTTATCCAATAAATGGTTCCCGGGGTTGCTGCTCCCATACCCTCCTCCCAAATTTGAAGTTAAAGGTAAGTAGTTAAATATGTTCAATTTCATTACAAAATGTAAATTGCATGAGAATCATCCCGGTGAAAAACCACCCACCAAAACTAAAACGTTGCTTGGAATGGCTTTAGCCATGTATAATTCTCTCCGTGTGTAATCCTATCAGAACGTAAAACTGTAAGTGTACTATGGTAGGTACTTCAAATTGTTGCCTGTGTAATTTCATCCGGACACCCTTATACATAGTGTCTGGAAACTCGTAGTACGAGCGGGAAACTGAATAATCGATTTTGTAGCATGACTTTTTTTGATTTGAGTTTTTGTTTTCGAGTAGATCAAACCCACAGTTGGAATTTAGACATTAGGGGGTTAATAAACTGGTTCCACTGCAACTCAACTAAGTTCAACACCCCTTTGAAAGCCACTAAAATTTTTTGAAGTGAAAACTTCTTTAGCACGGTGGGGTTTTGAAACTCGATGAAACGAAAAAGCGACCCTAAAAAGAAACAAACCTTCGAGAGAATGAGATAAACTAATCGATCTCTTTTTTGTGCAGTGCTTCGTAGCCTCCCCACTCTCGTCTATTTTAGTTTTCTGAAGGTTTCACTTCTACCGCGTGTGAACTGCACACTTGTATTTTTTTAATGACAGAGTGTATCAAGTGTCGAGATTCTTACATTAATTTAATCATGAGTATGGAGGGTCATTAATTGATTTTGATTACGGTTAAAAGGTTACATTAGGTTATATTTTTTTTAGGTTATGGACTAGTTAAAAAAAATAGATTGTGCAATTCACACGTGGTAGAAGTAAAACCTTCAGAAAACTAAACTCCGAGAGAATGAGACGAATTCAGAATATCAAGAGTAGAATTATTGTGGGGTTTATTTATTATAATATTGTTGCCAAGTTACATTTTATTCTTCGAAGCACCGCACAAAGTGGACACCGATTAGTCTATCTTATTTTCTGGCAGGCTAAATCTTATAGATGAATGTGTTTATCTCTTTTTGGTGTATTATTTCGTCTCATCGAGTTTCAAATTACAACGGTGCTAAAGAAGTTTTCACTTAAAATTTTTTTTTCGGGTCTTCTATATGATATCGATCCACCAGTTTTCCGCATGTACTATGATTTTCCAGGCAACGTTTAGACACAACCATTCTAATATCATAACAAAATTTTTGTTTCAACGGGTTTGAATTCTGTCAAAGTCGGTTGTATATGTTGACATCTTTTATATACAGGGTGTTAAGGGACGTACTTGACTTACTTTAACCAGTGATTCCTGACATTATTTGGAGTAAAAAAATGTAAATGAAATTTTGGTCTCCGGTGACATTGTTGATGTTTTTTTTATTTATTTTTTCTACAAAAACATAAAAAAATGGTAGTTGTTGAACAGTTGGAGGCAGGGTAAGGGGTTCGTCAGACACCCGGCTGAGTGACCAGTGACTACGTGCGGAAGAAAATTTTTTTTGTTTGATTTTGTAGAAAAAAATTTTGAAAAAAAAAAAAAAAGTCGTCAAAAAAAGTCACCGGAGACCAAAATTTCATTTACATTTTTTACTCCAAATAATGTCAGGAATCACTGGTTAAAGTAAGTCAAGTACGTCCCTTAACACCCTGTATATATATTTTTTTTAAATCATCGAAGATTTCCAAGCATCCGTATTATTTACAGCTATAATGGGTTTCAAGAAAAATCTCAATGTCCGCCGGAAAAAGTAGTACAAAACGTTCATGAAATCCAATCAGTGAGTTACATCGCCCTTAAATTGCCAATTTAAAAAGTAACACGTTTTCAAACAGACGACAATCAATTTATTTTTACGTTTTATATCTTCTCGGCACCTCCTATCTTTCCTTCCTATACACTCCGAGAGAGAGATGGAAAAAATCCAAAGCGTAATTCTGAGACCGCTTGACATTCGGAAAAATAATTGACAGGCTGTCAGAAGATTTAGGCGATAACAAATGGAGCAAAATATTTCACCGGGAACGCTTCGGGGTACGTTTGTACCAAGAGGTCATATTATCAGCGGGTTCTACCGCATCAGTCAAAATAGGTGATGTGCGAACTAGGCTCCGATTTCATCCAAACGTTCGTCACCCTTCCTCGGGATCTATTCGAACATTATCGGACGAGTTTTTTTTATTTTTTTTAATGTTCTTTATTCAGTAAAGTTTATACATTACAGTTAATGGATAATTTTTTGGCCATCACACTAGGCCAAAAAATTATCCATTTTTGTTAACTAAATATTTGAGTTATCGGAATAATTTTGAAAGTAATGCCTATCGCGGTGCCTTTAAATCTCTACATCTCTAAATCTTCTCTACATATTATAAATTAAAGTCCTCTGTCTGTCTGTCTGTCGTCTGTTCGCGATAAACTCGAAAACTACTGAACGGATTTTCATGCTGTTTTCACCAATAGATAGAGTGTTTCGTGAGGAAGGTTTAGGTATATAATTTGTCTAGGATTTGTGTAATTTGGTTGAAACAACGATAGTTGTTAGAAGTGTCGAAAAAATTCAAACCGCCTGGTAGCTTTCATCGAAAACACTGCCTAAGCCTTTTGAGATATAACAAAACAATGCATGATGGGATATTCCTCTTCTATAGAGCTACAAAAAAGTCCGCGAAGGCATACATCTATCTCTTACGGATAGCTTACTTTACCCATTCTATCTTCTAAAAAAAATGGTCACGTGCAATGCGGTAATTGAAAAGTTATTTACACGGATACAGTATTAATCCTTATTAACTTAAATACGTTAGTTACCTCAAGCATTTCATGCACATTATTATAATCTAATTATAAATTTAAGTTCTCCGCGGCGTCTGTCTGTCTCTTCGCGATAAACTCAAAGACGGCGTTGGTTATAAAGGTTGAATAACCATCCAGTAGATGGCGTAGTGTTTTGTTAGCCACAGCAACGCGTGGCCGGGTCAGCTAGTAATTTATAATTTAATTACTTTCAACTAGATCCTATAATGGCACAGGGCCTCGAGCTCAATATTAATACGCACACGCCACGACACATCATGGAATTTTTAATAAAAGCTCACACATACGGCAGGACGGCGCACAGTGATTCGTTTCATACATGCTAGACGCTAAAAACTCTTACACATGATTAAATTATTTATAACCCTCTATTGAGGTGTAGTCAACACTAATTTTATGAAAATTAGTGTTAAAAATTTATTTTTTTCCTTTTTTTATAATTTTTTTTTTTTTTACCTTTTTTATAATTTTTTTTTTAAAATAATTTTTAAATAATGTGGTAATAGAGTATTTGAGGTTTACAATAAAACAATTATATGAAAAAAGTTAAAAAAAAGTGTATTTTGAGTGTAATAAATTGCTAAAATTACGCTCAAATTAAGGCTTATTTTCAAAGATTATAAGCCTTATTTGGTTTTTTAACCTTTTTTCACCACTTGCACTGAGCTTATCAAGTTCAAATATACTTAAAACTTTGTTAAACATTCCCTCAAGCCTTTTTTTCGTCGGCAAACTCTTCCATGTCACGAACAATTCCAACCTGGAAATCTCGTATGTGGTTCCTGTAAAATGAAAAAATAGTAATAATGTGGATTGCTGTGGATTAATATCGAAACTGATATGAATAGAATATTAGTTGCACTATTTAAAAAAAAGATTTTTTTTTGCCGATTTTGATATACTGTCTGAGATAAACTCTCGAGAAGATAGAAATTTAACATTTTTTAGGCCAAAAAAAACAAAAAAATTAGTTATTTTTTAAAAAACAACAAAAATTATTTCCACTAAAGTATTAAGAAAAAACTTTAAAACATACCTTCCAAAGTAGCCTCCATTTTACAGAACCGAAAAAAAACACTTTTCAAACGAAGTACACAATTTTAAACGTCGAGCTGCAACGAGCGAATAAATGCAAATGATAATTTCAAAACACATTATCCGACTTTAGGCCTCTGGTATGAGTAAATGCGTGCACTAATCACCCCAATTAAGCATGCATTTATTATCCTGTCTATCTGGTAATGTCGCCATGACGTCTTTGTTTGGGAATTCAAAAGTGACTTATTAACAGCAGAACTTGTTTGAAAATAAACTGTTTTTATTAATTTAATAATAATATTATTGATTATATAATAAAAAAATTAAAATTAAAATTGAGTTCAACAAATTAAACTTGATAACAATAAATAAATGACTTATTAGCGTCTAGCTTGTAGCTTGTATGAAACGAATCACTGTGCGGCGGGACAAGACGGGACGGCGCGCGGGACGGGACGGTGGAACCGGCCGAGAAAGGAACTGTGGGACGGGGAGACAAGGGCGGTAGAGGGCCGAGGACGGGAGGGTGCACTTGGGCGGGAGGGGGCCGAGGGCGTCGGGGCGTGGTGGTAAAAGGGAGTGAAGGCCTGGGTGGTGGGGAAGGATTGGAAGAGCTGAGAGGAGGTCCAATTGGGCAGGGACAATTGGAGACTTCAGCCATAAAGCCAGTTCCCACTGGACTCTGGCAATTGGCCTTGGACATCTGCTCACGATTCTCCGCATCGGTACTCGTACTTATCGAGATTTTCAACCACTGAAAAAACTCAACATAATAGCATGAATACAAAAACAAGGAGAATGTTAGAAAAGGCAAAGGTAGGTATGTATCTTAATGAAAAAAACAACCAACACAAAGTTTTATTATAGACAAAGAATAAGCAACGCACATAAAATTTGCAAAATATTCCAAGTTATTTTATTATAATACCAACACAGATTAATCGGCATACGAGCAGTCGATATCGGCAGCTCCAAGAAGTGACTGCAGTTCCCATGGAAAAAAAGATGAGATGACAGGTGAAGCAAGGCGAGGCGAGACTGTCAGGCGGGACAATCCAGCTGAAAAAGAATATGAAAAAAAATATTAATTAAAATTTTTAGAATCGTTCAATTTAGAGAAAGGGTTAGTAAAGAAATAACAGGGGTTGCTATGTAATTATTATTACGCGTGACAGTCATTTTGCCCTCTGAAGGTGAAGGTATCATCAAACAGTTTGATATTGCCTTCAGACGGCGAAACAGCTGTCAAGCGTAATAATAATTACATTGCCGAAATTGTTTGTAATGAAATGTTCTTATAGATTAAATAATAATGTTATTTAAAACATAAAAGAAATAACAATTACCGAAATAATAATTAATAATGGAGTTCCACAAAATAAACTTGATAACACTAAATAACAGGCTTTTCGCCTCTAAGTCATTGTCAAATTGAATACTAACGTAGACAGGAATCTTGGAATAAAATAATTTTAGATTTGTATGAAAATAAAATCCACACCGTCCGCCCATCCATTGGCGTAGCTAGCATGGGTGGCACCCGGGGCGGATGTCACCCCCCAGGGCGTGGTGTCACCCCCTCCCCCCTTCGTATTTTTTTTCCACGGTCGAGTGTCACCCCCCTGTCGGGTGGCACCCGGGGCGGACCGCCACCCCCCCCTCGCTACGCTACTGCGCCTATCACCGGTCATGTACACTCTTCTAGATTATCTATTTATTCATTCATTACACAATGTATTCACAGATTAAGAGATACCTTTGGCTTTTGAACTTGAAAGAAATCTCCCATTTTAAGAGGATCATTTGCGAGCCTAGATTATAATGTTAAGAGGACCGGCGGTGTGGCTCTTTCCAGACAACTTAAATCTGGATTCAACTGCTGATTCGTGCTATTTGATTTATATGTTTTATAAATTATAAAATTTAAGGTATTAACGAAATCAATTTGTAAAAATAAAAAATTTGGATAAAAAATAAGGATAGAGCATTTACCGGTGCACTCACCCAAATTCGAAATTAGTATTTATTTATTTTATTTATTAATTTTCAACGCCCTGATGGGCTTTTACACGACAAGTTTATAATACAGTTTTATATACAGTTTTTTTGAAAAAAAAAAGATAAACTATAAAAACATAACTAGTAAACATCATATAAAAGGAAGGTATACAGATAAATTTAAGGAAAGATAGTGCATTACAATAAAAGAGAAAGTTTCTAAGTTGTAAATGGCATTGAAATAAACTAGTAGGTATGTTAGTAATTACAAAATGAACCAATGCTGTTAATATTGTACCAATTTTATTGTTATTATTAATGGAACCATTCTATTGTGTGATTTTATTCTACTATAAGTGTAGGTATGTTCACAGTATAATAAATTGACGTAAAATTACTGCGTCAACTCAGGCTAGCCTAGTGAGGCAGGTTACGACAAACCTAAATTTATAATTATAAATCTGTATTCTTTAAGTACCTAGTGTATATATGTATTTGGTTTTCTGTTATTAAGTTTTCTACTTAGGCAAATTTTAAACTGTACTTTTACTGTACTTATGATGTACTTTTTGTTTTTGTAGTTATAAATCTTAAATTTTTTTGTTCAATGGAGATATATTATTATAATTATTATTAATTATTTGGCAATTATTGACGAGTTAATAATTAAATTAAAATAATAATTTTGCAACTAGTAAGTACACAAATACAATGAAATATACAGGGTGTTAAAGGACGTACTTGTGATTTCCGACATTATTTGGTGTAAAAAATGTGAATGAAATTTTGGTTGGATGACTTTTTTTTAACAATTTTTTTTCTTCGAAATCAAACAAAATTTCTTCTACATATCGTCACTGGTCATTCAGCCGACTAACCGACCAACCTCTAACCTCGCCTCCAACTGTCCAATAGCTACCATTTTTTTATGTTTTTGTAGAAAAAAATATAAAAAACAACATCACAAATTTTACCGGAGACCAAAATTTTATTTACATTTTTTACTCAAATAATGGCAGAAATTACTGGTTAAAGTAAGTCAAGTGCGTCCCTTAACATCCTGTATATAACAAAATTTAAAAATAAAAAACCTTAGGCATTATATTAAATTTCAAAAAGCTTTTGAAAAAGTTAACCACTCTATTTTACTAAAGAAGCTTGAACAAATAGGTATTCACGGTAATCTGTTTAGATGGCTCAAGTCTTACTTGGAAAATCGAACATAGTTAGTACTTATAGATGGACACCAATCACCTCCCATAATTGTAACGACAGGTGTACCCCAGAGGTCCAATCTTGGTCCTCTGCTTTTTTTAATCTTCATTAATGACCTTGGCCCCATGTTAATATGTGACTTTGTTCTATTTGCTAATGACCTCAAGATTTACCGCAAAATTGTCACTGATTCTGACCATGATATGTTTCAAAAAGATCTTTACACACTACATAACTGGTGTATTCAAAACGGTATGTTTTTAAATGTTGAAAAATGTTACATTATTACCTTTATTCCTAACAAAAGACGAAAAGATTATGCGTTTTCATTAATAATGTTCGCTTAAATGCAGTCACCACTATAAGAGATCCAATGGCGGACTAAAGGGGGGTGGGTGGGGCGGCCCGCCCCGGGCCCCCGGTCTTGGGGAGCCCCCAAACGCCTGCATGTTCCCTTGATCAAATCCTAAACAAAGCTTTAAGGCACCAGGACACTATAAAAAAAATTGTCATTTCTTTATTTCATTTTTTGAAAGATGCATTTGTTAACAATGCTCTCACCAATTTTTTTAAAGAAATTCGAAAAATTGATGGATATACAACATTTTATGTAAAACCGTTTGAAACAGTTTGTATGTTGAATTATCCTTCAGCAAAACTTTGAATGCGTTTTTCTCGAAACTTTTTTAACACATTTTTCAACCTGGTTGACAACATATTAAACAAACTATAAGTTCACCAATTCTTAAAATGTTCGAAAATCCAGTGTCTATGGCACCATGTAGAATTTCGATATCTAAATAAAAGAAAAAAATGGCGGAATGGAATTCATGGTTCATAAAAATTATAAAAAAATAGTGGGGAGCCCTTTATAAAACAATCCGTATGTGGTGTAATAGTCAGGGCCGGATTAAACACGTCAAGGCCCCTAGGTAATGCACGTCTCGGGGCCCCTTTATCCAAGGAGCCGCTACCCGATGCGGGGCCCCTAGGCAGTTGCCTATACGCCTTATGAATAATACGGCCCTGGATATTATAATGAATGGATTTTCGGAGTTTAAGACTTGGTGTATGCACATCGGATGTATAGTTTTTTTAATATGTTGTCAACCATGTTGAAAGAAGTAGTTTCGAGAAAAACGCGTCCAAAATTTTGCTGAAGCACAATTCAACATTCAAAATGTTTAAAACGGTTTCATATAAAATGCTGTATCTCCGTCAATTTTACGAAATTCCTTAAAACATTGGGTGGTAGCATTATTGACAAATGCATATTTTAGAAAAAAAAAATTTTTTTTTACAGTACCCTGGTGCCTAAAAGCCTTGTTTAGGATTTGATCAAGGGAAAATGGAGGCGCTTGGAGGCCCACCAGGACCAGAGGCCCGTGTGAACTGAATAAAAATATTGTCAAATTATATCAAATTTTTAAACCACGGGACACTCCGCCACTGAAGAGATCTAGGAATCACTCTTGATTCAAATTGAAATGAATTAAAAATTTGTCGCAACATTAACTTCTTCCGTTCCCAAACTCTAACGCAAGTTCACCAATAACTTTGATAGATGAATGTTTGAACTGAATGATAAATTTGTCGATTTTTAATGAACGCCTCGAAATTGCCATTTTCCACTTCAAAGGACCATTTGTCAGCAATCGATAATACCAGAATAATATTCCTCCTGAGAAGAAGTGTGGGAAGACGGATGTGATATTCAGTAATAAAATTTAGAATTAAACCGAAATGAAATCACTCTCTTACTGAAGCCGATCTTCCAACGATTTGATGGATAAGTTATCAAACGATGATTTAATGAAGTAATCAATTATAGCTGTGATGAAGTGTTTTATTATTATTTAGGTAATCATACTGGCATTACAATACTCTGTTATGGTACGCCCAAACGACAAAGAATTCAAACTCCTAATTCGCCGCAAACTACACAACACCCTGCTACCCCCCTGTTCCCTGCTTCCTACTTCCTATCCCATCCGCCCACCCGCACGCGATCCCTTCCAACAGTTGAGAATTGCGAGCCGCCTCGGGCACACGTAAAGCCCGCGCGTGGATTCCCACTGTTCGCGCCCGGCGTACTATCGCCCGAATTGTACTCAAATATAACCTGCAATGTTAATTCAATAACCTACGGGTTTAGCGCTGATATTTCACCATGCCTGTGTAAACTTCGGTTCTGTCCTAAACTCGGGAGGTCCCCCTGGAAGCCGGAAGACGAAGACCCCCAACATCATGTAAGCTGTACAATTGTTCCCTCATTTGATTGTGTCCTTTAACGATAGACTGTAAACTCCCGCGCAAAGCCATCACTCAGAGAGTTTCGTTTAGGGATCTTGAGGTTATAAACACGATAGCTAGGATTGTGTAGTATGTATTTCTTGTGTTGAATTGTACTGTAATGACCTATGTACTGTGTTTTAAATTTGCAATACATGAATCTAGTTAACTCAATCCTGTTATTATTCTGCTACGGCAGGAGGGTTTCCTAGAGGGGGAGTATCCTGCCAGACGACTGAGATGCGAAGGAATTTCTGAAGCCTCGAGCGACCCACCACCTGAATAGAGGGTAAATCATGCCTCCCCTGAGAGCTAGCTTGGGACATGTTTGGGGGCCCGCTCCTAACACTGGCGTCCATAGTGGGGCCCAGAATTTTTTTTTCATTTTTGCCATTGTCTCAGTCGCCTTACGGAGTGCTCCCTGTCGAAATCTTCCCCGCATAGGAACTGTTTGTAAACATTGATTGTACTGTGTCTTGGTGTTTTATACCCAGTGAATAATGAATTCTGTGGGAAACCACAGAAATCCATGTGCAAGTTAAGTCCATAACGCAGATTTGATTGCAATTATAAAAAAATTGCGTCAAAGTTGAAAACATGGCCATTTTGTATTAACCAGAAAGACGGCAGCATTTAAACCGCGAATCTGACTGCGCACGCACCGACCCCTTTGTTCACAAAGCAGCGGACGAGCAACAGTAATTCGCGCCAAATCAACGGCCCGATGTTTCACGCGGTAAATACATACCTAATCTCTGAGTTGCGCGCGCACCCACGCGCATCGAAGCATAAAAGTGCGTTTATCGCGCCAAACTCCAACGGCAAAAATCCGTTTGAATCAGGCAGAACAATTCCCTGTCACTATGCAGTGTTTTGAATAATAAAATCGCCCTTCTGTCACTAAGGTCGGAAGCAATGGAGATCGCTATTGTAAATTTGGTTTTGGAATTCCAATTACCTTGTGGATTCTTTAATTAAAAAATCTCACACTCACGTTTTTCTTGCACAATATACCGATCAGCCCACTTGTTGTGTCTGTCAAATTAGTACCACGTATATTTCACCAAATGGACAAAATAATGACTTTCTTTCCACATTCTACGTTATAGGTACCGCATTTTTTTCAGCATAAGTGTAAAGTGAATTGTGTTTTTTTCCTTACATAAAAAAAGTGAAATAATAATAAAACCAATGATTGGTTCCATGAAAAAATAAAATAATTTTAATGTGGTTTCGTAACAAATCCCATATTCAGTTATTTTCATCCGGAAGTTTGTCCTTATTTGCCAGAAGAGTGCCTTTTGTGAATTTTAGTGCCTTTCTCAGTGCAAAGTGGTTTGTGAAAAATAAAAAACCCGTTTTCTAAAGGTCAGTCCTGGCAAAATTTTTTGGAAAAAAAATAAATACTTATGAATTTCACAAGTTTTCTCAAAAGTGGTCAGTGAAACACAAAAACCTTTACTACTTAGGTCTTTCCAAGCAAAAATTTTTTCTTGTGCCTTCCTTTGACAAAGATTCTGGTGTCATATATACCAAATTGTAGTATGGAATACAGTTTTCTATAACTATTTTAGAAATACCAACCAGTGATTACCAAGTGAAAAGTGCCTCACAAAATTAATTTTGCGTTTACTAAAGGAGACCCCTGGCAATTTTTTTTTCACCACCTGGGAAACTCACAATGGAAAACAATCAAGCTATGGCATCATCCAATTTGGGCATCATTCCCAACGTGCACAACTTATCCAAAACTCACTTACAAACTGCTTTAAGGGATAGAGGACTCTCGCCATCAAGCAAATCTAAACCTACATTAAAGGCTTATGCACTTTTATTCAACAAAAAGTACATTAAGAGAATAAACCTCGCCCCCTCAAGCGAAAATAATTCACGCTCGGCTACGCAAGTTTTGAATAATCTTGTTCCTAACGAAGAACCTATGCCACAAGTAATGATAAAACAGGACATCGCACCCACCTTGACACAAGATAAAACCTACGATTTATCCTCGTGGAAAATCAAATATAATGGCGTCTCCGATGTACTGGATTTCATTGACCATATTGAAGAAACGGCTACAATCAAAAATATCCCATTCGAGATTCTACGAAAAAACTTCATAGAACTCATCTCCCCAGAATTGATACCCTGGCACCGCATTCAAAAAACTAAATGCAAAGATTGGAATAAACTCAGATCTGCCCTAATCTCGAGCTTCGGAAAAACGGAAGCCCAGCACCGGATCAAATTATCTTTACTATCTATTAAACAGCTAGTAAATGAACCTGTAGCAACATTCATAGAAAGGGCTGAATCCATTAACATCAAGCTTTCACATCCCGTTTCGGAAGCTGAACTATTACCAGTCATAACTGATGGCCTCTTAAGCAAATACGAGAACATCATTACCTCACAGAAAATTGCATCCCTAGCCCAGCTAAACGAAGTCTGTCTCCTTCTGGAATCGTACCAGGATAGGAAAAACATAAAGAATGTGTCAAATAATGTAGTTGTGCCAAGCCGTTCGTCTGGTTTAAAACCAGAATTCAACAACAAAAAAGTGTGCTCTTTTTGCAAAAAAGTAGGCCATCTGGCCACTACTTGTTTCAAGCAAGCAAGGTTTCTGGAATCTAAGGAACCCCGAACTTTCAAGAGGCATCACTCTAGGGACCGCTCTCCTCCAAGCGACGAACTGCGCAACATTTTCAAGAAATCAAGGCACAACATGGAAAGGTTACAAAACCCAAGCGATGTCAGACCTCAGGTGGATTTCTCCAAGCCCCCACCAAATTTCTACATGAAGAGGCCAAAAAACTAAATAATAACCTCTCAGGCACCCATTCTGAACCAAGGTCTAAAGAATGGACTGATTGGTTAGCACACATTAAGTATTTTAACCAGACCTTAAATGTTTCTTCGGTTTGTTGCAAACAAGCTAAAGATGGGAGACCCTATGCTTTTTTCTCTGTTAACAATGTGCCCTTTTCCGGATTACTTGATAGTGGTGCATCTGTCAGCTGTCTTGGCAACAATGCTCACCTGCCTTTTGTTAACAGTGATTTTAGAATTTCGCCCCAATCGACACGCCTGACGACTGCGGATAATGTTTCCCAACCGGTCATCGGTGCCCTTGCCCTGCCAATTAATTGTAACAATAAAATAGTTACAATCAATTTTCTAATAGTGCCCTCTATATCCCAGAATTTCATCCTTGGCGTTGACTTCTGGAAGGCATTCAATGTTGCTCCCCAAGTATTTAATACTCTTGGCAAAACCTCCACTGCTGCTCAAATTAGTGAGATCCGCACAATAATACCTCACGAAAATTTAAGCACGGACCAGGCTCTCCAACTAAAAGAAATGGTCAATAAATTCGAGTCAATATCTTTCGAAAAATGTGGATTAGGTTTGACAAATTTGGTTGAACACCATATCAAAACCAATGGCCCACCCATCAAGCAACGTTATTACAACTTAGCCCCCCAAAAACTTAAACTTTTAGAAAACGAACTTGATGAAATGTTAAAAATGGGTGTGGTGGTTCCCAGCAGAAGTGCATGGACCAACCCAACTCTTTTGGTTTCTAAAAAAGACGGCTCTGCACGTTTCTGTCTCGACAGTAGACGTTTAAACTCTTGCACGGAAGCTGATGCGTATCCCTTACCTCACGTTCACGCAACCTTAGACAAGCTGCGTAACGCCAAGTTCATCTCTTCTGTCGATCTCAGCAAAGCGTTTTGGCAAATACCCTTGGACGCAGAATCGTGCGAAAAAACTGCTTTCGTTGTACCTGGTAGGGGAATGTTCCATTTTAAAAGATTACCCTTTGGTCTAAAAAACAGCCCCGCCGAGTTACAAAGACTGATGGACAAACTTTTCGGTCCTGAAGTCGATAACAGCCTGTTTTGTTACCTTGACGACCTCATCATCGTCAGCGATACCTTTGAAAAACACCTATTAATGCTGGAAAAAGTTTTTCAACAACTCAAGTTCGCTGGTTTAACCATCAACTTGAAGAAGTCTGAATTCTGTAAGTCCCGTCTACGTTATTTGGGATTCATTATCGACGAAAAAGGTCTAAGAACAGACCCCGCTAAGGTGGAAGCCATGGCAAATTTTCCCCGACCCAAAAACGCGAAGGAAGTCAAAGGTTTCCTTGGACTTGCAGGTTACTACAGGAGATTCATCAAAGACTTTTCCACTATCGCAGCCCCCTTAAATAAAATTACCGGCATCCGTAAAGGTGTCAGCAATTTCCGATGGTCTGTCGAAGCTGAAGAAGCGTTTACAACTCTAAAAAATGCCCTTCAAAAAGCTCCCGTTCTGAATTGCCCGGATTTTGCACTCTCTTTTACCCTCCACACGGATGCCTCCAATGTAGGAATCGGTGGAGTCCTTACTCAAGAATTCCCAGATGGCGAACACCCTGTAGCGTATTTTTCCCGTACATTAAACAAACACGAGAAAAACTACGGAATTACCGAGAAAGAGTTATTGGCTGTATTGGATTCTGTTCACCATTTCCGCGGTTACATAGACGGTAGCAAATTTACTGTAGTTACAGACCATAGTAGTTTGAAATGGTTGATCTCTTTAAGTAATCCCTCCGGTAGGCTCGCTCGTTGGTCCTCCCGTTTGTCTCAATACAATTTTGATGTTGTTCACCGTAAAGGCGCGGACAATATTGTTCCCGACGCCCTTTCAAGAATTGAACTGGCTTCATTAAATGTTGACACAATTGCCCCCCCTCCATCTACAAAAGATGAATGGTACTTGAAAATCTTCGAAGGTTGTAAAAATAACCAACAAAAGTTTCCTAATTTTATCATAAAAGAAGGACAACTATACCGTAATTGCAAGGTACCACTATCCATCCTCGAAGATTACTCGTGGAAACTTGTCGTTCCCCTCGAAGGTAGAGAACAAATAATTATTGACAATCATAGTGCTCCCGACTCCATACACCCAGGAAATTTCAAGACGTATAAAAAGATCTCCTTGAAGTATTACTGGCCTGGTCTCTTCAAGCAAATTCGCAATTACATCTCTAAATGTGAAACTTGTAAAGCTTATAAACATAGCACGGCAGCACCTGCCGGCCTAATGGGTAATCCCAAACGTGCCGACAGACCCCTACAATCATTGTCAATGGACCTCGTCGGACCCTTTCCCCGAAGTTATGCCGGACACATGCACATACTTAGTGTAGTGGATGTTTTCACTAAATTCTGTTGGATCTTTCCTTTAAAAAGAGCCAACGCGTCCGCCATCATCAAACTTCTGGAAAAACACATTTTTATACCTTACGGAACACCCAGAACCGTAATTGTTGATAACGGAAAACAATTTATTGCCCAAGAATTCAAAGATTTTCTTGCCAAATACGGAATCAAGGATATTTACTATAATACCTTGTATACTCCACAAAATAACACCGTCGAACGTTATAACCAAACAATCAACACAGCTCTGGCTATTCTAGTTGATAAAGATAAACGTACTTGGTGTAAAAACCTAGATAAAATTCAGGCTGCAATGAACAACACTGTTAATCTGGCCACTGGTTACACACCTTTCTTCTTAAAACACGGTATGGAACAAGTTGTTCATGGTTCTCTACATAGGAACACTAACTTTCCTACGTCAATTGCCACCACAAGCAACCCTACCGCGAACTATGCCCATCGTCTGGAAGAACTGTCGGCCATCTACAGTGAAGTCACTGATGCTTTGCTCCTGGCTCATCAAAAGAGTGCGGACAGATACAACCTACGTAGGAAACATGTCACCTTCAATACAGGAGACATAGTTTGGAGAAAGAACAACACACTTTCCCAAGGAGCCATGTATTTCTCTGCCAAGCTGGCACCACGTTTCGTGAAGGCCAAAGTTCTAAGAAAGATATCAGATCTAGTGTACTCCTTGTCTGACTGCTCTGGAAAACACATTGGTAATTACCATATTAAGGATATCGCAAAATCTGGAAGTGAGGAGTCAAGTAAAACTGCCCCCACTATCTCAGCAAACTTAAAATGATCCAGTGTGTATCACCACAACCTTTTTGTAAGCACACCAAGTCTTACAATGACCGGCGTGTAAAGTGTCAATTACATGCCCACCCTTTCGCTGATAAAACGAATATTGTTAAAAAATCATTTTTGTAAATTTATGTACAATCCACGGTGTAGTTTGCCCCGTTCATGTTCGTGAATTGGCAACCACCGTAATTTTTGTCTCACACGTTTTTTATTTTTATTTTTTTTCTTTCTTTTTTCTCACCTGTTCCAAAATTGATCACTTTAGAGCAGAGACACCCCTCGAGTGACAGTGTTCGGGAAGTCATGAACCCAATCATTGCCTCTCAACCCCTCACACTACGCAACGTTCATGCCATGGCACGCTTTGCCATGTAATGCAATATTGTAATTTTCACCATTTTTGTTTGTTGTTTTTTTTCATCATATCGGAAGGAATCTCTTCATTTTTTTCTTTTTATGTTCTGTAAATACTGGAGCGTCGTTCTAAAATCGATTTGGTAAACTCCAAAGCGTTAAATCACGACCCAGGACTAGTAAACCATCTCAACATGCTCCATATTTTACCCATCATGGTAAAGATAAGTGGTTACTCACATAATCACATTCCTTGTGTATAGTAGTTTTCAATTTTTTCTCAAATGTCAAAAATTGATGGCGTCCTACCCGAGCTCTTTGCTAACAAATTGGATTTTGACACATCCATTTTGAAATCATATGTATATAAATAAAGGAAAAGCCTTTAAATTGGTCTTTCCATCCTTGTACAAATCCTCATGGACTCGTTTCAACTAAAGTACGTAAAACCAAATACTCGGTCTTTCGTTGTTATAAGAAGTCCTCGATTTGTCCCTCTTCACAACATGTATGTCTTGTATTACATGCTTCAACCCTTACGGAAAAGGTTAATAAAACCTAACGGCAACCCTGATTTCCGTACATAAATAACCGCAGTTTAACGTAAATCATCAATGTTTTGTTTGATCATCGTTTTACAAACATAGGCATTCAACTCCTGTTTCGCCATTTAACCAAGTATTTGCAACCTAAATTGCACATAACCTGGTATGTTGTAACCGCACAAAGGGTATGTAAAACCACAATTGGTCCCTTTTATTTGTCCCCACTGAAGTTTGCTGCAATAGACAGTATGTAAAACCATGTAGGTCTGTCTTTGTTTGTCACATGGTGTAAACAGAAATGTACTCTGTCATCACCCCGCCTTTATAACATACGAAGTGACATTAAATTGTTTACCTCCTTGTTATCCTATCGTACGCTCCTGGGCTACGGAGTTAGTTAATCTAACAAATCTTTATAAACTGTGTTAAAACAAGCATAGTTAACGTTTATTGTGTTGTATTTAAACGTAACCCTGTTACACTATAGGAGAGATCCTTAGAACATCCACCATTATAGGAGGGATCCTTAAAATACCTGCCGCGATACGAGAAGTTCGTCATAATCACTTTTTTCTCATAGCTAAATGTTATTGAGCTGGTCGTGTGACATATTTGTCATGAGAACCATTTTGTACATTCTATTTTGGTCGTGTGCCATTCATTTGTCATGAGAACCATTTTGTACGTTCTATTTTGGTCGTGTGCCATTCATTTGCCATGAGTACCACCCTTTTCGTATAACCTGTTCCGGTCGTGTGTCATTTATTTGTCATGAGTACCGCTTTTATGTATAACTGTGTATAAACTCTGTACACGAGACGTGGAGACGTAATAACAATACTTACCGTGATTCGTGTGAACGACATAATATCGGCTTTGCTATCTTCTTTAGGATGCATTGTATAAACTCTTTGACTTCTGTCTATAATTGAGTTATATCTTGTATGTACTTACATATTTTGTACACTATACGTGGAGACGTTAAAACACTTACCATGAGTCGTGCGAACGAAATAATATCAAACCCTTTGTGTGCGATCTACGAAATGTAGTCCACAACCCTTTGTTGTCATTCAACGCCAATGCCCGTGGACTTCCTGTTTTTTTACTTCTTTGCAAAAAGGAAAGAAGCCCAGGAATATCTACTATCCCAAAAGGACTAGTTTTCAGCTTCACTGTAAATTATGGGGCATAGTGCTGTGGGAGTTAATCGATTGAGCACAAAAACCACCTAACTCGTTGTCTGGAGAACGAACAAGAAAACCCCCAGGTTTGTGAAATTGGAGCAAGGGTCTGTCTTTTCTCACAATCATGTAGAAGTTTTTAAAATGACCCCTAATCTTTTGCCCAATACACGCGAAAGATTAGCCTCTTTGATATAATGTGTATTCAAATGTCTCCTCATCCTTTTTGATAAATGTAAAGAGTCAGGAAATCTGCTGGTTGATTATGTTTCATTTTCACATAGAGTTTGAATCGGAAATTGGTCCAGTCTCTAGCAAGTTTCGCAACTCGTCTCCCTTCTCCCCTCCTCCTCCCATTCCCCATGTTTCAGACTTATGTTATGAAGTGAAAAATCTGTCGTTGACCATATCTCGCCCTCACTTGGAGTTCGAATAGGTAACTGTCCGGTTATCTACAGGTTTTCCCCCTCAATCTCTGCATATGTCTCACCAGTTTTTTCTCTCTTTTCTCAATTCCACGAAACACATTCATGAATGTTGGATATGTACGATATGCACTTGGCGTACCGTCTGTCTCCTTTTGACAACCTTTATTCATGAATTGGTTTCCCTTTGCCGTGACTAGTTCACGATTCTTTGTCTCGTTCTTTGAAATTCTACGAAAATGTTACCATCTCATGTTAGCATAGGCCATAGAGGGCCGGTTGTTTTTTAACCAAGACATATTGTCACTAGGCAAACGCCAAGTCATCCTGGCAAAGGAAAATGTTCATGTAATCACAATTTAGTTAGGAATCTCTCTTCGTCACTCTCTGGGTCGGTGGTTAAAATTTCGTTATTTCATTATCTGGACACATTTTGTTTCTCTCCAAACCTTTTCTTCATTGGTCCCTAGGCAGGTAAACTTCAAGAATTTTGCTCTAATAATAATTCCTCCCGGATTTAAAAAGAAGCCCAGGCGGATGTCATCACCAACAGCCAAGCTGAGCTTCACTTCCTGACAGCACGCGCTGTGGTTACAAGGTCTCTCCTGCTGCCATTTTCTACGCAATTGTTCCTGAAAGCACAGACCATACCGCCCATACGTATGTTGTCTTGTCGTGCCACAGCAAGCTGAGTTGTCCCACTATACTTTATGACACTCTAAACTACCTTTTGGGCACGCTAGCTCTTAGGTTTGTTCTTACTCTTGCTATCAATGCCAACCTTGTCGTCTCTTGCTCTGTCATGCAGTGACGCATATATCGTCATGTGTAAACCATCATTACCTTGACCCACCAGTATTCGCTGAATGCGCACCAATACAAGTTATCTTGAGCTACATTATGCTTCAATAACCATTATATACGATCCGTGTTTACCATAATAACACTTAGGATTCGCACTGGCATGTCTGCAGATACTGGATTCTTCTCTTCAATGACCTCTGTAACCATAGTCGCGGCACAGCAACCACAGTCTCCACTTCGTGAACTTCGACGTCTTCAACAAAACCAAGTGTTTTCTAAGGCCCAAGTGTACTCCTGAGCGTTGTCTCAAATGGGTCTGATTACAGTGATAATGTAATCCTTAGAATCCGTGAAGTCACGTCCTTTTCTTCGAAATTCTCCGAAACCAAACAAATCCACGCTTCACAAACTTAGCTCCAAGACCAATGAAACCTTAGAATCACACACTTTTTCTCTTCTCTTGTACAAATGTATTGTCATTCTTTCAATTGCTTAACCATGTGTATTGTCATTCTTTCAATTGCATAACCATGTGTATTGTTATTTTCAATTGCATAACCTTGTATGTTGTTTTACACCATGTACTTTTCCCAAATTTGTCTTGTCCAAACATTGTATGTACCCCCACCCATTCCCTACAAACATTGTGACCCAAACTATAGCATAAAACTGTATGTTCTAGCTAGGAAATCTCTCAAGCAACGAATCTCTCAAAACCCCGATGGAAGCATAAGAGGATTTTTTTTCCCTACAGCTCCATTGCCACGTCGCTTTTTTCCAAGCGCGGGGGGAAGTGTTATGGTACGCCCAAACGACAAAGAATTCAAACTCCTAATTCGCCGCAAACTACACAACACCCTGCTCCCCCCCTGTTCCCTGCTTCCTACTTCCTATCCCATCCGCCCACCCGCACGCGATCCCTTCCAACAGTTGAGAATTGCGAGCCGCCTCGGGCACACGTAAAGCCCGCGCGTGGATTCCCACTGTTCGCGCCCGGCGTACTATCGCCCGAATTGTACTCAAATATAACCTGCAATGTTAATTCAATAACCTACGGGTTTAGCGCTGATATTTCACCATGCCTGTGTAAACTTCGGTTCTGTCCTAAACTCGGGAGGTCCCCCTGGAAGCCGGAAGACGAAGACCCCCAACATCATGTAAGCTGTACAATTGTTCCCTCATTTGATTGTGTCCTTTAACGATAGACTGTAAACTCCCGCGCAAAGCCATCACTCAGAGAGTTTCGTTTAGGGATCTTGAGGTTATAAACACGATAGCTAGGATTGTGTAGTATGTATTTCTTGTGTTGAATTGTACTGTAATGACCTGTGTACTGTGTTTTAAATTTGCAATACATGAATCTAGTTAACTCAATCCTGTTATTATTCTGCTACGGCAGGAGGGTTTCCTAGAGAGGGAGTATCCTGCCAGACGACTGAGATGCGAAGGAATTTCTGAAGCCTCGAGCGACCCACCACCTGAATAGAGGGTAAATCATGCCTCCCCTGAGAGCTAGCTTGGGACATGTTTGGGGGCCCGCTCCTAACAACTCGTACGCCATGACAATAATAAGATAAAAATATTATTTTTAAAGTAAAATATTATTTACAGTAGGTTTTCTTGACCAGAATGGCCATTAGCAGGGCGCATTTCAAAGTTACGATTAATTTTCTTCGGTTTTTCGAGAAAGCATTTTGTTTAGTTTGGTTGAAAATTCGAAAACACAAAATACTATAAAATCCTGTCTTAACTAATCCTATAATTGCGAAAGTATGTCCTTTTGTTGCCACCAATCGGTTAGTAATAAAATATTTTTGATTAAAACCGTTTTGTAGGACCATCTTTCTCAATCCATTTTAATGCATTTCAGGGCTTAAAAATATCATTGTAACGATTCTGTTTTTTTTACGGTAATCGAATGCTCACTAAATAACTAACCATCACGCCGTTTTCGCAGGGGTAGGCAGAAAGGACGGACTGCAAACAACTCGGTCTTGGCATCTTGGCACTTCTTGCCTTATTCGCATCGTATACATACTATTCTGTTATTCCAACTCCACATGACCCGACACAAGTATCTGATTCCCTTGATCATGCCACGTCTTCCTCGGGCATCTCCAACTTTTCCTGCCATTCACGTTTGCGTTATAAATTCCGTTTACACTAATTTCTTCATTCATTCGCTCTACATGCCCAAACTATCTGAGTTTCCCTTTTTTATCATTCTCATTACTCCATGACTCATTACTCCACTGATCGATCAATTTGATAACCAAATTTCTCTCACAATCGTACATAGTTTTACCACACATACGCTTCAGAGATCTAATTTCTACAGGATTCAGTTTAATTTCATCCTTCCCCTGTCATTTCCTTGCTTCTCTGCCATACATCATGGTAGGTATCAGCGATCTATTGTGGACACCTAGCTACGTTTCTTTAAACAGTTTTTTGTAGCGCCAACCGAGTTCAGTCCTACATTAATGGAGTCACCTGCATTCATCCTTGTTTCAATGCCTCTACCAGCTTCCAATCTCTTGAAAACATTCTTCCTAAAACACACAAACTCGTCCACCTGCTCTAAGTATTCATCATTCACAACTATATTGTATGCTTCCAAATCCACATGCAACCGTTTTAGCCAAATTTGCCTTTCTACAGGACTTGGGGTAACGACGCGTAATCCAGTTATAAAAAATAAGGAATACTGTCTTATACCTTTCAAAAATACAAATCGGTAACTCGTCACTATAAAATCCAATATACTTATGGGGAATTTGACTGGACGTTTGCACTATTATCAAATCCTCGCGTTTTATTAAGTCAATATAAATATGTCAATCAATCATTTGTTCCTCGATGTTTTTAGTATGTTTTGATTTATCGAAAAAATATGAACACAATCATATGAATCCAAAGTTTCTCGTTGTACACACTTTTATAAATAACTAACTTCACTCCGTAAAATCTTTTATTTTGCTGTACACCAGAGTTATAGCGATGTGTTGTATCTATAGATACAGCGTTTTGGCTTAAAATAGCCCACACAATTTCTTTCATCGAGGTACCTTATGTGGAGTTTCTTTTTATTGTGGTTACTTCCGATGGAATTGATGATGGAAAGGTGCTATAACTGCAAAAATAACACATCCATAATGGCAGAACATTGCAACTTAAAATATAGCATTCTGCCAGAACAACCTCACAAATAAACTGTTTTGCCATTACAATTTCGTTGCAATGCGGGAGACAGGACGTTTGAGTTGGCCTGATATATCGACAGCTATCCACGGCATCTGCGCGACGCGTGGTGTGTCAATATGCTGTATCTCCACGATATTATTTTTATTATTATTTTAAGAAGTACCGATCAGTCTAATTTTTTTTTTTGACATTTTGTTAATTTTCTCGCACACCAATAGTAGTAACAATTTAAAATTTGGTGAAAGGTTTGAATTAGAAGTATTTTAAATATTAAAAAAAAACGAATTATGAATTGCAAAGTACAAGATTAATTTGTATTTTTTTTAAACGAAATTATAAATGAAGGTTCAGTACCGACAACATTTCACCAAATTTTAAATTGTTAATACTCTATAAGTTTGCGAGGAAAGTAACAAAATATCCATAAAAGTTTAAAGTAATTTATCTTAAAACTAGCTTTTTGAAGCCCGATTGAAGAAATCTTGTAATTTTTTTACGACTACAACTCTATTGTTTTGCTTGAAATTTTAAGGATATTACATTAATCTTACATATATTTTTTACATTAGCTCCACACAGAAGGCACTGAGGAAAATAATTCCCTCCGTTCGAATGACCTCCTCAATCACTCTCTCTATCCGGCCTTCCATGCAGCAGGTGGGCAGACGCATCGATCGCCAAGATCTGTTAAACCTAGACAATTATTAGTTTTTATGGACTATTTAAAGTTAACATAATTTTCATTTGAGGAAAACAAACAAATCTATAAATACAAGAATGAACAGCTAAGTAGTATTAATTTGATGTAGTTTCTTCGAATAATAAGAAGTAGATATCGAATAATTCATTGAATGCATAGACATGAGTCCGTGATTGAATGTTATTTTGCCATTCATTAATAATAATAAGTCAACAAACGTAAATAAACGAAAGGAAATTGAAAACAAACAGTTGTAGGAAAATACTTTCCCGAAGAATTAATAACAGTAGCCCGGGAAATAAGCTGAGAAAACATTTAGGTAAGGCTTAACAATAATAATTAGGAAACAGATTTCTTTTCGGAATTATATTTCTTCAGGCTTACTATTTTTATACTCCACATGTACATAAATACACATGAAAAAAACAATATTATTTGGGAGGCGGGAATGGGTACCGCCGCCCCGGGAACTTTTTTTGGATAACCAACACCTCTGCCATAGGTCACCCCAAGTGGGGTGAGGTTTGTCTATGTCTTGGAGGCGGATGCACTGAACCCCAGATTCCTACCCACCCCTTAAAATCTCTTCCTTCCCAGAATTCTCCCCTCCTTCTTTTCTCTAAAAAAACCCTCCACACAGCATCTGAGGGAAATTATTTTCCTCAGGGCTTCCTGTGTGGAGCTCATGTAAAAATATATACATATATATTTTTTCGTTTCTTTTAATATTTTTGTTGATATTTGGCTGATATTTCAAAGATACGTTTATTGGATAACCAACAACTCTGCCATAAGTCACACAAGTGGTTCGCTACGCTTAGTGACTTAGCAGGAGTGGCCGGATTCATGGGGTGAGGTTTGCATGTGCCCAGAGCGGGGAAGATCGCCAGATGCCGCTTTGGGGAGACCTTTGCCCTCTTCAACTTGTCTTCCTCGACGCATAGATTCATACGTCCGTCACTAGCTTCCTACACAACCCTCATACTTTTACCTTTTCGGAACTTCCTCTCCTTTCTTAGCTCAAAAAATCCCCCTGCACAACATCTTTAAAGATGACAAGCCCTGGGAGAATTTATTTTCTTCTGATATGGGGTTAATGTAAAAAACGGATTGGAAAGCTAAAATTTTTCATTAATTCGCAAATCCATAATGATTAAACAATACTATGGTGGGGGCTAGATACTCCCTTTTTTGATGGCGAAATATATTTAACCCTTCAAAAATTTGGCTTTTTTTTTGGATCGTCAAAATATTTTCGCTTTACAATAAAATGCAAATATTTGGAATATTTCTGAACACATTCAAAAACCAAAAACTGTTTTAGAATGGTGATGAAATACGCTTTCAAATTATAGAATTCGAAAAATATATATTTTTTTAAAATTATAAAATTTTTGCATACAAACATAAAAAAGTTTTCAAAATGGGTCACCTTATGTTTTTTCTAACTAAAGTTACTGATAATAAAAAAAATAAAAACAGATGCACATTTTATTAGACAAATGTATAACAAACTCATTTTTGTAACCTCAATTTTTTGTCGCTCTATGAAATTTTTTTTTTTAAAATTCCCGAAGTTTCAAATTCTTTTTTCAATTTGCGATTCAAAACTTTGTGTACATAAAAGTGTACATTTTATTTTTTTGGTGGCTATTTTTTAGATTGGAATATAAAGCATGATGTTTTTCCTTTCTAACACCGATTAGAACATATTTCTAACTATTATAGTAAAGGAGTTACGGCGTCTTATGTGAGACCTATGTGCATTGGGACAAATCTGGTCTCCTGTGATTAAACGGGTTAAAAAAAATAGTGCAATTCACACGCGGTAGAAGTGAAACCTTCAGAAAACTAAACTGGACAAGAGTGGGGAGGCTACAAAACTCCGCACAAAGAGGAGACCGATTATAGTATCTCATTCTCTCGCAGGCACAATTCTATACATGTGTGTGTTTGTCTCTTTTTAGTGTCGCTCATTTCCGTTTCATCTAGTTTCAAATCACAACGAAGCCAAAGAAGTTTTCACTTTAAAAAAATGTTTTCGCCACACGTTGCCACTGTTACCACATCACAATGCTAAGCATGGCGAAGGGGTCACGTAATCGCGTTCTATCTCCTCTTTTACCGCGCTGCCAGAACGAGACGCAGTGCGTATTACGTGACCCGTGCTGGCTGCGCTCAACTACTCAGTTGCAATGTGTGATGGAAAAACATTTTTTTGTGCTTACTTAATTGAAAAAAAAAATCAACGGACAGCAAACTGACATCTTCAAATATGCTCAGGAATGGTTAAAATCCTTCGGGTACGTGCTATTACACCCCATATTAGTTCCTTCAAATATTGAACATGGTACACATTTTAATGAGAATTTTCATCGTCAAAATATAAATTATAGATTATTTAGAGCACCTCGTGAACCCCCTCTTGGCTTAATATTTATTGATGGTTCTGCAATAATTCATACAAATAATATTATTGTTTGCAATTATTGGAACATACGCAGATACTAAGTAATGGCTTAGCATACATACATGCTCTCGCCATAAATAACACTTATGGTTAATTACGTTATAATCCTCTGTCTAAGGGAAGTTATAACAGGTTCTCTTGAGTGAGATTTCCTACACACCTACATAACTAGCAATCACGCCGTTTCATCGCTGTGGTAGTATGAACCTTCACTAGTTGCGTCATTACAACGCCATATGTAGTGTCTTGCATGTGTGTTACATTTTTTTTAAATCAATCTTTTACACGGTGACCCTACAATTCGTCCTGCGATAATTCATCCGGCGACAGTTCATCCTGCGACAGATCATCCGGCCGACAGTTCATCCTGTCGACAGTTCATCCTGCCGACAGTTCATCCTGTCGCCAGTTCATCCTGCCGACAGTTCATCCCGCCGACAATTCATCCGGCGACAATTCATCCTGCCTGATCATTTAGAAGATTTTTATTAAGTAAGTATGCAAAGAGGATATACGGCCGTACAACCAAAATCGATATACTTATATCTGAAGGCATCTTGAGTGGGAAATCCGCTATAAAAATATTTTTACTAACAATAATTTCGACTCCCCGAAGAAGCATGCGTGAATAACAAAATACGACATACTTATATTTATAGGTTATACTTATAGGTTAGGTTAGGTTAGGTTAGCTTAGGTTAGGTTAGCTTAGGTTAGGTTGGGTTAGGTTAGGTTAGGTTAGGTTGTATGGATTGTTAGTATCTACTATTGGTACCTTGCTTGTTACACACAAGGTTTCTCCTAATTCTTTTTTATAACTATTCCTTATATCTTTGTAATTCTTTTAATTTTCGTTTTTTTCATTAATTTCTTTAATTCTTTTTGTAATTTTTTCTAAGAATGCTATATATATTTCGCTTATTTTTTTCTTTTTCCAGATTTCTGTCCTATTCTCATCAGTAATTCCAAAGTTTTTTAGTTTGTAATTTAATCTGAATCGGTCTATATCAAAAATTGAGCATTTTTCTGGTTAGGTTAGGTTAGGTTAGGTTAGGTTAGGTAAGGTTAGGTTAGGTTAGGTTAGGTTAGGTTATGTTAGGTTAGGTTAGGTTAGGTTAGGTTAGGTTAGGTTGAATTGTCAGGATGAATTGTCGCCGGATGAATTGTCGGCGGGATGAACTGTCGGCCGGATGAACTGTCGCAGGATGAACTGTCGCCGGATAAATTGTCGCAGGATTAACTGTCATGGAACCCTTTTACACATATTATGTAGCCCAGGCAACGAAGACCAAAAAATTCCAAATAGGGGAAATAATTCATGTAGAAGCCAATTTTGGCACAGTTGTAGGGGAAGGTGTCCTTAACAAAATACTAAAAGTACTGGGGGGTGGTGGTGGAGCTAAGGGGGAGGGGTGGGGGGTGTTAAAGGTCCCTTTTTTTCAGTTTTTCGTTAATAACTCGAAAACTACTGCCTCTAGCGAAAAAGTGTTCAGGTACTAAATTATCTACATAAAATTCTCTACAAAAAAAGTTTATAGAACTTTTCAATCAATGCTTAAGGAGATAGGGAGGGGAAAAATGTAAAATATAAAAAAAACTGTTTTAATTTTTTAAAACTAAATGTTTGTCGGTAAAAATGAAATACTTATTGTTAAAAAATCAAATAATTAGTGCTTAAGGATGTACCTTGAATATTAAATTTCGTCGAAATCTAAACATTCATCGTCATCAATGCTGTCTTCGACGGGGGCTCCGTTCATACATGAGCCGAGGCAGCCGCAGGCACCGGAGCAGGTAATCCCTGCTTTGCGGCAACCGCAGCGCATCCCACACCCAGTCGTGCATCGGCAAAAGATCGTGTTCAAAATGGAGATGGGTGCCACAGCACAGAGTCGTTCGTGTTAACTGGGTTAAGGATCCCATCTTCTCCCTTGACCCAACCCCATTGGATGGGTAGTAGGGGATTGCCTAGCCATTGTTGTATCTGTAAAAAAGGAATGACACCAAGGTAAGCATTCATCACAAATTAATATTTGTAATAAGAAAGCAGTATTTAAAACTATATGTAACTGGATTTAATTACCTGTAGATATACTCTGAGCGAGTGTTGCTTTGAAGCTCCTCTGGTGGGAGGAAGAGTGGCCATGTCTGATTTGGGCTTCATTGACGCTTTCAAAAATGCCAGTACCGATGTTTGTTTAGGTTGTCATGATGAGCAGGCGCTTTGTATACAGCCAAAAAAAGTTTCACGCCAGCCTGTTCAATATTCTCAGGTGATGCTGAGGGATCAGAGAATATTGGTGAAATGTCTCGGGTGAGGCCAGGATTTTCTGTGAAGAGCTTAGCGATTCCCACTTTACTGTTTCCATATATCGCCGAGGTGGTGTCGCATCCGAAGAAGCAATGGAGAAGGAGAATCGTTTTGGCGATTGAAAGCTGCTGAAGTTGTCGCACCGAAAACAATTTGGTCTCCACATTCCCACGGCCCGGCTTCATGAAATATATATTGATTGATGGTGGTGCCAATCCAATGAGGAGAACTAACAAGTCCACATCCTCCCCAACTATTGTTACATTTGAATGTAGAGCAGCTTCATCCAACCCATACCTCACAATAGTGCTATCAGCATCCCCTGTAGCAATAGTGGTTTTAATCCCGACTGCTGTCATTTTCTCACTGAGAAATATGTATAAAATACTAATTCCTACTAATATAGGCTATAGCTCAGAGCTCTGGCATTATAAAATTTGTATGAAAAAAATGCACGATTAGTAAGATATCTATAATTCTTTAATCGATTCAAATTATTAGGGAAGGAGGTACTTCAAATAAATTAAGATTGATGTCATTCTCAAATTTTGACATTTTCTATCACACAACAATTATTGTTTTAATTGGATAGACAGGTATCGCATTTTTTAAGTAAAAAACTGCCGAACTGGATTTTTTGGAAGAATATAAAAAAAAATAATAATTCGTACTTAATAGCTATCTCTAAAAATGAATCACCGAAATGTATGTTTGCGCATAAATCCGAACGACTGAACCAAATTGGATAGTTATTTTTTTTTCTTGGTTTTTTTGTATAAACTACCGTTGAGTTCTGGCATTATGAAATTTGTATAAGAAATTATTGTAGGCACCGCGATTATCATTGTATTTTGAGTAAAATGTAATCTTGACGCTGGCAACACTTGGCTGCGCAACAGAATGCGCAGACAGCGGAACTGAGCTCGCGAGTGGAACAAGCTTCGAGACCATTCCGTCTTGAACGTTCTCGGAGATAGCGGAGAAGCGGAGATATTCGGCATATACTAAATTATAATAGGTGGCATGCGAGCAGTTTGAAAACTGAATGTATCGGGAATGAATGTGTGGAATACGAGAGGTGAGTGGGGAGAGTGGGGAGGGGGGGATGGGGTGTTGGGAGGGTGTTGGTGGAGTGGTGAAGGGGAGGGGGAGGAGGGTGGAGGGAGGGGTTTTGGGAAGGGAGAGGGGGAGGGAAGGAAGGGGAAAGGGGAAGGATGGAGGAGGGTGTGGGGAGGGGTAGGGGGTGGGGGGAAGGATATTGATGAGGGGAGTGGTGTAGGGAAAGGTAATGTGGAGGGGTAGGGGGTGAGGGGAGTGGTGGGTGGAGGGAGAGGGGGAGGGAGTTGATGGGGGGAGTGGAGTGGAGAGAGGGAAGGTGTAGGAGGCGGAGTGGGGTGGAAGAGGGGAGAGGGAAGGAAGGGAAGGGGGAGGAGTGGAGGAAGGTGGGGAGATGTGGAGTGGGGAGGGTGTCGGGTGGGGGAGGGGTGGGTGGAGGAGGGGAAGGGAGAGGGGGGTTGATGGATGAGTAGTATGGGGAGAGGGAAGGTGGAGAGGGGAGGAGTGGGGTTACGGGTGGGTGGAGGGGGAGGGGGGGAGGTGGGTTGATGGGGGGGAGTGGAGTGTGGGGAGGGGTGGGTGGAGGGGGAGGGGGGGAGGGGGATTGATGGGGGGGAGTGGAGTGGGGAGAGGGAAGGTGGAGGAGGCTGAGTGGAAATCCCCTAATACCATGCGAGCGAAGCCGCGGGAAAAAGCTAGTACTTTATATTATTTTTAATGAATTAATCATGAAATAACACAAATTAATCAAATAATATTTATTTGCCCACGCCGGGAATCGATGCTGCGACCTTGGGATTGCGGGTCAAGACGACCGCTAGACCACGTCGGCCGTCAAAATTGCATTTGTAATGCTTTATGTGTAATGCATGTTTATGAAATCTCGGTGATATACATATTGGTGTTATTTATTATCTCTGTAATGTAGTCTCTGTAATTTATGGAGAATATGATTTTTTTCTAGTTAAATATTTAAGTTTATCTTTATTTCTTATTAACTCAAATATTTAACTATTTTCGTGTACCATGTTCTCGAACGTCTCCGACTTCTTCTACCATTCATTATCACGCCACATAATTTCCTTACTAAATAAATAATATCTAAACCATCCAGGTGAACCTTTGGGGGCATACATTAATTACGTGAGCAGTTTTTCTTCCAATCTAGATCCCCCCCCCCCCCTCTTGATGAGATAAATTTGGGCCACTTCGTATATTCTTTTCAATAACGTGAGATTTGCTGGACCCCCCCTCCTCCCCCCTTTGAGCTCACGTAATCAATGTATGCACCCTTTTAAAATTCTTGTTCATTTATTATGCTCACACCAGCCTTGTATTCTTATTTTTTACGTTTACATCAGCCATAATGTGCTTGTTCGTTACGCTTATATCAGCCATTAATTTTTGTTTATTACCCTTACACCAGCCAAGCATTATTTTTTGCTACGCGTACACTAGCCATGCATTCCAGCTCACTGCGCTTGCATCAAAACTTTTTTACTAACTCGAGGAAGCCATAAGCCAAAAATGCAAGCTCAAATTTTTATTTACTTTGTTAATAATGTTATAAGAAAAAAACATCATCAATGGTAATATCACAGAAAAGTTAAGCCCTAAAATTATACTTTTAAATAGTTATGTCTCATATGCGTTCTTGCATTTCAAATGATAAAATGCATTTTTCAGTAGTTCACGTATAAGTAATTAAAAAAATTATTTTAATTCTACTCAATGCAAACCGTAGGAAAAGCATCAAGTTATCCAAAGTATATATTTTTTTTAGTTTTTACAACGTTAACAGATTGGTAGTAGGAAATGCAATCTCGTTCTCACGAGATCTCGGCCCTTTTTAGCGTGATTGATCTCGGACGAAAAAAGGGCGAGATCTCGCGAGTTTAACGAGATTGCACTCGAGCATAAAAACGGTTCCTTCGAAGTGCGGACTGACACAGACGGAGTTGCGATCTGTCAGTTTCGTTCGGTGCGCGTGAAGCGGCGGCCTGCGGTAGCGGTCGCGGGACTAGGTGTCTCTCAGATTCGTTTGTGCGTGCTATTGGTCGACGCCGCGTGCAGCGTCATCGGCGCGCATTTGTTTTGTTTACTAATAGTTGTTGCTATCTAAGGGAACGTACCCATACTACGTGACCAACTTTTTGCAATTTTTAACCACCCCCCCCCCGGTGACTAAAAACCTAAGCCCCCCGCCGCTCATTTGTACCAAGCGTGGTATTTCGAAGACCCCCCCCTGAACGGGTTACATATTATGGGTACGTTAGGGAACGTAACGAACGTGTTACGAAAAAAGTTTCTTATTTGAAGTTGTTAAGTCAAATTTTTTTTTAACTTCTCGTTGTTTTGTTTGTTATAAAAGAACTGTTTTATTACTAAAGGATTTTTGTTTGATATTAGAAGAGAAAGGTTGTTTGTTTCATTTGTTATTTGATAGATACGTACGTCAAAGTTTACTGCGAAGTTTATTAAAAAATTATAGACACATACGTCAAACAATGTTTGATGCATAAAAGTCTATTGAAAAATTCGTGAAAATAAATGTTTTTCTTATAATACTTATGATTTTTTCTAATTATTTTCAAATATTGTGATTATTTGCAAAAAACAAACACACAAAACTGCCAATCTCGCGAGATCTCGCAGTATTGTTATTCTAAACTCGCGAGATCTCGCTTAAGCCCCAATCTCGCGAGATTTGCATTCCCTAATTGGTAGTAAAAAAGATTAATCGAAAATAGTGATTTAGCATTAATGTTAGCTTTAACAAAGCAGCTCTCTGAAAAATAAACATTCATGTAATTACAGCAATGTGTATAAGCTACCAAACTACGTTACACATATTTCCAAAGTTAGGGAATGCTGTAAGCATTTGCATATTTAAAAGGCAAAGTTCAAAGCAATTCTTAACTTATCTTGAGATGACAAAATTTAAGTTTCGAGAATTTTAACTGAAATTTCTGCAGCTTACCTGGAAAGTTTTATCAAAACTTATAAATTTCAGAAGGTGCGCCGCCTTTTTCTGCGAAAAAACTTACAGGAACGTCTTGTAAAAATAGGATAATTAAAGTCCCGAGTTAAAGTCTCAGGTAAAATAACCGCTGAATAAATATGATGAATACTAAGAAATAGCGCTATACTAATGAAATTTATTTACATATTTCAAAGTCGAAAAACATAACTGTTTTAATTTTGGAAAAGTCACGTTTCGGTTTTCACCTAGTTAAAAATAATACTTATTATTTATTTATTTATTAACGCCGATTATAACGGCTTTTACAAAAGAATAACAATTATTTTACATATGAATGCAGAATATACATAGATAAAAGAAGAAAAATATAAATATAAAATTCATAAAAGAGAACAATAGAAATTGAAGTATCAACATAAAAAAAGTACAATGAGTAGGTTATTATAAATACAATACAACATATTATAAATCCCGGATATTATGTATTAAGAAATTAATAGGTACTTTAATCTGTATTTGATTATAGTCTAACTGAGAAGCGTTGACAGACAGTTTTAATTAAGTAGTGTTTGTGGTTAAACTAGCAATGTTTATAGATTCAACCAAAACATATTTATTTCCACATGCAGGCGATTCATTATGGAATTGAGTTCAGCGTTCGATCCCGTATTGTTGCAATGATAAGGTAATTTGAAACGAATTGATCTACTAGGTATATGGAAACATATTAGCGAAAGAAGTTCAGGGGAGTTCAACAGGTTGGTAACGATTTTAAATAAATAAAATAGGTCTGAACTAATTCTTCTTTCTTTTAATGTATCGAGTCCCAATAGTTGTAACAGAGAGGGATAATTAATGTTTTCGATGAATATTCCCAATTTAATATTAATATAACGTAAAAATTTATGTTGGACTCGCTCAAGAGAATTCTCATGTACACTGTAGTAAGGATTCCAAATGGTGGAGTTAAATTCTAGTTGGCTTCTAACAAGTGAAGTGTAAAGTAATTTGACAGTTTTTAAATTTTTGAAATCCTTTGAAATCCGTAAGACAAATCCTAACATTTGCATTGTTTTCTGGTTATATTATTAATATGTTTAATTAATGTTAATTTAGTGTCAAAGGTTATACCAAGGTTTCTTATTTCATCAACAGATAGTAAGATGTGATTATTGAGAAAGTAGGTGAACAACAATGGTTTTTTTTTTCTGTGGAATCTCATAAGTTGACATTTTTTTACATTAAGAGTTAATTTGTTGATAAGACACCAATCACCAAAATTGTAGTATTTTGACGGCCTCCGTGGTCGAGGTTACCTAAGACTCTCGACCACCAATCCGAAGGTTGCGTGTTCACAACCCGGCGTTCGCAAAAAATTTTTTTTTTTCATTAAGTTGTATTTTTTCACCAGTTATTAATTTAAAAAATTATAAAGTATATTTGCGACACGCTCCAGCTCTCAGTATTGCCTTGGTGTAATATCACCATTTAGAATGTAAACATTGCTTGAAATGGCTTTAGCCGTGTTTGGTGATCAGATATGAAGGGCTGGGTACCTCCACACCATACTCTTCCCCTTCTACTTCCACTCGCTATTATCTTCAGCCTCACAACATGCCCCAATAGGCCACTTGCATCACATTAAAAAAAAAATCCGGTTTTGGTAAATATTCTAAGACATTCTGTTTTTTTTTTCTTCGTATTTTTGAAACCCTGGTGATTTTTAAAAAATTTCAATCCGAAAAATCAAACCATTTTTTATAAACCGGAAAGACGGGACATAATTTTATGGGTGCGAAAAAACGATAATTACATAGATGAAAATCATTTTTAAAAAATAACGTTTTCCACACGAATGGCACAGGAGAATAACGAGTCATACCAAAAATATTAAATCTCATAAATATTTTTTTCCTTGATCCATCTTATTGATCATAAATCATTATAATGTTCAACGTATATATTAATAAATCAAATGTAATGTACTTGTAAATTATAATAATAATAAGAATATTATAAAATTTGATTTTGTTAAAATCCGCATCATTGTCATTATACATTTAAAACACGTACGGACAGCGTAAAATGTACAGGGTTCTCTTCATAACATCTGTCAAAAAGTCAAACCAAATGATAAGTTCGCGGAGAACAAACAATAAATCTAGTGAACGTTAAATGTCAAATTCAAAAATTCGCCTGAAATCAAAGTGATGCGATATAAAAAAAAAATCAGTGTGGAATTTTATAAATGGCCTATTGGGGATGCCATAGTCTCACTGGCTCCAAACGAGAGCAGTTGGCAGCAATTAAATAATTAGACTTCTATTATGTTATATATGAAGCCGAGTTGATAACCACAGATATAAATTTAAAATTCGAATATGATTTTTTTTAATATGTCACACGTCATCAATGATTTATAAGAAAAAATATTTCAATAACTACTGTTCGCAAAATGTCAATAATAAGTAATTTGGAAGAGATGTGAGACGTCTCTTATGAAAAATGAAAATACTAAATTATCTTTGTGATAGATCAAAGTACACAAGGCGCGGACTCTCTTGGAAAAAAAATCCAATAAATGTTTTAAAATATCTCTTCTAAATGTGGCCAACGACGATCCAGTCTCTCACGACTCATGGAATCTACTAAACTCATAACGTACAAATATTATTCTTACGGCACCTCAAAGATCGCCTAAGGTAAGCCATAATGCTTATTTTTTCAAGTTTAACATCTATAACAAGTTCATTTCTCATTATTATGATTGATGCAATCCTTTAAGTCACACAATCGGCCGTAAACGCTCCCAGCTGCTTCTTCAAAGCGGCGCACTTGTCACGCTTGGTACCAAACATAATACACCGCACCTTCTTCTCCCAGTTCCATACACTCTCTCTAGTGGCGGCTCGAGCACTTTTTTGATGGTGGGGATCAACATTTTTTGCGTACTGTACCGTAATATTACCACCCGTAAAATATAATATAAATTTTTTAGCATTTTTAGATAATTTATCCAGAGAGTTTGACAGTTTACAGGCCTTGCCACGTCTGTAAACTGTATGCGTGTGTTATGGAGGTTTTCAATAATAACTCTTGATTAACTAACTAACTAACTAACCATCACGCCGTTTCTCCGCAGGGGTAGGCAGAGAGGACAGACCGCCAAACATCCCGGTCTTGGCACACATTCCTTGCCTCGTTTACATTCATACAACGTCTCACACATGCTCTTCTATTATTCTGACTCTTGACATGGCCCGAGGCCCGACTCAAGTATCTGACTCACTTGGTCGTACCATGTCTTTCTTGGGCGTCCTCGACTTCTTCTACCATTCACATTTGCGTCATATATTCTCCTTACACTCCTTTCCTCGTTCATTCTCTCTACATGCCCAAACCATCGCAGCGTCCTTTTCTTAATCTTACATATCACGCTTACATCAGCCTTGAATTCTTTGCGGATCTCCACGTTTTTCAAATGATCGTTCATGGTTTTACTGCACATTCGTCTCAGGGATTTCATTTCTACAGCATTCAGTCTACTTTCATCCTTCCTCTGCCAGTTAAATGCCTCACTGCCATACATCAGGGTAAGTACCAGCACTCCATTATGGACGGCTAGCTTCGCTTCTTTGGACAGTTTTTTGTTTGTGCCAACGGCGTTCAGTCCTCCATTAATAGAGTTTCCTGCATTCACCCTTCTTTCAATTTCTCTATCAGCCTTCCCATCTCTAGTAAACATACTTCCCATACTTGATTAACGCAAGTCAAATATATTTAGATTGAAACTTTGTGTTACAATAAGTTTGCACAGATTTAACAATTATCTCGCTTAGAGGAAAAGCAGGGGGACGGAACGAACGTTGAAACCGGAATAAGTTTGCATCGTCATGCACTAGACCAAAGAGCGGTGCTCGGTGATACCAGTCTGTAAAATCGAATTTGAATAATCTTTTTAAGGTTGTTCGACGCTCGGCTAAAATTTAAAAAAAAAATTGTTGGTCTTATCATACTAATCGGATAACTAAACACAAAATAATATAAAATATATAGATGTATACCAATTTACAATAAACTATAATAAATAATGTGGTTAGCTGGAAGAATTGGGGTCTACCCATAAGCTACACCTTTTGTTATTTTTATTTTACAATAAATATTTTTTGATTTGATTTGATTTTAAATATATCTCTTTATCTTGCAAGATTATTATCGATCTTAATTTGAACTCGTGCACGTCCACGGTTCTCGGATTGCATACGATCGCGAAAGAAATGCAAAGAATGAACCAACGCCTAAAGGGACAGTTCACATGGTCCCCCAAGTGCGCGGTAGGTTCTGCGCACTGAGAAATGGACTCTTATGGTTCGGACGCTGGGCGGCGCGCCGTACGCTGCTCGCTGTACGCGCCTCGAGTCCAATTAAAATCATCCGGAATAATTTTTCATATTTTATTTCTGCAAATGTTAATTACTTTTATGTTTTAAAGAATTCATTCATTTTGGTGAAGATAAAGCATCGACTGTTATTTCCTTTAGTAGGTTTTGGGTGTAACTGTCTCCATTGTCCCCCTGTGAAGAACCGCCACTGACTCTCTCTCCTGGAATCTGTACCCAGCAGCAGCACATGTGCCGCCATAAATAAAAGCCAGCCCTTTGAAATATTGCGGAATAATTTTCCTTGGCGAAATTTCACAAACGAATGAAGTATTGTCCCGACAGCGCGGGATGTACAAAGGATGACTGTCAGGGAATAAGTCAGGCCCTTTGGATGGCCCGCTTCTTCCTGCGGGATTTTAAAATCTCTTCTTTTCGCTTGAAAAACAACAATTTTACACACACCTTGCATAACATGTTATACCGTTTCGGATTGTTAAATGCACACATTTAAAAAATTCTCACCTAGTATACAGGATTAAATATTAAAATGTGTATTATTTTTAATTAAATGAGACTTATAAACTTTCTTTAAACAACTCTTTATTTTATTGAAAATACCCGGCTTCGCTCAGGGAGTTGATATGTGATTGAACTGACGATCGAACCCACGACGGATCTTGCTTTATGTACCCATAACAATGGGTAGCCCATACAAAAATGGCTTCGAATGGTCCACAATGTTCCGGAACATTTCACCACATTCGAGAGTGTTCTGGAATGTTCCACAAAGATCTGGGATATTCCGGGATGTTTTCGAACGATCCAGACTATTCCCGAACATTCCAAATTCCAGAATGTTCCGGGATGTTATGAAATGTTGTGGAATGCTCCCGAAGAGTCTCGAATGTTTTGGACTGTTCTAGAAATTTTTAGCTCTTATATATTCAAAAGCACGCCCTTCAGGTAATAACGGTAATGGTAACGGGAACCTTCTTCTAGAATGTGGGACAGAGGGCTACCACACGATATAACTCTTTTGATCTTACCGGGACTCGTTTCTGAGTTTTAGCAGCATGTACATTGAAGTACACTTTTCTTTATACTAGATATTGATAACCAATGTTTTTCAAAACCAAAGGTTTTATGCTTTGTACCCTGGTAAAGAAACTTAGGGGAAAACCGAAATAATATTTCGGGGCGGAGAGGTATGAAGTATGTTGGACCGGGGAATACGCTACGCACTGGCCAGCGAAGTCAGTGCAGCGAAGAAATCCCACTAGATGGTACCCTTGAGTAAGATTTGAACACAAAACGCTTAATAATGGGCATCTTTCAAATTATGTGTATTAAGTTGAATGTGCATGTTTTTGGTAAATTTCGATAGAAACATTACCCATTGCAGAAGGAGCTCATGATTTTATGATTCTTTTCAGATTTCGATCAAAATTGTTTGATAAATTATTCCATACAATCAACTACACTGCTAGACGGTAGGCAGTAGTCCTGGGTCGATCGATCGTTTTACACGACCCGGGTCGCTCACGACACACTGGCGTCACGAGCCGGTCGCGAAGACCCGCTCTTTTCGCGACACAAAATATGAAACTCGATTACGCTTCACCCAGCTACTTTCTACTACCCGAATCGAGAGAGCGGGTGGCGAAACCCGGGTCTTGACAAACCGTTCGCTCTCTCATACATCTATCTATCGTCGCTCGCCCCGCCACATCCGCACCCGAAACCCAGGTTGCAGTAGTAGAGCGGTTGCGAGAAGTGGTTCGCGAGACCCGGGTGCTGACGAAAAAATGACCCGCTCGCTCTTTGGTGGTTCGTGAGCGGGTTTCAATGAGCGGGTTATTCACGACCGACCCAGGACTAGTAGGCAGTAGCTTATGACTCGTAACCGACATCTTCTTCATTGACAGATGTCAAAACAATACGGTATTTAATTACGCATCATTTTCATAACATGTGGTCAGCAAAAACCTGCGGCAGGAATGTGAACTGACATGTTTCAAAATAAAATAGCACAATTTGCTGGTTGTTCACATTTATACTTTTAATTATTGCTTCAAGGTTCACTAGATTCGTACTGGGAGATTTATGGTGAGGATCGTTTCGTGTTTTTTAAAGGTCAAAGACAAATAATATTCAATAAATATAAAATGATGTCCCAATGTGAATTTGCAATTATTGAAGAAGTGTAAATATATTATTTTGTTTGATCGAAATAATCGAATCGTTTCAAACCGATGGTTTTTCATCAGAATAAACATACCAACTTGTAATAATATATTTTTAATAATAGACTTCTTCAAACTTTACACTCATATGGAATAAGTAATAAAATGTGGATTTTTTTCAACCTGCTCAGATTCTTATTGGGAATAGTCTTAAATAATAAAATTTACATAAAAAATTACATTTATCTAACAATATTTTCGTACGCAGATAAAGGTATTAAAATATGAATATACTAGCTGACCCTGAGAACTTCGTACCGCCTCAGAATCAATAACTATTGTGTTAACTTATTAGCTGAATTAAATTCAGTTTTTTTATTAACTTAAAAATTACACAATGAAGTTTATTTTTATTTTATTTTTTTTATTTATTTTGGAAAATCAACAGATATTTTACACTTATAATAATAACATTAATAATAAACATAATATCCAATGACAGATTTTCACATAATTAAAATTATGATTAAAAAGTAAAACAAAAAAGTAAGGGTCCTGTACCCATAAGAACTTAACAAAAATATAACCCTGAAAATTATTCAAAAAATAAAAAGATATAAAACACAATATAAACTGTAATAATCTGCTTACAAAATTTCTAACATGAAGTAGGAGTCAGAAATCTGTACTCACTTCACAACACCAATAATAATAATATGTACATTGTACATACCTACAACTCAAGAGTGAATACAATAGTAAGTCGAATGACAAGTATGCAACTGGAAAGGATTCAAAGCAATAACATGGTTGCAATACGGTCAAAAAATTATTTAATGTTGGCTATGACATATTTTTTTAAGGTACTTAAATTACATGAGAATATGTATAATAATTATATTATCGATGCGCAACTGTCCGTGTTTTGGTTTTGTCAGTATCAGAGATGGCGTTGTGTACGAATTTATATTTTTTTGTGATTTTCTTACTTTTCATTTATTATAATTATTGTTTTTTTCCCTTTGGAGGGGTGCAGACATACGTTCACCGTTTGTCTCATTTTCTAGTATTGACATTTAGTGTGAAAGCAAGTGGGGCAGGATTAAATGTTTAAAAACAAAAGCAAAACAATCAGCGCATTGACATTTGACGTTTTTGAATTTTTGGAATTCACGCACTATTCAATATTATACTTATCACAATATTGCTGCAGCTCTTTCAAAAGATAAGAATTCGTTCCATACAAAAGCTATGAAGAAAATAATCTTCATCATTATTTTTTTCAATGAATTTTTCCGATGTTTTTATAGCTGTTCTGCTATTCGGGGCGGAGACAAATCCAACAAATCAAAGATCATAACAGCCGTTCTTGAGTCATAAATGGTGAAACTAACCCGAATTTGTTAAATATTAAGATTGCAAATAAGCATTTTCTAAATAAACAAAATTGTTTCGTGGTTCAACAAATTGACAAAGAATTAGCAAGGTATTCTCGTACATAAAAAAAGATTGTGTTTTGAATTATGCTAAGAACCATGTAATCATATTATTTTCAAATCATTTTGATAATATAAGGACTTACGACTACTAAACTCTAAACACGTCATTGTCGGTGTTATACTGATGAAACGTTGTGTAATTCCTATTTCTGTAACGTCAAGTCGTATTTTCTAGGCCACACCTTTTAACAACCAGAAACAATTTCTTTCTTTGGAAATAAAAGCTTATAAGTTTGTACCATGCTAACGATAAAAATCTAAAAAAAATATTATGCCATGTGCTATCACTATAAATACCATGCAAAGTATAATTAAATATTTTTGCAAAACATGCTAAAACACCGCCGCAAAGAGCACATGTGCGTTTATCTCAAGCCTAGCACCTACCCGAAGGATTTTACCCAGAGATTCCTGAGTATATTAAAGCGCCCTTGAGGTGATTTTCTCACGAAAATGGCGCTATAGAAGTCATCCAATTATTATTATTATTATTATTATATTTGAAGTAAAAAATATAGATGTCATTTTGTTGTTACGGTGCTTCTGGGATGCACGGAGTGTGTACCACTACATGACCCGCTTGGATGTACCCAGTGGCAACGTGAGATGGAAAAATATCTACATTTTTTACTCCAAATATCCACAGAAATCGCAGGTTAAAATCATAAGGGTACGTAATGAGTAATGATACTCCCTATATTAATTAGAAATTAAAAAACTGTGCCCAAAACAAACAGGTGAATTTACTGAAGACTTTTTTTTATCTGAATTGTAAGAATGTAACTATTAACTCACTATAATAAGATCTTTAATGTAAAGAACCCGTTAGACAAACTGCTAAAAAGTACTTTTTAAAGTAAAACTTCTTTACGCACGCTTGACTTAGGGAGTATGGTGAATGCGTGACGAGAGCGTTACGAAAAGTGTGATCCGGCGAAGCGAACGGTCGGGAGAGGCGAAGAGTTGAGAGGTAGATATAAGTTAGTGAAGTTTTACTTCAGTCGTGTGGTCTAAAGCACACTCGTTTTTTGTCTTATATTTTTAAAGTGTTTAATTTTTTTTTTTAAATACATATATGTATGTATATTATGTAAAACCCTCAGCCTAATTTGTTCGCTTTTGAGAACAGCTCACATTGGTCTCATAGAATGCATTGTATCTTCCTTACTTTTATGTTGAGAAATATGATCTAAACAGTGTTAGAAGGAGAAAGCACCACGCTTTATTTTCGAATCTGAAAGTTAAGCAGAGAAAAATTAAACCTTTATAAAACCAAAGTTACCGGCCGCAATTTGAGAAAAAAATATGTAACTTGAAACGGCAAGAAAGTTAGGTGACATTAACGTTAATAATACATTTTTCTAATACGGTAACCGACGAGTTCATCGAAAATCAATTCATCGAAAGCAAATTCATCGAAAACGAGTTCATCGAAAATCAATTCATCGAAAGTCAATTCATCGAAAGCAAATTCATCTAAAACGAGTTCATCGAAAATCAATTCATCGAATGATCAATTCATCGAATCGCCAATTTATCGAAAAACATTTTTTTGTAGATATTAGAGCTGTCAAAATTAAATACTCAAAAAGGTCTGTTTAACTGAGTTAAATGTGTTTATCAACTGTCAGTTTCGTAGTGACAATGTAAAATTTATAGGTTATCTCTTCGATTTCCGATTGTCTGATACTGCAAAAAACGGATATGAACGGTGACCGGACAACTTATAATGAAACCAAATCATAAACAACTCAGAAAGGTCATTAAGAGCGATGATAAAAAAATATTTAAAAATTGGTTAAATAGGTTAAGTTAGGTTAGGTTAGGTTAGGTTAGGTTAGGTTAGGTTAGTTTAGGTTGACCAATGCTTTAACTTCTCGGTCCGCTCGGAATTTCTCTCAAATATCAACAAAATATATTTTTTCGATGAATTGGCGATTCGATGAATTGGCGATTCGATGAATTGATCATTCGATGAATTGGCTTTTGATGAATTGATTTTCGATGAATTGATTTTCGATGAATTCGTTTTCGATGAACTCGTCGTGAACCGTCTAATACAACATTGGGTTTTCTTTTATTTAGTTGTCAGTAATTTAATTTAAAAAACATGCAAGGTGATCCATTTTAAAACTTCATAATTTTATTATTTAAAAAATCTTATGTTTATTTCTAATAATACAATTTGAAAACGTATTTCGTCACCTTTAAAAATAATTTTTAGTTTTCGGATACATTCAGAACTAACTAACTAACTAACCATCACGCCGTTTCGGCGCAGGGATAGGCAGAGAGGACGGACCGCCAAACAACTCGGTCTTGGCACACACTCTTTGCCTCACTCACATTCATACATCGTCTCATACATTCTCTTCTATTATTCTGACTTTTGACATGGCCCGACTCAAGTATCTGATTCACTTGATCGTGCCATGTCTTCCTCGGGGGTCCCCGACTTCTTCTACCATTCACATTCGCGTCGTATATTCTTCTTACAAAACTTTCTTCGTTCATTCGCTCTACATGCCCAAACCATCTGAGGGTCCCTTTCATAATCTTACTCATTATGCTTACATCAGCCTTACATTCTTTGCGGATATCCACATTTCTCACACGATCACACATTGTTTTATCACACATACGTCTCAGGGATCTCATTTCAACAGCATTCAGTTTACTTTAACCCTTCCTCTGCCAGTTCCATGCCTCAATGCCATACATCAGGGTAGGTACCAGGACTCCATTGTGGACTGCTAGCTTCGCCTTTTTTCACAGTTTTTTATTAGAGCCAACGGCATTCAGTCCACCATTAATGCAGTTACCGGCATTTACCCTTCTTTCAATATCTCTATCAGCCTTCCCATCTCTCGTAAACATACTACCCAGATACACAAACTCATCCACCCGCTCCAAGTATTCATCATTCACAACTACGTTGCATATTGTTTTCGTACTCTCTCTTTCATTCAATTAATTTAAATTTTGATGCGGATATTTTCTGACCTTCTGTTAGAATACGCCCGAGGCCTGATGGTTCAAGTCACAACTTGTAAAAGCCCAGAAGAGCGTGAGTGAATAACATAAAATACTTCCTTCTAAATATAAAAGCAATAAAAAGTTTTTGTATTTATTAAAAGTGCAGTCTCTGTCTTCAACAATGCTTTGATGTTATTGTTTCCCAGTTCATAGCCGAGTAAATAAAGCGAAACTCTCGCAAAGAATATAAAATTTAACGAAGTCTTGTTTTAAAACAAAGAAATCAGTCGGCGTTCTACAATTTACTTCCGCCCTTACAAAGCTTGGGCGAAAGTAGAAAGTATGGCGTCAATAAAATATTTAAGGGTAAACAATTTTGTAACGTTTTGAGGTTCTTGTTTTAATTTTACAGATTTGTTTTCAATTTAATATTAATAGACCTAATTGTAAAAACGTGCCGAGACGGACCGGGATAATGAAATGGTGAATCTTGTATTGCTGGAATGAGGTTAGGCAATGTTTGAGTTCATTGTTATTTTTGTAACAAAACCAAGGCGCCATGAATAATAATTAAGATGGTATTCTATAAACAGTTCCAACATGGTTTTGATACCACTATTAACCACAATATTTTTGTAAAGCTTGCCAAGGTTATTTATTGTAATCCATTTTAATTTTAATTTCTTTTATTATTCAATAATATTATTATTTAATTTATTAAAACAGTTTATCTATAAACAAGTTCTGCCAAGTAATAAAATATTATTACTGCCAACGTTGTGAAATATACACAAGTACTATACAAGTGAAATTCGATCGGCGTCTAAAATAATTAATCATAAATTAAACGTGCTTATTTCAGTTGTGACCCTGTATGTAACACCGATTCAAATAAATCTATAACAGTTGTACATAGAAAACTTACTTTTGTTATGAATAATTGTCAATATTTTCAAAATTGGTAGAGTTTATTTGGAGAATTCATATGAGCGATAAAGTACCTAACTGTAATATCATATTTTCAAATAGTGGCATTTTTTTCAAAATTGGAACTGATTTGTCAAGATATCAGACTTGATTTGATTTATTATTATTTAATCGTATCAATCCGGTCCATGCACATTGCACACTTCTATTCGCGTGATAATAGTGAAACACGTTACAACATGTTATTAATTTTGCAATAGCGCCTCAGACTATCCCGAGATTTTTCAGTGTATCACGATTTGGTATATTTATGAGTGTATCTGTCAACTGAGTGACTTAGTAGGGGGTATCCCGGTTCAAGGGGTGAGGTTTGTCCGAATCTTGGTGGCGGATGCGTCTTCCCGCTATCTGCGTGGCAGTCCGGATCTGGAGTCTGGTTGAGGAAGACCTTTTCACCTCTCCAACCCCCCAGTGAGAGGGATAGATTCATACATCCGTCACTCCTGGACAAACTGACCCCCAGATTCCTATCCAGTCCTGAATCCGTTTTCCTCCTCACAACTTCTTTCAGCATCCCCAAAGATGACACCGGCCCTGAAGGGAATTATTTTCCTCATTGTCTCCTGTGTAAAGCTAGTGAAAAAATAACCACTGATGACATATTTACATTCAATATCAACGAAAGTAACAAAGTCAGCAAATATTCTCATCTCTCTCTCTCTCTCACTTGCAAATTATGATCATAAAAATCTCGTCAGCATATCTGGTTTTAAAATATTATGATAACCCTGGGATATTTTTATTTGAAACGATACTTTATTTGAACGAAATCAAGTGGTAAAAACTTTGAAAAGCTATTTTACTATATTCCTTTTCCAATAGGATTAATTTGAAACTTAACGTGAAGTGTTAATTCGACAAGTGGATAAATATCGTAAATATTTTCAAGAACGGACTTGAAACAGTTTTGATGTTTTTTTTTAACGCTTAAATAGGTAATAAATTAACCAATTTTTAAATTAAATATTAGTGGCAGGGTTTAACAGATAAAAAAATGTATGCATTTTTTTGGTTCTGTGTAAAACATTTACTATAAGTGTTAAAACTTCAATTTAAATATGATAACATTATGATCCTATCCGCAATTACTTTATTCCGACGTAAAGCATTTTAATAATTGTTTATATTATTGTACGTTTAAACGGGCTTTTACAAACACGTGATTTTCATAATAATTTTGTGGAATCGAAATTATACAGAACTTATGCAGAAAGTAAGCTGAAATTGATTATTATTATTGAGGTAAGTTATTATAGTTAATAGTCCGTGCAGTTGAACACATCTTACTTCCGAAAAAGTATTGTCAACTGCATGCGATCTAGGGACAAGAGAGTGTCTAAATGACTCCCGACGAAGTCCCGATATTATTGTTGCAATTGAAAATCATTTTAGATCGAGTAGTTCTTGTTAGTATATCTTTTATATATAAAAATCTCGTGTCACGGTGTTGTTGTCGCACTCCTCCGAAACGGCTTGACCAATTTTTATGAAATTTTTTGTGTATATTTGGAAGGTATGATAATAGGTTTTAAAGGTTTTATTTCATACCGCTAAGTCATTAAAGTGTCCCTTTGCAGAAAAAAAACTGTTTTTTCGATTTTTTTTTTATTTAGCATAAAAAAATACCTATACCACAAATTTTAACCCTCCCGTTTTTTAATCGCGATTTTAGTATTTTTGTATGAACAAATTTAACCGTCTTCCGTATTTCAAACACAACGAAATTATTTATGTTGTTGACTGACAGATGGCGCTACGTCCAGCTCATCGTTCATCCATACATCCACAAGACATTCATCCACGAGAAGCGTCGCGTCAATTTGATATTTCATTCGGCATCATGTTTCTCGCGTGGGCAAACTATAAGCTTATTTGTGTTGGCTAAAGACGGACTGACAAAAAATATCGTACGCTCAATTGCTCTTAGAAATTCATATTGATTTTCTTTCTTTCATTTTCCTACTTTAGTTGGTGTTTTCTGTTTTTAACGGCCGTCATCGTCTACAGCGCTCCACTCTTCTATCTGACATAGATCCCATCCCCCCATACTTACAAAACATTCGTTGTTTTTTTATTTAACAACCAAAATATTCACTAGAAATAATTTCTATGGCAGAACAACGTCAGCTAGTACACTATAAATTAATTATTTTTGCAATAAATACGCATTTCAATATTGAGTTGTATTAGCGATCCATTTTCCGCCATCCACCAACCGCGTACAAATGTTGGGCGCGTGTTTGGCGTGTTTCCCGACTATGCACCGTTGCCGAAGGAATCAATGACGCAAGTTTCTAGGAGAACCTTCCATTGTAATACTGGTAGAACAAGGACATTATTCCTACCTGACGCCTGGGCTGGGAATCTAACAAACGGAACGTCAGTTTCTGTACAGTCAAGGGTTTTCAGGTATTTTGGGGCTCCAGACCAAAGATGGCTGCCAAATCGACATTGTGGAGCGATTTGTACAGGGACAGCAGTGTACTATTGAAATATCTGCGGGCCCTGTACGGTATGCCCAGCTTCTGAGAGGCCGACTCTGGCTGCGATGGAGAAATGCATACAAAATTGGAAATAAATGCATTAAAAAAAATGCGTGCAGTTCACACGCGGAGACCGATTATTCTATTAAATCACAACGGTGATAAAGAAGTTTCCACTTCAAAAACTCGTGGATAATATACAAAAAAGGAAAAATATCATTGGAGGACCCACCACATACCCGCCCTGTATAGGTAACAGATGGTTACCCCTTCAAGGCTCTTGCAAGGACTCTAATTTTTTGGTAAAAACGACTGTACATTTGATAACGAAACTAGACCTCCAATGTCCTTGCATACGTTGTTAGCAAGCAGTATGCAAGTGCTTAGCGGGAAATACAGATACAATATGTGTTAGTATAACAAAAATATACAAGACAATGGGACAGGTTGGTGAAAGTCCACGAGGTGGCAAGCGCTGGGTGATCGTATCCAGCGTATCCTACAAGCACCTGTTTGGGAGGAAGACACAGTAGATAAGTAATAAGGGTATGGCAAACGGTTGGGAGTCCTCTCCAATCGATTGGCAGTCCCAGCAAGAATGCGCATGACGTTCGGTCTAGTCGTGAACCACACTCAGCTTCCGCGCCCCTTAGCCGGTTCCTCGGTGATGCCTCAAAGAAAAGTAAATGGGAGATTGGGGGGGAAATATCAGTAATTATTCAATGCGTTCATTTTTTTATTTTCCAGACGGTTGAATTATTATAGTACTCGCTGGATCCCGGCATGCGTTGCGAAGCCATATTCAAAGAAATACATTGTTTCTCCCTGAATCACCTTTACCGTGCGTCCCCGTTCCCCTCCCGCGCCCCCTTCGTAGCTAGCTTTATAAATTATAGCCTATATGTTATTCTGATGTAATTTGGGAGGCGGGAATGGGCACCGCCGCCCCGGGAACCTTTATTGGATAACCTCTGCCATAGGTCACCCCAAGTGGTTCGCTACGTTTGGTGACTTAGCAGGGGTGCCCGGGTTCATGGGGTGAGGTTTGTCTAGTCTTGGAGGCAGATGACCAGGACACACTGAACCCCTTAAACTCTTTTCCTTCCCAGAACTCTCCTCTCCTTCCTTTCCTCAAAAAGACCCACCACACAGCATCCCCAAAGATGACATAGGCCCTGAGGGAAATTGTTTTCCATAGGGCCTCCTGTATTGATCTCATGTAAAAAGAAATGAGTGTTATTATTGTAAAGTTTCATTAAAATCAATTCAGTGGATTTTTGGGAAAAAGAACAACAAACACACATACATCCGTACTACAAACTTTCGCGTTTATAATATTAGTAAGAAAGAAGATAAGATATTCATGATGGAGTTTGAGATGTTCCTCTTTTTCCACAGAGTGTGCAATCTACGAGGAAACCATTATTATTTATTCGTTTTCGCGTGGTTCCACCATTCCACGCTAATTTCGGCAATATTTCTTGCCTAAAATACATTTTGAGAGCATTCTGGACCGCGAAGCGTCGTGTTTCTTTTGCCGTTTCGGCACCAAAATGACATGTGATGGCAAGATGTCATTTATGGGACCACCAGGATTCCTAATTCGCTGGCGCCACTAAATTTAATGGAGTTTCAAATGGAGTGGCGTTTTCTCAGAATTCTGAACTATGGGAGAGTGTACTATGCACGTCAGATGCCTACCTATAAAATAATAATACTTCAAAATTCAGAGTGTGCAGTTCTCACGCGGTAGAAGTGATACATTCAGAAAACTAAAGTAGACAAGAGTGGGGAGGTTATTCATTCTCTCGCAGGCTAAATCCTGTAGATGAACCTTTTTAGTGTCGCTTTTTCGTTTCATCGAGTTTCTAATCACAACGGTGCTAAAGAATTTTTCGCTTCAAAAAGTAAAAAAAAAGAATATTTTTTTAATTACTTGACTCGTGCCATGTCAAGTGTCAGAACAATAGAAGTGAAGTATGAGATTATAAATGAATGTGAATGAGGCAAGGAGTGTGTGCCAAGGCCGAGTGGTTTGGCGGTCTGTCCTCTATGCCCACCCCTGCGGGGAAATGCATAATTGTAATAATTAGGAATTACGCAAATAGTAATATTTATGGAGGGTATTTGACTGTCTCCCGACTTCTCCGGCCCACCAGGGGGAACTCCATCCAGGCAGCCATGGCATTGATGATGGTATTCTTGATTGGCGTAGTCTACTTCATAAGTTTCCGTGCGGTGGCGGAGAGTGCTCAGAAATAGTGCATTCTGCCTTCCAGGAACATTTCCGAAGCGCCGCAATATCTCGGTAGGTGGAATAGTTGGCTATATCCATTTTTGTAGGTGACTTTTAGCTTATTCCATGCAATTTACACTCAGTTATTAAACCACCAACATTTTGTATTCTTTTGACGATTGTGTTACAAAAGTGAATAGTTTGCTTACGACATCGGAAATCGCCCTTCTGTGAACGTTAAAAAAGAAGCAATTTTATGTTCATTGGCTCCTGGCACAGATATGGTGGGTTTTATACCGGACGTGAGCGATTTTAGTTCATTTTATATGGGTTTCAAATGTTTTTAAATTAAAATGTCGTAAAGTATATTTCCTTCTCGTTCCACAATGTTAGATCTGCACCCTCAGAATTACTCTTCAAGAGATCACCATTCGGAAGCCTTACTTTTAAATTTCAGCACTCAACATCACATCACCAATATTGACATAACCCGTTGAGTAAAGCCTCGATTACATTGAGCGAGCTTACAAGCTACTAGCCGGCAAGTTTAAAAGCGAGCGAATCGGCGAGTGCGATTGTGATGATGACACACAAACTTTCCACTCGCTCAGTAGCGAATTAGCTAGTGAGTTGAGCGAGCGAAAATAACTCCCACGCCAACTAATTTAGTCGGCATTTGGTAGAAAAATGAGATACTCACAGCTAGTTCACTAGAAACTATGATGACACAAGATTAGTTTACTAGCTAACAAGCCCACAAGCTAGCAAGTTGCGAGCAAAGTAGCCCCCTTTCAACTTTTTTCGTAGATTATTTAAAATTTGCTAGTTAGCTAGTAAATATGAAAACACTGAGCGAGTTTACTAGCAGATAGTGAAATCGAGGCTTAGGTGAAATTTATCGACTAATTTTATTGTCTGAACTTGACACTGAATTTCTTTCAAAAACGAACCAATACCATCATTAAAATTATTTATAGAACCCTTTCCACCACACACAAATCTAAAAAAATAGCAGTCAACGACCTAAGAACAAAATGATTTAAAAAAACTTGACGTAAAGCCAACCACGAAATTTAATTTTATATAATATCTTGCGCCCGATACGAAATTATTGTAGTAGAAAGTAAAATCATAGTGATCTTTGGCACTTGGTGAAAATTCTTAAATTTAGCACTAATGAGCATAATAACAGTCGACATAGTGTAGAGTTATTTTTTTCTTATTCATACGAATTTATATACTCAATGTCGGAAACGTAGTGCTTCCAGCATCTGAATAATCTTGGCGCCGATTCAGTCTTGGCAGAGAAAGAAATGTGATTTTAGTGATCGCTCTCAAAGCACAATTTTCTAAATAAATACAGCGCTTAAACGAAGATTACTTTGTACGTGATTTCTTGAAATAATACTTGTTTTAAGATTTGTGAGATCGACTGTCGTTACACACGTTAAAGCACAAACATATCGATAACTAAGCAGAAGTGATACGACGATTAGGCTGTCGTCGTTTGTTTATCGATTATCTTTACCACAAACTTAATTCCGACTTTGTTTTTGTTGCACATCGATGACCTTTTATCATGTACACCAATTCATTGTAACGCGGATGACAGTACAGTCTATGATAGCTTTTTGTTTGACAAGAAAAAAAAGGATTTACAAAATCCAATGGCTCGGAGGGTTTTGAAGCAAAGAATGAATGGTTACCTCGAGAGTGTTTTCTCTTGGGGTAAAAATAATTTAATGTTTCAAAGACCCAATCATGTCTGATTACGTCTAAAAGAGATCGAAATGAAAATCTAGTCTCCTTCAACTGAAGCAATCATCCGAATAGTCCCTTCATTGATATGCTTGGTGTAACTCTAAGTGACCAGCTGGAGGCTATGAATATGGAGGCTCCATCGAAGTCGAGTTAAGATAGCCACTCAAAATCTGGGAGTATTGTACAGGGCACGCAAATACTTTAATAGTACACAACTGCTAATCCTGTACAAATCACAAGTGCTCCCCACGGTTGAATTTAGCAGCCACCTCTGGTATGGAGCCCCAAAATACCTGAAATAGAAAACTAATACCTGTGCAGAAACGGGCGGTCCGTTTGATAGATTCTCTTAGTGGTCTTCAACCTTTTCTGAGCCGGCGTACCCCTTGTCTCTCACTACAAATTTGTTGTTCCCCGTGCCCTCTATCTATCTTTTTTACATGTGTAATGAAAGACGTGTTTCATTGGTAATTTTTAATGCTCTAATTATTACATGAATGTTACAATCAAGACACACACATACAATTAAGTAATGCAATTTTATACAGAGTGTAACACGACTTCAGGCATTTTAACCAGTGATTCTACACGCGTGCCAAGTTATTGAGTACCCCCAATTTGGCTTCGCGTACCCCCAGGGGTACGCGTACCACAGGTTGAAAACCACTATCCTAACTTAACAAACGGATTGCAATCTTTAGAGCACAGGCATCGGGTGGGAATGCTAACCTTGTTCTACCTGTATTTCAATGGAAGATGCTCTGAGGAACTAGCGTCATTGATCCCTCCGGCACTGGCGCATAGTCGGGAAACACGCCAAAGGCGTGCCCAACATATGTGCACGGGTCGCTTCTTCGATTCTTGCTTGTGTTCAACAGCTCGGCTATGGAACGATTTGCCGGCTTCTGTGTTTCCTCCTTCCTACAACATGGGTCTCTTCAAGACCAATGTTCATTCCTTCCTCTACTCAAAAAGACCTTCCACACAGCATCTTAGATGACATAAGCCCTGTTGGAAATTATTTTCCTCAAGGCTTCCTGTGTGGAGATAATGTAAAAAAAATGACGCTTCTTAATGCATCGATAGTTTTACCACCATAGATACAAAATTACACCACCATGAAACGTCAAAATTAAAACTTTTCGTTTAGTAGAACTGATTTTATTATTTGTTTAAACCACTTGTTGGTTGTTTTTTTTAATCATATTTATATAATAATAATTGGCTAATTTATATAGCGCCGTTTTCGTGGAAAATCACCTCAAGGGCGGTGTACAAATAATATATAAAAGAATTAATATTACTGGCTTAAAACTAAGATTTACAATTACAACTAGTGACTTACATCTAAGACTCATAGCTACTTATATTACTGGCTTACAATTAAGATTTACAATTATAACTAGTGACTTACATCTAAGACTTATAGCTAGTGACTTTTGACTAAAACATATAGATTCTAACCTAAAACTGGTGACTTATTAACACACATATTTACAATTAAGATTAGCGCCAGAAGAAGTAGGACGTTTTTACATAATATTACAATTCGAGAATACGGGTGCAAAAAGTATAATGAAGGTTAACTGGATTTAAGGGAAGGTATAGATATTTTAAATAAATTAATAAATTTAATAGTCGATCTTTACTGCATTAAGGTGATTCATCGCTCACCAGTAAACAGATTGAGGTATCACAATTAACAGATTACATTAAACAGATTGAGTTAACTATAAACAAAGAGAAAAGAGGAAAAAAAACTATTAAAAATTGCAAAGTTTAAATAGAATGATGAATTTATGGAAAGGAGTATCGGAAAAAGTGAGTTTTCAGTTTGGATCTAAATTCCGCTGAATTGGTCATGCATTTCAATTCCATAGGAAGTTTATTCCAAGCTTCGGGGCCGGATACTGCGAATGCACGATCACCAAACTTATAATGAATAACAACTATTATATAATAATTAATTAATAATATTTAACAACGGGATGGACGGTTCACCCTTAAATTAGTAGGATTAGTCGACGTAAATTTTTTTGTTTATTTCGTTTGAGAACAGCAATCGAACTCGGAATTTTGGACGAATAACATAAATGTTGACAAAACTTATATGTATTGTGCCACTTCCATCGATATATCTGTTATATATCTGTTCTGTATAAAAGCAAGCAATTTTCTCAATAAGTATCTTGTTGAAATAATCGGTGAAACCATAAGTGACCAGTTTAGGGTCCATTGAAGCCAAGTTAAGTCTGCCTCTCGAGCGCACTGTATCTACAGACCTCGCAGATTCTTTAATAGTTAGCTACTCAACTGTTGACTCTGTAAAATCGAAAATTCAACCTACTGTTCATTTTGGCAGCCACCTCTGGTATGAAGCATTTAGATACCTGTAAAACATCAAGTGTGAAAATGGGCAATCTGTCAGTACATAATGCTTCATTCTATTTTAAGATATTCTTAACCCTTTCAGCTCGTGAATTAAAATTGACAGGTAAAAATATTTGATGACTGATAACGCCTCGTAAAATTGTTAAAAAATATTGGCGTGTTTTTATTGGTCCTTCCGAAGTTATTGCTACTTTATGACACGACATTAGGTCTCCAAGAGCCTGTTTCTCTTAAAATGACAAGCCATACTTCTATGTTCCTCATTGTGGAGGATCACGACTAGAGATGAAACGGATAGTTGTTTGGCCGGATACCGGATATCCGGCTCGCTGCGAGGCCGGATGGCCGGATATCCGGCGGCCGGATATTACGAAAAACAAGTGAAATCGCTTGTTGCCTGCGAACGCTGAAAATTTGGTCTTTTTTCACCATAATTTACCACTTGTTAATTTTGAGTATTAATTCAAAATATTCTCTTTGATAAGAAGAAGAAAAAGAGGTATTAGTTAATCATGTTAATTTAAGTTTGCTACTCTGCAAGGTTTTTGTAAGTTTTTACAAAAAAATTTAGTTTAGATATTTACTATATCTCAAAAGAAAATTTTAGTTTTTTGGAAGGCCTTATGGCTTTTTTGTAACTTTTTCGACTTTAAATAAAAGCCGTCATAATTATATGCCATTTTATTGATATTTACTTCACAAAGATTAATGTATTGCATTTTATTATAGGAAATTGTCGTAGTTTTTGAATATCCGGTATCCGGCCGGATATTGAGTTACTATTCGGTATCCGGCCGGATAGTTAATTTAGGCCGGATACCGGATAGTTACCGGATATCCGTTTCATCTCTAATCACGACCCCTACACCAGTTTTCATGGTGGACAATGTTTCTCCACTCCTCGTGGTTCTGCGCGTCGTTAAGTACAAGGACACCGACGTGCCGGACACCAGTGATACTTCAGCGCATTGGTGACCTTCTTCTGCTTCTGCTGCCATACATTTTGCTGGTGGCTTTGAGTTTCTTCATATTGGAGTCCTCAGTTTGGCGAGCAACGTGTCCAAGTATCTTAAGATACCTTATAGGCAGACAGTTGAAAGCCTATTGTGGATGCCTAGCTCTTCCAGAATGTACACATTCGTAAGTCTGGTTGTCAGTGGAATCCTAAGCAGTTTTCACTAGCATTACATTTCGAGGGCGTCAATCCGCTGTCTTTCGCTGACTCTAAGTGACCACGCTATATACATATACTAGCTGACCCGACAAACGTTGTTCTACCGTATAAATTATTTCTAGTGAATATTTTGGTTGTTAAATAAAAAATAACTAATGTATTGTAAGTGTGTGGGGATGGGATCTAAGACAGAAAGAGGAATGGAGCGCAGTAGACGATGACCGCCGATAAAAACAAAACAAAAAACAACGACTAAAGTAGGAAAATGAAATAAAGAAAATCAATATGAATTTCGAAGAGCAATTGAGTGTATGTTATTTTTTGTCAGCCCGTCTTTAGCCAACACAAATATATCGATGGTTTGCCATATATCGATTGGTTTGTTATAGGTATTTTTTGATGTCAAATAAAAAAAATACAAAACAAAAAAAAATTGTCAAAAAATTGATTTTTTTTTCTGGATAGGGACACCTTCATTATTTACAGGTATGAAATATACTTTAAAACCTATTCTCATACCTACCAAATATACATAAAAATCGGTCAAGCCGTTACGGAGGAGTGCGACCACAAACACCGTGACACGAGATTTTTATATATAAGAAATGGAAAATCAGCGCACGGAGGAGTCTTATCTTGATGTTAGCATCTTTTGTCACAAAAAATACAAAATGAAAAAAAATATATATAAATAAATCTTACTTAAATACATTACAATTGTTTAATTTTCTTCAACCTCTATCTTCACCATTTCCTTCCCTTCTGTAATCCCTCTCACTAGAAACCCCCGTTGAGGATGTTATAGTCACACAGCACTGCAAAATTTAAAACCTTTATTTTATATGCCATAAACATACCTTCATCTTATCCCAAGCATAAAAGTGTACACGGAGATTCTATCAATATTTATCTCCAAATATTATCTGTCTCTAGGTTAGCTGCTCTCATTTGAAAGCAAGCCATCAAAAATGATTTTTTGAGTAACAGCTACAAAATGATATTACTGTTTTCGTGTACTGCAACCTGTCAATTTTGGGCTGTCAGTTCACTCGTTGTTTGCGTACTGAATCCGTTCAATATGATGAGTTGCAATAGTTCATTCTGTCAATCATTCCTGGACCAATAAATCCTCGGTTCAAATAGGTACTCACTTAAAAGATATTCAATAAAATATCGATAAGTAATCGTCTGGTTTTATTAATATTATTTTAAATCTATTTATCTTTCTATGCTATATAAATAAAAACGAATCACCGAAATGTATGTACGCGCATAACTTTCGAACGACTGCACCAAATTTGATAATATATTTTTTGAATTCGTTATTGTAAGGATAAGTATGAATAAAAGAAGTGGTGAGCTCTGGCATAATGATTTTTTTTTTAAATTGCATTAGGTGGCACGCGAGCTGTTTGAAAACTGAATGTATGGAATGGGGAGAGAGCGGAGTGGGAACACGTGAGGAAGGGCAGGCGGGAGGGGAATGGAACGAGTGGAAAAGACACATAAGCATAAACAATTTCTTTATTAAGTAGCATAGCAACGCACTATGATAAATAAATCCAATTTGATAATAAAACAGTTTGATAATGGCTTTGAACTTCGAAACAGCTGCCTCAATAATAAATACTAAAATACTTGCAGAACTTAATAATAATATGTATTATTAAAATTGAGTTACATTTAATTAAACATAAATAACGGATTTATACAAAATAATTACTCGCGTTTTAATGGGTCTAAATACGATTCTAAAAGTCTACTGTCTTCGATGAAATTAATACAAAGTTTAGATTTAAATGAAAAATTACTTTGTTTCAAACCATTTTACAAATAGTCAACCAGTTTCACTTATTACTAAACTTCTTAGGAACATTAAAATTTATAATAATATAAACTGTTAACTAATAAGTTTATACTCTTACTGTCCTGAAGAAGGTTGGTTATAACCGAAACTACATAGTTGACTATTTGTAAAATTGTGTAATAAAGTGATTTAAAACGAAGAAAATTTTCATTTTAATTATAATTTGAGAGGCGGGAATGAGTACCCCGCCTAGAAATCATTTATTGGATAAACAATACCTCTGCCGTAGGTCACCCCAAGTTGTTCGCTTCGTTTGGTGACTTAGCAGGGGTGCTCGGGTTCAGGGGGTGAGATTTTTTCTAGTTTGTGGCAGCGAATGGCCTGGACACTGAACTCCAGATCTTATGCACGGCTCACACCTTTTTTCCTTCCCAGAACTTTATATCATTCCTTTACTTAAAAAGACCCTTCACACAGCACCCCCAAAGATGACATAGGGCCCTAGAGAAATTATTTTCTTCAGGGTCTCCCGTGGAACCGGGGTCCGTAAAAAACAAAAATAAATACTGTCAAGCCACAAATAGATTGCAAGCCCCAAATAGAGAATCTAAAACTGGGTTATATGTCAGTTTTCTGGGTTATGATCAATTTAGTTGTTTCTGTTGATTTGCAATGGTTTTAAAATACTATTAGTGTAATACTGCGTAAAATAATAAGTACAACACTAGACTTATAGTTATAAATGAAAGAGTTGTGGCCACAATTAAATTATATTATTAAATAATAAAAACAGAACATGAGACTAAGGGTACAATACTTCAGGGTCGGGTTTAGTCCTAAAGAAACTAAATAGTTTAAAAAATCTGTTAAATGAATTGATAGCTTGTCGTGATTTAAGCCCCAGTTAGATAGGGCGCCAGTTCAATAGAACAAAATATTAAATGGTAAATCAATAAACTCAAAACTAACAGAAGTTGCTCACAGAATTACGATTTTACCGAAGTATGTGCCTTCCCACGTTGAGACAAACTTCCGGATACTCAATAAAAATTCTATTGTTCCTAGTATGTTTTGGGCAACAAACGAAAATCTGGATTCGACTTGCTCATAGAATAATTTCTTCTTCAATAGGAACGACCTCCGTAGTCCAGTGGATAAGACTCTTGACTCACAATCCGGAGGTCGCGGGTTCGAACCCGGCATGCGCAAATAAATTTTATTTGATTAATTTGTGTTATTTCACAATTAATTCATTTAAAATAATATAAAGTATATTTGCGGCATGTTCCAGAGTGGAAGATACTATTAGTATCGCCCTGGTATAAGACCACCATTCAGAATTGAAGCGTTGCTTGAAAATGGCCTTAGCCGTGTTTGGTGACCAGATCTGAATAGCCAGGTACTTCCCAACCTTCCTCTTCCCCACCTCCTTCCCCTCCCCACTACCTTCAGCCTCACAACATACCCCAATTGGGGATGCCATAGTCTCACTGGCTCCAGACAGGAGCAGTTGAGATTCTTGTGCGGTATTCACTGTAAAAAAAAATAAAAAAATTCAAATTTCAATTTGAATTGATACGTAGCAACCTAATTATTGCGTGATTATTAATGGGTGCTTATTTCATCAAGTGATTATTTGTGCGTTATAATTTCGAACTGTTTCAGATTGAATACCATTTTTAAGTCTTAAAGTATTAGTTATATTTATTTTTAGATATTCTGTCTTTAGTGACTTTCCTTCAATATTAAAGTTTTTATGTTCTCTTTCATTCGTGGGCATTTTTTGTCTATAAATAACTGTCAAAATGAAACTGTGAAAATGTCCCATCTTTGTCATAGCACCACAACATTAGTCAAATTTGTGATGTTTTCTGAGTAAAGAATTAAATAATTCAACGTTTTATCGAGAGACGAATGGCACGCTGTTTCCATAAGCCATAACTTAAGGTATTTTGAGATGGATATAATGTATATAATGCCCGAGTGCCCGCTACCAACTTATAATGTGACGAAGTAAATAAAATAAACACACCGCGAATGTTGACGGATCTTAGCGGTAGCGTAGACAAGTGTTGCAACAGAACTCTGCTTCCGCTTCGGCTTCTGCAGAAGTTCCGCAAGTTTTTTCACTTCTGTTTCCATTTCTGGTTCCGCAAACTTCATAACAGAACTCTAAGCGAAGAATAATTTGCGATTGAAGATATTGAAGTGCAGCCTTCTACTTCAAAATCGTAATCATCATTACAAATACTGGAATCGATATTAAGTGTAAATGAAGACCAGGAGGAGAACTCTTCCTCAACTGACGATGGTGACAATTTATTTTTAGAGATACAGTCACACCTTGAGGAGTACAAGAAAGAGAAAAGACTACCTCTCCATGAGGATCCCCTTATGTGGTGGAAAGTAAATGCGCACAAAAACCCCCATCTGTTTCCAATAGTTCGCCAATACTTATCTGTTCCACCCAGCAGTGTAGCCAGTGAGCAATTATTTAGTCGAGCTGGTTTAATATATGAAGAACACCGAAACAGACCCAACGGTGTAAAAGCAGCCAAATTACTTTTTATTAAATATAATTTACCTCTGTTTAATTTCGAGTACTAAAAGTACAAAATACAAATTTAATTAAACAAATCTTAAAAAATAAAATTGTGCTTTTTCTTCGTAGTATTAAAACTTCCGCTTCCGGTTCCGCTTCTGCTTCCGCTTTGGCTAAGATTTACTTTTGACATCCGCTTTTGCTTCCGTTAAGACACTTCCGTTGCATCACTAGCGTAGACCCAATCGGCGCAGTCGTCAGAATGATTTGGATACCGGTAAAGTGGATATACTTTGCACCATATTTTTTAATTTATTAATTTGATAAACATACTCGTGTAATCGTTAATTTAAAATTATATATATTTTTACTTACGCACCAGATTTAAATGTCCGGGTTTAATTTTCCCCACAGGAAAAACTAAACCCTTTCACACACTTCCCAAATGATCATCTGGTCAATCCACGTTATGCAATTGCACTATATGTATTATAATTACAAAACAATACAAGAACAACATGTCAACCTACCAGAGACCAGATGGGAAAATAATTCACCGACTCCAGATATTTTCATATCAGAGGGTTCGGCTCTGTGGAATTCCTAATTGAACCTATAAATCCTACTGATCCCTCAATATAAATATTTAAAAAATCTTTTGTAATCCTACATGTATTTAAAATTACCGATTTTTGCATTTTTATATATAAATTCTTTGACAAATCTAATACGCCTAAATTTTGAATCAGAGACCTAGGTATAATGCCAGTAGCCGAAATAACAAATGGTAATATTTTTATATTCCGAGAATGCCAAATTCTTTTAATCTCATTTCCTAAATCTGTATATTTTCTAATTTTTTCAGAAACAGTTTTTTGAATATTACAGGAATTTGGAATAGCTACATCAATGATATAAGTTATTTTTTTAATTTTGTCATGTAAAATTATATCAGGTCTATTATGACTAATTGTTCTGTCTGTTAGTATAGTTTTATCATAATATATTTTATAAAATTCATTTTCTAAAAATGAATTTGGTTCATATTCATAATATGGTACTATATTACGGCAGTCAATCAAGTTATGTTTAATTACCAAACTTTGGTGGATTATTTTTAAAACCTGATTGTGCCTAAATGTATACTCGGACGGCGCTAATATAGAACATCCCGATATAATATGTTCTATAGTTTCCGGAAAAGCCAAACATTTTCTACATAAATCATCAATTTGATTTATATCTTTGATTATATGCTTCCTATAATTTTTAGTATTAATGACTCTATCTTGAATGGCAAGCATAAATCCTTCTATTTCTGCGCTCAACTCTCCAATACTCAACCATTTGTTTGACGAAAGTTTGTCAACATACGTTTGGTTGAGATAATTGAAGTGTTTTGCATGAATAATTTTATTTGACCAGGAATCTAATAATTCCTGGTTAGTATTTATAAGAATGTTGGCATTCTCGTCATATAAATTTAAAGGTGTAATGTTTTTATCTGCCTTACAAATTATTTTGTGCATTTCTGAGCTATTAGCTTTCCTATGGAAAAAATTTCTAAGCATTTCTACCTGATTGTGTTTCAAAGATGTTATTTTGACTATACCTCTACCTCCTAAATTTCTAGGTAAATTAATTCGTTCTATAGCTGAATTTGGATGATGGCAATTAAACTTTGTTAACGTAGTTCTAATTAATCGTTCTAAACTATTTAAATCTGTATTGGACCATTTAATTATGCCAAATGAGTACGTTAATAAAGGTATTGCCCAAGTATTTATTGCTTTTACTAAATTTTTAGCAGATAGATTGCATTTTAAAATTTTTCTGATCCTAGTTTGAAATTTAATCCTAATATCATTTTTAATACTAGTGTGATCTAATCTATTCGATTGCGGGTATCCTAAATATTTATAAACCTCATCCCCTTTCATACTTTTAATTTTGAAATTTCTAAATATACCCTCGTCTCCATCTACAATTTTGCCTTTCTCTATATGGATCGTTTTACATTTATCTAAACCAAAAGTCATTTTAATATCATCTGAAAAAATTTTAACAACCTTAATCATTTTTTCTAAATTTGATTCAGAATTTGAAAATAATTTTATATCATCCATATATAATAGATGTGAAACTATACTACTCTCTCTTGTATTACCCTTAATTTTTATTCCAAACTTGCTTTTAATTAACATTTTAGACATAGGATTCAATGCTAAGCAAAACCAAAGAGGACTCAATGAGTCTCCTTGAAAAATCCCTCTTTTTATTGAAATGCCCGGTACTACTATTTTCTTACCTTTTAAATTTACTAGTAAATCTGTATTCCAAAAGGACATAATATTTTTCAAAAAGCTAATTATAATTGGGTTAACTTTATATATTTTTAATATTTTGATTAGCCACGAGTGCGGGACACTATCAAAAGCTTTTTGATAATCTATATAACAAGTATGTAAATTACGCTTTTGATTTTGAATTTGTTTTAAAATTACAGAATCAATAACTAATTGTTCTTTACATCCCATATGTTTTCTGCGACAACCTTTTTGTTGTTCAGATAAAATATTTTTTTCATCCAAATGAGTATATATTAAATCTGTCAAGCAAGAGGTTAAAATTTTGTATATTGTCGGTAGACATGTAATGGGTCTATATTGAGAGGGATTATTAATATTTTCGCTTTTAGGTAACATATAAGTAATGCCCTTAGTTAGAAAATTATTATTATTATTAACGGAGTTAGAACGATTTCTATGGAAACACACGCGCTGACGTATAAACACGCTTATTGTACTTGACTGCTGTCCTATTTCTAACGTTTATATCTGCTTACGTTGCGGAGGGGATATTAAGAAAACCGACGTATAGGAACAAACAAACCTTAGTAAAGTTGCCGAATGCAACTTAACGCGTTCAATTTTTAGAGAATAGTACTAGCAATAAATTGAACTAGCAGTACTAGCATTGTATGGCACAAAAACATAAAACGAACGCTCTTTATCACAATTATGGTGCATCTCTTTCTTACACAGAAAAAGGAAATCGTTGACGTGCATCTCCGTCACCCGTATGAAAGAAATGAGATGCCGTCGCAGTGCCGTTGCGTGGGTATTATAACAGCAGCCATTCAATGAAATAACGGTTATTTCGCAAAAATTCAAATGTAACGATGATGTCAAATGACATTGAAAGGTTCCCGTTAAATGCCGATTCTAAGTTCGTTTCAACTTTTGAACAAATTGTGATCATCTAAATACGACAAATACTGGCATTTTTTAAGCCTGTCAGCTCATTATACGAGACTTTGATAGGAAGTGGAAATGTACTTATAATGGCCATTTAATGACAATGTTTCATTTGAATATCTGTGAAACAACTGGGTCTTTGTGTTTGATCGAATTCCATGGAGATGATTTAATTAAAACGGTTTTAAGCTTTTTTAAAGATTTTTCTTTGTTTCAACGTAGTTATATTCGACGTAGTAATTTTTAAAAATTAAAAACACTATGTTTTCCAATACACCTGACTGACTTCACTTCGTAACTTACTAAATCTTAATTAACATTTTTTTCATGTTGCAATTTACACTGATGTGGTGCAAGTACAGCCACATTACGCTACATTTCAAATGACTCCATCAATATTTTTAGTAAGGTTTTTCAAGTAGCATAGCCAAAAAAAGAGCGCGATAAAATAAAATATGGGACTCGGTTCACGTGCGAATAAATCATTGTCACCGGTGATTTATAACGAATCGACTCTATAAATTGACTCCCATTTTGTCAACCAAAAAGAACCATTAAGCATTAAGCATGCTTTTTTGTGGTTTTTACAAAAAAAATTGTCAGGATTAAGTTGGGGATTATAACTTGTGTGTCCAGGAAATAATATTCTATACCACATAACGTGTTAATAATTAATATAAAAAAAATATATTAAAAACATCAGGGGTCTCCGGCTTGGCTCTGATGTCGCAAATGACCGCCGGGGATGTCATTGCCAATCTTGGCGCGCGACGGATTTTGAAGTTTTTGTAAACATTAGCTCCACACAGGGGCCTTAGGAAAAAAAATCTCTCTGGGCCAATGTCATCTTTGGGGATGCTGCGTGAGGGTGTTTTTAGGGAAAGGAAGCAAAGGAGGTTCTGGGAAGGAAAAAGATATGAGATGTGAGTAGGAATCTGAGGGTCAATATGTCCAGGTGTGACGGACTGTGAAGTCCATTAATCCATATCTCCCACTGCAGAGCAAGGTGACGGGGCGAGAGAGTCCGGCTGGAGAGATCAAAAGGTAACCAAGACCTAGACAAATCTCACCCCATCCGTGCACTCCTGCTAAGAAGGTCATTTGTTCGCTATGTTTCACCAAACGGCAGGGGTGTTGGTTCTCGGGCGGCGGTACCCATACCCGCCTCCCAAAAATTGTGTCACGTGTTCAAGTCAGTGCCATCCAGCAACAACAATTTGCAAATGGCGGCGATTGTTCTTGATTCTCGTTGTTACTGTTAATTTGTGGGATGTTTTATGCAAGCATATTAAATAACAAAAAACAGTGAAGATTACTTAGCGACAGCACGTAATTTGACGGTCCCAGGCTTGTTATGGTGTTATAAACTTTAGTCGCCTTTTTGGCAGCGGTGTGACGTCATCTATTGCAGAATCCCTTGGTGCTACTTAACATTTAAACTTATTAAAAACTGCATTTTAGAGAGTCGGTGAAATGTGAAAATAACTTGAAGTCCTCTTTGTCTAAGGAATACTGTTTATAATTTTTGTTGATATTCAAAGTTTTGCAATTTGGAGGAGCGAGTAAGATGACTAGGTATGACAAAAGACATCAGTCGAGACCGTTTTGTATTTACTTTTCTTTGTTTTTCTTTACCAGTTGGTTTGTATCTCTGAACCGGGATCACAGAAAATATTTTTGCATAGTCGTTGCTTGCCAAAATAATGAGATATATGTAAGGAACCTCTGACGTTTAAGGTTAAACGTCACGTACGTTATAATCGTTTTGCTTTAAAATATTGAGGTGGATTAATTGTTTGCGCCGGTAATTATTTATTATGAATATAAATAAATAGTTTTGTCCATAAAAAAATCCAAATATTTTAAGAAAGGCTGAAAAATACAATATTTCATTGAGTCACCGATACAAAATTGAATTTTTCAGCCTCTCTTGAAAGATTTGGTTTTTCTATGGACAAAACTATTTATTTATATTCACAATAAATATGTACGAGCGTAAACAATTAATTAACCTCAATATTTTATAAAATAATTTAATTGGCGCCATCTGTGAATGTGTAGATTATAACGCACGTGACGTTTAACCTTAAAGGTACAAACCTATTATGCCAACACTCATTTTTATCCCGATAGAATATTTCCACTGCTTTTTTTAATTCTTGAAAAAAAATTAAGACAAAATTATTATAATGTAGTATTTTTAATTATTTTTATGTAGTCGAATAAATTTTCTAAAACGATAAGTGCGCCATTTTCGATTTACCGCAAAAACGACCAGCTCCGATCTATTATTGAATTCGGCGGCGTTGACGTCACGCCGCACAACGTTGGTGATAGCCGTCTTACCTCAAGTGGCGATGTATGTCATATGTCATAATGACGTTGTGGCCAGTTGAAACCTTTTCGGAATGTGCAGTTATTTAAATTATGAATGAAAATATTAAAATTAAGTATTTTTGATACAATGATAAATAATCAGAAAAAATAATTAGAAAAATAATTTATTTTTAGTTTTTTAAACTTTATGAGTAAAATCTCAAATTATAATATTTAATTAAATGAAAACAATATTAGCGAAACTCAATCGAAAATCTGGAGACAGAAAAATCAGAAAAGATAATGGGATTATGTCCCAGCGGAGCCAATATCTTTTCTGATTTTTCTGTCTCCAGATTTTCGATTGAGTTGTCTTCATTTAATTAAATAGAGAAATAATTAGTTAAAATACCTCTTTCTAAGGCAACGTAATACTTAGATCTCATTGTTCTAATAAAGTATCCAGGCGCGATAGTCTCATTATATCAATATGTAACATTACCGATTATATTAAACTATGTATATATCAGTGCATTTTTTTGATTTAATAAATATTTTGTCAAAATGGTTTATGGTCCATTCTTTCTAAACCCTGTGTTTGTCTAAAATGATGCAAAGTCCGGAGTTCCCTTAAGATTCCCCGAAAGACAAGCGAAATATTTCCGGCGACCGCTCCATTCACTGTACTGCTGGGATGTGGCTCAAATGCAAACAACGTAGCGGACGACAATGCAGATTTATACGATCCTGACAGCGAGAGTTATAAGTTATAAGGTTGTAAAGTATCGCTGGCATCGTATAACTCCACTCGTAACGCGGAAGCATTAAATTATGCAGAATTCGGAAACTGTTCTGATGTGGAATACCGGGCTGTATGTGTCTGCTGCTTGTTTGGGGGAATGTTAATATTGTCATTTATTTTTGACACAAAGTTATGGAGGTATTCTAGTCTAGATGCCCGAATTTCGGGCCTTTTTTAACGGTCGATAAAAAAACCATTAATATTTTAACCATACGGTATATTTATTTGTCAGATATGATTTTAGATTTTCACGGCCAAAAGTACTTTTGCTATTTATTTTTGGGGTGTTATGCCGTGTTGCGCTACCTTCTCCTTTAGCCAACGTTTCGGACAGCGTTACAGTGTCCACATCTGCCCTGATGATGGAAACTGTAACGCTGTCCGAAACGTTGGCTAAAGGAGGAGTTAGCGCAATACGGCATAACACCCCAAAAATAAATAACAAAAATATTTATTTGTATTTCAAGAATTCACAAAAAAAATTAAAAAAAAAAAAAAAATCACGAAGTTACACGCTGTTGAAGTAGAGGTGGAAAAAAGAGCGTGTCCATCTTGTTACGATTCCAACACTTTCGGTCATTTGAAAAAAAAGGTAGATTCGTTATCAGTACAAATATCACGATATTTGATATATATAACCAAGAAAAATGAGAAAAAAAATATCGAAAATGGCGGCAACTCAAAAAATATTGAGTTTTTCAGTTAATTTTTAACTTTTTCGAATTTTCAAAAAGAGTAAAAGTGATTTTATTTATTGGTTCCTACCATACCTATGTATATAAAGAAAATTGGTCAATTAGAACTTGAGATTTCAAGACAAACGTTTCGAAAAAGTAGTTTTGAGAAAAATGCGTTTTCTATTTATGTACTCGTAGATTCTAGCTAGATTTCGTATGAACCGGTCAAATTACCACGACACTAAATTGGCTATAACTTTTAAAATAATTCGAATTTTGGAAAATCCTTTTAAGGAGATATTCTCGAATATATAAACCGTCGAAATACAAAATATATGTATATACTTCTAGACAAGAATACCCTCTTAATGAATAAAAATTGTGTATAAAATAATGTATAAATATTGAGCATCCACGTAGTTTTATTGAAGTGCAATATTTTAACGAAATTCATGGAAATCTTGTGGATTACTTGCGTTTTAGATTACACCTCACATCACATTGGGCAGATGACAAACTGGCGTATCTTAAAAAATGAAAAATTGAGTTTTTCCTTTATTATAAGTGCTATAGAACCAGAGATACAGGCTCTACCTCGAAGGACGTATCTCAGAATGCTTGTAATTTTGTAACCACTAACGGCCCTAACTCAAGATACGCCCGTTAGTGGAGAATTTTTATTTTATCCATTGAGCGATTTAATTGAAGCACAAATAAAAAGATTTTCTACAGTTCCTGAGCCTCATTACTATCGTAAATCAACCCCAAGAGAATATTTGCTTAGCGACTTGACTTTAAAAAAGGGAGAGTGTTTGGCCGAACAAGTTACCTATGTATTATTTTTCTTTATATTAGAACTGAGTAATTGGGTAAAAATGACACGCCAATACTTTACGGTTCAATTGACCTTTGACAGGTAATACAAGAGACGTTTGGCTGCATATCCTTTTACAATGTACGATCTGTCTTCTGAAGATTGTTTCCGTTTAAAAAAATGGGAAGAAACTTCGCACATCTGTTCCGTGCATAAACCTACCTGTACACTGAATGAAACTCGGTGCGTAGCGCAATTTCTTATTTTGCATAGAAAAGTGATGATATCTGTTTACCTAACCAATTCCAATTATTTATAAGTTGGCCTGTAAAAATAGGCTGTATGCAGTTTATCCCCTCGACTACAATAACACTCTTGATTTTAAAAAAATCTTACCAAAGATTTTTTAATTATTACTATTCCTAAGGATGACGCCGGAGGAAATTTGAATTGGCCGGACATGTTGGAATATTATGTAACCAGATAAAATCCTCTGAATTTTGTACTTTGAGAACAGCCATACAGGAACGACCAAAACGACATGTCGTTCGTTTCCTTTGAGAGGAGGATCTTCCATAATGTCACGTGATGAATTAAATACAATGATTTTAGATCCATTAAAACATTTTATTATACAGTAATTAGTTTGGAGGAGCATAATCAATTTTATCGTTATCTTCCACTTTAACGTGTTATTTATTACGTGCTTCCTCTATTATGTTACTTTTTTTTACATTAGCTCCACACAGAAGGTTCTGAGGAAAATAATTCCCCTCAGGGCCTATGTTGTCCTTGTAAATGCTGTACGGCGGGTCTTTTGAGGAAAGGAAGGTCTGGGATTTAAAAAGGGATGAGGGGTCGGTAGGAACCTGGAGGGTCAGTGACCAGGAGTTTTATAAATCTATTCCTCACATTAATGTAAAAAAGTCTTCAATTTCTGATGAAATCTATAGATTTGTATAAAACACAAACCTGAAGACATTCTTATTTATAAACCTTGGTAAACACAATATTATAGATAATGACAGTTTATTTAGTGGAAGTGAATTTAAAAAAATCGCGATGATTGGACTGTTAGATTGAAGCTAAAGAAATGTTTTTCTTTGGGTTACACTAAATCAATTTTTCCGAAATCATAGAAACAATTTTGAAAACTGTGTAGAATTTAAAACTTTTCTTAATTAAATCAAACAATTCACTTTGTATACACCACTCATTCAATCAACATTACCAACCAATGGTTTCTTCGGCAAGATAAAATTAAAATGGATTTGTTTTCATTTAATTAAAATAACGCCACGAAGTGATTTTGCGAATATTAAAGAAGTAAAACTTTTGCTTTTCATTAATTTTATCAAGCATTGTAAATTAATTTGGCAGTAAATGACGTCTTTCTGTGAGTTACCAATAATTCTACAAAATTATCGGAAAGCGCAACAGCTCTCTGAAGAAAACTTTAGTTACTTTAAAAATTAGCCTTTAATTGATGTAATTCTTGCAAATAAAAATAAAATTTTACACTAATAATAATATAGGCAAACTTTTAATGAACGGTAAGGATAAGGAAGACAGTCTATCTCACTCGGGAATTTATTCACTTCAATGCAGCGACCGTCTGCACACCTGTGTCAAAGAACATCTTAGATGTTTACACAGCTCTGGATTTTCAGAATTTGCAAACCACTTGATCGAAAACGATCATAAATTTGACAAAAACGCTGGCGCCAAACTTATTCATAAAAACAATATCGGTATAAGGTTGGATAATTTAGAGGCACTTGAACTTAGGAAAGCCATAAACACTAATAGTAAGGTAGTTAATAATCAACTAAATTTAAATAAAAGTCCCATACTAAGATTGTTCCCTATTGATAAAGAACATGTACGTTCCCTTCCCAATTCTCCATCTATGCCTCCTTCCTCCTCATCCACTTGACGAGTCCAGCCCATTTTTGGTAAATTATATATTATAACACACATGTAACCTAATGTTAGTAGAGTATTATACTGCCCTGATGAAGCTACGGTTGTAGCGAAACCCGGTCGGCGTAAAGTATAAAAATAAAAGTGGTGTTTACAAAGTTATTGTTTTATCTTAAGAAAATAAAAGATTTTGATCAATAATTGCAGAAGTGAAAACGTAATATTGATAAGAAGTATGATAAGAAATGCCACGGCATGTATGAGAATTTTGCTATACAGAACCATTCTGTTGGTTTGGAGAAGCATATTTTGGCAGCACAATACCGTATTTCAAGTCTTCAGTACCTAAGTGGAAAACCCTTCTCACAATCATAATAAAATCCCAGCATTCGCCAACCAAATGGCCATCATAAAGGTGTAAATGATAAAAGCTCTACAAAATGCGCTTTTTTTATTGCATCTCATTCGTATGGATAAAAAAATATCAATTTATTGGTTCTCGTGTGCCGTAGATTCGATCATTTCCTGCCATTGTCAGGTGTCGGAGGAAAAGGCTTTATTACGATTGCCGGCGTTCCGGCCAGTCAAGGTAGACCGCCGCCGGAAATCAGGCAATTTACAGACGAAGGGGGGACTTCCGGTCCAACGGCTGAAACGGAAGTGGATGTGGCAAGTGTTTGCGCCTTCCTCGGTGCCTTATTGTGAATTGTGAAGGAAACCTTCTCGAGTGAGAGACGCCCTAACAATTTCTTCGTGGCGAGCCAAGTATCACAATGCCCCTGGGACGAGACGGGGCGGTGTGCATTTTCTAGTTACAATTATTATTCCCCATAGAGTTTTCTAGTGGTCAATACTGTATTGTAAGGATGCAGAAAATAACGTATTTTATTATGTATTTTTTTGTCATTATTACCATTTAGTATTTTTCTAAAAAGGAAGGCGGTTAGGTTAGGTTAGGTTATTTATTTTAGGGTATTTATCACGCTTGTTTGCCTGGTCACTTGTTACACCATGAGAATCTTAATATCGAATATATTATTATGTGATAGTTAGAGTTATGATGCTAGATGGAGGGTTTTTTAAGGAGAGGAAGTTCTGGGAAAGAAATAGATATGAGGGATGGACAGGAATCTGGGGGTCAGTGTGTCCATGAGTGATGGACGTATGAATCCATTCCTCCAACTGCCATGCAAGGCGATGGGTCGAAATATTCTAGATGGAGAGGACAATAGACCTCCCCCAATCAGTCTCTCTCGATCTTGCCCATCACGCAGCAGGTGAACAGACCTATCGGTCACCAAGACCTGGACAAACCTCCCACCATGAAAATAGATCTTGGAGGTTATATACTTATCCGACGTATGTCAGTAGTATGTAGGTTTGCCCCTCCATGTTGAGAACTTAAGTGGGCTAGCAGCTTGGTTTGTAACAACAATGAGATTTTGAGATACGATAGTGAGCATGATGGCCTCCAGGCCATCATACGTGCTCGTTCAAAAGAGTGTGTATTCTAAATAAAGCAAAGGATTTTGACGTGAAGAAAGCGTTGTTATTTACCAATACACAATGGAAACATACTATTTTCTTCTGGATAATATCTTTCTTCGTAATACCGGTTTCTGCCTGTAGAACTGCGTACATCTACTTACCCCCAGTCAGTACGCCAAGCGCCGGGCTTTTAAAGTCGTCATTACGGCTGGTGTGAATTTTTTGACAACAGTTATTTTGCTTCCCACTCGGGAAAACTGGCACACAAGAAAATAGGTTTTTACTCTTTATTCCCACTGTTTGATAATGGCCTTAAAAGCCGAATTAGCTATCAAAATAATAACAAAACCTAAAATACTTGCAGAGCTGAAAATTAACACGAGTTAAATATATTTACTTTACATTTCAAAAAAGGTATTCACGAAATAAAAGCAATAAAAATTCATAAGTCTAACAGCAATTTTCTTATTTTTGCAGGATATTCGTGGAGCGTTCCACCCCGAGGAGTAGCGAAAGGATTTCAATCGTCCTTGCCGGAGTTCGACACATCGTCCTCATCAGAAATATCCGTGGAACTTGGACAGGCTGCATACTTACCGTGCGTCATAAAGAACCTTGGAGACAAACAGGTGAGTTACTTACAATGCAATCTAATGTATTATTTCGTCTATTTGATGATGAAGTTTCTTCGAGTAATTTCCTATCCTTAGACAATTAAAAGATATATTTTTGAATGTAGCTATTACTTTGTGGTTATCCATTATAATAAAATGAAACAATGCAACTTTGTATAAACCACTTATAAAATGTGCAAATCCGACCGGTTTCGGAACAAACGTTCCTTCGTCTTTTTTTTTTTTTTTTTTTGAGTTCGCTAACCATATCATTGAAAATAACCATAGTTTTGAAAAAAACACAGGGATAAATATTCTTCATATTAATCATAAAGGAAAACGTTTAGATAACTTAGAAGCTTTGGAAATTAAAAAATCCCTTAAAAATAACGAATCTATTATCAACAAACAAAAAATATTGTCATATAGCCCAATCATGGATTTGTTCCCCTACCCACCCACTCTACACTAATACCTACCCACCCAATCTACATTATTAACTAACAACGGCTCCACCCCTACCCTAATAAAACATTGTTCTAAACTGTCAAATTAGTATAAGCTTTCCCTGACGAAGGAACGTTTGTTCCGAAACCGGTCGGATTTGCACATTTTATAAGTGGTTTATACAAAGTTGCATTGTTTCATTTTAATTAAAAGATAGATTACTGAGACAACGCTCGAGGTTTCGCTGAACTAGGTCTTGTGGACATATTGATACATATTCGTCGGTCAGACAACCTATCATCAGCTGCCACAAATACATCGCTCTAGGCTCTTCTCTATAAAAAATTCCTTCCTGAGCTTTTGCGAGGTGCACAAATCGTTCTTGAACTAAAAACCAAATCTGATCCACGTACTTAAAAATCTCTAACTATTTCAATAAATACAATTATTCACAAAGCTTTTTTGCAATCCGAAAATGACTTTTTGTTAAACAAATGGTTGGAATGGTAAAAGAAGACGAGGTCGCCCGAGGAAGACTCAAAATTTTACTCAAACCCAATCATAACCTCGTTCAACGCAGGGAAAACGTCATTATATAATTATTAAGATAATAATGTCATAATATAAAGAAGAGTCTCTGTGGGAGAGTGGCATTGTTTTATGCAAATTAACTGTTTTATTTAGAGATTGATGAAATTTTGCCGATTTGACCAGAAACAAGAGAAAAATGCCCATTTATATGAAATTTCGAAAAACACTATGTTCTTTTCTTATCCCTTAAAACAGAATAAAGCCCGGGTAACGCTGGGTGCTTTAGCTAGTAAAAACAAAATAAAAGTTTTAACTTGTGTTGAGTTTCTAATTGAATAAGACTGAACGAAATGGCAGTAATGGCGGTTGTGATGAGGCCATTCGAATGTTAAATGAAATGGTGTTATAAAAGTTGTCAGTTGTTAGTTGTTACAGGTTTCCATTTATATTAACAATTTATACATTATTTACTTGATTAATAAATATTGAAAATCATGGTAACGTAAAACCTTACATTTTCCCATTTTTCTAAATATTTTTGCAATTTTTTTTTAATATTAGTTCCATACAACAGGCCCCGAGGAAAAAAGTTCCGACAGGGCCTACAAGTTTTGGGAAGGAAAAAGATCTGAGTGGTGGATAGAAATCTACGGATCAATGTGTCCAGGAGTGACGGACTTCCCTCGCTCTGCTGTATAAGGCGATAGGTAGGGGTTCGGCTGGAGAGGTAAAAAGGTCTCTCTCAACCAGTCTCTCAAGAACTGGTCCGCCACGCAGTAAGTGGGCAGACGCATCCACCGCCTCCTTCACTCCTGAACCTCCATCACTCCTGAACCTCCGTCACTCCTGAACCTCCATCACTCCTGAACCCCGAATCCCTAAAGGGTCTGACATAGGTCCTGAGCGAACCTCCTGCGTGGAGCTAATATAAAACAAAAATATTTAAATCCTTGAACAGCAGTGGTAGGGATGGATTCATACACCCCTCACTCCTGAACCCACTGACCTCCTGATTCTAACACACCTCTCTTACATTTTCATTCCACAAACTTCCTCTCATTTTTTTCCTTAACAAAATCCCCCCACACAGTATTCTCAAAGATAATATGACACTCCTGTGTGGAGCTCATGTCAAAGAAGAAATAAGCAACGAGTAAAATAAAGCCTAAAAATGTACCCATTTGAATATTAGACCACACGAAGTGAATCGATTTTGAAGAAAATAAATAAAAATAGTTTATCAATTAAAAAATAATAAAATACAATCATTACAAAGAATGGTAATTAAATCAATGTAAATTTATATTCAAGTCAGATTAAATTAATATAAATTTGTATTCAAGTCAGAGTAAATCAGCAAAATATTAATTCAATTTAGATGAAGTAAATATAAATTTATATTCTAGTCAGTTTAATTTTTTTTTTACATTAACTCCACACAGGAGGCCCTGAGGAAAGTAATTTCCCTCAGGACCTATGTCATCTGAGATGCTGTGCGAAGGGTCTTTTTGAGGAGAGGAAGGAATGAACATTGGTTAGACCCATGTTGTAGGAAGGAGGAAACACAGAGGCCTGCAAATCGTTCCACAGCTGAGCTGTTGAACACAGAGCGAGTCGAAGAAGCGACCCATTCTCATGTGACCGTGTAATATGTTGGGCACGCGTTTGGCGTGTTTCCGACAATGCACCGGTGCCGAGGGGATCAATGACGCTAGTTCCGCGGAGCATTTTCCATTGTAATACCGGTAGAACAAGGATAGCATTCCCACCCGACGCCTGTGCTCTAAAGATTGCAATCCGTCTGTTAAGGTGGGAGAATCTATATCTAAACGGACCGCCCGTTTTTGCACAGAGTCGAGGGTATTTTTCATATATTAATATTATTCATATATTAATAATTTAATATAAATTTATATTCAAGTCAGATTAAATCAATATACATAATGCTTTAAGTAAGCTGTTCATATTTTTAAAGACCAGAACGTAATGCGAATTTTTATTCGTCTTGCTAAAAAACCTATATAATATTATTCCTCCAGATTTGTGCAAATAAAAAAGCTTACAATCCAAACGGAATTTCTTTTGAGAGTTATGAACTCGGTTGAAGTTCGCGAAATCGGCAATAAAATGTAATTGGAAAATCCAAAAAAGTTTCCAAAACATTCAACTTTGTAAACTTGTGACCTGGTTAACTCAAAGAGTTCCTTCCAACTTAAATTATTCCACGGTAAGCTTAGACTTTTATGCTTTTGAAAATATTACATTATTTTGGATACCTACTCAAATAAATTATCAGTGAAAATTTACAAAAGACAGTAATTTTTCTTGTTCCAATATTTTTCTCTTCCTTCAGTAAATTTTTTGATTAGTTTTTTTTTTAAGTCACGATTTCTTTCTTTAAAGCCTTTGGCTTTCAGATTTTTTGCGCCTATCACCTATCTCAAGCCTCCAGAATTTTATCGGTCTCCGTGAATAATCGATCCTTGGCTACGAATCCAGAGGGCGCGGGTTGAAAACTTATTTGATTGTTTTGGGTTATTTCACAATTTATAAAATAAAATGATAAAAAAATACCTCAACCGCCCCTCCCCCCCCCCCCCCTTTTTCAACATCCCAGATTATTTAAAACTTTTGGATGGTAATTAAAAAAAAATCAAAAATAAAATTGAATATAAATAACTTACTGTCCGTAGGTGGGTAAATTATTTCCTTGGAAGAGTCAAGTCTGAAAGCTTAGAGGCAGCACGAGTGTCCTCTAGAATCCAGACGACGCGACGCACCAGCATGTAGTTCGGTGAAACTCCCTTGCAGTAGGTATTGCAGTACAGTCGGTAGTGTCTTAAACTGAACAATGCTATTACGATGCACTTAGGGCTTAGAATGCATCTGAATGCGTCGGGAGCCGTATGTAAAAATGACAGAAAAATGCCAGGGGAGCTCTTCCAGCTGTGATTTGTGTTTGCTTGGCACGGTTGCAAGCGAATGTACAAACCAAATTAGAGAAAACGTTTTCTGAGAAAGAATTTTCTAGTTTGAAAGATTCTGATTTTTAAACGAATCTCACTATTTTGCCGGTATAATTCAAACTAATCGAACTAATAGATGATTACAATATGAATTGAACTCACTGTTTGAGAAAAAGCGAAATCACCGATTCAGTGAATCAAACTCACCAAGTTAATTAAACGAAAACACTTTTTGGAACTCCATTAATGGAGGACTAAATGTCGTTGGTGCTAAAAAAAAAACTGTCCAAAGAAGAGAAGCTAGCAGTCCACGATGGGGTGCTAATATCTACCCTGTATGTATGAGAGTAAGGCAAAGGACCGGCAGAGGAAGGACGTAAGTGTGGTAAAACCATCTATGATCGTATGAGAAATATGGAGATCCGCAAAGAATGCAAGTCTGATGCAAGCGTAATGAGTAAGGTTAAGAAAGGGACCCTCAGATGGTTTGGGTATGTAGAGTGACTGTACGAAGACAGGAGTGTAAGGAGAAAATATGAAGCAAATGTGAAAGGTAGAATAAGTCAGGCATAGCCGAATCAGATATTTGAGGCGGGCCATGTCAAGAGTCATAATGATAGAACAGTATGTATGGATGTGATTGTGGCAGAGTGTGTGCCGATGTTGCTTGGCGGCCTGATATCTCTGCCTAACCCTGCGGAAATTGGCTTGAAGGTTAGTTAGTTAGTCATTTTTTTTAAAACTTTAACTCACCAGCACAAAATAAACAAACGACCGGTTGAAAATAATCAGTAAACTTGCTACCTTTTTTTTAAATCAACCTTACTCGATTGTTACAAAATGAATGACAAAATAAACCAATAAAACTCTGTCAAAAATAACAATGATTGTGTAAGTATTATTGATAATTATGGAATTACTAGCTTTTACCCCCTGCTTCGCTACATAGTATTAGGGGGAATTTATTGTAGGTATAAAGAATTTTAACACAGGAATGAAATGTTTTTTTCAGGAAAAAAAGTAGCCTATGTCATTTCCCAGTACTCCAATTATCTCTGTTTAAAAAAAATCACGTCGACCGGTCGCTCCATTTATATTATTACAGCGAGTTCCCGGTATGAGTTGCTTTGCCACTTAATAAAAAAATTGTTTCTCCCTGCGTGTCCTTTCACATTTGTCCCGTTCTCCTTCCGCCTCCCCTTCTTCTCCCGCGTACCCTTTCCCTCTCGTTCCCACTCCGCCTTCCTTCGCCCCACTCCCCTCTCCCGCTTCCCCCGTCCCGCGAACCCCCCTTCCGAGTTCCTCTCCCGCACTCCATTCATTCAGTCCCGGTACATTCAGTTTTCAAACATCTCGCGTGGCAACTATTGCAATTTTTGTATACAAATTTCATAATGCCAGAGCTCACCAGTATATATAGAAACCTTTGCGGGCATGCATACATCAAATCTCGAAAGTTTTAATGAAACATGTAAAGTCGTTCGGAAGTTATGCGCCTATATACATTTATGCGATTCATTTTTATTTAAATTAGAAAATATTCAAATTGAATGTATCCAGAATTTTGATTGCAATATTAACGTATCTACTATTAAAAACTATTTGTTTAAAAAATATATATTTTACCACTAATTTAAAAAAAAGGGTGTTTTCTTGTATTCAGATTTAAAATCAAACCAATATTCAAGAAGAATTGCACCCTTAATTTTGATTGCAAAATAGTGTCTTAGTACCGGAACATGATGTTTGCATTCACTATTTTTACGAACATTATTCTGAAAGGTCTTATTTCGGTATCTTTATTTCAATGAATGGCGAACTGTGGCAGACGCTGCTCCCTCGCATCCGATTATCCGTCTGCACGGTCAATTGGTCTCGTGTGCTGCTTTGTACTGCATTTCACTATGCGCTGATTCCCGCCAAGCTGCCGAGCACGTAGCCCGCCCGTCTCTCTCACACCCGCAACTTTTAATAAGGGCTGCGGGACAGAGAAGGCCAACAGAACTAAACCTATTCTGCTTCAGTCCGGCGCTCCATTCTGGAATGGTCACGAAAGTTTAAAAGGAAGGCTTGGAAATAAAGGCAGCGTTGCTTTGTACAATTTTTAGGGATTTGTTCAGATGTTGTTTCTTACGTTTTGGTGAAGGAAATAAGCCAAGCGGCGTGCTACGACTTTTGTGGCGACATTATTGAAATAAAAAATAAATAATTTTTGTAATGGAATTATTTAAAACGCTTTTTTAAATGAAATGGTTATCAGGTAGACAAAGATTCCACAGCGTTAAGTTATTATTGACTGGTTTAGGAAAAGAAGAAGAGATCGAATAAATGTACAATTTTTGCACACCGACTAAACAGATTTTAAGAATTGTGATCAAAACTGATTTTGTAGGAACTACGATTTTTTAAAGCTTATTGAATTGCCACATTGTTTCAAGCTTTGTCTGATAATTTCGCGTTTGGAATCTACGTGATTAATAAAGGTAAAAAATTAAAACCTTTTTTTATTATCTTAATATAACACGATTAGTCGATAATTTGAAAGAAAACTTTTTCGCCAGAACCTTTCCTAAAAGCTTTACCAGAAGTGAAGAAATTTTGAGATTAATTCAGGGATACGGACGCACCAATACTTCTATGTTATTCACATATGTAGATTAAGAGTTTTCACCACATTCTAGAATTGTTTATTCTCTCAATTACATTGGTAAGAGCCGTAATATTACTAGAATTCTCCTTAGTTAGATTTATTGACCAGATTTTAAAAGTTACGTACTTCATTCAACAAGAATATATTGCTCAAGAGTCCCAACTGCTCCCAACCGTATGGAACTGGTGAGACTATGGCATCCCCAATCGGAATTCAGTGAGGTTTTGTAAACAGTGAAAATAGATAGAATCTAAGAATTCTTAATAAAATGTACAGCCCCCTTGAGGTGATTTTTCCATAAAAACGGCGTTCTATAAGTTATACCATTATTTTTATTATAACAGAAAGCGAGAAGAAGGAGACGGGGAATAGGAAGTTGTGAAAATACTTACCTGGCTATTCATATCTGGCCACCAAACACAGCTAAAGTAATTTCAACGTTTTGATTTTGAATAGTGTTGTTTAACCAGAGTGATACTGATAATATCGTCTACTCCGGATTGTGCCGCAAAATACTAGGTACATACATATATGTAGGAGCCGCAGCGGGAGGAGAGCAGCTGTCAATTGAACATGCCGGGCCGTGTACCTTGGCTGACACCGACTCCAAAAATAACAATCGTACCTACATATTGAGGAGTAGAAAAAGGGAGTTGATTATTAAGTTGTAGAAGAATACGAAATTATTTTTTTTACTTTTTAGTGCATTTTTTGTTAAAATTTTGGTTTATTTTAAAAATAAATTTTGAAATAATTCAAAATAATCACAATTTTTAGATTTAATCAGCGACCCACGGATTTAAACAAATTTCGTTTTTCAGGCTATATTTAAAAAAAAGTTATTTATTAACCAAGATATTACAAAATTTACAAAATACAATATACATTTTATTTGGTATATACCACTTCACTAGGCTGAGCCTGTTCCGAGGTTTTTAAGTAAACAAAGAGGATTTTAAGTAAATAAACTGCAAATATCTCATTTTGCAACTTCAAATTCGGTAGTTCTAAAATAATGATACTAAGATAAAAAATATATTTATGTAGGTTAGGTTAGGTTAGGTTAGGTTAAAATAAGATAAAAAATATATTTATGTAGGTTAGGTTAGGTAAAGTTTGATTAGGTTTAATTTATCCATTGTCATATTCTGATATACGAGACCTTTCACGTTTATCAACCTATTATAAAAAAGTACACCAGAATGCGATCATTGAAAACTTCAGGTTGCCTTTTTGCTTATGACGGCAGTAAAGATACTGAACAGCACCTTGAATGTAATAAGGAATCGTCCTGAAAAACACCTTATTATTATTATAGAAATATGATAGGATAGCATCAAGATTATGTTACAATTTAAAGGAACATTCATGAAACAAAGTTTCTGAGAATCGAAATACCCCTGTGATCTCGATTCGGTTAAATGGTATTCTAAACGGCATTGAAAGCGTCTGCGATAGGTAATTTATATGAGAAATAATATTATGACTAAATAGATAAACATGATCTTTGTTCCTCTTGTACCTGTATTTAATTCTGAACCTCGTTTCCCTTCCCAGGTTGGTCTTCAGACTTGTCTTATCCGATAGCATTTATAACCCAAATAAGACGAATACTTGTTATTATAATACTCTCTACATCTCTACATATTATAAATTAAAGTCCTCCGCGTCGTCTGTCTGTCTGTCTGTTCGCGATAAACTCAAAAACTACTGAACGGATTTTCATGCGGTTTTCACCAATAGATAGAGTGATTTGTGAGGAAGGTTTAGGCATGTAATTTGTCAAGGATTTGTGTATATTGGTTAAAACATAACGATAATTGTTAGAAGTGTCGGAAAAAGTCAAGCCGCCTCGGAGCTTTCATCGAAAACACTAAAGGTATAACAAAACAATGCATGGTGGGATATTCCTCTTTTATAGATTTCCAAAAAAGTCCGCGATGGCATATATCTATCTTTTACGGATAGCTTACTATACTCATTCTATCTTCTAAAAAAATGGTCACGTACAATGTGACAATTGAAAAGTTATTTAGACGGATACAGTATTAATCTTTATCAACTTAAATAGGTACTTTAGTTACCTCTAGCATTTCATGCACATTATTATAAGCTTTCTCACCATCTCTACGTATTATAAATTAAAGTCCTCAGCGGCGTATGTCTGTCTCTTCGTGATAAACTCAAAGATGGCGGTGATTATAAAGATTGGATAACCATCCAGTAGATGGCGTTGTGTTTAGTTTGTCACAGCAACGCGTGGCCGGGTCAGCTAGTATAATAATAGCCTTTATTCAGACAGAAAATTACATTACATTATTTATTATAAACTTTTCACATTTATAACACTTATAATGCATCGACTATCTGTATGTCACTTGTTGACAAAGGCCTCCTCCAACTGTCGTCATTTATCTCTATCATTAGCTACTCTTGTCCATGTACCATCTGATATGGCTTTGATATCGTCAACCCACCGTCTAAATGGTCTACCTCGTTTTCTCTTCGTGTCACATGTGAACCAATTCATGACTAATTTTGACCATTTTTCACTTCCTCTAATTGTGTGGCCTGACCATAACATTTATAACCCAAATAAAGACAGGTCCATTGCGCGGGCAAACTCCAGACTATGACCAGACGTTTGCTTTGACAGTCCCATAACAGACATTCAAGGTCATAAATTTTTGTAGTGTTTGAGTTTCCAGTGTTCGGCGTTTGAAGGTCATTTCGGCGCTTGGAGGACTTTCAAACAATTAATTAGAGTGAAGTTCGCGCAGTTCACACAATTTGACAACTGGTCTGGAATACGGACGTCCACGCGTACGCAATACTTGACGTTTGGCGTTTATTGCATGTCCTAAGTTACTATTGAATTTGAGATGCACAGATATTTTAATAGATATTTATTTATTAGGAAATATTTCCAACTAAATCGATTACTATTGAATTTAGAGTGCGTGAATAATTACGTAGCATCAAAAATAGAATAAATTTAAATTGGTCAATTTCTTTCGTGTCTCTGAAACCGATTTATAAATTAATAGACTTTATTTACAAGTGAGTTCACGAAAGAAATAATCATCCATTACGACAGTGTGTTTATTTAAAATCATAAATAATAATTTTAGGTCCGCGCAGTTGATAACCAAAAAACTTGACGTTTGACGTTTTTCGTTTACGTAAATGTTAAAATGCGTTCGATGTGGAAAAGATGCTACACCAGGAAGAAAACACAGACATTTATTTATCAGGAAAGATTTCCGACAAATATCGATTAGGTTTTGCACCAATAACATTATATAATAACGTCATTGTATTGCACGACCTAAAGTTACTAGAATTTAGAGTGCGTAAACATTTACGTCAAAAACAGAATAATTAAAAATATTTGATATTATATTATAATTTTATTATCAAATATTTTGATTATTATATTATATTTAGGTTTAATAATATTTTAAACTCGTGATTATGCTCGCTCATGGCACATAACCGTAAAAGGCCATTCCGTTTTCCCCACACACGACCGCATCGCGTATCTTCTGTCAAAAAATGAATTCTCCCCCCCGCCAGCACCCGCCTGCCATCCCGCTTCACCCGAGATGGGATGTTTAAGTTGTGTTTTTGTTTTGTTTTCCGCAGAACACGGGAAGCTCAAACACTACAAAAATTGTCAAACATTTATGACCTTCAATGTTTTGACCTTGACTATCAAAGCAAAAGTCTGGCGTTTTCGCGCCCAATGGACCCGACTTTAGACGAACACTTGTTGTCAGAGTTTTGTTGTTACAATTGTGGGTTATATATATCTAATTGAAGAGTTTTTTAAAACTTCATTCGATTGAATTGGTATGTATAATTTTTTCATTTCATCTGAACATTTCGTGGTATTTTTTGAACAAGTTTACCCGGAATTCCTTTAAAAATTATTATTTTTACCTAAAAACAGATGCTTAGTCACTTTCTTGCCTACAATTTGATAATAAATAATAGTGAAAAGATTTGAATACGAGAGCCATCTCAAAACAGCGATTAACAAAGCATAATAAATGAAAACATGAATTTTAACGACACGTGTCAGAAAAAAACCCTATTTTGGTAAATATATACTCTCCACCCCCATGGATATTGATATGTTTTCTTTTTCAATTTCAAAAGATGATTTGCAAAAGACGCCCCTATGCAATTTGTCTCGATGACAGTTATGGATCAGCCCCCCGCATCAAAACGCATTCTGTAAACAATAAAGTAAAAAAGCTAATAAGGTTGCTTCTCCCCTTTCGTTACTCACAGCGTTCCGTACCGCAGTCCCCACTAATGGTCGTCCAGAAAACTGCTACAAGATTTATTTTGTTTCTGCCATGCAGGTGCTGGGTGGTCCAAGTAAGAAGAGTACCTACATGGGACCTTTTATTACAAATTGTAACAAACCATCTAATTGTTATACATTTTTCCGAGCATATATTGATTAGTTCTTTGATCTAAAATCAGCTAAATCTCTGGCAGGACTGAAGTGATTTCAGCTAACCTAGAGTGAATAAACTCGTTGTAACCGCTTTGGTAAAATGTAAAACGAGCGGTAGAGGGAACTATTAAGTTTCACTTGGGAGTGAACCAATAAAGTCATTGTTAAAATTTATTTTACTGTTTTACTAATATTGAATTGTGTCATACTTGCAAATTTGATTTTAACCAAAAAAGAGTATTTGTGTTTACGACTTCTGTTTTTCCTCCTTCATATAATTCGGGCCTCTTCAAGGCCCGCATTAATAAATCCCTTCTTACAGCCTTTACTTTAAAGCTCCGCATCAATGCTCAAAAAGAAGAAGATGGGGAGATATGTAATTAAGAATGTTAGAGAGAGTGCGCTAATATTGAAAACGGTAAAATTGTAGGGAAAATTGTGAGAATGTTTGATTAAACACGACTCGTTTAAAATAGAGCAAAAATCTCTTAGGGGCTGTCTAAAACATCATTTAAAGAAACACTGTGAATTTTTACATACATAATAACGTATAAAATAACTGCAACAGACGTGAAAATTATAATTTTCGGAGCATACTTTGCGATTTTTTTTATTTGGAAGGAATTTCATACAATTTGCGATTGGCATGGGAAAGATATAGATATTATCTTAAAAAATGACATATATTTTTTTAAGAGCTTAAAAACATCAAATGTTTATGGGGGATGTGTAAGAAATCGGTAGAAATTCGGGTAGCGGCGGCTTGAGACGCCTCGGAGAGGGGCTCATTGTGGGTCTCTTGTGAGGTGTCGCATAAAATAAATGTATTATTTCACAACACCAAAATTTTCCCATTCAATATTTATGTTTTTGAATTTTCACTTTTGGTAGCACACCGCGTATGTACAGTCGTACGACAGAAAAGCTGCATCCCTGGCATTGTTGCCACATCTGCGAATAATACATCAGCTTTTAGTGTGCACCTCGGATTAGAGTACAAAGGATATCGCACAAGGAAGTATACATGCACTACACACTACAATACAGAATTTCATTCTTTTCGTTTCTCGTATGTTACAGAATGGCTGGGAGATAAAGGTAGGCTGGTAGATCTTTCAATCTTCGACCTCTTACGTTGTTTTGTTCGCGAATATTTCTTACTACGTAGATACTCATAAGGTTTGTTCGCTTGTCTCTTTATTCGATCGTTTCTTTGGATTTAAGGAAATGATTAATTGTCGTTTTGAATATTAAGTATTAGGTAACACATGAAACATGTGAAATAAAACTCTACATTACAAAATTTCCAGAAATTATTACATAGTTAAGGCCAAAGATATACAAAAAAATATTAATTTGATATGTGCTGTTAATTCGAGGAGGAATTCCATTCCCCTTAGTTTATTGACGGCCGGCGTAGTCCAGTGGTAAGGCTCTTGACTCGCACTCCGAAGGTTGCGGGATCGAATCCCGGCATGGCAAATAAATTTTATTTGATTAATTTGTGTTATTTCACAATTTATTCATTTAAAATTATATGTAGTATATTTGCGGCACTTTCAAGAGTGGAAGATCCTCTCAGTATCGACCTGGTGTAAGACCACCATTCAGAATTGAAACGTTGCTTGAAATGGCTTTAGCCGTGTTTGGTGACTAGATCTGAATAGCCAGGTACTTCCCAACCTTCCTCTTCCCTATCTCCTTCCCCTCCCCACTACTTTCATCCTCACAACTGTCATGAAGTACTTTCTTGAATTATAACTTCCCACCCCTATATGATTATTTCTGTCATCAGGTACTAAATATTTCATATTAGTTGTCAAAAGTTTGCAACATTGGCTAGATCTTCTGATTGGCCAAGAATTCGGTGGGAGGGGCGAGGCGGTCAGTCAGGGGGCTGCGGGCTTCTTCCCGGGCTCTTCTAGTTTCAGCTTTGCTATGGGACGGTTCTTTCCATTTTTTCGGCCGCCTTTTCGTTCCAACGTTTTTGGAACTCGTAATTTAAAATAAAGTTAAATTTTATACATCTAAATCAACTCAGTGGTGTTTACGGACGAGGTCCTCTGCCCAGATGAAACCCGAGACGGGGTAACGTACGTACAACTTAAATAATTATGTGTTATCATTCAACCCTTTTATTATATTTTAGAATCATTAACCTTGAGTTCACAAAGAGATTAAAAGCTTTTCCTAGAAGCGTCGAGTCATTAATAAATTCACAAATTATTTAAAAGCGACAAGAGATCTTCTAATTTATTAAACCCTATCTTTATTCAATAAATGAAGCGACGATCGTTTTGAATCAAATTCGATCGAATTGAGAACACAATATCCCTGAGAGAAGCTAGCCGGAGGTTTGTATTATAATTTGGTTTTTGTAAGTATTTAAATTGAACCATTGTTGTTGTGTCTTGAACATTGTGGTGTTATTTATTATTAATTTGTTATAAGTTCGTAATCAGGCGGTTCGATCCCATCGTCACGTAACACAACATACCCCAATTGGGGATGCCATAGTTTCACTGGCTAAACTATCTTTGACTTTTTTCATTTATTTATTATTTGAAACATTTAACAATTCAGTGTTAACAATTATTACATTAATGAAATTTCCATTGGGAAGTGCATAGTTATTAACACTCCAATTAAAAATGTTCACAGCATACGCAAATCAAGATTTATTTATTACTTGGAGATGCTTCTAGTGAAATAACGGAAATAATAATAATAAGCAAAATAAAATATTAAACACAGTAAGTGCACAGTACAGAGAAAGATACTAACTAACCATCACGCTGTTTCCCCGCAGGGTTAGGCAGAGAGGACGGATCACCAAACAATTCGATCTTGGCACACACTCCTTGTCTCGTTCACATTTAAACATCGTCTCATAATGTTCTTCTATTATTACGACTCTTCACAATAGAGAAAGATAGAAATAAAAAGCATAATACCTAAATCAATTGCATAATTTTTAGTATTAATATTTCTATTTGCCATGATGTCAAATTAGTTATAAAAAATAAAATTAGCATCCACTTTTAAAAGAATTGATTGTCCTTTATTGTCAGTATCTATGTAGGTACAAACATTGACCGGTCAGTGGCTGGTTGGGCATCGAGTTTGGCACTCACCTGGGCGTAGCGTGTTCGATTCCTCGGCTGGCTAAGTCCTCCAAAAAATGAGTCTGCAATTCACACGTAGAAGTGATACTAGAAAGTCGCTAGATGTCGCTTTCTTTTCTTTTGCCTGTTAATTTTAAAGTGGTTTGAAGATTGGATATTGATTTCACAATAATAAACATGTTTTTTTTTTTGGATTGCGTTGGATTTGAACCTCCGTTCACTGGATGTCTGTCACTCTGGCTGCTGAGACTTTTCAAGCGCCTTACCCGCTGCGCTTTGGGAGGCTCGCAGCGAGGCGCGAATTTACCGCATTATATTAGAACCGACGACCCGTCAAATAATAAATTTTAGTGACTAGTGAATTTTTGCACTAACGGGGCTAAAGAAGTTTCACTTAAACCAAAAAAAAAAACAAAACGATTTTGCTTGTCGTTATATGTGTGGAGTGATTACGTATTACCAGATACAATAATGATGATTTAAGGCTCTGCAACCGGACCCGAAAAGAAGAAGATGAAGAGATACGAAATTAAACATGAGGAGAGCGCTAACATTTTCAGCGACAAAATCGATGCGAAAATGTTTAATAAAACACGACTCGTTTAAAATAGAGCAAAAATCTCGCGGCCATTATCTTAAACAGCATTTAAAGAAACACTGTGATTTTTTTCATACATATAACTCGTAAAATAACTGAAACAAACGTGTTAATAATAATTTTTGAAGCATACTTTGCGATTTTTTTCTATCGAGGGAATTTTATATAATTTGCGTTTCGGCGCGGGTAAAGTCTAGATATTATCTTCAAGAATAACATATATTGTTTTAAGAGCTTTAAAACTTACCGTGTTTAAGGGAAATATGTAATAAATTGGTAGAAATCCGATTTGCGGGCCCTTAATATTTATCCTAGCTATCTACATTCTCAGTATTCTCACATCGAAAATGTATACGTTTTGATTGAAATTTAATCCCATAACCTTCATCATTGCAAGCGTTCCCTGTCGACAAAGTCCACGGCCTTCGGCGTTACCCGGAATAATCCCGCCATTCAATCGTATCAAATCACATTAATTACTTTCCAACATTATTCTTAGAAGACATGGAGCTATGAATCCTACTAAATTTAAACCTTCTTAGTAAAGTCAAACCTGAATGTAGTCCCTTATTAGAACTAAATATATGTAATAATATCGTGGGTAATTATAGGACTAGGTAATTATTCAAGTTACCCACAAATCATAGTGGCAAATATTAAATGTTTTTAGGAATATAGTATATGTAGCATGAAATATAATACATATTATGCCACAAACACACGTGTGTTGAAGCGTACATGGGTAAGGAAAAAATATTATGGTTTTGCATGTAACTAGAAAAGCTGATTTTGGAGATAGTTAGTAGTAATTAGGTAGCCCACATTATAACTTTTTTGAAGTGAAAAATTCTTTAGCACCGTTGTGAATTGAAACTCGATGAAATGAAAAAGCGACATTAAAAAGAGACAAACACATACATCTGTAGGATTTAGCCTGCGAGATAATGAGATAGAATAATCGGTTCCCTCTTTGTGCAGTGCTTCGTAGCCTCCCAACTCTTGTCTATTTTAGTTTTCCGATGGTTTCACTTTTAGCGCGTGCAAACTGCACACTTATTATTTTATATTGTAATACTAGCTGGTACCCGGCATGCGTTGCACTTACATTCAAAGAAAAAAATTGTTTGTCCCTGCATGACCATTCCATGCGTCCACGTTCTCTTTCCGGATCCTTTCCCCCTCCTACGTTCCCCTTCCACCTTCCCCCTCTCCCGTGAACTTCCAGCGAACCCCACCTCCTTCGTTACCCTCCCCCTCCTGACTTCCCTCCCTGCCTCTAAAATATACGAAATTCTCATACACACATTTTCAAACCACTCGCCCATCACCTGTAGAAAATTTTGTATACAAATTTCATTACGCCAGAGTTTACCATTATACATATAGAGAAATGCTCTTCTGCTAAAATGCAAAAAAAGTTTGAGTCAATCTATCAAGATTTGCGGACACAAACACACGGAACATATTTTTTTATAAATATAAATAAAGAATATGAGTTACATTTAAAATATATATTTTACTAAATAGTACATAATTTAAGGTCGTCATTGGTTATTTAAACATTATCAGAAAAGAGTTGCTCTTGTGCCTTCTAATGGAGCCCCGATTCTTATTTGGGCTGTGTGTTATAATACTCCCTCTTGCAATAAAACCCAATAAAAAATTACCGACTTCAAAAGAAGTATAAAAATATGGATTATGGACATGGGAAGGAAGAATACAGATACAATTTTGCAACCTAACAAAGATTAATGCTTGTTTTGTACTTTTTTTTAGATTTAACTTCATAATTTTCCTCTGTAATATTTTAACATAGGTATTTACTTAAATTTTAAACAAGAAAACTTGTACAATGTGTCCTTAGAACGGGGTACCCCAGTAAGGACACATTTTTCCCTAAAAAACTGTAAAACAAATAAAAATAAATAAATACGTTGTGTATAAAACATTTGCTTTCTAAAAATTTTTTTTTGTGAAATTGTTCATCATTCATTCTAGGTTTCAAATTCGGTTAGTTCAGAACATATTAATCGCTCGTGGCAGCAATATATAATTGCGCATTGTACTGGGAAATGCCGATGTGTACACGTGATTGGTGTATGATAATTTTCCTTCGCATTCCTCAGTTTTATTTTTCACACTATAAAATTTTTTCCCGCATATCGGAGATGCTTTGAGAAGGGTATTTTTGAGGAGAGGAAGTAGTAAAAATTGGTCTTGAAGAGATCCATGTTTTGGGCGGGAGAATGTCCACAAACCGTTCCACAGAACGTGTTCTGCTGAACTCAAGAGCCGGTCGTAGAAGCGACTGTTCTCATAAATGGAATCACCAATCATAATACAGTGGTGGAAACCTAAAGGGGCATCCCTCCATATTTATTTTTTTTATCATCTGATACTCCATTTCGACGTTATTGAATCTAACAATGCGACAATTTTATCATCCATACACCATCGATATATTAACTATAGATTAGCCCTCCCATACCCAATTCCAATCCCAAAGTGACACCACCTACGAGAAATTTCATAATACAACTACTCTTGCGGGACGTAGTTGTTTTACTAGGAAGAAATTAAACATTGTTTATCAAATGTTACTTTTCTCAATACGCTGCCTCGAATTCATATGTTATGTACATAGTTTTTTAGATATTCATATAAATGATTGAATTGTTAATAATAAAGTCCGCGATAGCCCATACCTAAAATATTTCTAACTGCCTGAAATTTGTGTTTTAAAAATGATCTTCATAAATCTAGTAATTCCGTTACCGCGAACTTGCTGGAAGACAAATTAGCTCCACGCAGAGAAATTAAAGGTACAAACCAATGCTTCTTGCGATCTTTTGACTGTGAGATAATAGACTTTATTTTTGATAAATGTTTTCGTAAACCAATATTTTTGGTTCCGGTGTCATTTTTAAGACCTACACGCCCCGTCTAGATATACTTGGTCGAAGCCATACACCAAACTCACGAACGCGAGCTAATATTAAATGAGCTTCCTCACCTTTGTCACCTGACCCCGCCTTTATCTCCGTTCGTTGTTTACGGTGAGTTTCATTTAACCTGACTCATAATATTATTGTTGTACGAACGGCGTTCCATTACCCATATTTCATTTCAAGTAACTTAACTAAGATGTAAATACAAAAATAACCCTTCGGCTATTTTTTAAAAGACACAATAATTCTGATCGCTGTTTTTAATTGCCTGTTATCTGATGTTATTTGAATTAAATATGGGAGTCAGACTACGCCTGTAGCTCCGCATTTTGTAGAAGAATTATGTGGACTTAATAAAGGCTCCAAGGCTTAGATAAATGACATCACATCAATTACGTAGAGTATGTTTTTTGACAGAACAATATCATCTACCCAATGATTAAATTGATTAAAATTATGCCTTACATTGTAAAACTGAAGAGTTTTATTTTGAACTCCGATATTGTCTAGAATCTAATTCAAACTCTATCGCCCTCTGTTGAACTCGACGGCTTTATCAGTGATCTTGGAATATTCCTCCATCCAGGTGATAAATAGCTACCCAGTGGAGTCCATAAATCAGCATAATATGTTGGACGTTGGCTTTTTGAGTTCGATCAATATGTGAGGCAGGTACGGGTGCCGCAGCCTCGGGAACCATTTATCGGGCAACCAAAAACCCTATCAACGGTTATACCAAATGGTTCGATTCGTTCGGTGGCTTAGCAGGGGTGTGCGGATTGATTTATTTATTTGTTATAAAATACATTCAGTAAAAGGAAGCTTTGACTGTCCAACTAGGAAGGTCTCCCGTTCTAGGACAGTCAAATTGACATATTCATATTAGGTTGGCAGGTACATTATCATTCATAAAGTATCAGGTAAAGTTAAGCTTCACAATTTGCATTTACATAATTATACAGTGGAGTAATAGGTTCTTGAATCAATTAATTAACAAGAAAAAATGTAATGAAAAGAAAAATAAAAGAAAAGAAAAAATTTGGAAACAAAAGAAATATATATGGTGCTCGTAATACATAATTATCAAATAACATTTTTTAATAATATTTCTGACTCTGTCCTGCCTAAATCTTGTAACCATTTTGTTATTTTTTACCGAAGGATGACACTTCACACAGTTTTAGTTGTGAAGGGATTTTGTTATATAATTTCGGTCCCAGGTATGAGAATATCATTTGATAAGCTGCTGTGTTGCTTGTTGGAATAGAAAGGTCATTTCTGCCCTTACTTCATGGTTTGAGTCAAGAGGTTTGTCTACTACGTTTGTCTACCACGCACATGCTTTTGCCCACCTGTTGCGTGGCGGATCGGATCGAGAGAGACTGGTTGAGGGAGCCCCCCGGCTCCTTGCTCCTCAATTGAATGGATGGATTCGTACGTCAGTCTTATAGATACAGACTCCAGGATTCCTATCCACACCTCATACTTTTACCTTCCCAGAACTTTCTCTACATCATTTTCTTAAAAAGACCCTCAGCACAGCATCCCCTAATATATGACATAGGACATGAGGGAAATTATTTTCCTCAGGAACTCCAGTATAAAGCTAATGTAAAATAAAGATCCTTTTAATTCTAGCAAAGCATTGTGCACAGACACTTGTTTATTGACCTGCTCCTACAACAAACCATCACGCCGTTTCCGCAGGTGTAGGCAGAAACGACGGACCTCCAAACAACTCGGTCTTGGCACACACTCTTTGCCTCACTCGCATTCATACATCGTCTCGTACATACTCCTCTATTTTTCTGACTTTTGACATGGCCCAAAGATTTTATAAATATTTTTAGGATTTGTTATGATAAATAATTATACTTTTCTACTCGTTCGTTTCACTAGTTTCCTCTCCCATCAAAGTTGGTCATAACCATCTTCACCCTGCAGGCTGAAGCCATGAACATCTCACCAGAAGCAATCGTACAAGTGACGTAGGTTTCAACGCTACAAGTTGCGTCATCTTCTTTTTATTTACTGTAATTAGTATTTTATTTTTATTTTAACTTTATGAGTAAAACCTCAATAATAATAAAATACTGTAATTAGTAATTAAGTCTTTCCTAATTCTTCCCCTGGATTAACGGCTTTCAGAAAACAATGTATTTTTCGGTCCTTATTGTGTTATACATATTTGTCACGCACCATATGAAGTCTTTTTATAACTTTATGATGTGGTTGGGGTAAAAAAAATATTTTAATTACTCACTTACTCGAAAATTATTACTACGAATTTATGAACCAACCTTCCAAGAAGAAAGGTAGTAAGTACCAAGAGCATAATAAATTAACTATTTATTTTTATATTAACTCCACACTGGAGGCTCAGAAAAAAATAATTTCCCACATGACCTATGTCATCTTTGAAGATGATGTATAGAGGTTCTTTTTGAGTTGAAAAAGATATGATCATGGGTCTTGAAGAGTCCCATGTTGTAGGAGGAAACACAGAGGTTAGCAAAGCGTTCCATAGCCGAACTGTTGAATTCGATAACGGATCGTAGAAGCGACCCGTTCTGTTTTTTTGTTAGGGTTTTGTAAATAAGAATTTTAAATATTCTTATTTAACAGTGATGACAATGAAAATCACTGGTGTTTTTTGAAGTGAAAACTTCTTTAGCACCGATGTGATTTGAAACTCGATGAAAGGAAAAATAGCGGCACTAAAAAGAGACAAACACGTACATCTATAAGATTTAACCTGGAGAGAATGTGATAGTATAATCGGTCTCGTCTTTGTGCGGTGCTTCGTCGCCTCCCCACTGTATACTTTAATTTTCTGAAGGAATCACTTCTACCTGTGTGTGAATTGCACACTCTGATTTTTTTTAAGTTTTAGAAGTTATTGCTACTTCAATTTTATTTATTTATTTTATTTTGAAAACATTACCTACATATTACATATTTATAATGATCTTTGGCTGTCCAACTAGGCAATTTCCCCGTTTTAGAACAGTCAAAATGAACAGTTTTTTTACATGTAATTAGTGTGTTGACTATAATATTGTCTTATACTTAAATATAACTCTTGATAAATAATATTAAGGTTTTGATGGTAGATACAAGAAGTTACTTAGAAGTGTAAATTATATACTTAACAATAAAAAAATAAAATATAGAGAAGAGCAATAAAAAGAACATTCCAAAAGAAAAAAAAAGTGTTTCTTTTTATTTTTGTTAGCACGTATGCTTTTCAACCATTCCAAGAAATTTTAGTATTGATTTTGATGAATTAATCAACTCGAGAATCAAAAAATTGATAAGAAAAAAATAATGGATTAAAAAAAAAAAAAGAAAGTAGAGAAAAGAAAACACAAGAAAATTTTAACGAACATTGGTTCTTATGAGGGATGTTTGCATTTATTAAAAATGCATTTTATTAAAAGATATATATGAATAATAGTACATAAAAATAAATTAAAAAATGGCGTGCAAAACCAGTTATACCAGCGGTTAGAAAATGAAAACCGCAAATTTTTATTCGCCCTAGATAGAGAGGAAAAAAATCGGAAATATCTACAAGTATTTTCAAATACGCACACGGCCTGAAAGGGTTAATACAATTTTCATATTACATCAAGCCTCGAACACCTTAACGGCACCAATAACAGAATAAAAATAACCGTTTACCTACCTATTTCGAATATACCTTCAGGTTACACGAAAGTAATGCTATAATATTAACGAAAAGTCGAATAAATATTGGGATGGTTTTCACTCCCTGTAAAAATGATTCAGATTCGTCTGACAAAAATTCAAGAATGAATAAGATATGGTTGACCTAAATATTTACGCAGAATTTGGAACGTTCCGATGTCTAAAAATATACATTTATCTTCATTTGTGGGATCTTGTGACATTTTCTTTTACTTTACTCACAACCTAACAAATTTTCATGAAGTTAACGTTCAGGTTTGAAAAACAGACTGCGTCTTTTGAGCGCACCTACATATTGGATGACGAAATCAAATATAAGTTAATTGACATGCTATTTCGGTATTATATTATGGTTTGAGATTTTTACTGCAAAAAAGTATTTTCCCAGTTATTTTTCGGTTATTAAAAATTCTATTCTTTATTATAACTTTAACAATTTTCAACATCACTACATACTAGTACCATATGTTTACAGGTTTATTTTATTTACATGTTTATTTTACGAACTTCTTTGTCTCTTTTCTATTTTTTATTATAACTAACCAATTTTCAACATCATTACATACTAGTACCATGTGTTTACACTAGACTTCACTAAAAAGAAACTATCTTTAATTGATCACCATGAAACAGGCAGCCGCCTAGTATGGTGATTTAATAAATCTAATCTACTTAAATGTCTAATATGTGTAACTTGTATTTTATAAATAAATAAATAAATAATGATCTATTGATAAGTCTAATTAGCAATAGAGACATCTATTGACAATTTGTCGCATTATTTTTTTTAACTGAGCAAAATTCTTGGAATCATGGTTTCAATCAAAATCAAAAATATGTAGGTACAGTCCTTTAAAATTATACAATACCTGAATCAGATGTTGTCGAATCTGTAGAAAGTCAAAGTCATGGAATAGACGGGAAGAGGTATGATAAAAATATGAAGTTTGGGAATGCGCATGACTGATGGAGTCTCTGTTTTCAGGGTCGTAAATGCAATTCATGTGAAGGTGAACATTATCAATGAGATAACGTCTGAAGTAAGACAAGATCTTTGCATTTTTCACCTACGTTTTAGACTTTTAAGCTGAAGGCAAAATTGTCACTATTTATAAATAGTCTTATGTACACACCGCGCTCCTAGCGTTCGAGGCAGTTCTCAAGTAACAAATATTATTTAGCAGTCAAAAGGGCAAACTAAATCAATTGTCACAGTAATGGCATTATGGGTCTTTGTATTTATGTAGATACTGTTGGTTGATATCTGCTCGTACTTGACTAGTTCATACGTGCGTCGCACGCCTCGCGGAATCAGGCAAAGCTAAATATTGCCATCTTACTAAGCATATTATAAGCATAACATTAGGTATAATGTTCCAGTTTCTCATAGAACTTTCTCTATGTAATAGATCTTATCCTTGACATAATGCGAGGCGAACGGTAGATGAGAGGGAGATATAAGTTAGTGAAGATAGAAAGAGAGAGAGTTACATTTCGTATTTATTACTGTAAGTACAAGAGAGAGAGGTGCGAGCACACATTTTCTTTCTCTCAAAACACTGTAGGAGCCAAAGGGAGCAGTGCGCGCGCACATTTTATTTCTCTCAAAACACTGTAGGAGCCAAAGGGAGCAGTGCGCGCGCACATTTTATTTCTCTCAAAACACTGTAGGAGCCAAAGGGAGCAGTGCGCGCGCACATTTTATTTCTCTCTTCCTTTCACATAGATGGAGCAGAAGTTTAACTTCCATCGTGTGGTCTAAAGCACACGATGGAATTTTTTAAATTATTGTCTACGAAACGACAAAGAAAGCAGTCAATATTGAGGTTATGGCAATCTCAAATAGACGTAATTATTCAAGAGAAAACTTCTTCAGCACCGTTTTGATCTGAATCTCGATGAAACGAAAAAGCTATACTAAAAAGAGGCATACACACATATATAATATATGATATAGCCTGCGAATAAGATAGAATAATCGGTCTCCTCTTTGTGCGGTGCTTCGTAGCCTATCGATATCCTCCTTGTGCGGTGTTCGCAGCCTCCTCACTCTTGTCTACTTTAATTTTCTGAAGGTTTCACTTCTATTGTGTGTGAATTTCGCTAATGTTTTACACGACAGTTCTAAAAAAGTCTACCATATTCATGCGTCTGAAATTGAAAGAATTAAAGCATACAAAAAACATGAACCACGAATTATTGTAATAACCGTTTCATAAATGACGCATGTTCATTATACTCTGAAATATTTGTCTGTCTAGACCAATTTGTCAAGGTGCTGCTTCATGATCTCGGCTCTAAGGACAGTGGAGGGTAGATTACCCAGTTTATACAGTAACCGAACAGTTTGACATGGCATGCAAGCACCATGAGTAATGTACGAATCAAAAATGCAATGCAGGAATTTCGGTGATTACTTTTTATTTCAGAAGAAAACGCAGATACAGAGAGTAATTACAAAAACATTAAATTCCGCATCCTAAATATTTATCACAGACTAGCTGGTTCCCGGCATGCGTTGCAATGCCATTTTATAAAGAAATTGTTTCTCCCTGCATGTCCTTTCCAATTCGTCCCGTTCCCCTTCCGCACCCACTTCCTCTCCCGCGTTCCCACTCCGCCTCCTCCACCTTCCCCACTCCACTCCCTCCCTTCCCCCGTCCTGCGAACACCCCTCCCGAGTTCCTCTCCTCCCTCCCAGGTTACCTTACCCCTACCGCGAACCCCCTACCCGAGTTACCCCCCCTCCCCCCCTCCCCCCCTCCCCCCTCCCGTATTCCATACATTCGGTTTTCAAACAGCTCACGTGCCACCTATTGCATTTTTTTTATAAATTTCGTAATGCCAATTCCCACCAGTAGTCTTATACAAACCTTGTCCTGACAATAACGAACACAACAAAAAAAAAATTATCCTATTTGGTGCAGTCGTTCGGAAGTTATGCGCGTACATACATTTCGGCGATTCATTTTTATTTATGTAGAGATTAACATAAATTAACATTGTGGCGATGCACAATGTCGTGTAAATTCGGAATCAGGTTCACGATCACGAAATTGACCGGTCATGGGCTGAGTTGGCATCTCGTTTGGCTCCCATCCAGGCGTAGCGAGTTCAATTCCTCGACTAGCTAAGTACCCCTTCACAACACTAGCAATATTGTCGACTTATTATGGTGGTAGTAGGAGATTTTCAAATATTGTCAGTTTATTCGTAACCCAGGAATGCTTGCCTTTCTTTTTTAAAAAGGAATCAAGAAAAAGGTCGTTAACAATTACGCTCCTTATGTAGATGGCGACAATTGACTGCCAAATGCCCACTGCCCAAAATTTAAAAAGAGTTCATGTCAATGATATAAACTGTTCAGTGCACATACATATTATCCCATCAGAGATCACCACTTCTCACACCAACAAACATACTCACCCATACACATACATCTATTCACTACGCACATCACCCAGAAATTACTAATATAAGACACTACAAAGAAACAACCGGTCAGCGGTTGAGTGGGCATAGCGCTTGGGTCCCACTCGAGCGTCGCGTGTTCGATTCCTCGGTTGGCTAAGTCCTCCACCACAACACAAGCAACATTTTCGGCTTTCTGTGGTGGTAGTAAGAGATTTTCAAACTTTTAAAACATTTTTTTAAATATATATATCATTAGTGAACCCACCATGAAATATTACTTAATATCTGTAAACCGTATCATCACTGTAACCAATGTACTGTTTTTGCATATAATATAAAATACTAGCTGACCCGGAAAACGTTGTTCTGCCATAAAAATTATTTCTGGTGAATATTTTGGTTGTTAAATAAAAAAATAGCGTTGTGATACATAACAAATACCGAATGAAATGTCAAAATGACGCGACGCTTTTGGTGAATGAATTGCGCATGTGTGGATGAAAGTTCGATGGTGCGAACGTAGCGCCATCTGTCATTCAACAACATAAATATTATCGTTATATTATCTTATTATCGTTGTTCATACAAAACTACTAAAATCGCGATTAAAAAATGGGAGGGTGGGGGTAAGAGTATGAAAAATTGGGAATATATGTATTTTTGGTGCAAAAAAAATGTATAAAAATTTGTCAAAAAATAGATTTTTTTCTGGATAGGAACACCCTAACCACCTAGCCGTATGAAATATACTTTACGACCTATTCTCATACCTACCAAATATACATAAAAAAATCATAAAAAATCGGTCGAGCCGTTTCGGAGGAGTGCGACCACAAACACCGTGACACGAGATTTTTATATACATATATAGAAGTAATATAGTATATATAATAGTTTTAAATTCCACATTCACCAGTCGCCTTTTATGATTTATACAAGAAAAAAACATCAAATGTCGTTTTTGTTTCTTTTTGAGAAGCTCGGGTACAAATATTTAAATGTTTTACGATCATTTACTAAAGAGTTTTCGTTTCCACATTACATATACAGTAAAACCATAAACGCAAAGTTGCTTCGCAAGTAGGAGTTTTTTTCTGGGCTCATTTTTTAAATTTTTTTTATTGGTTTTCAAAGTACAATCCCGTTAAACCGCAATAAAGCAGTTTGTCAACAGGATGTTAATGTTAAGTTACAATTTAAACATACATACATAATATTATTACTATAACTATTCAGATTATCACAATTAACACATATGAATTAATATAAATTATCTCTATTTAGCAGCTATTGTTTCAGCATATATCTGAATCTATTTATTATTTTTTAATTTATAAACTAACGTTTAGACAAGATTTTTATGCATAGCACAAAGGGTAACAATTATTACAAGCAATAATTGTCAGCCTGAAACACTCATTTACATTGAAAAATCTTCCGAGAAAAGATACTTGCCGCCAACGGGACTTGAACCCGTGTCCTTCTGATTGCCGGTCGGATGCTCTGACCACTGAGCTATGGGGGCTTATCAAATACCCGCCAAATAATTCAATATATACTAGTGTTTTCATTCAACAATTACTGCTTGTTATATTTTTTCCACCTGAAAACAACCAACTTTATTTTTGCGAGAAAGACATTGTTAGTGTTAAATCCCTCGCTAGGTGGCGTCGAGACAAATTATATCTGCATTTATTGGGGAAATACTTAAACTTGTTAAATATTAATTATTATTTTTTAATTTATAAACTAACGTTTAGACAAGATTTTTATGCATAGCACAAAGGGTAACAATTATTACAAGCAATAATTGTCAGCCTGAAACACTCAATTACATTGAAAAATCTTCCGAGAAAAGATACTTGACGCCACCTAGCGAGGGATTTAACACTAACAATGTCTTTCTCGCAAAAATAAAGTTGGTTGTTTTCAGGTGGAAAAAATATAACAAGCAGTAATAGTTGAATGAAAACACTAGTATATATTGAATTATTTGGCGGGTATTTGATAAGCCCCCATAGCTCAGTGGTCAGAGCATCCGACCGGCAATCAGAAGGACACGGGTTCAGGTCCCGTTGGCGGCAAGTATCTTTTCTCGGAAGATTTTTCAATGTAAATGAGTGTTTCAGGCTGACAATTATTGCTTGTTATAATTGAATCTATTTGTAGAATTGCAATTTTTTATATTAATTGGTAACATGTTAAATATTTTTGGCACGATATATTCCAGGGTACGCCGTCCGTAGTTATTATTATATTTAGACTAATCATAAATGCTTGATTATTTTAAATTATTATTTATTTATTGTTCAATTAAGACATCCTAAATATTTCTAAGCAATCACTGATTTTGCACTCAATAGTGCATCAACTTAAGCATTTATACCCCTACTTATTTTTTGTACGCGAATTCCCGAAAAGTCGCTCACGGTTAGATCGATTACGGTTATATCTTTTAAAAACTAATCTTTTTAATACTAATAAATCGATTCCGTGCAATAAATTGCACTAAAGAAATCCTCAATCGGTGCACTGATTACTTCTTAAGTCTAGAAATTGGTCGGTAAATAAATGAAGCACAAACTTTAATGTCACTTTAAAAGTACCTTCCGGCCAATTCTCAAAGTAACATCGCATTCGATACGGCAATAAAATGAAAAGCTCTCTTAGGATGTGTTATCGTTAGCGCGGCGGCCATTGGCACTCGATAATTTTCAATCGGCTTTTATTTTTCAGTGCAGTGAATCCAGGAGGACTTCCGGTTGAATAGTTCCCGGCGTTTCCCGCCAAATATTGTGTTTCCTCTCTGCGCGGCGAGGGTGGCGGGAATCCTCCCCACTGATAATAATGTTGGTAAATCGTGATATAATATTTTTTATTTGCGATTCGTGCACCGTGTTCGCAATTTTTTTGCGTGTTTTTGCAAATAGATTTATTTGCGTTTGGTCTCATGACAGAATGTCACGTAATATTGAAAAATATGTTTTCGCATACCTACCTATCCGAAATACATTAAAAAATATATATTTTATATGATTATTGCAATAACCTTTTAACATTTGTAGCCTTCGTGGTCCGGGGGAGAGACTCTTTACTTACAAGAAGGTCGCAAATAAATTTTATTTGATTTATTTGTGATATTTCGCAATTAATTCATAAAAAATAATATACAGTATATTTGCAGCACGTTCAATGTTGGAAGATTCTCTCAGAATCGCCCTGGTGTAAGAACACCTTTCAGCCGTGTTTGGGGACCAGATCTACCTTCGGCCTCACAACATACCCCAATTGGGGATGCCATAGTCTCACGGCTCAGTTGGAACTCTCGTGCGGTATTTTTTTTTTACATGAGCTCCCCACAGGAAGCCCTGAGGAAAATAATTTCTCTCAGGGCCTATGTCATCTTTTGGGATGCTGAGTGGAGAGTTTTTTTAGGAAAAGGAGGGAGAGGAGAGTTCTGGGATGGAAAAGGATTTAAGGGGTGGGTAGGAATCTGGTGTTCAGTGTATCATGGTCATCCGCCTCCAAGACCCAGACAAACCGCACCCCATGAACCCGGGCACCCCTGCTAAATCACCAAAGTAGCGAACCACTTGGGGTGTCCTTTGACAGAGGTGTTGGTTATCCAATAAAGGTTCCCGGGGCGGCGGCACCCATTCCCACCTCCCAAATTGAAATAATTTCCGGTATTCATATAAAAAAGCGTTGTTCTATCACGATTCCATTTAAGAAACAAGTTTGCTTGAAAAAATTGCGTAGAGCTAGTGAGACTATGGCATCCCCATTTTAGAGCATTTTGTAAAGTTGAAGGTTTGAAAATGGTTTTGGGAAAAGTAACTAAACAAAGTTAAAAGTCTTTTAAAGCAACATTTTGATTCTGTATGGTAATAAGTGTTTTACCAGGGCGATATCGAGAATATTTACCATCTTGAAACGTTTTACGTGACTGTGTAAGCCTTTATTATATTAACGGATTTGTTCTTTTTATGAGAGTCAAAAAGACTGCGGGTCATTAAGGCATATTTTAAATACCGAAATAAATTGAATGAGAATCATTCCTGGAAAACATAATCAATTGCTCGCAATGAAATATGAAAATGATTTATGCTGGCGAGTGAATAGGTATTATGTTCACTTCACATGAGCTTAACAGAAAATTTGTACCTTGTGCAGCCATAACACCGATTTTCAAAAACCATAAGCATATTATGTTTTAATATCTCGATATGCAATCGAATAAATTAATTGGTAAATAATAGGCCACTTGCATGGATTTCATAACGACTTGGAAAAAATCATGTGGATAGATCTTTTTACTAAGATTAAGAAAATGTTAGTAAAATTGTTTAGAAATGTACAGTTTTTTTATTTTTAAATAAATAAATCCATTATTTGGGCTCGTGACGTCACTACATGAAAATGTCCAGTCTCCGAAAATGTTCCTATTAATTTTGTAAAATTCCACACTGATTTATTTTTTTATATGGCATCACTTTGATTTCAGGCGAATTTTTTAATTCGTTCACTAGATTTATTGTTTGTTCTCTGGTTCTTCTGTTCTCTGGTTCTTTGGTTTGATTTTTTGACAGATGTTCTGAAGAGAACCCCGTACATTTAATATGTACGGGGTTCTCTTCAGAACGTGAAGATGATGTCGGTACGTATTTAGAGGTATAATGATTATGGTGTTGATTTTAACAATATCAAATTTTATAATATTCTTATTATTATTTTAATTTACAAGTACAAGTATATCACATTAAATTTAGTAATATAGACGCTGTACATTATAATGATTTATGATCAATAAGATGGATCAAGGAAAAAAATATTTATGAGATGTAATATTTTTGGTATGTCTCGTTATTCTCCTGTACCATTCGTGTGGAAAACGTTCCTTTTTAAAAAATGATTTTCTGCTATGTAATTATCGTTTTTTCACACCTATAAAATTATGTCCCGTCCTTCCGGTTTATAAAAAATGGTCTGATTTTTCGGATTGAAATTTTCAAAAAATCCCCAGGGTTTCAAAAATACGATTAAAAATATATATATATATACAGAATGTCTTAGAATATTTGACTAAACCGGAAAATTTTTTTAAAAAAATGTGATGCAATTGGCCTATTACCTATGTTAGTAGTTTAATATAAACAATGTGTATAACAAACAAATTTATTATACTAACCCCCCTAATCGTGTTCTAAATTTTACACAAATGATAAATGTGGTGCATAGGTTATTCATGTAGTTTCAATATCCTTCAATAGATTTCGTTAGTATATTTAGTTGTACGTAGTTTTGTGATGTATTAATAGATGTCGGTAAAGTTTTTTTTTTACATTATGTAACTTCACACAGGAGGCCCTTTGGAAAATAATTTCCCTCAGGACCTGTGTCATCTAAGATGCTGTGTGGAGGGTATTTTTAGGAGAGGAAGGAATGAACATTGGTCTTGAAGAGACCCATGTTGTAGGAAGGAGGAAACACAGAAGCCGGAAAATCGTTCCACAGCCGAGCTGTTGAACACAAGAACGAGTCGAAGAAGCGACCCGTTCTCATGTGATAAATGTCAACCTGACTATGCACGGGTGCCGAAGGGATCAATGACGCTAGTTCCTCGGAGCATCTTCCATTGTAACACCGGTAGAGCAAGGATAGCATTCCCGCCCGACGCCTGTGCTCTAAAGATTGCAATTCATCTGTTAAGACGGGAGAATCTATCAAACGGACCGCCCGGTTCTGCACAGAGTCGAGGGTATTTTTCAGATATTTTGGAGCTCCAGACTGGAGGGACTGCTAATTCAACCGTAGGGCCTACGTGTGATTTGTACAGGGTTAGCAGTTGTGTACTATTAAAGTATATGCAGGTCCTGTACAGTGCGCCGAGTTAAATTTAGAAGAGTATCATCTCTCATCGTTCCTGTCTATTGTACTGTCGTATTATTTGATCTGATATTTGCAGAACCATTTTCGATTTATTAATCGTTGTTGATCAGCTGTAAAAAAATAAAAACACCTTTATTGTTCGTTCGTTCCTTAACTGGGATTTGAACCGAAGTCGCCTGTATATAAATAAATTGGTCTACAATATTACGACCTTTGATCACACGTTCACACAAAATCCTCTCTTTCGGGCCAAAAATCGTAGCTTTCTATATATTTTTACAATTATCTTTTATCGTCCCCACCCCTCAGTATCTCAAATAGAATATTCGTATCTCCCATTCTTTAATTTTGCAAACGCACGCTAAGAAGCAGATCATTATGACCCAAAAAATGAAAGAAAGTCAAACAAAGTCTGAACGAATTATCATATTAAGATCAAAAGGGAAATCTTCAAAATTAAACAAGAAAGCTTAAACATTATGTTATTATAAGTTTGTGGATTTTTCTCTCTAATTGTTTGCACACTCCGCCCTAAGAACTTGAAAAACTCCGTCTCGGTAATTGAAAAGTGGAATATTCATAGTATGTCATTCCTAATGTATTTCTGTGGTACTTTATAATATGGAGAAAGGGAACATCTGTCAAAACGGCGTATAAAAAAGACATTCACATAATAAGATTGATGTGGTATTCATCCTTTGTGGGGGATTTTATCCCGTTTATTAAATAATGGAACGTCAACCGGATCAGGGCTGGATTTCTATGAATGATTTCCTTACTGGTGAATGGTGGCTACATCTGATTAATGCCCTAATATATATTCTAAAATTCGCACTGAAATTAATTACTTGTTTTTAAGGCGCGTCGGAGTGTTGCGTTGGTTTCTTTTGTATTAAGTTTGGAGAGATCGCAACATGGGAGATAACAAGACTGGTGGTGTTTTTGAGAATGCTGTGTGGATTATATTTTTAAGGCGATAATCGAGTTAAACTAGGTCTTGAAGATACTAATAATAATGCAGGATCACCAAGTTATAAAAAGGTGTGTAATATAATAAGATTTTTTTTACATTAGTGCCACACAGAAGGCCTTGAAGAAAATAATTCCTCTCAGGGCCTGTTTCATCTTTGGGGATAGTGTGTGGAGATTATTTTTAGGAAAGGAAGGAGAGGAAATTCTGGGAAGAAAAAAGTACAAAAGGAAGGTTAGGAATATGGGATTCAGAGTGTCCAGAAGCAACTGACGAATGAAATCAACTCTCCCACTGCGGTGCAAGGTGGTATTCCGACAGAGTCCTATTGTAGAGATAAAAAAGGTCTCCCTCAACCAGTGTTTCCCGATCCGGTCAGCCGCGCAGTTAGTGGGCAGACGCATCCGCCGCCAATCCCCGGAAACCTCCCTACATTAATCCTAATATGTCACCAAACGTATCGAACCACTTGGGGTGACGTATGACAGAGAGGTATTAGTTATCCAATAAATGGTTCCCGGGGCGGCGGTACCCATGCCCACCTACCAAATTGATAATAATATCACTGTTTATTGGCACACTGTTTCAAGTTAAGGTAATGATAATAAAGACTTCATCAGGCAGAAATCTCATTCATATTCGAATGTAGGTATCTTTCATACTTAATACATACTCGTAAGTTCATTTTGTAGGACCAAAGATTGGATAACCAACATTCCTGCCACATGGTTTGCTACTTTGGTTGACTTAGCAGGAGTGCCAGAATTCATGGGGTATTGTATGTTTAGGCCTTTCCACCAATAACGTGGCGGACCGTGTCTGGAGAGGCCGGTTGAAGGAGACCCTTTGTCCTCTCCATCCGGACTTTATCGATCCGTCGCGTCGCCACAACTCTCTCTTTCTTTCTTATAAAGAACCTCCGTTCAGCATCTCCAAGCATGATGTACTGTGATGCAATATATATACACAGTGAGTTAGGGGACGCACTTGACTTATTTTAACCAGTTGTTCCTGACATTTTTTGGACTAAAAAATGTCAACGAAATTTCGGTCACCGGTGAGTTTTTTCCCTTCAAAACCAAACAGAAAACTTTCTTCCACGTATCATCACTGCCACTCAGTCTAGTAACCGCCCAACCCCTCATCCCAACCCTATCTGCCCGACACTTACTGATTTGATAAGTTTGTCGAAAAAAAACATCAAAATGTCACCGCAGCTCAAAATTTAATTTACAATAAGATCACGCACCCGAATGATTTTAATCAGCGATTCCTGAGAATATTTAAAATAAAAAATGTAGACATTATTTTGCTGTCCCATGATACATATTTTTTTCAATTAAGAACTTATTTTACTTAATGAACTGCGTATTTGCCCAGGAATCGCTGGTTAAAAACCTTTGGATATATGATGTTACACCCTTGTTATTTATTATTGAATTTCCTTTTTTTCCAACATAAAATCAAAACCATCGTCGTGTATTTATCACCTCAAAATGCAGACATTGTGGTTGCTCTGGTGGTAATAACTATAACTAACTTTTGTTGCGTTATTTACGAACATTATGAAAAAGATGGGCCAGTAAATAAATTTGGCACACCCTCTTCAGATAACGCTACAAGAATATAATTTATTTTATCTTTTTTCTTCTCTCAATACGAGCCATAAACTGCCGGTTATCAAACGGGAGTATGAACCGCGTTATGTCGCTTTCAGGCGAAGTAAATAAATGCTCAATATAAACTATACCGTACATACTGACGTAAAAAAGAAATTGATCATGTTTTGCCAAAATACCCCTCCATTTTGTCTTTTTAAGACTGACATAAAAGAAAAAATACGAAAATGATTTCGTAGATGCAGAGACCACGCGAAGAATTCTACCTTCGGGTGATGAGGATAGGGATAAGAAGTATTATATTTAAGTGGAATTAAACTTACGTATTAGGCAAATCATTTCTAGGCATTTATAAATAAATAAATTTGATTAGTTTTATTTCTGATATCCATTCTCCTTTAACGGAAGCAATCTTCCGAACATGCCCTACAATGATATGCTTGATGTAACTCTAAATGACCGGCTCAGATATGGGGGCTCCATCGAAGCCAGAGTTAAGATAGCGTCCCAAAACCTAGGCACAGGGCCCGCAGATACTTTAATAGTACAAAACTGCTAACCCTTTACAAATCACAAGTGCGCCCCAAGGTTGAATTTGGCAGCCACCTCTGGTTTGGAGCTCCAAAATACCTGAAAACTACCCTCGACCCTGTGCAAAAACGGGCGGTCCGTTTGATAGATTCTCCCATCTTAACAGACGGATTGCAATCTTTAGAGCACAGGCCTCGGGTGGGAATGATATCCTTGTTCTACCGGTATAACAACGGAAGATGCTCCGAGGAACTAGCGTCAATGATCCCTTCGGCACCGGTGCGTAGTCGGGAAACACGTGCCCAACATATGTACAGCTCGGCTGTGGAACGATTTGCCGGCCTCTGTGTTTCCTCCTTCCTACAACATGGGTCACTTCAAGACCAATGTTCTTTCCTTCTTCTCCTCAAAAATACCCTCCACACATCATCTCAGATGACACAATTATCTTCCTCAGGGCCTCCATTGCATAACTGTGAAATAACTAAAAACCAAGTTAGTTTTACACAATAGGCCCCAAGGAAAAAATCCTCCAGGGCCTGTGCCATCTTTGAGGATGTTGTGTGAAGGGTATTTTTAGGGAAAGGAAGGAATGGAAGTTTTGGAAAGGAAAAAGGTATGAGGGGTGGGTAGGAATCTGGGGGGTAAATGTGCGCAGGAGTAAAAATGTACGAATCCATCCCTCCAGCTGCGGTGCGAGGCGATGGGTTAGGCCTCCCTCAACCAGTCTCTCTTGATCCGGCCCGCCACGCAGTAAATGAGTAAAACCATTCGTCGCTAACACCTAGAAAAAAACTCACCCTATGAACCCGGGCACCCTGCTAAGTCATCAAACGTAGCGAACCACTTGAAATGACCCATACTCGTCTTCAAAATTGATGAGTGAATTTCGTATGTAAACTAGTAACAGACTAGTTTCGTTACATCATTATCATGAAGGAAATCTAAAAAACACGCTGCGATGAGTTTCTGTGTGTGTCTTTCGGTATTTTAATTGGAGATGTTCAGACGATCAAGCGTCATTATGTTGATGTGCTCAACTTTTTCCGCAGGAGAGCGGGTTGTTTTTACAGGTGCTCGGAAGATCGGCTGTGGATTGGTTTTCCGGTTTTTCTCCCTACCACTATCAAGATATTTTAAAGAACAAGGTTCACTCTTTCTCATCCTAAAACAGACCCTCCGCACAGCATCTCAAAATGTGACATAGATTTTTGTGAGGAAAACCTCAAGACATATTAAATGGAATGTATTATAACTAAGGGCTAGTTGTTTTACAGAAATTGAACATTCATCAAATTTTAAAGTTATGTGATATTCAAGTATGGTGATTTAGCAGGGGTGCCCGGGTTCATGGGGTGAGGTTTGTCTAGGTCTTGGAGGCGGATGACCAAGACACACTGAACCCCAGATTCCTACCCACCCCTTAAACCCTTTTCCTTCCCAGAACTCTCCTCTCCTTCCTTTTCCTAAAAAAACACTCCACACAGCATCCCCAAAGATGACATAGGCCCTGAGGAAAATTATTTTCCTCAGCGCCTCCTGTGTGAAGCTCATGTAAAAAAAAAAAAAAAAGTATTGTGAAAGTTCTATTCCAAGTTCGGTTATTGTAATGTACTTCAATCCCGGTGACTGAGATTACTTGAAATATATTCGGGAAAACTCCAATAAAGGTCGAGTTTCGTCGAGATCACAAGTTGCTTTATTTACGTTATCGAAAGGTTTATAATGAATTTTTAACTGAACCAGACGTCCGTCCTGGGTAATTCGAAGCTGTTCTGAAACTAGGGAACCGAATACCACCGAGGCCCCGCTGTCTATTGAGTACAATTGGTTGTTCCCGTAACCGTTCATGCATTAGACACGAACTACGATAGTCGACACTTTTCTAAGTTACTACTTAACTGACATACCTATGTTGAGACTACGGAAAACTACGGATAACTATCTACACTAATGACTTTTTTAAGGATGTTGAAAATACGTGTATAATACTATATACCTACCATAGTTATTATTAAAGAATCTAATATGAAATGACCATAAATAATGTAACATGTATTATCAGAACTTGAATACTATGAATTTCGATAATTTGTTATCTACTGTAAAACAAACTGGCTCAAATTCTGCAATTTTTTAACGATGTTATATTATACCTAATACTAAAAAAATAAATTTAAAGCCAATCAACTATCATGAATGTTTCCTTTCGAAGATTGACGGTTTGAAATAAAATTTTGGAAATTTTCAATAATTTGTTGTATTTTTTCCTTAAAATAGTTATTTTCTTGCTGTCATTCCTTCGCAACCGCCGTGTACAAGTATTTTCAAATTGCAATTTGGTTTCAATCCGCTTTAGGACACAATCTAACCCCTTATCGCCGCTCGAATGCCCGCGTTAGAGGGTTTCTCGCGCGGGGGAGCACGGAACAGAACACACCTCAAACTGCGTATGGGAATGCGCCGCGACTGCTAAGGGTTTATGGCCTATTCAATAGGCGGAGTGAGACGTGGTGAATGCTGAGAGTAAAGTTGATGCCGCTCAGGATTATGCTATCCGGATAGCGGGGATATTTGTAAAGGGGATAAACAGTGAATTTTGGGGTAAAATATGTGAGCATTCTTGTCAATCATCTTATTTATTATGATTATTAATTTATTTTTCATTAGAAACTTTAACTAACATAAAATGATAAAATAACTAATAGATATTGATAGAATGAAAATAAACGTATAGTAATATCCATTTATAAAATTTTCTCATTTTAGGTTGAGTATTGGATACGTAAAAGAAATAATTGTTTTACATTATAAAGTACAAAATTAAAAATAATAGTAACAAGTGCAATGTCAAGGAATATAATGCACAACTACTTTTGATTTATAGTAAACATACCAGATTTGATTAAATTTTAAAGGTGAGTCGGAGAATTTATCAATTTCTTTGATCAGACCGTTTAAAAAAAAAAAACAAACGATAAATTTATTTTTATTAAATGAAGATAATATTAGCGAAACTCAATTGAAAATCTGGAAACAAAAAAACCCAGGACCTTTCGATTTCCGTCCAAATGCGCTAACCACTACGCAAAGGATTCGATATCCGATTCAGTCATTTTTAACTGTATCATACGTTAAAAATGACCGAATTCTCCGACTCACTTATAAAATTCGACTAAGAACCACCCACATTATCTTTATTTTCTTAACGCATATTTTATTGGCTGCTATCTTTATGTATGATTCAAACCAGAACTAAATGCTATCTAGATAGTTTCTGGATAAATTTTTATCCATTTTATTGAATATGCAACATCTAAGGTCCGGGTTCGAGTCTAAGTGGTGCAAATGTCCTTTTATGATAGATTTTCGATTGAGTTTCGCTAATATAGTCTTAATTTAATTCAAATATTACAATTTGATGTTTTACTGATAATGTTAAAAAAAAATAAACTTAATTTATTTATATTCTATTATATATGCCCATGGGCCTTTATTGTGCAAGGAAGGCATTTAATATTAACATTTTATACAGGAACAACCAATAGGTTGAAAAAAATAATTTCTTACACTACAGTGGTTTACGATTGGATAAAATTTAAAAGAAAAATAATAATAATAAAAATTATCAAAAAGTATATGTTGAAAGAAATTATATGATGACAAAAATTGTTATGTTAAATATCGAAATTGTCGTATTAAAAATATCGACATCATTAAATTTGTATATTTGTTTGCCAAACTATGTAAGCGAGGATATTTGTTTGCTATATAATTTATTTTGTGAACGGTAACATTGCAGTAGGTCCTAATGCCTAGTGAGTGGAGTAGGTAATCTTAAATTGACTACAGAAATGTGAGAGAGCGAAGGAGTGATAAGTTTTAAGATTTTCACGGCCAAAAGCATTTTCGTTATTTGTTTTTGGGGTGTTATGCCGTGTTGCGCTACCTCCTTCTTTAGCCAACGTTTCAGACATCGTTGCAGTGTCCATCATCAGGGCAGATCCAGTAGAAACGTTGGCTAAAGAAGGAGGTAGCGCAACACGGCATAACACCCCAAAAACAAATAACGAAAAAGAGCGAAGGAGTGTTGAAAAATGATATGTGGCAATTGAATTTTTTTAACAAAATTCCTAAATATTGTCTGGCTTTTACATTAGGATTGATGTTAGAAATTTGTTCCTATTCAATTATGTTAATTAATATGTGGGTTTATATAAACACAAGTCTGTTAAATTGCTCCTCCTAGTAAGACATTGAATATTAATGTACCTATAAGTCTTTCTTTGTTATTGGAATTTAAAGTTTTGCTTGTTCCCGAAAAGGCCATTGTCTTAGTGAAGGATCTTTGAACAGATTCAACTAAGTTCTGAGAGATTGCATAATAATTGCATTATGGATATTACCTAGACACAGATGATTCGTGTCCAAGTACCAACTGGTGTATGCTAGAAAACAATTATTTAGTTTTCACTTTAGCGAGAGAGCACAATTTAGAATCGAAAAATTGCTAACTTATTGATTAATAATTAAAAATTGCTAACTTATATTAACTTGGTACTTAGGCACCTAATCATTTTCTTGTTCCTTTCTCCTTCTACGTCTATTGTTCTACTTCCAACAACCTCACAACATCTCCTGTATTCGAGGATGAAAAAGGTCAAGAGTTTCTAGGAAGATATGACGCTGGAATAGAACAACATAAAAATAAATCTATATTTTAAAAACGATTTGCAGCATGCAGGAGAGAAGGCCTTTATATAAGAAGGTTTTTATTTAACCTATCCTTTAGTAGGTAGTTATTCATAATAATCATAATAAAACTTTTCATTTCGTCTGAATTATTATTAAGCATTATTGGTATTTTTTACATAGAAGGGGGTATAATTGAATTAAAAAAAGAAAAATATTGAAACTTTTACTTTGTTTGGTAGAAACACACATTTAGCTCAGCCTCTTAAAAAGAACAAATATTTTTATTCTCTAACTTAAATAACAAATATAAACTTTTTCATGTGTTAATTAAAAAAAACTCTGTAATCTAATAAATGAAAATAACCAAAATAATAAAATATTATAATAATAAGGATTAATCATTATTAGGATTTTTGAGTAGAAATTTTAACTTACCTGAAAGAGAAAAACCGATAACAGTAAATAAATGTCACACGTCCACTCTGCACGAATGCGCGCGCCTCTCTAAACAATGCCTAACAACAAATTGAGAAGCTACTAAAAACGTCAAAGTCCCATTCTTGTTAATTTTTGAGTAAACAACGAATTAGATTTGTCGGTCTGGGAGACCAATGCGCGAGTATAGGAAGGTTAAAATGTTGGTAAAGTAACTCGCTTACAACCTCAAAAAAATTATGCCTTAATAGGCAAATATTAAATAGAAATATTTTTCTGTTATGACAGTATAAAACTCCACGATAGCAAATAGCAATTGAATTTATTCATGAGATGTAGGTATTTGATTACAGAAAGTCTTTAAGTGAATAGACATGTTATGTCAAACTTATTTACATTTAAAACAGATAGAATAAAAACGCCATACTTTGAAATCGATCGTTTGAAAACGTTTTGTCAGTTTTTCATATTGTTTTATATTCGTACAAGGCAAAGAAAAAATACTAAGCGAATAACTCTCATTTCAAAGACAGCAAAATGGACGATAAATTATTATGTACAACTGCGTTGAATGATAATATTTTTGTGAAATGAAATATTAAAACGGTTTACAATTCACCCCGACTTATCAAGCCAAACACAAAACTCCGCTCGAATACACGTCAAACGAAATTTTATTTAAATGTACTTCTTTAGAAAAAAAAAACCCTCTCGCAACACAAAAAGAAAGGAATATTATAACAAACGCATCTCGTTTGAATTTTCGCACTTTTATTCACAACGATAGAATTTCAGGATTTGTGTATGTACGAATACGACTTATCTCAAATCACAGGAAATATTTTGTAATACTTTAAGCCGTTGGTGCTGAATTTCCCTTCCGTCGGTATAAAAAATGTACCCACGCCCTCCCCCCGACCGGCTAAGTCCTTATATATCACATGTAAAATAGCAGGAGCGCAGGAGATCGCGGCGGTGCGGGCGGTGTGGTAACGCCACCGTCCCGCGGCGCTTGAGAAGGGTAAGGGCGGGTGGCGCTGAAAAAAGAAGAAATCAAATTACTGAGACTCCGCCAACCAGCCGAATGTAACAGGAGCACAGATTGCCCAATCTTGTTTTCGTTCTTGCTATCAGGACCGCCCCCCCTGAACTTCTGCGCTCCTGTGCGGTTAACCTGAGAATACCTTCTCCACCCCATTCCTTCTTGCTTCCAGAGGTTGAGATTTATGTCGGTAATACACTGCTTCAAAATAGCATTGTTTGTATTAGGAAAACTTGAATGCATAGTTTTTCAAACACCAATTTTATTCTGGAATAAATTTGAATAATGCGGTATGGATGATTTTTTTTCTGTCCCAGCACTTTCTCCTGAGCGAGGTTCGTTTTTTCTTCTTTCATGTCGTTCTGTAATTTATTACTCATGGCTTTAGAAGGTTAACTCTATTATATTTATCGCTGTCATCAAGAATACTTATTTAAAAGTTAATGTGGGAGAGGGGTAAATAATTTAACAATAATTCAACCGTGGACCGAGGATCATAATATTCTATAATATTAGAGTCGAAACAAAGGATAATTGATTATGCATTATTTCCTTGGATCAGATTCAATTTGAGAGCCGGGGATCATTTATTGGATAACATATAGCATACATACTTTTCCATAGCTAATCCCAAGTGGTTCGCTATGTTAAGTGACTTAGCAAGGGTGCCTGGGTTCGCGGAGTGAGGAGAATACGTTTGCTCGTCTACTATGTAGCGAACCGGATTGGGATTGGGAGAGACTGGTTGAGGGACCTAATCTAGATGTCTCCAGCTGGAGCCTCTCGACCCATCGTCATGCGCGGTAGTGGGAAGGATGGAATCATACATACTATTGGATACGTTGACTACCATATTCTTAACCACACCTCATACTTTTACCTTCTATGAACTTCCTCTCCTTCTTTTTCCTAAAAATACCCTCCACACAGCATTCCCAAGGACGACATAGGCGCTGAGGATTTTTTCCCTGAGGGCCTCCTTTGTCTAACAAAATGACATCAAAGATGGTCGGGATAATATCAAACTACTATAAAATGCAATCCAATCAAATATTAAATACACGTATGTGTTTTCTATCCAATCTCTTTAAATATTTACCAATCGAATGCTGAGAAAAAATAATAAGATATTTTTGATATTTCACTTTTTTTGCGAGGTGCCTATCTACTGTTTCAATTGTACACCTACTTTTGTGTGATGATAAGATGTGATGCATGCAGTTTAAATAATTTACAACGAAAAAAACGTATTATTAAATAAACTAATTAAAACCAACAAAACTAGTTTTGACCAATTACAATTGGTTTGGTTTGAACAAGCAATGAAATAATTAAGAAGGGGATGCTTAAATAGTTTTGGCACGCGGAACGAATGGACATATTGGACAGAGAGTAAAGAAAATATATATTACGGACAAATTAAAAGAACATGAAGCCAGGAGATTACAAGAAGGCATGGCAAGGTGTGCGTGTTCCTGAAAGGTGTATGAATGTGAGAAAAGCAGGTTTATATTTAGACTTTGTTTTACAGGTGTTCGAACTTACGTAAGAACAATCCAGTTATAAAACTCAGTTATTACACAAATACAAAATCTACAATTACATACAATTAAATACAGATACATACAATTAGAAAAACAAAAAATATCACAAATAAAAATACAGAATTATATACAAGCTCACTCAGGTAACACATTACAATGAGAATATCCAGAGAGAGACAATTGACTCATTATAATTAGTTAGTATTTTTAACATCGCCAGTTTGAGCCTCCGAACAGAATTCAGCAGGTCAGTTCTAGATAGAGGTCAGGCAACTCTGCTACCTTTGCTGAGAAAGCGTTTTTTTTTTCATTTGGTCGTTATCAAAGATATTCAAATACAAAAGAGATATGCTATGGTGTCCGCGCGACTGTCGGCGGACTACGCCCTAATTAGAGTAGTTTGCATACAAAAAGAATTTGTTCATTTCATTGATTTTTTTAATATGTGCATTAGTATTGGTTAACAATATAGTTTGAATACGGAAATCATTCGTTCATTGAATTTAACGTTCGTTTGGTTTATTCGTTAGTTGTTCGTTCATTTAGTTTATTTGTTAATTGGTAAACGATATCGGCGATACCCGGAAGCGCAGTCCCACCTAGTAAAACCTGCAGATATACCTTCTTATATTTCAATATCTTTGGTAGTTATTGAGTTTGAGAAATCAAACCAATTCATAACCCTTTTATTATTTTCCTATAAGTTATGAAAACACGAAATATTTACGAATTTTACAGGCTTAGACCAGAGATTCTCAACCTAATTAGGCTCACCGCAAACTTCGAAGTATGTTTTTCTTCAACGCCTCCCCTCTCTCCATAAAAAAAGTATTGCGGCACATCAGGAAAAAGCGTTAAATTTTTTGAAGAAAAAATTATCTAATAATTTTTTTTTAAGAAGGAATTACTAACCGGTTGGTAGCGTAGTACTTATGGGTTCCCACCCGTGCGTTGCGGGTTTGATCTCCACTAGTTTAGTCCTCCATCATTGCACATGCGACATTTTCCACTTAGAACGATAAATAATATCAATCAAGAAAATAAGATAAATTCATCCATAATACTTACTCACTAAGTGAACAGTTCAATATTACAATGGTGTACATACGATTTCGTTGAATTCATTATGAAAATGCATTTTTTTAAATTTCCACTGACACTAGCCCATAACCGCCCCATTGTTGACTTTCACCGCCCCCCATTTGCCCTCAAGGCCACGACGCACTGCCTTCCTGGATCTCACTAACGCCCCCAGGGAGGCAATATCGCTCAACCTGGGAATTCCTGGTTTAGATGAACAAGGAACATTTTAATCGTACTCTTTATAAAATGACAACTTGCTACCTTTCTCGCTTGTAAAAGTTTTTTTCTTTGTGACCCATCTTCATTCTTTTACAGAGCTTCACAGTTCAACGTAGCAAACACACCCGGAAGCCGAATCTAGATACAAACTTCGATGTTTACACGAAACGTGAGCGATTGATAAAAAATAAAAGAGGACAACAATACACAGCTCAGGGTTCCCTAAAAATACTCGGAAATGATCTCGTCAAAAGATCATACCAGGAACGCAGGAACCCACGGAGTAAACAAATAAACCCACGAGTGATTGTGAATAAGCTCTCGAAATTTGAAAATATGGTTTATATCGGGACACGAGTAGATGCGTACTTGAGATATCACCCAGCCAATGGTAGGGCGAGTTCCGCAATCGATTCAAATAAGGTTTGCTCTTGCGGCGTATGAATATACATCTCCTAACTCCTTTGAGCTCCGGGCAGAGGTTGAAAGAGGGGACTGCAAAAGCAGCCCTACAAGTATTTTAATTTCACTTCAATAATTAATTTTTATCAGCCTTTTTGGTTGAGGGCCCTTATGTTTCATCGTTTGCCAATACATTTCTACAACATTCGCTTAAAATGTAAAACGACAGCGATTCCAGAGTTTAAAAATAATGAATTTGTTCTACGGTGGACTATGTTAAAAACTGCTCTAGTCTCTAGCCTCCATTGCCCAGAAGTGCCTTTTATATGAACGCATTCTTGAATATCCTAGGAAAATACTCACCGGCTGAATTAAAATGAGCACAGCGAATTTTGCAAAATTAATATGTCGAAATAATGCTTCACCCATTTATTTTATTTATTAAATGAATACCGCAAAGAGCCTCAACTGCTTGCTAACAATTATTCGGTGCCAGTAAGATTATGGCATCGGGGTATAATGTACTGCTAAATGGAGTGGAGAAGGGAAGGAGATGGGGTAGGGGAAGGTATGATTGTACCTGGCTATTCGGTTCTGTTCAATAAACATCGCAAAATCTATTTTAAGCAACATTTTTATTATGAATGGTGATCTTTCACTGGGACATAATATCAGTATGTCGTGCAACAATATTCAAAATGTCGTGTACTGTAAAAACTCTTTTACGTATTTTGTAATGCCCTAACTGACCTGGCCACGCGTTGCCGGGGGTAACGAAACACATCGCCATCTACTGGATGGTTAGTCAACCTTTTAACTCACACCGCCATCTGCATAAAAATCAAATCCACACCGCCCGCTTCCCAGCACGCTCGTCCACCACATACAGACATTCTCCTTTAATTATACATTTCAACCAATTTACACAAAACCTTCCTCATGAATCACTCTATCTTTTGGTGAAAACCGCATGAAAATCCGCTCAGTAGTTTTTGAGTTGTTCGCAAACAGACAGAGAGACGCGGCGGAGGACTTTAATTTATAATATGTAGAGATAATGAATTATTAATGTTGCAATCAACCATTAAACGTAGTAATAATTTATTGTTAACTATCCATTCAGAAAACATTAAGTAAAAAATGTAGGTATTTTGTTTTAGGTATGCGTGATTTAACTGGTTTCACTCTGAGACTAACAAATAACAGCAAAAAAGTTTAATTAGATTCGTAAATTATAGACACACTCATTGTATTGTCGATAAGTTTTCAATGGCATCAACATATTTGTAATAGATGATTGAATTCGATGCATATCTTCGTCCCAAGTTTCGCTGTTAGCATTTTTCACTTATGACGATGGTAGTAGGTTGAACCCGGGAACGTAGACGGGGCGGGGTCTTAAAAAATCACGCACCTCGCTCGAACTATTTTCTTCCCATTGGCCGTTGAATAATGCTAAAGAACAGTCATTTTACCAACTAAAAAGCTTTGACAAAATTTGATGCCAAGGATGGAAGTTATATACATCTACCTCATGGTTGAATAAAGCTGTGCGATAGATATAGACAAATCCAATCAAATACGACTCGTACCAAATGGAAACCATATCGCGCTATAGTTTTTAACCTCGTTTGAGGTATATGTATAATGGTAGAGGTAATATTTTTGTAGATAAAGAAAAAAAAAAATTCCATTCATTATCATTCGTAATGAAATTTGAGCTTGCGGGTTCTATTCGCGTCTTACCACGAAACACACCTACAGGCCTTATGACAATTCGATGACTTAATTTTTTTTTAGATTGTTTTATTTTTTTGTTATGAGCATCGACCGTCGTTCTGCGGAACTACTTTTACCAACGCGAAATCCAAATAAACAATGATTGTTTTTTTTTGTATACAAACACAATATACAGAAATAGGTGTTTTTTTTTTAACATAAAAATATTGTAGATGAACGAGACATTTCTGTTGCACATTTCGCAAAGATATTTTAACAATTTTTGTAAAGAAATTCAATAATTCCACGAAGAATTCAACTTATTAAGAAAATGTCAAATTTTCTAATATTTTTAAAAATATTTCTTGGAATACCAAAAGCAATTGGCACGTGATTTATTTTCCTTTAAATTTGATTTTTCGTGTTGTAATTTTATTGAAATGCTTATTTTTTTCTAAATTATTAATTTTTTTCATTGAGTGGGTTCAGTCAGAAAGACGGGGTAAAAAATATTAATTATTTCATCATCAAAAGTGTTTTATTTTTAAATTTTGTTTGGCCTCCTCCCAAAAACGACTACAACTCAGGATACCATGACAATTGATCCCCCGACAGTTGCCCCTCGGCACACTTATATATAATATGCAGTCGGTTTAGGGAAAATGCGGATTACATACTTACACAGAATATAACTAAGTGCCCACGAAGGGGTGTACAGAGAGGATGTACCGCCGAATGACAAAAGTATAAAAATATTTTCATGGAAATACGAAAAGGATAAAACCACTTTGTTATATACAGCAGCGTATAATTACAAAAAACCGTTTGAAATCCTTACCAACGTATTATTAAAGGTATTTTATAGTCGGTTTTAGGTTTGAAATTGGTAAATAATGCATAAAAAAAATTAATTTCATAATAATTATTATTTCGGCCATATAAAATATTCCAACTGTCAGGGGGATCAACGGTTGGGTCACCACTAATCAGTATTCTAGGTATTTAGAAAACACGTGTGATCATTAGGAATATTAATTTTGTGTATGGGAGAAACCGCAAAGCCAAAATAATTTGTATTGTACTAGAATAATTTATTGTAAACGGGCATTAAATTAATTTATAAAGCGAGGCGAGTTTCAAATTCGAGGCAATTCGATCGATTTCGTATTTAAATTACTCATTGACCAATTTATGTACTAAACTCACCGCCGTCTAAAGTACGTGGATTTTATTTTCATCTTCGTATTCGTTTAAAAGTTTATTTAGAAATATAATCTAATTACATCTAACTGCTAGTTTTCACTGATCTCTCGAAAAACTATTTCTCAATGGATTTCAAGTTTTGTCCTGTAGATTTGTTGTACAAATTACTGCTAAGTTTTTCTCAGATATTTTGCAGACACACGGATAGAAAAGTGACCTTACTTTAGCCATACATTCACACGTACAGTACCTACATACATAACTATTGGCTAATCTCAACGGTGGAACCCTACTTTTAGGTATTTACCTATACATAAATAAGTTTTTATAGAAATCAACAAAAAAGCCAAGGTTTATTACTAATTGGTCGCGTTTGAGTGCGTAATTACCTGCTGGTAGTATGGATACTCAATTCAATTCAATTTCAGTGCCGGCAACCCGGGCGTTTATTTTATTTTAATTTGTGTACATAGTTTTCTTTTACCAACCTCATTAGACAGAGTCTGTTCCGAGGCGGGTAAATAACATATTATATTTATTAGAAAGATAAGTACTTATATAAAAAGGTAAATATATTTGCACATATGTATTGTTGTTATATTAAGTATTTACCTGTTGTTTTTATTAAAATTTCTATAAAAAGGTTGCGTACGTAATATAAGATTACACATGGAGATAAGAAAATGTAAATACAGTAGGTTTATTTTTTATTTATTTATTGCTTCTTCACAATTTATGTACATATATTTTTAGCATGTAATTATTAACCCCACTAGGGTTCGCCTGTATCGGGGTTAATAATTTCACAATTTAATAAAAATAACACACGCAAATATCGGTCATGCAAAACAGTTAAGTAAAAGCAAAATAATAAAATTTAAAAATAAAATGATAAACAGAGAAAATAATAAGTGATAAAAATATATGAATTAATAACAAAGTGTTAAGAGATCAGACAAAATGTTCTCATTCATTATATCATTAGTTCATACCATTTTCAACAATAGATAAAATTTAAAAAAATATATGTCCTTAGGTTTTTTTTTTTTAAATATGTGTAAAAAATCAAAAGTGAAACAAAACAATGATTTATAAGCGATTACATTAGAGCGAATCTTTCTTATGCAATATTAAAGTGACTATCAAATAATTATGAAATAAATATGAAAGAAACCGTTTTGATCACAACATTATTGTTTTCATTCCATTTAAGTGACCGTTTTCATTAAAATATGATTGTATTTTATAGTGTAAGTGACACCTTAGAAATGCCATCCGCGTGATCTTTTAGTTTTGACAAAGTTATGGGATACGATAACCAATATATATTTATTTATTTATTGTTTCTTTACCTTTTTAATTTAGGTGTTATTGTTTAAATAACATAGGTACATTGATTATTTAATTAATGTTGCTAGTAAGCATTACCCTGCATATTTGAATATTATTTAATAAAGTGATTAATTATATGAAAAGAGAATGTCTATAAAATGTACTCCTGTTAGTTCTTTAGTATATTTTGAATGTCTGTTCTTTCCTTTTCAGTCAACCATATTACAAAACTTTTGAACAGTCATTTCAGATTATTTGAGTTGACGTAAGTTTTTGTTTGTGAAAGGAAGATATTGAAAATGCTAAACTGATTAAATATTAAACTTCATTGAAATACTAAACTGATTAAATAGTCTTTTTAACTGAATTCATTAAAATTCTCGTTTTATTTCTTGTAGAAGTATAACGGTGGTGCTAACGAACAGATTAAACCCAATTTTCCCTTCATAATTGCCAGTTTACGTCCCCCTTCATAGTATGGAATTAAATGATTGCCAGGAAAGCATGAAATTGAAAAGGTATTTATATTACTGCAATTACGCTGGGCGTACGCCTTTATATTTTAAACACCTTTCAACCATGCCCATGTGAGACTCATTAATTTCGACGCATGGGTGTTACGGACAAATCGCTTTGAGTTGTGAGCGGTAATTACAATACGAAAACAAACACACCAATTATTACAGTACGCACGTGCGCGTACAAGCCTGTCAGATATTACTTATGTCCTGTGTTACAGGGATGTAAAGGAAGCGTTATAAGTTGACGGAAGAATTTTTTTGTTGTTGTTGCGGATGCGGATGCAGAAGCGGATGTGAAAAGTGTATTCGAAATTTAATGATAACGAGTTGAATATAAAGTTTGTAAGCACTATGTTGTTTCAGGTTTTGGGTGATGTTTGCGTAGATCTTGGCATGCGTTTGTCCACCTACTGTGTGACGGGTGGATTGGGAGAGAGTACTTGGGGGAGACCTAACCTTGACCTTTCAAGTCAGACTCTCTCGACCCATCGCCTCGTAGAGGGAGGGATGAATTCATACGTCTACCACTCCTGGATACATTGACCTCAGATTCCCACCTCCCGTAACTTTTCTTCCCAGAGCTTCCTCTCGTTCTTTTCCCTTAAAAGACCCTCCCACACAGCATCCCCAAAGATTATGCAAGTCTTGTTGCAAGCGAGTAAAACGCATGAAAAGACATACCCTTAGGAATGTTAGTATAAAATTATAATTTATTACTATTATTAATCCGAAAAATTTTGCAGTAGCAGAAGCGGATGTAAAAAATATACAGAACTTCCGCATTGCGGAAGCAGAAGTAGAGGTCCGTTACATCACTACTATGTTACCATGAAATCTAATACCATTAATTACTTCTTCGTTATGTTTACAAAGCAAAGCAATAATTGAATAATTAATTGGTTTAAAAAAGCTTTCCAATTATCAGGTTAATTTGCTTCACTAGTTTTATCACCCGACTTCGCCCGAGATTTAAATCGATAATTGTGGATTTGGGATTTGTGGAATTTGGGTAGGCAGAGAGGATTACCTGCCGCTCTACTCTGTCGTAGAGCGGCTCCTCGATTCATTAAAATTAAAACATTTTTTTTTTTTATTCTTCTAAAAGAAAAAAAATCATTTCGCTTATTTAACTAGGCTTTCAACTGTCTGCCTACGACATATTTTAAGAGCCAAAAGCCAAAGGATTTTGTTTTTTATTTTTAATTTCAATAACATCGTTAGCCACCCCATTAATTATTTTAAATCACTAAAAATAATAATAAAAATTTTAAAGATAATAAAAAATTTATCTGACTTTGCTTTTATTTTAAATTTTATGTTTTGGATTTATTCAACGTTATTCCTGCACTAATTTCATAATTATAATAATACGCTTGTTAATTTGAATTTTTTATTTTTACCATACAATGTATGAAATGAAGTTAGAACAAGCTAGCGTAGCAAGCAGGGACATTAATAAAATGCCTAAAAAAATAATAATAATACACCAAAGTACGTTGCTCATTTTCACTAAATAAATAAATTTTCTAAGAAAATTAAGAAAATTTCACAATCTGCGTAAAATTAAGAATTGTACTTCTTCAAATCACGTGATTTACTGGAAATCTCTACTACTATAACCTGGTAGATATTCTTTGAATCTAGTACAGAAAGTCCTTCCTGTCTGTCCGATATATATAGTGGTCGGTATTGTCACATTTTAATCGATATACTCCACTATTATTAAGTAGGATTTTTTTCTTTTTCAACTTTTAAGGATTTTTCCAATATAACATGGTTCTAGAAGTTTTATGTTACTATTACTGGTTATAAAGCCTGATTCCAATCTCTATTTGGATCAGTTAATCATTAATAGACGTCAATAATTTAGGCACATTTATCATATTATGTAAAACCCTTGTCAGATGCCAACTAGAATAAAACTCTACGTTATGGTCTCCATTTTACAATATTCATTCAGACAGCATGAAAAGAATCAGCATAAGTTCCTGAGGTTTATAAACTATAAATTGCATGTTCCTGTACTAAATACTGATTATAATAACCTACTGGATAAAATGTCCCTATTAAAACTTTCAGAAAGAAGAATTACCACAGATTTAATATTACTACATAATATACTGCATTACAAAATTGACTGTCCTGAATTACTTCAATTAATCAACATTCATATTCCCAAAAGATCTTGCCGACATTTACTACCCTTTTACTTCAACAACACCAGGACACTCTTACCAAAATTCCCCGATTCCGAGACTTCACAATCTTGGAAATAAATATTCTGATCTAGAAGATATATTTCACCTTAAGAATAACCAGTATAAACATTGTTTATACTGGTTATTCTTGCATCATATTTTAAAAAAATCCGGTTTAGGCAAATATTCGACATAATTTTATAGGTGCGAAAAAACAATAATTACAAAAAATCAAATCGAAAATCACTTTAAAAAAATAACGTTTCCCACACGAATGGCACAGAAGAATATCGAGGCATACCAAAAATATTAAATCTCAAATATTTTTTTCCTTGATCCATCTTATTGATCATAAATCATTATAATGTTCAATGTTTACATTACTAAATCAAATGTAATATACTTGTACTTTTACATTATAATAACAATAAGAATATTATAAAATTTGATTTTGTTAAAATCCGCACCATTATCATTATACTTCTAAAACACGAACGGACTGCGTAAAATGTACGGGGTTCTCTTCAGAACATCTGTCAAAAAGTCAAACCAAATGATAAGTTTGCAGAGAACAAACAATATATCTAGTGAACGTTAAATGTCAAATTCAAAAATTCGCCTGAAATCAAAGTGATGCCATATAAAAAAAATAAATCAGTGTGGAATTTTATAAAATTAATAGGAACATTTTCGGATACGGGACATTTTCATGTAGTGACGTCAGGAGCCCAAATAATGGAATTATTTATTTAAAAAAAAAAAAAACTGTACCTTTCTAAAAATTTTTACTAACGTTTTCGTAATCTTAGCAAAAAAATCTATCCACACGATTTTTTCCAAGTCGTTATGAAATCCATGCAAGTGGCCTATTCTTTTATACATCTAGACACAAGTAGTCGTTGATAATTTCTGCAATCTTGCATATTATTTTTTTTTTATTTCAGATTTTTTATCATTTTTAACAATGTATTTTATTTCATATTTTGTGCTTTGGTTTTTACTTTTTTTTTCATTATATTATATTTTCATTATTATTTTAGTTTTAAAGTGTTTTAAAGTACTGTGTCTTTACTTATAAATAAATAATGATAAAGCCCATTAGGGCATGTAACAAATAAATAAATTTATCTCACCATGTTTTGCTGGGACAACCGCATCTTATTATTCCATGCGTTTGTAGGTTGTGGGTGTTCAAGGAAAACTGGAAAGCACACAAGCGGTTTTGAGTGAACCCATTAGATGTATAAATTATAACCCATTGTTTACATTGATTTTTCATTACGGAATCAATTATTATTCCTGTTAAATAAATAAAATTAATTGGTTTCAAATAACAGCACAAGTTATTCACAATACAAATAAGACATAGGTAGCAATATTCACAAGTGTTTTTCCCAATAATAAATTACATTAAATTGACTTTGTTAGTCATACGAAAATCAAACTCGTGAAGATACGGTTTTTCGGGGTATATTGAAAATAATGATCATAAAAGAGGTTTCAATTCCTGTTTCAAATTTCGAGAAAATCAATTTGATCAACATTTAAGTATTTTCTTCCCGGAGATCTAAATTACATGATTGTGATATTTGTTGGAATTTCGAAATCCGATATCCAAACAAACCGACTAATACTGATATCCTTGTAAATACATTATTAAAAACTTGAATTCCTGTATTGTCAGTTAGATATAAAACCTAATAATTAAAGTTTAATTTCTCTGTAAAGAAATGAGATGAAACCTTGTGTTGCGGCGGGTAGCAAATGTTACCTCTCAATGGATCGAGGGATCAAATGCTGCGGTATGTTGTGAACTGTATGCGGTTCTTATCTATTTAATTATATTTTAATCGCACCCAGACTGCTTCCCTCTTCGTTGAGTATTCACTGGAAAGGTAGGTATGTTAGTTTGGAGAGATTTTGGAAGGGAATGGCGACTGGCAATGAACGTTTAATCGAGAAACAATAAGCAAGAATAGGTGACGCGTGGCGATGGTACTCGCGAATAGCTGCGGTTTAAGAGTTCCGTTTGCGGTTTAATTATTACAACTGTAAAAGCGGTGCGGTTCTAAGGACTTGTGTCCCTTGCGGCGAGGCGAATTCAACTGAACTGTTGAGGCGGAGGGCACGCAAGAGGTATTTCCAAAGAACCACATATAACAATAAAGGCGCGAACACCTTGTAAACATTCATGTTTCAATTTTTAATACAATTCTACTATAACTTCAAGATTAATCTTTGTTTTACTTTCTTGAAACTATAACAAAAAATCAACCAACTTTTTTGAGTCGGTTTTTTACAAGAATATTTTCGAAGATACCTATATTTTTAAACTATCATTTTAAAATTTAAATTTTTTTACTTGTACTTAATGATGTAATTTAGCACTTTAGTTTACATTACCCACGCACAGGCAGTGCCTTAGTGGGTTCCCACTTTCTACTTTTGTCGTACATATATTTATTTAATTTTTCTAACTTTTACATTGCTTGTATCTTATGTTATGCTAAATTTAGAAATTATGTAAATGTTTCAAGACAATAATGGGAAAAAACAAAGGAAAAAAAATGTTTTGATTTTGTGTAAAAATTCAGTAAAATGAGGGACGCCGAAGCAGACAAACATTTTAACAATGATTTTAAATTATTTTTGTTTTTTTTAATGTATAAACCGGACAAGAGTCCCAACTGCTCCCAATCGCTTGGAGTCAGTGAGATTATGGAATGAGACACGAATAGGGTATGTTGTGAGGTTGTAGGTAGTGGGGAGGGGAAGGAGATAGGGAAGAGGAAGGTGGGGAAGTACCTGGCTATTCAGATGTGGTCACCAAATACGGCTTAAGACATTTCAAGTAAGGGTTCAATTCTGAATGGTGGTATTACGCTAGGGCGATACTGAGAGTATCTTCCGCTCTGGAAAGTGCCGCAAATATACCTTAGGCTATTTTAAATTATTAAATTGTTTAAATTTTTATTTGTGGCGTCCATTTTTAAATGAAAATAAATAATTTTGTTTTACCACTATTAAATCGATATGACGCTAAAGCAATGGCTTCTTCATAAATGATGTCTGATAATGGAATCCTGTTCCAGGAATAATATTCAATATCCTGAAGAAGATACCATTGGATTTGATACACTATAATACAAAGTTATTTATTTTGATTTAATTGTGTTTTAGTCTAAATAACAGTTTTATCGTGTTTACGTCTTGAAGAAGTTGTCCTGTTATTGTGTTTATTCTGCGATACATAATAATTTATGTTTTTTTCATGTTTATGTGTAATATCAATACAACCGATCTCATTCTGCGCATTACAGATTCTTTCACAGTCAATTACACGCTTTACGAACCTCTCTCAAAATATTGAGACTAGATGATTGTGTATTTTCCTGTTCGTACATAACCAGGAATTAGATAATAAATCGGAAACCTTCCAAGAAGAAGCTAATTATTACAATCTTAACCAGGGGTTCTCAAACGATGCAAAAAAACTTTATACGCAGCTAATAAACAATCAATCAATATAGTCTAGAAAAATAGCAAACAAAACACGCAAAAAATACGTAATACGTCTGCGTAGTAAGCGTTCAAAATCAAGAAGAAGATGGTTTGACAGGGAGATAGTAAATGCGGCTTTGAGGTGATTTTTCACCAAAACGACGCTCTACAAATTATCCAATTATTATTATTATTAAATACAAATGTTAGAAGGAGAGAGGTAATGTAAAAAAACGATTATAAATAATACAACATAGCTAGTTTAAAATAGAGCAAAAATCTGTTGATTTGATGAAAACAGCATTTAAAGTTGCACTGTGAATTTTTTCAAACTTGTACCTGTAACACGTTAAATAACAGTAAGAAATGTGTTTTTAATTATTTTTGGTGCACATTTTGCGATTATTTCTATCGAGGTAATTTCATACTATGATAACCGTTTCGGCTCGACAAATATTATTATTATTTTATTTTTTAATTTTTTTTATTTTTAAAAAGATAATAAAATATATTTTTTTAAGATCTTGAAAACTTAAAATGTTGAAGGGAAATATGTTATAAATCGGTTGAAATTTGGAATGCGGGGTCATAAAGTCTAATGATGGACACATTTGTATTTCAAAAACTAATTAAGATTAATCGCAAAATCAATCGTTATAATATAGGAATGTTTATGTTTTCGTAAACAATGGGATTTTCATTATCTAAAATCCATACCCACGTAACATTCGTTCCTTATCTTATAAGTTATATAAATTTCAGTAGTTTTTCTTTTTTTATGATGGGAAATAAAGAAAAAAAAAGTTTTTTGCAGTGTTCCAGAACAATGAGGTGTTTTCTCCAAAAATCGTTAAAATGTGTGGAAAATATAAGGTTTATATTTCTGATTCTGATCATCAGAAGCACGTAATTTTTCATATTTTCATTCATAATTATTGATTTTAAGAAAAGATCTAAAACTGCCCTTTCCGAAACAGTTCCAACTGTTTACAGCGTCATTATGACGCAGAAAACGCCTCTGGCTGGTAAGACGGCTCTCGCTAACATTGCCCGGCGTGACGTCAACGCCGCCTTATTCCCGAATGGAAAAGAAAATATCGTGTGTGCGGCAAATCGAAAATGAAACATTTTAAATCGGTATAGAAAATTTATTCGTCAACATAAAAATTAAATTAAGATACCCGTTTTACCGTATTTTTTTCTAGAGTAACAGTAAAAACAGTGAAAATATCTTATTAATGACAATTTTTCATCGAAGTTAAATAACGAATTAATTTATTGAAAATTGCTTTAATTTAATCTAGTTACTTTTCCTCAAATTATCTCTTCGAGATTGCACTGAGTGGGCTAATAAAATTTTGGTCCTCTTTCAATGAAGTTCGATTCAGTCTTCATGCAAAATTTTGTTCGTCATGATTAAATATTTTTAATGTTAAAATTTTGCGACACACAGTTTATGAATTACCGGAGTAGATAACAAAAATATTTTCTGAAGCCTACAAACCAGAACCTAATATGTACTTTGGTGGATTAAGCTTTTCCTTATTTCTTTTAGAGATCCGTAAATGGAGCATGGCCCTGTAGAAAATAACTAACAAAAAACTTACTGAGTTAGTCGCAATTATTATTTTTTTAAAATTATTATTCTTCTTAAGAACTGCTGTAGAACTATCACCCTCATTACACTAATAGTTTTGTATTCAATAATTCAATGGTCATTTACTTTTAAGTTGCCATTAAATGAGTGCAATCTGAATTTACGACCTCCGTAGTCCAGTGGGTAAGACTCTTGACTCACAATCCGGAGGTCGCGAGTTCGAACCCGGCATGCGCAAATAAATTTTATTTGATTAATTTGTGTTATTTCACAATTAATTCATATAAAATAATATATAGAATATTTGCGGCATGTTCCAGAGTAGAAGATACTATCAGTATCGCCCTGGTGTAAGACCACCATTCAGAATTGAAACGTTGCTTGAAAATGGCTTTAGCCGTGTTTGGTGACCAGATATGAATAGCCAGGTACCTTCCTCTTCCCCACCTCCTTCCCCTCCCCACTACCTTCAGCCTCACAACATACCCCCATTGGGGATGCCATAGTCTCACTGGCTCCAGACGGGAGCAGTTGAGATTCTTGTGCGGCATTCACTGTAAAAAAATAAATAAATTATAATTTACGTATGTTAAAATCAAATACCCTCTGTAAAATAAAAACTGAGAACTTTGGTTTGGTTCTTAGCTAAAACCACAGATTCATGCTTATTTTCGCATAGATTCGTTTTTGTGAACTAATCACCATATGATCAAACAGATTTCTCACTGGCCGAGCCTGGAATGCCATTATTTGATATGACAGTTGTAGGTTTTTTGTTTTCATTTTGTTAGTTTTACCATTTTTATAAGTAAAGTTGTATTCTTTAATAGCCAAGCAGTTTCTTTGTAACCTAAGAACTGAGACCCTGTAGGTCTCCAGATAGGTAGAATTTAAAAAGTACAAAATCACGTAAAACGGTATGTGATAAATTTACTCGAATATTCATTTTGAACCGGAGTGTGTTTTGCTGATGTGTTATTAATGTTATTTAAACAATGCAGTTATGTAGTAATAAATCACTTAGATTTAATCACCGTTTTTAATGGTATAAATCAACACTTTCGAAAGCATTTATTGTTTTTTTTTATCAAAATGACAAAAGTGTACACATAAATACAGCTGTAAAATAAATGATGGGAGAAGGTAGGACGGTGGGGGTTAACTAGTTATGTATTAATGTGAAAACACATTTAGGAGGTGGATGTCAGTAAAAAAGATGAGGTTATTAGTAATATTTAATTCACTATTAATATAAATACAATGAAGAGTATTTTAGAAATCTATATAAATTATCAGTAAGGGATGTGTTTGCCCACTGGGCGGGTCGGAGGGAGACCTTTGACCTCTCCAGCCGGTAGTTGTGAAATATTTCAACTTGATTCCATGGATAAAATCATTTTTGTATGACAGGGAAAGTTGAAAAGTTATTTATATTTTTTTGTTGTATAAACGGCTTAAAACGTGAAGAGAAAGTTTTCTTACTAATTTCCTTCATAAAAGGAATGTGTTTGGTTGTGTTGAAATGTCTCGATCAGTTTTTTGTTAACATTTTAATATTTGATATTAAAATTATGTCATTTAGAAATGCAAGTGTTTATTTCAAATACAAACATCTCAAAGACAATTTCGTTTAGTTTCTAAAATGATATTAATTTATACGATATCTTCAAAAATAAGAAATACAAAAGCTAATTTAAAATACATCGAAAGCATTCATGAATTCTAATTAATTTCACCTGTTGTCGTCGGGACTTGTGGACAACAATATTTTAAAGACTGAAAGGTTAACGTGTAAATCTAACTATAACCAAAAAACAATCAATATTAAAAAAGCGATGTTTACGGTAAGTACGGTACTGTAGGTGATTCAGATTGGTAACGTATATTCATTTTATTTTGAAGTGCCAAACCTACAAATACTATTAAATCTTATTTAACGACGGATACTATTCCGGTAACCTACCGCCAAAGCAATAGCCTAACAGCCTTGAACCGCTTGTCGATCAATATATTGTTTATAGCCACCCCCTGCTACCGTACTTTGTCACCTCGTCCCCTAACTCCGCAACATTTAATATTAAATTTATCGTCAAATTATTTTGTTCAAATACTTTTAATTTCCCAGTGGGTTGAGACTTTTCCACCCCCTCACTCGTGATTATATTTCTACAATATACATAATACTACACGCCGCACAATTCCGGCTAAATTAGACCCTCCACGTAAGTGGTTTTTGTCCCATTCGAGGTTGATCTCTTCTATTTGTTTGGTTCCTTTTTCAGGCACTGACCGAATCCTTAACCAGGTCGGTAATTTACTGCTCCGTTGGTCCTGGCTTGTTTTTAAGCTAAACAATTATTATTTAATTAAGGGTTGACCGCGGTAAGAATTTATGAACGCTGTGCGGCACCGCGTACTAGAGGCAACTGAATATCTTGTACTGCTGAGAAATTTATCGATTCAGAAAGAATGGACCTCTCAAGAGATATTTTGATTTAATAACAGTGGTTATTTCGGTGGTTGTTCGATAATTCATTATCCATTATTATTTAGGAATCATCGTAATTCTGTAATAAAAGGTCGAGGGGGTATGATAAATTGATTCTAGATAAATACGCCTGAACGCAGTGTAATCTGTTTGTGTAAACTTATTTTACACAAAGATCAAGTTTATAATTATTTTATGCATAGAAGCCATAATCACAACAATACAAAATCAAACCATTCTCTTGTCTCTTCTCGAGATCTAATCATTTTATTGTCTCTTATTGAATACAATGTTTGAGCTTTGCCTAGATTTTTTTTGAAATATTTACCCTGTGTAGGTATCTAAAATTTAGTCCAAAGTACCTACATACGTCCTCCAGTAGATATTTTGTATTTCGTTTCACAGCGTAAGATTTCCTTACTATTGCCATTGTGAGAGAAAATACTTTTAAACTATCAGCTATGCCCTCTCTAATTTTTTCATATACTCGTACTCAATTTAGAAAATAAAGTATACAATACATATTTTTGACCACGCTGCGCGCTGGCTGTCGAATCCCCCACCTCTCGGCAGTAAAAGTGGCAACCGCTTTGCCGCAGATGTCGTTAAATATACAAATTTCTTATCAAACAATCTAGAAACTACAACAATTTGTCTGCAAGTAAACAGATGTTAAGAGTTAAAAACAAATTAGGTACTTGGAATAAGGGACCGCTCCCTAAATGTTCAGACAATGAACGTACGGCCCGAGTTCTTACAACATGTACGGCAAAAGTTTAAATCTAGTAGCTTTGAATTTGAAACAGCCTTGTGTGGAGTAGCCGGATTAGGGGTACTTGTAGGTGAGTTAATAGGCAGCCATGATTATATTTACGAGGAGCACAGCATTGCTACAAATCCAAGACAGGCCTGTGAATAATTTTGGGGACGTTCTCTGATCTCTTGTCAGGATGATAAAGGAATATTAATCTGATGCCTCCGGAGATAGGTTCCGTGTATTGTCGCGTTTTAGTATAGATTAAGGGCTTTGTGTTTGAAAAGATTTTAGGATGTGCGTTGTGTTTGCTCAACCCATTTAATGTTCAGCGACGTAGGCACTGAATTAAACGTATTGCGAAAAAACATAAAGGGTGAATATTAAAAAATCTTAAATGTAACGCAAAAAGGTTGAATTAATTTTTATTCGATTGAAGTACCTTTTAAAGCGAGATAAATAATAATGTTCCTTTTTTTCATGCTTGAAAACCTCTTTCAAAGCAAATAACTCTTAATAAAAGACGATCGTTAGAGGGCTAGACAAAACTTTCAATAAGACATCCTTCATTTGAACTTGGTGATCTCTGTAATGCAGAGCTCTTTTTAATTTTTTGCGTATTTTGAATCTTTTCAACTCATGCATTTTTTTTAAAATTTCATATGGTATACGTATAATTTTATTCTAAGTTTCTAATGCAATTAGTATCAATTGTTCGAGAAGTTCACTCACTCCTATTTTTAACGGAATAGGCACATTTGGCAGTAAAAATAACTTTCTAACGGGGAAGGTTCAAGTACAATTCTAACAACCGGTAACCGACGAGTTCATCGAAAAACAATTCATCGAAAGCAAATTCATCGAAAACGAGTTCATCGAAAATCAATTCATCGAAAGCAAATTCATCTAAAACGAGATCATCGAAAATCAATTTATCGAAAATCAATTCATCGAATGATCAATTCATCGAATCGCCAATTCATCGAAAAACATTTTTTTGTAGATATTAGAGCTATCAAAATTAAATACCCGAAAAGGTCTGTTTAACTGAGTTAAATGTGTTTAGCAACTGTCAGTTTCGTAGTGACAATGTAAAATTTATAGGTTATCTCTTCGATTTCCGATTGTCAGATACTGCAAAAAAGGGATATCTAAGGAACGGTGACCAGACAACTCATAATGAAACCAACTCATAAACAACTCAGAAAGGTCATTAAGAGTGATGATTAAAAAATATTTAAGGATTGGTTAAATAGGTTAAGTTAGGATAGGTTAGGTTAGGTTAGGTTAGGTAAGGTTAGGTTAGGTTAGGTTAGGTTAGGTTAGGTTAGGTTAGGTTAGGTTAGGTTAGGTTGACCAATGCTTTTTTAACTTCTCGGTCCGCTCGGCATTTCTCTCAAATATCAACAAAATATATTTTTTCGATGAATTTGCGATTCGATGAATTGATCATTCGATGAATTGGTTTTCGATGAATTGATTTTCGATGAATTAGTTTTCTATGAACTCGTTTTCGAAGAATTTGCTTTCGATGAGTTGATTTTCTATGAATTGATTTTCGATGAATTCGTTTTCGATGATCTCGTCGTGAACCCTAACAACCAGATGGCAAAAAACAAAATTTATTTATTGGAGTTTCTCGTGAGAGTCATGTTTGGAATCTCAAACACAAGCATCCATAAACGTGAAATAAAAAGAAATTAGCTGCGACGGAGTTATCAACGCACCCTTATGGATAGAGATCGGTAAAAATGCAGTTTTTTTTGCGTTTTTCACCGTATCACCCATTTTCCACGTGATTAGTGCAACAATGAAAAATGATCTCATTAACTGAATAAAAGGTATTTCTAAATGCTCCATTTGCATTCAATAAACTACTTTTAATTGCAATGATTCCTTTCAGCGAAATGACCTTCAAACACATTTATTCCTATCAACAAAAATCAATTTAGAAAAAAATATTTTTACGAATTCAGCACATCCACCCAAGCTAATCACTTGGGGTGACCTACGGCAGAGGTGTTGGATATCCAATAAATGGTTTCCGAAGCGGCGGTACCCTTACCCGTCTCCCAAATTGAGTCTAAATCAACACCCATGCAACTTAAACGTCAAGTCAAGTTTATACTAAGTTTGGAATTTGAAAATATTGCACGACCCCAACTAATTTATCTTATATATTTATATTTATTATTTCTTTACACGGTACCTAGGTCTAACGTTTACAATTGAGTTTGTAACCTCACTAGGTCAAGCCTGTGTTGAGGTTAATAACTCTACAATTTAATAAAATAACACTATAATGATACATTAAGATTAACTCTTCAAAACTGTATCAAATATAACTCTTTGTAAGATATTATTATAATGTATAGCTTGAAGTACAAGAATCCTCCATAACGTGGTCGCTCCTCAAATCAACTTCATATTCTGTTTCAATGTTGTAGAGACTTAAGTAGTTTTAGGAAACTCGTTATCAAAACATTTTAATTTCATGATATTCTTTGAAAATTGTCTGAAGAGATATTAATCATGAAGCTTTCGAAATTATATTTTATTACTAAAATTTGAAATGTTTAATATAGTATGTAGGATTAAAGGCTATTTGGTGTTTAGTAGGTAGATATAAGAATTCTTGAAGAAACCACGCATTAACTACGTTGATAGAAATGTAATGCAGTATTTCATAATTATTGCGTTCTGTAGTTTTTTCAGTAAAAATACAACTCGGATGATCAAAAGTTTCAATGATTCTTCGGTTTAATATCGTCTTATTTACAATAAATATTTTACTGGACTGAACAGGACTTAGCAGGAGAAATGGTCACTGAAGGTGCCCACCTATCGATTAGATATCATCTGCTATCTTCGTAAAATAATATTTTACGTAGGTAAAACTAACAGAAATTTCGAGGTGAGAGTTAAAGAACATCTTAGGGTCCTAAATGGTAATTCTGAATCTGAGTTCGCAGATCATTTATTAAAAAATTATCATACATTTAAAACAAACTAAGGATTAAACATACTTCATACGGGTTATAAGGCATCGCAAATAAAAAGTTTTTAAATATTAGAAATAAGGAAAAATGTTATGCCAATAGATACAATTATAAGCAAAAAAAATTATAAACCCTCTTTTGACCATTTTCCCACTTTACTGGTCTTTCTTTCCCTTCTAATGACAATGCAATCCCTAATTCTAATAAACTTCCCGACTTTCCCCCCCCCCCCCTTTCTTATACCCCTTCCTCAACATAGGTGATCAGTTTTTAATTTTTAACTTCAGTGTACATATACTCCTGATGTTGTGAATGTTCACGACATATGTAGATAGTGTATAAATAAATATAGTGACGTAAACAAAGTTATTTGTCTTTTTAAAAAAATAAGTAATGCTATCACAAAGTGAAAACCTTTCAGAAGAAGTTTTCTTCAAAAAATTAATATTTTTATTCCTCATCAATATTTTTCCATCTTGCATTTAAAAGTATTTTTTTAGCATATTTTTCAATTTATTTATTTCCACTCTTTCTCATTTTTTTACTTCCCCGATGGCAAGGATTTGTCGTAAATTAGATGGTGTTCAGAAAATATTCACTATTTTTTCTTCCTCAAGGTCACATTTAGGCCATAAGGTGAAGGAATCTGATTCCCTCCAATAAAGTGTAACCGTTAACGTTGTATTCGACGGTCGATGAAATCATTATGTGCGTAGGTTTCTACCATTTAATATTATTCAATATATTTTTAAATGAAAATCCGCTTCAAACACAAAGTTTTTCCATTACAATATAGGTGATAAAAATAAGCCAAACCAATTATAATAAAACATATTTTAACTGTTGAAGTTAACAAACACCCACCTTTGTTTCAAATCCGAAAAGTTAAATTTATGAACCAACAAAAGCTGCAGTTAAACAAAACACGTTCAAAGGTATCGCGCCGGCGTTATATATTTAGTGGAGAACCGTTTAATGGCAAATTTGCTAATAAACAAATGACCGAGATAAGCAAATCTGTAGTCCGCTGTTCTCCTAGCAGCCGCGGTGGCCCGCTGGCCGCTAGCCGCTAGCCGGTCAGAGGAAATAATGTTCCGGGGCGTGTGCCCAGCAAACAGTGCCTTACGAAGGGGGCTGATATGAACCAGGGGTAGTTCATCGGAGGGTATCATTATTACTGTTGAGTGATGTGTTGTCCTATTTGCATTTAACTTTATTTTCCACCTGTCATTTCATATTTATATTCATCTTGATTTATTTCCGTCTGTGGACTTTTTAACATTTTTAATTTCACGTCTGTCATATTTTAAGATAAAATACACAACGAAATTGTTTTTCCATCAATTTCAATTTGGGAGGCGGGTATGCTTACCGCCGCCCAGGGAAACACTTATTGGATAAACAACAGCCCTGCCATAGGTCACCCCAATTGGTTGGCTACGTTTGGTGACTTAGCAAGTTCATGGGGTGAGATTTGTCTATGTCTCAGAGGGGAATGCGTTTGATACATACTGCGTGACGGGCCGGATTGAGAGAGACTGGTTGATGGAGACATTTTACCTCTCCAGTCAGTCTCTCTCGACCCATTAACTTGCACTGCAGTGGGAGGGAAGGACTCATACGTTCGTCACTCCTGGATACCCCTAGATTCCTATCCACCCTTTAGCCTTTCCAGAACTTCTTCTTCTTTCTTTCCCTAAAACATCCCACCATGCAGCATCCCCAAAGATAGGCCCAAAAGGATTTTTTTTTCTCAGGGCCTCCTGAGTGAAGCTAATGTTAAAAAAAGAAAAACATTCTGTCTATAGACTCTTTTACTTTCAATTTCACGTCAATGTCACATTTTATTTTCATTTTTATATAAAAAAAAAGATTTTATACCCTTTTGTCTGTGCTTTCACGAGGAGCAAAAGCGTCAAATCATAGAAACGATGTTATCGATTCCTTACTTAAATTCAATTATCCCTTTTCTAAAACGCTTGCAGCCAGCATCTAAATTCATTTCACCTTTATTGTAAGTTCATCTGAACTATTTATACGCATTTAACCAATACAAATGTTGTTATTTGAGTATAACTTCTCATGTTGCCATGTGCCACATTACAGTTCGATAAACGCCCGATTCCACACCTCTAGAGATCTACAAGGAATCGTACAATTGGTAACCGACGAGTTCATCGAAAATCAATTCATCAATTCGAAAATCAATTTGCACATCTTCAAGACCAATGTTCATTCCTTCCTCTCCTCAAAAAGACCCTCCACACAGCATCCCAGATGACATAGGCCCTGAGGGAAATTATTTTGCTCAGGACCTCCTGTGTGGAGTTAATGTAAAAAAAAAAAAATCGAAACCGAGTTCATCGAAAACAAAGATATTCAAATACAGAATAGATATGCTATGGTGTCCGCGCAACTGTCGCCTGACTACGCCGTAATTAACGTAGTTTTCGTACAAAAAGAATTTGTTCATTTCATCGAACGATCAATTTAACGAATCGCCAATTCATCGAAAAAAAATATTTTGTAGATATTTGAGAGAAAGTTAGAGGGGGAAGTTAAAAAAGGATTGGTGAATAAAAGTTGACAATAAATTTATATATAAAAAAATTGATAATAAAACTTTGGACAAGGAGACTAACCTAACCTAACCTAACCTAACTTGGGGATTCGCTAAATTGATCATTCGATGAATTGGTTTTCGACGAATTGGTTTTCGATGAATTGGTTTTCGATGAATTGGTTTTCGATGAACTCGTTTTCGATGAACTCGGTTTCGATGAACTAGTTTTCGACGAATTTGCTTTGGATGAATTGATTTTCGATTAACTCGCCGTGAACCCGTACAATTATATAGGCGATGATTATTGAAATACTTATCATGTTTATTGGATTTACTATTTTTTGTTTGGTGCTTCAATAGTTTGATATTTAGCGCGGTTTTTGACGTGCGGTCCAAACTGAAGGTTTATAGAATGACATGCGTTCTACTTGAATCATTTACCTAAATCATTTACCGAGTCATTCAAGTGTTTTTTCAAAAGTGCGTATGGTCTACCGGAACAATTTCACTGTGGCGTTGCGTACTTGTCTAACTGAAAATTCACTCCATGGCGTGCGGTCTACCTGAACAATCATACTAAAAACACGTTGGTCACATAAAAAAAAAACACTGTAGTGTGCGGTCACCGATGAGAAAAACCGGCAGAAATGCTCACTGGAATCCAAATCAGCTCATTTTTAACCTAAGTACTGATGGTGTTATTGATTGAAACGTTTTCAAATGTAGAAATCTAAAAATATCTAAAAATAATCGTAAATGATACCAAAGCCGACTAGAGTGCTGGCCTGTTATTGCTCGATAGCACTGACTTGATCACGTGACACTTCAAAATCTGTCGCACTCCGTCTGCCTTGAAAAAGACGCATCGTTTTCATCTAGAATTGTAAACGATAGGAAAGATTATTTGAGAATATTAACTAATGGAACGAAAGGTTGGATGTATAAGAAAGCTGAGGAGTAGGTTTAGTTTGATATAATCTGACAGGGATTAAGATGTAAGCAGAAGAAATGCCTACACAATACACGTAGCCTCCGGCGATTGAAAACCTCCATTCTGCGGAATATTTGCTGGGATATATGTACCTTTTAGCATGAATATTAATATTGTAAAATCAAATGAGCGTCTATCTCTCCCTTTAGGATCAACATGTCAAAATTCAATAGCCTTATTATCGCTACTACCACCGCCATAGAAAAAGGAAGATATGGTTATTCAATATTTGAACGACGACCGGACAATATTGCATTGAAAATAAATATTTAATTACTCTTTTACATTTTTAATTTCACGTCTATGTCATATTTTCTCTTAATTTTTATACAACGAAGTTGTTTTTCCATCAATTTCAATTTGGGAGGTACCTAAGTAGGTACCTACTTATTAAAATCGTATATCAGTAATGGTGGTCTTTCAGGAATATATTGAGACTATCTTCCATTCCGGAAAGTGCCGCAAATAAACCGCATGAAATTAATTAACTAATTGTGAAAAATCACAAAATAATGAAATAAAATTTAATTGCAGGCGCCGGGATTTGAATCCGCTTACACCGGATGGCTAGTCGAGATCCTCCTTACCCTCGTCTACGGAGGCCTGTACATTTCTAAAGACGGGTTGTTTCACAGAATTTGAACAATTAATCATATTTCATAGACAAAATTCAAAGTTCTATTCAAGTTTTGTAATTATTTCATCATGAAACGGTTGTTTTGCAGAACTATACTTAGTACAATAACGGAACCGGAATGGGACTTTTGCAAAACTTGAGTATTAAATTGGAAATTTGATGAGTTGTTCAGATCTGCGATTTTGGATAACGCATTTAAGGATATATTAGTTTGCACATTACTTACTTTTCTTCAATATTCCGCTACCTTAGAAACGTATTTATGATAACTTAACATAAATATTTAAAAAAAAACTGTATACCACCTTTGCTAACCATGTTTTTTAAGCTTAACTGCTCCCACTAACCTAGCAATATATAATGATTTCTCAACTTATGTTAGTTTTAAAAACGCCAGAAATGCAATTCCATAATACTTTAAATACAAATATTTAATTAAAAGTGTGCTAATTAGCAGTGAGTTATCCATTGACACCCCCTCCAGCATGTATCGTACAGTTCGCAGGTAACAGGGAAGAGTGCCCAGTGTTCAGTATTACAGTGTACGTATACTATATATTATAGGTTGTAGTGTACTGGCCGCTGCTCGGGACGAAGGAATTAAAGTTTAAATATGCGGGGACACGTAAGGCCCCGCTACACTTGAGCCCGTTCAGAGGGCGACCGAAAATGGATCAAGTAATTCGGGCCTGCCACAACCGGACCTGCCAACCTACTCAAATGCCTGTATACCTGGTATATCTTTAATACTTGTGAATATATTTTTCAAGAATGTGAGGTATAAATTTACAACGTTTTGTGCAGATTGTTAAGAGACGTATCTGACATACTTTAACCAGAGATTCTTGAGGTTTACGGAGTAAAAAATGAAATGTTAAAAAAGTGTCACGAACTTTCAAACAGAAATGTTCGTCGCTTGACTTATGACGTCATGCTCGTCCTGTCCTTGTTATGGATATTTTACTTGATTATCGTAATGTATAATAATAATAATAAAAAAAAATAGATATTATGTAAACTATATTGTCTCTTTATATGATGAGGAAAGCCAATTATTATATTCATTTTACTACTCTGTTTAATATGTAAAAAAGCATACTTTTTGTTAAAACGTACAAATATTAAATAAATAAAAAAAATATTTTTATTTTTTATTTAATTATTAATTTATTTATTTATTGTTGTTATTTATTTATTTATTGTTGTTATACGCCCGTAGGGGCTTTTACATAGATTAGAAAATAATATTAAAGACATCAAGGATTACACATACATAGACTTTATACCAAAAGTAAAAGTGAAAAAACTTTTAAGAATATACAAGTAGTTTTTAAAGAAAAAAAACCACTTGTATAATCTTGTGGAAAACCGTGAAATATTTTAAACAATGTAATATTTAACAATAACATAGAACAAAATATAATATAAACATTACAATAACAAATCAAATCGTTAATTATATTATACCATGTTACAATAATTTGTAGTATTCCACAAAGTGTTGGTTTAAATTGCATTTTAGAATGTAAAAGGAATCAGCGAATACATCTACAATACCACCAAACTTGTTGCCTAAATAATGCATCCTATTGATAAGTGAGTGTGATTGGTAGTTAGTTGTGTATGTGTTGCAAAAGAATGTTGTATTTTGTCTAGAATTCCTTGTCGGTACATGGAGTTTAATAGTAGCAACGATGGCAGGGCTGTCAATTAGGTTGTTCATAATTCTGTACAATAAAATTAGGTCTGAAATGATTCTTCTGTCAGACAGCGTAATTAAATTTAGTCGATTCATTAAACTTAAATAATTAATGTTTTCTATTGGAATTTTGAGTTTGAAATTTAAGTACCTAAGAAATTTGTGTTGAACTCGTTCTATTTTGTTAGAGTGTACTTTATAGAAAGGGGACCAAATAGGTGAATTATATTCTACTTGACATCTAAATAATGAAATGTAGAGTGTTTTCATGCAATCCAAGGACTTAAAATCAGTTAGGGTTCTACAAAGGAAGCCAAGAATCTTTAAAGCCCTATTATTTATAAAATCTATATGTGGTTATACGCCCGTAGTGGCTTTTACATAGATTAAAAAATAATATTTAAGTTATCGAGAATTACACATACATAGAATTTATACCAAAAGTTATAAAAGTCAAAAAATTTTAAGAATATTCAAGTAGTTTTTGAAGAAAAAACCACTTGTATATTCTTGCGTAAAACCGTGAAATATTTTAAACAATGTAATATTTGACAATAACATAATATTTTCTCCATTCTTCTACTAATTTTAGATAATTTATAACAAAAATATGCTTGAGTACCTACAACCGCACAGCTCGTGCCGTGCCGTAAAACACGAAACACTCTGGCCGAGGCCTTGGGTCGGTCGGGGTGAGGGGTTGTGCGTTTTTGAAAAAAAAAACATAATAAAATTTTAATTTACGTTTTGTACACTAAATAATGTTGAGAAACTAAATTCATAGATTTAGGATTGTTAATTTTAACGAGTTCTGCTTGCTGTACGATTTGGATTTGTTTCTGGTCTTCAGGGTTTCAGGTCAGAAAAAATCATAAAATATTTAAGAGTATTCTTTTTTCAAATCAACTGAAAGTGGTTTTTAAATCACATTGTTCTACTAATTACCACGAAAATATTTTTTAGGTACTTTTTTAATTTAATTTATTAATATTAATATCACCGCTATAAGAAATAGCATTGATTTTTTTGTTTGTTTTGAAATTAATAATTAGTGTGTATTTTTTTTTACATTAACTCGACACAGGAGGCCCTGAGGAAAATAATGTCCCTGAGGGCCTATGTCATATTTGAAGATGCTGTGTGGAGGGTCTTTTTGAGGAAAGGAAGGAGTGAACATGGATCTTGCAGAGACCCATGTTGTAGGAAGGAGGAAACACAGAGGCCGGCAAATCGTTCCACAGCCGAGCCCAAAGATATTCAAATACAGAAGAGATATGCTATGGTGTCCGTGCAACTGTCGCCGGACTACGCGCTAATTAGGGTAGTTTTCATACAAAAAGAATTTGTTCATTTCGTTGATTTTTTGAAAATGTGCATTAATATTGGTTTACAATATATTTTGAATAAGGAAAGAATTCGTTCATTTAGTTTAACGTTCGTTTGGTTTATTCGTTAATTATTTGTTCTTTTAGTTTATTTGTTAATTAATGAAGCGCAGACCCACATAGTAAAAACAGCAGATAGCACATCTACTTATATTTCAATATGAAGACATAGCAGATTTAATAGATAACACAAGAAATGGAAGACATAGCAGATTTAATAGATAACACAACACCAATCCCATGTATATCTACCAATGATTCCGAAGTAGTACGTCAACTATTATTTAATTCAACCCTTTCGATATTCTCTATGAACATAAGAAGTATAAACAAAAATTTTGATGAACTCCTAATTCTCCTCACTGACCTTGTCTCAGATTTTGATATAATTGTCTTGAGTGAATGCTGGATTCAAGAAAATTTCATCCCTAAAACGATAAGAAACTACAATCACTATAATACTCTACACAACCAAACTCAGAACGATGGAGTCATTGTATACATTAAAAATCACATCTCACACTCAGTAAAAGAGATCAAAATTAAATATGCAAACTGTCTACAAATTCAACTTGATAATCATATAACACTTCTTACAATGTACAGATCTCCGAATACACATAATATAACCCCATTCATACATTCACTGCATGAAATTTTATCAAACATTGAACGCTGCCAAAACACCCTTATAATTGGTGATCTTAACATAAATATAATTAATAAAATGCACCCTCAAGCAAATGATTACCTAAACGCACTAACTTTATTAGGATATTTTCCAGCCGTTACAGCACCAACTAGAGAATCAGATTCAAACACTAGCAGTTGTATAGATCATGTATTTGTTAAGAGTGAACTAGACACCAAATCCATTGTCTATCAATCAACTGTTACAGATCACTATTCAATCATCACTTCTCTCTCGCATAAAAATCACAAATCACCACAAAATACTTCCCCCCAAGAAAAGATCTCATATGAAACTCTCCTAAACAATGTCTCTAAAGAAAACTGGGAACTTATCTATTCTTGTACCGACGTCACCTCTGCATGTGAATTATTTATAAATACCTTACGTAACCACTTAACCGATGCTACATCATACACAAAAAGTAAAAAAAAACGATCTGACACAAAACTCAAACCATGGATCACTGCAGGAATTCTCTACTGTATCAGAAAGCGCGATAAGATTCATAACTTCTGTAGAAAAAATCCCCACGATTATGCATCTCTCTTATTCTACAAACGTTATAGAAATAACTGCAAAAAAATAATTGACAGTGTTAAAAGAGATTACTACCATAAACAAATCAGTGAAGCTAACGGTGATAATAAAAAAATTTGGAATATCGTTAAAGATATAGCCAATATTAATAAAACCAATACACCCATTGTTAAGATTAACATCGAAGACCAAATATTACATGTCAATTCCGACCCCGAAAAAATTTCCGACCATTTCAATCAATTTTTCTCCAATATTGGATCTAACTTAGCAAAAAATATTTTAGACAGACACAACGTCTCAGACAAAGATCTTGCAAACAATATACCCCTCACTAATCTTAGCTATAACCCTTTCCACTTCACTCCCACTACTGACGCAGAAATTTTAGAACTAATCTCATCCCTTAAAAACAGTAACTCTGTAGGTATAGATCACATTTCAACAAAAATCATCAAACATATCCAAAAATATATAGCCTCACCTCTGAAACATATAATCAATCTAAGCTTTAAAACTGGTGTATTTCCTAACTCCTTAAAACAGGCCACAATAATCCCAATATTCAAATCAGGAGACAAACTATCTGTAAATAACTATCGACCGATATCTTTACTTAGCACAATATCTAAAATCATAGAAAAAGCGGTGAAGAATAGACTCTACAAGTTCCTTGAAGATAACAAAATATTATCGGACAACCAATATGGTTTCCGCAAAGGTAGGAGTACCTCAGATGCAATAGCCGCCCTCACAAAAATAGTTTCCTTTAATCTCGACCTTGGTCGAAAACCGCTTGCTGTTTTCCTCGATCTCTCAAAAGCATTTGATACGGTCTCTCATCCCTTACTGCTTAAAAAACTTCAACAGATCGGAATAACTGGGATACCCTACACATGGTTCGAAAACTACCTAACAAACCGAACTCAACAAACTCTTATCCACTCTGACAAAATAAATAAAAGCAAAAAATTATCCATGTCTTACGGTGTACCGCAAGGCAGTGTACTAGGACCAATCCTATTTCTTTTATACATCAACACACTATGTACCATGGATATTGGAGGTAAGATATTATCATTTGCTGACGATACAGTCTTAATATTCGAAGATGAAACATGGCAAGCAGTTATAAACAAAACTAATAATGGCCTAATAAAAGTGAGGCATTGGCTTGACACAAATCTCCTTACACTCAATATTGACAAAACACAATATATGACGTTTTCCATACGCAAACATAATTTTCCCATCAACTGCCCTAAACCAATAATTCACTCGTGTTCACTAAACATGCACCCACACCCACCCGGAACCCCACCTATTACAAATTGCACGTGTCCTACCCTTAAATCATCTAAGGAAGTTAAATATCTGGGCATAATCATAGATGACCAATTACGTTGGGAAGCACACATAAGTGGCACAGTTAAAAGACTCCGTAAGCTCTGCCATATATTCTGCTCTCTTAGATCCATCTTAGACCTAAAAACACTCAGAAGCGTATATTTTTCCCTTTTTCAATCCATTGCAACATACGGTATTTTGGGATGGGGTGGTTGTACAGAATCCGCCATTAATCCAATAATTACAGTTCAAAAACTAATACTGAGAATCATATTTAAATGCCAACCTACCCACCCCTCTAATGTGCTATTTACTAAATTTAAGGTCTTAGATATTCGCCAACTATTCACTAAGACAAGCCTATTCTACATACGGAAAAATAACCTACTGGTGGCTCCACAACATCAAGCCAAAACCCGCTTTTCATCAAATCTGGGATGCGTGGTCCCAAAAACTAGAACCACATTCGCTCACCGACAATTTTGGTTCATTGCCCCCAAAATATACAATGCATTGAGCACCGATATAAAATCAAATATTACCATACCTCTTTTTACTATTCGTGTTCAAAATTGGATATTCGAAAGGGGACGAGATTTTTTTAAAGAATATATGACTTCCTAACCATTTTAAAAGAAAAGAAAATAATTAAATCAACTAAATAAAATATCATACTTGACAAACCTCCAGTAAAAATTTTAGCTTTCATAAAAAAAAAATATATATATATAGATTAACATATTTAAATCCTACTTCTTAGTATTTTATATAGTTATATTTTAGTATTTTATTTTTAACTTCTTTAAAACATTTTCTTTTTTATAATCCTTTATATATTTATATATATATATTTATATGTATATGTGTGTTTGTATGTATTTATATGTATTTGTGTATATATGTGCATATGTATTTGTATGTGCATACGTATACATATATCTTGCTATATTTTACCTTAAATATTTTTATCTTTTTTCTTTATCTTGTTTCTAATATCTTATAATTTCTATTTCAAACCTATATTTTGTTCTAGTTCATACACTGTATAACTTATATCATGTATGATTACCTTAGCACGGGCATTAGCCTAGTATGGTAATCAAGAAAAAATAAATAAAAGTGTATTTTCAAAAACTGTATGCAATAAAAAAAAAAAAAAAAAAAAAAAAAAAAAAAAAAAAAAAAAAAAAAAAAAAAAAAAAAAAAAATATATCTTTGGCCGAGCCGTTGAACTCAAGAACGAGTCATAGAAACGACCCGTTGTCATGCGACTAATGTCAACCGTGTACAAATGTTGGGCGCGTGTTCGGCGTGTTTCCCGACTATGCACCGGTGCCGAGGGGATCAATGACGCTAGTTCCTCAGAGCATCTTCCAATGTAATACCGGTAGAACAAGAACAGCATTCCCACCTGACGCCTATGCTCTAAAGATTTTGTCTGTATTATGGCCTACATCTCAAAAAGCAGATAAAAGTTATATTAAAATGAAAATCAAATGTATAGTGTAGTGGAAAAAATATTCAACACAGCTACAAAATTCAAACAATATTCATTGACAGTAATCCAAACACAGTAGGTACTTACTATAACAAAGATTTATATTTGATCAGCGCTATCACGAAAGAATAATCAGTTTGTTCCGCCACAAATTATGCACAAAACTATTTTAAAAAGTAATTAATTTAAAAATTTAAGTTTTTCAAAAGCCAAATTTGAATGACAAGTGTCACGCTTTACTCAGATGACCCTGTTTCTAAAAAGCCTGAATTCTTGAATCCTTGTATCCTTGAAACGCTGTCTACATTCTCAAAAGACATGCTCCAATATGAGACACAAAACTTTTTAGTTTAAGAGCCAGATTTTTTTTATGAGATGCCGTAATTTGTTTTATAACCTTGACACACATCTGCAAAAAAAATCGCACGAGAAGAGCGTTTATAAATATCTTGACGTGTAACTTATAAGAACTGAGGAAGGAAGAGTGAAAAATCTTAAAATGTTTTCTGCCAGGAAAATCAAGATTGGCGCGATATTTTAAATCGAAGCCTTCGAAGGTTGAACAGCGCAAGATGTCAAAGTTGATTGATCGGTATTATTATCAGTCTACGAAACTCGGTATTTTTATTTCGTTTGCTCTAAACTATATTCGAGCATTTGAAGGTAATTTCCTTTACTAAATTATGTTTGCAATGTAACATTAATTTATGTTTGCATATCTACCCAATCACATTATTAAAATCAACTTGTTCGATAACATTGTTTCATAGCATTAAAAAACTATTAATATTTGCAATCAAACACAGGCTCTTTCATAAAGATTAATGACTTTCACTTGACAAATCAATACAAGTTTTTAAAGTGAAAATTTTTTTAGACCAGTTGCGGTTCGAAACTCGATGAAACAAAAATAAGCGACACTATAAAGGAACAAACATGTACTTCTATAGGGTTTAACCTGCGAGAGAATGAGATGGCAATAAAATATGTATTTAATTCATTGGTACTCGGTTCCATTATAATACGAAAAATCCATAGTCCATAGTAAATTTACGATATCTAGTCTTCAGACTACTCCAAAATGAAAAGGCATAAGAAAACACAAATGAAAGCGACATCTAGCGATTCCAAAGAAGAAAATACAAACATTAATAAGTTGACCAAATGTATACAAATAAATGTATACTAATAATGAAAAGGTGCACTGGAATTCGACGACAAAAATTTGTAAAAAATCATCCTTCACGTAGTCTCCCCACTCTTTTCTACTTTAGTTTTCTGAAGGTTTTACTTCTACCGCGTGTGTATTGCACACTCTGATTTATTTTATTTTAAATTCTTACCACACTCCATTTCGGCACACGTTAGTAATTTCTATGGTGTCGATCGAAGAAATTTACAAAATCATTTGATTTTTATTTTTATTTTGTTAGATTTTATGGCAAAGTTTGTACATGTTGTAAACATAAAGCATAATATAAAAATAGTATCGCAGTTCTCATCAGGATGTCCTGTTCTGAAAGAAAAGCAGGTTTAAAAAAGTTCCTTTCTTAATCGTATTCATTGTGCTTAAATCAGGCTTGCATCATTTCAGATATTCTCATTCGTTGCAGCTTACATAAGTTTATCATTAGAACGCCCGCAGGAATATAATTTCATTTAAAAACTACATGGTTATGGTTAACCCATCTTGGTATAGGTATTTATAATTTCGTTTTATTCTTTTACCCGAAATAAGATAATTTTTTCCAAGCTTTCATTCTTGACAGTTAATCCCACAAACATACTGAACGTTCTTATAGCAAGACAGTTCATGACATTCGTAAATATATAATTATTCCGTTGTAAGAAGTATTCTTTTATTTTATGATATGTTGTTGTTAAAAATAATGAGCTATGTATTATAATTTAAAGGTTTTTTGCTGGCTTTGGAAAGAATCCTTGAATAATTTATGGTTTGTTAAACAATAAATTATTCAAGGATTCTTGTTTAAAAAAAACTGTTCAACGGAGAGTGTCATGAAGTTAGCACATATTTTTTTAAACAGCTGACATGACAATTACTTATTTTAGCTTTCTACAAAATTTCTAATAAAGATACAGACATTAAATGGTATATCTACGTAGCTTTTCAGAATAAGTGTTCGCATTAATTCACCCCTTTATCAGCAGATAATATGTGGAAACGCCTTAGGAAGAAGTAAATAATTTAATTTTAAATATCACGTCTGGAGCTAAATTGCAGTACTATCGTGAACAACATCTTGTGTGGCGTTACAAATATCCGATCCTTGAATTACTGCGATTAGCGAAACGTGCCACTCCGCAGCAACAAGCCGAAACCAGAAACAATGGCCTACTCGGCTACATGTACTTCTTCTTGTAATCTTGGAATTTATGAAAACTACGTGACAATGCTTTCATGACTTAATAATTGCACGCAAAACGGGCATTTCAAAGACGTGACCGCCCCCGCAGCGGAACCAGGGAGGCGCAAGGGCGGAACCGGGGTGGGAGAGTTACCAACACTAATACCTAAAAGCAGGAGGGACAAAACCCCAACAAAAGGCACAACAAACAAGGTGTTCTCGCTCACCACACCGCTCCAAGTTTCCCCGAACGCCTTGGGCTTTATAGCTGAGAACTGGAAACTAGGATCCTTGTATGTATAACCTATGGGAGTGCCTATTTCATTGAATTATTTTTAGTACTTGGAAAACAAAGCGTGTTCACGGTAATAGACTGCGAAAGGAAAATACACTTTTTGTTATGACAATTAGTAACTTTGTGATGAAACCATTATTAAATGAAATACTGTTAATGTCTATCACTTTATTACGACAAGTCAACCGTTTAGGGCGTAACCAAAACGATTCGAACCAAAATTATATAACAACAATATTAGGACTAAGGGGTTATTTCACCATCCTCCTGATAGCTGATCATACGATAATGAATATTTAAAAAAAAAACAAATAAGCGCTCGCAACAGGTAAAAAAAACTCAGCTAACTTATCCCATATATAGCCACTATTCATAGGTTCAAGTACTGAGTCAGACTTTTAAATAAAGAAATCGGATATGTAGACGATGTATGAATGTGAGTGAGGCAAAGAGTGTGTGCCAAGACCGAGTTGTTTGGCGGTCCGTCCTCTCTGCCTACCCCTGCGGGGAAACGGCGTGATGGTTAGTTAGTGGATATGTACGTTATCGTATGAATAAACTATGAGGAGAAATACCCCCTACGTCATTCAGGTGTACCTAGATTGCATGCATTCGGTAATAATTACGTAAATATTTTATGTTAACTACATGTGGATATAATAAGAAGGCTATGAATAGGATATATTATCGTATCTCCTCATTAAAAATTAATGTAAGTAAGAATTTCAAAATTTCAAGCAATCCCCGACATAAAAAATAGCTGATGCCCTTAAAAAGCCTGAACATATTTACATGAATTGTAGCTAAGAACCATCTAGATCACGTCAGCTTTCAAACAAAAAAAAAACGCATCACGATCGATCCATTCGTTTAGGAGCTACGATGCCACAGGCAGACACACACACAGACTAGGGATGTCGAAAGTGAAAAAAATATCGATATATCGATGTATCGATATTTATTAAAATATCAATATTGATGTCGATATATCGAGGAAAAAATATCGATGTATCGATATATCGGTAAAATTTTCAAAAGATTTTGAGCTTTTAAAATAATAGTGTATTCAGCTCAATATTATCAATAGTAATTTTTATACACAATGTGTATTATTTTAATGTACAAAAATCTCAAAAAAAATGAAGGTATTTTTATCAGTATTCAGTTTTATTAGGTAATAATTTCAAAAACACCAAAAACTAAAAAGTTGTCTTATAACTTATATGTAAACTGAGACGCATACAAAGTTTATATGCGTCTCAGTAACATTCTACTGGCGTATTAATCTGTCAAAAAGGACTTCGTGTTTGGAACAAGGTTTAGTCAATAATTATAGACAATTGGGAAACAACACATAGGATTGGCTTAGAAAAAAATGGCAAAAAATAGCATATATTCCTATGTATGTGCCTACACATATGAGATAGTATTAGTGATCACAAATACTATGCAAAGACAATAGATTTGTAAGCTATTAAAAGTTAAAATTTAAACCGCCAGTGATGTCATGAATCAATACAGTTACTTTTTTTCCGTTCGTTCCTATACGGTTTTGGATTCTAGTGACTTTAGTTACATAAATAAAATAAAATATCGTTTTTGATACAATTTTCGATATTGTATAATTTGTATCGATATATCGGATCAAAATATATCGGCTAAAAATATCGATGTATTGAATTAAAAATATCGATACATCGATATATCAATACTTTTTCAACAAGCCTAACACAGACAGACAGACACACAGAAAGTCAAACTTATAACACCGCTCCTTGCTTCGGGGGTTAAAAAATAATTACTTGGACAGATGAAAACCATCAATGTGTCCAAATATTATGAATTTGGACTTTAAAAAATAAACAAGTGAGTAATCGTGCTTTCAAATATATATATATATATATATATATATATATATATATATATATATATATATATATATATATATATATTTTTTTTTTTTAATACCTACAACATTTCACAAATCATAGTACCATCCAATAATATTGACCTCACTGGTGGTTTATCCGTGCTGAACGTAATCTAATAAACATTTATTACATTGTAGTATAGTTAGTAAACAATAGTAAAGTTTTCGTCTGGTGACTCTTATCCTAACGAAGGTGACTATTAACAGGGCCCTCCTCACCCCGAAGGCTGCATGAGATTTCAGGTTTCAAAGTCATGAGCTCCAAAGTCTTCTTCATTTTTACGTCAAACCGTACAAGAAACCCAACTGCTCACAACCGTTTGGAGCTAGTCAGAATATAGCATTATGGCCAGGGGCGTGCACTCCATATAGGCACATAAGCACTGCCTACCCCACCGTATTTGTAAAACATAAGCGTGTAAATAATATTATAGTTTATTAAATTATTGCTAAAAATAAATATACACTTTCAAAAATAGGCGCGAAAAAGCTGGGCAACCGAAAATATGCTAGGGCCACATCAAACGGCATACTACAAAAAATGTGGCATAAACTGTAACTAGAAACTACACGCACGCCCTCCGACTGCCTCACCAAAATGCGGCCTAAGCGGGAATGATTTCTGCTTGGAGCTGACTTCATACAAGATACAACATGAATATTTACGAAATGCACATAGTGGAGTAGAACTGTCGTTTTGAATTTGCTTCTATAAGGTTTTTTTGTTTATTAGGCAGTGCTTTCTGGAACAAAATTAGCAAATGGCAATCAGTGACGACAGTAACATCTGTTATTATCTATTTCTATCAACTAGTTGTCTTACCAGCAGCAAGCACATTTAGCAAAAACTTGTACAAAAGGAGTTATTTGAAGTAAGTTTTTTTTTATTTATTTGAATCAATTCGGCGGTTTTCCTCCTGCCTACCCTGATCAAAAACTCTGTGCACGCCACTGATTATGGCATATGCAATTATTGGGATATGTTCTGATGCTGAAGGTAGTAAGGAGGGGAAGAAGATTGGGAAGGGAAGGAGATAGGAAGGGGAAGGTGAGGAAGTACTTAGATATTCAGATCTGGTCATTTCAAGCAAAGTTTAACTTCTGAATGGTGGTCTTTCGCCAGGGCGGTACTGAGAGTATCTTTCACTCTGAAGCGTGCCGAAATATTATATGAATTAATTTTGAAACAAAACATTAACACAATAAATTTTACTTGCGCCAGAATGGATTTTGTGGTGATACAGTTGCATTAAAACGAGTTGTTTTAATTCTAACAGTTATATGAACAGTAGACTTTATGCAGTGTTGCTTATTCCAATTTGATAATTCGCAACGCTCGTGTATTTTGGCGGAATAAAAAGGTACTACAAAACACGACTACCACCTGGAAGGGGTTGGGTTAGAGAAAACACAAAAAGATTTACATATTAGACAAAATACAAAGTGTTTGAGTTAAAACATGGCTATGCACAGTCCAATGAATCAACAAGTCGTGCAAAAGTATGAAAAAAAATAATCATATTATTCAGTTCGTTTAAGTACTTACGTGACTTTTATTTAAAAATATTTGTCTGTTCCGATTCATTATTCCATATTTTATTATTTGGTAGCAAAACGAAATTAAATTATCTGAATAATTTTAATTATGCTTAATTACCATAGTAATTGTTTGAAGGGTAAAGTTTAAATTGGTTTCAATTATTACATTAATTTCGGCACTGATTGAAATCGAAGCTATTTTACCGGTTAAATTCCATTAAAGTTGGACTGACTGGAAATAGTTTGGAATCTCGTTTACTTTAAATTTATTTTTAATCCTGATTCAATCAAGTCTAAAACACTGAAGCTTAAATTTTTCTAACTGATAAAAACAAATACGAAAGTGATGCACAAAGTGGTTATTTTGATTTGCATTAAAATATAATATAGTCTCAGATCATGGTGTTCGAAAGAGAGAGTACGAAATAACACCGTGCAATATAATTTTGAATGATGAATTCTTGGAGCAGCAGGATGAGTTTGTGTATTTGGGAAGTATGTTTACGAGAGATGGGAAGGCTGGTAGAGATATTGAAAGGAGGGCAACTTCATTACAGGAAGACTGAACGCGGTTGGCGCTAACAAAGAGGCGAAACTAGCAGTCCGTAATGGAGTGCCGGTACCTACCCTGATAAATGGAAGCGAAGCATTGAACTGACAGAGGAAGAAAGAAAGTAGAATGAATGCTGTAGAAATGAGATCTCTGAGGCTTATGTGTGGTAAAACCACGTATGATCATGTGAGAAATGTGGAGAAGCAAAGAATGCAAGCTGATGTAAGTGTAATTAATGATCAGGGTTAAAAAAGGGACGCTCTGATGGTTTGAGCATGTATAGCAAATGAACGAAGAAAGGAGCGTAAGGATAATAATACATGACTCAAATGTGAATGGTAGAAGAAGTCAGGGTCGCTCGAGAAAGATATGGCGCGATCAAGTGAAACAGATACTTTAGTCGGGCTATGTTAAGAGTCAAAATAATAGAAGAATGAGGTGTAAAAGTTTGAATGAGCCAATAAGTATATGCCAAATCCGGTTTGTTTGGCGGTCCGTCCTATCTGCCTACCTCTGCGGAGAATCGGCGTGATGTTTAGTTAGTTTTTATCTGTCGTCCCGCCGAAAACCGCTCGTTTGAGGTTATAACGATGTATTTCCTTACGTTAAACTTAGAAGTTAATTTACGCACTTATCGGTTTTGTACGAACGAATTTTGATGGTACCCTCATCATGACATGACATTTTATCTTATTTACCAAATTGTATTTCTACTACGAAGTCTTCTTAGTTTTCCTTACACAGTTAAATTTGATCATGGAATCGATACTCGAATGAACAACAAAAAGATATGCGATACGGCACTTATCGATAAGTAAATATCCATATAATGTGATGACATACGTGGCTAAGTGACAGGTTCTGAATTAATAATTTGGGTTTGTTCCTGACGTCCTGAGAAGAGCCAAAATGCACAGAGCGCTCCTAATTATGGAGACAATTTAAATTCATAATAATCGCATTAATATCATTAAAGACGCTTAACTGAATAGTTCTTGGTATCAGGCAATTGACGGCTACAATAAACTAAATGCAGAAATCTGTTTAAATTATAAAGTTTTTTTATTTTAACACCGCATAAAGAGTCCCAACTGCTCTCAACCATCTGTAGTGATACTGTAGTGATATTATGGCATCCCACTTGAGGAAGGTGTGCGAAGGGCTGGAGATGAGGGAGCGGAAGGTCGGTAAGTTCCAGGCTATTCAGATCTGGGTTAAAGCCAGTTCAAGCCAAATTTCAATTCTGAATGGTGGTCTTACACCAGGGCGATACTGAGAATATCTTCCACTTTGGAACGTGCCGCAAATATAGATAGATACCAAAGATATTCAAATACAGAAGAGATATGCTATGGTGTCCGCGCAACTGTCGCCGGACTACGCGCTAATTAGCGCAGTTTTCATACAAAAAGAATTTGTTCATTTCGTTGATTTTTTGAAAACGTGCATTAATATTGGTTAACAATATATTTTGAATAAGGAAAGAATTCGTTCATTTAGTTTAACGTTCGTTTGGTTTATTCGTTAATTATTTGTTCTTTTAGTTTATTTGTTAATTGGTAAACAATATCGGCGACACCTGGAAGCGCAGACCCACATAGTAAAAACAGCAGAAAGCACATCTACTTATGTTTCAATATCTTTGATAGATACCTACTAAATATTATTTTAAATGAATAAATTGTGAAATAACACAAAATAAACAAATACAATTTAGAATTTACTCCTGCACGCCGGATTTTGAAAGCGTGACCTCCAGCATCGCTAGTCGAGAGCCTTACCCTCGACCACGGAGGCCGTCATAATCGTTCATAAAAACCCATTGTTTTATAATATCAAGTTAATAAATTTTGCTCTGAGAAGTCGGCGTGAATAAAAAAATCAGAGAGTGCAATTCATACGCGGTAGAAGTGAAACCTTCAGAAAACTTAAGTAGACAAGAGTGGTGAAACTACGACGCACTTTTTTATCAATGTAAAGGATGATTTTTTTCTTATTTTTGTCGTCGAATTCCAGTGCACCTATTCCTACACATTTGATCTTCTTATTACTATTTGTGTTTTCTTCTTCGGAGTCCCTAGATGCCGCTTTCGTTTGTGTTTTTCTTTTCCTTGTTCATTGTTGAGTGGTATGAAGTATTATATTTGAACCGAGGACCCGTGAAATAAATAAATTTTATTTTTTATTTTTTTATTTTAACTTTATGAGTAAAACCTCAAATTGTAATATTTAAATAAATGAAGACAATGTAAGCGAAACTCAATCCAAAATCTGGAAACAGAAAAATCAGAAAAACATATTGACACCTCTGGGACTCGAACCCAGGACCTCTTGCTTTCCGGGCAAGCGCGCTAACCACTGTGCCACGGTGTCGATATGAAATTCGGTCATGTTTAACTGTACCATACTTCGACTAAGAACCATCTACATTATCTTCATTTTCTTTAACGATATGCGTTAAAGAAAATGATATGCGTTAAAGAAAATGAAGATAATGTAGGTGGTTCTTAGTCGAAGTATGGTACAGTTAAACATGACCGAATTTCATATCGACACCGTGGCGCAGTGGTTAGCGCGTTTGCCCGGAAAGCAAGAGGTCCTGGGTTCGAGTCCCAGAGGTGTCAATACTTTTTTCTGATTTTTCTGTTTCCAGATTTTCGATTGAGTTTCGCTTACATTGTCTTCATTTATTTAAATATTTTATTGCTCATCTCGTTCTCTCGCAGGCTAAATCCTATAGACCCATGTGTTTGTCGCTCGTTTCCATTTCATCAAGTTTCAAATCGCAACGGTATTAAAGAAGTTTTAACTTTAACAAATGGAAGTTCAACCAAAGAAACATTGTTTTATTTATTTTAATTATTTATTTTTAGATTAGATTCGTACATTGAAATGATTTCATAAATATTCTAGATTGAGCTGCTTCAGTTCTTTTTTGTTCACTGAACGTTAGTTATTTCACATAGATTTAAATAATAATAAATAACACATTATTTACACTAGCTGCATAAAAACAAGAAAACATCATAAGTTGCCTTGCTACGCCCCACTTTTTAGCGAATAATCTGAGTTATAAAATACAAGAATGCAGCCACGAGGAGTTGTGAGGCGATGAACATGAAAAACGAAAAAAACCGTACACATTTCGCTCGGAAAATGAGTAAAAAAACGGCGAACCTCGGAAAATTCAGAAAATATTTTAACTCGCGCAGCTTGCGGCGAGATAAGGTTTCAACGCCATGGTTTTTACAGGGAAATTTTATTAGTTTCCATTGTAATTGGTCACTGCTCTGTGCTTTGCGTTTCCGTAAAATACTGCACGTTAAGTCTTCATTTTTTTGCATTTAAGATGCAGCTATTTACGCTGTTAAATTCAATTATAAAGATGGTTCGGAATAAGTTTTAAATCTTCGTAAATGAAATTAGTAGAATAATTTAATATGAAGAGATGGTTGCTATTTGATACGCCTAGTAGTTTCAACTGATACGGAGCTAGTGGAACTATTGCATCCCCAAATTGAGAAATGTTAATAAAATGACGAAATAATTTAATTACATATATACATTATTCTTTTCATCAGGCCCATTGCATTATCATCAAAAGGTATTACTATATCATTATAATATTTATTTATTTACGAAGTATATTATGGTATCTGCATTGTCAAAAGAGCGAGCGGTTATCCATCAATAATACATATATGTATATATATATTTTTTTTCATATGAAGCAATTACTTTGTGGTTAGACATTATATTATAAAAAATAAAACAAGCACTTTGTACTTTTGAATGTAGCTATACCTTTGTGGTTATCCATTATAGATAAATGAAACAATTTAACTTTGTTTAAACCACTTATATATTTGAGTAAAGCCGATCGGTTTCGGAACGACCACCGAAAAAGGTCAATGTCAATTTAACAACGGCTTCACCCCTACCGACCGGTTTCGCTTCGACCAAGCTTCCTCAGGATATAATAATAACTAAGTTATTAAAGTTATCTAAGTTATTTAGCAAATTTTATATATTATAATTTTATGTTTTATTTTTTATAATAAATTTTTTAATGCTTACTTTTGCGTCGCTGAAAATCCCTGGAAATCAAGTTATTATTTGATGGTTTTAAGCTTCTTATAATAGAAAATACGTTTGGAGGCGGGTATGGGTACTGATGCCCCGAGAAACATTTATTTTATAACCTACACCCCTGCTACAGGTTGCCCCAGTGGTACGCTACGTTTGGTGACTATTCATCGGGTGGGGTATGTCGGCGGATGCTTTTACCACCTATTACGTGGCGGGCCGGATCCGAAGAGACTGGTTGAGGGAGACCTTTTCTCCTCTCCAGTCTTTTTCCTCCTCGACACATTGCCTTGCACCGCAATGAGAGGGATGGATTGATTTGTCAGTCATTCTTGGACAAATAGACCCCCGGATTCTAACCTACCCCTCGTATCTTTTCATTCCCAGAAACCTCTCCTTCATTTTCCTATAAATACTCTCCACATAGAATCCTCAAAGATGTCATAGGTTCTGAACGATTTTTTATACTCAGGGCCTCCTGTATGGAGCTAATATACAATTATATTTCGAAAAAACATAGTTTTGGGGTTTAATGTCAGTAAGATACATTTTACTTGATCATTTTGCGCCAAAGTCTGCTAGTTGGCTCGTTAGGCGGTGAATTAATAACGCCATTGGCCAAACTCCGTTCCTAACACATCCGAAGTCCGTATTATTCCCACCCAAAAATAACAGCGACAATCAATAAACCTGAAGTGTTCAAAGTTAAACAATATCCCAAGTTTGTGGACCGGCCTTAATGAGCCCGGCAGGGTGCAAACACGATATCACCCCAAGCAATTTAATCTATGTTCAACATTTTTTTGGGGTTAGTCTTTATATGAAGAGCGTCGATGTTAGGATAAAGCTTCATATTGTAATTAGAAGCTAGGTGTTCACCTTTCGCACCGTCTAGGAGGATTCTTAGCACGTAACCTCCTCCTATTACCCGAAATCCCCAGTGAGACTAGCAGTGAAATTAACAACGAATTCATCAAAAACCTTTTTTCATACAAAGGATCTTAAAAAAGGGTAAGAAAATGATTTGTTCATTTTTGTAATTTCATTTTACTCGTTGGTTTTTTGGAATTTATTGGTTAATGTTAAGCGGGTAGGGTTATAATCCAAAGCTACGTTCATTACTAGAGCTGCCGATTCGGACGAACGTTCCTCATAATTTGAATAATCTTTCCCGCATTGATTATGGGAATTCACCCCTCCCACATTTCTGATCTCCTGGTATTCGAGGAAAAAGTTGATCAATTTCCAGCATTATTCCGTATAAAATAATGAATTCTAAATAAACAAGTTCAGATTCCCAATGAGGAAAACCTGTCGAGAAATTCATATTTAGAGGGAAATGAATTTGCGAAGTATGCGAGGAAAATTTATTGGGATGTTTTTTGTATTATTCTGTAAGTGAGAATATATTATGACTACGAAGTGGATGGGAGTTAAATATATATCAAGAACTCATTGCGCATCCAAATTCAGTAAGTCTTGTCAAGTCAGGATCCGAAATATAGATTGGTTTGTATGAGGTGATGTGTATGGATGCGGTTGAAGCAAAAAGTGAATGATAGCTTTTGCGTAGGATTTAGCTCTATCCCTACTTACATGGATTGACTTTAAATTTAGATTATTTATTAGTAAGTGAGAAATCTAATGACCTCATTATCAGAGCAATTATATCCTAGATCCTGGATTTCACTTTCCTTGAAACTATTTCAGGTTTAAACCTCGATACATGATGCCAAATAATTTATGGCACATTAAAATTAAATGTTTCAAATAGGTACTGAATTATCGTGATTATTTTTTTAATTAGTATGCCGTAGTGAGCTTCTTCCTTCTTTAGCCAAAATTTTGAATACGTTTACAATGTCCATCATCAGGGAAGATGTCCAGATCCTGGCGAAGTTTGTACAACCAACACCCTTGCCACAGGTTACCCTTAAGTGGTTCGCTAAGTTTGGTGACTTAGCAGGGGTGCCCGGGTTCATGGGATGAGGTTTGTCTAGGTCTTGGTTGCGGATACGTTTTCCCAACCACTGCGTGGCGGGCTGGATCGGAGGCCTTTTGACCTCTCCAGCTGAATTCTCCCGACCCATCGCCTTGCACCGCAGTGTGAGGAATAGATTCATACGTCCGTCACTCATGGACACACTGACCAGATTCCCACCCCTCATACCTTTTTCCTTCCCATATCTTCTTCTCCTTCAATTCCCTTAAAAATCCTCCACACAGCATCCCCAAAGATGACATAGGTGCTTTTTTAAGGTGCTCCCATAGCCGTTGTGGTCACATAATGCATAGATGGGGCCTTAAAGAGTCGGCGATGTGTGAATGCGGTGCTGTGCAGACCATCGAACATGTGGTCAATGAACACCCGCTCCATTCATTCCCCGGCGGGATTGATGAGGTCCACAGGGCAACGCCTGAAGCCTTAGACTAGCTCGCAGACCTAGATGTCTCCCTCTGACCCCCACCATACGAAAGAAGAAGAAGAAGATAGGTCCTTAGGGAAATTGTTTCCTCGGGGCCTCTTTTGTGGAGCTAATGTTAAAAATAAATAAAAAAAACTACAATAGAAGCGCTTTTGTGAGAGATTAGATTACCTTATAAACTTTTCTCTTTCATTTAACCTCTAACCTTTTAGGCCATCTCACAATGTTTTAGTATCCCATAATCCCATTGGATCCTGTCAGTATGTAGTGCGCCTGAAAACTGTTTATCCGCAATATGATTAGCATTCCTGTTATGAATATAGTAAGCAACAGGAGTAACGCGAATCTCTTCAACAATTTCCATAATACGTTACATCAAAATGAACGTGACGGTATGGTGAGAGGAATTTAATATCACGCAGCTTTAAAAAAGCTTAAGAAGGATTCTTAATTTGAATTAAAACAAAAACAAACAAAAAAATTAAAAGTTTACGCATTATTTTCAGTGAAAATTTCATGTGTTTCTGCATCTAAATAAATATTGCAGTGAGCGCCTGCATTTTTCAAACATCAATTGAAGTTACCAGAAGAAAAGGAAAAATTCATTACATAAAGAGGTTGAAGATTTAAAGATCTATCGGTCGCGGATAGTTGTCTTATTCTATCTGACCTCCAGCTTGCCAATGACATGAAAAAGCTAATAATTATTATTTTTAATTTATAAACTAATGTTTAAGACAAGATTTTTATGCATAGCACAAAGGGTAACAATTATTATAATCAACCTGAAACACTCATTACAGTCAGCCTGAAACACTCATTTACATTGAAAAATCTTCCATAATCCCATAATTTCAATGCAAATGAGTGTTTCAGGCTGACAATTATTGATTATAATAAAAAGCTAATAGGTAAGTAACTGAGTGGATAGATGCGTCGGGTTCCCAGGCGTAACGGTTTCAGTTCCTCTGCCAGCTAAGTCCTCCATCAAAGTAGACAAGATTGGGGAGACTACGAAGCACTTTTTTTTATCAATGTGAAGGGTGATATTTTCCATATTTTTGTCGTCGAATTCAAGTGCACCTTTTCCTATAAATTCGGACATCTTATTAGTGTTTATAGTTTCGTCTTCGGAGTTAATTTTTATTTCTATTTTTATTTTGGAGTGGTCTGCAAATTGGATACCGATTTCACAAAAATACATTTTTTTTTTGGATTTCGTAGGATTCGACCCAGTCGGCTGAATGTCCGCAAAGATTCGTCAAGCGCTTTATACTACTACACTCTAGCGGATGCGTGGAACCGTGGATTTATCTTATTATTTTGCAACCGATACCCATGTTAAAATACATATGTACTTTATCACTACCTTGTTCTACCGCAGGCTAAATCCTACAGTGGAGGTTATCCACCTCAAACCCGCCCTGGTATAAGTAACAGATGGTTACTCCTTCAAGGCTCTCGCAAGATTCTAATTTTTTGGTTAAACGAAGCTACATTTATTTATTTTGAACGAATCTAGACCTCCAGTGTCCTTGCATACGTTGTTAGTAAGCAGTATGCAAGTACTTAACAGGAAAAACAAAATGCAAAAAATAGGTTAGTAAGACAAAGATAAATTAAATAGGGCAAAAGAAAAACTCATTCATGAGGCTCCATGAGGCGGCATTGCATCTGTAAAAGCTGCAAGCAACTGCATAAAATAGAGAACATAAGTAATACAATAAATATCAAGTGAATGGCTTTCGGTCTGACTAAATCCTACAAATGCATGTGTTTGTCTCTTTTTAGTGTCACTCGCTTCTGTTTCATCGAGTTTCAAATCACAACGGTGCTAAAACATAAAACATAGCCTACTCGGATCGGTTGAACAATTCATAAAGAAAGAAATTAATAAACTTTTGCTTTATCACATTTTTCTAGGGTACATTGAACATTCCCTGCGTTCGACACTTGCGACTGACTGGTGTTTTGGCGCGAAAGGCAGCGCACACGGTTACCAGTTTCGCGCGCAAATTTTGACAGCTCGTGACGTCACGGATTAAATCCGCCGAGTCAGGTTGGCTGTTATGGTTGTCATTTCGACGCTCCGGGTTTGTTGACGCGGCCAGACACAAAAGTTTATTACGCTAGTAAAATAGTTTGTCAGCTGGTTTCAGCTGCCCTCCTCACTCCTATGCATTATGTGCTCCTGGTACTCCCGGTCAGATTTTATCTGGGCGAGTGGAACCGGGGTTTGCCTGACTACTTGTGACGTACTGGAGAATGGGTTTCAAGAGGCAATCATTGGTTTATAGCGTGGTCATTGATGCTGGTGTATGTTGAATTTTGTGATAGATATGACAGTGTGGGATGCTAAGCTCTTCTGTGCACGGTGTCTGGAAATTTGCAGTACTAACGGGAAACTGGTCAATCGACTTCACATAGAGAACCCTAAAAACATTCTTTTCATTCTGAGCATTTAAAAGTTTTTTTAAAAATTAAATAAAGAGAATATAAGCGAAACTCAATTGAAAATCTGGAAACAGAGAGTCCCAGAGGTGTCAATATCTTTTTCTGATTTTTCTGTTTCCAGATTTTCGATTGAGTTTCGCTTATATTATCTTCATTTAATTTAATATTAAAATTTGAGGTTTTACTCATAAAGTTGAAATAAAAATAAAAATAAAAGTTTTTTGTATTTTTTTCGAAAATTAAAGTGTTAAAAACTTTAGTAATTTTGCATCAACGCTTTTTTAAAGACGTTAAAAACAGATGATATTGACCGTTTAACATTTATTTTTTTTTTTAAATTTGACTAAGAACGTTCCAACTTTGAACGAATTGACGGCCACCGTGGCCTTGGGTCAAGCCTCTCAACCAGCAACTTGAGGAAGCAGGTTCGAATCACGGCGGCCGGCGTGCGCAAATAAATTTTATTCGCTTGATTTGTGTTATTTCACAGTTAATTTATTTTAAATAATATACAGAATATTTGCGGCACGTACCAGAGTGGAACATACTCTCAGTATCACTCTGGTGTAAGACCATCATTCAGAATTGAAACGTTGCTTGAAATGACTTTTGCTGTGTTTGGTGACCAGATCTGAATAGCCAGGTACTTCCCCACCTCGCCCTTCCCCATTTCCTTCCCCTCTCCACAACCTTTAGCCTAACAAACTTCTCCAATTGGTGAAGACATAGTCTCACAGGCTCCAGACGGGAGCAGCTGGGACTCTTGTGGGTAATCACAAAAATAAAAGTAATTGCGAATTGAAAATAAAATTAGACATTTTAAACTGTTCATTCTAATTTAAACCGATTTCTGAAGTTAAAATTTTTTGCAATTGACCTAGATTGTTACATTTTAAAATACCTACCTACTGAGTTGTGAAATAAACATAACATTTTTCTCCACACAGAGTATTGTTTGTGTAATATTGGAAATCGATTATTTTTTCACGGGAGGAATAGAATGATAATCTTTCAAATTCGTTTGACCTTTTCACACAATAAAGTGTTTATCGACCAACAATAAAAGATGTGGGTACGATTTTGTTCAGATACTTGGCCGAACTTCAAAGAACATGAGTAGGTAACGTGTCTGAATAGATATTTTATAAGTAAAATGGTTTAACAAGTTGCGTCACTCTGTTTATTCAACTTTTCAAGAAAAATATATTTTAACAGGGTCATTTTTCCGTGACTTAAAAAGGTTGCTACATTTTAATTTAAATAAAATAAGACCAGCAGATTTAGAGGAACGTTTGGGCGGCCGGTTTCGGCCCGTTTCATACAAATTTTAATTTTGGTTTGGGATCAAAATACTTAACCAAACTGAAAAATTATTTTTGTAAATCCAATGGTTTATCAAATTTCTAGTACGAATGTGAGCTAGATAAGTTTTAAGATTTTCACGGCCAAAAGCATTTTCGTTATTTGTTTTTGGGGTGTTACGCCGTGTTGCGCTACCTCCTTCTTTAGCCAACGTTTCGGACATCGTTGCAGTGTCCATCATCAGGGCAGATGCGTAATTTTTAGCCGTGAAGCGTGTGCTTATTTACTCCGAAGCGATACCGTGTCGCCAGCTCCACTAACTTTCACCAGTACAAAATAATCGTGACAAGCAGTGACGTCATCGCCGTGGAACGGAATAGAAAGTTCACTAAAACGTGGTATTTATGCTAGCCAGGGGCAAGTCCGTTTGCGAGATGCCGACGGAAGTGGCTCCATCTCTTAATGAATTTTAAAATTAGAAATCACAATGGTAAGAATTTAAGAAATAGAATTACCATGGTTAAAGCAAATTTAGTCAATATAAAGTTATTACAAAAATTGGTTTACCACGAGCTGGCATTACTGTATATATAGACATGTATTTTTGCGTTTAGCTTTGGTGTAGCCGTCAATCACCGGATACCAAGAGCTATTGAGCTTAGCTCCGTCGTCTCTATTAACATTAAAAGGATTTTTGTAGATTTCAATTGTCTCCGTAATTAGGCGTGCTTTATAAGTTTTGGGTCTTCCCAGGACCTCAGGAACAAATCCAAAGTAATGGCCGGTTTCGATTAAGTGCTCAGCGATTGCCGATTTATCAGGGTGAAAATCGTTAATGTCCTATATCTTTCAATTTGAAGCAAAAAAAAAATAAAGTAGCTCATAGCATTTTTAACAATGTTTTATTTTTTATTTTATTTTTCATCATATTTTTAAAAATAGTAATTTAAAAAAAAAAAATTCATTTACTCGTGAATAATTGTACAAGTTTGCTCTAAAATCATGAAACACTAATATCTTTAATGGCAAATGTACCAACTAGATATTTGATATACCTTTTGATTACAAAAATAATTTTTCAGTTTGGTTTGGTATTTTGATCTCGAATCCAAAATTAAGATTTGTATGAAACCGGCCGAAACGAGCCGCCCAAACTTTCCACTTAAATATATTTATATTTAAGGAAATTCATCGCTTCATCGACCACGAACCCAAAGGTCGCGGGTTAAAATCCCGAGAATGCGCAAATAAATTTAATTATTTGCGCATTCTTATTAATAAATAATTAGTCAATTCACGTTTAATTCAATTAGGGTAATACATTGTAGTATTCTTGCGGCACGTTCCACAGTGGAAGATACTCTCATTACCGCTCTGGTAAAAGACCGTTCAGTATTGAAACGTTGTTGTGTTTAGTGACCAGATTTGAAGATCCAGATATCCCAACTTCGTCCACCCATCTTCTTCCCCTTTCCACTCCGTTCAACCACACAACTTATCCATTTGGGGATGCCATAGTCTCACTGGCTCTTAAGATTAGTTGGGACTCTAGTGCGAGATTCATAAGTCACAAAAATAATACAAATTTCAACTACTAGAAAACGACATTTAAGTTAGTAATATATCAAAGCTACTAAGGCCGGTAAATCTCCGGGACATGATAGTTTAAGTATTGAACACATAAGGTACGGAGGTAGATACATACCTAAAGTACTAAACATTCTGTTCAATGCAATCCTCAAACACAACCAACTACCGAGTGCAATGACGAAAACCATTATAACCCCGAACCTGAAATCAGGAAAGCCCGATATGACCAACTCCAGCAATTACCGGCCAATATCCCTGGCAACTATAATTGCAAGACTATTTGAAAGGGTAATTCTGATTGAAATAGAAGGTAAACTCAATTCTAAACACAATCAGATGGGCTTTAAGTACAGATTATCCACTAATATTGCAATATACTCCGCTAAGCAAATAATAGAATATTACAAGAAACGAAAAACTACTGTATACGGATGCTTCTTAGAGCTGAGCAAAGCGTTCGACAGGGTCTGTCATAAGACTTTATGGGAGAAATTGAAAGCTAGAAATATACCTACTATGTATATCAACACACTATCCCGATGGCACTCTCAGCAGGAAAACGTTGTACGGTGGACAAGTACGTACTCCCAACCGATATATTTGCGATCAGGAGTAAGGCAAGGAGGGTGTATGTCCCCAATCCTGTTCAATGTATACATGGACGAATTATCAAATCGCCTGGGCACCAGGGCGGGCTGTTGTATTAATAATTTATGCCTAAATCACATAAGTTATGCGGACGAAATGATTCTCCTAGCTCCGTCGATCAAGGGGTTGAGAACATAATTAAAAATCTGTGAAGAATATGCAAATGACCACAACATGATGTACAACCCCAAGAAGACGGAACTAATCGCATTCCACCATAGAAAAAATCCCGAGAAAATGCTTACTGTAAAACTTAATGAGGAAAATATAAACGCATCTAAGAATGTAAAATACTTGGGACACATTATTACTGAAGACCTCTCGGATGACGGTGATATTGAACGACAGCGGAGAAGTATCAGTATACTGTCTAATATGATTGCCCGAAGATTCTTCAAATGCAGTAACATGTAAAAAAAACATTGTTCAATGCATTTTGCACTAACCTATATACATGTGAAACATGGTGTCACTACCGTACCAGCTCAATAGAACGACTCCGGATCCAATATAATGATGCTTGCAGAATTATATTTGGATACAGAAGATACAGCAGCGCATCTTCAATGTTTACGGAGCTAGGACTACACGGATTATTTTTTTTTATTATTAAGTTAAAAGAAACATAGTATTTCGCTTTCTTAACTTAAATACAGAGCATATATATATAGTACAGTAGTAAGAATAATATTTTTAATTTTGTTGCAACATTTTGAGTTTAAATAGTTTTTTTTAAAGGTTTTTATGTTATTTTCCGTTTTTAGGCTATCTGGAAGGAGATTATATATATGAACTCCCTCGTGACCAATACTTCTCTTGCCACTTTCAGTCTTGACAGTATTTGTGTACAATTTATTGTGTTGTCTAGTATAATATTCGTGTACTTGTGATGTTTTTATAAATGTTGTGTTTGTGTGTATAAGTCCATTTTGTATTTTGTAGATTAAAAGACATATGTTATATTCGTACAATGTTCTTATTTTCAAAAGGTTCATATCCTGGTATAGTTTTTTTGTGGGAGTGTCTGGGTTATAGTTGAAGAGTTTTTTTAATAACTTTGTTCTGTATTATTTGTAAGTCGTTTAAGTACGTAATGTATGTTTTTCCCCATATTTCTATTAAATAATTTAGGTGGGACTGGATTAAGCTAAAGTATAAGCCCCTCTTTACCTCTGTTGGTAGAAGATGAGCAATTCTACCAAATACACCAATTAATGGGATGATTTTTGTTTTTAGTTTTTCTACGTGTTGTTTAAATGTTAAATGTTTATCGATATATAAGCCCAGGTATTTTTCGCTATCTAGGATATGTAGGTCTCTTTCTTCTATTTGTAATGGTTTATGCGATGGTACTATTCTTTTAGCTGAGCTTAAGATCATGTAACCGGTTTTATTAATATTTATTGTTAATATATTTTGTATTAGCCAATCGTTTAGTACATTAAGATCCGTTTGAGATTGTTCTAATAGACTTTCTAAGTTTTTGCCGAAGTAAAAAATTGCCGTGTCATCTGCGTATAAGAAAATTTCACCATGTAGTTTTAGCTGACAGATGTCATTTATGTATATTTGGAATAAAAGTAGCCCCAGTATTGATCCTTGTGGAACTCCGTAGTTTATACTCTCGAGTTGACTGTTTTTATCTCCTATGTTAACACATTGTTTTCTGTTGGACAGATAGGATTTTATTAGTTTGATAGCTGGACCGGTTACACCTGTTTTTTCTATTTTTTTAATCAGTATTTCATGACTTACGGTGTCAAAGGCTTTTTGAAGGTCTACGAGAATTGCTATGACATAGTTTTTATTATCTATGCTAGTTCTAAGTTTATTTATGAGATCATTAGTTGCAGAGAGAGTATTACATTTTTTTCTGAAACCGTATTGTTTGGCATATAGAAATGATTTTTTTTTCAGAAAGTTGTCTAGCCTATCGTATATTACTCTTTCATATATTTTTGATAGAATCGGTAGGACAAAAATGGGCCTATAGTTAGATGTTTGAGTTTTCGAGCTCCCTTTATATATTGGAATAACCCTTGCAATTTTACAACTGTCTGGAAATTGACCTTCTTTCAGGCTCAGGATAATCAGTTTAGTTAGTGTAGGAGTTAGTAGTGGGGCAAGTTTTTGTACTGTTGTACATTTTAGTTGATCATGTCCAGCACTGGCGTTTGATTTTAGGGATTTTATGATAGCTAATATTTCGGGTTCAGTTGTGGGTTGCAAGTATATTGATTCCGCACTTTCATACTTTAATGTGATTTTATCATCCAGTTTATGTCTGTATTTGTTGATTATATTATCAGCCAAAGAAGCGCCAATATTACAAAAGTAGTTATTAAAGTATTCGCATATCTTGATGTCTTCTGGATTCGCCGGTCTGATGAGACACCGGGTCACTGGAGCAAGGATGCGGCTAATGGCTTCCGATAACAAAGTGGTGATCGCAGCCTTCCAGCACCAAGCGCCACTTCTGAGCGAGCGCTGGGCCCTAGCTCACTCCAGACCACGTCCTACATTATAATTGATTATTTATTTTATTTCTATTATCGCTTATGTCTTTTATATTTGATTGTTCTATTTACTTTTTTTACTTTATCTGTTGTGTAAATATGTACAACTTTATGGGACGTGTGGGATTGCACTATCCTCCCCACATCCTGGAATAAACATTATTATTATTATTATCATTATATTAACTTTTTTTACTTTTAAAGAAGAAAGACAAACATTCCCGGGTTACGAATAACCCAACAATGTTTGAAAATCTTCTACTACCACCACAGAAAGCCGAAAATGTTGTTTGCGTTGTGATGGAGGACTTAGCCAGCCGAGGAATCGAAGACGCAACGCCCAGGTGGGATCCAAGCGCTATGCCCACTCAACCACTGACCGGTCATGTATCTAAATAGATAATATACACGTGAAATGCTTTCCTTGTAGATTTGAAAGGAAACCATTGTCGCCAATGACTTAATATCTTTTGTTTCTAGCTCATTTACAAAGCGCTTTGTACCACATGCCTGAAATCGTTTTTCGCCATCCATTTGAATTTACACACATTATACTTCTTGTAATTTTCTTTAGTCCAAGCATTTGACGAAGATCCTCGATTATTCACTCCAGCGTTCGCATTAATAATTGAGATACGCGTCCAACGTCCGGGATTTTTGAGCGTTCGATTTGGAAATTTCCCGCCCTCATAAAAAAAACTTAAATTTAAAATAGAGACATACAAACTGATCATGGAGAACCATTTAATGCACCTATATATAATCGTTCATCTCATGTTCTTACGATATATTTTTTTAAATAAACACGTTAAATAGTGATCAACGATATGGAAGAAAAATATTTCAATTCAATAACAAATAATTCAGAAGAGATGCAAGACGCCCCTCATTTAAAAGTAAAAATGCTAAGTTTTGAAATAACTCCTATAAGTATACTTAAATATCTCTTCAAATTGGCCACATTTTGGACAACGAACGCTCGAAGGTGTTTGAAAATTGGCCAAAATGTGGTCATAAACGCTTCATTGGTTACACATGGCACTTACCTGTCAAAAAGAGTATGACGATGCTCCTATATGTACATCTGTCCAGGTTTTAGTCATAAAACACAAGTAAAATTAATTCAGTAAAATCATGTTCTTATTAACCTTGTTTTAAAAGGGCGGTCAAATATCATTGAAAATGTTCAAATTCCATTTCACAAAACGCGATATGATTAATGGCTGAACGGTCATAAATTTCGACTTCCCATTCAAATAATACATTTTCGATAAAGGAATACATTTTCAAGCGAATCGAAAGATACCTCCACGAAGAGTATAATAATCATCCATTACAATGTTAAATTTCAATGAGCTCGATACAAACTCAAACGTCGATTAAAGTGCCAAACCAATTTAACATCCGATAAATTCGCACAAATTTTTTAGTGTTTACTTTTTGATTAGTGAGTCGCATTTTGCTAGCGTAGTTTTAATTCATTTTTTCCTCTGGACGAGAGTATTCAAGAAAAGTGCAACGGTCACACGAGTGCAGTGAGTTACTTTATTTGATCTCATTTGAAATTCAAAGCGATCCATATATCTCCCCTTATAATAATATCTAACCCCTAAAGTGAGTTCATGTGATATTTGTGATTTATAGTTATGATTCTACTACATTTCCTGTTATGGCTACGAACATGGTCCAAGAGATGCTGCCAAATCATAATTTTGATTTCAAGTGCCTTTTGAGAAAACTTACGCACTGTTTCCAATCCTGATTTCGCTAAAGATGTTATTTAGATATTTTTCACATTAGCAAAGTTCAGTGATTAAAAAATAAAAATATTCAATAAAAATAATAGTTCTTGGTCGAAGTATGGTATTTACAGGGTGTCCGGGGGTAAAGTGCATTTACTTCGGGAAGTGATTCTATATGATGGTAGGAGTAAAAAAGATTAACAACTTTTTCCGAAATTATAATAATACTAAAAATCCTTAATCTGAGGTACGATCTTACTTACTGAGCGCCCGCCGGGCACGATTGTGGCAAAATTGCACGTGGCAACGTATCGTAACTGCGGAAAATAATAAAGCTGGCGGTCTATTTTTTATCTTTTTACCACAAAACAACCCCTAAAATTTGGAATTTTGAAAAAAGTTGTTAATCTTTTTTACTTATAATATCATGTAGAATCACCTACCGAAGTTAATGCACTTTACCCCCGTACATCCTGTATAATGACTAATGGGGATAGGGTTGAATTAGCTCAGTGGTAGTGCAAAGCCCTGGCAAGGCTGCGGTCCTTGGTTCAATTCTTAGTTGCAACCGAATCTTTTTCTGATTTATCTGTTTCAAATTTTTGTTTGAATCGAGTATAGTAATTTTAAAAAGTGTGCACTTCATACGCGGTAGAAGTGAAACCTTCAGAAAACTAAAGCAGCCAAGAGTGGGGAGGCTACAAAGCATCGCACAAAGAGATTATACTATCTCATTCTCTCGCAGGCCAAATCTTATAGATGTTCGTTTCTTTTTAATGTCATCTATTTTTGGTTTTATCAAATTTAAAATCACAATGGTGCTAAAGAAGTTTTCATTAGATTTATAAGTGTGGTTCACAACTAGCCACACACGTTACACATTATATTACGGTACAATATTATGCACGGTAACAGTGGGAAACTGGTAACTAACTAACTAACTAACCATCACGCCGTTTCCCCGCAGGGGTAGGCAGAGAGGACAGACCGCCAAACAACTCGGTTTTGGCACACACTCTTTGCCTCACTCACATTCATACATCGTCTCATACATTCTCTTATTCTGACTTTTGACATGACCCGACTCAAGTATCTGATTCACTTGATCGTGCCATGTCTTCCTCGGGCGTCCCCGACTTCTTCTACCATTCACATTCGCGTCGTATATTCTTCTTACACTACTTCCTTCGTTCATTCGCTCTACATGCCCAAACCATCTGTGGGTCCCTTTCTTAATCTTACTCATTATGCTTACATCAGCCTTACATTTTTTGCGGATATCCACATTTCTCACACGATCATACATTGTTTTACCACATATACGTCTCAGGGATCTCATTTCAACAGCATTCAGTTTACTTTCATCTTTCCTCTGCCAGTTCCATGCCTCACTGCCATACATCAGGGTAGGTACCAGGACTCCATTGTGGATCGCTAGCTTCGCTTTTTTTGACAGTTTTTTATTAGCCCCAACGGCATTCAGTCCACCATTAATGGAGTTACCGACATTCACCCTTCTTTCAATATCTCTTTCAGCCTTCCCATCTCTCGTAAACATACTACCCAGATACACAAACTCATCCACCTGCTCCAAGTATTCATCATTCACAACTATGTTGCATACTGTTTTCGTACTCTCTCTTTCAAACACCATGACTTTAGACTTACTTACATTCATCATTAGCTCATTCTTCATACATACTTCGTTCATTCGAAACTGGTTATTCTACAATATCACATTTGGGGTTGATTTTGCAGAATCTATAAAATATAATGTACATATTTTACAATATATTACAAAATTATTATATAACATTTGTAATACATTACACCCAATGAGTTTAATAAAACTCATTTTGAGAAGGACAACATTGTATGACTAAAAGATAATTTTTACACAAGATAAAGGGGAGTTCAATGGTACGACATTTTAAAATACATTTTAAAACGGACTAGACACACTTGTTACAGTTAGTTGAAGAATATACAGGGTGTTAAGGGACGTACTTGACTTACTTTAACCAGTGATTCCTGACATTATTTCGAGTAAAAAATGTAAATGAAATTTTGGTCTCCGGTGACATTTTTGGTGTTTTTTTTTTTTTTTTTTTTCTACAAAAACATAAAAAAATGGTAGTTGTTGAACAGTTGGAGGCGGGGTAAGGGGTTCGTTGGACACACGGCTGAGTGACCAGTGATGACATGCGGAAGAAATTTTTTTTTGTTTGATTTTGAAGAAAAAATTTTTGAAAAAAAAAAAAAAAGTCGTCAAAAAAAGTCACCGGAGACCAAAATTTCATCTACATTTTTTACTCCAAATAATGTCAGGAATCACTGGGTAAAGTAAGTCAAGTACGTCCCTTAACACCCTGTATAAGAGTTACAAAGAAAGACAGCTAAATTCGTCAATGTTTAAGAGGACATTACCAGAGAAAACCAGAAATATGTCATTTTCAAATCAGATTTTAAACGTATTGACTCTTTTCCACAAAGAATTATAAATGGATTTCGAAAGATTGTTCTTTTATCTAGCAATCGCATGTAATAAATTTTGAGAATGTTTTTTAATTTTTAGTATAATAAGGTTATTCCATAGGTCGTTGGCAGATTTGTTAAATTTTCAAAAAAGATTTTGTATTATACCACACCCATTTCAAATAATATAATCATGCAGTAAAATAAATCAATACATTATCTAGCAAAATGTTTTAGAATTTTAATTTTATTTTCAATAAAATCATTAAGAAATATGTACGTACATGTGTTTCTTGACGAAAATTGGTCCATTTGTCCAGATCGACTGTCCGCCGGATCAACTGTCCGCCGGATCAGGTGTCGGCAGGATCAAATGTCGGCCGGATCAAATGTCGCCGGACCAAATATCGCCGGATCAAATGTCGCCGGATCAAATGTCGGGTCACCGTGAAAACAAGTCAGGCCAAAAGTTAATCTCTTGATTCCCAAAGACCAGAAATAAATTATTCCAATTCCATTCAAAAGAATATAAATTAAATATAAAGTTCTTATCCTAGAAAAGGTAGGTAATTCTTTGAATATAAAATAACCTTTGGGGAATAGAACACACTTTGAAAGGAGGCCCTACGAGATTCGGACTTATAAAATAGCCGGGTCAGCAGGTAGAAGTCACGGCTCAGATCGTTCTTGATTAGATTTGTACTCTTTAGATGTTTGCTCCCTCTACCTTATAATGTCCGCACAACCTTTTCCCTGGTATTGTTTATTGTTAGTTACCCTCCGGTCCCAGGGAAGGTGTAAATTTCCAAAGGGCTGCAACCCCTTCTTTCTTATTACGTTTGACTAGGAGCACAGAACACTTGGAGAGGTGAAGTTTGTATCATAAATCTCTTGAAAAGTTGTGAGCCCGTAGGAGCGGATTGAAAGTTTTTCCTCTGCGGCACTGTCGGCCAGAGCTTGTCTCACCTTTATTTATGCCACCCTGGAATTTCCATAAGAAACTACCCCACGGATAAAAAATCGTCATTAAGGAGCAGAAAGTTGATCTACTCGTAAATTGATCAGAATATTTACATTGCGGGTAAGGAGTTTTGAATTTGTTTTTAATTCTGAGTAGACGAAGTTCTTAATTAATTATGTTCACGGGGTACCTATCCCTTATGTTCTTACCTAATCATAATGGATATTAGCATAGATTGGTCGTTAAGTATTAAAACTATATTTTCATATTTTGTCTTGAGTGCTATTTTTTTAAGTTTTTATTTGATTTCACCCTATTAGGACATCGTCTCAATAGTATAATTTGTAACAATTATTACAAGCAATAATTGTCAGCCTGAAACACTCATTTACATTGAAAAATCTTCCGAGAAAAGATATTTGCCGCCAACGGGACTTGATCCCGTGTCCTTCCGATTGCCGGTCGAATGCTCTGACGTAATAAACGTTAGTTTATAAATTAAAAAAATAATAATTAATATTTAACAAGTTTAAGTATTTCCCCAATAAATGCAGACATAATTTGTCTCGACGCCACCTAGCGAGGGATTTAACACTAACAATGTCTTTCTCGCAAAAATAAAGTTGGTTGTTTTCAGGTGGGAAAAAATATAACAAGCAGTAATTGTTGAATGAAACACTAGTATATATTGAATTATTTGGCGGGTATTTGATAAGCCCCCATAGCTCAGTGGTCAGAGCATTCGACCGGCAATCGGAAGGACACGGGTTCAAGTCCCGTTGGCGGCAAGTATCTTTTCTCGGAAGATTTTTCAATGTAAATGAGTGTTTCAGGCTGACAATTATTGCTTGTAATAATTGTTACCCTTTGTGCTATGCATAAAAATCTTGTCTAAACGTTAGTTTATAAATTAAAAAAATAATAATTAGTATAATTTGTATCCAAAAAAGAAAATGATTAATGAAATTTTGAGAGAAGTAATTACAAGATAGAAGTAAAATAAGAAGATATGACATTCAGTACGAAATGGCTTCGTTTATTTATATCTTTTCAAATTTATTATCCAACAACACAGGCATGTGCCTAGTATGGTGGTCGAAAAATCCCCAATTCATGTAATGAACAATTCAAAGAATAAAGAAACTTAAAAAAAAAAAAAAAAAAATTTAACGCATTCATCCTTTATTCAAGAGGTATATTAATAAGATTATTTTGATATTAATTGTTAATTTTAATATATGCATTATTATTCTGCTCTCCGTGGCTCTGCTCAACATGTTTCAAACCAATGGTTTTTTCGTGAGGATGAAATTTTTGAAATCGTTGGTTTTGTTGAAACATGTAATAATAATAATAACGTTATATTTGTAAAGCGCAGTTTTGTGTCATTGGAGGGGACCCACCACTTTAAACATATGGAAACATATGGTTTCCTCCTTCACCGCACACGTCAAGACTCTACTTTTTTTTGAACGAAGCTACATTTATTTTAACGACTCTAGACCCTCCAATGTCCATGCATACGGGGTTAGTAAGCAGTATGCAAGTACTTACATTAACATTATACAAAAGATAAATAGAAGTAGCAGCCCGTGGAATAATTCTTCTGAAATAGGTAATATCAAAAAGAGATAATAGTGTTAGTAAAAGAAAAAGAAAAATAAAAATAACGGCTATGACCAGTCGAAGAAACCTTCTGCAAATAAAATAAGTAATGAGGAAAAAACAGTTATATGATTATGTTATAATGTAAGTAATTACTATAGTAGCGGAAATAAATAAATAAAGCGGCAGTTTTGTTTGATTTTACTTCAAGTGCGCAAAAGATAATTTTGATTAAATAAGTGGTGCTTCACAAAGCGAGTTGTTTTAATTCAATTAAAACTGACGCCAAAGGATTGAAGTATTAATTATAACCTAGACTTATCTGAGCTTAATTTTTTTTTAAAAATCACATACCCTAAAAACAAACCCGAACACCCGATTTTTTTCATTTCTCCACTTGCAGAATACATATACTTATGTGTGCGAAGAATTAAAATAAAAAAAATCGAGTGCAGTTAACACGCGATAGAAGCGAAACTTTACCAAAACAATCTCAACCAATGAAGAAACAAGGAGCCTTGAAAAGTGAGGTCATAATCAAAGCAGCCAATGAGCGCAGACCTGGCGCCATTTCCGTTTTATATCTTTACCAATAGGAGCCTTGACAGGAGTTTTATGCTTCGCAGGTGCTGGATGCGTCATTTCCCAATAACAACGGGGCTATAGAAGTTTCACTTCAAAAATGTTATAATATCGACATACTTAATAATTCCCTTCAGTAATATCGAACCGAAGTGATGCATACGATCATCAATTAATGCAAGAGTATAGAAGGCACCGAGAGCATCTCCTATCCTTATCCTATATTCCTCTTCCTTTTACCTTATTATTAGTTTTAAGGTATAATAAAACTTCATTCATCTTTGACCTACATTAGTGTAAGATGTATGGATTTAAAATATTTGTGTAATGAAAACAGATTGTTTTGTTACACAAATAAACAATAGGCATCTATAACATTTACAACAGTGGACAAGATTTTTAACAGTTTCAAAAATATAAATATTATAAAGTCTTAATGTTACGGGGAATAAAACAAGTTGCTAACACGCCTTTAATCTTTCACGCCGAAACAAAAAAGTAATATTACCTTCTCAAATGTGTTGAGTTATTATTCTCCCCTTTCCGTGTAATAAGTTTCTGGGTAGTTATTTTGGGAAGTGAGAGGTCCTGAAATTGGAAGGCCCCGTTATACTTGCCATAAGTTCTCACTCCCGGCTGAGAATGAGGACCATAAAATCCTCCCGCAGGTCTCCATCGAAGGGAAAATTAAGATGGGTATTCTCCGTTAATGGCGTGTTTTGGAAACGGAAGTAGTTCTATATCGGAAAATAAACAGGGTCTGGGTAATACTTTGATAAAAGCTTCACACACCACACTTCATCGTGTTTTAATCGATCGAGAGTCTCAATTAAGGCAATCTGTTTGCATATTAAAGCGATAGTAACTAACTTAGTCGGATCAACCTGAAAAGTTAGTGGCAATACATACTATAATTATATTATAATGTTATACAAACAGTGGCGGATACAGAGGGGGGGGGGGTCATACATTGTCCCCTCCCTAAATATAATAAAATCTTTCTTCAATCATTCGCTCTACATGTCTAAACCATCTAAGCGTCCCTTTCTTAATCTTACTTATTATCAAACTATCGTACATGGCTTTACCACACATACGCCGCAGGGATCTCAATTCTATAGCATTTAGTTCTTCCTCTGCCAGTTTCATGCTTCACTGCCATACATCAGGGACGGTACCAGCACTCCATTGTGGACTCCTAGCTTCGCTTCTTTCGACAGTTTTTTTGTTAGCGTCAACGGCGTTCAGTCCTCCATAAATTTGGAGTTACCTGCATTTACCCTTATTTCAATATCTCTATCAACCTTCCCAACTCTCGTAAACATACTTAGAAAGGAAATAATGAAAGAAAAAGGTATGTATGATAGGTGATTAGGACTCTCTAGGTTAGTGTGTCCAGGAGAGATGGACAGATGAACCTTTCCCTCCCACTGTGATGCGAGGCGATGGGTCGAGAGATTCCTGCTGGAGAGGTTAAATAGTCTACCTCAACCAGTCCTTTCCAGCTCGCCACGCAGTACGTGGGCAAACACATCCGCCGCTACCTTGAAAAACCACATCCTATGAACTCAGACATCCCTGTTAAGTCACCAAACTTAGCAATCCACTTGGGATGACTTATAGCAGAGGTGTTTTTTATCCAATAAATAATTCCCGTGGCGGCGGTACCTACACTCGCCTCCTAAATTGAAACTTTTGCTTCATTCACATTCACACGTCGTTTCATGTAAAGGTACCCTTAACATGGCCCGACTCAAGTATTTGATTCCATTAATCGTGTAATGCAGTCCTACTGCTCTTCCCTGTGGCCAGCCAAGTTTTAAATGTGCGGTCCGCTAATCTTTTATTTTTTTATTAAAGTGAAAACTTCTTTAGCACCGTTGTGATTTGACAAACACCTACATCTATATGTTTTAGCCTACGAGAGAATGAGATAGTACCTATAGTCGGTCTCCTCTTTGTGCGGTACTTCGTATTCTCCACGCTGCTGTCTACTTTTCAGTTTTCTTAGGTATATCTTTAGCGCCCCCCCTTGAGTTTTTTCTGTATACGCCACTGTATACAAACCAACCTTGTTTAAACTTTATAATAATAATAAAACTTGTTAAAGCTGTTAGGAGTATTCCACCGACTTTGTCATCACCAGAAATGATTCATGTGATAAGAATAAACTTTATTAACGTCTATCCTTCCACCTCCCGTGTTATTATTTGCAAAAAAGATTTTGTATTGTATACGATTGTGTATGTAGTTTCAATGTCTTTCAGCAGATGATGTTAGTTGTAGTTCTGAAGGGTCCCGACAGATGTCAGTAAAGTTGTACTTTAGGAGAGAACAGCAGTCGCCCGTTCGTGTCTAATATACGAACGATTACGGAAATAACCGATCTTATCCGATCGATAGCTGGTCACCTTCAGTTACGAGCAGAGAAACTCAGAGCATCCATTATTAGAACGGCTGTTTAGTTCAGTTAGTTATTCATTGTTAACGAGATAAATAATCACGACTCGTAACCTGTCGAAGCGTGTATCATTGAAACCCCGATCATTTTAGAAGTATAATTCATTGGAAGAAACAACAGAATACTACAAATATTACGTAAATAATACAGGTATTCGAAATCTCTAACATTATTGTGGAAGAATTGAAAATATTACACGGAAGTGAATGGTCAAAGAAGTCGAGGATACTGGAGGAAGACGTGACATCACGATTAAGTGAGTCGTAATTGATTCCGTGGTTAAAGGATATGGTCCTCAAGTAGCAATCCGGAGATCGCGGAAGAAAATTTGATTTGATTAATTTGTGTAATTTCATAATTAATTCATTTAAAATGTTTTTTTTTTTTTTTTTTTTCAATTATTTCTGGCTTTCACCCTTCAAGGGTGTTCTAGGCCATCATTTATAATTACAGAGAAAGGAAAGGAGAATTTATATATTAATTTTATTTAAATGTGCAAATTTCAGAATTTTATGGAAGATTGGAGTAGAGTTCAGACTTAGAAGAGATGAGATGTTGAATGGAGGAGAGGCAATTTTTGATAACGCTTGATAGAAGAGAGGATATTTATTTAGAGAGGGACAATCAAAAAATATGTGATCTAAAGTTCCCACATCTAGACCACAGAACGTACAATCTGGGGAGTCAAGCACATGAATTTTATAAAGGTGAGAAGGAACGGAACAATGTCCGATTCTCATACGAATAAGAAAGGAAATTTCTTTTTTGGAAAAATGGGGGAATTTTTGAAACCACGGTTTTGATGGGATAGTCCTTTGTATTGAGGCGTAGCGGGCACCCTTGGATTGACTAGCAATGTTCCAATACTCTGTCCAAACATTGCGGGATCTATCTTTGATGATGGAAAAAATATCAGACAGGGGAATATGGTTTACGAGGGTAACGGTAGGGTTAGACGCTCCTTGTTTTGCCAAGGAATCAGCAATATCGTTACCCACTATGCCAACATGTCCAGGAATCCAAATCAGAGTGACAGTTTTTACAGAGCTTTGAATGGAGGTTATCAATACTCGAATAAGACATACAAAGTGATCATCAGGATGAAGAAGAGGACTTGTTTTAAGTTTTTGGAGGGAACTGAGAGAGTCAGAGAGAACAAGAGAATGTTCAAAATTATTTTTTATTATATATTTGAGAGATTCAATAATCGCAATGCACTCGGCAGAAAATATTGAAAATTGGTTTGAAATTGAATAAAATATTCTTTCATTAGAATTATTGTGGTAAACGTTAATACCAATACCACAGTTAGGAGAGTCCGGAGATTTGGAGCCATCAGTAAATAAAAGAGAAGAGTTGGGCCATTTAGAAGAAATAATGTCATTGAACATATTATTGACAGTACGGGCTGGGAGATTGGAATGACTTTTAAGGATGCCGATCCCTTCTAATATCGTTGGGGATAGGGTGACGTGACTATATTTTAATTTGTACAAAGGAAGAAGATCATTTTTGATAATTTGAAGCTCTGAGAGAGAGCGAAAATTTTTACAGATGGCAGGGAGAGGTTTAGTTCGAGCTCTGATTGTAGATGAATGTGTTGAGTCGTTGAACAACGAGACTCTGGGAATAATCTGATGACTTTTAGAATTTAAACATTTAAGAACAAATTTGTCAGCAAATAATTGACGCCTTAAATAAAGAGGAGGATCAGAACATTCTACTTGAAGGGAATTGATGGGCGACGATTGCATCGCGCCAGTTATTATTCGCAATGACTTAGATTGAATTTTGTCTAATTTACTGAGTGCATTTTTGGATGCAGTACTAAAAAGTGGGCAGGCATAGTCGAGATGACTTCGAATAAGTGCATTGTAGAGCAACTTAATGCAGATAGGATGAGCACCCCACCAAACGCCAGTCAATGATCTGATAATATTTAAATTTTTTTCACATTTAGTAACTATATTATTAATGTGGGAAGACCATTTAAGTTTCCTATCAAATGTTACTCCCAAAAATTTAACTTCGGAAGCATTGGGGATTGGAGAGTTTTTAAATAAAATTTGAACAGGGGGGTTATTATGACGATTTGAAAAGGTAACACACTGACTCTTTTGTACTGAAAGTTCAAGACCATTTAAAGTAAGCCATGTGCAAAGGGCATCCATGGCTTCATTAAGATATTTGACGGCGGATGGAATGATTTTGGATGATAAGAAGAAAGCTATGTCATCTGCGAACTCAACAACTTTTACTTGAGGGGGAATGGTGACATGCATATCGTGTGTGTATATATTATACAGTAAGGGGGATAATACATCGCCTTGGGGTAAACCCTTCCAAATTGACCTACTCTGAGGAGTAACATCTGGTAGCTCAATGAAAATTTTCCTATCGAGAAAAAGATTAATAGTAGATTGGACAAACATGAGGGGTAAGCCAAGACCTAAAAGTTTTTTTTTAAGAATTGGGATGGAAACATTGTCAAAGGCGCCTTCTATGTCTATAAAGACTGCAAGACATACTTCTTTGTTAGAAATGGATAAATTAATATCAGTGCTGATGATGGCAAGGTTATCTTGTGTAGATTTCTTTTTCCTAAATCCAAATTGGGATGGAGAGAGAAGATGATTACTCTCGACAAAAAATTCTAACCGGTTTTTAATTAATTTTTCATAAATTTTACTAAGGGTGGATGAAAGAGCAATTGGCCTATAGTTGGATCCAGAATTGGGTGATTTGTTTAATTTTAGAATTGGGATGATTATTTGAGAACTCCAGTCATCAGGTATTATGCCAGTCTGGAAGATTTTATTTAAGATGCTTAAAAAGTGATTTAGAACATTATCATTACTATTTTTGATAATGCTATAAGGTATACCATCTCTGCCTAGAGATGAGTCCTTGACTGTTGATAAACAATTTTTTAATTCAATTAAAGTGAATGGAGAGTCAAGCCAATGATCAGACATAGGAGTGTTGTGGATTGGAGTTATTTCATCTAAGTTAGGTACAGAAGGGGGGGCAATTTTGTCCAAGAACTCGTCTATCCATTTAGAATGAGAAGCTCGAGGAGATGTTGGACTGAAGGAGTATCGAAATCTTCGAATCATAGACCAAACTTCCGAAATTGGAGTGTTCGGAGATACTGAACTGCAGAAGTTGTACCACCCGGATTTTTTTTTTGACCTCAATACCCTTTTGGCATTGGCTTCGGCATTTTTGTATATGAGATAGTTCTCCATAGTCATATTGTGACGATAGGAAAGAGATTTAGCTTTCCGAATTCTCACTACTTTGGAACATTCCTCATCCCACCAGGGAGTTGGAGGGAGTTTTTTGAGAGATTTGGTTTTAGGGGGAGGATTTGATTTATTGATTGCAGTTACGAGCATTGATTTGAAGTTATCGTAGTCATCTTTGACAGATAATGTATCGGTATAGGATAAATTTTGTATAAACTTATCCATATGTGAATTAAATTCGTCCCATTTGGTGTGTTTTGTTTTAATCTTTGTCGAAATATGGGACTTGTCTGAATGGAAAGAAGTTTGATAAGTGATGGTGATCGGGAAATGATCACTGGAGCAAGGGTCGGGGGACACCACCCACGAGGAGAGAGGTGCCAGATTAATAGAGCATATGGAGAGATCCACTGCACTGGGGTTTGTGTTGGGGCGAGAGATTCTAGTAGGAGATCCGTCATTCAAAAGAAAAAGGTTGGATTCATCTAGGAAATCCATCACACTTCGACCGTCTCGATCACAGAAAGCAGAACCCCAGACGGGGGAATGGGCATTAAAATCACCCAATAAAAAGAAAGGAGGGCTTAGTTGATGGACAATTTGCAACCACGCTTGTTTATTGAAGTGCGATGTTGGGGGAAGATAGATAGAAACAAAGGAAGTGTCCTTTATTTTAGCTGCAACCATTTGAAAGTCAGCATTGGGGGGTTTGATATTATTTATTGGGAAAAACGGAAGGGATTTTTTAATAAAAAGGGCAGCACCACCGCCCGTACCTTCCGGGCGATCATCGCGGAGACAGGAGTACCCTCCCACATTAAAGTGGGTGGATGGAGTAAACCATGTCTCCGAGACAGCAGCCACAGAAACAAGGTTTGAATTTAATAGGTTAAGAAGGTTTGATTTGTTAGAAATAGCACTGCGGCTATTCCACTGAAGAATTCTGACATCTTGAAGAGCCATTTTGAATAAATGATTTTAATGTGGAAATAATAGAAGCAGCGTTGGACGGTAGATTAGTTTGAGAAGAAATTAGGTCAATTAGAAGCATAATAAGAGTTTGAATAAATGAAGAATTATCTTGGGAGAGTTGTTCAGAAAGCTTTTGATAGTTTGTTGAGGATGAATTATAATTGTTTGCGCACCCATTTGTGGCGTGTGAAAGAGGAGAACCATTGGGATTTAAGAGAAGTGAGTTGTGTTGTTGCTGATCGTATCCACGAGCCTGTTTAGAGATAGGGTTTTTGTATGTGAATTTTGTTGAACGGGAAGATGTTGAGGAGGAGGCGAGAGGGTTGGATGAAGAGTTACTGGATAAAACCTCGGAAAATGATTTTTTGACAGGCGGGAATAATTTAGAAGCCTGCAGAAAAGACAAGTTCTCAGAGGCCATAGAAATTTTTATATTTTTTTGGCGAGATTGTTCGGGGCAAGAAGAGTTAATGGCGGAATGAGCGCCTAAGCAGTTAAAACATTTAGGTGAAGAGAGAGAAGAACATTGGTCAGCCGAGTGGTTTTCTCCACATTTGAAACATCTGGGAGGGGATCTGCATGCAGCTTTGGTATGACCAAAACGGCAGCAGTTGTAACATTGAGTGGTAGGATAAGTGTACATTTCAACTGGTAAGGAGTTGAAAAATAAATAAATATGGGAGGGAAGAGATTGTCCTTCGAATGTGATGACGACAGATTGGGAGGGCTTCCAGGAAACGATGCCCTCAGAGGTGTCCTTATAATTTAGCCTCCTGGCTTTTATGGGATTGCCGATATGTTGGGGGGTTGAAAGTGAGGACAGGATTTCTGGAATGGACAGATCGGTCGAGATACCCCTGACCAGGCCCATTCGAGTGACATTGAAAGTTGGGATGTACGCCTTGAATTTAGAATTTGATGAAATAAATATATTTTTGATAAAGTTGTTGGCGGCTGAACCCGACAGGAATTCAACAGAGATTCGGAAGCGACCCTCGGCTTTAACACCTCCAGGTTTAATCGAAAGGTTCTTGTTATTTGAAAGAAATTTACCAAATTCAAGAGGATGGATGGTTTTACCTTGTTCAGTTTTTTGCGCATATACAATGTAGGGGCCACGGGAATGAGTAGAGTAAAAGATTGTTGGAGGAGGTTGAGGAAGAGCTGGAGAGGACTGAGGAGACAAAGGCGAATCATGTTTTTTTGGGGAAAGGGGACTAAATTTTCTTTTTTTAATTGAGGTTAGGATGACAGATTCATTGTCTGAAATGTTTGAATGTTCTGAAAAGTCTATTTTATCTGAAATGTCTCCATCTGGAGGGTCAGGAGGGGGATCTGGGGGCTTTGTAAGGGGTACAGGAGGGAAATCCTCCTCCATTGTTCAAAAAATTACAGCAAATATAAAAAGTGACAGAAGTAAAAAAATTATATAAATATCTGAAAATGAGCAGCAAGAGTGACTCCTGGAAGATCAGGGGGGAGAAGATTCCAACACACTAAACTTTTTACAGCCAAAACACAATAAAAAGATTGGTTTAAGAATATTTTTTGAAAGAGCAAAACAAAAGAACTGATGACAGCCAAATGTTATTGTTGCGAGTGTCCATTTAAAATGTTGTATAATATATTTGTTGCACGTTTCATAGCGGTAATGTAAAGAAGTATCCTGTCAATTATTTTCCAATTTTTAAATTTTAATTTAGTACGTTGGGACAAAATTCATTACGGCAAGAAAATCTTAAAAGGAGTGTACTAAAGTTAAAAGTGTAATAAAGATATTGATCTCTTATAACATTATATTAGTTACAAAAAACTACTGCCGATAAAAAGACAACTTGACGGCAGCACTCTTTTTTAATAAATTACCTCAATAAACTTAAACTTGAAAATTCATAGAGGGCAGATCATATAATATCCTTGGAACTACGCAATTCGAGACTGTACCCATTTATAAAATTTTAATTCCAATACATTTAGTACGTTTACCATTAATTTTTTATTGGAATAAGTCTTGAATAACTTTTGAAGGTTTACCCATCAATATCAATATCATTGAATAAGAAGATAATTATAATAAATCGAAACGTAAATATGAAAAATAACAAGACGCAGAAAAATAAAAAAAAAAGGTAACGGTACCTGCTTATAATATTCCCAACGAGGGATCGCACGTGACGTCATCGTTCTGATCTTCTGTCTTTATAGTTTTTAAACAAAATGCGTGAGAAGGAAGACGCCGAACGTCGATGATGTCAGTATGTGCTATCGTTTGGAGTAGTTTAATTCATATAACAGGTTAAAAATGACACCTGCAGATGCAGTAACCGCGCTCAAAAAGAAGAAGACGGAGAGATATGTAATTACGAATGTTAGAGGAGCGCGCTAATATTTAAACCGATAAAATCGATGCAAAATTGTAAAAATGTTTAATAAAACTTGACTCGTTTTAAAATAGAGCAAAAATCTCGCGCGGGTTGACTTAAACAACATTTAAAGAAACACTGTGAATTTTTTCATACATATAACTTGTAAAATAACTGAAACAAACGTGTTTATAATAATTTTTGGAGCATACTTTGGGATTTTTTTCTATCGAGGGAATTTTTTATAATTTGCATTTCGGTGCGGGAAATGTCTAGATATTATCTTCAAGAATAACATATATTTTTTTAAAGTTTTAAAACTTCAATTGCCTTACTAAAAAAAAACCTTTTCACGGCCGATAACCTGTGTTATTGCAATAACATAAATAAACCCCGTATACACTAAAACAGGTTTTATTACCAATAATCTTTCTTACGTTGTCACGCTGTTAAAATGCATTGAAGATCTGATAACGTTATATATAGTTTTAATTTACTAGGAAACAATGTTGTTTTAATTCTTCTCCGCTAGGCATATCGGCCCGCGATGACAAAACAGCTCGGTGTGCATCGGTGTGTTTATGGCGGGATATCGAAAATTTTGTTAGTACCTAAATGTTGTGATTTTACTTAATAATTTCTATTGTAGTGACGAATTTACTCTTCTGTTTACATAATTGATATATTTACCAAGTTATCTGTGTGGTTTACATCAGTTTAATCAAGTTATTGTATAAACGCCGAACTTTCATAGTTGAACTGTCAGAATATTGTTTTATAGGTTACTTAAAAGATAAAATTTACATTTAAGATCTTTATTTTAAGAGAATTGCTTAAAAGTGATATTTTTTATAATATTAATATCTAATACATGTGTTCGTAAACCTATCAAAGAAATTAACGTCTTTAGAGATGCAAGAAATCTGTTTTATATGTCGGTATTTTTCTAAGTTATTTTTTGGCAATAAAAAAAACTTTGAAATTTTTTATTATTTTTTTATTGTATGCACGACGAAAAAGTGAGGTGATAGTTTCCTTCCAAATTTATTACATAAAAGGACTGTGTTTTTGAAATTTTTTTTTTTGTAAATTTCTCTACATTTTGGTCAAAAATGTTTTGGGAGGAAGTTTTTTTCCATTTTTTCCGAGTTTGAATCTTAAAATATGGCAGTTTTTGAAAACTAAAGTGTATTTCAAATACACAAATCTAAAAGGTAATTTTATTTAGTTTTCATAAATGGTATTTTTTTTTATGACACCTTCAAAAATAAGAAATATATAGAACATTCAAAATACTTTGGAAAAATTCCAAATTTCGTTCTGTCATCAATAATAAAACAGAGATTAACTACCCTCTCAGGCCGTGTAAACCACGTGTATTTTTTTCCATGAACAATTTTTTAATTAGTAATGTTTTCACATCTGCGGCCGTTTGTCAATTGAATAAAATTTTCACTGGGTTTTTTAGTAAGGCTGAAAGTGTTTAAGGAATATGTGTTAGAAATCGGTAAAAATTCGGGTAGTGGCGGCTGAATACATTGGCATAGTCCTTTATGACCCTAATTTACGCAAGTATTGTTTAGTAATTGGGACCGCCTAAGTGAGATGTCCCAATGGCCGAGTTGGTTATGATTGGAGTTTGTCGCGGTAAGACGGTAAGATCCTGGGTTCCAGTTGCCTTAGTTTCTTTCTATTTTTCTGTGTCTTGTTCTTTTTCATATTTTCTTTGAGATTTATTAGTATCATATTCTTCTTTAATGATATCTTCACTATTCTCTAGGTCAGGGATGGCGAACCTTTGCGTATCAAAGTGCCATTTTTCTAAAGAAATGTTTAATGAGGTCATAGACGTGCCATCAAATAATTTTAACTTTGTGATTATTGGGAAAATAATAATAATAAATACTTAGTATCAATAAAAAAACTCTTTATTTCCTACTACTGAATAGGAACATCTAACATTATACGCGTAATTTAAATTAAAGTAAAATTAGTGTGACTTCTGTTGTTGCAGGTTAGATGACTGTTTTGTGATTTGTTTCAAAATGCCGTTTCACAGACGATGTTCTACATACCACTGTTCCAGAACATAAAACACACACCGCTTTGTCACCTTTACTAATCAAGGCATATTTCTCTGTCCACCAAGTTTGAAATTCTCTGATACTCTTACTATCTTGCGCTAACATTTGAATCATAGTGTAGGGGCGTGTAAATAGCCCCAGACACGAGGGAATACTACCCTATGTAATTAATGAAAGATGAACTCTTCCCTATGTGACACAAAATAGATTATACAGCAATTCCAAAATCCTCACTGAAAACAAACAATACTCACTCAGAGAATGCAGCTCTTTACACGATGTCCAGACAAATGACACTAGTTTCATTCAAATATTGAATTTGCCAAGGCGGTATTGTACAATCTTAATAGATGTTTATCCCAGGAAGAAAGTTCACACAATGAATATTAATTTGCAAAATTAATAGTACGTGCCAAAACTCACAACAATAATTTAAATATGGGTTAATGTTGATTAGAACTGACATCTATTGGCTTTAAACAACACTCACGTCGAAAGTAATTGCCTGCCCCACAGAGGTCAGAAAGTGCCTGAATTAACTGAATTTCAATGTCGCATAGGGGAATTCGATATAATACAACCACCATAGATGGCGCCCCTATGGTCCCATAGCATAAATTATTAATTTAAATGATGCCCAAAAGTATTTAAATATATTTTATGGCGCGTATCCACATAGATAAAACTTAAATAAACTTAAAATACAACTATATCAACGAAATTCACTATTATGTTATGCTTAGAAACTATGCGTAATTCATTAGCAATAGAAACTCGCGATGTAGATTGTAGGTACGAAAACAAACGAGTGAGCACTTCACCTACTATACACTTCACACTTTTTTTCGTAGTGCATAATAAATTTTGTGATCACTGATCAGTGACGTGCCCAAAATATTGTGTCGCGTGCCATTAATGGCACGCGTGCCATTGGTTCGCCATCCCTGCTCTAGGTGTATCGTTATTAGCTCACTCCTGTTTGAGTGAATTCTTTTTTATTTTTTATTAACACTTAATTTTTAACAATAATTGTCAGCCTGACACACTCATTTACATTGAAAAATCTTCCGAGAAAAGATACTTGCCGCCAACGGGACATGAACCCGTGTCCTTCTGATTGCCGGTCAGATGCTCTGACCACTGAGCTATGGCGGCTTATCTAATACCCGCCAAATAATTCAATATATACTGGTGTTTCATTCAACAATTACTGATTATTACATTTTTCCACCTGAAAACAACCAACTTTATTTTTGTGAGGGAGGTATTGTTAGTACTAAATCTCTCGCTAGGTGGCGTCGAGACAAATTATGTCTATATTTTTTGGCGAAATACTTAGTATAAATAGTATCTTTTCTCGGAAGATTTTTCAATGTAAATAAGTGCGTCAGGCTGACAATTATTGCTTATAATAATTGTTACCTTTTGTGCTATGCATAAACGTTAGTTTATAAATAAAAAATAATACTTAATTTTAACTAAACATTACTTATGTAAAGTCAAAAAGGACTAAGTCGATGTATAAAAGTGACATTTTCGACGTGGTGTGTGAATTAATCACAATATGATATATTTATTTCTAAAATTGACATGTATTGACAGAGTTAGTTGTGATTTGTTGTAAATATTAAAAAATTATATCTATACATTACCAAAAAGACAAACTAAACCATCATACTGCACAACACAATTACGACACAAGAAATAGACATCAACACATGACTCCGAAGACAAATACTACATTTGGACAAAGACATTATCACAATTTGGCTCCAAAATGTTTTAATTTGATTGAAAAAGATATAAAAGATATTCTAGTGACAAAAAATCTAAAACGCAAAATTCATTCGTGGGTAGTAAACAAGGGTATTGCATACTGCGTGCAGATAACTTGATCAAACAACACACTCAACGCCTGTATTTTTTCTCTTTTCTCCTTAACTATTTTCATCTATTTATCTCATATCTTTTTTTCATTTCTTTATATTTTTTTCTTTTATTCCATTTATCTATTTAAATTAAAATTATATTTTTTATCTTCCAAGATTAAGATATCAAAATTAAATTAAATTCCTGCCACCTCAGAACAGGCTCAGCCTAGTGAGGTGGTATATACCAATTTTTTTTATATATATATGTATATGTAGGTATATTGTATATATTGAAATGTTATTCTTGGTTAATAAATAATTAAAAAAAAAAAAAAAAAATATCGTTTAAGACCAATGGATGACTAGATGTGAAGAACCACAAACTTACCAACCCTTCTCTTCCATTTCACCTCTACTTTCTGACTCCTTCCAGGCTCACGACATGCCATAGACTCCGGGCAGTTGAAACTGTTACGCGATAATAATAAAAATATATAATGGTGCACGTGGATGTCACATAATAATTCCCCGCTTGGCACGTGGCAGTTTCTCTCGGAATCGAAACAATTATCAAGAAAATGCAATACCCACACACTTCAAAAAAATTCCCGACATGGTGTTTTCATAACCAGCGACGATTTCTCATTGGAAACGCGCTGCAATCGAAACCACGCGATTGAATTTCCTGCCACGTGCCCCGGACGTTTGTTCCTCATCTTTACGCAACCAACTTAGGAAGTGGAAAATCTCTTATAATACCTCCGCGTCGTCTTTTTTAACGAGAGGTTACAAAGTTTAAAGCCTGCCAGCATCTGCGTAAGTTGAGAAAGTTTCCGGGCACCGCGGTCAGCCCACTAGTTTAAGCAGAGTCAACCCACTTAACATTCAGCGTTTCTTCATTTTTCTTTTGTACTTTCAGGACGTGTCTAAGAAAACTTCTCCTTCACGTTTTTAGAAAATATTGTTTCCGCTGTCTTGATTTTCTAGGTATTGCTTAGTCAATATTATGCTAAGACTACGTAGCATTCAAAAAGGAGAAGAATATTACTGAAGATGATTTGAAAGGGAGATACATAAATATGAATGTTAGAGGAAGCACGCTGATATTTAAAAAAAATACACACGATTATTATGGATAAGTAATATGCAAATGTTGTGAAAACAATAAAAATAACACGACTTATTTTAAATAGCGTAAAAATCTATCCACAAAAATGTCTTAAGGCGATGCACCCCGTCATGTAACATTTGGTAGCGGGTCGCCAACAATTACACTTCTCATGTATTAATATACATGAGAAGTGTAATTGTTAGCTTGAAAAAAATGGCCTTATTTTGAAACGCCCGAGGTCTCAAAAGTTTTGTATGATCTGTAGGCTATTCGAAAACGTAAAAAATAATAAAATTATTGTTCACTATTACCCCGTCAAAATGGCCGGAAGTTTTGAAAAAAAAAAATAAAACAAAGGGTCCATATTTTAAAATTTGTACCAAGCTTAATTTTCATTCCATAACTGCAGTACAAAGAACGCATTTTTTTTAAAACATATGTGATGTGTGGTTAAAAATACAAAAGGGGAAAATAACACTTTTTCTGGATAAAATCAAAATTCTTGTTGACTTTCTTGTATCCATAAACATTTTTTTTAAATTTTTGTCAGCTATACATATTTTTTAATAACAAACAAACGTTATAAGGTAAAATTATTGAAAAAAAAAATTAAAATAATTTTTCAAAAAGTTTTAGGTTTGTTTTCTGATTTTCAGTGCATTTTAGCGGGCTAATAACTAATAATAATAGATGCAGTTCTCGTTTTCTTCGCAAGATGCAACTTTTGAGACCCCGAGCGTTTCTGAATTCAAAAGTTGAAATAATTGACACTCCCTAATGTAGGTATATGGCAATTAGCTAAAAATTCTCGCTTAACACCTGTTTTGATTCACGCCGGAAAAAACATCGCCAAACGGTTGTTTTTTATTTTCGTTATTTGTTATTGGGGTGTTATGCCGTGTACACATCTACCGGATCTGCCGGATTTGCCCTGATGATGGACACTGCAACGATGTCCGAAACATTGGCTAAAGAAGGAGGTAGCGCAACACGGCATAACACCGCTATAACAAATAACGAAAATGCTTTTGGCCGTGAAAATCTTAGGTTGTTTTTTATTTTATTTTGCGAAGTTCAGGCACACATATTTAAATGTCATACAATCCTTAAAAAAACATAATTAGCCACATTATGCAATGAAACCATAACCGAATAGGGGTTCGTCAGTAGGAAATTTTTGAACTTTTAAGCGGGTTTTATGAACCTGATACTGTATTTTTTCTGAAATTATAAAAAGACTTGTTAAAAAAATATATTTATTTTACTCGCAGTACTTAATATATTTGTACATATTTTATCCGTATAAAAATTACTTGAAAAAATTAGGTCACAATTGCCGAGTGGTTAAAAGCGTTGTCCCAAGACGGAGATAAATAAAATCATTTAAAACCCCTCCGAAAATCGCGAATATTTACTTAAAATGTCTCAAACGAAATGACATTTTACGAAAACTTTGTGTTATTACCGCTTCACAATTAAAGCTCTATAAATGAAACATTTCTGAACGTGGCCGAATAGTAAAAACTGTTTTAGAAAGTTTACAAAATAAGCTTTCAAATTATTATATTACAAATAAAGTAACTTTCGTACAGTGACACAGAGAGCACATTCAATTTTGCGCTCAATACTAATTAACAGTCTACAGTTGTTTTAAACAGTGAAACAGATAATATAACGAGCCAGTGACTTATTGCAAGTTTAAAGAAGTTGTAGTGCAAACCTGCTGGATTCTAAAATCATAACTGAGTGAGCATTTCAATAATAATAAAAGTCAAAACAATAAGGATTATTGTCACCCAAGCTACTACCGCCCGACCCGGCCCATACTTTCAAGTAGTTCAAGTCACTCCACCTTAAATCCAGGCTTAACCATCGTCCATTTTTCAAAAAAAAAAAAATAATAATTTTAACAAAATGGACTCCCAGGAATTTATCAGTCAGGCGAGAAACGCGGTTGAGGCTCTAACCGATCTAATAATAGACCCGAGTAGCAAACTGAACAAGATCAAATTGCGAAAATGATTCCAAAAACTAATGCTATTCTTGGAACCATAGCGTAAATGGCTACAAAAATGGCAGCACTCGAGGGCGAGCTAATAGCTTTCAAAGCATTAACCAACAAACCTAACCCATTCGAATCTACATGTGAAGCGGCCGATGAGCTTGAAGAGAGGAAAAACAGAGCAAATAATCTCATAATTATAAACGTTCCCGAAAGCACACAACTGAACCAAATTGAAAAAATCAAGGATGATAATTTACAAATTACAACCATTCTGAAGAAAATAGACAACAATATAGAACCAAATTCCATCAACACATTCCGTCTTGGAGCAGTGAGGCCTGATAAATCGAGGCCCATTAAAGTGATCTTAAGAAACTCAACTGAAGTAATGAATATTCTCAGAAAAAAAAACTTTTATCTTAACAACTCCCCTGTCAAAATTTTTTCCGACCAAACTCCGAACCAAAGAAAATATTTATCAGACCTACGTCAATCAATGGAAAGTAGGATACAGGGAGGTGAAGTTGGACTAACAATCAAATATATCAACAGCAAGCCGACAATAGTTAAGAAAAATTCAAAAAACTCAAACACATCAATGGATACGGCCAAAACATCCGCGGCTGCCGAACCAAACTCTTAGAGTTGCAAACTTCTATTCCTTTACTTCAAAACGTCGATGTATTTCTCCTTCCTGAAACCTGGCTTGATCCTGATATTCACACCGAGGAACTTGGATTGTCATCTTATAACACCTACCGCCTTGACAGGAATCCAGCCACCAGCAATAAAACCAGAGGAGGAGGAGTTCTCATATCCGTCAAAAAATCACTGCCATCCACTCGATTAATTTGCAAACATCTAGACGTAGAACAGGTATTTGTATTACTAAAAACTAAATCAAGTAAAATTTTACTGGGATGTGTCTACATTCCCCCTGGATCCAACATCACAGTCTACCGAAACCACATTGATGACCTCGAAACCTTTAAAAATAAATACCCTGATGCCAGAACAATTTTATTTGGTGACTATAATACCCCTAGCATTGATTGGATGAATAAACACTCTTATAACAACTTAAGCCTACCAGAAAATGCTCGTGAAATAATAGATATGACGAACTTACTCGCTCTACATCAAGTCAATCAAGTCTACAATACCAATAACCGGCTGCTGGATTTAGTGTTCTGTAGTGATCTCTCAATTCACATTGTTAAATCAGTTGACGAGCTCCTCCCCCTAGACTGCCACCACCCCGCTTTAAGCATAACTATCTTGATGAATAACTCACCAGACGACACAACTATTCTTCCTAACTTTACTTATAATTTTTCCAAAGCTGACTATCCTAATATGAACCAATATCTTAAAAATGAAGACTGGTCATTTCTTCACCCCAACAATAATATTAACTACAATCTTGAAATTTTTTACACTATTATCAACAGGGCCATTGAAAACTATGTACCACTTTCACATTTCAAAGAAGCGAAGTTCCCGAAATGGTTCAACAGCGAGTTAATCAACCTGATTATTTGCAAAAAAACTGCACACAAAAACTTTAAAGAATCTAAATCCCTTAACGACTATAAGTTATTTCACAATTACAGAACTCAATGTAAAAAACTGTCAAAAAAATCATATTATAATTATATAAATGGAATCGAAAAATCTATACCCTCTAATATACAAAACTTTTTCACACATGTAAACTCTCTTAGAAAAAACAAACAAGGTTTACCCATTTCAATGCACTTCAAAGATAAGAGTAGCACTGATATGAAAGTTAAGGTTAACTATTTTGCTGATTACTTCAAAAGTGTATATGACGAAGATATCCCAGAAAATTACATACCACCACCTTCCCTTATTGAGAGCATGCATATTCCTGCTGTACACATCAACATAAACGACGTTAAATCTAAAATTAAATCTCTAGACAAAAACAAAAAGGCCGGACCTGATAACGTGCACCCCAATATTCTCATAAATTGCATTGCTTCACTGGCTGAGCCGATTTGTCTATTGTTTAATCAATCGCTTGATACAGGTTGCTTCCCGGACATTTGGAAACGTTGTTATCTAACACCTATACTAAAAAAGGGTAATAAAAGTGATGTCACTAACTATAGACCTATATGTAAGCTATCTATAATTCCGAAACTTTTTGAAAAATTACTTCTTGATAAAATTTCCCCATATATTAACCATCTCATTGTTCCAAATCAACATGGATTTTTGTCTGGCAGGTCAACTCTGACAAATCTCTCATTATATGAAAACTTTATATCAAATGCATTAGCTAACAAAACTCAAGTCGATTCCATATACACAGATTTTATCAAGGCCTTTGACAAAGTGTGCCATAAAATTCTACTGGTTAAACTACGTAAGCTCGGTATTGACGGAAAACTTTTAGACTGGTTTGCAAGCTATCTATCTGATAGAGTTCTACTTGTAAAAATTAATTTGTTCTATTCCAATCAATTTATAGCTACCAGTGGTGTACCTCAAGGGTCCCATTTAGGCCCAATTTTGTTTTTATTGTTCATAAATGATATTGTTGACATATTTGATAAAGATGTAGATGTATTGCTTTTTGCAGATGATTTAAAAATATTTAAAATCATCAAAACCGCTGAAGATTGTGCCTGTCTACACAATAATTTAAACAAATTAATTAGTTGGTGCTCTATTAACAAACTTTATCTGAACATAAATAAGTGTTATTTAATAAGTTTTTACAGAATAAGTCAACCAATTATTCATCCTTATGAACTTAACAACTCTACCCTTACCTCTGTCAAAGAAATTAGTGACTTGGGCGTAACTTTCGACTCTAAATTAAACTTCATATCCCATATAAACTCAATCTACAATAAAGGTATCAAAATGCTTGGCTTCGTTCTTAGAAATTCCAGAGGTTTCAAGAATATTTCAACTTTAAAAATTTTGTATACATCCTTAGTACGTAGTCAAGTCGAATATAACTCCTCGATCTGGTCCCCCCATTTTAAAATACATTCAGATTCAATCGAAAAAATTCAACACAAATTCTTAAGACATATTAATTTTAACCTCGGTATTCCCATTGGAAACATAAATTATAATTACTTGATGAAAGAATTAAATTTACTAAGACTGTCAGATCGAAGAATTATATCAGACTTAATATTAATGTTCAAAATTGTAAATGGTAGAATAGACGGTCCTGATCTAACTAAGCTCATTGAATTTCATATTCCCACGAGAACCACTCGTTCTAAAATCCTTTTTAAATGTAACAATAATCGGACTGAGTATACGAAACACTCACTTTTACCTAGGTTGCATGAAGTTACTAATAGATATGCAGATGTGATAGATCTATTTAACTGCACGGAACAGGGGTACAAGACGGCTATGCTATCATATTTTTTTAGTCACTATTAATTTTATTTCTATTATAGATTTTTGCATGTAAATGTATCTCCGGTGTCACTTCCCAATGTATCGTCACAATTAACTGTTATACATACACTGTTTTACCATTACTAATATTTTGAATATGAATTTGTGACATGTAATTAATGTTTATGGCATACTTATGCCGTTTGTATTAAATAAATAAATAAATTAAATAAATAAATAAAAATATTTACATTTGTAAAGACATAAGTCGTTTCAATGTGGCATAACCAAAGTAAGGTAATCGTCTTGAATGGCGAAACAAATGGCACACATAATAAAAACTAAAGTCAGCTAAGTACTTGCAGAAAAATGATACCTACTAGTCAATTTGATTTACTTTAAATAAAATAAAAAAAATCAATTAAATTCGCTTCAAGAGGTGTTAAAAAATATTGAAATTCTTAGGCCAACCGAAGTTGTTGAAGTTTACTGCAATTATCACAATTATTTTACGCCAAAAGGTATTGGAAACAGGGGGTGATTTATTTTGAAAAAAAAACTAACTTTACGTTTGTACGAAAATAATTTATTTTTTGTTATGTAGACCATCGAATAAATGCAGAATTCAAACGCAAAGAGGCTCCTCGACGAACGTACCTACGTCAAATTATTTTGTACTACACCGGAAATATAAACTTTACCCCAGTGCAACGTATCAGTTTCCTTTGTATAATTTGCCAACAATGCAAGCGTTGTACAATAGGCTTTTATTAATATTAACGGTCTTCTACAACGCAGGTGAATTCACATAGTGTAGAGGACATTATACACTACCTACGTAATGTACGAATATGATATCACAAAATCAGTTAGTTGATCGAGTGCTCTAAAGTGTCAGGCACTCAGACGTCATTGGTTAAAAACTTCACTAAATAGGTAAACATTTTTCGCTTATCTGGATGGTAGTTTTTTTCCAGAAGAAAAGAGACCTGACTATTTAGATCGGATCGTTAAATACACAAAAGGGTATTTTTAATCACGTGTTTCTATTCTGAATGATGGTTTTCATTAGGGCGACTTATGGGAATGTCTACTACTGTTAGCTAAGTCCTCCGTCATAGCGTAAGCAACATTTTTAGGTTTTTCGGTTCAGCTGTTTGGTCATCTATTTTAACTCCTTCATGTGATCCGGTCCTCTTCAAGTCCCAAATTAATAAATCCCTTCCTACACCCCATATCTTAACCCGCCTCACAACCAGGGGCGTGCACTCCATATAGGCACATAAGCACTGCTTACCCTACCGTATTTGTAAAACACAAGCATGTAAATAATATTATAATTAATTAAATTATTGCTAAAAATAAACACAGACTTTCAAAAATAAGCGCGAAAAACCTGAGCAACCGAAACTACGCGAGCGCCTCATCAAACGGCATACTACAAACGTGGCATAAACTGTAACTAGAAACTACACGCGCGCCCAACGACTGCTTCACTAAAATGCGGCCTAATGCAGGAATTATTTCTGCTTGGAGCTAACTTCATACAAGATATAATTTCAATGTCTACGAAATGCACATAGCATAGAGTAGAACTGTCGTTTTGAATTTGCTTCTATGAGTTTTTTTGTTAGTATTATGCAGTGCTTTCTGGAACAAAATTAGCAAATGGCAATCAGTGACGACGGTGAAATCAGTTATCTATTTCTATCAACTAGTTGTCTTACCAGCAGCAAGCACACTTAGCAAAAACTTGTACGAAGTGAGAATTACTTGCCTACCCTGATCAAAAACTCTGTGCACGCCACTGCTCACAACGATCTCCAACCGGGTGGCGACATAGTTCCCCTGTCTTTACACTGTACAGATAGGGGCGCTCTTATTAGTTGTCAAAAATAGAAAGAAGAATTAAAAAATTGTCGAGTTTTTCGTAACTTGTAAACGTTTTTTAATTTTAATTAAATCATTTAAAATAATGATTTAACAAAAATCATTTGGACGACTAGATCACTCTGAATCAGTGACACAGTTAAATGGTTGTGAAATGGTGGACATGTCGAAAAGATGGAAAGATTTAGATACCTCGGCAGTATTCTCACGGAGACGCTTGACCCAGATGTAGAGGTTAGGTGCAGAATAGAAGCAGCAAGAACTGCGTTCATTAAAATGAAATCCCCTTCTGCAATGACAATATCAGCTTAAAACTAAGGCAGATAATGCTAAAATGTTATGTGTGGTCGGTTTTGCTGTATGGATGTGAAACATGGATCTTGAAAGTAAATACCATGAACAGGTTAGAGGCTTTTGAAATGTGGCTTCATCGAAGAATGCTCAAGGTCCCATGGACCGACATGATCACCAACACAGAAATTCTCAAAATTTCGTATCTGGAAAATTTCATATCTGGGTCATATACTTCGAGGGGAGAAGTATCACTTGCTCCATTTAATATTGAAAGGCAAGATAGAGGGTCGCCGAGGGCCTGGTAGGAGACAAGTGTCTTGGCTGCGAAATATACGAGACCGGCATTAGAAGTGTGGAGGAGCTATTCCGGGCAGCGCAAGACAGAGAGACATTTTCAAGAGTGATCGCCAACGTCGGGGAGACCTGATAGGGCACACAAAGAAGAAGAAGAAAATGATGAAAGTTAATCAGCTTTAAAATAACAATCAAATATCTAAACTCTATACCCATAAGGAGAAATATATACTTCTGTATATTAATTTTTCAAATAGACGGCCTTTATTGATTTTTTTATAAAAGAATCATGGTAGGTTTTAGAGCACTGCATTATGCTATACCCCCTTTTGATTGTTTAACTTGTGGGATATCCGACTGGCCTCCTAAGGGTTGGGTTTCTGGACCCAAGGAAGGGGGTTGTTAGGTTTGCTAAAGATTTATGGATTTACAGAAACAAAAAAGATTGCACGATACAATCTGTTTTAGGTGAGGAGGTGGGGTAGGAAGCGAAGAGGAAATAGGATACCCGGTTTTCTCACCCAATTCGTTTTAGGCAGAACATTTTTGAAAAGCAATGTTATTTTTCATTTCAATATTTTTTATTATCTCTCTTACATTTTTGTATCAGATTTCCGCCTGTTTAAGGAGTTTACAAGAAAGCGTGGAAACGGAGAGATTAATGGATAGCAAAGAATTATATTTTTGGGACTGAAACCGATTGAATCTTTACAGTATTTTGAAATGTGATTTCATTTTCATAAAGATTTACACCCCTTCCTGGCCTAAAAATTTGAAAATTTATAATAGTTAAAGTTATAGAATTGAAAGGTGGAAAGATATTTAATATGAAAAATGTAATAGTTTTTGCATTCTACCTACTTTCACATATAAAAAGTGAACTAACTCTAATTTTAACATCTCCAAGACCATGTTATGAATATGTGATAATCCTACGTAATATTTTAAGAGTTCACTCATAGATGGTGCTAGATATTAGTTTAAGAGGTTACCAGTAGATGTCGCGTAGCTATAAATATGATGACAACCTCAAGGTCAGGGCCCAGAATTATTTCTACCGCCAGCTAATAAAGCTATACGAGCTAGTTGTAATCTATCACAAAATAATGTTCAATTTGTTTTGTTGACACCAGTGTTTTATTTAAAGAGTTTGAGGAAGCCCCCGGAATTACAACAGAATATAAATCTAATCAATGTGTAAATACGATTTTTGAGACGTCTAAAACTCGTACATACTTTTTACCCTGAAAAAATTTTTCCAAGGATTTTCTACAACTCTATTCGACTTATTTTCCTTCTGAATCGAATAAATAATTCTCATTTTATAACTTTTGAAGGTTATTCCCATCTATGTATGTAATATATCATCGAAGAAGATTATTAGTGCGTAGATTATCAGTGTTTATCTTAGATTAGATTATTATCTTTTTCTTCAACGGATATAACAAAATTAGTATAACAGAAACACTGAAATATGAATTATTAAAAAAACAAATTAAGTCCCTGAAATTGGATAGTGACATATTGTACCCTTAATGTAATATACCCTTAATGTAATTAATTAATTAATTTACCCTTACTTAAACTGCAATATTTAATATTAAAAAATATGTATTGTTATTGTCCTTATATAACTATTTTTGTCTAAATTGTGTACCTATCTAAGGTATTTTGACGACCTCCGTAGTCCAGTGGGTAAGACTCTTGACTCACAATACGGAGGTCGCGGGTTCGAACCCGACATGCGCAAATAAATTTTATTTGATTAATTTGTGTTATTTAACAATAAATTCATTTAAAATAATATATAGTATATTTGCGGCATGTTCCAGAGTGGAAGATACTATCAGTATCGCCCTGGTGTAAGACCACCATTCAGAATTGAAACGTTGCTTGAAAATGGCTTTAGCCGTGTTTAGTGACCAGATCTGAATAGCCAGGTACTTCCCAACCTTCCTCTTCCCCACCTCCTTCCCCTCCCCACTACCTTCAGCCTCACAACATACCCCAATTGGGGATGCCATAGTCTCACTGGCTCCAGACGGGAGCAGTTGAGATTCTTGTGCGGTATTCACTGTAAAAAAAAAAAAAAAAAATTATTTCGTAAGTTCTTTGATAATTGCTTACACAATTCATTAGAACATTATTATTAATTTTTTGCATGTAAACACGAGCTCCTAAAGCTCAACTTATGGAGTCTTAGAATAAAATATGAATCATTTTATAACCTTGCATATATTATCATTTGTATTGTATAAACAAAAATCTTGAAAAAAATAAATTATTTATTTAAAATCGTATTCTACAACGTATTAACGCGAAATATAGACTTCTCGAGACTGAAAAAAAGAAATTTCTTTATTCAAAAAAATATTAATAGAATAAATTTAAAGACATTTGGCAAATAAACACAAACAAACCATCTTCCATATTTTAGAGGTTGGTTGGTTGTACGAGGCTGCACAAGGCACCTGATAAAGGCGTGTTGAGAGGAGAGGGATGTTTATCATACGCTGGCCACGTTCACCCCTACTTATCCTTTTGGTGGATTCATTTTGTGAGGCGGAAGCGTGGATTTAGAAAATACTTTTTTAACATTTTGTCGTAACAAATAATACTGAGATTTTGTGTTATATAAATCTGGCTTAATATACCGGATAAATAAATTTCAAAATATATTATTAAAATAGCTCTAGCTTGAAAACATCCCTAGTAAAAATTTTCAATTAAAAAAAAGACATGCTTATAATGATTCCATGACAGTTGCCCCAGGCAAACTTACATACAATATTCAGTGGGTTAAGGGAAAATACGATACACCCGCTTACACAAAATTTTACCAGGTGTTCCCGAAAGTCATGTGTTTGTCATATTTTATTATAGATTCTTAAAAACTTACTTCAGATATCTTTGCTATCAGACTGAATAGTGAGCTATTAAATATATTTGGTGTCGCGAAACTGCGACTCCACTGTTAATTGGCGGTAAATGCCGCAGAGCAAAGCCTATGCAGCCCTCGAAGGACCAGTCCCGAAAATACGTGATCGCTAAGTTATACGGGACGATTAAATAGCATACACTCGCAAACCTGATGGATAGTCAGTCGATAGTTCAGATCTGTGCTTTTAGAAAATTAGATAAGCCCAGATTGGAAAAGGGAAAATAGGACTCACCGTTGCAGATGGGGCCTCGATGATCTCCAGTTTGTGGTGTACACTTCACAATAATTAATTTAAAAATCGCAATATTCTTACAGCAAGAGGTTACGATACATGCGCCCGGTCTGAGATGTTATTTTGTACTCAGCAGAAAAGCACACTGTCACCTCTCCAAAGTTGAGTACTTTCTTGCAACACTTTTTATGGTGACATTTAGGATGGAAAGATTAGGTAGGTGGGATAAATTCCGGATTTTGACATTTGATACCCACCAAGTCTGCGAATGAAATACCCAATCTATCCCATATAAAAATGCGCGAACAGTATTATTTTATTAAAAATGTTCTTTTTTAATCCAAAACTATTATTAAATCTTTAACTGACAGCCCTGAAACAATTAGCTAATTAGCAATACCTGCTTGGTAATTCCAAACAAAGATAACTTTGAAGGTAACAATAAACTCAACACCAAATTTCTTTATTTAGTATCCATAAATACTGTTGACAACTTTTCTAGCAAGTCCCTTTTGTTAACATATTTTTTATTCTAAATAATCCTACTTAAAATATGTTCTCTGTTATTATAACATCGATATTATTTTTTTAGTATAGTAACAGTAGTTTAGTAACACATAATAATATCCCGTGCCTAAATACTTGCTTTTATCGCACATACTTTGTTAAATGTACATTCTTATTTTGTTATTATTGTAAACTCATACTCTCCTGTGTACCACTGTATATTTATAATCTCGTGTACCTATCACTTGAATGTAAAAATCATTCAATGACGTTTAAATAAATAAATAAATATTTTCATTCAAATTCATCAATGATTAATGAATTACTTTTCTTTAATAGTAATTCATACCCACTTATAAGTACAAAAAACGGTACTGTTAATAAATTCATTCAATATCTATACGTACTTATTAAAGGTAATTTTGAGGTTGATTTTATGTTTGAAATTGGAAAATAATATTGAACAAAAATTTATAATATTACGTAATAGGTCACTTGCATTGAATTCATAGCGACTTGGAAAAAATCGTGTGGATAGATCTTTTTATTAAGATTGCGAAAATGTTAGTAAATTTTTTAGAAATGTATAGTTTTTTTTTTTTTTAAATAAATAAATCCATTATTTGGGCTCGTGACATCACAACATGAAAATGTCCCGTCACCGAAAATGTTCCTATTAATTTTGTAAAATTCCACACTGATTTATTTTTTTTATATAGAATCACTTTGATTTCAGGCGAATTTTTTAATTTGTTCGCTAGATTTATTGTTTGTTCTCTGCGAACTTATCATTTGGTTCGACTTTTTGACAGATGTTCTGAAGAGAACCCCGTACATTTTAGAAGTCGGTAAGTGTTTTAGAGGTATGATGGTTATGGTGCTTATTTGAACAAAATCAAATTTTCTAATATTCTTATTACTATTATAATTTACAAGTACAAGTAGGTATATTACATTGGATTTAGTAATAAAGACGTTGAACGTTACAGTGATTTATGATCAATAAGATGGATTAAGGAAAAAAATATTTATGAGATGTAATATTTTTGGAACGCCTCGTTATTCTCCTGTGCCATTCGTTTGGAACACGTTTTTTTTTTAAAATGATTTTCGGCTATGTAATTATCGTTTTTCCGCACTTATAAAATTATGTCCCGTCTTTCCGGTTTATAAAAAATGGTCTGATTTTTCGGATTGAAATTTTCAAAAAATCCTCAGGGTTTCAAAAATACGATTAAAAAAAATGCAGAATGTCTTAGAATTTTTGTCTAAACCGGAAATTAAAAAAAAAAATGTGATGCAAGTGGCCTATTATAATTTCGGGGCACCAACTGGACCAACTACGTATTGCGATCGACAAATGCCTAACGATTTTTTTCATACCTATAACATATTAATTAACAGAACAAAATGTGTTTTTTATAATTTTTGAAATTATTTTGATTTTTTTTCTATCGAGGGATTTTCATATAAATACCATTTCGACTCTACAAATGTATATATATATTTTCTTCAAAAATATACTATAAACTTAAAAGTATTTAAAAGTGCTGTAAATCTGTAGAATTACGACACTCAGTAATTTATTAAAAAGTTAAAGACTTGAGCTTTTATCTCCATTTTAAATACATTTAACTCGCTATTAGTGTTTTTTAAATATTGAAAAAGGTTGTACCATAAAGAAGTTTGCTCCTAACCCGTGTTTATTGTAACTTTTATGTTCAATTGGGCTGATGTATTAAACTTTAACTTTGTTAACTCCGAAGAGGGTTATCTGCCAATTCCAACAGAGGGCGGTACGAGTTGCTAAACTTAATAACCAGGCGATGTCTCTTATCTATTTAACGTGACACAAAAAACCCAACTTATTCGATATAACAAGGTTATACGAGTGGGGGTCGGGTACCTATAATTTTATTGGCCATGCAAATATTGCAAATACATATTGTAGACATTTGTCTTATTATATTACATTCTAATATAAGTGTAGGTATGTTCACAGCATTATAAAATGATGTAAAATAACTGCCTCAACACAGGCTAGCCTAGTGAGGCAGGTTACGAGAAACCTAAATTTATAATTACAAATCTCTACTCTCTAAGTAACTACTGTTTATATGTATATTGTTTTTTGTTATTAACTTTTGTACTAATGTTACTATTATTATTATTTTACGCACCAGATTTAAATGTCCGGGTTTAATTTTTCCCACAGGAAAAACTAAACCCTTTCACACACTTATATTGTTATTCTGTTTGGAAGAAGTCTTGAGGATTCTGTTTCGCTGATTCAATTAGTTTCAACACTTGAAAAGTTTAAAAACAGATATTTTGATGAGATCTTACATTAAAAATGTCACTGCAAGATTATGTATATGTTATTTTCATAACTACAATGCTGAAAATATGTTTGCCGTATCTGAAATTTTCCGAAAAATTAAAATTTACCCTGCTGTTTTCGTCTAGAATTTAACCAAAAACTTTCAACTTGTTAAATCGTTGAATCATGAATCATGTGAAATAGTTCCAGAAATATCCATTGATATTTGAAAATATATCCATTGAAAACAAGGCTTTTTATTTTTTTATAATAAGTGCAATTATTCTAGATAAACGAATAATTCACGCATTTAACTATCCCGCAGCCAACTGGCGCTGAGGTAAACCCCGAAATTACTATTTTTCTTAAATCTACTTATTTTTGGTATTTTAGGTATTCTTGTGCAAGGTGCCGTTTAAAAAAATGTGAAAAAATCGTTGATCGCAGGAAAAAATATTTTGTCAAATAAACCTATGTAATACTTCCCTGTCAAATGAACGGACAAATAACAAAAAAAAAAAGAAAAAGGCATTTTTATGGTTTAAATGTCCGTAAGTCAGAAAAATGCATGGGGTCATCGGCCGACCCACACGGTTACGGACGTTATGTTTGGCATCTTGGCCTGTCGAGAGTTAAAAAAGAAGGCCTTAATTTATTGGGTGACTGGAAAACTCGAAATGAAACCTTCTTGAAAAGTCATTAAAAATGGTGAAAAAAAATTATAAAAAAATAATTAAACAGGTTACGTTAGGTTAGGTTAAGAGCTATTTTTCAATTATTTTTTCATAGTCTTAAATGACTTTTCAAGAGATGTCGAGTTGATTCTGTGTTGTCGTGGAACCATTTTGTGGAACCATCTGATATGTGCATTTACTACTCGTGACACATGAGTGGTATGATGTTCAAACACAAATATAAAGAATAAATATCTTCGTCATAATAAATTATCCAAAAGAGCATAGACCTTTTTATAAAGACATTTCCCCACTCCCTAATCCAACAGAATGTTTAGTTTGTCCAGAGTTACGTACGTAAAATGAATCACAAAATGTATTAAGACACGTAGGAACCATTCCGAGTAAAGTGCTCGCAACATTAGATTAATTCCTGAAAATTCCATAGGTATCTAATAGACCCCTAACAATGGTACTTAGGTCGTTAGCCATTCAAAGAGCTTATCTTAGCTCCAGATTTACCGTCGGAATTGAAAGCTCTCTCCTGCCCCACAAAGCCGAGTCTAACCGAGCTTTTAAAACTCGACTTTCGAGCTTTATTAGTTTCATTCAAATTTTTCTCGAGTCATTCAATCATGAAGATTGGAATGTCTTTCAAGAAGGTTCTTGTCATAGTCGTTTCTATATATATTACACTACATAGTAATGTACAGTTATATCTACAGTCTACAGTCAACTGGGAAGAGCTTCTTATCTCCCAAATCGAAATGGAAGGCAGCGAATGTAAAGCGAAAGGTAAAGGAATTATTTCTAAAGATGTTTAAAAAATGTTTTTACTGCCTAATCGTCCACTGATCTACATTCTGGAAAAGTGAGCTCTACGATATTTTTCTTTTACATTTTTTTTTTGCTAAAGCTATTTCTTTTTTTTAAGTAAAAGCATTAATTATAGTTTTTGTCCAAGCTTACCAAGCTGTCCAAGGTTAAAAGTACTTGCAGAACTTGATAATGACATTATTAAATTTAATTTAAATTAACAGAAAAACAATTAATTTAAGGCAAACTACCGAATACAAACGCTATTTTCAAATTTTAAAGTATTCTAAAAAACTATTTATCCAATTTAAACAATTCTCATCAAAACCACAAACAATCGTATAAAATTAATTGGAACATCCCCTGAGGCGTTAACCGATAAATGCGTATTGATATTTCGCCCAAAGCAACCGGTTCACACCGTACACCGCTGTATAGTAACGAATAGTATGGTATAAAACAAATATGCTTCCCAAGACCTTACGTTTGATCAAATCTCATTAACTCAAACAACGTGAGCAATTTTACGGTGCGGCACGCAGAAAATACCCGACCATATTTTGATCTAAATAACCGTCGGATAAACCAATTTGGGCCTGTTTCTGTTCGGGTTTTCAGCTATTCGGGTGTTCGGTGTCAGCTCATGCAAGATAAATTATTTCAATAACGTCTATGACAATACAATTATAATAATACAACAGTACGATATCCCATTTTCTCCCCGATAAATTCCATATGAAACGTGTCAATATTGGTTTTGCTATTGGCCCGAATCTGTCCATTTTGGCCCGTTTCACGTACGGTTCCACGTCTGTTCCCTGGTAAGTTAGACCAGTTTCTGAGAATATGCACCCCACAGAGAGGGTTAAATCATGGAAATATACGTTTTTACCGATTATTACACATTTATAAACATTATTTTTATGTATACAAAGAAGAGTGTCCCGGTACAGGTTTGTGAGTTTGTATTCAATTTTATTACAAGATTAGTGAAATTTTGCACCCTTGACTGCAAAACTGAAAAATAATAATAATAATAATAATTGGCTAATTTATATAGCGCCGTTTTCGTGGAAAATCACCTCAAGGGCGCTGTACAAATAACATATAAAAGAATTAATATTAATGGCTTAAAACTAAGATTTACAATTACAACTAGTGACTTACATCTAAGACTTATAGCTACTTATATTACTGGCTTACAACTAAGATTTACAATTATAACTAGTGACTTACATCTAAGACTTATAGCTAGTGACTTATGACTAAGACATATAGATTCTTACCTAAAACTGGTGACTTATTAACACGCATATTTACAATTAAGATTAGCGCCAGAAGAAGTTTTTACATAATATTTCGAGAATACGGGTGCAAAAAGTGATCTATCTTTTATAGATCCCGATATTAATCTCATGTGGAGAGAAAATGATAAGAAGTAGGTAATCTTATTTACATTTATTGCGAGGGCTGTGCAATATTGTTCCAAAAGAAAGCCTAAAGAGGACGAGTGGACAACAACCATATTTTTTATCTAATTTTATTATTTCTTTTTCTGTTGAAAAATCATCTGTCATTAATTAATTGTACTACAAAGCATGTAAAAGCCCTCTAGGCGTTGAATAAATAAATAAATAAAAATACATAAAAAAAACACACCCTTTTATGTATTACTCACGCTGTCTCACTCATACACGCATGTCTCTTTCATACCATAAGACATACGTTCATCACACTGTCTACATGAGATGTCGAAAAGCTCACTCAATCCCTTAAAATGAAACTATATGTGAAACCATATTTATATACTATTTAGTTTAATCTTTACGACGAATTGGTTTACAGTATTAACATAAAAAAATACGAGTATGCTACGGATATTTTGAAGCTTTTACTAGCTTTTCTATGTATTGGAATTACAATAAAATTATTATTTACAAAACAAAAAATATAAGCGTACACCACAAAAAAAGTTTTTTCATGGCTTAACTATGAAGTAATATAAGAAACAATTTTTTAAAAATACCCCTTTGTAGCTAAGACTATTTTTGAGGTTTTGTACGTTCTAACTTTTTTCCATTCCTATAAAATTATGCACAAAATAAATAAAAACCACATTTCGCTTACTTGCCTGAAGGCGTGAGAGTCGAATTATTTCTAGCGTTAATATTCCTCTTAAAGCAGAATTTTGATACTTCTTGATAAAATTTAGCAAATTTGACTTTCAAAATAAGAGGAAAATAATTACTATCTACATCTAATTTTGAAAGCTCTTTGAAAAGGTCGGACAACGCCGGGGACTTTAGCTAATATGTATTATACAAATAAGTATACTGGGATAAATAAGTATCGTGGGTTTATTATAAACAAATCTATTATTTTTAACCCGAGATTGATTGATTGATTGGTAACTTGGCAGGATTGCCCGGGTTAATGTGGTGAGGTGTGTCTTGGTCTTTGCCCACATACTGCGTGGCGGGCCAGATCGGTAGAGGTGATTGAGGGAGACTTCTCCGGCCGGACTCTTTCGATCCATTGTCTTGCATAGCAATGGGAGGGATGGATTCATACGCCCGTCACTCCTGGCCACCTTGACCCCCAGATTCATTCACTTTTTTCCCCAAAACTTTTTCTCCGTCCTCTCCTTAAAAATACCCTTAACACAGCCTCTCCAAATGTGACATAGGCCCTGTGGGATTTTTCCCCAGGGCCTATGTCTAGGGCTTATGTAAAAAAAACTGTTAACTGTAAATGGAAAATAACTGTTTATATCTAATTTCGACAATTTTTGTCTGAAACACAGAAAACGCCGCAGAATTAACCTAGTTTTCTATAAAATTCCCAAAAGCATTTTCCCATTCTGTCTAGAAACAAGGTAGTCGGTACCAAATAACATGGATTTTCTTAAAAAAGGAAATTTCCCCAGAACAACACATTCTGTACATTATTTGTAAAATTCGTAAAAAATCAATACCAAAATCACTTTTAAAGGAAATGTCCAATAAATGTAGGCAGTCAAACAGACTAAATGTGTACGTATTATATTTGTTTCGGTACAATATACTTACTATGTTAAATGTGTGGCAATCATCTTTTTTTTTTTTTTTTTTTTTTTTTTTTTTTTTTTTTTTTTTTTTTTTTTTTTTTTTTTTTTAATTATAAATTTAGGTTTCTCATAACCTGCCTCACTAGGCTAGCCTGTGTTGAGGCAGTAATTTTATGTCAATTTATTATACTGTGAACATACCTACACTTACATTAGAATAAAATCACACAATAGAATGGTTGCATTAATAATAACAATAACATTGGTACAATAATAACAGCATTGGTTCAATATTAATTTCGAATTTGGGTGAGTGCACCGGTAAATGCTCTATCATTATTTTTTATCCAAATTTTTATGTTTTTTTTGAAATTTTTTTGTGAATCACATTTTTTTATACTAATTGGAAGAATGTTGTAAAGTCTTGTTGCAAGGTATCTGAAGCTTCGTTGACCAAAAGTAGTATGAGTTATGGGAATTTGTAGTAAATATTTGTTATTGTTTCGAGTACAGCGAGTGTTTAATCTTTTTTCATAGTATTTGTGTATATTTGTGTATAGATGAGTGAGGATTGTTTTTGCATATATCTGCCGAACGTCAAACACATTCATAATATTGAAGATTAAGTTGGAGTCTGTAATTAGAGGTAGTCTAAGAATTAATTTTATAATAGTTTTCTGTGCCTTTATGATTGGGTCCAGTGCTGATGCAGTACCGCCTCCCCATGCTATGATACCATACTCAATAATGGATTGACAGACTGCAAAATAAATCATTTTCAAGTGTTTTAAGTCGAGAAAGTTTCGTATCGTTCTGAAAAAGTGCATGGTTTTTCTTATTTTGTTAGCAATTATTTGAGTGTGAATATTCCATTTGAGATATGGATCAATTGTGAGGCCGAGATACTTCATCTGTGTAGTGCGCTCAATGTAGGGACACTGACAAGATTCATCGGAATTTAAACATGTGTGTATTCTAATAGAGGCGTCATCATGAGGTTGACCTGTTATATTTATGCTTGATGTGACATATTTAGTTTTCTCAGTGTTCAATGTGAGCGTATTTGTATCTAACCACTTTTTTATAATGTTTATATCCATTTCAGCTTTTTTGTAAACAGCTTGCCAAGTGTCAGCTTCAAATAGTAAAACAGTGTCATCGGCAAAACTAACTATTTTTCCCTGAATGTTAAAGTTACATAAGTCGTTGATATATAAAAGGAACAAAGATGGTCCTAATATGCTACCTTGAGGTATCCCATAGTGAGTTGAGCACTGATTGCTAAGTGTGTTCATTATTTTCACTTGTTGCTTGCGGTCATCAAGGTAGCTCTTAAAAAAGTTAAGTTCGTTGCCTGTAATACCGATTATTTGAAGTTTGTTTAATAATTTACTGTGTGATATTGTATCAAAGGCTTTAGAGAGGTCTAAAAATATTGAAATACATTTTTTGCTTTTATCGAGGTTTTTCACAATGAAGTCAGTTACGGCGGCAATAGCGTCAGAAGTACTCTTGTTTTCTTGAAACCCGTATTGATTTTCTGAGAGTACTTTATGGCACACCAGAAATTTTACCAACTGAGCATTGATAATTTTTTCAAATACTTTGGATAGTGTGGTCAGTATAGTTATTGGTCTGTAATTGTTTATGTCTGTCTTGTTACCTGTTTTATGTATAGGAATAACAATACCTTGTTTCAAGTTTGAGGGGAAGTGTCCTTGACTGATACTAAGGTTAATTAGGTATTCTAAAGGTAATGTAATTTCCGTAGCCAGCGTTTTCAAAATCTTGGTTGATATTCCATCAACCCCGGCAGAAGACGTGTTTTTTAGGGAATTAATTATTTTTAGAATCTCTTCCCTTGACACAGTTTGAAAATTGAATCTTCCTTTGGGAAATTGGAGTTCTGCTTCAGCAGGTAGAGCATTCCCACAATTTGGTAGACGAGAAGCAAGATTTGAACCAATATTTGTAAAAAAATTATTGATATAATCCGCAACGAGCTTGGGGTTTTTTGAGGTGTCAATAATTTTTCCGTCAATACAAAGTTTACTTATGTCCTGTTTGTCTTTAGTGTTTTGTGTATTTGTGGCTTCTCTTAGAGTTTGCCATATTTTTTTGGGATCATTGTTACTTTCTTGGATTTTGTCTCTGTAGTAGATTTCTTTCGCCTTTCTAATGACTTCGCCGCATGTATTTCTATATCTTTTATAGATGTTTAGTGATATAATGTCATAAGGATTTTCTTTCACTTTTTTGTGTAATGCGTTTCTTCTACGAATGCAGTTGATGATTGAATAATTTATCCATGATTTTAAAGGTTTAATTTTGTTTGGAGTGTGTTTTGTCAGAATTGTAGTATTATTAATTAATTCATTTTTCAAATAGTCAACGAAATATCTCCATGCATCATCTGAGTTTTTTATTTGGAAAAGCTCTTGCCAAGATTTACTTTTAATTATATCTTTTAAATTCTCAAAATTAATATTATTGTACATAATTGTCTGATTACTTTTATTTTTTGTGGTGTCGGATTGCAATGTAAATATTGTTGTGTAATGATCTGTAATTGTTGATTTGTAAACAATGCTTTTGTTTTGTTTATTAGTTTTGACCATAACGTGATCAATGCATGATGTTGATTCATTAGCTATTCTTGTTGGTGTATTGATGGTACTAATTAATCCATGGAACTCTAACATGTTCAGATAGTCGTGGCATTGATGGTGTGGGTTATTTGGAAGTATGTTGATATTTAAATCTCCCATAATTATTATGTTTTTAGTGTAGGAAAGATTTGAGAGTATGCTATTTAGACTGTTAAGAAATGGTGTTATATTACGAATCGATGGAGAGCGATATATTGCTAGAATGCACGTATCATTATTATACATTATTTGCATACAGCTCGCGTCAATAATGTTTACTTCCGTTACAACACAGTTTAGGTCGTTTTTTGTGTATACCACTACTCCATCGTTCTGACTATCATGTTTTGATGAGTTGAATGAAGAGTAGTGAGTTATAAATTTTGGTGTGTAAATATTTGTCAACCAACATTCTGTAAGAATAATAACATCAAATTTTATATTAAGGTGGTTAAGCTGTATCTGGAGTTCATCAAAGTTTTTATTAATTGACCTAATATTTTGGTGCATAATAATAGTGTTTTTTGAATCGGTTGTTACGTATTTGCATATTTTTGCATCTGATGTTATAAACAAATTGTCTTGATCACCTAGTTCTTCATATGTATTATTAATGGTAATAGCCATATTAAAATTTATATTACAAAAAAAATAAATTGTTTAATTCCCTTAAATAAGAGAAACACTAATCCATAGCCATCACTGGGGATTACAACCTTTCATTGAAAGTGGTAGAGGTGAATTATTGTTGCGATTTGAAAATAATAGTATACAACATGACTCACCGAACTGAGGGGAATCGACCCAGTGAATGACCGGTAAAAGTGAGACTCTCAAATAGGAAAATTAATCAATTTTTTTAAGGTCATCAGAGTGTTTGATATATATTACTCTGTCATTTTCATTTTTTTTAACCATCACTTTACATTCTTTGTACCAGACATATTTATATCCCATTTCTTTCGCCTTAGTCTTCGTCCTCCACAGAAGATCTTTTAGTATAAAATCGTGTCGTTTATTTATGAACAAAAAGATATTATTTTTATAAAAATCATTATTCTTTACATACGCACATAATAATGTGTAAAACGCGTTAAAACCTTTGCCAATGCTTCCCGGTGATGCGATAGTGCAAAATAGCTTGTAACATAACATCTACTCGTGCGAGCTAGCCTTATTTTCGCAAAAATTTCACGGCGACACCCACTGAATGTAAATTTCCCGCAAATAAAAAAGAGATAACAATTTTACGGCGTTATTATGCTTATGATGTTCGTTTTTTACCTCGTGCCAAGTGGCTTGATTATCTCCTCAGAGCCGGACCATTGTAAGGACCGTATATTTGTGTAACTGCCGTACGTGGTTGTTTTTTATGCCTCCTGTGAACTTATCTGCTCCTGATACGGCCGCCAGGTAAACCGAAGTGTTATATCCCCTAAGGTGGGAGGGGGTAGGTGAGGGTTGGTGGAATCTAGAAGGGCAAGGTGAAATTTAGAAGGGAAGGGAGAATTTAGAAGGAGGAAGAGCAGAGAAGAAGAAAGTGTTTTTACCACCGAGGATAATCGAAATCGGTACAGCTATAAACAACAGGCGTTTCATTTAGCTCGGCTGTTCGCGTTGTGGTTCGATTTTGCCGAAATCTGAGAATGGCAATATATTTTTATTTTCAAATAATATTTCCTCAGATCGTAATGTTTTGTGTAAACTCGTTTTATGCTTAGATAAAGTGTATGGATTTTAATGTTACTACCCACGTAATACAAATTTATGTATTTAAATAATATTATTATGACTATTGGAAACTGCTTATTTTTTAAAGAAAACTTTTTTAGCAGCGATGTGTTCTGAAACTTGACGAAACTGACACGAACGACACTGAAAAGAGACAAACACATACATCTATAGGATTTAGCCTGCGAGATAATGAGATAGACTAATCGGTGTCGTCATTGTGCGGTGCTTCGTGGCCTACTGTTTTTATTTTTGTGCGGTGCTTTGTATACATAATATATTGTATACATAATTTATAATGTGTTTTATGTGTTTTGCTATACTTTTTGTCTAATTTGTAATCTTCTCCATAATGTATTGGTGAATAACCGTTTTACGGAGAACATGGAAAATAAATAAATAAATAAATAAATAAATAAATAAATAAATAAATAAATAAATAAATAAATAAATAAATAAATAAATAAATAAATAAATAAATAAATAAATAAATAAATAAATAAATAAATAAATAAATAAATAAATAAATAAATAAATAAATAAATAAATAAATAAATAAATAAATAAATAAATAAATAAATAAATAAATAAATAAATAAATAAATAAATAAATAAATAAATAAATAAATAAATAAATAAATAAATATATAAATAAATAAATAAATAAATAAATAAATAAATAAATAAATAAATAAATAAATAAATAAATGAATAAATAAATAAATAAATAAATAAATAAATAAATAAATAAATAAATAAATAAATAAATAAATAAATAAATAAATAAATAAATAAATAAATAAATAAATAAATAAATAAATAAATAAATAAATAAATAAATAAATAAATAAATAAATAAATAAATAAATAAATAAATAAATAAATAAATAAATAAATAAATAAATAAATAAATAAATAAATAAATAAATAAATAAATAAATAAATAAATAAATAAATAAATAAATAAATAAATAAATAAATAAATAAATAAATAAATAATAACCACTCGAGCGACAGCGCAATTTTTTACTTTTTCCTCCGATTGCTCGTGATTTCTTGGTTACCATTTTGAATATTTTCCGCCGACATTAAAAAAATCATACCTTCTAATTTTAATATGGAAAAACTGAAAAATAAAATTTAATGCATCTAGGGAAAATTTGCCTTAAACTGGCAACAAAGCAATCCGAGGTATTTTAAAAGGTGCTAACATTGTGGCAAAAAGCGCTCCAGTGGATAAAATATAAATTAATGTTTAAACTTTGTAACAATATTATAATAAATAAACCCTAAAATTATCCAACTCCTGATACTCGTCTCGCATTCGTCTCATTCTCTCGAAATTTTGTTTTCTGAAGGTTTCACTTTTACCACGTGTGAACTGCACGCATGCCTTTTTTGGTATACGTTATTTGACATTATATTTTTTGCATTTTATAGCTGTATGAAAACAGGTTTGGTAGATTTTTTACGGTGAATTCGGTGTCATTTGACGCATTCTTGAAATGTTTTATTAAAATTATCTGTTTCATAGCTCTACTAGAAAACACACCATTAGCGCATTGTAATTTTTTCTATTAAAATTGTAATAACAATGCTTTTAATCAATGCTCTTCTAAATAATTTAGAAGGCTTAAACAACATGTAATAGTTATTGTTAAATATCAACCAGGAATGTAGTGATTTACCCCGAGATGTTATTTCCTTTAACGAAAGATAAGTACATAATTAGAGTTTTGTATATTTTTCATGATTAAAAATGCCAAATAAATATTTTAATTTGGTAACAAAATCACAGTACATTAAGATATATGTAGCTACTCCATTTCGCAGGGAGTAAAAAACCGGAATGTTTATTTATGTCCTCAAAGATAAAAACTAAATATTTTCTTTGGATTCATTCGGTAAAATGATACACCGATATCATTTAAATGCCAAAGGCATTAGCTTTTACATTTCTCTTTGATACGCTTTTTCACATGATAAAAATAAACTACGTTAAAGTAAAAGCATCATAAAAATTACAATTAGCCTAAGCAAATAACGTAAGGTAACTAAAATGAAAAGCATCCAAAGGGATTGTTAACTCGTTTTAAAAGCGCTTCACAAAAATTATCTAAGTATTTAGGATAATATATACGTTTTGTTTATTAGCTCCACATATGAGGCCCTGAGGGAAAAATCCCTTAAGGCCTTTGTCATCTTTGGCGATGCTGGGTGGGGGGGTATTTTAAGAAAGGAAAATATACGAGGGATTGTTAGGAATTTGGGAGTCAATGCGTCCAGGAGTGACGGGCGTATGAATTCATCCCTCCCAATGAGGTGCAAGGCTGCGTGTTAAGAGAGTCTAGCTGGAGAGATCAAAAGGTCGCCCGCCACGCATTACGCCACAAACCAAAGTAACCAAGCATAGCGAACCACTTGGGCTGACCTATGGCAGGGGTGTTTCCAAAGCGGCGGTATCCATACCTGCCTCCTAAATTGCAATGTACTATTTTATAGTAGGTAACTACAAATACCAGAGGTAGGTAACTACATATACCATATAGCCAGATTTAAATTAGCCTCCCAAAACAAGGCGTACTGTTCAGGGCCCGCAGATACTTAATAGTACACAAATGCTAACCCTGTACAAATCGCAAGTGCACCCCACTTGGCAATTTGGCAACCTCCTCCGGTCTGGATACCTGAATATATGAAAAATACCCTCGATTCTGTGCTGAAACGGGCGATCCGTTATCGCATCCTAACAAACGGATTGCAATCTTTAGAGCACAGGCGTCTGGTGGGAATGCTATCCTTGTTCTACCGGTATTTCAATGAAAAATGCTAGGGACCAGCGTCATTGATCCCTTCGGCACCGGTGTGTAGTCGGGAAACACGCCAAAACACGAGCCCAACATATATACGTGGTTGAAATTTGTCACATGAGAACAGGTCGTTTCTTCGACTCGTTCTTGAGTTTAAGAGCTCAGCTGATTTGACGTCCTTTGTATTCCCTCCTTCCTACAACATGGGTCTCTACAAGACCAATGTTCATTCCTTTCTCTCCTCAAAAAGACCCTCCACGCAGCACCTCAGATGACATAGGCCGTGAGGAAAATTATTTTCCTCGAGGCCTCCTGTGTGGAGTTAACGAATAAAAAAAACAAAAACATATGTATACGTCCGTATTCTATAGACGTTAGCTGAATCGGCTCAATTGCAGCGAAAAATATTTTATAACAAAAATATTTTTTGTGTGACCTTTATGGAAATGTTTCCCCAAAAAACGCCCAAATTTATGCGAAGTCATTTCTGTTATGAAGCCATTATGTCTGTGTTACGCAGATTAAAAAAGATCAATTGTTTTATTACCTTCTGTAAGATTTACCGCCATTCTATTTTGGCCCTAACAAATAAATAAATCATAACCAACCGGCTCCGTAACTATTTTTTATTCAGGTCGCATTGAGTCGAGCTTTGAATTATTTTTTCGTTCATCTTTTATACAAACATTTGAGTTTCCCCTAAGTGGGGCGGGTTCACTTAAGCTTGGCGCGTTCTTTATTCTCAGATTATTAAATTTTAATTCTAATATCTTTCTTATGCTATTCACCGCAATATCTCGTGCATTCTACCGGCCCTCTCAAATACCTGTGCAGAATTACTCATGCAATTGAAGAGAATAATAATTGACACTTAGTAAAAAATTCGATTCTACGTTGAAAGTCGTTTTGATAAAGCTTCAAGTTTGATTTGTATTTTTAGTGTAGCGGTTGAATTTAACTTCTGCTTTTGTTACTGTTAAGTTTGTGCAGTTCGGTTCTTAATCTGGTAAGAGTGCTTCACCGCTAACTCTTATGGCGGGCGAACACACAAACCTCCCAGTTCTTCTGCCGCCCTGTTCTCTTTGTTTTGTGCGACCAGAATTACAAACAGGAGTTAAAAAATATTGCCAATAAAAAGTTTCACCGGTGGCACTATATTCTGTTCGACAAGCGAACCCCCCGCTAACTTCCACCCTCCCCGACCCCCTGAACCGATAGCGCTCTGGCAATTCAGAAATTATCAAGCATTTCAGTACGTTGAGTTTCCACGAAAATTCTTTTCTAAAAACTAAATTCTTTTGAACAAAGGGTATATATTTTAACGCTTTCTTCTGAGTGGCTCTAATTTGTCTGTTTTTTTTTTTAAATATTTTACAATTAGGCCTAACTATGTACTATAGCTATATCAACTTTCCTTTTCTGCTTCTCCTGCGAAAATGGTTCCTTACTTTTGACTTTGAGAATTCTTCAGTTTAAAAATTTTCAGTCTTTCAAAGCTCTCTTATAAAATAATGGGGTATTTTTTCACTAAAATCACAAAAAAACATTACTAAATCACGATTTGATAAACAATGAGGAAGATTCACATTTTGAAGTGAAAACTTCTTTTGCACCGTTGTGATTTAAAACTCGATGAAACGAAAAGTAGCGACACAAAAAAAGATACAAACACATACATCTTTAGAACTTAGCCTTTGAGATAGTGAGATAGACTAATCGGTCTCCTCTTTGTGCAGTGATTCATAGCCTCTCACTCTTTAGTTTTCTGAAGGTTTTCACTTCGGCCGCATGTCAATTGCACACTCTATTTATCTCTAACTTTTATATTATTTTTATATATCTTATGTATAAAAATGAATCGCTAAATGTGTTGCTAAGCGCAAATCTCGAGAGCAGCTGAACCGATTTCGCTAATTCTTTTTTTAGAATATTTCTTGAAGTACGAGAATGGTTCTTACGGAGAGAAAAATTAAGAAAATTGGATAATTTTAGAAAACCTAACGACTATCGCACGTTTGGCAGTTCGCGTATTTGAGAATGAAATTTTGCAAAACAATTCTATTTTTGAAAATCTTTTAAGTTGATAAATTTATATAATGTAGGTACTCCCCTAATAGTTTGAATCGAATCAAGAATTTTAGATATTTTAAATAGGTACTTATGTTAGGTACCAAATTTAATACACATGAAATTTGAATAAAAATTGTAAAAGGTGGCACGCGGGCTGCTTAAAAACTGAATGTACTGGGATTGAATTATGGAACGCGGGAGGAGGGTTGGCGGGACGAGGGAGCGGGGAAGGGAAGAGGGAAGGAGGGGAAGGTGGAAGGGGAACGCGGGAGGGGAAGGGGACGTGTCAGGGGGGAGGGGAACTCGGGAGGGGGGTTCGCAGGACGGGGGAAGGGGGGGGAGTGGAGTGGGGAGAGGGAAGGTGGAGGTGACGGAGTGGGAACGCTAGAGGGGAAGAGGACGCAGGAGAAGAAGGAGAGGCGGAAGAGGAACGGAACGAATGGGAAAGGACACTCAGGAAGAAACAATTTCTTTATTAAATGGCATAGCAACGCATGCCGGGACCAGCTAGTATATTAGTATAAATTAAAGTCCTCCGACGCGTCTGTCTGTCTGTCTGTTCGCAATAAACTCATAAACTGAAGAACGGATTTTCATGCGGTTTTCACCAATAGATAGAGTGACTCATGAGGAATGTTTAGGTATATAATTTGTCAAGGTTTTGTGTAAATTGGATGAATATATAATATATAAAGAGAGCGGGCTGGCAAGCCGGCGCGGCGGTCTGGATTTGATTTTTATACAAATTAACAGGTGGCGTTGGTTATAAAGGTTAGGTTAACCAACCAGTAGATGGCGTTGCGTTTCGTTGCCACAGCGACCCGTGTCCGGGTCAGCTAGTTTTTAAATAAAACTGAATATATTTTTCGTTTTACGTCGTAATATATTAAGTTATATAATCGAAAGTGGTTTATATTGAGACTAAAATTAATTATTTAATTAAAATAATGACTTGTTAATTAAGTGCGCTAAGATTTTGTCTTAATTTAAACTAATTGTTTGTAGTCCCATTTGTAACAGCGAAAATTCACAATTTACAAATTGGGACAATCCCAGTCAGAGTTTGTATAAATGCAGGCTTTACGGAAAGGCTTGCCACGGAAAAAGGAAACTAAGGCTTTGTTTCTTGAGATTTATGAGAGTTAATGAGTACACGGCTCTGCTTTATATGTGCAAATTGTTCTAATCACGCTACAGCCCTTAATCTTGGCTGAGCTATTTTTTATTGCCAAAGGATCCCGTAATTAATATTTGAATAGAGGCGAAGTTATTTACGAGAGAGTGATTTAAAATTTCAAGAGCAATTCAAAGTTGTTCATTTTTAACAATCCATTATTCCTAATCCTTGATATTTTCATCCCAAATAAGGATATAAGAACCACGCTTTTTCTAACAAGATTTTAATTCATGTTCTAAAAAATTTCTAACGTATATTATTAAGAGCTGACACGGCCACGCGTTGCTGTGGCTAACGAAACACAACGCCATCTGCTGGATATTTACCCAACCTAAGTAATCAAGTGTTGTGCAGCTAAATTAACTCACATCGCCATGTGTTAGAAACTTATGAAACTTACAAATAATAACAAATCATTGTCCTACAACAAACATTTAATTCGCAATAATAAATATTTAGGTCAATAATCTAGATAAAAACTATCCTATCTTTTACATTTGACCAAATTACACACAGTAAGCCAAATTAAATCAAAATCGGTTAAGTAGTTTCGAAATTTATATCGAACAAACATCGATTTTTATAGATATACTAGCAGACCCGGCCACACGTTGCTGTGGCTAACGAAACCTTTATAACCAACGCCATCTGTTAAATCAAATCCATACCACGCTGCCCGCTGCCGCTTGGCCAGATATATTATGTATTTCAACCAATTTACACAAAACCTTGACAAATTACAATAAAAACCTTCTTGAATCACTCTATCTATTGGTGAAAACCGCATGAAAATCCGTTTCGTAGTTTAAAAGATTTAAGCGCACATATGAGCGACTTCATTTTATACTTAGTAATATAATATAAGTAATAATAATAAAGACAAAGACATTTCGGCTACTGGCATTATACCTAGGTATCTTATTCAAAATTTAGGCATATTAGATTTGTCAAAGAATTTATATATAAAAATGCAAAAATCAGTAATTTTAAATACATGTAGAATTACAAAAGACTTTTTAAATATTTATATTGAGGGATCAGTAGGATTTATAGGTTGAATTAGGAATTCCACAGAGCCGAACCTCTGATATGAAAATATATGGAGTCGGTGAATTGTTTTCCCATTTGGTCTCTGGTAGGTTGACATGTTGTTCTTGTATTGTTTTGTATTTATAATACTTATATAGTGCAATTGCATAGCGTGGTTTGACTAGATGATCATTTGGGGAAGTGTGTGAAAGGGTTTAGTTTTTCCTGTGGGGAAAATTTAACCCGGACATTTAAATCTGGTGCGTAAAAGATATTTTAACTCAAAAAATACTTACTTACTTACTTGATTTATGAATAGAATAATAAATATGTAAATAGTGAACTTAAATGCTGGTAGATTTTTTCCCTAGCGACACAAGCTATTAGATACTTTAACATAAATGATACCCCACCAACAAAAGACTTGGAATTTACAGAAAATGACATTTAAATCCAGAGAAATAAAGCCTCGATTCAGCCACAAAACCTAACGTTTCAAATGGCGCTATAATATTATTATAAGTATTCCGGTAATAGTGTCGTATAAAAAATATGTTTATCTTTTCGAGATGATCCTTTCGCTTGTATTCTCGGGCGGGCGGTGGAATCGAGAACATAGAACCCACTTCTTCGGTCTCGGCGCGAGGGGATGAAATATTATATTGATCGTAAAGCCTTCCTCTTACCACGGCCGCAGTTGTCTCTGGGCTCTGTGTTCTGTGGAAAACCCCGCTGATGACGGGACAACCGATTCCAAAACAAAAATTGAATCATTCCAAACTTTAGTTTTACTGTGTCTACAGTGAACGGGTTTCTCAACAGAAAATAATAGGTGATACTCGTTCCTTTTGTGTTGATTTTATTTCCGAAGGGAACACATTTTATTCGCAGTGCCAGCACATAATCGTACTGTCTAAAATCTGGAATACCTCTATGGGTGTCGGTTGGATATAACAAGTCTTAATTAACATGTTTTTTTATTTATTTTATAGGTACACTAGCTCAGTAGCACAATCACGTAGAAAACTGTTTTATCGACAATTTTCATTATTTTATTTATTGTTATTATTTTTAATTGTTAAACTAACGTTTAAGACAAGATTTTTATGCATAGCACAAAGGGTAACAATTATTATAAGCAATAATTATCAGCCTGAAACACTCATCCACATTGAAAAAATCTTCCGAGAAAAAATACATGACGCCAACGGGACTTGAACCCGTGCCCTTCTGATTGCCGGTCTCTCCCAATTGAGCTATGGCGGCTTATCTTATACCCGCCAAATGATTCAATATATACTAGTGTTTCATTCAACAATTACTGCTTATTATATTTTTTCTATCTGAAAACAACCAACTTTATTTTTGCGACAGAGACACTGTTAATGAAAAAAAAAAATATATATATATATATATATATATTATATATATATATATATATATATATATATATATATATATATATATATATATATAATAAGAGGTAATTGTTGAATGAAACACTAGTATATATTGAATCATTTGGCGGGTATAAGATAAGCCGCCATAGCTCAATTGGGAGAGCAGCTGACCGGTAATCAGAAGGGCACGGGTTCAAGTCCCGTTGGCGTCATGTATTTTTTCTCGCAAGATTTTTTCAATGTGGATGAATGTTTCAGGCTGATAATTATTGCTTATAATAATTATTTATTGTTATTTAGTAAATATGATGGTACAATTAATTACACTTTATTTTACATTAATTACGTTTTTTAAATAAATTAAATTAAGTAATTGGTCTAACAACATTTTTTGGAGCAAAACTCGAATTAAAAGGGCGGAGAAACTTATGTGAATCGCAATTAAACAAATAGAAATTTTTATTTTTACATGTAAAACAAATAATAAATAAGAAATATAACAGAAAAAAGATGAGGAGCTAAAGAAAAAAGAGAGAAAGCCGAAAAAAAAAGATATCTAATATTATAAATGGGTTGTATTATATTGTAATGGTTACAATAAGCTATCTATAGGTTATTTTTAGTGAACTTTTGAATTTCTTATAATTTGTTCCAATCTTAATTTAACGTGTAATTGGTTAAAATATTTATCTCGAATATATTTGTAGAATATTTATCCACTTTATGAGCTCGACTGCAGATTGCTAACGAAAAAAAGATACATATGTAAGCCCACGTTTTGTGTTCATTTGCGATCTCGGGAGTATTAAGAAATAACCCATATGGTTGATAAAGCTATATCTGCTAGGACAATACCTGGACCCCAGGTATTGTCGATCGATAAAGGTTTTATCGATAATGTCGGTAACATGTCATAATTCCCGAGCATGTCTGCTAATCACACAAAGACGAAGTGTTCTTAATTTTTCTACGTGAACCATTGTTTGTTCGTTAGCGATATGCAATCACACTCGGGAACGATGACAAGCTATCGATAACTTGTCTAGTAAATCCTTTATCGATCGACCGTGCTAGGTACATTAAGTTATCTTACATAATATAATTTTAAATTGAATTTAATTTTTTTTAAACTCAGCCGAAAAGAGATAAAACTCTTTATGCAGCATTATTCATTCGCCATGATGTAAACGATGATAAAAAAATCATCAAGTTGTTTATGACTTGTTAAAAAAACTCACATAAAACACTTAAATAAAAAATATTATTTTTTGTAAAATAGAAGTGCCTACGTCATGGTCGTAAGAGATTTATTTATGTTGTATTTTCCTCTCCCATTTTCAAATTTGAACGTATAAATAAGAATAATATAATGTATGGCCTGGGTTCAGTTATTAAATACGCCACTTAGGACTTTGTAACTTTTCTGGGTGTATTTACCTCTTAAATAGTGTATTTATTTATTTATTTAACGCCCAGAGGGCTTTTACATATTTGGTAGTACAATTAACTCATAGCAGATGATTTTTAAACAGATAAAGACATAATAAAAATAAAATTAGATCAAAATGCACACAAGTCATAAAAATACAAAAATACAGCAATTTGATAGGTTCACAAAAATTCAGTTATGTTTAGGAATTGTTTGGAATAACTTATTTACAAGATCTACAAAATTAAAGTTAAATTAGTTAAATTAAACAAATCTTTTACTTTCAACGGATTTAAAAAAAAAAAACTTAGAAGTGCGTTCGAATACATTATAAATGCATCATTTTACTGTATCACGATCACCATATCTTACCACCGTATCAACCCTCATATCATATTATGTTGTTGATGTCACTCCCGTCATACCCACATTTCCGTATCTTTATCGGTACCAGGGTACCTAGCATGGTCGATCGATATAGGTTTTATCGAAAATGTCAGTAACTTGAAATCGCTCCCAAGCACGACTGTAAGACGCTACCGAAGAAATCACAGTTTACGTCAAATAAATTAGGAACCCTTAGTCGATGTGAACTGTTGTTTGTTCGTTAGCGGCCTGCAGTCGTGCTTGGGAGCGATGTCAAGTTACCGACATTTTCGATAAAACCTACATCGACCGACCATGCTAGGACCCCAGGGCCCCTATCACTGTTGATCGATAAGGATTGATAGGTAATTTATTTCCGGTAACTTTTCAACGTTCCCTAGCAGGATTGCAGATCGCCAACGAATAAGTAACAGTTCATAATGACTAACTTTCTTAATACGACATCAACTGCTGTTTATACTTTAACAATCTGCAGTCTAAGGACGACGGACGATGAGAAGTTACCGAAAGTTATTCTATGAATCCTTGTCGATCGATTGTGTTAGGGGGCCAGGTATCTTCTTTTATGAACGGGTTAAAACCGATTCGAGATGGAATTGGCCGTATCATCATGTCAAATTGTGAACAAAGGTATGAAAACACTAGCTTTGTATCCAGAACAACTAAAAACTTTAATTCCATCAAAGACATTAATTTATTATATGTATCTCTAGTTAGAAGCCTAATGGAATATAACTCGGTAGTTCAGTCTCCATATTACAAAATTTACATTAATAACATTGAACGAATACAAAAAAAAGTTCGGCGTTTTACAAAATTTTAAATTAAATATCCCACTAGAAGACTTAAAACATAATTTGTTATTATATGTTCTAAAAATACACACACTAGAAGACAGACGTAAAATAAACGACTTAACATTTTTATTCAAAATACTTAACTCTAAATTTGACTGTTGCGAACTCCTGCACCTCATAAACTTACGAATACCGACAGTAACTACACGACAAAATACACTAATCTAATGCAGCATTCATAAGCGAAACTACATTGCTCACTCTCATACAACGATTTCACACTATGGGAAATCAGTACTTAGGTGATGTTGACATATTTAACATCAACTTGGCGAATTTTGTGGATCTTGTAAAAAAATTATTCCAAAATTATTCTTAAACATATCTCTATTTTTGTAAACCTATCAAATTACTGTATTTTTGTATTTTTATGACTTTGTGTGCATTTTGTATCTAATTTCATATTTATTATTTCTTTATCTGTTTAAAAATCATCTGTAATGAATTAATTGAACAACCAAACATGTAAAAGCCCTCTGGGCGTTAAATAAATAAATAATAAAAAAATAAATATCAGAGTGGCGTGTCATGGTACTGCGAATTGCATCCGTCTACACTGGCGATTTTGATGCATGTTAGTGATCCGGATACGGTGGTTGGTTACGGTAAAATGACACATGTATGTGGAGCCCCCCATCCACGGACCATCGTGTTTTAAATCCTGGCGTGCGCAAGTAAATTTTATTTGATTAAATTGTTGTTATTTCATAATTAAATCATTAAAAATAATGTAAGGTATATTGGAGGCACGCTCCACCGTGGAATATACAGTCAGAATCGCCCGTTAAGATTAACCACCATTAAGATTTGGAATGTTTGTTGATCAGATCCTGTTTCCGCCTTCCTCTTCTATACCTCCTTCCCCTTTCGACTATCTTCAGCCTCAAAAAATACCACAATCAGGGATACCATAGTCTCACCGACTCCAGACGGTCGGCAGCAGTTGGGACTCTTGTGCGGTAGTCACATATTAAAAAAAAATATATATAATTTTATTCCAGAATATATGGAGGGGTAGTGCAATGCAATACATTCCATATTTTGAAATAACACAAATTAGACAAATTAGTAAATAACAAACATAAATTAAATAAAAAACGAATAAACATAAAAAACATGCGAAATGAATAAGTTTTAAGATTTTCACGGCCAAAAGCATTTTCGTTTTTTGTTTTTGGGGTGTTATGCCGTGTTGCGCTACCTCCTTCTTTAGCCAACGTTTCGGACATCGTTGCAGTGTCCATCATCAGGGCAGATCCGGCAGATGAGAAATGAAGTTGAAAAAATAATAAACAATAAAACGAATTCAGGCAACTGTTTACGGAGGGTATTTCATCGTCTCCCGACTCCAGAGGGTCATCAGGGGGGACTCCATCCTGGCAGTCGTCGCGGTGATGATCGCATTCTTCGATTGGCGTATTCTGCGCCATAAACTTCCCATGCGGTGGCGGAGAAGTGCTCGGAAAGTGTGCACTAGTCCCTCCAGGAACATTTCCTTAGCACTGCAGTATCTCGGTAGGCGGAAAAGTTGGCGATAAGCGTTATTGTAAGCAACCTTTGACTTATGCCATTGGGATGCAGTGTAGTCAACCCACAGTTCTGATGTGTACAGCGAGGTATAGAAAGCGTTGAAGAGTATTATTTTTACTTTTTGGCTGCATTCCATATTCTCGATATCCTTAAGGTGGTCTGTGATGATGTCGACTTCAGAGTTGTTTTTATTTACTGTTTCGATTAAGTTTTGTGTTATTAATAAATTTCACACATCAAATTTATTGTGATTTGTCGACTACATAGGTACTATAATTTATGTTATAATGTATATATGTAGAAGCGTGCGAGTTTAAATATAATCACATTGCCACATACGAATTAAGTGAAATGAAAGAAAATGGAAAAAGATAATAATAATAATAATAATAATTTTTATTTTAGTACATTTAAGTTTACAAATTTCTAATTGATAATAATATTTCATATTCACTATATTTTTTCAAGTTTTATGTAGCTCCTATAATACATCTTGAACTTTCCAATTGGTGTGGACATTAAAGTTTCTGGTAGTGTCTTATACAACTTCATTCCCTTGTACAGTAAACTGTTCTGCGTTGTCCTTTTTTTGTAGCCTAATTTCCTTGCACGTCCTTGTGTTATATCTGTGAATGTCTTTATTGTATAAAATTTTATTTGAGAAGTATTTTGGTAACGTGTTGTTCAATATTTTGTGGATAAATACCATCGTGTTCAAGGTCAGCATCTGTTTCACTGTCAACCAATTTAGTTCCTTTAACATTTTAATAATTTTTGAAAATCTGTTTCGTCGAAGAATTATTCTCATTGTCCTGTTTTGGAGAATTTGTAACTTATTTTGTTCTCTTTCGTTACATAGGAAAAGTATACTTGAGCAGTAGTTGAAGTGTGGAGCAATAATTGAATTGTATATGGTGATTGCAGTTTTTCTAGAAATTTTTGGCCGAATTCTTCCAAAAAAAGATATCTTTTTGCCAATTTTCTTTTGGGTGTATTCAGCATGTCTATTGAAGTTTAGTTTGGAATCTAATATAATATAACTCCTAAGTATTTCATTTCACTAACATTTTCAATAATTTCACCATCAATTTTAATTTTGCTTTCACTGGATGTCTTCTTGTAACCAATCACCATACATTTTGTTTTTTTTTGTATTTAATTTAAGCTTATTTATTTTTAGCCATCTTGATACATCATTTAGTTCATTATTTAAAATGTGTATTGGTTCTTCATAGTTATCTCCAATTAAGTATATTAGTGTATCATCGGCAAATAGTCGTACTTTGCATTTTGAAAATATTTTCACCATGTCATTAATATAGAGTATGAACAATAGAGGTCCAAGGACCGATCCCTGTGGTACTCCTAACTTATTTTCCATTGGTTTTGAAAATTGATTATTTATTTTTGTTACCTGCTTTCTGTCTCTCAAATACTCTTGTATTAATTTAATGGCTACAGATGAGAAACCAATTTCTTTAAGCTTTCTTATTAGTATGTCTCGATCTATAGTTTCGAATGCCCTTTGAAAATCCAAAAATATTGCTAAGATAAGAATACAGAGCATAGAGATAGAACTACAGAGCACGAAATTGATATTATAAATTAAAACTTTCATTAAAGTTATTCGAAAATATTCAAGGTGACCCATTCAAAATTCTTAATTTCTTCGAATTATCAAATATTAGATATCATTTCAAAAGATTTTTTTAAAAGTACTTAAGTGCTATATTTATAAAATTATAAAAAAGTCTAGTATGAATTATTTAAGCTTTGACGATAATTCTTAGAAACTCGCGTTTGAGAAAGAATAATACCATTTTTATACGGTATTTACCTTGAAGCCTTTAAAATGATTTATTATATCTTTTTCTAAATAAGCAATTTGATTACGTTAGCTATATATTCGAACTATTTTCCTTACGGTTATGAATTCACGTCTATTTTTATAAATGACAAAACAGTTTTTTATCTGTTGAAAATTTTTTGTGCTTGTAGTGAATTTTATTCAGAATCATAATACATTTTATTGCGTAATTGCATAGTTTCTTTAGCGCCTTTAAAAAAAATACTTCGAAGTACGAGTGTCTATACAGAACCAATGACAATTAAGAAGGAAAGTGCATACTTTTTTTCATTTGAGCATTATGATAAAATATAGAACTATGGACCATACTCGGTGTATAGGCTCTTTTTGTTATTATCAATTGCATAATCAGAACTTTAGCAATATTTTTGATGTAATTGTAGAGAAGTTTATTTTAATATTAGCTGAATGCCCGGCGTTGCCTGGGTTTTACCCCGTTTAATAATAATCACAGGAGACCCAACCCAAAACATCATACGCCGTTTTAATAACAGGAGACCCAGATTGTTCCAGAGCAACCGTGAATTTTTAAAAGTCGGTATCTCCCTTTTTTTTTTACAGCGAATACCGCACAAGAATCTCAACTGCTCCCGTCTGGAGCCAGTGAGACTATGGCATCCCCAATTGGGGTATGTTGTGAGGCTGAAGGTAGTGGGGAGGGGAAGGAGGTGGGGAAGATTAAGGTTGGGAAGTACCTGGCTATTCAGATCTGGTCACCAAATACGGCTAAAGCCATTTTCAAGCAACGTTTCAATTCTGAATGGTGGTCTTACACCAGGGCGGTACTGATTGTATCTTCCACTCTGGAACATGCCGCAAATATACTATATATTATTTTAAATGAATTAATTGTGAAATAACACAAATTAATCAAATAAAATTTATTTGCGCTTACCCACTGGACTACGGAGGTCGCTCCCTTCCTCTCATGCACACATTTGTGATTTCTTTTATGTTAGAAAGTTAAAGAAAAATTGCTTCTTATTGCCCTAGGAATATGAGCTACGTTGTTCAGATATTTTACAAACCCGATCATAAGTGACCGTTTTATTTCGCGCCAATTTGTGACGTAATACACATTTAATTTTAAAATAAAATTGTATGAAAGTGATAAAAAGTGAAGAAACAGTTTTATTATAAATTTTCTTTAAAAAATGAATCTGTATTGAAAATTTTAAGTTTATTATTTTTTAAGAACTTTAAGTCGAATATTCGTAGGTATGTATTTTTAAGCCAATTTACATTTCCAATATCAAAATTTTAATATTTAGAAGGAAAAAATTTGATTTCTAATAAGCACGCAGAAAGATTATTTTATCTAGATTTTAGAACAATTTTTGTTTTTCCAAATATGTTAAAAATAACGTATAAAAAGGAACATTTAAAATGCATGGGAAGAAACGAGAATTTTTGCGTGGAAACCTTGACAGGCAAAAGTTTACAGATATTATTTTCATATTATTCGAACGGTTACACAGAACTGTTCGAATTTTGATTTAGACAATGACCTTCCCCTTATTTTAATGGCCAAGTGTTATAAATTTCATTAATTTCGGAATAAAATAGCATATTTGTATGGAAATTGAATAAACCCCGCGTGCCCAGTGTACTTAGCTTGATATATAATTTAAAAAAGAAAAGTAGTTTAAAGGAAGGAAAAAAGAGAGAGAAGAAATGAAAAAAATCCACCTTAAATGTTCCATTCCACGAATCCAATTTTTATTATTTTTTTTATTTTCTTTCAGGTGTCGTGGATTCGCACCAAAGATCTGCAGATCTTGACCAGTGGCACCGTGACCTTTACTGCGGACCCCCGTTTCGACATTCTCTACGTGCCGGAGTCCCAATCATGGACCCTGAGGATCCGCAAAGCCAGGATCAGCGACGTGGGCAAGTACGAGTGCCAGGTCAACACGGACCCTAAGATGAACAAATTCTTCAATCTCAGCGTGTCAGGTAAGATAAAAGCATTCATTTTTGTATTTGCTTTAAATTCTTTTGGAAGTATGAAACAAATTGACGAAGCCGGCTTCGGCAATATTTTTATTTTACATCAACGGTTTAAATACACCGTAAACAATAAATGCATGTCACTGCTAAACAAAAGCAAGAACATCCTGGAAATAATCTTAAAAAATGATATACAAGAAAGTAGCAAAAACTCTAGAAGAATACAAAAGGGAACGGGTATATGCAAAATTTGAGTTAAAAATACTTGGTTAAATTATTATCGATTGAAAAGATAGAAAAGTATTTACATATTCCTACCTTCCGGGCAGTTAAATAGATCCGCCGCATCTGAGTATCTCTGACTAACTTCATGTAATCTAGGTATTTGCGAGTGTTTGAAGTGCTCAGTCCCGGAATTGTTACATTTAAAGTGATTTTGGAACGAATTGCACTCTTAGGAAAATGTAATTCAATGATGTTAAGAAAAGTCGAGCTACTACAATTTACAAAGTAAAACACACAAATTAAGTTGGATATAATTCTTCGATCTGAGTATAAATAAATTTATTGTAGAAAGCTATCACTTGTGGTTTGACATATTTAATAAAATAAAATACTTTTTTTGTTTAAAACCACGATATTTATTAATTTCTGAACCGACCGGTTTGGCTTTACTTAAGCATCTTCAGGGTACAAATTAATACTAAACAAGAAGTACATAATGTGTGCTTATACATAACAAAATATAGAGGGAGACAACATGATACAAATATTACAAACACATAGACGGCCATAAAATACATTAACATAAGTACCTACTCAAGTAATGGGTAAACCGAAAAAAAATTATGTAGACTAATGGGTTATAATAATAAATTTGGAGAAACAAAGCATCAATTGGCATGGTGGTAAGGAGCACTGGGAATTTTTATTTTTAAGGGTTTATTGGAAACAGACTTAATGTAACGGACGTGTTCGCACCCTCAAAACATCTTTCATCAAAGTTCATCGCTGGTGGCATCCTTTACATTTTGAGGTTATTTCTTGGAAATTTTGCTGAAATTTCTGGCCTCGAAATGCTAATGTACCGTGCCGCCAGCGACTAAATTTGGTGAAAAGATATTTTGTTTCTTTAGGTATAAAATTTCCTAATACTTATTTTATAAAATTATGTAAAATAATGTTTTCCTAACAATGTGCATGTTCCCGGTGCGACAAATAAACGCTACCTGTCACAGGTTGCCACCGGGGACATTTTATAATTTCATGTAAAATTTATATGTGTTACATATTCTATTGTTTAAAGCCCCCGCCCCAGGAGGCGGTTGCATTTCCCACTGGGCAAAGCCCCCGCCCCAGGGAAGAGCAACCTACCTTTCCAGGGAAAAGCAAACTACCTTTCCAAGGAAGAGCAAACTACCTTTCCAAGGAAGAGCAAACTACCTTTCCAAGGAAGAGCAAACTGCTTTTCCAGGGAAGGGCAAACTGCCTTTCCAAGGAAGAGCTAACTACTTTTCCAGGGAGAAGCAAATCGGAGTCACTCCCTTTGCCTGCTTCGCCTCCAGCCAAGTAGATTCCTTTAGCCTGCAGAAGGCCAACCTTTAAAATGTATAATCATTTTTAACTTGCAATTTTAATCAACCACTTTCATGGGCGACACCGCCAAAATGAGGGCGCCACATAAATGTCGCCCTATTTATACGATGAGGAGCGGGGCCAGAATCCCCTCCACATTTTGTATAAAACAATGCCCCATTGCCGTCGGGTTCAACTAACCCAATAAATACGACGAATTTTTCAAATAAATCATGTTCATCTCTACTCAACAAACTTGTCTTTATTCTTCGGAAGTTTTCCTACAAACACCTACCTCTGGAAGTCTGCCTGCTGCCTCCTGCTGAAGTTCTGCCTGAACGAGTACCTGGTGCCTACCGCTGCAGTCGGCCCTAACTCTGGGCACTGCCAAGGCATGGCTCAGGCAGAAACTAGGCGCATCCAGGACCATTACCACTGGATGTAGGGAGGCCAGCCTGCTCTAATCACCATCATCAGCGTGTACCTCTGGAAGGCGTGCACGAGACCGGTCCCTTTTTTACAGTTCTTGTAAAGACGCTGATACATCTGTTACACTTAATATAGGACTACTTGATATGCTAATTGATTACTAAGTATATGACTTTTGGTTTTTAAAGCTTTTTTATTTCTAGCACCTCTAGATTGTTTAGTCTGTTACCATGCCCGTTTTTACACAGACTAAACAATCTAGAGGCTAAATTTTTATTTATTACAGACTAAACAATCTACAGGCGCTAGAAATAAAAAACTTCTTGTTTAGTATTAATTTGTACCCTGAAGATGCTTAAGTAAAGCGAAACCGGTCGGTTCAAAAATTAATAAATATCGTGGTTTTAAACAAAAAAGAATTTTATTTTATTAAATAAATAAATTTAATTCTTTCAAAAAGTAATTTCAGTTTATGCTTGCAATGCAATAGGTACAATAACATATTATCCAAGGTGGACATTTTCAATTGCGAACTTACCAAATACGAGTATAAGAGGTCCATAAAAGAGTATTTCTCTGATATTTCGTGAATAATATTATGTTTCCATTGTTTTTATTTCTGTTAAGATTTGATTTGTATGCTCTCCCCACGGCTACCACTGTATTGTTATTTTTTTTGTTTTGTGTTTTTTCGTTTTATATAATTTTTGTTTTGTATAATTGTTAGCTTCATATTCCTTTAATTTTTATTACATTACATTTAATTTACTTATTACTTATTATGCTGTCTCAGTAGAGGTAAAGTCACAAGGAGGAAATCCATAATTGTTTTTTTTTGGCTGTACTTATGTACAAACTGTAAAAATATAAACTGTCGATTTAATAAATAAATTAAAGAGTTTAAAATTAATGTGCCGCAGGAATGATCTTGAAGTTTTTTGAGTGAACCTGATTGAATTTTAAATTGGGGAGACCATATCGAGGACTTATATTCGACTTGACTTCGAACTGAAGAAATTAACAATTTTTATTTTTTTATGAAGAGTTTTTGAAGAGAAAACTACATTAGCGCCGTTGTGATTTGAAACTCGATGAAACGAAAAATAGCGACATTAAAAGAGACACACACATACATCTGCAGGATTTAGCCTGCGAGAGAATGAGATGGTAAAATCGGCCTCCTCTTTGTGCGGTGCTTCGCAGCTTATCGGTCTCCTCTTTGTGTGGTGCTTCGTAGTCACCCCACGCTTCTGCACTTTAGTTTTCTGAAGGTTTCACTTCTACCGCGTGTTAATTGAATATTCTGATTGATATATATTATTGAATTTATGGATTGCTTATAATTAAATTTGACGTGTTTGAAATAGCGAAGCTCAACGAACTGCTTATAAGTTCATTGTGGAAGGTATTCTCGACTCGGCGCAGGTGTAACTAAAACCCACCATCTGGAGTCACTGTAAGTATGGAATGGAATGTTGCGAGGCGGAAGAAAATGGGGAAGACGAATGAGAAAGGGGTGGTTTTAAAGTACATGTCTATTTGGATCCGGTTTCTAAATAATGCTAAAGTAATTTGAAGCAAGATTTCTGTTCTGAATATATATCGCCAAGATAAACGCCCAGTAAGTAAACACGCATTCAGGTGCCAAAACCTATTTTTTTTAAATGCCGAGTAACACGTCGATAATAATGTAATTTCAACTCGTATCGGAGGTTCGCTATCACCAGGAAGACTGTAGCTATATCTTAGAAACATTGAGCTCGAAATATCGAAAAAAGTTGCTTTTAGTGACTGGATTTAAATGATCTTGATTTTTCATCTCCTTCACCTCCCCACTCCCAACATACCCCATTTGAGGATGAATTGACTCATGGCAGTTGAGACTCTTGTGCTGTTATCACGTACATACAAGCAAGAGTTTTTTTTTTTTTTTTTTTTTTTTAATTCCAGTTAAAAGAAAATTACATTTTCACTCATTTAACTAGAAATAATTATACAAATTAAAATAAAGTAAATATTTCAATACAGCGCTATTCAACATCATTATTTTGTTTATCAAGAATAAATATTAATAATTTTTTTTTAAACTTACCCAGCGTCTTTTCGTTTTTAATGTCGTTTGGGAGGCAATTATATAAGTTGCCTCCCTCGTAACCAATGGATTGTTTACCATAGTTAGTGTGGATGGTGTTTAAATGTATGTTATCGTGTTGTCTCGTAAAGTGTTTGTGTACTTGGGACGTTTTAATGAATTCTGTGTTTGTGTGTACGAGTTTATTGTTTATTTTGTATATAAGGAGACATGTATTGTATTCATATAGTTTTCTTAATGTTAGTAGTTTTGTTTCCATATATATTTTTTTGTGGGTGTTCTGGGCTTGTAGTGAAATAGTTTTTTGATTACCTTGTTTTGTATTACCTGTAATTCATTTATGTATGTTTCACATGCGTTTCCCCAGATTTCAATCAAGTAATTTAAATGTGAGTGTACGAGACTATAATATAAACCTTTTTAAAATTTATTTGGCAACAGATATGATATCCGGCTAAATACGCCAATTAAGGGGATGATTTTATCTTTAATACCTTGTATATGTTGTTTAAATGTCAAATGCTGATCAATGCACAGCCCAAGATATTTTTCCTGGATCAGGATTTGAAGTTCGTTGTTTTCAATTTTTAAGGGTACATGAGGAGGAACTATTTTACGGGGTGAGTTTAAGATCATGTATCCTGTTTTTTTAACATTCATTGTTAACATATTTGATTGGAGCCAATTGTTGATTTTTTCTAGATCTGTTTGTGCATTTTATAGTAAAATATCTAAATCTTTACCCAAGTAAAAAATTGCTGTATCATCTGCATATAAAAAGATTTCACCATTTAAAATTAATTGCGAAATATCATTTATGTAAATTTGGAACAGTAGTGGACCTAGTATGGACCCCTGCGGAACTCCATAGTTTATTGGAACGTATTTGCTATTTGATTGTTAATGCTAACAAATTGCTTTCTATTGCTAAGATATGATTTGAGTAGATTAAGAGCAGGACCAACTACACCAATTTTCTTGAGTTTCTTGAGAAGTATGTCGTGACTAACTGTATCAAAGGCTTTTTGAAGGTCAACTAATATAGATAAAATATAATTTCCACCATCAATGCCGCTTCTAAGTTTACTGATTAAGTATCACAGATGGTTGCTTTGTTTTTTTTTTTTAAATAAATCTACAGTTATAATCAAAAAAATGTACACCGTTGGCCTTGAGGAGGAAGGTCAATGCTTACATGAGATTTCAATAAACCACCCCCGTGGGTATCGCCGCCCCGGGAACCATTTATTGGATAACCATAATATAATTACTGCCATAGATCTAGAGACTGATTGATGGAGACCTCTTGACCTTTCCTACAGGGCTCTCTCGAAACATCACTTTGCTCCACAGTGGGAGGGATGTATTCATTCGTCTGTCACTCCTGGACAATCTAAGACCCAGATTGGTACCCACCCTTCAAACGTTTTTCCTTCTCAGAACTACCTCTCCTTTTTTCCTTAAAAGACCCTCCACACAGCATCACTAAAGATGACATAGGCCCTGCGAGGAATTATTTTCTTCAGGATCTCCTGTGGAGTTAATGTAAAACAAATCAGAGTGTGCAATTCACACATGGTAGAAGTTAAACCTTAAGAAAACTAAAGTAGACAAGAGTGCGGAGGTACAAAGCACCGCACAAAGAGGAGACCGATTATACTATCTCATTCTCTCCTATAGACGTACGTGTTTATGTCTCTATTTTTCGTTTCATCGAGTTTCCAATCACAACGGTGCTACAGAAGTTTTTCATTAAAAAAAAAACTTGACGTTCAAAATAAGAGTAATGAAAGTGAAAAATAAACGAATATTTTCGAAGCGCATTTTATTCATAATATTTTGCGGTTTAAAACCAGCATTAAAAATATTCTAGTCGTTTTTCACGGTACAAGCAGTAGATACATTTCTCGTTTAAAGGCAACAGCTCCGGAAAACGCATTTCGGAATGTTTAACAAAGAAAATCATACGCGACGATCCTTTATCTCGCCTCTGTATCACTTGGTATGTAAAGCCTGGAGGACTATATCGAACCACGAGGCAAAACCGAAAATACTCCCGAGTACACCTATCAGGACGCAACCGCAAATATTTGAGACGTGCGCGTTCGGTTCGTTCCGTTGGATATAGAAAAATGCTCCCTTTGTACGCGAAACTTTGAATTCTTTATAAACATTCGCTATTTGCGAGGAGAAAATAGTTTTATTTTTATTTTCGCGATGCTTAAATTGTCAGAATTCTCTTCCGAGTGAGAAATTATCTGGAAACGGTTTTAAAACCGCAAAGTTTTTTACTTTAACTGGATGAATTTTCAATTCTCAATAAAGAAGAATGAAGTGTGTTGTGGATTGTGGATATGACTACGTTGCCTTAGTTCTTTTTTGTCCAACAGACTATTAGAAAATTTCACACGAAGAGAAGGTATTTTTTCACTATTTCAGTGAAACGTTATGAAAGTTTTATACTTAATTTTTAATTTTAAAGTGGAGATTGATGATCTGTTGGACAAATAAGAACTGAGGTGACGACTAGGCTGTATGCTCAAAATAAGGGATTTTTTTTTACTTGTATCCCGTGAAATTTGTCAGATATATTGTAATTTTTTTTTGGAGTGTTGGATCATTTTCTCAGGCCTGTCTGTGGCCTAAGAATCGAAATAAATTATTTTATTTGGTGACATTAAGTTTTTTTACATCACTGACTTAACTACTCATATATAAAGCATAATATTAGTTGTATGAATCAATAAAAATCAATTGCGGTGAGCTCTGGCGTCATGACATTCTCCCAACAACCTGTTTTCAATACACTATATCACTTACTTATTGAGAAGCAGCGTAAAAATATAATTTACGAAGCAATATTTCTTAGTTATTCTAGACCTCTGTGGTCGAGGGCTGAAGTTCTGATACACAAATTGGAAAGATAATTTTATCTCGATTTTAGAACAATTTTTGTTTTTGCAAAGTAATAAGAAAATAACAATTATACACTGTATACAGGTGTATTTCCGTAGTATCCGGCTGAGAATAGATATTGTCTAGTGAGTCGGGTAGCGCACATAATATACGTAAATAACTTTTTTTTTTTATCAATTATTTCTGGCTTTCACCCTTCAAGGGTGTTCTAGGCCATCATTTATAATTACAGAGAAAGGAAAGGTGAATTTATATATTAATTTTATTTAAATGTGCAAATTTCAGAATTTTATGGAAGATTGGAGTAGAGTTCAGACTTAGAAGAGATGAGATGTTGAATGGAGGAGAGGCAATTTTTGATAACGCTTGATAGAAGAGAGGATATTTATTTAGAGAGGGACAATCAAAAAATATGTGATCTAAAGTTCCCACATTTAGACCACAGAACGTACAATCTGGGGAGTCAAGCACATGAATTTTATAAAGGTGAGAAGGAACGGAACAATGTCCGATTCTCATACGAATAAGTAAGGAAATTTCTTTTTTGGAAAAATGGGGGAATTTTTGAAACCACGGTTTTGATGGGATAGTCCTTTGTATTGAGGCGTAGCGGGCACCCTTGGATTGACTAGCAATGTTCCAATACTCTGTCCAAACATTGCGGGATCTATCTTTGATGATGGAAAAAATATCAGACAGGGGAATATGGTTTACGAGGGTAACGGTAGGGTTAGACGCTCCTTGTTTTGCCAAGGAATCAGCAATATCATTACCCACTATGCCAACATGTCCAGGAATCCAAATCAGAGTGACAGTTTTTCCAGAGCTTTGAATGGAGGTTATCAATACTCGAATAAGACATACAAAGTGATCATCAGGATGAAGAAGAGGACCTGTTTTAAGTTTTTGGAGGGAACTGAGAGAGTCAGAGAGAACAAGAGAATGTTCAAAATTATTTTTTATTATATATTTGAGAGATTCAATAATCGCAATGCACTCGGCAGAAAATATTGAAAATTGGTTTGAAATTGAATAAAATATTCTTTCATTAGAATTATTGTGGTAAACGTTAATACCAATACCACAGTTAGGAGAGTCCGGAGATTTGGAGCCATCAGTAAATAAAAGAGAAGAGTTGGGCCATTTAGAAGAAATAATGTCATTGAACATATTATTGACAGTACGGGCTGGGAGATTGGAATGACTTTTAAGGATGCCGATCCCCTCTAAAATCGTTGGGGATAGGGTGACGTGACTATATTTTAATTTGTACAAAGGAAGAATATCATTTTTGATAATTTGAAGCTCTGAGAGAGAGCGAAAATTTTTACAAATGGCAGGGAGAGGTTTAGTTCGAGCTCTGATTGTAGATGAATGTGTTGAGTCGTTGAACAACGAGACTCTGGGAATAATCTGATGACTTTTAGAATTTAAACATTTAAGAACAAATTTGTCAGCAAATAATTGACGCCTTAAATAAAGAGGAGGATCAGAACATTCTACTAGAAGGGAATTGATGGGCGACGATTGCATCGCGCCAGTTATTATTCGCAATGACTTAGATTGAATTTTGTCTAATTTACTGAGTGCATTTTTGGATGCAGTACTAAAAAGTGGGCAGGCATAGTCGAGATGACTTCGAATAAGTGCATTGTAGAGCAACTTAATGCAGATAGGATGAGCACCCCACCAAACGCCAGTCAATGATCTGATAATATTTAAATTTTTTTCACATTTAGTAACTATATTATTAATGTGGGAAGACCATTTAAGTTTCCTATCAAATGTTACTCCCAAAAATTTTACTTCGGAAGCATTGGGGATTGGCGAGTTTTTAAATAAAATTTGAACAGGGGGATTATTATGACGATTTGAGAAGGTAACACACTGACTCTTTTGTACTGAAAGTTCAAGACCATTTAAAGTAAGCCATGTGCAAAGGGCATCCATGGCTTCATTAAGATATTTGACGGCGGATGGAATGATTTTGGATGATAAGAAGAAAGCTATGTCATCTGCGAACTCAACGACTTTTACTTGAGGGGGAATGGTGACATGCATATCGTGTGTGTATATATTATACAGTAAGGGGGATAATACATCGCCTTGGGGTAAACCCTTCCAAATTGACCTACTCTGAGGAGTAACATCTGGTAGCTCAATGAAAATTTTCCTATCGAGAAAAAGATTAATAATAGATTGGACAAACATGAGGGGTAAGCCAAGGCCTAAAAGTTTTTTTTTAAGAATTGGGATGGAAACATTGTCAAAGGCGCCTTCTATGTCTATAAAGACTGCAAGACATACTTCTTTGTAAGAAATGGATAAATTAATATCAGTGCTGATGATGGCAAGGTTATCTTGTGTAGATTTCTTTTTCCTAAATCCAAATTGGGATGGAGAGAGAAGATGATTACTCTCGACGAAAAATTCTAACCGGTTTTTAATTAATTTTTCATAAATTTTACTAAGGGTGGATGAAAGAGCAATTGGCCTATAGTTGGATCCAGAATTGGGTGATTTGTTTAATTTTAGAATTGGGATGATTATTTGAGAACTCCAGTCATCAGGTATTATGCCAGTCTGGAAGATTTTATTTAAGATGCTTAAAAAGTGATTTAGAACATTATCATTACTATTTTTGATAATGCTATAAGGTATACCATCTCTGCCTGGAGATGAGTCCTTGACTGTTGATAAACAATTTTTTTAATTCAATTAAAGTGAATGGAGAGTCAAGCCAATGATCAGACATAGGAGTGTTGTGGATTGGAGTTATTTCATCTAAGTTAGGTACAGAAGGGGGGGCAATTTTGTCCAAGAACTCGTCCATCCATTTAGAATGAGAAGCTCGAGGAGATGTTGGACTGAAGGAGGATCGAAATCTTCGAATCATAGACCAAACTTCCGAAATTGGAGTGTTCGGAGATACTGAACTGCAGAAGTTGTACCACCCGGATTTTTTTTTTGACCTCAATACCCTTTTGGCATTCGCTTCGGCATTTTTGTATATGAGATAGTTCTCCATAGTCTTTCCATTAGTCTCCATTCTCAATATGTGACGATAGGAAAGAGATTTAGCTTTCCGAATTCTCACTACTTTGGAACATTCCTCATCCCACCAAGGAGTTGGAGGGAGTTTTTTGAGAGATTTGGTTTTAGGGGGAGGATTTGATTTATTGATTGCAGTTACGAGCATTGATTTGAAGTTATCGTAGTCATCTTTGACAGATAATGTATCGGTATAGGATAAATTTTGTATAAACTTATCCATATGTGAGTTAAATTCGTCCCATTTGGTGTGTTTTGTTTTAATCTTTGTCGAAATATGGGACTTGTCTGAATGGAAAGAAGTTTGATAAGTGATGGTGATCGGGAAATGATCACTGGAGCAAGGGTCGGGGGACACCACCCACGAGGAGAGAGGTGCCAGATTAATAGAGCATATGGAGAGATCCACTGCACTGGGGTTTGTGTTGGGGCGAGAGATTCTAGTAGGAGATCCGTCATTCAAAAGAAAAAGGTTGGATTCATCTAGGAAATCCATCACACTTCGACCGTCTCGATCACAGAAAGCAGAACCCCAGACGGGGGAATGGGCATTAAAATCACCCAATAAAAAGAAAGGAGGGCTTAGTTGACGGACAATTTGCAACCACGCTTGTTTATTGAAGTGCGATGTTGGGGGAAGATAGATAGAAACAAAGGAAGTGTCCTTTATTTTAGCTGCAACCATTTGAAAGTCAGCATTGGGGGGTTTGATATTATTTATTGGGAAAAACGGAAGGGATTTTTTAATAAAAAGGGCAGCACCACCGCCCGTACCTTCCGGGCGATCATCGCGGAGACAGGAGTACCCTCCCACATTAAAGTGGGTGGATGGAGTAAACCATGTCTCCGAGACAGCAGCCACAGAAACAAGGTTTGAATTTAATAGGTTAAGAAGGTTTGATTTGTTAGAAATAGCACTGCGGCTATTCCACTGAAGAATTCTGACATCTTGAAGAGCCATTTTGAATAAATGATTTTAATGTGGAAATAATAGAAGCAGCGTTGGACGGTAGATTAGTTTGAGAAGAAATTAGGTCAATTAGAAGCATAATAAGAGTTTTAATAAATGAAGAATTATCTTGGGAGAGTTGTTCAGAAAGCTTTTGATAGTTTGTTGAGGATGAATTATAATTGTTTGCGCACCCATTTGTGGCGTGTGAAAGAGGAGAACCATTGGGATTTAAGAGAAGTGAGTTGTGTTGTTGCTGATCGTATCCACGAGCCTGTTTAGAGATAGGGTTTTTGTATGTGAATTTTGTTGAACGGGAAGATGTTGAGGAGGAGGCGAGAGGGTTGGATGAAGAGTTACTGGATAAAACCTCGGAAAATGATTTTTTGACAGGCGGGAATAATTTAGAAGCCTGCAGAAAAGACATGTTCTCAGAGGCCATAGAAATTTTTATATTTTTTTGCCGAGATTGTTCGGGGCAAGAAGAGTTAATGGCGGAATGAGCGCCTAAGCAGTTAAAACATTTAGGTGAAGAGAGAGAAGAACATTGGTCAGCCGAGTGGTTTTCTCCACATTTGAAACATCTGGGAGGGGATCTGCATGCAGCTTTGGTATGACCAAAACGGCAGCAGTTGTAACATTGAGTGGTGGGATAAGTGTACATTTCAACTGGTAAGGAGTTGAAAAATAAATAAATATGGGAGGGAAGAGATTGTCCTTCGAATGTGATGACGACAGATTGGGAGGGCTTCCAGGAAACGATGCCCTCAGAGGTGTCCTTATAATTTAGCCTCCTGGCTTTTATGGGATTGCCGATATGTTGGGGGGTTGAAAGTGAGGACAGGATTTCTGGAATGGACAGATCGGTCGAGATACCCCTGACCAGGCCCATTCGAGTGACATTGAAAGTTGGGATGTACGCCTTGAATTTAGAATTTGATGAAATAAATATATTATTGATAAAGTTGTTGGCGGCTGAACCTGACAGGAATTCAACAGAGATTCGGAAGCGACCCTCGGCTTTAACACCTCCAGGTTTAATCGAAAGGTTCTTGTTATTTGAAAGAAATTTACCAAATTCAAGAGGATGGATGGTTTTACCTTGTTCAGTTTTTTGCGCATATACAATGTAGGGGCCACGGGAATGAGTAGAGTAAAAGATTGTTGGAGGAGGTTGAGGAAGAGCTGGAGGGGACTGAGAAGACAAAGGCGAATCATGTTTTTTTGGGGAAAGGGGACTAAATTTTCTTTTTTTAATTGAGGTTAGGATGACAGATTCATTGTCTGAAATGTTTGAATGTTCAGAAAAGTCTATTTTATCTGAAATGTCTCCATCTGGAGGGTCAGGAGGGGGATCTGGGGGCTTTGTAAGGGGTACAGGAGGGAAATCCTCCTCCATTGTTCAAAAAATTACAGCTAATATAAAAAGTGACAGAAGTAAAAAAATTATATAAATATCTGAAAATGAGCAGCAAGAAGTGACTCCTGGAAGATCAGGGGGGGAGAAGATTCCAACACACTAAACTTTTTACAGCCAAAACACAATAAAAAGATTGGTTTAAGAATATTTTTTGAAAGAGCAAAACAAAAGAACTGATGACAGCCAAATGTTATTGTTGCGAGTCTACGTAAATAACTATTGATGTTAATAAACGCCCGAGTTACCGGCACATTAAAAAAAAAAATACAATATGTGGGAATAATATCAAAATTGAAATACTAAGAAATAAAATTATTAATTTCTAATGTACACATTTGAAAGATTATTTTATCTAGATTTTAGAACAGTTTTTGTTTTTGCAAAGTGGTAAAAAAGTAACCAATATAAAGGTGTATTTAAAATGTAAACTGTCGCTACCGCGACTGAAACCGATCGGTTTTGGAAATACCCCGGCGCGGCGTGCGCATTAAATTCTTATTTGTCTAATTGGTGTTTTATTTATTTATTTTATTTTATTATTTGGAAACAAATAGTTATTCACGAGATGAGTAGAACGTAATTGTAACAGACCAATCTCGGGCAAACAATGATGTGCCTCGCTACGTCTGATCATTTGATCTGCCGCCATTTGACGATATGTCATATCATGTTGTGGCCAGCCGCCACATGATCTGCCTGACATTACGATCGACCTACGACAGATACAATACAATTTAAATAAAAACATTCATACGAAATAATCTTAATATATAAAAATGACTGTTTCGTTAGCCCGGGCGTTATGAAATTCAAATTAAAAAATTACGATTTTCATGGGGCTCGAATTGTATTGAAAAATCAGTGTATTTTGTGTAGTTTAACGAGAGGGAGGAAAGGAGAAAGGGGGGTGGGGATCCGGGGGAAGGAAGGCGGGGATTGTTGAAAGCGAACGCGGGAGGGTGAGGGGAACGTGAGAGTGGAGGTTCGCGGGGTGAGTGGACTCGGGAGAGGTGAAGGAGGAAGGAAAACGCGGGAGGGGAAGGAAACGCGGGAGAGGAACGGGGGCGGGAACGAGGATACGTGTGAAAGGACACGCAGGGAGAAACCATTTATTTCTTTATGTGGCAATACAACACGTGCCGGGTGCTCGCTAGTGACATCTAAATAAATAATGATTATGAAATGTTCTCATTCGATTACCATAAATTTTAGTTGAAGCATCACTTTGTGGAAAAATGTTGAAAGAAGAATCTAACGTAGATTTTTTTTTTTTAAATTTTTTATTTGAAATATACATACATATAACAGATTTACACAAGGAAAATATATGGTTCTTAAAAATAATTACAAATAATGTAATTTCTTGTTAATTAATCTACCCAATTTAAAAGAGAAAATATTTCTCGTGTTTAAATTGGGGAGTCGTGTCATTTCAGAAAAAAGATAAAAAATAAGATATACTTTTTTTTTTTGAATTAAGAAACAAATAAAACTTATGAATGATAACAAATATTAATAAAGAAATATACTGACGTAGCAGTTACTAAATTAGATATACATGTAGTATAGATATTTTTAAGTAATAATATACAGTAGATGTAGTAAAAATAAAAATAATATTATTGCTTTTCTCTAATAGGTAAGTGTTAAGATGGTAAGTACATATAGTTGATTCTAATAAATTGATTGGCTGATAATATTGCAGGAGTAGGTACATAGTGTTATTTTCCGACAATAATAACCTTGGTATTGTTGGAAATGAAAAGGCTGATTCTATTGCTAAGGAATCCATTGTTCATTAAGTGGTCCATTAAGTAGTATTCCTATTCCTGTTAGAGACTATTTTCCTTTTTTAAAAAATAAGTTACAACGCCAATGATCCTCTGAATGGAAATCATCCTCTCTGTTAAAAGGTCACCAGTACTCTTTAATTCAACCTTCTATTCCTGTCAAGCCCTGGTTTCACAAATACACTTCCATGCCTAAAAAATACTTCTCTTCCATTATTCGAATGCGTTTAGGTCATACTTGTTATCTTAGCCATCTCGCCAGATTCCACATAGTCAATTCGCCTTATTGTGATTGTGTTTCAGAGGATACTTTAGACCATCATTTTTTTGAGTGTCCTATCAATGACCAATTTCCAAACTTCATACCTGAATTATTAAAACTTAAAATTGAATTCCCTACCAGTGTACCCTGCCTTCTTAGTCTCAACTCTCCTGAAATTCACTATTTGTTAGCAAAATTTATTTACAAAAATGGCCTCAATATTTAAGCATCAATCACATTTCTTTATCTTCCATACGTATACATTTGTTTCTTGCAGTGTTATTATGTACAGTTGTACAGGTTCCTTTTTTTGGGAATTTGTACATCTTCCAATCCTTAATTTTGTAATGACTATTAATACCAAATCTGTGTGTTACTCTGTATGAAGATGGAAGTATGGAAGATGTACAAGTTCCTATTTTTGGGAAACTGTACATCTTCCTATTCTTCAATTTTGTAATTACTATTAATACCAACTCTGTGGGTTACTCTGTGTGTGCAGTTGTATAGGTTCCTATTTTTGGGAACCTGTACATCTTCCTACTCTTCAATTTTGTAATTACTACGAATACCAACTCTGTATGTTAGTACAACTTGTATAATCATATGAATGTTTGTCTTGGCCTATTGTCTATGTTTGCTAATATAATTTATCTATTCCATAAATATAACTAATTTTAAAAAATATATGAAAATGTAACTAATTTAAACAAACTGATTATGTAAATAATTTTAACAATATGTAACTTACTTTAATACATGGCCAAGATCACCCTTAATGGGTGAAAGCCAAATAAATAATTGAAAAAAAAAGCTTAATTTCAGTTCAAAATCTAATGAAATATTTTAAGAGGATGTGTGAAATCAATAAGAGTACATTAATTTATAATTTATTTTTTGTTAATTAATGATGGAGTTAAATGATTAATTTTGAAATAAAGTACATAATATTATTATTAAGACTTGATCAATTTTTACTAATCGGTATATTGTAATAAAAAAATATACGTAGAAATTCTTTCTATGAAATTAAAACTTATAATTAGTGTTTGGTTGATCTAGCAGTTGTTTTATTTGTGATTTAAAGGCTTTATAATTTTCTTCGGATTTGATTTTATATGGGAGGGCATTAAAAATTTTTATGCTTTGATAACATAATGATGCTGAAAAGCACTCGTTTTAAATTTAGGGATTTCTAGGTTACCACGTGATCTTAATCGGTTACTTATTTTTGTGATTGTTGTTGTAGTATTAAAATGATCTTTTTGTGTTTGTAACAGTGTGTTCTTTTTGAAAATTTTATTTAAACTGAATCACAGATAAAAATTATATGTGATTTAATTTATTCGAACTTGTTCTTGCACTCGACCTAGCATTATCATTAGATCGTATAAAATGAAGTCGCTCAAAATGTATGTGCAAATATACCTTTAAAACTACGCAACGGATTTTCATGCGGTTTTCACCAATAGATAGAGTGATTCACGAGGAAGGTTTATATGTATAATACATGCTTATTATAGTAGAGAAAAGCCGAGAAATTCAAATATTCAATTCAGGCAGCGGGCAGCTGGAAAGCGGGTGGTGTGGAGGTTGGGTAATGGCATTGTGTTTCGTTAGCCACAGCAACGTGTGGCCGGGTCTGCTAGTTACTGATAAAATAACCCCCGTGATGGACATTAAAAAAATAATAATAAAAAATATCAATGTATAATATATATTCATGTGAGGTCTAACGTTCTCGAGAATTTTCTACGAGTCCTTAAGTGGTGTACCTCAATTTTACATTGTAAATATCTAGAAGGTCCAACGTGGTTGAATAAATATCTCACAAGCCTTCAGCGTGAAAAGCTCACTTAGAAAAACTATTGCTTTCAATAGATAATTTTCAATTGAAGATTTCAAACTCTCAATAAAAAGATATTAAACATTTTGTTTGTCGGCGAGAATCTGTCAATCGATCATAACTTCTAAGAAGTTCGTAAGTCAATAATTCCGTTTCCATAACGCTTTTGAACGGAGCTGTTTTCTTGAAAATATGATTAAATATTCAATACAACTTATAACTACGGATCCAAGAGATAGAGTTCCAAGGAAGTATCTTGAAAACCAATATAAATGGGATTGTTGCTGCCCGGATATAAATGGGATTACTAATTTTTTTTTCAAAATTATTTGATAATAATAATTGGATAGTTTTTGTGAAAGGGCACCCTAAGGATATTGTTAATTAAAATAAAATACAACAAAAATTAGATACAAGATAAAAAATAGATAAAAAATAGGCTATAACAATTCATTCTTCTTAAGAGGAATACACAGGCCAAATAGTGTAAATTCATGGCGTGCTTTATATCTTCCACGAATATACGCAAAATGATTAAACATCGCTTGGCTAACGGAGTTTTGAAACGGTCGATTTAAGTGAAAAAAATGATTTAAAAAAAATTAATTTAGTGAATAATTTTACAGAAAAGAAAAATAGTTAACTTGGGGAAACTGTCATAGATAATCTTAGTCATACAATTGTATTTCTTTTAAATTAGTTTCTCGGATGCATTCTCGTGCATATTTTTTTTATTTGTTTACGCTGTTGCTTCTTTATTATGTAATTAAAAATATATATTTTGATTCCACTCAAGCGAAACGATAGAAAAAGCTTCAATTTAGCCAAGGCATATTTGTAGGTATTATTAATAATACACCAATTAATTGTAAAGATTAATCGAAAACAGTAATTCCACATTACGGGTGAAGCCATATGAAATTCCAAACTGCATTACGACGACTAATTTTAATTCCAATTTCATTATTTTCAGAGGCTCCACTGAGGGACTCACCACTTCCTTCCAGTTCTTCCTCAGCTGTGAAAGCCTCCATATCCGGACCCAAACAGCAGTACGTGAAGATCGGCTCCACAGTGACCTTCGAATGCAGGCTGTATTTCGGAGGGGACCCGAAATGGGACAGGCCTTCGAGAGTTAGCACAAGAAGTGTTCCAAATGTACAGTGGCTTCATGAAGGACTTGCAATTAGCTTTCAGGTAAGCCTTCAACTGATCTAATCCTTACAATCGTACATAAAAGCTTTTTTTAATGATCTCGTTGATTGAATAGGTATGTGATTATACCCTCTTTATGTTTTGTGAGAAAGCAAGAAAATAATAAGATAATGGAGGGGCTTATAATTCTGTTCTTCAGAAAACCAAGTATTATTTTGTAAAAGTCCAATAAACGAGATTGAAATCATTATTTGTGATTATTTCCACAATCAAAATTAAGTAACAACAAGAGAAAAACGGCGAATCGTAACAAATCACAAAAAGTGGACCCTTTCGAGTGAAAGATTAACAAAAACAAAAGAGACGACGCTAATTCGGGGACAAAAAAGACAAGATAAAAGTAAAAGAACATTCCGAAAAGAGCTTTTTTCACAGAGGATTGTTAGATGATGTCACCGTACCGTATGAAATACAGGTTCGGTGATTTAGCCGTTGTTCGTAAAGGACCTTTATAACTTGTTGGCTTCGATGTTAAAAAGGGTTTTCCCGGAAGAGCCGAGTAAGTGGGGGTTGGGATAAAACTCCAGGAGCACAGAGAGAGGGGTGGGTATCGCGTCACCTGTACCTGCGACCTGCGAGGCAGGAGTAAGGAAGCCTGCGGCTACACGTCACGCGGTGACTGTAGCCATTTCGTATCGTGTCTCGTTTGATCTAATTTAAACTCAGCTGGTGGCTAGAAAAGCGTCTGGTTTCGTTATTATTATCATTGCGTTTCAATTAAAATGTTACATTTTACATGGCTTCTCGGAAATCATCCAACGCTGTCGGGAATAGTATAATTACGAGGTGAGAGCGCTGTTAAACTGTTAACGTCTCTATTTAAACAGCTAATTGAATCTCTATTTTTAGTTTTGATCTATGTGCGCACGATGTTTTAAATAATTTATTTAAAACCTGTCAGAACCTTAGACTGTTATTATTAGTCTTACATCGTAAAGTCGTATTTTCCGTATGACCGTGTAAAACTGAATCCTTAAGAAAATGTATTTTTCAACCCGGTTTTCGTTGATAAACAATAATCCGGTCATTTAACCATCGTGATATTGAAAATAATTCAAACGATCTTCTAAATTTGAGTCTAGCAAAATGTTTTTTTTTTATCTTCATTACAAATTTAATAACTTAACATCATTAAATATTCTTTTAAGAACGTTCCTTCACACTTTTTTAATTTTGTTTTCGTGGAAAATAACCCCTAAATCAAGTTGTTTGTAACATCCGCGGTTTTTATTTAGTTTTGTTATTTATTGAATTTTGAAGAAGAGAACATTGATTGAAATTGTAAATTATCAAAGTTTGCATCACATTGCTTCTCCAAAAGCCTATATTTCAATGAAAAAAAACGTAAATTAAAAGTAGATAATTTAAAGCTTTTTCGGGAACTATAAATTACAAATAAGCCATAAGTTTCATTTAGAGCCCCAAACGAAAGTGGATCGTGTCATGCCGCAATCGCGCACGCACAGAAAGGTTGAAAGAGTTGGCCCTCTGATGGTCCGTCCAGATAGTGTCCGTGTGTGACGACATTGATATGGGTTAAGGCTCCCCTTTCCACCCCTGTTCTCCTGCTCCGATCATGAAGTGGGCGTGGGGATAAAGCGCCCTCTGTCCCTCGATCGAGGGACTAATTTAATATTAAATCGTTAAATAATCATTTTTATTTAGATCAGTTAGGTGGGCTTTTTGCGTAAGAATAAAGATTATTTTATTAAATAAAGTAACAGAATTTGATTACATTACTATTTAATATACCGCGCCAAAGCTATTATTGCTATTATTAAAAAAATATTATTTAATGATTGAAGTAGAAGATAATACCAAAAAATGAAAACGAAACATTAAACAGAAACACGGAAACATTAAACACAAAAAATAAAAAGAAGACTTTCACAACTGTAAATCGAAACTAGAATCTCTTTGTTTTCCGGGACAACGCCTCTAACTACTCGGCCAGTGTGACCTAATTTTTAGCATTTTTATCGATCACATATTTCAATTTCAGACAGGTATTTCCATTTTGTTATTGTGGTGTACTATCAATTCCTCTGATTAACAATGCAATTCTGATGATCGTGAGTGTTCAATAATATTTCGATCCGTCAGAAATTACGAGTCTTGTTGATTATTGTGTTATATTTGCAATGAATATCCAACTGGACTTAACGCCTGTTCTAAAGGATGCCCCCAAACGAGCCGCGCGCCGCCCAGTGCTACGCTCGCTGTCAATCGGAGATCTCCGTAATCGTTCAGGTTAAGATCCGAACGGGCGACATTACTGCTGACCTCTGTTGAGGTATCTTAAAACTACATATAACTACATGTACTAACGACATCCGTTGACAGACATTGAAACTACCTACTCTAGTGACATACTCTATAGGTCTATAGACATTGAAACTACATACTCTATAGACATTGAAACTACATACTCTAGTGACATACTCTATAGACATTAAAACTACATACATATATACATTCACTACAGTTATTATTATAAACATGTATTGCCCATTGACAGAAAGTTGTTCAAAATTACATAACGAAATAACCATTCATAACATTTTTTTTTTATTTTTCCCTTGATTTTTCCAGGATCTGCGCTATTAATATACATATATAAATAAAGTGATTTTGAAACCCAAATTTTCAAAAGAGAACATAAAGAAACGTTCGCGGAAAAAGTATAATATAAAATAGCGTAGTCAGAAATCGGTGTTATATTGGTTAAACCTTAAATTGGTATTCTGTTGTGGAAATAATTTACAAATTGTTATTTCTGAATTATAACCAAAGACAGAAGGAGAATAAAACGAATTATTATCAAAAGAACCGAGTACTGTGAACACGCAACGATGTAATATTTATTCTCTGAGTTCTGTGTTCTACGAGATAATTAGGAAACCACAAACTTTGATATATGTGTGCATGTAGGTACATTGTGTATTAATTTAGCTCCGTTTTACAGAAAGAAGCCAGTCAACTGAAAACAAAAAACGTTTTTTAGTAAATGATATTTTTTGCAAACAAAAACTAGTGTTGATAAATAAGAAATGTATTTATTTATATATCTTCGTTTTTACAAATGTGATATACGTAACAATTTTGTGAAACAGTGAAGTAAAATATGATATTTACATTATATAGAGCCCTTGCAGAAGAAAAGTGTTATGCTAACATTGATTATTATTATTGAGGTATGTTATTATAGCCTTCTTATAGCTACATTTTGTAGATGAATTAAAAAAAAAAAACGCATATTTATTCTGATTTTCGTGGTATCGTAAACGTAATAAATAGATGATGCACATAGAATAGTATGAACGTTTTTTTATGCCTTTTTGAAATGAAACTTCTTTAGTACCGTTGTGATTTGAAACGCGATGAAACGGAAACGACACTAAAAAGAGAAAATACATACATCTATAGAAATTAGCCCGCGAGAGAATGGGATAAAATGAAACCTTACCGCATTGGCCGCTTAGATTACGAGCTCACTTTTCAAGGGTTAAATTACTTGAGATTGTGAAGTGAAGGTTTCACTTCTATCGCATGTGAGCTGAACTCGTTTTGTTTTTTTATTCATAAACTACGCACAAATCTTCAAATAAAATTAAATAGGTAGCTAAAATTTGATAGTACCTAATTGTTTTTATTTGGAGGCTGAAGAATTGAAAAAAAAACAATTGGATGCCTAATTGGATGGCGAGTCTAAGTTTAAACGGAATTGATAAACTTATCTTAGTATCTTTGGGGATTTGCGGGGTAAGAGGGGACTTTGGGAGGGTATTCCAAATTAGTTGTTAAAGCTTTCAATCCTGTGTGCACAAATCCATTAAGTTAGTCTTATTTAAAGTGATTTGCCTGAAGTTAAGCTGATAAAATAATTTTTAAAATGTATTGATCTCTCGTGTGCTTAAAAACTGACCGTCAATGATGAAAATAACTCATATTACTTATAAAAAATATTTTATAAATTTTTGATAATTAAATTCTAACATTACTTGCAGATGTTTTTCTATGCCAGTGAAATATAAATGTATACGATATCAATAATAATATCTTTTTTAATTAAATTATACTAAAGTCATTAATTAGAAAATAAGAAATGGTATCCCTAATTAAATTGTCCATCCCCCCATTCTGCAGAGCGCCGCTCAATTTAGTGGCATTTTAATCACTAGTATCAGGAGCACATAAAGCACTGGTGATTAAGCAGAATTCTGTGTTGTGTGTTGTAGGCCGAGCGAGGAGGCATTTCCGTAGAGACTGAGCGCGCCGAGAGGACCGGATCCAGCCGGCTCACCGTGGCCTCGGTGGGACTGGGAGACGCCGGGCGCTATACCTGCACGGGCCCGGCCATAGCGCCCGACACTGTCACCCTTCACGTTATAGAAGGTAATTCCGAATACCTCCCGCTTTATTATGCTGCCCGGGTTGTTATGTGAATTATAGCCTGAACTCTCTCCTGGCATTATTAAGTTGGACGGAAGGTTGCGTGATTAACGGTTTGCAGTCAAGGAGGATGTGGGAGAAAGTTGTTTATGACGTTTTAATTGTCAAAACTAGATTATAACCTCCATTTTAATAAAACCACCTCAATGACTAAAGAAACTCCACAGAACCAATCTCTACTACCTACTAATAAAAATTTACTAACTCATTGTAATTTGTAAATATTCCTGAATCTTTTATTTTTCTCTTATTTTTAATTGTCTTTCCCAGTCGTAGAAAGTTTAGCAGAATCCCAGCGTGTTGCCATCTGGCCAACGTTAAAAAAATTATTATAAAAATAGTTTTGATAGTAAAATATAAAAATACAGGTTTTTGTAAGTACGTACTTGACTTACTCTAACCAATAATTCAATGATCATTAGAAATTGCAAGGATGATGGGGAGGGGATAGAAAAGGGATGGTTAGAAGTAGGTACCTAGCTATTCTGGTCTTGTCACTAAACACAGTTCCCATATTCGTTTCGTTTCCAAATGCCAATGCATCTCACCAGGATGACACTTAAACCAATTCAGAATTGATTAATCAATAAATTCATAATATTTAAAATTTTAGATCTACAAAAAGCATACGATCGACTTGACAGGAAAAAGCTATGGAAGGTATTGTCCAAGTATGGAGTGAATAACTGTCTCATACAGGAAATTGCGTCTCTGTATGAGGGAAGCGTTGCATGTGTTAGGGTGAACGGCGATTTTACGGGGTGGTTTGACATCACAAAAGGTGTTAAACAAGGCTGCGTAATGTCGCCGTGGTTATTCAATCTATATATGGATAATTGTATGCAAGAATTGAAAGAGATGGAATTGGGCGCGAAATTGAGTAATCTGGAAGTATGTTGCCTGTTGTATGCTGATGATGCAGTGCTGATATCTAACAGTATGGAAGATCTACAGTCTCTCGTGTCAAGGATGAACGAAGTATGTATGAAGAATGAGTTAATGATGAATGTAAGTAAGTCTAAAGTCATGGTGTTTGAATGAGAGAGTACGAAAACAGTATGCAATATAGTTGTGAATGATGAATACTTGGAGGTGGATGAGTTTGTTTATTTGCGAAGTATGTTTACGAGAGATGGGAGGGCTGATAGAGATATTGAAAGAAGGGTGAATGCAGGTAACTCTATTAATGGAGGACTGAACGCCGTTGGCACCAACAAAAAACTTTCCAAAGATGCAAACTAGCGGTCCATAATGGAGTGCTGGTACCTACTCTGATGTATGGCAGTGAGGCATGGAACTGGCAGAGGAAGGATGAAAGTAGACTGAACGCTGTAGAAATGAGATCCCTGAGGCGTACGTGTGGTAAAACTATGTATGAGAAATGTGGAAATCCGCAAATAATGCAAGGCTGATGTAAGCGTAATGAGTAAGATCAAGAAAGGAACGCTCCGATGGTTTGGGCATGTAGAGCGAATGAACCAGGAAAGGAGTGTAAGGAGAATATACGAGGCAAATGTGAATGGTAGAAGAAGTCGAGGACGCCCAAGAAAGACATGGCACGACCAAGTGAATCAGATACTTGAGTCGGGCCATGTCAAGAGTCAGAATAATAGAAGAGAATGTATGAGACATCGTATGAATGTAAAGAGGCAAGGAATGTGTGCCAAGACCGGGATGTTTGGCGGTCCGTCCTCTCTGCCTACCCCTGCGGAGAAACAGCCTGATGGTTAGTTAGTTATAAAATATAATCCAAAATATTATTGAAAGAGAGAGTATGAAAACAATGTGCAACATAGTTGTGAATGATGAGTATTCGGAGCAGGTGGATGAGTTTGTGTACTTGGTAAGTATGTTTGCGAGAGATGGGAGGGCTGACAGAGACATCGAAAGAAGGGTAAATGCAGGCAACTCTATTACTGGAGGACTGAACGCCGTTGGCGCCAACAAAAAACTATCCAAAGAAGCGAAGTTAGCCGTCCATAATGGAGTGCTGGTACCTACCCTGATGTATGGCAGTGAGGCATGGAACTGGCAGAGGAAGGATGAATGTAGACTGAATGCTGTAGAGATGAGATCCCTGAGGCGTATGTGTGGTAAAACCATGTACGATCGTGTGAGAAATGTGGAGATCCGCGAAGAATGCAAGGCTGATGTAAGCGTAATGAGTGAGATTAAGAAAGCGACGCGATGGTTTGGGCATGTAGAGCGATTGAACGAGGAAAGGAGTGTAAGGAGAAAATATGACGCAAATGTGAATGTTAGAAGAAGTCGGGGACGCCCGAGGAAGACATGGCACGACCAAGTGAATCAGGTACTTGAGTCGGGCCATGTGAAAAGTCGGAATAATAGAAGAGCATGTATGAGACAATGTACGAATGTGAACGAGGCAAGGAGTGTGTGCCAAGGTCGAGTTGTTTGGCGGTCCGTCCTCTCTGCCTACCCCTGCGAAAACGGCGTGATGGTTAGTTAGTTAGTTAGTTATCCAAAACAGAAGTTAAGCCAGCGACCATTGAGCCAATGAACTTACCAGGCTGCTAAGGAGGCCTGAGAGCCTGTACAAATTTTAAAAATAAGTAACAATTATTATAAGCAATAATTATCAGCCTCAAACACTCATCCACATTGAAAAAATCTTCCGAGAAAAAATACATGACGTCAACGGGACGCCAACGCCATGTCCCGTGGCGTCATGTATTTTTTCTCGGAAGATTTTTTCAATGTGGATGAGTGTTTGAGGCTGATAATTATTGCTTATAATAATTGTTACCCTTTGTGCTATGCATAAAAAATCTTGTCTTAAACGTTAGTTTAACAATTAAAAATAAGTACCTAGTTCCACTTAACTAATAAAAAATTTAACCGTAATATCAAAGTTTTTTTTTATAATACATATTTTATAATACATATTTCCAAATTTGTTTTAAAACTTATTTTTATTTTTGGTTTAACTAAAATTTGATCTTTCTACCCAGTGATCACGCTACAAACCGGGTCTAATTCGGAGTTCATGAGATCAAAATTTATTTCGCACATTAAGTGCTTTAATGTCTTCGAATTTCACAAAAATGCGTTTGTCCGCATGTGTTTGTTTGTGTGTGTGAATGCTATCATTTGATAAAATATATTGTCATCAATAACGAGTCTATCTGCCGAGTTTCAGTTGGATCGATGTCGGGAATTGGTTTAATTTCCACTTCCAAGGTTCCGCGTCATTCAAAGATGAAAACAAAAGTTAAATTCAAATTGATGTTTTCAATAATAGTAGTTATTTATTTTATTTATAGAATTCAAACTCATTTTTCCAAGGTACATTGGAAACATGTCATTATTATTCAAATAGAACACCAACTGCGAGTTAGTTTCCCCTGAATAACTTCGCCGTGTTTGCAAATCTGTAATTTGATTACGGGTTTTCAATTACCTGAATTGCTTCTTAAAACTCTGAATAAAACATCTCAGACTAAAACAAAATAAATAAGTCGACCTGCAAAGAAAACAAAGATCGAAAACGCCTCAGGAATACCTTAGCATTATCAGGGTAACATAAGAAGTGGGAGAAACGAAGGCAGGTAGCGAGTAGCGACGCCTTTGTCCGGGCCACGTGCGAGCCAAACTACTTTGTTTTAAACAGGTTAAAAAGCAAAGGTTTGGCTTTCCTAAGTACTTAATAAAGTGCCCATTTAATTAGGAAAAGCTGATTTCGTAAGGCTTTTTAAGGCTCTGCCTTGGCAAATAAATGGAGGATTTGATTTCTTTTTAAATATTATCAAAACGGTTTGATGTTATCATATTAATTAATTTCATCATTAACTTGGAATATTGTCGGTGTGATAAAAAAAGATACGAATTGCAGTCTCTTCTAAAAAAAGATTTACACAATTAGATTTTAAAATTATTGCAAATTTAAATGATTTTTTTAAGTAAATGGATGGATTCGTTCTAATGTAATCCATGGTCGAGGGGTAAGGCTCTCGACTAGCAATCAGAAGGTTGCTGGTTCAAATCCCGGCGTGCGCTAATTTATATCATTTGATTTTTTTTAAATAGTATAAGGTATATTTGCGGCGTGCTCCAGAGTGGAAGAAGCTCTCAGTATCGCTCTGGAGTAAGACCACCATTTAGAATTGAAATTTTGCTTGAAATGGCTTTAGCCGTATTTGGTGATCAGATCTGAATAGTCAGGTACTTCCCCACTTTCCTCTCCCGCACCTTCTTCCCCACCTCACTACCTTCAGCCTCGCAACATACCCCAATCGGGGATGCCATAGTCTCACTGGCTCCAGACGGGAGCAGTTGGGACTCTTGGGCGGTATTCACATAAAAAAATAATATTTTTTTAAATACCGCACAAGAGTACCAGCTGCTCCTTGCTATCCGAAGCCAGTGGGATCATTGTATCCACAAACAACGAGGTGGTGTTGTAAGGCTGTGGGGGGTGTGGAAAAGAAAAATATGTTTTGACCGATCAGTGGCTGAGTTGGCATCGCGTTTTGGTCTCATTCAGGCGTCACGTGTTCGTTTCCTCAGCTGGCTAAGTCCTCCATTAAGATAAAAGCAACATTTTCCGCTTACCGTTGTGGTTATAATAGATTTTCAAATATTGTCAGATTATTCATAACTTGGGAAAGTTTGTCCTTCTTTAAAAAAAAGGCTAGCTATTTTGATCTGAATAGCTTTTATTAGGGCGGTACTGAAAGTGTACCTAACTCCTAGCTATTTATAAAGCTAATTTTCTCTTTATTTGAATTTTAAAACCGATCTATTTTAATGTAAGCCAGAATTAATTCGCAAATTTGTCACCCTTGACAAATTATTTCACCTCATCCTGGATAAATATTTTTAACGCGTTATTCCATCCAGATAAAGAATTAGGCGGAGGAATAAGACGTAAAGGATGCCTTAATTAATACAATTTATGGCGTCTTCCAGGTACCTAGACGCCCATTGTGTTCTAAGATTTATGCGCAACTTTTGTGACGTCAACCTGCCTGGGCCAAACGATACAAAACGCTAACAAGTGCCACGGCGAAGGTTGGCATTATCGTGCTCTCAAGAAAGCGCTTTATATTATTTGCTAACAAAGAAGCAAAAAAAAGATAAAATACAATTCAATTTTTCAAAAGAACAGAGAAAAGAGCGCTGACTCTAATATCGACGAGCGAAGATAATACCTGGCCCTTCAGAAATTTGGCGTATTTTTTAGAACTTGGTTTAAAGGTGTAGTTTACTTTTTGAAGCGAAACTTCCTCAACCCCGTTAGAGTGATTTGAAATTCGGATGAAACGGAAATGACGCACTACGGCACCTGCGAAGCATCAAACTGCGCACAAGGTTGAGCGTTAAGTTGTTATTGGTTGAGATATAAAACAGAAATGACGATAGGTCTGCCGCTCATTGGCCGCTTTGTTTTTTTACGGGTCGTCGGAATACAATGCGTAAATTTGCGCCTCGCCGAGCGTGGCCCCAATCCCAAATCTCAGCGGCCAGAGAATCCAGTGGACAGAGGTTCGAATCCTACGAAATCAAAAAAAAATAAACAATTTTGTTTTTTTAAATCAATATACAATCTTCAAATCACTTTAAAATAAACTGGCAAAAGAAAACGACATCTAGCGACTTTCTAGTTTCATTCTATCGCGTGTGTTGCACTCTAATTTTTTCGTGGTTATTATATGATTTGAATATAAAGCGTGGTATTTTTCGTTTCTAAAACCGTTTATAACATATTTCTGACAATGATGGTAAGGGAGATATAGCGATTTATACGAGACCTATGTGAGCCGGGACAAATTTGATCTCTACGATTAAACGGGCTAGTCTCAGTGAATTTTGAAGGATTTAAGGCCAAAAACCATCCTTTTTGTGCTATCACTGTATGGTTTCACAATTCAGAAGTATGTAGAAATAAATTATTTAAAAAACATACACGATTTGTGCGTACTAATCACTTACACTTCCTACCCTCGATTAGTGCGCCCGTACTTTGAATGTATTTGAATAATGTACAAGGCCAAAACACATCCATAGTTAGGGGTGCAAGATTTTTAAAAATATCGATATATAATCCCTCCAACTATAGGCCAATATCACTTTTAAATGTTCTCACAAAAGTACTCGAAAATCTTGTGAAAATCTAACTGGTAGACTATCTAGACAACCATAAGATTCTATCAGAAAATCAGTACGGTTTTCGAAAGAATATGGGAGTACAGAATGCAATATTAAAAGTGACAGAAACCATTATAAAAAATGTTGACCAAAAAAAAAGCTGTATTGCGGTTTTTCTAGATCTAAGTAAAGCTTTTGATACAGTGTCCCATAAAATTCTCCTTAACCCTTCGAATAATAAGAAAATAATTTTCTGTCAAATTTTGCCTATCGAGGTTTGCACGCAAAATTGCTGGTTCTTCCCATGCATTTTAAATGTTCCTATTTATTGTTTTTTTTTTAACGCTTTTGCAAAAACAAAAATTGTTCTAAAATTTAGATAAAATAATCTTTCCGGTGTGTTTATTAGAAATCAACATTTTTGTTTCTAAATATTAAAATTTTAATATTGGAAATTTAAATTGGCTAAAAAATGCATACCTGCGAATATTCGAATTAAAGTAATTAAAATAGAAAAAACTTATAATTTAAAATACAGACTCCTTTTCTAAATAAAATTTGTAATAAAACTGTCACCTCACTTTTTATCACTTTCATACAATTTTATTTTAAAATTAAATGTGTGATACGTCACAAATTGGCGAAAAATTAAACCGTCACTTTTGATCGGATTTGTAAAATATCTGAAAAACCTAGCTCATATAATTCTAAGACAATGAGAAGCATTATTTTATTCCGTTTCTACCATAAAAGAAATCACAAATATTCGCATGACAGGAAGAGAGATATCTAACGTTTAATAATGCACTGTCGCTCTGGGACAATCTGGGTCTCCTGTTATTATAACGGCATATGATGTTTTGGGACAACTTGGGTCTCCTGTGATTAGACGGGTTAAAAAATTAGATAACATAGGTATTAAAAACTCTGCATATAACTGGTTCAAATCATATATAACTGATCGCAGCCACGCACTAAATTTAGGCAACGTAACAAGCCAAAACAGATACATAACTTACGGTGTTCCCCAAGGAAGTACATTAGGACCCATACTATTTTTACTTTACATCAATTGCCTGTGTCAGTTAGATATTAGCGGAGACGTTATCTGCTTTGCGGATGACACTGTTCTCATTTTCGCTTCTGATTCCTGGACAAATGTATACAAAAAAGCTGCCGAAGGAATCAACCGGATTAAAAATTGGCTCGACAATAACCTGCTAACACTAAATATAGACAAAACAAAATACATGACATTTAGTATAGATCCCAGACGACAACCAAGACTCAATGAAAACCTAACTATACACGACTGCACATCTAAAAAAAACTGCCTGTGCAACCCGCTAACACGGACTCAGATAATCAAATATTTAGGCATTTACATTGACAACTATTTTAGATGGACAGAACAAATAAATAAAACAGCGGGTAAAGTAAGGAAACTTATATATTTTTTTAAGAACATTCGAAACATAATGCCAGTGAAGACTTTAAAAACTATATACTACGCATTAGGACAATCAATTATCACCCACGGTATGATTGGTTGGGGTGGTGCTGCGAAGACTAATATAGACCCTCTCGACAAAGCGCAAAAGGCCTTAATTAAAGTTATTACTAAAAAACCTTTTAGATTCTCGACAATACAGTTATTTAAAGACTTTGCTGTATTGAACATACACCAACTGTACATCAAAATTATATCTATACATTACCAAAAAGACAAACTAAACCATCATACTGCACAACACAATTACGACACAAGACATAGACATCAACACATGACTCCGAAGACAAATACTACATTTGGACAAAGACATTATCACAATTTGGCTCCAAAATGTTTTAATTTGATTGAAAAAGATATAAAAGATATTCTAGTGACAAAAAATCTAAAACGCAAAATTCATACGTGGGTAGTAAACAAGGGTATTGCATACTGCGTGCAGATAACTTGATCAAACAACACACTCAACGCCTGTATTTTTTCTCTTTTCTCCTTAACTATTTTCATCTATTTATCTCATATCTTTTTTTCATTTCTTTATATTTTTTTCTTTTATTCCATTTATCTATTTAAATTAAAATTATATTTTTTATCTTCCAAGATTAAGATATCAAAATTAAATTAAATTCCTGCCACCTCAGAACAGGCTCAGCCTAGTGAGGTGGTATATACCAAATTTTTTTATATATATATGTATATGTAGGTATATTGTATATATTGAAATGTTATTCTTGGTTAATAAATAATTAAAAAAAAAAAAAAAATATCGAATTAAGTCGATATCGATATATCGGCCTACTAGACCGATATATCGATATTTTTTCTTTTTTTTTAATAATAATATTTGGCTAATTTATATAGCGCCGTTTTCGCGAAAAATCACCTCAAGGGCGCTGTACAAATAAATACATAAAATAATAAAATTACTGGCTTACAACTAAGATTTACAATTATTACTAGTGACTTACATCTAAGACTTATAGCTAGTGGCTTATGACTAAGACATATAAACGCTAACCTAAACTGAACTCAATGACATACATGTTTACAATCATGACTTAAAGTTAGAGATTTACAACTAACATATAAATATTTACAATTAAAAATACTTCTACACATCTTATACATGTTATACTTTCGCCAGAATCATCCACAGCGCCAGAAGAAGAAGGAAGTTTTTACATAATATTACTTTTTAAGGACATGGACGCAAAAATTATCGGATTTACGAAAACGTATGGATATCTTAAATAAATTATTGAAATTAATCGCCAATCTTTACCGTATTAAGATGATTCACCGCACAACATTAAACAGATTGAGGTGTTAGATTATCACTGACAGTCTATTGGTAGGTAGATCAATAGCATTTTGACCTTTTCATGAGTAGTTGTAGGGAATAGCAAATAAAATAGTATATATTCGTGGATATAATGAGTATAAATAAACAGAAATAAAAATAAATAAAAAAATAAAAATTACGAAGTTTAAATCAAGTTAAATCAAATGAGGAATTTATGGAAATGAGTATTTGAAAAAGTGAGTTTTTAGTTTGGATCTAAATTCCGCTGTGTTGGTTATGCATCGCAATTCCATGGGAAGTTTATTCCAAGCCTCAGGGCCGGATACTCCAAATGCACGATCACCAAAATTAGTGTTCGGATTTCGCTTGGGTTCTTTCAACCTTCCAATTGCAGACGATGTCGCTGATCTAAGAGATGACTGCCTTGGACCTATATTTTCCGGAATGCATAGTTCAGTTTATAGAAATCCAATGTACTTATAGTTATATCAAACGTTTATCGATTATGTATGTATATAATTTTTTAAACTTACCTATGTGAATAATCACAAAATTTGGTTAGGTATATAAAATATGTTTTTTTTTCATAAATTTATAAAAAAAAAAAAAAATTATACCAGCTATCGAACTTAAAATAGTAACTTTGTCTGCTTAACAGTCTGCTTCCTTGTAGCCGGTTTATGTTTTGGGTTATAGTGGCTGCTGCCTTTGAAAAAAGACGTTTAGAAGGAACACTTATTGCCACAATTGGTAGATGACTCATTATCACTTTAAAAAGATTGGGATATACACCTTACATCTCTTGCCATGTTTCAAGAATGTTTACTTTATTATTTACAGGATCAGAAAGATATAATGTAAGCTCGTCGTCACCGACAGTTTTTTTTTCTTTTTATTTGCGTGTGAGCCAAAATTTATGGCGCTCTCAAAAATCAAATTCTCCAATATCTTCATCCGATATTTTGATACGATATATTGAGTTTTTCGATATTGATATACCGATATTCACGTATTGTCGATACCGATAAATATCGATATTTTTACGGGTCGATGTATCGATATTTATCGGTTTTCCGATATATCGTTGCATCCCTATCCATAGTGTACTAACTGTTAAGTTGGCGTTATTTTGTTGCGTTGAATGTTACAACGTTATTCGTTGTAAATACAGTATTATTTGTTATGCACCATCTACCTACTTACGTTCAGACAACATATTGACAAATGCAATGCCATGGTTAAGCCCAGGTGTTATAATTTTTATATTAAGTTGAGATTAGGAAGGTGAAGATCCCTACATGATTCCAGCTTTGTGGGGGGGACTTCTTTACGAGACACCTCCTCTCGTCTTCGCATCCTCCTACCTTAAAATATTCCTCAAAAGTGAAGATGCCATGGTCTTACCAGAAAGTGAGTCTTTTTTACAGAAAGATAAACATTCCAAGGTCACGAATAACCTTACAATATTGAAATTCTTTTTACTACCATCACAATAAGCGAAAATTATTGTAGCTGGTGCAATGGTGGAGGATTTAGTCCCTACACAGGGTGTAACGGCATGTACCCGAAGAATTTTAATCGGCGATTCTTGAGTATATTTGGATTAAAAAACGTAGATATCATTTTGCTGTCCCTTGACATATTTATTCGTTAAAAAAATATTAGTAGCCGCTGATCAAAGTGCTACGCGTGGCAATGGGATCACGTTTTACGCGTTCTCTCTCTCTGTTATCACGCTGCTTGTACGAGATGCAGCACGTATCACGTGACCCGTGCCGGCTGCACCCGACTACTCAGTTGCGTGCTCGTTTTTTCTTAATTGAAAAAAATGTCAATGGACAGCAAAATTACATCTACATTTAAACTCCACATTGTGCTTAGGAATCGTTGGTTAAACTTTTAACATCCTTCTGGTACGTGCTGTTACACCCTCAATTGAGGAACTCAACACTCTGGTGAGAGTGTACTGTCCCTCTATGGAATTCAACACAGGACTTCGACTACTTTAAAAGTATCTTATTTACGTTAGCAAAAAGTAAAAAAAAGTCTTAATGGATTATCTTTAGGTTATAAACAAAAGACAAACCTATATTATTCGTAAATTTATTTACCAATGATTTTATAAATAAAATAACTTCACTCATCTCTAAGATACAGGTGAATCTTTGTAAAGACCCTTGCTTGTGTGGCAATGTCAAATTTTCGACACTATCCGTGAGCTAAAACGCATTTAAATGTGCCCTTTTTAAAATGATTTGCCTGTGTCTCTTGCTACTGGAATATTGGTGCCAACAATTAGTAGCTACAAACTGCGTACTTTGTAATAGGTTAGGTACAGTCCTGAAATAGTAACAACAATAATAATTCCTTCCGTTTCATGGTAATTTATAATGTCTGTTTGGCGCGCAAATCAGCGCCCCCTGTCGGACATTTTGAAACCTTTCCTAAGGCATTATTTATTTAAGCCACTTTCCTCCACCACTCCATGGGAAAGTTAGGGGAATAAACAGTGAAACTATGACGTGACTTGCCAAGTTTGTTTTCCGTTTCTGGAGCTGTGTGTTTTGGTTTCTCTCCCCGGTGAATAATGCCTTTACATCACTTAACTCCTTTTTGTTCTATTCGCTTAGGAATTTTAATTATTTGATCATTGTGATTTATCCTGTGCTTCTTTTATTTGAAAAATGTTATTTAGTCTTTTTCTAGTAAATGAATTAAAAAATAAAGCACCCATTAATTCGTTTTTCAACTCGCATAATAAAGATATGGATATTTTCATTAGGACTTGTTGATAATATTAATATTTGCTTCTTTACTGATTGTATGTGAAGGGGTTCATTTACAGTTGATCTCATGACAGATGGCCTCCCGGCATACTTATGTACAATATTCATTCGGTTTAGGGAAAATATGTCATACCTACTTAAACAAATTATTACTAAGTGAGTGAGCAGAGAGGATGTATCGTCGGATAACAAATAGATTTTTTTGTTGTAAATTTCTTCAATTAGAGCATCAAAATAATTTTAATTTTTTCAGAAAAAATCTATTAAAATGCTTGTCGTAAAGGATGCACTTATCTTATATTTAGACGACGCAGATCGAAGGAAAAAAAGAGAAAAATTATATATTTTTTTATTTTTGGATTTACTGTTCTGTACAACATTTCAAATTTCCTCTATCAATAGCATCAATAGCATCTTCAGATTGGGCATGAATGTTTCTTATAATAATTATAATATCTACCACTTGGCCACATATGCTTGTTTTCAAGCTACCTACAACATTGCCAGACATATGTTATGACGTATGAGGCGTACCTGACTTAAAACTTTGATTAATTTCTAAGATTCATTCATTTCCAATTAGCAGCTCGCACCCTTAGTCTTGTAGGTACTTGCAGGTATTGCATATTTAACAGATATATTGAAAATATTAATTTATCAATTCAGTCAATTTGGGAGGCGGTAAGGCTACCACCGCCCCAGGAACCATTTATTGGATAAATGTAACTCCTATGCCACTTGTCACTCCAAGCGATGCAACTGCTCACCAACTGCGTGGCAGGCCGGATCGGGAGAGACTGGTTGAGGGAGACCATTTTACCTCCCCAACAGGATTTTCTCGAAACATCGCCTTGCACCACAGAGGGAGAGATAGATTCATGCGTCCGTCGTTCTTGGACACACTGACCCCCTAATTCCTACCACCCATTATACTTTTTCCTTTCCATAGCTTCATTTCCTTCCTTTCTTAAAACGACCCTCCACACAGCATCTCCAATTATGACATAGTCCCTAATAGGCCGGCCCGTCTCACGTTAATAAGAGGAACAAAGTTATAAAGTGTCCCCTTAGTAGGTACCTATTTAAATTTGCTTTCTGTACTCCAAATAAATCACTACATGTTAGAGATGACTATTTGTATAATAGAACAAAATAACCCGTTAAATTGTACAGAACAGTAACACGGCAGCTACTAACTAACCTTCGCTTTCCCGTCCCTTTCCCCTCTCCCCTTTCAACCTCAAGGTACTTCAATAAGGAACTCCAGTGAAAAATATTATCACTTTAAAAAAATATGTTCATATGGTGACCAGACAACTCAGAATGAAACCAACTCAGAAGCACCTCAGAAAGGTCATTAAGAGGGATGGTAAAAAAAATTAAAATAATTGGTTAAGTTTAAAATTATTTTTTCATAGCTTTTAATGGCCTTTCTGAGGTATTTCTGAGTTGGTTTCATTCTGAGTTGGCATGGAAACGTTCATATAGAATAGACCAATAAATGCTGATTCTTAATATATAAGTTTCATTTAATAATATTAAATGCGGAGTTTTTAAAAAGATATTAAAAAGTCCATTTTTAATCGGGTCGTAGAAACACGCCGTCAAGTTGGAATTATTGAAATGTTTAGTAGTGATGTCATTGTTCCTCGTGTAGTGACGTCACCGTAAAGTAATTGTATGGGAATGTAGGTATGACACAAGCCATCGTATTAATTCATTCGTTTTTTTAGATACTGTTTATAGAGATTTAGCTGTTGTGTTTATTGAAACATTATTTAGACCTAAATAATGTTTCAAAAATAAAGGTATCTCTTATTATTTTCGTTATTTGTTTTCGGGGTGTTATGCCGTGTTGCGCTACATCCTTCTTTTGCCAACGTTTCGGACATCGTTGCAGTGGAATACACACATCTACCGGATCTGCCAGATCTGCCCTGATGATGGACACTGCAACGATGTCCGAAACGTTGGCTAAAGAAGGAGGTAGCGCAACACGGCATAACACCCCAAAAACAAATAACGAAAATGCTTTTGGCCGTGAAAATCTTCAAACGTATCTATCTCTTATTAGATTATCTCTATTATTGAAAATATTCAAAAACTACTGCACAAAAAGTAGTAATGGTACTTCTAGGGAGAATACTTCGACCAACGAAATTCAAAATGGCGGCAGTTGATCAGCTGATTGCCCGATCCTATAGTAACTTTTCAGGAGTGATGACATCACACGATTCACTATACACACGGTAGTTTACGGGGGATCTTGAAAAATTAAAACTTTGACAATTATTTTAACCATTAAAACTAACTCTAAAAAAATGCAGTTATTTTAATTAGAAGGTCATTATTTATTAAAAAAAATGGACTGGAGTTCTCTATTGTACAGAAAGCAGTAACATAAAAACCATCTAGTAATAATAGTATGACAGTGTACATATCGCTAGTGGCTACAAACATCAAATCGTTACACATTGTGATTATCGTAATATGTAACGATTTGATGACATTCAAATAATTAAGTGTGAAAAATGTTCATGGTAATAAAATTAACAAACCCCATCAAACAGAAACTAAAGTCAACCCTTCGGTTCAGATGTGTATAATGTGGTTCCGCAATTTTTCATCCCGCGACAAAATATTCCCGACAAAATATCCTCCGACAAAATATCCTACAGACAAAACATCCCCCAGCAAAATATCTACTAAAACCGAACATAACCTAACCTAACAAACTTATAAAAAGTAACCAAACCTAACAAAAAATGGGACAAAAATAATACAGACATCCTGTAAAGACAATACATTCTTGTTCAAAAATAGTAAAATGGGACAAAAATAACAATAATTTGTACAGGATATCGGTATTATTTTGGTCCCATTTTACTATTTTTGAACAATAATTTATAATTTTAACCTAATCTAACATAACCTAACCTAACGAAAAAATGGGACAAAAATATTACAGACATCCTGGTAAGACAATAAATTATTGTTATGTGAATTATTTTTGTCCCATTTTACTCTTTTTGAAAAATAATTTATTGTCTTTACAGGATGTCTGTATTATTTTTGTCCCATTTTACTATTTTTTAACAATAATTTTTTTTTCGTTATTTGTTTTTGGGGTGTTATGCCGTGTTGCGCTACCTCCTTCTTTAGCCAATGTTTAGGACATCGTTGCAGTGTCCACCATCACGGCAGATCCGGTAATTTATTGTCTTTACAGGATGTCTCTATTATTTTTGTCCCATTTTACTATTTTTTAACAATAACTTATTGTCTTTACAGGAGGTCTGTATTATTTTTCTTAACCAAGGTTTGGTTAAGTTTTAGTAGATATGTTGTTGGGGGATGTTTTGTCCGTAGGATATTTTGTCGGGGATGTTTTGTCGGATATATTTTGTAGCGGGATGAAAACGCGCATTACCCTATAATGTTGGCTGTTCTGAAAATAACGAGTAACATTTGCATTATTTTCTACTAAATAATGACTCTTTGCATTCATAATGTAATTGAAGCAATATTATTTGGTAAAAGCAGCTGTTTGTTTTAAAACTCGTTCAAATAATAATGAGCGAAAACGTTAAAATGTTCAAACCGTTATTGAATAATTAAAAAAGTTGCATACAAAAAGTTTATCTGGGTCGAATGGAAAAGTTGGCGTTATGAATGCATAATTAATCTAGGTAACGAAATTAGGTAATGCGAAAGTGTAGTGCATTGTCAAATGTTTCGTTAAACCAGCTTGTTTTTATGTGTTCCTGATACATTTTCACAGTAAAGCGCAGTTTTAACTTTGCAATTTCAAATAAAATTACTGTTGTCTAAAAGTGTATGTTTTTGCCCGACTTTCTGAATTCCTAGTATCGTTATAGTAGAATCGGTAACGAAGTGTTGCATTATAAAATTATTACCCGTTCGTTTCATGTACTCCTGATACTTTTTCGCATGACAGAGTAAATTTCTTTAATTCCAAACATTGTTGTAATTCAACCCACTCACGTTTCTGCGCGCCTGGTATTATCGTTGGATTCTAAGCAAAAGTAAGCCAACCTGTAAAAGAACAAATTAATCCCTTTGGATTTCATGCACTCCGGGTATTTTTTCAGGAAATAATGCAGTTTTAAGAATCGCACTTTAAATAATGCTGAACTTCAATTACGCAACTAGTGGTGCACAAGTTGTTTCATGACATTAGTTGCATGGATAGTTTCACGTGCAAACATATAATTTCATCATGCATGCGTTAGATTTAAGTCAAAATTTAGAATCGCGTGTCGCAAAACCATTTCAGCTGATCGGACGTGTGTTCCATGTAATTGCGTGAGAGTTGTGCATAACAACATTGTGCGTTGCAGAAAAATGCTTTGATGTTGGCCATTGCTGCTGTGATACTACTGATGGTAGCACGACACCAAATTTGCACAATTTACAACTTTTCTAGTGTCGTGCAATTATTTAGAACACGCATGCAACTAGTTGTAAATTCGGTTTTTACATAAAAATATACTGCTTGTCACTTGTGCTCCTGGTAGGTACCTATCAAATATTTTTATTTCAACAAAAATCTTTTTTTCTTTTTAGGAGAGCACACCGAAGCAATGCAGAGGGACGAGGCTGGTCGTTCATCAGATGCTTCCCAGGGACCCCTTCAATTTTCCACGTTCCTGATCTTCTCTTGGAATATATCTTACGCATACATACTGAATTCCTTGCTATTTTCATTAATAAGCTTGTGTAATTTCCGCATGTACAATTTGATATAAGAAATTGTTTTGTATCAAAATAAATCATGTAGATTTATCCATCAATTTTTGTGCCCTGTACATTTCCAATAATATTTGTAGCTTATTTTCATTGTACACATTACATTTATTTATTTACATTACAGATGCAAGATGTTACTTTTATTTTATTGTTTAAGGTAGTTTATACGTGAAATATACCTCATTATTTTAAGCCACAATAATATCACGGTTGTAAATATTAAATCAGTTAATTATTGTAGATGTGTAAATAAAGTCTTTTCAGCTGAGAAGTAAATATTATTCATTTTTTTTTTTTTTTTTTTTTTTTTTTTTTTTTTTTTTTTTTTTTTTTTTTATTTTAACTTTATGAGTAAAACCTCAAATTGTAATATTTAATTAAATGAAGACAATATAAGCGAAACTCAATCGAAAATCTGAAAACAGAAAAATCAGAAAAAGATATTGACACATCTGATGTGTCAATATCTTTTTCTGATTTTTCTGTTTTCAGATTTTCGATTGAGTTTCGCTTATATTGTCTTCATTTAATTAAATATTATTCACTAATGTGTATCAAATAATTATGTTCACTTAATAATAAAAAAGGTATTTTAAATAAACTACTTATTTTATTACCTGTTTCCAACTCTGACGAATCCATACAGCACTCTCTCCCCCTAGATCATCAGCTCATCCCATTTCGAAATCAAAGTGAAATAGATGTTAATTTAAAAAAATAATTCACAGCTCCACTACTTAAACACCGATAAAACTCATATATACCCGCAGTGTTTAACGACGTTATTGAAGTCCTATATATCCCAGATAACGTATAACCAAACAATGGAATAAAAGCTTAAATTCGAACGTTGGACTGCAATTTATAGTCCAACGGCTATGTAAACATTTCTGTTATAGTGAAAACATTTGGACCACCGAATTTATCGTCTTTTGTTTTAATACAATTTTGAAAACGCTCGTAAATTTTTCCTGCTCGAAATATAAAGTTTCCTGTGCGACTCAATTTATTGTGTTGCTGAAAATCCCCTGGATTTGTTTTTTCCCCAAAGTCCATTCTGCAAACACAACACTTTGGTTTCCTAAAGTGCAATCTGATGTTAATCGATAAATGAATAAGTGCAGTCAAGAATGGTCTATTTCTGCATCGAAGGGTTTTTAAATTTATAAACTCCACAGAAAAAGGGGATTTTGTAGAATACTTTAACGATCTCCAGTGACCTCGAAGGTGAAGTTGAAGTATGCCAAATTGTTCATTTTAAAAACTACCCTGTATTGACTTTAATTCATCTACTTATCTCATTCCAGTGATGAGACGATGCATTTTTTTTCAATTAGGAAGATAATTTCCCTCAGGGCCTATGTCATCTTTGGGGATGCTGTGTGGGGGATCTTTTTAGAAAAGGAAGACGAGGAAGTTCTATCAAGTAAATGGGTATATGTCAGGGCCCATGTCAGGGCCTACGTCATCTTTGGGGATGCTGTGTGGGAAATCTTTTTACTAACGGAAGAAGAGGAAGTTCTGTGAAGTAATGGCATGAGGACTGGGCAGGAATCTGGAGGTCGATGTGCCCAAGAGTGACAGACGTACATCTCCCAAGGCGAGGGATCAAATGAGTCCGGCAGGAGAAATCAAAAGGTCTTCCTCAACCAGTCTCATGCGATCTAGCCCACTACTCAGTAGATGGAAAAATGCATCCGCCGCTAAGATCTAGACAAACCTCACCCCATGAACCAAGGCACCCCTGTTAAGTCACCAAACAAACGTATCACTTGGGGTGACCTATGGCAGGCGTGTTGGTTGTCCAATAAATGGTTCCCCGGGCGGCGGTACCCATATCCGCCTCCCAAATTGCAAAAGCACTACGTAAGGGGATAGTAATTATTGGACTTGTAATTACATTTCTCTTTACATTGGTTTAAAATATTTCATGTGTTTTGTATTGTTTTACCTATTTAAGAAAACAAAAAATTTATTTTATTAAATTTATTTATCATTGTTGAAATATTTACAAAATATAAACCGTACCTTCCGCAGGAGGATTATAATAGGAATGATTCACAACTAATTATTTATTGTAAAAAATAAAGAAATTTACAAACAATAAAATATGGAGTAAAGGTTTACCTGAATCCCATCATACAATTGTAGTAACAATGAGATTATTCGTCTTGTACAAAAAGTGTAACATTTTTTCCGACAAAACAAAAGTAGCATCTAAAAAGAAACATTGGTTTTTATATATTTTTTTAAAAACAGACACCAATGTGGTATTGCGTCCAATACTTACATAGTTATTTTATATTTATAATGAGTACCTACTCTACTATGTATGATACAAAATCTTTAAATTTATCAATTTACAAGTATTAAATAAATTAACTATTTTGCACAACTCTTTATCATAACGCAAATCGAATCCATCTTCTCATACATAAACCCAATGTTTTTCACCAGTTTCTACGTAATAATAAATTAAAATTTGATCTTTGAAGACTCACACCGATTTTCGAATAAATTGTAAAACAATTTTTTTTGTGACCGTTATTTTTATCACGTATGCGTATAACAGTTTCATATTTACAATATTATTTGAAATATCTTAGACTAGAGTATCTTACCACACTAAATTAATTAGTGTTTTACTCAAGGATCTTAACCCGTTAATTACTTAATTATTTACATTTAAAAATTATTTTAGTATCATAGTGCAAGGTTGGTATAAAATGTTATTGACAAGGTTAGCTAATCGAGGAGGTAGAGTGGTGATTGACTAGAAAGTCGTGACGTAGCTTGGAGTTCATTTTCCACCGAGAGATTAGAATTTATTACTACAATGAAAGTGGCGGGTATATGAATGTCTCAAGCAATCTACTATGATGAGGATATGACAGGAAAAGTGTGAAAAATAATTTTATTCATACAAAGAGTCGCACTTTGGATACTTTCAGTATTGCCTTGGCGAAAGTCGTGAAAGACCACCATTCGGAATTGAAATGTTGCTTGAAATACCTTTAGCCGTACTTGGTGACCATATTGTGTGAACAAGGAGGTACTTTCCCACTCACCTCTTCCCCATTACTTTCCTATCGTATTTGGGGATGTTGTGTGAAGAGGTCGTTTTGAGAAGATGATTTTTTGAACATGTTGTAAAATGGAGGAAATACGAAAATCTTTACACAGCCGAACTGACGAACTCAAGAACGAGTCATAGAAACAGCCTGTTCTCATGAGATAAATGATGTCAACCATGTAGCCTTTGGCGTCTAGGCATCGGAAGGGATAAATGAGACCAGTTCCTCGGAGCATTTTCCATTGAAATACCAGTAAAATAAGTGCAGTATACGCATCTGATGCCAGTGCTCTAAGGATTGCAATATGTTTGTTAAGAAAGGGGAATCAAGGGTTTCTTTAAGTATTTTGGGGCTCCAGAACAGATGTGGCTACCAAATTCAACATTGCTTAAAATAATAGACTTATTCAAAATACGTAGTGGTGTGAAAAAAACCCACATAAGTGGAAAGACATACCAAAAATAGCTGACGTTTACCGGCGTTGCTCGGGGTTATGAATGCTTTGGAATGAAGTTTCGACGTTGTATAATTCTAGTGTACCTGAAAACTGCGTATAGTTTTAAGGTGGAAATACATTATTGTTAAGAAATACTTAAAAGTATTTGTCACAATTGACGCACCATATCTTTCTCGGGTGGCCGCAACTTTTTCAACCACTCTCTACTCTATGCCACGTTGTAACTATTAAAAAATAACATTTTATCGACTTTCATTCAAAAAGATTTACAGCAAAATAATATTACATACCCACCCAGTGAAAAGTGAAAGAGATTGCTTCTTTTGGACTCCAACTGGACTTCGAACTACATCACGAGCTTGCGAGGGCCCATTTTTTCCGAAAAGTGCATGTATAAGCGAACCTTGTTAAATGCATTTTCTACAAACCTTGTTCGTAGTGTATACCTATGATTGTTTTAATAAAATTAACAAACACGATTATTGAAAATCACAAACCAAAATCTCGTTCGTTTCATACAACCCGGTAAGTTTAATAAAGTTTAAAAACATTCGCTACCTATTTTTTTTGATTCCTAAAATTTGCAACCACTAGTTTGGAAAAATCGGAAAACATTTCGAAATTTATACCAAACATTTCGATGACGTGTCTTATTATTAAGTGATTTATATTTTCGTGATTTCTCTACGTCATTAATTAATTGATTCTAATAATAAATTGATTCAACTTCTATAATAATTATATATACATAATAGATTACTTATTTTAATAGTACAAATATTGGTTTGGAATATTTTAAATTACCCATCGACTACATAATTTATACAGTTTATGAATAGTAGTAGTAGTACATAGTTAATTAAAAACACATATATACAATTATTCTGTCAACAAATTTATATATTTCTAATAAAATATATTAATGCGTGAACTCATAATATTATAAAACTCACAATTCCAAATCAATTCAATCGTTTTCAGTATAGTTTGCAATTATTATTACAATAATAATCCAATTCGACAAAGTATCAATTGGAATGGAATGCATCGTATTATTTTAACAATAAAGAAAAACTGTATTTATTTATTGCGTAACTAAAAATCATTAAAATAACCACATTTATTTATTATACTTGCTTCAAAACAACACGTTTTTTTAATATAAAACTTCACTTGTCAGTGTCTTGCACAATTTCGTTATATTATCGATTATACATTGTACAGGGTGTTTCAGAAGAAGTAACTAGTTAATTTAGATAATGAATAGGTCGCTCGCTTCAGATGATCATCTTCCCAAGAGGATTGAGGATAGAACGTATGTTAGCAGCGCTACGGCCACTGGGGGGAGAATGTTGGTGGCTGCTCTGTTGCTGGTCTGCATGGCTGCTGGGTGCTCACCTGCGGGAAGAAGAGATAAGGAGAATTAGTTTAATTGTGTACGAAACAGCAGGCAAGGGAGAGATTGATGGATTTAAAAAAATCATTAGTCTCCTAAACGTAAGTCCGTACACAACTTCAAAAAATGGTAACCATAATGAACAATAGTACTGAATTAAAATATAACTAGCAAAACATGGAAACAATAGTTATATTATTTCAACGTCCAACGCTGTTGAAAATAATTAGCGCCAACAGTTGAAATATAATACCTACATGCGAATATTATTCAACGCAGTCAACGATTCAACTGCCTAATAAATAAAAAGGGTTAAGAGTTTGTACTTCGTGAACAACATAACTCGATATTTTAAATGGTCTTTTGGTTATGTACGTACCTACTGCACGTTTTTTTTTTTCCCATCCAATACGGCCGATACGCAGCGCCATGGAACAATCAAATTTATCAACGACAAGCAAAAAAATAACCTATTGATAATTGTCATTGTTGGTCGCCTAACAGCTATGTTTTGTACCTATTGTTTTCAACGGTGTAGGAATGATTAAGTCAAAAGGGTCAAGAGATCACACTTCGTGAACGATATTATACCCCATTACACAAGGTCTTTTGGTAATGTACATACCTACTGCACGTTTTATTTTATTTTCCCATCCAATACGGCCGATACGCAGCGCCAGGGAACAATCAAATTTATCAACGACAAGCAAAAAATAACCTATTGATAATTATCAACGCAGGTCGCCTAACAGCGACGTTTTGAACCTATTGTTTTCAACAGTGTTGGAATGATAAGTCAAAAGGGTCAAGAGATCACACTTCGTGAACGATATTATACCCAATTAGACATGGTCTTTTGGTAATGTACGTACCTACTGCACTTTTTTTATTTTCCCGTCTAATACGGCCGATACGTAGCGCCAAGCAACAAGCGAATTTATCAGTGACAAGCAAAATATATCTTCAACAGGATAATATTTTCAACACCGAAACCAACGTCTTCCAACAGTTTCAACTTTCAACGTTATTATAGGATTATTATTACGTGTGTGGGGCGTGGGGCATAGAGATAATAATAATAAAAATACATCAATGATTCGGGGAATCAACCGTTAAAAGGGATTCCTTAATACGATTTTGATATATTTTTTGTTAGTATCGTGTCGATCTCCTATTATAGTTGCGTCAACGTCGACGTTATTTTCAACAGCTATTTTCAACAGTTGAATATTGCCAACGATAACGACGTTGGCGTTGGATAGAATTATCGTCAACGCCCAGTACTAATGAGCAATCGGTAAACACGTATTTAGAATAATGAATCATCAATGATTTTTACATTAGCTCCCTACAGGAGGGCCCGTGGAAAATAATTTCCCTCAGAGCCTATGCCATCTTTGCTGTGTTGAGGGTATTCTTAGGAAAAGAAGCGGAGGAAGTTCTGTGAAGGAAAAAGGTGGTAAGTAGGAATCTGGGGTCAGTGTGTCCAGAAGTGACGCATCTATGAATCCATCCCTCTCACTGCGGTGCAAGGCGATGTTCCAAGAGATTGTCCTGCTAGAGAGGTCAAAAGATCTCCCTAAACCAGTCTCTCCCGGTCCCCTGCCACTTGGGTCGTTTGCTAGGTTTACGTTTGGCAGAGGTGTTGGTTATCTAATAAACGATTTCCGGGCAGCGGTACCCATACCCGCATCCCAAATTGTTAATAAAGATGTCATGTATGATTATTGAAAAAAAAAAAGTAAGAAATGGGAATCTATATTGGCGCAGCCTATTATAGATTATAGACCTAATGTATACTAATGTGAGTAATAAAGTACAAATTTATTTTACTATTATTCAGTTAATTAAAGGAAAAATTGTTTCACATAAATTCAAATGAAACATTGTCCTTTTTTGACTTTTGAAAGGTCCCCGTTATAAGCTGAATCTAGATGCGTTTCAGCTTTCTATCATATTGTAATCAGCTGAAAAGCTTAACAATAGTCGTCCTTTTCTACTTATCACAAAATTTGGCCGCAAAAGCTGAAACATTTAACGGGGATCGTTCCATTGTTAAACAAACAAAATGGCGCCGAATGGCCATTTGATAACGATGTTATTATTGAATTTTTGTGAAACAACCTGTGCTAAGATTTATAAAATATGTTACGTTTCAAAGGCAGATACAACAAAGGTGGCGGAAAGAGAACAGTCTTATTAGATTTTCTTGAAAGTAAGATTCGGAAAATGATGTTGTCATTAGAAGGTAGTATAATCAATGATAGAAGACGGAGCATGTTGATATTTTCATTTATAATATCAAAAGCGCACGAGTATCAAAAGGCTTGGTAAATTTAGTCCTGGATGCGGGAAACCTATTTAATTTGTAGAAGTCGTACACTGATTTAATTATGAGAAAATAAATCACTTCCTCACTTAACAATGTTCATGTTCATCCATCAGTATTCAGTGACTTAGAAAAATTAGTATTATTTCCATCAAGCGGACTACCTTTATTTGCCCTTTTTGGAATTTTAACTTATTCACCTAGATATTGTAATTATTTTATCGTTTTCATTAAATTTTCCCCTTGACTATATGCCTCCCAATAAGGTGTCGAAGATTGATCACGATTCGAGAAGTGTTTATTTATGTATTTATTTATTTATTATTTCTTAACGCCCTTTTTAAGGAATTTGAAATTAAAACACTTTTCTACTTTCTTCCACTAATTTATATTTCACCAGGACCGGTTTCATCCTATTACGGACATTTTCAGACTGGTAGTTGAAATTCTTATGCTACGGTATTTATACACACTTAGGCAGGGGTACACAACATTGTCTCTATATAATGAATGTTTTTATTTTGTTAATTTTGAGGTATTATAAGTTATTTTGTTAATTTTAGGTACATACAGGTAATTATAAAGTTCATTATTAAAATTATAAATGATGATACATATTTAATAGATATTTTTACTTTTTTTTTTTTACATGAGCTCCACACAGGAGGCCGTGAGGAAAATAATTTCCCTCAGGGCCTATGTCATCTTTGAGGATGCTGTGTGGAGGGTTTTTTTTAAGGAAAAGGGAAGGAGAGGAGAGTTCTGGGAAGGAAAAGGGTTTAAGGGGTGGGTAGGAATCTGGGGTTCAGTATTTCGCGGTCATCCGCCTCCAAGACCTAGACAAACCTCACCCCATGAACCCGGGCACCCCTGCTAAATCACCAAACGTAGCGAACCACTTGGGGTGACTTTAAATGAATATACATGAATTTATATAATTTAAAGGGTTTGTGATTACTGATATTTTATTTTGGTAATGTTGGGTTATTCCCTCCTTGTTGCTTAGGGCTTAATTGACAAATATTGATGCACTATGGTATTTATTATTATTAGGGTTCTCCGTGTATTTGGGTTATTACATTTTTAAATTACATACTTAAATTAGCCAGTGGTCTCTGAAGTAAAATTATTCTAAGTGAATTATAATGGGTATATTAATGGTGATTGAGCATTATGTCCCAACTGTTTATTCATGACGTATTTTCATGACTTTTTAAGGACTTTTGTGTATGAATAGAAAAAAATAAGAAGTTTTATGCATAACTGAACTGCCTCAGTGACAACATCTTGTATTTGTTTAGTCATAAATTGAATATTTTTTTCTGACTTAGCTTAAGGTGACACTTAAAATATAAACAGATAAAAGAATTCATTATCTACTCTTCCATAGATGGCACCAGCTTAATTATTTTGTGAAAAAAACATCCTTCAGAGATACGCTTTAAAATATTAATATGAATTAATTGCGTCCATATATCCAAAATATCAATATGAATAAATAGTTTTGAATATAAACAAACTCAAATATTTTAAGAAAGGCTAACAAATACAAGATTGAATCACTGAAACAATAATATTGTATTTGTTAACCTTTTTTGGAAGATTTGAGTTTGTTTATGGACAAAATATACCTCAAATATCGATGTATTTAATACAAGTTTACCGTTATTCAAGAAATATCTTAACAATATTTTTATGTAGAATATTTTGATATCTTAGGAGCATCACGTAGGGTCTATTGCGTATATTTGTGTATTTCTATCTCTCTGTAAAAACTTGTTAAGGTTTTCTTTTTATGTATCTTGCATTTTGTCATGTATTATTTATGACATTTAATCAGTCACCTGTAAATTTTGTATTTACTAACATACCAACTAATTTATTTTCTATGCCATTCACAACTAAGATACTCTCTCTTTTATTGTAATGCACTACCTTTCCTTAAATTTATCTGTATACCTACCTTTCATATGATGTTTACTTGTTATGTTTTTATAGTTTATCTTTTTTATTAAAAAAAACTGTCTCTGTATCATAAACTTGTCATGTAAAAGCCCATAAGGGCGTTGAAAATTAATAAATAAAAATAAATAAATAAAAAAAACTATTTTTTTATATTTATTGCGTCTGTACTGTACGGGTGCAGACAATTAATTCAGCTTTATTTCTTTAAAACATTACTCTTAAAAAGCGTTTTTCACTAAAATAATTCAACTCGCCGAATCTATGAAAGAGAAGATTGTGAATTATTTTAAACATCACCTTATTAATTTCCCTCTATTAGTATTCTGGGTAAAGAGGAATACATAATATGGTAATTGATCATAGAATTTCTACACTGAAATAAATCCCTTATTACGTAGTGGAATCCGAAAGCTTATCCAATGCAAGAAATTCTAGACTATCAACTAATCATTTAAAATTTTATGTAGACATACTAAGTCAGTGAAAATCCTCCTGAAAATTTCAAAAGGTTTTGTAGGTCAACAAAATTGCTAGAATACCAACTTTAAAAATTAGAAAACATTAGAGTATGCGTTCCTGCACCAATGGGGTATTTAGACGTTTTTTATTACTTAAAAAAATTAAGCAAAAAATTACCATGATTACAGCATATTTATTTTATTTTTACGTTGACGAATAAATTTTCTACAGCGACTCAAAGTTTCCCATTTTTGAATTACCGCCAAAACGATAATTTGGGGCGGGGCTATCGTGTGACGTCATGAACGTGAACGCTCACTGACAGTGTTAATTTATTTGATTTTGTCAGTTTTAGACCGCTTTTAAAATCAATAATATTGAAGTTAAACCTATAAAACAAACATTTTTAGTATGATGATTAAAATCAGAAAAATGATCTTTAAATATTCCGTACATTTTCAACAGAATCCCTCATTTGTGGAAATACCTCATTGCGATGAAACTTTATTTATTAAACGTGATTTATTGTGCGCACTCCCGCAAAGATTTCTATATATATACATATATATATATATATATATGTATATTGGTGAGCTCTGGCGGTATGAAATTATTTCCTATACCATTCACCCGATTGCGATGTAACTTTGGTGATTTGTTATGCGCACACCCGCGAAGGTTTCGACAATTAATAGTGAGCTCTGGCATTATGAAATTTGTATTCAAAATTATGGTAAGTGACGCGCTACTTGTCTGAAAACGTGTGTATTTCTTATAGATTAGCGGCGGGAGACGAATCAGAGAGGGGGGGGGGGAACTGATTTATTCGTGTACATACATGACGGATAAACCGAAAATATTACGGAAATATAATTAAAACATAAATATTTGATTCCTCGTTTGGCAATGCAACGCATGCCAGGTACTCGCTAGTAAAAAATAAAAAAAGACGTGTGGTCGGAAGTTTGATTTTAAAATAGGCAAATTTCGAAAAGTTGGGAAAAATTTTAAGAGCTGTTATGATTTCGACATGTTTTAGATGTCATCAAGTTTCCTTATCAATTATTTTCTTCCCAAATCTTCAGGGTTTCAACTAGCATTATCATAAGAAATTGAATTTGACTGAAATATTATTCTCCCTCCAAACGAAATAGATAAAATTTAACCCGCGCTAATGCCCGGCTCCCGAAAATATTAATCAAATTATTTATCAGGCTTTGGTTCCTCGCCGGGCCGCGACGAACAAAATCTCTTTTACGATTGGCGTTTACGTAAAATACGCACCGGGAACGAATAATATAAATGACCTGAAAAGGACGCGATAAGAGTAAAGCGTGAAATATTAATAGCGGTAATTTGTAACCACCCAGTCGCGTCCCGTTCCCCGATTAATCAGGGGCTCACTTAAAAAATGTTTGTTAATGAATGCAGTGCGCAGTTTGAGCACCACTGAACGTCGACCACCGCGACAAAATATCCCCGACAAAATATACTACGGACGAAACATCCCCCAACAAAATATCTACAAAAACCTAACCTAACCTAATCTAACCTTACCTAACCTAACCTTACCTAACCAAACCTAACCTAACCTTACCTAACCTAATCTAACTTAATCTAACCTAACCTAACAAAAAAATGGGACAAGGACAATAAATTAGTGTTCAAATATAGTAAAATGGGACAAAAATAAAACAGACATCCTGTAAATACAATAAATTAATAAAACAAAAGATGGAGTTGACAATAATATTGTTAATTTTAAAATTTGAAATATGAGATTGACTTCAAAAATAGTAAAATGGGACAAACATAATACAGATATCCTGTAAAGTTAGGCGGTCCTTCCCTCAATTCAACCGGTCAAAAAATACCAAAATTATAAGACGACAGTAAAAAATTGTGAAATATAATGCTAATCAAAACAACTGAAATTATTCTAATGTATTTGAAATGTACCGCGAGATAGCCGGCAGCGGCAAGCAGTGACATCTAACGTCTTAAATGGAAGCTTCCTTTCCCACGCACAATGATTGGCTCGGTCAATTTTTCAAATGTCCCAATATCATTTCTTCTGTTACTTTACGGGCCATACAATAAACGAGATGGAACTACACCGACTAGAAGAAATGTTTTCGGATTCTGAAGACAGTTTGGGTCATGGCCGTGAGCGAGAAAAAATGTGATGAATATTATGCTTCTGAAAGAGATGGTTTGATAAACGTAGGTTGATTTTGAACATTATAGGCTTGATGAATGAAATAATTTAATATATTGACTCTCAAACTCATGAGGTAATTAGAAATGAATATTATGGTATTTATAATAATATATCATAATATCATTTTTTTAATTACCTTCCACTTCTGGACGCCTCAAGCTGCCTCTGCTTTTATTAGATATTTTGTTAAAGGATGTTTTGTCCGTAGGATATTTTGTCGGGGATATGTTGTCGCGGGATGAAAACGCGCATTACCGTCGTTAGAGTAGTATTATTGATGTTTCCGTGGTGAGGACAGTGCCTTGGCTCGAGCCCAGGGGTCGCGGGTTCAAAACAGTGGAGGCAAATGATTTATCTTTTGCTAGAGGGTCAATTATGTAAAAATAGAGATAAGGATCTATGAAGAATTTTTGTTTTAGAATTACGAACAGCAGCAAACTGATGCATCTGCCAATCATAACAGATTTACAAAAATCTTGTATCACTGTGTTTGTGGTCGTGTCACTGTGTTATTTATTTATTTTTTTGTTTATTGTTTCTTTACGCTGTAGGTAAAATTTGTCACCTCACTAGGACAAGCCTGTGTTGAGGTTAACAATTATACAAATTAACAATATAACACAACATTATACAGATATTGAAGAACAATATTGTTGTATTTCTTACAGATTCAGATTATGGGTACCTACTAAACTGATGGCGATAGGTAATAAATTAATGTAAACATGCAGACTTTTAGGGTGACCATAGTTTTGAGATCTGATTTAAAATAAAAATCATGTATAATCATGTATATTTGGTAGGCATGAGAATAGGTCAGAAAGTGTATTTCATACCACTAGCTGATTAGGGTGTCCCTCTCGAGATTTGTTTTATCTATTTTTTGGACAATTTTTTTTTTAATATTTTTTTTTTATTTGGCATCAAAAAATACCCTTAACCCCAAATTTTCACCATTCTATCCCCACACTCCCATATTTTAATCGCGATTTTAGTATTTTTGTAGGAACAAATTTAACACATACTTACAATACATTCGTTATTTTTTATTTAACAATAAAAAAAAACTCTTGAATCAATTTATATGGCAGAACAGATATAAATGACAAAATATTGAGAAAAAAAATATTGGAGACACATTTTCTGTACTAATAAAAAAAGTTTATTTATTAATTGGGTCAATTCCACCAATTATTTTTTTAGCTTTTTTATAATATGATTTTATTTATAAAATTTATAATGCTTGGCGATACTACATGCCAAAGATTATAGTTTTTTTTACATTAGCTCCAAACAGGAGGCTCTTGAGAAAAAAATTTCTCACATAGACTGTGTCATCTTTTGGGGATGTTGTGGGGAGGATCTTTTAAGGATGATGGCCACCATTGTCGAGGAGTAACGCTCTAGATTCACAATCCGAAGGTCGCGGAATCGAATCTCGGCTTGCGCAATTAAAATTTGTTATTTCACAATTAATTAATTTAAAAATAATATTATAAAAATAAAATAATATAAAAAGTATATTTGCGGAACGTTCCAGAGTAGAAGATACTCTCAGTATCGCCCTGGTGTAACACCTCAATTCAGAATTGAAACGTTGCTTGAAATGGCTTTAGCCATGTTTGGTACAGATCTTGATCCGGGTAGCTTGGTAATTCATCACCTTCCTCTTCTTCATCTCCTTCCCCTCCCCATTATCTTCAGCCTCACATCATACATCAATTGGGGATGCCATAGTCTCACCGGTTAAAGACATGAGCAGCTGGGACTCGTGTGAGGTATTCCCATAAAAAAAGGAAATGAAGGAGAAGAGATTCTGGGAAGGAAATAGGTACGAGGGGTGGCAATCGGGTGAATCCATCCCTCAGTTGGTGGCCATCGCCAAGACCTGGACAAGCCCCATTCTATCAACCTGGACACCCCTGCTAAGTGATCAAACCAAACTAAAGCGAACCACTTGGGGTTACCAATGGCAGAGGGTTGGTTATCCAACGAATGGTTCCTGTGGCCACGACCAACTCCCAATACGATTAAAAATAAGAAAATACAGTTTCTCAAATAAGAGTAGAAGAAATAGGAGGGAGCCACCATTGTTCAAATGGCAATACTAAAAATATAATCATGGTCGTAATCTAAAGAAGTGTAACCTACTTTTTTATTAAAAATTAAAAAGGCATACTAGTGAAAAAATTTTTTTTTTCAATTATTATAAGTAATAATTATCAGCCTGAAACACTCATTCACATTGAAAAATCTTCCGAGAAAAGATACACGACGCCAACGGGACTTGAACCGGTGCCCTTCTGATTGCCGGTCAGCTGCTCTCCCAATTGAGCTATGGCGACTTATCTTATACCCGTAAAATGATTCAATATATACTAGTGTTCCATTCAACCATTACTGCTTATTATATTTTTTCCACCTGAAAACAACCAACTTTATTTTTGCGAGAAAGACACTGTTAGTGTTAAATCCGTCGCTAGGTGGCGTCGAGACAAATTATGTCTTCATTTATTGGGGAAATACTTAAACTTGTGAAATATTAATTATTATTTTTAATTGTTAAACTAACGTTTTAAGACAAGATTTTTTTATGCATAGCACAAAGGGTAACAATTATTATAAGCAATAATTATCAACCTGAAACACTCATCCACATTGAAAAATCTTCCTTTGTGCTATGCATAAAAAATCATGTCTTAAAACGTTAGTTTAACAATTAAAAATAATAATAAATATTTTTTCATTGCAATATACCCACTGATCTCAACATTGGAATTGCACATAGGTATATTATCATTAAACGTTTGCAATTTTATGTTAACACAATGAAGAATAACGATATTGTAATAAAATATAAAGCACACTTTATAAATTGCTAACATTTGTTTAATACTCGTTGCCCGGGCTTTAGATCAAGTCTCTAATTTTAGATCTGAATATATTTAACTCATTCAGATCTAAAACGAATGTAACTAAACTCACCATTAATGATTCTACCTTGTAAAATACGACTTAATCAAAATTATGTCACCTTAACAACAGTGTTTCTTCGATATATATATATATATATATATATTTTTTTTAAGAAAAAAAAAGTGAATACAGTGTATTTTCAGTGTCATTGCACTTTTAAAGAATATTTGACATGTAAATTGGTATTGCCAGCCTACAAATTTTGTAGTTTCATTTTTGATATATTCTACTCTTATTTGACAGACTATACATAACACAGGCAAGTAGTTAGGCATCGGTTGGTTTATTCCGCAACAAAAGTCATCAAGTATTTTTAAATATCAGGTGACGTCATTTTTATAAAGTAATGAGCATGCGATGAAGGAGAGATGATGGAGTTAAATTACCGGAAGTGGAAAAATGTTGACCTAGTTGCATTTACGTAGTTCATATTGAAACATAAGAGTTCGTTAAGGGTAAACATAAAATAATTCATAATCTGCTCGTTCTGACGTAAAATATTTAGATTAATTGTTTGTTTGCATCCTTACTTATTCAACATGAATATGAATAAAAAAAATTGTCCGTATAAAAACTCAATTCTTCCAAGAAAGCAATATAATATTGTATTTGTGTATGCCTTCCTTCAAGCAATTGATTTCACATTCGTTTTGCGTATTTTAGAGCGCGAACAAACAATTTCATCTTAATATTTCACAGCATAACTTGCAAA